>OY482670.1:110823095-113685595 GCA_960531455.1 Urophora cardui | reverse complement strand
CGGCCTCAATCCCGGGAACCGATTGAGATATCCGTATAGTGTAAAATATATATGGATACCCTGATCAGCACCTTTAATTTGATACCAATATTATGAAAAAATATTTGGGGTCATCCGGGTCCACGTTTTGAACTCTCTATTGAAGCTCTGATTGATACCGTTTATTTGATACCAATAATGGTCAAAAATATTTCGGGGGCTATTTAGGTCCATGTTTCGGCCTCTATCCCGGGAACCGATTGAGATATCCGTATAGTGTAAAATATATATGGCTAGCCTGACCAGCACCTTTAATTTGATACCAATATTGCGAAAAAATATTTGGGGTCATCCGGGTCCACGTTTTGGTCTCTATCTGGAGAACCGACTGGGAAATTGGAATGAAATTAATTCTCTATTGAAGCTCTGATTAACATCTTTAATTTGATACCAATAATGCAGAAAAATATTTCGGAGGAATCTGGGTCCATATTTTGGCCTATATCTCGGGAAGGGGTTGAGATACCAGAATTAAATGTGGTCATAATTTTAATCTAATACCAGGTGATCATTGTGTCAAAATTTGAATTTGATCGGCCCGGTAGTTTCGGCGTCCATAGGGAACAAACATACAAACAAAAAAACAAACAAACAAACAAACAAACTTTCATCCTTATATATATAGATTTTCAAATATCGCTAGCTTAGAGTGCAAACTGTGTAAGTCCATTTTTATGAAAAAGTGTTTTTAAGTTTAGAAAGCTAGAAAATTCAAATACGCACCACGCTAAACAAGTCTGTGATACTTGTCATATTTCTACTCGTTGTTATTCAGGATTCGCAAATTGTGTAAGTCCAAAAAGCGAAGAAAATTGTGTAAGTATATGAACAGAAAAATTTTTTTTCAATTTGAAATTTTTTAATTTTTTGTTTTTTGTCTCTCCTACAAAGTTTGAAAAAAGGACTTACACAATTTGCACTCTAAGCTAGCGATATGTAATTATATTTGTACACATGTGTATAAGGTGTGCTTTTTTGATCAAGTGCATAAACTTTAACTGAATTGAATTCCTCAGTAGTTTCCCATTTTAAGTCAAATAAAGACATTCAAAGCAAACTTGGCCGTTGCTTAAGTAGATTTTGTGAATAAGGGCCATCGTATGTAAGCCACGAAGTTAGAAATTGCTTTTTTATTCAAATTGAAAGACTTTTAGCGCACAACCGCTTTTCAAAAAGGCCACAAACTGTTTAAATGAAGACAAGATAAACGATGATTGAGAGCTTAATTCTAAAAGGTAAGGTGGTGGTATGTATGTATGTATGTATTACATTCATTTTCCCATTTCTTTACCAAATTAAGTCATTTCAAGAGTTGTCATAAAATGAAGCTTTAAGCAAAAGCATCAGTTAAGAAAAAGCTTAAGTGCAGCAAGAGAGTTAACAAAGAAAAGGTAGATAATGTTTTAGATGGATTATTGCTTAGTATATTATTTGGAAAAGTTTTAAGTAAGTGTGGTGTTTTATATTAACTGTTGACAAGATGTGTTGGGGAAGGAAGGAAATGTTCTATTTTTAAAAGACTTGCCGTCAGCAAAACAAACTGTTTTCAGCGATGTGTCATCTTCAGTGTCATCTCCAAACCAAATTTGATGACTGATGATGAAGCATCTTTTCACAGTAGATACACCATAATCCTCTCCTGTCGGAACACCGAGCAAACAAAAGGAAAGAAGCGAAAATAATGAATATTTTCTTAAAACAAAAATAAGGTTTTGTATTTCCTCGTTTATTTTCCTATTGATTTATGTATTTGCATCATTCTCTAAAGATGCTCCAAGTAAATGCGCGAACAAAAGCGAAAACAAAGGTTATTCTCCGTTTTGTTTTTCAAAATAATTTCGTCGCTTTTTTACATTCACTTCCCTTTCCTTCCTTCCTTCTTTCCGTCCTTCTTTCCTTCCTTCTTTCCTTCCTTTTGCAACTTTTGCATTGTATAGTCAAACAAAATTTTCTATTATGATATTTTATTTTTTCAACCTTTTGAAATTGTATTTTGTATGCTGATATGTATGTGTATATGTATGCATTTTAAAATTAATATACACATATATATGCATGTGTGAATGCACATTTATAAAATTCAAGGTTAAAGTTGAAAAACACTTAAGCGACAAATTTCTAGGATTAAAATACGGAGCTAAAATATAAGTGATTGTAAGCTGTAAACAGACTTGTTTGTTTGGAAGGTCTCCTTGTGCCAAAAGCAGCTTATATGTATATCATTTTTTGATAAATAAATATGTATGTATATGCAATTATATAAGAAAATTAAGGTGGTTCTCAAATGTCAGACGACATTTTTTTTATAAGTAAAAAAAAATTATTTTCCGATTTCTGTTTAAAAACAGAAGACCCTATAATAAGTAGATACCTTTTTTAAACCAGCATATTAAAAGCCCTCAAATGATATGAGTATGACTTTCGCGAATGATGTGTTTAGATTATTTACATAGAACCCGAAATAAAACATTTTTTTTTAGTTGGAAAGAGTTTAATGTGAATACCGATATACAACAATACTCTCATGTCCAAAAGTTTTTCAAGTTATCATATAATGCTTATTGTCATACATGCATACAAACATCTAACGAATCTGCGGTGCGCTAAAATCTATTCCACAGAACTGCCAGAGAATAATATAAAAAAACTTTTACTTTTTGAGTTTTTTTTTAGCAATTTTGTTAATGTGATAATCGAAATGCTCAATATTACCGCGAATAAGAGCTAGCATAGCATATGCTTTAGCTACAATGAAATAAGTGTGAGTAGAGAAGCTCAGTTTTGAATCAAAAAATTGAATTCATTAACGAATTTGAAGGCAGTTACTGATATGTAATATACATTTCATATCCAGAGTACTCCTATTAACATTTTTCTCAAACGTAGAGTAAAAGCATTATTTTTTTCAATAAGTAAACTTTTTATATTCATGCCTATTACGGTATCCGGCGGATGCCTTTCGCAGGGAATGCGAATCGTTTTGATAAAATTTGATATTCTCATAACCGATCGTCAATGCAGTCCGGGAATAAAAAACATGTTGATAAAGCAGTTCGAGGATTCATCGCATTCCTATAACCGTAATCGAAACGCAGTAGCTGTAATTTCTTTTGATTTCGATTCGTCATAAAATTGGTGCGGATTCAATAGAAATTTAAAAAATTGAATTTTCATTGCGTAGTAAATTACAATGAAATTTAACGAATAACAAAATAATTCATACATATATTTTAAGTAAATATACATATATGAGTTAATTTTATTTTTAAATGGAATTCGTACGAAAAACGTGGGCAGTTTTCTTTTTTGATTGAGCGGAAGAAGCTTAACGAAAATATCGCAAAATAACATGAGCAAGCAGTCTCCAGAAGTTGATCTGAGTTTTGGACAACATTAAGCACGGATTTGAATGCTTTGGGACCAACATCAAAATTACTTGGTCTGAATCCAAATCCTGTATTAAGATTAAGCTAACAAATAACCGCTTCCAAATGCAAGTTACAGGTGGAGGACAAAACGCAGAAGTTCACTGGAAGACATTTTGGTAGGCTCTGTAGCGCGATGATCAAAATATAAGCGTTGATTGCGAACCATCCGTTAATAATTCGAGACCAAATGCAGAAGTACAAAATTTAGCGAGTACTTCGTAAGAAATTGGAACAGCTTCAAGTCCGCAAACACAACAAAGAGCACTTCCATTTGCAAAAAAAAATCAATTTTTCTTCAATTTATTCAATTATATTCTTTCAAAATGCAAATAAATCACAACTGACAATGTAGTAAAATGTAAAAAAGCTTTTGACATGATACGCAGGGTGAATCGATAAAGCAGTAATCCGACGGTTATGGTAATAGCGTGAAATTTGACCGGCGAGGGGAGTGCGAATCGGATGGCATTCGCGGGAGTGGCATCCGTCGGATACCGTAATAGGCATGATTTTCTCATACCCCAAAAATGAAAATTCCATGGCACATATTATTTTTTTATTATAGACACCATTGTAAAGAAAATTATTTATTTATATTCATAGAATGGGATGAAAGTTTTATGTTGTGCGCAAATTGCAACTTGAACATCTCACTTACTTAATCACAGTGTTGAAACTTTTTTCCTATAAATAGTTCAGTAGGCACTTATTCACAAAACGAAATAGTACTCAAATTAATTATTATTTATAAGCAATTAATTGCACAACTAACTTTTTACAAAGACTCAATTACATTTCAACGAATTTTTAAAACAAACCACAGCATTTAAAATTTTCTCGGTAGTAAATTAAAAATAACTAAAGTTTTTCAATGAATATCTGTGCAGGGTTACTGTCATATTGAGAAAAGCACAAATGCTCAGATTCGTACTGGTTTTAGTGTACTAATGCTCTTGGATATGTTTGCCTTAATCTACTGATGCTACCTAACAAGAATAATAATTTTATAATAATACAATGACGCTTTTGTAGCTCTGACGAGTTTTATGGCCGAGCTTCTTTCCCAATTCGAGGTGTGCTCCTTTTGTTTTTCCTGCTAATTGTGAAGAATAATAAATGAAATAGTGAAAAATATGCTTTACAAAGTTTAAGCAAATCAATTTCATTTATTTAAGTTAAATAATAAATTTGTTTGTATATTGAACTACTCACACACGTGCTCATACCTAGTCTTATGATATCCTTGGTAAATATTTTAAAGCAAAATCAACTTCTTTTACATGAAAATTTACATATATTCGTACGTTCTCAAGTAAAATATGTGTACATTAGCATATGCACACACATAGATTTGTATAAATACCCTGCAAAAAAATGTGCGATTAATACCGAAAGATATTTGTCCCAGATTGATCTCTTTCGAGAACAATCGGTCCACAATTAGTCCCCGATTGTTCCCGTACGGGTATAAATGTAGACTAATTGTAGACCAATTGTTCCCGAACGGGTATAAATGTAGATTAATGGTTGACCAATTGTTTCCTAACGGGTATAAATGTAGATTAATCGCTTTCATCCCGAACGGGTACAAATCTAGATTCCTTAAATGTAGAAATTTTACAAAAATATGCAATGTATTTAAAAAAAATTAAAGCGTGAATAACGAGTATTCATGAACATTGATGTGTAAACAGTTTCGAAATCGGATATTTATTCCCTTTTCCTTATTCCTTTTTTCCTGGTTTTCTATGGATTAAAATGCGACTATCGTTTTTTGTAATTTTTGTTGTCATTGTGACTGCTACTATTTTGTTGTTTTTGTTTGTTTTGGTTTTTGGTTTTTAAATTTTGATTTTTTATTTTCTTTTGTTTTCTATTACTCAGAAACATACAGGATCATCAGAGTCCACGTTTGACCCATATCTGGAGACCCGGCCTAGGAATCATAAAGAGTAGAGCTCCGTATAGAAGTCCTGCTCAACACTTTTCATTTGATACCAATATTGCTCAGAAACATTCCGGGTTAATCCGGGGTCACATTTTGACCCATATTTGGGGACCCGACCTAGGACTCATAAAATGAATAGAGCTCTATGTGAAAGCCCTGCTCAACACCTTTTATTTGATACCAATAGTGCTCAGAAACATTCAAGGATCATCCGGTCCTCATTCTGGCCCATATCTCGGGACCCGACCTAGACATCATAAAGAATAGACATCCATGTAGTATCCCTGCTCAACACCTTTCATTTGATACCAATATAGCTCAGAAACATTCAAGGATCATCCAGGTCCTCGTATTTCCCCATATCTCGGGACCCGACATAGGAATCATAAAGAGAAGAGCTCCGTGTAGAAGATCTGCTCAAAACCTTTCATTTGATACCAATTTTGCTCAGAAATATTCCAGGATCATCAGGGTCATCGTTTTGACCCATATCTTGAGAACCGGCCTAGGAGTCCCAATGAAAAGAGCTTCATATCGAAGTCCTGCGCAAAACCTTTCATTTGATACCAATATTGCTCAGAAAATTAGATAGGTAGATGTAGGTATGCATATCCATACATGTTCAAACAGGTTGGCCCTTTTTATTTTGCCTATTTGTCGCATTGTTGCAGAAAACAACAACAACAACAACTTCGCTTCGCTTCGTTGCTGTTGTTGCTGATATTTGCATTTGCACGACTATGCATGCAAGCATTTGTAAGTACATGCCTAGCTACCTACCTACCACTGACAATGCCAAGGTCATTTACGGTTTACGCATTTACATGTTTACTCGTTTACGCATTTACATGTTTACTCGTTTACGCAATTACAAGTTTACGCGTAAACTTTATCTGTTTTTCGAAATTACTCGTAGCTACAGCAATGATGTTTACACATCAAAAATTGTAAAACAACCGGTAAAACGAATTGAACACCCTTTTTAATAACAATTTTAACAAAATGTTGCCTAAAATATCCTATGAAAATATCCTTTACATTACGCTCATATAATACATACTAAAAACTTACAATTTTTTAAATTTATTTATTGAAATGTTTTTACAAAAGTAAAACATTATATAATCTTTATTTAAATATGCTTGAACATTTACAATTTTTTAAGGAAAAATCTACATTTGTACCCGTCGTGCTGGAAGCGATTGATCTACATTTGTACCCGTTAAGGATGAAAGCGATTGATCTACATTCGTACCCGTTCGGGATGAAAGCGATTGATCTACATTCGTACCCGTTCGGGATGAAAGCGATTGATTTACATTTGTACCCGTTTGGTATGTTAGTGATTAATCTACATTAGTACCCTTTCGGGTATACAAGTTGAACAATTAGTCTCTTCATAGGACATGCTCGAACAAATGCGATCAATTCACTCCATATAAAGGGATGTAAAATTGTATTAGTCGCATGCTCCCTTGCGATTGATCCCGGACACGTCCCGGATTAATCGCATTTTTTGCAGGGTAGTTATAGCATATATACATACGCATATCTAAACTCATTTGTAAGTTATGCCAAGCCAAACATAAAAACACATACATACATACATAGAACTTTGCTTCAAGTTTTGTATGTTAGTTCTACCCCCACATGATTAGTTGAGTATTTTATTTGACTGTAGTTGTGACGTGTACATATATAACCAAGCGCAAAACTTACTATAACTTACTCCGCATATCCCTTTTGCCCTTTATGGCTCTAGTTTCATGCATAAAATATTTAGATAAAATGCTATGGGAAGTTCGTTTGCACAAACTTTACTACCTATAAAACATTTAATATTCATGTATTTGCGTATGTTGATTACGTCCCTGCAGGGAACTCAATAACTAGTGAGCAAAATTTCTAGTTCCGAACTAGCGAAAAGGTGTCAAAAGCGAACTACATCAATTGTAGTTAGACCCTCACCAGTTCAGAAAGAGTGAATTGAGTGACCATTATAAGACACACTTTGATTTGTATGCAATTTCAAGTGACAAAAATTCTATGAAAATTTTTCGTTCGTTCAATTGCCGTCGGCTTTGTATATTTCTGCAATTCTCAGATGTTCAGTGAAGCATTTTATATAAAGAGTTTTCTATTTGCATGAAATAAAATGTTCCCCTAATTATGCTTTTCCGATCCCTCAGGCTTATTTTTTAATATTTTTTTTTTATATTATTATTTTTTAAATATTATTAAAAAAATAAATGAACAAATATTAGTTAAAAAAAAAAATTAAAAAAAAATTATCATCCACCTTGACACCGACAGGATTCGAACCGGCGCCCCTCAGATTCAAAGGCACATGCGTTAGCCAGTCGGCCATCGCGCCATTTACATGAAGTGTGTCAAAGGCTGCACTTAAGCGGCAGATGTAAAACTGTAGAATTTGTAGGTACTTGTAGCTAGTTCAGAACTATCGAAATTGTGCCAATAAACGAACTAGTGTAAACTGTAGAATTTAGTACTAGTTCGGAACTATCGAAAATGTAGTGCAGAGGGTGACAATTGACAACGCCTAGGATATCGCCGTGTTAAATTCGCCAGTTGATAACATGCAAAAGAGATTTAGCTCGCACTAGTAGTGTCGAAAAATGCACTAGAAGCGACCTAGTTCGTAACTAGAGATTTTCATTACAGGGGTTATTCCTGCATATGCATGTATGTATGCATACTCGTATGTACGTATTGCGCCTAGAGACATACTATTTATAGGCACAACAGGGCGTATGAGTAACTTTAATAGGAATGGAAAAATCTCTGTTATTCTTTTCTCACTTTTATAACATCAACGCATCATAAAGATGACATGTGATGAATAAGAGCTGAACTAATATACCAAAAGACTCCAGTTCGAAGCCCAGTGAAAGTCGTTTAACACAAAAGAAACCAATTTTTGAGCATAGCTTAGTTCTGCTCCTGAAAGGTTTCACAACAAACCACCTACAAAGCAGTACTTAACTTCTTATCGCCAAGATAATTTACATATGTTATAATTTGTTATAATTCACTGCATGTTTGCTAAAACAATAATAATTTGCTAGGCAAACAAGCAAAAGCAAAGGCCGCCTGCAAGGGCTTTCGAAAGCTTGCAAAAGCAAAGGTACACATTTTGTAAAGATACCGTCAGCTCATATACGCATAATTGAATACGTATGCAGGAATCAAGATTTATTTGAGTAGCATAAAATTAACAATATTGTATTCAGAATAAATATATACGCAATGGAGTTTTGTAAGCGATTGTGCCTATGTTTGTATGTAAGTTACGAGGCAAGCAAATGCGACATTTTTCAATTCAATTTTAATGTATCAAATAGTCAACACATTACATTATACATTCCAATTTTGTTGTGTGTCATTTATTTGTTATGTTGAGAGTATGTGTATCTGCAGTAGGCATTGATTGCTATCTCTTTTTTGCGTAAATTATATATACTAGAGTGCTGCCTACTGTCGAAATTCGACAGTTTTCTAGATGTTTTCTTATGACTAAGGTGCAACTATACTTTTTTGTATAATTGTTTGTTGTTATTGTCACTGTTACAGTTTTATTGTTGTTCCTGTTGATGCTGCTCCTTTTGTTGTTGTTGTTTTTGTTGTTGTCGTTACTCCGCTTCACAATTCTCCTACATATGTACTTCTATCTTTCTATTTCTGCTCTTTTCTTTTCTCAATTTCTTTCCTACTTATTCTTTCTTATCCTTCTTATTACTTGACTTTGTGTTTCTGTTGTAGTGCTTTTGCTGCTTTTTTATGTTTCTACTTCTTTGAAACTCCACACCACTTCCAGCCAAACATGTTCACAATTGCATGGTAAGTTTGGTGAACACGCATAAAATCACCTATTCATGTGCATCTGTTGTGCTCAAAAGCATGCAACAACAACCACACGGCAATTTTCCAACGACGATTGTGGACGTATTTTCCAACCAATTTTCATGAAAATTGGCGCAGTTCTATTTGAGAGCAATACCTTTCTAATGGTGTGCTTAGTTTCAGTTTCGGTTCAGTAGTTTCGACGGAGAAGATGGAACAAAATTTATGTTAGCGTATTAATAATATAGATGTATTTACATACATACCTATTTATCGCAAATATACATACATAAATCGTCGTACCATACGAAAACTAGCATATTTAAAATTTCTGGCGAAAGCTATCAATAAAGAAATTCTGTACGAAAAGTAACAAGTTCGACTTTTGGCTGACGAAAAATAACAAAATCAACTTTTGGCTGTCGAAAAGTATCAGAAATTATATACTGTTTTTACATTAAAATTGTTGTTGTTTAAACGAAATTGATAGTTTTCGTCAGCCAAAAGTTGATTTTGTTACTTTTCGTCGGCCAAAAGTCGAACATTTTATTTTTCGTCAGCCAAAATTTGAACTTGTTACTTTTCGTCAGCCATAAAAAAACGTATGCTAGCCTTCGTATGGTACGACGAAATATGTACATATCCCACCCTAAATCATAAAATGGCACAACTCAAAATTTATTGAAACCGATTTTCTTCCATAAACCGATAAACAGAACCTATCGCTAGCGTCTGCCAAAAATCTTTTCCATCGGTGTCAGTTTTAGACTGAGAAATTACCATTATAAGAGGCCTTTTGCCATATAACCTGTAAAAATTACCTGTAAAAAGAAAAAAATTTTTGGCTCTCCTGAAATCTTTGGAATTTTAGGTTGTATCACTTTATGATTTCGGGTGCGATATATACATAGTTACTATACTGGCTTTCCAACGGAAATAAAAATAGGTTTAGAACTTTGTACAAAACAAACACACAATCACACCAACATACTAGGTAGCAAAGACAGAGTGTCATTAAGCTACTGTTGTTGGTATGTGGATTGTAATATAAAGAAAATTGAGAATTAAGGGAAACAAAGCTGACGGCGGTGGTAGCTCAATGGGATAGACATTGGACTACCAATCGAACGACCTAAGTTCGATTCTCGGTTGAGACCGCTGGAAGAAGTCTGATGAGGGGATGTGGTGGTCTCCGAAATGGATCCATATTTCTACCAAAAAAAATTTTCAATTTTTCGTAATTATAAACGGCCATGTAAAAACAAATGTAAATAAGGAAATAAAAATATGTTTTATATGTTTTATTGACTTTTGAAAGCGCATAATATTCTGGAATTAAAAATGTACACTAGGGGAGATATGGGTGGTAAATACCACATTGGTGCATTTAGAGTTCCTACTATAAATGCCGAAGATATGAGGATAAATGTAATTCTCGACAATGGAGGAAGGTTCTACAATTTTGTTTGTAGAAGTGTAATCCAAAAATACATGATACGAGCGGTATGCGGTGGTGTACGCAGAACTCTTTTTCGATTTGTTAATTAAAATCCTAAATATTGCTAGTTTCTTGTGTGAATTGAATCATGAACAAGTTCAACCAATTCGTCATAAAAAGACATTAAATGATAGTAACGCAGCTTAATTTTTTTTTAAATTGGAAACATAAAAAAAATGTTTCTCAACAGTTTAAATACCACTGGTTGGACAAAAGCGTCAATTTCGCAATTGTTACGTATACGCAGTGTCAGCAAACAAGTTTAATTATTCTCTGTATGCTTGATGCTCGAACATTGTCGAATACTTAATATCTAAAAGTCATAAAAAACAAAATTTTACGGGCAAAACCTGCAGAAACATGTTTATTTGAACTTGCAAAACAATGAGCATGAATTCCATAAGCATATGAGATTCCACCTTCGCCACACACACACACATTTGGGGATTAATAATTCAAAGCAATGACTTTTTGCGCAAAAAATCATTGGCTATAGGAACTTATGACTGCCTAGGCTGAATTGCAAAACTTTTTTGACACTTAATAATATTAAGCAGCTGCAACTTTGAAATTTATTACAAACTCATACCTTTAACTGAATTCATTTATGCGCCAACTGTGAACTTTTGGGAATTAAAAAAGGCTACGCAGCTTTTTTTTTTAGTTACTTTTGCTCTGGTTTGATTTGTATGACTTTAACTTAACTATTGTTAAATAATTTTTGTTTGTTTCGTATGTGATTTATTGCTTTTAATTTCATTAAAAAGCCTTTTTGACCTTATTCAAATTTATTAGGTCCGTTTATTATTAGCTAGTTATGAATAGTTAGCCAAGTTTCGGCTGGAAAATCGTTTCTTAAGTCAAAAAATAGCAGAAGAGAGCCATTGACAGCTCCAAATTTCAGCTAGTAAAATTTTCCCTAGCTGAAATTATTTGCTGCCAAAGTAAGAAACAGCTGTTGAAAAAATAAACAAACGAATACTTTTGATTTTATTACTTTTGAAATTTTCTGAATTTTTGAAATAGAAATAAAGAAAATTAAATGTTTTTTTAGAAAAAATAAACATTAACAGTCAAAAATAGCATTCAAATTACTAATCGCTAATTTTTACTATTATTCCGTTTCTTGATTTTCTGTTCGTTTCGCTCTTTACGAGCGCAATTCTTTCCGTTTTGCTCACTTGACATCTAGCTGCTAGTTTAATAAGAAACAAACCTATTAACTCTAACTTTTCTGTATATTCAGCATTTGTTTGCTATAACCAGAAAATAATAATAATAATTTAACAAAGCTTACAAAACTAAAATTCTTAAACTTTAACTTTGCGTTAAGCTTATAAAACTTTCGCCTTACTTTTGCTGCATTTATGAGCACTTAAGCTTGTCAGAGTTGGCATTCAAGTAGCCTTCAACAGAATATTGAATGTCGTAAAGGACTTAAGAGATAAAATTTATAGCAAACACCAAAGAAAAAGAGAAGAGAAAGTAAAAAGGGCGACAGCTAGAAGAATAAAAACAATAGATTGAAATTCAAAGCTCAAATGAGTGATAGTAAAGTGAAATCTTAGTGTGGGTCGTAAATTTGTATGCATGTACCTATATATGTAATTTTATTATGACAAATAAATAAAAAATATAATAATATGTAAAAAAATAAAAAGAAGAAAGCTCTATAAAAATAAAAAAAGAAGGATATTTTCCCATAAAAAATAAGAAAAAAGGCAAAACACAAACACGCGTTATTTGCGTGCGCTTGCGTTATAAAAACATCTCACATGCATATACTTACATGCATACATACATACATCTATAAGCCGTTATAATGAAACAAACACAATAAACAAAAAAATCGCAACAAAAGAAAGCAAAATTCAAAGCCAAAGCAGCAGAAACAATAACATTTTTTACAGCTCAAGTAGATTGCCAGCAAATATATGAATGTATGTACATAAATGCCATACATTCACCCCCGCCAAAAATTCTACACATACATTCATACATACACCATAATACAGCAGCATATTTAAATCAATTCATTATTGTCTTGCCTTTTTCGTCTTGCTTCTTGCCGAGCGTATGCCATACGTACATAATGATAGTAAATTTCTACAAATTGCTTTCATCCTTCAAAATTGCTGCTGGCCAAAGAAATTGATTTATATCATAAATAAATGCATGGAACAGCAACCACACAGTCAAATTTATGTACGGGAGTTTGTCTATAAGAAACAATAAACAAGAACAAGCGGCAAGGATAAGCCAAGCACACAAGCCTGCATACATAATTCGACGCACATTAAACCATGAGCTAAGTATTTTCCGTTACAAATGAGCTTTTAATGCTTAATATGAACAATCCATTTTTATTTTCAGAAGATTCTGAAATTTTTGACAAAAAAAATAAGAAAAGCAAAAATTTCCTAAAATAGGGAAATTTTCGAAATTAGTTTTTAATACATAAAATTTTCTACCCCTGAAAAGATTTTAAAAATTTTGGCAACAAATATGAAAAACTGCAAATTTCCCAAATAAGTGAAATTTTAAAATAAGTTTTTAATGCATAAAATTGACTATCCCTCTTTATTTTGACAAGATTTTAAAAAATAAGAAAAATGCAAATTTCAAAAATAGGGAAATTTTCTAAATGAGCTTTTGATACATAAAATTTACTATCCCTTTTTATTTCGAAAAATTTTTAAAATTTTTGGCGAAAAACAAGAAAAACACAAGTCTCCCAAAATAGGGAAACTTTCAAAATGAGTTTATTAATTCATAAAATTTACTGCCTTTGAAAATGTTTTAAAATTTTTGGCAAAAAATAAGAGATACAAATTTTCCAAAAGAGGGAGCGAGTTTACTAATTCATAAACTATAGAATATCACTAAATTTTGAAAAAAATTTAAAATTTTAATTTTAATTTTTGTTTTTTTTTTTAATTTAATAAGAAAAACAAGTTTTCCAAAAAAGGGAAATTTTCCAAATGAGTTTTTAATGCGTAAAATGGACTTTTATTTTTTATTTTGAAATTTATTTTGATTTTTGGCGAAAAACAAGGAAAACACAAATTTCCCAAAATAGGGAAACTTTCCAAATAAGTTCATTAATTCACAAATTTACTACCCTTGAAAAGATTTTAAAATGTTTGGCAAAAAATATGATAAATACAAATTTTCCAAAATAGGGAAATTTTCCAAATAAGTTTTCAATACATAAAATTAATCCATTTTCATTTCTCATTTTATTGTGAAAAGATTCTAAAATTTTTGACAAAATGTACATATATATATGTGGCCACTGTGGTGCAGTGGGTAGAGTGCTCGCATGCTATGCCAGAGGTGTCGGGTTCAAACCCCAGTCCGGACAAACACCAAAAAAAGTTATTTCTAATTAATTAAACCCCAATTATTGGGTTTTTTTAGAAACAGCGGTCACCTTTCGGCAGTGGGTGGCATAACCTCCGAGTGTATTTCTGCCATGAAAAAGCTTCTCACAAAAAACGCATTCGGAGCCGGCATAAAACTTTAAGTCCACCCACTTAGTAGGAAAAGCAAACGGAGCACATCTCGAATTGGGAGAGAAGCTCGGCCATAAAACTCGTCAGAGTTATAATAGCACTATTGTATTATTATATGTATGTATATACCTAAAACTTTTACAAAAATTCAAATTTTACTTTCAAATCACACTAAATTCCACAACGATAATGTATGTTACGTACAACCTTTTTTATACTCAGCTGTACTAGTACACAGAGTATTATAGTTTTGATTTCCTAACGGTGGATTGTAACAGAATGAGATAATCGAGATAGATATAGACTTATATATATCGAAATGATCAGGGTGAAAAGAGAAATCGATTGAGCCATGTCCGTCCGTCCGTCCGTCCGTCCGTCCGTCCGTCTGTCCGTCTGTGCGCACGATAACTCGCGCAAAAATTGAGCTATTTTGATGAAATTTGAAATGAAAGTTGGTATTAAGACAGGAACCGATGGTATTGAAAATGGGCGAAATCGGACCATGACCACGCCCACTTCCCCTATAGAGTAAAAATCGGAAATTTTGTATCTCAGTCACTAATAGAGCTAGAGTGATAAAATTTCACACACGTATTGAGCTCAGGCCCTTATGAAGAAATATGGAGAAATTTTGGAAAATGGGCGGTGCCACGCCCACTTATTAAGGGGCAAACATTGAAAGTTTTATGAGTCATAACTCAGAAACCGTTGAAGATATATCGATGAAGTTTGGTAGGCGTGATATACTTACCTAGGCAAATGTTTGGACGCAAAATTGCCAAAATCGGTTGACGACCACGCCCACTTTTATATATGGGTATCATAAAGTGGCCTAATAAAAACATTTTAAGCGATATCTTTGTCAAATATAAAGATAATTCATTGAAATTTTGTGGCATGAGTTCCACAATAGATCGGAAACAAAAAATATAAAAATTTCGGAAAATGGGCGTGGCACCGCCTCTTTTCAGGCAAAGGAATCAACGAGATTTCGGAGCCCATAACTCGACAAATAATTGAGATATTATGACGAAACTTGGTTTATACACTTTTATATCTTGTGTTAATAGACACGCAAAAATTTATTGAAATCGGTTTATGACCACGCCTACTCTTTAACAAAGATATTTATGGAACACCCTTTCGGAATTTTTAACGTGACATTTTTGGAACTCATAAAGGGATGAAATTTTGCACAAAGAATAATATTCATAAGCTTAGTTGGATGACTGATAAAAATTTAGAAAATGGGCGTGGCTACGCCCACTTTATGCAGCACTCGCTTTATATAAAGTACACCGTGTTTCCATCAAACGCAAACAAACAATGAAAGCATACAGCTGAGTATCTAATGTTCGATTCCACTCGAACTTAGGCTTCCTTACTTGTTTTACATAGGTACCTTGTCTCTTTTATATCTCTAATCTCTAAACAAATATATTGACAGCGAAGAAAAATAATTTTTTTTTTGCTTGTGGATGGTCTAATGTGCATACCTAACACGTACACACCCTGTAGGAAATTTAATTAATTTTAAATCACTTTATAAACTACTTTATTTTCAATAACAACTAATTGAAAATGTGACTTTTTCCTTTGCAATGAACTGAATTTTTTAACACGGCGATGTCATAGCAAGCAGTCAATTGCCCTATCCTGCATTTGTTTTCAACTACTTTACTAGTAGTTTAAAATAAATAACTTTATCTTGAGTTTCTTTTCAACTACTTTATTTGTAGTAATGGTAATAATGCGAAACAAATTTTCCTCAAATTTCGCAAATCGTTCTCAAGTTGATAAACAATATTTGAGAAACAATTGAATTTATGTTAATTTTCAAATGATAAATATGAAACAATATTTTCTCCGTTTGAGAATTTCGTTTTCAGTGTTTAATGGGAAGTGAAGCTGAAAAACGGTAACCAAAAAATGGAAAAAACAATCTTGGCATACTTAGATCTGAAAACATGTGTTTACATATAAATATGTACTTATACAAGAAACTGTCCCGCGCTGCATTTGTTTAAAGCTACTTTAAAATTAGTTGAATATAAATCACTTTTTAATATATTTATTTTTGCAACTAACTTTTGTTTTTCGTGAGGGCATGTATGTATACTCATACATATTAATTTAGTGCTTATATGTATATAATATGTTACTAAGCACACAATTCCCAATCTGGTGTATGTATGTCCGTATAATGTGAACCCATTAAGTAGACAAAGATACACAGATATCAAGAAGGTGGAATAGATCGTTATTGAATATTTCCCACTTAAGCTGAGTAGCATGAGAGGGTGGGGTGGGGCGATACGAAGCGGCATAATAAACTTGAACGCAGAAAACAAGTCTACTTAAATTACGAACATAACATTTTGATTGCAAAATTGTTTTACGCTCATAGCTAAATGGAATCTAAGGCGGGCGGGGGAATTTAATGTGGCCAATGAAGGAAAAGACGCTTAAAAAGTGATTTATTTTAGGTGTTTGCGAAACAAATTGTACATCGTTTATCA
The DNA here is from genome assembly GCA_960531455.1 of Urophora cardui. Lineage (NCBI taxonomy): Eukaryota > Metazoa > Arthropoda > Insecta > Diptera > Tephritidae > Urophora > Urophora cardui. The sequence continues at coordinate 113,668,784 of OY482670.1, read as the reverse complement.
TATTTATTGAGTCCAAGGGGAATATACGGGCTTCTCTTGATGTAAAAATTTAATGTTTAATGCAGAAACATGTGCATAAGTAGTTCACTTTCAACAGTGATTTGTAATTTTTTTTTTTTTTTTTTTGATTTTGAGCTGTTGGTGGTATGAGTATTCATAGCGAAAAATATGCTGAAAAATATTTAGGTATTTAGTAAAACTAACTAGCATTAAATACTGAATACATTTTCAAAAGAACAGTATCTATCTGAAAAATCTTGCAATTTGACAAAGGGGTGTACGCAGACAAAATGAAGATCAAAATTAATTTTAATTAATTTTAGACAAATATCGTCGAAGAGTTTTCTGCTCCGAAAAATGAGAGGAGGAATCCCAATTTCGATGGCACTATATAGTAGGTTAGTAAATCACCCCGGCCTAATGTACATATATATGTATGCCTATATGCATAATGTACAATGCATTTGTGTTGCATGCCCTAATGGTGTTGAAACTAAGCTTTTGAAGCGCATTGCATAGAAAAGCGCTGGTTTTGTGGTGAACCAAAGGCACCAACTTATAATTACCGCGAAAGGCGATTTTTCACGCCACCTTGCTGGCGGTATTTTGTGTCCTTTGTATGTATATACGGATGTGTGTCTGTATGAAAATTTGTAAGGAAAATAACAATTGCTTAAAGCAACAAGGAGATTAGTAAATAATTTATGTTTGCACGGTAAGTACCTAATTATATTAGATTACAGAGATAATCGGCTTTAAAATCGAGCTCTTTAAATTTAACTATAATCCAATTACGCCAAAATCAATACCTTCTTACAAAAATATCCGTACATACTTTCCAACTATAACCTAATCAATACTCCAAGAATTGCTCCGGAAGATGTTTTAATGCATCTCCAATCTCTAAAAATATCTTTTAAACCTGGCCCAGATTCGATTCCTACATGTTTCTTAAAAAAATGTGCTGAATATATTTATCTCCCTTTAACAAACTTATTCAACCTGTCTTTAAAATCCGGCACTTTTCCAACAACTTGGAAGGAATCCTCTCCATAAGAAGTGGATTAAATCTTCTATTGAAAATTATCGCGGTATAGCTAAGCTTTCAGCAATTCCTAAATTATTTGAAGCAGTTGTTTGCAACCAAATAACACACTCTATATCCTCATTTATTTCAAGTTCTCAGCACGGTTTCTGTAAAGGGAAATCTACGGTAACGAATCTTCTTGAATTTACAACACACGTATCTAACGGTTTCAGACAAAATTCATAAACTGATGTAATATATACTGACTTCAGCAAAGCCTTCGATAAAGTTTCTCACTCTTTACTTATCCATAAACTTGATCTTCTTGGTATCTCACCTGGCCTACTCCAATGGATATCTTCATATTTATCTATGAGAACGCAAAGGACTGTTTTTAAAGAAGCTTATTTCGATGTTATTGATGTTTCTTCTGAAATTCCACAAGGCAGTCACCTTGGTCCGATTCTGTTTTTGCTTTTCATAAATGACGTTACTTCAGTAATAAAGCACTCAAAAATCTTGATGTATGCTGATGATTTAAAACTTTTTAAGTCTTCTTCCTTAACTGAAGAAAGATTTCTTTTGCAAGAAGATTTGGACTCCTTAATAACGTGGTGCAATGTAAACTTAATGCCACTAAACCTTCAGAAATGTAAATTCATGTGTTTATCACGGAAAACTATACAACCAGCTTTTTTCAAAATTAATGACTCAATTCTTGAGCAAGTATATGAATTTGTTGATTTGGGTGTTACTGTGGATGGCAAGTTGAATTTTCAAATTCATATTAATGCTACTATCAATAAGGCGAAAGGTGTTTTAGCTTTTATTAAACATTGGGCGAAAGAATTTCTTATATTACTAAGTAATTATTCACAACGTTGGTAAGGCCTATTCTGGAATATGCTTCTACAGTTTGGAATCCTCATTATCAAGTGCATTCTGATAGGATAGAATCTGTTCAAAAGCAGTTTTTGCTTTTTGCTCTGAGAAACTTCAACTGGGACTCTCGTTACAATCTTCCTTCTTATTACTGTCGTTTAAAACTTATAAACCTTCCAACGCTATCTAGTAGTAGGGAAAGGTGGGGTGTACTATTTATGTCTAAGCTACTTAGAGGACTCATATTCAGCCCGTTTCTTTTATCTGAAATAAAAATTAACATTCCCTCTCGTATATAAAGACATTATACGAGTACACCTCTCTTTTTGAAACAGAGTAAAACAAATGTTGAGCTGGTGATATATTTCTGTAGCTGAGCAGTTTTAGAACTCGACGCTTAATAAACTCCTGCCTTTCAAAACGACTCGGCAAAAACAGAAAAAATTATCCGTACGTTATGCGGATGCGCCTCTCGTGCGTTAGGGCGGCATTGGAGGGCGTGGGTTATTATTATTAATATATTTTCTAAGCGAAAAATAAAACTCAAAAAATAACTTTTATTTTGTAAAGGAAAGATAAAACTCAAAAAATAACTTTTATTTTCTGATCGAAAAATAAGAATCAAAAAATAACTTTTATATTCTAAGCAGAAAAGAAAACTCAGAAAATAATGATTAAAAATAAACTTTTTGGATATAACTCATAGCCGTTACAGTCCCTGATATTTATATATATAAAAACTTTAATCAAAAAACTATTTTATCAGAAGTTCATCGGAAGCCCGACGAACTTAGAATCAGAGGTATTTGCTTATACGAAAATCCGTAATAATTCAGCACATTATCAAAACAAAGCACACATCTATAATATTTTATATGTCGCTTTCCTTCATGAACTTCGCATTCAACGTGTCATAACGTCTCCATTCTCAACAATACTTAGTCATTAAGGATGAACTATGACTTTTATTATCTGTAAAGTTATAGAAGATGCTTGCAGGGCTAAATAAAAAAGTTATGACTTTTCACTTTGACATAATAAAATGTGGTATGCACTTCATTTATGAGCATATAGATTTTTGGGATAAATGTATGTATATATGTATGTATTTATAACTTTCAAACATTACGTGCAATTTGTTTGTGAAATATAAAAAAATCATAAAATTCTCGCCTTAAAGCAAAGAGCAGCTTTATACGAGTATGATGTAGTAATAAAATGCTCTCTCTACATACATGTTATATATATACATATATGTTATTGACGAATATGTACATACATACATACATAAGTGAACAACACAGCTGCAAAAAACATATTTGCAGGGCAGCAAACTTTTAAATGCTACATGTAACTTTAACATGTAATGCCAAAGTTAAAGCTGCTTAAAGTAAACTAACAATAAAAGCCACCTAAACACTTGCCATTCAACAGTGAAAGAAAAACCATAAATACTGTATTTGTATTCAATTCATGTGCCATTAATTCAAGTCTCATATTTGTCTCTAACAAAGTTGGGCAAATAGGATTTTTATATTTATGTACACCTTTTAGCCTTTCACACTTGCTTGCTTGTCGTTGATTTGTGCAAATTGTTATATAAGCACTAGAGGAAGAGTAAATGGAATTTAAATATAGACATGTACATACAATTTACAAACATATGTGCAATTTGTGTATGTACATAGATAAATGAAATTTTTAGACAAAATCAGCAACAATCAACCCAAAAGGAGAAAACTATGAGTATGAAGATGAAGATTATTTCTTAAAGATCTCCCCTCCTCCAGTAAAGTACAGATTTGCTTGGAAATCACACAGATTGACTGTCTGCCCAATCTAATCTTAGTCTGTTCACTGAAGCGAGATCTCAGTCGATGCTTGCACGAGTTCAAGAGGAACTCATCTGCAATGCAGTTTCCCTGGATGTCTTCATGGCCTGCAATTCTCTGGTAAAGAAGATTCCAAATATCAGTTGACAAGTGAATAACCTCTATGGCTGTGTTTACATGAAGATAAACATGTATGAATGAAAATATCCGTACCAAAAAAATACACAAAGTGAAGTTAAATTAAAGCTTGTAAAATAAGGGAGAAAAGCTTGAAAACGTTATTTCCATATACATACATATATATTGAGTGAAAATGTAGATCTGCTATATTATCGCAAGTAGCACAAACACTTATTTTAAAATACCAGCCGAGAGTCTTAAGATAATTTTTCTCGTACTTTTACCTACATCATACTAGCTGCGCTAAAATTTTTACAGTTTTATCTACCGGAGAGGCGGTTTATCAACTTCGTAATGGATTCATGGGATACAGTATTACACGTAATAATTTCTGTGGTCACAAGCAATAACCGCTTAAGTAGACTTAGGAAGATTTCGAGTTATATATACCACGTTATTCTCCTTTTAAAACTCTATATTTCTGTAAAACCCCCATCCTTATAACTTAGTCCAATCAAAGGATATAAATAAAAACATTTAGGCTTAACTTACAATAGAGGTATATTAAACTTGCTATAACAGCCAAAGTAGATGCATATATTTAATCAAATTTCTTAATGACATCTTGTTTTATTTACAAAATTTTATCGTAACATTGTGGATGGCTCGTTGATTTTGCGTCCATAGTTTTTAATCGAGTTTTATGATTTGTTAAGAAACGCCTTCGAATATAAAAATCAATTTATCTTGAAATTATATTTTTCGACTTAAACGATTATTGCAAATTGCCACAGATTTATTCTCACAATAAGCATGTGCTGAAGGCCTGTTGGCTCTGTCTTTTTCTCTTCTATCACACTGATGTGCATGCCTTACTCGCTTTAAAATAACGAGTAATGAAATAAAGGTACGACAAGGCGAAGCAATGAAAGTACTTACAGAAAGTGAACAAGTAAAATTTTCCCGTGTATTTGTATTGGTTTTTTGTACATTTTTAAAGGGCAAATACACGAGAAAATTTTACTTTTTCACTCTTTACTACTTTACTTTAATTGCGTCGCCTGGCTGCACCTTAACAGCTGAACTTGCAAGTGCAGACAAATTTCAGAATGTCGCTTGCCACATGCAAACTTATTCTGAAAGACTTCTTCCTCGAAGAAGTGGGTGCTAGGTGGAGGCGTCGGAGGCTGCTTTTTTAGACAGTCTGTCACGTGCAATTGACTTTTTTTATCTACGTGTCAACCAACAATTTAGGTTTAAACACTCAGAAGCGCTGGAGTTGAGGAGGAACCAGAAACTGTAAAACATTTATTGTACGAATATTTGCTACTACGGTTTAGACTAAAATTTGTAGAGTCCCGCTTTTTCGATGATTTGAATTTCTTGACTGAAATAGAAGCTAGGATAATCATAAGATTCATTGAATTGGTTTGTTAATTTGAGTAGGGGTTGGGGTCCTTGTGGTATCACAATGGAACTTCTAAGCTTGAGTAGGTGGGAATATGTATCAACAGCCACCGTAACCTAACCAACTTTTACCAAGCTGATAAAGCATTTATAAGTAATTTCACACAGTTCATGTAAATATATACTGCTAACTTTTTGCACATGGAAGGCAGCCCACCAGGCGGGCTTTGTAAAATTTTAAGACTCGCATGCAAAAAAACGATTCAAATAAAACGAAATCACGTTTCCTAAGGCACAAATAATTCGCTGCAGATTGTCTGCCTACAAATTTTCAAGAAAAAATCTCGACATTTTTTACTACTGCATGAATGTTTCGCACATGATCAGATTCCTAAAGGACATGTCCGTTGCATGCAGAAGCGACGATTTAAGAACAGAGCCAACGCTACAAATAAAAACCAAAAGCAAAACCGAAAACGAAACAAAAACAAAAACAAAGCAAAACAAAAACAAAATCAAAGCAAAAAAAGCACTAAAAATCGCAAAATATGTGCGCCCTGTTTTTAAAAAGTGTCAACAAAAGCAAAAAAAAAATTGTCCAAAAATGAATCGCCACTCGTCGCCTGAGAAAACGAATGTCGTATGTGAAAATCGACGATTTCTAGTTTTTGATGCAGATTAACTAAATCGGACCTAATCTTTTACTTTTTCCAATCCATTTTTTTCTATCTCTTTTAGTTTTTGAGTTATTTAGTATGCATTTGTCGTATGTTACAAAATTACTACCATTTGGGTATGCTTTTGTCGTATGTGAGACACATACGACAAATTTCCATATAAATTCGTTTTTGTTTATTTTAAACATATGTCGTATGTGCCGCTGAGCTACTGAGAATAAACCAAAATATTGTATCGGAGCTATAGGTTATAGAGATCCGATCTGAATGATTTTCACTGACATATTTTATTGTAGTATAATACCAATTACTGCAAAGTTTAGTATAATTTGATCCTTAAATATGGAAGTTATACCCGAAAACAGCTATATCTGAACAATCGGTTGTATGGGAGCTATATTCTATAGTGGTCCGATCTTGACAAATTTCGGTGACATTTATTAGGTCCATATGGGTACAACTACTTCAAAGTTTCATATCCTTATCTCCTCAAATAAAGAAGTTATACCCGAAAACAGCTATATCTGAACAATCAGTTGTATGGGAGCTATATCTTATATTAGTCCGATGTGGTGGATTCCGACAAATGATGAAAGTATCATCAAAATATATGCAACTGCCAAATTTCAAGTCGATATCTTAAAAAATGTGAGCCTCATAACCATTCGGGTTTGAAAAAATAGAAGAATTTTTGTCGTATGTGCTATTATAAAGAGTTATTGCTGCTCAGACGTCACATACGACAAAAGCATACTGAATGAAAAGTCGTTTATCTTCCATAATTTTAAAGATATCCTACTTTTGCAAATTGCCAGTCAAAATATATAATACTCTCTACAGTTCGTCCAAATAACAGAAAAATCTGTTGTACAGTTTTTGAGAATTTCCAATTTAAACTTCAAAGTCGATTTTCTCGAAACTATGTTTTGCTACATACGACATTCGTTTTCTCAGGCGACGCACTGCCGCTTTGTTATCTGCTCTGCTGCGCCGCTCTACTCTGTGCACACCAATGGATGAACGCTAATGCTGTGGTTATGGTACCAATCAACATTGCCAATCAAAATCGGAAACATTTCGTGATTGGTGAGAGGCGGTTATGCTTACATTGGTGATTGGAGCGCACATACACAACATAACACATGATAATTACTGAGCACATACACAACATAACACATTATTACCTCTGAAACCTCGTTTGCTGGCTGCCTGTTTCACACAGCAAGTTTGCTGGATGTGAGAGTCCGAAAATTCTCTCACCGTCGGAGTGCACAACAACAATTACACGGTGCTCGACCAGCTTGATTGGTAGCATAACCAGGCCATAAGTGGCCATATATTTTTTTTTGCGAAAAGCAAGAAGAAACCTAAAAAAAAAACAAAAAAAAAATCAAACAAGTAAGGAAGCCTAAGTTCGAGTGGAATCGAACATTAGATACTCAGCTGTATGCTTTCATTGTTTGTTTGCGTTTGATGAAAACACGTTGTATTTTATATAAAGCGAGTGCTGCATAAAGTGGGCGTAGCCACGCCCATTTTCAACATTTTTATCAGTCATCCAACTAAGCATATGAATATTATTCTTTGTGCAAAATTTCATTCCTTTATGACTTCTAGTTACAAAGAAGTCTTGTTACAAATTCCCAAAGGGTGTTCCAGAAATATCTTTGTTAAAAAGTAGGCGTGGTCATAAACCGATTTCAATAAATTTTTGCGTGTCTATTAACACAAGTTATAAAAGTGTATAAACCAAGTTTCGTCATAATATCTCAATTATTTGTCGAGTTGTGGGCTCTGAAATCTCGTTGATTCCTTTGTCTGAAAAGAGGCGGTGCCACGCCCATTTTCCGAAATTTTTCTATTTTTTGTTTCCGATCTATTGTAGAACTCATGCCACAAAATTTCAATGAATTATCTTTATATTTGACAAAGATATCGCTTAAAATGTTTTTATTAGGCCACTTTATGATACCCATATATAAAAGTGGGCGTGGTCGTCAACCGATTTCGCTAAAATTTCGAACATGTATTACTACAAGTAGTGAAAGTGTATAGACCAAGTTTCGTCATAATATATCGATTATTTGTCGAGTTATGGGCTCAGAAATCTCGTATATTCCTGCTTCTAAAAGGAGGCGGTGCCACGCCCATTTTCTAAAATTTTTGTATTTTTTGTTTTATGTCCATAATTGGACACCTTCCATAAAATTTCAATGATATATCTTTATATTTGACAGAGATATCGCTTAAAATGCTTTTATTAGGTCACTTTATAATACCCATATATAAAAGTGGGCGTGGTCGTCAACCGATTTTGGCAATTTTTCGTCCAAACATTTGCCTAAGTAAGTATATCACGCCTATCAAATTTCATCGATATATCTTCAACGGTTTCTGAGTTATGACTCATACAACTTTCAATGTTTGCCCCTTAATAAGTGGGCGTGGCACCGCCCATTTTCCAAAATTTCACCATATTTCTTCATAAGGGCCTGAGCTCAATACGTGTGTGAAATTTTATCACTCTAGCTCTATTAGTGACCGAGATAGAAAATTTCCGATTTTTACTATATAGGGGAGGTGGGCGTGGTCATGGTCCGATTTCACCCATTTTCAATACCATCCGTTCCTGTCTTGATACCAACTTACATTTCAAATTTCATCAAAATATCTCAATTTTTGCGCGAGTTATCGTGCTCACAGACGGACAGACGGACAGACGGACAGACGGACAGACGGACAGACGGACGGACATGGCTCAATCGATTTCTCTTTTCACCCTGATCATTTTGATATATATAAGTCTATATCTATCTCGATTATTTCATTCTGTTACAATCCACCGTTAGGAAATCAAAACTATAATACTCTGTGTACTAGTACAGCTGAGTATAAAAAAAACAATTCTCGTTTGTGAATCAATTACTTAAATGCTGCACACCATTTGCGCTGCCCCGAAAAATGGATAAAGCCGCACGTTGAATTTATTGCTTTTTTCACTTGGCTTTTTTTGCTTCTTTGGTTTATATTGCATTACTGAGCATTTTTTAGGCATTCCACTTTAGTAGTATTTATAGTTTTTTTATATTTTATTTGTAAAAACTATCTTGTTGTAAGCTTGCTTTGTGTGACTTTAAATATTTGGATATGCTTTAGCAAAAAAGCAAAGTGGTTAATGGACGTAAAGCTTTGTTTTCGTAAACAAAATGATTTAATTATGAAATGTGTAAAAAGTACGAGTCTTTCAAATAGTTTTTTATTGGCATCGGATATTTATAATTTAATTATTTACTGCATATAGTTAAGCTTTATGGTAGCAAAAGCCATTGGAATTAATTACGCAAAGCAGCAGCATTTCCGGTGAGGGAATAATAAAAAATAAGAATAAACGGCTGAGAGCTTCCTAAAAACAACTGGCAAATCAAATGGCACCTATATACGATTCTCAGGCTTAATAGCAAAATTATATGGTGATTAATTTTCTAGAATATTTTAATCCATCTTCGCTATTATAAAGTAGTCCTTTTGATGTATTGTGGAACGAATTTCCGTCATCCCTTGTCAAGTTTGATTTGGCTATAAACCGGTTTCGGCTATGTGCCATCTTCAGTATCTTGTTTCGTTCTAGATTCTAGAACGAAACACATAGCCGAAACCGGTTTATAACCAAATCAAACTTGACAAGGGATGACGCAAATTCGTTCCAAAATACATCGCAATCCTACCCTGTCGGAAAAGCAAACAACAAAAAAGAAATTATTCCTTTTGACACTGAAGATGGCACATTGCATGAACTTGTAGGACCCAATGGAAAAAAAGCCCGCAAAAACACCGCCTTGCGTACCGCCAGGGGAAGACTCCTTATATCGCCGGAACACCATCTACACCATGAGGCAAAGGTGCTCCCAGTCGAGAGAGACAACATCATGCTCAGCAAACAATTCCTGGTGGATTGCCACCGCAGATGACACTCAAATAACCATCTATTGCAATCCGAGCCTCCCACCGGCACGTCAGTAGTTAGCCATCTCACCCCTGAAATTAAGAAGTACATAAAGCAACCTCTCGATCCCGCGGAATATAGGCAGACCTTAATGGAAATGCACAGGGAAACCGTATGCACCTTTCTTTGGTCCCGTCCGCCGTTTGTGATTCTAAAGCACCAACCGCCGCTAATACCTGAGGAAGAATTAGAGTTGCCTAAGGAAACTCGTGTCGCCCCGTCGCACAGTGGGAAATTTTTGAAGTTTACTATTCATAAATCACCACAGCCTTCATTTTTCATCCGATTTTGATAATTTTTTAGATGAAAGTTTTTGAGATTTGCAAGAGCATAGCTTGGCCCGAATTTTGAATTTTAGTTTGTTTACATTTTTTTTTTTTTGAGTGGAAGTGCTGGAAAACAGCAAATTTTGAAAATACGATATTATCGTGCTTCAGTTAGCAAGCAAAATCGGGCCAAGCTATGCTCTTGCAAATCCCAAAAACTTTCATTTAAAAAAAAATTATCAAAATCGGATGAAAAATGAAGGCTGTGGTGATTTATGAACAGTAAACTTCAAAAATTCCCCACTGTGCGTCGCAACTTAGATCCAGTTTCTGCATAAACCCCGACATACATACCAAATGTATGCCCGACATGTAGGGAGACGATGCATAACACAAAGCTTCGGTTCACATGTCATTTAAAACCGACGCACTTGACAACCCTGTTCCTCTGGGCAAGCTAAATGGAAGCTGCAATATTTTTGGGCTTCCCGTTAAGTAAAATTTATACGTCGGCTAAGCAGAGCATATCTAGTACTGCTACAACAACAACAGCAATAACAATAACAACAACGATAACAACAACAATAACAACAACAACAACAACAACAACAACAACAACAACAACAACAACAACAACAACAACAACAACAACAACAACAACAACAACAACAACAACAACAACAACACCAACAACAACAACAACAACAACACCACCACCAACAACAACAACAACAACAACAACAACTACAACACCAACAACAACAACAACAACAACAACAACAACACCAACAACACCAACAACAACAACAACAACAACAACAACAACAACAACAACAACAACAACAACAACAACAACAACAACAACAACAACAACAACAACAACAACAACAACAACAACAACAAGAAAACATGGCACATCACCGAAACCGGTTTGGCTCACCAACAGTATTGACAAGGAATAACGGAAATCGTCCAACCTTCATACATCTTACTCCTACGCTGTCGAAAACACAAACAAACAAAAACATTTGTCGTTTTGACTCCTTTTTTTATAGTCCGAATAAATCAATATTTGTAAGGTTACTAGAGAACAAAAATGTTCTAGAAAATGCTTGTGAATCTAATGCTATATCTCCGAAACTGATTATAAAAGCATATTATTTTCTATATCCATCACTACTACGCACTAATAGTCTCTAAAATTAAAAATTTGCATTTTTTCATTATAAAGCCCCCCCCCCCCTAAGTTTGCCTACATCTACACATATGTGCTACTTTATACCCGAAGGCCAGTGGCGCACACAGAAAAATATTTTGGGGGGGAGGGGGGGTTTTAAAAAAAAAAATACTCAAAACTCGTCCAGACAATTTTTACTTAAATCTATTTATGTTTGGGGAGTGGACCTACGTATACACACATTAAACAAAGGCACCTTTTAAAGCTCAATTCATTGCATTTTCTCTGTATTTAAACTAAAACTAAAAAGGAAAGGTCACCTGTATTAATGCGTCATAATTGCTACTGAATTCATATTTTTCGTCATGTAGCGGCTACATTGTAGCTTTGGTGGAATGAATTGGATTATGGTGAATTAAATATTCGTTAAGTCCACATCGTTGTCAGCCCTACACACAAAAGTAAAAAATGTTGGTGTTTCAAAAAGAAATTTCTGTCATGCATTTCCGTGGAAAATATATTAAATTTTATAGAAAACCTCCTTCTATACGCAATAGACACCATTAAACGTTACTTTGTCTCATTTAGAGTCAACACATTTGAAAAAAAAAAAAAATTGTCTGGAAAAAGTTTGTATAAATAAGTGTATTATGATTTTCGCGAGATTTCAAGTTTGAGTGCTAAAAAATGCGGATAACTACGCAAAAAAGAGGTATGTTTTATGATTTAGCGAAAGAAAACAGTGGGAACAATTTATTTTTAGCAAAATACAAGATGAAGAAATCTTAGTTTTTCTATGAGCGTAATTTTCAAGCATTATCATTTTCATTTAAACTTTTAACAACTAAGGACCACTCTGGACCAGGTCTTATAAGCAGATTGCCAAGCAAAAAAAGTATCAAAAAGTATCAAAAGCACAACCGTGGTTTTAAAAATTTTCATTTGAAAAACAAATAATAAGTAAAATTGTGTATCTAATTCAGACCAGTTTTTTTTGGTTGTTTTTATTAAAAATATAGACATTTTAGTTAAGACACTCAAGTATTTTTTTGCAAATAGCACAATTTTTTTTAATTTAAATTTATTTCACAACAGTTTGCTCATGGAACGAAAACTGAAAGTCATAATAAATGACTTTTTATTTTTCCTGTATTATGAATAACAATAAACTCTAAAAAAATAATAGAAACCTTATTGGTGACTTTTCAGTTCAGAACTAATTTTCAAAAGAAGTCCATTTTCGACTCACAATTCCCCCTAAATCTAAAAAAATCCAGTTCAGCAGCCACAGAGGTATAAGGCAAACTCATTACTTTGAAGCAAATTAAAAAAATGTCTCTGTCCAGTTTATATTTTTCTGGGTTTTTTAATTGGCCTACATTCCCACAACTTTTTAATACTATCCATATACAATAGGTTTGTTTTTAGTTTAACATTTTCATAGTTTCAAAAAATTAAATTCTATCAGCAGAAAAGTATCAAAATAGGCCGTTTGTGAACAACAAAGTATCAAATCACAAAATTTAGAAAAAAAAGTATCAAAAAAGATACAATTGTATCAAAACGGCAACGCTGTTAGTGACTAATGTATTCATTTATTTTACATATTCATACATCGTCGGCAGAAAGATTGCTTTGAAAACAACAAATTACAATTTTTCAAATGACTATGTAGAATTAAATTCTATTATTTAAAAATTCAATTACTTTGGGGGGGTTTTAACACCCCAAAACCCCCCCTGCGTTCGCCCCTGCCGAAGGCGATACAAATAATACATTTTTTCACTTCCCCTTCTTAAACTCTTCCAAAGCGAGAGACACTCAAAAGGAACTTGCCACCCCCGCTGAGTCACACTGATTTCAAAAACCAACAAATAGATATCACTCAAACGCCGTGTAACGTTATTACTTGTTAGTTGCTGACTACCTACCCATTAAATGACAAAAAAATAAAAATTATGCAAATCAACTCAGTTAACGCAACGGACAGGTAATTTAATTAAATTTCCATTGACATGCCGTTAACGAACGCGCGTGTGTGCCTATTACCTTCTCTCCCCTACTTCCATTCTCACCACTTTTTCCACACATATTTTTCTTTCATTATCGGCGTGAATTCCGCGAATTGCACGTGCCTTCAATCGTTTTCTTTATTAAAAACATCGACTGCATGTTTCCTTTATAATACACTCACATATGTATTCTTCGAACTTGATTTCGGCGTATACATTTTTCCACAGTTTCCGCCAGCGCAGAAAAATAAGGCGTAAAATTCCAAATAACGTCAGCGACATATACATATATATATACCTACTCGTGCGGCCACCAACAGTGACAGCCAACAAAAGATTTCCTTTTAATTTTATTATGCACAATAATTAAAATGCAATATGAGCAGCACTCAGTGACTTCTTGTAATAAAATGTATGTACATAAGTAGAATGGAAAATGACGGCACCCAATAGTTCACAGTGGTTCTTTGTCACAATTCGGGCGTCATGGGGGGCGGGCCATAGATACAGCGTATATGTACATCTTGCGAAATATTGGCTAGGTCACCTTGTCATTGTCCTTTGTGGCACTACAAAAGTGACTCCTGCTGCTGCTGTTGATGATGGTGCCGCTCTAGCTGCGGGCAACATTGTCCACAATAAATAAACTTCATCATCATCATTCACTTTTGCTGATAAAGACCTCAATTTGGACATTGAACGAAAGAAAAGAAAAGCAAAACTGCAAGATGTCCTTGCAGCAAAAGCCAAAAAAAAAACCTAAGAAAGAATAACAGCAGCGCCAGAAGAAGTGGAAAGAAAATAGAACGAAAAGCGCGTGATAAATCTTGAAAACAAAATTTTAAAACAAAACAAGCAAAAAAAGAAACAAAGAAAAAATAAGAATGAAAAAAAAGAAAAAGTACAAGCTGCAGCAAGTTTCATTCACATACAAACACTCGCACACACAAACACACATATATGTCGCACATAAATCATTGCTCGAGACGTTCTCTACCTTCAATGCTTCATTGTTGCTTCAATGACATTCTGTCACCTCGTCTGCCCTTGGGAGAGAAATAATGTCATTGTGGGAATTCGCTGTCATAGCCACTTCATCATCATCACCATCATCTCTCTACTTACATACATACATATGTACATACAAACATTAGAGTGGAGCGATTTACTCACCTACATATATCGCGCCATCAAAATTGTAATTCCTCTCATTTTTCAGAGCAGAAAACTCTTCAACGACATTTCTCCAAAATTAATTTTGATGTTCCGGAATTTGGTTTTAATTCACGAAGACGAATTTTTGAAAATAAAAAATGGACAAAAATCGATAAAAAACTAGTAAGACCGCGGCTACCTTCGACCATACCGAAGACGTCATACCTTTCATGAATGGGGAAATGAAAAGTTACCTATGCACATAGCCTGATTTAGTTTAATTTATAATTTCAATTTTGTCGGTGTTATAGTGTTCCGATCTTGACAATTTCAGGTAACCTTATTTGGGTCCATATGGGTACAAATACTCCAAAGTTTCGTGTCCTTAGCTGTAAAGAGGGAGAAGTTATATCCCAAAATGTGTATATCTGATCAATCGGTTGTATAGGAGCTATATCTTATAGTGGTCCGATTCGACCAATGATCAATTGAGCATCAAAACTCACTCGTGTTCCAATTTCAATCATATTTTTTCTAAAACTGAAGGACTAGTTTGCGTTCACACAGACAGACGGACGGAAGGACAGACGGACATGGCTTAAACGACTCAGCTCATGATTCTGATCATATCGGTATATATGTATATTGATGGGTCTGTCACGCCTCCTTCTAGTACTATCAAGATTTGATTTTCGGTATAAAAATAACCAGTCCAATATGCACATCAAATTGAATCAGAATTGTATGCTGAATCCACATTCAAAATTTAAATCGGATGAGTCGTTTTCGAGATATAGCCTGATTACCGGTGTTGGAGGCTGAATTCCCAAAATCTCTTGTTTTTTGCTTCCAATAGTACCCTGTGGCATATGATGAAACTTGAGTTTTCTCAGCGTTGAATAAAGTAAAAGAATAGGTGCGGGTCTAACAACAACTGCGCTAATTACTTTTTGACACCTTTTCGCTAGTTCGGAACTAGAAATTTTGCTCACTAGTTATTGACTTGCCTGCACTGTATGTACACTAGGGTGGTTCTTAAAATGAAATAAGCGATTTTCTTCGTTCTCAACCCCTAGATCGGAACAGCACAGTCAAAGATATCACATAAAAATTTGGTATTTTGGTATTTTTTTTTTATATTTAATGCCCGATATCGATAGATCTGATGTCACCCCTTAACCGTCTCCGATCGGGACCAAAATTTATATTTGGTATTCTTGAGTGCAGGACTACGATTTTGGGCGTTGAAATTGCTCACCAGAAATGTCAAAGGTACATAAATTAATTTGTCTTAATTTTAGACCCCAGCAGTCGCATCACTCCGAGCACCATTTACAACTGGCTTACGTGGACATAGAGATGAGCTATAACTTCCTGATTCCTTAAAAGAACCTTTCCAATATTAAATACCGTGAGATTTCTGAGGTTAAAAAATAATAAAATAGAATTTCATGAATGTAAATCTCATTCTCCGAAGTGCAGTGCAACCGCAACAGAGAATGAAATGCTTCAAACTTCTTGCCTCCTCAGTGCTTGGACTGTGGCTTTTATCAGATATTTAAACTAGCAAAAACCTGGTCTGCAAGTATTTCGAAGTGCGAAGATCCAAGGCATGTGAGTCGCTGTCTGCGAAATGCTGAGCATAGACTAAGGAGATGTTTCAGAGTGCCAATATCGTATGCAAAGTAGAATTGCCTGCTCCAGTGCTGCTTTAAACATTGTGGACCAAATCTGATCTATGTGGCAGTCTTCGGATTGGCAAACTCTTAACCTAACCTAACCTAACATTTATTCCTAACAAAATTCACAACCAGTTACACATGGTTAAAGTTTTACCATAATTTCATCAATTCGCACCATTTTTACATGCAAACATAAGTAAATACTTTTTAAACGTATTCCGCACATACCCTCAAAATACATACATAATTCCACACGTGCCTTCACATAATGCTTTGTTATTTACATCTATACTAATTATATAAAATTGATTGTATGGAAAATGTATGTAACGCGATAACTCAAAAAGTACTGGACTGATTTTAATAATTTTTTTTTTTAAATGTCACAAATGGTAAATTCTCGAGAACCATGTACTTTTTTTTGCGCATTTCTAAGACTTTAATAACTTTTTCCCGGTTTTAAATTTCGAAAAACTCGAAAAAGCGCAAGCATAGACAAATTCGTTTGGTCATTTGCCGTGTTCAGTGGAGGCGTCGCAGTCGTGCCAGGCAGCGCAGCGCAGGCGACTCATATGTTTGTTTTTGCACGTTTTGTTGTTTGCTCGGTAGCAATCAAAAACCTGTTTGCACATGCATACTATGCTATAACTCAAGAACGCCTGCACCTACACGTGCGATATTGGTATCAAATAAAAGGTCTTGAGCAGGACTTCAACATAGAGTTATTTTCATTGTGATGCCTAGACATCCTCCCCAGTCTCGGTAAGAATGTGGACCCAGATGACTCCGGAATGTTTTTGAACGATATTGGTATGAAATTAAAGGTATTGAGCAGTGCTTTAACACAGACGTATTTTCTTTGTGATTTCCATGCCGGGTCTGCTGATATGGGTCAAAAGGTGGATCTGGATGACGTCGGGATGTGTCTGAGCGATATTGGTATCGAATGAAAGGTCTTGATCTGGACTTCAATATAGAGCTATATTAATAGTGATGCCCAGGCCGGGTCTCCAGATAATGGTCAACAGATGGACCGGATGACCCTCGAATATTTCTGAGCAATATTGCTACCAAATGAAAGGTATTGATGAGGACTTCTACGTAGAATTATCTTATATGTGATGCCTGGGCCGGGTCCCCAAATATGGGTTAAAATGTGACCCGGATTAACCCGGAATGTTTCGGAGCAATATTGGTATGAAATGAAAGGTTTTGAACAAGGCTTTTACGTGAAGTTCTATTCATAATAATTCCTAGGCCGGATCCCCAGATATCGGTCAAAATGCGGACCCGGATGTTTTTGAGTGATATTCGTATCAAATGAAGAGTGTTGGGAACGGCTTCAATATAGAGCTGTAGTGATGGCTAGACAAGGCCATCAAGTGGACCCAGATAACCCCGGAATAACTTAACTTAACTTGGGTTGACTTGACTTGACTTGACTTGACTTGACTTGACTTGACTTGACTTGACTTGACTTGACTTGACTTGACTTGACTTGACTTGACTTGAATTGACTTGATTTGACTTGGCTTGAATTGAATTGAATTGACTTGAATTGACTTGAGTTGACTTGACTTTGCTTAACTATTATTCCTCATTGCGAAGCAACGGGTATTTGCTAGTATCTTATATTTTCTTTTCTTTTCTTTTCTTTTCTTTTCTTTTCTTTTCTTTTCTTTTCTTTTCTTTTCTTTTCTTTTCTTTTCTTTTCTTTTCTTTTCTTTTCTTATTTTCTTTTCTTTTCTTTTCTTTTCTTTTCTTTTCTTTTCTTTTCTTTTCTTTTCTTTTCATTTCTTTTCTTTTCTCTTCTCTTCTTTTCTTTTCTTTTTTTTTTTCTTTCGCTATTCACTTTTCTTTTTTGACAATTTTGTTTCCTTTTGCTTTTTATTTTTTTGGTTTTCTTCTTTTTTTTACTTTTTTCTCTTATATATTTGCTTGTAATTTTATTTACTTACGACATTTGCTCTTATGCCCTTTGGCAAAAATATGTGCACTCGTCTCTAAGCACCGCGCTAAGTGCCTTAGCAGAGAGCCGCAGTTAACTCTTACTCTAATTCATACAAAACGAAGGCGCGTAGCGACAGCCGAGCATTTTATGACACCTACATATGTATGTAAATGCATATATGTAGGTATGAACATACCCTCCAAAAAGGCTACGCCTTATTTAAGGTTTATTGATAATAATGCTTATAAAGTAATGTCTGAAACTTCTATGGGACATAGGTTGTATGAGCAACAGATTATAATAAGGCTCCTAACAAGGCCTATATTAAGGCTTATAATAAGGCTTAAAATAAAGCATATAATACAGCTAATTTTTCTATGTTGATATCATCAGATCATAAGGACTACCTTCAATGTGATAGGAAACCTTATTACCAAGACTTATCTGCCATTAGAAAGAAGATAGATAATTCCTTATTATAAGGGCTTATTTGGTGTTTAAATACCTTAAAATAAGGCTTATATAAGGCATTATAATAAAGCATATTAAAGGTATTCATTCATTCGTCTTTACTAATGCGTATTGGTAGGTAAATGGATGTATGAAGTGTGAATATGTCTCCTGAACTGAATGTGTGGGCTGTGGGCTGTGCGCGTGTGTACACAAAAGCATAACTTTGACAATGTTTTTCATGCCACATTCATTAATTTCGTTAAATTTATTCTATTTTTGCTTGCTCTTGTAAGTAAATAAAAAGCATCCTTGTCGGCTTAAGCAGCTCAGCAAGTGTTAGCGGTGAGTGCACACGCTCGTTTTCAGCAATATCGCACCTTCACCGTGACTCAATGACAAATGGTAGTTGCACTTGTTTTTGTTACTTTTTTTATTCTTGTTTTTTTTTTTTTTTTGAAGACGATTGTAAGGTATTAAATCGGTTGCATAATGCCATTTAATAATAAAACGTATGTTTTTCATTATCCACTTGCTTTTTCTTGCTTTAAATTTCATGGTATACAAATAGACTTTTATTTTGCCCCATTACTTATTGTGAAATATTTAATTAACAATTCAATTATGAAGTCGTACATCTAATAAATGCATACAAATATGTTCGCTTATCATTGTTAATGAAAACAAATTACCGCAATGCACTTTCACGCACTTAAACGTTTCGTCATTTAGCTAGAAAACATTGCTTGCAATTTCTTGTGTGTATTTTCGCAGAATTATTATTACACAGTTAATTTTCGCTAATAGTGTTATCCTTCTTGCACCCATTACACACAAAAAGAATAAAAGACTATCTCTTTACACGCATTGAGTGGTTTTTAATGCATAAATTGATAGCAAAATTTCTTGGAGACAGCGTTGCCGGCAGCACAACTGAATTTCAAATGCATTCGAATATCGCTCATACGCCATGTCGAATTACGGGTACCGTGTATTAGTGCTGGAAAACCATCGATAGTGGTCCCATCGATGGACCATCGATAGTTTTAAAGGCAACCATCGATAGTATCGATGGTTTAATATATGTACGTAGGTGGCCCGTTAAAGGGAAATGTGGTATTCAAACATTTCATGCATATATACATACATACATATGTATGCATGTATGTACTTACGTTCCCATATTTAAAAGAAAAATATAAATTTTTATTAGAAACATATTATAAAATTAGTAGAAAACCCAAGTTTATGTAAAAAGTTCAATACAAAAAATAAGTCAATAGGTTTGTTTCTTATTAAACTAGCAGTTAGCTATCAAGTGAGCAAAACGGAAAGAATTGCGCTCATAAAGAGCGAAACGAACAGAAAATCAAGAAACGGAATAATAGTACAAATTAGCGATTAGTATTTTTGAATGCTATTTTTGACTGTTAATGGTTATTTTTTCTAAAAAAAACATTTAATTTTCTTTATTTCTATTTTAAAAATTCAGAAAATTTCTAAAGTAATAAAATCAAAAGTATTCGTTTGTTTATTTTTTCAACAGCTGTTTCTTACTTTGGCAGCAAATAATTTCAGCTAGGGAAAATTTTACTAGCTGAAATTTGGAGCTGTCAATGGCTCTCTTCTGCTATTTGTTTGACTCAAGAAACGATTTTCCAGCCAAAACTTGGCTAACTATTCATAACTAGCTAATAATAAACAGACCTAATATATATTCAAAGTAAGAATACTACATACACACATTTGTACGTATACAGTTGTCCACAAAATAATAGAAGAGCCGAAATCAAAACCTTAATTGCTCAATTCTCAATAAAAAAAACCGTTTTATTTGCAAGTTTTTTTATACTCAGCTGTACTAGTACACAGAGTATTATAGTTTTAATCACATAACGGTGGATTGTAACAGAATGAAATAATCGAGATAGATATAGACTTATATATATCAAAATGATCAGGGTGAAAAGAGAAATCGATTGAGCCATGTCCGTCCGTCCGTCCGTCCGTCCGTCCGTCCGTCCGTCCGTCCGTCTGTCCGTCCGTCCGTCCGTCCGTCCGTCTGTAAACACTCTAACTCGCGCAAAAATTGAGATATTTTGATGAAATTTGGAACGCAAGTTGGTATCGAGACTGGGACGGTTGGTATTGAAAATGGGCGAAATCGGACCATGACCACGCCCACTTTTCCTATATAGAAAAAATCGGAAATTTGGTATCTCAGCCACTAATATAGCTAGAGTTTTAAAATTTTACCCACGTATTGAGCTCGGGCCCTTATGAAGAAATTTGATGAAGTTTTGGAAAATGGGCGGTGCCACGCCCACTTATTAAGGGTCAAACATTGAAAGTTTTATATGTCATAACTCAGAAACCGTTGAAGATATATCGATGAAATTTGGTACGCGTAATTTGCTTACATAGACAAATGTTTTGACGAAAAATTATCAAAATCGGTTTACGGCCACGCCCACTTTTATATATGTGTATTATAAAGTGACCTAATAAAACCATTTTAAGCGATATCTCTGTCAAATATAAAGATCTATCATTGAAATTTTGTCGCATGAGTCCAACTATGGACATAAAACAAAAAACACAAAAATTTTGGAATATGGGCGGTGCCACGCCCACTTATTAAGGGGCAGACATTGAAAGTTTTATGAGTCATAACTCAGAAACCGTTGAAGATATATCGATGAAATTCGGTACGCGTAATATAATTACTTAGTCAAATGTTTTGGCGAAAAATTATCAAAATCGGTTGACGGCCACGCCCACTTTTATATATAGGAAATATAAGGGGGCCTAATAAAAACATTTTAAGCGATATCTCTGTCAAATATAAAGATCAATCACTGAGATTTTGTGGCAGGAGTCCAACTATGGACATAAAACAAAAACTACAAAAATTTTGGAAAATGGGCGGTGCCACGCCCACTTATTAAGGAGCGAATATTGAAAGTTTAATAAGCCATAACTCAGAAACCGTTAAAGATATATCGATGAAATCTGGTACGCGTGATATATTTACTTAGCCAAATGTGTGGACGAAAAATTACCAAAATCGGTTGACGACCGCGCCCACTTTTATATATGTGTATTATAAAGTGACCTAATAAAACCATTTTAAGCGATATCTATGTGAAATATAAAGATAATTCATTGAAATTTTGTGACATGAGTTTTACAATAGACCGGAAACAAAAAATAAAAAAGTTTGGAAAATGGGCGTGGCACCGCCTCTTTTTAGACAAAGGGATATATGAGATTTCTTAGCCTTTAACTCGACAAATAATTGAGATATTATGACGAAACTTGGTTTATACACTTTTATAACATGTGTTAATAGACACGCAAAAATGTATTGAAATCGGTTTATGACCACGCCTACTTTTTAACAAAGATATTTCTGGAACACCCTTTTGGAATTTGTAACGTGAAGTCTTTGTAACTAAAAGTCATAGAGGGATGAAATTTTGCACTAACAATAATATTTGTATGCTTATTTGGATGATTGATATAAATTTTGAAAATGGGCGTGGCTGCGCCCTGTTTATGCAGCACTCGTTTCATATAAAATACACCCTATATCGAACAAACGCAAACAAACAATGAAAGCATACAGCTGAGTATCTAATGTTCGATTGCACTCGAACTTAGGCTTCCTTACTTGTTATTTATATACTCATAGCCCACATATTCCAACCAAGTACCTTAAAATTATAAATCTCAGTTTTTTGGATTAATTTTTTAACAGAGGTTGTAGTTATGTACCAAATAAAATACTATCGATGGTTGGATTATCGCTATGGCATCGGCCCCATCGATAGTATCGATAGTTCAATCGATAGTTTTCCAGCACTACCGTGTATGTACATAAGTTAAACCGTAAAAAATAAAGTTGGCCGTACCGCTCTCATATAAGTAATGTATCACATCCACTAAAGATAGTATATCCGAGTGAAAACTTGTAGTGTTGGATAGCTCTGCCATAATCCCCACCAACGACTGTCGGTTTTGTGTCTTCAATAAGCTCTTCCAAATATGTTAGCCTCTGCCCGAAAACGCCTTCGCCGACTGTAGGTGGAACGCCAATGTGAGCTTTAACGTAACTCTTTATCTTAGACCAAATATTCTCAATTGGGTTTAACAAGATTGATGCATTAAATGCTTGCATTTTAAAATGCGGACTATGTAAAGCCTTACGCTACATGCTTATTTGGCAAAGAACGCATTTGTCTTGTATCTCCATTTTAACAACTCAATTATTTATGAAGAAAAATTAGAAAATTTCTATTAAGATCGAAATTAGCCGTCATCAGAATTCGTTGCGAAATTTGTTTTTTAAACAAAATAATTAACTTAACAAGTGGTATTCGGAAAATAAGCAATCAGAATTAAATAACAAGTGGTTTTCCTTTCTCTCTACCTTTCCATTACACCCCTCTTTTCGTTTCCCTTTACCTTTCTCTTTCCTTTTCCTTTTCCTTTTCCTTTTCCATTTCCGTTTCTTTGATATAAATTCCGCTTCTTTCAATAAATTCCTACACAGTAAAAATTTTAGTTTAATTTTAATACCATTTTGGTATTTATATATAACAATGCCAAAAAGTATAAAATTAAAACCATTCTGGTTTAAAAAAAAGAAGAGAATATGAGAGAAAAATTATTCTTGGTGTCAAATTAATACTTTTTTGGAATTAAATCAAAACCAAATTTTCATTATTTTTGGAATATTTTTGGTATTAAAAATAGTTGAAATTGTATAAGATCTATCCGAAAATTGGAATAAATTCTCTACTGTTTTGGAATTAAATCAATTCTCATTTTATTTCATATAATATATGTAATATTACAATGATAGGAATTATCACATAGTCTTTGTTGATTGTATTCCTCGATAATAGGGTGGCCTGCTCCCTTGTCGAATTGTACCACCGTCAGTAAAAAGACTGCTACAGCTACTTTGCCAGTGAAATTTCGGCACCGTCGAGGTCTTGCAGGGATATTGTGGTATCACGAGAGTCCATCAGCTGCCTCAGACTGCAAAAACAAATAAATAAAACAAAATTTACCCTCAAAATATTCACTTAATCTCCTGTATTACTTACTTGATACAATTGTTCCACCAGGCTTGTAAAATTCGCTTTGCGGGTAATTTGTTTCAATAAATTTAATTTCTCCATTGTACCTATTTCACTTTAAAAAACATTTTGTATTTACATATTTACATATTTTGACAAATTGTTTCTAATATTTTTTTGGTTTTGATTTCAAACCAAAAGTGAGAAAGAGAGAAATTTAATATTTTTCAAGACTTTATTTTTAAACTATTTTGTATTAAATAAAATTGTAAAACTTCTCATAGTTTTAAAATAAGAATTTTTGGCATTAAAATTCGTATTTAATTCCAAGAATGATTAAATTAAGTACCAAATGATATTAGAAATAAACTATCATTTTTTACTGTGTAAATAATCTCCTGAACAAAGTTGTACATAGCTGAAATTTAACAGTCTGAAGTACATTTTACATTTTCTGAAGTACAATTTATAGTTCCTGAAGTCCATTTTACGGTTTCTGAAGTACATTTTACGCACTCTGAATTACAATTGACTATTCTTAAGTACATTTTACGGTTTCGGGCACTTCTGACTTATTTTTCGGAAATTTCTGCTAAAAATATGAGGGCATTACGACGCATTTTTTTTTTTTTTTTTTCGATACGGTTTAATGTACATGCCTATCACTCATACGCTACCGCCACCGACTGCAAACTGAATTTTACTGCCAGCCTACATGGCAAGGCGTTGAGTTTGTGATATTTCGCTCGTTCTTCTTGGAAAAAAGAAAATTTTGTGGAAAAACTGCAGAACATGTAGCATATGCTTACATGGAAATATATAATATATGTACCAGTGAACTGCACAAGGAGATTGAATTTTCAAACAGATTGTTTTGTACAAGCAAGCAACGAAACAAACAATCTAAGCGCCGCTTGTAACCTAACAATCACAAGCGCGCTTGGGATTGTTTGCATTTTTTCAATCTAAGCACTGCTTAGTTTGTTTAAAAGCAAACAAGCTCTTGCTTGTTTGTTTAAAAGCAAACCAAGCTAGCGGTTGCTTGAAAAAAAAATTCAATCATCTTCAAGCAAATTTCAATCAAAAGCAAGCAGGCTGGAGGAGATTTTCAATCAGCGTTCATTTCGCTTTTTCAAAAGCAGATTAAAGAATCATTGGATGTGAAGGAATAGGCGCACAGAAATGGAAGACGAACTCAATTCTACCAGTATTTTTCTGCAGATAATTGCAAGAAAATGAAGGACAAAGCCTTTTGTACATATTTAAGCATGCATATACCCTGCAAAAATTCCTGGTTGTTGACAAATCAGGTCTAAAAAAGGTGTATGCTGGCAGGACTGCTTCTGTTATGCACTCACTCTGTCTACTCCTAACTTTCTAATACATGACATCAACAAAAGAAAATCAGCTTTATTTCAAGCCTTACGCCAAACAAATTTGCTACCTTTATAATTTTTTGGCCTTATTTCAAAAGCCTTTAAATGTGCTGTTTAATTCTTAAATAAGGCTAAAATAGTTTGATGGGTATGTCCGCAAATTTTGCGACCAGCTGTTTTTATATGTCAATAGTCTTGTCGAAATGTTCCACATTCGACCCAAAAAAAAGAAAATTTGTATGTATGCACATACCACATGTATGTATGTATATACATTCTGTTTTCTGATTGAATTCTGTTTTTGATTGAAAATCTCCTCCAGCCTGCTTGCTTTTGATTGAAATTTGCTTGAAAATGATTGAATTTTTTTTTTCAAGCAACCGCTAGCTTGGTTTGCTTTTAAACAAACAAGCAAGAGCTTGCTTGGAAATTTTTCAATCAGCTTGTTTCGCTTTTAAGCAGATTGAAAAAATTGTAAACAAGCTATTGCTTGTTTGTTTAAAAGCAAACCAAGCAAGGGAGAGATTGGAAAAAATTTCAAGCGCTTGAAAGGGCAAACAAGCTGCTTGTGCAGATCACTGATATGTACATGAACATTCCAAACATGTGGCTATGTAAGCGTAAAATCACTGAAGCGTGTGCGCTTTAGGCACCCTGCACACGAGGCGTATCGTCATAGACGCGTACCAGACATTTCATGTAGCGTCGATTTCCCTACGCCTCAAGATCTGCACACGAAGTGACATGAAACTTCGCTGCACAAAACAAACAAACAAATTAATAATACGGTATTTGCTTTAAATTTCAAAGCTTTAAGTAGAAAAGATTAAAAATTTTTCGGAGTCTTCCATTTTCTTTCATTATACACTCATTTTTTCCGATTTTTTACACA
Source organism: Urophora cardui (assembly GCA_960531455.1). Taxonomy (NCBI): domain Eukaryota; kingdom Metazoa; phylum Arthropoda; class Insecta; order Diptera; family Tephritidae; genus Urophora; species Urophora cardui. The sequence continues at coordinate 113,642,788 of OY482670.1, read as the reverse complement.
AATTGTACTGCTTTCATAAATTCCACCAAGTGGAAAAATGTAAACAAACATCTTCTTCTTCCTGTTTTCTAAGCGTAGTACGCCTAGCTACCAGCACTGCTTTACGCCAAGCGACATGTAGCCAGCATACTTTGACGAATGCATGAAGCTGACGACTCGTGTGCAGCCCTCAATTGAAATATACGTGCGCGACATCAAAGCGTACAGCTTTCGTCTGTAGTATCTAATACGCGTCTAAAGCAGTACGCTCCGTGTGCAGAGTGCCTTAGCCTTTGCTGCTGCTGCTGATTCTTCTTTTACTGTTGGTGCTGCTGCTGCTTATGCTGATTCTTCCTGTGCTGCTGTTGTTGCTCTTGCTGCTTCCTTTTTTGTTGTTGTTCTTGTTTTTTTTTTTCTTCTCTTTTGTTGTTGCTTCCCATGTGACTTGTTTTTGTTATTTGTCGCGCCTTTTATTATTGTTCACCGCCGCGCCGCCACGACTCTTTAGCTGCTCAGTCAAGCAGAAAAGAATTTTAAACCGTCTGATGCTTACTTAGCGCATCGCGCAGGAAGTAACACAGAATATACAATTTATCATCGAATATAATACGTACTCTGAAAAAAATACCCGTAGTTAACTCAACAACTTTCCGCTGTTGAATCTCCGTCTTTGATTCAACAGCAAAAGTATTTGTTTTAACGGCAAAGTTTTTGATTCAACAACTTTCCATAGTTAATTCAAAGACGGGCGTTTTTGATTCAAAAACTCCCTTGCTGTTGAAAAATTTTGAAGTAAATAAAAAATAGAAAATTGTTTTTTTCAAACTCGTTCAATTAATATAAATTTTCGGGAAAAATATATATATGTACATATATGCAATATATAATTACAAATAAAGGTAAGTCACAATAATGATATTATTTATATATTATTATAATATATTTAAATTATATGTACATACATATATACGTTGAAAAATTTATTTTGTATTTTCAGGTTAAATATGTTTGATTATCCCGTTTTTCCAATAGCGAGCAATCGAACGAGCCAAATCTGCAGGTAAAACTTGTCGGCGATGAGAAAATAATCAAGTTATTCTTGTCGTGGGAGTTATGTACAGGTGCATTGATGCAGTTCAATGAATGCGGTATTAAAAATATTGAACTGCTTGCAATGATGCACTCCCACGACATTTATGTGCTTTGCAAAATAATCTCGTCTGAGACAACTCCCTGTGAAATTATCCGTCGAAAACTTTTATACAACATTTTAACCCTCTAACGACCTCCTAAATGACACTTGTTTTGACTATCCATAAAAGGAGTCAACATTGGGCCCGATCTGAATTTTAACCCTTTTTCTCAAAGAGCACAAAGTCAAAAATTTTGAACCGGGAATATAAAGAAGATTTGAAGGTCTGTTTTAGCTTGTGTAAACATTATTCATAAAAAAAAAATTTACTTAAAATTATTGCGCAGTGTAAATTTAGCTGAGAGTTCTTAAATATATGTATACATATGTATATTAATTAAGTGGATTTCTTTCTTCGTTAACATTTGTTTAACATTTCGCCCCCAAGGAAGCTGTTTCGCTGTGTAATTTATCAGCTTTAATTATGTATTTGCTCAAATTAAATTATGCTAAACTTAACATAAGATGCGCAAATTAAAAACGAATTAAAAATTTCCAAGAAATTTAAAGACACACACAAACACACGTTTTGGATTACAATTAACTTTTTATTGCATCGCTGAATTGTGAAAAAGTCACAAAGTTTATTATTCACACGTTCCGGCGACTTTTCCACTTCATCGTTTCAGCATAAAAGCGACACAACTTTTAAGTTTGCTCTTCACACGTTATAAGAAAAGTGCGACGCAACAAGCCAATTAAAACTAAATCTTTATCTAAGGCATAATAAAAGGGCATTTAAGAAAGTTTTTAATTTTTCATTTTTCATTTAAAAAACTCGAATGCTGGAGACCAGCAAAAAGCCACAAAAAATTAAAAATTCAAGTCAAAGAAGTTTCAAGTGCACAAACGCCCGAATTCTTTGAGCAAGCAAAAACAACAAATATTAAAATACACGCGCCAGAGTTTTAAGACGAAAGCTCTCCTACTCACATATTTACACATCTTTTTTAATTGGTTAGCGGCAAAGTCAGTTATTAGGATTTAGCTATTACAGTATGTAAATAAGCAAAGAAATTAAAAAGAAAAAAACAAGCAATTAAGGAAAAAAGCAAAGGAAAGAAAAGTTTGCTTCAAAGTTTCGTTAAGCAGCTTTCAGAATTTGGATTTGAGGAAATAAACTTGTATTGCAGCTTGCTTTCGCAGAAACTGGCTAGTTTAAAAAAGTTTAAAAAACACTTTAGAATTTTACCACTGAACCGACAAAGTTCAAATTTAATACATTTTAAGCAAATATTTTAATAAGTCATGCTTTCAAGATGATTTTGAAATGCCATTTAGACATTTGGGTAAAAGGAGAAATTATTTAAGAAAATCTAAGCATCTGAGAAATTTCGGAGCATTGGGTCGTAGGTACCCTTCATTGGTGCACCTTCGGTTAATGAGCTTTTATACAAAAACTGCTCTCGAGAAAATTGATGCATCAAACTGTCAGATCCGACTATAAATGCTGAAGATATGGTTCACTACTATTTCTATTATTATTATTGTTATAAAACTAAAATTGGCTGACATCTTGTGTGGTCAAAAAAAAATTTTTTTTTTTTGTAATGTAGAATGTCACCTAAATAATACATTATTTGAGGGGGCGCACAGTGAACATTTCTTATGCCAGACCGTCTTATACAAATACTCGTACCAACACATTTTTTACATCACCAAAAGTGAAAGTCAACAGCAAGAGATTAATATTTTATCCAAAATAAATGACAAGTTGCTATATAGCAAATGAAGATGTAAGCTTAAAGCAAACAACACAAAGATCACTTTGTAATGAAGGTCAAGTGAATGAATAAAAAGGTGAACACGTGAATGGCGTCAACTTGCGTCAATCTGCTTGCACTTATATATGCGCATTAGGTTGGTCTACATATACATTTTGGTGCCGATCGGAGACGGCTAAGGGGTGTCGCACATGGGTTATAACTAGGGAAGCTAAAAATATGCACGAAAAATTTCAAAATATGCATACTAGTATGCCCGAAAAATAACTGAAATATGCTGGTAAATATGCACGAAAAAATGTCATAATATGCATATATGCCTAAAAAATACCAGAAATATGCTCAAAAAATGTATGGATTTCATTTTAAGCTTACATTTTTATTTAACGAACTTTGCAAAATAATAATAATATAAGAACTGAAACGTACAATTCACATGTTCCCCATTTAACACCTTTGTTTTTAAATACTATAAAATACTTTAAATTAATTTTAGATTTGTATTTATGTAAATGCATGATATCTTCTACAAAGCAAATGAAACCATTCCATTAATATTGCGCAGGACTGCATTGAACTATCATATGTTTTAGATACTATATTTGCCAGTGTGAATTTTTGGCGGTTTTCCGAGAAAAAGCTCTTGTATGCGGAAAACGATTAATATTGACCGTGTAGCATCGAGTATTGATGGATCGCGGTTTTGGATCGCAAAATATTTAGAAATTTTGAAATCCGCGATCCGGATCGCAATATTGACAATATGAATTGACTGTATAGCATGAAAATTTTGTGACCCATCAAAATGCGTGTATATTTAGAAATTTTGAAATCCGTGATCTGGCAATAAAAGAATTGAAAGTGAAAGTGTGAAAAGGACGGAAGTAAAATATTTTAAACCTCAGAGCGAGAAAAATATCGCAATATTCATATTGAACGTGTAGCACTAGTCTGCGATTCATCAGACCATCAATATGATCCAAATATCGCGATTCATATTGACAGTGTAGCGTATGCCTACACGGTGAGCTTAAACAACTTATTATGAAAAGTCAAAGTAACCAAGATATTATTTCATGGTTGTATTCTTGGACATATTAGAAGATGTTCTGAGCCAAAATTGAAATCATTCATCGGACACATTTTGAGAAATTCCATGTTTTTTTTAAAATGGTCAATTTTTTCTTTTCATGCGAGCCCCTGTTCTTTTTATGGCACCCACGGTAAAATGACTGTTCTGTTCTTCTAGTATATAAGTGTATAGTAAAATTCATTACAGTAAAAATACATTCTAAGACGTTTATTATTTATAATATTTTAATATAAACATAAAAAGGTTGACAGTTTTTTTAAATATGAAGAATATTATATTCACATACAGTTTTCTTCAAATTCTCCATATAATTTGGGTTATTTGGTCTAGTTCGATACTTATAATCCCATGTTTTTTTGAAATCATAATGCACAGCCTCCATGGCTTGCTCTGAATGATACCCTAATCCTATTCCCTGCCTTGAACAAAAATCTTCTATATGAAAAAAAAAACTGTATGCACTTTTGGGGTTATGGGTATAGAAAGATCGTTGTAACTCTTTCGGAAATTAGAAATACAGTTAATATAATTACTTTTCAAATCAATAGTGAAGCAAGATTCGACCACTGAATGAAAATCGTTAAAAGCTTTTACGTATTTTAGGCGCTCTAAAGGAAATATACTTCTTAATACATCGGTGTTTTCCAATAATTTCTTACAACTATTCCCATCAAAACCTGAGCAACCACGAAAAATCTTTTATTGGACATAGAACTTCTCAGCCCACATTAACGCAATAGTTGTAAGAAATTATTGGAAAACACCGATGTATTAAGATGTCTATGCTCCATGGATATTAATCCAGAAAGAGAATTCTGCCGGCTGAGGGTAATTTTATTGAAGCGCGGCCAACAGCCGCCAACGCAGAAAGATGTTCTACACATACATACATTAATTTAACAAGGAATGTCTCCTGAACTATAAGCGTCCGGAGGGTAGTACTTTGTTTTTTGTGATCTGTGAGACCACCCCTACCCTCTGGAAAATTAATTGTTATCGGATCGTGGATCATTATATACAAATTTTCCCTCTATCCAGGCTGGGGATCCAACCCATGACCTCTGGTATGGCAGACTAGCCACTGTCCGCCACACCACAGTGGCCACAACACTCCCCACTGCACCACAGCGGCCCCGTTAATATATATTCCCGCAAAGGAGATTACAATTTACTAAGGTACATAATATGCATATAAATACTTCGCAAAAAGTATGTAACTTATTTTGCATATTTAATTTATCCATATTTGTTGCCAATTTAGTGTATTTTTCCAATTTTATAATTGATTTGTATATTTTGCAAATCTTGTTACTTGCAAAAATTCAAGTCAGCTGTTGTTTGATCAGCTGTTTTCCTGTTGGAAAAGTGCTGTTGGCAAAAATTTGTCCAACAAAATTCAACAGCTTCTCACAATATGAAATGTCAGTTTTCTCTTTCAGTTGGTTCTCTTCTGTTGGAGATTTGGCGTAAAAAAACGGCGACAAAGTGTTTGTTTTTAAAAGTTTTCGAAAAACATCAAAAAATATCCGTAAACGAACAAAGCTATTATAAATAATAAATAATAAACGTCTTAAAATGTATTTTTACTGTAATGAATTTTACTATACACTTATATACTAGAAGAAGAGAACAGTCATTTTACCGTGGGTGCCATAAAAAGAACAGGGGCTCGCATGAAAAGAAAAAATTTACCATTTTAAAAAAAAAACATGGAATTTCTCAAAATGTGTCCGATGAATGATTTCAATTTTGGCTCAGAACATCTTCTAATATGTCCAAGAATACAACCATGATGGTTACTTTGACTTTTCATAATAAGTTGTTTAAGCTCACCGTGCCTATGTATGTCGATACATATTGCATATTATTGTTCCCTTCAAATTTTCACACTACAACTGTTTTCTATCAATAACAGGGCATCGGAGCAAAGTTTTTTTACTCTGGGTTTGCTTCGAGGCTCTGATCAGCATACAAGAACTTAGTGTTTGTCGTGGTGAATTTTTATAAGGGAAAATGCTCCGCTCCGGGGTCCAGATCAATAGTTAAATAGCCTTGATTGTATGTATACGCAACTATCTGAATTAACTACAGATAAGATGTTGCCAGCTTAATATTTTTCGTTATTGTTCGATGAAGTGCCAAAATATGCCAAAATAAGCACGAAATGCATTTTGACCGTAAATATGCATTTTAGGTCCAAATATGCATTTGCATATTTTTAGCTTCCTTAGTTATAACTCAGAAAACTCTATGAAGGCTAAAAAAATGAAATGAACTTTGACCATTGTAAGGCGCTCTCTAATTATCGTCGATCGGGACCAAAATTTATATTTGTTAACTATGACTGTTCTGTTACCGAAGTAGTGGGTGAGACTTAAAAAAATCCCTTATTTAATTTTTTTAATGACCACCCTAATACACATATTGTATGAGGATGTTTCAGTTCATTTAATTTTCTTAATACGCAAGCCCCAAAATAACCTCATCGTGAAGGAAGTAATTTTATTACTTTTTGGTTGCTTGCTTTTTCCACAGAGTAGGAATATGATATATTGTGGAACGATTTTCCGTCATCCCTTGTAAAATCGTTTTTTTTTTTTTTTTTTTTTTTTTCAAATAAAACCGTTTTTCTGCTAGAGCAACAAAAAAAAAATGCCAAAAACTAAAATACCCTAATATACTTAAGTGTATCAAAGGCAAACCAACAGCACGAATGAAAAAAAAAATTAAACTAAAGAATCACAGTTCTGCTCAAGTTTTGCTTTTATTGCTTTCATGTTTTATTTCATTTTTTTTCTGCTGCACAAAGCAAACGCTTCAAATATTCTGTTTGTGATGGGGATTTACTGATTTTCATTATGATGCTTCTTCATTTTTTGATGACCACTTCACTGGCTCTTGGCATTCGAGTCCTTTTTGGTTGTTTGTTTGTATTTATGTGTTATTGAAGCGATGACTGACTTTGTATTTATGCAAAGCACAAGTGCTGACAGTTATGCGAATGTTCTCTGTCTGTCTTGTCTGTGTTTCGGGCAGTCAAATGGTGCACACAAAAGACCAAAGACTAAAGATATCAACGCAGATGAAAGGCAGAAAAAAGCTGAACAGAAAAAAGTTTTGAAAAGGTAAAGAAATGACAAATTATTTTGCATACAACAGAAGAAAATGCTTAAATAAATAAAAGAAGAAAACTAAAAAACAAGAAAATAAAGTAACCAAACTTAAAAGCCCGTCTCCACATATGTAACTTGATTCTCCAGCGAAACATCTAGCGAAACATCTAGCGAAACATCTAGCGAAACATCTAGCAAAACATCTCGCGAAATAAACTTGTATTCAGTTTGACATTTGACATTTCTCAATCCTGTTCTTTTTAAATATTTTTATGTTTGCTTATTGTTGCGTTTTTGTTTTGGTCTGTGTGAGATTTCGATAGATTTTCGACGCAAAATTAGAAAAGGCATCGATATCATCGCGTTTGGCAAGAGGATTGAGAACGAAACTAGTGTTTCATTTTTCATTCGCTCTCAGAAATTTATATGGAAATTAGCGAGTTTCCGCACGGGTTTCGAGGTCGAACGATGATTGAGAGAGCGAATGCAGATAAAAAGAGCGAAACACGTTATGTGGAGACATGGTATAAGAAAAATTGATTCAATTGGCTGGTTGTTTTGAGTTTATGCATATACATACATTAGGGTGGTCCCCAAATGTATGTAGGCAAATTGTAGATCATATTTCCTCAACCTGGAAGATACCACATATAAAGTTTTGTTCCTATCGGAGACGGTTAAGGGTTGTCGCACAGGGATCAAAATTCTTGTTAGTATATATTAGTCAAAAACGTAAACAAATTTTTTTGTAGATCTTATGACCAAAATCGTTAGTCTGTATTCAAGACTAACAAATATAAATTTTGTGCGCGATCGTAGACGGTTAAGCGGTGCACAGAGTTCCATCTTCGATCGGGACCAAAATTTATATGAAATCCGGGATTGCAAATAATCGTTATTTTTTAAATTTTGAATAAAAAAATCATACTGAAGAAGAAATGCTAAACGCAAAAGAAGTACACAGATGTAATCAACGTAACGCAGATCGACAGCTGCAGCTAAAATTAGACTGAAACAACTTGTATTCTCTGAGCAAAAAGATAAAACTCAGAAAATAACTTTTATTCTCTGAGCAGAAAAATAAAACTTAGAAAATAACTTTTATTTTCTGATGGAAAAATAAAACTCAAAAAATAACTTTTATTTTCTGAGCAGAAAATAAAACTCAGAAAATAATGATTAATAATCAACTTTTTGAATATAACTCATAACCGTTGCAGACCTTGTATGTAACATATTTTTGAGCTTACTGTAACCATTTTAGAGAGTGAGTTTGAGAAAAAGGTTCATTTGACTATTATTAAGGACCAGCTTAATATACGTAAATTTAGTTGTAGCTATTCTGTATGAATGTAGTCACATAATAAATATTTTTTGACAATTGAAAGCCAAAGAAAAGTTTGTTATAACGAAATTTGTATTGTCCCAAAGCAAATTGCTCTAAAAGATTGTTGATTGCATGAATCCTTAAACAATATTATAATCGGCTTTTAAAAACTTAATGAAAGACCAGACATTATTCGCTGTTGTTCATTGACCCCAATAACTTTCACTAAATACTAAAAGCGTTCTTATATTCTGCTCCTTCTTCTTTGTACTTAAATACGTACTTTTTTTAGAATAATTTCCCAATAAACCAAAAGGCTTGAGAATAATATTATAACAAGCTTACAAATATAAGCGTTAAGCTTGAGAAACTATTGTGTAAACTATTGAAAAAGACTTAAGAACAATTGCAGAAAAATCAAAACGGCACCCTTTTTATAAGCTTACAAATGCAATTGTAGAAAAATTTTACTTGTGAAAGCTTTTTGTAATCTTATAAATACAATTGTTTGTATAAATAGTAGAAGAAAGAAAAATGTAAATTTTTATTTGCATTTTTCTTTTCATTTTCTTTCCTTCTTCACCTTTACTGCAATATTCTTTATTTTATATTCTCCTCCTGTTTCGAACTATGACATCAACCTCAAATTCAATCCAACGGTATCATATAGTGGGACATTCAACATTATATTGAATTTTATTGAGGCTTTTATACATCCCTTTTACGAAAAAGGAATCAAGAATTATATGAATCATTGTAAAACCAAAATTTAAAAAAATTTTACAGCAAGCTTAAACAATGTTATTATTAATAGTTTTTCAAGCTTGCATTTCAAGTGTAAAGTAAGCTTATTGTAATATTGTTTTCAAGCTTTTTAACATAAGGAGTATTGTGAAAGGCTTACATAAAGTAAGTGTTCCTCAATTATTACAATCATGCTTATGAATAAGCTTACAATTAAGCTTATAAAAACTGTAGGTTATTAGGTTATTAGGTTATTTTACTTATACATAAGTATATGTGCGATTTACTGGAGCTATGCTCAGACGAAGTTTTTATACATCAAAGACCATAGAAAATGAAAAGCAAATATTAAAACGCCCTGAAATAGGCAATAAATTGTGTATGCTTTGCTTTAAGGTTTGTTTATAATTGTGTATGGTGTAAGCTGCTTTTGAGCGAGATGCTTATGGAAATGGGTTGCGAGTATCAAAATCTTCGCTATCATTAGTAGCTGAGTGATGCTCCATTTGGTGACACTACTGCTGCTGCGGCACTGCTCCCTGCACTGCCAATATTTGAAGATACAAATTTTTGTATTGCATCCAGCAAATTTCACAATAGTTTTTTGCGTCTTTAGCAATGAAAATAAAGTATACGACAAGTGAGAAAAATACAAAAAATTCAATCAAGCGAAACTCACCAAAGTTTATATGTTTGCCCTGCCTTTGCCTCTGGTACGAACAATAAAACCCCTTTCATTAAATTTAGCTTTTCTAAAATAATAACGTATTCATAATATTATTATTTCTCATCTTCGTCATAATCCGACACAACGTGAACAACATTTCTTTCATGGATTCTAACGAGAAAGCGAAATTTATTTGACATATTTCACGTTGCCACATAATCCTCAGCAGCTTGGCCGGCACAATTTTAGTGGAAGGGTGTGATGGTATGCAATACGCCAGAGAACACACAAAGAAAAACAATACAAAAAACTCAGCAACCACAACAAAATAAAAAGCAAGAAAATACAGAAAAAAGGGCAAACGGTTGAATCGGTTGAAGCCACACTAACCCTTAGCTCACGTTGCATGAGAGCTCAAGCCACAGCTGCCACTTAATGCTGCTCGCGTACTTACTTTGCGGCCAACGAAAAGCCAAGCGCTCGCGGTTGCGGGCACAAATACGTGCACGAACTCGGCACTTTTCTAATGCAGTTTTAATGATTCGCTTTAGAACAATACCAACGGAAGGAAGTAAGGAAGGTCAGCTAATCGCCTTAACTATCATAGAGCGCATGCAAGCAACAAGGCAAAGCAGTAAACACAACGTCAGCAAAGAGTACAACAAGATAACAACAAACATGTTAGAATCGCTTGCAAATCTGGTATTTTCATTGTTGTTTCTTTTTCCTTTTTTATTATGTATGTTTTTTCTGCTATATCCGATCATTAGTTTGATGATAAAATCTCCACTTCGCTGAAAAAAAACAGATTTTCCATTTTTTCTGTTTCAATTAGGTTTTCCGGCGATTCATTAATCTCTTTCGCTTATACCATGTCTCCACATAACGTGTTTCGCTCTTTTTTTCTGCATTTTCTCTCTCAATCTTGTTTCGACACGGAAACCAGTGCTGAAACTCGCCAATTTCCATACAAATTTCTGAGAGCGAGTGAAGATTGAAACACTGTTTCATTCTGAATCATCTTGCCAACCTCGATGATATCGATGTCTTCTCTAATTTTGTATCGAAAATCTATCGAAATCTCACACAGACCAAAACAAAAACGCAAAATATAAGCAAACATACAAACATTTAAGAAGAGCAAGAAAGAGAAATGTTAAACTGAATCACGATCAGCCACGTGGAGACGGGTTACTGAGCGAGATGTTTTGCTACATGTTTCTCTGGTGAATCAAGTTATGTGGAGACGGGCTTTTAGTCTTGTTCCCTCGGCTTTGTCACTGCGCACAAGGATTAAGAATATGTGTTGAAGCAAGAAAAAAAGCAAACAATTTATTTTTCATAATCACTTAAGCAACAAAGAACAGTGAAAGTATAGCAAATGACAAGCAAAACTATTAAAATTGCTGAATGTCATTTATTGATTAAGCTGCAAGCTGAAGTGGAGTTTGTCTGGCTTGAGGAGCATGAGAGTCAATTAATTTATTAATTAATTGATGAATATGTTGACGAACATGAACGACGTTAGGGAAGGCAAAGAAAACTAAATATGCGTAAGTATGGATTTATGTTTTTGGCATAGTAAGCATTTGATATGATTGATAGGCTATAAATATATTACAAAGCAAATCCCAGAGTTTTATTCATGAAGTGTCTGACAGTGAAACTCACAAATTGAGCAATGAAAGAATGGACAGATGAAATAAGTTAAATGATGGATGGGCAGAATATTTGTATATATATATATATACATATATATTAACGCCGCAGTCAAAGCTCAAGTCAGGAGACATTCTATTTAGTTAACTAACTCGAATATTTAGCTAAAGTTACAGACTAATCAGCAAAGAGGCTGACAGCTGAACCGACTTATTCTGTTTAATTTTTTTGCTTGTTTCACTTTGTATAATCCACCAACCCTCGCGTATTTCCTAAAACATTCCATTATTGCAGCTTACAGAAAAATTAGTTGGTTCACTGAAATTAGTTATTTTAGAAGCAAGTACACCCGACAAACATCGCGGACTTCTATGCCTTTGATGAAAATACTAACTTGTCGGCAAAGTGGCATGACTCTGATGAGAATACTGACTAGTCTGTTAAGTGGTATGATGCAAGTGCCATTGCGTAGGATATCGCTGTATGTGTTTAGTTAAAACTGTTGGATAGCCACCAGTGATCTGCACAAGCAGCTTGTTTGCCCTTTCAAGCGCTTGAAATTTTTTCCAATCTCTCCCTTGCTTGGTTTGCTTTTAAACAAACAAGCAATAGCTTGTTTACAATTTTTTCAATCTGCTTAAAAGCGAAACAAGCTGATTGAAAAATTTCCAAGCAAGCTCTTGCTTGTTTGTTTAAAAGCAAACCAAGCTAGCGGTTGCTTGAAAAAAAAAATTCAATCATTTTCAAGCAAATTTCAATCAAAAGCAAGCAGGCTGGAGGAGATTTTCAATCAAAAACAGAATTCAATCAGAAAACAGAATGTATATACATACATACATGTGGTATGTGCATACATACAAATTTTCTTTTTTTTGGGTCGAATGTGGAACATTTCGACAAGACTATTGACATATAAAAACAGCTGGTCGCAAAATTTGCGGACATACCCATCAAACTATTTTAGCCTTATTTAAGAATTAAACAGCACATTTAAAGGCTTTTGAAATAAGGCCAAAAAATTATAAAGGTAGCAAATTTGTTTGGCGTAAGGCTTGAAATAAAGCTGATTTTCTTTTGTTGATGTCATGTATTAGAAAGTTAGGAGTAGACAGAGTGAGTGCATAACAGAAGCAGTCCTGCCAGCATACACCTTTTTTATACCTGATTTGTCAACAACCAGGAATTTTTGCAGGGTATATGCATGCTTAAATATGTACAAAAGGCTTTGTCCTTCATTTTCTTGCAATTATCTGCAGAAAAATACTGGTAGAATTGAGTTCGTCTTCCATTTCTGTGCGCCTATTCCTTCACATCCAATGATTCTTTAATCTGCTTTTGAAAAAGCGAAATGAACGCTGATTGAAAATCTCCTCCAGCCTGCTTGCTTTTGATTGAAATTTGCTTGAAAATGATTGAATTTTTTTTTCAAGCAACCGCTAGCTTGGTTTGCTTTTAAACAAACAAGCAAGAGCTTGTTTGCTTTTAAACAAACTAAGCAGTGCTTAGATTGAAAAAATGCAAACAATCCCAAGCGCGCTTGTGATTGTTAGGTTACAAGCGGCGCTTAGATTGTTTGTTTCGTTGCTTGCTTGTACAAAACAATCTGTTTGAAAATTCAATCTCCTTGTGCAGTTCACTGATAGCCACTTTTCCTTTGGAAACACAGTACACAACAATATTCTTGGGAGTATACTGAACATTTTTTAGAAAAAATTAAAAAAATTTAAATAAAATTGTTAAACTTTAAGTGGCATTTAAATGTAATGTTGAAATGATAATAAAAAATTACACAAAAATTAATTTTACAGAATATTTTAATCTAGTTTAATCCACACTAATACTATGTTCACGCTGAAGAGTTAATTAGAGTTAAGTGGCCATTTCGAGTTAACCACTTAACTCTACTCTTAGCTCTGAGTTAACCATACAAATTATTTTGATAAAATCGCCTTTAACTCCAATTAACTCTACTTTCATTTTGAGTTTATTTTGAGTTAATGGAATGCAACCCTGTTTTTTGCCAAAATTTGGTAGCACTTTTGAAATATTGGCATTAATTGAACAGCTATGTGGTCGCAATAGACGGATGATTGGGATGCTTATGTCAATTTTCTATGAAGGTTACGCGTGATTTTGACATAAGATTCACAGCAAATCTATGCATGTAGTATTGCGGCGACCTAGCATATGTCAAATTAAATTCTGAGTTACATAAACTCCTCAACGTGAACACTTGACAGTTGTCTATAAACTCCAAACCATTAACTCTAGTTAACTCGCCAACGTGAACATAGAATAAGTGTTTCCTTTCTGTTTTTGACCCTTTTTGGATTTTGTTTTTTCGAGAGTCCGAAGAATCTGCCATTTAGGTGGTCATTAGAGGGTTAAAATGGTCTACACCATTTTCAGATGGATTAAGAAAGCTTTAACTGGGTTTTGGAAAAACCAGCTGTATTATAATAATGGAAATTTATTTTTAGAATAGTCAATAGTCAATATAATTTACGTTTTCTAAAATCCAGTTGCTCTTTCTAAAATACACCTGGAAATGCAGTAGAAAATTATTCGCCGAAAAATTTCACTACATACAGACTAAATTTTTTTCTAAATAACGTAAACGACCGCGGAAAAAAATAAATAAATTGACGCATTGAAATATGCAAAAAAAAAAAAATTTAAATCTCCTTAAAATATGCAACACATTTTATATGATGCATAATATATTTAATTTTGATATATTATTTTACTTCGCTTTTCGAGGATGTTGGCTTGTGACAGGATAATGAGTAAAGTTATCCGATGTATTGTGGAATGAATTTCCGTCATGCCTTGTCATTTTTGATTTGGTTATAAACGGCTTTCGGCGATGTGCCATCTTTAGTATCTTTTTTCGTTCCTACAATACATCGCATTACTACTCTGTCGGAAAAACAAACAACAAAATAGAGACAAAGAGAACCATCATTATGATATTCCAGCTGTGACTTTACTGCTGACCCTATTACTGTCTCTTGAATGTCTTCAATATCAGGCTTATCGCACAAAAATGCTTGCTAGTTCAGTGGTCACCCTGAAGCTTTCTAAAGTTTCCGAATACACCGTTATGTTTTCTTAGTAAACTAGATTATACAAAAAAACTAAAAAGGTAGGTTTTATTAAAAAAAAAACTTTACAAGCAAATTTATAAATTTTCCTTTATTAATAAAAAGGCAGCTGTGTGCAGCTTTCAACTGAAAGTAACCCGCTTTCGTAATTAAATTTTTTTTGTGTAATACAGTCTATGTGCAACAAAAACCTTCATACGTTTGCTATTATATAAATTTATTAATTAATATTTTTTTTTTGTTAAAATGCAGCTTGTTAGCTTTATGTGCGCTTTTTCCGCTCTTCAAAAAAACGCTAATAAGCTTAGCAAAGCTTTGCAGTCAAACTCAATTAGGCAGCGTTTTTTATTAACATCTATACAAACAGTTATAAAACATAAAAAGGCTTTCGTTGTTTTATGAATACGAAAAATTTTATTGAGCTCCTTTTTTGCAAAAAAAAAAATATTATAATTAATATATCTAGCCTAAATTTAGGGTTTAAAATAACTTACCAACCAATTAGCACTAAAAACGCTTTACTCAAACGCCACGGTAACCACAGTAAGTGCGTGTTGACAAGCGAACTAACGCTTTTAAAGCTGAAATTTTAAAATTGAAATAAAAATTAATGTTTTCAAGAATTTGACTAAAACTAAATTGCATTACAATTTTAAAAAGCATATGCGCTGGTTGCATAACTTTGCATATCGCACAGCTCAGGCTTATTCAGCCATTTCCATATCTCGGTATGTATGTATGTAAATTAGAGCGTATCACGGTGTAAGGAGGGAAAAAAAAGTTGAAAATGTTCCCCCCTAGGTTGAACACTTACCTTATGAGGTTTTAAGAAAAAAAAAGAATTTACATTCTTTGTACTTATATTCGCTCTTTTGTGGTAAAATTCCTACAGTTCCTGCACTTCCCTACGGCTCAACAAACGCTACAATTATTATACGGTATTGCTGTTATTAACAAGCTAATAACAGAAAAGTAACGCCAATTATTTAAATTTCAAGTTTTCTTTCAATTACTTATCATCTTAATCAAATAATATTAGTATAAACTACAATGGGAATAAATATGCAATGTATAAGAGTATCTGAACTTGAGATTTTACTTAATGTCTGTCAAAATGGAATATTAAAAAACTAAATTATATAAGAAAATTATTATCTATAACCATAGCACATAGGTAGAAATATTTTATTGTGTACATCTATTCCAAATTGCTTGTTTAATGCAAAATTTTAATAATCTGTGTTAAAAGTAGAGCTCTAGATTTTTTTTTTTTTGAACATTTTCGAGTAGCCCGAACAGTTGTTGTTCAAATGCTCGAAGAGTTGTTTGTTTGTTTATTACCCGTATGTTTGTACGGGCATTTGAACAATTCGGGTATTTTGAAGTTTGTTTTTTCTTTTGTTTATTATTTTTTTTTTCTTTATATGTAGTTTTTTTATTTTTGTTTTTCCGATACACATTTTTTTGTTTGTAAGCTCGAATGCTCGAATGTTTGTACGGGCATTTGAACAACAAACGGGCTTCAAACAAAAACGATCAGATCGAATTGCTCGATACCCGGGTATCTAGGGCTCTAGTTAAAAGTCGATTTTATTGAAAAATATATACAGTGACTCAAAAAAAAAATCATACGCCAGAGTTTTCAAATTTATTTCAAACAGTTCTGTCGAAAATTTGACTCTCTTATTTTCGTTTAAAAATGTAAACAATTTTTCAACAAAAATCGCCTTAAGCAGGATTTCTAAGCTTATGGAAAAATCCGAAAAATCGTACAAATTTCTAAAAGTGGATTAAAAATTTCAAAGCGCGGCCAGAATTTATAGAAGATTTTGAGGAGAATTCTAAGTGTACTGTTATGTAGCCAACCAATTTTAGTGTAAAAAGTGCTATTCTCAATGCTGTAAAAATTTCCGTCGATTTTAGTAATTTTTTTCTGTAGGGTGTTTGCGTTATATGTACGTGAGACCGTTCCAATTAAAATTTCCGAAAAGCCAATGAAATTTTTCAAAAAGTTGAATGTTGCATATTATTATATTACAATTGAATGAGCTGCAAAATTGCATACTCAAAAATCTTCTAAAAAATGTAGCTTTATAATTCTTAGCCCCTTTTTATGATAAGTACTTCCTTAACTTTGAAAAATTGGAAATACTAAAAATACTGCCTAAAAAGTTAACAATAATCGCTGCTAAATATCTGGGTTACTTTCGAGCATCACCTACATTAACCAAGATATGCGTTAGAAATATAAACATTAAAATTAAATATAAAGCACAAAAAGAAAATTATTGTAGGTACATATGAAAAACCCTGTATCTAGTAGTGAAGTGCGGCTTTGTGCGACGTAATTTTTTGTCGGCTAACTACTAATTGTACTAGATATCATGTCCGTGGGTTAATTTGACTGAGTCTGACAGAGCAACATAACAAAACCAATTTTTAACATGAAAAAGAGTGATAATTTTTTTTTAAATATCCCAACTTTAATAGCTTAAAACTATAAACTTAGAATTATTGGAAACCAAGGATATTATTGAAAAGTGTTAATAATTACTTGAACCTTTAGGATTCATCACGATTACTTAAATGAAATGCTTTAAATAATAAATATTCAATTTGAAACTAGCACTTAAATATATGTAAGAAAAAAACAAAAAAATTAACTTCAGATATGCTAAGTTACGACCATCTGGGGCAAGTGCAGAGTATGGGGTCGGGAAAAAAGCGATGAATTATTGTTCCCCATTCTATTTCCAATATGTGGGTATGTTGTTTTCTGTAATTGTAACAATTTTACAAAATTCAATTTCGGGCGCATAAAACTTGAAAATCTACCTATGCGCGTAGATTTCCAGAAGAGAATATGAGACTTACTTTTGAAGTATAGTTAAAGGCCCTTGGCAACTGACAATCTGGCATGTCAAGCAGTGTGTATGTGTGAGTTTTTTTGTGTGTGTGAACAGAAATTTTTTTTCATTTCGAATTTTTTTTTTCTTTTTTGTTTTTTGTCTCTCCTACAAAGTTTTAAAAAAGGACTTACACAATTTTCATTCTAAGCTAGCGATTTTTATCATTTGTAAAAAAATTGTAGTTTTTTTTGGTAATTTTAATTTTGGTAAATTTTTTACATTGGCTGTGACCCCCCCCCCCCCCCGAAAAATTATCTAGCTACGCCACTGTATATCGGAGAGCCTGCCGAAAGACAAAAGTCTGAAAACAATAACAAGCATTGCCTGTACAAAAGCTTTGCTTGTTAATAGCTTTAGAACTTTGTACAAACAAAACACACAATCGCACCAACATACTAGGTAGCAAAGGCAGAGTGTCATTAAGCTACTGTTGTTGGTATGTGGATTGTAATGGAGGGAAAATTGAAATTTAAGCGAAACAAAGCTGACGGCGGTGGTAGCTCAATGGGATAGACATGTGACTACCAATCGAACGACTTAAGTTCGATTCTCGGTTGAGGCCGCTTGAAGAAGTCTGATGAGGGCTGTGGTGATCTCCGAAATGGATCCATAATTTCTACCAAAAAATTTTTTTCAATTTTTCTTCATTAAAAAATGGCCAATAGCTCATTTAAATTCACATAAAATAATTATTAGAATTAAAACGGCCATATAAATACAAACGTTAATAGGTTATAATTGGTATAATTAGTATCAATCACTGCTGTTTGGAAATATTAACCAGGTATTTTTATAACATCATTAGAATTCTGTAGTTCCTGCAGGTGCGTATCAGAATAAAATTGCAAGCATGGTGGCTCTGTAATTCTAAATGACCTCCAATCGATCATTTAAGTGTACGATGTACTATATAGCTGCCCTACTCTGCTCTGCTCTAACCTGCTCTGAAAAAATTTTTTTTTTCATTAAACACACCTAATATTAATAAGTAATACTCCTTTTACTCATATAATGATGTCAAAATTATACTTAAGGCTATATTTACTTTATTCAAACATTTTTTTTAATACAGTCTGTTGGTTTTAAATAAATTTGAATAAAAGCTAAAGTTGATGTCGCAGGTTAAAGGCTTATATGGAGGAAATATGACACGGGTTAAAACCTTTACAACAATGTATTGCCCGTTGAAATCAAAGACCAAATAGACAAGTTATAAGCAAAAAAAGAATTTCACTGTTTTTACAGGGTGCCGAAAAAAAAAATTTTTTTCCATTTTTGAAATCTGCAACAAGTAAACATTCGAACCAGGGGGAAACATTTTAAATTTTTTTTGGCGATACGCTCTAATGTACATATTACTTATCATACGTTTGCATGAAATGATCTCTCTAGTCATCCTTTAAATACCTGCGTAATGCCCATTTACTAATTAATGCATTAATAATTGAATTAGAAACCGCCTAGCTGGTTTTTGGATTCAGTTTTTTTGTTTGTGCTTTGTGTCAAACCACTTTACTTTTGATATTATCACCGCATGTTTCATTTAATAAAAATTAGCAGTTTGTGGTTTGTTTTATTACAATCGCTCACGCACATGCGCAAACATTACAAACCACAAACTTTTAACATAACCTCGAAAAAAATTTACGCTTTATATGAGGCTTATTTCATGTGAGCATAAGCTTTATAATTTAATGCCTTAATTCTCTAAGAAATGTCAGCTGTTATGCTGATGTCATAGAAATCGATCTCCTCTCCATCTCGTTCTCTATCTCTGTGAGGAATTTTGTAAGACTTATTTGCCATAAGGCTTACATCACTCCTTATAATAAGGGCTTACGTGGAGTTAAAAAGCTTTTTCAGGTTTTTATTAATTTAAAATGTTAATTTGAAAGAGTATTAAAAATGGTGTATACCTTATTTATTTAACTTCCTTATACCACTTTTTGTAGGAATAACACACATTTCCCGAAAAAACACACACAACTACATATATTAGTAGAAGTCATCAAGCAATTTCCATATGTAATGAAATTCTCTACAAACCGCAAACTGTAAATTTATTTTGACATTTACAATTTGCACATAAACCGAAAAAGCGACGCGATGTCACCGCCACCGACGCCACCGTCACTGTTAGCAACGTGCCAAAATAAAATTTGTTGACATGAACAGCAACAAGCAACATGTTAGATGTTGCACATGCCGCAACCAATATGCCTGATTTCAGATTGTACATATACATATGTCATATCTATACTATCTATACTAATTATTAGGGCAACCAAAAATATGCTTCAAAAAAATTAAAACATGCCACAATAAAGGCAAAATATGCCAAAAAAAATATGACATATAAATCAAAGATATGCCCCAGAAAATTGCAAAAATGCACAAGACATCGGAAGTGCGTTTCTGTAACAAATTCGGGAAAATTTTCGTTAAATTAAAGCCACAGTGATATGTTCCATACTTTTTTACCACCTAAAAATATGGTGCGGCGTCTGTTAGAAATAAAAGAATATAATCTCTATTGAAGCCTTCTCCCAAAAGTTTTACAGATTCATCGAAAAGCCGAGCAATTGTTTTTTGATTTGCAGCTTCCAATACTGCAATGTTCAAAAGAAACTTTTGATTAGATATATCAAAGTTTTCATGTAAAATTCCGACTATAACATTTGCCACATATCTACCTGCAGAATCTGTAGTTTCATCAATCGCATTCCAAATAAAGTGGTATTTTAGTAGCGATTGTATCTTTTCCATAGTATTGCTATATAGTTGCTTAACATAAGTAGTTCGAAGGCTTGTCTCACATGGTATTTTCTGGGAACTACATTTTTCAAAAAACTGCACTAGATTTATGTTACCTATTTTATATAAGGGTATATCTGCACATACAAATGCTTTACACAAATCCTTTGCGAATTCGACATATGACGGTGTCAAGCTATTCGCTACAAAGCTTTGTGATTGTGGCAAATTTAGTCATCGTTTGAGTTTGATGTGCTTTTCACACTGCACATGCTGCTTTACCAGAAATGTTTTCTTGAATAATACGGTCTTGCTGCATAACTTGCAAATCAGCACCTCACCGTCAGTTTGAAGATCGGGAAATTCCTTAACGATCTGCTTCAGCTTTCCCGAAATAGTTTGTTTAGCTTTTGGCATTATCTGTAAGAAATTGCATATGTACATACATAAATGTATATTTTCAATCTTTATTTCAACAAGCACTTACCGTTTCTTAAAATAAGAAAACGCTAGCAAAAAACAAAACCAGAGAATGCAAAAACAACTGAAATTTTTCAAGTGCCGTTATAAAATGAGATTTGCATAAAAATTTCGATAGTTCGATAATTAAATCCAAAGATGTCCAAGGACATGGTTGCATGTTTGCCCACTAATTCTGAAATTTTTGTATAACTTAGCAGAAATAATATGGCCCGGATTCACCAACGTGACTAAAGCTATAACTAAGTTTTGACTTAAGTTAGCCCAGATTTGGGGCTAACTTACTTTTGGGTTTCGCCAACTAGTCTAAGAAAATAGTTTTGCAACCGGCAACCCTGCCAGCTTTTATGGCAAATACTGTTTTTTTTGTTGTTTTGGTTGCTGTATTTGCTCATTTTTATACCTTTCATGAGAATGAAATGGTATTATAACTTTGTGCCGAAAATCAAATCTTGAAAGTACTAGAAGGAGGCGTGACAGACCCATCAATATACATACCGATATAATCAGAATCATGAGCTGAGTCGTTTAAGCCATGTCCGTCTGTTCGTCCGTCCGTCCGTCCGTCTGTGTGAACGCAAACTAGTCCGTCAATTTTTGAGATATTTGATTGAAATTTGGAACACGGGTGAGTTTTGATGCTCAATCGATCATTTGTCGGAATTGGCAGAATCGGACCACTATAACATATAGCTCCCATACAACCGATTGTTCAGATATACACATTTTGGGGTATAACTTCTCCCTTTTTACAGCTAAGGATCCGAAACTTTGGGGTATTTGTACCCATATTGACCCAAAGAAGGTTACCGAAAATTATCAAGGTCGGACCACTATAACATATAGCTGCCATACAACCGATTGTTCAGATATACACATATTGTCGTATAACTCCTCCATTTAAATAGCCCAGACACCATTTCTTCTAATAAATCGTTCCATAAATAACCCACCAAATTGAAATTATAAATTATACTAAATCAGGCTATGTACATACATAGGTAGCTTTTCATTTCCCCACTCATAAAAGGTACGGCCGAAGACAGCCGCGCTCTTACTTGTTTTTTTGTCATATTCGCTCTTTTTGTTGTTGAATTTGCTAAAGCGACTCAAATTCTTAGTTTATTTTTAGTCAAAACAAAAGCTGACTAACTTGTGACTTAGCTCAGTTGCATGGTGAAACTGAAAACTTAAAAAAATCGGCCTAACTAAGTTGAGACCGGTTGGTGAAACAGGGCCTATGATTTTCCTCAAAGATGTAAAATATGACAAAATATGCATTTACAAGTAAAATATTCTGTCATTATTAAAATATGCTAAAATATGCTCTAAAAAATATACGTCAACCACTTGTTTTTCTCTAGAAACAAATTTATAAATTAAAAGTTTTTCAATAGAACGAATCAGAAAAAATATGACATCGCATATATTTGGTTGCCCTACTAATTATATAAAATTGATTGTATGGAAAATGTATGTAACGCGATAACTCAAAAAGTACTGCACCGATTTTAATATTTCTTTTTTTAAAATGTCACAAATGGTAAATTCCCGACAACCATGTACTTTTTTTGCGCATTTCTGAGACTTTAATACCTTTTTCCCGGTTTTGAATTTCGAAAAACTCAAAAAAGCGCAAGCATAGACAAATTCGTTTGGTCATTTGCCGTGTTCAGTGGAGGCGTCGCAGTCGTCCAAGGCAGTGCAGCGTAGGCGACTCATATGTTTGTTTATGCACGGTTTGTTGTTTGTCTCGATAGCAATCAAAAACCTGTTTATGCATGCATACTATGCCATAACTCAAGAACGCCTGCACCTACACCTGCGATATTGGCATCAAATGAAAGGTGTTGAACAGGACTTCAACATAGAGTTCTTTTCATTGTGATGCCTAGACATCCTCCCCAGGCATGGTCTAAAACATAGATGGCCAGCCAATGGCTCCAGTGGCTCCGTTTGTCTCCCAACAACATCGCAGTGGCTCCGAGTGGCTCCCAACAACAAGCATATCAATTTCGACAGAATAACGCACATTTCTTTTTTTCACAGAAATTCTTGTGTAAAGATACACACGTAATATGTACGTGTATATACATAAGTATATATACAAATATTAATTGTTATTATATCAATATATACCCGATAAAGAGCAGACATCGCACTTAAAAAAATTTTCACATTCGTGTTTCTGGCACCAGGCCGACGATATGTCATACAACATGTGCAAAGTCATTTCTGGCAACTCCGGCACTTTTAATACCCAAAATCACTCTATTTTTTTTGGTTGTGATGAAAACCTACAGCAACTCACTTAGCCGCTGGACAGTAATAAATCTCATATGCTCACACGCCAAAAATTCAAATTACATTTGAGTGGAAATTTACGAAGCAAAAAGTGTTTGTTGTGTGCGACTTTTTGGCCTTGAGCATGAACTTACGCACAAATAAGCAAATATTAGAAGCGCCTAAAGCCCTAAAATAATTTGACACACTGTATGATTTGGTAGTGTAGGTATGTATGTGTATGAGTCAGCATTTTTACAAATTGACCGCTAGGTTGCAACATCCATTTTTTGGATTTTTGCTATCTTACCAATAATTATTTTTTGTTGGTTTTAAGCGCTTTTTCAATTTTTCAATTTTATTATTCTGCCAATTATTTTGAGTTTTGGTAACCTTAAAACTTCAATAATTAAAATTGTTCTTTAGCGAAAGCTGGCTGATTTTTGATGATATTAAATATGCTGATATTCAAAAGCTACATTGGGGTGGTGGCGATTGAGATAAGGGTCTTAAGTGATGATGATTTAAATTTATTTTTTTTTTGTTTTTTCATAGACTCTATTTCGGAAAAAGAGAAGTATAAAAGTACCACTAAAGTTCCACAAAATGTTGAATGTCACAGTATATCATTATGAGATAGGTTTTGTTAAAGGCTGTGGTAACGCTCAGTCTGTCCAAGATCAAGTAGAAGTCCCACAAACTCCCACTGCATAAATAGCACAATAGTTATGTGTTGAGATGGAACACACACACACACGGCCTCAGATATGGGTGGTTGAGCAGCTTTCCGTCACAAGAGAGAGATAGAGAGAGAGAGCGCGCAGCGATCGGACGCATCGGGAGAGAGAGAGCAGCATGCTGCGATCGTGCGACGGAGGGGTGCCAGAGTGTAGACGTTCGGAAGTGCGGTCGGCGTCGTGAATCCTATTACATATTTGGGGTAGCAACTGGGTTAGCTTCGGAAACCTCTCTTGGGCAGTAACTGGGTTAGCTTCGGAGACCTACGGAGAAGAAACTACGAACACTCACGTCAGTACTGGCTCTCGTGCTGAGCATCTCCGACCGCCACGGTTGCACACTTATAAAAAGTGCCGAGTGGTGGGCGGAGCTGCGCCAGCCGGGACTTCGCGGACCGATATGCGGGCTTCCTGGCACACGGCCAAAGCCAGGGCGAAGTGGAAGGCTTTGTGACGTCATATTGACTATCAGTCTACCGGCGCTTGATTGAGGCAGCGGCGGACAATGTGCTTTATAGCAACCCATCCCCCGTCAGCGGAGATTGATTTAGTGAGTCAGCCATCACCCAACTGAGGCAACGGCGGACAATACTTACCGAATTACCTACGGAGACTGATTCGAATTTGTCAAGTGCTGCGCTTTTATACGTCTGCTGCGGTGAATTAGGTGAGAGTTGCAGTGCTTTCTGCGTGTGCGGGGGAGGGTTATATTATTGTAATGCAGCATTACATGATGGCAATGGTGCAGTGAAATAACGCCGGTGGAATTAACGCCCGCTGGCGTTATTTCCCAAAAAAGGAAATAACGCCCGTGGGCGTTTTTTCCTTTCTTGAAAAAGAAATAGCGCCTGCGAATAAAACGAAATTAAACCCGTGGGTTTTATTTCCATTCACAAAGGGAAAGACCGCCCGCGCGCCCTATTCGGCGATATGGGCTTTATTTCCCTTTCGAAAGGACAATCAAGCCCGCAGACCGGGTTTTTTTTTGAATATGGTGTATTAGTGGGAAAAGCGAAGCAGGCGAAAAATTGGAATAAAAAATCGCGCGATTTTTAATTCCAATTTTTCGTTTTTTTTTTTTAAATATGGTGTATTATTATTGGAAAAAGCGCCGCAAGCGAAAAATTGGAATAAAGAATCGCGCGATTTTTAATTCCAATTTTTGGTTTTTTTTTTTTAAATATAGTGTATTATTATTGGAAAAAGCGCCGCAGGCGAATCAAATAAGTAATCCCGAAAATAAGACATGTGACACAGAAGACATTGATGTATCCGAAATGGATTGTTCTGACTATGAAGAAACGGCAGACAATTTTGGGAGAGTCAAAGCATGTTGTTGTGTGTTATTTGTTTTATCAAG
Source organism: Urophora cardui (assembly GCA_960531455.1). Classification (NCBI taxonomy): domain Eukaryota; kingdom Metazoa; phylum Arthropoda; class Insecta; order Diptera; family Tephritidae; genus Urophora; species Urophora cardui. The sequence continues at coordinate 113,617,663 of OY482670.1, read as the reverse complement.
CCACGCGATGTTCTCTTAAGCCCATGCAATTACTTTAAATTGTGTGCGGATTGCTTTGGAGAGCACAGTAAGGTTGCAATTGTAAATGGCAATATAAATATTTTGTGGCCGGTTTGTCGTCAAATTGTTGAAAACTCTGGGAGTGCCACATAATCCCCAAAAAACAAAATCCCCAACGCACAAAATCCCCAAAAAAAAAATCCCCAAAATCAAAATCCCCAAAATCAAAATCCTTAAAATCAAAATCCCCAAACACGAAATCCCCACATTTTTTCGGGAATAGCGTCACATAATCCCCAAAAGATGATTAAACAACGTTGAAGATCATATTTAAAAAACCGCATGCCGAGTCTTATCTGAGCTCTGATACGTAATAACATATATGTATACATACATATAAAATACATATATATACCTGCAAAAATTCGGAGTACTCCATTCGCTAATCCATGGAGTTCTCGCTAATAATGTCGAAAAAATGGCGAATTTTAATTTACCGAAATAAAAAAGTCGCAAAATGACGAAAAATGTATAAAATGTGGAAAAATACTTGGCGTGTTTTTTCTTTATTTTCGGTAGGTGGGCCGGCTTCGATATAATGCGACCTACGGGGTATCTAAGAGATCCATATTTTATAAAAAATATGTTCATCTAAATAAATGAAATGAATAAATAAAGGCGAAGGCCGCTTGCGCTGAAGTGTGTACTACGCATAAGGACCGCCAGGGTTATGGCACACGACCGGACTTGGATTTCGTAGCCCAGGGTTATTTTTTATAAGCGCGGCGGAAGGCCGCCAGTGCAAAAAGGTTTTCTACTCAAAAGCACTGTGGATTGCTCAATACGTTTTATTCCAGAAAGAGAATTCTGCCGGCTGAGGGTTATTTTTTTAAAGCGCGGCCAAAGGCCGCCAATGCAAAAAGTTTTCTACTCGCGCAAATTTTACACATCATTAATTTGACATTATTTCGATATTTTTTTTGGACATTTCGTACCCAACCCTATGTAAATATGTAATCATAAGTTATTGAGATGAATTTATTAATAAACATTTGTGAAATCATCACTTATACAATTTCTTTTGAGTTTCAGTTTGAGAAATAATGTCCAATGTAGAATTCTCATATTCTGTGTGAAATACATAAATTAAAATTAGGTTAGAAATCGCGGCGATTTTAATTTATTTCACACAGAATATGGGGATTTTGTGTTTGGGGATTTTGATTTTAAGTATTTTGATTTTGGGGATTTTCATTTTGGGGATTTTGATTTTGGGGATTTTGATTTGGGGATTTTGATGTGGGGATTTTGATTTTGGGGATAACGTAGTAAACCCGAAAACTCTATAAGAGTATTTGTTTAGATTATGGTCCAAAGTGCCAATATGTATGTAATGAAGTTTTATTTATTTTGATTGAGTATTTAAATATTTACTTACTTACAGACCTTGAAAATTGTTACTAATAAATGATTATAGAAATTTACTGAAGCTTTGTTTATTTTGATTGAGTATTTGAATATTTAGAAGGGGATTTAAAAAAAATATAAAGAATCGAAAAATTGGAATTAAAAATCACGCGATTTTTTATTCCAATTTTTCTCCTGCGGCGCTTTTTCCAATAACAATACACCATATTCAGATAAAACGAAAAATTGGAATTAAAAATCGCGCGATTATTTTTTCCAATTTTTCGCCTGCGGCGATTTTTCCACTAATAATAATACACCGTATTTAAAAAAAACAAAAATTGGAATTAAAAATCGCGCTATTTTTTATTCCAATTTTTCGCCTGCGGCGCTTTTTCCAATAACAATACACCATATTCAGATAAAACGAAAAATTGGAATTAAAAATCGCGAGATTTTTTATTCCAATTTTTCGCCTGCGGCGATTTTCTCCCTAATCTATATATATAAAAATGATTTGGTATTTAATTGTAACGCTAAAACTTGAAAACGGCTGAACCAAATCAAATACTTCCTTAGGGGGGTTTGTTTGTTGTTACCCCGCGAAGGTTTAGTCGAAGAAAAAATTAAAAAATGTTAGGGGGGCGTGGCACCTCCCATACAACCTTAATTTTTAAAGCTGATTATCTCTAAAACAGTTCAAGATAGGGAACTGAAAATTTGTATAGAGGTAGTGATATCAAAACCCTTCTCACGCATAAAAGTGGGGGTTATCGGAAAAAAGGGCGTGGCACCCCCCATACAAACTTAATTTTTCATGCTGAATATCTCTAAAATTGTTTTCGCTAGGGGCTTGGAAATTGGTGTGGAGATAAACGATAACAATTCCATATTAACGCAAAATAATAGGAGTTATACGAAAAGGGGGCGTGACACTTCCCAACAAAACTTATGCCTTTTTCTTTTCTCGAAAAAATGTTGCCCTGTTTGATTTTCTTAGCCATTTTGTAAGCTTGTGTGGTGATTTCAACGAATGTTGTCCTCTGACTAAGTAAGAGGGCACCATTAACTACAAATTCAGCCATTTTACAGAAAGTCATGTTACGAAATTCGATAATTGAGATATTAAAGGGCAACATTTTTTGTCAGAAAAGAAAACGCCATTAATTTTTTAAGCTGAATATCTTTAAAAGGATTTAAGTCAGGGACCTGGAAATTGGTACAGAGCTATATGATATCAAAACAATTTTTGCGCATAAAAGTGTAGGTTATCGGAAAAGGGGGCGTGGCACCTCCAATACAAACTTAATTTTTCAAGCTGAATATCTATAAAAGCGTTTAAGGTTGGGACCTGAAAATTGATCAGGAGATTAACGATATCAATAGCGTGCTTATGAAAAAAACAGTAGTTTTGGGAAAAGGGGGCGTGGCACCTCCCATGCGTTCCTAATTTTTAAGGCTAAATATCCTTAAAAGCGTTCATGGCATGTACATAGAAATCACTATGCAGATGTACGATATCAATACCATGTCCACCCAAAAAAAAAAAGATTTTTCGAAAAATGGGGCATTGCACCTCCCATACGTACTAAACTTTTGAGGCTGAATATATCTAAAAGTGTTGGAGGAAGGGCCTGAAAACCATTATGGAGGTATACTATATCAATCCTCTTACTTACTTAGTGAAAATAGCCAATACTCAGTGAAAATAAATATCCGGAACAGAAAACTAAAAATGTTGTGTATCGTGCAACTTTAAACTGAATACTAAAATTATATATTTTTGAAGTTGTATACACAATGAAGTAGTGAAAAATCGTTAATATTCTATTAAAAATAATACCGGTGTAATAACAATTTTTGAAATGAAATTAATAAAAAAATCTATTTTGGGCAGAAGAAAGTTTGCCGGGTCAGCTAGTACACCATATTTAAAAAAAGCCCGTCTGCGGGCTTAATTGCCCTTCCGAAAGAGACACACCCGCGGGCGTTATTTCCACGGGCGTTATTTCACTGCACCGATGGCAATGGATTGAATTTCAGTTTGATGTCGGGTTCGAAAACGGAGGAGAATATAAAATAGACAAGACTATAAAACAAGCAGTAAAGGCGAAGAAGTAAAAGAGGAGAACAAGCGGTGGTGAAGCTGCATTTAAAGACAACTAGGTCAGTGGAAGGAAAATCCAAAAAAAAATATTTTTTAGTTTTGCTAATCATAGAAGAAAGAAAAAAAGGTCATAAATATGAGTCCAATAGGAGTCTTTTATGACTCTTATTCAGCCTCATATGATGTATGAAATTAGGCTCATATCGGGCGGCCAACTTAGGAACTCCAAAATGAGCTCATAATGAGTGTGAACGCACCGGTTTAGGATAACTTTCTAACTCTTTTATGACTCCGAATATTTTCTGGGATGTATATATATGTATGTGCGTGTGTGTGTTGGTCTCTGATGTGTATTTGTAGATATGCCAGCAGCACTTGTGCGCTTCGTTACCTTGCAACGGACGATGGAAGCACCGGACTTGTGTGTGTGTGTTTGCTTTTAATATCCGGGTTTAATCAAAATGTCATCATACTTGATGGCAACGACAACAACAACAACAACAAGAACGACAACGACAACGGCAGCACATTTGTGGTTTGAAAACTTGTAAACTAATTATAGGCTAATTGCCGTATTTTTCATTAAGCAAGTAAAAACGCAATAAATTAAACACAAAAGTCAAAGAGGCACTCAACTCCAATCAAACACAGCCATACATAGATTTTGCAAAAAGTTAGACAGCTACGGAAGTGAGTTTGTGGAAAAAATGTTTACTTAAATTAGTTTTTGTTTGCATTTCTGATTGGAAAATTGAAAACTAAACTTAGTGCACACATAAGCATTTTCTAAGAGGACAAGTGGGTGTAATTTGTGTGTAATTTTTAATCAAATGCAAACTTTTTCAGGGAATGTTAATTAGAAAAGTGAATTTGCTGGACAGCCTTTTTGGCTTTTGGTAAAAGCTGACGATAAACAGAACGCTTTAAAGACTAAAGTTTTTGCTTTCTGTGCGCTTTATATTGTGCAATTAATCCCGTAGGCCGTAGAGGTGAGCAGAGCATGTAATATGTAAAAATGGATTGAGTTAGTCAATAGGTAATAACTTTGCAACACATCGAACTGCTGAAGAGTTTGGAATTTGGAAAGGAGCTTAGTATTAAAGCAAAAAGCTAAAAGTGGAGAGTGGAGTTTGTTAACGTCTTCATATAGGAAGAAAACGAATTACATGGAATCATGTTAATTTAGTTATCTATTGGATCTAACTGTAATGCAGTCTAAGAAAATATTAAGCTTTGCAGAAAACACACGGTATTTAAAATGGCAACACGCAAAGTGCTCTATTTTTTCATCTCAGGAATTTTATATTTCCCATTCGAACAAATTGAATGAGCATTACGGTGGGGCGATTTGTATGGAGGGAAATTAATCGATATCGCGGCCTCGAAATTCGGATTCCTCTCAATTTTCTGAGTAGAAAACTCCTCCACGACATTTGTCTAAAATTAATTTTCATGTTCCGGAATTTTTTTTTTATGGACCAAAAGGAATTTTTGAAAAGAAAAATTTGGCAAAATTCGACACCTAATCGAAGCAGAATTTTATACTGAATCCAGATATGAAATCAGAGTTAAAATCGGATGATCTGTTTTCGAGATATAGCTTGGTTTCGGTTATGAAGGTTAAATACCCAAAAATTTTCGCGATTATCTCTTGCTGTGTACAATATATCTTAAATTTCTTTGCAAATTTCTTAAAGATAGGTCAATACAATATATGAGCAATATTTTAAAATATTAATTTATCTCCCTGTATAGGAAAACTAGAATGCACTCTTTTTTCATTAGCCTAAAATCGCGGTATGGGATCTCTATGTTATACTCATCCGATATCGATGATTTTCGCTGACAGCGCTTTGTGTACAATAAATGCTCTAAATTCAAAATTTCAGAATTTTAGTTGCAAAAATTGAAGAGTTATACCCAGTAACGTAGACTTTCTGCTTGGCCTGGTTATTTTTTTGTCGATTTTTGCCCAATTTTTAGTTTCAAAAATCCCTTTTGGTCCATAAAAAAATACCGGAACATCAAAATTAATTGTGGACGTCGTGGAGGAGTTTTCTACTCAGAAAATTCAGAGGAATCCGAATTTCGACGGCGCGATATAGGATAGCCAATCGCCCCACGCTAATGGGCATATCAGTGAATTATAAGCAAATTAGATAAAGAATATATTCTTTGAATAGACCTAAGTGTTATCAGGTATTTAAATAAATGAGTAATAAATCAGCGGATCTGCTTGTGTAGTTTTCTAATATCGTTCAGAAGACTTACATTTAAACTCTATGTATTCCTTATTTTATAAGGTGTATCGGAAACTTCGGTGATTTCTGATCGGTGGTTACGCTGATATTGAAGATTTCTAAGCACATTGATGATTGCAATAACTTACTACCACTTTGCAATATTGACGTGTTTGTTTTCAGAGGCTGAAAATTAACTCATTCGTTGGAGAGCACAACAACAATCGCATGCTGATGGTCAATGTTGCTGGTTGGTCTAACTACGGCATTAGGCACAAGCGTGACTCTCAAAGAGAAAGCAAGTTTTATGACAGAGAGCTGATTTCCCTCGCAACTAAATGTAAGAAGTATTTGAGCCAATGTGCTCTTCTAATAAAAATATTAAATATTCAATAAAATTTCTTTTGCTTATTTGGTATCAACATACAGTTGACTGCCATTATCTTACGTTATTTTACAAGTATTTATACTCGTGTGTGAACGAAAATTCGGTTGTGCCTTGTGCAAAGAAAGTATGTCTATTTTTTTCGTTTTTTTCCTTGTGTTCTTGCATTTTCTTCCTTTATTCCTACTTTTTTCCATTGTTTCGTACTAACATTTTGGAAAGGTATTACGACGGGCAACTAAACTCCATATAAGCTCTTATTATAAGCAGCGATGAAAACCTTATTTCCCAAAATTAATAAGCTTTAGGAATAATCATTCCTCGCGGAGAGGAAGAGAGAGCATTAGTTATGAACTGATGACATCAACACAGCAAAGTCAGGCTTAATTAAGGAATGCTTCATACAACTGAATTCCTTACACATTTCAGGCATTAAATTGCAAACCTTATCACATAATAAGCACCAAACAAAGAAATAAAGAAATAACAAGCCACTTTAATTAAAATGCTATCTCTTAAATTGTACAGTTTTGAACATTTTTGTTAAATCAATATCACTAATCTTTGGCCAATCTTGTGGACCACAAAAACTCTTTAATACGTACACTTCTAACAATTGAATTTGCCTAGCATTTAATGGTAACGCCTTAATTCTAGGCGCTAAATAAGTAACAAGAGCGAGAAAATAAATTAAAAGCCTACGAAGAATATACAGACACACAAACAAAATAGAAAACAAGTAAAAAGATAGAAAAAAAAAACGATTCAATAAAAACAAATGTCTCCATTAAATTTAATATCAGCAATTGTAATCATTATTCGGTCTATTTACTTTTGCATACAAGCTTACATAAATATTTACATACATACATACACATATACGTGTTTTCGGCTTAATTAAGTTTTTGTGTTCTATATTTTTTTCTTTTATTTAACGCAAACGAAAGCCACGTTTCACATACAAGGCGAAATATATACAAACATACACATACATATTTCATGCTCTGAATACGCCAGCCAAAAAAAAAATATTATCGACTATGTCAACAGAATGCTAATTTGTCACGGCTCAACAACAACAACAAAAGTAAGGCAATTTCGTTTTCACTTCATTTGGCTATGAGCCATGCGTCTAGCTTTAGTCGAATTCGTAAATACAAATGTTATTGGCACCATAACCAAAAAAAAATAAAAAACAAGTAAGGAAGCCTAAGTTCGAGTGGAATCGAACATTAGATACTCAGCTGTATGCTTTCATAGTTTGTTTGCGTTTGATGGCAACACGGTGTACTTTATATAAAGCGAGTGCTGCATAAAGTGGGCGTAGCCAAGCCCATTTTCAACATTTTTATCAGTCATCCAACTAAGCATATGAATATTATTCTTTGTGCAAAATTTCATTCCTTTTTGACTTCTAGTTACAAAGATGTCACGTTACAAATTCCCAAAGGTTGTTCCAGAAATATCTTTGTTAAAAAGTAGGCGTGGTCATAACCGATTTCAATAAATTTTTGCGTGTCTATTAACACAAGTTATAAAAGTGTATAAACCAAGTTTCGTTATAATATCTCAATTATTTGTCGAGTTATAGGTTAAGAAATCTCGTATATTCCTTTGTCTAAAAAGACGCGGTGCCACGCCCATCTTCCAAAATTTTTATATTTTTTGTTTCCGGTATATTGTGGGACTCATGCCACAAAATTTCTATGAATTATCTCTATATTTTACAAAGATATCGCTTAAAATGTTTTTATTAGGCCACTTTATAGTTCCCATGTATAAAAGTGGGCGTGGCCGTCAACCGATTTTAACTATTTTCCGTCCAAACGTTTGCCTAAGTAAGTAAATCACGCGTACCAAATTTCATCGATATATCTTCAACGGTTTCTGAGTTATGACATATAAAACTTTCCATGTTTGAACCTTAATAAGTGGGTGTGGCACCGCCCATTTTCCAAAATTTCATCAAATTTCTTCATAAGGGCCTGAGCTCAATACGTAGGTAAAATTTCATCGCTCCAGCTATATTAGTGACTGAGATACCAAATTTCCGATTTTTTCTATATAGGAAAAGTGGGCGTGGTCATGGTCCGATTTCGCCCATTTTCAATACCAACCGTCCCAGTCTCGATACCAACTTGCATTTAAAATTTCATCAAAATATCTCAATTTTTGAGCGAGTTAGAGTGTTTACAGATGGACGGACAGACGGACGGACAGACGGACGGACGGAAATGGCTCAATTGATTTCTCTTTTCACCCTGATCATTTTGATATATATAAGTCTATATCTATCTCGATTATTTCATTCTGTTACAATCCGCCGTTATGTGATTAAAACTATAATACTCTGTGTACTAGTACAGCTGAGTATAAAAAGAAAATGGAAAAATTCTTCGCTGTCATGGCTGGAGTAGGGGGCGTATGAGCAACATATTAACAGTATTAATTAATGTTTGTATAAGAAATAAGCGTATAACAGTGACGGGCCTTGCATAAATTGGCTGGACAAGCCTATGCATGAAGCATAGCCATTAGCCATTTATGTAATTTGCTTTGCTGTATTATCTGAAAGTGTGATTGCATTCCGTCATTGACTTTGATTAAATTCTCTTTGTATATTGATCTGTTGTTTATATTAATACCGTATGAACCTTAGTGTGGCCGCTGTGGTGCAGTGGGTAGAGTGCTCGCCTGCTTTGTCAGAGGTCTCGGGTTCAAACCACGGTCCGATCCAAACACCAAAACATTTTTTAGTAAACAAAATTTAGTAAAAATCCAATTATTGGGTTTTTTAAGAGCAGCGGTCACCTCTCGGCAGTGGGCGGCATACCCTCCGAGAGTATTTCTGTCATGAAAAAGCTTCTCACAAAAAATGCATTCGCCGTTCGGAGCCGGCATAAAACTGTAGGTCCACCCAATTAGTAGGAAAAACAAAAAAGAGCACACCTCGAGTTGGGACAGAAGCTCGGCCATAAAACTCGTCAGAGTTATAATAGCGCCATTGTATTATTATGTATTATGAATCTTAGTGTATTAGAATAAATCGAGAAAATGAATATGATGAGCAGTAACTAAGCTTTTATATACAATGGATATTATGAATATATGTACATAGTACCAGGGACCCATAATAATCATTATTCGTTATATTTTCAATGGAAAAAATCAAATACTTGCAAACATTATAACAATAACATACATCGAGTATGTGTGTGAGCATATCTGAATTCACTATGATCGGAAAATTTTAAGCGATGTCATTATTTGTTAAATTTTATTTTGTTGATAAAAAATAACACTCATTCCTTTAGTGATATATTTATCGCTCAGAAATAATCATTAATTTTTTGTTTGAGTTTTATTTCTTTGATCAGAAATAAAACTTATTCCTTGAGTGATATTTTGTATATCAGAAATAATCATTAATTTTTTGTTTGAGTTTTATTTTTTTGCTTCTCTGAAATTTTGCTTTTCTGAAGAAGCATAAAAAATAAAGAAAAATAAAAGGAAAGAAATTAGTAAAATGAAATGAGCGATAATATTTACGCTAGCCGGGCTTTTCGGCTTGTATGAAGCATCCGACACTGGTATACATATGTATATGTATCTACAAAAGCATGTGTGCACATATGGGCATATTTTTATAACCAGATTTGCTTGCTTTGAAGTTAATGGCAAAAGTTTGTTCGTTGAATGTTGAATTGCAACAAAAACACCAAACAATGTACATAAATCTCTACATAACGAAGGACAAGATGAGCAGCAAAGCGTTAGAAAACCAACTTTATATATTAAATAATATATAAAATTTAGTAGTTTTGTAAATAGGTAATAAACGCGTTAGTATTGGAGTAAGATAAATGAAATTGCTCATTTATTTGCGGAGCGATTTATGTACATACATATGTCTGTAGATTATTGAAAATGCCAGTATGTTATATAACGCGTTAGCAACTATAAATCGAGAAATTTACCAAAACTTATTCTTCTCGCTGCTTTTTTGTGTAAAATGAATGACTATATTTTCATTGTTGTACAAATAAATGGCAATAATATCCAAAGTAAATAACTTCCTTTTAGTTGACTAGCTTGTACCTACAGTTAATGACTAATGACAAGCGACAAATAATGAATTACGATTAAATAAACTTAGTACTTTGTTCGAAGAATTTCTGCTAAATGATTAATTTTCCTTATGCGCATACAATTTTTCCGATTGAGTGAGTTTAATCGCTTTCTGTTTAGCATATAAGAAAGACATACAGAAAACATAATTATAATGGTAATGTTAATATTATGGAATATAGCATTGGATATTGTGCATTTCGAACAATGCTAACAAGTCTAATGGAAAAATTTCCAAAACCAAAATACGCGAACCTCGTGCTTTGGGTAAAAACATGCACACAAAACACAGAGCATTCTCATGGCTTTTCATTCACATACACACATACATATGTATATTGTGTATAACTTTCATATTGTGTTTTTAACAAACGTGAGTGCATTGCATAAATAATGAACACAAAACATTAACTTCATTTGAAAACCATAAGGCAATGCTAGAAAACAATTTAATGCAGTTCATGCTCGGTAATCTACATATAAGAATATATGCATATGTACATATATAATCTACTGATACATGCATATGAATATGTCCCTGCAAAAAAGCCGAGCACTCCATGCATGCGTGTATAGAGTAATCGCTGTGGATCATACGAGTACTCCCGAATTTATCACATTTCATATAAAAAATATGGCTCATTTAACATGGCGATGTCCTAGGCAGCGATCACATACTCCGATTTCCGCACGACACCCGAGTAATCCAAGGAGCACATACATGGGATTAATTCATGCATTAGGTACTAAAATTAATAAAATTTAATAATAATCTCTGAACAGATTTGAACGACTGCCAATTCAATTTGATTATTAGCATTAGATATGCTTTTCTTTAATAAAAGAATAATAAAATTTTTCTAGCGCATTCACCAACATGTTGTGTTGCGTTTCAGTGTTTCTTTATTACTAAATCGTGCACGTTCAAACGAGCATACATATGTACGAACTTGATTCGTTGTTATCACGATATATGTACATTTAGTTTTCGTAGCAATGTTCGGCTACCTACGAGCCGATGCAGATACGCGAGTCGCTACCTTCGGCCTTTGTTTATGATCACTTTGAAGGCACTCCAACCTACCACAAAATGGATCATACTTATAATCCAGGGATTGCAAATAATCGTTATTTTTCGTTAAATTTTGACTAAAAAAATCATACTGAATGAGAAATGGTAAACGCAAAAGAAGTACACAGATGTAATCACCGTAACGCAGACTATCTCTAGGTGCATTAACTTTTATTTTTTCGATTTTTATAAAAAAAAATAATTTTTAATCACTATTTTCTGAGTTTTATTTTCTGCTCAGGAAATAAAAGTTATTTCTTGAGTTTTATTTTTCCCTCAGAAAATAAAAGTTATTTTTTGAGTTTCATTTTTCAATCAGAAAATAAAAGTTATTTTCTGAGTTTTATCTATTTGCTCAGAGAATAAAAGTTTCATCAGTTTAATTTTAGCTGCAGCTGTCGATTTTGCCACATTAACACGTAGGTAAAATTTATAAGTAAAAAAAATTAAAAATTTATTTATCTACTTTACCTATTTATATGACAAAATCTACAATTGCAGCCAAAATTAAACTGAAAAACTTTTATTCTCTGAGCAAAAAAATAAAACTCTGAGTTTACAACTTTTATTTTCTGATCGAAAAATAAAACCCAAAAAATAACTTTTATTTTCTGATGGAAAAATAAAACCCAAAAAATAACTTTTATTTTCTGATGGAAAAATAATACCCAAAAAATAACTTTTATTTTCTGATCGAAAAATAAAACTCAAAAAATAACTTTTATTTTCTGATCGAAAAATAAAACTCACGAAATAACTTTTATTTTCTGATCGAAAAATAAAACCCAAAAAATAACTTTTATTTTCTGATGGAAAAATAAAACTCAAGAAATAACTTTTATTTTCGGAGGAAAAAATAAAACACAAAAAATAACTTTTATTTTCTGATCGAAAAATAAAACCCAAAAAATAACTTTTATTTTCTGATGGAAAAATAAAACTCAAGAAATAACTTTTATTTTCTGATCGAAAAATAAAACCCAAAAAATAACTTTTATTTTCTGATGGAAAAATAAAACTCAAGAAATAACTTTTATTTTCTGAGGAAAAAATAAAACACAAAAAATAACTTTTATTTTCTGATCGAAAAATAAAACCCAAAAAATAACTTTTATTTTCTGATGGAAAAATAAAACTCAAGAAATAACTTTTATTTTCTGAGGAAAAATTTAAACTCAAGAAATAACTTTTATTTTCTGATGGAAAAATAAAACTCAAGAAATATCTTTTATTTTGTGAGCAGAAAATAAAAATCAGCAAATAATGATTAAAAATCAACTTTTTGGATATAACTCATAACCGTTACAGTCCCCGTTATAATCCAATGATTTTTGCGGATTATATGCATATTTTCGTATTTGAGAGATGTTTATGCACTTACACATACACATGCATACATATATGTATGTTTTCGCATTTAAACTCACTCTTTTCAACTTTTGCATTCTCAGTATTTCTAGCTTGAGTTGTGTACTAAATTTAGTAAGCCAAACAATAACATGGCATTACTACTAAATAATAACTTTTCAAATTCCAGCAAAGAACTACAAAAAGTTAGGCACGAGACTTCAATAAAAATGCAGAAATACTAATTGGTCAGCAAAATATTTTACAACATGGAAAAACTTACATGAAGCTTCCACGGAATTTTTTTTTAATATTTGCGTCGAAAGATTTTAGAATTTTTACATTAATGAAGACATGCCAAGAGGTTGTAAAATAAATATGTATGCTACTCAATTAACATTCTCCGTTGCTACTTTAGTGTTCATGTAGCCAACAAAACATACATACATTAGGGTGGGGCGATTTGTATGGAGGGAAATTAATCGATACCGAGTCATCGAAATTCGGATTCCTTTCATTTTCCTGAATAGAAAACTCCTCCACAACATTTGTCTAAAATTAATTTTGATGTTCCGGAATTTGGTTTTTATGAACCAAGACGAATTTTTGAAAATAAAAATTGGGCAAAAATCGACAAAAAAATATCCAGGCCAACGTGCACATCGAATTGAAGCAGAATTTTAAGGTGAATCCAGATATGAAATCCGAATTAAAATAGGATGATCCGGAGATATAGCTTGATTTCCGGTTATGGAGGCTGAATGCCCAAAATCGCATATTTTCGCGATTATCTCTTGTTGTGTACAATATATCTTAATTTTTTTTGCAAATTTCTTAGAGATAAGTCAATACAATATATGAACAGTATTTTAAAATATTAATTTATCTTCCGGTATAGGAAAACTAGAATGCACTCTTTTTTCCTTGGCCCAAAATCGCGGTATGGGTTCTGTATGTTATAGTCATCCGTTACCGATGATTTTCGCCGACAGCGCTTTGTGTAAGTTAAGAGTTGTTAAATATTTTATTTAACATACTGTAATTTACTTGTCTTTGAATTGTTTTTCTTTTAAAAATAATTTTTAACAAATTATCATCGACAATTTTCTTTGAAAATTTTCAAATATAAAAATGTAAATTTTCATAGAAATGTTGAGAATAAAATTGGATTTCAACATTTGAACATATTGTTCAAAAATAAGTTTCCGGTCTTATTAATTTGTACAATAAATGCTCCAAATCCACGATTTCAGAATTTTAGCTGCAAAAATTGAAGAGTTATTACCTAAAACGTAGACTTATGCTTCTGAGATTTGTGTTTTGCTTCCAATAGTACCCTATGGCGTATGGGTAACCTTGAGTTTTTTTAGAGTTGGGTAAAGTAAAAAAAAACAAGTCCCAAACAGCATACGTCATATGTAAATAAACAGAGATGGAGCACTAAAACAGCAAAGTTTGTCAAAAGTTAAATAAACAATAACAAACAACTTTTCACTAAAAGCTTATTAAAAAAGTTCGAAATGTGTGAATAGTTTAATTTGCGTTAACTTGTGGTTGTTTGCTTTAGAGTACACACACACTCAAACATGGAAATGCAGACGCAGACGCACACATTTTCATATATTTCATACACAAACATGTACATTTATACATATCGTCGGTCTTCTGCCAGAAACACGAATGTGAAAATTTTTTTAAGTGTGATGTCTGGTCTTTATCGGGTACATATTGATATAATAACAATTAATATTTGTATAAATGCTTGTGTAGACATACATACATAATATATACGGGTATGTACATAAGTATATATACAAATATAAAATGTTATAATATCAATATACACCCGATAAAGAGTAGACATCGTACTTAAAAGAATTTTCACATTCGTGTTTCTGGCAGGATGCCGACGATATGTATGTATATATTAAAGCTTTCTGGCAGTAAACAGACAAAATCCTTTTAAATTTCATTTGGAGAATTTCCAACCCATTTAAGCGAAAAACAAAATGAAAATAAAAAAAGGCGGAAACTATTTGTCTTGTGTGCGTGTTGCCTTCTTTCTAGTTGCTGACAAATACACTTTGAGTGGTTGTTTTTTGTTTGTTAAACTAATCCAACATGATTATGTACAGTACAAGAATAGATACATGTATATTTACTACGTACGTATGTATACTAAAAAAAATTATTACTAATTAATATCGACAAACACTTGCTAACTTGCAAACTCATCGAATTTACATCCGAAACTATGTAAAAAGTTCAAAAAAGGAAAAAAAAGAAGAAAAAAATACATGCATACATTTTTCACAAGTTTTTAGGCTTTTTTTCTATCTACTTGTACTGTTTTTTTATGTGTTGTTTATATTTAAGCTGCCTACTGCTGTGGTGCAGTGGTTAGAGTGCTCGCCTGGTATGCCAGGGGGCTCGGGTTCAAACCCCAGTCAGAGCAAACACAAAAAAAAAAACAAAAAAAAAAACAAAAAAAAAAATTTTCTAATTAGTAAAAATCGAATTATTGGGTTTTTAAGAGCAGCGATCACCTCTCAACAGTGGCCGGTATACTCTCCGAGCGTATTTGGCCATGAAAAAGTTTCTCACAAAAAATGCATTCGCCGTTCGGAGCCGGCATAAAACTGTAGCTCCACCCAATTAGTAGAAAAAACAAAAAGTAGCACGCCTCGAATTGGGAGAGAAGCTCGGCCATAAAACTCGTCAGAGTTATAATAGCGCCAGTGTGCTACTCGTATTATTACAAGCTACTATCTAGAAAGACTAAAAAGCTTTATAAGAAAATTATATTTAAAAAAAGTTTAAATTTTCTATCAAAGTTAGCTTAGAAATCATAAACAGCAAATTTAGAAACAATTACGACTTTAAATTAATTTTTTAGTTAATACAAATGGCCTTTAGGCTCTCATGGCAGTAGAAAATTTCAATTTAAAGTTTTTTGAACACTCACCAATCTCACAGTGTTGACGTGTGTGTGCGTTTTAAGCGTAGCGTAGGCATATACAAATTGCTTACAGTGAAATAGTTTAAAGTGCTATTCGAGCTTAATACGTTGTTTATCATACAGCATATACGGCGGAAGGTAATAGTATGCTAACGAATATTGCAAAGCAGAGCTTTTGAAACACGACAAGGACCATATAGAGGAACTAAAAGCACCGCTTCCAGTCATCCAAACTTCCACGGAATCATATTATCAAAGAAGTTACACCTTTCAGATTAAAATGTATTTGCAATGGCGCTTCTTCAATGAAAATATCACAACATAAACTATACAAATACCATCCGCTACAATATTCATGGCAATATTCGCTCTTGTCAAATAAAGATGCTGACTTAGGTTGCATTTATGCCTAAGGCTTAATCGTCATGGCAAATAAGGCTTCCATCATTCCAGATAAGCTCATAACAAAAAAAAATTTTTGCGCGTATTAACAGAACAACTCTGCAGCCCATCAAGATCTATAGAAACGATGATAGTAGGACGGAGCCCACAGAATAACCTGTTACGTACGAATAACATCTCACACTTTCTTAATATATATTGGGATAGTCCTTCTACCGTATTATTTGAATTTTTGTAGATAAAAAAACTCATTATACCGAAAGCTACATGAAACGAACAAGTATTAACTCTTCAATTTTCCCAAATTACGAGCTGTCATAAAAACAAATGCTTTTTCTTTTTGATTAAATTCTCCAAATGATGCTTACGATAAAGTGTGGGCCAAATCTTGATAACTTTCATAAATAAGTAACGCTGTGCGAAACGCAATAAAATTGAAAGAATTAATTGTTCCTACACACAGTTGACACATACTCGTACATACGTACAAATATATATCTATACACATGTGTGTGTGTGTTTATCATCATTCAAAGTTGGCAAACAGTCTAGTCTTTCTAATTCAATTAAGTGCGTGTTGAAATTAAGTAATACATACTTACCCCGAAAAACGTGCACAGACTCACACACAAAAATCTTCTCATTTTATTCCACCTACAAATGTGTTAAAGTTCTTAATACACAATTTGCGTTAGAAGAAGCGTTGAAGAAACAAAGATGCAGAAAGAGATATAAAAGTGCTAACAAAAAAAAAGGAATGTTAACACAAACGAGCAGCAACAGCAACACCAACTAATTAATTAATGAATTAATTACTGTGAAAAGGCTTTGGAAGGATTCTTCTAAATACATTTGCTATTTTATTTGCTTTTTGACAAAGTCAAATGAGTTTTTTGGCATGATGGATGTGCGTTTGGGTGTGTGCCTGTTTTTTTTTTAAGAAAGCTAAGCTTAAAACGGAATGCAGAATGGCAAGTGATACCGAATATCAAGCATATGTAAACATAACAAGTAAGGAAGCCTAAGTTCGAGTGGAATCGAACATTAGGTACTCAGCTGTATGCTTTCATTGTTTGTTTGCGTTTGATGGAAACACGGTGTAGGTATTTTATATAAAGCGAGTGCTGCATAAAGTGGGCGTAGCCACGCCCATTTTCAAAATTTTTATCAGTCATCCAACTAAGCATATAAATATTATTCTTTGTGCAAAATTTCATTCCTTTTTGACTTCTAGTTACAAAGATGTCACGTTACAAGTTCCCAAAGGGTGTTCCAGAAATATCTTTGTTAAAAAGTAGACGTCATAAACCGATTTCAATAAATTTTTGCGTGTCTATTAACACATGTTATAAAAGTGTATAAACCAAGTTTCGTCATAATATCTCAATTATTTGTCGAGTTATAGGCTAAGAAATCTCGTATATTCCCTTGTCTAAAAAGAGGCGGTGCCACGCCCATTTTCCAACATTTTTCTATTTTTTGTTTCCGGTCTATTGTGGAACTCATGCCACAAAATTTCAATGATATATCTTTATATTTGACAGAGATATCGCTTAAAATGTTTTTATTAGGTCACTTTATAATACCCATATATAAAAGTGGGCGTGGTCGTCAACTGATTTTAGTAATCTTTCGTCCACACATTTGGCTAAGTAAGTATATCACGCGTACCAAATTTCATCGATATATCTTTAACGGTTTCTGAGTTATGGCTTATAAAACTTTCAATGTTTGCCCCTTAATAAGTGGGCGTGGCACCGCCCATTTTCCAAAATTTTTGTACTTTTTGTTTTATGTCCGTAGTTGGACTCCTGCCACAAAATTTCAGTGATAGATCTTTATATTTGACAGAAATATCGCTTAGAATGTTTTTATTAGGCCCCTTTATAGTTCCCATACATAAAAGTGGGCGTGGCCATCAACCGATTTTGATAATTTTTCGCCAAAACATTTGTCTAAGTAAGCAAATTACGCATACCAAATTTCATCGATATATCTTCAACGGTTTCTGAGTTATGATATATAAAACTTTCAATGTTTGCCCCTTAATAAGTGGGCGTGGCACCGCCCATTTTCCAAAACTTCATCAAATTTCTTCATAAGGGCCTGAGCTCAATACGTGGGTAAAATTTTATCACTCGAGCTATATTAGTGGCTGAGATTCCAAATTTCCGATTTTTTCTATATAGGAAAAGTGGGCGTGGTCATGGTCCGATTTCGCCCATTTTCAATACCCAGTCTCGATACCAACTTGCATTTCAAATTTCATCAAAATATCTCAATTTTTACGCGAGTTATCCTGCGTACGGACGGACGGACGGACGGACGGACGGACATGGCTCAATCGATTTCTCTTTTCACCCTAATCATTTTGATATATATAAGTCCATATCTATCTCGATTATTTCATTATGTTACAATCCACCGTTATGAAATCAAAATTATAATACTCTGTGTACTAGTACAGCTGAGTATAAAAACAAAATTAAGGGCATGTAAACACACACACATTCACGCTAAGTACTATACTCGTCTATTTCACGCACTGTGAAACGCATTTATTCTTTTGGTAACATTAAGTTGTTCGATAAGTGCCCAGCAGATTAATTCAGTGTTGACATTGAGTAAATTTTCTATAGTCGAATTTTGCTTGATTTGTGTCTGTAATGGAAAGACACGAAAAATAAACTTTTTTGCTGTTAATTGTTTTTTTTTTGTTTTTTTTACCTCGTAGCTGGAATTTGACAAATGTTTTGAAAAGCCGCCAAATATAATTTTGTACACATTTTTCTTATACAAAAAGGTTTCAGCATCAAAATCTAATCAACTCAGTAGCAGCAGTTTTTATTTTTATAAGCCTAAGAGGTCTTATACTCGTATACAGAAATGCTTAGACAGTTTCCTAACTTTTGAAGTGGAAAATTGAAGCATTTGGCTGCTAAAGCGAAGCAAATATCAAGCTCAATGCCTGACAGTCACTGTATGTATTTATGTATATATATAAAACCATCTTTGTATGAGTACGTAAGTATGTAACTATCCATCGTTCTTTGTCTTTTTCGCTTTTTTACATATACAAGAAGTTAAACACAATTCATTTCCTAACATTTCCTTCCCATTTATTTGTGATTTGACGCATAATTAACTTCTAATTACTATTCGTTTCGGCTTATGTAATTTTTTTTTTTTTGCTTGGCTTCATTTTCGTTTTTTCCCCCAAAAAATATGAATATGTATGTAGCTTCCTTTTCAGTTCAACGTCAATATTATTTTGCAAGCGCACGCCTTCAAACGCCCTCCTTCGCATCAAATCAACGTCATCTTAATGTCCGGCACCACAGCCAACTGAATTAGAATGTCATGTCATGCTGATGAGACCAAATCAGAAGCAAAGAAAGAAAATGTTCGCCAAAAGACCAATGATCAACGACAATGAAGAAATGCCTGCTAAGTGGCCAAACGTCAGCTAAAGCTTTCGAGCAGTACTTTTATTTAAACCTTTAATCCACCGACACCACCAAGAGCAGTAGGCAGTAGCAGAAGAAGGCAGCAGCGGGAGAAAGCGTCTGCGAGAGAATGCGAGAGGCTATCGCAAACAATTTTTTCGCTTCACTAAATTGAATAGGCTTATTTTGGCTTTAGCATGTGTACGTTTTTATGCGCGAACGTGCGTTCATGCTTACAATTCCATTTAGATTTCCGTTTTGGCGTTTTTTGTTATTTGTTCATTAGCAGCCAAAATAGTTGCTCATACGCCCCGGTGGTTTTTGGCTGGTTTTGGCTGTTGGGGTTTTAGTAGCGAGTAGAAGATTGGGAAGTAAGAAGAGGTGCAAGAGGAAGAAGAAGAAGAAAAATAAGAAGAAGAAGAAGAAGAAGAAGAAGAAGAAGAAGAAGAAGAAGAAGAAGAAGAAGAAAGGAAAAGAAAAAATAGAAAAAGAAAAATAAAAATAAAAAGAAAAGAAAAGAAAAGTAAAAGAAAAAGAAAAAGAGAGAAAAATATAATAAAATTTTAAAAATAAGAGGAAGAAAGAAGAAAAACAACAACAAAAATAATAAGAAAAATAAAAAAAAGTAAATATATATATAAACAAGTAAGGAAGCCTAAGTTCGAGTGGAATCGAACATTAGATACTCAGCTGTATGCTTTCATTGTTTGTTTGCGTTTGATGGAAATAAGGTGCACTCAATATAAAGCGAGTGCTGCATAAAGTGGGCGTAGCCACGCCCATTTTCTAAATTTTTATCAGTCATCCAACTAAGCTTATGAATATTATTCTTTGTGCAAAATTGCATTCCTTTATGACTTCTAGTTATAAAGATGTCACGTTACAAATTCCCAAAGAGTGTTCCAGAAATATCTTTCTTAAAAAGTAGGCGTGGTCATAAACCGATTGCGTGGCTATTAACACATGTTATAAAAGTGTATAAACCAAGTTTCGTCTCAATTATTTGTCGAGTTATGGGCTAAGAAATCTCGTATATCCCTTTGTGTAAAAAGAGGCGGTGCCACGCCCATTTTCCAAAATTTTTCTATTTGTTGTTTCCGGTCTATTGTAGAAATCATACCACAAAATTTCAATGAATTATCTTTACATTTGACAAAGATATCGCTTAAAATGTTTTTATTAGGTCACTTTATAATACCCATATATAAAAGTGGGCGTGGCCCTCAACCGATTTCGGAAATTTTTCGTCCAAATATTTGACTAAGTAAGTATATCACGCGTACCAAATTTCATCGATATATCTTCAACGGTTTCTGATTTATGACTCATAAAACTTTCAATGTTTTCCCTTAATAAGTGGGCGTGGCACCGCCCATTTTCCAAAATTTTTGTGTTTTTTTATTTTATGTCCATAGTTGGACTCATGCGCCATAATTTCAATGATAGATCTTTATATTTGACAGAGATATGGCTTAAAATGTTTTTATTAGGTCACTTTATAATACTAATATATAAAAGTGGGCGTGGCCGTCAACCGATTTTAACTATTTTCCGTCCAAACGTTTGCCTAAGTAAGTAAATCACGCGTACCAAATTTTGTCGATATATCTTCAATGGTTTCTGAGTTATGACATATAAAACTTGCAAGGTTTGACCCTTAATAAGTGGGCGTGGCACCGCCCATTTTCCAAAATGTCATCAAATTTCTTCCTAGGGGCCTGAGTGCAGCACGTGGGTAAAATTTCATCGCTCCAGCTATATTAGTGACTGAGATACCAAATTTCCGATTTTTTCTATATAGGAAAAGTGGGCGTGGTCATGGTCCGATTTCGCCCATTTTCAATACCAACCGTCCCAGTCTCGATACCAACTTGCATTTCAAATTTCATCAAAATATCTCAAATTTTGCGCGAGTTAGAGTGTTTACAGACGGACGGACAGACGGACGGACGGACGGACGGACGGACGGACGGACGGACAGACGGACGGACGGACGGACATGGCTCAATCGATTTCTCTTTTCACCCTGATAATTTTGATATATATAAGTCTATATCTATCTCGATTATTTCACTCTGTTACAATCCACCGTTATGTGATTAAAACTATAATACTCTGTGTACTAGTACAGCTGAGTATAAAAAACGTAAGATAAAAAGAGCAAAAAGTTGAACTATAGAATAGAAAATAAAAATAAGAAAATATATTAAGAAAAGCTTGCAAAAAATAAGGGGAAGTTTTACAACAGAAATGGGGAAAAGTTGTTAGAAACGAAAAAAAAAGATAAAAACAAATTAAGTCGTATATTGGATTTGTGATAGCAAAAGTACGAATGAGTTTCCTGTTTTTCTTTATTATCTAGGTTCTTGTGTTTATTTGTTCTGTTTGTGTACATATTGCTAAGCTGAAAGTATACATATGTACGTAATACATATGTATGTATGTACAATTAGCTTCACAGGTGTGTTATTTACATTTTTTTGATAGCTTATAACTATACCCAGTAGGCCCAAAGATCTACAAATCATCAATATTTTTTTCTCATTACATTGCCTCAGTGATGCCAGATAATCTCCGCTAAAATTCCCACAGAGATTGGAAAAAATTCCCTAATTTCCCACATTTTAAATAAAAAAAAAGCCCACAAAATTCCCACCGAATTCAAAGCATTTATTTCAGTAATATAAGAATATATGAAAGGCAATACAGTTTTTTTAATTAGCTTCCTGCCCTAGTCGTTGTATAAGTACATTTCGGCTTTGGAACAATGTGTTAAATTCATTGAAAAAGTTAAGAACGTACTTCAAAAATCCAAAGTAAGCCTTGTTTCGAATTCTTTCCAATTTTTCATAAATAGTTTCTGGTTTTTTACGCTTATCTTTAAATGAGGCCAGACGAAAATAGCTTTTAAGTGGCTCCCAATTCTCCAAAATTCTTTCGATCATTAACAATACAGTACGAATGTGCACAATCAAAAATAAATTACCTAAGAGTGGCGATTATTTACACGCATTTATTAGATTCACCTGTATGTATGTATGTATTTATGTAAACAAGTTAGGTATAAGCAGTGTAGTTCACTGTATGTTTACTTGTACGCATGTATGTAACCGACTCCTTGTTGCCTTGCATAAGTTAACGCGAAAGAGTTTTTCAGTGTGAATGTGCTTATTTTAAGTTATACTATAAAATATACATATTTAGGCATGTAAACAGTTCTGTAACCAAAAAATCCCTTTATTTATATGGACGACAACAAAATGTCCTTTTTTCCCTCTTTAAAAATTTTGCAGTGAAATATCCCTCAAAAAGGGAAATTTCCCTCAATCTGGCACCACTGCATTGCCTTTAGGGGAGATAACAACTTCCATGACTATGCCCCATGACTAACGCACGGCGATGACCGCCTTCGCATGAATCATCTATATATATAACAAGTAAGGAAGCCTAAGTTCGAGTGCAATCGAACATTAGATACTCAGCTGTATGCTTTCATTGTTTGTTTGCGTTTGTTCGATATAGGGTGTATTTTATATGAAACGAGTGCTGCATAAACAGGGCGCAGCCACGCCCATTTTCAAAATTTATATCAATCATCCAAATAAGCATACAAATATTATTGTTAGTGCAAAATTTCATCCCTCTATGACTTTTAGTTACAAAGACTTCACGTTACAAATTCCAAAAGGGTGTTCCAGAAATATCTTTGTTAAAAAGTAGGCGTGGTCATAAACCGATTTCAATACATTTTTGCGTGTCTATTAACACATGTTATAAAAGTGTATAAACCAAGTTTCGTCATAATATCTCAATTATTTGTCGAGTTAAAGGCTAAGAAATCTCATATATCCCTTTGTCTAAAAAGAGGCGGTGCCACGCCCATTTTCCAAACTTTTTTATTTTTTGTTTCCGGTCTATTGTAAAACTCATGTCACAAAATTTCAATGAATTATCTTTATATTTCACATAGATATCGCTTAAAATGGTTTTATTAGGTCACTTTATAATACACATATATAAAAGTGGGCGCGGTCGTCAACCGATTTTGGTAATTTTTCGTCCACACATTTGGCTAAGTAAATATATCACGCGTACCAGATTTCATCGATATATCTTTAACGGTTTCTGAGTTATGGCTTATTAAACTTTCAATATTCGCTCCTTAATAAGTGGGCGTGGCACCGCCCATTTTCCAAAATTTTTGTAGTTTTTGTTTTATGTCCATAGTTGGACTCCTGCCACAAAATCTCAGTGATTGATCTTTATATTTGACAGAGATATCGCTTAAAATGTTTTTATTAGGCCCCCTTATATTTCCTATATATAAAAGTGGGCGTGGCCGTCAACCGATTTTGATAATTTTTCGCCAAAACATTTGACTAAGTAATTATATTACGCGTACCGAATTTCATCGATATATCTTCAACGGTTTCTGAGTTATGACTCATAAAACTTTCAATGTCTGCCCCTTAATAAGTGGGCGTGGCACCGCCCATATTCCAAAATTTTTGTGTTTTTTGTTTTATGTCCATAGTTGGACTCATGCGACAAAATTTCAATGATAGATCTTTATATTTGACAGAGATATCGCTTAAAATGGTTTTATTAGGTCACTTTATAATACACATATATAAAAGTGGGCGTGGCCGTAAACCGATTTTGATAATTTTTCGTCAAAACATTTGTCTATGTAAGCAAATTACGCGTACCAAATTTCATCGATATATCTTCAACGGTTTCTGAGTTATGACATATAAAACTTTCAATGTTTGACCCTTAATAAGTGGGCGTGGCACCGCCCATTTTCCAAAACTTCATCAAATTTCTTCATAAGGGCCCGAGCTCAATACGTGGGTAAAATTTTAAAACTCTAGCTATATTAGTGGCTGAGATACCAAATTTCCGATTTTTTCTATATAGGAAAAGTGGGCGTGGTCATGGTCCGATTTCGCCCATTTTCAATACCAACCGTCCCAGTCTCGATACCAACTTGCGTTCCAAATTTCATCAAAATATCTCAATTTTTGCGCGAGTTAGAGTGTTTACAGACGGACGGACGGACGGACGGACGGACAGACGGACGGACGGACGGACGGACGGACGGACGGACGGACGGACGGACATGGCTCAATCGATTTCTCTTTTCACCCTGATCATTTTGATATATATAAGTCTATATCTATCTCGATTATTTCATTCTGTTACAATCCACCGTTATGTGATTAAAACTATAATACTCTGTGTACTAGTACAGCTGAGTATAAAAATGGTGTAAAAAATGTTACTAACCTCATCAGATGAGAACGGCTGGGCCGATTTCTGTAAAATTTGTTGCCAGTTGTTCGTATTCTCGAGGAGAAGGTTCGTACGGAAGAAAATTTTGAAAAATCCCTCCGGAAAAGTCCGAAAATTGGAAAAATCGGTGTGTATGTGTTTATCTGTGCATCTGTGGATGTGTGTCCTTTAAACTCCCAAAGTAACCATCCGTTCTTTATGAAATATTCACAGTAGATTCATGTGGTGTTAGTACACATAATAGGGTATATAGAATTTCGAAAAAAAAGAAGCTTCTCGGAATACATTCCTAAATGAAGACCCAGATAGATCCAGCAAGTCTTCGAGCAATATTGGTATCAAATGAAAGGTGTTGAACAGGCCTTCAACATAAAGTTTTTCTCATTGCGATACCTAGGCCGGGTTCCCAGATATGGGTTAAAACGTGGGACCGAGTGACCCCGGAAAGTTTCTGAGAGATATTGATATCAAATGAAAGCTGTTGAGGAGGACTTCAACAAATAGCTTTTTAAATAGTGATGCCTAGACCGGGTTCCAAGATTTGGGTCAAAGCGTGGACCCGGATAACCCCTGAATGTTTCCGAGCGATATTGGTAGCAAATTAAAAGCGTTGAGCAGGCTTCCAAATACAGCTATTGTCATTGTGATTTCTAAGGCTGTTTCCCAGAGATGGCTAAAGTAGTGAGCCCGGATGGTGATGGACGGTCCCAGTAAGGTAAAGGTAGGTAGCTATAGGGATAGGGGTAAGGATAGGGATAGGGATAGGGATAGATATAGGGATAAGGATAAGGATAGGGATAGGGATAGATATAGGGATAAGGATAAGGATAGGGATAGGGATAGTGATAGGGATAGGGATGGGGATAGGGATGGGGATAGGATAGGGATAGGGATAGGGATAGGGACAGGGATAGGGATAGGGATAGGGATAGGGATAGGGATAGGGATAGGGATAGGGATAGGGATAGAGATAGAGATAGAGATAGAGATAGAGATAGAGATAGGGATAGAGATAGAGATAGAGATAGAGATAGAGATAGAGATAGAGATAGAGATAGAGATAGAGATAGAGATAGAGATAGAGATAGAGATAGAGATAGAGATAGAGATAGAGATAGAGATAGAGATAGAGATAGAGATAGAGATAGAGATAGAGATAGAGATAGAGATAGAGATAGAGATAGAGATAGAGATAGAGATAGAGATAGAGATAGAGATAGAGATAGAGATAGAGATAGAGATAGAGATAGAGATAGAGATAGAGATAGAGATAGAGATAGAGATAGAGATAGAGATAGAGATAGAGATAGAGATAGAGATAGAGATAGAGATAGAGATAGAGATAGAGATAGAGATAGAGATAGAGATAGAGATAGAGATAGAGATAGAGATAGAGATAGAGATAGAGATAGAGATAGAGATAGAGATAGAGATAGAGATAGAGATAGAGATAGAGATAGAGATAGAGATAGAGATAGAGATAGAGATAGAGATAGAGATAGAGATAGAGATAGAGATAGAGATAGAGATAGAGATAGAGATAGAGATAGAGATAGAGATAGAGATAGAGATAGAGATAGAGATAGAGATAGAGATAGAGATAGAGATAGAGATAGAGATAGAGATAGAGATAGAGATAGAGATAGAGATAGAGATAGAGATAGAGATAGAGATAGAGATAGAGATAGAGATAGAGATAGAGATAGAGATAGAGATAGAGATAGAGATAGAGATAGAGATAGAGATAGAGATAGAGATAGAGATAGAGATAGAGATAGAGATAGAGATAGAGATAGAGATAGAGATAGAGATAGAGATAGAGATAGAGATAGAGATAGAGATAGAGATAGAGATAGAGATAGAGATAGAGATAGAGATAGAGATAGAGATAGAGATAGAGATAGAGATAGAGATAGAGATAGAGATAGAGATAGAGATAGAGATAGAGATAGAGATAGAGATAGAGATAGAGATAGAGATAGAGATAGAGATAGAGATAGAGATAGAGATAGAGATAGAGATAGAGATAGAGATAGAGATAGAGATAGAGATAGAGATAGAGATAGAGATAGAGATAGAGATAGAGATAGAGATAGAGATAGAGATAGAGATAGAGATAGAGATAGAGATAGAGATAGAGATAGAGATAGAGATAGAGATAGAGATAGAGATAGAGATAGAGATAGAGATAGAGATAGAGATAGAGATAGAGATAGAGATAGAGATAGAGATAGAGATAGAGATAGAGATAGAGATAGAGATAGAGATAGAGATAGAGATAGAGATAGAGATAGAGATAGAGATAGAGATAGAGATAGAGATAGAGATAGAGATAGAGATAGAGATAGAGATAGAGATAGAGATAGAGATAGAGATAGAGATAGAGATAGAGATAGAGATAGAGATAGAGATAGAGATAGAGATAGAGATAGAGATAGAGATAGAGATAGAGATAGAGATAGAGATAGAGATAGAGATAGAGATAGAGATAGAGATAGAGATAGAGATAGAGATAGAGATAGAGATAGAGATAGAGATAGAGATAGAGATAGAGATAGAGATAGAGATAGAGATAGAGATAGAGATAGAGATAGAGATAGAGATAGAGATAGAGATAGAGATAGAGATAGAGATAGAGATAGAGATAGAGATAGAGATAGAGATAGAGATAGAGATAGAGATAGAGATAGAGATAGAGATAGAGATAGAGATAGAGATAGAGATAGAGATAGAGATAGAGATAGAGATAGAGATAGGGATAAGGATAAGGATAGGGATAGGGATAGGGATAGGGTTAGGGATAGGGATAGGGATGGTGATAGGGATAAAGATTGAGATTGAGATTAAGATTGAGACCGAAATAGAGATAGGGATTGAGATAGAGATAGGGATCGGGGGAAGTAGGTTTGTCGCGGCGAATATAACTATAACTTTTATTCAGAGAATAGACAATTTTTTGTTATTCGCAGTCATTAAGATGGACTCTAAGATAATGGTTAGCAATACAGTAATTAAAGACTTTTCTTTAGGCTTCATAGGAATAAATTTTAGCAGAACAACGTCTGCCGGGTCAGCTAGTTTTCTATAGTAAAAAACGCAATGAAGCGAAAACTGTTTTCTAAGTGGTCGTTATTATACTGTTGTTAGGTATTCGGCATGAATTTTAAGCTTATGAGGGGGTTAAGGAACTAATTTTGGTTTTGTTTTATCACGCCAAATTCCGCGCAAACAGTTTTTTCATTCTAACTTTTTTATTTTACATCCGATTTTTTAAATTTTAGTTTTTGTTCTTTTGAGCTGTAAAGTAAAAAAAAAAAATAATAATATAAAAAAATGATTTTAACCCCCAATCGGCCTTCGCTAAAAACGTTGTAACTTTTTTTTGGTACGCAGTTACCAAAATTTCTTTTCTGCAAAATGAAGCCTGATATTAAGCGCATAGACTGCTGATTGATGTTTTTTACTAAACATATGAGAACATGGAAAAAAACGGTGAAAAAGCGCGATTATTTTCAAAAAATGAACTTTTGATTTCGCCATTTTTGAAATTTCAAAAACTTGTTACTACATCTTGTTGCTAAATAAGTTTCCTAACTAATGCCGAAAAAATCAATAGAATCGAAGCATTTGTTACCGAGTTATTCAAAAAATTAAAAACCGTTAAGAAAACTTTGACCGCGAATAGCTCGCTGAAAAATCAAAACTAGCAAAAACGCTTTTGCGATCATATTAAAATGTTTGTTAGCTTTCAAAATTGATCCATAAACCATACAATATCGAAAAAGCGATTTTAGGTGGTCCACTTGAGCAAACTTGACTCCCAACAAAAGCTAGTAAGTATCGTGGCATGAAAAAAAATCGCATCACCTCACAAATGGGCCTAGCGGGTAAGTACGAGTACATATATATTCTCTCTATCACGCACAGAACTCGCTTCTATGCTATGTAACTCTTTCTTTGTTCTATTCGTATGTATGTACTGGTTCAGTTGCCTTCTGCAAACGGCATGTTACATACATATGTACGTACATGTATTTATGTATTTATATCATTTTTAGAGAAATAAAAGTGGGCATTTTTGCTGTCTACATAAACACATCATACATGTACATCTTTCTTTCTGCTGAATCATTATTCATTTTCTTTATATAATTTATGTTGCCACAAACTGCAATCTGTGTTTCTCATTACTACATACATACGATCACAACATACATAATGAAAGTGCGTAAGCTGAGCGTCATTTACGGTTATCATGCATTTTTACAGAAATGGCAGGGAGAGTAAAAGAGTGATGGTGTTTAATTTAAATATGACGACAAGCTTGAAATATAAAATATATGCAATTGTAGAAATATTAGCTTTAGCTGTGTAAAATAGGAATATTTTTCCACTCGGTTGCATGTATGTATATATATTAATATTTAGTTGTTAACAAATGCGAAGTGCAAAGGGAATCGACATAAGACAGTCTTTGAGAAACTTTCTTGCTTTCTTCTATGATGTTTGATATATGCCAGATAAGTGATAAAGCCGGGCTCACATTGATACCCAATGCTTGCACATAAAACTGAATTGTTTGCTGTATAAATCTACTACCTAATATTCCTGCTCTATTCCTGTTTTGTGTTTCTATCAACTCTTCATGTTGAGTATACAAAAAAAAAACGCATAGAAAAAATTTCGAGTAATAAATCGAAAAAATTCTACATCGACTAACTCGTTACTTGCGGAAATAAATCAGTTAAGTACGACCAACTAAATAATGGTTGGTGATTAACCAAAAAAAAACTTTCCCACAATGGAAACTGTTTTTGCGCTCAGCTCATCCTTAAGTGCTAAATATAACCAACGAGTAGTATAAAATAGAGAGAGAACAAGAAGAATAGAGAAATTATTCTTTTTGCTGAGTTTTTTTACGAACAAAGAAATGTGCAAACTCGATTGTTGCTCGGAAGGGGGAAGAAAACTCGCCTTAATTCAGCTTGCAACTACGCACAATGGCTGCAGGCGTTTTCTTAAAGTTTTATTTATGCTTAAAAATATGCCAAGGAAACATTTTTTTTTTTTGTTACTACTTAGACGCTTTCCAAGAAGAAATTTGTTAATAGTGTTTTTATTTTTGTTATGCTTTACTTTTTTGCTTGCTTTACTCATTCATTCGCTTTCTTTTTTCTTTTTGTGCTGGCGTTTGTATTCTCATAATCATATTTTAACATTTGCTCTATTTCGAATAGCCTTAAAAGTTTATTTAAATATTTAAATAACCTACAAAAATGGAAGAGCAACAGAAAGTAGTGGATAAAAAGCATAAAAATAAGGAAATAACATAAAAAAAAGCAAATAGATAGTGCGTGCATTTTTTAAAAACTTTTTCCATGTAAAAATTCTGCAAAAGTTCTTTGGCGGATAAAAAAAAAACACGCGTTTGTTTGCGTCTTTGGATTCGCCAGATGCTGTGAGGCAAAATTCTATGGAATTGTGATGATGATGTTGATGATGATGATGATGAAGATGATGAGGGTTATGGTAGTTCTTTTAGTTTCTTATTTATTTATTTATTTATTTATTTATTTATTTTTTTGTTAGTTGGCATTCTTGTTGTTTCTGGTGATTTTTTTTTATTGTTGTAATTTTTTTTTTTTTGCTGTTTTAACTAGTTAAAGTAGAACGATCCTCCGTCATCCCTTGTCGAGTTTGGTTTCGTTCTCACGAAAAAAGACACTGAAGATGGCGCATATTGCCGCAACCGGTTTGTCTCCAAACCAAACTCGACAAGGGATGACGGAGGATCGTTCCACAATATATCATATTCCTACCCTGTCGGGAAAACAAGCAACCAAAAAGTATTTAGTTAAAGTAGACTAAAATGGAGAGTTCGGCGTTTAAAATTGCTTTTACTTTGTCATGCTTTGTAGAGTTTTTTGAGTTTTGTTACAGTTGTGGTTTAGTAAGCTTAATATTTCCATAGGGACTATTTACATAAAATTGCATCAAAGTCAGTTAAAATGACTGAAATGTAGTAGACAAGATAGTGGAGTAAATTTTTCAGCGAACACTTTTCTAGAATATTTTAAACTTTCTATGACTTCAAAATGCTACTTTATTCGTACTGTGCAAAAAACTATCGTGGGACCTCAATAAAATTAAGTATTCTACACAATTAATCCTCGCATAATTCTACTATTATGACCTGAACAATTTAATGCATTCTTCCCATTTGAATTTTAATCGACGAGTTAAAAGTTCTTGAACTCAAAATTTCAATGAAAAAATGTTTGACCTTAAAAAAGCAAATTTAACTAAAAAAATATGCATGATGGATTTACATACATATGTATGCGCTTTTATCAGGACTTTCATTCTAAGCTGGAATAATTCAGCTATCACATAACTAACTTGAAATTATCAGACTGGGACTTCGGATTTCATGCAAGTCAACCAAACAGCGAAGCGCTTTTATTTCTGAAGTGCTTGCTCTACTTTATAAAGCCGATAACTTTTTTTATTATTATTTTTTCTTCTTGAAAGTTCAGAAAATTGTCTTGAAGAACTGCACAGACATGTCAGTATGGTAACTTAGTATGTATGTTTGCATGCATGTGATAATCTAAAGTAATTTTAAGTTAAATTTATTTACATTTTTTCTCATGTAAAATTTTCTCAAACGGTAAATTTGTCTTCTTCAAACGAAACACAGGCAGACAGAAAGCAAAACGATAACTAAATGCCGGCATATCAAACAGTTACTATGAAGAAGCAATAATTTCTCGTTATGTTAAACATTTATCCAAGGCAAACATAAATCATTCATTCGTTCACATACACAATGATCCTTAAATGGAGGAAGTGTGTATAACATTTACTCCTCTGCCTCATGTATGTTCCTATCAGCGGCGTACGCTTCATACAAGCCGAATATCAAATCTGGTTATTTTACGCTTGAAATGTGCTTAATGTTTAAATTCTTCATTCTTTTTTAGCTGTAAACATTCATGAGAAGGGAACACAGAAAAGAAAACAAAAAAACGGCTAGTCTTTTAGCACAACTTGGTTTAGTGAGCGCTGAGCACAGGAATTTTATGAGGCTTTCCGTCGGTATAAGAAAACTAAAAATACCTCTTCGTGTAAGATTTAGAGATTTCTCTATCGTCGCCCGGATAAATTAGTGTCGTATGTGAAATTTGCGCCGAATTGAGTTAATAATACAGTTATACTAAACTAATGAAGATCTTTCGAATGACGTTATCCGTTTTTTGCTATCTCTTTTAGTTTAAGATATACTGAGCAGAATTTTGTCGTCTGTGCAAGGTCGCAAGCGATTTCGTCTAATTTCTAATGTGCTTTTAATTGCTGTGAATTATTTAATTTATTTACTTTTATGAGAAATAAAATACAAAAAATCTTTAATTATTTCAAATTGGGAGCACATTTTGTCGTACGTCATACAAATTTCCTGCAAAACTGTTGTTAAAGGTAACATACGACAAAATTTTACTGAAGAGAATCCTTTATAAATTCCAAAATAATAAACAATTCTGTATTCTGCCAGACTTTGGAGAAAAACTAATGAGACGTTTTGGAGAAATACAATTCCAAACTTAAAACCGTTTTCCCAAAAGTCTTTGAATGCAACATACAACATTAATTTATCCGGGCGACGCTATAAATCTGGCGTCAGCAATTATTTCAGTTGCATTCCCCCAAATGATTTTGCCGATAATTCACATTCTGTTGGTGAAGAACTTGAATTTACTTTCGACTGAGCTAGGCATGTAGATGTGCTGACCAAAAGTAGGTATAGCTGAAACACCAAAAGTCATAGTATATGTACATATCTTCATATTATCAATTGTATATCAAAACTTATAAGGCTATTTTGGCAACTGTCTTTCCAAAGACAATTATCTTTCAAGAAGAAAATTTTCTTTCGTAAGATAGATGTCTTTGGAAAGACAATTGCCTGAATAGCCCAGTCAATTATTTTTCAATATCTTCATTTTCTCGATTTATCCCAATACATTCAGTAGTATATTCTATGAATATAAACAACAAACCAAAACGAATTTAATCAAAGTCAGTGACGGAACCGCAATCAGATTATCGGATAATACAGCAAAGGAAATAATATAAATGGCTAAAGGCTATGCTTCATACATAGGCTTCCCCAGCAAATTTATGCTAGGACCGCCACTGATTTATATGTGTGTATGGATATATGAAAATGTGCAAACAATGAAATAACAATTTTTTAGACACAGTTGAAGTAAAAGAAGAAAATTGCGAACGATTTTGGCGGTACTCAAGTGCATAAATTTAAATAAATAAGCACGCATGCGAAGGTTTTAAAGGCACGTAAACGAAAATTTCGATTTCGTTTACAATACACGTACACACTCTCCCTGCCATAAATGCCCCCACCAACAACAAAGTGATGACCAGAGAAGAAAAAATGTAATAAAAAATGCAAATTCAATAAAACTGAAATTTAAGACCAATTGAAAATTATTAAGAAAAGAAATAGAGACAGTTGGTCAGCATGAGAAGTAGAAAACCCGGATGCGGAACAAGTCAGCGCATGATTTTAAAAAAAATCGTAAAATTCTTGGTGAAGTTGAAAATGAAACCGAAAGCAAACGAATTACTTCCAACGCAGTGGACACAGTTCCTTGTTTGGCTTTTTATTTATGTTTTAATAACACTGTCCAACAGTGATTTCTCAACACGAACAAACGCTACTAATTATGAAAGAGGATGTCTCCCAGACCAACTTTGCCATGTATACACATTAGATGCATTTTTTGTTCTTTAGATCCTCCCTCCGGCATCGGAATATGAAACTGGGTTGTTGTAGAGTAAGTAAATTGGAAAAAAGTTAACTTTTTTTTAAACTGAAAACTGAATACGCTATTCGCTTTAGCTGTTATCTCTACGTATAGTTAGATATTAATTTTTTATTCTTGTTCAAAATCATAACTTTCTTCGTATATAAATCTAAACTTGCCTTGAAATTCCTGAAAATCGCGCGGTTTTAGGAGTAGTCCCACTCAATTTTTGTAAAAAGGAATTTTTTCATTTAACTTACTCTACGACACCCTATTTTCATATTCTGGTGCCGGAGGGAGGATCCAAAGAACAAAAAAATGCATCTAATGAATACTCGTATACATATAAAATTTGTTGCATATTTCATGGCGTAATTTGTCATTATTATATCCTGTGGTCTTTTGCGTTATTTGTACAAAAATTTTGTCTGAGGGGACCCCTAGTAGAACCCCTCTAGAACATTTTAATTGATATTTTCTACATGTGTTTCCAAACAAGGGTTAAAAACAGCCATTTGCGTAGGCGTTAGAGGGTTAAAGTCTACAGCAAAGAAATCCCTTATTAAATTCTGTAGAAGAAGTCCGAGCTCAAAAACTTCATTTGAGGTCATTTTTTATAAGATATTTTCGATAAAGTAATTGCACCTCCAGCTAAAACCATAAAACTTTAACCCTCTAAAAAAAACTCAGACCCTCTGGGCTAGTACTCTGTTCGGCAAAGTTGGTCTGGTAGACATCCTCTTTCATAATTATTAGCGTTTGTTCGTGTTGAGTAAAATTTTTGTAAATTTGTTGGACTGTGTAATTAATTTAGTCCAGGTGTCAATTGATGCTTTTAATTTATGTGCTTCAATTGGAGTGATTTGGAAATAAGGCGTTTTCGGTTTTGACTCTTAGCAACCACCAGTCAAAGAAACAAGTGTTAAATTGAAAGTAAAATGTAAATGAGATTTATTATTAAGTTTTGGATAGAGTACATAGTATTTACATATCAGTGTATAGCAGCTCGCAACAGATCAGCAAACTGATAAAACGAGGCTTCAGCTGAGATGTGAGCATGAAGAATATTTATTAGTTATGCATTTAAACCAAGGATGCACCGCAACATTAATATTAACGATAACCGAAATGTTAAAGTCGTTTCTGTTGAAACGACTCAGTTTTTCAACGTTATAAAAATTATCAGAATAATTTCTGTTTCGTTATCAACGTCAACGAAACTCAAGCGTTAACGCTGAAACGTTGAAAAGTTGAGCGCTCTATATTACTGAGAGAATTGTCACTCAAACCAGCCTTGGGCTTGGGCTTTAGCACCTGCTAAATGAGAGTAAGCGCCCGTGTACGTATACACACCGATTATCACTACTACAGACAAATAAAGAGCATAAAACGAGCGCTTACGATGGGACTTGGCGATCGTCGTTTAGGAAAAATAATCAGTTTGCCTTTGACTGGCGTGAAGGCAAGTGCTCGTCGCTTGTTTCATAATTTCGCGAAGCGTGCACGCATGACCCTGCTCGCTCCACATCTGCATGCAGACTGATTATTTTTAGTAATTTTTCACTTTATCCTACAGTAGGCGCACCAACACACACTCATTTTTTAGTAATGGATTGAGTGTAGTGGTGCCCAAGACTGCTCAAACGAACCATTAAAGCGCTCTATGTTTATCATTGAGAGCATTGTTGCTCTGTGCTGCTGCTAAGCACACTCAACTTATTGTGACCAGCAACCAAGTGGTTTGAGTGCGATCAAACGCAATCAAAAAACGATAAAGAAAAAAGGATAAAGACGGAAAAGGGTACACGCCTTACATTTGTTGGCGTAATCCCTTGGGATAACAGTGAAAGTCAAAGGTAAAAAAAAAACCAAAAGGAAAAAAAGGAAATTAAAAGAAAAGGAAAAAAAGGAAATTAAAAGAAAATGAAAACGAAAAATAATAATACATAAATTATTTAAAGTGAATATTCAAATTGTGTAAATAGCCAATTTATTTTTTTTTTTTAATCAATGACTGGCTGGTTGCTATTGGCAAGCAAAACGTGATGCCATAAAAAGCGCCGCAATAAAATAAGAAAAATAAAAGGGTAAGTGGCCGCTGTGGTGCAGTGGGTAGAGTGCTCGCCTGCTATGCCAGAGGTCTCGGGTTCAAACCACGGTCCGAGCCAAACAAATTTTTCTAATTAGTAAACATCCAATTATTGGGTTTTTTAAGAGCAGCGGTTACCTCTCGGCAGTGGGCGGCATACCCTCCGAGAGTATTTCTGCCATGAAAAAGCTTCTCACAAAAAATGCATTCGCCGTTCGGAGCCGGCATAAAACTGTAGGTCCACCCAATTAGTAGGAAAAACAAAAAGGAGCACACCTCGAATTGGGAGAGAAGCTCGGCCATAAAACTCGTCAGAGTTATAATAGCGCCATTGTATTATTATTATTATAAAAGGGTAATTTAATAAAAGCACAAAAAGTGAATTTTACACTTCTACCTTTTCATTTTTTTTTTTTTTTGAAACTTTTTTGCTAACTTTTGCATATGCCCGCCATTGTTGGCTTGATTTGGAACACTTCAAAAGCGTTTCTTTCAACCATTTACATAAGCAGATTTTCTTGAACTCAATGCAAAGCATTATTATTACGTGAATGTATTTTAAATGCACACCCAGCAAAAAAAAAAAAATTATAATAATAAACTGAAGGCCTTAAAAAGGTGAATCTCAAATAGTGAGAGAGAATATTTGAGTTTCGTAAGCAAACATGGCCAAAAAGTGCACAATATGCTGTGAGCGCGAAGAATTTCGTACGTTCACATGTTGCCGAATGCTGCGCAGAAAAAATGTTCAGTGTATTTTCAGTTGACATGCGCTCAAGTCATTGGTTAAATAGTGCGCGCTTGTCCCATTCCGATACATGTCCTGTCTCAGCCCGAGTAGAATACACTTTTTTTTAATTAACCCTAATCCTCTAACGTGAGCGTCTCAGTCTCACTTTAGAGTTTAAAAGCTAATTATTCCTAACTGCTTGCCCAGAATGTTGTACTACAGCTACGGACTACATAGCTTACTACATCAGCTGATGACTGATTTTGTGGCAACGCTCGAAAATGTGAACACAATGGTGTAGCTCAGTGTATCTCATATATGTCATCTTTTTTATATTTTTGTACAGGGGATTCCTTAAATTCCATAAAAACTCTTTATTTTTTACAAGTTCAATTCATTTTTTCAGTTTCTTCGTCCTTCATTTCGAATTTCCGTCATTAAAAAATTGAGCGGTCACACTGTAGCGCGCTACAAAGTTAAAGTTAACTCTACTTCTACTACAGCCACAACTACACGCTACAGACAGAGCTACACATTGTGGGCATTGCAATGCAATTGTACTGTTTTAACTTTTGACAGCTCTTACTACGTACTACAGCCACACCATTCTGGGCAAGCAGTAAACCAAAAAAGATTTTTGTCTGAAATTTTTGGTATTCCTCCATCTGTGTACATAAGTTATGAAATAATTATGATCTTTAGGCTATTTACGTATTTTAACCATGTTTTTTTGCAATCGTATAAAATTCTAACGAAAAACCGGAAGTGAGCCTCAGAGACTCACCTTGAGTAATTTAATCGTAATAAGTTTACATTTCTAGAATTCAACTAAATTTTGAATCCGTTGTTTGCAGACTTTATACAGTGAGGTTTTTACATTATGAACTCACCACACTTCCCCTGGATTTTGGTGAAATCATTGTATTTCACCATAGGTCTTTAGAACATAGGATGTCATTAAATTAAGAAGACCGGTAAAGTCAGCAATTTAAAAAATATTAAAATCTTATCATTTTTCTTTTTACTGAGATCCTAAACTACGAAAAAGATACGTTCAGATAGAAAAAACGAGCGATCAGCTGATTTTGTGTGTAAGTAATTTCACCACGAACGTCGCGTGTTAAAAATTTTAAAATTGAATGCAGAAAAATATATTTGGGGCGATCATATGGAAAATATATTCATATTCATTTGATTCATAGTTTTTCTCATTGTGTGCACAAAAAAAAATTATAACAGATGTATTAAAAAGGTTTGTAACAGAGATGTAGAATAATTATTATTTCATTTTGAAATTATAAAAAAGTCTTACACATTTTCTTCAGAATCATAAAAGTCTTTTGATAATATTTTTTTCCTGATGAAAATGATAAAAATCTTCTATAATTATTATTCAGAAACTTATATTTTAAAAATCTTTCCATAATAGTTATTTCAAATATATTTTTTTAAGTCTTCAAAGACTTTTATATTGAGACAAATTTTAAAAAAGTCTTTGCATAATTATTATCAGTAACAAATTGTTTTTTATTTCTTCAAAGACTTTCTCATTGAGACAAAGATCAAAAAAGTCTCAGAAAATTTTCAATAACTTCCATATAAGTATAAAATTAGAATAACTTACTTATAAGTACTTCAAAATTCAAGCAAATTTCCAATTTGAAATTGTATGAAAAATTTTTATTGAAGATATAAAAAATAAATTTGTTACTCAAAATAATTACTTAAAGATATTTTTGAAATTCGTCTCAAGGAAAAAGTCTTTGAAGACGTAAAAAAAATTTGTTACGGATAATAATTACTCAAAGACTTTTTTCAAATTTGTCTCAATATAAAAGTCTTTGCAGAGCTGGGCGCTAAGGATTACGATTACATTTTGATCACTTACGATTACAATTACTGTAATTGTAATCCTTAAATTTTTAGGATTACGACTACTGTAATCGTAGTTGAAATTTTTAGGATTACGATTACTGTAATCGTAATCATGGAACGTACGATTACAATTACTGTAATCGTAATCGTTATATTTTTTTTAAGTCTTCAAAGACTTTTATATTGAGACAAATTTTAAAAAAGTCTTTGCATAATTATTATCAGTAACAAATTGTTTTTTATATCTTCAAAGACTTTTTCATTGAGACAAAGTTCAAAAAAGTCTCAGAAAATTTTCAGTAACTTTCATATAAGTATAAAATAAAAATAACTTTTATATAAGTTCTTCAAAATTCAAGCAAATTTCCAATTTCAAATTGTATGAAAGATTTTTATCGAAGATAGTATAAAAAATAAATTTGTTACTCAAAATAATTACTTAAAGATATTTTTGAAATTCGTCTCAATGAAAAAGTCTTTGAAGACGTAAAAAACAATTTGTTACGGATAATAATTACTCAAAGACTTTTTTCAAATTTGTCTCAATATAAAAGTCTTTGAAGATATAAAACAAAATTTCTCATTCATAATAATTACAAAAAGACTTAAAAAAATATCTCAGAAATAACTATTATGGAAAGACTTTTAAAATATGTTTCTTTCAATGATAATTATTTTTTGATTTTTATTTTTTCTCTTATAATAATTACAACTCTGGTTTGTAATGAACGTTCAACAACTACTAAAATTTGTGAAAAATTTAGTTCATTGTTAGGCAAGTTAAAGTTGTGAACAGTTCATGTCCTTGGTACAATAATAAAGTCAGATATGCTATTAAAACTAGAAATAGATTATACGCGAGGTGGAAGAAGAGTAACAATGACTTTGATTGGAGGCAGTATAAATACGCCCGGAATAAAGCCACAGTAATTATACGAAATGCGAAGAAACTGTATTGTGACTCTAAACTCAATTCGTCATTGCCACCAAGGGAGCTGTGGAGAAATTTGAAAAAATTTAATGTACATGGTAGTAAAAAGCCTGAGTGCCTAGTTGATCCCAACACCCTCAATGACTTTTTCGTTAGTACGAATAGAGGATACAGTAGTCCGACGGACTTTGAGGTTGTTGATAGTAATGGTCCAAGAACAAGGTTCCAGTTTAATGCTGTTAGTGAAGAGGATGTATGTAAGTCTCTTATGAAAATCAAGTCTGATGCAGTTGGTGAAGATGGTATATCACTGAAATTTGTGAAGATGATTGTACCCTTTATTATAGGATCCCTTACCCATATAATAAATCATTGCTTCACAACCTCGTACTTTCCACTGGAGTGGAAAAGAGCTAGAATTATTCCGATAGCGAAGAAAAATAACGCCATAGAGCCGAGTGACTATAGACCAATAAGTATCCTTCCAGTTTTTGCAAAAGTTTGTGAAAACCTGATGGCAGTACAAGTATCTATGTATATTAAAGAAAATAATCTGCTGTCACCACTACAGTCTGGTTTTCGACCGAATCATAGTTGTTCAACAGCTATGATGAAAATACTTGACGACATAAGAGAAAATTTTGACAAAGGTGAATTGACTCTTCTCTCACGGTAGGCAGGAAGCGACGATAGGTTGCATGAAAATGTCGAGAAAAAAGGAAAGTGGGGTTGTGTTATGTGATGTTTATAGATGAAACATCCGTTGAAATTAAAATCCGAGCTGCTCCTTTTTCAAGGATATCCACATTTTTTGTTTTTTTTGAAAGGATCAAATATTGAGGAAATCGAATATTCGCCACCGTCCAAATTTTTCCGATTTCAATACATTATTTGGTCGCTAAGGGATACAAAAAAAGGTATTAAAAAGAAAACAGGACACCTGTAGTGGAAAAATCCAATGTGAACAGGACCTAAAGGATAACCACTGAAATATAAAATAACACAAAAAGTACCCACTTTAATTTGCGTATAACTCCTAAAATGTTAACTCTACGTGAAAATTTCTTATTATATGTTTCATTCAGAATAAATAAAGGAATATTTCTTTGATATACAATTTTGATGTACCTGCAGTGGTTAATGCACTTTGGTCCATCTAAAGTGAAAATTTCAAAAAAAGTACGTTTTTTTTATGGTGCTATTTTAAGTTCAAATATTTTTCTAGTTTATGTAAATATTTTAATCTAATGATCCAATTCTCATTCTTACATATCTATACGTTAATATTAAAAAGAATTGGAGCTGAAATACGCGCTAGCTGTGCACGGTGGGCGGTAAGCAACAATAGGTTGCATGAAAATATCGAAAAAACGATCGCCGGCTAAACACTTACGTAAACTGATATTCTAATATACTTCATAAACACACAGCAAGCGTGAATAAAATCTCCAACATTTTTTTTAAACGAAAATTAGTACCAGCACACAGCTAGGCACATATTCGTTGGGCCATCGTTTTTACGATATTCCCATGCAACCTATTGTTGCTTCCCGCCCACCGTGCACAGCTAGCGCGTATCTCAGCTCTAACTCTTTTTTAGTATTAACGTAGAGATGTGTAGGAATGAGAGTTGGATCATTAGATTAAAATATTTACATAAACTAGAAAAATATTTGAACTTAAAATAGCACCATAAAAAAAACGTACTTTTTTTGAAATTTTCACTTTAGATGCACAAAAGTACATTAAGCACTGCAGGTACATCAAAATTGTATATTAAAGAAATATTTCTTTATTTATTCTGAATGAAACATATAATAAGAAATTTTCACGTAGAGTTAACATTTTAGGAGTTATACGCAAATTAAAGTGGGTACTTTTTGTGTTATTTTATATTTCAGTGGTTATCCTTTAGGTCCTGTTCACATTGGATTTTTCCACTACAGGTGTCCTGTTTTCTTTTTAATACCTTTTTTTGTATCCCTTAGCGACCAAATAATGTATTGAAATCGGAAAAATTTGGACGGTGGCGAATATTCGATTTCCTCAATATTTGATCCTTTCAAAAAAAACAAAAAATGTGGATATCCTTGAAAAAGGAGCAGCTCGGATTTTAATTTCAACGGATGTTTCATCTATAAACATCACATAACACAACCCCACTTTCCTTTTTTCTCGACATTTTCATGCAACCTATCGTCGCTTCCTGCCTACCGTGCTCTGCCTGCTCGATTTTTCCAAGGCATTTGACACAGTAAATCATTCAATTCTTTGTAAAAAGCTGTCACAGTACTTTGGATTCTCTGCAGAGTCTATCAAGCTCTTAGCCAATTACCTTGCTGATAGAACCCAGAAAGTTGTGTGTGGTGGTGGTGTATCCAATACTGTTACTGTCGAGCATGGTGTGCCGCAAGGCTCTGTTTTTGGTCCTCTTTTGTTTAGCCTTTATGTGAACGATTTATTTTCTGTATGTCAATATGTTAATGTGCATGCTTATGCTGATGATATTCAGCTTTATCTATCAAATCGTATTGGACTTGCGGAAGATTTGTGTTTTAAGGTTAATAGTGACTTGTCTGAAATTTCCAAATGGGCTCGTGCAAATGGTTTACGTCTGAATGCTAAGAAGTCGTATGTGTTACCTATTAGTCATAGTACTGTACATGTGGAAGACATTCCGGATCTATTTGTTGATAATGTTGTGCTTTCGTTTACTGATAAAGCCAGAAACTTAGGATACATGGTAAACTCCAAATTGAGCTGTGTAGACCATGTAAATAGTGCTGTGAGCCGTGTCTACTATGTTTTACGTAGACTGCGTATGTCGGCACATTTTACACCATTAGAGACAAGAAGAAAACTTGCTATTCAACTAATCTTACCGAATATTACTTATTTTGAGCACGTTTACAGTAGACTTGATTCTGTCTCTCACCACGAGATTGATGTTGCGTTCAACAATATTACGCGATATGTCTATGGTATCAAAAAATATGACCATATCACAACATGGAAAAATAAAGTTCTGGGGTGTAATATATTTGAATATATTGCAGCCAGAAACTGTATTTACATTTATAAATTAATAAAATCGCAGTCACCTAAGTATCTGCACGATAAACTAGTTTTTAGCAAATCAAATAGGAAGCACAATCTTATCATACCTAGATATGTCTTCCTGGCATCGTCGAGACTGTTTTTCGTTAATGCTGCGAGGCTGTGGAATTTTATTCCAGACAATATAAAAGCTGTTTTGAACGGAGCGAATTTCAAAAGGATAATACACAACTATTTTTGTAATATGTGAAAATGTGATGAAACTTGTGCTTTACTTATGTCTGTCACCTTAAATTCTCTAATTTTTAGTTTCTCCTCCGTTTTTTCCCTTTGTCACCTTTTCTCTCCAATATTTCATTTTATTACTTATTTATATATATCTACACATATGTATGTACATACTTTAAGTTAAATTTAAAGGTTAATAAATTGTAATTTAAAATCGCTGATGTGATATAAAAGACTTAGTCTTACTTTCGCAACCTATGTATCAAAGAAATAAATAAATAAATAAATTGTTATCCCCCTATTTTATGAAATTACCTTTTTTATCCTTATATACTACAAAAATGTTTTTAGTATGTTATAGGGATATAAGAAATTCTTCTCAATACATTATAGCATAAATAAAAGTAAAAAACAAGTACCAAAATAATGTATTTCAAAATTTCCCCATAGGTGAGCCACAGAGTCTCACTTTCGGGTTTACGTAACTTTTTAAAATTCGGCGATTAGGGTTAAGTAAGCCGGAATGCTTAAGTTGCGCATAAATGTGAATTATGCAGCTAAAAAACGCCCTTTTATTATCCTTTATATTAGCCTTATTATAAGGTATTTAAACTACATAAACTCCTTATTATAAGGACTGATTCAGGACTTATTTCCTATGGCGAATAAGCCACTTTATTTTAAGGCATTTAAACACCACATAATTTCTTATAATAAGGATTTATCTGAGCCCAATAATTGGATTTTTACTAATTAGAAAAATTTTTTTTTGGTGTTTGCTCGGAATGGGGTTTGAAGCCGAGAGCTCTGGCATAGCAGGCGAGCACTCTACCCACTGCACCACAGCGGTCTTTGTCCATAGAACTTATGTATGTATGTCCCTTAGAATTTTCGGGCACTATTTCAAAAGCATTATCAGTTCTGGAATAAACCTTAAATAAGACGTAGATTTTTTGTGGGCATACATACATATATAATACAAATTGTATCCCTGTAGGGAAAATCTCTAGTTCCGAACTAGGTCGCTTCTAGTGTATTTTTCGACACTACTAGTGCGAGCTAAATCTCTTTTGCATGTTATCAATTGGCGAATTTAACACGGCGATGTCCTAGGCGGTGTCAATTGTCACCCTCTGCACTACATTTTCGATAGTTCCGAACTAGTACTAAATGCTACAGTTTACACTAGTTCGTTTATTGGCACATTTTCGATAGTTCTGAACTAGCTACAAGTACCTACAAATTCTACAGTTTTACATCTGCCGCTTAAGTGCAGCATTTGACACACTTCATGCAAGTGGTGCGATGGCCGACTGGCTAACGCATGTGCCTTTCAATCTGAGGGGCGCGGGTTCGAATCCTGTCGTTGTCAAGGTGGATGATGATTTTTTTTTATTTTTTTTTTTTTTGACTAATATTTTTTTATTTATTTATTTAATAAAATTTACAGTAATAATTAAAAAGTAATAAAATAAAAAAAATTAAAAATAAGCCTGAGGGATCGGGAAAGCATAATTAGGGGAACATTTCATTTCATACAAGTTAAGATGCAAATAGAAAACTCTTTATATGAAACGCTTCACTAAACATCTGAGAATTGCAGAAATATACAAAGCCGACGGAAATTGAACGAACGAAAAATTTTTATAGAATTTTTGTCACTTCGAAATTGCATACAAATCAAAGTGTGTCTTATAATGGTCACTCAATTCACTCCTTCTGAACTGGTGAGGGTCTAACTACAATTGATCTAGTTCCCTTTTGACACCTTTTCGCTAGTTCGGAACTAGAAATTTTGCTCACTAGTTATTGAGTTCCCTGCAGGGATAATACACACGTAAACACGATTTTTCTTGTATAACTGCGCATGTTTTTCGCGAGCTGTGTATATTTTAATTACATCAATTTATTATTTGAGCTAAGAGAGAATTTGCTAAAATTTAATTACACATGCAAAATGCATGAATGTTTGTGCAGCAGATTTCCACTAAGCCACAAAGTTGGTAAAATTTGCGTGCAACCATAAGCAAGTATGTATGTACTATGTGTGAGCATAATTGCAATAATTAAGGGACTCGTGTTATATCTATATATGTAAGTAAATACATACAATGTACATACATATGTGCCATGTTGTTATTATTAATATATTAATACTGACTATAAAAGCCCGTCTCCACATAACTTGATTCGCCGACGAAACATGTAGCGAAACATCTCGCGAAATAACCCGTCTCTACGTGGCTGATCATTATTCAGTTTGACAATTATCATTCTTGTTC
Source organism: Urophora cardui (assembly GCA_960531455.1). Taxonomy (NCBI): domain Eukaryota; kingdom Metazoa; phylum Arthropoda; class Insecta; order Diptera; family Tephritidae; genus Urophora; species Urophora cardui. The sequence continues at coordinate 113,572,858 of OY482670.1, read as the reverse complement.
TTCTTAAATGTTTGTATGTTTGCTTATTTTTGCGTTTTTGTTTTGTTCCGTGTGAGATTTCGATAGATTTTCGACGCAAAATTAGAAAAGGCATCGATATTATCGGGGTTGGCAAGAGGATTGAGAACGAATCACGCATTTCATTCTTCATTCGCTTTCAGAAATTTGTATGGAAATTAGCGAGATTCGGCACTGGTTTCGAGGTCGAACGAAGATTGAGAGAGCGAATGCAGAAATAAAGAGCGAAACACGTTATGTGGAGGCATGATAAAAGGTGCGTCTTCAAGTTTAAAATTAAACTAATTACGTACCCTCCAAAAAGTGCTACAAGAAATGAAATAAGGAACACATCACGCTTTCTGTTAAAAGGAAAAAATGTTAGAATCTCTTGATTTTATTCGCTCATCTGTCCTGAAAAAAATTAGAGCTTCTCTTACGAACAAATATTTTAAATTAATGGTAAGCCTTATGATAGGGTAAATAAACTCCATATAAGCCCTTATAATTATGAATTATGGAAGCCTTAAAAATTCCCTTATCTTATCCAAATCGTTTGTGTTGTTGTTTTTCTACTCTCTCTCTCTCTCTGTCTCTATCTATATCTCTCTCTATCTCTCTCTCTCTCTTTTTCTCTCTCTCTTGTTCTCTTCCTCTCTCTATTTCTCTTTATCTTTCTCTTTCCCTTTCTCTTTATCTCTCTCTCTTGTTCTCTTCCTCTTTCTCTTTCTCTTTATCTTTCTCTTTCTCTTTATCTCTCTCTCTCCCTCTCTTTATCTGGCTCTTTCTCTCTCTCTCTCTCTTTCTCTTTCTCTTTCTCTTTCTCTCTCTCTCTATCTCTCTCTCTATCTCTCTCTCTTTCTCTCTCTCACTCTCTCTCTCCCCCTATCTATATTTCTCTCTCTCTCTCTCCCTATCTCTATCTCTATCTCTCTTTTTTTCTCTCTCTCCCTCTCTCTCTCTAGATATTAGTATTGAAGGCATGGTGCAGTGGGTAGAGTGCTCGCCTGCTATGACAGAGGTCTCGGGTTCAAACCACGGTCGGAGCAAAACACCAAAACAATTTTTCTAATTCGTAAAAATCCAATTATTGGGTTTTTTAAGAGCAGCGGTCACCTCTCGGCAGTGGGCGGCATACCCTCCGAGAGTATTTCTGCCATGAAAAAGCTTCTCACACACGGTGGGCAGGAAGTGACGATAGGTTGCATGAAAATGTCGCCAAAAAGGAAAGTGGGGTTGTGTTATGTGATGTTTATAGATGAAACATCCGTTGAAATTAAAATCCGAGCTGCTCCTTTTTCAAGGATATCCACATTTTTTGTTTTTTTTTTTTGAAAGGATCAAATATTGACGAAATCGAAAATTCGCCAAATTCCAAATTTTTCCGATTTCAGTACATTATCTGGTAGCTAAAGGATACAAGAAAAGGTATTAAGAAGAAAACGGGACACCTGTAGTGGAAAAATCCAATGTGAACAGGACCTAAAGTATAACCACTGAAATATAAAATAACACAAAAAGGACCCACTTTAATTTGCGTATAACTCCTAAAATGTTAACTCTGCGTGAAAATTGCTTATAATATGTTTCATTCGGAATAAATAAAGCAATATTTCTTTAATATACAATTTTGATGTACCTGCAGTGCTTAATGTACTTTGGTGCATCTAAATTGAAAATTTCAAAAAAAAAGTACGTTTTTTTTATGGTGCTAATTTAAGTTCAAATATTTTGCTAGTTTATGTAAATATTTTAACCTAATAATCCTATTCTCATTATTATATATTTATACGTTAATATTAAAAAGAATTTGAGCTGAAATACTCGCTAGCTGTGCACGGTGGGCGGTAAGTAACAATAGGTTGCATGAGAATATCGACAAAACGATAGCCGGCAAAAACTGACGTAAAATGATATTCTAATCTACTTCATAAACACGCAGAAAGCGTGAATAACATCTCCAACATTTTTTTTAAACGAAAATTAGTACAAGTGCACAGCTAGGCACATATTCGTTGGGCCATCGTTTTTCCGATATTTCCATGCAACCTATTGTTGGTTCCCGCCCACCGTGCACAGCTAGCGCGTATCTCAGCTCTAACTTTTTTTGATTATTAACCTATAGGTATGTAGGAATGAGAATTGGATCATTAGATTAAAATATTTACATAAACTAGCAAAATATTTGAACTTAAAATACCACCATAAAAAAAACGTACTTTTTTTGAAATTTTTACTTTAGATCAGTTATCGGTATTCCAATACATGCAAAGAAATTATTAGTTGCATGTGTATTAGTGGGAGAGCATTGTCGGGCAATGTCGGCAGCCACTAGCATTCGATCAGTTGATGTCAGATTGTTGTTGACAACAGACGTTTGTCCAATGATGTGCGGGCGTACGTATGAAAACACGCATATGTGTTTACATACCTACAAACAAACATATATACGTATGTAGGAAACGTTCACGCATTGCTTGATCCGCCATCGACCTGCTAGAATGGCAAACCGAATGATACTAAGCACTTTGTTCGGTTTTAATTATTGCGCTCGCATGAAACTCACGTATTAAATACGTGTGAGAAGCTTCTTCTCAGCACCAGCTCAGTGAGCCAGGCCGTGCCGATAATTGCTTTAGATGCACGAAAGTACATTAAGCACTGCAGGTACATCAAACTTGTATATTAAAGAAGTATTTCTTTATTTATTCCGAATGAAACATGTCATAAGCAGTTTTCACGTAGAGTTAACATTTTAGGAGTTATACGCAAATTAAAGTGGGTCCTTTTTGTGTTATTTTATATTTCAGTGGTTATACTTTAGGTCCTGTTCACATTGGATTTTTCCACTACAGGTGTCCGGTTTTCTTTTAAATACCTTTTTTTGTATACTTTAGCTACCAGATAATGTACTGAAATCGGAAAACTTTGGACTTTGGCGAATTTTCGATTTCGTCAATATTTGATCCTTTCAAAAAAAAACAAAAAATGTGATATCCTTGAAAAAGGAGCAGCTCGGATTTTAATTTCAACGGATGTTTCATCTATAAACATCACATAACACAACCCCACTTTCCTTTTTTGGTGACATTTTCATGCAACCTATCGTCGCTTCCTGCCCACCGTGCACAAAAAATGCATTCGCCGTTCGGAGCCGGCATAAAACTGTAGGTCCGCCCAATTAGTAGGAAAAACAAAAAGGAGCACACCTCGAATTGGGAGAGAAGCTCGGCCATAAAACTCGTCATAGTTATAATAGTGCCATTGTATTATTATATATTGAGACCATTCACCACTTTTACAGATTCAGAATTTTCTCAGAGTTTAGGTCGGAATCGCATAATACTATTAACACGCTTTTATTAGTGTCACCTGTATATATGTATGTATGTATGTATGTATGTAAACAAATTGCGTATACGCAGTGTAGTTTAGTATATGTTTGCTTGTACGCATTTATGTAGCCGAGTCCGAGTAAGTTAACGCAAAAGCGTGTGTATTCATACACTGAATGGGAGTTTTTCAGTGTGAGATGTGTGACATTAATATCTACAAAGCGAATAAAATTAATATTTTCTCAAATTTCATACTTTCCGTGGGTGCTTAATTTTTTTTTTCTTTATGAGGAGGAAGCACCACAAACATGAAACTATACTTTTGGATAAAGATACAACACTCTGCTTAGCCACGTTTATTTATAGCGACAAATAAACTTACAAAAAATACTTTCTATTAATAGATCCCTTTAAATTAGCATATTTTGAATGTGTTTACGCTTTCAATTCGCTGCTGTACGGCTTGCTGTGCTTAACAGCCGTTTTACGACTTGAAGTGTGTTTTAAACAAAAATTTAAAAGTGGCTATTGTGGGGTGTCTGAGTTTTTTTAATACGCATATTAATAGAATAAGCAAAAAAGCATGAATGGCACGGCATAAGATCACTTTCTGCTGAAATGCCATTTATTCCTTATTTACATATACACAAGCATGACAATACGCTGAAACATATACACAATGTATATACACAAACGAGTAAACAAGCACAAGGAACAACAAACACAAAACAAAATTTTTAAATTGTTTCATCTTTGATATTACCAAAATCTTACAAAAATATTTCGCTAATGTCAAATGACTACGCTATACAAGTGAGCAAATGGCATTAAGAAGAACAAGCAGCAGGAAGAATGAATAAGGAATATAGAATGAATAAAGAATAAAGAAGCTCCTCCAACCATCACTTGTCACGCTTTAATGCTGTCACTCTGTCACACCATCACTCCATCACACCGTCAAGCTATTCGACCGTCGCGTCGCGTCAGTCTGGTCGGTCATGTTTTTGTGGCGTGAATAGCAGTGAAGGCTGTGAAAAAGAGATTCGCTTTGCTGCCTCCTCCTAAGCTCGCTCCAGCCACCAAGTGGTAATTTGATATTCGCCTGAAAGAATTTAGGAAGTATTTGAAACAGAAATATAAAATGAACGCGCATACATACGTACATATGCTCACATAATGAAAAGCATATTTGTGTAGATGTGTGTTTTGTGTGTGTGTGTGTGTGTAAATTTTAGCGGTTTATATGTGTGTGTATTTGTGTGTTGGTCTGTGCGAAAGTGCCTACAGAAAATGTCTGCGGCGGAGATATTTGGTTTAGTGGATTATTAAAACGGATGCTTGAGCGGAAATTTGATTTGTAAATATTTAGTAAGATACCAAGTATGTATGTTAAAAAAAAAAAGTGTGAACGAAATGTGAGCGTAGGCAAAATAAAATCAAAACCATAATTTAAGAGAGTTCGCTCAGAATGGTTATTGAATACAGACAACTGCAAGATTTAATTAAGTTAATTATTTTAGTGCAAACCAAAACAGCGCGAAAAATGGAATTAAGAAGAATGCTGAGAAGAATTTGATTTTCAATGGAAGTTAGCATTATGGGTTGAGTGTAAATTAAAATATTTAGCTACATACATACATATGTATACGAAAAGGGGAAATGTGTAAACAGATTTCGAACTGTGGTATTTTTGAAATATTTTTTGAATTAGGAAGATCTGAAAAAAAGGAACGCCCTACATGAGATTCATTTTATATGGTTATAAGATTTGTAATTTAATGCACAGTACGGCTAAATTGTGAGAGAGTTTGTGCTGGTGAGCGCAGGCCTATTTGCGTTACACGGGTTAGAATGTGTGTGATGCTTCTCATTTGCCCATCGGGGCCACTTTTGCCAGTCTATGATTTAATGCCTGAAATATCAAGTGAATATATTCAGTTGAATATTAAGCCTGATTTTGCTGTGGTGATATCACGAGATCATTAGTAATGCTATCTCTATCTCTCCCTCTCTCTCTCTCTCTCTCTCTCTCTCTCTCTCTCTCTCTCTCTCTGAGAGTAAACCTTATTCCTAAAGCTTTAAAACATATATGCTCCTGCCTATGCCCTTGAATCACATTTGTTTTTGTTTTTCCCCCAGACATAGGCACAGATACAAATTCGCCCTTTGAATATAAAAATAAAATTTTCTTCCCCTGCCATATGCCCTCAGGTATAAAAAATTTCAAGTGAATGTGATTGAGTTTCATATGGGAAGTGCGAAGCTACGTCAGCTTCGCCCTTCCCATATGAAGCTACGTTGGCTTCGCCCTTCTCATATGAAATTGAAAATTACACTAACAAATTGAAAATAAAATTTTTTGAAAAAATTTAATTCTTGAATTCAAAAGCGACATAACTCAAAACCCAAATAAATAAAAAAAAAATGGAAGAAATGCAAGAAAACCTTTTTCTTTACAAACGAAGCTTGGGTTAGGAAAAAAAACTGTTGCTGAGAGGAGACTAACATTTAGCACTCCCTAAACCCTTTATTCATGGATTCAAAAAATTTTGAGTTGTGCAGTTTTTTGATTTAGGGTGCGATTTGTAGGCAAACGAAAAAACTGAACAAAATTTCTAGTTAATATTGAAAAATGTGTGGCAAAAGTGTGTTTCGAATTATTTGAAGAAAAATAAAAGTAGATTTTAGTAAGAAGAATAGGAATTAGAGCTTTTTTGCTGAAATATTATTGCGAGTCGCAGTCTATGCTAATTAATTATAGGTACGTATATAAATTAATAATTAAGGTAAGTTACATATATGACAGAAATAAAATATGACAAGTATCCACTCATAAGAAATGAAATTTTAAAATACTTATCCATGTTCGGAAGCACTTATATTTGCGAAAAAGCCCTTTCTAGCCTTAAATTAATCAAAAAAAACCAAAGAAACCTTTTATCACAAAAGCATTTGGAAGCAATTCTGCAATTATCCACCTCTGATTCGACAATAAATATTGACAATTTATTAAACAGCCTTGAATAAACTTATCACTTATTGTTATTATGTAATATGTAGATACATTTTTTGTAAATATTGTACATATGTATGTATTTATGTTGTATGTAAAATTTTCCAATCGTACAATAAAAATTTACTTGTAGTTTTTAACTTTTTTTTTTAAATTTAACACAAATTTTTTCTGAGTGCACTAATAAATTTTTGTAGATATGTATATTGGAGTTTCCCCATTCAATACGAGAGCGTTGAGCACCCTTGCTTTAAAAGAATTTTAATGAGTCAACATATATTTTTTTTGTTCTTTTTCGGGCTTTCGATGCTTCCCCTTACTACACAAACAAAAAACAACTCACTGAATTGCTCTACCATTGTATCCAATGCCAGCACATACCTACTTACATGACTTTCACTTTTAAAATGTATTAAATTTAATTAAAATTTCGCAAAATTTTTGTTGGAACAATAAACTAAAAATAAGAATTTCGCTTGATTGCACCTCAACATTAATTTCTGCCATAAATAGCGCTCGTAGGCAATTGCGACGAAATTTTTGCAAGCGCAATATTATTAAATGTAATTTTTTAACAAAATTTCCGAAAAAAAAATTCGCAGAATCATAGCTTACAATTATTAGAAATATATACTAACATGAATGGAGGTACTTGTACAACATGTGAGTTTATAATGGAAAATTTGAAATTAAATTAAATTTTCTGGGAAGTAAAATTTCATTTCGCACAAAAGCTTAGTTGACATTTAGTTAAGTTCCATTGAGCGTAGAAAAGTTAATGAAGTGTAAAATTAATTGAGACGAGCGTTAATTTTGCTCTAGCTTGTGTTGAAAATTATATGAATTTGGCATTATCTTATTATCAAATTAGTGTCTAGCATGAAATTATAATTTTTTTATTTTCTGTAATTTAGCATAAGCGAAATACTATTTCTCTAGCTTAGAGTGCAAATTGTGTAAGTCCTTTTTTCAAACTTTGTAGGAGAGACAAAAAACAAAAAATATAAAAATTTTAAAATGAAAAAAAAAATTCTGTTCATGTAAACATCTTGGACTTACACAATTTTCTTCGCTTTTTGGACTTACACAATTTGCGTATCACTGAATAGCAACGAGTAGAAATATGACAAGTATCACAGACTTGTTTAGCTGGTGCGTATTTGATTTATCTAGCTTTCTACACTTAAAACACTTTTTTCATAAAAATGGACTTACACAGTTTGCACTCTAAGCTAGCGATTTGGTACTTCTATCAATGCTGTTGGCCGCTGTGGTGCAGTGGGTAGAGTGCTCGCCTGCTATGCCAGAGGTCTCGGGTTCAAACCCCAGTCCGAGCCAAACACCAAAACTATTTTTCTAATTAGTAAAAATCCAAATATTGGGTTTTTTAAGAGCAGCGGTCACCACTCGGCAGTGGGCGGCATACCCTCCGAGAGTATTTCTGCCATGAAAAAGCTTCTCACAAAAAATGCATTCGCCGTTCGGAGCCGGCATAAAACTGTAGGTCCACCCAATTAGTAGGAAAAACAAAAAGGAGCACACTTCGAATTGGGAGATAAGCTCGGCCATAAAACTCGTCAGAGTTATAATAGCGCCATTGTATTATTATTATCAATGCTGTTTGAGTTGCTTGGATTTGTTCGCTTATACTAAATTATAAAAATATATGAATTTGAGTTCATAGTATTTTAAAAAGAAATTTAAGTATAAAAGTCCAAGAAAATAAAACAGTCTTCGAGTTTGCAATTCACAATTTATATGAACGGACCTCTTTTAAAGATCTGAGAAAAAATGCTGCAAATTTTAATATCTTTTGCAGTTTAAATGGAGTAGTTATAAACCAAAAAGTCCTTATTTGAACAATTAGTTGCATGAGAACTAGACATGGATCCAGAGAGGAGTTTGGAGATGCAAACCCATCCATCATGTTTACAAAAACAGCAAAAAAATGCGCGCATGCTTTAAAGTCATGCAGAAAAAATTCTCCGAAACATGTTGCCAGTAACATTATAGACTTGATTCCCAGCAACATTTTCTTCTGCTCTTAAAAATGTGCAAGCCATTGTATGAAGTCCTCATCTAACTTAGGTTTTATGTAAAATTTAGTACATGCACTTCTCGACCTTCACCTTTAAGTTGAAAAAAACGTACCAGACATGCTGTACACGTGTACACAACAACAATAAAAACAACAACAACAACAATAACAACAACAAAACAAAATCAAAAACAACAATAACAAAAACACAATCAAAATCACCAACAACAAAAACAAAACAAAAAACCGAAAAAAACAAAAACAGAAAAAAATAGAAACAAAAAAAAAACAAAAAAAAAAAGAGAAAAATAAAAACAAGATAAAACAAAAAAAAAAACAGAAAATTTAAAAACAAAAAACAGAAAAAAATACAAACAAACAAGCAACAACAACAAAATAGTAGCAGTGACAATAACAACAAAAAATTATAAAAAAAACGATAGTCACCTTTTAATCCCAGGAAAACCAGATAGGGAATAAAAATCTGATTTCAGAACGGCTTACATATCAATGTTTCTTTTGTTTTAATGTTTTTCGTTTTCTTTTCGTTTTTTTTGGTTTTTTTGTTAGTTTTTTCTTGTGAACATTTATAATCATGAACTAACCAATTAACTGTTTGACTTAATTCTTGAAGCTATGAACTGTTGAAAGCATATACTCGGTTAATTGAGATTTTTCGTGATACTCATTTCTTTTTCTTTGTCGTTTTCAGTTCATTAAAAGCAGCCCGATGATTACTTACGAAGGAGACACAGAGAACGCTTTTGAAAAAGAAAGTTTATACTTACATATCGCAACCTAAATCATAAAGTGACGCAACTCGAAATTCACAAATTTTCAGCAGAGCCAAAAGACTTATTCTTTTTACAAGCAATGATACCCGAAAAGACCACGTATAATAGTTATTTCTCAGTCAAAAAACTGACACCGATGGAAAAGTCTTTTGGTAGTCGTTAGAGATATATTATGTGTACCGGTTTATGCAAGAAACCCCATTTTGAAAAATTTTGATTTGTGTCACTTTCTGATTTAGGGTGTGATGTGTATATGTACACATAATAAGTTTTTATATTTTTCGCAAAAAAAATTAATTAATCTTCGCCTTTTGCTTGCCACCAATTCACCATTTGCTACACCTCCACCAGCATTTTTCTTCAATCTTTCGCGTTCTCAGACTCCCAACTCATCTGCACTTTTTATGAAATTAACAAAAAAAAACTTTTCTTCTTTTTGTGTATTTTTTATAGAGCTATTGGCCAGTTTTATTTTTCTTTTCATTATAAATAGCAAAATTTTTTACGTTAATTTTTTATTTCCTTTTTTATAAAATATTTTGTTTATTTTTTTTTTTTTAATATATTGTCCAACTAACTACTCGCGAATCCTGCTTAACAAGAGGCGCAGCAGCCAAAAAAGGTGCAAAATGAATGGCAGGCAATGGCGAAGCAACGACGAGTGAAGCAGCGAAGCGTGCTGAGCGCTCGTTGTGTTTCAAAGCGCTGAAGTGCAAAAAAAAAGAAGAAAAGCAGCGCAACAAACAAAGCGAAGCAATGAATATTTCACTTCGCAGCTGCTCCATAAAATATGCAAAGATATGTAAAGTGCATTTTTTCTTTGCATTTTCGTGTAACATGCAAGGATTAAATGGTCGAGGAGGTGAACAAGCAACTCAGTTGCATTTTTGTGTTAATTATTTCATTAAAACCAGTCAGTGCATGTCGGATGAAAAGGAAAGTTCATTTAATGTACATTTTTTGTAATTTTTTTTTATGTATTTCGCTAATTTGTATTAACATGACTAGCTCACTTCTTTTGGCAAAATTTGTTTGCTCAATTTTATTGAAAAGAATGAAAGAAAACGAAATGTTATCCATAAAGTTGCCGTGTTTCTGTCGAAAAATGTAATAAATTTGATCAAAACTGTTGTTTCGCTCGCTACACACATATGTACATACATACATACATATATACTCTCCAGGGAGTGGTACACGGAATTAAAAGAAATAGGGGAAAATACCATTACCGCTTTCAGTCAATAAAAAACTGTTTCCGTTACTATAGGGATTCTTTCGCTTATTTGGTATCACCATACAAGTATTTATATATATGAAAAACGTTAATTCACACAATTGAAAATTAAAGCCAATATCGCTAAAGCTCGCGCAATTTTACTATATGTTTTCTAACAACATACATATTTCTACACCCAGAAAAAAAATAGTGTAAAATCAAACAAAAATCAACAAATTTTGTGGTTAATTTTTTTCAACACGATGCTTAATGTATGCCATCATGTAATCGTGTAAATTTAACACTACTCTCAAGTGTTAGTTTAACAGGATGACAACTGTAGAATTAACACTAAAAAGTAGTGAGTCTTCCTGTTGATTTTACAATTTTAACTAGTTAATGTTACAATAAAAGCTGGTTAAATTAACACGAAGTGGTCCTGTTGAATTAACAATAACATCTTTTTGATTTTACCTTAAATTTATTGTTAAATTAACTAGAAAGTCTTGTTGATTTTGCAATTTATTTTTTTTTTTAAATAAAAAAACATATAAAACATAAAATATATAAAGCATATTCGAGTACATCACCCGCACAACCGACCAAATTGAAAGCGTCCTTCTCATACGAATAGTTTATACATGGGCGATAGTACTTACTATCACTGGCACCGAGTAATGTTTGACCGCTAATGCAACGGCATATGCACCGCATGCTGCGTGAAAGACTCCATTCGCTAAACATCTCTTCGTGGTAAAAATTGCAAACTATGAAGAGGAAAAAGAAAATATTGAACATTAAAACCTTTTAGAAACAAAAATGCAATCCACTTTTAACTTACCTGCGAAATATAAATGCTAAACTCCCATCATTGCCGCGGCACAAAACTTTCTTTTTGTTAAAAAAAAAAAAATAATATTAGTTTGTGTTTTGCACGAACAGCAGAACTTCAAACGTTGAAAAAATTGTGTATGTTTAAAAATAGTTTTGACGTTCTTAACACTTTTTTAGATTATATTGACACTATCATCGTGTTGAATAAACCAAAATTCCAAATGACGTTTATGTTTGAACATTGTTTCGTGTTATATCAACCAACTTTTATTGTAAATTGTGGTTCTTGTTGTTTTAACATTCGTTTTCATGTTGTATTAACACTAAAATTGGGACGTCATTTTTCTAACATTTTTTTTTTGGTTTATATTGACATTATCATCATGTTAAATAAACCAAATTCCAAATGACATTTAGGAATAAAATTTTATATTTGAATCATCTTGTATATTTTATATTTCTTCATGTTGTATCAACAATAAAATTTGGTTGAATTTACCAAATTTTCAGATGACAGTTACAAAGCCAAAATCATGTTTCACACATCGTGTAATTTGAAAAAATTGTTGCTGTGTTATGTGTAAAGATCGATCGTCTTAATTTTACATGAATCGTGTTGATGATTTTTTTTCTGAGTGTATACGATAAATATTTTAACCCATTTTTCCCTTTATTTATAAAAAAAACAATCAGACGAAATTTCGCAAATTTAACATTTGATTTTAACAAAACTCAACTTATATCACAGCGTTATGTACAAATATACATGATTCTAGCCAATATTCAGAAATCATCAATGAAGTCGGCAAAAGTTTTGCTTAAGAGATTTCATCCCTTATAAAAAATATATTTGTTTCATTTAAGCTCATCAAGTCAGTTATTGCCATCATTCAGAAAATAATACTACTAATACTACCTATCTTTTATTTCAAATTAGTAAATTTATTTTGCTACCCAAATTGGGTAGATTAATTAAATGATATAAAGATACTACTTTTATTCTTTCACTTAGAAAAACATTAATTACATTCAGGTTGTGCCTAATGCCCAAGCGAGTCGTCATGCAACCAGCTTCCCTTTAAGCTTTATGTATCTTTATGTACACATCTACCTGGATGCGTATGTATTTCCTCGATAAAAAAATATACACAACAAATTAACTATAAACCAACCAACCATCCATCTCTTCCTTTTGGCGTTCATAATTTACGATGACTTGAATTCACTTTACTTCTGTGGAAAAACGTAACCAATTGTAACTTATTGCTCTGCATTCATTTTGCTAAAGTCCAAAGAGTTCGTCTTTATTGCTCTGCATAAAGTATCTTCACATCGCCCTTCCGCCCGTCCGCCCACACAAGCAATACATTATTGCGCTATCTATGTACTACATATGTACCCTAGTTAAGCTGATAACGCAGAAATATTCTATCTTACAAATAGCGCTTACATAATAAAGTGTAGTATGCAGAGCAAAAATTTTTTTCTTTTTGCAGGTGAAAATGTAGAAAGTAAGATTTTGTGTGTTAAATATAGAAAACCCCTCTGGTATTCAGTAATGTTTATTTACGTACGTACATAAATTCTTGTAAAAAATAAATAGAATAAATATGCAAGCTGCTGTTTTTGCAGTCAAACAGGTCATGCATTCTTCAAACTTAGCATATTTTGTGTTTTTTTTTTATTGGTTGGTCATAAAAAAGGAAATGTGATGAGTTGTTTGTGTAGGTGCTTTTATATTTAGTCACTTGAGTTATGTTTAAATAGCGGCGTAGCAGCTTTACATATGAACCTCCTACACAAGAAGCGTACTTATTAGTGCTATTTATGTAGGCCGCCTAGGCGTATGAGTGACTTTTAATTATGTCGAAATTATTACGCAATTAATGTGCGTGCTAAGTGATAAAAAGAAAAAAATAAATAAAAGAATATAATGCAATGTGGCTGACTTGTACCAAACGTGCTCCAAATATAATTTAACTTAGGTGAATTATACCAAAAGTGGTCCAAATGTAATGCAAAGTTGGTGAATTCTACCAAAAGTTGTTCAAATGTAATTTAAAGTAAGTGAGTTGTGTCAAAAGTGGTACAAACTTAATTCAAAGTAGGTGAATTGGACCAAAAGCGGTCCAGATGTAATCCACAGTAGCTGAATTATACCAGAAGTAGACCAAATGAAATTCAAAGTAGGTGAGTTGTACTAAAAGTAGCCCAAATGTAATTCGAAGTAGGTGAATTGTACCAGAAGTAGTCCAGATGTAATTGGAAGTAGGTGAATTTCACCAGAAGTATTCCAGATGTAATTCAGCGTGTGTGAATTGTACCAAAAGTAGTCCAAATGTAATTCAAGGTAGGTGAATTGAACTAAAAGTGGTCCAAATGTAATTCAGGGTAGGTGAATTGAACCAAAAGTGGTCCAAATGTTGTACAAAGTAGGTTAATTGTAACAAAAAGTGGTCCAAACTTAATTCAAAGTAGGTGAGTTGTACCAAAAGCGGTCCAGATGTAATTGGAAGTAGGTGAATTGTACCAGAAGTAGTCCAGATGTAATTCAGCGTGTGTGAATTGTACCAAAAGTAGTCCAAATGTAATTCAAAGTAGGTGAATTGGACCAAAAGCGGTCCAGATGTAATCCACAGTAGCTGAATTATACCAGAAGTAGACCAAATGAAATTCAAAGTAGGTGAGTTGTACTAAAAGTAGCCCAAATGTAATTCGAAGTAGGTGAATTGTACCAGAAGTAGTCCAGATGTAATTGGAAGTAGGTGAATTGCACCAGAAGTAGTCCAGATGTAATTCAGCGTGTGTGAATTGTACCAAAAGTAGTCCAAATGTAATTCAAGGTAGGTGAATTGAACTAAAAGTGGTCCAAATGTAATTCAGGGTAGGTGAATTGAACCAAAAGTGGTCCAAATGTTGTACAAAGTAGGTTAATTGTAACAAAAAGTGGTCCAAACTTAATTCAAAGTAGGTGAGTTGTACCAAAAGCGGTCCAGATGTAATTGGAAGTAGGTGAATTGTACCAGAAGTAGTCCAGATGTAATTCAGCGTGTGTGAATTGTACCAAAAGTAGTCCAAATGTAATTCAAAGTAGGTGAATTGAACCAAAAGTGGTCCAAATGTAATTGAGGGTAGGTGAATTGACCAAAAGTGGTCCAAATATTGTACAAAGTAGGTTAATTGTAACAAAAAGTGGTCCAAACTTAATTCAAAGTAGGTGAGTTCTACCAAAAGCGGTCCAGATGTAATCCACAGTAGCTGAATTATACCAGAAGTAGACCAAATGAAATTCAAAGTAGGTGAGTTGTACTAAAAGTAGCCCAAATGTAATTCGAAGTAGGTGAATTGTACCAGAAGTAGTCCAGATGTAATTCAGCATGTGTGAATTGTACCAAAAGTGGTCCAAATGTATTTCGAAGTAGGTGAATTGTACCAGAAGTAGTCCAGATGTAATTCAGCGTGTGTGAATTGTACCAAAAGTGGTCCAAATGAAATTCAAAGTATGTGAGTTGTACCTAAGGTGGTCCAACTGTAATTCAAGGTAGGTGAGTTGTACCAAAAGTAGTCCAGCTGTAATTCAAAGTAGGCGAATTGTACCAAAAGCGGTCCAGATGTAATTCAAAGTAGGTGAATTGTACCAAACATGCTCAAATATAATTTAAGTCAGGTGAATTGTACCAGAAGAGTTCTAAATGAAATTCGAAGTAAATGAATTGAACTAAAGGTGGTCTAGGTATAATACAAGTTAGCTGAAGTTTACCAAAAGTGGTCCTAAGTAGAGCTCTAGATACCCGGGTATCGAGCAATTCAAACTGATCGTTTTTGTTTGAAGCTCGTTTGTTGTTCAAATGCCCTTACAAACAAAAAAAAATGTCTATCAGAAAAACAAAAATAACAAAAAATACATATGAAGGCAAAAATAAAATAAAAATGAACAAAAAAAAAAACAAACCTCAAATACCCGAATTGTTCAAATGCCCGTACAAACATACGGGTAATAAACAAACAAACGCCTGTTTGAGCATTTGAACAACATTTGTTCGGGTGGAATTTGTTCGAGTGGAATGCAATTTTTGAATGTGATCCCAACGCATATAAAAAAGGAAGAGAGAGTGCTTTGAAATTAAAGCAACTCTTCAACTGTGTTTACGATATTTGTAAACATTTTTACGATATCTATTTCTCTTAACTAAAAAACTTTATTTATTAATTATAAAAAATTAAATAATTTATAGAAAAAATTATATGCCTATGCACTGCTCCTCACTCATACGAACTCATCCATATCAATTTTATGTGGATATGAGTATGTTGAATGTGCTAAACAGCCTGGCAATTGTTTGTATGGGAAAAATGTTAGCCTATTAATATATAGATGCTGTGGGACATCCAGGCCGCTTTTAAGCCCTTCAGCCCTAAACGAACATACCAAAAACTTGTAGACGAATGTCTAACAGTGCTGAGCATTATAGAAGCCATAAACAAAAACTGGTATGGGAATCCTAGACACAGATTCAAATGGGTTTGGGTACAAAAGTGAAATTTTGTCATTTTTGCTTGGTCCAGAACCCTTTCCTGAGCTTAACCAGACACCAGATTAGTAAGGCCAACTGAAATGGGAGACAAAACAATTCAGCCGGCATTAAGTGTATGATTACGAATAAAAATTAAAAAACTCAGAGGCTCTCAAAGAATTAGGTTCTAATTTCATGAGCTTTTAGAATGACGAGTAGGAGGGGCTTTTCAACGATGTTTAAATTCCAGTGACGTTTAACTTTGCCTTTTTTTATTTAACGTGTTAAATAAACTGAAATTATAAATAATTTCTATGACTGATTAATAGAATCTATATATATATAAATGGTGTAAAAAATGTTACTAACCTCATCAGATGAGAACGGCTGGGCCGATTTCTGTAAAATTTTTTGTTAGTTGTCCGTATTCTCCAGGAGAAGGTTCGTACAGAAGAAAATTTTGGAAAATCCCTCCGGAAAATTCCGAAAATTGGAAAAATCGGTGTGTATGTGTTTATCTGTGCATGTGTGGATGTGTGTCCTTTATAGACTCCCAAAGTACCCAACCGATTTTTATGAAATTGAAAGAAAGATTCATGTGGTATTAGCGCACATAATAGGGTATACAGAATTTCGAAAAAGGGGGAGCTTCCCGGAATACATTCCTAAATATGGACCCAGATCGACCCAGCAAGTCTTCGAGCAAAATTGGTATCAAATGAAAGGTGTTGAACAGGCCTTCAACATAAAGTTATTTTCATTGCGATGCCTAGAATGGGTGTTCAGATATGGGTCAAAACGTGGGACCGAGTTACCCCGGAAAGTTTCTGAGCGATATTGGTATCAAATGAAAGCTGTTGGGGAGGACTTCAACAAAGAGCTCTTTAAATAGTGATGCCAAGGCCGGGTTCCAAGATTTGGGTCAAAGCGTGCACCCGGATAACCTCTGAATGTTTTCGAGCGATATTGGTAGCATATGAAAGGCGTTGAGCAGGGCTTCCACATACAGCTATTTTCATTGTGATTTCTAAGGCTGTTTCCCAGAGATGGCTAAAGTAGTGGGCCCGGATGGTGATGGACGGTTCCAGTATGGTAAAGGTAGATAGGTATAGGAATAGGGATAAGGATAGGGATAGGGATTGAGATAGAGATAGAGATAGAGATAGAGATAGAGATAGAGATAGAGATAGAGATAGAGATAGAGATAGAGATAGAGATAGAGATAGAGATAGAGATAGAGATAGGGATCGGAGCAGTAGGTTTGTCGCGGCGAATATAACTATAACTTTTATTCAGAGAATAGACAATTTTTTTTATTATTCGCAGTAATTAAGATGGACTCTAAGATAATGGTTAGCAATACGGTAATCAAAGACTTTTCTTTAGGCTTCATAGGCATAAATTTTAGCAGAACAACGTCAGCCGGGTCAGCTAGTAATTTATAAAATTAAATATATCGATCCCTTTGTGCGACTGTATCGTAAGGGACAAAAGCAAATTTTACAGGAGAGCATTTTTTTGTTTTTTATACTCAGCTGTACTAGTACACAGAGTATTATAATTTTGATTTCATAACGGTGGATTGTAACATAATGAAATAATCGAGATAGATATGGACTTATATATATCAAAATGATCAGGGTGAAAAGAGAAATCGATTGAGCCATGTCCGTCCGTCCGTCCGTCCGTCCGTCCGTCCGTCCGTCCGTCCGTCCGTCCGTACGCACGATAACTCGCGTAAAAATTGAGATATTTTGATGAAATTTGAAATGCAAGTTGGTATCGAGACTGGGACGGTTGGTATTGAAAATGGGCGAAATCGGACCATGACCACGCCCACTTTTCCTATATAGAAAAAATCGGAAATTTGGTATCTCAGCCACTAATATAGCTAGAGTGATAAAATTTTACCCACGTATTGAGCTCAGGCCGTTATGAAGAAATTTGATTAAGTTTTGGAAAATGGGCGGTGCCACGCCCACTTATTAAGGGTCAAACATTGAAAGTTTTATATGTCATAACTCAGAAACCGTTGAAGATATATCGATGAAATTTGGTATGCGTAATTTGCTTACCTAGACAAATGTTTTGGCGAAAAATTATCAAAATCGGTTGACGGCCACGCCCACTTTGATATATGGGAACTATAAAGGGGCCTAATAAAAACATTTTAAGCGATATCTCTGTCAAATATAAAGATCTATCACTGAATTTTTGTGGCAGGAGTCCAACTACGGACATAAAACAAAAAGTACAAAAATTTTGGAAAATGGGCGGTGCCACGCCCACTTATTAAGGGGCAAACATTGAAAGTTTTATATGTCATAACTCAGAAACCGTTGAAGATATATCGATGAAATTTGTTTTGCGTAATTTGCTTACTTAGACAAATGTTTTGGCGAAAAATTATCAAAATCGGTTGACGGCCACGCCCACTTTTATATATGGGAACTATAAAGGGGCCTAATAAAAACATTTTAAGCGATATCTCTGTCAAATATAAAGATCTATCACTGAAATTTTGTGGCAGGAGACCAACTAGGGACATAAAACAAAAAATATAAAAATTTTGGAAAATGGGCGGTGCCACGCCCACTTATTAAGGGGCAAATATTGAAAGTTTTATAAGCCATAACTCATAAACCGTTAAAGATATATCGATGAAATTTGGTACGCGTGATATATTTACTTAGCCAAATGTGTGGACGAAAGATTTCCAAAATCGGTTGACGACCACGCCCACTTTTATATATGGGTTTTATAAAGTGACCTAATAAAAACATTTTAAGCGATCTCTCTGTCAAATATAAAGATCTATCACTGAAATTTTGTGACATGAGTTCTACAATAGACCGGAAACAAAATATAAAAAAGTTTGGAAAATGGGCGTGGCACCGCCTCTTTTTATACAAAGGAATCTACGTGCCTATTACTCGACAAATAACTGAGATATTATGACGAAACTTGGTTTATACACTTTTATAACATGTGTTAATAGACACGCAAAAATGTATTGAAATCGGTTTATGACCACGCCTACTTTTTAACAAAGATATTTCTGGAACACCCTTTTGGAATTTGTAACGTGAAGTTTTTGTAACTAAAAGTCATAGAGGGATGCAATTTTGCACTAACAATAATATTTATATGCTTATTTGGATGATTGATACAAATTTTGAAAATGGGCGTGGCTGCGCCCTGTTTATGCAGCACTTGTGTCATATAAAATACACCCTATATCGAACAAACGCAAACAAACAATGAAAGCATACAGCTGAGTATCTAATGTTCGATTCCACTCGAACTTAGGCTTCCTTACTTGTTTTTACTGTTTTTATTGGAATATTTAAATGAAATTGAACACGCGCTTAGATAGTTCACTAATATACTGAACCTGATATTTATTGCTTGAAAAAATTTGCAGTTTGCGAAAAAATCACAATTTTGTCCCCTACGATAATTTCGCTCTCAATGTTTTAGGGGTGTATTTGAATAAATGTCCTTTACGATAATATTTAAAACAGGTTGTATATGACAAATAAAAGTGTCTTATTGCATTATTTTGCATTTTTAATGATGGGATCATGGTAATATAGTTATTAAGTGAGTTTCAACCTTCGATCTCCTACGAGCTATATTCCTAATAATTTTTATATGGGCGATACGATAAATTCGAGCTCAAGAAAAAAGTATATATTGTCCTTAACGATAAAAAAGGAAGCCAATTTTTGGCACAACTATAAGGATTTGGGTACAATATTTTACCAGATGATGCGCTGATGGATGTAGAACAAATTTGCATCACAAAGTAAATTTCGAGAAAATTACCCTTACGATAAAATCGCGCTAAAGAGTCGATATTAAATGCCACATTCTTTGTATGTAGAATACAACGTTTGTAAGCAAAACAGCGACCCACCAAAAAACTCGATGACCGTGGAATTAAGAGGGTAATCCAGAAAAACCCTGGCAATCGCTTCCACATTCGTTGACATAATGCCCGACATTAGCATGGGCTTGTCATTGGAGGGAAGGACTTGCCCACTGCATTACCGCCGAACGAATAAATCACGCAATACCGCAAGGATTCTAGTGAATCAAATAAAGAATACCTTACAGGGAAGCAGAGAAAGAAGGCGAAAAATGTAAGGCATGAGGGAAATTTCCACTGGTATTTATTCCAGTTCATTTTTCGCGCTCCATTCTACTTTGCATTACATGGAATGGGTAATGGAAGCTCATTCCACTCTGCGTTACTGGCAATGCGTGAAAGAAGTGATGAACCCGCCAGATGTTCCATGGCAAGGCCTTCTATCATGCCTGACAGGTAATAGCGATGACCAGATTTTTCCTCGGGAGGAGGGCCTGAGTATGTATTAGGGATTCCAATTTTTCCGATTTTTACGATCCCGGGATTTTCGAGATTTTATTTTGTAATCCCGGGATTTGGACTTTAATTACACAGGCCGGAAAAATTTCCAAAAAATTTTCTAACTCAAATAAAATTCTACTTTTCTAAAGGATTTCGGTGCGCTGATTCTGAATCTGAAGTCGGATTTTCGGTAATATGTGTAGGTTTTGAGATATTCATGTCCAAAAAGGCGAAAAATGTGATTTTTTGCTATATTCACAGCTCAATCTGTTAAATTACTAACTTTCATTAAAAGATGATTGCAGCTATTGAAAGAAAGATCATTTCTCTTGAAAACAGCGCTTTGCTTTTTCGGGTATCTTATTCAGATATCTACGTTGTCTTCAAAAGAAATGATCGTGCTTCCAATAGATGTAATCAGTTATTAATGAAAGTCAGTAATTTTAAAAATATTGAGGAGTGAATATGGCCACAAACTGCGTTTTTCGCCTCTTTGGACACGAATCTCTCAAAAACTACACCGAAATCCTTTTGAAACGTAGAATTTTATTTCTGTTACAAAAATTTTTCGACCAGTATTATTTTCCCACATTTGGGGTTGAAAAAAAGTAAATACATTTGTAGAGCAACGCTACAACTTTAAAATGCAAAGAAAAAATAGATTTTTATTGCCATTTTTTATTATTTCATTAGTTAGAAAATAAAATAGGAACGCAAAATCATGCGTATTGCTTAATAATACCTAAGAGTTACTTTAAAAAGCACAACCAACAACGAAAATTACATACATTTGGTGAACAAAACATTTGCCTTTGCAGTTGGTACTTTTAGGATATTAATAAAAAGGCTTGAAATCATTTAATAATTTCCACTAAAATTTATTTAGAATTTAACGACGCACTTTGGTTAAGCGAATATTTCCAAGCTTGCCGAAAAATTCAGAAAATTAATGCAACTTCTGAATAGATAAATATCGGAGGCACAAATTTTGATATGAATTCCGAGTATGCAGCTGCGAATTTAATTTTGGTAGAGTAATGTAAGACTATCAAGTCTAATTAAAATTTTGTTTCCAGTTTCTTCCATTATTTACTTTCCGTGTGGAAAAATTCCAAAAAACCTTTGAGAAATAAATGACCAAAAATCAGGAAATAGAAATTATCAAATGAATTTTGCCACAAGCTAAAAGCTTTAAAAATAGCAAACGTACGTTTCCTTACAACGCGTACTTCAACACAAAAAATTTAATTATTAAAAAAAAAATCAAAAATTTTAATCCTTACTTTGACTAATGGCCTTTTTTATTCTAGCAAAAATGTCGCACTTTCTTCCGGCTGTCACATTTTTTTGTTCTCTTCCACACAGACACAACACTTTTTTAGGGATATTTGTTCTATTGACAAAATATAAAACTGGCCCGACTACGGGCAACATTTTCTGCTCTTAGCATAAGTAAAAGGTTGCATTATTTTTGTTTTATCCATCACATGAAAAATGCAACACTTTAATAGGACAGAGGACACATGTTGATAATGCTGCAATGTAATAATGCAACATTTTCATTCATAATAGGAAATGCTGTTAGTATACAGATCTGAGACCAATAAAAATTATATAAAATATAACTTTTCTTTGCTATAATAGCGGAATATTCTCTCTTCGTCTTATCCCGAAAATCCCGGGATAAAATTCTACCTATCCCGGGATTTTCGGGGTGTCAGAAAGGGCGGGATCCCGGGATCCCGGGATTGGAATCCCTAGTAGGTATGTACATGCATATATCTGTGTTCACAAGGCCTAACCGATCATGTACACAAGTCCATTTTTGGCGGAATTGCATTACAATCATAGTTTTCGGCATATTTCTAAAATTACTACGATTTATGCAAACGGCATATAATATCACAAGAGATATTTACCAAAACAATATTGGGATTTCTTGGAAAACTTTTTTCAATTTGAGTCTGCAAAACGTTCTCCTGAACAGTTCAAAAATACACTTCTGTTGTTATGGCTTGTGACCACATATATGTACGTAAAAAAATCAGCACAATAAATAATGGACGCGAATTAGTCCACGGGCTACCAAACTGTTGTATTGTTTATACTTTTGCGCGCAAAATTTCCGTTTCAACGATTCATTCTAAAATTTGATGTGCTTCGAATAATTTACCGAATTTTCTCCGAATTAAAAAAAAAAAAAAATGGCGTAAAGCTGCGAGAAAATGAGCACTGCAGGAGTATATATCTAAGTAAGTAAGTAATGGGCATGATACGAGTCTGTATGTAAGTAGGTAAATATGAGCCTTCAACAACTTATTTTTGCTGTTCTTAAACAAACGTAAGCAATTTGCTACAACTTTGAGAAACGCTGCTGCCTTTACACTCACTAAACAGATAACCAAAAACCTAATAAATCCCATATCTAATAAACGTAACAGAGAATACACCTTTCAAACGAAAACTTTTAAGTTATTTCCTGCTCCCAGCCAAACCATTCTCCACCACTCACACCAACGCTTTCGTGAAATCTCATCACAACAAAAAAAGTGCAAGGAACTGGAATTTGTATTCCAGGAAAATTCCAAATATAAAATAAGGTAAATAAGGTGGCGATGAAGCAGAAAAGTAGAAAATTTTCTTTAAAAAGTTTAAGCGAACGAAAAAATTATATGTGTGTGTGTGGGTTTGTTGGTGAATTCGCCACTCAAGCAAAAATGTTATTATTATTCTCTACAACGCAGCGGCCTAACAAAATGAACTTAAGCTGAAATTGAAATTTTTAAAAAAAGAAAAAAGTGCTTTACTTTACTTGTCACGATCTAAAGTATTGGTTTTCATTAGATGTAGAATATAAAGGAAAAGGAAAATTAAAATGAAAAAATAAAAAACGAAAACTCTTTTGCGCTTCAAAATCCAACAATGCTTATCTCTGCGCATTTTGTACCTAAGCACATAACACACAAAAATGTATAAATAACTGCGTTAAAGTTTTCCGCCCCTCTGCTGTTTCCTTTTTTAACAAACAAGTTAAGGTTGTTGGCGTTGAATCGTTAACAACGTCGTGTGGTTTAGATTTTACGCAATCATATATGTAGGTATGTAGGTACACCCAGAAAAAAAAATAGTGTGAAATCAACCAAAAATCAAAAAAAGTTTGTAGTTAATTTTTTTCAACACGATGCTTAATGTATGCCATCATGTAATCGTGTAAATTTAACACTACTATCAAGTGTTAGTTTAACAGGATGACAACTGTAGAATTAACACTAAAAAGTATTGAGCCTTCCTGTTGATTTTACAAATTTAACTAGTTAATGTTACAATTTAAGCTGGTTAAATTAACACGAAATGGTCCTGTTGAATTAACAATAACATCTTTTTGATTTTACCATAAATTTATTGTTAAATTCACTAGAAAATCTTTGTTGATTTTACAATTTTTTTTTTTTTTTTAACAAAAAAACATATAAAACATAAAATATATCATCTTCATATCAATAAAGCATATTCGAGTACATCACCCGCACAACCGACCAAATTGAAAGCGTCCTTCTCATACGAATAGTTTATACATGGGCGATAGTACTTACTATCACTGGCACCGAGTAATGTTTGACCGCTAATGCAACGGCATATGCACCGCATGCTGCGTGAAAGACTCCATTCGCTAAACATCTCTTCGTGGTAAAAATTGCAAACTATGAAGAGGAAAAAGAAAAACATTTAGAAACAAAAATGCAACCCACTTTTAACTTACCTGCGAACTGAAAATATAAATGGAAACCCCATTACCGCGCACTGCCAATGATGCTAAACTCCCATCATTCCCACGGCACAAAATTTTCTTTTTGTTAAAAAAAAAATAATATTAGTTTGTGTTTTGCACGAACAGCAGAACTTCAAACGTTGAAAAAATTGTGTATGTTTCAAAATAGTTTTGACGTTCTTTTTAACACTTCTTTAGATTATATTGACACTATCATCGTGTTGAATAAACCAAAATTCCACATGACGTTTATGTTTGAACATTGTTTCGTGTTATATCAACCAACTTCTATTGTAAATTGTGGTTCTTGTTGTTTTAGCATTTGTTTTCATGTTGTATTAACACTAAAATTGACACGTCATTTTTCTAACATTTTTTTTAGTTTATTTTGACAGTATCATCATGATAAATAAACCAAATTCCAAATGACATTTAGGAATAATATTTTATATTTGAAACATCTTGTATATTTTAAAATTTCTTCATGTTGTATCGACAATAAAATTTGGTTGAATTTATCAAATTTTCAGATGACACTTACAAAGCCAAAATCATGTTTCAAACATCGTGTAATTTGAAAAAATTGTTGCTGTTCTATGTGTAAAGATCGATCGTGTTAATTTTACATGAATCGTGTTGATGAATTTTTTTCTGAGTGTAATTGGCGATGATATCATGGATGAGTTGTACATATGTTTTTGAGTAGACCCCTAGTGCAGTGGCGCACACAGAAAAATATTTGGGGGGGGGGGTTCAATATCCAACGGAAAATTAAAAAAAAATACTCAAAACTCGTCCAGACAATTTTTACTTAAATCTATGTATGTTTGGGGAGTGGACTTACGTATGCACACATTAAACAAAGGCACCTTTAAAGCTCAATTCATTGCATTTTCTCTGTATTTAAACAAAAATAAAAAGGAAAGGTTATGTAGCAGCTACATTGTAGCTTTGGTGGAACGGATTGGATTATTGTGAAGTAAATATTCGTTAAGTCCACATCGTTGCACACTGGTCAGCCCCCATACACAAAACTAAAAAAATTTTGGTGTTTCAAAATGAAATTTCTGTCATGCATTTCCGTGGGAAATATATCGAATTTTATGGAGAACCTCCTTCTATACGCAATAGACACCATTAAACGTTACTTTGGCTCATTTAAAGTCAACACATTTGAAAAAAAAAATTTTCTGGAAAAAGTTTGTGTAAATAATTGTATCATGATTTTTGCGAGATTTCAAGTTTGAGTGCTAAAAAAATTAAGACAACTATGGAAACGGAAGAAAAAGGTATGTTTCATGATTTAGCGAAAGAAAACAGTGATAGCAATTTTTTTTTAGCAAAATACAAGATGAAGAAATCTTAGTTTTTCTATGGGCGTAATTTTAAACTTTTAACAAGTAAGGACCACTCTGGACCGGATCTTATAAGCAGATTTGAGTTGTTTCAAATCTTCTCTTGAGAAGCTTGTTTATACATTTTTCCTTTTTTTCTTAAAATATCATATTAACTGTAGCTAGTCTCTAAAAAATATTGTTGCCCAAGATGCTCCTTTTACGTATTTTTGTACATATGTACGTCGACTGTTTTCGATAAAACTTTATTTTCGATAAAATCTGAGTAATTGAGTTTTGTCCCACTCTCCATACAATTTTTTTTTTTATCCCGCGAAATATCGCGGAAATATGTTTTAAATTGTAACTTTGTTATTTGACATCGGATTTTTAAAATTCAAATGTCATTAGTTTAGACAAAAATAAAATATTTATCGGATCTCTCTGATATTACGCTTAAAGTCTTTGCAATTAAACGGGCAAATTTTTAAAGTAATAAAACTTTCCTGATTTTCACAACTTTTTATAAAAACTTAATTTGAAAATTAAAATTTTTTTCAAAAATCGTAAAAAATCCACAGAATTTTGACTTTGACAAGCTTTCGCTCAGCGAATTTTTATTAGACCACTACAGATTGTATGTCATTTGAAGCGTGTTTTAATTACCTTTCGAACGAGATACTGCCTATTTATCGCATTTGTAACTCCAGTGAAAATAATTTTTGAATGAAGTGATAACAAAAAAAAAAACACAAAATTACCGTTATCTCAAAAACCTTACCATACAAAAAAAAAAAAAAAAAATAGTTCCAAGCTCAGCAGGTCAATTCCTATCCTCCTCCATTCCTGGTTTTCTTGTTTTTTTTTTTTTTTGGCTGTAAACTAGCGTTAGTGGTGGGCGTGGATTACAACATATATGCTTTTAATTTTCTGAAAGATGAGTCATTTAGTGGGACACCAAAGTGCAAAATTTGGTTTCGGTAGGTTCATCCGTTTCCAAGAAACTCAGTTTTGTCCCACTCTCCATACAAATGTGACCAGTGTGCGTTGGTGAATTATTTTAAATTAAAACAATCCTCAGCTAATATCCACAGCATACTTTTAGGGAAATGTCCCCACACTGCTTGTTTATAAACATAATCAGTAGATGTTGACAAACATTGGCAATGTACTAAAGCTCCAGATTTTTTTTGAACATTTTCGAGTAGCCCGAACAAATGTTGTTCAAATGCTCGAACAATAGTTTGTTTGTTTATTACCCGTATGTTTGTACGGGCATTTGAACAATTCGGGCATTTTGAAGTTTGTTTTTTTCTTTTGTTTATTATTTTTTTTCTTCTTCATATGTAGTTGTTTTTATTTTTGTTTTTTCGATACACATTTTTTTTGTTTGTAAGCTCGAATGCTCGAATGTTTGTACGGGCATTTGAACAACAAACGGGCTTCAAACAAAAACGATCAATTCGATTTGTTCGATACCCGGGTATCTAGGGCTCTACAATGTACAGCCACGAATATTCATAGATTTTACAACATGTATTTAAACAAATATTTATGCATGTACCATCTTTTATAAAATTATTTTTTTTATGGTGTGCTGTCAAATTTTTTTTTTGCATTTATTTAAAAATCACGAAATTTCGCAAATTTAAAATTACAAATTTAAAATTTGACCTCCTAGAGCAAAACGGTTTGGGGTTCTACAATAAGGATATTGTTCTTTCATTCTGTGTAGAAATTATTCCGCCACCAAAAGTGCTGTTGCGCGGTGTTATTATAAGAAGTGCTTTGACTATAATTTTATCTAAAAAGCATAACCACACACTCATACATATCATACATACACACATCCAAATGTACATAAGCACTCCATTTCACCACATTACATGCCTTTTATTGCTTGCATCGCTGCTACTTATAACAATTTATTTTGAAATGCGTATTACTGATTTGTTGCGATAAGCCAATTCGTAATTTTCTTTTTCAATCTTATATCAACATTCTCGGGTTGTGCTACTCGCTTTTGCTTTTATGCTATTTTTATTTTATTTTTTTCTTTTATTTCTATTTATCTTAGCTGTGCATGTAATTTTAGCAATTTCAAGACACTTGGCAGTTGGCTTATTTGAATGCGCAAGGCTTGTATTACACAAGCGCGTGTGTCTGTATGTATGTGTGTATGTGCGTGTTTGCCACTTTCCATTATTATTTGTATTATCTTGGTTTGTTGACATAATAAATGCCTTTTACATATTTTATTACAGTCTTCACCGTTATCGATGCGTTCGTCTATGCTTTTATCAAGCGTCTGTCTTGCTTAGAGCGGGCGCCAACGGCTAAAGATTGCGTACGCATTAATATACCCAGTTGTGGCAGCAATTTAGATTTTTCAATTTGTACATCAACTCAGCGAACAAAAGTAATTGTTTTTCTTTTAAGCTCTAATGACAATATGTATTAAATAAAATCTTGATATAATTTCTTCTGCAAAAATTCTGATAGACTTGATAACCAAGCATGCAGGTATTTTTTCTAAAATTAGTCGATTTTTACCCGCCTATTTTTGGTAACTAATAAATTTCAAAATATGTAAAGACATACTACATTTATCCAACAATAAATTAGATTCGAAAATTGTGTGTCTTCACAGATTCAGTAAGTGAATTAGAGGCAATAAATTTCATTAAATGTGCTTGAAAAGACTTTTTGCAAACTAAGCAATCCAGGAAGCGCTTTCCCTTATCTTTTCGCAGCGTAAGCTTTCGAGCTCGAGTGAGTGAAATTCGATGGACTTAGCACATACATAAATAAATACATTTGTTTTTGCTTACCAAAGAGTTTCAAGTCAATAAATTTTCATAAATCGAAATAAACCTAAAGCAAACAAAAACAAGTAAAAGCGCGGCTGTCTTCGGCTGTACTGAAGACTTCATACCTTTCATGAGTAGGAAAATGAAATGTTACCTATGTATGTACATATATAGCCTGATTTATAATAATAATAATACAATGGCGCTATTATAACTCTGACGAGTTTTATGGCCGAGCTTCTGATTTAGTATAATTTATAATTTCAATTCTGTTGGTTATTTATGGAACGATTTATTAGAAAAAATGGTGTATGGACTATTCAAATGGAGAAGTTATACACCAAAATGTGTATATCTGAACAATCGGTCGTATGGCAGCTATATGTTATAGTGGTCCGATGTTGAAATTTTCGTTAACTCTATTTGGGCCGATATGGGTACAAGTACTTCAAAATTTCATTTAGCTGTTTATATAGGGAAATTCAGCAGAAATTACACCCCAAAATGTTCATGTATATCTGAATAATCGGTTGTTTTCTATATGTTATAGTGGTCCGATTCGGCCGGTTCCGACAAATGATCAGCTACACATAATAACTTACCTGTATTCCGAATTTCATTCAGATATCTCAAAAACTGAGAGACTAGTTTACGTTCACATAGACGGACGGACGTACAGAAGGACAGACGGACAGACGGACATGGCTTAATCGACTCAGCTCGTGTTTCTGATCATATCGGTATATATTTTGGTGGGTCCCCGACGCTTCCTTTTGATACTTTCGACAAAAAATTTTGGCACAAAGTTATAATACCATTTCATTCTCATGAAAGGTATAAAAAATCATTGTTGACTGACAATTTACAAACGCGGCAGTCCCGCCCCATTTAATATCGACCCCAATCGGGCACTAAACGATGGAAAAAGGGATGAATGCTAAGGTTACTCCATTTATGTATTATATTTTATGGTTTTATAAATACGCAAACTTAAATAAATTAGCTCGTTTATTAATTTACATTTGAACATCACCTCTGTTTACTTCAATTACATATATGTATATGTATGAACTCTACTAGGCGTATGAGTGATATTTGTCTATTCCGAATTATCTACATACTATGCCATTCGTTTATTTAATGTAAATGGATTGAAATTAAATGGAAAATTTGATCGTCAAGCTGCGTTTGACACAAAACCGAAAGTTACCAATACTAAATTTGGGAATGAAAAAATATAACTTTTACGGCCGATTTGCGTAAGAAACGCTGAAAGCACCATTTGTTAAAGAAAGTCAGTGCTTCTCTATAAAGCTCTTTTCGATGCAATGCCCGGGTAGGGCATTTTTAGGAAAAGGGAAATGAAAGCAGAAAGTGAAATGGTGGAGGAAGTGAAAGAAAGAATGAGGAAAGCAAAAGGAAAGGAAATGGGGCAGAGAAGGGAGTGGTAAAGGAATCGAAGTTGAAGTAGAGGGAAAGTGAGTAACTTAGGGAGAAAGCTTATGATAGGAAAAAGAATAGGGGAGGTAAGATAGAGCGATAGAGAAAGGAATAAGGAAAACAAAAAAGGAAGAAGGGAACGAAAATGAAAGGTTGAGAGCAGGGAACATAAAGGGAAAGGTAAATTGAAAACATTTTTCGTCGCTGTGAACCGGAACGGATATTTGCTAGTATACTATGCAGCTAGCGATCATGTGATAATAAACTTATGCCAGATAGAGTTTCCCATTATTCGCAAACAAATTTATAAAATAATGGATATCAAAGCTGTTGGTTTCTTCTGAAGCGATATGAAGTATTTTTCCAATGCCATTTGCCTATAACGTGCATTGCATATCACTTAATTTTAAATATTATCAGTTTGACCTTTTTTGGCTATAGAAACCATTAACCCATGAATTTAAAGCACAGTGTTTTTTTAATGCAAACCACAGACATGAATAAAATAAATAAAATGTCGGCTAAAAGGATTAGCTACAGACTTACGTAATTAGTGTGGTTTCCTCACAGGCAGGTTTTTATGATGGATTTTGATAAAACAAAGAAAATCCAACCAGCCCATTAAAATATTATAAAAGAATTTGCAAATTCGTGTTTTTCTTTTTTACAAAAGTTGAAAAATTCTATTTAAAGCGGAGAAATGCCGCAAGTTGTGGTCTAGTTAAGTATACAGCTAATTATTTATGGAAATGGCGATAAAAAAAAGCAATACGACGTGTTTTGCGAGGTACAGAACTATCTTGTTGGTATTTTTGAAATTTTCTTCTTTTCTACATAAATCGTAATGTATTTAGAATGCAAAGTGCTCATAAATATTGCATACATATATACATATATACTTACATTTCGCCGTTTAAACTTCATAACCGCCTATCCTTGTTTATGACATTATTGAAGTAAATGGAAATTAATTTTACAGCAGAGCATAAAACTGCTTAATTTTAAACTTTCTTCTGCGTATAAACTTAAATTTAAATCGTAATGTAGATCAATTTGTTGACTAAAGCATCAAGTTCGTATAACAAATTGAATTATTGTCAAATTTTATTTTTGACAAAAGCGCCGCTTTGGCGATTATGCAAGTTCACTTAGGTGGTTATGAAGTTTAATCGACAATATGTATGTATGATTTTAGCAAAAGTATTTCACTTAATTGTTCTTAAATTCCCAAAATTTGGTTGTTATTCTTAAGAATTTTTCAGCATAAATTGAGAGCTCCCATGCCTGCTAACGCCAGCCAAAAAAATTCTTTGAATTTTGCAAAACTTTTATTTATATCAGTTGTATTTAATGTTGTTAATGAGTGAAGAAGCTGAAAGGAGATCGATTAAAAACATTGTTCATCTTCATATTCATTTTTTTTGTTTTTTTCTACTTTTTAATTTTTATTTTATGTTAAATTTTCATTTATGTTGAAATACAAACGTACTGCGTTGTTGTAGTTTTGCGAATTAAAATTTTTTTCACACAATAGACCAAGTATTTTGAGAGTAAGCGTGAGCGAACAAGGCCAAATAGCCAAAATATATCTGTGGTCACAAGCAATAACCGCTTAAGTCGACTTGGGAAGATTTCGAGTTATATGTACTACGTTATTCTCCAGTTAAAACTGTATATTTCTGTTAAACTCCCATGCTTCTAATTTAATCCAATCAAAATATATAAATAAAAACATTTAGGCTTAACTTACAATTGAGGTATATTAAACTTGCTATAACAGCCAGAGTAGATGCATATATTTAATCAAATTTCTTTATGACATTTTGTTTTATTTACAAAATTTGATCGTAACATTGTGGATGGCTCATTGATTTTGCTTCCAGAGTTTTTAATCGACTTTTATGATTTGTTAAGAAACGCCTTCGAATCTCGAAATCATATTTTTCGATTTAAGCGATTATTGCAATTATATACAAAACCAAAATATATACATATGTATGTATGTAACAAAAATGTTGTAAATATAAGCAGTAAAAATTTTAAATACTCACAAGACTTAAACGCTTTAAGGAAATATGTATTTATTTTGTTATCTCAATATGTGAACTTTGTTTTGAAATATTTTTATTTTTTATTTTTAATAGCAATTTTTTTTTATATTCTTTGAAACATTCGAAATTTTACAAAATTTAATAACTACACAGTTAGTTAATTACAACACATAGACTATAAAATTTATAAGCATTTAATTCAAAATTTTTTTTTGCTTTTATTTATTATACTTTTTTTTGATTTATTTCTCACTTATTTATTTATATATTTTTTTTTTATTTCCTGCTCATAGCGCTAATATTTTTTTTTAACTTTTGTATTATATTCAGACACAATTTTGCATACACACATATAATTTTAATTTTACAAGTAAATTTGCAATTTTAATATAAATTGTAAAATTAATTTTAGACATTTACTATTTATATGTATATTTATAATTTTTTCAAACGCGTTTATTTAACCACTAATAAAATATATCTATAATGAGCTCTTTTATTCTAAGTTTAACTGCTTTAAAAGACTTTCATTTTTCTATG
The DNA here is from genome assembly GCA_960531455.1 of Urophora cardui. Classification (NCBI taxonomy): domain Eukaryota; kingdom Metazoa; phylum Arthropoda; class Insecta; order Diptera; family Tephritidae; genus Urophora; species Urophora cardui. The sequence continues at coordinate 113,540,801 of OY482670.1, read as the reverse complement.
TATAACATCTCTGTCTTCTACAAGCACACGCGTCTTATTTTCGCAAAACACAACTACACCGCGACGCGCCTTCGAACGAACTGAATTCAGTTGGCAAAGCAGCAGTCGAGCTTAGCCACCACACACACACAAAAAAACACACACACACAGGAATATGCACACCTAGAAATAAAAGCCCGCTTTTGTTTGTTGTACTCGTACACATACGATTGTATGCTGTTAATGTGTGAGTGTGGTGAGTTTGAGTTTGAATGCACCGGTCGCACATTTTCTCAGCATGTTGTTTTTTGTTTTTGTTTTTGCATTACACGAGTCTTTAGTAGGCCTTAAAAAAGTGAAAGTCAAGCGACGACAACAAAAATGAAAACATCGTGTGTTGAGGTGGGCGAGTCGCTCCTTACGTTATGCCCAGAGTTGATTGTGTGTTTTGCTCTAGTAGCCCATATTTGCTTTGTAGCTGCTTGTTATTCAACAACTGTGGTGAATTGGAATTTGTCGGAAGGATTTCCAATATCGCAAAATTACATGCATATGTTCAGTATGTATGTGTGTATGAAGTTGTGTGTGAAGTTGTAAACACATTTTTTTATTGATAACAACTTTGTTGTTAGCAGTTAGTGGTGTAGATTATTTATGATAGTTTAATTGAACACATTCACCTTGAAGATAGATATTATAAACATATTTGTAGCAAATTGAAAATATCTCTGTTAAATACTTTACCTTTCCGACACGTGTGTAGATATATAAAGTATTTCTTTATTTACTATATATGTAGGAAATAAGCAGATCTTACAGTGAAAAGCTTCCATTCAGTGTATGAATACTAAGGTGGAGTGAAAATTTTTTTTGGAAATTCAATTTATTTTAAAGTCAGAACGACACCTTTGTAGCCCAGAAATAAGCCTGTAAAATTTTATTGACCTTCTCGCATGTTTAGAGGTGCCCCCAGCCCCTCAAAGTAATTGCAATTTAAAAAATGCATAATATAAACTTTGACCTTTAATAACTTTTGTTGTTGTTGTTGTTTCAAAAAAAAAATAAATTCACTTTAATACTCAGCTTAGCCATCTTTATCAATTCTCGTACTTCGTTTTTTGATTTTATAATTTTAGAAATTTTACATTTGTACCAGATCGTGCTTATTGCTTTCAACTTTGCGGGACTGGGGGCAGTTCAAAACGTCGTCCTATCGCCATAAAATTTTTGTAGGGTTCATTAAATCGTATAACAACTTTTCATTGCTGGTACAAAAGAACAAAAAAAAAATCTCCATATGTTTTCACTCCACCTTAATGAATACACGGACTTGCACCTTAAAGTATGCAATGCTTATATACAAATGTACATGAAGATTAAGCGATTGAAAGCGTGTTAAAAACAAAGAGCTACTACCTCCCAACTTCCCCTTATTAACGTTGGGGATTATGCCAAGGCGATTCACACAAATAAAGATCGGAATCGCTAGAGTGATGCTCGTTGAAAAGTAGACTTCACAGACATTTTTTCACGACATATCAAAGTTTCTTTTTTTCTGAGAAGCATCAGTAAATAAAAATTTCGTTACCGCAAAATTAAATGGCGCAATTTACATTGAAACGGCGACGTCACGCCATCAGTTCCATGCTTCCGCGACGGTATCGTTGATTGCTTCAAAGCAAAACAACTTTAATGTGGTTTAGTTTGTCAAATATGATTGTTTAGAGCATTGAGTGTTATCTAAGTGAATTTTTGTGTTGATGAAGACCATAATAATAATAGATAAATGTAGTCTTTTTGAGGCAACTGACTCTCTCTCGGTATATGATAATAACTATGAAGTCTACATGTTTCAATTAGAAATTAGAAATATAAAGACAAGTCTAGAGTGAAGAGAAATTGTTTGAACTGATGCAAAATTTTTCTATTCGAGTTGGAATAAATTTTACTTATGTATATTTTAATAATTTTTTAAGATTTCTCGCATTTAAAATGGCATAAGACAGATCGATGTGTCTTCCTTCAAAGATTGACACTATAATAATAACTCCATTTCGCACTATATCGAGACTCGAGTTAGGCTATTTTAATTTGCGGACACAGAATTGTAAAGCCAAACCCAACTTCGATTAGAGGGACCCCATAAACTCTTTAGCAAAACAAAAACAAAAAAACTATACATAAAGGAAATTAAGAAAAAAAAAATATTTGCTTGCATCAGCGATGTAACACGGAATACTTAAGTATATTATTTTACGTATTTTTCCACTGCCCAAACACTTGCCATGCGCTTCCACTAGCTCTACACATGCATTTTGCCACCGTTAAAAAGTAAAAATGATTTGAAAATCATACAAGCGATTTACCACCAACCCAAAATTGTGCGTTGTGTGGTGAACAACAACAAACGACGAATGAACCAAAAACATCGAATTCCAGCGCAAGCGCCTAAAAGCACACCACGATTACGCTCACGCAAGTACTCAGAAAAGAAATACAATCACAAGCACAAACAAAATGCAAATGAAATTCAACACGCAGGAAAAATTAAAAAAAAAAAAAAACAGCAACAAAGAGCAAGGAGAACGTGGGAAGAACAGATGGCAACTGATAAGCGAATGATAAGTGATAACAATAAAAATAACAACAAAAAATAACAACAAAAAACAACAACAACAACAACAACAACAACAGTAACAATAATTACACCTACCAGAAAAATGTGCGCGCATTGCAGCAGCAAAGCAACAACAACAACAACAACAACACGAAACTTGTTTGCGAAATTTAAATGACTTGCGGCAACATGCATACAAACATATGCACAATCTTATGAGTGATAATAACAATAAAGTAATAATCGCAGGAGAATATATGTATACATACACATATGTATGTACATCTGTTAGGCGTGCGTATAATTACAGCAGTACCGTTATAATTGCTAATTATGCGATAATCGCCAACGCAGGCAAAGTGGAACGCTAAGCGCTTTCCAACTGTAAATGCGATAAATACGATTTGTGGGGCACTAAGATGCTTGCAGCTAAATGCATCTGCATGCTTTTGATTCATACACAAACACACATAAACACATATGCGCGAACGAGTATTCGCCACTTGCATTGGCTTTTGTTTCTGTCTGACTAACCGCCACACAAAACAGTTTCACTAATTAAACTCAATTAGTGCAATTTTGTCAGTCCGCAATTTCAATTGTTATTACAACCGTAATCCATAATTACTTATCATATTTTTGACACACAACAACAAGTTTGCGCAAAGCAAGCAGCGAGACAGAATTTGCTCTTATTTGCGAAGCTGCTGTAGAAATTTTCACAATTGCAAATAATTAACAATGCAAATTAATAAGTACAGTGGCTCTCAGAAGTATTTTGCATAATTCATTTACATATTAAGAAAACGTTAGAAATTCGCCTTTTTTTTTTCAAATTATTTCGCAAATTTTTTTAATATGGTATTATAGCTGAATCTTCATGCTAGAATAACATTTTCATTAAAAACCCAAAATGCATTTCATCCTTTTTTATAGAATTAAAGAAACGGAAAAAGTCATAAATTTTTTCTCACAAAAGTATTTTGCATGTTGGTAATTTTGGTGAATAAATGCATCAACAACCTGTTTAATATTTTTTATGATATTCGTTCTTTTACGAAATGGCTTCCAAGAGTCTAGGGATGGGTTCTGCTAATTTTTGGCAAAATTTCCGGAGGTTTTTTGTCCCATTCCTCGGCCAAAACCGCATTTGGGTTATTTTTTGAATAAATCTTCGATTTTCTCATATGATCTTCAAGACAGGAGTAAAAATTTTGATAGGTTCTTATATCACAGCATTGAAAAAGATTTTGGAAGTGTTTTTTTATTCGAAAGTGTTCACATTTTAACATCATTAGCGGTATTTTTCGGATTATTATATTGTTGAATTAAAAAACCCGCGTGTAGCACAGTACACGTGATAGAAGTTAACTTCTTACATCAATTTATATTCGCTCGAAAGCAACAAGTAACAAGTTTCATATATCATATGAGAAACGAATTTGCAAATAATAATAATAATACAATGGCGCTATTATAACTCTGACGAGTTTTATGGCCGAGCTTCTCTCCCAATTCGAGGTGTGCTCCTTTTTGTTTTTCCTACTAATTGGGTGGACCTACAGTTTTATGCCGGCTCCGAACGGCGAATGCATTTTTTGTGAGAAGCTTTTTCATGGCAGAAATACTCTCGGAGGGTATGCCGCCCACTGCCGAGAGGTGACCGCTGCTCTTAAAAAACCCAATAATTGGATTTTTACTAATTAGAAAAATTTGTTTGGCTCGGACCGTGGTTTGAACCCGAGACCTCTGGCATAGCAGGCGAGCACTCTACCCACTGCACCACAGCGGCAAATATTTGCAATATATAAATTTGCAAATACATCCCTGCAAAAACTGCGATTAATCAGGGACAAATCTATGTATATCGTTATTAATCGCACATTTTTTTGCAGGGATATTACAATGAAAACTATCGCATGTACATATGTATGTACATGTGGTTGTGTGTTTTTGTTTGTACAAATTATATTTATAGAAAAAACGATGCTTGTTATTGTTATTAGATTTTGTTTATCGGCAAGCTCATCCGATTGGTTTTTATATTGGTTGTTTGATCGTTGTTATTTTAATAATTAACTAGTATGTAATCCCCGATATTCGGGTGGCACTTTCATTTAATAAAAAATGACAAAGAAAATTGTTTAATAAAAAAAAGCAACAAAAAAACTGACTCGACCTGGACTTGAACCAGCTTCATTTGAATCGGAAGCCTAGCATCTTATAGCCCAGTTAGTCGAGAACGTGTGGTCCGCTCGCTGACGCAAACGCCCGTATGCAATTTTTAGGATTTTTTGAGCCCGTAGCAATCAGCTGTTTTACTCACACATATTTACATATATATATAGTTTGTTTACATTTTGGCAGGGTTGCCGTTTAGTCATTTTTGAACAAACAAGATTTTTACTAATCTTCAAAGTGTTATGCGGATTACTCTTCAATACACAACTGTGCATTATTTGCCAAATGACAAGAAAATACTAATTTAATCGTTTTTAAAGTTGTCGTTGACGACTTTTTTTTATTTATTTAGTTACTTTTTTACGGCTTAGTTGGTAATTAAAACACATTTTTCTTGTAATTTTGTTGCTGCCCAATATATTTCCATCACACCTTGGTGACAGTTATCAAGGACTAAAACATAAAATAACAAAAAACACAGTCAGAACATTAAATTTACAATTGAAAATCCATAAAAAATTATATTGAGAAGCAACAAGATTCAATCATATACTACATGTCCAACCAAATTTCAATTGTTTGTGTAAAAAGCAATCGCACACTTGGCGCCTTCGCTATGTCGCCGTGACGTGTACTTGGTACAATGCTACATATACATACATATGTATATATATTTCTGTGGCAGTTTGCAGTAATCGCTTAAGTCGAAAAATATGATTTCGAGATAAATTGATTTTTATATTCGAAGGCGTTTCTTAACAAATCATAAAAGTCGATTAAACACTATGGACGCAGAATCAGTGAGCCATCCACAATGTTACAATCAAATTTTGTAAATCAAGCAAAATGTCATGGAGAAATTTCATTAAGTACATACATCTGCTTTGGCTGTTATAGCAAGTCTATAAGTTAAGCCTAAATGTGTTTATTTATATCTTTATTGATTATAAAGGAGAATAATCTTGTATATATAACTCAAAATCTTCCTAAGTCGACTTAAGCGGTTATTGCTTGTGGCCAAAGATTTATTTCGATCGCGACTATTGCTTGCTTGTTTTTACCTCGATACCTTTGTATGAGATATCTCGTTTGTACATTTGTACATACAATACCTACTTATGTATGTACGTTTACTTACGCACATATATGTACATACTTACATGGCTGTAGTTGGCGAATCGTGGTATGGATATATACCCTGTAGGGAAAACCTCTAGTTCCGAACTAGGTCGCTTCTAGTGCATTTTTCGACACTAATAGTGTGAGCTAAATCTCTTTTGCATGTTATCAACTGGCGAATTTAACACGGCGATATCCTAGGCGGTGTCAATTGTCCCTCTCTGCACTACATTTTCGATAGTTCCGAACTAGTACTAAATTCTACAGTTTACACTAGTTCGTTTATTGGCACAATTTCGATAGTTCTGAACTAGCTGCAAGTACCTAAAAATTCTACAGTTTTACATCTGCAGCTTAAGTGCAGCATTTGACACACTTCATGCAACTGGCGCGATGGCCGACTGGCTAACGCATGTGCCTTTCAATCTGAGGGGCGCGGGTTCGAATCCTGTCGGTGTCAAGGTGGATGATAATTTTTTCTTATTTTTTTTTAACTAATATTTTTTTATTTATTTATTTAATAAAAATTTACAATAATATTTAAAAAGTAATAAATTAAAAAAAATTAAAAATAAGCCTGAGGGATCGGAAAAGCATAATTAGTGGAACATTCCATTTCATAAGAGATGCAAATAGAAAACTCTTTATATAAAATGCTTCACTAAACATCTGAGAATTGCAGAAATATACAAAGCCGACGGCAATTGAACGAACGAAAAATTTTCATAGAATTTTTGTCACTTCGAAATTGCATACAAATCAAAGTGTGTCTTATAATGGTCACTCAATTCACTACTTCTGAACTGGTGAGGGTCTAACTACAATTGGTCTAGTTCCCCTTTGACACCTTTTCGCTAGTTCGGAACTAGAAATTTTGCTCACTAGTTATTGAGTTCCCTGCAGGGTACGTATTAATACATATGGACATATGAGTTATTGTTTGTATGAATACACAATGGAATTGTACTGGATACAATGCTACATACACATATATGTATGTATGTATGTACAATTTCGATTGCGATTATTGCTTGCTTGTTTTTATGAGCGCCTGGGCATCAGAATTTAAAATCTGCTAAAATGGCTGCTATTTCCGGTCCCAACTTCCGTTGCATCCCCAATTCAAATTTCAAATTTCACTCTCCATAAAATCTGCATATCGCCGCCTAAGAAGTTAACTTCAAAAACCCATTGTATATCATACCCATTTTTTCCGCACTAGAACTTAGGTTTTCCCTGAAAATGGAAAATCGGGAATGCTCGTCCATCGTACCATCCACTAAAATAAGTTTTACAACTCACTGAGGTGATATACAAACTCTCTGAGCCTCGATTGATCACAAACTCTTACACTGCTTAACAGTCGCTTTAATGTTTTTGATTTTCAGCTCTTTATTGGGCTTCCGCCATAAAATACGACTCAAAAATAATACATAATATATTTTCTTTCGGCACTTAAAATTATGGTTACGTATACGCAGTGTAGTTCACTGTATGTTTGCTTGCCGAGTCCTTTTTGCATTGCATAAATAAGTTAAAGCAAAAGCGTGTGTATTCATACACTGAATGGGAGTTTTTCAGTGTGAGATGTGCTTATTTTTATTTTGTGTTTGTTGGGGAAAATAAAACACTTTATTTGAGACAGAGAGCTGGTTGCACAGTACTTGGCGGCGAATATGGGTTTTCTCGTTACTCTGTGCACTGCCTCGTCCGATACTTGATTATTGAGTATTGGTTTTAGTTTTCTGTTTATTATAATAGCTTTTGTGTGGGGGTTTAGTTGATTTTCTCTCAATATTTCACGTTCTTCTAGCGACGTTCTTCTTTGTACTAGCAACTTTTTTCCGAACACTTTCGAATAAAAAACACTTCCAAGTTTGTGCTCAAAGCTCCGATATGGGAGCCAATCAAAATGTTTAGTCCTGTTTTGAGGATCATGTGAGAAAACCGAAGATTTCCCCAAAAAATAATCCAAATGCGGTTTTGGCCGAGGAATGGGACAAAAAACCTCCGGAATTTCGCCAAAAATTAGCAGTGCCCATCCCTAGACTATTGGAAGCCATTTCGAAAAAGAACGAATATCATAAAAATATTAAACAGGTTGTAGATGCATTTATTCACCAAACTTACCAACATGCAAAATACTTTTGTGAGAAAAAATTTATGACTTTTTCCGTTTCTATAATTTTATAAAAAAGATGAAATGCATTTTTGTTTTTTAATGAAAGTGTTTTTGTAGTATGAAGATTCAGCTATGTTAATATATAATACAAGGGCGCTATTATATCTCTTCTCTCCCAATTCGAGGTGTGTTCCTTTTGTTTTTCCTACTAATTGGGTGGACCTACAGTTTTATGCCGACTCCAAACGGCGAATGCATTTTTTGTAAAAAGCTTTATCATGGCAGAAATACACTCGGAGGGTATGCCGCCCACTGCCGAGAGGTGACCGCTGCTCTTATAAAACCCAATAATTGGATTTTTACTAATTAGAAAAATTGTTTTGGTGTTTTGCTCTGACCGTGGTTTGAACCCGACACCTCTGGCATAGCAGGCGAGCACTCTACCCACTGCACCACAGCGGCCACACCTATATTACCATATTAAAAAAATTTGCAAAATAATTCAAGAAAAAGGCGAATTTCTAACTTTTTTTTAATAAATGAATTATGCAAAATACTTCTGAGAGCCACTGTATGTATGAATCTATGTTAGGTAAATATTGCAACATGGGAAATTTTATTTATGAACAACAACAATAAGCAAGCGCAAGCAGTGCCATGTGTGGAGGGAGTGCCGATTTTTGAAGAGTTGTCATTAAAAGCGGAAGCAAAGCCAATTAAATTTAGCCACTGCCCAGCAACAGCAATTCAATTGGCCTGCGAAAAAGCAGCAATTAAAATTTTTATAAGCTCTATTCAGCGCTAATCAACTCAATTATAACACCTACAAATTAAGCAGAGCAAGCGCGTGTTTTAAACAACAAACCAATGTCATTTTAATTGAAATTGATGTCTGATGGTAATTATTTAAATTTTTGTCACCTTCTACTATTTGCCTATGTGCTTTATGAGCTACGTAAGAATATTAGAGAATGTTAGAGATGAGAACAAAGTGTGACCTTAAAGCACGAGATTTATGTATTAAAACACCAAGAGATTATGATCTTATAAATATAAAAGTCCGAAGAAGCGAGGCAGCTAAAGTGGAGGTTTGCAAAAAGCTGGACATTGACAGAAAAGATGTTCCAGAATGCCAACAACATCGGGTTCATTGCATGCCTTGCAAGCCTGACTCGGCATCAGTGCCATTTTGAACGCATGAGATGGAGTGAGACACTGCCGCTAGTCTGCAGTCCGCTCTAGGCAGTCTGAGCAGTTGGTTTGCGGTTTTCACGTTGTATGACCGATGCATGATTTTGGCGATCTTACAAACTGTATAAAAGTATTTCTTTCATTGTATTTAGGCATTTACCTGATATTAAGATGGCCAGATCGTGTCAATAGGTGATGACTTTAACTCCGTCCCATCCGTTTTTAAGAGTATTTTGTTGCCCACTAGATTCCACAACAATGCGTGAGGACTCTCCACTTGTACGGTGCCGCTATGTGCCCTTTGTCCGACAACTCAAAATGCTTTCGATCCAGCGCTGAATGATTGTGGATATTCCGATCAATTCGAGCCCCTGCAACAGCGCCTATGTGGAGACTTTCTTAAAGGCAACCGAAATATCAAGAAAGACACCTATCACGAACTCCCTGTAGTGTAGCTTCTTTTCGATGTATAGTACAACGTTTTGAAGAGCAGTATCAGTTAACTTTCCACTGGTATATGCATGTTGGTAAGTGGATATTAGGTCAGCTGCGACCCTTCCCTTAATAAGGAGTCCAATAGCCTCTCAAACGTTTTTAGTAAGAATGGGGGTCGATAGCCTTTGGGGAAGAATTCTTGATACTCTTCATGATTTCGGTAGGTACGTAGTTATACCTTCAGCAGTTTTTGAAAATGGTCAAGAGTCTGGGAATTATAACAGCACTTCCTTTTTGATGCCGTCCACATTGAGATATGAGAATCAAACAGTGAATAAAAATTGTTTTTTGGGTGGGACTTAAATTGAATATGAACTTAAAACAATTAATAACTGCTTTTTTAATTTAGAATTACAAAGTAAAATTATGAGGAAAGTTTCGTTGGTGGCTAAATAGAAATATACTAGCCGTGCGCATCTTGCGCTAAAAATAACAAAACATACGTGGCGCCAGTCGGTGTGGTTCGTGCTGTCACGCCCATTTAAAAAAAAACTTATTATTTATTTGGTTTGGTGGAACTTTCAATTAATTACCTATATGTTTGACAAAGATATCGCATAAAATGTTTTTATTATACCTACATATATAGGTATGTGCATTATATTTTTATATATTTTACATATATTTTTATGTATGTACATACATATACATATGTGGTCCCTGCCGACTTGGGTAATTTTTTTTTCCACACGTTTGCCTTGGCAAGCAAATCAGTGGCCGAAGCTTAATCGATTTATCTGCTACAGTTCCTGAGTTTTGACTTATAAATCTTTTAAAATTTGCCCTTCTTGGCCCATTTTTTTTAATTTCAGCATATTTCCTCATTGCATGGATGAAATTCCACCACTCGGGCTTTATTAGTGACTTAACACACCAAACATTTTTTGTTGCCGGCAATAAAAAAACGAGTCGTTTTGAACATAAATATATTGCAAGCAATATCGAAATCTTACCGATTTCTTATTACTAGTCGGACTAAAACGTCCGCCGAAAGCAATTCGCACAGTCGACTTGCTTTCTGATTACGTCAATTATTCGTTTCCTTATTACCTTAACGATTCGTTTCAAGCAGAGATGTTAAGTATTGCAATCATCGTGACTTTCAGCCCTTGAAGTCTCATTCTTTTTCTTGAAGTCTTGAATGCAGCCTTTCAGTCTTTTTTTTGACTGATGATTTAAAATTTGAAGTCCCCAGTATTTTTGGCAAGTATGACTGATCATTCATTTTTTTCATTCATTGATGACTGGCGATATTTTTTAAGCAGTCATTTAGTAAACTAGTACCAAAAATATGCTCTCTATGTGTTTTAGCTGTAATAGTATTTATTTTGCATATACCTAAATGGTCAGTTTATACAATCTTTAAAATACATATCGCTAGCTTAGAGTGCAAACTGTGTAAGTCCATTTTTATGAAAAAGTGTATTTTTATGTACAACGCCAGAAAAATCAAATACGCACCGCACTAAACAAGTCTGTGACTCTTATCATATTTATACTCGTTGTTATTCAGTGATACGCAAATTCTGTAAGCAAGGCTGCTCAACGAAATGAACAAAATAATTTTGTTTCAAAAAATACCAATAAAAAATATCCAAAAATTATTTTGTTTTGCTAATTATCAGAAACAAAATTTTTTCGTTTCAAAAATTATCAATAAACCTTTAATCAGAATAATTTTGTTTCGTTGATATCAAAAAAATTAACAACAAGTAAGGAAGCCTAAGTTCGAGTGGAATCGAACATTAGATACTCAGCTGTATGCTTATTGTTTGTTTGCCTTTGATGGAAACACGGTGTACTTTATATAAAGCGAGTGCTGCATGAAGTGGGCGTATCCACGCCCATTTTCCAAAATTTTTCTATTTTTTGTTTCCAGTCTATTGTAGAACTCATGCCATAAAATTTCAATGAATTATCTTTATATTTGACAAAGATATCGCTTAAAATGTTTTTATTAGGCCACTTTATAATACCCATATATAAAAGTGGGCGTGGTCGTCAACCGATTTCGCTAAAATTTTCAACATGTATTGCTACAAGTAATAAAAGTGTATACACCAAGTTTCGTCATAATATATCAATTATTTGTCGAGATATGGGCTCCAAAATCTCGTATATTCCTGCTCCTAAAAGGAGGCGGTGCCACGCCCATTTTCCAAAATTTTTGTGTTTTTTGTTTTATGTCCTTAGTTGGAATCTTGCCATAAAATTTCATTGATATATCTTTATATTTGACAAAGATATCGCTTAAAATGTTTTTATTAGGCCACTTTATAATACCCATATATAAAAGTGGGCGTGGTCGTCAACCGATTTCGCTAAAATTTTCAACATGTATTGCTACAAGTAATAAAAGTGTATACACCAAGTTTCGTCATAATATATCAATTATTTGTCGAGATATGGGCTCCAAAATCTCGTATATTCCTGCTCCTAAAAGGAGGCGGTGCCACGCCCATTTTCCAAAATTTTTGTGTTTTTTGTTTTATGTCCTTAGTTGGAATCTTGCCATAAAATTTCATTGATATATCTTTATATTTGACAGAGATATCGCTTCAAATGTTTTTATTAGGTCACTTTATAATACCCATATATAAAAGTGGGCGTGGTCGTTAACCGATTTTGGCAATTTTTCGTCAAAACATTTGCGTAAGCAAATATATCACGCGTACCAAATTTCATCTATATATCTTCAATAGTTTCTGAGTTATGACTCATAAAACTTTCAATGTTTGCCCCTTAATAAGTGGGCGTGGCACCGCCCATTTTCCAAAATTTCATCAAATTTCTTCATAGGGGCCTGAGCTCAACACGTGGGTAAAATTTCATCGCTCCAGCTATATTAGTGACTGAGATACCAAATTTCCGATTTTTACTATATAGGGGAGGTGGGCGTGGTCATGGTCCGATTTCGCCCATTTTCAATACCATCCGTTCTCGTCTTGATACCAACTTGCATTCCAAATTTCATCAAAATATTTCGATTTTTGCGTGAGTTATCGTGCGTACAGACGGACAGACGGACAGACGGACGGACATGGCTCAATCGATTTCTCTTTTCACGCTGATCATTTTGATATATATAAGTCTATATCTATCTCGATTATTTCGTTCTGTTACAATCCACCGTTAGGAAATCAAAATTATAATACTCTGTGTACTAGTACAGCTGAGTATAAAAATTGTATTTGTTTTTATTCATGTACGTATGTACATACATACAAACATGTGTAAAATTTATTTTCTTCATAGAAAACGAAATTATTGAAAAGTCAATTTTTTCGTTTAAATTTGAAACTATATTTTTTTGAAATAATTGTTTTGATAATTATCAAAACAAAAAAAATTTTGTTAATTTTTTTTGATAACAGTTGAAACGAAATGGATTTTGTTATGCTTTTTACGTTTATAAAATCGAATATTTCAACAGAAACAAAATTTTTTTTTGTTTATTGTTAAAAATAACGTTAATTTGCAGCCTTGTGTGTAAGTCGAAAAAGCGAAGAAAATTGTGTAAGTCCAAAATATTTACATGAACAGAACATTTTTTTTTTCATTTCGATTTTTTTTTTATTTTTTGTTTTTATCTCTCCTACAAAGTTTGAAAAAAAGGACTTACGCAATTTGCACTCTAAGCTAGCGATATGTACACTACAGCGTATCGAGAAAAAAAGTTCGCCCCCATATGATCTCTTTTTCGAAAACATTTCCGGAAATTTTTTTTTTGACCCCGCTAGATGTCGCTAAAATTCAATTTTTCATATCTTCGGTTTTATGGAAGGTTCCTACTTTATAATTGTATTAACCCTGTGAGCGCCATTGGGGTAACTTCCACCCAGTACATAGTTTATACCACCTTAATGTAACTTTTTTTTGCCGGTATGTTAAACGTCGTCAAAAAATATTAACCTTTTGCGAAAGAAGTATTTCGATCGATGCCGTAGAACCGCAAATAAAACACATTTAACGTTCCGAGGAATATGCGTTTTTCGCTTCCTGTGGTTTCTAAGTTAATTTTATAAAGTTTTTTTCTGAAGAGTCTCCTACTGAAATTTTATACCGAATAATTTTCTAGAAAATTTTAACCATCTAGCACCCCTAAGAAAGGGTTATTTTGACCCCTTTTTATACAGTCAGGAAATAGTACTTTTAAGGTCGCTAGAGGGCTAAAATGCTCTAGATAATTATTCGCCTTAAAATTTCATTAGGGGTGTCCTGAGAAAAAATCTTTGTAGAATGGACCACATGTAAAAGACCACAGGAAGCGAAAAACTTATATTCCTCGGAATGTTAAATGTGTTTTATTTGCGGTTCTACTGAATCGATCGAAATATCTCTTTTGAAAAAAATGAATGCTTATTGACGACGTTTAACATGGTGGCAAAAAAACTCAGTACTGGGTGGAAGTGACTGCAATAGCGCATGTAGGTTTAATACAATTATAAAGTAGGAACCCTCCTCTCATGCCAAAGAGATTGGTGTCTCAAACTTAGGGATCGAATCTTTAAAAACGTAGTAACCCCTATGAGAAGAATGGCAAACGACTGTAGCTGCAATCACTTCATGATTGCAATCAAATGATTGCAGTAACGGGGTGGATTGCAGCCAGGTGACTGCACAGTTAAAATTTACCAGTCAGAATGAAGGCTCACTTTTTTAATTCCCAGTCATGACTGGCAAAAAATGAATAGCAGTCATTTTGACCCCAATCAAAAGACTGCGCGGTCACAAAGTACTGCATTACTTACCATCTCTGGTTTCAAGGCTTTCTGATATTTTCATTTCTCATCGCCAAGTAAAAACAAATAATTATTTCCAATTTATTATAAAGAGAAGGGGAAACAAATGTTTCCGATTTTTTGTAATAAGAAATCGATACGTTGCTGCAATAAATTAGAAATTTTGCAGATTTCTCACAAAGGCAATAAATCGGCGAGTCGCCAATTTGTTGCCATTGACGATTATTGCCTCTTTCTCGAGCTTTGCATGGTGGGAATTATCATGGTTTACGTGTTTTTCGAAATACATACATATATATTCCTTATTTTCAACCCCAACCTTCTCTGTTCCCATTAGAATCTATGCACCAAATTTCATTAAAATTTTTCTATTTTTGCGCCAGTTTTCATAACACATGTACGGCCGGCCGTTCAATCAATTTTTTTTCATCCTGATCGTTTTGATTTATGTAAGTTCATATCTATCTCAATTATTTTTATGGTCTTACGTACAACCGTTATTTGATCAAAAGTATAAATACATATACATACATAAATTGTACTACGTACAACTGGAGTGACATCTACATTTGAAATTTGTATTTAACCCTGCACTCTTGTTAGAATAAAACAATTCTGAAGGCATAGTTTTAGGCGCAAATCTTTTAGTTTAAATTTAAAATTTATTTTTGTAAAATACTATTAAAAAAGGTACCACGCCCAATAAAACACCGTTTCACATGCATAGCTAATTTATACCTTTAAAACGATGCCTTACTTGTTAATTTTGGTAAATTATGTGAGCAGAAAAAGGGATTGCAAAAAAACACCAATTAGAAATAATATATATGACAATTCGGGCTTAGCCAGCATTTTGAATAAGCGTCCACATGCGCCGCTCGAGTTTTCTTCATGATAGCTGTTTCCAATTGGAAATACCAAGGCATCCCTTCAGTCTATCGCCATATGATCCTTCTAACGCAATGGAGGCCTTCTTCTTACTCTACTGCCATCAGCTGGTGACCTTTCATAGCAACAACAGTACCAGCAATACATTTTTATACTCAGCTGTACTTGTACACAGAGTATTATAATTTTGATTTCACAACGGTGGATTGTAACATAATGAAATAATCGAGATAGATATGGACTTATATATATCAAAATGATCAGGGTGAAAAGAGAAATCGATTGAGCCATGTCCGTCCGTCCGTCCGTCCGTCCGTCCGTACGCACGATAACTCGCGTAAAAATTGAGATATTTTGATGAAATTTGAAATGCAAGTTGGTATCGAGACTGGGACGGTTGGTATTGAAAATGGGCGAAATCGGACCATGACCACGCCCACTTTTCCTATATAGAAAAAATCGGAAATTTGGTATCTCAGCCACTAATATAGCTAGAGTGCTAAAATTTTACCCACGTATTGAGCTCAGGCTTGATGAAGTTTTGGAAAATGGGCGGTGCCACGCCCACTTATTAAGGGTCAAACATTGAAAGTTTTATATGTCATAACTCAGAAACCGTTGAAGATATATCGATGAAATTTGGTACGCGTAATTTGCTTACTTAGACAAATGTTTTGGCGAAAAATTATAAAAATCGGTTGACGGCCACGCCCACTTTTATATATGGGAACTATAAAGGGGCCTAATAAAAACATTTTAAGCGATATCTCTGTCAAATATAAAGATCTATCACTGAAATTTTGTGGCACGAGTCCAACTACGGACGTAAAACAAAAAATATAAAAATTTTGGAAAATGGGCGGTGCCACGCCCACTTATTAAGGGGCAAATATTGAAAGTTTTATAAGCCATAACTCAGAAACCGTTAAAGATATGTCGATGAAATTTGGTACGCGTGATATATTTACTTAGCCAAATGTGTGGACGAAAAATTACCAAAATCGGTTGACGACCACGCCCACTTTTATATATGGGTATTATAAAGTGACCTAATAAAATCATTTTTAGCGATATCTCTGTGAAATATAAAGATAATTCATTGAAATTTTGTGACATGAGTTCTACAATAGACTGGAAACAAAAAATAAAAAAATTTTATAAAATGGGCGTGGCACCGCCTCTTTTTATACAAAGAAATCTACGAGCCTATTACTCGACAAATAACTGAGATATTATGACGAAACTTAGTTTATGCACTTTTATAACATGTGTTAATAGACACGCAAAAATTTATTGAAATCGGTTTATGACCACGCCTACTTTTTAACAAAGATATTTCTGGAACACCCTTTTGGAATTTGTAACATGAAGTCTTTGTAACTAAAAGTCATAGAGGGATGCAATTTTGCACTAACAATAATATTTATATGCTTATTTGGATGATTGATACAAATTTTGAAAATGGGCGTGGCTGCGCCCTGTTTATGCAGCACTCGTTTCATATAAAATACACCCTATATCGAACAAACGCAAACAAACAATGAAAGCATACAGCTGAGTATCTAATGTTCGATTCCACTCGAACTTAGGCTTCCTTACTTGTTAATATCTAAAATGGTTTTTGAGCCAACACTTCGTTGATTTTTATGCCACGTGCTGGGGGTGTGCTGATGGTTACCAATTAGGAACAATGGAAATAAGCTGAAATTATGAATATATTCATTGAAACAAGAAAATAAAAAAAAACTGCAGGAAAAAACAAACTGAGCAAAATCATTAAGTCACTGCCAACTAATTTCCATTTAATATCATGTCTAATTACTCGCTAAATGCTCTGAGTGTAATTATTGTCATTAATATAGGTATGCATAAAAATAATATGTATGCGCATTAAGGTGGTCCAAAAAATTAAAACCGGAAAAACTCAATGCGAAACAAGGGCTGTCTTTATTCCAATATTTCCAAGAAAAAATATGTGTTCCCTTTGTTAATGATAAAAAACATCTTTCTTGTTCATTGAGGACTTTCCACAACATTATTTTTCAGCACTGATATGAAAAGAGAAGGAAATTTGGAGTCACCTCTAAACTTTAATATGGGAGTGCCACATAATCCCCAAAAAACAAAAACCCCAACGCACAAAATCCCCAAAAAAAATCCCCAAAATCAAAATCCCTAAAATCAAAATCCTTAAAATCAAAATCCCCGAACACGAAATCCCCACATTTTTTCGGGGATAGCGTCACAAAATCCCCAAAATATGACTAAATAAACAACGTTGAAGATCATATTTAAAAAACCGCATGTCGCGTCTTATCTGAGCTCTGATACGTAATAACATATATGTACTTATACATACATATAAAATACATATATGTATATCCCTGCAAAAATTCGGAGTACCCCATTCACTAATCCATGGAGTTCTGGCTAATAATGTCGAATTTTAATTTACCGAAATAAAAAAGTCGCAAAATGTCGAAAAATGTAGAAAATGTGGAAAAATACTTGGAATGTTTTTTTCTTTATTTTCGGTAGGTGCTCTGAAAAAAAAACGTTGTAAATACAAAGACTTTTGCCGTTAAATGAACAACTTTCCGCAGTTGAAATGTGCCCAACAACGCTCCGTTGTTGTTTCAAAGATGCGAGCGTTTTTGATTTAAATACTTTTCGTATTTAAGTTAACAACGGAAACTGTTGAATGAAATACTTTTACACTTAAGTTAACAGTTTTTACTTTTGAATTAACAGCAAAAATTTTTAGTCCAAATGCGAGCACTGTTGATTCAAATACTCTTCGTATTTAAGCTAACAACTTTTGCTTTTGAATTAACCGCAAAAGTTTTTGGTCCAAAAACGGGCACCATTAAAGCAAATACTTACGCATTTAAGTTAATCTCAAAAAAATTGTAAACAATAGAATTTTTTTTTAATATAAATTTTATTTAGTTTTTTTATATAATATATGTTTACATAGTAATATTAATACTAAGGCCCGGTTTCACCAAACAAACTTTTTTCATTCAGTGATGGTCATTTGATGCATCATTTGAACAACACGATGTGTGGAAAGAGACACGGCCACAAAGGTTTGCATCACATTTTCACACCGCCAATATAAAGATTATGGAAACTTGTAGGCAGTAGTGGCACAAATATCCATCAATCCTGCACCTCAAATGATATATCAAATGTCTATCACTGTCTGTAGGGCTTTTTACACACACAAACACATAAACACAACTGATTTTATTTTATTATTTCATAACAGATTCTTTATATTAACTTACATTGTTTTCCGACCGCCAGATTTGTAGGTTTCTGCGCAATCATCGCCGAAAAGTTTTACCTCGATTGCTCGCTATCGGAAAATGGGATAATCAAACATATTTAATCAGAGTGGGTCGGCTTCGATATAATGCGCCCTACGGGGTATCTAAGAGATTCCATATTTTATAAAAATATGTTCATCTAAATAAATGAAATGAATAAATAAAGGCGAAGGCCGCTTGCGCTGAAGGGTGTACTACGCATAAGGACATCACCGCCACGGTTATGGCACACGACCGGAATTGGATGGCGTAGCCCAGGGTTATTTTTTATAAGCGCGGCGGAAGGCCGCCAGTGCAAAAAGGTTTCTACTCAAAAGTACTGTGGATTGCTCTATACGTTTTACTCCAGAAAGAGAATTCTGCCGGCTGAGGGTTATTTTTTTAAAGCGCGGCCAAAGGCCGCCAATGCAAAAAAGTTTTCTACTCGCGCAAATTTTACACATCATTAATTTGACATTATTTCGATATTTTTTTCGACATTTCGTACCCAACCCTATGTAAATATGTAATCATAAGTTATTGAGATAAATTTATTAATAAACATTTGTGAAATTATCACGTATACAATTTCGTATGAGTTTCAGTTTGAGAAATAATGTCCAATGTAGAATTCTCATATTCTGTGTGAAATAAATTGAAATTAGGTTAGAAATCGCCGCGATTTTAATTTATTTCACACAGAATATGGGGATTTTTTGTTTGGGGATTTTGTTTTTAAGGATTTAGATTTTGGGGGTTTTCATTTTGGGGATTTCCATTTTGGGGATTTTGATTTTGGGGATTTTGATTTGGAGATTTCGATTTGGGGATTTTTGGGATAACGTTAATATATTAAGGCAAAATTTTCCTTATAGATTTGCGTAGTACAGTCGCATGAAATGCAGGTTGTTTCGGGGATTTCGGGAGAACTTTATTTTCTTCACATAAATTTGGACCACCCTAATGCACATATGTACGATATTTACGGTATTTAGGCAGCTTTAATTTCTAAATAAGTACGTACAATTGTGATATTAAAATATGCGTGTGTATGTGCTTATTTCGCTTTAATAAAGCTAAAAGCATATTGATAATATGCAAAGGTAAATGGGTATCCTACGCAGATCACCAATTTGCAAACCGTGGCAAGTATGCCTTGCAGAGCAGCGAATAAACAACAAGAATAAAAAGACAACAGAAACAGCAGCGAAAACGATAGGAGCGATGATAACAAGGAAAACGTTGACAATGTGACGTAAGCGACGCGTCATGACGTCATCAATAATGTTAGGGACAAAACCTTGCAGATATTTACTCACATACAAAAACACACAAATGAACGATTAAATTGAGCAGTGTGGAATGATATTCCGATTCGATACTACACCGAACACCGCAGGCAGTGCAACGCCTTGGCTCTCGACGCGCTTTGATTAATGTGGCACACATTAACGTTGAAGTTGCTATAAGCGCCACGAGGCAATACATATGTATGTATATTTTGCGAACAATAATAGCACTCAATGTGCTTCTGTGCCGGAAAAGCAGCTTTCAAACTTCTGCTTACAGTTTCTCGTTCTAAGAAAACACACTGAATATGTATGTCTGCGACAGGTGACAGCCGTTACTCGGAGGTTACGTTAATGGCTGCTTTGAGACCAACGTTTCATACTCTCCGCCCATTTTCATAAATCTACATAAATGCGTGCGTCTGTTCGGTAGCAAAATGCGGCGGTAATTAGCATAACACCGTAGTTACATACATGCAACATAAGTATGTGTGTGTGTGTGTGTGTGTACGTATGTATGCATGCGTACGTGTGTTAGTATAACGCAAATCAAGAAGGCAAATAAATTGTCCCCATCAACATTGTCTCCGAAGCCATTATTTATTTAGGCATATAAAATGTTTAGTGGGAGTTACAGAGCACTCATACGCCCTGTGGGCACAAAATTTAGCAGGAAAAAGAAAAATGGAAAAAGAAAAAAACCGTGAGTAGCAAACGCGATTGTACCTTTATGTGTAAATATATTTCATATGTCTCGAGATGACACACATTAAAGTATCCATATTGTTTGATATAGATTGGGTACTAGTAAGTTTGCATAAAGGGAGTATGCTTAGAAATAATGTTTATTTATAAATAAACAACATAGAATATATATACATAAATAAACGTTCTTTCTCCCTAAACGTTCTTTCTCCCTAAACGTTCGTACTCCCTTTATACAGACATATTTATTATGCATACTGTTGTCGTTGTGGCAATATGTATATTTATTATATAAAAGTATAACAATATAAAAGTATAGCACTATAAGAGTATAACAGTATAAGAGTATAACAGTATAACCGTATAATAATATAATAGTATAACCGTATAACAGTATAACAGTATAACAGTGTAACAGTATAACTGTATAACAGTATAGAAGTAAAACAGTATAAAAGTATAACAGTATAATAGTATAACAGTATAACAGTATAACAGTATAACAGTATAACAGTATAACAGTATAACAGTATAACAGTATAACAGTATAACAGTATAACAGTATAACAGTATAACAGTATAACAGTATAACAGTATAATAGTATAACAGTATAACAGTATAACAGTATAACAGTATAACAGTATAACAGTATAAGAGTATAAATGTATAACAATATAATAGTATAACAGTATAAGAGTATAAATGTATAACAATCAGGAACTGTAACGGTTATGAGTTATATCCAAAAAGTTGATTTTTAATCATTATTTGCTGAGTTTTATTTTCTGCTCACAAAATAAAAGTTATTTCTTGAGTTTTTTTTCCCTCAGAAAATAAAAGTTATTTCTTGAGTTTTATTTTTCGATCAGAAAATAAAAGTTATTTTTTGAGTTTTATTTTTCGATCAGAAAATAAAAGTTATTTTCTGAGTTTTATTTTTTTGCTCAGAGAATAAAAGTTTTTCAGTTTAACGATTATTTTCTGATCGATAAATAAAACTCATAAAATAACTTTTATTTTCTGAGGGAAAAATAAAACTCAAAAAATAACTTTTATTTTGTGAGCGTAAAATAAAACTCAGAAAATAATGATTAAAAATCAATTTTTTTTATAAAACTCGAAAAAATAAAAGTTAATGCACCTAGAGGTAGACTACGTTGCGGTGATTACATCTGTGTACTTCTTTTGCGTTTAGCATTTCTCCTTCAGTATAATTTTTTTAGTCAAAATTTAAAAAATAACGATTATTTGCAATCCCTGCTTTTGAGTGAAATTGAAATTCAAGAAATTCAATTAATGTCGCAAGTGATTGAAATTTTCCAAATTATGTTCCTTTACATTGTCTCCTTAAAAATTTCTATGTTACGATTCAACATTCTAAAATTAGTGCAAGTCAAAAATAGAACACTCCAAAAAAGCAAAAAGGTCGGCACCCGCCGCCACCGCAAAGAAACATATTCGTTCATGTATTTTGTGATTTATAAAAAAACTATTCCCATGCCAAAATTGTGTGGAATTTCATCAATGAAGTTACTTTGCGTTCCCAAAAATGTCTAAGCATTTTTTGCTACTCGCGGGTATCAATGGTTTTTTTGTTTGCTTTGATTCTCAGCGGGTGACCTCGATTTCTACAATTCGTAGTTATTTGTACTGTTTTTTTTTTTTTCAAAATTTCCACTATTTTTTTGATTGCAGGCAGGCGGGCGGGAATGTAAATGGAAATGGAAACAATCAGCGCTAAAGCCGCGAAACGTGACAACGACGAAGCGAAAAAAAATTTAAAATTTTTCCTCAGAATGGCGCTATTTATATTTATCGCGCTTACGAATGTTTTGCTAGAGAACGCATGACGGAGGCATGACGAATGGATGGCCGATGATGGAGGAGGTGGTTTCAATATGTGTGTGTGTATGTATATTTGTATGTATGTATATGTACAGGTGTATATGTATGCAGGTTTTTATTTGCATTGCGCCTAAGCAGAACGTATTGTTTATTTTTCAATTCCTTCGGTTTAGTAGGTACTAACGAAAATTAAAAATAAAACAAAAACAAACAAAAGTAAACAATTTCAAAAGCATTCCAGCTCAGTAAGCCGCAACAAAATTTAGATTAATTTTTTTTGTAGTGCTTTAGGTTTTAAACATTATCGTTATTGGATACGCATTGATTGCTACGCTGCCAAAAAATAAATGTTTTTAGTTTAGCAAACAAAATAATAAGCAAATCATTGAGAGAGATGCGCTGATAGAAGTTGGAGAAAGGTTGGAGTAAAGGTAAATCCGAAGAATTTAAACGAATATTTGTCACTGTTCCCTCATTGAAATTGAAATATAAGTTCTAGCTGAGACACTGACCTTTTCGCTAACTGCTTTGCTTTCCAAGATATTGAAAGCAAGAAGAGAGATAAATAAGAAAAATTTACTGCTTATATTCTTAATTATTGTATTTACGAGTAGCCGAACTAGAGCATTCGTTGCACACTGTCACTGTCAAAACCAAACAATGTACAACAGTATTAACGCATACAACAGATATTAGTCGGGGCGTATGAGTAACCATTTGGTATGTACATTAGACCGTATTGCAAAAATTAAGTTCGCCGTACAAACGATGTTAATTAGACTGTTCCTTCTATCAATTTTTTATTACGCACAGCATTCCAGGGTCATCTTATGCTGGTGGAATATGTAGATAGGTCTATACATACATACATATATGCCCAACACAGCACTAAGCCTTTTATGGTAAAATCTGCAAATCACTTTGCATTCTGATTTTACATTTATTTTACGCCAATTTAAGTTTGCAATTTTTTTTAACGATTCCTTAAGTTTCACGTTGCTATAGAAAACAGATACATACACATGTATGTATGTAGTATATGTTGCATACTTAATAAAATTCCATATATTCGAATTTGAGATATAGTACATACTAATAGAGTAAGACGATAATCATAATACTAAATTAAGTTTATAAAAAAAAAAATAAAACACGCAAGCAAACATTTTTCATTACATTTAATTTAATTCAATAGACTCAATGCAAACATTGTTTTTTTTTATTATATGCATAGCCTTGGCTTAACTTGCTTGGAGAGCTTTAAATGGATAAACATAAAGCAAAGAAAGCAAAAAATCAAGGAAAAGCCCGTTTATTTATTTATTTATTGAAGAAACCGATATGAAAAGCATTAAAAAAAAAAGCTTACACGGTTTTGCGTAAAAGTTATTGCTTATGCACAAACGCACGCGTACACAAACACGCATAAACTGCTGTAGCTGCATACATACCCAGCAAAAAATCTAAGCCTTATTTAAGAACTAAAACAGCAGTTTTAAAGTCTTACGAAATAAGGCCAGAAGATTATAAGCTTACCAAATTTGTATGGCGTAAGGCTTAAAATAAGGCTGATTTTTCTGTGTTGATATCACCAGCCCACAAAGAGTAGATACTCTCTCTCTCTCTCTCTCACTCTGAGAGCACATCCTATTCCAAAGGCTTATCCGCCATGCGAAATAAGGCCTATATAAGTATTAGAGAGTTAGCAGCAGACAGAGTGAGTACATAACAGATTGAGAGCTGCCAGCGTACTCCTTTTTTAGACCTGATTTTTTAATAATAAAAAAAACTTTTTTGCAGGGTGCTTATGTACATACATACATACATACATATATTCTCTTCATTACAAATAATGCAAAACAAACACCGAAAATGCCAAGCCATAAAGGCAAAGAAATATTTGAAAATAAATGGTCAATAAGTGATGAAGTGAAACGTACGCACGCACACACTGATACACACACAAGTGCACATGAACAAATGGCAAGCACAAACATGCCGTTGGCCAGCATCCCTGCAAAAATCATTGGATTTTATGCTCCATTTGTGGTAGGTTGGAGTACTTTCAAAGTGACCATTAACATAGCCCAAAAGACCAACTCATGTATGTATGTATATTCATCGGTTCGTAGTTAGCCGAACATAACGAAAACAAAATCTTTATCACGACGACGACGACGACGATATGTGTATAAATACCCAGCCAGCAAGTTACCGTACATTTTAAGAACATTGCGATTTACGAGCTATTCTCGAATCAGAAAACAATAACAAAAGAAGTTTTTTCTATCATGTCAAAAAAAAAAGAAAACGAAAAATTTCAAACTCAATATTTTAAAAGTAAGTATGTATGTTTGTAAAATTTCTACATTTACGATAAAAAAAACGGACGTAAAAAGATTCATATACGAGTGCTTTTTCGATACATTTACGACACTCGTAGGCAATGAACAGTATTCGTAGGCGAATCGTAAACGGATTTCGTAAACGATATTTTATTAGAGTTTTCTTCGAGAAAACATCAGTTTACGAGCTCGTTTACGATGATTTTGCTGGCTGGGTACATATGTAACTACATACATACATACGTTTGAATGTATACACGTCATTTGTCGTCGTCGCGATACACATTTGGTCTTTGTTGTTATGTTCTGCTAACTGTTAGGTACTCCATCAATTAAGCCAATGTAGGTACTCCATGGATTAATTTGATTGTTGTGCGGGACTGGAGTATATACTCCATTGCAATGACATGCAGTGTTAATTGGACCATATTTTTTGTATGTAATGTGGCAAGTTATGGAGTACTCGGTTGGTCCATAGCGAGCACTCCATCGATTAGCGAATGGAGTACTACGAATTTTTGCAGGGATGTGGCGCTTGTGCGTACATATGTAGGCAGTCTAATAAAGAATTGTAGATAAAGAGAATAGTAGTTAGAGCAGCCGTGAAACGACAACAAACAGACAGACTGACAGAAAATGGGCTGGCTAAAGCGATCAGCAGAAAAGCAAAAATTATATTGACCTTTGTTGTGTAATGCATGATGGCAATAACAACAACCATAACCAACAATAACGATAAACAGCATTGGTAGAAACAAGGATATGCTTATAAACACACATACACTCAGAGAAAAAATGCATTGTAAAATCAAGTACGATCATACTTAATCTTACAGTGCTCAATTTTTAATAAAACTATCTTGTTTTAACTATAAACAACTTTGCATTAAAATTGGCAATATTGATTTAAAAATTCATTTTTAATTCAAGATTGTAGCCATCTCAAATTAAGGTTGAGCTATTTTAATTTAAAATTGCGCAATCTTAAATCAAGTAGAACGTGCTTGAATTAAAATTGCCATGCTTAAACGCGCTGTGTTTTGGATAACGGGATATTCTGTGCAATTTTCATTTAGTAAAGCGCAAGCAGAGTGAAATATCTTTATTATTAAATACTTTTTATATCAAAATGGAACAAATAGAATATATTGATATGTACACAATGGACCCCGAAAATTTGGTGGCTGAGGAAAGTGAGGATGAGCAGAAACTCTGTGGACATTTGAAAGAACAACCTAAGTCGACCTAAGTGCATTTTCAGCTTTTTTTATCATAAAGATACATTTTAAAATACGCTTCTTTCTGTCTAATCGGTGTTATGATATCATTTCGGGTTCAGGAGATACGATGAATCGAAAATCATCTTAAGTCCATATTTTTCACATATGCATTTGCAAAAGCCACTTAACTTAAGATAAGATAGAAGTGATAATAAAATTTGCAAGAATTCATCTTGAAAAAAGAACTTAATTTAATTTAGGTGGGATATTTTTATACTCAGCTGTACTAGTACACAGAGTATTATAGTTTTAATCACATAACGGTGGATTGTAACAGAATGAAATAATCGAGATAGATATAGACTTATATATATCAAAATGATCAGGGTGAAAAGAGAAATCGATTGAGCCATTTCCGTCCGTCCCTCCGTCCGTCCGTCCGTCCGTCTGTAAACCCTCTAACTCGCGCAAAAATTGAGATATTTTGATGAAATTTGAAATGAAAGTTGGTATCGAGACTGGGACGGTTGGTATTGAAAATGGGCGAAATCGGACCATGACCACGCCCACTTTTCCTATATAGAAAAAATCGGAAATTTGGTATCTCAGTCAGTAATATAGCTGGAGCGATGAAATTTTACCCACGTGTTGAGCTCAGGCCCCTATGAAGAAATTTGATGAAATTTTGGAAAATGGGCGGTGCCACGCCCACTTATTAAGGGTCAAACATGGAAAGTTTTATATGTCATAACTCAGAAACCATTGAAGATATATCGATGAAATTTGGTGTGCGTGATTTGGACGAAAAATTGCCAAAATCGGTTGACGACCACGCCCAATTTTATATATGTGTATTATAAAGTGACCTAATAAAAACATTTTAAGCGATATCTTTGTCAAATATAAAGATATATAATTGAAGTTTTATGGCAGGAGTCCACCTGCGGACATAAAACGAAAAACACAAAAATTTTGGAAAATGGGCGTGGCACCGCCTCTTTTTAGAAGCAGGAATATACGAGATTTCTGAGCCCATAACTCGGCAAATAATTGAGATATTATAACGAAACTTGGTGTGTACACTTTTATTACTTGTGGTAATACATGTTCAAAATCTTAGCGAAATCGGTTGACAACCACGCCCACTTTTATATATGGGTATTATAAAGTGGCCTAATAAAAACATTTTAAGTGATATCTCTGTCAAATATAAAGATAATTCATTGAAATTTTGTGGAATGAGTTCCACAATAGACCGGAAACAAAAAATAGACAAATTTTGGAAAATGGGCGTGGCACCGCGTCTTTTTAGACAAAGGAATATACGAGATTTCTTAGCCTATGACTCGACAAATAATTGAGATATTATGACGAAACTTGGTTTATACACTTTTATAGCTTGTGTTAATAGACACGCAGAAATTTATTGAAATCGCTTTATGACCACGCCTACTTTTTAACAAAGATATTTCTGGAACACCCTTTGGGAATTTGTAACATGACATCTTTGTAACTAGAAGTCATAAAGGAACGAAATTTTGCACAAAGAATAATATTCATGTGCTTAGCTGGATGGCTGATAAAAATTTTGAAAATGGGCATGGCTACGCCCACTTTATGCAGCACTCGCTTTATATGAAATACACCGTGTTTCCATCAAACGCAAACAAACAATGAAAGCATACAGCTGAGTATCTAATGTTCGATTCCACTCGAACTTAGGCTTCCTTACTTGTTTTCAATATGCTTTTGAAAAACCAACCTAATTACCAACTTAAGTCGATTTCCTATCGTATTTCAGTTTGCCAAATGAACTTAATTCCAATTAGGAGGCTAAAATTCTATAAAATTTTGATGAAAATCAATTTGAAAAAAGAACCTAAATTGAGATAAGTTGGTGTTTTTTTTTCAAAAAACAGTTTGGAAAAAGCACTTATTTTATTTGAAATCCATTTAAATAAAAACCGTTACGCCAAGAAATAAAAATTCAATTTAAAATGAACAACAGAAGATTGTTTTATCATACCACGCTCTTACTTCTATGAAAATATATGACGGAAAGACTCTGTGCACTTGCAAAACTGTTTTTTGCTCTCCTGTAAAATTGCGAATTTAGACCTAGGTTGCTTTTCCAAATGTCCAAAGAATTGTCGCAGCTGCTTGAGGAGTTTGAGTTGGAGGATGTTGCAAAATATTTATTTCATCTTTTGTAACACCTCCCCTACACTTATATTCTGTAAATAATGGAAAAACGTATATAAAATTGAAAACGTTGTAAATGTAT
Organism: Urophora cardui; assembly: GCA_960531455.1. NCBI lineage: Eukaryota > Metazoa > Arthropoda > Insecta > Diptera > Tephritidae > Urophora > Urophora cardui. Next base: position 113,512,467 of record OY482670.1, on the reverse strand, counting down.
GTACATAATTATTTAAAAGTATCAAATAAAGTTCATATGCAAATAATAATAAGTATTTTTTTGTGGGTTTCGTGGTGAAAAATAAAGAGGTTGTGGGGAATATGAAAAATAAAATGGTTCAATGTTAAATTAAGAACGTTCCACCTTAATTCAAGGTGTATACAACTTTAAATTAAGATTGCACGTTTTTATTTTAAGATTGCACACTTTTAAAATAAATACGAATCAATGTTAATTCAAGCATGAACCACCTTAAATTAAAAATGTTAAATGTTATAATTCCATTATAAAATCAACATTGTCCATAATTGGATTAAGCATTTTCCACCTTAACTGGAAATCATGACCGTTTATACTTGATTTAACATTGTTCATGCTTGATTTTAAAATGTTTTTCCCTGAGTGTACACATATTTATGCGAGCGCACGTGCAATAATACATACATACATGCATACTTACAAATAACCATAAATAAGTATGTAGATAGCCGCTCCAATCAGTTAAGCCCATTGGCAGTGCCGATAATTGGAAAACAACTAGCAGACGGGCATAGTGGGAGTGAGAGTAAGAGAAAAAGATTAAGATAAAAGCGACTGAAACATGATAGAAAAATATAAAAGAATTAAGTAAACGCAAATAAATATTTATGGCGGTCAAAATTGGCGTCGTAGAAACAAAGGGAAGGCGGCAGAGAAACATGAAAATCCCAATTGTTTGTTTGTACCTACGAAATCGACTTGGTGTTTGTTCCAATATAAAAGCAATACATGAGTGAATTGCGCGCTAAAGAGAATGGCCAATTTTTATACAATATCCGCAAGGGAAATCGATTGTTATGTATTGCAGCTGAAAGCATGAATTAAAGTGATTAAATTTATTTAGGTCGCAGGCACGAAAAGATGTGCCTGAAAATGGAGCTGTGTTAAGAATTACATAACAAATTGTCTCAGGGAAAGTACAATATTTCAGAAAAAGCATTTGTATGAAAGTCTTGGCATTTCAAGACACTGAAGAGGGAGAAGAAACAGTGGAAGAAATGGAAGCACTAGATTCACATATGGGCAGCATAAAGACACATTTCCCGAAACGTCATCTACAAAAAAGCCAAAAAATCATTTAAAATTGAAAAAAAAAAACAAACAAGGCATATAAAATTTGTTGCATATTTCAGGGAAGTATATAAAAAAATATGTTGCATACTTCAAGGCGCCATACCACACAGTTTTATAGCTTCTGTGAACTTTCACGTGCTTTGTATACAAATTTTGTCTGCATAAACCCGTATTGAAATTTTCCAACGAACATTTTTCTAGAACACTTTAACCCGCTAACGACTTTCGAAATGCTACTTTATTTGGAGTGCTCAAAAAAATGTTTACTAAGACCCGAAAGTTTTATTTGAGTTGCCAAGTTAACATAATAAAAGATTTATTTGAGTTGCCAAGTTAATTTTATTTTAAAAATGTTCATTGTAAAATTTTTAAATAAAAAAAACAAAACATTTTAAATTTAAATTTCTTTATTTTATATCCTCCTCCGGATTCGAACCATGACATCAACCTGAAATTCAATCCAACACCATCACATAATGGAACATTAAACATTATATTGAATTGTGGTGCAGAGGGTAGAGTGCTCGCCTGCTATGCCAGAGGTCTCGGGTTCAAACCTCAGTCCGAGCAAAACACCAAAAAAAATTTTCTAATTAGTAGAAATCAAATTATTGGGTTTTTTAAGAGCAGCGGTCACCTCTCGGCAGTGCGCGGCATACCCTCCGAGTGTATTTCTGCCATGAAAAAGCTTCTCACAAAAAATGCATTCGCCGTTCGGAGCCGGCTTAAAACTGTAGGTCCACCCAATTAGTAGGAAAAACAAAAAGGAGCACACCTCGAATTGGGAGAGAAGCTCGGCCATAAAACTCGTCAGAGTTATAATAGCGCCATTGTATTATTATTATTATTATTGAATTGTAATAACCTATTTATACTTCCCTTTTCCTAAAAAAGAATCCATGAATTATATGAATCATTGTAAAAATAAATTTAAAAAAATCGATTCTCATTATTATTTTTGTTGGATTTCTCCCAAAAAAATATTTTCTCACAAAAAAATTTTGAACAAAGAACGAGTTTTTGAATCAACATTCATTTTCGTTTTTAATTTAAGTATGTTTCTTTTTAAATCCAAAATGCATTTCTACATCAAAAAATTCATTCTTAATTCAAAAATTTCATTTTGAATTTAAAAATTTTCGTTGTTAAAATAAAAATGGTTTGGTTTAAAACGTGCAGTATGAAAACCAAAATTTTATTTTTGATTTTAAAATGATGTTTTTCCCTGGGTGTAAATTCTCTAAAAATTCTTTATATCGAATTTCTCTTTAATTCCGTGTCTGATACGAGTAAAACGAGTGTTTTTGTGATTCGACAGCTGCTTACTTAGTAAATTCCAACAAACATCATCACTTGTAATTAGCGCTGCGAAACAAGTGACATTCATCAAAGCATATAAAATGCGTAATTAACACAAGCATCACTTGGCAAATGCAGCATCATTAACATAATGCAACTCATTGCGCTCATAAGTATTTACATATGTACACACATAAGTGTGTCTGTATATGCCCTGCAAAAATCATTGGATTATATGGTCCATTTGTGGTAGGTTGGAGTACTTTCAAGTGATCATTAACATAGCCCAAACGACCGATTCATGTATCTGCATCGGTCCGTAGTTAGCCGAACACAAAAACAATAAGGAAGCCTAAGTTCGAGTGGAATCGAACATTAGATACTCAGCTGTATGCTTTCATTGTTTGTTTGCGTTTGTTCGATATAGGGTGTATTTTATATAAAGCGAGTGCCGCATAAAGTGGGCGTAGCCATGCCCATTTTCAACATTTTTATCAGTCATCCACTAAGCATATGAATATTATTCTTTGTGCAAAATTTCATTCCTTTATGACTTCTAGTTACAAAGAAGTCTTGTTACAAATTCCCAAAGGGTGTTCCAGAAATATCTTTGTCAAAAAGTAGGCGTGGGCATAAACCGATTTCAATAAATTTTTGCGTGTCTATTAACACACGTTATAAAAGTGTATAAACCAAGTTTCGTCATAATATCTCAATTATTTGTCGAGTTATGGGCTCCGAAATCTCGTTGATTCCTTTGTCTGAAAAGAGGCGGTGCCACGCCCATTTTCCGAAATTTTTCTATTTTTTGTTTCCGATCTATTGTAGAACTCATGCCACGAAATTTCAATGAATTATCTTTATATTTGACAAAGATATCGCTTAAAATGTTTTTATTAGGCCACTTTATAGTTCCCATATATAAAATTAGGCATGGTCGTCAACCGATTTCGCTAAAATTTTGAACATGTATTACTACAAGTAGTGAAAGTATATAGACCAAGTTTCGTCATAATATATCGATTATTTGTCGAGTTATGGGCTCAGAAATCTCGTGTATTCCTGCTTCTAAAAGGAGGCGGTGCCACGCCCATTTTCCAAAATTTTTGTATTTTTTGTTTTATGTCCATAGTTGGGCACCTTCCATAAAATTTCAATGATATATCTTTATATTTGACAGAGATATCGCTTAAAATGCTTTTATTAGGTCACTTTATAATACCCATATATAAAAGTGGGCGTGGTCGTCAACCGATTTTGGCAATTTTTCGTCAAAACATTTGCCTAAGTGAGTATATCACGCCTACCAAATTTCATCGATATATCTTCAATGGTTTCTGAGTTATGACTCATAAAACTTTCAATGTTTGCCCCTTAATAAGTGGGCGTGGCACCGCTCATTTTCCAAAATTTCACCATATTTCTTCATAAGGGCCCAAGCTCAATACGTGTGTGAAATTTTATCACTCTAGCTCTATTAGTGACTGAGATACAAAATTTCCGATTTTTACTATATAGGGGAGGTGGGCGTGGTCATGGTCCGATTTCGCCCATTTTCAATACCATCCGTTCCTGTCTTGATACCAACTTACATTTCAAATTTCATCAAAATATCTCAATTTTTGCGCGAGTTATCGTGCGCACAGACGGACAGACGGACGGACATGGCTCAATCGATTTCTCTTTTCACCCTGATCATTTTGATGTATATAAGTCTAAGTATATAAGTCTATATCTATCTCGATTATTTCATTCTGTTACAATCCACCGTTAGGAAATCAAAACTATAATACTCTGTGTACTAGTACAGCTGAGTATAAAAACCAAATGTTTATCGCGACGACGACGATATGTGTATACATACATATGTTTGAATGCATACACGTCATTCGTCGTCATCGCGATAAACATTTGGTTTTTGTTGTTATGTTCGGCTAACTGTTAAGTACTCCATCAATTAATCCAATGTAGGTATTCCATGGATTAATTTGATTGTTATGCGGGACTGGAGTATATACTCCATTGCAATGACATGCAGTGTTAATTGGACCATATTTTTTGTATGAAATGTGGCAAGTTATGGAGTACTCGGTTGGTCCATAGCGAGCACACCACGGATTAGCGAATGGAGTACTCGGAATTTTTGCAGGGTGTATATTCACAAGTGTTTGTTTGTGTATCGTGTCTGTCTCTTTGCTTGTTTGAAATGTGTATGTTTGTGTAAAATATTTGCATATATGTATTTCCATCTGCTTTGCTTTTGAAATTGCTTCCATTTAAAAGTGGATATGCTTTGGCGTTAAGTTAGGCATTAAAGCATACGGAAGCTTATGCTTACAAAGCCTGTACTATGCGTGGGTGTGTGTCATATTTAAACGTACATACAAACATAAATCATATACCCATACATATGTATGTATTTCCTTATGTATTTTTTCATCCAATGCACACGCTTTGCCTGAAGCTTGACGCTTTTTGTCACTATGTATTAATGCAAATCAACCAAAAACTTATAAGGATTATGTAAATCCACGCGCCCGTTGCTCATCTACATACATACATACATATATTTCCGCATTGCTTCACATTCACATGCAAATCACCAAAAAATTTCCGCTTACTGATCCTTCTTTAATATTTACTTGGTTGTGTTTGCTGAAAGGAATGGCAACTTTTTATGTGCGAACAGTGTAAATAGGAGGGTGTGTCAGTCATTAAGCAGCATGACTTGTGGACTTAATATCAGATATTCTGTAAAAACTCACGCCCACACAAGAAAATAATTGCATGAAGTTAATTTGCCAGCTTCACATTTCACAGCATAAGTAACTTACATATGAATGTAAGCATTTGTACGTCTCGAATGTCTGCTTTTTGGCTTAAGAAATGGACTGTCTTACATGTGGTGCCACAACTAATTTAACAGCTTGACTCATTAGGGAAAAATATTTGCATAAAGAAAAAATTACACTGTCATTAAAATTATTCTATCTGTTCGCAAACTTATACGTATATGTAAAAGTATTCGTATCGTATTCGTATCGTGTTCGTATGGTATTCGTCTCGTATTCGTATCGTATTCGTATGGTATTCGTATTGTATTCGTATCGTATTCGTATTATATTTGTATCTTATTCGTATCGTATTTGTATCATATTCGCATAGAATTCGTACCGTATTCGTATCGTATTCGTATTTTATTCGTATCGTATTCGTATCATATTCGCATCGAATTCGTATATTATTCGTATCGTATCGTATTCGTATCGTATTTGTATCATATTCGCATCGAATTCGTACCGTATTCCTATCATATTCGTATCGTATTGGTATCGTATTCGTATCGTATTCATATAGTACTAAGTATCAAACTTGGAAATTCCAAGTACAAGTAACAGTACTTATAAATGTACATGCAAGTACTTTTTGACAAACTTTTACAGATTGTTTCAAACAAAAAAATATCACCTCAGTTGAATTTGATTTAAAATTTTTATTTCAATCAAAACATTTAAAAAAGCAAAACAAAAAAAAAAAGATATGTGTACGTACTTAAAAAGTACTTATCAGTAGAGTACTTGTAATTGTAAAATTCAAGTACAAATACTGTAGTAATGTAGTACTTGTACTTGTACTGGAATTTGGAAGTACCGAGGTACTGGTACTTGTACTTGTACTTGTACTTGTACTGGTACTTGCACTTTACAGTTCTGGGTATTCGTATTCGTATTTGTATTCGTACTCGTATTCGTTATCGTTTTCGGATTCGGTATTCGTATTCAATTTCGTGTTCGAATTCGTATTTGTGTTCTTATTAGTACCTATTCACATTTGTGTTCTGCTTCTGTACATAGTGGGTACATACCAGGGATGGGCATTATTCAAAAATTTAATAATTCAATAACGAAAAATAAGAGTAAGTTTGTATTTTTCATTTAGATAATCTTGAAAAATGAATAAATTTTTATTCTCAATTCAGATAATCTTGCATAATGAATAAATTTTTAACCTTCATTCGGAAAATTTTGAACAATGAATAAATTTTTATTCTTCATTCTGAAAAAAATGATTTTTCGAATTCGAACTTTGGAAAAAAAATTATACTTGTGTGACTAGCAAGAATAATTGAATAACGTGAATAAATATGTATTCATTATTCAAGATTATCAGAATGAAGAATAAAAATGTATTCCTTATTTAAAATTTTTTGCATGAAGAATAAAAATTTATTTTTTATTTGAATAAAAATTCTTTCAAAAACGCCCACCCCTCGTACATACACATAAACCGTAAAATCCATATCCACTAGATATCAAAAACGCTTTCTTCCTATTCAACATCGAAGCTTCGATTATTTCGATTATCTTAGATTATTATATGTATGTATATATGTGCGATTAACATTTTTCCCTAAAAGCATCTACATACATACATAAATGTTTTCCAATAAACATTATGCTAACCACCCGTTTTCTGTGTACATACTTACATGCAATCACCCATGCCTACATATCACACTGGTCAGCCCCCATACTCAAAAGTCAAAAATGTTGGTGCTTCAAAAAGAAACTTCTGTCATGCATTTCCGTGGGAAATATATTGAATTTTATGGAAAACCTCCTTCTATACGCAATAGACACCATTAAGTGTTACTTTGGCTCATTTAAAGTCAACACATTTGAAAAAAAAAATTTTTCTGGAAAAAGTTTGTGTAAATAAGTGTATTATGATTTTTGCGATATTTCAAGTTTGAGTGCTAAAAAAATGCGGATAACAATGGAAACGCAAGAAAAAGGTATGTTTCATGATTTAGCGAAAGAAAACAGTGAGACAAATTTATTTTTAGCAAAATACAAGATGCAGACATCTTGTTTTTTATGAGCGTAATTTTCAAGCATTAGCATTTTCATTTCAACTTTTAACAATTAAGGACCATTCTGGACCAGGTCTTATCAGCAGATTTGAGTTATTTCAAGTCTTTACTTAAGAAGCGTGTTTATATATTTTTCCCTTTTTTTTCCCTTTTTCTTAAAATATCATATTAAATGTAGCTAGTCTCTAAAAAATATTGTTGCTCAAGATCTCCTTTTACGTATTTTTGTACATATGTACGTCGACTGTTTTCGATAAAACTTTATTTTCGATAAAATCTGAGTAATTGAGTTTTGTCCGACTCTCCATACAATTTTTTTTTTGATCCCGCGAAATATCGCGGAAATATTTTTTTTAATTGTAACTTTGTTATTTGACATCGGATTTTTAAAATTGAAGTGTCATTAGTTTAGTCTTTGGAAGCTCTATATTTCCTTCTAATGTCCTTTTGACCTATGAAGTAATTTTCACATAGTTAAGTCATCTAACCAAGTTTTTCATCCAAAATATCTTTTTTGTTTCACATGAAAAAAATCGCCAAAAATAAAGTATTCATCGGATCTCTGTGATATTACTTTTGAAGTCCTTGCAATTAAATGGGCAAATTTTTAAAAGAATAAAACTTTCCCGATTTTTACAACTTTTTATAAAAAACTGAATTTGAAAATCATAATTTTTTCAAAAATCGCAAAAAATCCACAAAATTTTGACTTTGACCAGCTTTCGCTCAGCGAGTTTTTATTAGACCACTACAATTTGTATGAAAGTATTTTAATTGCCTTTCGAACGAGATACTGCTTGTGTTTATCGCATTTGTAACTCCAGTGAAAATAATTTTTGAATGAAGTGATAACCAAAATACACAAAATTACCGTTATCTCAAAAACCTAACCATACAAAAAATTAAAAAAAAAAATAGTTCCAAGCTCAGCAGGTCAATTCCTATCCTCCCCCAATCCTGGTTTTCTTGTTTTTTTTTTTTTTGGCTGTAAACTAGCGTTAGTGGTGGACGTGGATCGAACGACCGAGACAATAATGGAAGAGCACATCATCTCCTTTTTCCTGCTCGCCGAATCATCGCCCACACACAATTCAAAATGGCCAAATTACACGCACATGCATACCTACATAAAGCATCCAACTTTTGGCAGACTAAGGGCAAAATACTAAGAAATGCTCGCAAAAAAACGCAAACGATCAGCCACCAATTTATGCATTCAATTAAGCTGGTAACTGTCTCTCACACACACATATTATTTGCAGACGAGCATCGATTCCCTGCAGCAAATCGCGCTAGTTCCAGACTACTGCAAAACTATTTTTTAAAAGAGAAAGGGTTGGTTCTTGTTCTACCCCAACGCAATACTTTCAACTGTCTTTTTTAACGCGGCGATATCCTACGAAGTCGCAATTATCCCCCTCTGCAGAACTTTGGAACGTGTTTTAAACTACTTCCTATATGGACAGTCCTGTGATAGCTCAAAAATCAATAATTCGGTAATAGTTCAAAAGGAATCAGTTCAGGACAAGTTCAGAAATGGTCGGTCTTTGACAGCGCTTTACAAAAATAATCCTTATCCTCTTGACATACTGAAACTAGATGCGGAATTATGTTATAAAATACCAAGATTTTGAAACTTAACCATACAAAAGTTGCGACTATGTCCATTCACCTACAAATCAGTGATGCCAATATTCTTGGACCAAAAATCCCTACGGCATGCCAAAAAATTTCCTATTTTTTCCTACGCTAACAAAATTTTTCCCTACATATTTCCCTACGCCGTATTTTCTCTATATTGAAATAAACACACACACAATTGATGCAAATAAAGTTTTTATTCAAAAAGCCATGTGACTTAATCAATCCTTATTACGTTTTTTTGTAATAAAATTCTGAGTCAGCTTATAAAATATTTTAGTTGACTCCAAATAAATTTCATGTATTAACGGCTTTTTGGCTTGAAAAAGTGTCGGTTACCCCTAATTGCAAACCATCTAATGGTTACGGAAACGCATAACACCCTGAATTGGATTAGGGGTTTTTGTGTGAGTGAAGCTGACGAAACAAAAATTTTGCTCCGGGGCCCTGTAAGCAGGTAAAAGAATATATTGCCAGATCAGAATAAAGTACAATTATGAAATATTAGGCATGGGTAACACTGCGCTGCGCGGCGCAATTGTGCTAGCGCCAACTCTAGCGCTATTGCGCTAACTCCGATTTGGAAAATGCGCCAACTTAATATAGCGCCAACTCTAGCACCGGCTCCAATATAGCGCTAGTGTAAAATTGGGCCACCACAACGCCAATAATACACAGCGTATACGACATCGTCACAATTATGTATGTATGCTAACGCCAACACCGAACCATCGCTAATACGAAAGGGTATTGATATTTTACTTTCACAAAGAAAGAAGACAAAACTGACATTATCTGTAAATAAGAGAGAAATATGTACATATATAATAAAAAAATTAAATAACATATTTATGAGTATATAGTATAATTATTTTTGTTACCCATGGTAAATGGTAAGGGGAAATTTCGATATAATGCGCTCGGACCCGGAATTTTTCTGTTTAATAGGGTGGAGCCGACCCTCGTATTCCATAATGAAGATGCAGCTAAACGAAGACTCCAGCATATTTTAACAAATATATGCAAATGATTTTTAAAACTAAATTTAATTGTGGCACAATTATTGTGACCACGTGTATGTAATCAGAATTGCGCCAAAACAAATAAAACGGGGATATCAGACAGTAAGAAGCGAACGAATGTTATTTATCGATTATTCCATGTCAATTGCGCTAAAGGTGTTATTGCGCCAGAGCCGTGCGCTAGTGCTACAGTTGGCGCTGGTGTTATGAAATATTGGATTCAAGCGTGCAGAAACATTTTAATTGTAGTTATTAAAAAATTTTAGGTTCTTAGAAAAAATAATTCGTTGCAAAGGAAACGAAAATTTTTAACTTCAAAAATTCCCTACATTTAGCTAATATTTGAAAATCTGTCCTTTTTTCCCTACACTGCAAATTTGAGGTCGAATTTCCCTACATGTAGCCTCTTTTCCCTACACTTGGCATCACTGCTACAAATACCAAGTAATATCACTTTGGTTATATGTAAGTCTTTACAACCAAGTTCCATTTGGTACTACCCAGGATAAGACAGCAAAAATGGGCATTATTGTAAAGTGCAACATTTGTTGTTGCTCAATTTTAAAGTAATAGCTGTAAGCATAAAATTTTCATGAAGTCACAGTAATAAACTGTCCCGCTCTGCATTTCTTTAGAACGAGCTCTAGCTGTGAACTCTCTAGTTCCAGCCTGTCGTTTTTCGGGACAGTCTGTTATATTAGGTGCTTCCATTTGCACACGCACAAATATACAACGCAATTTATACATATGTTCATCATATGTACATAATTTACTTTATTTACTTCGGCTGTTTAAGCGTTCAGCATGAGGAACTTTACCATAAACATCCTTACGTACACAAACATTTATGCACACAATCGGGTCGTGCTTACAAGCAGCAGAAAAAATAAATATTTGCACGCAGCCTCAGGCAATTATGCCCTTCAATATATGTATGTATGTATGTATGTATGGATGTGTGAATGTACATATCTATATGTTTAAATGATATTTATATAGTAAGCCCAATTGGGCATTCGATTTCAGATATCGAAATTATGTATGTATATTTAAACGCCATTTAACTCGCTTCATTTGAGAATTGAAATTGGTTTTTGTTATTAACTAGTGCAAATCAGAAATTATTACCACCGCTGGCAACTACCAAATGCTGCTAAAAATAGGTATAAACCAGAGGCGGTCGCTTCATACAAGCCGAGAATCCCGGCTCGCGTACACATTTTAGTTCATTTCATACGAAATTCTTTAAAATCTGGTTATTTTACGTTTTAAATGTGTTTACTATTTAAGTTCTCAATAATATAGCCCCCAATGTAACATGCCCCTAAAAGCCTGCTAAGAAAATAGCGCAAATACACCACCAATCCACCTCACAATGTGTATTTTGTTTGTACAGCCAATCACAGCACAGTGATCATGCTTCAACGTTTCCACACATTAGCTTTTACGTGGCTTTCAAAACAGAATAACATAGCTTGTTTTCTCGCTTTCGCTAAGGAGAAACCAATTGCTTATTTTCAGACTTAAATTTGAAAAAAAAACTAGCAAAGCACTTTTTTTATTTTTCACATCAAATTTGTATGCGAATATGAAGCTGGCTTCGGCATTCAAAAGTTCAGTATTCACAGCCATATGCATATTTGATTTGATTTTCGTTTGCATGTACATACTTATCCACATAATTTCTTACATCTGCATGTGCATGCAAACATAAATATCAAATACCAGATTATAAAAGGGTTGATTGTGATTTTTGGCGACTATTGGCACAATATCAAGATAATTTTAAAAAGCGGTGGAAATAAAATTGGACCTCAGTTTTTCAAAGCACCCATTTTTTAGGTATTAGACAATAAGCAAATACACTTGCTACTGCTGAAATTTCCGTCGGTATAAGGTATAAAAATACCTCTGCGCTTTCGTATAAGATTTCCCTAGCGCACGTTTTTATATTTAAGAATTATTTAAATACGAATTTTTTTATTTTAAAAATGTTCAGAGTAAAATTGCAAAATCAAGAAAAAACAATTTTAATTTAAAAATGTTTATTTTTATTTTAAGCACTATGAGATTTTGAAGGAATAACTTTAATTTTTATTCCATTAATTTTAATTTTTAATTTAAACATGTTTCTTTTTAAAACCTAAATACATTTTAATTTAAAAAATTTAATTTTTAATTTAAAAATTTTCATTTATAAAATAAAATAAAAATTTTATTTTTGATTCCTTTTCTCTGAGTATACAAACAAAAAAATGTGTATCAGGAAAACAAAAATAAACAATACATATGAAAAAAACAAAAAAAAAAATAAAAAATAAACGAGAAAAAACGATCTTCAAATACCCGAATTGTTCAAATGCCCGTACAAACATACGCGTAATAAACAAACAAACGAGCGTTCGAACATTGAAAAGCATTTATTCGGGCCACTCGAAAATGTTAAAAAGAAATCGAGAACTCTAAATCAAAGTCAATGACAGAATGCAATCAGACTTTTAAATAATACAGCAAAGGAAATTACATAAATGGCTAATGGTTATGCTTCACACATGGCTTGCCCAGGCAATTTATGCTAGGTCCGCCACTGGTATAAACATAATACAAAATCAAGTGTTTCATATCAAAAGGCATACAAATTACATGAATGTCTAATATGCGTGAAGTTTCAGTTATAGCTCATAGCAAAGTATCTAGTACTGAACCCATGCTGCTCACTTTGATAGCAACATGTTGTCAGCAACATTGTTTCATGCCTATTAAAAATTGCTCATAGGTAATAAAGCCTAGTACTGAGTTCACCGCCGTGAAATTTCGCCAGCAACATGCATTTATTTTGCTGTGAAATGTTTCAAGAAATTTTGTTTGTCAAATGAGAAAAAATGCCAAAACGAAAACTGAGCAAATGTAAAAAGAAAAAATTTGGAGCATCGCCTCAGAACCAACTTTCAAATTTTGGCCAATAAAAAAATTTTATACAAAACATAAATTTCAATTTCAACAAATGTCACTTTTCACTCGAAAATAAATAGCATTGTATATTTTAATTGTCGTGAAAAAATGTTGCTGGCATGATGTTGCTAGCATGTTGCGCAAATTTTCACGGCAGGAACTCAGTACAACTTTGTCGTGAAATATCTGTGAAATTTCACACATGTTTCACAAACATTTTTTTTGTATGAATTTTGACAGCAGTTTCACGTGAAACTCGAACTAAGTACTATGCTTAAGATTAAAAGCCCGTCTCCACATAACTTGATTCACCAGAGAAACATGTAGCAAAACATCTCGCTCAGTAACCCGTCTCCACGTGGCTAATCGTGATTCAGTTTGACATTTATCTTTCTTGTTCTTCTTAAATGTTTGTATGTTTGCTTATTTTTGCGTCTTTGTTTTGGTCTGTGTGAAATTTCGATAGATTTTCGATACAAAATTAGAGAAGACATCGATATCATCGAGGTTGGCAAGATGATTCAGAATGAAACAGTGTTTCAATCTTCACTCGCTCTCAGAAATTTGTATGGAAATTGGCGAGTTTCGGCACTGGTTTCCGTGTCGAAACAAGATTGAGAGAGAAAATGCAGAAAAAAGAGCGAAACACGTTATGTGGAGACATGGTATTAAAATCGAACGACATGTAAAATTAGTTCACATTTATATGCTGGTGGTTGTGCAGACATCTCGTAAACTTTTCCGAATGCTGCTAAATATAGTAGAAACTATTAAAAAAAAATATTAGTTTAATTATTAAGCATAGTACTGAGTTCGAGTTTCACGTGAAACTGCTGTCAAAATCCATACAAAAAAAACTAGTTGTGAAACATGTGTGAAATTTCACAGATATTTCACGACACTCAGTACACTGAGTTCCTGCCGTGAAAACGTTGCGCATCATGTTAGCAATATTATGCCAGCAACATTTTTTCACGCCAATTTAAATATACAATGCCATTTGTTTTCGAGTGAAAAGTGACATCTGTTGAAATTGAAATTTATATTTTGTATAAAATTTTTTTATTGGCCAAAATTTGAAAGCTGGTTCTGAGGCGATGCTCCAAATTTTTCTTTTTACATTTGCTCAGTTTTCGTTTTGGCATTTATTCTCATTTGACAAGAAAAAAATTTCTTGCAACATTTCACGGCAAAATAAATGTTTGTTGCTGGCGAAATTTCACGGCTGTGAACTCAGTACTAGGCTTAATATGCGTGAAGTTTCACTTGTATCTCATAGCAAAGTATCCAATACTGAACTCATGATGCTCCTTATGCTAGCAACATGCTGCCAGCAACATTGTTTCAAGCCTAGTAAACATTCCTTATACTACCATTTATAATCTAACAAAAAGTAAAATTAGTTCACATTTATATGCTGGTGGATGTGCTGACATTTAGTAAAATTTCCCGAATGCTGTTAAATGTAGTAGAAACTATTAAAAAAGATATTAGTTTAATTATTATGTTTAAAAATATTTTTGCTCTATAAAAATTTCTTAAATTTTTTCTGAGGTTATACATTATTTTCTGTTTTGTTTTATACTTACAAGCAGTATATAACCGTCTTTGCAAATGACCTTTTTGGCAGATAACATAATATAACCTAAAAACTCTCCAACACTAACTGAGTACCTGCTCATTACTTGCATTAAATCTCCAACACGAAACAATTTTTAATCAAAATTTTCTGCTATCAAAACAGCGAAAGACCACTTAATAACATTTCAAAAAATATTCTCCCTAATGGCTTCATTAATAAATTAATAAACCCAACCGATAATTAGATATTATTATACTCCATGGCAACATGCCGAGAATTGCTAAATGGCGTGTGTGTGTGTGTGTGTTTTTATTTGACAGCCGCGAAGTGCTGCCAATTTGGCAGATTTTTGTGTGAAAAGCTAAATATTTTCCCAACGCTAATGCTTTCATTCAGCAAACAAAAATATTCAGAGGCATTCTTTGTTTGCTTATTTTGGGGGCAGCTGCTTTTGTTGTTGTGTGGCCGCTTAAGCGCTCAATTTGCTGGTTGAATTTTTGGCGCAAATTTGCAAAGCCACTAAAATTTTAATGAAATTTCACGCAAAAAACTAAAGCGAAAAGGAAATCGAAAAAGCGAAAATCGAAGAGATTTTCACTAAAAACAGTCATCTGCGCTACTCAGCTGCTGTTAGTTGCCGAACGTGACAAAAACTAACCGAAAACGGCATTTAAAATTAAAAGTTTACCCTCTCCTTTTTTCGATATTAATTATTGTAGGCTGGCGAACAAATATTGACGTCGTAGCAGAATTCTTGAATTTGCACTTGCATTTGCACTTGCATTCAATTAAAAAGTTATTGGACGGTCCTTTTCGCGCCAACGAAAGTCTATAAAGAGCATTTTCGCGATAGTTTTGTTGAGAGTAAGCAAAAGTTTGGGCGTTAGCTTTTGCATTTGACAGTTGAAGTTCAATTGAATTTACATACATATTTACCTAAATTTTTTTAATATTAAGCATAGTACTGAGTTCGAGTTTCACGTGAAACTGCTGCCAAAATCCATACAAAAAAACTGGTTGTGAAATATGTGTGAAATTTCACAGATATTTCACGACACTCAGTACACTGAGTTCCTGCCGTGAAAACGTTGCGCAACATGCTAGCAACATCATGCCAGCAACATTTTTTCACGACAATTAAAATATACAATGCTATTTATTTTGGTGTGAAAAGTGACATTTGTTGAAATTGAAATTTAAATTTTGTATAAAATTTTTTTATTGGCCAAAATTTGAAAGTTGGTTCTGAGGCTATGCTCCAAAATTTTATACTCAGCTCTACTAGTACACAGAGTATTATAGTTTTAATCACATAACGGTGGATTGTAACAGAATGAAATAATCGAGATAGATATAGACTTATATATATCAAAATGATCAGGGTGAAAAGAGAAATCGATTGAGCCATGTCCGTCCGTCCCTCCGTCCGTCTGTAAACACTCTAACTTGCGCAAAAATTGAGATATTTTGATGAAATTTGAAATGCAAGTTGGTATCGAGACTGGGACGGTTGGTATTGAAAATGGGCGAAATCGGACCATGACCACGCCCACTTTTCCTATATAGAAAAAATCGGAAATTTGGTATCTCAGTCACTAATATAGCTGGAGCGATGAAATTTTACCCACGTGTTGAGCTCAGGCCCCTATGAAGAAATTTGATGAAATTTTGGAAAATGGGCGGTGCCACGCCCACTTATTAAGGGGCAAACATTTGAGTTTTATGAGTCATAACTCAGAAACCGTTGAAGATATATCGATAAAATTTGGTATGCGTGATATACTTACAAATGTTGCAATGGATGATTGGTACAGTGTTTGAAAATGGGCGTGGCTACGCCCACTTATGCAGCACTCGCTTTATATAAATTACAGCGGGTTTTCATCAAACGCAAACAAACAATGAAAGTATACAGCTGAGTATCTAATGTTCGATTCCACTCGAACTTAGGCTTCCTTACTTGTTCTTTTTACATTTGCTCAGTTTTCGTTTTGGCATTTATTCTCATATGACAAAAAAATTCTTGAAATATTTCACGGCAAAATAAATGCATGTTGCTGGCGAAATTTCACGGCTGTGAACTCAGTACTAGGCTTTAGAAAGAAATTGATTTTAGACATTTCTCTAGAAATTATGTTATGAAAGTTAACACTTATTTAATTAAATATAAACGAATACTTTTCGCAGACTTTGGCGAGTTTTAAATTAATTTTTGAAGATGTGATATTTGGAACGAAACATAATATCTGTAATCACTAATTTAAATATTTGGCTTAGTTAAAAGGAAAACTTGGTAGTTAAACCAAAACAAAGTGAAATTGAAGTAAGCGAAAGAATATCAGTTGCAAAACCATGCACGAAATGTCTTAGAATATGAATATCTAAGACAAGCAAGTCGGAATCCAACGTGAGGCAATGAGTCTACAAATTCCATAAATGTACATTTGATTTCATATTGCAGTCTTCTGAGGCACTAAATAAGAACGCAAATGCCAGGATGTTGAAAGAAATTCGGCAGTTGTACTATACATACATATCGACGCTTCCAAACAATACTGTACTAAGTCGACTTAGTACTCTGAAAAAAATACCCGTAGTTAAATCAACAACTTTCCGCTGTTGAACCTCCGTCTTTGATTCAACAGCAAAAGTATTTGCTTTAACGGCAAAGTTTTTGATTCAACAACTTTCCATAGTTAATTCAAAGACGGGCGTTTTTGATTCAAAAACTTCCTTGCTGTTGAAACATTTTGAAGTAAACAAAAAATAGAAAAAATTTTTTTCAAACTTAAATTTTCGGGAAAAATATGTACATACATATACATATGTATATGCAATATATAATTACAAATAAAGGTAAGTCACAATAATAATATTTATATATTATTATAATATATTAATATTATATGTACATTTGTACGTTTAAAAATACATACATATATTTTGTATTTTCAGATTAAATATGCTTGATTATCCCATTTTCCAATAGCGAGCAATCGAGGTAAAACTTGTCGGCGATTATTGCGCAGAAACCTACAAATCTGGCGGTCGGAAAACAATGTAAGTTAATATAAAGAATGTGTTATGAAATAATAAAATAAAATCAGTTGTGTTTATGTGTTTGTGTGTGTAAAAAGCCCTACAGACAGTGATAGACATTTGATATATCATTTGAGGTGCAGGATTGATGGATATTTGTGCCACTACTGCCTACAAGTTTCCATAATCTTTATATTGGCGGTGTGAAAATGAGATGCAAACCTTTGTGGCCGTGTCTCTTTCCACACATCGTGTTGTTCAAATGATGCATCAAATGACCATCACCGAATGGAAAAAGTTTCTTTGGTGAAACCGGGCCTTAGTATTAATATTACTATGTAAACATATATTATATAAAAACAAAACTAAATAAAATAATATCTAGTATATTAAAAAAAATTACTATTGTTTACAATTTTTTTGAGATTAACTTAAATGCGTAAGTATTTGCTTTAATGGTGCCCGTTTTTTGACCAAAAACTTTTGCGGTTAATTCAAAAGCAAAAGTTGTTAGCTTAAATACGAACAGTATTTGAATCAAAAACGCTCGCATCTTTGAAACAACAACGGAGCGTTTTTGGGCACATTTCAACTGCGGAAAGTTGTTCATTTAACGGCAAAAGTCTTTGTATTTACAACGTTTTTTTTTTTTCAGAGTATATTTTCCCGTTTTTGGCGTTTTCAAGTAGAGCGGTTATTAATTTAGATGCTGTCTAATTTCGGTATCAATCGGACAATCCAATCAAAAGTTATAAGCAAAAGTGTACATATAATACAACTCGAGATTTTTACAGAATAAACACTTTGAGAGCTTGCCATGAAAAGCCACGTAGCAAATTTTTATTCTTTCTTACGGTTTTATATAAAGCTTACCCTGACTTTGATATTGTCGAGTTTTGGTGTTGATCGTTCAATCCAAACAGAAGTTATAAGTGAAAATATACTTCGCATACAACCGAAGCTTCATATCGAGTTTGAACTTTGAGAGCTTCTCCTGCAAAACACAGTTTTCAGACTTAGTACAGTTTTGTTTGGAAGCGTCGATATGTACATACGAGTACAATAGATAATTATAATCAGTATATATGTATGTATGTAATAATAATAATACAATGGCGCTATTATAACTCTGACGAGTTTTATGGCCGAGCTTCTCTCCCAATTCGAGGCGTGCTACTTTTTGTTTTTTCTACTAATTGGGTGGAGCTACAGTTTTATGCCGGCTCCGAACGGCGAATGCATTTTTTGTGAGAAACTTTTTCATGGCCAAATACGCTCGGAGAGTATACCGGCCACTGCCGAGAGGTGACCGCTGCTCTTAAAAATCCAATAATTGGATTTTTACTAATTAGAAAAATTGTTTTGGTGTTTTGCTCGGACCGTGGTTTGAACCCGAGCCCTCTGGTATATCAGGCGAGCACCTTACCCACTGCACCACAGCGGCTACAGCGGCATGCCACACGCTACTTCTGTGTGGCAAATCATTAGATTTTAGCCAGCCTACCCTAAAGCAACCCAAATGAATGTAAAAAGATGTCATTAATATCTAAAATATTTTAAAATACTTAAATGTAAGGTGTTGCGCCTATTCATGGTAAATTGCAAACGTTCTGCAGCAAAAAATATTTTTACCGTTTCGAACTCTTATTTATTCAATACGTAGATTTCTTAACGAGCGCCTAAAATCATGCAACACTGCTGTTGCTGTTCATATTTATTTCTAAACATACACGTTGCGTTCTTGTAGTGGTCGGAAACTATCGATGGTTTCTGAACATCGTTTACACTATCGATGGTTTTCGACTATCGTTTGAACTATCGATAGTTTATTGAAAATTTGAAATGTGACCACTAGGCACCAAACAAACGTTAACCAGGGACCGATTTTAATCGTTATTTTCATTTCTTCGGATGAAAAAATCATTATGAAAACTTCTTTAACAATAAAATGCAAGTATGCCGACATAATGATTTTAGCACATTCTATCCAAATATGAGCTCATCTTTATTCTAAAGATTTTCATTTTTTAAATTTTTAAATAACCATTATTTACGATTTTTATTTTTTCGATCAAAAATAATTTTTATTTTTGAATTTAAATTTTTCCGATGAAACTTGATCGATATTTTATGATTTTTATTTTTTCGATCAAAAATAATTGTTATAATTGGATTTAAATTTTTCCGATCAACTTTAATCAATATTTTTTTATTTTTTCTCCGATCATAGTAAACTTTTTCAAACGTTAGTGAATCCTATATTTGATGGCTTGTAGTTGACGATTGTGCCAACATTGGCGCAGTTCTATTTGAGAACAAAATTTGCAAAAAAAAACAAGTTTTTAGAGTTTATTATGATCGGAAAAATTTAAATCCAATAATAAAAATTAATTTTGATCGAAAAAATAAAAATCATAAAATATCGATCAAGTTTCATAGGAAAAATTTAAATCCAGTAATAACAATTATTTTTGATCGAAAAATAAAAATCATAAAATATCGATCAAATTTCATCGAAAAAATAAAAATCAAATTATAACGATTAAAAATGATTTTTTTATAAAAATGATAATCGTTACGGTCCCTGACGGTAACTATTCCATGCAGGGTTTGAATTGCTGACTAGCAAGTAGTCAAAGCAACATAAATACGACTGTGCATTCTAGTCGCATGGTCGTTTAAAATGTAATTACCCAAAAACATTAAAATTACACTACAATATGGGTATCAAACGAAAGGGGATGACCCCAGGTTTCATTTGGACTTCGATATAATTGGATTAGGTCAGCTCATAATTGTGGAAAAGCGGATAAATATGGATACGGAATACGAATATAGAATACCGAACACCGCAAAATGGGTATCAAATGAAAGCGCTTGGCTAGGGCCATCATTTGGTCGAGTCTTAACTGATCTAAAAAATACCCATCATCCAGAAATTGTTATGGAAGATCGAAAAAAATATCAATTGCTCATAACAATTATGATTATTGATGATGGAAAAATTTTTCCATTGCTCAATAATTGTTATCAAGTGATTTGTATATTTATTTGTTATAATTGTTATGGTCTCTGGTTAATATATTAATTTTTTTGAACAAGAATAAATGGCTAATAAATAAATAAAACAAAACAAGGTACTGAAAAAAGTTTTATTGGATCATCTTCTATTACTTTCATGTATTGGTAAGAATAAGACCAGGACAGGTGGGCAAAGTTTGTTTACATTCGGGTGAAATCGGGTGAGCTCATTTAAAACAGATGTGTTTGTGGATGTATTTGCTGCCGGACAGCAAAAGGCGGTTACAGTGTGAGCGTAGCCGTAGACCAAGGGTGCTCAACGCTCTCGTATTGAATGGGGAAACTCCAATACATCTACAAAAATTTATTAGTGCACTCAGAAAAAATTTGTGTTAGATTCAAAAAAAAAGTTACAAACTACAAGTAAATTTTTTTTGTACGATTGGAAAATTTTACATACAACATAAATACATACACATGTACAATATTTACAACATACTTTATTTATATTAAATTAAGATATGAACTCGTACATTCAAAAAAAAATGTAACTACATATTACATAATAACAATAAGTGATAAGTTTATTCAAGGCTGTTTAATAAATTGTCAATATTTATTGTCGAATCAGAGGTGGAATTGCTTCCAAATGCTTTTGTGATAAAAGGTTTCTTTGGTTTGTATTGATAAACTTAAGATTAGAAAAGGCTTTTTCGCAAATATAAGTGCTTCCGAACATGGATAAGTATTTTAAAATTTTATTTCTTATGAGTGTATACTTGTCATATTTTATTTCTGTCATATATGTAACTTACTGTAATTATTAATTTATATACGTACCTATAATTAATTAGCATAGACTGTGACTCGCAATAATATTTCAGCAAAAAAATTTTAATTTCTATTTTCTTATTAAAATCTACTTTTATTTTTCTTCAAATAATTTGAAATACACTTTTGCCACACATTTTTCAATATTAACTAGAAATTTTGTTCAGTTTTTTCGTTTGCCTACAAATCGCACCCTAAATAAAAAAATTACACAACTCAAAATTTTTTGAATCCATGAATAACGTTTTTAGGGACTGCTAAATGTTAGTCTCCTCCCAGAAGCAGTCTTCTTCTTTACCCAAGGTTTTACCTCAAAGCTTCGTTTGTAAAGAAAAAGGGTTTCTTGCATTTCTTCCATTTCTTTTATATTTATTTGAGTTTTGAGTTATGTCGCTTTTGAATTCAAGAATTCAATTTTTTCAAAAAAAATTTATTTTCAATTTGTTAGTGTAATTTTCAATTTCATATGGGAAGGGCGACGCCAACGTAGCTTCATATGGGAAGGGCGAAGCTTACGTAGCTTCGCACTTCCCATATGAAACTAATAGGGGCGTCAGAATGAATACTTTTCCGTCAATCCAGCAATCCGTTTAACTGACAGCAGAGTGGAATTACATGTATTTGAATGAAGATCGACACAATCAGTACTTCAACTTTGCCGTAACAAATATATGAAATTGAAGTATGTGTCAGTTAAACGCTGCTGGATTGCCGGAAAAGTATTCATTCTGACGGGCCCATAAATCACATTCATTTGAAATTTTTTATACCTGAGGGCATATGGCAGGGGAAGAAAATTTTATTTTTATATTCAAAGGGCGAATTTGTATCCGTGCCTATGTCTGGGGGAAAAACAAAAACAAATGTGATTCAAGGGCATAGGCATGAGCATCTATGCCGTAGACTCTCCCAAATCACCCGAAACTATCGTCAAATATCGATATACTATCGATAGTTTGCAAAAAACTATCGTACACTATCGATGGTGCTGACTATCGACAATTTCCGACCTCTCCGTTCTTGTATACCCAGATATGTAGATATGTCAAAAAACATAGAAGCATACAAGCGCTTTATGCAAAACATTAATTCATCTCCTCCACTAAAATGCTTAAATAATAAGTAAATAAGTATGTACATACATCGTACATATCTACATATCCATATATCGTCGTACCATACGAAAACTAGCATTTCCTAATTTTTTTACAAAGAAATTCTATGAAAGAAATTTTAAAATTGCTATTTTTCGTATGGTACGACGATATGTACTTACGTATACATATGTTTTTGCAACTCACTTGTAGTTTAGAAATCTCCATTTATTAACCCTGCAAAAAATGTGCGATCAATCCCGAAAGAGATTTGTCCTCGATTGAGCTCTTTCGAGAACAATCGGTCCACAATTAGTCCCCAATTGTTCTCGTACGGGTATAAATGTAGACTAATTGTAGACCAATTGTTCCAGAACGGGTATAAATGTAGACTAATTGTAGACCAATTGTTCCCTATCGGGTATAAATGTAGATTGACCGCTATCATTCCGAACGGGTACAAATCTAGATTCCTTAAATGTAGACATTTTACAAAAATATGCAATGTATTTAAAAAATTGTAGAACAACCGGTAAAACGAATTGAACACCCTTTTTTAATAACAATTTTAACAAAATGTTGCCTAAAATATCCTATGAAAAAATCCTTTTCATTACGCTCATATAATGCATATACTCAAAACTTGCAATTTTTTAAATTTATTTATTGAGATTTTTTTACAAAAGTAAAACATTATATAATCTTTATTTAAATATGCATGAACATTTACAATTTTTTAAGGAAAAATCTACATTTGTACCCGTTCGTGCTGAAAGCGATTGATCTACATTTGTACCCGTTGGGGATGAAAGCGATTAATCTACATTCGTACCCGTTCGGGATGAAAGCGATTGATCTACATTTGTACCCGTTCGGGATGAAAGCGATTGATCTACATTTGTACCCGTTCGGTATGTTAGTGATTAATCTACATTGGTA
Organism: Urophora cardui; assembly: GCA_960531455.1. Classification (NCBI taxonomy): domain Eukaryota; kingdom Metazoa; phylum Arthropoda; class Insecta; order Diptera; family Tephritidae; genus Urophora; species Urophora cardui. Next base: position 113,489,061 of record OY482670.1, on the reverse strand, counting down.
CCCGTTCGGGTATACAAGTTGAACAATTAGTCTCTTCATAGGACATGCTCGAACAAATGCGATCAATTCACTCCATATAAAGGGATGTAAAATTGTATTAGTCGTATTTCAAAGAAAGACGCATTAAAAATATTTTTCGAAAGAAAAACTCTTTATTTTTTTTTTATAACGAAGAAAGACGCTTTATTTTTTTTTTACTATAAAGAAAGACGCATTCAAATATTTTTTAGGAAAGAAAGACGTATTCAATTTTGTTTTTTCTTTGTCAATATTAATGCCAATGCGTCTTTCTTCATCGAACTATTTTATAATGCATCTCTTTTCGTCGAAATATTTTTTAATGCGTCTATCTTCTTCGACATGTTTTGTAAAGCGTCTTTTTTCCCCGAAATATTTTTAATGCGCCTTTTTTCATCTACAAATTACTGGCATGCGTATTTCTTCTTCCGGAGCGACGATATGTACAAATGTAAATAAATACTAGGGTGTGCTATAAAATTTCAATCAAAATAACAAAAAACCTGTTATTCCAAGCAAAGGGTGCTCCAAGCTACGTATAGCTTCTAGAAGGCTGCACGAATGGATTCGAAACGGCCAACAAAATATTCGCGGCCGTCCAATTACAGTACCTACTTGTTTCTGTCGTTTTAGAATAAGCGCAAGTAGAGCACAACCATAAACAGAACCAATACAATTACTTATTCGTAGCGACAATTACATGACCTTAAAAAGGTTCTGCAAATAGTGTACACTACTTGCGAATACTTCGAATATAATCGAAATATATGTATGTATGTACATACATATTTTCATAAACACACATCCAGACGTTGTGTTCAGCAAAATTACGCTTCTAGTGTGAGTGTGTGTATGTGCATATGCATACACACTAGGGCGGGTCGATTGGTAGAGGTCAAAAAAAAATTAACAGGGACACATCGCAATTATAAAAATTTGGGTAATTTCAAGCTTTTTTGCCCAAGAAAACATATGTCTAAAATAAATTTCGAACCAGAGCTTTTTACGATCTACATATTTCCAACTGTTCTAATAATAATAATACAATGGCGCTATTATAACTCTGAAGAGTTTTATGGCCGAGCTTCTCTCCCAATTCGAGGTGTGCTCCTTTTTGTTTTTCCTACTAATTGGGTGGACCTACAGTTTTATGCCGGCTCCGAACGGCGAACGCATTTTTTGTGAGAAGCTTTTTCATGGCAGAAATACTCTCGGAGGGTATGCCGCCCACTGCCGAGAGGTGACCGCTGCTCTTAAAAAACCCAATAATTGGATTTTTACTAATTAGAAAAATTGTTTTGGTGTTTGGCTCGGACCGTGGTTTGAACCCGAGACCTCTGGCATAGCAAGCGAGCACTCTACCCACTGCACCACAGCGGCCACAACTGTTCTATATATTTTAAAATAACTCGGTAACCAATACTTCGATTCTTTTGATTTTTTCGGCATTAGTTAGGAAACTTAATTGGCATATTAAGGTGGTTTTATGAAGGAAATAAAGTCCTCCCGAAATTCGCGGAACAACCCGATTTGGAATATAATACGGAAATCTATACCTAAAATTTTCCTTAATATATTAAAATATAGAGGTCGTGCAAATGCCTCCAAATTCCTTTCTCCTTTTATATCAGTGATGATACATAATTTTTTTCAAAGTCTTTAATGAACAAGAAAAACATTTCTTATCATTAAAAAAATGGAACATATGTTTGTTGGGCTTTTATTTTTTGGTCTACCTTAATGCCATATGCACATTTAATAAACAAACAAACCAAAGAAGCAACAAGGTTTTGCGAATACTTCATAACATGGTTATTATTATGTTCTATTCTATCGTGGCGAATAGTGTACACTAATCGCTCCAACAGAGCAAATAGAAATAGTATTTGTATTCCAAATGAAAAGTATGGGTTATATTCGTATCTGCATTGAAATTGTGCTGTGACTAATTGTACAATGCATAGAGTATTCGCAAATATAGCAGAGGCAAATGGTATTGTGCAGAGGTCTAATAGCTTCCCCCTTCCATATGAAACTCAATCACATTCATTTGAAATTTTTTATGCCTGTGGGCACACGGCAGGGACAAAAAATTAATTTTTTATTTAAAGCGCGAATTTTTATATGTACCTATGTTTTAACTGGAGCAAAACAAAACCAAAAGTGATTCAAGGGAATAGGCATGAACATTTACATATGTTCCAAGCCAGTCATAGGCACGCCATGCCACAATTTTGCCCAGTTGATTTACACGTACCATCGTACCAATGTAGTAGGTAGAAATCGCTCCGCATTCTGCGACAAAATCTCTCTCTCATCTCTGCCGATCATCATTCCAAGCCAATATTAGATTTATAAAATTTGTTCACCCTAAATAGCAAAAGAAAGAGAAAACAAAAAACATTATTCGCAAGTTCAGGATATCATAGCGTAGCTACCTAGGATGTATTGAATAATTTCAATAAACCCATGTATACGTATGTGTGTGCAAACATTTTGTCAAACATTTATTACCTTTTCTATTGCTTAAATATTTAATTTCCTGCAAAACAAATCGCTTCCTGCGGCACTTACTACAAAAGGTTACGTATACGCAACGTTGCATCGTTGAAAATGCGTCAAAGGTTGCTGAGTAAAATTTTTGTGCGAGTGAATGCAAACGAAATATTAAATTTCATTTAGTTTACATGCATAATATATGTATGTTTGTGCATATACGAGTTTCAATTTACTGCATAAATTTCGAGCAGAAAATATTTCGTTGACATATTTTTTATTGTTTTTTTTTTTTGCTTTTTCTAAAACTTTTAATAGCTGTGCAAGAAGAAAGTGAAAACAAATTTGCTCTGCTGTTACTTGCGATCAAAAATTGAGGGTAAAAATGAAAGAATAATTATATGTAACATATAATGATCGAAATTTTTTAATAGGTGGCAACCCTACTAAAGTATTTTCAATTAAATTTTGTTTTGAAATTCTATAATCTTAATACTGATATTTTAATATTTTATTTATTTGATCAATGTAATTGAGTTTTAAGTTTTTAAACAGTTGGCAACCCTTATTAAAGAATTATGTTTGACTTTAAGCTTTCAGTTATCTATATACGTAAATCTCTTAAGTCTAGTATTTTATAAAAAAATCGTTTTATTAAAACATCCTAACTAGAGTTATGTGGGTACTTCATGGACGTATTTATTTGCGTTTTCAGTTTATTAAAAAAAACTTAACTTCAGTTAGGAATTATAATTTTTTTTATCAATTTGTTTTCATAGCCTAAGTCGAAATAGGTTATTTTAAGTGATTTTTTTTTTTATTTTTACACAATTTATCCTGAGCTAGGTTTTTTTGTTAGAATATTTTTCTCATTTCATGCGTTATTATCTTCAGTTAGGTTTTTTTGTTGGAAGCAAGTGGATATGATAAACTGAGATAAGAGATTTTTCAAGGATATATATCATACATGGCCACCCAATGGCTCCAGTGACTCCGTTTGTCTCCCAACAACATCGCTGTGGCTCCAAGTGGCTCCCAACAACAAGCAAATCAATTTCGACAGAATAACGCACATTTCTTTTTTTCACAGAAATCGTCGTCGCGGCGAGCACTCAAACCTAACGGTCCAGCTTCGACCGACATTCATTGTGTAGTTACGCCTTCATACATACATACATATGTACATATGGTTGTACATTTATATCTGCTACCTCGTTCATGTTGTTTAGCAAAATATTTGAATGCCTAGCTGCAGCATATCTATACATATGTATGTATGTAGGTACATTGTACATTTGTTCTTTTCAAAATGACATCTAAGAATAGAAAGTGCTCATCGTATGATTTTTTTATGTATGTTGTTGCAATAAACCGTTATTTGGCAAAATAATATTTTTATAACTCCGAGAAGAAGGTTGTTGCAATTTTTATTGATGTTGTTGTCGTGTGGCTCCCTTATGCTTAATTTGTGGCCACCTATGATATATATTATAGAAATTCAATTTATTATTATATATTGTATACATAAAACACCTTTTTTCATCAATTAAACTTTAATGTGGCCGCTGAGGCGCAGTGCGTAGTTAGAATGCTCGCCTGCTATACCAGAAGTCTCGGGTTCTAACCCAGTCCGGACAAACACCACAAAAAAAATTTTCTAATTGATTAAAACCCAATTGTTGGGTTTTTATAAATAGCGGTCTCCTCTCGGTAGTGGGCGGCATACCCTCCGAGTGTATTTCTGCCATGAAAAGGCTTCTCACAAAAAAGCATTCGCCGTTCGGAGCTCGCATAATACTATAGGTCCACACAAATAACAATAGTTAAGAAGCACACCTCGAATTGGGAGAGAAGCTTGGCAATAAAACTCGTCAGAGTTTTAATATCGCCAGTGTATTATTATTGTTATTTTCTTTTATTTATTAATATTGATAGTTAAGCTTAAAAGCTAGAAACTAACAGATATTTTTATACCTTTCATGAGAATGAAATGGTATTATAACTTTGTGCCGAAAATAAAATCTTGAAAGTACTAGAAGGAGGCGTGACAGACCCATCAATATATATACCGATATAATCAGAATCATGAGCTGAGTCGTTTAAGCCACGTCCGTCTGTCCGTCCGTCCGTCCGTCTGTGTGAACGCAAACTAGTCCCTCAGTTTTTGAGATATTTGATTGAAATTTGGAACACGGGTGACTTTTGGTGCTCAATCGATCATTTGTCGGAATTGGCCGAATCGGACCACTATAGCATATAGCTCCCATACAACCGATTGTTCAGATATACACAATTTGGGATATAACTTCTCCCTTTTTACAGCTAAGGACACGAAACTTTGGGGTATTTGTACCCATATTGACCCAAAGAAGGTTACCGAAAATTATCAAGATCGGACCACTATAACATATAGCTGCCATACAACCGATTGTTCAGATATACACATTTTGGTGTATAACTTCCCCATTTAAACAACTAAGGACATGAAATTTTGAAGTATTTGTACACATCTTGGCCTAAACAAGTTTACCGAAAATTATCAAGATCGGACCACTATAACATATAGCTGCCATACAACCGATTGTTCAGATATACACATTTTGGTGTATAACTTCCCCATTTAAACAGCTAAGGACATGAAATTTTGAAGTATTTGTACACATCTTGGCCTAAACAAGTTTACCGTAAATTGTCAAGATCGGACCACTATAACATATAGCTGCCTTACAACCGATTGTTCAGATATACACATTTTTGGGGTATAACTTCTCCCTTTTTACAGTTAAGGACACGAAACTTTGGGGTATTTGTACCCATATTGACCCAAAGAAGGTTACCGAAAATTATAAAGATCGGACCACTATAACATATAGCTGCCATACAACCGATTGTTCAGATATACACATTTTGTCGTATAACTCCTCCATTTAAATAGCCCAGACACCATTTTTTCTAATAAATCGTTCCATAAATAACCTACAAAATTGAAATTATAAATTATACTAAATCAGGCTATGTACAACATACATAGGTAGCTTTTCATTTCCCCACTCATGAAAGGTATGAAGTCTTCGGTACGGCCGAAGACAGCCGCGCTCTTACTTGTTTTATATAGCACTGGTAACTCAGGCCTTCGTCTAGTTATTATTGTTATTAAACTTTAATCGTGTAGCCTTTTACAAGGTATGGATCCTAGTAACATGGAGGAAGAAGACTTTCTAAATATGGATTATAGTAGCGACGTCTCAATTAAGGACCAATTTTTTAACGATAGTCAGTCGGACACGGGGTCAGATAGTGCTGATTAGCCTATGCCTTCCTACACCTTTTTGCGATCTTCTGAATATTTTTATAACCGCTTTATATACGTTTTATATAACTGTACATGACTGTGTTTCCGGACAACCTAAGTGTTATATGTGTCATGAGACCCTTGCAAATCGTGGTGGCAATGGAATAGCATCGTCCTTATTCAAACACTTAAATAGTTTACCATTCAATATTAAACATGTCGTTTTTTATAGCGATTGCTATCCTGGCCAAAACCAAAACTCTTTTATTAGTACTATGTTTTAAATCTTCATGCAAGGTGATACTAACATTGAGAAAATTTATCACAAGTTTTTGGTTCCTGGTCATACGCATATGGAGTGTGCTGTAGACATGCCTTAATTGAACGAAAAAAAAAAAAAAAACGAATATAAAGATTCACCACTGGGTTTATAAACATATGTATTTTGCACATGACTCTATATGTCGATTCCATCACAATTACCAGCTGTTTTCTATCAAACAGTAGTCCTACCGCGCCCCTTTTTTCGGCGGTTCTAGCTGTTATAGCTTTGAACCTCTAGCTTGGGAGTCTTCATTAATCATTTCCGGATAAACCAAGCTTCTTGTGGTGATTTCCCTAGTACCATGCCTTTTTCAGTATTCGGTAAAATAAAATGCAAATTCAGTTCGGGTTGAAAACGATCCGCGGCGTAGGATTATGGATTATTTTTTTCAGACCTAAACAACAATGATTAGCGAAACGATTTTTATTTTATTTCATTCATTTCAAACAAAAATTAAAAGTCAAAAACTCTAAGACTTTTAATTCCACTACTTAGTTAGTTATATCCACTTAAATGGTCGTTTCGGGACGTTTTCGACCCGAACGTAGGTCTACGCTTAAAACCACTTAATTCGAGTTAAATGGAAATAAAAACCTTATTGGGAAGAATTCAACACAATAAAAGAACTTAACTAGAGTTAATTCTGCTTTTCGTAAAAATTGCATCCAATAAAAGAACTTAAGTTATAAAAGACAATTTTTTGCAATTAACCTTGCTTTAAGATTTCTGGTTCACAACTATTCCTTCTCTAACACTACAAATCCATTATTTCCCCTTTTAAAAATCCGAATTGGCCCAATGGTTTGAATTTTGACAAAAAATAGAATTTTCTCCGTTCACCGTATTTTGAGTTAGGCTACTTTAATTTGCGGGCACAGATATGTATGTATCAGTGGCGGACCTAGCATAAATTTGCTGGGCAAGCCTATGTGTGAAGCATTGCCATTAGCCATTTTAAATGGCCCATTTATGTAATTTTCTTTGCAGTATTATCTACAAGTCCGATTTCGCTACGTCATTGACTTTGATTAAATTCGATTTGCATATTTAGTTTGTTGTTTATATTAGGCATGGGTAACACTGCGCTGCGCGGCGCAATTGCGCTAACACCAACCCTGGCGTTATTGCGCTAACCCCGATTTGGGAAATGCGCCAACTCATTATAGCGCCAACTCAATATTGCGCCAACTCAATTTTGTAATATAAAACCGACTCAATTTCGTGCGCTAACACCAGCACCAATATAGCGCTAGTGTAAAATGGCGCAACCACAACGCCAATAACAGCACCATAGTGTATGTATACGTATGACACCGTCACAATTATGTATGCTTGATAGTGATCTATGTGACTCTAATTTCCAGCATATTTTCACAAATATACGGAATATGTTTCCAAATGATTATGAAAATTTTAATTAATTGTGCCCTCGTATATGTAAGCAGAATTGCGCCAAAAGAAATAAAACGGGGATGGTGAACAGTAACAAGCGAAAAAATGTTATTTATCGATTATTCCATGACAATTGCGCTAAAGGTGTTATTGCGCCAGTACCGTGAGTTGGCGCCACGAGTGGCGCTGGAGTTATTGTATCAGCGCCAAAAAAATTGCGCCATTACCCATGGCTAGTTTATATTCATACCGTATGAAACTGAATGTATTGGGATAAATCGAGAAAATGAAGATGATGAAGAATAATTAAGTTTTGATATACAATGGGTAATATGAAAATATGTATGCATATGACTTTTGTAGTTTTAACTGTACCTACTTTTGGTCAGCACATCAACATACCTGAATCAGGCGAAAGTAAATTCAAGTTCTTCAAACGCAAATGTCAAACAACGACGAATGACATGCAACAAACAAAGCTGGCGCAGCATAATGGAATGAATTTGGAAAAATGTTCGGTCAAGTATTCTGGTTCGGTTTCGGATTCGGGAGAGTATTTGGAAAAATATTCGAGAAATTATTCGAGCTCGGTTTCGGGAAACTATTCGTTTAAGTATTCGGAAAATGGAATGAATTTGGAAAAATATTCGGTCAAGTATTCGGGTTCGGTTTCGGATTCGGGAAAGTATTTGGAAAAATATTCTGGTTCGGTTTCGGATTCGGGAAACTATTCGGGAAAATAATCGGAAAAATATTCGGTCAAGTATTCTGGTTCGGTTTCTGATTCGGGAAAGTATTTGGAAAAATATTCGAGAAATTATTCGAGCTCGGTTTCGGGAAACTATTCGTTTAAGTATTCGGAAAATATAATGAATTTAGAAAAATATTCGGTCAAGTATTGGGGTTCGGTTTCGGATTCGGGAAAGTATTTGGAAAAATATTCGGGTTCGGTTTCGGATTCGGGAAACTATTCGGGAAAATAATCGGAAAAATATTCGGTCAAGTATTCTGGTTCGGTTTCGGATTCGGGAAAGTATTTGGAAAAATATTCGAGAAATTATTCGAGCTCGGTTTCGGGAAACTATTCGTTTAAGTATTCGGAAAATAGAATGAATTTGGAAAAATATTCGGTCAAGTATTGGGGTTCGGTTTCGGATTCGGGAAAGTATTTGGAAAAATATTCGGGTTCGGTTTCGGATTCGGGAAACTATTCGGGAAAATAATCGGAAAGATATTCGGTTAGGTATTCGGGAAAATATTCGCATCAGATTCGGGAAAATATTCGCATCAGATTCGGGAAAATATTCGCTTCGGACTCGGGAAAGTATTCGAAAAATTCCTTTGAAAAATAACCATTCACTTGTGTGACTTGCAAGAATAATTGAATAACGTGAATAAAAATTTAGACATTATTCAAAGTTATCTGAATGAAGAATAGAAATGTATTCCCTAATCAAAATTATTCTGCTGAAGAATAAAATTTGAATAACCAAATTATTTTGAATGAAGAATAAACATTTACGTTTGTTTTTAAAATAATAATAATTTATTTTTTATTGGAATAAAAATTCATTCAAAAACGCCCATTCCTGGTATGTACATACATATCGCCGTTTAAGCTTCGTAACCGCCTATATCGAAATTGAAATTTGCCAAACTTTAACTGCTGGCGCCCATCTCCATCCATAAACCATACCATAAATTTGGTCTTTTGGCAAGCTCGGGCAGCTCTACATTTCCTTCTAATGTCCTTTTCAGCTCCAAAGCCGTAGAATTGGGCGTCAGGAATTCAATTTCAATTTTTAGCACAAATGTCGTTTACGCGATTATGAAAGTCTCACTTATGTTAGACTATGCTATGAAGTTTAAACGGCGATATGTCTAATATGAAATGCCAAAAGTCAAACAAACAAATTTATGTGTGCTCTTGTTTCTCTGGTGTGTTGGCTGACTGGGTTTCTGTTTGTTTTGATAACAACTGTGGCATGCAATTTTCAACAACGGAAATTTGATACAAAGCTTAACTACCGCATACATACATACATATATACCTAAACCAGGGCTGCTCACCTCATAGGCACTCAAAGCACAATTGTTTTTGTTTTGCTCCGAATCATAGGCACAGATACATATTTGCACTTGAAATATGAAAACAAAATTTTCTTCGCACTCCCATAACCCTTCTGTTACATTTAGGTCATTTGATGACCTTTTTTTGTTTAATTTTCTCATAAATGCTAATATGAACAAAATTTTCCTTCAATGTATTTCTGTATTGAGGAAAATCCTTTCGCAAAAGCATAAAAAGAAGGATTTTGCATTATCAAACAAGTGGTAACATCAAGAGTTACGTGTGCGCCCCTTCAGGTCATTCAGTGACCGTCAGTGTTATTTTGTGCGCAAAAGCTGATTTTTATTAAATTCGTATAAAAATGAAAGAGTGAAAGCTTCGGTAAGTATTTTAATTCCAATATTTTATTATTTGTGATATATTTGCAGATTAATATATCTATGGTTTAGAGCCAAATCGCCTGACACAAAGCCAAATATCATTCATAATGATGTGGATGTTGATGAGTGTAGTGAAGTTGAGGGCGAAAACAATATAGTCGATTAGTTTGAGCCCGATGGTTCTTCTTACGAATATGCAGGAAGTGATAACGACGAATTAATTGACCTTGTATTGGAAAATGAAGGTAGTACCCACTCCCGTGTATTATTCCACAGATAGAAATATTGAGTGGTCAACGTAGCCGATTAGGCAGAATAGTGGTAGGACCACAATAGAAAATATAATTTACCGAAACAGCTTCTATAATTCTACAAAATCAGAAGTGCATACAACTGACAAGTTGTTGAAACATATGCATACAAAAGACAAACCAATGTATGGACAAATCGTACAGAGTTACCGTTTCCACAATCTTTGGTCTTGAACATAAAAATTAAAAATATATTAAGTATATGCATTTAAATAAGTGTATAATCCGATAAATAATCAATTGAACTAATACATTTTGAAAATTTCCATTGAAATTATACTTCCATATCGATATATATGAAAAACACAGGTAAGGTCATTCCGTGACCTTAATGTCACATGCGTAAGTTTTTTTGAATGTAACAGAAGGGATAAAGCCTAGTACTGAGTTCACCGCCGTGAAATTTCGCCAGCAACATGCATTTATTTTGCCGTGAAAAGTTTCAAGAAAATTTTTTTGTCAAATGAGAATAAATGCCAAAACGAAAACTGAGCAAATGTAAAAATAAAAAATTTGGAGCATCGCCTTAGAACCAACTTTCAAATTTTGGCCAATAACAAAATTTTATACAAAATTTAAATTTCAATTTCAACAAATGTCACTTTTCACTCGAAAATAAATAGCATTGTACATTTTAATTGTCGTGAAAAAATGTTGCTGGCATAATGTTGCTAGCATGTTGCGCAACGTTTTCACGGCAGGAACTCGGTACAACTTTGTCGTGAAATATCTGTGAAATTTCACACATGTCTCACAACTAGTTTTTTTGTATGGATTTTGACAGCAGTTTCACGTGAAACTCGAACTCAGTACTATGCTTAAGCACTCAGATATGAAAAAATTTTTATATGTATGTGCCTATGATTCATATTGAATGTGCAGAGCAAAGGCACTTTGTATAGGAGCTCGAGCACTGCCGTAAGAAATCGAAATTTACAATAACAAATGTGTAATGAAAAAAAAATTAAAAAAATGAAAGCACTGTAAAAAATTTGTATTCAAAAACTTTCATATAAAAAATAAAAAAAATTTGTATGTATTTGATACTACCATTTGAAAATAAATTCTAAAATAATATTTTATTGGAATTCATAAAAAAATTTAAATGAGCAAAAAAAATTTTCAGTGCATATACAAAATTTGTAGATGTATTGAGTTTTGTACTTTCAATACGAGAGCGTTGAGCAGCCCTGACCTAAAAGTTGGTGACAGTGTCAACAAAAGTAATTTTAATGAGTTATTAAGCTCGTTGAGTCGATGATGAGCAAATAATAGCTTTCATTTTATTTTTAGCTCAGCGTATGAGAAATTAATGCACGCACAAACAAGGTCGCAATGCAATTAAAGTAGATTGAGTTTAAATAGTATTTTGCTGGTGCGTTGACCAAGTAAGTCAAGGTCACACTTAAATATTCTGTAATATGATATTTTAATAAGGAACAAACATCACATGAGGGAATGCAGCATTAGGCTAAATTTGATTAATCGGGAAATACGTACATATATTTTTCTGTTCTTTATTTTATTTAATCTCACTTTACTTTGTTTTGTTACTCAATTGCCACATGTTAGAATCATTCATCACAAACGTACATACACAATTATGTATGTCAAATTAAGCATGCATACATGAGTACACACATATGTATTTGCATCTATCTAATTAAATTATAAGCAGCACCTACAAACTCCTTTCAGATCACTAGCCAATTACTAAGCAAACTACCCAACGCATTTCACATAGCGCGCAGATAATGAATAAAGACCCGGAATTTCCATTCAAAGGCGCCTATTGTTAAAAGCTAATTACTGTGGGCTGCATAACAGCTGGGTGCCCCAACTGCAGCTTCGCATCTCAATAATCTTTTGCAAATTTCTAACGAATCACAGCACATATGTATGTATTTATGTGCAAATAATTGTGTTATAATTTTATAATTTTCAAAGAGTGTAAATTAATTTACTGACCAATATAATTGTGTAAGTCTAACTCACCCTAAATACACTCCATGGCGGTATTTGCATGTAAATATTAGGTAAATTTTTTGAGTCGTTTTTTGTTGGTTTCATAATCATTTTTAAAAGCAACAGAACTTTTAGAAATTGTAAGCAACTCTTAAATAACTTATCACAATCATACCACTTGGCTAACTAACTAGTTAGTTTTTGCATCTGAAACCTACCACTTCGCTGACTAGTCAGTGTTACATATAAGTACATTATATGTAGTATCTCCGACCACTATCTTGTAGCAGCCAAGGTACGCACCCGCCTCTGTGCAGCAAAGAATGTGCCAACAGGACAGCAAGGAAAGTTTGAAGTCGAAAGGCTGCACGTGACGCAGACAGCCAATGAATACACCACTCGGCTCTCACTCCTGCTCTCTGGGAGCAACCCTTCACCAAACGATGTATCTGAGGAATGGAAACACATCGCTCGTTCACTTCGCACAGTGGAAAATAATGAGGAGTTTCGGATTAAAAATCTATAACTTTTTTGTTAATGTAGATAGAGTTTCCAACTTTTCGCATATATATAAAGCAAAACGTTGGGCTTCTTGTCCATGAAAAGAAATCGTATACAACAACAAAAATAAATAAAAATGAAAAAGATAAATGTTGAATTCAATTTTTTTTTATACATTTTACTTTAAATGTAAGAATAATATTTAAAGACAGTGCATTTATATACAATATACTAGAAAATACAAGTCAAGTCAAGTAATTTTCCATATAATCAATTTTATATAATTAGTATAGATAACAGGCACTCTCATACAAACGAAAAATAAACTATAAATTAGCAACATAAATTATAAATTAGTTAACATTCAGTAGCAGCAGTGTGTCTTCATCAAGTTCCTGCACATTTCTATTAAACGATTTCCTAATGCTACTGATGTAGGGATCGGAAGTATACAGAAGAGTGTGAAACATATCTTCATTGGTAGCTAATCGAGAGCATTTTCTGGCATGACATAAGCGAAACTTTTTGTAATCCTTATTACGAGAATTTTTTAGATTATTTAAAAGTAATGTATTTTTCTTTTTATCAGATTTCCTTATTGCTTCCACAAGTTTAGCTTCTGTACCTTCTCCCCTAGCACGTAAAGCTTGAAGATATGCATCATAAATGTGGTCAAATCCATATTCATCCAGAAGAATAGTATTTTTCCTTTTCTTGTTAGATTCTGGTGCATCTACATATGAAACACAATGGTCTTCCGCGTTTTCCAGAAGAAACAGAAGAGCTGGCTGTTTCAACTTCCATATCTGGTAAAGATACACAGTATTCCGAGTCCAACCAAATACAGTTCTTATCTAAAAACGTTTTAATTTTTCGCGACGCTTGAGCCCATCTTGCACTAAATGACGGAATAATCTGCTTTTGTAGATGATTAACGATGAAACACACATTTTCTTCAGAAACTTCGTATTTACTTTTTAAAATTGTATATAGTGCCTCAACTTTTGTTCCTTCCTCAATATAGGGAAGTATTAATTCACGTTTCGAACACCTGAACGCTGCCATTTCGACAATAAACTTAAGTAAAATCAATAATAATTAAAACTGAAAACTTTGTGTTTGATTTCCTCGGTGACTATGTTTTTATTTTTGAAATAGTACGAGTGTAAGGAGTTTTCGTTTTCCGGCTCTGGTTCTTCTTTCCCCAATAACTTCAAAAACCGCAAATATCCGCAGCCAATTTTTTTTACACGATTTTAAGAAATACCTGGGCTACAAATACGTATAAATTGTAATGCATAGGGAAGCGTAGCTAACTTTCAAAAGTCTCGGTGAACTTGGAATATATTTATGTTTTATGTTATTATTTAAAAACGTAAATTACTAATAAACTTGGACATAATTTGAAATGTTTAAACGTTAATTATCTGCAAAAATTACCTTTTCAAAAAGGTATAACACCATATACCCTCTATAGCAATTTTCTATAGAACCTTAACTTTTAAAGTGATGAAGCGAATCAGTTTGATTTGAATTTTTTCAGATATAGTGCACGGAAGTGTCCCAAAAACCTTCTTTTTACATGAAATTCCAGGAAAATTTTGTACTTTCAGATAGAATAGACATTTGACTATTAAATAAGATCAAATTGCTCTGTTACTGGCGACATTGAAAAATTGATTAAAAATATGCCCTTGTTCTAGCATTTTCCACTGTGCTTCGTATCGCCGCTGAGGAATCTATAGGATACAAGCGAGCTCGCAAAAACACCTGGTACGACAAGGAATGTCGCGATGCCTCGGAAAGAAAGAACGCCGCCTACAGGGCTACATTGTGTGCGGGCGCAACGCGAAGCGTATGGGAGCGTTATCGAACGGCGAAGAAGGAAGAGAGGCGCCTTTTTCGAAAGAAGAAAAGGGAGGCTGAAAGGCGCGAGTGTGAAGAGCTTGAGATGCTGGCGGGTAGGAACGATGCTCGAAAATTCTATCAAAAAATCAGGCGGATGACTGAAGGTTTCAAGACCGGGGCAAATTCCTGCCGGAATGATAACGGTGATCTGGTAACTGATGTCCAGAGCATACTTAAGTTGTGGAGGGATCACTTCTCCTCCTTGCTAGATAATGGGAACAGTGGAAGTGCGGAAGGAGAAGATGTACGACCCGAATCCCCAATAGCAGATGATGGTAGGCATGTTCCACCACCCGATCATGACGAAGTGCGAGTAGCGATGTCTCGGCTTAAAAATAACAAAGCCCCGGGCGCTGACGGTTTGCCAGCCGAGCTATTCAAACATGGTGGCGAAGAGTTGATAAGGAGCATGCATCAACTCCTATGCAGAATATGGTCGGACGAGCGCATGCCCGACGATTGGAACTTAAGTGTGCTCTGCCCAATCCACAAAAAAGGAGACTCCACAGTACGCGCCAATTATCGTGGGATAAGCCTCCTGAATATCGCATATAAGGTCTTAGCAAGTGTATTGTGCGAAAGATTGAAGCCTATCGTCAACAATCTGATTGGACCTTATCAGTGTGGCTTCAGACCTGGTAAATCTACCATCGACCAGATCTTCACAATACGACAAATACTGGAAAAAACCCATGAAAAAGGATCCGACACACACCATCTCGTTGTCGATTTTAAAGCCGCTTTTGATAGCACGAATAGGAATTGCCTGTATGCCGCAATGTCTGAATTTGGTTTCCCTGCTAAACTTATACGGCTATGCCAAATGACGTTGACTAACACCACCAGCTCCGTCAGAATTGGGAAGGACCTCTCCGAGCCGTTCGAGACCAAACGAGGTTTCAGACAAGGTGACTCTCTTTCGTGCGACTTCTTCAATTTGATGCTGGAAAAGATAATACGAGCTGCAGAACTTAACCATACAGGAAGCATCTTATATCACAAGAGTGTGCAACTGCTGGCGTACGCCGATGACATCGACATCATTGGCACTAACACGCGCGCCGTATGTTCTGCCTTCTCCAAGCTGGATAAAGAGGCTAAGAAAATGGGTTTGGCGGTCAACGAGGACAAGACGAAGTACCTCCTGTCATCACACAAAGAAACAGCACGCCTTGGCAGCCACGTCAATGTTGATAGCTACAAATTCGAAACTGTTAAGGACTTCGTCTATCTGGGAACCAGCATTAACACCAAGAATGATGTCAGCACGGAGATCCAACGAAGAATCACGCTTGCCAATAAATGCTACTTCGGACTAAGTAGGCAACTGAAAAGTAAAGTCCTCTCTCGGCAAACAAAAATCACACTCTACAGGACGCTCATCGTTCCAGTCCTCATGTACGGCGCAGAAGCATGGACAATTTCAAAATCAGATGAGATGGCACTTGGAGTATTCGAGAGAAAAGTTCTTCGTAAGATTTATGGACCTTTGCGCGTTGGCGTGGGCGAGTATCGACGGAGATTTAACGATGAGCTGTACGAGCTTTACACAGACATCGACATTGTTCAGCGAATAAAGATCCAGCGGCTGCGTTGGGTAGGTCATGTCGTGAGAATGGACGAAGGCGCTCCGGCCAAGAAAGCATTTCTATCGAAACCCGCTGAACGCAAGAGAAAAGGGAGACCTCCACTGCGTTGGGAAAATCAGGTGGACAGCGATGCTGCCTCCCTAGGTGTTCCCAAGAGGCGCCATGCTGCACGAAACAGAAGCAATTGGCGCGCTCTGTTGGACTCGGCCAGAATCGTCTAGACGGTTAAGCGCCAATCAAGAAGAAGAAGATATGTAGTATATGTACAAAACTTTCTAACAGGGACGTAGCGCTTATAAGAGAAATGGGGTAAAAGTCATATTTAACCATTATCATGAGAAAAAAAAAAGTTTTGGTCCTTAATAACCATTATAAAAAAAACAAAAAACTGTTTTGGGCCTAAATAACCGTTATGGCAACCAAAAAAGTGTTTTGGGCTTGAATAACCTTTATGTTAACCAAAAAACTGTTTTGGGCCTGAATAACCGTTATTCAGATTTTTATTTTTTTTTTTTTTGTCATCTATAATCAACCCTATTTATTTGTCAATATTTCTGGACGATATTGGTATCAAATGAAAGGTGTTGAGCAGGGATTGTAGGCAGGAAGCGACGATAGGTTGCATGAAAATGTCGAGAAAAAAGGAAAGTGGGGTTGTGTTATGTGATGTTTATAGATGAAACATCCGTTGAAATTAAAATCCGAGCTGCTCCTTTTTCAAGGATATCCACATTTTTTGTTTTTTTTTAAAAGGATCAAATATTGAGGAAATCGAAAATTCGCCACCGTCCAAATTTTTCCGATTTCAATACATTGTTGGGTCGCTAATGGATACAAAAAAAGGTATTAAAAAGAAAAAAGGACACCTGTAGTGGAAAAATCCAATGTGATCAGGACCTAAAGGATAACCACTGAAATATGAAATAACACAAAAAGTACCCACTTTAATTTGCGTATAACTCCTAAAATGTTAACTCTATGTAAAAATTCCTTATTATATGTTTCCTTCAGTATAAATAAAGGAATATTTCTTTATACAATTTTGATGTACCTGCAGTGGTTAATGCACTTTGGTCCATCTAAAGTGAAAATTTCAAAAAAAAAAAGTACTTTTTTTATGGTGCTAATTTAAGTTCAAATATTTTCCTAGTTTATGTAAATATTTTAATCTAATGATCCAATTCTCATTCTTACATATCTATACGTTAATATTAAAAAGAATTAGAGCTGAAATACGCGCTAGCTGAGCACCGTGGGCGGTAAGCAACAATAGGTTGCAAGAAAATATCGAAAAAACGATCGCCGGCTAAAAACTTACGTAAATGATATTCTAATATACTTCATAAACACACAGCAAGCGTGAATAAAATCTCCAACATTTTTTCTAAACGAAAATTAGTACCAGCACACAGCTAGGCACATATTCGTTGGGCCATCGTTTTTACGATATTCCCATGCAACCTATTCTTGCTTCCCGCCCACCGTGCACAGCTAGCGCGTATCTCAGCTCTAACTCTTTTTTAGTATTAACGTATAGATATGTAGGAATGAGAGTTGGATCATTAGATTAAAATATTTACATAAACTAGAAAAATATTTGAACTTAAAATAGCACCATAAAAAAACGTTCTTTTTTTGAAATTTTCATTTTAGATGCACAAAAGTACATTAAGCACCGCAGGTACATTTAAATTGTATATTAAAGAAATATTTCTTTATTTATTCTAAATGAAACATATAATAAGGAGTTTTCACGTAGAGTTAACATTTCAGGAGTTATACGCAAATTGAAGTGGATACTTTTTGTGTTATTTTATATTTCAGTGGTTCTCCTTTAGGTCCTGTTCACATTGGATTTTTCCACTACAGGTGTCCTTTTTTCTTTTTAATACCTTTTTTGTATGCCTTAGCGACCAAATAATGTATTGAAATCGGAAAAATTTGGACGGTGGCGAATTTTCGATTTCCTCAATATTTGATCCTTTCAAAAAAAAACAAAAAATGTGGATGTCCTTGAAAAAGGAGCAGCTCGGATTTTAATTTCAACGGATGTCTCATCTATAATAATCTGTAATAAAACATTCTAAGATCTTATTATATGCTGATGATGTAAAACTATTTAAATCATTTTCCTCTATAGAAGATAGATCTTTCTTACAAGCAGATCTTAACAACCTTGTTCATTGGTGTAAAGTAAACTACATGCCGCTAAACTTAAAAAAATGTAAAGTTATGTGCTTTTCTCGTAGAACAGTACAACCAGCTTCTTATAAAATATCACAGCATAATCTAGATCAGGTAACTAATTTTATCGATCTTGGCGTCACAATGGACTCCAAACTCACCTTTAACCTCCATATAAACTCCACTGTCAACAAAGCTAAAGCTGTCTTTGCATTTATAAAGCGATGGTCTAAGGAGTTCAATGATCCTTACGTCACAAAAGCTCTATTTACAAGCTTAGTTAGACCTATCTTGGAATACGCATCTATTATTTGGAATCCCCACTACCAGTGTTTTTCAGATAAAATAGAATCTGTCCAAAAGCAGTTCCTGCTTTTTGCTTTGCGGAACTTTCGTTGGGACTCAGATTACACTCTTCCACCTTACACTTCTCGTTTAAAACTCATTAATTTGCCTTCACTTTCTAGTCGTAGAGAGATGCTTGGTATAGTTTTTATGGTTAAATTAATCACTGGACTTATAAATAGCCCATGCCTTCTAAGTGAGTTATATTTTAACGTTCCATGTAGAGTATCGAGGCATTTCAAGCCACTATTTGTGAAACCTTTCAAAACAAATTTCGAATTAAATGAACCATTCCGCCGCTTATGCCATGACTTTAATAATCACTCCAGCACGTTTGACACTTCAGACTCGCTTTTTATTATAAAAAAAATAGTTCTAGCCTCACTTAATAAATGATATACAATCAGCTGATGAATTTTGTTCTGTAGCTGAATAGTTTTAGATCTCGACACCTAACAAACCCCTTCCTGTACGACTCGGCACAAAAAAAAAAAAAAAAAAAAAAAAAAACATATCCGTGCGTCATGCGGATTGGCGCCCCTCGCGTCGGTCGGGCGGGATATGGAGGGTAAACCGTTGGGTATTATTATTATTATTAAAACATCACATAACACAACCCCACTTTCCTTTTTTCTCGACATTTTCATGCAACCTATCGTCGCTTCCTGCTTACCGTGCAGGGATTGTAGCTCTGATTACCTCTTTTCATTTGATACCAATATTGCTTAAACATTCCAGGGCATCCGGATCCACTTTTTCACCCATAACTGGGAACCCGACCTACGAATCTTAACAAATACACCTCTATTTAAAAGCCCTGCTCAAAACCTTTCATTTGATACCAATATCGTCCAGAAATATTGAAAAATAAATAGGCTTGATTTTTATAGCTGACAAAGAAAAAAATCTGAATAGCGGTTATTCAGGCCCAAAACAGTTTTTTGGTTGTCATAATGGTTATTAGTGACCAAAAACAAATTTTTCTCATGATAATGGTTAAGAATTCCTAAAAGAATATGGAGGTTATTTTTGCGTAACCGTTTCACCACACTAGAAAAAATAACCGTTATTTTCGGTCCCTGCTTTCTAAGTGTTTCTCAGCTAACTCTGTTGCTAGTTTTCCACATAATACGCCTTTGACTAACACAATAATTGTGTATGTGCTAAAAAAAAACCTATGCGGCATCAGATGCAAAGAGCTGCAACACAATTTAAATCAATTTACGCTCAATAACCTCGTGCGCATAAGGAGGAAATAAGTTTGTACTATACATATGTTGGCTTTTGCGAGGCTTAAATAAATGTCTTCTATTCTCTCAGCCTGAAATTGAGTTTAAGAGCATTAGATACTGTGTGTTTATGTTTTATTCCTTTATGTACATACATATATAATTCTAGGCAGTAAATATGTGTATATATGTATGTATATTTATACGTGAGTATCGCTATAGAACACCATTCCAAGCTTCTAAATTAATTCATGACATACCAATCGAGACAAGTGCTTGTAAGTGTGCGTTTGTGAAGCAACAAAGCCAACCACTGGCAGCCAGCTAGACCAAAAGGACTTAAAGCGATTACCACTACCAAAATCTGCGTGCTTAAATGTCTGCTATCAACGTTTAAATTGTTGCTTGTTAGCCATTTGACTTGACAACGCAACGGTGCGGATGGCAGTAGCGATGGAGCCTGAGAGAATGAGGCAGAGCTAAGCTAGGACATGAGCCTTGCCCATAGGCAAGCAAACAAACAAATTGTACATACGTTTTATGCGGACGAAATATTTCGAAATAAAGTCACGTACGTATGGATGAACCAATTAGACGTTTATCCTAATCAATCTGCTATGCTATTTTTAGATGAAAATGTTTTAGTTTTGGTTGTTTTACATATTTATGTACATATATATATATATGTATGTATGCAGGCCCGAAGAGAGGGGGGGCTGAGGGGGTCAATTGCCCCGGGCCCGGGCTTTAGAGGGCCCGGGAATCTCAAAATGATATCCAAGTTTTTGCTTACAGAAAATAAACACACAACACCTTTAATCACCTTTCTTAGATAGCAATCATTTTAAATTTCAACAAATTTTAAAAATCTCTTAACGGGTCTGCACCCCACTTAAGGAATTGTTGGTTTTTGGCGTCGACTTTGCAACATAAATTTGAATTCGTTTTCTGTTGCAACAGAAAAATTCGGTATGATGCAAATTCTTATACAGCGATAAGGGTATTTCCTGGGCGTTTCGGACGGATTTTTTGAACTTTTGAGGCAGAAATATCGCGAAATATTGTATCGTTTTATGATAAAAGGAAAGATTTAGACTACAGCTAATGATTAAAGTATGTTAGCGAGGTGCAGTGAAATAACGCCCGTGGAATTAACGCCAGCGGGCGTTATTTCCCAAAAAAAAAAACGAAAAATTGGAATTAAAAATCGCGCGATTTTTTATTCCAATTTTTCGCCTGCGGCGCTTTTTTCCCTAAAAAAAGCCCGTCTGCGGGCTTAATTGCCCTTCCGAAAGAGAAATAAAGCCCGTGGATCAAACGAAATAACGCCCGCGGGAATTATTTCTTTTTCAAGAAAGGAAAAAACGTCCACGGGCGTTATTTCACTGCACCTGTTAGCGACAGAAATTTAGTTTAATGCGTTCCGGACGCTACAAAAACACGTCCATTTTTTTAAGCGGCTAAAACAGAGGCTTGCGAAGCTAAAATTTGCTTTGTACAGTTGAATTCGATTGCTGTTTCACTAAAGCATTCAGCAGAATCAGTCTTTTGATATTCCTACCAACAAATATTTGTATTCCAATTTAAAGAAATTATTTCATACAAATAAAGCAATATGTATTTAAACAGAATTCATTCAGACCTATGGTCCCGTGGACAATATTACTCAGTATGACCCATGGATTCGGAAACTGGATGTGCCTTATGAACAATACATTTGACCCACCCTAATAAGTATATTTCTATGTAAATATATTTACTTGATCTGTATTAATGTATAGATAAATTAAAGTTCGTAACTATATATTCATTGAATTTTGATTTTGAGAATTTGTTCATTTAGTATGGGGGCCCGTAGTTATTTTGACCCCGGGCCCGGATTTTATCTCGGCGGCCCTGTATGTATGTATACTTATTGTTGGTTTTAGAGTGTGAGAAACAAAATTCACAACAGACCAAAGGGCTTGAGAATAATATTATAACAAGCTTACAAATATAAGCGTTAAGCTTGAGAAATACTTGCGTAAACTATTGAAAAAGACTTAAGAACAATTGTAGAAAAATTAAAACAGCACCCTTTTTATAAGCTTACAAATGTAACTGTAGAAAAATATCACTTGTGAAAGCTTGTTGTAAGCTTATAAATACAATTGTAAGTATAAATACGAGTAGTAGAAAAAAGAAAAAATTAAATTTTATTTGCATTTTTCTTGTCATCTTCTTTCGTTCTTCACCTTTATTGCAGTGTTCTTTATTTTATATTCTCCTCATGTTTCGAACCATGACATCAACCTGAAATTCAATCCAACGACATCATATAATGGGATATTCAATATTATATTCAATTTTATTGAAGCTTTTATACTTACCTTTTCCGAAAAACGAATCTATGAATTTTATGAATCATTGTAAAATCAAAATTTAAACAAATTTTACAGCCAACTTAAAACAATGTTATTATTAATAGTTTTTCAAGCTTTCATTTCAAGGGTAAATTAAGCTTATTGTAATATTGTTTTCAAGCTTACAATGGACAATTGTTATAAGCTTGTTCTCAAGTCCTATTACATTTCGCTTACATCCTGGTCTGTTGGATTGTTTGCATATTTTGAAAGTTTCGAGGGTCCTTCAAAACCTGACGAACGTATTTGGTTCAAATCAAATTCAATCCAACTCAAAATCAGAAAAATTTTAAAAAAATTTCGAACTGTGGACCTGAGAAGTTTTTTTTGTCTCTACTGTAAAGTTTCTAAAAATCGAATGATCTGGTTTTGATAGCAAATATAATACATAATCTTACTCTATAAAACACCTTGCAACTCCTCAAAGGTCATCAGCAGATTGATACAAATCACATTTGGTGTTGAATTTTTGCGTGTTTATACTTACGCACTTTTACGTTTGGCATATTTAGAGACTTCCATTGTAAATTTACTTAAATTTATCGTTTGCTAGAATGAAAATATTTTATATCAGATCCTTATAATTAGGAAAAATAAAAACATTTAGTAAATATCAAGGATGCATCGTAACGTTAATATTATCGTTTACCGAAAAAAAGCAATCGTTTCCGTTGAAACTATTCAGGTTTTTACCGTTTACACAATTATCAAAATAATTTATAGTCGCAAAATAACGATAATGAAATTATCAAAATAATACAATTTCGTTGAATAGCGAAAAGAAATTATCAATATAATTTCATTTCGTTGATTAGCGTTATCATAACCAAATTTATAACGTCGAAATGCTTAGTGCGCTCGCAATGCCGAAGTACAAGCATACATTCATATATGCATAGCACACGAATTGCTACGATTTGAGTGACAGCTGTGTATGTATGCGCCTCGTGCAGGCAATCTTTTTGTTGATTTACTTCGTTTCCACGTTACCGGTTGCATTTTGATAATTTGGTTTTGTGAATTATCGAAACGAAATGGTTTTGATAATTTAGCGTTGCGAATTAACGAAAAAAAAACCATTTTGATAATTTAGCATTTTGAATTAACAAAACGAAATAGAATCCGTTCGTTCGTTAAGCATCTCTGGTAAATATAAACAGTGCATTAAGATGAATACTTGACTCTTTGAAACCTTAATGTTTTTCAATCAAATTTATTTCATTATTTTATATACCAGTACGATCTACCACGAGCTGCTATAATTTTGCATAAAAAAGTATAGAACAAAATTATTAAAAATGCTAAATTTGCTCTGCTTCTTTTATTTACACATTGTAGGTACATAGGTATACGAGTATGTAAATATATACGTTTATGTAACATTTAAAATATTATTGTAAACATTTTCTGCTCTATTTGTTTTTCAGTTTTGTTGAATAATTTCATTTCATGTAGAGCAATTAAAAAGATTATATCTACATATATGAAAATTTTAAATCAAGTACATTTAAATGCAAGACAAAATAATAAAAATTAAAGCAAATTCAAATAAATAACAAAGGTCAACATGTAAAAGTTCAGTTTCAGTTGAACAAGGTAGTTGAATAAATGTTAAAAATTCCAGAGGAAGCAATAAATTGAATAAACGCAACTGAAAACAAATTTAATTTAATATAGTAAAACTGTTAGTGAATTAAAATTGTTTGGAAAAAAATTTTGGAAGACAAAGTGAGTAAATATTTTGATTTTATTTTAGAATTAATAAACATGAATAAAATGCAATACAAACATATAGTTACGAACAGAAAATGGATTATTGTGAAATGTTAATTGTTTAATCTGCAACTATTTGAAATTGATTAACACTCATGCTTAGTTATAGTATTATGAGAAGGAAGTGGCTCATTGAACTTCAAAGAACTAAGACCAAAACGAAAATATGTAAAATGTATGTAAATTCCTAGGTGTAGAAATCGTGCTGCAAACTCCAAAAAAAACAGCACATTACTTTATACGATGCTCTATAAAATTTGGATATATGTATCTAAGAGAAGGTTAAAGTATAGAATATGTTATAAGTCAAGTTTATTTTCAAATGAAATGCTTGCTGTTCCAATGATTGTTTGGTTAGGCTGAAGTGGCTGCTTCCGCAATTCAAGAAAGCGAGGGCACACTTATGCTGACTTGGCCCATTGCTTTCCGTCTGCTTTCCTAGATACTTAGAAACTCTTCCGAGAAAACTAGCTTAACGCCCAAAAAGCTAAATTAGCGCATTTGTTTAATGTAGCATATTTTTTCTGCTCTGGTTTTCCAAATGAAATCAAAATGTGTTGATTTGGGGATCTGCTGAATTAATGTAAGCTAGAGTGCTGCCGACTGTCGAAACTCGATAGTTTTTCTAGATTTTTATACCTTTCATGAGAAGGAAATGGTATTATAACTTAGTGCCAAAAAATTTTTGTCGAAAGTACCAGAAGGAAGCGTGGGGGACCCACCAAAATATATACCGATATGATCAGAATCACGAGCTGAGTCGATTAAGCCATGTCCGTCTGTCCGTCTGTCCGTCCGTCTGTGTGAACGCAAACTAGTCCCTCAGTTTTTGAGATATCTGAATGAAATTCGGAATACAGGTATGTTGTTATATGCAGCTGATCATTTGTCGGAACCGGCCGAATCGGACCACTATAACATATAGAAAATAACCGATTATTCAGATATACATGAAATTTTTGGATGTAATTTGTGCATAACTTCCCCATTTAAACAGCTAAGGACATGAAACTTTGAAGTAGACGTGCCCATTTTGGCCCAAACAAGGTTACCGAAAATTGTCAAGATCGGACCACTATAACATATAGTTCCACAACATCCGATTATTCAGATATACACATTTTGGTGTATAACTCCTCCATTTTAACAGCTAACGGCCTGACATTTTTAAGTATTTGTACCCATATGGACCCAAACGGGACTGCCGAAAATTGTTAAGATCGGACCACTATAACCTATAGCTCCCCTACAACCGATTGTTCAGATATGGACATTTTGGTGTATAACTCCTCCATTTTAACAGCTAACGGCGTGAAATTTTTAAGTATTTGTACCCATATGGGCCCACACGGGATTACCGAAAATTGTCAAGATCGGACCAATATAACATATAGCTCCCCTACAACCGATTATTCAGATATGGACATTTTGGTGTATAACTCCTCCATTTTAACAGCTAACGGCGTAAAATTTTTAAGTATTTGTACCCATATGGGCCCAAACGGGGTTACCGAAAATTGTCAAGATCGGACCATTATAACATATAGCTCCCATACAACCGATTGTTCAGATATGGACATTTAAATAGCCAAGACACCATTTTTTCTAATAAATCTTTCCATAAATAACCCACAGAATTAAAATTATAAATTAAACTTAATCCGGCTATGTACATACATTCATTTCCCCACTCATGAAAGGTATGAAGTCTTCGGTACGGCCGAAGACAGCCGCGCTTTTACTTGTTTCTTATGACTAAGGTGCAACTATAGTTTATGTAGAATTATTTGTTGTTATTGTCACTGTTACTATTTTGTTGTTTTTCCTGTTGATGCTGCTCCTTTTGTTGCTACTTTCACTGCTACTCTTTTGTTGTTATTGTTGTTGTTGTTGTTGCTGGTGTTATTAATGTGTCGTTAATCGTCTTCATAATTCTCCTACCTACTTCTTACTTTCTATTTCTGTTCTTTTCTTTCCTTAATTTCTTTTCTACTTATTCTTTCTTATCCTTCTTATTACATGACTCTGTGTTTTTGTTGTAGTGCTTTTGCTACTTTTTTATCTTTCTACTTCTTTGAAACTACACACCACTTCCAGCCAAACATGTTCACAATTGCATAGAAAGTTTGGTGAACATGCACAAACTCACATATGCACGGGCATTGCCACAGCTCTGTAGTGTTCGAAAGCATGCAACAACAACCACACGGGAATTTTCCTACGACGCCTGTGGGCGCATTTTCCAACCAATTCTAATGTTTAGTTTTAAAATCGGTTCAATAGTTTCGACGGAGAAGATGGAACAAAATCTATATTAGCGTATTAATAATATAGATAATTCTTTCGCGAAAGGTTAATAATTTTTGACGGCCTTTAATTTTATGATATTAAAAAGCTACATACATTAGGGTGCCTGAGATATGGGCTATAAGTATCCAAATGGTAAACTGAGTGTTAATGTGTTCTTACGTAAGAAAAATTAACTTCTCGAAACGAAAGTTATGTATCAAAATTAATGATGCGAGTATAAATGCCAAACATACATATAAAGACAATTAGTTGAGTTTAATTTATTGCTTTTTTTTTGTCAATAAACTCCACGCAGTTTTTTTTTGTGACCAGTCTAGATTTTGCACATCTACCTACGGCTAATTTTTTTTTTCTTTTGAGGCGGTCTAATGTACATTTATTACATGCGATTATAGCAAAACAAAAAATTAATTAAATTTCTTTTCTTTATTTTTGGCAAAATCAATTTCCGCAATACATTAAAATCTTCCAAATACATAATGTACGTTCGCATGCCTTGTTGAATTTCTTATAAGCCTAAACATACATATGTGTGTAAGATACTTTATTTCAATCACATTTTTCAATTTCCGTCGATTTTCACGCCCTAAATGGCAAAGAAATCACCGTACGTGTGTATCAGAATAAATCACACGCTTTTATATATTATTATTATTATTATTACATATGTGCATAGGTATTAACCGCTTTCGAAAACGCCATAAAAAACAACAATCTACCAATCTAAGCTTCAACGCACGCACAACGACGAGCAGGTTTGAGGCGAATTCACAGCAAAAAAAAAAACAAAAAACAGATTTGAAAAGCCGCTATGTGACTTGAAACACGCCTATCAAGAGGTTTTCTAACAAACATATAGACATATGTGCATACATTTATAGGCCATCTTACAAGCGCTCACCACGCTCATCAAATCATTGCAAACAGCTGTTAAGCTCTATGCAAGAATGGAGCATTCCATGGTTGGTACTAAAAAAAATCATAAAATTTTTTACAATTTACACACGTATCTAGTACGAAAGCATCGATATTGTGTGATAAATTTTCAAAACACAAAAAACCAGCTTTTGAAATACTCGTATAAGTGTGACGAGATAAAATTAATCATTTCCCATGTA
Organism: Urophora cardui; assembly: GCA_960531455.1. Lineage (NCBI taxonomy): Eukaryota > Metazoa > Arthropoda > Insecta > Diptera > Tephritidae > Urophora > Urophora cardui. The sequence continues at coordinate 113,461,452 of OY482670.1, read as the reverse complement.
ATACTCCAAATGCATACTTTTGTACGCATATAGATTTGTACATACCTTGCAGCTAATATTAGGGACAATACCGAAAAACGACAGGCTAGAACTAGAGAGTTAACAACTAGTTCAGAACTGGTTCTGGAGGGATGCAGAGCGTTCCGCTTTTTATTGTGATTTCATGAAAAATTTATGTTTACAGCTATTACTTTAAAGTTGAGCAACAACAAATGTTGCACTTTACAATAATGCCCCTTTTTGCTGTCTTTTGATGGGTAGCACAAAATGTAACTTGATTGTAAAGACGTAAATATAACTAAAGTAATATTACTTGACACTTGTAGGTGAATGGACATACATAGTTGCAAATGCCGACCATTTTTAAACTAGTGCTGCCTTAGAACCAAGTACATGTCTCCGAACTATTGATTTTGGAATTATCCCAGTACTGTCGATATATGAAGTTGTTTAGGACACGTTCCAGAGTCCTGCAGAGGAGGATAATTTCCACTTCGTAGACCATCGCCGTGTTAAAAAAGACAGTTGCAAGCATTGCGTTGGAATAGAACGAGAACTAACCCTGTCTATTTTTGAACTAGTTATGCACTAGCCTGGAACTAGCGTGATTTGCTGCAGGGCATGTATGCATTTAGTACATACTTTTGTATGGAAGTATTCACACATTCCCACCTTTATTTATATTCGTATGCAATGGATAAACGTGACTTGGTTGCTTGTCATATTATTTCTAGACGTTTTTTGTTTGCTTTGACTTATTCTCTCTCTCTTTGTGCACCGGTGAAATTTTTATCTTAGGGGAAAAAACGAACTAAAAATTTTGTCGGCATGTTTTTGCGCTTTGAGTTTTCGCGCCTTTTGTTTGTACGAAAGTTCGTTTTTGAGCTAGAAAATAATATAACGCATTTTTGCACTGGGGTGTACATATTTACACATGCATATACATAGATATTAAGGACTTCGTCCATTTGGGAACCAGCATTAACACCAAGAATGAAGAAATGCTACTTTGGACTAAGTAGGCAATTGAAAAGTAAAGTCCTCTCTCGACGAACCAAAATCACACTCTACAGGACACTCATCGTTCCAGTCCTCATGTATGGCGCAGAAGCATGGACTATATCAAAAGCAGATGAGATGACCCTTGGAGTATTCGAGAGGAAAGTTCTTCGGAGGATTTATGGACCTTTGCGTGTTGGCGTGGGCGAGTATCGACGGAGATTTAACGATGAGCTGTACGAGCTTTACACAGACATCGACATTGTTCATCGAATAAAGATCCAGCGGCTGCGTTGGGCAGGTCATGTCGTGAGAATGGATGAAGGCGCTCCGGCCAAGAAAGTATTTCTATCGAAACCCGCTGAACGCAAAAGAAAAGGGAGACCTCCAGTGCGTTGGTAAAATCAGATGGACAGCGATGCTGCCCCCCTAGCTGTTCCCAAGTGGCGCCATGCTGCACGAAACAGAAGCAATTGGCGCGCTCTGTTGGACTGGGCCAAAATCGTCTAGACGGTTACGTGCCAATCAAGAAGAAGAAGATACATAGATATTTTATAAGACACAGTTCCTTAACCTTTTCAAATAAAATCTGAGTAATCTTGCGGGTCTTCGAATATGAAAGGTATTAAAACTTTTTGTTATTAAAAGTTGCTCGGAAATAGGTATGATTGAACGAAATTCCTGCCAGTTTAAAATGTAGACGAACAACTAAGCTCAGAAGACGGTTAAGTGTCGCACAGTGGTCACATATGGTAATCTGGATTTTGTACATGCATATTTCTACAAACTACCCCACCCAGACATTTAGAATAAATTAAGCTGCGGCCACTTAACATAAGTATTTCCATGCAGGACTATGTAAGTACATACATATGTACATATTTACATATGAAAAAGTACTAACTTTGATACTAAACCTAATAATTAGGTTCTTTTCTTTACTTTCCAGCAAAACATTAACTAACATTTCTTGCTAATCTCTTTTAACGAAATTTGTGAGAGTAAAGTGACATTTGCTCTCAGTGAGAGATATTAGCAAAATAGATTAGGAAACTTGAATTAGAAAATGTTAGTGACATATCACCGTTTACACTTATAACCGCCTAAGTGAGACTTTAATAACCGCTTAGAAGAAAATATAGAGCTTCCCAAAGGCCAAATCTATGGTATAAATCCATAGAGCAGACCACTAGGAGTTAAAGTTTGGAAAATCTCAATATTGGCATAGGCGGTTATGAAAGTTTCACTTAAGCGGTTATGCAGTTTAAACGACGATATGATTGTTTGGCGCATGAAAAAAGATAAAAGACACGCCCGAAAATTTAAGAAAGAATAAAAAATTTAAATCATCATCAGAAAAGAAAAATATGGATTTTAGGGCCTTATTTTGCAAAACGCAACGCGACGCAACGAGTCACCCAGAGTCACTTTTTGTAGTGTTCGTATTTTGTATCTCTTTAGGTGACTGAAAGTGACTGTAAGTGACTCGAAGTGAATGTGTTACGTTTTTTGGTGAGTATGTTACGTTTTTGGTATTTTATAAAACGCAAAGTGACGAAAACGGTCACTTTAACTGTCAAAAGAGTCACTTCCTTTTGTTCGAGTGAGCATTCAATATTGGTTAATTTGCAACGGCTAAAATTAGCCAATTTAAAAAAAAACGGGGTATCAATCGACGCGTTTCAATCTCGCGAACCCGAAATTGATGCTGAACAAATTTTTTCTTTGATTTAAATTAAACAGTTATTAATAAAAACGTTTTAATTTTACACACACACGAACACACAAATGCATCTTATTTTTTAACACTGAATAACACGTACATATGTACATATATTTATATTAACACACACATTTTTTTAATATGTTGCATATATGTAAATATTTTATTCAAGAAAAAAACAAACTAAACAAAACACGTACATATGTACATATGTATTTACACATAATGTCAACAAATAATTTTTTTATTTTTGTTGACTTCCATTAAACACTGAAAAAGAAATTCTCAAACGTTGAGAAAATATTGTTTCTAAATTTGAGAATCAGCAAATATATAAGTTGAAAATAAACATATTTTCATGTGTTCATCAAACATTGTTTATTAATTTTAGAATAACTTACAACACATTTGAAAAAAAAAACTTGTTTCACATTTTGTATCATTTCACGAATTTCATCACGTCAAGGTTTCAAGGAACGAAGAAATTTTGTATGTTTGCAAATTTCAATCAGCGTTTGTTGTTTTACTTCAGCAGTTGCGGTTGAAATGATGATGGTTGAAAATGATTGTGTGTAATAATGATTCTGTATTTCTTACTCTTATTTTATTTGTTTGTTGCTTTTTATGAAGTTACACAAACTTTATTAAAAACATAGTTTGTTTCTCATATGTATGTATGTATGCATATTAAAAAATATATGTATTAATATACTCATGTGACTGTACAAAAGGCACCGGCGAAACTCACTCGCACGGGTAAAAGAAAAACATCACATCAGAGTACAAATATGTAATACATATGTACATACTAGAGTTCTCGATTTTTTTTGAACATTTTCGAGTAGCCCGAACAAATGTTGTTCAAATGCTCGAACAGTTGTTTGTTTGTTTATTGCCCGTATGTTTGTACGGGCATTTGAACAATTCGGGTATTTTGAAGTTTGTTTTTTTCTTTTGTTTGTTATTATTTTTTTTCTTTATATGTAGTTTTTTTTTATTTTTGATTTTCCGATACACATTTTTTTTGTTTGTAAGCTCGAATGCTCGAATGTTTGTACGGGCATTTGAACAACAAACGGGCTTCAAACAAAAACGATTAGATCGAATTGCTCGATACCCGGGTATCTAGGGCTCTAGTACATACATATATTTATTCCATTCCATTTCTGCGCTCATAACACAAACTCTCTCACTATCCCTCAATTTTTCTGTACTCTAGAGTACAAATATGTAATACATACATACATCTATTGATTGCATTCCCTTTGGTACCAACTTTGTAATTGGAGAAAATGAAATCTATCAAATTGAGAATCAGCCCGAAATCCCATACTAAAAATGTGCCTCAAATGAACCTCAAATTGAAAATGAAAAAAAAATGTTTATTGGGTTGCAAGCTGCCAATTTTCCAGGGTTAACCAATCAATAAAACAGTTCGATTAAAAAAAAAACACACCAAAAATTACTAAGGAAATGAAGAAAACCAGAAAAGTGGTAAATAGGCTACGTAAAGCGTTTGACAATCGTCGTGACTACGCAACGGAGCGAACGAAAAAACGTAAAAGCTTATAAAATACCAACTTTTAGGTGAAGGTGAAAGTGAGTGAATGTGAGTGACTGCGACGCAACGAGTCACGGCGTTCTGTAAAATAAGGGCGTTAATATATCCCCATGATACAAACAATCAAGGTAGTTCCATTTCACTTTGACTTTGTCATTTTTGATTATAATATGGATTATTGACGTCTCATTTTAAGTCAAAAATTTAGGATAGCGTTGCCCAATCAAAAGTTTTTGGCTGAAGGTATATTTGAACAAAATATTGGGTATTTTTTTTTTCACATAAGCTAATCAACAAAACAAATGAGCCGATGTAATGAGCTTTTCAAAGAAAATAAAAAATAAGTTATTCATAAAAAATAAAATAGATTTATGCAGTTATTAAAGTCGAAAAATGGTATCAAAACGTCCTTTATACAATATTTGAAAACTGTTCGATTTTTATGAATAAGGTAAGAGTTCTTGATTTTCTTTATATGTATTATTTATTGCGCACGTATAAATATATATATACATATTTGGTTTCAATGTTTTATACAAGAATATTTCCACATTTAAAAAATATATTTATTAAAAAAATTGTTTAGCAGTTATATAAGAATGTAAATTTAGTTTAAATTTTTATGTTGCAGTTTTCTTTAGTTTTTACTTACGTTACTAAATTTATTTTCTTTATTTTATTATTTACCTAATTCTGAAATAGATTCTTCGCAAAAAAATCTTTTTAGTAACTTTTCATCTAAATTAAATTTTGTATTTACTAATAAATTTTGCATATATCCATGCCATCGACCGCACTTGTTTTTCGGTTGCAAGTTCATAAGTCGTTCCAATATTCATAATTTCTAAAGCACTGAAATTTTTCAATGAAATTCACAGGAGGTGTTGTGGGAATGTAGTATGTACTATATTCCACAAACTTGCCGCAACTTATTTTAAGAATAAATCTTATTTTTTATATAATTATTTTTGATCTGATGTTATGAAGAATTTAACACGTAAATGTGCGTATTTATATATATATATATATATATATCAATATTTAAATTTAAAAAATTCGTTTTGTTGCAATCGATACCATGATTACCATGGAAATAAAAAATGACATAAATGGAGGATTTTTAGCACTGAATATGGCAGCACGAAATGTCATAATCCATATAATTGTCAGGTGGTTAATATGGCGACAAAAATTTGACGTTTACACTACCTTCTTTCTTGTATCATGTATATCCCTTTGCTTATTGCCTTAGAAAAACAAATTTCGACTGACATACTCGCTCGAAAACGCTTTCAAGCAAGCTTCTGGAAATTCGAAAATTATGACGATAGCTCGGAACTACAATTTCAATGTACTGAAGTAAACAATTCCTGGTATTTCGATTGGTTAAAAAAAAGCCGATGTCGACTGACCATAAACTTTCTGCAGCTACCTGTTCAATCCCATCATCGCTTTCAATAGGCTCCATAAGCATTGTTACAATTCTTAAAAATCTCTGTATGTGCATATGTATGAAGATGGATTTGTCTAATAGCAAGAGTGAAAGGTAAGGGTGAATTGTAAGAATAATTTTTCTTACTTCTTCCATTACAGCCGATCCGGCGGAAGATGCACTCTCATCGTGGTTCTTGTTTTGAGCCGCTGTCTAATGTATATATGTACATATATTTCAATATAGGATTAGTTTGACAGCATCCATACATTATAAATAACTTCCCGTTTCCATATTAAACCTTTTTTTAATAAAAATAGCTATATAACTTGATTTACTACGTATATATGTATTTACTTTTGTATTTTCAAATACAAATTTGAATTCCTTTTTCCACATTTGACATTTCTTCTTCTTCTTGCTAGTGTCTTGCTAGTGGAAATTTGTCCAGTAAAAAAGTTAGTAGAACTATCATTGCCGCTCTCACCAGTTTCGTTCAGTGCTCTCTCAATTTTCGTTCAGTTCGCTCTCTTTTACTGGAGAGAAACCAAAGAAACACAAATTATGTGTCAAATCTAAAAATTAGTGTTTATTAACGTTAATTAGTGGATAGAGAAACAAAGCTATTGTTTACTAACGCACTTCACTAGTTCACTTCCATTGCAGCAGCAGCAGCCGGCGTGTGCACTCGAGTACCACATGCCGTATGCGCATGTAAACAAATCCCACTTTAATGAAGCTTAACTGACACGCTAATTTACAGAGTTCAATTGAACAGTATAGTAGTTAAGTCAAAGCCCACGGCGTATTTGTTGGTGGGTATTGTATGCATAAAAATATGCCAAAAATTAAGCACCACTGTCGAGACTGCATAATTTTAAAGCCTGTCTTCTGATCAGATTGCCGGAAAACGTTTCATGGCATAACAGCGAATTTACGAATGTGTCAAAGACCCACAATCGCACCAACATACTAGGTAGCAAAGACAGAGTGCCATTAAGCTACTGTTGTTGGTATGTGGATTGTAATAAAAGGAAAATTGAGAATTAAGCGAAACAAAGCTGACGGCGGTGGTAGCTCAATGGAATTGTCATTGGATTACCAATCGAAAAGACTTAAGTTCGATTCTCGGTTGAGGCCGCCTGAAGAAGTCTGATGAGGGGAAGTGGTGGTCTGCGAAATGGATCCATAACTTCTACCAAAAAAAAATTTTTTCAATTTTCCTTAATTAAAAACTGGCCAATAGCTCATATAAAATTCACCCTAAATAATGATTTTTTTTTTTTGTGCATTTCGAGTACATTGAAAAGATTTTGTGCAAAAAAAATTAACTATGAAATATTTCAATATACATATGTATATGTACTCCAGGCCAAGGATGCACCGTAACGTTAATATTATCGTTTACCGAAAAAAAGCAATCGTTTCCGTTGAAACTATTCAGGTTTTTACCGTTTACGCAATTATCAAAATAATTTATAGTCGCAAAATAACGATAATGAAATTATCGAAATAATACCATTTCGTTGATTAGCGAAAAGAAATTATCAAAATAATTTCATTTTGTTGATTAGCGTTATCATAACCAAATTTATAACGTTGAAATGCTTAATGCGCTCGCAATGCCGTCGCGAACAATCGGCCGAGTACTCGCATGCATACATATGTATATGCATATGCACACGAACTGCTACGATTTGAGTGACAGCTGCGTATGTATTCACCTCTTTTTGTTGATTTACTTCGTTTCAACGTTACCGCCCAGTTGGAAAAGGTAATGTATGGTCATCTATAAATGGATATAAAGGCCATAGGATCTATACATTCCAGAATGCATGATTTTTTTCATTGTGATGTCCTAGGGAAGTCATGCATCCTCTTTTCCCTGCCAAGGTAAGGCAAAAAGGAATGTTTGGATGAGAGTCGCTCTTGCCGTGATCTCAATGTCGGTTTATTTTCTCACTTAAAAATAAAAAAAAAATACTTTTTTTTTGCATTTTTCTCTTCATTCTCTCTCCATCCGATTTCCAACTAGAAATATGTAACTTCACTCCAGCTTGTTCTCCTCCGCTTCTCTCATTGTCGCACCATCTTCCCCTTCACTGCTTCACCCATGTGGGACATTCAACATTATATTGATCTTTAATGTCGCTTTTATGCGTCCGTTTGTTAAAATAGACTCTGTGAATTATTGTCGTCATTGTAAAAGAGCAAAACTAGAGAAAACCTGATTCTCCTAATTGGTGTTTTTTTTTTTTTTTTCTTGCTAGATTCAATGTTATAGCTGAGAGCCGATGACTGACCTCTTCGCTTACCTAGGGTTGCATTCTGGAATGTATCCGATTTCCTATAAGTTGGAAGGTATAGCTGAGAGCCGATGACTGACCTCTTCGCTTACCTTGGGTTGCATTCTGGAATGTATCCGATTTCCTATAAGTTGGAAGGTATAAATGAGAGCCGATGACTGACCTGTTCGCTTACCTTGGGTTGCATTCTAGAGTGTATCCGATTTCCTATAAGTTGGCAGCCACACAACATAGAGTTTAGATGAAATCATAGTTTTTTTTGGAATACATACTATAATGTAAATTTTTCGTACATCTTTTCATGCGTCCGCAAGGTCATGCATGACCACCTTTCCAACTGGGCGGTTGCATTTTGATAATTTAGTTTTGTGAATTATCGAAACGAAATGGTTTTGATAATTTAGCGTTGCGAATTAACGAAACAGAACCATTTCGATAATTTAGCATCGTGAATTAACAAAACAAAATAGAATCCGTTCGTTCGTTAAGCATCTCTGCTCCAGGCCAGAACAGAAATATCTCAAAGAATACTGTCAACTTTGAGACAAATTATTCAAATGCAAAAGATGTATGTATGTATATGTAAGGTTTAAGTAGTGTTTCTTGCGATCTCTGATCAAAATCACACTCAATTACTAACAAAGCAGCGAATTGCTAACACTAAACACGTTGTGGGTTTCTTTGGACAAGTTTGTACCGCCAATGACAACCAGAGAGCGAGCGGGCCAACTGGCTCACATAGCGGTAATAGCAACGGCGCTAACGATATAGACAAGTTAGGTAGTTGTATTGTGCCGTTCGAAACGATCAGGTGAGCAGGCGAACGCGCAAGCAGCAGTTGATTAAGCAGGTGATCACGCGGCGGATGGAATATGTACGTAGATGATCGAAAGCGCACACGCGTAAACTCGATGGCAGCGCTTTTTCGAACATATTTGCCGCTTTCTAGTGGTGCCCACTGTCTGTCTGGTCTGTGATTACAACTGGGGCCGCTTGGCGCTACTCGCAGCGACAATTTGCCGCAATATTTGAGTATGTGTTAAACAAGTTTTACCATTCAGTCGCAAATTTAAATTGAAGTGGAAACGGTGTTTTTGCATTTGAGCTCTCGTTAGCCACTCAAGTGCCAATTTAAGCCGCGTTTTCGCTGTTTTGCACTTTCAATTTGATTTTTTTTGTTCATTTTTTTCTGTTATTTAACAATGATGAAGTGTGTAATGCATTTGGAGTGCTTTTGAGTGATTTTTGTGGTCGCATAAATTACATATTTACATACATACAAACATACTCGTATTTGCTTTGTATTATTCATTTTGTTTTGTTTTCCGTATTTATTGCGTGCATGTGTTCCGCATTTGTTTTATATGACAAGTGAGTCAACAATGACGTACAATAAAAACAAATAAAAGGTAATACCGCAAAAAAAAATAGAGTGAGAATCTCCTCAATCCCTGCAAAAAAGTGTGCGACGAGTCTCTAAAAAGATTTGTCCGGGAGCGCTCTCTTTTGGGTACAATTAGTCTACAATTGTTCCCAATTGTACCCGAACGGGTACCTATGTATACTAATTGTAGACGAATTGTACCCGAAAGGGTATCAAACGGGTACAATTAGTCGCACAAATGGATGTGTCGCATTTGCTACCCGTTCGGGTACAAAACGGGTACAATTGTGCGCTTTTGCTACCCGTTCGGGTACAAACTGGGTACAATTAGTCTCTTCATAGGACATGCTCAAACAAAAGAGAACACTTCAAACCATATAAAGAGATACAAATGGGTAGTAATCGCATGCTATCTTGCGAGTTGTCCCGGATGTATCCCGGGGTGATCGCATTTTTTGCAGGGATAATACTAAAAAATTAAACAAACAATTAAAGCAGCAACGCAAAAAAAAAAGAGACAAAAAACAAAGCTAAATCAATGACCATATCCGAGGCACATCAATGAGATATTCGTATGAAAACATAGGAATTCCATTAAAACTTTATTTTACAATCAACAATTGAAATCGTACTGCAAAGCACATACAATCATATACATATCTATAAATACACCTGAATGCCACCCATTTTATTTCATTGGAAAAGTCGCTCGTGTTGTGGAATGTTATCAATAGTTTTTTTTAATAACTATTTTCATTCAAATTTAAAACGAAAAGGCTGTGTGCAAATTGATAACAAAGAAAACTAAAACTAAACTAAATATTTTGTTAAATAAAATTTCGCTGGAAGTATAAAAGAGAGCATTTCGTTAGCAAAATGTTTAATCTGCGCGGCCAATTGGATAAGGTAGGCAAATTTAATATGAGCTATTTTTAAATATGCTGATTATTTTATTTAACTTATTTACTTTGTTTTATTTGCGATTAATTTAGAACAGACTAAGTTTTCAATCATCATTAAACGGTTTTATTTAGCTCACCCCGTTTGTTTTATTGTTGGGTCAAATTTAGTAATTCAAATTTCACCCTCTTCCTGTCAACCGATTAATCTGAAATTTTGTACGCATGTATAACCCCGATGACAATGCAATATTATGAAAAAAAATTCCGATAGGTGGCGCGTGGGTCGCTATATTTACAAAAATCGCATTTATGGTCCGATTTGGCTGAAATTCGGAACATGTATTACTACCTTGAAAAGAAATATTTTCTTTAAAAAAAAATTCCGCTAGGTGGCGCGTGGGTCGCTATATTTACAAAAATCGCATTTATGGTCCGATTTGGCTGAAATTCGGAACATGTATTACTACCTTGAAAAGAAATATTTTCGTAAAAAAAAAATTCCGCTAGGTGGCGCGTGGGTCGCTATATTTACAAAAATCGCATTTATGGTCCGATTTGGCTGAAATTCGGAACATGTATTACTACCTTGAAAGGAAATATTTTCCTAAAAAAAACTTCCGATAGGTGGCGCGTGGGTCGCTATATTTAGAAAAATCGCATTTATGGTCCGATTTGGCTGAAATTCGGAACATGTATTACTACCTTGAAAAAAAATATTTTCTTCAAAAAAAATTCCGCTAGGTGGAGCTGAGATCGGGGTAATTAAAACTGAAAATCCTATTTGCAGGGACTACGTATAGAGGCGTTGGACTGCAATAAACTAACGGGCAAGAAACCTTGCAATAATGAAGCACTAAATGAATTAAACAGAATGCGAAATAAAAACTAAAAACTAGAAAATAAAAATAGGTAAAAAAAACTTTTAAGTTAAACAGTTTTATGTTATACATACATTGCAATGCTTAAGATAAATGTACTAAAAACCAAAAAATAATAAAATAGATACAGTCGTGGGAATTATAAACATTTGCATAGACTAGACTAAAATAAAACCGTGGGGCACGTCAATTGTCTACAATCGTTGATTAAAATGTTTGTTTTGTAATGTTACACTATAATTAGGCAGTTGTTCAACCGACAACGATGGACGTGTGATAAGTAGGGCTAGAATGTGGAAAAAAGCGAGCAAGCTCGATTATAAGCGAGTTTTAGGGTTTCATAGTGGTGAGCGAGTAGTACTTTTATTACATGTTTTGTCGATTAAAGACAAACTACGAGCAGTGAAACGATTCCTCGTGTGAATGTCCAACGATAAACTAGTTGAAACATCTCTTTTATTAACATGGAGTGTATAACTATTGGAATTTCCATGAGCAAGAAAATAGTATGTAATTTCCTCACCGTCTGCGGGCCAACTGCCTAACGACGAATTAAACGATTCTTCTATCGCACATTAAGTCGATAATTTGTAGACAATTAACGTGCCCCACGATTTTATTTTAGTCTAGTCTATGCAAATGTTTATAATTCCCACGACTGTATCTATTTTATTATTTTTTGGTTTTTAGTACATTTATCTTAAGCATTGCAATGTATGTATAACATAAAACTGTTTAACTTAAAAAGTTTATTTACCTATTTTTATTTTTATATACACTTTTGTAATAATAAAATCAGACAACTCATTGTGTAGAAGCATTAAACTTTTCGCAAGAACATTGACCTCGACCAGTGAAGAGTGTCTTTATGCCTTTTTTTTGGTTACTGTTTCGAGATCACCGAATAAAACTGACCTTAGTATTCGAAGTCGTGGCCTAGAAAACGAATCCACTGAATCCAGTGTCACTAGCTAGACCTCGGTAGGTAGTTTGCAATCATCTCTCTTCAGGTTGTTCTGTGGATGTTCTGGTGATTGTTGATTTGTATAGTAAACACTTTTTTTATTCTCTCTAAAAAGTTCATTCAAGAGAAGAGCGAAATTCGTAACCAGCGTTGCCACTTAAAAAATTTTAAATTTACCAAAATACAAAATAAATTAATAATATGTATAGGCATATATCCCATTAACGTTAGGGCTATTTATTTGGAAGAAAAACAATATATACGGTTAACAAAAACTAAAATATATCAATTATTTCACATATTTAAGCCTTAAACAGATCCAACGTCGAGCGAAATATCGCCCCGTCGTAGCGTTCTATCAACATTTAAAAACACGGTCAGGTATGAGAATGAACAGAGCCAAAAAGCTGACGAAAATCGCCCGACGAAAATTCGCCAGAATAGATTTATTGCTAATGTGGTCGTTGGCTCCTGTCAAATAAATTATGTGAACTTAAAAGCTTTTTAGTGCTTAGCACGAAAATTATTTTATTTTATTTTATATTGTTGGGTATAAATGGAAAAATTTCAACAACTATTTCTAGCGAAGGTTGAGTATAGCTATTTCACGAGAAACCATTTTCGATCATTAGCACCCTTTGCGGATCGAACCCGTGATACATTCCATCTTCAGCCGCAATTTGCGAACGCTTTTACACGCTCGACCACTGAGACTCTGTGAAAGCTGTTGAATTTTTCCCACTTTTGCCTTTTCATTTTCGTGAAACAACTATACACTCAACATTCGCTGGAAATAGTGGTAGAATATTTTCCATTTACCCCCAACAATACATTATTTGGAATTTGATTAAAAAAATACAACAAAACAATATGGATAACAAATATTTTATAGTTTGGAAAAATTTAAGGCGTATTCCTAAAAATTTAATGTAACCATGGTGTGCTCAATACATGGACCTTGAATGTAACCAAAATCGGCCGAAAGTAACCACGTAACCAAACGAGAAAATTGTAGCCAATTTTGGTAAAAAGTAACCAAAGTGGCAACGCTGTTCATAACCGAAATATAAGACAAAACTGTTCAGATTGTTTACACGAAAAAATTTAAACACCTGAGCTCCCAACTCAGCAATGAAAGCATGCATATTTATATATGATACTCGTATATGTAATTAACAAGTAAAAACTAGTATAAAAACCGATAACCTTTTCCAAATTATATGTATGTAATTGTCTACATTGTAGATAGGTACGTATGTATTTGAACAACAAAAACGAAAAACAAATTAATCGGTGTTTAATATGAACTTTGTTATTGCTTTTTTATAATTTTGCTCTGTTATTAGAGCAATGGAAAATTTGTTATTAGAACTGATGGAAAAAAGTTATTTTTTTTTACAAAGTAATTAATAAAAGTTGTAAAAATTATAATATTTTGGATTATGAATGAAAGTTTTCACGTTGACTTATGTACATGAAAATGAAGTAACAAGAGGAATATTGACTTGCCATTAAGCGCTTACAGAATTGCCGCAAAAATCAATTAGCAAAAAGTTTAGTAAATGGTGTGTACATTGCTTGAGATTCCTGAAAATATTAATTTGTGTTTAACATGTTTCAAACAAAAATAAGCCAACAAACATATTTGGTTGATAATCGATCAATTAGAAGTAAATTATTATTTAAGGCGGTTTCAGCTACAGCAATTGAAAAGATTGTATTATAAGATGTTTAGACTTAAATGTATTTCATAATTGCTCAATAATTATTACGCATAAATAACAATTCGAATGAAAGAGAGGTAAAAGGCAGGGACAGCCTTAACATACACTGGTCTGACGTCATACAAATTGGCCAAAGTACTTAAAAAATACAACATCAACGCTGCATTTAAAACCAAGAGCAACATAAGGCGCATTTCTGTCGTACCCAAGTATGAAAAGAATATTCGCTTATGCATCAAATTACCTTCAAAGCAACAACACCAACTCGACTATTTTAAAAATAGCCGAGTTGGTGTTGTTGCTTTGAAGGTAATTTTATGAATAAGCGAGTATTCTTTTCATGCTTGGGTACGACAGAAATGCGCCTATAGCGAACTATTAAGAAACAACATTAACGAAGAAGATCCATTTGATAAACAAGGGGTATACAAACTAACTTGCGAATGACAAAACAGTTACATAGGACAAACAGGACGAAAGATAAAAACAAGATACCGGGAACACATTAGGGACTACAATAAGAAAATAAAGAAATCATCAACCATTGTGGAATCAAATTTCGCCAAACACATGGCAGAAAACAAATGTGTTCCAACGAACAAAAGAAAAGCAGCCAAAATCCTCCACGTCGAATACAAAGGAAAACGACTAAACATACTACATCTATCTACCTTATTTTCTGAGCAAAATTGGTATCAAATAAAAGGTCTTGAGCAGGAGTTCGATAAAAAGGTATTTTAGTTGTAAGCCATAGGCCGGGTCTCCAGATATGGATCAATACGTGGACCCGGATGACCCCAGAATATTTCTGAGCAATATTGGTATCAAATGAAAGGTGTTGAGCAGGGCTCCTACGTGGAGATATATTGTTTATGATTCCTAGGTCGGTTCCCGAGATATGGGCCAAAATCTGAACCCTGAAGACCCTGTAATATTTCTGAGCAAATTTGGTTTCAAATGAAAGGCGGAAAACATGGCTTCAATACACAAAAGAAATCAAAAATAAAAAATTAAAAATCAAAAGTCTAAAACCAAAAACCAACACAAAAACAAGCAAAAACAACAAAATAGTAGCAGTGTCAAAGACAAGAAAAAATTATAAAAACGATAGTCGCATTTTAATCCATAGAAAACCAGGAAAAAAAGGATTAAGGAAAGGAGAATAAAAATCCGATTTCGAAACTGTTTACACATAAATGTTCATGAATACTCATGCTTTAATTTTTTTCCTCACTCTCGATATTTAAATTTTAAACCATTGCACAAACTGTGCTTATGTATTTCTTTTGGTACAAAAAATAATCTAATTTGTTATTAAGTATTATTTGCCCCGAAAACATGTAAATTCAAACTGGGACATACATATATACATTCATATGTGAACTTGGCCTTCATTAAAAACTGCATATTTAATGTAATATTAATAAAATTTATTCTCCATTTTGCATATTCAAATACTTACATATATTCATCTGCATTAATAAACTTAATTATGTACTTGAAAGAGTTTTTAGTGCTTAGCACGAAATTTTTATTTTTTTTTTTTTTTTTTTTTTTTTTATTATTTTTTTTTTTATTATTAATTATGTACATTTGAAAAAGTAGAGCGAAACAGCGAAATTTATGCAACTCATCTCTTGTTAAAAGATCGCTTAATATTAAGCAATAAAATTTTAGAGGAAATATATAAACATACTAGGGGTATTCGCTATCCCTAGCAAGATAGCACGGATTGCAAATATCCTAGACCAAAATATGCTACACATCGAGAGCACCCCATTGCACAGTCGTAGGAAATTTTAAGAAGTAGCTTTTCTTTTTAGCCAAAGGGACGCGTTCATCACTCACATTTTAATAAATAAATCATTCTATTTTAGTAAATTTAATAAATACACATAAAAAATAAAATTTTAAGCAAAATTCGAATGCTCAAATTGAAATTGAAATTAGCAATTGGCAAATGTCAGCTGACGCAGGGTCGCAATTAATTTCCTACACTTCATAGCAAATAAATATACATAGGTTTTGCTGTAGCATATTTTTGAGGTCTAGCATATTTCTGTGCGCCTGTATTTTGTTGTTGTGCGTTGTAAAACTTTGCAATCCGTGCAATCCGTGCTACGTGCTAGGGTTATGCTATGGATAGCGAATACCCCTACTATATATTTACATAAATGTGTTATTCAACTCACGACATCAATACATATAAATTTCGTATGAATATTAAATAATCATTTGCGAATTAGCAAATACATACATACATACATACATGTTTGGGTCACTAATAGATAATTTATGCTTTTCTGACTAAATAAACAAAACCAAACTTTCGCCGCATTCAATGATTGCCAAAATTTTATAGTTTTTTGTTGCAATTTCTCATGATTGCATAATTTTATGCGTAATAAAAAGCCGGTTGGGGCAGTTTAATATTCAAAAATTGAGAAAGGATATAAAAATGCAACAATGCAGTAGCGCAAATAAATTTCTCGCGAGTTTTAAGCCGAGTTTCTACACCGCTTCAGGTTTTGTTTCTTAATTTTTCTCTACAAAATAATGTCGTTCCCGTTCGTGATGAGTTAGCTTTCTAAGATCCACGTTTATTCTAAAAAAAACAAATAGTCACAATATTACCGCTGAGAGAAGTCAAAATAATCTACGGAAAGCAAATAAATTACGAAGTATGATATTTATGTATGTATATTCAATGAATGTGACATCTTTTATTTACTTTAAGTTCAGTCAATATTTACTCGGCAGCTAAGCTTTGCACAGTATCAATTTTGCTACACTATCTAATATATTGTGCATACAAAGGTAATGAAAATATTTATATTTACACATACATATGTATGTAAGTTATTGAATTATGGCACTAATGTGAACCTCGGAATTATGGGAAATAAAAGTATGAAGCGCTTCCCATGTATGCTATCATATCTAATTTGAGTTTCTAAAGAACAAAATATAAAAAATATAGAATATGAAGATATGAAGACTTTGATGATGATAGATGAAAATTACGGACGAAAGAAAGAAAGAAAATAGTAGACATGTATGTATATCATAAAACTGAAACCACATTAACGATCAGAGGTGAAGTAGATGTAGATTTTGGTACTATCAGGTTGTGATGTCTAGCGGATTTTGTGGGAATCAACTTCTAACAAATGAATGCTGAAGAAAATTTCCAATGGCAAATCAAAATCTGCTTAAAACTCTTTAACTACTCTGTAACTACTTAAACTTTTATTAACAGAAAACAATAACGAAACTTGTAAGTATTTAAGCAAAGAAGTTTATGACTGTTAAATGGCAGAAAAATAACTATTTGGTTTGAAACACAAGACCTCGACTAGAGTAAACTTGAACGTCGTTGGCAAAAAGCTTATATTTATATTTCCACAGTAACAGTTATATTTTTATATTTCTACAGTAACTTGTCGCACTTTTGTGTACCTAATAACACTGCTCTACAGCCAAAAAATACTCTGAACGCGACCATCCTATCTTTATGTAAAATCGGTCGCTGATTCCGAAAATCGGGTTCATTTTTAATTCTATGGGAAGGTTTTTGAGATATCGGCAATTTACCGTTATTTGGCCAATGGCTCCACTTAATCCTGAATGTCTCTTTAACGCAGTGAGCTATCTTCCTTGAGGTAACACCAAACGAAAGAAAATTAAATTTCCTTTTCATGGCTCCTATAACATTTTTCTCTAACTCTTATAGTTTCTGCAATATTGACGATTAAAATTGAATTTTTTCGATTTTTTACGATTTTTTGAAGAAAAAATTGACTTTGTCAGGCAATATCTTTAAAACCAATATTTTCACCTTCGGTTTTACTCCTTTGTGTGAAGCTTCGTTCCATTACCAAAAAAATAAGCTATCAACGAAGAAAATCCATGGTAAAATGGAAAAGTTATAGGCGAAATGATTGCAGCTACAGTCTTTTGCCATTCTTCTCATAGGGGTTACTAGGTTTTTAAAGATTCGATCCCTAAGTTTGAGACACCAATCTCTTTGGCATGAGAGGAGGGTTCCTACTTTATAATTGTATTAACCCTACGTGCGCCATTGGGGTCACTTCCACCCAGTACTGAGTTTATACCACCTTAATGTAACGTTTTTTGCCAGCATGTTAAACGTCGTCAATAAGCATTCATTTTTTTCAAAAGAGGTATTTCGATCGATTCCAAGCAATATAAGTTTTTCGCTTCCAGTGGTCTTTTAGGTCCATTTTACAAAGATTTTTTCTGAGGAGACCCCTAATGAAATTTTAAGGCGAATAATTTTCTAGAATATTTTACCTTCTAGCGACCTTAAAAATACTTAGGGGATTCACAACCTGTCATATTACGTCATATCGTCATAAGTCATAATATTTTGTTGTTGCATTATATGCTGTATGTGTACTAAATAAATACTACTCTGCACGATATGTTTTTGGTTCGTCGTATTTGATCAGATGTTTTTGTTTACTTCTTCGCAGAGCTCGGGAAAAATGATTTATAACTATTTCCGTTCAATATTTTAATATGACATATGACTTTATGGGACTTTGTGAATACCCTAACTATTTCTTGACTATGCTATATTTCCTGACTGTATAAAAAGGGGTCAAAATAACCCTTTCTTAGGGGTGCTAGATGGTTAAAATGTTCTAGAAATTTTTTTGGCATAAAATTTCAGTAGGAGACTCTTCAGAAAAAAAAACTTTATAAAATTAACCTAGAAAGCACAGGAAGCGAAAAACGCTTATTCCTCGGAACGTTAAATGTGGGGACTTCAAATTTTAAATCATCATTCAAAAAAAAGACTGAAAGGCTGCATTCAAGACTTCAAGAAAAAGAATGGGACTTCAAGGGCTGAAAGTCACGATGATTGCAATACTTAACATCTCTGGCCGAATCCAACATAGCGCGCCAGCTATTTATGTTTCGTGCAGCGTAGCGCCATTTGGGAATACCTAGGGAGCCAGCATCACTGTGCACCTGATCTTCCCAACGCAGTGGAAGTCGCCCTTTCTTCTGCGTTCAGTGGGTTTCGACAGAAATATTTTTTTGGCCGGAGCACCTTCGTCCATTCTCACGACATGACCTGCCCAGCGGAGCCGATGGATCTTTATTCGCTGAACAATATCGATTTCTGCGTACAGCTCATACAGCTCATTGTTAAATTTCCGTCGATACTCGCCCTCACCAACGCGCAAAGGTCCGCCACATACATAAGTAGAAAATCTTTATAACATATGTATTAGAGCTTACGATTTCTCGAGTTCTCGCGAGATTCTCGAATCTCGAAAGGCTCGCCAGCTTCTCGGCATTCTACCACATTGCAGAAATAGCGGTACTCTGAAAAAAAACGTTGTAAATACAAAGACTTTTGCAGTTAAATGAACAACTTTCCGCAGTTGAAATGTGCCCAACAACGCTCCGTTGTTGTTTCAAAGATGCGAGCGTTTTTGATTCAAATACTTTTCGTATTTAAGTTAAAAACGGAAACTGTTGAATGAAATACTTTTACATTTAAGTTAACAGTTTTTGCTTTTGAATTAACGGCAAAAAAATTTAGTCCAAAAGCGAGCACTGTTGATTCAAATACTTTTCGTATTTAAGCTAACAACTTTTGCTTTTGAATTAACCGCAAAAGTTTTTGGTCGAAAAACGGGCACCATTGAAGCAAATACTTACGCATTTAAATTAACCTCAAGAAAATTGTAAAGATAATATTTTTTTATTATAATAGATATTATTTTATTTTATTTTTTTATACATATAATATATGTAAATATGTTTACATATCGAGCCCTTACCGCCATAAAGTGTATCCAACAAAATTATCGATTTTAGCGTTTTTAAGGAAATCAATAACTTATTATAGTACGCATCAACTCCCACAATTTCATAGACTTAGGGCCGGTTTGACCACCTCCGGTTAAGCACTTAGCCAGAGATTTTTGCCCGGTGAAGCAATTTATTTGACGTCAAAATAACCAGCGATTAAATTAACCGCAGATTGTGAAACCGGCCATAAATAAATTTCAAGGCTGATTACCAACTGTATGAAAAGAAAATAAAAAAAACCTCTAAAATTTAATTTTTGTTGGATACACTTTTTGGCAGTTAGGGCTCGATATGTAGTAATATTAATACTAAGGCCCGCCGTCACCAAACGAACTTTAGTCATTCATCCATTCACCATTTCCAAACGCATCAGTACATCTGCAGACAACTCTCACGACATCAAAAAAAGCTGAGTTTATCAATAGATACATATGTATTAGTTTATGTTTAATCAATTTTTTGTATTTATGTACATATGTATGTTTGTATGTATATTACTTTATTTTATTTTAAAATAGAAACGAATTGAACGAATATGAAAAATTTTGTTTATTTTTTATTTTTTCTTTCAAATTCTTCTTTCTTTTTACTTAAAAATTGTTTAACAGCAACCGAGTTTTTGAATCAACAACGCACGTCTTTGAATTAACTACGGAAATTTGTTGAATCAAAAACTTTGCCTTTAAAACAAATACTTTTGCTGTTGAATCAAATACGGAGATTCAACAGCGGAAAGTTGTTGATTTAACTACGGGTATTTTTTTCAGAGTATAAGCATACTATGCTGTTTCGTAGATTGTTCTGCTTGTATGTACTGACCTACATGTGTATGAGTATGTGCCATTTACGCCATTCCCAGGTGTATTTCACACAATTCCGATTGAAATACAATTACAATTTCATAACGTAAAATGTTTTCTTTCCAATGACATACGAGAAATTTTTGATATTCATATTTTTTGACAAAATATGTTATCGAGAAATCCGAGAAACGAGATTTAATCGAGAACCAGAATCTCGAGATCGAATCGTAAGGCCTAATATGTATATAGTACAATTTTATTTTTTTTTTTGTACAAATTTATGTAAGTACTTTATAAACAAATCTAATCTTATCGCTGCATCATCTGTAGCAAAAGTTTTTAACATTTCGTTCTTGAGAAAGGGTGATCCATTTTATTTTAATACTCGTAAAATTTATTTCTATTTGTGTAGTTTTTTTTATGCTTGCGAAAACTTCAAATTGAGCACTCTTCGCAGAAATGAGGGCATATGCGTGATATGTTAAACAATTTTATAGCAAATAACCGAAACAGTCATACAAAAATGAGTTTTCCACCATTACTTATTTCCTAAACTTATGGCTTATAATATCGCACGAAGTTACATACATATGTATAATAGTCTGAGTAATAATACTAAATATTTTTTATGTTCCCTTTGTTATAGTATTAAACAACCCTGAGTTGGTCAATGACATCTAAAACTTAACTCACTTAATATTCAACTCGGATATTGAAAATATGCTCGCAGCAAGAAACTTGTCAAAAACATGTACAAAATTACATTTACAAGTATTTAAAAAACTTTGGAGGAACTTACAAGTCATTTGATGACTTGGATGGTTTTAGGAAATCATATTTTTTAAATTTTTAATGCCAAATATTTTAATATATAAATAGGTATACATATACCAGAATGCACAACGGTAAACTTTTTTCATACTCAATTTGATATCACACAATTTTTCCAAGGTTTAACCTCAAATGGCAGATAGGGTGTTGCCAAATATTGATCATGGTGATGTATAAACGATATCCTTTTCACAGATAGATGGTGCTAAGATTTGCTAAATTGCCATGACGGCATTTTACCGCAAACCAGTTTCAAAAAACAAAGGTTTCTTGCGAGGCATAAGCATCCGTCATGCCGTTTTGATACAATCGTATCAAATGTGATACTTTTTTAAGCCCAAGATACGTAGATACTTTTTATTTTGACGTAGAACAAATTTGATACCTTTTTAATCAACATAAAATAATTTTGATACGATTTAATCAAAATCAAAGAATATTAACCTATCCTTTTTCATTTTTAAGATTTTCTAAAAATTGTAACAACCTGTTTTTGCCGCGAAAAATATGTATTGTGAAAGTCTTGAAAATACCAAAAATGAGCAACATTTTAGCAAACTGTATAGTAGGCATAACTGCCCATGGCAGGCATGAGCAAAGAGCGTTATGTTTTATATTAACCATTATTTTAATAGCTTTTATGATTTTCTTGAATTAAATTGAATTCGAAAAATCTAAAATGATATCTAACTATTCATTTTCTTTATATTTTTATATTGGTAAATGTAATAAAAAAAACGATGTTACGTTAAAAACACGAAAGCAGTTTATTTTATTAATTTTAATTTTTTTCAAAAATTTTCAGTGATACGAAAAAAAATATTGCCGTATCAATTTGTTATGCGGGTTAAAAGCACGAAAATAGCTTTTTTGATTAATTTAAGTTTTTTTTTCCAAAAAATTTTCGGTGATACGAAAAAAACCATGAAAGTATCAATTTTTGATACCAAATTTTTTGAGGCTGCGGCAACACTGATAAGCATTTGTGCGATCAATCAAATACCCCTTTGCTCAAAAACGAGTACGGTTCTACATAGATTTGATAATATCATTACATTCTGTTGCAAAATACATTTTGTGCTGCAGAGAATAAAAGAAGTTGTAATTTTTCTTGAAACTGTGTCCAGCTATTTCCTTGTGCCCAAAGCACGTACATTTGGAGTTCTAACGATTGACTCATTTATTGTGTTCTGGTTCATACGCATGTTTTGAGTGTTCCGAAGCACAGCTAATCCGAGACTAAGTCCTCGCGCGTCATTTTCTGCGTGATTTTACACCCCCGTAAAAAGTACACGAATAGGTACTTTAAAAATTTCTGAACATTTAATATCTTCATTATGCCACTGTTAACGTCTTCTTATCGCCTGCTGTCATTTGTAATTCGTTATTAACACTCACGCTCTAATTTCTTACACATACATACAAATATTTTTCTCATGTGTATAAGTTACATGCTGTTATTTGAAATTAATACAACTTTAGCTGTAAGTTTTTTTCGGTGAGATAATTGAAAACGTGTTTCGGCAATTAAATAATCTTCTTAAAATTTAATATGCGCGCGTCACAAAGTGACGTGAATCGAAAGCTATAAAAGCAAGGAAAGGGACAATTTGTACATAAATAGATATATATGTGCAAATATATGAACATGTGTTAAATCAACAAGGAAATTGTGAAAATTCCGAGGAATTTGCATAAACATGCCGCTAGGCCCATTTGTGAGGTGATGCGATTTTTTTTTTGCATACCAGGATACTTGCTTTTGTTAGATCTACCGCAGGTACTCCTAAAGTATGTTGAGCGGCACGTACAAATTGAGCACAGATCATTTCTTCACTGACTAAAGTAGGAGTTAAGAAGAGTAAGGCGAAACAGAAAAATGTATAGATACGAATGAAGTAGGTACATAACAAAGTTACGTGGTAGGCAGCTGTATATTCAGCACTACAGTACTGCTACAATTCATGATGAGTAACTAAGGAGAATATAATAACGATCATATGAAAAAAGCATGCGGTTTGGAATGAAAGCCCGACGCTTTCGCTTAATTGCTTTTTTCATTATACAAAAGCCGTATTCGTTTCGGCAAAAGTTAGAGACTTGCGAAAAAAACAACCACTGGTATAAAAACAAGTGAAAATTATACGACCGTTCGTTAAAGTAAAGGAATTGGAAAAGAGGTGTGTTTAGTTGATGAAGTTTCTTCAACTTTTTATCAGTAGATGTCTCCCCTATCTTCGAACACCGTTCGTTAAAGTACGGAATTGGAGAAAATTTTCTAACGAACGGTATTGCGTTGATTTCGAAGATAGGGGAGATATCTATTGACAAAAATTTGAAACCATTTCACTTATTCACAATAGAAAAAATTGGCATAATCAGTAAAGATCAGTTTAGTGAGTAGCTGGCATACTCTCTAAAGGTCTCTTAAAGTCTCTAACATTTTGTATGGAAACTGTTAGCCAAGAGAGCAGAATCGAGTATAAGCGAGCAGAGAAGTGCCCAACAAAACACTCCTAAAGTAATGAATGCGAAGGCGGCCATCGCCGTGCGATAGTCATGGGGGGCATAGTCATAGAAGTTGTTATCTTTCCTAAAGGATATGTAAGGAGGAAAGTATTGATGATTTGTAGATCTTTGGGCATACTGGGATAATACCTCTTTTAAGTTTTTGTTGTTTTATTCCTGTTTTGGTGGGAGCGCGTACACACGCACATAACCTCTTTTGCCAAACATTTAAATTCCTATTTTTTATTTTTAATCATTTTCAATGCTCAAATTTCACAAATTTTACTTCTGTTCGAATGCTTTCATATTTTCTTCTTTTTGTTGTACAAAATTGCATTTATGTATGTATGTATGTAGCATACCCTGCAGGGAACTCAATAACTAGTGAGCAAAATTTCTAGAACCGAACTAGCGAAAAGGTGTCAAAAAGGAACTAGATCAATTGTAGTTAGACTCTCACCAGTTTAGAAGAAGTGAATTGAGTGACCATTATAAGACCCACTGATTTGTATGCAATTTCGAAGTGACAAAAATTCTATGAAAATTTATCGTTCGTTCAATTGACGTCGGCTTTTTTTATTTCTGCAATTCGCAGATGTTTTGTAAAGCATTTTATATAAAGAGTTTTCTATTTGCATCTTGTATAAAATGAAATGTTCCCCTAATTATGCTTTTCCGAACCCTCAGGCTTATTTTTAATTTTTTTTTTATTTTATTACTTCTTAAATATTATTGTAGATGTAAAACTGTAGAATTTGTAGTTACTTGAAGCTGGTTCAGAACTATCGAAATTTTGCCAATAAACGAACTAGTGTAAACTGTAGAATTTAGTACTAGTTCGGAACTATCGAAAATGTAGTGCAGAGAGTGACAATTGACACCGCCTAGGACATCGCCGTGTTAAATTCGCCAGTTTATAACATGCAAAAGACATTTAGCTCGCACTAGTAGTGTCGAAAAATGCACTAGAAGCGACCTAGTTCGGAACAAGAGATTTTCCCTACAGGGATAACAACTCTCTCTTGTGCAACTATTAATTAACCAAATACTTGTACGTGCGCATGTATTAGATTTCATTCAGTAAACCTTTGGTTTGTTCATTCATGTTCATTCAAATCAAATAACAATGCCGAATGCTTTTTTTTATATACATACATATGTATGTACATTGTACATATGTATGTACGTATTTTCAATGGCGGGAAATGCTCTGCATGTTGACGTCGACTGTTGCAGCACATGGCATGACATACATAGCATATCAGTGGGCAAAAGTTGCAAATTTGCACATGCAATTTAACAAATTAACAATTTATAATGCATGAAATGCAATGCAATGAGAAAGCAATAAAAATAGTGAAAAAAAATACGTATGTATGTACACGTGTTATTGAATTATACAGACAAAACGTACTTGTTTTTGTGAGTGCACGTGACCGCAGCAGCGTTAGTCGAGAACGTAAACCCGTGTACCGTGTCAGCTGATCCAACCTATTTAATGGGATTTGTATGTAACCGATTATTCAACGACGTAGGACGCAGAAGCCCGTACCGCAGAAATCAAAATCATTTTGATTTTTTACGTAAAAACGTGTCAGCTGATCGCTCGCATGGTTGCAAGGTAGAAGGGTTGCCAGTTGAACATTTTTAGTTATTAAATATTTAAACAGTAATTTTCACAGCATTATACAACTAACTCAATAAGATTGTAAAATGTTATCGAATATACATATATGTGTTCACATGGAAAAAATAGTATGTCTACTTAAACGAACCATTTATTATTACTTTAATTTTTTAAAAGAAAGGAAAGAAAACGTTTATAAATTTTTTTTAAATCCCAAACAAAATGTAAATATATATATATCTAAATTAATAACAAGATAATAGCTTTGTTCAACAACTTTACTTGCAAATACTTGCAAAAAGAGCGGCAATGTCAAATTAAGAGTAAAAACGAGAAAAAGAGAAAATTATCAACCAAAGTAATTGAACACCAAATAGTAAACATTCGCAAGAAAACAGCTGATACGCTGTTTTGACAATTTGATTTTTAGGTTAGGTTGTAATTGAAATTTTTGAAATTGGAAATGAATGGAAATAACTGAATTAGGAAAACAAAATTCTACTTTGGCTATTCCACAACATCATCAAGATTCGTTTTTGCGCTAACTTCTTTAGTACACAATTAGAAATTTGCGTTTAAAATGTTTGTATATTTCCAATTGAAATTTTTGTGATCATATATTTTTGACACTTCTATTTTTTTAAAGCTGCTAGTAGTTGCAAGTGAAAATTTTACTTGCAGCGTTTATCAACTCTCGAGGTCTTACTCTCTCAATTTGGCTCTCTTGCGAATTTTTTGGGTTATTGAACATAAATTCGTAACTATTCGTAAAAATATGTAAAAATTTTGAGATATTGAACACTCCTAATAAATGAAGATATTACTGAAAATTAAAGCAAAAATTGTATTTATCCACAATGGTGGCGGTATTTTCTTAATTGATAACTCTTTGTGGTCTTCTTCTGCAATTTTTCTACATTAAAAAGTTATAAATTGCCACAATAAATCTGAGTTTCTGTAACAAAATCAATTAAAGTGATGTCACACTAATACGATCCACACTTTGTCACCATCTATTTATACTAGAAAAGATATGAGTTACAGAAACTCAGTACAGATTTTTTAATTAAACACAAATTTTTGTGAGAATCTTGTTGCTTCCCAATATAATTTTTTTATGGATTTTCAATTGTAAATTTAATGTTCTGACTGTGACTTTTGTTATTTTATGTTTTAGCCCTTGATAACTATCACCAAGGTGTGATGGAAATATATTGGGCAGCAACAAATTACAAGAAAAATGTGTTTTAATTACCAACTAAGCCGAAGAAAAGTAACTAAATTAATAAAAAAAAAAGTCGTCAACGACAACTTTAAAAACGATTAAATTAGTATTTTCTTGTCATTTGGCAAATAATGCACAGTTGTGTATTGAAGAGTAATCCGCATAACACTTTGAAGATTAGTAAAAATCTTGTTTGTTCAAAAATGACTAAACGGCAACCCTGCCAAAATGTAAACAAACTATATATATATGTAAATATGTGTGAGGAAAACAGCTGATTGCTACGGGCTCAAAAAATCCTAAAAATTGCATACGGGCGTTTGCGTCAGCGATCGGACCACACGTTCTCGACTAACTAGGCTATTAGACCAATGAAATTGATCTCTTTCTATGGAATATTACTTTGCTGCAGAGCTGTAGTCAATGAGCTTTGTAAATGTAAAATTCTGAAATTGGTCTCTATTTTCACTCGACTAAGAACGTTTATAATTTGCCCGTCGTATTCAAAAATAATAAGTGAATATTTTAAAAATATAAATACACGTGTGCCATCTGTTGGAACATAGCGGTGGTTATAACCTCATCTCATTAGTATATATGTTGCATATATTTAGACAGCAGCAAGAAATTACATACATACATACATACATACATACATACATACAGGTGAAACTAATAAAAGCGTGTTAAAAATAGAGTGTGCTTTAGGTCACGTAGGCTACGTGACGTAGCTTAGCTTTAAAATAGCAAATTTTTACACAGGCCGACAAATTTTTTTCCGCAGATTTAGTTTCTGAAATATGCTCATGCTCAAAAGTGCAAAAAACGCGTTTTTCGGATATATTCCTACTCCTTACCTTGATAGTAATCTATTTTCATTTAAAACATAAACATACACATTAAAAGCACAGTCAATTTGAATAAACGGACTGCAGATTCAAATAGGAGAAAAGTAATTTTTCTGTTAATTTTATTCGGCTTTGTAAATATTTTTGATTCTCAAAAATGCTTAAAAACCCTAACCCCATTATTCAAAAAAAAATAAAATAGCTTTATTAAGCGCTTATAATTGAAAATTTGTATGGAAATGTCATTTTAAAAAGCTCTATAAACCTTTGATATTTTTTATGAATATGTAAATGCTTATAAAAGTTGAAATACCCGGCATATGAACTGATTCTTGAATAATTATAGTGTAAAAATCTGCTGCATGATAGTGATAATGAAACCAAATTTAAAAGCATATTTCTTATTATAGAAAACATATCTAAACTAAATGCATACATATGTAAGTAAAAAACATTTTAATATCACTTCATTTTGATTTAAATATTTAAAGAATTCAGCCTTTATATGTATGTATGTATGCATGTACATTTAACTATTACGCGATCCATATTTAATTAGCTCTTGAAAACGTTAGAAATATACATACATATCTACATACATATGTACATACCAAACATTTATTAACGCAAATGACAGCCGTGTGACAACTAATTTTTTATAATGATAACAATTTTCAAAATTTCTCTAAACTATTAATATACTAATGCTAATAAACAGAAATTTAATTAAAGTACAATTTCAGCCTAAAGTCATTAACTATTCAATCGAAACAATTTAGCCTGCAGTTAATGCATTTATACAGTTATGTATATGTATGTATATTTGTTTTATCTCAATAAACATCAAACGAAAAAATCTCAAACGTTTGAGAAAATCTTAATTCTCACTTTGAGTTTGAGCGTATTTCTCAAATGTTTTTCCAACGTTAGCTATCAACTTAATTTTAAGTTGAAACAGACTTGTTCCCATTCAAATAAATAATGATTAAACTTGAAAGAGTTTTAGTGCTTAGCACGAAATTTTTATTTAATTCAATTTTTAATTGTTGGGGTAAGTGGAAAAAAATTCAACAACTATTTACAGCGAAGGTTGAGTGTATAGCTATTTCACGAAAAGCCATTTTCGATCATCAGCACTCTTTTCAGAAGTGGATGCTACCGGGGATTGAACCCGAGTACATTCCATTCCAATAATATTTAATTTTTTTAGACTGTTTAGTTTTAATGGTTATTTTAATTGTTTTTCATTATAATCAATTAAATATAATCAATCAATTAATAATAACCAATTAAATTAAAAACTTGATAAAAATAATCATGATTGATAGCCATTAAAAAAACAATCAGAAATAATCATATAATCAAATTCAACAAAAAAATTTTTTCAGTTTTTCTTAGTTAAAAACTGGCCAATAGCTCATATAAAATTCACATAGAAGTAATCAAATATATTTTTTTATTTTATGATTATCTTTAATTACCTGATTACACTGGATCACAAAATGAAATTTTTTGTCTGTACTTTGGACGTGACCATCCTATCTATATGTAAAATCGGTCGCTGATTCCGAAAATCGGGCTCATTTTTAATTCTATGGGAAGGTTTTTGAGATATCGGCAATTTACCGTTATTTGGCCAATGGCTCCACTTAATACTGTATACCTTTTTAACGCAGTGAGCTATCTTCCTTGGAGTGACACTCAACGAAAGAAAATTAAATTTCCTTTTCATCGCTGCTATAACATTTTTCTGTAGCTCTTATAGTTTCTGAAATATTGACGATTCAATTTGAATTTTTTCGATTTTTTACGATTTTTTGAAGAAAAAATTGATTTTGTCAGGCAATATCTTTTAAACCAATGTCTTCACCTTCGGTTTTACTCCTTTACATGAAGCTCCATTCTATTGGGAAAAAGATAAGCTATCAACGAAGAAAATCCATGGTAAAATGGAAAAGTTATAGGCGATCAAGTAAATACATCCAAGTCGCGCAATGCCTCTGCACGGGTATATTCTATGCATGTTATACCCGTAAATGGGCTTGTATCTACTGCGCTGCCAATGTGCTGCTACTGCAGATGTGTAGGTATTGGTACAATAGGCGCATTTCTGTCGTACCCAAGCATGAAAAGAATACTCGCTTATTCATAAATTACCTTCAAAGCAACAACACCAACTCGACTATTTTAAAAATGCGCCTAGTATGCATAGAATCAGGGTTTGAATTTGCTTGCTGCAAAACAGCAATAGCCGATGTTTTTTGCTTATTGCTGAATGCAGCCGAGCCAAAAACGAAAACACGAATCATTCGCTTCAGTTTTCAGCTGAGTCGTGTTTGCTTGTATAGTTAAGCCAAGCAACTCAATTTGAGAGGGTTGCTTTTACTTCCAGCAATTAGTTGAGTAGCAAGGCAGATCTAGGAAGGTAGGCCCGGTGGCGAATTGAGAAATTTCCCATGTATTTTGTTAGTGTAATCGGTAGAGTGTAATGTCAAAATTAATGAATTCGCTTGGGCCTCGTCCATCCCTATTGGCCATGATGTGAATTCGCTTGGATTTTGACATTACACTCTACCTTTGCATATAAAAAAAATAGTTTCTGAATTCGCCACCGGGCCTACCTTCCTAGATCTGCCTTGTTGAGTAGTAAATTTTTGCTTACAGTTGCTTATTTTGCTGAAACTAGTTTTTAAGCAAAATTCAACATGAAAAGATGTTTACAAATGGACATACATACATATTATGTGTATATACATACATGCACATAAGTAAATATGTATAAAAAATCGAAATATGCGTAAACAAATCGTTTCAGCAAAATAAGCAAAAGCAGAAAAAATGCAAAGACAACTAATTGCTGGAAGTAAAATGAAATCCCCCAAATCGCGTTGCTTTGCTTAACTATACAAGCAAACTCGGCTCAGCTGAATACTTGGCTGGCCGAGTTTGCTAATTTACTTTTCGTTAGCAAAAGCAAAGCAAAAGCAAATGCAGCAAAAGTAGCTAAGCAATTTCAAACCCTGCATAGAATATACCCGTGCAGAGGCATTGCGCGACTTGGATGTATTTACTTGATCGCCTATAACTTTTCCATTTTACCATGGATTTTCTTCGTTGATAGCTTATCTTTTTCCCAATAGAATGGAGCTTCACGTAAAGGAGTAAAACCGATGAAAAGGTAATTTAATTTTGTTTCGTTGGGTGTCACTCCAAGGAAGATAGCTCACTGCGCTAAAGCGGTATACAGGATTAATACCATGTCTCCACATAACGTGTTTCGCTCTTTTTTTCTGCATTTTCTCTCTCAATCTTGTTTCGACACGGAAACCAGTGCCGAAACTCGCCAATTTCCATACAAAATTTCTGAGAGCGAGTGAAGATTGAAACACTGTTTCATTCTGAATCATCTTGCGAACCTCGATGATATCGATGTCTTCTCTAATTTTGTATCGAAAATCTATCGAAATCTCACACAGACCAAAACAAAAACGCAAAATATAAGCAAACATACAAACATTTAAGAAGAGCAAGAACGAGAAATGTTAAACTGAATCACGATCAGCCACGTGGAGACGGGTTATTTAGCGAGATGTTTTGCTAAATGTTTTGTTGGTGAAACAAGTTATGTGGAGACGGGCTTTTAGTGGAGCCATTGGCCAAATAACGGTAAATTGCCGATATCTCAAAAACCTTCCGGAAAAAACCGGTTTTCGGAATCAGCGACCGATTTTACATATAAATAGGATGGTCGCGTTCAGAGTATTTTTTGGCTGTAGAGCAGTGTTATTTTTAATCTGTGGCCGCTGTGGTGCAGTGGGTAGAGTGCTCGCCTGCTATGCCAGAGGTCTCGGGTTCAAACCCCAGTCCGAGCAAACAGCAAAAAAAAATTTCTAATTTGTATAAATCCAATTATTGGGTTTTTTAAGAGCAGCGGTCACCTCTCGGCAGTGGGCGGCATACCCTCCGAGCGTATTTCCGCCATGAAAAAGCTTCTCACAAAAAATGCATTCGCCGTTCGGAGCCGGCATAAAACTGTAGGTCCACCCAATTAGTAGGAAAAACAAAAAGGAGCACACCTCGAATTGGGAGAGAAGCTCGGCCATAAAACTCGTCAGAGTTATAATAGCGCCATTGTATTATCATTATAATGATTTTAATTATTGTCAATCATGCGATATATATGTATATATATATTAATATGTGAAGGTTGATTTTTAGCTGAAATAAAACGTAATTTAAAAAAACAAAAAATTAGTAAAAGATAATTGAAAATAATCAAATATGTATGTAGTTTTATTAATCATGCAATTAAAAATAACTGAAAAAGTTATAATAATCATGCAGTTCAAATGTATGTATTAATCGCTTATTTAATGTACTTTTTTAATTTAATTAACTATTAATCATTAAAGGTGAAAGTCATCGTATTTAATAATTATAATTAAAGAGTTATAAAAAAATTGCTTTAAATATAATTTAGAATTACAAAATGTTTAATCACTAAATAACAGGTCTGAGTTGAAAAATTCCATTCCAATTTGTTCCACGTTTAAGATGTGTTTGCGAAAATTAAATTCTCAATTTGAGAATCAGACAAACTCCCATACCAAAAACAAGCCTTTTATTTTGAGAACGCTATAAACGGTTGTTTGAGGACTAAAGTTATACATAGATACATACTTGACTTAGCATGGAACAAATTGAGAAACAGGCCGGTTTATGTGCGCTCCCTAAAAATCTAAATGGATCAGACTTCTATGCTACCCTAAGTGTTTATATTCGATTATACTTAAAACCCATTGAGCAGAATTTGTGTGTGAGTAGTTCATGCTAAATTAAGTATCTACCTATAACCACAGCTTTATGTTTGAGTTTTGAGAACATGGTTAATTCCCTAATGCACCTCAAGTGGAGACTTAAGAAAAATGTTTATTGGGCTAGTAAATGCGCATTTGCTTACTCACGTGTTTTCACGTTTTAAATGCTTTCCATTGGCACATAAACACACAGACATCGAGAGCTTTGTATTTTATTCAATTTTCACGTCCATTGCCATTATTGATGTCAATCAAAACAGCGAAAAAACTTTAATCAAATTATAGATAATAGTTATTTACTTGAATAATGCATATAATCTGTGTATATATGAACTAATTTAAATGAATATCATTAAAATAATTGAAAACTGCCTCGTAAATTAAGTTTGAATTATTTTATTAAACAACTACAACCAAGGCCGTATCTAGGGGGGGGGGGGTGGCAAGGATCAATCCCCCCCCCCCCCCCCCCCCCGAAATTAATGCGATAAAAATTTTTTTATAATATAAATATGCTTAATTGTATTTTTTAGAAGCATAGAAATCATGTAAAAAGTTAGTCTCAATTATTATTTGCATCTATGTACTAGCAAGTACCCGGCTTACTTCGTTACGGCGCAAAAATTAAATATACCGATGTTTAGCTTTGAGTAGAGTGTAAAAATGGGTTACACATTCATATTTTGTGCTTCTTTCTGCAAGGAATGTAATATACCACCCTCCTTTAGATGAAATGCAAACACTTTAAAATTAAACAACGTTATAAACAATACATTTATTAACAAAAAACTCAAATTTATAATAATTCAAACAACGTTAGGTACCTACATTAGTAGGCAAATTAGTTCATAAAATAAGGTACATCTTGTTCATTAATTAAAAACTTCCGTGAACACAACATTCTTTGTGTTGTTGCCATTTCCAGGTATAAGAAAACTCTGGTTTTGTGGTGAACCAGTTCGTGACAGAGCGACATACATTTGACCGTGAGAAAACACCTCGTTGCGAAGGTCTACCCCAAGATAGCTAAATGTTTGTCCTTGGGACTTACAAAAAACGCAAATTTCACTCATACGACCCATGAAAAGGGAAGAATGTTCCATATAGCTTAAATCCGGTCTGTAGTTAAATGCTGATTTCGTATGAATCGCCACATGTCTCCTCTGCATTCCACGCAACTGTGAGTTCTCTAACCGATTTGCATGTTCAGCGACTGTCCCATTTCTTCTGAACCTAATTTGGCGCCTGTTTACAGAAGATATAGATAACTGCGGTTTTGCTTTTGGCACGTCTAAGAAATTGTTTAACAAAATCATAAACTTATAATTAACTTAATTGGGTAAGAGCTTAATTTAAAATTTTACCATTGAAATTAATGGTGATTTCGTTTCATCAAAAAAATGCGCATTTTTGTTACACTCTTCAATTTTCCGTTTTCGTTTGCAAAATGAAGGTAAAACGTCAAACAGAATATGTTTTCTTTTTTTTAGTGGCTTTTATTAGGCTAGTGGATCTAGTGGTAATTTAGTGTAAAAAAACTAAATAAGTTTTTCACTTGCTACCCTGTTTTCGTTTCCTAAAAATGTACACTTCAGGGGTGTAAAAAACTCACACTTTTTACCCTCTGAAGCTTTGACAGGGTAGCTGGTTGCACTGAAATATTTTTAGTTTTTTTATTTTACGATTTTTTAATATATTTTTTAAGATGTATAAGTATGTATTATATGTAAATAATCACTGTAAAGCCTGAATAAAGATATGTACATATGCAATTTGAATTTGAAATGTTTTTTTTAGTTAATCCCCCCCCCCCAAATTAAATCCTGGCTACGGCCTTGACTACAACTATTATTTAATGTGTGCAAACAGACGCTTTTTGTGGTTTGCTTGCAGCAAATTAATTACACATGTATGTATGTATGCCTTTTTAGCATACTTTATATCGATTTTTGGCTTACATTTATTGTAGATATATTATACTGTGTGAGGTTGGTCGAAAACAAACAAAAACTCTTTGGAATGCAAATTATTCGCGGTCACCAAATTTTAATTTATGCATAAAAAATACATAACAACAATAATTTGGCGCGAACTTAACTGTGGCAAATATTCAAGCTGAAGTTCTCGTTCAACTCTTTATTAACTAGATTAATGCTTTTTAATAACAGAAATGTACGCAGTGTACTCGAACCCAGCACTTATTCTTCAACCAACATCTGATGCATGGAAGAAGAGCTGGCTCTTGACCATTCGCAGTTGGTTAGCAGTGTTTTATTGCTGTTCATTGACCCCCAGTATATCAGTACGAATACATCCTTTATTCTTTAGTTTCAAATATCCATATGCCGATCACTGCTACAGGATTAGGGTGCACACTGGTCAGCCCCCATACACAAAAGTCAAAAACGTTGGTGCTTGAAAAAGAAACTTCTGTCATGCATTTCCGTGGAAAATATATTGAATTTTATGGAAAACCTCCATCTATACGCAATAGCCACCATTAAATGTTACTTTGGCTCATTTAAAGTCAACACATTTGAAAAAAAAATTTTCTGGAAAAAGTTTGTGTAAATGAGTGTATTATAATTTTGGCGATATTTCAAGTTTGAGTGCTAAAAAAAAATGCGGATAACTATGGAAACGCAAGAAAAACGTATGTTTCATGATTTAGCGAAAGAAAACAGTGAAAACAATTTATTTTTAGCAAAATACAAGATGAAGAAATCTTAGTTTTTCTATGAGCGTAATTTTCAAGCATTAGCATTTTCATTTAAACTCTTAACAATTAAGGACCACTCTGGACCAGGTCTTATAAGCAGATTTGAGTTCTTTTAAGTCTTCTCTTAAGAAACCTGTTTATACATTTTTCCCTTTGCGTACGTTTTCTTAAAATATCATTAAATGTAACTAGTCCATACCAAATATTGTTGCCCTTTTACGATTTTTGTACATATTTACATCGACAGTTTTCGATAAAACTTTATTTTCGATAAAACTTTATTTTCGATAAAATCTGACTAATTGAGTTTTGTCCCACTCTCCATACAATTTTTTTTTTTTTGATCCCGCGAAATATCGCGGTCCTTTTGACCTATGAAGTCGTTTTCACATAGTTAAGTCACCTAACCAAGTTTTTCGTCCAAAATATCCTTTTTGTTTCACAAGAAAAAAAATCGCCAAAAATAAAATATTTATCGGATCTCTCTGATATCACGCTTAAAGTCTTTGCAATTAAACGGGCAAATTTTTAAAGTAATAAAACTTTCCTGATTTTTACAACTTTTTATAAAACCTTAATTTGAAAATTAAAATTTTTTTAAACAAGTAAGGAAGCCTAAGTTCGAGTGGAATCGAACATTAGATACTCATCTGTATGCTTTCATTGTTTGTTTGCGTTTGTTCGATATAGGGTGTATTTTATATAAAGCGAGTGCCGCATAAAGTGGGCGTAGCCACGCCCATTTTCAACATTTTTATCAGTCATCCAACTAAGCATATGAATATTATTCTTTGTGCAAAATTTCATTCCTTTATGACTTCTAGTTACAAAGAAGTCTTGTTACAAATTCCCAAAGGGTGTTCCAGAAATATCTTTGTTAAAAAGTAGGCGTGGTCATAAACCGATTTCAATAAATTTTTGCGTGTCTATTAACACAAGTTATAAAAGTGTATTAACCAAGTTTCGTCATAATATCTCAATTATTTGTCGAGTTGTGGGCTCTGAAATCTCGTTGATTCCTTTGTCTGAAAAGAGGCGGTGCCACGCCCATTTTCCGAAATTTTTCTATTTTATGTTTTCGATCTATTGTAGAACTCATGCCACAAAATTTCAATGAATTATCTTTATATTTGACAAAGATATCGCTTAAAATGTTTTTATTAGGCCACTTTATGATACCCATATATAAAAGTGGGCGTGGTCGTCAACCGATTTCGCTAAAATTTCGAACATGTATTACTACAAGTAGTGAAAGTGTATAGACCAAGTTTCGTCATAATATATCGATTATTTGTCGAGTTATGGGCTCAGAAATCTCGTATATTCCTGCTTCTAAAAGGAGGCGGTGCCACGCCCATTTTCCAAAATTTTTGTATTTTTTGTTTTACGTCCATAGTTGGACACCTTCCATAAAATTCCAATGATATATCTTTATATTTGACAGAGATATCGCTTAAAATGCTTTTATTAGGTCACATTATAATACCCATATATAAAAGTGGGCGTGGTCGTCAACCGATTTTGGAAATTTTTCGTCCAAACATTTGCCTAAGTAAGTATATCACGCCTACCAAATTTCATCGATATATCTTCAACGGTTTCTGAGTTATGACTCATAAAACTTTCAATGTTTGCCCCTTAATAAGTGGGCGTGGCACCGCCCATTTTCCAAAATTTCACCATATTTCTTCATAAGGGCCTGAGCTCAATACGTGTGTGAAATTTTATCACTCTAGCTCTATTAGTGACCGAGATACAAAATTTCCGATTTTTACTATATAGGGGAGGTGGGCGTGGTCATGGTCCGATTTCGCCCATTTTCAATACCATCCGTTCCTGTCTTGATACCAACTTACATTTCAAATTTCATCAAAATATCTCAATTTTTGCGCGAGTTATCGTGCTCACAGACGGACAGACGGACAGACGGACAGACGGACAGACGGACAGACGGACGGACATGGCTCAATCGATTTCTCTTTTCACCCTGATCATTTTGATATATATAAGTCTATATCTATCTCGATTATTTCATTCTGTTACAATCCACCGTTAGGAAATCAAAACTATAATACTCTGTGTACTAGTACAGCTGAGTATAAAAATCGTAAAAAATCCACAAAATTTTGACTTTGACCAGCTTTCGCTCAGCGAGTTTTTATTAGACCACTACAAGTTGTATGTCGTTTGAAGCGTATTTTAATTGCCTTTCGAACGAGATACTGTTTGCGTTTATCGCATTTGTATCTCCAGAGCATATAATTTTTGAATGAAGTGATAACAAACAAACACAAATTACCGTTATCTCAAAAACCTAACTATACAAAAAATTAAAAAAAAAAAACTAGTTCTAAGCTCAGCTGGTCAATTCATATCCTGCCCCATTTCTGGTTTTCTTGTTTTTTTTTTGGCTGTAAACTAGCGTTAGTGGTGGGCGTGGATTACAACATATATGCTTTTAATTTTTCTGAAAGATGAGTCGTATAGTGGGACACCAATGTGCCAAATTTGGTTTCGGTAGGTTCATCCGTTTCCAAGAAATTGAGTTTTGTCCCACTCTCCATACAAATGAGAGCAGTGTGGGGTGCGCTTATGTTCGCTGCAACAGATACAAATTTAATGATAATAATAATATTATCAATGTGCATATATTCACTTTGCGTATATGCGTAGTCTCTTAGCTGACACATCGGCTTTCCTGTTTGTATTACACGCTTAAAATACTTATTGTACCTACTCAATTTTCATGCGCAAACGTCATTCAGGAACAATTGCCAGTTCCGCATTTTAAATAACATATCACAAACACCCAATTGACTACGTGAGCGAAATAAATAAACTCTGCAAATACATTGTATGTAGGTACATATGTATGCATATATGAACATTTATGTAGGTACATACAAATGTATGCATATATGTATGTACATTTATAAGAAAAATTCCACATACTCGTATGATATTACACCAATTACATGATAACTACTCTTATCGACTTAAAAACAAATTTCAAAATCCGCTGTCTTTTTTTTATTGGTCATCAATATTTAATTAATTTCTGATCAATGTAAAAAAAAATGTAAAAGAAACGTAAATAGAATTTTATTATTTGATTTAATAGTTGCTCTTTAGTTAGTAACTGTTTTTTTTAGCAGCAGCGTATGCAAACAATTAATCATAATTTGTTTAACAAAAATATATCTACAATTGAATGATTCATTTAATCGGCTGCTAGGCCAATTTCAGCAGTTAGCGACCACTTAATTGTATTGACACAATTGTATTAACTTATAGTACAGTACACTCAAAAAAGAAAAGAAAACACCTCTTGATCAAAGACATAGTTTTCCTTATTTTAAACAAAATTTCTTTGTTTTGAGTAAATTTTAGTCACAAATGTGGAAAAAACATACAAAAACATTCCAACAAGTTCGTTGCCATGGTGATTAGTATGAGAATTCCTTATTTTCATGTATGAATTTCTTTAAAACATGTGTTAGGGAAAATTTACTCAAAGCAAAGAAAATGGCATTCAATATAGGGAATTAATTTCCTTGGCCCCTCCATATTTTTTTTCTCTCAGTGTAGCTATTTAATTGCATAAAAAGGTCAAAGTCTTTTGGAAGATGTTAATAAACGCAAGTGACATACATATATACATATGTTTACATCTAATTGATTAATTAAATTAAAAATAAAATCTAAATCCATAAATCATTTTACATACATGCATATGTGGGTAAATAACCAGCAAAAAATCTACGCCTTATTTAAGAATTAT
The DNA here is from genome assembly GCA_960531455.1 of Urophora cardui. Lineage (NCBI taxonomy): Eukaryota > Metazoa > Arthropoda > Insecta > Diptera > Tephritidae > Urophora > Urophora cardui. The sequence goes on along the minus strand of OY482670.1, from coordinate 113,422,570 downwards.
TCCACAAGATTTAGAAGATTACGAAATAAGGCCTTAAAATTGTAAGGGAAGCTAAGTTGTATGGGCAAAGGCTTAAATAAGGCTGTTTTTGCTGTGTTGATATCATCAGGTTATAAGGAATACTCTCTCTTTCTCTCTCTCTCTCTCTCTCTCTCTCTCTCTCTCTCTCTCTCTCTGAGAACACATCTTATTCTTAAGGCTTAACCGCATGCGAAATAAGGCTTATTTAAGGTGAATTGTGCTTATTTAAGGCCTTATTATGACCGGATAATCGGGCCCTATGTGCTGTATTTATACTTTACTATAGTGCTGCTTACTGTCGAAACTCGACGGTTTTTGTAGATATTTTCTTATGACTAAAGTGCAACTATAGTTTTTGTATAATTATTTGTTGTTTTTGGCACTGTTACTATTTTGTTGTTGTTGTTGTTGTTGTTGTTGTTGTTGTTGTTGTTGTTGTTGTTATTATTGTTGTTGTTGTTGTTGCTGTTGTTGTTGTTGTTGGTGGTGTTGTTGTCGTTACTCGTCCTCACAATTCTCCTACCTACCTCTTTCTTTCTATTTCTATTATTTTCTTTCCTCAAGTTCTTTCCTACTTATTATTTCTTATCCTTCTTATTACTTGACTTTGTGTTTTTATTGTAGTGCTTTTGCTTAGTTTGTTTTTTATGAAAATTCGCGAAGTTCTATTTGAGAACAATACCTTTCTAATGGTGTTCTTAGTAGGGATGGCAACTATAACCGGAAAAACGATTATAATCGGTTAATTTCTTTCGGTTAACGGTTAAAATGTATCGGTTTTTTCCTTTTGATTATTTTTTCGATTAACCTTTTTTCTCTCAAGTCGAAAATAATCGAAAGGAAATAATCGAAGTTGAGAATTACTGTGTAACCTAAAACAAACGCAAGTCGTCAATTAACGCACGCACGCAAATTTTTCATGTGCGTTGAACCGAAATTGACTTGCGTGCGTGTACAGATAAAGAAATAGAAAAATATAGAAAATCAGAGAAAATCTTATTTTGTGGAATATGTATCTAACACATGCGATATCAAAAGCAAGTGGAAATTTTTTTGCAAACAATCACCCACAATGCTTAATTTCAACTATCACACAAAACAAAAATTGGGCGTCGAGTTTTTACGCACGCCGTTCAATTTCTGTTACTCCCATACAAGTTGTATGGACATGAGAAATTTTTGACAGTAAATTGACGGCGTGCGTTTGTATTAGGTTACACAGTTACCGCCTTTTCATTCGCAATAAACGTTCCCTCCAGCCAGCGTTGCCGAATTGACGATTTTATCGTCCTTTTGACGATTTTTCTAAGCAATGATTTGACGATTTTTCCCAATAAATGACGATTTTTTCGTTTATTATATATATTTTTTTTAAGGAAAGTGGCATTATTAAAAATTTAAACCATCTCAGTACAATAATTAAATGGTTATCTTAATGAAATAAATCCTTATATTTTGTAAATTATTTTTCAAGGCAAAATGTTATGAATTAGTATTAATGAATGATTGATGATGTTATTTATTTATTTTATTATATAAGTAAGCGCATTGTGTAGATAAATGTGCCCAGCTTTTTTAAATATGATTTCATTTATATACGAATTTGTATGAATTCGCACCTCTTTAAAATTGTTTTTGGGAAAATTTTCCATTAAGGAACAATGCCCCGAAATAAATGACTATTTCAGGGGGGTAGAGGGGCTCTCACTTGGAATTGAAATCAAAAATTTCCGGAGGCTTGTATTTTACAAGATATTTTTTACCAAACAAAACACGAAAACTGCGATCTATTGCTGAGATAAAAGTACGTGTTAAAACGTGCAAATGCATATATGTATGTGTGTAGAACAACATTTTGCGTTAGCCGCCTTCAGCCGCGCTTTAAAAAAATAATACTCAGCCGACATAGTTCTCTTTCTGGGGTAATTATCTCGTAAACTGTAAACTTCCTGCAAGTTTTGATTTCAGTTTTGAGATATCTGAGAGCCCCTGAAAAAGTAATTTTTTTTCGTGGTGCGCTTTCTTAGTGGAAAGCCGACACTTTTTTTGTTTATAACGTGTTTTTAGTAAAGATGAGATAGCAACAAAATATTGACGATTTTTTCGCTGAAATGACGATTTTTTATTATTATAATAAAAACGAACACACATACATAGTATGTATAGAAAATTAGCTTGTGTGTCCTCTTGGGGTACTACGTATTAATTTATCAATAATTGTAATCGAAAAACGGTTATAATCGGTTAGTTCCCTACGATTATTCGCGATTAATAATCGCACCCTTTCGATTAACCTAAAAAACGGTTAATCGATTATTAAATTTTTTTTGCCATCCCTAGTTCTTAGTTTTAAAATCGGTTCAGTAGTTTCGACTGAGGCGACAATACGCAATTTTTACGCTTGCCACATATTTTACTTTGCTCGTGAAAACTTAATTCCCTTTCTCTCTCTTTGGGATGTGTTAAAATGAAGTATTAAAACGTTTGGAGCAGAGATAATGAATGCAAGCAGCAAGCAGCGCTGCCAACGTAGTCCAATTTAACAACTTAGCTTCAGTTTAGGCTTATGAGTTGTTTGCTGGGTGTATACATATGTATGTATATATGTTTACATTGCAAATAATTACTATTGTGGGAATTCGTATTTCTTTGCAAATAAACAGCAGCGTAAGCACAATGCGTAGTGAAGTATAAATAACATTTTACGCCCAGCATTTGCTAATAAATAGTTAGATTGCTTTTATTTCTCTTTTGTTGTTTGTTTTTTTTTCTCAGAACGAAAAGATATACAGAAGATTATAACCAAATGTCCAAAATTGACAAGGCATGACGGAATATCGTTCCACCATACATTAAATTGTTTTTAAATCATTATTTATTTCCGCTGGAAAAATACACGGAGTGCTGCCATTGATTTCGCATAGATTGCCATACTTTCACAACAGAGAACTGAGACTGTAAAACACACTTACATTAAGAGTTGCGAGGCTGACACTTCGACGCTATAAACATATTAAGCAACAGGAAAAATGAACACAATTTCCTGGAACATTTTAACCCTTTAGCAACCTCCTAAATACCTACTATTTTATTCAGGCACCAAAAAAAAAAAAACTAAAAAGCACCCCTTTGTGAGGGAGCTAATGAAGGGTAATGAGGACAATACGATGTACCTTCTGTTATCACTAGGGAAGCTAAAAATATGCAAATGCATATTGCATATGCAAATGCATATTTCGACCTAAAATGCATATTTACGGTCAAAATGCATTTCGTGCTTATTTTGGCACTTAATCGAGCAATATCGAAAAATATTAATCTGGAAACATCTTATCTGTGGTTAATTCAGACAGTTGCGTATACATACAAGCAAGGCTATTTAACTATTGATCTAGACCCCGGAGCGGAGCATTTTCCCATATAAAAATTCACCACGCCAAACACTAAGTTCTTGTATGCATACAAACAAGGCTACTTGACTGTTGATCAGAGCCTCGAAGCAAACCCAGAGTAAAAAAAAAACTTTGCTCCTATGAAGGGAACAATAATATGCAATATGTATCGACATACATAGGCATACGCTACACTGTCAATATGAATCGCGATATTTGGATCGCGATCCATATTAATGGTCTGATGAATCGCAGGCTAGTGCTACACGTTCAATATGAATATTGCGATATTTTTTCGCTCTGAGGTTTAAAATATTTTACTTCCGTCCTTTTCACACTTTCACTTTCAATTCAATTCAATGGGTCGCAAAATGCTACACAGTCAATCCGTGTTGTCAATATTGCGATCCGGATTGCGGATTTCAAAATTTCGATGCTACATGGTCAATATTAATCGTTTTCCGCATACAAGAGTTTTTTCTCGGAAAGCCACTAAAAATTTACCCTGGAAAATATAGTAAAACATATAATAGTTCAATGCAACCCTGCGCAATGCTAATGGAATGGTTTCGCTTGCTTTGTAAAAAGATCTCATGTATTTACATAAATACAAATCTAAAATTAAGTAAAAGTATTTTATAGTATTTAAAACAAATCTTTTAAATGGGGAAAATCTGAATTGTACGTTTCAATTCTTATATTATTATTACTTTGCAAAATTCGTTAAAAATAATGTAAGCTTGAAATATAATACATACATTTTTTGAGCATATTTCAGGTATTTTTTAGGCATATATGCATATTATGACATTTTTTCGTGCATATTTACGAGCATATTTCAGTTATTTTTCGGGCATACTAGCATGCATATTTTGAAATTTTTCGTGCATATTTTTAGCTACCCTAGTTATCACACAAAGAGTAACCGCACTTCTAACCACGTCACTGTTGACAGTTTGAAATCTTTAAGGACTTCGCCTACTTGGGAACCACTGTCAACTCCGAAAGCAATGCCAGGCATGGAAATCCAACGAAAAATTATTCTTGCCAACAAATGCTACTTTTGATTAAGTAGACAATTGAAAAGTAAAGTCTTAAAATCATGCTCTATAAAGCGCCATTTAAAAAGAGGAAGATAGTTTTACTATTATCACTTGGCTCGATTGGAATTTTAACCCTTTTTCATATGTTCTAAACTGTAGGTCCACCCAATTTGTAGGAAAAACAAAAAAGGAGCACACCTCGAATTGGGAGAGAAGCTCGGCCATAAAACTCGTCAGAGTTATAATAGCGCCATTGTATTATATTATTATATTATATGTTCTAAAAACACCCAGTCAAAAAATGGCAAACTCCACGAAATTTTAATGCAATCTTTCTCTGTTTGATGCCATTACAAAAAAAATCGGAGAAAAATATTCACTTTAAACGAACGCAATGGCCATCGAACCACATTCATCAAAAAATCGATATTACTACACAAATGTTATGCCTAAATAAGCACGAGTTAAATCAATGTAAACAACAAAACATATTTGTAACGATTTGTAGCAAAAAAAATTTATGCATTTTGTGAACTTAACAATTGTTATTATAACTTAAAAAAAAAAACTTTTTTGCAGCAATTTTAAATTATTTTGCAATTATTTATGCACTTTTTTGCGAAGCGCATGAGTTTCCAATTCACTGCACCCCACAAGTTGTTAACAAAATTTATTTCAGTGCTTTTAATTTATTTTCCGAAATCAATTATAAACCAGCTACGATTTCATGCCAAATAATTGCATAAAAATTGTTCAAACGAAACAATTTAGTGTTTGGTTTATGCAAAGTTTACTTGTTCGGGAAAATCGTCTCTTTTCGATGATTAAACAAGTAAGAGCGCGGCTGTCTTCGGCCGTACCGAAGACTTCATACCTTTCATGAATGGGGAAATGAAAATTTGCATTGTCTGATATTGTTTAATTTATACTTCCAATTCTGTTAGTTATTTATGCAAAGATTCACTAGAAAAAAGTGTCATGATTTAAATGGAGAAGTTATACCTTAAAATATATATATCTGAACAATCGGTTGTATGGCAGCTATATGTTATAGTGGTCCGATCTTGACAAATTTCGGTGCCAATATTTAGGTCCATAATGGTACAAATAATTCAAAGTTTCATGGTCTTAGCTGTTTAAATTGAGAAGTTATACCCCAAAATGTCCATATCTGAACGATCTGTTGTATGGCAGCTACATGTTATAGTGGTCCGATTCGGCCCATTCCGACAAATGATCAGCTTCTCCTAAAAATACACTCACATTCCGAATTTCAAGCAGATATCTCAAAAACTGAGGGACTAGTTTGCGATCAAACAGACAGACAGACAGACAGACAGACAGACGGACATGGCTTAATCGACTCAGCTCATGATCCTGATCATATTGGTATATATTTTGGTAGGTCTGCCACGCCTCCTTCTGGTACTTTCACCATTCGAGTTTCGGCACAAAGTTATAATACCATTTCATTCTCATGAAAGGTATAAAAAGGCAACGAGAATTTAAAATACAACATAGGAGAATGACAGATGCGATGCTGTCAATTAATGAAAATCGTGATGTATAAACAATGTCCTTCTCACAGATACATATGTAGATGTTGCTAAGCTGTAACCAGGTTATATTTAATGCACAAGCTCACTTTCAAATCGAACATTAAATTTCTTCGACTTTCTATTTACAAATGTCTACTTTTTGCGCCGTATTTTCTGACCCAAAACAAAATTTTTAACTGATTCTTTTCTCTTTGCTATTACAAGATTTTGTCAACTTAATTAATTCAATTTGCCGCCTAAATTGTTTACACTCAAGTAGGAGTGAACAACACCTGTCTTTAACGGCGCCAAATAGAAAACCACAGTTGCTCGCTCTGTCCGTATAATCTTGGGGTGTATCTAACTACGTGCTGAAATTCTTGGTCTTGTAAATATTAAATATATATTTACATAAATGTAAATAAATATATATGTAGATATAGTATAGATATACATCTCCATGAATATTAATAATATTGTGAAATCATTAGGTAGGCCCAAAAATGTGTCGAGTTGTTTTTCAATTCTAATTTATGCTTCCAGAACCGACTTAGTACTTTTGCCGTTTATTTTGCGAGAATGACCAAAAACGCTTTTATTTTTTTATGTAAAATTATATACAAACAATTAAACTTGAATTACATATATACACATGTTTACATGTACATATTTAGAAATATATTAATGAATCCACAATGGCTACACACTCAATTGTTTTAATATTTCCCTTTAAAATAAACCGGTATTTTTGCCTTCGTTTCTTAACCAACTTATTTATTTACGTATGTATGTTGGTTAAGACGGCACGCTTGTCTTTCAAGCTGACCCTGACCAATGTCATGGCTGGCAACAAATGATTTATTAATATCAGACTGAATATTCATGCGCTGTTGTTGCTAAAATAGTTGTGAGCGACAACGATGATACCAATTACAAAAGTATGGATCTTATACACTTTCAGAATTAAACATACTTATTAGCTTATTTATAAATACATATGTACATATACTCAAAAAATTAGAAAAAAAGCTATCTATTTAAGATCTAATATATCTCCATTTAGTCTAAGTTATTATAATTTCCTAACTACCAATACAAAAATCTAATAATTTAAAACACCATTAATTAAATTTTTTAAAACTAAATCAAATACATACATATCGTCGGCCTCCTGCCAGAACCACGAATGTGCTAAAATGAAAATGTTGGGAAATCGAGTTTTAAAGTTTATTCTTCTCGCAAAATTTGAAAAATTTGTTTCTAATATAAAAGTATATCTGCAAATTAGAACCTTGTTTAGCTCGATGCCCTGATATAGTTTTTATGCTTCTATTCCTTCTAATCTTCGAGATTTGGCACATTCGTGTTTCTGACCCAACAAAAATCAAAAAAATTCCTTGAAAATAAATTTCCAAAAGTAAGTAAAAGAAATACATTCAATTCAAGTTCATATTTTATTTGTGGAACTATTCCTAATCTTCAAAATTAGAGTCTTCTGAAAGGTCAGGGTCAGGTAGAGCATCGCGAACTCCGTTGTTAGCCTTCAAATTTTTATAAAAATTGTGGTATTCCTTTGGAATCACCAAGGTTTCGCAAATTTGCGATAGGCAATGTCTCCGAATAAACGGGCGTGGGTTTTATTGCGGAGGGCCACCAATATTCAATGACAAATAAGCTACTAAAAATTTTGTTTCAGAATAATTTTTTTTTGTAAAAAATGTTGTAGAGTTAATCTTTTATATACCGTCGTACCATACGAAAACTAGCACACGATTTTTTGTGGTTGGTTTTAAATGTGTTTTCGTATGGTACGACGATATGCACCTCACCAGCAAATATTTCGAAAGGGCAGTTTCTCCTTGGTTGAAATAAATGAAGTATAAAAAATCGTCGTGTAGTTGCGTATGAACTTGAAATGGTTTTCGAGAGTTACATGCGCCTCTGATGATTTGCGTTGTACAGCACCATTTTCTATGGTATATACCGCCAGTTTTCGAAGGTAAATATTTGCCCACAAGGTCCTTTTGGCGTATTTAGCACTGATTGCTAATCAAAAATTAGTTTACGGAATAGCTTTGTCTTCATCGCACAATCGGCGAGCTAATATTTTCCGTTCAAGGTGCATTTCATGATTGCCTTTTTGCCACTATTTTTATAACAATTTGAAGATTAGAAGCGAGGTTCGGAAGAGCATAATCCTGAGCCTAACTTTTCAGAAGACTCTGATTTGGAAGATTAGAAATAGCTCCACAAATAAAATATGAATTGAATCTGTGTGTTTTACTTACTTTGGAAATTTATTTTCAAAGAATTATTTTGATTTTTGTTGGGCCAGAAACACGAATGTGCCCCATATATTTTTGGAAATTTATTTTCAAGGAATTTTTTACATATTTTGTTGGCCAGAAAAACGAATGTGCCCCATATATTTTTGGAAATTTACTTTCAACGATTTTTTCACATTTTTTGTTGGGCCAGAAACACGAATATGCCCCATATATTTTTTGAAATTTATATATTTTCAATGAATTTTTAACATTTTTTGTTGGGCCAGAAACACGAATGTGCCACATTCATTTTTCTGGCTCAACTTTTTATAACTGATCTACACATTCGTGTTACTGGCATTGAAAATTTTGGTGGCTTCCAGTGCACAAAGGTACTGGGGGTTTTACTAAAATGTAGAGCATACACAGATTGATCAGGAAAATCTCTTAACTCAAAATTGGAAAAATTGCACATTCGTGGTTCTGGCAGGGGGCCGACGATATGTAGGTACTTGAGGCAAATGGAATTTCATGCTTAAATGACCATTTGGCTATAGAGTCTATAGTAAGACACTTATTGCCAAGAACAAAAGCAAGTTGTTGGCAAGCAAAGCAATTTGTAATTGTCTGTCTACTTAATTATTTTAATTGGCTCTATATATGTACAATGCTATAGCGTTATGTACCTGCGTTTATGATTAACTACGAGTATGTATGTATGTATGTATTTTTGCTTACCATTCTTTGGCGCTTTTTATCTAAAAGCAATGTAATTTCGTGTATTTCTAGTTCAAGTTTAGGGTCAATAACACTCGATAATAATGCATACATATGTATATACAGATACACATGTGTGTACTACATATTTAACGAATATTCATGAAACAAAAAATCGAAATATAAAACAAACCAAAAATACGCAATTGGTGAGTAAAGCTTAAATTAGTTATCCGCTAACTTTATTTCCATAATAGTAACAGTATCTATATATCAATAGGCTAACATTTTTTCCATACAAACAATTGCCAGGCTATTTAGCACATTTAACATACTCATATCCACATAAAATTGATATGGATGTGTTCGTATGAGTCAGGAGCAGTGCATAGGCATATAATTTTTTCTATAAATTATTTAATTTGTTTATAATTAATAAATAAAATTTTTAGTTAAGAGAAATAGATATCGTAAACGTGTTTACAAATATCGTAGACACAGTTGAAGAGTCGCACAGTGGGGGCACCTCCATACAAACGCGGCCAAAAATAGTAATAATTAAGCTAGAATCTTGAAACTCGGAACTTAAGCTTTTTTGGTTGAAGTTAGTAAACTGTGAAAATTTGAACAAAATCCACCCACAAATACGCCCACTTCCCATATAACGGTATTTTTGAAATTTCAGCATTTTCCTAACTATTATAGCTAAAATGCTCCATTTTGATTAGTGTATACATTTTTGAAATATAAATCAAATGCGGTAATCATTTTGGAAAAAGGGTAAAGCACTTCACCGTTTTTAAATTAAAAATATATGCACTTTTAAGTATGTTATAAGCATTTATCATAAAACTTTCATACAAAAAAATTTTATACCGGAAATGAAATTACACTTTTCTAAAGGATTTCAGTGTGATAAACCTGAGTCTGGAGTCAGATTTTCCAAATTGTTTCTAGTTTCTGAGATATTCATGCCCAAATAGGAAAAAAACACGTTTTTTGGCTCTATTCCCTGCTTAATATCTTTTATATAATTACTTTCCACTCAAATTCGATTTAACCAGTTGAAAGCACAATCATTACCCTTGAAAACAGCGTTTAGTTTCTTCGAATATCTTAATTAGAATTGGAAATATCGATATTTAAGTTTCACCATTTTGACAAATATTCCCCATACAAAAAAATTTAAACTTTTTGAAGCATACTTCTGGGCATTTTGTATGGGAAAAATGTACCAAAACTCAAAAAACACCTTCCATAAAAATGTTCATAAAACAAAATGGAGCAAACGAATTTTTACAATTTTTTCGCCAGTTTTTAAAAGACATTCAGGAGCATCAAATATTAAAAAATTGAGGAGGTAATATTTTTTGTTTTTTTTTAATTTCATTTTAAAATTTTACAATTTTAACAATTTTTTTTTATATTCTAAAATAAAAAAGCTGCCAAAGATAACAATTAACGCTGATAAAAAAAATTACCTCATAATTTTAAAGTATGGACCATTTGCTGAAAGATGATAGAGAAATATTCGATTAGTCGCCTAAATATACACGTTTTTCATAATGTCAAAAGTAACATAATTAATGCATTTACAAAAACACAGTTTTAGGCAGATGGGAAAAAAATTATAAAAGCAAATGGAGCAAGTGGCTTTTTAAAGTGAAAATGCAGTTTGATTAAGAATATATTATTTCAAAGCATAAAAAAAAATTGAGGAGGTAATATTTTTTGTTTTTTTTATTTTTTTATTCAAAGTCGAGGAAAATTTTTTTATCATCGACATTTTTTGTGAATATTTGAAAATTCATATAAATTCAACAGTGAGCGCTATTTACAACTAAGTTATTTTTTCTGAAAGAGAAAATCATTATCTATGTAACGATGTATCATTCGTGTATGTAGGTTAACGGTTAAATGAGAAAGAGCGTTTTGTATGAGGTGTGTTCATTGAGAAATAAAAGGACCTATTTTTTGCTCAACTTTGGGCACCCTGTACGGCTAAACGAAAAGATACTCAAAAATTTTTATATAAGCTTTTTTATTACAATTTGATGTATCTGTCGATCTCTGTTTAAAAAAATGGTTTTACTCATACTTTAATTTTGAATTTATTTTTGGCCGCAATCACCCATTGTGAGTCGCTTTAATTTAAAAGCGCTCTCTCTATTTTATACGCATTGGCCCAGTTTACGCTGAGATCAAATTCAAGGTGGCCAAATACATATCTCCTATTGCTTTTCCATTAAAGCGAGAAATGAGAGAAAGGGCGGGAGAGCACTGAGTAATTTTAATTTTGACCAAGGCATATCTAACAGGTAGGGCCGGCGGCGAATTGAAAAACTTATTTTTTTATTTACAAAGGTAGAGTGTAATGTCAAAATCAAAGCGAATTCACATCATGGCCAATAGGAATGGACGAGCCCCAAGCGAATTCAGATTTTAATTTTAACGGCGAAATATCATTTTGACATTACACTCTACCAATTACAATAACAAAATACATGGGAAATTTCTGAATTCGCCACCGGGCCTACCTTCCTAGATCTGCCTTGATTTTGACCATGATTTCGCGTCGGACCGTGATCAGAAGGGCAAATCAGTGTTGCGGTACAACTCGAATTTGTAAAGTGTTGCTTATCTCCGCGAAAAGGAATAATTTTTGTACCAATACAAAGTTGAGAAAATAAATTGCATGGTCGAATTTCGAGCACCGGCGATACTAGTCGGTATTAATTTGGTCGATTATTATAGCCGAATAAAGGTGGCCGCTGTGGTGCAGTAGAGTGCTCGCCTGCTATGCCAGAGGTCTCGGGTTCAAACCCCAGTCCAAGCAAACACCAAAAAAACAAAAATTTTCTAATTAGTAAAAATCCAATTATTGGGTTTTTCACCTCTCGGCAGTGTGCGGCATACCCTCCGAGAGTATTTCTGCCATGAAAAAGCTTCTCACAAGAAATGCATTCGCCGTTCGGAGCCGGCATAAAACTGTAGTTCCACCCACTTAGTAGAAAAAACAAAAAGGAGCACACCTCGAATTGGAAGAGAAGCTCGGCCATAAAAACTCGTCAGAGTTATAATGGCGCCATTGTGGTAGTAGTAGTAAAGGTGGCCATTGCAATAGAGTAGCTCTTCTTCTTTCGGTTTTATAGATTGCGAAATTATCATATTTTCTATTAATGCTAATTGCGTGTTCTCTTTTGATTGCTACGACCATATTATTATTGGGATATGACAGTGAACGACTAAAACAAACAATCGATCAGCTGATTAGCGTTACGGCTGAAAACCAAAATTCATTTGGTTGTTACCGATAGCGTTACGATTATCGAAACACTAATCAAATGCATTGTTTCCCCATAAGGTTGGTTGATCAGCTGTTTTATAAAGATACTAGGTCCGTTCGGCGCCTGCAAATTGCAGCAATTTGCAATCAAAGAAAAATATGTCTTGCTCTCCGAAAGAGAGAAACTTATGCAAATTTACTGGCATTTCAACGAAGAGAATTTTGTCAAAATTTGCGGCAAATCAGCTGTTTGCCTTTATTCACAAGTGCATAACAAAATTAAAATTTTACGAAATGGAATCGAAGGGAAAGCTAAATGTGCAGTATCCTATGTTCTACACAAAAGCACTGTGGATTGGTCCAGGAATAAATCCAGAAAAGGAATTCTGCCGGCTGAGGGTTATCTGTTTAAAGTGGAGTTTACAACTTTACCAACAAATATCTCATAAACTATAAGTTTCCGGCAAGTTTTTATTTCTGTTATTACATCTGTGAAAACGTTATTTTGTCAAAATTTGCAGCAAATCAGCTGTTTGCCTTTATTCACAAGTGCATAACAAAATTAAAATTTTACGAAATGGAATCGAAGGGAAAGCTAAATGTGCAGTGTCCTATGTTCTACACAAAAGCACTGTGGATTGGTCCAGGAATAAATCCAGAAAAGGAATTCTGCCGACTGAGGGTTATCTGTTTAAAGTGGAGTTTACAACTTTACCAACAAATATCTCATAAACTATAAGTTTCCGGCAAGTTTTTATTTCTGTTATTACATCTGTGAAAACGTTATTTTTTCGGGGCGTGCGTCATTAATGGACAATTTTCCCATTTAAGTAGTATACTACCTCCTATTTGCGATTCAACAACGCAGAATCCCGAGAGTGCAGACGATGATCCCACTGCGCTGTCATTAACACGTTTCCTTTTAGCTGGTACCTTATTAACAAATTAAATCATTTAAATAAAGTTTATAAATTAAAATAATTTAATTTTCTCACTTCATTTTCTATTGAATCACATATATTGCCGATTTTCTTAGTTTTTTGACTTGAAATCACTTTCGACTTTTTTTTTTAATTGCAACCATATGATCGCAAATCATATGTTTTTTCTGTCTACTGAACTTTGCAACGACAAATTTTGTCAGTAAAACTTTGCAGCTTTCTCCGTCAATGAACTGTCAAAATTGCGCTCTCTTCTGCAAATTTTGACTGAGTTTTTGCCTCAAAAAACGCGATTTTGCAGTTTTTCTGCAATTGCAGCAATTTTCTGTCGCCGAACGGTCCTACTGTTACCGCATAACTAGTTTGAGCTTAAAGCGGCGTTATTTGCTTTTTTTTCGGTTTTTCGATTTTTTCTTGCTCAATTTTAACGTAATTTTGTCATTTACGAGGAAACCTTAAGACAATTTAGAGATGCAATAAAATTGTTTATTTTGGTTAGGCTTCAGCTCCAATTTGTCGCATGCTTACCGTTTGAGTTTTTTCAAAAAAAAAAAAAAATGACAGTCTACATACATAAGCCGCTTTTTTTGTAAGCAAGTTGGAAAACACACTAGATATCTTAGCGAATAACATGGAAAGCAACAACAAACACTAAGATAGTTGAGTTGGCTGAGCCAGTGGAATTGAAAGCTTTTTGTCTACCTGAGCAGCAGTGTTGAAAAGTAAAAGAATGAAGCTATTGTGAAAAGCACTTGAAAACGCATAATTAAATACTTGTTTTGTTTTGTTTGATATTGCTTTATTTGGTTGGCTAGGTATTTTCATACGTATTTTATGCAAAATTTATTAGGTAATATATTCATTTATTTTTCTCGTTCTCATCATTTAATTTTGATAGCTGACAAACTGATAGTGGCAAATTAGCAAGCAAGCAAGTATTTAGTTGCTTAGCAAAGTTGAAGCGTTTTTTCTAGGTCGATAGGAAACAAAAAACACTATACATATTTCAGAGTAAAGCGAAACTTCTTTCAAAGCTACAGTTATTTTTAGGGGCCTAGCAAAGTCAAAAATATTTAGCTTTCAAGAAAATGTTGATAGGATCTACTGCGTCATTAGAATGCGCCATATTAGCTGGCGTGTGAAATTTTTCAGTTAAGGTGCATTTATCTCATAGATGGCGCTGAGCAAGTAGGTAACTGCCACACGTTTTTCAAGTGAAAAGCAAATAATTTTTTCTACATACTCGTAGATAAATCTGTTGATCGAGTAATACTCAAAAAGTTTAATTTAATTTAGGTTCGGTTTGAGCAAATCCCAATGATTCTTCCCATAGACCAGCAATTGGTCATAATGGCCCGTTATACAAATTTTGGCCTTAATTAAGTCAGTATTCGTTTATCAAATGTGAGCGTAAATATCTAATATTAATTATATAAAATTTAACAATATTTAAACTGATTTTTACATACAAACTCTACATCATAAACCAAGTCAATTCAATAAGGATGTATACATCACTCAATATCAGTCATCAAAAGACTATCAAGTAGGATTCGATTTGTTATGTTATTTTGTTTTAGAAAAAAGTGTACGTATAAGCAATAACTTTGAAAAAATTTATACAAATTTAAACTGAAATATAACAACTGAAATTCATTCAAACAAATGTAAAAAAAAGTTATTTAAATGCTATCAAAATCATAACTAACAACTGCTAAATGGGCTGAATATACTTCACACAAATCAAACACAATCAATCATAAAAACTGTATTTTCATCCCTTTTTTTGGTTTAGGTAATGCATTTTTAATTGTCAATTATGCGTATTGAAACGGGAATGTCAGCAGCGTTGCCGTTTTAGCCATTTGGTGGCTAGATTCAGCCACCGCCGTGTTTTTTTAGCCACCAAAATTTAGGTTTTGCCACTAGCCACGTTTTTAGCCACCGCTTGTAATGAACCATAATTTTGCACATAGGAAAGATGTGGTAACGCTAATTCAATTCACCGATTATCACAAATCGATTTAAAGGTCCTTGGCAACTTATAATCTGGATTGTCCAGTTTGAGTGTTTTTTTGAGTGGGTTAGTCAAATTTGATTGTTTTTGTGTGTGTTAGTGCAATCAGCAGCCGTCGTGCTACACGTACTTGTTGTCGGCTCGCGGCGACGAAAATCATATGATGATATTTGCACGGAAAATCAAGAAAAATGCTTTCTTGAACTCAATTTAGAAAATTTTTAGGGAAATAAGAAAAATTGACTTAATTATTACTGGAATTAAGAAATTGAGTTTTCCAAAAATGAGACAATTATTTTCTTATTCAATAACACTAACAAAATCTATAGAAAAAAGTGTTGAAAAAAATTTTTTTAATAAATAAGAACATCTTTTCTTAAATTTACTTAAATGAAGATAATCTTTTTGCTAATATCAAGAAGTATTTAAGAAAATTGTGTTTCAATGAATTGGAACAACAAATTACAGAGAAAAAATTTAAAATAAATAAGAAAACGTTTTCTTGAGCGAAGTAAACTATTTCTGGCTGAATTTGCATTTCCAAAATAACACGTATTTTTTTTTCATTTGCCATCCGCTTGGCATATTTCTGAATATTCCTGCAATTCTCAGATTGTTAGTGAAGAATTTGGTATAAGGAGTTCACTATTTGCATCTTCATTACACATATACACTTCCTCTCAATCCAGATTATAATGAATATTGTGAAAACCAAAAATCGAAACAAAATGAATCTTACAATGTTAAATTTTAACTATAAGAAATGGCTTAAAGAATGTAAAACAATGTTGCAATGAATTTGAAATAACAGAAGATCTCATTAAATTATTGAAGAAAGAATTAATTTATGAAGAGAAAGAGTCAATTAGTGATGCCGACATAATGATAGATATTGAATGTGTATCTAATTGTTTTATATATAGTTAAGTACATACTATGTATGTATGAATATTTTATTTTTACACAAATTTATGATTTTTTCCTTATATTGTTTGCAATAGTTTTGTGCCTGAATTTTAAAAAATAAATTTAAAACATGTTAATTTGGAACAAAATTTTTTAGCCACCATTTTTAGCCCCGAACCAAATTTTTTAGCCATTTTTAGCCACAAATTAAATCAAATCTAGCCACCAGGAAAATTTTTCAACGGCAACGCTGAATGTCAGTATTATTTAGCACAGTTTACATTAATACACCATGATTGAAGCAGTATTAACCACTGCACTCTGCATGCTTCAAGCTTTTTGTGCTCTTTCAATTTTTTGCTTTTGTTCATTTTAGTTTTTCTTACTTTCCAGCTTTTTATCGACAATTTTAATTTCCTCTATTTACACAATAGGTAAACCATTTAAAATTCACATGATTCAATTGTAGTATATACTGCCAATTTCTTCCTCTCCTTCTTCTTCTTTGCATTAATGCACAAATTCACCACGGCACTCGGCGTGAAAAGAGTTACAACGCAGTGGGTATCTAATATTCATGAAGAGCGCAATTTTAGCGCAATAAATATTTAATTAGTGAAGAAAAGTACAACTAAAATTTCGCAATTAAATTACATTATGCTAATAAATATAGCAACCAGTTTACTCTAACGAAGTCGAAGAAGGATGCGGCGAGACATACAAGAACTGCATTTGACCCAACATCCGACACGCCGAACCAATTATAGTTATTGGATTTTTTTTAAAATAGCGATGAATCCTCGGCCAAGAAAACGCTTCTAAAAAATGCATTCTCCTTGTACATGAAATAATAGAATAGAAAAGTATAACCCTCATCCTGTATTAAAAAAAAGTTACGTACGTGACATAAGTAGGTCAATTTTGCCCAATAGGCGAAATATGAAATTTTGGTTATAAGTCCAGTTTTTAAGTATTCTTTTATTTCATAAATATTAAATTCCTTTATGGAAGTATAGAAAAAAGTGTTCTTAGGTTTATTTTAAGCCAATAGTACTTCCGAGCAATGTCTCAGAATAAGCTTTTCAAATGAATTTTTCGCAGCTAACGCATTTGTTCGAGACACCCAATATCTTGCAAATATAATTATAAGTTACTTTGAGAGAGAGTACTAGTCTACAACTCCGATGAGGGCGTCGAGAACTATGCGATAGCCAGTCGAGTTTCGCAAGGATCCGTCCTAGTCCCTATCTTGTGGAATGTTGTGTACAATGGGGTCCGTGAGCTGGAATATCCTAAACCTGTAGAGCTTCTAGCCTACGCAGATGACCTCATAATAAGAGGAGTCGCAAATCACATAGAAAAGCTCAGGCAACAATGGCCCTGTAGCTCGCGGAACGAACAGAGGTAATTCTAGTGAGCGCAAGAAAAGTGTGTGAAAATATGTGAATCTCGGTTGGGTGGTGCAAGTAAACTTCGTAGCCATCAATAAAATATCTTGGTGTGGTACTGATCAGAGGCTTTGCAACTTGATACAAGCTATCGAAAAGGCGTACAAAACATGTGGCGATCATGAAAGGATGATTACCAATAAAGGTTGTGTGCGGTCAGCTCGTCGACCTCCGCTAGTCAGGGCAACTTCGCCATTCATGGCCATTCTAAGACCGACAAGTGCATTTCCAACATTCTCTGGTGATGCTAGTGGACTTATAGATTGATTACCAATATGAACAGTTGGGCGAGAGAGCAGTGTGAGCTGAATATCCACCTTATTCAGTTCTTTAGCCGGCATGGCGTTTTGGGCCTAGCTTTATGGATTGAAGCACAACGTTAGTCCTTCTTGTTCTTTGTGTTGCTAAGCTATATAAAACGTTGAACACGTCTTTTCCTCCGCTTATCAGCTGCATTCTGTCGTAAGGGGCGACTAATGTACACTGACTTACAAGGTTGATAATGGCCAAAAAATCGTTCGCATGACAGTCGGGCTAGCCTCAAAAATAATAACCAGTCGCTGAGCGATCCGAATACATCCGGAAAAGGACTGTTACTTGCCCTAAATTTTCTGCACTCCTTCGTGGAATATCTTAGTGGCTATAACAACAACAATGGTAAGTCCCCGGCGACGATATTAGCCCAAGTTAGATACTGAGAAAACTCCATGTCATACGATGCATTACTTGGGCGGTGATTCCATAGAATCGGCTTCGGGCGGGAGTAGGTTTCGATGCTTCTCGTACTAATAAAAAAATACATAAAGCAACCGCGTTTTCCATTGATATTCTCCCAATTTCATAAATTATTTCCTCCTTTTTCCATTGGGCAATTTTGACCCACTTATACAACATACGTAACTATTTTTGTCCAGCCCATCCAGTGAATGATAAATTTAAGCAAAAACATTTTTTAAGTGTAGTTTTACTAAATAATAAAAGTCAAAAAGTTTCACCAGATTATATGAATCCTATAAAAGATATGCAACTTTCAAAGTCGTTTGGGCAATTTTGACCCACTTATACAGGATAAGTGATAAAAGAAAAAATCCAATACGACTCCAAAGGGAACATAAAAACTGCAAAAAAGTCTCAAAATGAATTTCCAAATAGAGTCTAAAAAGATGGTGATATTTATATTGAAAGAGTCTTAAAACGCTCAAAAATTCATTGGAATTTCAGTCTTTATGGACCTGTCTGATGACTATTTTGGGTTGCTCGGGTATAATGGTTGTTTTGCTTATAAAGAGACCTCATTTTTGACGGTAAAGTATTTTTTCCTCTTTTCTGTCAGGCTGGTTATGTCACTCAAATATGGTTCAAATACACAAAGTGCGTACGAGATAAAAATTTAAAGATGTTGTAAAAGGCCCAGAATAAATTGTTATGCCCTTTATGAAGGAACATACACGTCATTCCTGAATTAACTGCTGCGCAGATCGTTATAGATAAATACATATAAAAACATTTATTCACTGTAAATACCAGTAAAATTTTATATCTTAGCATAACCTTCAATAAATTAAAGGAAATCGTGTACCCATGCACACCATTAAAATAAATTGAGAATTCTTTAACTGTGCAAATAAAAAGTTAAACTCAAAACTTCTGATAAGATAACCCAACTCAAAAAAAGGAACAAGAAATTTACCAAATGCTCTTGACCCACTTTTTTTTAAGAACAAGGCTACCGGCCACCACATCTTGGAGAGGCATAATTCACTTAAAGTAGGTACCTAGTAGAGGAATAAATGTGAGAGTAATAAAATTGAAAACGCAGGAAAGCAATACAAAAATTCAGGGTTTTATGCATAAAATTAATTGAAACGAACAAGAACGTGTGGAATATAAAGAACGTAAAGAACATATTAAACAATGCATAAAGAACGTATGTACACTGAGAGAAAAACAATATATGGAGGGGTCAAAAAAATTGTTTACCTATTTTGAACACTACTTTCTTTGTTTTGAGTAAATTTTCCTTAAAACATGTTAAAAGGTTTATAAAATATTGTTGTTACATGCGTTACCATGGTTTCATATACTTGTTTTGAAAAAATTCATACATTAAAATAATGAAAAATTCTTTAAGCGCCATTCCATTCCCAACTTTCCTTGTTTTGAAGACTTGATTTCTTTAATTTTGAGAAATTAAATTCCCATACAAATCCCCATGGCAACGAATTTGTTTGAATGTTTTTTTATATTTTTTCCACATTTTTGAGAAAATTTACACAAAAGAAAGAAAATTTACACAAAAGAAAGAAAATTTTGTATTGGGACGCGTGTTCAAAATAAGGAAAATTATGTCTTTGATCGAGAGAAATTTTTTTTTTGAGTGTAAGTCCATTTTATTAAGAACATAAATATTTGCGCACGTTGCGGCGTGTGAAGGGTTTCAAGTTCAAGTGAATGCGCCTCTTTGTAAATCCAATACTTCACCAAAAAAAAAATACTACATAAACAATAAATTAACAGAAATGTGAGCAATCAAAAAGAATAATGGAAAATAAACGTATGTACATACATACATACATACATATGTACTAGGGATTCCAATCCCGGGATCCCGGGATCCCGCCCTTTTGAGCACCCCGAAAATCCCGGGATCGCTAGAATTTTATCCCGGGATTTTTGGGATAAGATAAAGACAGAATATTCCCCTATTATAGCAAAGAAAAGTTGTATTTTATATAATTTTTAGTGGTCTCAGATCTGTATACTAATAGCATTTCCTATTCTGCATGAAAATGTTGCATTATTACATTGCACCATTATCAACATGTGCCCAGTGCCCTATAAATGTTGCATTTTTCATGTGATGAATGAAACAAAAATAATGTAATGTGCTAAGAGCAGAAGATGTTGCCCCGTACTCGGGCCAGTTTTATATTTTGTCAATAGAACAACAAGTGTTGAGTCTGTGTGGAAGAGAACAAAAAAATCTGACAGCCCCAAGAAATTGCGACATTTTTTCCAGAATAAAAAAGTCCATTAGTCAAAGTAAGGATTAATATTTTTGATGTTTTTTTTAATAATCAAATTTTTTTGTCGTGAAGTACACGTTGTAAAGAAATGTACGTTAGGTATTTTTAAAGCCTTTAGAATTCTTGTGGTAAAATTCATTTGATAATTTCTATTTCCTGATTTTTAAATATTTTCGGAAGTTGTATTAATTTTCAGAATTTTTCGGCAAGCTTGGAAATATTCACTTAAACGAAGTGTGTCGTTAAATTCTAAAATTTTTTATTGGAAATTATCAAACGATCGCAAACCGTTTTATCCTAATATCCTAAAAGTACCAACTATAAAGGAAAATGTTTTCACCAAATGTATTTAATTTTCTTTGTTGATTGTGTTTTTTAAAGTAACTCTTAAGTGTTATTAAATAATACGCATGATTTTACGTTCCTATTTTATTTTGTTAGTAATGAAATAATAAAAAATGGCAATAAAAATCTATTTTTTCTTTGCATGTTAAAGTTGTAGCGTTTCTCGAAAATATACATATTTAATTTTTCAACCTCAAATGTGGGAAAATAATACTGGTCGACAAATTTTTGTAACAGAAATAAAATTCTACGTTTCAAAAGGATTTCGGTGCACTTTTTGAGATATTCATGTCCAAAGAGGCGAAAAACGCGGTTTTTGGCCATATTCACTCCTCAATATCTTTAAAATTGCTCACTTTCATTAAAAACTGATTAAATCTATTGAAAGCGCGATCATTTCTCTTGAAGACAATGTTTTGCTTTTTCGGATATCTTGCTTGTAACTTGCAATATTGCAAATAAAAGTTTTGTAGCACGCTTTTAGGCAGTTTATTATATTAACAACAAACTGTGCGTTAGAATGAAATAAGTGAAGTAATTTATATTAATTTATCGAAAATACGAATAAATTTTGCGTGACTGAAACAAAAATTCCAATCAGTGGCCTACTATGTATATATTTTCTATACTGAAATAAAAATAGTTCTGCAGAGCAGCTACAAAACTTGATTTCGATTAAAACAGCGCTACAAATACTGCCGTTGATTTCGAAGACAAATACCTTATTGTACATAAACATATATTTCTAGATATATAAATAAGAAACCCGAGAAAGCAAAGCGCTGTTTTCAAGAGAATTGATCGTTCTTTCAATAGCTGCAATCATTTTTTAATGAAAGTAAGTAATTTAACAGATTGAGCAGTGAATATAGCAAGAAATCACATAAATATCTCAAAACCTACAAGTATTATCGAAAATCCGACTTCAGATTCAGATTCAGGGCACCGAAATTCTTTAGAAAAGTAGAATTTTATTTGAGTTAGAAAATTTTTCGGAAATTTTGTCGGCCTGCATTATTAATGTCCAAATCCCGGGATAAATCCCGGGATCGTAAAAATCGGAAAAATTGGAATCCCTAATATGTACATAATTTCATTCTTAAACCAATAATTATTAATTTAGTAAAACCGTTTCAAGGCAACATTGTCATGAATTTTGAAGCACTTTCATTTGGCAATACAAAGAGGATAATTCATGGACACACAAATAAGTTAGCTGACCCAACTATGTGAAAACGACTTCAGAGCTCAAAAGGACATTAGAAGGAAGTATAGAGCTTCAAAATACGAAACTAATGACGTATCAATTTTAAAAATCGGATGATAAATAACAAAGTTACAAGAAAAAAACAATTTCGGCGGTATTTCACAGGGTCAAAAAAAAAGTCAAACAGTCAAAGGTATCACATATTTTGGTTCCAATCGGAGATGTTTAAGAGGTGTCGTACAGGGGTCAAATTTCCGAAAACTCTATGGAGATTCAAAAAAATAAATTAATTTTTTTATATCCAATGTGCAAAATCGATAGTACTGAACTCAAAAACATTAAATATAAATTTGGCCCCCTCGGAGACGATTAAGGGATGTCGCAAAGGGGTACATATGGTTATATGACCAAATGACCCCTGTGCGATACTCTCCAACCGTTCGGAATCGGGTCCAAAATTTATATTTGGTAAATTTGAGTATAAGATATAGAAAAAATTAAATTTAATTTTTTCAGTCTCCCTTAAGTTTTCAGAACTTTGACCCCTGTGAGACACCACTTACCCGGAAAATTTATATGTGATATCCTCCGACTATATTGGCATCGACCTAGGGGGTGAGGTTCATGAAATATGATATATAACACTGGTCGACAAAATTTCAACAAATTTTTGTTAAGAAATCAATTTAATTAATTAATCAATTTTTAAAATAAGTAAGTAATTTAAAAGATATTGAGGAGTGAATATAGCCAAAAAACGTGTTTTTCGCCTTTTTGGGCATGAATATCTAAAAAACTGTACGTATTACAGAAAATCGGACTTCAGATTCGGATTTAGCGCACCGAAATCCTTTAGAAAAGTGGAATTTTATTTCTGTAACAAAAACTTGTCGACCAGTGTAATTTGTCTCCATATATTTGTCGTTCCGAGTTAAAAACATCAAAAAAGTGTCAGTGAATTAATGTTTTTGTGAAAAATATAAGAATGAGTGCAAATATGAAAAAGTTAAGCGGCCCAGCAAACAAAAAACGTGCAGCCGAGAAAGTGCAGAAAGACAAAGATTTACTGTCGAAAACCCCTAAACTTGATTGTTTTTTTTTTTTTTTTCAAACCCCTCGAAAAGAAAATGACTCCGTTGTTGATCATAACCAAAAAGGTAAAAATGCATAAGTCAATTGATCGACATCTAGGTTAGCCCTGGTAGATTCTGGGCCAGAAAGCCAGATTTCGCTACCTGGGAGGCACCCTACTGTCAAAAATTGTGAGTTTAGTTTCAGGACGAAACATTTTCACTATAAAATTGTTTTTCAAGTTCGTATGATGAACTGCAATTTAATGATATTGCGAAATCTGTGCCACCTAATAATGAGGGTTTAAGATCAGATCATTTTGAAGGTTAGAAAATGGAAAAAAATGTGGTACCTATATAAGAATCGAATCAAAATTTTTCAATCCGTAAAATATATCAGTAATGAAATTTCACCACATGAAGGCAAGTACGGTTTTTTGGAAATATTGGGGCGCGGCTTGATTTGTTTGCCCAGGGCGCACAGTGGGGGCACCTCCATACAAACGCGGCCAAAAATAGTAATAATTAAGCTAGAATCTTGAAACTCGGAACTTAAGCTTTTTTGGTTGAAGTTAGTAAACTGTGAAAATTTGAACAAAATCCACCCACAAATACGCCCACCTCCCATATAACGGTATTTTTGAAATTTCAGCATTTTCCTAACTATTATAGCTAAAATGCTCCATTTTGATTAGTGTATACATTTTTGAAATATAAATCAAATGCGGTAATCATTTTGGAAAAAGGGTAAAGCACTTCACCGTTTTTAAATTAAAAATATATGCACTTTTAAGTATGTTATAAGCATTTATCATAAAACTTTCATACAAAAAAATCGCATTTCAAAAAAATTTTATACCGGAAATGAAATTACACTTTTCTAAAGGATTTCAGTGTGATAAACCTGAGTCTGGAGTCAGATTTTCCAAATTGTTTCTAGTTTCTGAGATATTCATGCCCAAATAGGAAAAAAACACGTTTTTTGGCTCTATTCCCTGCTTAATATCTTTTATATAATTACTTTCCACTCAAATTCGATTTAACCAGTTGAAAGCACAATCATTACCCTTGAAAACAGCGTTTAGTTTCTTCGAATATCTTAATTAGAATTGGAAATATCGATATTTAAGTTTCACCATTTTGACAAATATTCCCCATACAAAAAAATTTAAACTTTTTGAAGCATACTTCTGGGCATTTTGTATGGGAAAAATGTACCAAAACTCAAAAAACACCTTCCATAAAAATGTTCATAAAACAAAATGGAGCAAACGAATTTTTACAATTTTTTCGCCAGTTTTTAAAAGACATTCAGGAGCATCAAATATTAAAAAATTGAGGAGGTAATATTTTTTGTTTTTTTTTAATTTCATTTTAAAATTTTACAATTTTAACAATTTTTTTTTTTATATTCTAAAATAAAAAAGCTGCCAAAGATAACAATTAACGCTGATAAAAAAAATTACCTCATAATTTTAAAGTATGGACCATTTGCTGAAAGACGATAGAGAAATATTCGATTAGTCGCCTAAATATACACGTTTTTCATAATGTCAAAAGTAACATAATTAATGCATTTACAAAAACACAGTTTTAGGCAGATGGGAAAAAAATTATAAAAGCAAATGGAGCAAGTGGATTTTTAAAGTGAAAATGCAGTTTGATTAAAAATATATTATTTCAAAGCATAAAAAAAAATTGAGGAGGTAATATTTTTTGTTTTTTTTATTTTTTTATTCAAAGTCGAGGAAAATTTTTTTATCATCGACATTTTTTGTGAATATTTGAAAATTCATATAAATTCAACAGTGAGCGCTATTTACAACTAAGTTATTTTTTCTGAAAGAGAAAATCATTATCTATGTAACGATGTATCATTCGTGTATGTAGGTTAACAGTTAAATGAGAAAGAGCGTTTTGTATGAGGTGTGTTCATTGAGAAATAAAAGGACCTATTTTTTGCTCAACTTTGGGCACCCTGTACGGCTAAACGAAAAGATACTAAAAAATTTTTATATAAGCTTTTTTATTACAATTTGATGTATCTGTCGATCTCTGTTTAAAAAAATGGTTTTACTCATACTTTAATTTTGAATTTATTTTTGGCCGCAATCACCCATTGTGGGGCGCTTCTAGAGGTAAATCCGCCCCTGCATACATACATACATACATAATTTGTATTTCAAAAGAAACTAGAAAATATAAAAATCATTTAAAATCACACACCACAGTTACAGATGCTCCTCACAAATTATTTTTATTTCTTCTTTAAATCTTTTGTTTTTTTTTTTTTTTTGTTATTTATTTAGTATGTCTTTACTTTAAGTTTTGACTGTTTATTCGCTTATTTTTTTTTTTTTTGGATTTTTTCGCTAACAACATGTTATAATCAAGAGCAGTGTCAGCAACCAACACCGCTGGAACCACCTTGAACCACAAAAAATCGAATCACCTCAAAATAAGTTGAATATTTAGTATAAGTATTTATCGATGCTGATATTGAAAAATAATGTAGATAGGTACATACATACATATGTACTTGTATGTACATAAAACAGTAATTTACGCACAGACAAATATACAGATAAGAAATGTTTATTTTTACTTCTTTACAGTGGTGAGTGGATAAGTTTTCATAAAATCCAATTAGTGAAAATACGTTTGAATTTTTTTCGAGACAGAAATATTTTGGAGAGTAGGTAATATGCCTGGTTCCAAGAGCCCTGCTTTCAAATGCAATTGTTTTTTTTTTTTTTTATATACCTGAACCCAAATAATTATGCCTGAGGGTTGCTAATGCTCATGGTTCTGGTAATTTTAGTGGTTGGAGAAATGCATATAAGAAATAGCTGGATAATGCTTCCTTGGTCTCCGCTGTGAATTCACTGATATACAGAATATATATATTTTTTTTCATATCTGTTTATTGTTATTATCAAAATATGCGAAAATAAAAGAAAAAATGCAAATGAATACAAAGTAAAGTTTGTTTGCATAAATCAAAAGTTATGAAACAGAAACAAAAAGTTAAACAAAAACCACATAATGGAATTTTGTTGGCATTTCGAATTGAAGAGAAATAAAACTGAAATATAGACTACAATTCAAAATCATATATGCATATCGTCGTTTAAAGTGCATTTTTGCGTAAGAGGTATTTTCATTTTCGAGTAAGGGACATTTTTGCCAAAAATGAGATTTTCCAACCCTGAGTTCCTGACGCTCGGCTCTATCGATCCATACCAAAACTTTGCAATTCTGACAACAAAAACGCATAATAACAGTAAATTTCATAATCGCTTATGAAGAGTATTGTTAAAATTTGGCAGCATTACCGCGTATGATTTCAGTTCATTCATACAAGCGAAGTTATATGTTATTAGATAAATAAATAAAATGGCGAATTTATATGAAAGGGAGCAAAAGTTAAATATTTTAAACAAATAATGTCAGGTAAATATCAAGCAGGTATTATTTTAAACAAATTAAATGAAGTTGCTAATTGGTAAGCTCAGAGCTACGTTTTTTTTTTGCTGCAATCTTTACAATTTTCCCAACCAAATTATGACTAAAGGTATCAAAAATTAAAAAACAAAACAAGAAAGGAAGCCTCAGTTCGAGTGGAGCCAAATATTATAAGCTTTCATAGTTTTTTTTTTTACGTTTGCTGGAAACACGGTGCTATTTGTATAAAGCCCGTGCCGCATAAAGTGGGCGCAGCCACGCCCATTTTGAAAATTCGTATCAATAATCCGACTAAACGTATAAATATTCTTGTTATTATAAAATTTCATCCCTTTATGACTTTTAGTTACAGAGATGTCACGTTACAAATTTCTGAAGGCCATTCCAGAAATATTTTTACTAAAAAGTAGGCGTGGTTATAAACTGATTTTGCTAAAATTTTGCACATATACTACCGCAAGTGGTAGAAATAAGTCCACCAATTTTCGTCACAATATCCCAATTATTTGTCGAGTTATGGGCTCCGAAATCTCGTAGATTCCTTTGTCCAATAAGAGGCTGTGCCACGCCCATTTTCCAAAATTTTTCTGTTTATGGTTTTCTATCTATCGTGGTACTTGTGCCACAATATTTCATTGAATTATCTTTATAATTGACGAAGATATCGCTCAAAATGTTTTTATTGGGCTCCTTTGTAATACCCATATATAAAAGTGGGCGTGGTCATGGTCCGATTTCGCCCATTTTACCGTCCCAGTCTGGTAGGAACCTGTATACTAAATTTCATAAAAATATTTATATCTGTGTACTATTACAGCTGTGTATAAAGATTAATGTATTACATTGCGTTAAAAACATGTTTTTGTAGGCCATGATTCTTATGCGAAAATTTATAAGACATTCAAGTCAGGTTATAAACCAGATAGAATAGGGATGTTCCTAATCCAATCCACAAAACTCACCTCAAAATTACAAAAAGTAAATATCAACATTTAAAACACTTAAAACGAGTGATGCCCTACGATTGTCATAGCTTTTATTTACGACTTCTCCAGCAATGTGTAAACAAAATTACGTTTTCTTAATTAAAAATATTAATTTTAGCTTTAAATTTAATGTAAGTTTAAGTTTTGTTACTTTTTTCTTTATAAAAAACTAAAAAAAAAGAATTATATTGAACATTTTGCCATTTCATAACCGCATGTGCGTGATTTTTGTGCCAAATAAAAATTGCACAACCGCACATGAAAAGAAAGAGTCCTAATAATTCAATTTGTTTCTTTTTTATACTCAGCTGTACTAGTACACAGAGTATTATAGTTTTAATTATATAACGGTGGATTGTAACAGAATGAAATAATCGAGATAGATATAGACTTATATATATCAAAATGATCAGGGTGAAAAGAGAAATCGATTGAGCCATGTCCGTCCGTCCGTCCGCCTGTAAACACTCTAACTCGCGCAAAAATTGAGATATTTTGATGAAATTTGAAATGCAAGTTGCTGTCCAGATTGGGACGATTGGTATTGAAAATGGGCGAAATCGGACCATGACCACGCCCACTTTTCCTATATAGAAAAAATCGGAAATTTGGTATCTCAATCACTAATATAGCTGGAGCGATGAAATTTTACCCACGTGTTGAGCTCAGGTCCCTATGAAGAAATTTGATGAAATTGTGGAAAATGGGCGGTGCCACGCCCACTTATTAAGGGGCAAACATTTAAAGTTTTATATGTCATAACTCAGAAACCATTGAAGATATATCGATAAAATTTGGTATGCGTAATTAGGCAAACATTTGGACCGAAAATAGTAAAATCGGATGACTGCCACGCCCACTTTTATATATGGGTATTATAAAGTGACCTAATAAAAACATTTTAAGCTATATCTTTGTCAAATATACAGCTAATTCATTGAAATTTTCTGGCATGAGTTCTACGATAGAACGGAAACAAAACATAGAAATATTTTGGAAAATGGGCGTGGCACCGCCTCTTTTTAGACAAAGGAATATACGAGATTTTCTGGTCTATAACTCGACAAATAATTGAGATATTATGACGAAACTTGGTTTATACACTATTATAACTTGTGTTAATAGACACCCAAAAATTTATTCAAATCGATTTATGACCACGCCTACTTTTTAACAAAGATATTTCTGGAACACCCTTAGGAATTTGTAACGTGACATCTTTGTAACTAGAAGTCATAAAGCAATGAAATGTTGCACAAAGAATAATATTCATATGCTTAGTTGGATGACTGATAAAAATGTTGAAAATGGGCTTGGCTACGCCCAATTTATGCAGCACTCGCTTTATATAAAGTACACCGTGTTTCCATCAAACGCAAACAAACTATGAAAGCATACAGCTGAGTATCTAATGTTCGATTCCACTCGAACTTAGGCTTCCTTACTTGTTTACACTAAGTTGATGTTTTAGCTAACAAACTAATCTACGTAACTATTTAAATTTAAGTTTGTACGCAGAAAGAAGTAACAGTTTTGAAATGAAACAGTTTTTTTGCTCTCCTGTAAAATTCAACCAATGTCCGCAACGCGAAAATGAAAATACCTCTTATGCAAAAATGCACTTTAAACGACGATATGCATATGTATATACATACATATATGTATAAGAATCGCAAAACAATTGCAGTTTGTCTAGAATAAGAAAAAAGTTGTGTAACTTTTCGCAAACATGCCAACAAAATATTTTACAAATTCACAGTGCAAAGTTTCAACAAAAACTCTTTTACAATACCCAAACTAACAATTATATTTTTTGATAAATCGAAATAATTTTAAGCGCTTTTTCGTAGCGCTGAAAGACTGAAAATCTTAAAGTTTCACTGCAAATTGAATGCAGAGAAAAGAAAGTCATAAAAAGTCATACAAACCAAAACAAAACACAAAAAATGCAACACATTCAAAAGTTGATGCACATTTTTGTGGCGCGAACCGGTTTTGCGTAAAAAACAGCGAAAGAAGTTGGTTTCAGTACGCGCCATTCCAAGCGTACCGCTGCAATTGCAACAAGTGTGTGGAGGGGGAAGAGGAAACGTTGAGGAGTTCAGTTGGTGAAAGTCGGCTCGAAGCGCATGCCAAAAGTGCGTGCATGACATTAAAGGGACTAACACATGCATACATATTATGTATTTATGCATATTAGGGTGGTCCTTAAAAATCAAATTAGCGATTTTCTTCGGTCTCACCCTCTACATCTGTAATAGCACGGTCAAAGATAACACATATAAATTTTGGTCGAGATTGATAAAGGGTGTCGCACAGGGGTTAAAGTTCATATTACCATATCGACGCTTGAGTAAAATATCACCCTATTTCAAAAATTGTTTCAAAAACGCCCTATTTCAGAATTTTCTTCTATAACATCCTATTTCAAAAACTAATTCCAAAACTCCCTGTCTCAGAAAACTATGTATGAAATGGAATGTTTTTGAATACAATATTGAAGAAAATTCGGGATAAGGGCGTTTTTGAAACAATTTTTCAAATAGAATGATATTTTACTCAGGCGTCGACATGAAGACTCAAAAAAATTTTTTTAATTTTATTTAAATCTAACACTCACAATCGATACTGCTGTACTCAAACATACCGCATATAAATTTTGGTCCCGTTCGGAGGTGTTTAAGGTGTGTCGCAAAGGGGTCAAAGTTTCGATAAACATATGGAACCTCTGTGCAACACCCCTTAACCGTCTCTGATCGGGAGCAAAATTTCCATTTGGTATTATTGAGTACAGGACAATTGATTTTGGCCATGAGATATACAAAGAATTAAAGATAAATGTTTTATGTGAATTTTATATGAGCTATAGGCCAGTTTTTAATTAAGGAAAATTGAAAAATTTTTTTTGGTAGAAGTTATGGATCCATTTCGGAGACCACCACATCCCCTCATCAGACTTCTCCAGGCCGTGGATGTGGTGGTCTCCGAAATGGATCCATAACTTCTACCAAAAAAAAATTTTCAATTTTCCTTAATTAAAAACTGGCCAATAGCTCATATAAAATTCGCATAAAATAATTATTAGAAAAAACGGCCATGTAAAAACATACGTTAAAGATAAATGTTTGAGTCTTCATAGAGTTTTCTGAACTTTGGCCTATGTGCGTCGACACTTAACCGTCTCCGATCGGGACAAAAAATTATATGTGCTATCTTCGACTATAATAGCATCGACCTAGGGGTTGAGGTGGAAGAAATATGCTATAAAATTTGTCTACATACATTTGGGGACCACCCTACCATATATACAATGTATATATTATACATACATATGTATGGATGTATGTGTGTACATATGTATGAGCGCAAGAAACTCAAGTTCTTTGAGTGCTTTTTAGCGGTGCAACAAACTTGTTGCTGTTGCTCTTGCACTTGTTGTTATGGTTAGATATTTTATTTAAGTTTGAAAGTCATACAAGTTTCCTCGTGTGTAAGTATGTAAATATATGTAGATGTGTATATTTATTTACAAATAAGTATAATGCCACAACAAAGTTCAAATAGTTTTGGTCACACACTTTACAAACTTTCCAAAGATGATTCTTACATCCATTAGTTACTTCACTATGCACACTTGGGAAGTAGAAGTAGGTAATTGAGTTCTCTTTAGTAGGTAATTCGTTATATTCGCGAATACGTTACATAAAATCTCTTTTTAACTTATTTGTTTGCATGACAACTACCCGCATTGATTTGACAATGTCTAAAAATAACCAACAGCATTAACTTGTTAAGAAGCCCGTTGTTTTAATTGCTTAAAATTAAAATTAGAACAAATTAAATTAGAAACAGACTAGAAGAAACCAGTTAAAGGTTTAAGCAGGGTTCGGAAATTCTCACTCACATTCATTCACGTTCGCGAGCGAGAATATTTCAAATTATTTTTTTCGTTCATTTATCACGAGTGAGAAATGCAAAAAAAAAAATTATGCTTCTCACTCGCGATAAGTGAAAAAAAAAAAATTTCCATATTTTTCACTCACGAGCGAAAAATAAAAAACCAAAATTTCTCACTCACATGTGATAAAACCGAACTAAGCCGGCTTCGGCTGTTCACATATGAGAAAAGCAATGCGAGAAATACTGATCGCGAGCAGTATTTTAGCGTTCACGAAAAGATTTTCTCATGGACATTTTTCAGCTGCGTTGTATGGAAGGAAATGCAAGCAGATTTTCGCAGTTGCCTTAGCCAAGCATTTGTGCGTACATATGTATCTACATATTTATGTATGGTTGGGTGTATGCATACAAGGGAATGGTTTGCATGTGAACATATGTATGTATATACATACATATTATTTATGTATACGTATTCAATATTATCTCGGATTGCCTGCGATCTTTAGTAGAAGGCGGGTAACTAAATTTTCCTTGTTTATTATAATTACATTATTGAGTCTTTTTTTTATAATTTTTGTTTTTTTTTTTTTGCAAATACATACATACATATGTGACGAGTTCTTAATAGCCATTTTTATAGCAAATATAGGTATATAGATGCTAGCTCCTTTTTTATACCTATTTAGGAAGGTTTTTGAACGTGGAATGATATACATACATACCTAAATATGTATGTATATACATAAGTATATATGTACATATGTGCATACATATGTACATATGGATGTATCAATGAAAGTACTTAGGTAGCCCTTTTTTGTCCTTGGATTTCATTTTTTTTTTTGAGAGGCGGTACAATCCGCCCAAACTACACACATACATAAATATTTTTTTATTGTTAGTAAAGCTGAAATACCCCTATCTAGGTACTAAGTTTGGTAATGATATGTGAATATGTATATGCATATGGGCTAATCCTGAAAAAGTCAACCCAGAGCATGAAATTGAAAATGGTCCGAACTTTATTCTTAAACTCAGGCTGAGAAAAATCACCAAAAAATAATAATTTTCACTAAGGCTTTTTTATTAGCAAAGTATCATTTTTTTTTTCTTCGCGGGTTTTGTTTATTGAAAAGAGTTATATTATTGTTACACGCTCGAATCATTCTACATAGAACGTAATTTAATTTAAGAGTATAAAGAAGAAGCTAGTAAGAATAAAGGAGTTTTTGTACTTTAAAATTTCGCTTATCCTTTTTGTCGCGTGCGTTACCAAAAAACTATATAAATAGTTATTAAAACTAGGAAACCACTTGAAATAAAAAAAATTTCAGTGACAAAGTAAGTTTGTGTACCTTTTTCCAAAAATAAAATCAGTGTTGTCCGAAAGCTGAATGTTACAACTTTATATGTGTTTTAAATTTGTCGCGTGCGTTACCGTAAGTGCAAAATTCAATCTATATACATATATAATAAAACAAAGTAAAAAAAAAATTTTAAAAGCTTTTATATTTAATATTAATATAAAAATTTACTAAAAAGGAAAAAAAAATAAATTTTTAATATTTTTGAACAAGATTTATATTACTCCTTAGTTCATTTGGATCTTAATTTCAATCTAAGCATACATTTAACGTATTTCTTCAAAGCATTTCTGTATATGTAGAATAAAGTTCGGACCATTTTCAATTTCATGCTCTGGGTTGACTTTTTCAGGATTAGCCCATATGCATATACATATTCACATATCATTACCAAACTTAGTAGCTAGATAGGGGTATTTCAGCTTTACTAACAATAAAAAAATATTTATGTATGTGTGTATTTTGGGCGGATTGTACCGCCTCTCAAAAAAAAAATGAAATCCAAGGACAAAAAAGGGCTACTTAAGTACTTTCATTGACACATCCATATGTACATATGTATGCACATACATATACATATACTTATGTATATACATACATATTTAGGTATGTATGTACTTATATCATTCCACGTTCAAAAACCTTCCTAAATAGGTATAAAAAAAGAGCTAGCATCTACATACCTACATTTGCTATAAAAATGGCTATTAAGAACTCGTCACATATGTATGTATGTATTTGCAAAAAAAAAAAACAAAAATTATAAAAAAAGACTCAATAATGTAATTATTAGGGCAACAGAAAATATGCTCTAAAAAACTCGTTTTTAGCGCTAAAAATATGTCCTTAAAAATATGGTTTAAGCGCTAAAAATATGCTCTTAAAACTTGGTTTAAGCACTGAAAATATGCCCTTAAAATCGTTTTGTATATACTTAATAAAAAGGTATACGGCATGGTGGGTTGTGTGCTCATATTTCATGCAAGAGGTTCCAAGTTCAAACCCTGGCTCGGACAAATATCAAAAATTTATTTTAAATAAAATTAGAACACTTTTTGTGATACAAAATATTTTTATTAAAGGTACATATTTGTTTTTATAGGTACAAAAGCGAAATAAAAAAATTACATTTTATTAAATTATAATACTTTTTATAACAAAAAATTATTTTTACTAAAGGTACATTTTATAGGTACAAAAGACGAAATAAAAAAAATTCACATTTGCGAAACACATCTTCGTTACCAAAAGAAAACAAGTGTTTTTACTTACGAAAATATATACATACATATATTTATGTGCATGAATTTAAAATTTTATGTGTTGATGGCAATCCAAGTTCCAGTGCAAAACTTACATACTTATTTATTCAAATTGCTATTGCTGTCAACTACAAAATTTTGCGATAAATTTTCAAATAGAAAACTATGTATGTCGATTGTCGCAGTAAGTTTTTAAACGTAGAAAAAGATCTTTCCACGTCAACTGAAGCTATCGGGGCGTATTTAAAAGCAAGAATTTCAGTCACTGTGTAGCGTGTAGTGCTGCACGTTCAATATGAATATTGCGATATTTTTCTCTCTCTGAGGTACAAGATATTTTACTTCCGTCCTTTTCGCACTTTCACTTTCAGTTTGTTTATTGCCAATATTGCGATCCGAATCGCGGATTTCAAAATTTCTAAGCATTTTTCGATCCAGAATCGCGATCCATCAATACTCGATGCTACACTGTTAATATGAATCGCGATCCACGGATTTCATCAATATATATTGACCGTCTGACGTATGCCTATGTGCATATGTAGATACACAGCTGATTCGTGCAGCACATTTGAATGAAGCATTGCGAAAATTATTAAATTCGCCTTGAACTCGTCAGACAAAGAGGAATGGCAAATAGTATGCGCAACAAAGTTGCCAGAGGAAAAAATGTAAATAAAAACAATTTTACGAGCGAGATGGAAAAATATGCTAAAATATGAATTTATAGCAAAATATGTCAAAAATATGCAAATAAGTCAAAATATGCAAAAATAAGCCTTTTGACCTAAATATACGAAAATATGCTCTGACAAGTTAGGCTTATTCTCTTCGCCTTGAGCTAAAACGCCGATATATATTTATCATATGTAAATAGGATTGCAACAGAAAAATATGCATTTGCATATCTTCTGTTGCCCTAGTAATTATAATAAACAAGGAAAATTTAGTTACCCGCCTTCTACTAAAGATCGCAGGCAATCCGAGATAATATTGAATACGTATACATAAATAATATGTATATGTACATACATATGTTCACATGCAAACCATTCCCTTGTATGCATACACCCAACCATACATAAATATGTAGATACATATGTACGCACAAATGCTTGGCTAAGGCAACTGCGAAAATCTGCTTGCATTTCCTTCCATACAACGCAGCTGAAAAATGTCCATGAGAAAATCTTTTCGTGAACGCTAAAATACTGCTCGCGATCAGTATTTCTCGCATTGCTTTTCTCATATGTGAACAGCCGAAGCCGGCTTAGTTCGGTTTTATCACATGTGAGTGAGAAATTTTGGTTTTTTATTTTTCGCTCGTGAGTGAAAAATATGGAATTTTTTTTTTGTTCACTTATCGCGAGTGAGAAGCATAATTTTTTTTTGCATTTTTCACTCGTGATAAATGAACGAAAAAAATAATTTGAAATATTCTCGCTCGTGAAAATTCTCACAAATGAATGAAAATGAGTAATCATAAATGAGAATTTCCGAACCCTGGGTTTAAGTTTCAAGATTATCCTCTACAAGAAACCTATATTACTTAACGCTGAGTACTATATAAATATTAATAAAAAACAAGTAAGGAAGCCTAAGTTCGAGTGGAATCGTTTTCATTGTTTGTTTGCGTTTGATGGAAACACGGCGTACTTTATATAAAGCGAGTGCTGCATAAAGTGGGCGTGGCCACGCCCATTTTCAACATTTTTATCAGTCATCCAACCAAGCATATGAATATTATTCTTTGTGCAACATTTCATTGCTTTATGACTTCTAGTTACAAAGATGTCACGTTACAAATTCCCAAACGGTGTTCCAGAAATATCTTTGTTAAAAAGTAGGCGTGGTCATAAACCGATTTGAATACATTTTTGCGTGTCTATTAACACAAGTTATAAAAGTGTATAAACCAAGTTTCGTCATAATATCTCAATTATTTGTCGAGTTATAGACCAGAAAATCTCGTATATTCCTTTGTCTAAAAAGAGGCGGTGCCACGCCCCTTTTCCAAAATTTTTCTATTTTTTGTTTCCGGTCTATTGTGAAACTCATGCCACAAAATTTCAATAAATTATCTTTATATTTGACCAAGATATCGCTTAAAATGTTTTCTTAGGCCACTTTATAATACCCATATATAAAAGTGGGCGTGGTCGTCAACCGATTTCGCTAAGATTTTGAACATGTATTACCACAAGTAATAAAAGTGTACACACCAAGTTTCGTTATAATATCTCAATTATTTGCCGAGTTATGGGCTCAGAAATCTCGTATATTCCTGCTTCTAAAAAGAGGCGGTGCCACGCCCATTTTCCAAAATTTTTGTGTTTTTCGTTTTATGTCCGCAGGTGGACTCCTGCCATAAAACTTCAATTATATATCTTTATATTTGACAAAGATATCGCTTAAAATGTTTTTATTAGGTCACTTTATAATACACATATGTAAAAGTGGTCGTGGTCGTCAACCGATTTTGGCAATTTTTCGTCCAAATCACGCATACCAAATTTCATCGATATATCTTCAATGGTTTCTGAGTTATGACATATAAAACTTTCCATGTTTGACCCTTAATAAGTGGGCGTGGCACCGCCCATTTTCCAAAATTTCATCAAATTTCTTCATAGGGGCCTGAGCTCAACACGTGGGTAAAATTTCATCACTCTAGCTATATTAGTGACTGAGATACCAAATTTCCGATTTTTTCTATATAGGAAAAGTGGGCGTGGTCATGGTCCGATTTCGCCCATTTTCAATACCAACCGTCCCAGTCTCGATACCAACTTTCATTTCAAATTTCATCAAAATATCTCAATTTTTGCGCGAGTTAGAGTGTTTACAGACGGACGGACGGACGCACAGTGGGCTGAAATTGACAAGTAGGGACATAGGACTTCAATTGTATATTTTCATATTCTATGATATTTTGCCATAATTTTTAGCTATATAACTTTTTTTCGTAAAACCTTGTTTTAAGAAGTTATCAGGCTTTTAGTAATAGATTTACATTAGATGCGTTTATTTGTATGCCATTGTTTAAACCTTCCCAGATCCTCCCTCCGGCCCCAGAATATGAAAATAGGTTGTTTTATAGTAAATAAAATGAAAAAAAAAAATCACTTTTCTAAAAACTAGATGGAGCTACACCAAAATCCGCGCAATTTTCAAGAATTTTAAGGTATGTTTAGTTTTATGTATGAAATAAGCTGAGATTTTGCACAAGAAAAAAAATTGTTATCTAGTCGTACGTAAAATTAACCGCTTATACGAATGGCGTACTCAGTTTTTTGGTACACTACTCAGGGAAGTTAATATCGCGGCCTAAAGTGAATATTTTGTTTTCTTTCTCACGAATCTTCAACTTCATGTCCTATATTCTTCCTGATAGCTGAAATTTTTTTTAAATTCAATTACACATGGGGCAGGTTTCAATAAGTGAATATTTTAAAAATATAAATACACGCGCGCCATCTGTTCGAACATAGCGGTGGTTATAACCTAATCTCATTAGAAAATATGTTGCATATTTTTAGACAGCAGCTAGAAATTACATACATACATACATACATACATACATACATACAGGTGAAACTAATAAAAGCGTGTTAAAAATACATTCAGATTAAAAATCTAACAATATTTGGATGAGCTCTTGAAGTTTAAGTGAAGCAAAGTGGGGTATAATAAGGCATACCAGAATATTTTAAAGAATAGCAGCGACATTTGACTCTAATTTTAGGCTTATATGCATATGGCGAAACGGTTGACACGGCAAAATGACTTCACACTGAAGTCCTAAAATATTTTTGGTATCCACATTATACCCAGCAATGAAAACTGATGCGCAATACTGCCATATGACCCAGTTAGTAATGGAATTCTTATTGAAATTGCAAAAAAACCGAAATTTACGAACCACGAAAATTAACAAAATAGATAATACGTTAGGCCTTATGTATAAATAATTAAAATTAATTATGGGGAAACGTGAGGAAACTGAGTTAACGGCAAACAAAAAATCGAAAAAGATGAAAAAATTTTTTACTTTGACCAGCTGTCACTCAACCAGGGTTGGTTCAATCCAGGGCCGGGCGCACGGGGGGGGGGGAGGTTTGGGGTTAAAACCCCCCATGACCAAATCTAAGTTGCAATGATTTTGCAAACATTTTCAAAATACAGTTTATAAATTTTTCATTGAATTTTGACTCATAATTTTTGACAATATTAGTTACAATAATTTTACGGAAGAAGAATTGGTAAAAGTTGCAAAAAATAAGGTTGGCCAATACTTAAATTCGGCACTTTGAATTGCACTTGGAGCTTTCCGAAATTACAAAGTTGTGTAGCATATGTTCGTTTGGCATTTTGTGAAAACAGTGAGCAGTTTCAATTAACAAGTACTGTAAACAGTACACGGAAAGAAATTTGTATACTTGAATCGAG
This sequence comes from Urophora cardui, assembly GCA_960531455.1. NCBI lineage: Eukaryota > Metazoa > Arthropoda > Insecta > Diptera > Tephritidae > Urophora > Urophora cardui. Next base: position 113,383,920 of record OY482670.1, on the reverse strand, counting down.
AAAAATGCTTTCTTGAACTCAATTTAGAAAATTTTTAGGGAAATAAGAAAAATTGACTTAATTACACTGGATCACAAAATGAAATTTTTTGTCTGTACTTTGGACGTGACCATCCTATCTATATGTAAAATCGGTCGCTGATTCCGAAACTCGGGCTCATTTTTAATTCTATGGGAAGGTTTTTGAGATATCGGCAATTTACCGTTATTTGGCCACTGGCTCCACTTAATCCTGTATACCTTTTTAACGCAGTGAGCTATCTTCCTTGGAGTGACACTCAACGAAAGAAAATTAAATTTCCTTTTCATCGCTGCTATAACATTTTTCTGTAACTCTTATAGTTTCTGAAATATTGACGATTCAATTTGAATTTTTTCGATTTTTTACGATTTTTTGAAGAAAAAATTGAATTTGTCAGGCAATATCTTTTAAACCAATGTCTTCACCTTCGGTTTTACTCCTTTACATGAAGCTCCATTCTATTGGGAAAAATATAAGCTATCAACGAAGAAAATCCATGGTAAAATGGAAAAGTTATAGGCGATCAAGTAAATACATCCAACTCGCGCAATGCCTCTGTACGGGTATATTCTATGCATGTTATACCCGTAAATGGGCTTTTATCTACTGCGCTGCCAATGTGCTGCTACTGCAGATGTGTAGGTATTGGTATAACATGCATAGAATATACCCGTGCAGAGGCATTGCGCGACTTGGATGTATTTACTTGATCGCCTATAACTTTTCTATTTTACCATGGATTTTCTTCGTTGATAGCTTATCTTTTTCCCAATAGAATGGAGCTTCACGTAAAGGAGTAAAACCGAAGGTGAAGACATTGGTTTAAAAGATATTGCCTGACAAAGTCAATTTTTTCTTCAAAAAATCGTAAAAAATCGAAAAAATTCAAATTGAATCGTCAATATTTCAGAAACTATAAGAGTTACAGAAAAATGTTGTAGCAGGGATGAAAAGGAAATTTAATTTTCTTTCGTTGAGTGTCACTCCAAGGAAGATAGCTCACTGCGTTAAAGAGGTATACAGGATTAAGTGGAGCCATTGGCCAAATAACGGTAAATTGCCGATATCTCAAAAACCTTCCCATAGAATTAAAAATGAGCCCGATTTTCGGAATCAGCGACCGATTTTACATATAAATAGGATGGTCGCGTTCAGAGTATTTTTTGGCTGTAGAGCAGTGTTATTACTGGAAATAAGAAATTGAGTTTTCCAAAAATTAGACAATTATTTTCTTATTCAAAAACACTAACAAAATCTATAGAAAAAAATGTTGAAAAAAAAATGTTTAAATAAATAAGAACATCTTTTCTTAAATTTACTTAAATGAAGAAAATCTTTTTGCTAATATCAAGAAGAATTTAAGAAAATTGTGTTTCGACGAATTGGAACAACAAAATACAGCGAAAAAAATGTTAAATGAATAAGAAAACGTTTTCTTGAGCGAAGTAAAATTTTTCTTGCTGAATTTGCATTTCCAAAGTTACATGTATTTTTTTTCATTTGCCATCCGCTTTGCATATTTCTGAATATTTTTGCAATTCTCAGATTGTTAGTGAAGCATTTCTTGTAAGGAGTTCACTATTTGCATCTAAATTTATATTAAATAAAATGTTGTCATTTCAATAAACAAGTCCTAGGAAAATACTAGTTGACTAATCATGGTTTTCTAATCCCTCATGATTAGTTTTCATTTTCCTTATTTTTTACGTTTTTAATATTTTTAGAAAATATTTGCTAAATTTAATATTTAATATTTTCTTATGCCTCAGACACACATGTGGTATGAATATTAGAATATAAATATTATTATTTGGCTATGCTATGAAAATTTTCAATTAAACTACAATATGAGGGTGACACATATGTGGTATAGTTAGATCGAAATATTATTACTATACTACGATGTGTGTCTCTCGCATTACTTACTTAAGCTCGTATAAGAAAAGTTTTACTTGCAACAAAAAAATAATTTCTTAATTTATTTCAAAAAACAAGAAAAAAAACACTTACCCTAAGTAAATTATTTCTTAATTATTTAAAATCAAATTTTACTTGAAGCAAGAAAATGTTTTCTTATTTATTTAAAATCCAATTTCACTTGAAGCAAGAAAATTTTTACTTATTTATTTAAAATCCAATTTTCTTGGATTTTCTTGATATTAAGAAATTATTTTCTAAGTTCAAAATCAAGTCTAATTTTTCTTGTCTCGGCATTGATTCTAGTAAAAAATTCTTTCCGTGTACTATTCAGGACCTGGTTAACTAGGTTTTGATGAATCATAATGAGTTTCAGAAAAGTTAGAGAACATTTAAATATATGGTGTATGGGTCTGGATATCTGTTTCAGCAAATATGTTTATCTTAGCGAAAAATGTATGCGAATGCAAACCAAAATTAAAAACCCCCCCAAGGCTAATTCCTGCGCACGGCCCTGGTTCAATCACTACAAGTTGTATGTCGTTAGAAGCGTATTTTAAGCATCTACCGAACGAGGTACTGCTTGGGGTTGTCGCATTTCTCTCTTCAGCGAAAATAATAATATTGCCATAAGACCTAGTCATTAATGGAACTATGAAATTGTAAACTTTTCCGAGCTTTTCCGAACCACGAGGACTAGTAAAATACATATATAGTAAATTAGACCTTATATATAGATATATGAAATTAATTCTGAGGAAATGTGAGGAAATTGAGTTAAGGCCAAAATTCTGAATTTTTCCATACATTTTTTTTTTAAATTTGCTATAACTTTTAAATTAAAGACTTTATGAAAAGTTATTCAGATACAAAAACCTCATGTAATAAGGTTTAGAATCGAACTCCATAATTAGTTTTTTATTATTAACTAGCTTTTATTTCATGTCTATATGTCCACTAGCGACCAGTTTCAGCCCACTGTGGGACGGGCGGACATGGCTCAATCGATTTCTCTTTTCACCCTGATCATTTTGATATATAAAAGTCTATATCTATCTCGATTATTTCATTCTGTTACAATCCACCGTTATGTGATTAAAACTATAATACTCTGTGTACTAGTACAGCTGAGTATAAAAACAGTGATGTTAATGCAAACACAACTCAAGCAGCATCCGCATGAAACTTTCACTTCGCCAAAAATAGCGCGCAAAAAAAATTAATTTTAAATTTATTTTTGCAATCGCCATAATTTGATCGAATCACAATTCAATTATATATGCAAGCCTGTCTAGGCGTTTATTCATTATTTATGTAAATTCGCTGTTTAGTATTGGCCTAGTTTTGCATACATACTTACATACATATGTATATATATATGTAGGTAGTTATTAGCTTTGCAAAGTCTTGTTTTTTTTTCTTATAAGAATAATTCCCTCTCCCATTTTTAACTGTGCCGAATCAAACGGAAGCACAGCAAAATGCAAAACAAAATCAGCTAAAAGGTATGCCAATGGCAAAAAGGCAGACACAAAGCAAAAAGCGGCAAAGAGCGTCATAATAATCAACAGCTGATTGATGTATAAAAGAAAAAATAAACAAAGGCAAAATTAAAGCACATTAAATAATATGTAGATTATAAAATCAGCAAAACAGCAATTAAGTAAATGATTAAATAAGAGGCAATGATCGCCAGTGATCGTATGGGCGCGAAATCACTCAGACTCAGGTACACACACACTTATACCATGTCTCCACATAACGTGTTTCGCTCTTTTTTTCTGCATTTTCTCTCTCAATCTTGTTTCGACACTGAAACCAGTGCCGAAACTCGCCAATTTCCATACAAATTTCTGAGAGCGAGTGAAGATTGAAACACTGTTTCATTCTGAATCATCTTGCCAACCTCGATGATATCGATGGCTTCTCTAATTTTGTATCGAAAATCTATCGAAATCTCACACAGACCAAAACAAAGACGCAAAAATAAGCAAACATGCAAATATTTAAGAAGAACAAGAAAGAGAAATGTCAAACTGAATCACGATTAGCCACGTGGAGACGGGTTATTGAACGAGATGTTTTGCTACATGTTTCTCTGGTGAATCAAGTTATGTGGAGACGGGCTTTAACGCTTCCACTAACGCTCAGTCTATGGAGTGAGTTAACTTTATGCAAGTGCATTGATTGAGTGAGATTGCCACTCAATTTGAGTGAAAACTTTATAATGCATTGTTTTTGTTTTGCTCTTTATGGGTTCTTTCTTTCTTTGTCTTCAGCTCTGTTTTTTTCTTCTTTCTTTTCTTCACAGCCACATTTTCTCTATATAGTTTTCTTTCTTTTTAATTTCCTTTTTTGTTTGTACTAAGTATTTGTTATTGTTTTTTTTTGCCGTTGTTATTACCCATTTTGTTTTGCCGTTATTTTTGTTTGCATAAATTGAAAGTGCACGCGCTGCCAACGGTTTAGTTTGATTTAGTTCGCTTTCGCTAAAGTCATGCCTCGCTTTAACGGCGTTTACCGTTTTTCTTCTGTTCGTCTGAGATCGTCCAATGATCGTATTTTAGCTTAACGGTTTTGTGTGGTAGATTCAGTGACTTATTACATTTTGGTGGCATATTTGACTTACGTTACGTCATAAGTGTTATTTTGGCTTTTGTATCTTTTTACTAATTTGTGTATTAAGTAAAGTTGCATAAATCTTCTCCAGAATGGCTGCCGCCCATATAACTAATGAAGTAAGTTTAGAGAGTTTGTTTTCTGCTTTGATAACGAAAATCTGAAATATAAGAAAGTGTATCATTAAAATCGATTTCAAACTTCTGCAGGCAAAGTTAACCCTCATACTTGAAAGAGGCGATCTCCCGTACAGGATTGTGACTTATTTAATTTTTTCAAGCATATTTTTTCTTCGATAAAAATTTAACATGTAATACCATGATTGATACAAAATCATTTTTACAAAAACATTTTTACCAATTAGATAACTAGACGATCTGATAGTTTTAACTGAGAAACTCATATTCCAAACCAAGGCAAATTCATTATGGTAATGACAGGCCGAATTCGGCAATATTCGCCTGGATTCGCTTTAAGTTTTTGTCCATCAGAATGTCAAACTCAAAGTCAAATATTTCTTTATATGACATTCTTCTGTACACGGTCGAGTTAAAAACGAGAAGAAAAAGAAGTCAGCTGTTCACTTACCATTACCATATGAATGAATTTGCCCTGTTCCAAACCAATGGATTTTTTATGGTTTTCAGGTCAAATAAAAAACTCAGAAGCAATTCTGAACAGCTCCGAGAGATTTGAAAGATTTAATCTTAATTTTATTGTACCAAAATCACGGATGAGGTCCAAGGCCTCTTTCATCTTAGACAATACCCTCGCCTCTATGTACCGGTCGTCAATCCATAATGCCTTAGATACATGTATCATACTTTCATTTGTTTTAGAAGTTCGTCGGTTGCAACTAGATACATGTAAAAATTAAAATAAATAAGTCTTCACATACAGACATCAGTTATACGTCTCATCACGTTTTCTCCATTTGCCAGAAGAAACTGTCGAATCGGCGCCGAATCAATACGTTCTCTTTAAATAAGCAATAATACCGGTGACATTTCGATGGCTTGCTGTGACTATTGTGTGTGCATGCGAAGCCTACTTAACGATTACTTGCTTTACCTGGCCTTTCTTTCTCAATGTTTTTGTTTATTTCATTTAATTTTTAATGTTTTTTTTTTGCCTTAAGTGAAAGTTTGTACGCCCAAAAGTAAACAATCAACAAAAAATATCTACTTTCCGCATTACCAAAAAATAAGTAAACAAAAGTGTGCCTTTCATCATACTTGTTTTTGAAAATATCGCCGTTTAAACTTCATAACCGCTTAAGTGAAGCTTTCATAAACTTACTTACTTACTTAATTGGCACGTAACCGTCTAGACGATTTTGGCACGCCAGCTATTTATGTATGTTTCGTGCAGCATGGCGCCATTTGGGAATACCTACGGAGTCAGCATCACTGTCCACCTGATCTTCCCAAAGCAGTGTAGGTCTCCCCTTTCTTCTGCGTTCAGCGGGTTTCGACAGAAATACTTTCTTAGCCGGAGCACCCTCATCCATTCTTACGATATGAGCTGCCCAGCGGAGCCGCTGGATCTTTATTCGCTGAACAATGTCGATGTCTGCGTACAGCTCATTGTTAAATCTCCGTCGATACTCGCCCACGCCATCACGCAAAGATCCATAAATCCTCCGAAAAACTGTCCTTTCGAATACTCCAAGCGCCATCTCATCTGCTTTTGATATAGTCCATGCTTCTGCGCCGTACATGAGAACTGGAATGATAAACGCGTATGCCAAAATTGAGATTTGACAAACTTTTACACCTGGCGCCCAAATCTATCGATCCATACCATAAATTTAGTTTTTGGGAAGCTATATATTTCCTTCTAGTGTTCTTTTCATCTCTGAAGTAGTAGAGTTGGGAGAGTTGGCAGAAATGTCGGTTGGGCGGTTATGAAAGTCGCACTTAAGCGGTTATGAAGTTTAAACGGCGATATATTTGAATTAATTATGCGTTTCCATAACATGTTGGTTTGTTTATTGAGCAACCTATGAATTGCCACAAATATTTTCAGTAAGAGCTAATGCCTCCTTAAGAACCGTATACATATGTATGTATGTATGTCCCTATGAATTTTTTTATGTAGGAATTTATGTCGACATTCCAAGTACGTAAAGTTTTATAAACTGGCACCTACAAACCATTAAAAAAAGAAAGCTGAATGGAATATGTTAGAAATATTTAGAGTTGTTCCTCTTTTTAGTTATTGCTTTTCTTATATAAATAAATGTTCTGTGGAAATGTTTTGCCGAAATAGAAATATGTTTTTTTAACGGATCACTTATACGTTAGTTAGATTCATGGAATCCGTGTGTGACACTCTTATCAAAGCGTATGAAGGCAGCTTAAATCAGGCATGGCCATTTTGACTCATACATACAATGTCGAACACCAATGTATCAATACAAAGCGTGATCACGCTGACTTTGAGGCAGACCTGTTAAATAATGATTATTAATCGTAATGATTACCGGTTTGATTGATTATTTTTTCAGGTATCTATTTAATGATTGATTACCCATTGTTTTCAAATTTTAATGATTGTTTTGCAATTACCATTAAAAAAAAATAAAAAAAAAATAAAAAATAAAAAAAATTAAAAATAATCATAAAAAATTAAAAATAATCAAAAATAATCAAAAAAATTATTTTGATTGTGTTTGATTATTTTTGATTATTTATGATTATTTTGATTGTTTTTGATTATTTTTGATTATTTATGATTATTTTTGATTTTTTTTTTTTGATTATTTTTTATTTTTTTTTTTTTATTTTTTTTATTTTTTTTGATTTTCATCAACATCGTTGTAAAGAAAGATGCACACTTGTACGTATGCAGGTATGTATGTAGCCTTCTATGGCATACTGAGGGCAATAACGCGACGATTACGGACTTAAAGCCTGGTGCTCAACCAACCTCCCGACGGTAGCTTGATGATAGTACCGTGGGGGAGGAGGGTTCGGTACGATGACAGCAGGTTTAGTGCGGGTAAAGTCCCACACGGACAGGGTAAATGCTTTAAATGCTTCCTCCTCGTAAAAAAAAAACAAAAAAAGGGTATGTGCGACTTATGTTCAGAGAGGCATACACATTTTTGTACAATAGTTTGTGTTGAGAAATCACTTTCTTATTAAATATGGCAACCTGGGGCAATTATTTTGATTATTTTTGATTATTTTGGATTTTTTATGATTATTTTTAATTTTTTTTAATGGTAATCATTAAAATTACTTTTTTTCTGCAAAACAATTAAAATAATGATTACCAATTAAAAAACAAAACAATTTAATGGATTACTAATCCTAATCAGAATTTAACAGGTCTGCTTTGAGGACGTATGAAAATACTTACTTGGAAGAATGCATTAAAAAAGTAAGAATTTCTAAAAAAAATCGGTCGATTTCAAAGCCGCTTTCGATAGCCGCAAAAAGAATTGCCTATATGCCGAAATGAATTCGGCTTACCTGCAAAACTTATGAGACTATGCTAAATGACATTAATTAACACCACCAACTCCGTCAGAATTGGCAAGGACCTATCCGAGCCGTTCGAGACCAAACAAGGTTTAAGACAAGGTGACCCCCTTTCGTGTGACTTCTTCAACTTGATGCTGGAAAAGATAATACGAGCTGCAGAACTTAACCATACAGGAAGAGTGTGCAACTGCTGACGTACGCTGATGATATTGACATCATTGGCACTAACACTCGCGCCGTATGTTCTGCCCTCTCCAAGCTGCAAAAAGAGGCTAAAAAAATGGGTTTACCGGTTAACGAGAACAAGACGGAGTACCTCCTGTCATCACGCAGAGAAACAGCATGCCTTGTCAGCCACGTCGCCGTTGACAGCTACAAATTCGAAACCGTTAAGGACTACTTGACTATTTGGGAACCAGCCATCACACCAAAAAGAATGTCAGCACGGAAATTCGCCGAAGAATCACTCTTGCCAATAAGTGCTACTTTGGACTAAGCAGGCATCTGAAAAGTAAAGTCCTCTCTCGACGAACAAAAGTCATGCTCTACAGGACGCTCATCGTTCCAGTCCTCTGTACAGCGCAAAAGCACGGACCATGTCAAAATCAGATGAGATGGCACATGGCTTGGAGTATTCGAAAGAAAATGTCTTCGTAAGGTTTATGGAACTTTGCGCGTTGGCGATGGGGAGTATCCGCTGAGATTCAATGATGAGCTGTAAGAGCTTTACACAGCCATCGAAATTTTTCAGCGAATAAAATTCCAGCGGCTGCTTTAGGCAGGCCATGTCGAGAGAATGGATGAAGGTGCTCAGGCTAAGAAAATATTTCTATCGAAACACGCTAAAGGCGGCAGAAAAGGGAGACCTCCACTACGTTGTGAAGATTAGTTGGAAAACGACGCTGCCTGCCTTGGTATTTCCAATTGACTCCAGTGTAGGAATTACTTTGTTAAATAATTACTTTTAATTAGTGTTAAATATTCTTTTATCATTTACTCTTTGAAATTTTTCAATATCAAAAAAATTAAATTTTTATTATTAAATTTTAAATTCTCAACTTATCAACTTAAAATTTTTTTTATTAAATAAATAAATTGCATATACATACAAACTATAGCCAGGTAGCACGAAACAGAAACGACTGGGCGCTTTATTAGACTCGTCGTAAATTTTGTAGACGGAAGAAGAGGTGAAAAAAACAGACTTCTTTCCAGTAACATGAAAGTTCATCCAAGTTCAGTATACATAAAGAGATACATATGTATATATGTATATAGTATGTACCAGGGTTGGGCACAGTGCATTCAATTTTGATTGCATTCAGCCTTGCATTCTCCAGTCACTGATAAGTGGTAGTGAAAATTTCATTTGCATTACCATTCACTATTGAATGGTAATGCAAATGTTGCTTGCACTACCATTCAGTAGTGAATGGTAATGCAAATGTGGTTTGCACTACCATTCAGTAGTGAATGCGAATGCAAATGTGGTTTGCACTACCATTCAGTAGTGAATGCGAATGCAAATGTGTGATTTGTGAAAACCTATGATCGTAGTTTAGGCATGAAGTAGCCAATCTACTTAATAACGGGAAGGAAGTTTGTGAGATATTCTACACATGGAATTAGCTTAGAATGGTAATGCACTTTGAATGGTAATGCAAAAATGCCCATCCTTGGTATGTACATCCAAAATATATGTATATCACGTAACCTCTCTACAAAGGTTGATAAACTTTTTTACCCTACTATTTCTTAACACCAATTTTGTATGTACGTATGCACATACATATCTACATTATACTTCCGTGTAGCGGAAAGTATTGAGCACGTTGTCTGTGATAACTTTAATGTGCGATAAAAAATTTTATCTAACCAACCGGACGCGTATAATTATGCACGTTTGCTAAATTTGTAATAAAAAAGATGCAGTAATGAGATTTTTTTCTTCGTAGCGCTGATATGCACACATACGTTCAGACGTTTGTATCTTGTCTGCCATACATAGATTGCAAAAACTTTTTTCTTTTTTATATTTTTGCTTTTGTTGGCATTTACTTGCCCATCAATAATGCGAATATCCGCAACCGCAAATCAATTTAAGCATGTAATATTTAATTTTCGATCATTATATAATCACGGAAATTGTGTTAAATGGAACAGTTAATGAATTGTAATGTAATATTTAATGATATTAATATAATCTCATTAATGATATTTGCCAAAAAAAAAAAAAATATAGCGCAAAAATATTTATGAGCGATATGAAAAGACGAATATTAAAACCAAAACAAAAGCGAATGTGGATACATAAATATATACATATCTACTAATAAATTGTGATGGGTATGAGTATGAGTATGCGTACGAGTATGCGTATGAGTATGAGTATGAGTATGAGTATGAGTATGAGTATGAGTATGAATATGAGTATGGGAGTGAGTATTAGGATGAGTAAGAGTATGAGTATTAGTTTGTATGAGTATGAATATGGGTATCAGTATGAGTGTGAGTAAGAGTATGGGTATGAGTATTAGGAGGAGTAAGAGTATGAGTCTTAGTATGAGTATGGATATGAGTAAGAGTATGAGTATCAGTACGAGTATCAGTATGAGTATGCGTGAGATTATGAGCATGAGTATGGATATGGCTATAGCTCAGTGGCGCACACAGAAAAATATTTTGGGGGGGTTTTCAATATTTAACGGAAAATTAAAAAAAAAAAAGCTTAAAACTCATCCAGAAAATTTTTACTTAAATTTATGTTTGGGGAGTGGACCTACATATGCACACATTAATCAAAGGCACCTTCGAGTGGAATCCAACATTAGATACTCAGCTGTATGCTTTCATTGTTTGTTTGCGTTTGTTCGATTAGAGGGTGTATTTTATATAAATCGAGTGCCGCATAAAGTGGTCAGCCACGCCCATTTTCAAAATTTTTATCAATCATACAACTAAGCATATAAATATTATTATTAGTGCAAATTTGCAACCTTTTATGACTTCTAATTATAAAGATGTCACGTTACAAATTCCCAAAGGGTTTTCCAGAAATATCTTTGTTAAAAAGTGGGCGTAGTCATAAACCGATTTCGCTAAATTTTTGAGCATGTAGTACCACAAGTTATTAAAGTGTACAAACTGATTTTCGTCATAACATATCAATTATTTGTAAAGTTATGGGTTCCGAAATCTCGTAGATTCCTTTGTCTGAAAAGAGGCGGTGCTACGCCCATTTTCCAACATTTTTCTGTTTTTTGTTTTACGTCTATAGTTGGACTCATGACACAAAATTGTAATGACATATCCTTATATTTGACAAATATATCGCTTAAAATGTTTTTATTAGGCCCCTGAATAGTTCCCATATATAAATTTGGGCGTGGTCGTCAACCGATTTTGGCAATTTTTCGTCCAAAAATTTAAAATTACGCGTACCAGATTTCATCGATATATCTGCTACGGTTTCTGAGTTATGGCTTATAAACCTTTCAATGTTTGCCCCTTTAATAAGTGGGCGTGGCACCGTGCATTTTCCAAAATTTCATCAAATTTCTTCATAGGGGCCTGAGCTCAATACGTGGGTAAAATTTTATCACTCTAGCTATATTAGTAGCTGAGATACCAAATTTCCGATTTTTTCTATATAGGAAAAGTGGGCGTGGTCATGGTCCGATTTCGCCCATTTTCAATACCAACCGTCCCAGTCTCGATACCAACTTGCATTCCAAATTTCATCAAAATATCTAAATTTTTGCGCTAGTTAGAGTGTTTACAGACGGACGGACGGACAGACGGACATGGCTTAATCGATTTCTCTTTTCACCCTGATCATTTTCATATATATAAGTCTGTTGATAACGTGCAAAAGAGATTTAGCTCGCACTAGTAGTGGCGAAAAATGCACTAGAAGCGACCTAGTTCGGAACTAGAGATTTTCCCTACAGGGTACATATGTAGATGCACATACATAAATATAATAAAAACTCCCACATGTGCAACGGCTAAAACTAAACCAGAAGCATTTTAAATGTTGGGCATATTTACTAAAACACAAAATTTTTTAATTTTTTATGCAAGTGAAATATGTTTACGTATCTAGTATGTATCAACATGTGTGTATGAAATCAAGCTTTTAAGCGTATGTATATTGCAAAACTTTCCTATTGAAAATTCTGGGTAGTATTTTCTTTTATTTTTTATGCTGAGAGTTTGGTGTTATTGCTTTTTATACTCAGCTGAACTAGTACACAGAGTATTATAGTTTTAATCACATAACGGTGGATTGTAACAGAGTGAAATAATCGAGATAGTTATAGACTTATATATATCAAAATGATCAGGGTGAAAAGAGAAATCGATTTAGCCATGTCCGTCCGTCCGTCCGTCCGTCCGTCTGTTCGTCCGTCCGTCTGTCCGTCTGTCCGTCCGTCTGTAAACACTCTAACTCGCGCAAAAATTGAGATATTTTTATGAAATTTGAAATGCAAGTTGGTATCGAGACTGGGACGGTTGGTATTGAAAATGGGCGACATCGGACCATGACCACGCCCACTTTTCCTATATAGAAATAATCGGAAATTTGGTATCTCAGTCACTAATATAGCTGGAGCGATGAAATTTTACCCACGTGTTGAGCTCAGGCCCCTAGGAAGAAATTTGATGAAATTTTGGAAAATGGGCGGTGCCACGCCCACTTATTAAGGGTCAAACCTTGAAAGTTTTATATGTCATAACTCAGAAACCATTGAAGATATATCGACAAAATTTGGTACGCGTGATTTACTTACTTAGGCATACGTTTGGACGGAAAATAGTTAAAATCGGTTGACGGCCACGCCCACTTTTATATATGTATATTACAAAGTGACCTAATAAAAACATTTTAAGCGATATCTCTGTCAAATATAAAGATCTATCATTGAAATTTTGTCGCGTAAGTCCAACTGCGGACATAAAACGAAAAACACAAAAATTTTGGAAAATGGGCGGTGCCACGCCCACTTATTAAGGGGCAAACATTGAAAGTTTTATGAGTCATAAATCAGAAACCGTTGAAGATATATCGATGAAATTTGGTACGCGTGATATACTTACTTAGTTAAATATTTGGACGAAAAATTTACGAAATCGGTTTAGGGCCACGCCCACTTTTATATATGGGTCTTATAAAGTGACCTAATAAAAACATTTTAAGCGATATCTCTGTCAAATATAAAGATATATCATTGAAATTTTATAGCAGGAGTCCAACTGCGGATATAAAACGAAAAACACAAAAATTTTGGAAAATGGGCGTGGCACCGCCTCTTTTTATAAACAGGAATATACGAGATTTCTGAGCCCATAACTCGACAAATAATTTATATATAATGACGAAACTTGGTGTGTACACTTTCATTACTTGTGGTAATACACGCTCAAAATTTTAGCGAAATCGGTTGACGACCACGCCCACTTTTATATATGGGTATTATAAAGTGGCCTAATCAAAACATTTTAAGCGATATCTCTGTCAAATATAAAGATCTGTCATTGAAATTTTGTGGCATGACTTCCACAATAGACCGGAAACAACGAATAGAAAAATTTTGGAAAATGGGCGTGGCACCGCCTCTTTTTACACAAAGGGATATACGAGATTTCTTAGCCTATAACTCGACAAATAATTGAGATATTATGACGAAACTTGGTTTATACACTTTTATAACTTGTGTTAATAGACACGCAAAAATTTATTGAAATCGGTTTATGACCACGCCTACTTTTTAAGAAAGATATTTCTGGAGCACCCTTTGGGAATTTGTAACATGACATCTTTGTAACTAGAAGTCATAAAGGAATGAAAAGTTGCACAAAGAATAATATTCATATGCTTAGTTGGATGACTGATAAAAATTTAGAAAATGGGCGTGACTACGCCCACTTTATGCAGCACTCGCTTTATATTAAGTGCACCGTGTTTCCATCAAACGCAAACAAACAATGAAAGCATACAGCTGAGTATCTAATGTTCGATTCCACTCGAACTTAGGCTTCCTTACTTGTTTTTGTTTCTTTTTTTTTTTGCCTAAGAAATTGAAATGTTTGCAGCTGAATATAAACAGACTTTTTAACACTTTATTTTATTGCAGCAGCATATCTGACTAATACGTATGTATGTATGCACATATGAACATATGTCAACAAAAGTATGTACTAGTAGTGGGATTTTTTTCGGATAATATTCGAATAACTATTATTCGAATAATCGAATAATAATATTCGTGGGAAAAATTTGAATAGTACTATTCGAATAGTAGTATTTATGTACATGTATAATTTGGGCCGCTGTGGTGCAGTGGGTAGAGTGCTCGCCTGCTATGCCAGAGGTCTCGGGTTCAAACCACGGTCCGAGCAAAACACCAAAACAATTTTTCTAATTAGTAAAAATCCAATTATTGGGTTTTTTAAGAGCAGCGGTCACCTCTCGGCAGTGGGCGGCATACCCTCCGAGTGTATTTCTGCCATGAAAAAGCTTCTCACAAAAAATACATTCGCCGTTCGGAGCCGGCATAAAACTGTAGGTCCACCCAATTAGTAGGAAAAAACAAAGAGGAGCACACCTCGAATTGGGAGAGAAGCTCGGCCATAAAACTCGTCAGAGTTATAATAGTGCCATCTTCTATCTATATATATATAAGGATGAAAGTTTGTTTGTTTGTTTGTATGTTTGTTCCCTATGGACGCCGAAACTACCGGGCCGATCACATTCAAATTTTGACACAATGATCACCTGGTATTAGATTGAAATTATGACCACATTTAATTCTGGTATCTCAACCCCTTCCCGAGATATAGGCCAAAATATGGACCCAGATTCCTCCGAAATATTTTTCTGCATTATTGGTATCAAATTAAAGATATCAATCAGAGTTTCAATAGAGAGTTCATTCCGTTCCAATTTTCCAGTCGGTTCTCCAGATAGAGACCAAAACGTGGACCCGGATGGCCCCAAATATTTTTTCGTAATATTGGTATCAAATTAAAGGTGCTGGTCAGGGTATCCATATATATTTTACACTATACGGATATCTCAATCGGTTCCCGGGATTGAGGCCGAAACCTGGACCTAAATAGCCCCCGAAATATTTTTGGCCATTATTGGTATCAAATTAAAGGTATCAATCAGAACTTCAATAGGGAGTTCATTCCATTCCAATTTTCCAGTTGGTGCTCCAAATAGAGACCAAAACGTGGACCCGGATGGCCACAAATATTTTTTCGTAATATTGGTATCAAATTAAAGGTGCTGGTCAGGGTATCCATATATATTTTACACTATACGGATATCTCAATCGGTTCCCGGGATTGAGGCCGAAACATGGACCTAAATAGCCCCCGAAATATTTTTGGCCATTATTGGTATCAAATTAAATGTATCAATCAGAGCTTCAATAGAGAGTTCATTCCATTCCAATTTTCCAGTTGGTGCTCCAAATAGAGACCAAAACGTGGACCCAGATGGCCCCAAATATTTTTTCGCAATATTGGTATCAAATTAAAGGTATCAATCAGAACTTCAATAGGGAGTTCATTCCATTCCAATTTTCCAGTCGGTTCTCTAGATAGAGACCAAAACGTGGACCCGGATGACCCCAAATATTTTTTCGCAATATTGGTATCAAATTAAAGGTGCTGATCAGGGTATCCATATATATTTTACACTATACGGATATCTCAATCGGTTCCCGGGATTGAGGCCGAAACATGGACCTAAATAGCCCCCGAAATATTTTTGGCCATTATTGGTATCAAATTAAAGGTATCAATCAAAGCTTCAATAGAGATTTCTTTCCATTCCAATTTTCCATCGGTTATCCAAAATATATTAGTAATCATGATGTACACCGATATGTGCACCGGATGGCCAGGAGAGTTGTTGATAAGGAACGTGAGACGGGGAGAGAGAGATAGGGGGAACGGGAAATGCTGACTGGTGGGGAGACCGATAGGGAAGGGAGTGGCATAGTGTGATTTGTCGCAGCGAAGTGTGACGGGTATTTGCTAGTTGTATTATATTATTATTATAATTTGGGAATTCCACTTGCCTTCGAGCAAGCCAGAGTACGTACATATATGTACATTAGTGATGGGCGAGTCCGAGATGTTTTATTCGATTCTCTCGATTGTTTAAACATCTCGAATGCTCTCGATGGTTTTCATTCGTATTCGAGTCAAGTCGTAAATGGCCGTCAGTCGAAACAATCGCTAAAACATCTCGGACTCGCCAACGATTCCTCTCGTTTTCAAAGCAACCCTACAAAAAAGCAGCAAAAATACATAATATTTGTTGTTGCCGCTTGAATATTAAAATTGCTTTACAAAACATACAGAGTGGTACAAATCTATTGCCGTTGTTGCTACTCGTAAAATTCATTTGTTTCATAAGCGTCTCACTTCAGAAAATTTATTAATGTTTAAATAATTAATTATTATTAATATGCACGGCACTGTTTAGTTGTGATTGCAATAATGCAGCGTCTATGTATAGCATATTTTTTAATTTGGTTAATTTATTTATGTATTTGCCTCACTTCCATTAAAAATCCTACTTTCTTTATCAATAAACCTCATTCAGTTTATTTTATCAACTAAAACCTATCATCAAAACAACAGCCGGCCCGCCGACTCGGAACAATCGCAAAAACATCTCGCTTGTGTAGTCGAGATGTCATCGAAACAACCTCCGACTCGCCGACTCGGAACAATCGCAAAAACATCTCGATTGTGTAGTCGAGGAGCGAGTCAACTTTTGACTCGATTGTGATTTTGCAACGATGGCGATTCTCTCGATTGTCTAAACATCTCGGACTCGCCCATCACTAATGTACATACATATGTATGTATGCACTTACAAAAGCAAAAGCATGCATACATACATTTAATAGCTATTCGCGAATAGTGCTATTCGAATAGTAATATTCGAATAGTACTATTCGAATAGTATTTATTCGAATATACGAATAAATATTATTCGAATTACGAATACATTTCGAATAAAAGGATTTTTTATTCGAAAAATTTTTATTCGAATAGTCCCATCATTAGTATGTACATACCTATATTAGGGCGTTAGTGAAATGTCGTATTTTAAATATGAATATTTAGTGTAATTTAAATTAAAAAATCTAAATTTTTAATAAAGACGTAGCTCAGACTTTAGCTCAACCTAACAGGTCATAGTAGCATCCGCGCCACATTCGTCATTTCGAAAATATCTCCCACTTGCAGTTGGACCTTTTCACAGATCAGCTAACTATTGAAAAGTGCGAAAAAAATTTTAAAGTCCACTATAACGACCTTTGTAAAATTACTTTTTGTTTACTTGCTTTTCAGACAGAGTAGAATATGATGTACTGTGGAACGATTTTCCGTCATCCCTTGTCAAGTTTGGCTTGTAGACAAACCGGTTTCTGCTAATATACGCCATCTCCAGTGTCTTTCTTTTCGTTGTGAAGACACTGAAGTTGACGCATATTAGCCGAAACCGGTTTGTCTCTAAACCAAACTTGACAAGGCATGACAGAAAATCGTTCCACAGTACATCACCTTTGTAGAAGCCAAAAACTAAAAAGCATATACATACATATATATATAATGTGAATGTTGAGTTGAATAGGTGTTGAGCTCCTCGTGGGACCATTTAGGTCAAACCGCGTTGGGCCATATGCTAACAGAAATGACTATATTCTACAAATGAAACACCCTAATGTAGGTATGCATATATTAAACGGTTGTTTTGCGGATTGTTTTGCGTCAAAAATAAAACAAGCAAAATTTTATTAAAACTAAAATATAATAACCGAGCAATTTTTTTTTTTTCACAGAGTTTTATATTTCATTTTTGTTTACTATTAATTGCTTCCAGGCCAAAGAGCTTAATTCGCAAATAACACTTGAACATTTGTTAGCCAGGAAACTACAAAGTTTTTTTTTATTTGTATTGAGTATGTTTGTGTTTCGCATGACGTATTAAAGTTTAAAATAACAAAGTTAAAACTAACAAAAAAAAGGCACAAATAGCCTCAGTACACATGTAAGAGAATATTCTATAGAAATCGAGGCCTCAAGCCTCTTAATACGGAAATGGAGAAGTGAGAGCATGCGGAAGAAAAGAAAAACCATCACAATCTCACAGCGAATTCAAACTGTACTTTTAGAAATTAACTACATATGTAAAAACACTGTCAAATAAGCCGAATGAATTGGGATATAACGTTCCCATAAAAGTCGGCTCTAAGTACCTGACCGACCCGGCTGCAATGCGCAGAATTTTTCTGTTACAACAACAACAACAACGACAAGGAAATCTCATTAAACACTAAGTGCAGAACTTGAAATCAGGAGTGTAATTGAGGATCGGTCGCTCATTTATTGTGCAAGTTCCTAGAGCTGTCTTACATTAAGCACCAAACCATTTGAGCTGAATAATCTAAAAGACATAGCCAATTGCTCAATAGCCTACATGAGCAGGTTTAATGAGAGAACCAAATAACAAAAATTTATTTTTCTTATGATATCATTTTTTCCAAGAACTGTCTACTAAGCTTTAAACGCGACAACAGTCTGATATGTCATTTAGTACTTGCCAGACAGGCGCCGAAACCTTGACAATTAACTTTTGCAAAAAACAAAGAAATGAAAAATCTGTGTCTCAAAAACAAAAACACATTTAATATGCCCTTACATGTACCGGCATAATGTACGTACATATGTACATGGTGTGTAGGTGTAACCAAATAATCCACTTAGCCATTAATTTATTCAAGCGTGAAGTAATAAATCACTCCGTTTGCATTTAAGTAGATAAGTAAGTAAGTAAGTATATATGTATATTTATGACTTTCGTTGGCAAATTATTATTTTACAATATTTACTATGACATTTAAATGTGCATGTTTTTGATTTTTCAAACATCCCATGTACGTGTGTTTGTATCTATATATTAATAGGCTAACATTTTTCCCATACAAACAATTGCCAGGCTGTTTAGCACATTTAACATACTCATATCCACATAAAATTGATATGGATGTGTTCGTATGAGTCAGGAGCAGTGCATAGGCATATAATTTTTTCTATAAATTATTTAATTTCTTTATAACTAATAAATAAAATTTTTAGTTAAGATAAATAGATATCGTAAACGTGTTTACAAATATCGTAAACACAGTTGAAGAGTCGCTTTAATTTAAAAGCGCTCACCACCGGGCCTACCTTCCTAGATCTGCCTTGATTTTGACCATGATTTCGCGTCGGACCCGTGATCAAAAGGGCAAATCAGTGTTGCGGTACAACTGGAATTTGGAAAGTGTTGCTTATCTCCGCGAAAAGGAATAATTTTTGTACCAATACAAAGTTGAAAAAATAAATTGCATGGTCGAATTTCGACCACCGGCGATACTAGTATACATAATTCTTCATGTACAATATATCTGCTACAACAGCTCCACCCATGTCACCATGGAGCAAAAAAACGAAAAAATCTATTTTTTTTTTTTTTTTTGAAATTTTTAATTAGAAAGTCACGAATAACAGATTTAAATTAGCGGTGCTGAAAATTAGACAAAAGTTTGTATATATGTTAGTAAAGTTAATGAACAAGCCTACAATAAAATGCCATAACTATTAAGTTAAAAACAATAATGAGTACTATATGGTTGCCGTTGTGGTTTTTTTTAATTTTGGTGGCGGTACAGCAAAAAACTAAACACACTCGTGGTTCTTCATTGCTGCCAACTTTGACATTTGGAATTAAATAAAATGTAAATATTTAAATTTTAAATATACAAATACAGTAAATATAATGTAATATAATGTTTTTTTTTCAGTGGCAACTCTACTCATAATACATTTTTTGAAAGACTCGTAAATAATAGTTCCCAAATTTAGTCTAAGAAATTTGCTTTTTTTTAACATACGGTAACTCTATCACATTAAACTTTTTAAAAAATGGCAAAATTCAAAATTTATTTTTTGAAAGACTCACACATAATTTTATAGTTATATTCATGTTTGAAAAATAAACTATATTTTGAAATATGTGGCAACCCTACAATGTGTTAATTGAATTTAAATTGCAAATCTGGCAGCCCTAACCAAAAATTTTGAAATATGTGACAACTCTGTGTTGCAATAATTGAATTTAAATTAAAAATCTGGCAACCCTAACCCAAAATAAGTTTTTGAAAACGTACTTTTTTTAAAAATGGTTTAGCACGTGCTAGTATATGCTGTTTTTAAACATATGGCAACTCTATAACATTTAAAAAAAAACATTAGAAAAGGTGGCAACGCTACACAAAAATTTGGTATTAGAATGTTTCAAATATGTGGCAACTCTACGCTATATTAATTGCATTTGAATTTAAAAAAATTGGAAGCTTAACAAAAAATTCTGTTTGAAAAAATTGGGTTTCAAAAACTCGAAAATCATTTTTTCGAAAATTTAGTAGCATTGGTGGTTATTTGCTATATTTAAATACGTACACATGTATATGGCAATTCTGTCAAATTTAAATTAAATTTTCCAAGAGTTGGCAACTCTACACAAAAAGGTTTCGCTGCACACTAATATTTTGCACTATGTTACGAAAAAAATTTAATTTAAAATTTCAAATACATGGGAAATCTACTCGGAAATATGTTCTTGGAAGATTCTCAAATACATACAAAAATTTATATCGCTTGTCACTAATATTTCCAAAATTTAGTTATGTTTTCGAATATGTGGCAACCCTGCATCATGGAAATATCAAAGTTTATAAAATATGGCAACCCTTATGAAAAATTTTACCTCTTTTTCGCAGTTACATTTAACACTTACATATACATATTACAAATGTTTAGTCGTATTGATTTGTTAATTTTTGAATATATGGCAACACTGCTTAATAATAATTTAATTGAAATTCTCACAAGGATGGCAACTCGGCATTTTGCTGTGAATAAAATTTTAAATCGGACAACTACTTAATGAATATTTTGAATGTAATTTGCATACAGCAAATATTCCATTCAAAAAAAATTAATTAAGCCTCAACAAATATCAATCAAAATTTCTGCATAATTTTGTTACCTACTGTATGTTTGCATGAACATGTACATATGCATACTTACCTACATTGTTGTTTATGCATTGACTTTTATCAGGATTCGAGTGGAATACCGGGAAAGCCGTGCCTTTATGATGAGCTAAAAGCCACAGCCAACAGTGGCCGCTGTGGTGCAGTGGGTAGAGTGCTCGCCTGCTGTGTCAGAGGTCTCGGGTTCAAACCACGGTCCGAGCCAAACACCAAAACAATTTTTCAATTAGTAAAAATCCAATTATTGGGTTTTTTAAGAGCAGCGGTCACCTCTCGGCAGTGGGCGGCATACCCTCCGAGAGTATTTCTGCCATGAAAAAGCTTCTCACAAAAAATGCATTCGCCGTTCGGAGCCGGCATAAAACTGTAGGTCCACCCAATTAGTAGGAAAAACAAAAAGGAGCACACCTCGAATTGGGAGAGAAGCTCGGCCATAAAACTCGTCAGAGTTATAATAGCGCCATTGTATTATATATATAAAAGCCACAGCAGGAGTGTATGTCTACATATAGTACATAGATATTTATGTATTTAAGTACTCATATGCATGCACATTTATAGCATCATCATCTCACTTCAGCATGTGCGAATTTCATAAATACTTAAATATTTTCAACCATGAACTTAACGCAGTTCATCAACTGCGACAGCTTGTGCATTTTATGGCACTCGCTGCTATTTTCATTCTTTATTTTGCTGTTCTGCTCATTTCATCTCTAAATACTATAGCAACTGTAAAATTTAATTAAATTCCTTGTACACATATCAAAGCTTTGTTAACTTTATGTGCAACGCGAGTATATTATTGTATGTATGTCAACAACTTATAGAACCCACAACAAAGTCGCGTTAGCGACGGTTCTTGTCAGCTAAAAATAAAAATCAAGGTGTGTAACAAAATATAAATTTTTATTTGCTTGCTGCCATCGTGATTGCTGGATGGTGATAATGATGGAGATGAATTCAGTTGAGTTGACTTGAGTGGAGTTATAACTAACTAGCTGACCCGCCAGACGTTGTTCTGCCTAAAATTTATTCCTATAAAGCCTAAAAAGTCTTTGTTTACCGTGTTGCTCACCATTATCTTACAAGCCATAGTAATGACTGCGAATACTAAATAATTGTCACTTTTCCTAATAAAATTTATATATGTATGTACATACTATCCCTATCCCTATCCCTATCCCTATCCCAATCCCTATCCCATATCGTATAAACACCTTCTAGGGTCACCCCTGGTCCACATTTTGGTCGATATCTCGGAAAACGTGACGCATAGATTCTTGAAAATCACCTCTTTTTTAAATACTCACCAACAGCTTTCATTTTATGCCCATATCATAAGAACCCGTTATAGGGTTACACTGGTCCACATTTTGTGGAATATCTCCAAAACCTTCCAGAATTCTTATACTTTTTTTGGACATAAACCATGTCGGGCTAAATCAAAAAGGAAAAAGCGACTTATTTTTATATAGTAGATAAGTACATATGTATGTATTCTTCCGCGTTACTCACCGCCACCAACGCGAAACTCGATTCATAAATCGACAGAAGAGCTTTTCTCTCGCATCCTCCAAGTTTCGGCTCCTCATGTTGCTAAGATCCATGCTCTGGCGCTCTATATCAGGATGGGACCATAAGCGACTTGTAGAGTGTAGAGCGAACTTCACTTTTCAATTTCGTACTTTTTCCAAAATAGCGCTTGCTAGAAAAATTTATTCTTCATTGGATTTTAACGCTAGTTCCCAAATAGAGAAAATGCTTCATGGTTGCAAGTTTGTAATAGTCAATACCATGGTAGAAAAATAGAAGGTAAAATCACTTATTGACGTAGGCAGCCATCTTAGCCATTTGACTTTTATTGAATTTATGACATTTCATTGAAATCATGCTACCAGAGTAAACAGCAGCAAATGTTTTTTGGGCCGAAATCTGAAGTTTGTGAAAATAAAATAATTTATTTTCAAAAAAGCAATTGTGATTTGTGCAAACTAAATAAATAAATAAATTTACTTTCATACGCGTAATTTGTGAAAAATGAGCTGCCTCTTCAGGGGATGCGAAAATACCGTGCACTTTTGCAAAGGCTCAGCGGTGAAGTTTTTTAGGTTTCCACCAATTCCGTTTATAAGGAATCAATGGCTTCAAGCGTGCCAAATAGAGGAAGTTGATCTTCCAAAGAACCCGTTGATGTGCTCAGTGCATTTCGGTGCTAGCGATATTAGTAGCACAAACAACAAAACGTTATTATCGAAATGTGCAGTGCCAAGTTATAATGCGAAAACAAAGTATGGATGCAATAATTAAAATGTGCATAAATCTTAATAAAATATGTATTTTTTGAGTGCAATTAGTGGAAAGCTTTGTGAATAAAAATCTCGAGGCTGTAGATACGTAAGTGCTTTATAAACAAACATTTAATTGAAAATATATCGAAGACATCCTGATGAGAAAAAATGATTACAAAAACAAAAAAATTAAAAAAATTACAACTTAAATGAGTTTAATAAAGAACTTTAAAATATACCTTCTTGCTTCCTTTAATCTGAATTCTGCATTTCTGTTCTTGTATTGTACTCCTTCTCTTCCCTTTCTGTAAGATAGAAGTGAAGAAGAACGAGCAAAATGTAAACAAAAAATTTGTTCGGACATAACGATGACTCCAGCCTTACTTCTTTGTTAAATGCTCTGTCTGTTGTATTGCGTAAGGCTTTGTATTAAATATTCGAGCCAAATACTTCCCACTTTTCACATCCTTATAATAATATATGACTTTCTTTGATAACACAGGCCGACAAGAAATTTGACCATAAACCAGACCATACTTTCCTAAAGGTTTTCGATGCGCTGAATCTGGACGCAGAATTGCTCTATCACGTCAGGATTATGAGATATCCTAACCAAAATGTGCAAAAAACACCGTTTTTGCCTATTCTTCAGGTTATATATAAACGACAGATTATTTTTTTTAAAAAAAGCACACATAGCATCTTAAAGAAGAAGTCTTTCTCTTACGAATGGCGTTGAGTTTGCTCAAATATCTTTTTTTCGCTAAAATAGAGCAATTTAAAGTTTATATGAATTAACGTAGGTATGATGCAGTAGAACACCTACCTCTTACGATAAGTCTGAAAATTTCAATTGCTCCAAAAAAGATACTTCAGAAAAATTCAATAGCCGCCAAAAAGTTTAAAGAGAAATTGCCTTCTGAATTTTTATACCATGGTCAATATAATACAATGATGTCAGCAAGTATTTCGACTTCCAGCTTCTTTGTCCAGCCTAGAATGAATTCATCGCATACAAAAAGAACAAAACCCATAAAATGGAATATTTTAAATCATTTTCTTAAGCGCGAAGCATCGTAATGGATGCGCTTTAAGAATTTTGAGTAAAACCAATTTCATGCTGACTTGAAATAGTTTAACCTTTTGCCTCATTTATTATTGCATCATCATTTGCAAATGCATTGTGTTCTTAAAAAAATGTGTGTGGTTAGTTTAGCACAAGGCCACAAATACATAGTCGCTTGCAACTCTAAGTAATTGAAATCAAACAAAAAGGAAAAGATTCATTACGCTACTGTGTTGACGAGTATGTATATGCAAACCAGTTTTTCTTTGCTAGTAGATGGTCTTGAAAAAACTATTTAATAAATTTAAATGATTATAAATTGTTTGCAATTTTCTCATGAAAACTATTAGATTTTTCTTGTTTGCTTTGCCGAGCCAAAGCCATCTTTGGCAAAACCGGCTTGTAACAGAAATCCTATATATGTATGTAAGAGTATGTGCATATTTTTATTTATTTCTCCCAGGGACTGTAACGGTTATGAGTTATATCCAAAAAGTTGATGTTTAATCATTATTTGCTGAGTTTTATTTTCTGCTCACAAAATAAAAGTTACTTCTTTAGTTTTATTTTTCCATCAGAAAATAAAAGTTATTTTCTGAGTTCTATTTTTTTGCTCAGAGAATAAAATTTTTTTCAGTTTAATTTTGGGTGCAATTGTAGATTTTGCCTATAAATAGGTAAAGTAGATAAATAAATTTTTAATTTTTTTACTTATAAACTTTACCTACGTGTTAATGTGGAAAAATCGACAGCTGCAGCTAAAATTAAACTGAAGAAACTTTTATTCTCTGAGCAAAAAGATAAAACTCAGATAATAACTTTTATTTTCTGATCGAAAAATAAAACGCATAAAATAACTTTTATTTTCTGATCGAAAAATAAAACTCATAAAATAACTTTTATTTTCTGATGGAAAAATAAAACTCAGAAAATAACTTTTATTTCCCGAGGGAAAAATAAAACTCAAGAAATAACTTTTATTTTGTAAGGGAAAAATAAAACTCAAGAAATAACTTTTATATCCTGAGCAGAAAATAAAACTCAGAAAATAATGATTAAAAATCAATTTTTTTATAAAACTCGAAAAAATAAAAGCTAATACACCCAGGAATAGTCTGCGTTACGGTTATTACATCTGTGTACTTCTTTTTCGTGTAGCATTTCTCCTTCAGTATGATTTTTTTTAGTCAAAATTTAAAAAATAACGATTATTTGCAATCCCTGATTTCTCCTTTTGTTTGCTTCAAAGGCTGAGAATCAGATTCTGTTTTTTTGTTTTTTGCTTTTCTTTCTTGTTTCTATTCGCTTTAATAAATTATCGCTTATTTTCTAGGTCAAAGTAGTTGCCGCTGTCGTTGCAGGCAGACAGACAGGCAATGGCATGGCGATCGTTTGTTGAATGCCTGACGTTTGTTGTTTGGTGTATGTTGTTGTTGTTGTTGTTGCTGTTGTTGTTGTTGCTGTTGCTTTTTCTCTGCCACATTTGTGCAACACCTCGGCATTGACTGACAAATTGTGCGACAATGAGTTTGCTGCCATTGCTTGAGCTTTTAATTGTTGTTGTTGCTGTTTTAATTTTTTTATAGCATTGTTAGTTAGTCTGTAAAGTGATTGGTCACTATAAACAAATGGACTTGTATACGTACAAGACCAAGGAAATTATGAATAAACATAAAAAAGTTAAACGTTTTTAATTGTTTTGGATGTTAGTGCTGTTCTTTAATTTTCAGCGCTTATGTACATATGTACATAATTAACTGCACTGTGGAGTAGCATGTGCGCATTTGCATGAAAAATAATTAGCTACCTTTTATTTTTCCAATGCGATATTCGAAGTTCGAAACGAAGCAGAATAAAAAAATATCTCAATATTTGGAAATGCGGCAGAAGGCGCAGCCACGCCTACTTCTAGTTAACTTGAGTATTATTAGCTAACAACTGACAACAATAATAACCGAAAAACCGTATACATATATTTACAATTTCAGCAATAATCGCAAACACTGCAACAGCTACACAATAACAAAAACTTCAATAATTGCAGCAACAACAACTCTAGCAAATATCGAAAGCATAAAAAATCCCCGCCAATAAAAGCAACAACAACAACAAAAACTATACAAAGTAGCTAGATATTTAATTGCGCTCGCATTTACATACACATTCATCTGCATTTTAAAGCAGCGAGTTTGTTGCTTAAGTCTTTTGTTCTGCTGTACGCTAAATTCATTTGCATTTAGCTAGATATTAGGCAACTCAAAATTTATGTACCTATTATGCAAGCGAATCGCCCAAGTATTCGCACATCTACTCCACCAGCAAAAACAAAAATAAAGTTTTCTAAAACAAGAAATTAAATGTTTCAATGAAACAAGAAAAAAACATTTAAAAAACGAAAAACAAGAATTTGCCACTAAAAAAACAAACAGCAACATAATTTTCAAGGCAATAATATCAACTGCATTTAGCGAGCGTTCAATGTTAATTTTTTTTTTGGTTTTTTTTTGTTTTCAAATATCAAATTGCCAATTAATATTTTTTTGCTTTACACAAACCGCACCAACCCAACGCAGCGAGACAGCGCAGCAGCTAACAGCCAATAGCCCGACATTCTTTGCAAACGTTTGTTGTTTTAAAACGTTTTTAGACATTGAGCGGTAAAGTACGCTAAAAAGTGTTTTGTGCCGGTGTGTTGCAGACAAGCAATCAAGCGCGCTGAACTTGAGTCAATTTGTGCGCAACATAGATAAAGTGTCGCGTAATGTGTGTTTTCGCTTTAGCAACAATTTAAAAATGTACCGCTAGTTTGATGCGCATTGCGCCAACGTTTTTAGTTAAATGGCAGCAAAATCGCACATTTGACCGGCAACGCTTTCTATGCGCTATTTTTCTGCGATTTGTCGTTTTTTTGTGATTTTAAATTTGCATTTGCTTCATAATTTTTATTGTTGCTCTTTTAAGTACATATAACACAAAGCAGTTATTCCAATACATAAATATCTGTGGAAAAGTACAACAAAATGCACTTAAACAATGATGTATGTACATATGTTCGCTTGTAAATGTGTAAACATCTTAATTATTCATTTTTTTATTTATTTATTTGCAAACAAAATTTTTATTGACCGAATTTCTTTGGACAGTGAAATGGGTGCATCGACTTGAAAAATTAATCAACCACAACAAATTGTAAACAAAATTAAAATGTGCACCTCACGTCAGATGATTTGTTGTTTTTTGTTTATGATTTTAAATCTTCCTTTGTTTTATAATTTTTTGGTGTTTTTTCAATTTTAAGACAATACAACTTATTCAAATAAATATTTTGTAAACATTTTAATTTATAATTATTTATTTGTAACCAAAATATGTATTTATGGATCGAATTTATTACTACTTAAAATGTCTACCTCATTTGTTACTTAATAACATATATATCGCTAGCTTAGAGTGCAAATTGTGTAAGTCCTTTTTTCAAACTTTGTAGGAGAGACAAAAAACAAAAAATAAAAAAATTTCAAAATGAAAAAAAATTTTCTGTTCATATATAAATTTTGGACTTACACAATTTTCTTCACTTTTTGGACTTACACAATTTGCGTATCACTGAATAACAACGAGTAGAAATATGACAATTATCACAGACTTGTTTAGCGTGGTGCGTATTTGATTTTTCTAGCTTTCTACACTTAAAAACACTTTTTCATAAAAATGGACTTACACAGTTTGCACTCTAAGCTAGCGATATAATACTTCTATATTGCTAACAACCTATCTACTCAATGTGTTTCAGTTCTGGTCACGGTGAACTCGTTTCTGACTACATATGTAATTTGTGCGCATGCGTCAACACAAGCAAAAGTCGTATATGTGAATATATGTCACACACACATTTGTAAAATTGTAGTAGCATTACAAAAAAAAAAACAGAAGGGGATTAAACGGGGTCGTTATTCCCTTCATATAAAACTTTCATGATCGTTATAAAAACACAAAGCAGTAGATTAAACAATGGGTGCCGTGATTTAATCCCAAGTGGCATAACCCCAATTTTAAAATTTGGGATTATGTCACTCACCATGGTGTGACATAATCCCAATTTTTTACTTGGGATTATGTCAACTATGTGGGAGTGACATAATCCCAAATAAAAGGGAGCCAGAATACCAAATCACTCGAGTAGGTACTAGTGCGAAGCAAAATCGCGATTTTTGCTTCCAAATTTTTATTTTTTATAGACATATGTACATATTTATATACCTATCGATCTATTAAAAAAAAAAAACGCCGCAGTTGAAAATTTGGAATCAAAAATCGCGCGATTTTTTCTTCCAAATTTTCATCTTTTTATAGACATATGTATATACCTATCGATCTATTAAAAAAAAGGGGCCGCAGGCGAAAATTTGGAATCAAAATCGCGCGATTTTTTCTTCCAAATTTTCACTTTTTTATAGACATATATACAATGTACACAAATATTTATATACCTATCGTTGTATTGAAAAAAGTCTGTATATATGTAAATATATTTAATTTTAATGTAATTTTTCTAGTTTTAAAGTAATAATAATTTTGAGAACATGTGTATTTAAGTACATACATATTTCATCTTATACATATACTCAATGTGTTATTGTATAACAACATTAACTTTATTGTCAGCTTTAATTTTTTTGCTTAATGTAATAAAATCTAAGAAAAAATCTGAAATGTTTTTTTGTGCTTGAAAATGACATTATCCCAATTGGGATTATGTCACTACGTCTGGGGTGACATAAGCCCAAGTAAAAAAGTTGGGATTATGTCACCCTAGGGGGAGTGACATAATCCCAAATAAAAAATTTGGGATTATGCCCCTTGGGATTATATCAGAGTACCTAAACAATGAAATGCCAATTTTTCGATAACAAAATTGTACACATGTATTTATTATTTCAACGTCAATCTTGCTTCCCTTTCTTACAGTATATCGTTACTGTGAAGTTTGACCAACAAAACAATTGAATAGTAGCAATATAGAAGTATTATATATATGCTTAATAATAAAGAAATACCTGAATTGGGTTGGTGTTTAATTCGTAACCCACGGTAACACTGTCCAACCTTGAGTTAGCGGTTACCTCTACGTATTGGTAGATACCAATTTTTTATTGTTGTGCAAAATCACAACTTTTTTCATACATAAATCTAAACTTGCCTTGGAATTCGTGAAAATCGCGCGGTTTTTGGAGTAGACCCACTCAGTTTTTGTAAAATTAAAATTTTTTTTAATTAACTTACTCTAATAAGACATCCTATTTTCATACTCCGGTGCCGGAGGGAGGATCTAAAGAAAAAAAATGCATCTAATGTGTATACATATAAAATTTGTTGCATATTTCATGGCGAAATTTGTGATTATTATATCCTATGGTCTTTTGCGTTATTTGTACAGAGATTTTGTCTAAGGGGACCCCTAGTGAAATTTTATGGCGAAAAATTTTCTAGAATATTTTAACCCTCTATCTGCATTGTTAATTGATATTTTCTATATGTGTTTCCAAACAGGGGTTAAAAACAGCCATTTGCGTGGGCGTTAGAGGGTTAAAGTCTATAGCAAAAAAATTCTTTATTAAATGCTGTAGAAGAAGTCCGAGCTCAAAAACTTCATTTGAGATATTTTCGATAAAGTAATTGCACCTCCAGCTAAAACCATAAAACTTTAACCCCCTCTAAAAAAAAAACTCAGACCCTCTGGACTAGTACTATGTTCGACAAAGTTGGTCTGGGAGACATCCTCTTTCATAATTAATAGCGTTTGTTCGTGTTGAGTAAAATTTTTGCAAATTTGTTGGACTGTGTAATTTTTGGCATTCAACAACATGAACAAGATATATTATTCACCACCATACTGAGCTCGGGATGCATTTGTTGTTGTTGTTGTTATTATTATTGTTGTTGTTGTTTTTATTATTATTATTATTATTGTTGTTGTTGTTGTTGCTGTTGTTGTTGTTGTTGTTGTTGTTGTTGTTGTTGTTGACAAGACCACATTTTATTATTGAACCCAATCTCTCCTCTGCCTATCAGTAGTATTAGCTGCCATAGTCTTCTCCTTCTTAATTAGCGCGTAACCGTGTACACGACTTGGACCAAGTCCAATAAAGCCCGCCAATCGTTTCTGTTTCGTGTTGCCTGGTGCCACTTGGAAATACCAAGGGAGGTTGAGGCAGTCTTCACCTAATCTTCCCAACACACCCAAGGTCACGCTTTTCTGCTACCTCTAGCGGGTTTCGATAGAAATACTTTCCTAGCCGGAGCGCCTTCGTCCATTCTCACGACATGACCAACGGCCAACGCACTGAGCAATCTCGATGTCTGCGTAAAGCTCGTACAGCCCATCATTAAATCGCCTTCGATGCTCGCCGTCGCTAACGCGCAAAGCTCCATAAATTTTTCGAACAACTTTTCTCTCCAATACTCCAAGTACCATCTCATCTGATTTTCATATCGTACATGCGTCTGCGCAGTACATGAGGACTGAAACAATTAGCGTCTCGTAGAACGTGTTTTTGTTCATCCAGAGAGGGCTTTACTTTTCAATTGGCTACTTTGTCCAAAGTAGCACTTAGTTGCTGCCAGGGCTGGGCACAGTGCATTCAATTTTGATTGCATTCAGCCTTGCATTCTCCATTCACTGATGAGTGGTAGTGAAAATTTGATTTGCATTACCATTCACTATTGAATGGTAATGCAAATGTGGTTTGCACTACAATTCATTGCATTCCCACTACAAGTATGATTTGTGAAAACCTATGATCGCAGTTTAGGCATGCAGTAGCCAAACTATTTAATAACGGGAAGGAAGTTTGTGAGATATTCTACACAAGGAATTAGCTTAGAAAATTGATAATTTTATATTAAAGATGAAATGTGTTTATTTTTTTTAATTAATGTTTTTGTGTACTTGTAGTATGAAGCTTCAGCTATCAGATCATGTTTAGACCAGCGTCTAAATATTTAGCACCACCCTAATGTATGCACAAGTTGTTACACGCATACACATGCATATGCACATATTCACATATCAAAGCCGTTGACTGAGCGAAGATACTTTTCTGTCAGTCAGCGCGCAACAAAAAGAAAATTGAATTTACTTATTTTTCGACAGCTAGCCACGGCGGTAAGTGATTTGTCCATACTTCCACATAATTATATATATCCACAATTCAAAGTGTATATCCATTCCATACGTTTATATTTCAAAAAAAACTGAAAATATCCTTATCCAACCTTAAACCATCATTTCTTTATTTCATTTCATATTTTTATTTCTTACGAGGAATTCCGTTCCCGAAAGAAACAGATCATGTCAAAAATTTTCAAATGAATTCAAAAAAATAGGCGAATTTCCAATATTTTCTCAACAAATGCCATATGCAAAATACCTCTGTGAGCCACTGTATAAGTATAATTATTTTTTTTACCTACGTGTTTAAAAGAAATTTATTAACAACCTTAAAACCTATTGATATACACAGGACATATTGCAATGCCGCGTTGGTTTCCAATCAGTTTTCAAAGCCTTATTCCATGTATAGAATATCCCATAAACTTCCTTCCCGTTATTAAATAGATTGGCCACTTAATACCTAAACTACGATCATAGGTTTTGACAAATCGTACTTGTAGTGGGAATGCAATGAATGGTAGTGGAAGCCACATTTGCATTCGCATTCACTACTGAATGGTAGTGCAAGCCACGTTTGCATTACCATTCACTACTGAATGGTAGTGCAAACCACATTCGCATTACCATTCACTATTGAATGGTAGTGCAAACCAGATTTGCATTACCATTCACTACTGAATGGTAGTGCACTTTGAATGGTAATGCAAAAATGCCCATCCTTGGTTGCTGCTATAGTAGCCCATAGAAAATGTCCTTTTTCGTAGATTTAACAAATGAAGGGCAGCCGCGAGTAACGTTCTAAGTTACAAAATATAAATTTTTCAGAAGATTTTTTGTTTTTGGTAATCTTTATTTGGATTCTCAAAATTAATGGCAATACAAGTTTTTATTCGAAAAAATTAATTCTAAAAAGAACTCAGACAAAATATTGCAAAATTTAAGATGGCCACACCAAGCGAATTGGAGCACAGCATGTAAAACTATTTTTAGGTTTTACTATCTCGGGTCGGATATTTCATTTACACCCAGTTTGCCAAACGACTTCGAATCGAATTCGATTCCGGCTCGGTCTAGTGAAAGATTCGTTCGCCGGCGACTATCGCGTGCGACCTGCCGGCGAAGTCGTAAGTGGATGAAAAGAACAGTTCACTAGCGAGCCACATAAACGAGTCATTGACGACGTGCCAAAATGACTCGTAGACGACGTACAATAACGACTAGATAGCGACGTTCAAAAACGACTCTTTGACGACGTGCAAAAATTACAAGATAGCGACGTGCAAACCGACTTTTTGACGACGTACAATACGACTTGATAAGGCTTCATAACGAATGCTTGGAGTATTGGAACGTCGGAGAGTCGCTAATGCAGTGAGCATAGAAAACACTTCTTCAATACAAGAAATTTAGTTTAAAAGAACATGGTACTCTTACAACAATGGTTTTATTGGACGAAGGCAGGTTTATTTTAACGTTACTTTCAACGTTACTTTTTTTGCAAGTGTTTGAAGTGAATATGTATACATATATGTATACAAATTAAATCAAGTAGGCCTTTGTAACGCTGCGCCGCACAGTGGGTTACAGTCTGTTTCCACTTCGGACGACAGCTCTTCAAGCTTATCGTGCAGTTAGTAGCCTAAATTGTGACTAAGAGGTGCAGGGTATAAAATAAGTTGAGATGTACATATGAATTCATTCCCGCTTTGTTACAAAATACACGCCACGAATTCGACAAACCGACATCGTGGCGAAATTGATCCGATGTTATAAATCGAAGTCGGAACGACTTTCATTTTTTTATAAAATAAAGACTTCGATTCGAGTTCACCCCGGCGAGTTCCCCAAACCGACGTCGAATCGACTTCGATTCGAACTCGACTTCACTCAGTGGCAAATTGGGCATTTACATATTCAAATATGTATGTACATATGTATATATAAAACTATTTTTAGGCTTTTAATTTGTATTTTTTTCCATATTTTTTTAAAAGCATTAATTTATATTTGATTGTCGTAATTATGTATATTCTTGATTATTTTTTATTATCTACAACTACAATTTGTAATTAACGTAATTAATACAATTAACATAAAACTATACTTTGCTATTTAGTTGCTGTAAATGTTTTATTTTGTTTTTGTTTTTCCTCTTTATTTTACTTACAGATCATCATCACAGCAATGGATCGTTTTGTGTGGTTCGTTTTGCTGGTTGTAATGTCACATTTGGTGACCGAATTTACACGCGTCACTGGCTATGCGCGCGGCAATCGACAAGATGTCGTTCTTGAAGTTGTAAATGATGTAAGTAAATGAGGGACAAATGCACATGAATCAAAGCATATCAATAGATGTATTGAAATATATACATATATATACTTGAATGAGTTACCAGCAATTAAATAAAACAAAATTTTAGTTTTTTAATCTATGAACTGTTTTGGAGAAGAATGAAAAATGGTCTTCTCTGACAGCCAAACTTCCATAAAATCTCTACAATGAACATATATCACTGGTGACAATGAAATGTAGGGAATCTCTAGCAGAAGCATTTTCAAACAAAATTCTTACCAACACTATGAATGAGATACACCTACACCCCCTTTATAAGCGCTTTATATACGTAAATACCTTCTTTAAGAGCAAGATTTTTTATGTCATTAAAGAGATCCATGAAAAAATACATATTTATTTACTTACTTACGTACATATTACTTAAATTTGTTACATTAAATTAATATCGAACAAATGAAGTAGGCGGACTTACATACAAACTGCAACGTATACAGCTTACAAATAATTATTACCCAGCAAGCATTCGGGGTCATAAAAGAGTCAGAAAGGAATCCTAAAGGCCCAGTTTACGCTCAGATCAAAATCAACGTGGTCAAATATCTCCTATTGATTTTCCATTAAAGCGAAAAATGTGAGAGAGAGAGAGTGGGAGAGCGCACAATTTTGACCGAGATTCGGCGCTGACAATGAATCAAAGTGCAGCCAATCTCTCACAGAGAGTAAAAATCGTAAAATGAGAGAAAAAGTCTATTTGACCACGTTGATTTTCATCTTAGCGTAAACTGGGGCAAACCGGTGCGTTCACACTTATTTTGAGCTCATTTTGGAGTCTTGAATGTACACTCAGGGAAAAAAAATTATAAAAACATATGAAACGTGCTTAAAATGGGCAGAAACGAATTAAAAGTGATGTAAATACCAACATTTTTATTTTAAAAATGTTCATTGTAAAAATTTTAAATCAAGAAAAAAAACATTTTAAATTTAAAAATGTTTATTTTTATTTTAAGCACTATGAGAAAAAAAAACGCTGCTTCACTGCAGTGTTCTCTATTCCATATTCTCTTCCGGATTTGAAATTGTATCCAACGGTATTCTCTTCATCTTCTCTCAATCCGAGTCCCAACTACAAAAATATAGCCTCCGCTTGTTCTCCACTTCTTTTCTACTTCGTCTTAATTGTTTGCTATCTTTCTTTATTTCTTATTCTCCTTTTTCTTCTTTATTTTATATTCTCCTCAGGATTCGAAACCTCAGTCCGAGAAAACACCAAAACAATTTTTCTAATTAGTAAAAATCCAATTATTGGGTTTTTTAAGAGCAGCGGTCACCTCTCGGCAGTGGGCGGCATACCCTCCGAGAGTATTTCTGCCATGAAAAAGCTTCTCACAAAAAATGCATTCGCCGTCAGGGATGGAACATGTGGTACAATTGTACTTTTTTTGGTACATTTCGGTAGCCAAAAGTATATGGGTACTACGCTGACATATTTGGTACATTTTTGTCAAATAATACATCACTGCATCAACAAAACAAATAGTATTGTCCCTTTGGTTTTAGAGTTATTTCCAAAGCGTGCATTATGAAAACAAAAATTTTATTTTTGATTTTAAAATGCTGTTTTTCCCTGAGTGTATATACTATGATTCATGTATGTATGTATGATTCATAAAAGACTCCTAATGGACTCATATTTATGACTTTTTTTTCCTTTTTTTTGTGACTAGTAAAACCAAAAATTATTTTTGTTTGGCATTTTGATTTCGCTGAACTAGTTATCTTCGAATGCAGCTTCACCCCCCCCCCCCCCTTTTTTCTACTCTTTTCCAATCTTTCTTTCCCTTCACTCTTTGCTTTTTAATGCTGCCTATTTTGTATTCTTCTCCGGATATGAACATTTGGCATACCTAAACCTGAAATTCAATCCAATGCCATCCCTCAAAATTGTATTGACCTTCAGTGATACTTTTATACTTCCCCTTTATCGAAACAGCATCTATGAATTACAATTGTCATTTTAAAAAACAAAAAAAAAATTTAAAAAAAAAATCTTAGGCTCATATTTCACACATACATATTTCAGACTCATATCAGACTCAAAATTATAAGTGCTCCAAGAGTGTTTGCTGGGTGGAAGCAATTTGTTGTACAAGCAAATCGAGAAAAACACATTTTCACAGGCACTTATTTGAGTATCTGTTTTGATTCATGTAGGCAATTTGTTAAAAATAATTTTTCAATTAGGTTTTTCCCAATGCTTGTCTCGTCAATATAAACTCACATTGCATGTAGTATTATCAGCATGTGTTTTTACATGATTTAAGGTAATTTCAAAGTACATGCTTTTTATAACATATCGTCGGCCTCCTGCCAGAAACACGAATGTGAAAATTTTTTTAAGAGCGATGTCTGCTCTTTATTGCTTTTATATTGAAGTAATCTATATATTAATAGGCTAACATTTTTCCCATACAAACAATTGCCAGGCTGTTTAGCACATTTAACATACTCATATCCACATAAAATTGATATGGATGTGCTTGTATGAGTGAGGAGCAGTGCATACCCAATAAACACAACGGATTCGCCTCGAATTCGAGACGAATTCGCTTCTCTGATTATATTATCGCGGCGATAGTTCGCGACGATAGATCGGCGAATCCGAATTCCCAGGCGAGTCACCCCTCATTAGCGATTCGCGCATTTTTATATTCTCGGATCGTTGGCGATTCGAGATTTATGCACATTGGCGAATACATTCTAGAAAATCTTCTTCTGCGAATCCACCTCGAATTCGCCACGATATCATCTGAGCTTTTCAATATCTTGAGTAGAGTTTTAAATGGTAAATTAAAGCCCAACAGGGAATTTCTTCGTGTAAAGCAAGATTAAATAAAATTAATAAATGCTATTGCGATAATTGATTTTTCTCGAGTCCATCTCGAACTCGATACGAGTCCGAAAAATTACATTCACCTCCGCGAATTCTTCTCGAATTCGCCGCGATATCATCCTCGCCTCTGTGTTTATTGGGGGCATATAATTTTTTCTATAAATTATTTAATTTCTTTATAATTAATAAATAAAGTTTTAGTTTTGTACCATTTTTGATTTACTTCGTTTTTGCTTCGTTGGCAAATGTGCCCACTATCTATATATTAATAGGCTAACATTTTTCCCATACAAACAATTGCCAGGCTGTTTTGCACATTTAACATACTCATATCCACATAAAATTGATATGGATGTGTTCGTATGAGTGAGGAGCAGTGTATAGGAATATAATTTTTTCTATAAATTATTTAATTTCTTTATGATTAATAAATAAAACTTTTAGTTAAGATAAATAGATATCGTAAACGTGTTT
The DNA here is from genome assembly GCA_960531455.1 of Urophora cardui. Classification (NCBI taxonomy): domain Eukaryota; kingdom Metazoa; phylum Arthropoda; class Insecta; order Diptera; family Tephritidae; genus Urophora; species Urophora cardui. The sequence goes on along the minus strand of OY482670.1, from coordinate 113,346,546 downwards.
ACAAATATCGTAAACACAGTTGAAGAGTCGCTTTAATTTAAAAGCGCTCACCACCGGGCCTACCTTCCTAGAACTGCCTTGATTTTGACCATGATTTCGCGTCGGAACGTGATCAAAAGGGCAAATCAGTGTTGCGGTACAACTGGAATTTGGAAAGTGTTGCTTATCTCCGCGAAAAGAAATAATTTTTGTACCAATACAAAGTTGAAAAAATAAATTGCATGGTCGAATTTCGACCACCGGCGATACTAGTAACAATTAATATGTGTATAAATGCTTGTGTAAACATACATACATAATATGTGCGTGTATGTACGATATACATTGGCAAAGCAAATGCAAATTTTTTGCAGGATTCTTAAAAAATTATGGGCATATTTTTACAATAAATTATTGTGCATTAGGGAAATCAGCAAAGTGCTTTTTGTCGCAAAACAAAAACAACACTTGTTCCACTAACAAACAACACTTGTTCCACTAATAAAGCTGCACATTTATGTAAATTTTTAACGATAAAATCTGTCGAGTAATAATAACATTAATAATAATATCTCTTTGCCGCTCACGCTTCTCCACTCTTCACAGTCTTTCATTCAACCCAAATCGGTGGCCAATATGATTTTTTATCCCGGCGAGGAGTACAGCCTGTACGACAGTCAAGTTTCGCAATACAATAGCATATATCCCAACAGCAACATCAACAGCAACAGCAACAACAATAACAACAATTATGATGGTAATCAAAATTACAACAATTACAACTACAACAGCAACAGCAACTACAACAACAATAATAAAAAACCAAATGCGGGCCCAACAAATGCCCAGACCATCGCAGGCGGCGCATTTCCCTTCAGTTTTCGTCCGTTAATCGATAGCATTTTTGAGGTGAGTAGTAAATTGACGGCATTAATTCAACTCAAGTTACTTAAATATGTACCAACATACATTTGTATGTACATATGTATATGAAACTTTGGTGTCTTAACCATAAAGTCTTAAGTCAAATTCACTTAAAACTTTTTTCGTCTTCTTTTTTCGTTTCTCCCATTTCAACGTCGGCACAGATTCCAATATCAACATTGCGCGCTGTCAACAATTTGGTGGCGCGCTTAACCGGCAGCTATCAGCATCAGGTGCTGCCGGGCACAATCAAATCAACAAACAGCAACAGCAATAAAAACCATGACAACAACCACAACAACGAAGGTGGCAGTCCGGAAAAACTGGAGCTTTTACATTCGTTGCCGAATGCGGCCGACAGCACAAATGACGCCAAAGTCGATAAAGCGACGACATCTGCGGCAACATTAAAAGCCTCTTCCCACCAACAACACTCCGCTACCAATATGTTCACTTATTGGAATGACAATGATGTGGGTAGTGGAAGTGGCAGTAGCAGTAGCAGTAGCACTAACGGTAATAGTAATAATAATAATAGTAATAGTGATAAAAGCGAACAACCTGAAATGAGGTTACGACGACGATCATTGCTGCGCGAGGTGAAAGCGTAATCAAGTCAGCAGACGAAATGAGAGTAGTAGTAATAAAAAAGAAGAAAGAAGAAAAGTGGAAGAGCACTAAAAAAGACAAGAACGGAAAGCTTTGCAAGTGATTCCAGCAGAAAACTTTAACACATTTTTGTATATACATATTTAAACTCACACTAATACATACATATATATTTACATACATTTATTGGCGCACATGATAAATCTTGGCTCATACACACAAAACTTGTCACACTCACCTTTATCCTTCCATCCTATAGTGTACAAGAGTTAGTTAATTAATCGTTTTTATTACCTTGAATAATATTTTTATTTCTCATTTCATTTCATGTCATTTCATTTCATTTCTTATTTCATTTCTCATTTCATTTCATTTTACTTATGTAGATTAGAGCGTATCGCAAAAAGAAAAGTCCTCCCCCCCATTTCTTTATCGAAAACATTTCTGTAAAAATTTTTTATTTTTTTTTTGAACGCCGCTAGATGTCGCTAAAATTATTTTTTTTCATATCTTCGGTATTTATGGTCCGACCCTAAGTTTGATACACCAATATCTTTGGCTTGAGAGGAGGGTTTCTACTTTATAATTGTATTAACCCTATGTGCGCCACTGGGGTTACTTCCACACAGTACTTAGTTTATACCACCCTAATGTACTTTTTTTCCGGCATGTTAAACATCTTCAAAAAAGATTAATCCTTTGCAAAAGAAGTACTTCGACCGATTCAGTAGAACCGGAAATAAAACACATTTAACATTCCGAGGAATATGTATATGTAAGTCTTTCGCTTTTTGCGGTCTTTTAGGTTAATTTTACAAATATTTTTTCTGAGAAGACCTCTACCCAAATTTTATGCCGAATAATTTTATAGAACATTTTAACCATCTAGCATCCCTAAGAAAGGGTTATTATGATCCCTTTTTATACAGTCAGGAAATATACTATAGGCAGGAAATAGTATTTTTAAGATCGCTAGAGAGCTAAAATGTTCTAGAAAATTATTCGCCATAAAATTTCGGCAGGATTCTCCTCAGAAAAATCTAAAAGACCACATAATGAAGCGAAAAACTTATATTCCTCGGAATGTTAAATGTATTTTATTTCCGGTTCTAGTGAGGCGATCGAAATATTTGTTTTGCAAAAGATTAATGATTTTTGACGTCGTTTAATATGCCGGCAAAAAAAGTTACATTAAAGTGGTATAAATTTAGTACTGGGTGGAAGAGACACCAATGACAAACATAGAGTTAATACGACGATTACAAAGTATAAACCCTCGTCTCAAGTCAAAGACATTGATGTATCAAACTTGGGGATCGGACCATAAATGCCGAAGATATAACATCCAGCGGCGCCCAAAAAAAAAATAAAAAAATTTTTCCAGAAATTTTTTCAAAAAAGTAATCATATGGGGGGCTTACGGTGGACTTTTTTGGTCCATATAAGGCCATACGGCCTAATGTATATACATATGTACATATATGTATACTAATATACACTGTGCAACAGTCTTTCACTGCTGCCTCATGGCCTGTCTATCGCTAATCAAGGCGAAAGCATCAGTTAATATCATTTTTGTCGAACTGGGGCCGATATATGGTTCAACATAATGGGTTCTGATAAACGTTCAAAGTCTGAGAGATTGCATAGATAGAGAGACTGGAGAACGAACACACGAGTAGAAATGAAAAAGATATATGTATGCTCAATCAATCCAATTCATAATTATAAGCTGATTCGTATACATTTTGATCAATAATATAATGAGTATTTCTCTACGTTAAACTGAGTTAAAAACTTCCTCCCATCGTAATCACCGTTTTCTATATATGGAAAATTTGTTTCAAGCCCAAAAAAAATATTTCAATTTGCCGCACAGTGTAATTCATTCATGCAGTTAAGCATTTCATTGTTTTATCTCAATTTTTTTTCTGTATTGCATGCATTTACTGTAGTGCTTGTTTGCAAATTCAATTTGTTTGTTTGCACTTTCACTTGATGGCTAATACTATTTTGTGTGCATTAATTTGCATAAACTTGTTTTAAAGTTTTGCAAATAAGTTCAGTTCCATGTCACACTTTATTTGCTTTTGTGTTTTTCTTTATTTTTTTCTTTTTTGCCACTTATTTTCAGTTTGCGCGAATTACATAAATGAAGTGAAGAGTCGCAACTTCTTTCACTGTCAAGTTCGTCAGTTCGTTTCGTTGTGATTAATTGAGCGCAGCATTGTTTTTTTTTTTTTTCTCTTTATTTTTTCTGTTTTCTGCTTTTATCATTATGCTCGTACTTTCACTTTCACGTTTCCTTACGTTTTGTCTTTACTTTTTCACTTCGTTCTGCTCATTAATTAAATTTTTTTCTTGTATTTTCATAATTAAGTTAAGGCTTAAGCAGACAGAAGTTATTCAATTTCGCTTTTAGAAATTTTAAATATTTCTTTTGCTATTCTTTTATATGTTCACATTCGTTTTGACACGTTTCTTGTTTATTTGCATATATATTTATTGTTGTGATATTAATTTAAGTAATTAAGTTTGTTAGAGTTAGTTAGCATATTTTAAGCGTTAGATTTTAAGGTTATTTTTACTTGTACTTATTTGTATATATCGTCGTACCATACGAAAACTAACATCAGATTTTTTGTGGCTGACGAAAAGTAAAAAGTTCAAATTTTGGCCGGCGAAAAGTAATAAAATCGAGTTTTGGCTGACGAAAAGTAATAAAATCAACTTTTGGCTGACGAAAACTATCAATTTCGTATAAACAACAACAATTTTAATGTAAAAACAGTATATAATTACTGATACTTTTCGTCAGCCAAAAGTCGATTTTATTACTTTTCGTCAGCCAAAACTCGATTTTATTACTTTTCGTCGGCCAAAAGTCAAATGTTCTACTTTTCGTACAGAATTTTTTTATTGATAGCTTTCGCCAGAAATTTTAAATATGTTAGTTTTCGTATGGTACGACGATATGTACATACTAGGGCTCTAGATACCCGAGTATCGAGCAATTTGAACTGATCGTTTTTGTTTGCAGCCCGTTTGTTGTTCAAATGCCCGTACAAACATTCGAGCATTCGAGCTTACAAACAAAAAAAAAATGTGTATCGAAAAAACAAAAATAAAAAAACTACATGTGAAGAAGAAAAAAAAATAATAAACAAAAGAAAAAAACAAACTTCAAAATGCCCGAATTGTTCAAATGCCCGTATGTACAATGTACATTGTACATACATATATATGTAAGTAAAATGCAAAATTTGTATATAATATAAAAATAAAAAAATAAAAATTAAACAAAAAATGCATTTTGAAATTATTTTTGGACACGTTCTGGCCGTCAGCTTGGGGTAAGTCTCTCTTCGTACGTACCTAAACTCACTTTTTATGTCACTGTTAGAAGGCGCTGCAATTTTTTATTTTCCGCTGAATCTGACTTTCAACAAGCCTTTTATTAGATGAATTCCTTAGATGAAGTACATACTTAGGTACGCCTTGTGGTATTTTTTCAAAGAAGTTGCAACAATAAGCTGTATGAGCCTTGGACGAACACCGAAATGTATTACAATCTCGTCGTCCTCTTGTAGAGGAGTAGAATTACACAAAATATACTGATGTAAATTCCCTTTACTTAATAAATGGCACTAGTTAACCCTGCCACGCGATGCTGTGACTTTCATTGACACTGTGCGATAATTTCAGGGTAGAAAGACCACTACTCATACACTCAGAGAAAAAACATTTTAAAAACATATGAAAACGTGCTTAAAATGGACAAAAATGTGATTAAAAGTGATGTAAATACGAACATTTTTTTTAATTTTGATTTTGTATAGAAAAAAAACATTTAAATTTAAAAATGTTTATTTTTATTTTAAGCCCTATGAGATTTTGAACCTAAAATTTCGTTTTTATTCCCCTCATTTTTAATTTAAAAATGACTGTTTTTAAATCCAAAATACATTTTTATTTCAAAAAATTTTTTTAATTTAAAAATTTTAATTTAAAACGTGCATTATAAAAATAAAAATTTATGATTCAGAATGAAACAGTGTTTCAATCTTCACTGGCTCTCAGAAATTTGTATGGAAATTGGCGAGTTTCGGCACTGGTTTCCGTGTCGAAACAAGATTGAGAGAGAAAATGTAGAAAAAAAGAGCGAAACACGTTATGTGGAGACATGGTATAATAAAAAATATTTTATTACTTGACTAAGAGACTTGTCCTTAAAGATTGTAGAATATTTCAGATTTTGTCAGAGAAGAACCATAATGAAATTTTATGTCGAATAATTTTCTAGAATATTTTAACCCTCTTGCGATCCTCAAAATGCCATTTTCGGGCTCTTCTTTCTCTTTCCAATTTCCTTTCCCTTTCTCTTCACTTTTCCTTTTATTTGCTGTTCCTTTTTACCTTTATCCTTTTCATTTTCCGTACTCTTCCCTCTTTAGTTTACTTTTCCTTCGCCATTTCCGTCCATTTCCTTTCCTTTGCTTTAGTTTGCTTTCCTTTGCTTTCCTTTCCTTTCCTTTAGTAAAAAATTTCAAGTAAATTTTTTAATGAAAATTAAATTTTACTATCCATCTACAGACAAAGCCCTTTCATAGAGAAATCTATGAAATTTGCTATGGAATGTTGTTAAATTGGTGATTTCTTGCAAGTCTTTATATTATTTATCTTATATTGAATTTTTTTTTTAATGTTGTTAATAAGGCGTTAGCATTTACTTATTACAGCATTTTTAGTTTGACCACAAGTTTTTTTTTCTCTCAAATTCTCATTTAACTTTTGTACATAGTCCCGTAAAATATTCGAAAAAGTTTTTCTTGTGCACAAATCTGCTGTTTGAGGCACAAGGCACATGACATGTGTATGTTTTTGGCAGCGCCTAAAATTATATTATATTTCTGTTATAAATATATTAACATATATAAAATTTTTAATTATTTTTTATTTATTTTTAATAAATTTGAAGCGCATTTCTAGGCTTAAAGCACATTTCACAGAAAAATAAATTTGTTGCGCAGCCACAGTTATGGCGAAAACATGTCACCACATATATAAAAAACTTCGCGATTGTTGAAATGCGACACAACCCAGCAGCAGAATGGCTTGGTTATATTTATTTCGCTCTATGTACTTAACTGTATACAAAATATCTGAAACAAGACGCCTAATTTACAACTACGAGTAATAGTACATATAATTTACTTAGACTATGCATTTGTTTTTTAGAGATTTTTGGTCGATGATTTAAAAACGAACACAAAGTTTTCCAAAGCTGTAAAAAACAGATTCATACAAAACTGAAATTACTTAATTAGATTTTTTTCATATCAGCGGCTGGTACTTTTCTTACGGCAGTGTCCTTCAAATTAGCAATTGTCAACCTATGCTTACCAAAACAAACCATTTCGCCGACTAGTCAGTATTTGCAGTATCAGGATTATAACATTTTAAATAGTAGTTAGTGTGGAGGACTATAAGTAAACTAATTCAAAACATATTGGCAGTCGTAGGCACAATTCTTTTCAGAGATTATTAATTTTTTTAAATTCCAGTACATACTGCATAAATTAAGCCAATGTAGGTACGCCATGGATTGCTCAGGTTTCATGCGGAAATCGGAGTATGTGATCCGTGCCTAGGACATCGCCATGTTAAATGGACCATATTTTTTTTAGGAAATTTGGTAAATTCACGCGTGCATGCAGTACTCGGCTTTTTTGTAGGGTATGTACCTACACATACTTTATTTCAAGGATGGGCATTTTTGCATTACCATTCAAAGTGCATTACCATTCAATAGTGAATGGTAATGCAATTGTGGCTTGCACTACCATTCAGTAGTGAATGGTAATGCAAATGTGGCTTGCACTACCATTCAGTAGTGAATGGTATTGCACTACCATTCAGTAGTGAATGGTAATGCAAATGTGGCTTGCACTACCATTCAATAGTGAATGGTAATGCAAACGTGGCTTGCACTACCATTCAGTAGTGAATGCGAATGCAAATGTGGTTTGCACTACCATTCATTGCATTCCCACTACAATTATGATTTGTGAAAACCTATGATCGTAGTTTAGGTATTAAGTGGCAAATCTATTTAATAACGAGAAGGAAGTTTATGGGATATTCTACACATAGAATAAAGCTTATAAAACTCATTGGAAACCAACGCGACATTGCAATATGTCCTGTGTATATCAATAGGTTTTAAGGTTGTTAATAAATTTCTTTTAAACACGTAGGTAAGAAAATACTTATACTTATACAGTGGCTCACAGAGGTATTTTGCATATGGCATTTGTTGAGAAAATATTGGAAATTCGCCTATTTTTTTGAATTCATATGAAAATTTTTGACGTGATCTGATAGCTGAAGCTTCATACAACAAGTACACAAAAACATTAATTAAAAAAATAAACACATTTCATCTTTAATATAAAATTATCAATTTTCTAAGCTAATTCCATGTGTAGAATATCTCACAAACTTCCTTTCCGTTATTAAATAGATTGGCTCCTTCATGCCTAAACTGCGATGATAGGTTTTCACAAATCATACTTGTAGTGGGAATGCAATTAATGGTAGTGCAAACCACATTTGCATTCGCATTCACTACTGAATGGTAGTGCAAGCCACGTTTGCATTACCATTCACTACTGAATGGTAGTGCAAGCCACGTTTGCATTACAATTCACTACTGAATGGTAGTGCAAACCACATTTGCATTACCATTCACTACTGAATGGTAGTGCAAGCCACATTTGCATTACCATTCACTACTGAATGGTAGTGCACACCACATTTGCATTACCATTCACTACTGAATGGTAGTGCAAGCCACATTTGCATTACCATTCAATAGTGAATGGTAATGCAAATCAAATTTTCACTACCACTCATCAGTGAATGGAGAATGCAAGGCTGAATGCAATCAAAATTTAATGCACTGTGCCCAACCCTGCTTTATTTGTCGATTGTATGTAATATATACATAAGTATTAAATTTTTGTTTTCCTTTTTTCTTAAATATAAATATATATGCGCATTGATAAGAGCTATTGGAGAATCTATATATTAATAGGCTAACATTTTTCCCATACAAACAATTTCCAGGCTGTTTAGCACATTTAACATACTCATATCCACATAAAATTGATATGGATGTGTTCGTATGAGTCAGGAGCAGTGCATAGGCATATAATTTTTTCTATAAATTATTTAATTTGTTTATAATTAATAAATAAAATTTTTAGTTAAGAGAAATAGATATCGTAAACGTGTTTACAAATATCGTTAACACAGTTGAAGAGTCGCTTTAATTTAAAAGCGCTCTCTCTATTTTATATGCATTGCAGCGTTGCCAGAATGACGATGGCATCGTCATTTTGACGATTTTTGGACTCCATGACGATGGGACGATTTCATGTCACAAAATGACGATTTTAGGAAGTACAGAAAAATATAGATTTATTCGTAATAAAAATTAATTACTTTATACAAATTTCCATAATTAAAAAAAAAATTAAGGCAATCTGATTGGTTTTCTTCAATCCTTTTCCAACACTGGTATTATGGTTTTCATAAATCCTTTTATTACATTAAAATGCAACATTGCCTTAGTTCTGAGCGCACTGCCACATGAATAGAATAAGTGCATTCATTTCTCAACATAATCTACTATTCTCCGCCGTAGATGATCTTGTAAAGTGTATAAAAAGCAGTTTCGGCGATTCTAAAACGGTGGCAGCTTTATCGTGTGGAAGAACAAAAGCAACAAGTATTATTCAAAACGCTCTTGGGCAGTACCAGCTATAATCGCTATGTGCCATACTCGGAACAACTAAATTTTCAATATGCGTTGATGAATCCACTGATATACATAAGTAATATGAAATTACTCAGTCTTGTAGTGAGAGTATGTATAAACTTTTCAGTGAAAGACCTTTTTTTTGGCTTGGTCCGTGTTGAAACCTGCGACGCTATCAATTTACATAATGCGATAAAACAGTATTTCATCGAGAACGATGTGCCTTATGAAAACAACATGATTGCATTTGTCGCAGATGGGGCAAAAAATGGATGACGATTTTTATTTTTAAATTGACGATTTGGGACAAAAAAAATCTGTCAACACTGATGCATTGGCCCAGTTTACGCTCAGATCAAAATCAACGCGGCCAAATATCTCCTATTGCTTTTCCATTAAAGCGAAAAATGATAGAGAGGGCGGGAGAGCACACTGAGTAATTTTAATTTTGACCAAGGCATATCTAACAGGTAGGCTCGGCGGGGAATTGAAAAACTTCTTTTTTTATTTACAAAGGTAGAGTGTAATGTCAAAATCAAAGCGAATTCACATCCTGGCCAATAGGAATGGACGAACCCCAAGCGAATTCAGATTTTAACCACGGCGAAATATCATTTTGACATTACACTCTACCATTTACAATAACAAAATACATGGGAAATTTCTGAATTCGCCACCGGGCCTACCTTCCTAGATCTGCCTTGATTTTGACCATGATTTCGCGTCGGACCGTGATCAAAAGGGCAAATCAGTGTTGCGGTACAACTGGAATTTGGAAAGTGTTGCTTATCTCCGCGAAAAGGAATAGTTTTTGTACCAATACAAAGTTGAAAAAATAAGTTGCATGGTCGAATTTCGATCACCGGCGATACTAGTTATTGATTAATTGCCTTAACGTAGGCCTCCCAGCTGCTAAAAACAGAAAAATATATACTTGTGTATATAAAATCATACATCAAGGACGCGGCGTCTCCATCAGGAGGGAGGAGTAAGCTTTTTAGTTCAATGGTAATACTATAAAACATTTCCTCTTGCTGCTAATCCATTGAAAAATTATAATTTCGCAAATGCATATCTATACTATCTATATCTATACATACTAATACTAATTATATAAAATTGATTGTATGGAAAATGTATGTAACGCGATAACTCAAAAAGTACTGGACCGATTTTAATAATTCTTTTTTTAAAATGTCACAAATGGTAAATTCTCGACAACCATGTACTTTTTTTGTGCATTTCTAAGACTCTAATACCCTTTTCCCGGTTTTAAATTTCGAAAAACTAAAAAAAGCGCAAGCATAGACAGATTCGTTTGGTCATTTGCCGTGTTCAGTGGAGGCGTCGCAGTCGTGCCAGGCAGCGCAGCGTAGGCGACTCATATGTTTGTTTTTGCACGGTTTGTTGTTTGTGCGGTGGCAATATACCTGTTTGCACATGCATACTATGTTATAACTCAAGAACACCTACACCTACGATATTGGGTTCAAATGAAAGGTGTTGAGCAGGACTTCAACACAGAGTTATTTTCATTGGGATGCCTAGACATCCTCCCCAGTCTGGGTAAGAATGTGGACCCAGATGACTCCGGGATGTTTTTGAACGATATTGGTATGGAATTAAAGGTATTGAGCAGGGCTTTAACACAGACCAATTTTCATTATGATTTCCATGCCGGGTCTCCTGATATGGGTCAAAAGGTGGATCTGGATGACGTCGGAATGTGTCTGAGCTTTATTGGTATCGAATGAAAGGTCTTGATCTGGACTTCAATATAGAGCTATTTTAATAGTGATGCCTAGGCCGGGTCTCCAGATAAGGGCCAACAGGTGGACCGGCTGACCCTCGAATATTTCTGAGCGATATTGCTACCAAATGAAAGGTCTTGATGAGGACTTCGACGTAGAATTATGTTATTTGTGATGCATGGGCCGGGTCCCCAAATATGGGTCAAAATGTGACCCCGAATTAACCCGGAATGTTTCGGAGCAATATTGGTATAAAATGAAAGGTTCTGAACAAGGCTTTTACATGGAGTTCTATTCATAATATTTCCTAGACCGGGTCCCCAGATATTGGTCAAAATACGGACCCGGATGTTTTAGAGCGATATTATTATCAAATGAAAAGTGTTGGGAACGGCTTCAACATAGAGCTGTAGTGATGGCTAGACAAGGTCATCAAGTGGACCCAGATAAGCCCGGAATAACTTAACTTAACTTAACTTAACTTAACTTAACTTAACTTAACTTAACTTAACTTAACTTAACTTAACTTAACTTAACTTAACTTAACTTAACTTAACTTAACTTAACTTAACTTAACTTAACTTAACTTAACTTAACTTAACTTAACTTAACTTAACTTAACTTAACTTAACTTAACTTAACTTAACTTAACTTAACTTAACTTAACTTAACTTAACTTAACTAAACTTAACTTAACTTAACTTAACTTAACTTAACTTAACTTAACTTAACTTAACTTAACTTAACTTAACTTAACTTAACTTAACTTAACTTAACTTAACTTAACTTAACTTAACTTGGCTTGGCTTGACTTGACTTGACTTGACTTGACTTGACTTGACTTGACTTGACTTGACTTGACTTGACTTGACTTGACTTGACTTGACTTGACTTGACTTGACTTGACTTGACTTGACTTGACTTGACTTGACCTGACTTGACTTGACTTGACTTGACTTGACTTGACTTGACTTGACTTGACTTGACTTGACTTGACTTGACTTGACTTGACTTGACTTGACTTGACTTGACCTGAATTGACTTGAATTGACTTAAATTTATTTGACTTGACTTGACTTGACTTGAATTGACTTGAATTGAATTGACTTGATTTGCATTGACTTGAGTTAACTTGACTTGAATTGACTTGAGTTGAGTTGACTTGACTTGACTTGGCTTGAGTTGAGTTGACTTGACTTTGGTTAACTATTATTCCTCATTGCGAAGCAACGGGTATTTGCTAGTACATACATACATATTTACTTATGTGTACAAGCCTCAACCTTAAAACATTTGTTATTATTAAAATTGAATTTACTAGCAGCTCATTTTGCCTCCTCTGCATTAATAAGCAAATCTTTTTAGAACTTTTTTTTTCTTCCAGCTCTCCAGTGTGTTACGTATGTATGTATGTACATACATACATCTGTATATAGTTGTTTTTGTCAAGACGTCTTATAACAAATCTTTTTAGTCTTGCATTGCTACATAAATATAGAAAATATTGATCTCTTGATGTACATAAATATAAATGCATATATATTTATTTTTGTATGTACGAATATGTATTTATATGCATATTTTAATAATTTGCCTTAAAAATAAGAACTTTGTGCAAAAGTTCAAGTAATCGATCGAATTCTTTTGAATTTATTAAAAGCCTGATTGTAAAAAATTTATAACAAACTGGTATCACTTGAGTTTTAATAATTTATGTATAAGCCTTAGGGCTATAAACCTCAATGTTTTTTTTTTATTTAATTTAACGAGCACAGGCCAAGGTTATATTTAATTTTTTATTTTTTAGAAACTAGAAAAAAACTTTTTTTTTATGTTTAATCATACAATAATATGTATGTATGTATGTGCATCAGTTAGAAACGAATTATAGTAGGAAAGAAACTAGCAACAAATTTTCTATCAGATGTCGAAGGCCGGCAATAGCTCAGCGGTTAGAACTGTAGTTATTGTACTGCAAGGTGCGCAAGTTCGAGTCTTGGCAGAAGCAAAAGTAACCTGATGAGTCTTAGAGGGACCTAAGGTGAAAAAGCTGTCGTTACATCCATGCTTAAAAAAAAAGTTTTTTTCTAGTTTCTAAAAAATAAAGAATGTTTTTTTTTTTTTCTTTTCAAAGCAACAATATTGACGTTCGAACATCATTATTTAATATAACCAGCGTTGTCGGGATTACCCAATTTCTTTCTTATGGTAAACCTATAAAATGGATGCGTTTAAATCGAACAAATTCGGTTAGAAAAATTTCTTCTCTGTAAGCAAGTGATATGAAATAGACAATTGAGTAGTCCACTTTGAAACAGGGCTATGTCCATTTTTATAGTTATTAAGCCACTAATTAGAAATAACCACCACCGCAGCAAGCTGTATTTTATTTGAATATTTTTTTTTTTTTTTATTACCTGAAAGCTTAGCCCATAAGAAATGTAGCGATATAAAAAAATTAAGCCGCAATATGACAGACTTTTGCAAATCCGTTGTTAAAATTTCATATAGCCAGACAGTAATATTTCACATACCTAACTTCGAAACAGTATTTTTTAGTTTTGAAATTGAAATGAATAATAATTACAAAAATGTGTGTCTAGGCGTATGAGCAACTTTTTTCAGATAGAGACTTTTGAAAGTGTATCCATATGTAAATAAAAATCATATGGCGTTTTCTTTTCTCGAAATAATGTTGCCCTTTTTGATTTTCTTAGCCATTTTGTAAGTTTGTCTGGTCCTTTCACCAAATATTGACCTCTAACTAAGTAAGAGAGCACCCTTATCTACAAATTCAGCCATTTTATAGAAAGTAAGGATACGTAATTCGATAATTTGGATATAGGAGGGCAACATTTTTTCGTAGAAAAGAAAACGCCAATAGAGACCTTTGCGGGTATATTCGTATTTAATGCAATTTTTTCAGAATACAGAAGGATTTTGTAATAAATTCTTGTTGGGCATTGTATACCTTTAAATACTGATACACAATCCATCAAAAAGTCAAAATCGAAAAAATTTCACATAGCCCTATTTGAAAGTGGACTGACTACTCAATCAAGTACAAAAAATATTATATTATATAATTATTATCAGGCACATATGCATGTACGGGCAGTTATAATTTCAATTTAAAGAGCTCATAAAAGCAAGGAAAATATTTCTTACGTCAGCTTTATCTACCGCTGATAATTTTATTTTAATCTAAAAATAGGGAAAGGAAACGTACATACGTAAGTACTCCTCCGATTAAAAATTATTAACGTTTACTGAAATAAAAATGAATAATCAGCTGTCATGGTGGCATGCTCTTTTTACATACAAATATGATTTGGGAAATATTTATTCGAAACTTGATACTCGAAAGAGCATTGATAACCTTTAACCAGTAAGAAAAATCGCATTATGCCATTCCTTAGAGAGGATGGACGTGCTTAAAAATGTTGGAAAAAATTTACTTCCTTCTACGAGGCATGTTCTAGGAGGGCAAACACTTGGTACAAGGTTTAAAGGAACGGAACCAGAGCGCTCTCTAAATAATTCCAAAAAAATTAGTAAGAGATCACACATTACAATTTGAAAAATAAATATTCCCTTTTCGCTCAAAAGAACAATAGGGTTTCGAAAGTGATCAAAGCGATTGTATAGTTCATATCCTGATTACCTACTTGTCAACAGCGATCTATTCCTTTTTATCACTGAGTAGTTTTCTAATGTGTATACTAGGGCTCGGGGAAATCGATTAATCGAATTATTCGACTATGACTGAAGTCGACTTCGATTTTCGAGTAGTCGAAAGCTGCCTACTAATCGAATAACTGCTCACTTTAGATTATTCGGTTAATCGTTCCATTCCGATTAATCAAATATTGTATTTTAGATTTTATTACATTCATAAATAAATATTAACCCATTTCATCAATATTTTAAGTGATTTCTTGGACATTTTTTGTTGTTGTTGGAGCAAATCAAAGCACTCCCCGCCCTTTTCCGGTCGTTAAACCGTCACGCTCGGGTACTTGTTCTTTCTGCACTAGGCTGACTATTGTAAGGGCGACGTTTTTGGCCGCTTTTCACGACCCCTTAGACTCCTTTGGAAGAAAAAGGAAGAAGATGTTGATGAGGAAGATGAAAATAAAGATGATGATGAATGTGAAGGTGAAGGAGGAAAAAATTAGGAAAAACCCCTTAATAACCCTTTTTTAGCTATTTTGGCACATTTTGTTCTTCTTGAAGAAGGAGCCAGCAAAATTCGCCCACCAGTCAATGTCTTTGGCATTCCAATACTATTTCCTTTATTTCTTAGTTAGAACGCTCACCATTGTAAAAGGCCGCGCCTAAATTTTACTCTTATGTTGAGAGGGTTTCGGGACAATTTTTTTTTTTTTTTGATCCCGCGAAATACCGCGGAAATATTTTTTCATTGTAACTTCTTTATTTGACTCTTCTGTATGTGGAGGAGTTGAAGCACAAAACTGCTCCAGATATGGAGCAAGTTACATCCTTTTCTGTCGCAGATTTTTCAAAAAAACCCCACACCCAGCTTCTTTTACGAGCGCTCATTTTTTATGTACATATAAATATTTACATATCGTCGTACCATACGAAAACTAGCATATCGTCGGTCTCCTGCCAGAAACACGAATGTGAAAATTTTTTTTAAGCACGATGTCTGCTCTTTATCGGATATATATTGATGTAATAACAATTAATATTTGTATAAATTCTTGTGTAAAGATACACACGTAATATGTACTTGTATGTACATAAGCATATATACAAATATTAATTGTTATTATATCAATATATACCCGATAATGAGCAGACATCGCACTTAAAAAAATTTTCACATTCGTGTTTCTGGCAGGAGACCGACGATATTTAAAATTTCTGGCGAAAGCTATCAATAAAAAAATTCTGTACGAAAAGTAACAAGTTCGACTTTTGGCCGACGAAAAATAACAAAATCGACTTTTGACTGACGAAAAGTATCAGTCATTATATACTGTTTTTACATTAAAATTGTTGTTGTTTAAACGAAATTGATAGTTTTCGTCAGCCAAAAGTCGAACTTGTTACTTTTCGTCAATCACAAAAAACGTATGTTAGTTTACGTATGGTACGACGATATGTATGTATGTACATACATACATATATACAAAAGAAGCACATTTCGTCGCACCGGAAGAAAAAAGACTCATATCAGTAATTTGTCGACGAAAAAGGGCGCATTAAAAATATGTCGGGGAAGAAAGACGCATTAGCATTATTAACTGCGAAGAAAGACGCATTAGCATTAATATTGACGAAGAAAAAAAATCGAATACGTCTTTCTTTCCTAAAAAATATTTAAATGCGTTTTTCTTTATAGTAAAAAAAAATAAAGCGTCTTTCTTCGTTATCAAAAAAAAATAAAGAGTCTTTCTTTCGAAAAATATTTTTAATGCGTCTTTCTTTGAAAGAAAAAAAGTTTGCGTGTTTCTTCCTCAACAAAACAGTTTGCGTCTTTTTTCTTCTATAGCGACGATTTATATTTTAAAATTATCTGTCTAAAAAATTTTCAATAAATATTCGATTTTTGAAAATCGATTTTCTACATTACTCGAGTAGTCGAAGGAAAGCAATTATTCGAATAATTGAGGCAAGGCGACTAATCGAATATCATGAACCGACTTTTTAGCTAGTGAACGGTTATGAACCAATTACTCGGTTAACCGAATATTGGAATAGTCGAATAATTTTAAGAGCCCTAGTGTATACATATGTACATATATTATATCGGAAATACTTTCGAAATGTTTTCAAAAAAGAAATGTATAGTAAAAATAGGTAAAGTAACGTATCTATTGTAAATGTATCCCTCAATGAAATTGTTCTTCGAGAACGAGATTTCGTATTCCAAAGGAATGGAAAATATATAGAATAGCGAAGGTTCGCTTTTACTGTAGAACGGTCTCGAATCAAATAACCACTGTTCCCATACTCATTTGCGAAGGTGAGACTTGAAAAACTCTGCCTCTTCCAATCGTTTCCGAATGACTAATGTTTATTGGGTATATTTATGTACATAGTATGTAGATTTATTTATTGCATTTTCAATTTGTTATATACAAAACATAAATAGTTGTTGCATGTAAAAAATGAAACCACATACATAAATCGATAATGATGTTACACACCCCAACACATATCAACTAAATGACAGTTTGCTGAGTTATCCTCAAAAATTTCCATTTATAATACGCGTGATCAATAAAATTAAACCTGTTTAATATTTTGCTATTTCATTTATTTCCTTTTCTTTTTTGCTTAACTTAGACACGTGTGACTGTGTGTGTTGATATGTATGTATCTATATTTTCGAAAGTACGCAGAATACTAATTGTACCTTGAACGCCGACGCTTTAGCGCATTTCGATGAATTTATAATCAAAGGCAATGTTTACATATACTTATTTAATTATGCATAGCTGCACCAGAACCAGATCCAGAAGGTGGTTAACCAATCGAAATAAAGCGCCCTCCAGTCGAGACGCTGCCGATCAGCATCTGAATCAGATTCTTTCTCTCACAACAATTGAGATATTTGCTGTTTAACAAGTGTGATTACATGGAATCTAAGTACATGTTTTCGCAAAATTATTTATATATGTACATATGTATATTAATATAAATACATACATACTATATACATATATATTAGGGCGGGTCGATTTTTATGGGTCCAAAAAAATTAACAGGGGCTCATCGCGATTATAAATATTTGAATTTCTTTTGCTTGTATCTTTGTTATTTCAAAAGCTACAGCAATGAAACTTATACCTGATTAAAGCTCATTTTTTTGCAAAGAACCGCTCAAAATTGGGTTAGGATGCGATTATCAGAACATAGTGAAAACAAAAGTCAAACATATTTGTCTCATAACTGAAAATATCACTTAACCGTTTTTCGCTTATATCTTTGTTATTTTAAGTGCTAGAGCCATGGAACTTGCACCAGATTAAAGTTAATTTTATTTGAAAAGAACTGATCTAAATGCATTCGCCGTTCGGAGCTGCGTAAAACTGTAGGTCCACCCAATCAGTAGGAAAAAAAGCGCTGGCTCGAAATTCATTTTAGACATATCGCACGTTTTATGCAATAGGGACTTAACTCAAAAAAAATTTTTTTTTGGGAAAACGCAAATAAAGTTTTATAATTTCAAATAGTTTCCTTCTACGGCTAACTAAAAAATCACCTTTATTTCCGCCATTTTTATCTTTTTGAGTATTTTATAAGACTATACTCAAAGGCACTACCCTGTTATTGAAATATATGGCAAAATCCCAGAAATCGAAAATTTCCCTATTGCATAAAACGGGCGATATGGTTCCTTGGGCAGTAATGCTTAAATGATCCAAATTTTCATAATCGCGATGGGCCTTTGATGCAAAAAATTTGACCCGCCCTAATATATAAATATGTCCGCTTGTTTAAACAAATTTGAATTGATTTTTCTACATACCCGTATCTATTTGTTTGACTTGATCTACTATCGCGAACTCGCCTCGAATTCGCCACGATATCATCTGCGGAACTGTGATATTCGAGTTCAGGTCTAAATGTAAAATTTCAGCACTATAATAATTTTTTAGTGCGAAACAACTTAAAAAAAATTAGAAAAAATTATATCGCGCGAGGCGAGTCCGACATATTACATTCCCTAAAATCTGCTTTCGCGAACTCGTCTCGAATTCGCCGCGATATCATCTTCACTGCTGTGTCTATTGGGTATATATGTTGTATATCTACAGCTTCATATGTAAATATACCGTAATACATACTAACACAGTAAAAGTTGGCTAGAACCCACAGATTGAGAAGGAATAATAACAAAATAAAAAATCAGCTTCGACAAAAAGCCCACCAAAATCAAAAGTAGCAGCTAATTGTGGAGCTAAAAATAACATAAGCAAGTCGCTGAATAACAATGAGTTGCAAAAATGTACTGAATATAATTTCAAATGCTAATCCTTTATAGAGTGTTACACAACTGGGTATAAAATCTACTATGACATGCATGAGAGCAAAAACACCGCCAATTTAAAACTTGTACTATGACTGTGCAAAAAATCAAGCAGCGAAAACAACAACGCGTTAATTATCTTAAAGCTTTAAAAGAGTGAAGTGAAGTGAAGCGAGGCGAAGCTTGCGGCTTAAAGCTCACGATTGCGTTGCCACAGTCGCAGCCGCAGTCATAGCCACAAACAGCAGTCAGCAGCCGGCAGTCAGCAGCCGGCAGCAATTCAAGTCAAACAAAAAAGCACACAGAACCGCAGCAAACCGGCTGGCGCTGGCAGGAGAACGCAACGAGGGAGGCAGTGAGGCGTGAGCCTGAAGCGTTTTATTGCCCAACTTGTTGGTCAATCAAACGCCAAGCCAGTCAGCCAGCCAAGAAGGCTAATAGGGACGCACACAACGCTGACATTAAATCAGTGCGCCACCAGTGACCAACGGCAACGGAGCTAGAAGCTTTTTTAAACGACAGCGGGTAATTGAAACGAATAGGCCAAACGGAAAGAAAGCCGCGTAATATTTATATTTACATTTATAAATGTGCGTAAAAGTCAATCAGTTGTCGTAATTGGATTTGAGCGCGCAGCAGCCAATAACACCAGATTAAAAATATAAAGAACGTGAAAAATTTTCACAATTTTTTCTTTTGTTCTTTAATTTTTTTTTTTTCGAAACTCATCATCATCAGCCACAGGAGTCCATAGTTTTTGATTGTGGCGAATCGTTTTCGGTGGTTCAATTGACGCATTCACGCACGCTTTATTACCGCATTGTGAATACAAAATCAGTCGCGCATTCATTGTATATATTGAATGTGATTTAAAGTGTTTTGCATAAATACACACACACACACACACACACACACCCACATACAGCATTTTGTAATTCAATTGTGAAAAGTTATTTCTGTTAAAAACAAAAAAAGGTTAATTCTTTTTTCGCCACAAACTTACGCGAAGCCAGTAAATTAAATTCAATACGGCCGTTTGTGCACAGCTTCAGCGAATAAATAGGCAAAAAAAAAAAAAAAAAAAAAAAAATAAAAAATAAAATAAAAAAACAAATAAAAAAAATAAATAAATAAAATTTAAAAAAATTAAATCAAATCAACTTACAAAAATGTTGCTGAAATTATTTTTGCTGGCATATTTGCTGCAAATGGCAATTGCCACACCGCAGGTGAGTCAGTTAATGCTTTTTTTTTTATGAATGTAAAAGTACAAAAAAATAGTAATCTTGTATTGAAAAATATCGCTGGCTTTTACAGTTCACTTTTCAACTGAGTGGTAATAGTAATAATTAGGGCAACAGAAGATATGCAAATGCATATTTTTCTGTTGCAGTCCTATTTACATATGATAAATATATATCGGCGTTTTAGCTCAAGGCGAAGAGAATAAGCCTAACTTGTTAGGGCATATTTTCGCATATTTAGGTCAAAAGGCTTATTTTTGCATATCTTGATTTATTTGCATATTTTTGGCATATTTTGCTATAAATTCATATTTTAGGATAGTATTTCGTCGTATTTTTCCATCTCGCTCGTAAAATTGTTTTTATTTAAATTTTGTACTCTGGCAACTTTGTTTATGCGCATACTATTTGCCATTCCTCTTTGTCTGACAAGTTCAAGGCGAATTTAATCATTTTCGCAATGCTTCATTCAAATGTGCTACACGAATCAGCTGTGTATCTACATACATACATAGGCATACGTCAGACGGTCAATATATATTGATGAAATCCGTGGATCGCGATTCATATTGATAGTGTAGCATCGAGTATTGATGGCTCGCGATTCTGGATCGCAAAATGTTTAGAAATTTTGAAATCCGCAATCCTGATCGCAATATTGGCAATAAACGAATTGAAAGTGAAAGTGCGAAAAGGACGCTCTTGAACCTGAGAGCGAGAAAAATATCGCAATATTCATATTGAACGTGTAGCACTACACGCTACACAGTGACTGCAATTCTTGCTTTTAAATACGTCCCGATACCTTCAGTTGATGTGGAAAGATCTTTTTCTACGTTTAA
Source organism: Urophora cardui (assembly GCA_960531455.1). Lineage (NCBI taxonomy): Eukaryota > Metazoa > Arthropoda > Insecta > Diptera > Tephritidae > Urophora > Urophora cardui. Next base: position 113,325,370 of record OY482670.1, on the reverse strand, counting down.
AAACTTACCGCGACAATCGACATAGTTTTCTATTTGAAAATTTATCGCAAAATTTTGTAGTTTGCAGCAATAGCAATTTGAATAAGTAAGTATGCAATTTGATTATTTTTTAGGGAAATACAATAATTTTACAAACCCCTTCTTTAGAATTTCTCCCAATTATTTTATGTTACAACAGGTATATCTTAAAAGTTTGAAATATCTAAGTGAAACGCCGAAACACATCAACTTAATTTTTGCCTGTAGAATACAATGACGTATTCAGAATATCCGTAATAAATTTGGGATGGGTTCAACTCAAATAAATCTCAAAATTTAATTTGAGTATCTTCAACTACTTCTTACATTACAAATGTAAAAAAAATTTTTAGGGATGACTATCTAAAATCAAAATTGCGGAGGGTCAAACTTCATTTTAGAATTATGCTCCTTTGGACTTTTTTGTTTAGAATCGACCAGAGAATGCAGCTGTGGCCGAAACAAAGTAGGTTTTTTTTTCGTCAGTACAAATTGACCCGCCCTAATATATATAGATTTTCGTATGTTAAAATACTTTTTTTATTTTGGTAACGAAGATGTGTTTCACAAATGTGAATTTTTTTTATTTCTTTTGTATCTATAAAATGTACCTTTAATAACAATAATTTTTTGTTACAAAAAGTATTATAATTTAATAAAATGTGAATTTTTTATTTCGCTTTTGTACCTATAAAAACAAATATGTACCTTTAATAAAAATATTTTTTATTACAAAAAGTGTTCTAATTTTATTTAAAACTAATTTTTGATATTTGTATGGGCCAGGGTTTGAACCTGGAATCTCTTTCATGAAAGGGGAGCACACAACCTACCATGCCGTATATCTTTTTATTAAGTATATAAAAAAAATTTTAAGGGCATATTTTCAGTGCTTAAACCAAGTTTTAAGAGCATATTTTTAGCGCTTAAACCATATTTTTAAGGACATATTTTTAGCGCTAAAAACGAATTTTTTAGGGCATATTTTCTGTTGCCCTAGTAATAATGTACATACATACATATTTAGCATTTTTCAGTTATTTATTTGATTTCTGCGTTCGCTTTACATTTTTTATTTTACTATAAATTCATTTTGAAACTGTAAAAATCGAAAAATAACATTTGGGCAATTCACTGGCTATTGTAAAGTTGTATGTTGTAAAGGAAAATGTGCATAATAACGCAGTACCTGTGAACAGACTCTCGTATGTGTTTTGTTGTATTTCGTTATTGTTTACAGTTTGTTCTTTACAAAAATTTGAATAAAAAAAATGCCAGGCGAAAGCGAAAAAACAGTTATTAGATTTGTTAGCGGCGGATTCAAGTCCTAATAGATATATTATACACACGATGCAAGTAATTTGTTTTTTTTTTCGTCTCACCGCTTCCATATTTTTGTTTAAATTTTTTTTAACAAACTGTCAGAATAAAAAACAAATCAAATAGCACACTCAATAAACATAGGCTGCCCCATGATACAAGAAAGAAGGTAGTGTAAACGTCAAATTTTGGTCGCCATATTAACCACCTGACAATTATATGGATTATGACATTTTGTGCTACCATACTCAGTGCTAAAAATCCTCCATTTATGTTATTTTTATTTCCATGGTAACCATGGTATCGATTGCAACAAAACGAATTTTTTTAATTTGAATATTGATATATATGTATATATATAAATACGTACATTTACGTGTTAAATTCTTCATAATATCAGATCACAAATAATTATATAAAAAATAAGATATATTCTTAAAATAAGTTGCCGCAAGTTTGTGGAATATAGTACATACTACAATCCCACTACACCTCCTGTGAATTTCATTGAAAAATTTCAGTGGTTTAGAAATTATGAATATTGGCACGACTTATGAACTTGCGACCGAAAAACCAAGTGCGGTCGATGGCATGGTTATATACAAAATTTATTAAAAGATACTAAACAGATTTTTTTGTGAAGAATCTATTTCAGAATTAGGTAAATAATAAAATAAAGGAAAATAAAATTAGTAACGCAAGTAAAAACTAAAGAAAACTGCAACATAAAAATTTAAATTAAATTTACATTCTTATATAACTGCTAAACATTTTTTTAATAAATATATTTTTTAAATGTGGAAATATTCTTGTATAAAACATTGCAACCAAATATGCATATGTATACGTACGCAATAAATAATACATATAAAAAAATTAAGAAGTCTTACCTTATTCATAAAAAATCGAACAGTTTTCGAATATTGGGTCATATTAATAAAAGCTGAGCATTTGCTTTTACTTAAAATTTGAGACCTTTTACTCAAATTTTGAAATTTGGTACATACAAATTCATGTCAAATTTCTAAAATCTTGAGTAAAAGTATTGGCTTCGTTTTTATTAATACGGCCCATTGTATAAAGGACGATTTCATAAGATTTTTCGACTTTAATAACTGCATAAATCTATTTTATTTTTTATTTTCTTTGAAAAGCTTTTTTTTTCAATAAGGGTCTTCATCTAAAGTGGTAAACTGCTGGTAAATGGGGTAAAGTGACAAAATAATAATTGTGATAAATTATCTGTCAAAATTTGTATGAAAATATATTTAAGCAAAGTTTATCACTTTACCGAACGATTTTGTTGCGTAAATTTATAAATTTTGGTAAAATTCAAGTCTGACAAATTGACAGTTTTACTTTTTCAATTTAAAAGAAGAAATTGTGCTTTCCTTAGGCATTTTAGCACGATTTATTAAAATAATTTCTACAAAAATGTTATATGCATTTTTGTATATTTTATTGGGTTTTTTTTTATTTATTAATGAAGTTGACACTGACAGCTGACAAGAGTTTAAATAACTATTTACCAAGGTGCGTTCGTGTAAAAATGCGGATAAACTGATAAACTTTAACAAATTATTACTTTATCACTTTAGATCAATGATGCCCAAACATTTCTTACGGGCGAGCAATATCATAATTTAAAGAAAAAAATGTTTTTTTTCTATATGTTTGTTTTTGTAGTTTTCTACAACTTCATTGATATCTCGATAACCCAGTAAAAAAATTAGGACACAAACATATGTATACATTTTTAATTAATAAAATTAATATTAATATTTATAAATAAATAATTAATTAATATTGATAAGTGGATTGTTTTTAGAAAGCTTAAAAAATATCTTTAATACGAGATTTATGGATTTTGGCTACTATTACTGAATTTTTTAATTAATTTTCAATGCCCTCCTCTAAATTTTTCAAAATATATAAATAAATAATTAATTAATTATTAGTGTGACAAAGTTAAATATCTTTGCCTCCGAGCGTTTATTTTAAAAGTTTCGTCAATGTTTTTAGTACGTATAAATGTGAAAGTGTATTTTCAAAATTAAAAATTGTAAAATCAAAACACAGAAACCGGATCTCAGACAAACACCTCGAGTCAGTTTTGCAACTATCAACCACAAATGTTGAAATAGACATAGATAACATTCTCGAAAATATGAACGAATCAAATTAATATACATATGTATATACGTATATATTCCACATTTCATTTTTTCATTACTGGGTTGGACCTGTTCGAATCAAAATAAAAAATTGTTTTTGTGTTTCCATAGAAATGTTTCGGGAGTATACAAATTTTGTTTTCCTATGCTCGCCTATGCTCGCCATATACACAAATTTCTTATGAAAGTGTATAGGCGAGTGAAGTTCAATACCTACGAGCACTACAAAAACAAAATGTGTATGCGAGTATAGGGCTTGGGCAACTATGCTTTAGATGAAGACCACTAATATATTTAAAATGTTAAAATATACTCATTACATCGGCTCATTTGTTTTGTTGATTAGCATATGTGAAAAACACCATTTCCTTTAAAATACCCAATATTTTGTTAAAATATACCCTCAGCCAAAAACTTTTGATTGGGCAACGCTATCCTAAATTTTTGACTTAAAATAAGACGTCAATAATCCATATTATAATCAAAAATGACAAAGTCAAAGTGAAGTGGAACTACCTTGTTTGTTTGTATCATGGGCTGCCCAGTTGTATTGGTTGTATTGAAATTTGTATGAGAAAAATCAACCCTACTGATACACCTATTGTAAACCTTTACCAGTATACAACATTACAATACTTTACAACAGCTTGTGAATTGCCCAATTATCTTTTACAGTTAGCTTTCAACGTGAATAATTAATTAACTTATATTATTACGAATGTTGAAATTGTTTCAGCAATAAAACAAGATTTCATTAAGCTTCATTCTTGAAAAAAAAGTCCCCCGAATATTCAAATGAGTAGCTCATAAATCAATAAACGAATCGCTGTTTTTTAAGCAAAACAATATTTTCTTGCTTCTATAGTTAGAATATATCAAGGCCTTCTACATCTGCTTATCTCTAAGGTATTACTTATTCACTTCCTTTGCATTGTTTAAGCAATTTATTGTTCGAATACTTGACGGTAATGCGTATTGTAAGCTCTTACGGGAAATGAAAATTCCATGTTATAGCATTGACAGACGGCAGCGATAATCCGAAATATCTAGCTAAGTCGTAGTTAACTTGAGAATTAACTGGAGGTAATCCGGAATATGTCTTGAGTTAGTCATCACAATTTTAGTGGCATTTTAGGGCATTTTCTAATGACATCTCAGGCGAAAAATCTCTATTGTGAATGAAAGTAAAGAAAAAGAAGAAACCAAAGCAGATTTAGGAAGGTAGGCGCATAGGCGAATTCAGAAATTTCCAATGTTTTTGTTATTGTAATTGGTAGAGTGTAATATCACAATGATATTTCGCCTTGGTTGAAATCTGAATTCGTTGGGGACTCGCCCATTCCTATTCATCATGATGTGAATTCGCTTCGATTTTGACATTACACTCTATCTTTGGAAATAAAAAAAGTTTTTGAATTCGCCGCTACGCCTACTTTCCTTCAGCTGTTAATGTTAATCCGCTATACTTGCCGTCTGACAGGGTAAAATTTGAATCGAATTAATTGTTGTGGTAATCGGGATTATCGCTGCCGTCTGTCAAGCCTATTAAAGTAATGCCTCTCGTCCTACATTTAGGTAACTATATTTTCCTATGCTCTCCAATGCACTGTTCCTCTCTCACACCCTTACCGTTCATTTGTTGACCAATATTGCTGAAAAATATTCCGTTACCTTCAGGGTCCATAGTTTGACTTATGTATCTCTTGGGAACCGATTTACTTGCTTACATAATTGGCACGTAACCGTCTAGACTATTTTGGCCGAGTGCAACATAGCGCGCCAGCCATTTCGTGCAGCGTGGCGCTATTTGGGAACACCTAGGAAGCCAGCATCACTGTCCACCTGATCTTCCCAACGCAATGGAGGTATCCTCTTTCTTCTGCGCTCAGCGGGTTTCGTCAGAAATTCTTTCTTGACCGGAGCACCTTCTTCCATTCTCAAGACATGTCCTGCCCAGCGGAGTCGCTGAATAATGTCGATGTCTGCGTACAGCTCATTGTTAAATCTCCGTCGATACTCGCCCTCGTCAACGCGCAAATGTCCATAAATTCTCCGAAGAAGATGATGGTTTCGTGTGTAGAAGTCCACGTACATAAGTGGGGAAAGCTTCTGACTGCCACCCACTTGGGGGAGGCAGTCGCGATTCTTTTACATGCGGAGCAAGCATCTCACGACTTCCTCGCAGTGTCCTCTGGATAGCCACCGAACACCCGTTTGGTGGTGAACTAAAGTGAGAAGGCGACAACTCGACAAGGCCACTCCGTCGTATACGGTTTAAGGGTCTGTTGAGGGGAATAATTTCAGCGTCTGATCACCAGAAGGTGCGGCTGCGAGCGGGCGTCTGTCTTGGAGCAAGCGGCTCGCTGTATAAACATATAACAGTAAACAACTCCTGAAGTGTAGGTTGTGCGTCGGGCTTGGGACCCACCACGTAAACCACCTTTTTTTAATGACGGCCATGGCAACCGATTTACATAGATATCAAAATAGAATGAAGGTTTTATTAATTTACATACTTCACTAAACATTGTATAGAAGTTAGCAGTTTTAGCTGCGCAGATGTAATGGAAATATCAACAAGCTGCACTGTCAGTGCTCCATGCTCATAAGCTTAATAAAAAATAAAACTTTCTCTTCCAAAACAAATTTTATTTCAATTATTGTTTCAACTTTATATGTAAGTAGCTTCCGTTGGCAGATGGTAGTTGAATACTAGTTATTAATCTACTAACAAAAACATAACTAAAAAACCCTAGAAGCTTTCGCGATTCTCTGTTTCTATAACAAAAAAACTAAAAGTTGGCTGTGCTACAACACAAACACCCAACACAGAATGACTACCCAATTTGCCAAACGACTTCGAATTGAATTCGATTCCGGCTCGGTATAGTGAAAGATTCGTTCGCCAGCGACTATCGCGTGCGACCTGCCGGCGAAGTCGTAAGTGGATGTAAAGAACAGTTCACTAGCGAGCCACATAAACGAGTCATTGACGACGTGCCAAAACGACTCGTTGACGACGTGCAAAAATTACAAGATAGTGACGTGCAAAACCGACTCTTTGACGACGTACAATACGACTTGATAAAGCTTCATAACGAGTGCTTGGAGTATTGGAACGTCGGGGAGTCGCTAATGCAGTGAGCATAGAAAACACTTCTTCAATACAAGAAATTTAGTTAAAAAGAATATGGTACTCTTACGACAATGGTTTTATTGGACGAAAGCAGGTTTATTTTAAAGCCATAAATATAATTCACCATCTTCTTTTGGGTTTCTTGAATGGTTTCCAGTTTTTCAAAAACAACATCTAGCGTTTGATCTGCACTTCTTTCTGTAAAGAATAATATACATATTATTTCTATAGAAAGCAGGAGACAGACGTAATTAAAGCCAGGATACTTGAATTATGTTTACTTACTGACTGATGACGCACATATGTATGTACATCGCCTGAATCGCAAAAATCGCTCCTCACAATGCGTAATCTTTTCATAATAACATGTATACACAAAAAATTAATAATAACAAACCAAAACAAGTAAGGAAGCCTAAGTTCGAGTGGAATCGAACATTAGATACTCAGCTGTATGCTTTCATTGTTTGTTTGTGTTTGATGGAAACACGGTGTATTTTATATAAAGCGAGTGCCGCATAAAGTGGGCATAGCCACGCCCATTTTCAACATTTTTATCAGTCATCCAACTAAGCATATGAATATTATTCTTTGTGCAACTTTTCATTCCTTTATGACTTCTAGTTACAAAGATGTCACGTTACAAATTCCCAAAGGGTTTTCCAGAAATATCTTTTTTAAAAAGTAGGCGTGGTCATAAACCTATTTCAATAAATTTTTGCATGGCTATTAACACATGTTAAAAAAGTGTATAAACCAAGTTTCGTCATAATATCTCAATTATTTGTCGAGTTATAGGCTAAGAAATCTCGTATATCCCTTTGTGCAAAAAGAGGCGGTGGCACGCCCATTTTCCAAAATTTTTCTATTTGTTGTTTCCGGTCTATTGTAGAAATCATACCACAAAATTTCAATGAATTATCTTTACATTTGACAAAGATATCGCTTAAAATGTTTTTATTAGGTCACTTAATAAGACCCATATATAAAAGTGGACGGATTTCGGAAATTTTTCGTCCAAATATTTGACTAAGTAAGTATATCACGCGTACCAAATTTCATCGATATATCTTCAACGGTTTCTGATTTATGACTCATAAAACTTTCAATGTTTGCCCCTTAATAAGTGGGCGTGGCACCTTCCATTTTCCAAAATTTTTATGTGTTTTGTTTTCTGTCCATAGTTGGACTCATGCGACAAAATTTCAATGATAGATCTTTATATTTGACAGAGATATGGCTTAAAATGTTTTTATTAGGTCACTTTATAATACAAATATATAAAAGTGGTCGTGGCCGTCAACCGATTTTAACTATTTTCCGTCCAAACGTTTGCCTAAGTAAGTAAATCACGCGTACCAAAGTTTGTCGATATATCTTCAATGGTTTCTGAGTTATGACATATAAAACTTGCAAGGTTTGACCCTTAATAAGTGGGCGTGGCACCGCCCATTTTCCAAAATGTCATCAAATTTCTTCCTAGGGGCCTGAGCTCAACACGTGGGTAAAATTTTATCGCTCCAGCTATATTAGTGACTGAGATACCAAATTTCCGATTTTTTCTATATAGGAAAAGTGGGCGTGGTCATGGTCCGATTTCGCCCATTTTCAATACCAACCGTCCCAGTCTCGATACCAACTTGCATTTCAAATTTCATCAAAATATCTCAATTTTTGCGCGAGTTAGAGTGTTTACAGACGGACGGACATGGCTCAATCGATTTGATATATATAAGTCTATATCTATCTCGATTATTTCACTCTGTTACAATCCACCGTTATGTGATTAAAACTATAATATTCTGTGTACTAGTACAGCTGAGTATAAAAAATTAGCATTTACATAATTAATTTTGTATCGTTTTTATTAGCTTCTACCTTTACAAAAAAAAACTTTGACCTCATTTCATGATAGTAATAATTTGTGAAAAAGTAGCAATCAAATTGGGCTATATGTATTTATGTTGAAAATTACTAGGGAAGCTAAAAATATGCACGAAAAATTTCAAAATATGCATGCTAGTATGCCCGAAAAATAACTGAAATATGCTCGTAAATATGCACGAAAAAATCTCATTATATGCATATATGCCTAAAAAATACCCGAAATATGCTCAAAAAATGTATGTATTTCATTTCAAGCTTACATTATTTATTTAACGAATTTTGCAAAATAAAAATAATATAAGAACTGAAACGTACAATTCACATTTTCCCCATTTAAAAAATTTGTTTTTATATACTTTAAAATACTTTAAATTAATTTTAGATTTGTATTTATGTAAATACATGAGATCTTTATACAAAGCAAATGAAACCATTCCATTAATATTGCGCAGGGTTGCATTGAATTATCGTGTTTTACTATATTTTCCAGTGTGAATTTTTTGCCGTTTTCCGAGAAAAAGCTCTTGTATGGGAAAACGATTAATATTGACCGTGTAGCATCGAGTATTGAGGGATCGCGATTCTGGATCGCAAAATATTTAGAAATTTTGAAATCCGCGATCCGCATCGCAATATTGACAAGACTGTGTAGCATGAAAATTTTGCAACCCATCAAAATGCGTGTATATTTAGAAATTTTGAAATCCGTGATCTGGAACAAAATATTGGCAATAAGCGAATTGAAACTGAATGTGTGAAAAGGTCGGAAGTAAAATATTTTAAACCTCAGAGCAAGAAAAATGTCACAATATTCATATTGAACGTGTAGCACTAGTCTGTGATTCATCAGACCATCGTGATTCATATTGACAGTGTAGCGTATGCCTATGTATGTCGATATATATTGCATATTATTGTTCCCTTCAAATTTTCACACTAAAGCAGTTTTCTATCAATAACAGGGCATCGGAGCAAAGTTTTTTTACTCTGGGTTTGCTTCGAGGCTCTGATCAGCATACAAGAACTTAGTGTTTTTCGTGGTGAATTTTTATAAGGGAAAATGCTCCGCTCCGGGGCCCAGATCAATAGTTAAATAGCCTTGTTTGTATGTATACGCAACTATCTGAATTAACCACATATAAGATGTTGCCAGCTTAATATTTTTCGATATTGCTCGATTAAGTGCCAAAATATGCCAAAATAAGCACGAAATGCATTTTGACTGTAAATATGCATTTTAGGTCCAAATATGCATTTGCATATGCAATATGCATTTGCATATTTTTAGCTTCCCTAAAAATTACAGTCTAACGAAAAATTCGGTATTATTGCTGCCCCTCTACTTCGATTAGTTGACTAATTATTGCCAATTAACTAGCATAATAGCTTTCAAATTTTTTCTATAGAATAGTTAACAATTGAATAAGATATGGATGATATATAAATAGAGACAATTTTTTATGTTTTTCTTTGCTCTGAAATCAAAATCCAGCTCATTATCAAAGTGGTTAGTTACTTTATTTCAACGAAAAAATATTGCTCGTTCATTATCGATTCTGAGGAACATTGCCTCGAGCAAAATCAGTAGTTTAAAATGTTAGCAATATGACATAACAATTCATTGTTAAAATGATATCACCATTAGCGTTGATGATGAGCGTTAAATACTAGTCTCGAGTTTGAATCTAAAAACTTAAGATATAATTTAAAGTGGTTATATTAATTTTAATAATTAAAAACAAACACATAAACAGTAGCTAACCCTGAATTAGAATTATTAGAATTACCGCTATCAAAAATTTTTTAGTGCCAACAATGACCACATACATAAAAAAAATAAAAATAAAATCGCATAATTAAATTGTACGTTTAATAATAATAAGTTTTTTATCATAAACTTCCTCTATGTGTAATTCATTAATATAATTAAAATACAAAAAAACTTTAATATATACAGAGATACATATATAAAAAACTGTTAGAAATAGAAAAAATATACCGGTTTCATAGCTGCGATGTTGCAAAAAAAGATAATTGCCACAACGATGATGATGGCGATGGCGATAACGATGATGATAATGATGGTGTTGATGGCCAACGCTAAAATCGCACCGTATAATTGCAAGAATACTCGTAATGCGCCATGTCAAGCATATCTGTTGCAACATCGCACATATTAAGTACGTACATATGTATGTATGTAATAAAAAATATATTAAAATTTAAACAACACAAAAAACACTACCAGTTCATTATTTCAATATAAGCATTTTTGTATATGCATTTGTATGTATGTATGTGTGTTAAATATATTTTCATTTTTTTTTTTAACTTTATTGCTACTCTTTAGCAACTTTGAAAAAATTACTTTGAGCGCTACTTTATTTTGTTTTACCTTATTTTATGTTTACTTGTATTTTTTCGGTTGCTTATTAGCACTTTTAAGTTGTATTTAGTACATGCTAAAAATTTGTACATTATGGTGGTTGCTATTTGTTCGAAATGAGTTCGAACGATGTGAAGAATATACATATGTTACTATAGTAACAGGAGGAAAAGTTACGATTTTTATGTACATATATTCATATTATACATAACGACAATATCATTGATTCTCTAGTATAATTGTAATGTGGTTTTTATTCCGTTTTTTGCATATAATCCGCCAACAAATGATATGTTCAAGTGACATTAATAACGTTCTAAAAAATTCCCGTTTCTTTACTGCAATAAAAAGGGATTATACAATTATTTACATATGAGTATAGTGCCGATAGCTCTCTTTCACCATGCGAACATTCTATTACTCACACTGTCTTTCGAAAAACACTTATCCGATAATTCGTATAATCCGATTAATAAATTTAATAGCTTTATCGTCGTGCTTAGAAAATCTGGATTTTTTGCAAATAACAGACATAATGCCTTCTTTTATAATAAATATTTCTAATCTAATAATTATTATTAACTTCGGCTAATTGCCTTTGTCGAACTACGCCCATTACGAAATATATATAAGTTTTTCTGTTTTATTGGTTTGAGAAAAAATGATTAGCTTGGAGTGGAGTGATGTCAAATAAGTTATCGTCTATTTGATTTGAAAGCCCACAAAGTAAGTAACTTCATGGTCAGCACTGTAAAATCGTTTTTCAATAATATTTTATTACCAAAAAAAAATTTTTTTTGTGTATCGATGCTTTGAAGTTGTAAATAAGTGTTAAGCCTAATGAATAGCCAGTACATAAAAAAATTTGTTGAAAAAACCTTATGTAGTTTTAATAAAAAACTTTTCTTTTTAAGTTCGCAAATCCCATTTCATATTTATGCAAAGCTAATTTGCATATTTGGTTTTATAAACATGAAGTTTTAAAACAAAACAAGAAACAATTTTTAAATGTATTAATTATGTAGCTATTAAATGCTCAATAGATGTTGTTGGATATTAAAAAATAAGCCTTTAATTGTTTTTAAATTACGCAACTTTTTTCCATTCAAAATAATTAAGGTTGAAAATTATCCCTTCTGTCGCACTTATGTGCGTTGTAAACTTTACACAGTAATTTCTTATCTTACATATGTATGTTCCCATACATATTTACACGCTAAATTGTATTAATTAGTATTATTTTGTGAAATTAATCATTATCTGCATATATCAATATGTACTCATAACAGCAATTTTCGTAATGTAATGACATGCGCATATGTATGTATGATGATGCTTAATTGTTAGTCAATGACAGATAAAGCTTTTGTTGTTCTTTCTTGTGACATGGTATTTTATCGTAATGTCATTACTTTTTTACTTTTTAATCTCTTCTTACAAAATGTTTCCCCTGTCAGACCAACATACAGACTACTTTCTCACTGAGGAAACATCTAGAGCGGCAGGAAGTTTTTTGGCGTAGATTCTACAGAAGTTGCAGAGATGATGAGGAGGGGCAATCGGTCACATATTTCATTTGTAGTTGTCTGGCATTGCGTCGAGACAGGATCGGTTTTCTGAAAATTCTGTACCAAGTCCCCAAATTCGACATTAAATAGCTGGTAACTTTATCGTGCTCTCAAATTATTTCTGTGCTGACAATATTTTTCTTAAATAAAATAATTATTTATGAATTTCACTAGCCTTAAAAATCCATGAACTTACGGTCCAGCAAATCTGAAATTATTGAGTCATTACATTTACGTACATAAAACTAATTTATATTTGCGTCAACAAACCAGTAGCAATATGTATAAATGTATATACGTATTTAAACCAGTTTTTATTTTTAGCAAAATAATTGCGAATTTAAGTTATTCAATTTTTTTCTGCGTTTATGTGAAGCTTATGTAAATATGTGTATTGTACATAAATATGTATGTAAATAACACAATAATTATTGCGAATTTACATAGCGTTTTACGACTATATACTATACACAAATATACATATAAGGTGTGTACGAATACATATATATGCAAGTATATTCGCACGTTCAAGTTGAAAAAATAACTAAGTAGTCATACGCTAAAACCCATTAAATTGTTTATGTCCTTTTTAATGAGAGCAATTTCATCGAGCTCGCTTTAATGTCGCTCGTGCATATATATTTAAAGTGTTAATGTTATCAAGTTCAAGTCAGCTTAATCACAAATCTGTATTCGTATCACGTATGTATGTACATATATCCATGCCCATTTTCATATATATGTAATGTAGAACTTAGTGCTGGTTTATCTCTTATCTGGCTAATTTTTAAAGAGAACAGCTAAAAACATTGGAAAATACACACACAAAAACTATAAAAAAAAATGAACACAATAATTCAGCTTAATTTGTAGCGGTATACTGGTAAAGTATTAAGCTCATATGCCAGATGTGCGGGATTAACAGGAAAAGTTTTCGAAAAATCGTTTTAACTGGCCGACTGTCTCGGTGAGATGATATTTGATAAATCTCTTTGAAGAGTCTTTCCAACAAGAGTTAAAAATTGCTTGGAAAGCTGTTCATCGATGCGAGTCTAAAATAATATCAAATGATATCAAACATGAGAACTGTCTTATCTACGAGTATAGGTATAAACACTTTGTTGTGAGTACTTTCAGCAAGTGTTAAATTTTTTGGGTTATAAGGGTCATTAAATGCAGACATTCTCAATTCTAACAAGTTTTGTGTTATTTTGTCTGCCGTAATAAATTATAAAATTAATTTTTGCCGCATTACAGAAGAAATACTGAATGCCATACATACATAATAGCTTTATTTTCAGAGGTCTGTATATTTATATTTGAATTCCTAATCCTTTTCATCTACCGACTCTTATATGAACATAGACATTCAATTATGTACATTCAAACATACTCTAAAATTATGCGATTAATACCCGAAAGAAGAAATCCTAGGCAACTCCGAAGCGTATACAATTAAATGTATGAATTGACCCTCAAACTCATCCATTTTGGCACAAAATTGGAAGACAATAGTCTAGAACTAAGACTTTTACTGCAGTACAACATGTTCATATTAGTGGTAATAATATGGTTTTGCTAGCTACGGCAAATAATAATTATAAAAAAAAATAAAATAAAAAATATCTTTAAAAGCATAAAAACCTGAAAAAGTATCAACTTCTTCTTCTTCTTAATTGGCGCGCAACCGTCTAAACCAGGGACGTAACGGTTATAAGAGAAATAGGGTAAAAGTCATATTTAACCATTATCATGAGAAAAAAATTTTTTAGGTCCATAATAATCATTATAAAAACCAAAAAAGTGTTTTGGGCTTGAATAACCGTTATGGCAAGCAAAAAACTGTTTTGGGCCTGAATAACCGTTATTCAGATTTTTATTTTTTTTTTTTTTGGTCAGCTATAAAAGTCAAGCCTATTTCTGGATGATATTAGTATCAAATGAAAGGTGTTGAGCAGGTTATTCAAGCCCAAAACAGTTTTTGGTTGTTATAATGGTTATTAATGACCAAAAAAAATTGTTTCTCATGATAATGGTTAAAAATTCCCAAAAGAAGATAAAGGTTATTTTTGCGTAACCTTTTCAGTGGTGCCAGATTGAGGGAAATTTCCCTTTTTGAGGGATATTTCACTGCAAAATTTTTAATGAGGGAAAAAAGGGACATTTTGTTGTCGTCCATATAAAAAAAGGGATTTTTTGGTTGCAGAACTTTTTATATATCTACATATGTATAATTTATAGTATAACTTAAAATAAGCAAATCTCACACTGAAAAACTCCTAAGAGAATTTCAGAAATATTTCGGCGTAGAAGCAAAAAAAATTCTTAAACCTGCAAGCACACGTTGGCTTTCTTTACATCTTTGTATCGAAAGAATTTTGGAGTATTGTAGCCACTTAAAAGCTATTTTCGCCTGGCATCATTTGAAGATAAGCGTAAAAAAACAGAAACTATTTATGAAGAATTGGAAAGAATTCAAAACAAGGCTTATTTTAGGTTTTTTAAGTACGTTCTTAACTTTTTCAATGAATTTAATGCATTGTTCCACAGCCGAAATGTACTTATACACCAACTAGGGCAAGAAACTAAGACACTTGTGTTGAAAACTGCAAGAAATTTCTTAAAACCCGACTTTTTTACAATTCCGTGGGAATTACAGCTAAAAGTTTTGGAACATCCAACTCCATATTTACTTTACATGCATAACGTTTACACGTTGGTTATGAATGCGAAGATATTTTGTCAAATTAAAATTTGGAGGATTGTATACAAAAAAAAGTGTTTGCACTTTTATGAAGCTTCTACTTTTCACTTTTCACGTTTTCCATTTGACGGTGTTTTCGAAGAATGCCAGTTTTTAGATCCCGATATTGTTTTTGATTTCTCTAAAAACAATCGTGTATCACTTCTTGCTCTAACTAAAAAATGAAATCTTAACCCTGATCTCACAGAATCGGAATACAAAGGTATTTGTATGGTTTTAACCGAAACACAAAAAAACGATTTAAAAAAATTACCTGTTGATGTAATGTGGAGTAAAATAATAAACTTTAAAAACTATAATGACAATGTTTTGTTTCATAATCTTACGCAATTGGTTGAAATAGTACTAGAATGGGGTAACGATTCAAACGCTGAATCAGAAAGAATATTTTCAATTGTAACGGATGTTAAATGTAAAAAGCGAAACAAACTATCTAGTGATATGTTATATAGTATAAGTAAAATAAGATTTGCTTTCCAATCCAAAAATATCAATTGCTTCAACTTTAAAATCAACAAAAATTATATCCACTTGCACAATACAAACAATTTGTACCACTGAAGGATTAAAAAAACTGTATTTGCCTGTTATATATTCTTATATTACTGAAATAAATGCTTTAATTTCGGTGGGAATTTTGTGCGATTTTTTTAATTTAAAATGTGGGAAATTAGGGATTTTTTTTCCAATTTCTGTGGGAATTTTAGCGGAGATTATCTGGCATCACTGAACCTTTTCACCACACTAGAAAAAATAACCGTTATTTTCGGTCCCTGGTCTAAACGAAATCGGCCGTGTCCAATAAAGTGCGCCAGTCGTTTCTATTTCGTGCTGCATGGTGCCAAGTTGGACGAGTCAGAGATCACGTCATCTTCCCAACGCAGAGGAGTTATCAAAGTATTAACTAATCCCACTTAATTCTGTTTGGTAATAGCATGCGACCAGTTGATATCTTCATAGGACAAGCCCGATTAGAAACATACAACATTAATCCAACCATCCACTTGTGTAATGCACGTATGTAAAAGCACGTATACATGTCTATCAACTTTTGCCTCAGACAAGATAAATACTCAGCCAGACACACTGATAGCCCCAAGTGTACAGAGAAACATCAGAGGTAAAAAAAAACGATTAGGCAGCCGGCTGATGAATACAAAAGAATTCACAGCCGCGTGTGTTTGTAGATTAAGGTTAGAATAATGAATTAAAATTCGCAATAAACGTTTGAAAGTCGACCTTTTGTAGGCAGAAAAGTGGTATTACTTATCTTTGTTTTTACATGGCCGTTTTAATTCTAATTTACTTATCGTTGTTGTACAGCAGAATTTTTGTCTGGCATTGAGCTTTAAAAGTCCTGTTTCCACTTAGAAATAACTTGCTAGTGCCACTATTGTGGGTAGAGGGCAAGCCTGTGATTTAAATATAATTAAATAAAATCCTGTTATTTTTTAATAGCAGTTATCCCACGGCAGCGAGAAGCATAACCTTACGAGCGTATTTCTGCCATGAAAACCGCTTTTCACAAAAAATCGGTTCTCTGTTCGACCTAAAATTGCAAGTCCAACCAATTTGTAGAAAGGAAAAACGAAATAAGGGAGCACACCTCGAATTGGCGTTACATTGCAACATTCTTTTTCAGGCGTTGATAAGCTTTATTGAGGAAGAGGTTCCATTTCCTAGCATCGTTAATAAATAAAACAGTTCGAGAATACTCTAAACCGGGTATTCTAAGAATACTCTAAAAGAGGTATTCACTTGAACCAATAACAGCAAAAAGCGACCAAATAAAGCTTTCCACCTTCAAATTATTAAGTTCTAACTCGCTCTTATTTAGTACGTATGTATGTATGTACATACATATATTCCACTTCGACCTTTGTTACCACTATTTATTACATTACACTCATTTAATTAAGTTTCTTATTTATTAGAATAATTTATATTTTAAATTAAAATTGATTGCAGAATTTCGTAATTTTTTCCCCTGAATTCTATGCCCAGTTATTTGCATAAATTTTGCTGCACAAACGTTTCTTTAACTTTCTCTCAAAAAATGGCTTAATTTATTTAAATTCCAAATTTTCAAATGTGTACAATAAAATTGTATGTTATATACAATGGCCTTGCCTAAGTGAGCAGCAGTGTCAAGAATACAAAACTTTATGCAAGGCATTAAAAATGATTGCAAAGTAAGTAATAGCAGTCAAGTAAGAGGAATAACCTTTTTTCTGTGCCCGTCTACTAAGTAAGTCATTCATGCACAGTTGACTGTACTTTGGCTCTTTTGGTCATTGGAAGTGTGAGTGATCTCTCCGAAAAATTCTAATTAAATCAATTGCCAGTCAGCATTGTCAAAGAATGCAGTCAGTCATTCGCTCACTTGATTTTTAGAAAATTATTGCGATCTTCTTTTTTTGCAGTATGCTGTGACTAGGACTCAAAAATTAAGTCACATTCAGATTAAGTAATCATTTGTTAAGCAATTTTTAGTTAATCAAGTGATTGTAATCATTTCAACGAAGTATTAACTGAAGTCATTTGCCGTTATAAAAATTGTTATAAATAAACTTTTTTCTGACTACACCAAATGATTAATAGAGGAGGTCCATAACAAAACGCAATAATTCCACCAAAACAATTTTTTGGATAAGCGAAAAAAACTAATTTAAGTCAATAGGATATATATTTCTTTTAAACTGTTGTTGTAGTTTAATAGTTATCTAAGAACAATACAAATCATAAAAAAAAAATTTTATCTGGCAATTAGTTTTTAAGTTATCTATATATATAAAAATGGTGTAAAAAATGTTACTAACCTCATCAGATGAGAACGGCTGGGCCGATTTCTGTAAAATTTTTTGTCAGTTGTTCGTATTCTCGAGGAGATGGTTCGTACGGAAGAAAATTTTGGAAAATCTCTCCGGAAAAGTCCGAAAATTGGAAAAATCGGTGTGTATGTGTGTATGTGTGCATCTGTGGATGTGTGTCCTTTATAAACTCCCAAAGTTACCATCCGTTCTTTATGAAATATTCACAGTAGATTCATGTGGTGTTAGTGCACATAGTAGGGTATATAGAATTTCGAAAAAAAGGAAGCTTCTCGGAATACAGGCCTAAATGAAGACCCAGATCGATCCAGCAAGTCTTCGACCAATATTGGTATCAAAGGAAAGGTGTTGAACAGGCCTTCAACATAAAGTTATTTTCATTGCGATACCTAGGCCGGGTTCCCAGATATGGGTTAAAACGTGGGACCGAGTGACCCTGGAAAGTTTCTGGGCAATATTGGTAGCAAATGAAAAGCGTTGAGCAGGCTTCCACATACAGCTATTGTCATTGTGATTTCTAAGGCTGTTTCCCAGAGATGGCTAAAGTAGTGGGCCCGGATGGTGATCGACGGTCCCAGTAAGGTAAAGGTAGGTAGCTATAGGGATAGGGGTAGGGATAGGGATAGATATAGGGATAGGGATGGGGATAGGGATGGGGATAGGGAAAGGGATAGGGAAAGGGATAGGGATAGGGATAGGGATAGAGATAGAGATAGAGATAGAGATAGAGATAGAGATAGAGATAGAGAAAGAGATAGAGATAGAGATAGAGATAGAGATAGAGATAGAGATAGAGATAGAGATAGAGATAGAGATAGAGATAGAGATAGAGATAGAGATAGGGATAGGGATAGGGTAGGGATAGAGATAGGGATAGGGATAAGGATAAGGATAAGGATAAGGATAAGGATAGGGATAGGGATAGGGATAGGGATAGGGATAGGGATAGGGATAGGGATAGGGATAGGGATAGAGATAGAGATAGAGATAGAGATAGAGATAGAGATAGAGATAGAGATAGAGATAGAGATAGAGATAGAGATAGAGATAGAGATAGAGATAGAGATAGAGATAGAGATAGAGATAGAGATAGAGATAGAGATAGAGATAGAGATAGAGATAGAGATAGAGATAGAGATAGAGATAGAGATAGAGATAGAGATAGAGATAGAGATAGAGATAGAGATAGAGATAGAGATAGAGATAGAGATAGAGATAGAGATAGAGATAGAGATAGAGATAGAGATAGAGATAGAGATAGAGATAGAGATAGAGATAGAGATAGAGATAGAGATAGAGATAGAGATAGAGATAGAGATAGAGATAGAGATAGAGATAGAGATATAGATAGAGATAGAGATAGAGATAGAGATAGAGATAGAGATAGAGATAGAGATAGAGATAGAGATAGAGATAGAGATAGAGATAGAGATAGAGATAGAGATAGAGATAGAGATAGAGATAGAGATAGAGATAGAGATAGAGATAGAGATAGAGATAGAGATAGGGAAAGGGATAGGGATAGGGATAGGGAAAGGGTAGGGATAGAGATAGAGATAGGGATAGGGATAAGGATAAGGATAAGGATAAGGATAAGGATAGGGATAGGGATAGGGATAGGGATAGGGATAGGGATAGGGATAGGGATAGGGATAAAGATAGAGATAGAGATAGAGATAGAGATATAGATAGGGATAGGGATAGGGATAGGGATAGGGATAAAGATAGAGATAGAGATAGAGATAGAGATAGAGATAGAGATATAGATAGAGATAGAGATAGAGATAGAGATAGAGATAGAGATAGAGATAGAGATAGAGATAGAGATAGAGATAGAGATAGAGATAGAGATAGAGATAGAGATAGAGATAGAGATAGAGATAGAGATAGAGATAGAGATAGAGATAGAGATAGAGATAGAGATAGAGATAGAGATAGAGATAGAGATAGAGATAGAGATAGAGATAGAGATAGAGATAGAGATATAGATAGAGATAGAGATAGAGATAGAGATAGAGATAGAGATAGAGATAGAGATAGAGATAGAGATAGAGATAGAGATAGAGATAGAGATAGAGATAGAGATAGAGATAGAGATAGAGATAGAGATAGAGATAGAGATAGAGATAGAGATAGAGATAGAGATAGAGATAGAGATAGAGATAGAGATAGAGATAGAGATAGAGATAGAGATAGAGATAGAGATAGAGATATAGATAGAGATAGAGATAGAGATAGAGATAGAGATAGAGATAGAGATAGAGATAGAGATAGAGATAGAGATAGAGATAGAGATAGAGATAGAGATAGAGATAGAGATAGAGATAGAGATAGAGATAGAGATAGAGATAGAGATAGAGATAGAGATAGAGATAGAGATAGAGATAGAGATAGAGATAGAGATAGAGATAGAGATAGAGATAGAGATAGAGATATAGATAGAGATAGAGATAGAGATAGAGATAGAGATAGAGATAGAGATAGAGATAGAGATAGAGATAGAGATAGAGATAGAGATAGAGATAGAGATAGAGATAGAGATAGAGATAGAGATAGAGATAGAGATAGAGATAGAGATAGAGATAGAGATAGAGATAGAGATAGAGATAGAGATAGAGATAGAGATAGAGATAGAGATAGAGATAGAGATAGAGATAGAGATAGAGATAGAGATAGAGATAGAGATAGAGATAGAGATAGAGATAGAGATAGAGATAGAGATAGAGATAGAGATAGAGATAGAGATAGAGATAGAGATAGAGATAGAGATAGAGATAGAGATATAGATAGAGATAGAGATAGAG
Source organism: Urophora cardui (assembly GCA_960531455.1). Lineage (NCBI taxonomy): Eukaryota > Metazoa > Arthropoda > Insecta > Diptera > Tephritidae > Urophora > Urophora cardui. The sequence continues at coordinate 113,304,482 of OY482670.1, read as the reverse complement.
ATAGAGATAGAGATAGAGATAGAGATAGAGATAGAGATAGAGATAGAGATAGAGATAGAGATAGAGATAGAGATAGAGATAGAGATAGAGATAGAGATAGAGATAGAGATAGAGATAGAGATAGAGATAGAGATAGAGATAGAGATAGAGATAGAGATAGAGATAGAGATAGAGATAGAGATAGAGATAGAGATAGAGATAGAGATAGAGATAGAGATAGAGATAGAGATAGGGATAGGGATAGGGTAGGGATAGAGATAGGGATAGGGATAAGGATAAGGATAAGGATAAGGATAAGGATAGGGATAGGGATAGGGATAGGGATAGGGATAGGGATAGGGATAGGGATAGGGATAGAGATAGAGATAGAGATAGAGATAGAGATAGAGATAGAGATAGAGATAGAGATAGAGATAGAGATAGAGATAGAGATAGAGATAGAGATAGAGATAGAGATAGAGATAGAGATAGAGATAGAGATAGAGATAGAGATAGAGATAGAGATAGAGATAGAGATAGAGATAGAGATAGAGATAGAGATAGAGATAGAGATAGAGATAGAGATAGAGATAGAGATAGAGATAGAGATAGAGATAGAGATAGAGATAGAGATAGAGATAGAGATAGAGATAGAGATAGGGAAAGGGAAAGGGATAGGGATAGGGATAGGGAAAGGGTAGGGATAGAGATAGAGATAGGGATAGGGATAAGGATAAGGATAAGGATAAGGATAAGGATAGGGATAGGGATAGGGATAGGGATAGGGATAGGGATAGGGATAGGGATAGGGATAGGGATAGGGATAGGGATGGTGATAGGGATAAAGATTGAGATTGAGATTAAGATTGAGACCGAAATAGAGATAGGGATTGAGATAGAGATAGGGATCGGGGGAAGTAGGTTTGTCGCGGCGAATATAACTATAACTTTTATTCAGAGAATAGACAATTTTTTGTTATCATTATGTAGTCATTAAGATGGACTCTAAGATAATCGTAGCAATACGGTAATCAAAGACTTTTCTTTAGGCTTCATGGGAATAAATTTTAGCAGAACAACGTCTGCCGGGTCAGCTAGTTTAGATTAAAAAAATGGAAATGTTGCGTTTTGGTCCGTCCAATAGTATTTATTTCATTTTGTTCTGAACATGTATGGAAATGTTGCGTTTTGATATAAACTAGGTTTGGAATTTTGGCTTTTTGCTTTAAATAATTTTTTTTTGATTTTAATTGCTTATACATATTCTATAGGAAAATTAAAAACTGTTTTATATCAACAGTTTTTATTGCATTTAAATCACTATATTAACATACATACAAGTATTACAATAAATTCACATTATATTACACTTTCATTGCAGTGTCCTCCTCCAAACAATCACATAAAGTTATATCATCTGTTCCATTGCCACTATTTCCCTGCTGATCTAAAAATATCTTGGTATAATACTCCAACTCAGAAATTTTGGACCACTGTTCGCCATAATGTTTTTCCAATAGTTTATCTTTCTTCTTTTCTGACTTTATTGCTACACCAATATCAATTCCATCAAGCAAACGAGGGGGTACTTTGCCTCTTTCAAGATAGCTGGTAAATTTTTATTTACCTTCAACTTTATACGTCTCAAAAGTTTTCTCTACACACTTCTGTTGATTTAGGGAGAGTTTAAAATAAATTCTTTTCATACTCTGAATGCCGGTTATGGGACGGTAGTTTTCTGCCAACATTTTTAAATCTTTAAGATGCCAATCCTCTCCTAAAATCTTAACTTGCCCATGCGCAGAATAAACTTTGTGGTAACTTTCTTTAACAAAAATAGTAGTATTTTTCCTCAAATCTTTTTCAACACGTCCAAAACTCGATCAGCTGGCAAAAAACTATGACCTCGGACAGGAAAATATAATTCTATTTGTTTTAGCTGTTTAGGTGCACTGTTTAACATCCAATGCATTAAGGCATGTATAATATGCATATTTTTGTTTTGTCCACCACAGCCGTCGCAAAAAAGTCGTAAAAAAATACATAATAATTGTTGCCGCTTGAATATTAAGATTGCTTTACAAAACATACAGAGTGGTACAAATCTATTGCCGTTGTTGGTACTCGTAAAATTCATTTGTTTCATAAGCGTCTCACTTCAGAAAATTTATTAATGTTTAAATAATTAATTATTATTATTATGCACGACACTGTGTAATTGTGATTGCAATAATGCAGCGTCTATGTATAGCATATTTTTCAATTTGATTAATTTATTTATGTATTTGCCTCACTTCCATTAAAAATCCTACTTTCTTTATCAACAAACCTCATTCAGTTTATTTTATCAACTAAAACATATCATCAAAACAACAGCCGGCCCGCCGACTCGGAACAATCGCAAAAACATCTCGCTTGTGTAGTCGAGATGTCATCGAAACAACCTAAGACTCGCCGACTCGGAACAATCGCAAAAACATCTCGCTTGTGTAGTCGAGATGTCATCGAAACAACCTCCGACTCGCCGACTCGGAACAATCGCAAAAACATCTCGATTGTGTAGTCGAGGAGCGAGTCAACTTTTGACTCGATTGTGATTTTGCAACGATGGCGATTCTCTCGATTGTCTAAACATCTCGGACTCGCCCATCACTACTAAACAACGACTGAATCACAGAGCGTAAGCCTATGTGTGTTATACTCATTAACTCACGTGAGTCGATTTGCCGGGCCTTGATCTACTCTAATTCTTACTTCTATGTAGATATGTACATATATATGTTCGGCTAACTACGAACCGATGCAGATACACGAATCGGTCGCTTGGGCTATGTTAGTGGTCACTTTGAAAGTACTCCAACTTACACAAATGGAGCATATAATCCAATGATTTTTGCAGGGCATATGTTCATATCTCAGCAAACACAGTCTCTAACGTTAGAAATTTTGTCGAGATTATCTTAGATAACTAGTGTAATTCTCTATATATTCTCAAATCGATAACTAGGGTTGAAAACTACACTAGGATTCGATTAGCGAGTGATTAGAGAAGGAGCCAAATCTCACGCCTTTTATCAATTCTCAATATATTTCTGTGATATATTGAATATACATACATATATTGAAATTAGATACTAAAAAATGGCAAAGTTAGTATTACCGTAGTACAATGTCTTCCATTAAAAAGTTCAAGAAGTACCTTAAATTTAAATAATAAGACTGAATTTTGTTTAAATTTCAGTTCTTATAAATGTGGTAAACATATACATGTCAATATAATATATTATATTATGTACATATATAATCATATGCAATTTAGGCACATATTGCGTTAATAAAATCTAAACAATGAAAAAATCATGTAAAAGGAGACAAAGCTTTGTTTTTCATTTCAATTGGAAGTATTTGCAAATTCTGATTAGAATCTCATTAGAGAACTATATTAGAATTCGATTCGAGAATTATAATTTTCTCGATTTGAGAATTAGGTACCCTTTTGTTTGAGAACGCTATGATTCTCGATAGATTTTCGAGTCGTCCTCTAACGTTAGAGGTTTGAGAATGAGGCTAATTCTCGAGTCATTCTCAAATCGCTAACTAACCTCAGTGTTTGTAGGGATAATACATATGTATGTATGCATACCCTGCAAAAATTCCGAGTACTCCATTCGCTAACCCATGGAGTGCTCGCTATGGACCAACCGATTACTCCATAACTTGCCACATTTCATACAAAAAATATGGTCCATTTAACATTGCATGTCATTGCAATGGAGTATATACTCCAGTCCCGCATAACAATCATATTAATCCATGGAGTACCTATATTGGATTAATTGATGGAGTACCTAACAGTTAGCCGAACATAACAAAAACCAAATGTTTATCGCGACGACGACGAATGACGTGTATACATTCAAACATATGTATGTATGTAGCTATGTATGGATACACATATCGTCTTCGTCGCGATAAAAATTTGGTTTTTGTTATGTTCGGCTAACTACGAACCGATGCAGATACATGAATCGGTCGTTTGGGCTATGTTAGTGGTCACTTTGAAAGTACTCCAACTTACCACACATGGACCAAATAATCCAATGATTTTTGCAGGGTATGCACCCAAGTGCCTACCCAGCAGAATTTGAGGTAAGGAGGTGCATATTCAGTAGAATATTCATTATGAAAAATACCCTGAAACTAAGTTCAAAATTCATTGCTGAAAAAACAACTGAACACGCAGTGAAGACATCAGGTGTACTGAAATACATGCTATGGAAGTTCTCCCTGCGTATTCAGGCCTTTTTTCCTACAGAAACTCTCCCTTCTCGTTCAGCAGGTTTTAGGTAGTTGATTTTCGACGCCACCTTTATATAAAAACGAAAGGGAAATTTCAGATTTTAGAACTACATCTCTACTGAATATTCAGTAGGAAATACCCAGCAGTATTTGAGGTAAGGAGCTGCATATTCAGTAGAATATTCATTATGAAAAATAGCCTGAAACTAAGTTCAAAATTCATTGCTGAAAAAATTACTGAACACGCAGTGAAGACATCAGGTGTACTGAAATACATGCTATGGAAGTTCTCCCTGCGTATTCAGGCCTTTTTTCCTACAGAAACTCTCCCTTCTCGTTCGGCAGTTTTTAGGTAGTTGATTTTCGACGCCACCTCTATATAAAAACGAAAGGGAAAGTTCAGATATTAGAACTACATCTCTACTGAATATTCAGTAGGAAATATGTGCTGTTTTCCAGCTGATAAATACTGCAGGGATATGCACATACATACATATGTATGTATGTATGTACGTACGGCCTAGCACAAACGTAAATACGACAATCAGAAATATGTATATACATATGTACATACATATATACATATTTGGCGTCAGCATACAATTTGGCTGTTGTTGCACTTTTGGTGCATTTTATACATTTTTGTGTTTTAAGTTACCGAGAATGTACTTGAATATTTCTGATATGCTACAGTATTTTTGATTCTAAATAAATTTTTGATTCGAATCAAATTATTTGATTCGAATCAAAGATATTTTTTGAATCAAGAATCAAAAAAGATTTTTGATTCTTTTGAGAAATGAATCACAAATCAAATTTATCTTTGATTTGAAAATGGTTTGAATCACGAATCAAAGGGTATTTTTGATTCTTTTGAGAAAAGAATCACAAATCAAATTTATCTTTGATTTGAAAACAGTTTGAATCACCAATCAGAGGGTATTTTTGATTCTTTTGAGAAATGAATCACAAATAAAAATTATCTTTGATTTGAAAATAGTTTGAATCACGAATCAAGTTGTTTCTTTATTTGAAAGTTGATTTTAAATCAAAATTGATTCGAATCACGCAACGCTGACTGAGCCCTTCCTAATGTGCCAATAAAGCAGAGCCAACGCAAATAGCACCTCTTCCAGCTTGATCTTCTGTCCAGGTATAAAACACCGGATCCTTAGATTTCATATCGACAACACAAAGAGTATAGTAGCCTATTTGCCTTGAATAAAAAGCTTCTTGAATAGGAGTACGTGGCAATGGTTGGACTTGCTGCATATCGAAACACAAGCTCACAGATCTAGGAGGCTCATCTCTTGCAATTTCATAAAAAGAATTGGCTCTTAGCTTGTGAGTCCTTTGTTCAGTAATGAGCTGCTGTTTTAAGTCCAAATTTTGTTCCATTTTGATTTTTTGTTTATTTAATACGCATTGAGCACACACATCTGTTGCAGGGGAAGAGAATCCTATGTTAAGAGTATTGAAAATATTCCAAAAATATGTTTTTTTAACTTTCAGTGAATTATCTACTGAATCATTATAAATCCCCCATAATTTCCTTATATTAAGTTCTGGTGAAAGATAGCATCTTTTAGATTTATTTCTGTTGTAATGGCTCTCTTTCGCTGGTAAGTTTTTTAGGAATTTTAGCACACTTTCTCTCTTTGGTTTAAACCGAGATGTGAGCCTATCCCCACCTCTGTTCTCTTTAAGAATGTAACCATGAAAAATAGCTTGTGCAACAGTATTCACTCTCCGGCCTGTAACCGACAATGCTTTCAGAAAAAAGGCATGACACACCCTCTCTTTTTTGTTTTTGTGTTGCAAAAAATAGTTGCATGAGAAAGTCTTTTTTTAACACGCTTTTATTAGCTTCACCTGTATGTATGTATGTATGTATGTATGTATGTATGTAACTTCATCCCATCCTAAAAGTTGCAACATTTAACTCAATCATTATTTTTTTGAAACATTCACTTTACTTTTATTGTGTTCTCTATTCTATTATTTCTATTGTCCTCCGGATTCGAAACCATACATATGTATGCAAAGCAAGAACTGTTTTTCTTTGTTCAAATTCTATTATAGGTTATATATTATTTGATAATTACCAAAATAGGTTATTTTTTCGCTGTTGGTTTCTTGGTAACTTTCACATGTGTTTGGCAATTTTTATTTTCTCAAGAAGTTGTTTACTATTTTTAACACGCTTTTATTTCGTTTAGGCTTCATTTTTGAGCTCTCATGACCAATGTTTTTTTTTTTTTTATAAGGAAAAAATGTATGTGAAAAATTAATATTTTTGGTAGAAGTTATAAATACATATGTATGTAGATCTATTTCGGAGATCACCACATCCCTTCATCAGACTTCTTTTTACTTTTATTCTTGCGTCCGCATAAAACATCCTTTAATGAAAAATCCTTTAATGAAAAATTTCACTAAAAAGTTAAAAATAAATAATAGCCGCTGTGGTGTAGTGGGTAGAGTGCTCGCCTGCTATGCCAGAGGTCTCGGGTTCAAACCACGGTCCGAGCAAAATACCAAAAAATTTTTCTAATTAGTAAAAATCCAATTATTGGATTTTTTAAGAGCAGCGGTCACCTCTCGGCAGTGGGCGGCATACCCTCCGAGTGTATTTCTGCCATGAAAAAGCTTCTCACAAAAAATGCATTCGCCGTTCGGAGCCGGCATAAAACTGTAGGTCCACCCAATTAGTAGGAAAAACAAAAAGGAGCATACCTCGAATTGGGAGAGAAGCTCGGCCATAAAACTCGTCAGAGTTATAATAGCGCCATTGTATTATTATTATAATAGCTTAAAAAAACTAAAAAACACGCTTTAATCTTAAAAATCGTACTAAAAATTGAGAAATAATTTAATTAGAAACAAAATGATGAACGAAAATATAAGTATTTAAGGAAAAGCGTGCGGGTGCTCAATAATATTTCGATTCATACAACTAGTACAAAAATATACATACATACCTAGTTGCGAAATTAAAGAGTACGTTATATGAAATCTCAAAAAAGTCAAAATAAAAATATTAGTAAAAAAAACAGCGATTTTAAATATTTTTTGACATACTGAGCACCCGACGCTTTTCCTTAAATACTTATATTTTCGTTCATCATTTTGTTTCTAATTAAATTATTTCTCAATTTTTAGTACGATTTTTAAGATTAAAGCGTGTTTTTTAGTTTTTTTCAGCTATTATTTATTTGTATTGTGGGGTATACTTGTGGCGCTTGGGTACATATGCAACCATCAGCCGTGTCAAATATTGATCCTGATCAACTTTTGATTTATTTTTATATAACAGCTCATGATTGCGAATAATTAAATGGGAATTGAACTTCCCACATTTGTAACCACTGTTTTCTTTGTGACTGCACGGTTTGTAAAATGACAAAGCTAACGGATCCTTATCAGCATATCTGCGAAAAAATGTTAACTTTTATAGATAAGAAAACATACCAAGACATTAAAAAATTACTTTTTATGACGGTTTGCACGTCTATTATTAATTCTCTGTATAGGATCACTTCTTCTTTTCCCGACGTTTATACTTCCCACTGTTGCTTCTGCCATAGATGATTTTTGTAAAATTCACTATTTTTATGAAAAAATGGTGTAACCAACTATAATATAGTTCTTACTGGTTCACAGTTATTTTAGAGTTACCACTGTTGAACTATATATTACCTTAATATGCGTACTTGGAATTAGAACACTCGAGAACACGTTTAGATTGGATGCGTATATTTCCAGAATGAAAAATTGTAATGCATTCCAAAGTTTTCTCAAAATATTTAGCATAAAAAGAATTGACAAATGTGTTTACAATATTAAATGCATAGCTGGGGAACTTCGATTAGAATTAGAAATCATTACGATAAGAAAAATTAAGTAATCTAATCATTAGATTTTTTTTGATTCTTTATATTTTGATTACTAATTTTGAAAGCTAATCAAAAATCTAATGGCGATTAGCGACGATTAGCAAATCTAATCAAAACTAATAAAAATAAAAATCAATTGGATTTCTCGATTAGTTTTGATTAAATTTGATTAGATCAACTGTTTTGAAATATTTTTTTTTTGTCATTTAATTCATAAAGTATAATATATAATACAATGGCGCTTAAAATCACTTGATGTAAAAGGAGACAGATTCAGCTCATCGGAAAGCTTATTCAATTTGTCTTTGTACTGTAGTAACTTCACGATTGCAAATATTTCAAAATAGTTGATCTAATCAAATCTAATCAAAACTAGTCGAGAAATCTAATCGATTTTATTTTTGATTAGTTTTGATTAGATATGCCAATCGTCACTAATCGTGATTAGATTTCTGATTAGTTCTAATCTAATCAAAAAGTAGTCGATTAGAATAGCCATCTAATCCTAATTAATCAATTAGGATTAAAAAAAAAGTTTCTAATCCGATTAGTAATCATTAGGATTACTAATCATTATTCCCCAGCTATGATTAAATGCAAAGTAGTTATTCACAAAGGTAGTTTAATCAAAGAATATTTCTAACAACCATAAAAATAAAATTAATTTAAATGGATAGATATGGAAATGTTTCATTTTGGTCTGAACTAATATTTTTGGTATTGAATAACAGTAAAATTATTGACCTTTGGTATGTTTTATAGCAATGGTTACATAGGTTTTAATGCGTAGAATTGGATTTAGTTAAAAAACCAAAATATTTGAAAAGTGGAATTATTGCGTTTTGTTATGGACCTCCTCAATAGTCGAAAATTACAATAAAATTTAGAACTTAATTTTTTTTACTATTTATTCAAAATATGGCTGCAATGGCTGCATTCAAAAATTGAAATCGTTCAATGCATATTCCACTGATTTCAATCGTACCTAAAAGATTACATCACTTATAAATCTGTTTTCAATGAAAAGTTCCAAAAAAAAACACTGTACCATGCCATTTATCATTTAATTTTACGAGCTGAATTTCAATTTACTTTTAACCGGGCCGAACAAAAGATCCTCGACGATAAACTTTACACCTAAAGGCAGTGAAAGGAAAAACCAACGTTTAGTAGAAGAGCAAATAATGTAATGTATATATATTTAATAAGAGAAAATAAGAAATTTAATGCAAATTCACACATATTGCCACCCACAAGAATGGCGAAAAAAAGTAAATAAAAAAGGCCACTTTACGCCTAAACCACACACTGACACAAAACCATATGTACATATACATGCAAATGCGCACACACCCACGCCAGAGGCAATTGCTCAACTTGCCAGCACAGCAAAAATGCTAATTTCAAAATAAGTTACGATAAAAATCTGTTTAACGAAGTGGTCAACCCCCAACACTTCTCTCCACAGAAATAATTTAAAAAAGTAAAAAAAAATAGCGAAAAGAAAAGGAACGCATATGACGTAACAAAACCTACATATATAAATATGTACCCTGCAGCGAAAACGTGAACTGCTATGCAAGTAAACTAGTTGATCAACTGGTAGGAGACAGAAAAAAACATACCAGTTTGCTTTCTATTAGTTGTTCAGCTGGTATGCAAAGGACAAATTGGATGTGTTTCCTCGGTTCGTCGATTTCACTACGGCTTTGCATATTTCTACAATTCTCAAACGATTAGTGAAGCACTTGGTATAAAGAGTTTATTATGTTCATCTTCACTTTTATGAAATGAAATGTTGCCGTTTGTCTGAATAAGTCCTAGGAAAATACTAGTTGACTACTTATGTTTTCCGATCCCTCAGGTTTTTTCATTTTTATTTATTTATTTTACTTATTAAATAATTTTTTACATTTTTATAAAAAAAAATTAAATTAAAAAAAAAAACTTTAGTCACCTGACTCCGACGAGATTCGAACTCGCGACCTGCTCGATTCGAAGCCAGACGCCCTACCAACGCGCCATCGCATCTCTTGTGTTGAGCATGTCAAAAGCTGCACTTCAAATGTATATGTGAACTAACTTTTTTTGGTATGTGTTCGACTGGTATTTAACTGGTATGAGCTGATGCAGAAGAAGACAATTGCCATTTCGTAGGACATTAACACACGAAAAATACCAGATGTTTACATGGGAAATTTACAGTCGGGCAAGTAGTTGACTGTACCCTGCAAACTGGTATAATTCTAGTTTGCAACTGGTTACTTTCGTTGCAGGGTACTTACATACATGCATACTTACGAATACATACATGTATATGGGCATTCTGCCAGCCATTTGTTACAATCATTTGTCGCGCGTTCTTCGTCTTGTACCCACCCACTTAGGAAAACATACGGAAATGCGCCCACACACACACACCAATGCATTCAGACGCTACTCAACAAGGCACTTGAAATTGTCAAAAAACATTTAGCAACATTTGAGCGCACTTGAGCACACTTTAAAAATGCCATGCCAGCCAGCCACTCATCGCGGTTTTCCCTTAAATGAAACCTCAGCTCACACCAGCCGCGTCGCCCCATTCACACGTTTCACCTCATCTCGTGCATTCTACCAGCACCTCTTCAATTCCCATCTTACCAGCGCGCACTCCCACCTCAGCTGTATCTTTCTACTTAGGAATTCATACGATTGCCGGCATACGTCGTGTTTGGTTACTTCGTTGTCACATTTGTTTGCATTGTTGTTATTTTGTTTGGTTTGGTTTGGTTTTTCTTTTCTTCTTTTTTCCTTGTACACTTTCTTTGATGGCAGTAAACGACAGCGGTTGGTCGGTGCAAAGGAAATAGTGTCGCATTCCCACCAACCAACCACGAGATTACAAGTGGCGAATAACTGCTTGCCCAAAATTGTGTACTACAGCTACGGACTACATAGCTTACTACATCAGCTGACGACTGATTTTGTGGCAACGCTCGAAAATGTGAACACAATGGTGTAGCTCAGTGTATCTCATATATGTCATCTTTTTTATATTTTTGTACAGGGGATTCCTTAAATTCCATAAAAACTTTTTATTTTTTACAAGTTCAATTCATTTTTCCGTTTCTTCGTCCTTCATTTCGAATTTCCGTCATTAAAAAATTGAGCTGTCACATTGTAGCGCGCTACAAAGTTAAAGTTAACTCTACTTCTACTACAGCCACAACTACACGCTACAGACACAGCTACACATTGTGGGCATTGCAATGCAATTGTACTGTTTTAACTTTTGACAGCTCTTACTACGTACTACAGCCACACCATTCTGGGCAAGCAGTAAGTAGTATTTACTTTGTGTGTGCCACCAACGGGCGCCATCGCCCCTGTTGAGCTCCAACTCAAAAGCACCACAACAAAAGATTAAAAACTACACGCTCCGATTAGTAGAAAGTAAGAAACTCAAGAATAGAGGCACACACTTGCATACATACTTGCTCAAAACAGTTTGTATGACCTTGGGGAAGTGCCGTAGGCGTAGCGGTTTAAATGGCTAGCCACCTAACAGCGGCAATGTTGACTTTGGCGCCACAGCGAGAGGAAGTTCAAGAATAAAGACGTTAACGTTTAATACACTATGAGCAAAAAGTAGCGAGAGGGAATATAAATTGTGTGTATGTAATTGGCAAAGCAAAGTGTCTTAAAGCCCGTCTCCACATAACTTGTTTCACCAAAGAAACATGTAGCAAAACATCTCGCTAAATAACCCGTCTCCACGTGGCTGATCGTGATTCAGTTTAACATTTCTCTTTCTTGCTCTTCTTAAATGTTTGTATGCTTGCTTATTTTTGCATTTTTGTTTTGGTCTGTGTGAGATTTCGATAGATTTTCGATACAAAATTAGAGAAGACATCGATATCATCGAGGTTGGCAAGATGATTCAGAATGAAACAGTGTTTCAATCTTCACTCGCTCTCAGAAATTTGAATGGAAATTAGCGAGTTTCGGCACTGGTTTCCGTGTCGAAACAAGATTGAGAGGGAAAATGCAGAAAAAAAAGAGCGAAGCACGTTTTGTGGAGACATGGTATAGTACTATAGATATTTTATTTTGTTGTTCTGTTCGAGAAACCAACTATCAACTCTGGAGTATTTACGATGCGTTAAAAAATAAGATAATTTCGGACAAGAAACGTAATTAATTTAAATATCGACTTTTCTAAAGAAACCATAGTTAAATTAACCCTTGACCTCGCCATGAACATTCTTTCAAAGAAACACGGGGGAAACATTCTAGAAAACCAGTCATAATTTCTTTAGAGATTTTGGCTCAAAAGTGCTGATCGAACAACATAACCGCATAAGTCTTTGGCGAAGAAATTCCCACGCTGTTCTCGATTATGTTTTTGCTTAGTTCAAATTCAAGAACAGTTACAATTAATAAATTTAAAATAAATTTTGAAACAGAATATATGTAAATACATACATACATGCTACATATATGTAGGAATAGTGAACTAACTGCTCACTATGCGATGACAAGACTTTCTTCGTCGACTTGTTCTGCTTTGCTTTTGCTCTTGCTCCTCTTACTTACACAAGTACTTATATAAGTTTCCGTATACTCTTTTGCTTTTTCCTATAATATTAAATTGTGTGGACATTTTCCCCTTTCCCTTCAGTGGTTTATATTACTTTGATGATCCTAAACTTTTAAAACTCACGAGCTACAAAAAACCATCACAAACAAGAAAAGCAAAGAAAGTGAAAAAAGAAAAATAAAAAAAAAATAAAAATAAAAATAAAGAAAAAGAAAAAGAAAAATAAAAATAAAAAGAAAATGAACAAGAAAAAGGAAAGCAAAAAGAAAAAAAGAAAAAAAGAAAAAGAAAAAGAAAAAGAAAAAGCAAAAAAAAGCAAAGGTAAAAGATAAAAGATAAAGATAAAGATAAAGATAAAGATAAAGATAAAGATAAAGATAAAGATAAAGATAAAGATAAAGATAAAGATAAAGATAAAGATAAAGATAAAGATAAAGATAAAGATAAAGATAAAGATAAAGATAAAGATAAAGATAAAGATAAAGATAAAGATAAAGATAAAGATAAAGATAAAGATAAAGATAAAGATAAAGATAAAGATAAAGATAAAGATAAAGATAAAGATAAAGATAAAGATAAAGATAAAGATAAAGATAAAGATAAAGATAAAGATAAAGATAAAGATAAAGATAAAGATAAAGATAAAGATAAAGATAAAGATAAAGATAAAGATAAAGATAAAGATAAAGATAAAGATAAAGATAAAGATAAAGATAAAGATAAAGATAAAGATAAAGATAAAGATAAAGATAAAGATAAAGATAAAGATAAAGATAAAGATAAAGATAAAGATAAAGATAAAGATAAAGATAAAGATAAAGATAAAGATAAAGATAAAGATAAAGATAAAGATAAAGATAAAGATAAAGATAAAGATAAAGATAAAGATAAAGATAAAGATAAAGATAAAGATAAAGATAAAGATAAAGATAAAGATAAAGATAAAGATAAAGATAAAGATAAAGATAAAGATAAAGATAAAGATAAAGATAAAGATAAAGATAAAGATAAAGATAAAGATAAAGATAAAGATAAAGATAAAGATAAAGATAAAGATAAAGATAAAGATAAAGATAAAGATAAAGATAAAGATAAAGATAAAGATAAAGATAAAGATAAAGATAAAGATAAAGATAAAGATAAAGATAAAGATAAAGATAAAGATAAAGATAAAGATAAAGATAAAGATAAAGATAAAGATAAAGATAAAGATAAAGATAAAGATAAAGATAAAGATAAAGATAAAGATAAAGATAAAGATAAAGATAAAGATAAAGATAAAGATAAAGATAAAGATAAAGATAAAGATAAAGATAAAGATAAAGATAAAGATAAAGATAAAGATAAAGATAAAGATAAAGATAAAGATAAAGATAAAGATAAAGATAAAGATAAAGATAAAGATAAAGATAAAGATAAAGATAAAGATAAAGATAAAGATAAAGATAAAGATAAAGATAAAGATAAAGATAAAGATAAAGATAAAGATAAAGATAAAGATAAAGATAAAGATAAAGATAAAGATAAAGATAAAGATAAAGATAAAGATAAAGATAAAGATAAAGATAAAGATAAAGATAAAGATAAAGATAAAGATAAAGATAAAGATAAAGATAAAGATAAAGATAAAGATAAAGATAAAGATAAAGATAAAGATAAAGATAAAGATAAAGATAAAGATAAAGATAAAGATAAAGATAAAGATAAAGATAAAGATAAAGATAAAGATAAAGATAAAGATAAAGATAAAGATAAAGATAAAGATAAAGATAAAGATAAAGATAAAGATAAAGATAAAGATAAAGATAAAGATAAAGATAAAGATAAAGATAAAGATAAAGATAAAGATAAAGATAAAGATAAAGATAAAGATAAAGATAAAGATAAAGATAAAGATAAAGATAAAGATAAAGATAAAGATAAAGATAAAGATAAAGATAAAGATAAAGATAAAGATAAAGATAAAGATAAAGATAAAGATAAAGATAAAGATAAAGATAAAGATAAAGATAAAGATAAAGATAAAGATAAAGATAAAGATAAAGATAAAGATAAAGATAAAGATAAAGATAAAGATAAAGATAAAGATAAAGATAAAGATAAAGATAAAGATAAAGATAAAGATAAAGATAAAGATAAAGATAAAGATAAAGATAAAGATAAAGATAAAGATAAAGATAAAGATAAAGATAAAGATAAAGATAAAGATAAAGATAAAGATAAAGATAAAGATAAAGATAAAGATAAAGATAAAGATAAAGATAAAGATAAAGATAAAGATAAAGATAAAGATAAAGATAAAGATAAAGATAAAGATAAAGATAAAGATAAAGATAAAGATAAAGATAAAGATAAAGATAAAGATAAAGATAAAGATAAAGATAAAGATAAAGATAAAGATAAAGATAAAGATAAAGATAAAGATAAAGATAAAGATAAAGATAAAGATAAAGATAAAGATAAAGATAAAGATAAAGATAAAGATAAAGATAAAGATAAAGATAAAGATAAAGATAAAGATAAAGATAAAGATAAAGATAAAGATAAAGATAAAGATAAAGATAAAGATAAAGATAAAGATAAAGATAAAGATAAAGATAAAGATAAAGATAAAGATAAAGATAAAGATAAAGATAAAGATAAAGATAAAGATAAAGATAAAGATAAAGATAAAGATAAAGATAAAGATAAAGATAAAGATAAAGATAAAGATAAAGATAAAGATAAAGATAAAGATAAAGATAAAGATAAAGATAAAGATAAAGATAAAGATAAAGATAAAGATAAAGATAAAGATAAAGATAAAGATAAAGATAAAGATAAAGATAAAGATAAAGATAAAGATAAAGATAAAGATAAAGATAAAGATAAAGATAAAGATAAAGATAAAGATAAAGATAAAGATAAAGATAAAGATAAAGATAAAGATAAAGATAAAGATAAAGATAAAGATAAAGATAAAGATAAAGATAAAGATAAAGATAAAGATAAAGATAAAGATAAAGATAAAGATAAAGATAAAGATAAAGATAAAGATAAAGATAAAGATAAAGATAAAGATAAAGATAAAGATAAAGATAAAGATAAAGATAAAGATAAAGATAAAGATAAAGATAAAGATAAAGATAAAGATAAAGATAAAGATAAAGATAAAGATAAAGATAAAGATAAAGATAAAGATAAAGATAAAGATAAAGATAAAGATAAAGATAAAGATAAAGATAAAGATAAAGATAAAGATAAAGATAAAGATAAAGATAAAGATAAAGATAAAGATAAAGATAAAGATAAAGATAAAGATAAAGATAAAGATAAAGATAAAGATAAAGATAAAGATAAAGATAAAGATAAAGATAAAGATAAAGATAAAGATAAAGATAAAGATAAAGATAAAGATAAAGATAAAGATAAAGATAAAGATAAAGATAAAGATAAAGATAAAGATAAAGATAAAGATAAAGATAAAGATAAAGATAAAGATAAAGATAAAGATAAAGATAAAGATAAAGATAAAGATAAAGATAAAGATAAAGATAAAGATAAAGATAAAGATAAAGATAAAGATAAAGATAAAGATAAAGATAAAGATAAAGATAAAGATAAAGATAAAGATAAAGATAAAGATAATGAAAAAGAAAAAGAAAAAGAAAAAGAAAAAGAAAAAGAAAAAGAAAACGAAAACGAAAAAGAGAAAGAGAAAGAAAAAGAAAAAGAAAAAGAAAAAGAAAAAGAAAAGGAAAAAGAAAAAAAAAATAAAAAAATAAAAATAAAGAAACAGAAAAAGAAAAAGAGAAAGAAAATTAAAAAAAGGAAAAAAAGGAAAAGAAAAAGAAAAAGAAAATGAAAAGGAAAAGGAGAAAGAAAAAGAAAAAAAGAAAAAAATGGAAAGTCAAAAGAAGCACAACAACAGTTATAATTGGAACTTTCTTGTTCATCCTTCCATCATTCATGAATTGAAGAAAAAAAGAAAAAGGTAGTAGAAAACGTCCGGGACTAAATTACATCTTTTTTTACCAAATTAAAAAAAAGTGTATTTTATGTAATTATGGGGGAATAAGTGAAAGAAACGTTGCTTTATTCCAGGGCTGCTCACCTCATAGGCACTCAAAGCACAATTGTTTTTGTTTTGTTCCGAATCATAGGCACAATTTTCTTTGCACTCCCATAAGCACCCAGATATAAAAAAATTGTATATGTATGTGCCTATGATTCATATTAAATGTGCAGAGCAAAGGCACTTTGTATAGGAGCTCGAGCACTGCCGTAAAGCCCATATGACACTATATTTTTTTCTGGTATTCTACCAGGTTTTTTTGTGTGAAGGAGATGGTCAAATACAGTTTTGCATTGGTGCAAGCGAGCAAGCTATATTGAAAAAAAACCAAACAAAATACCATCTAGGCAGCTAAAAACCAACGAGCCAGCTTGTATTTCGGTAGGTTTTTTGGCATTCGGTCATTTTTTCTGACAATTGTTTCAATTTGACAACTAGAAAATAAATTATATTTAAAATAAAAAACATATGGAAATACAAATTTTAAATTTGCCTCCTGTAAGCTTCTGCTATGGCCGTAAGGGTAAAGAAGAAGTCCGGAAGAAAAATTATATTGCGTACTAGCTTCCCTTTATAACATGGAATACACAGCTATTCTGCCCTTTGAGTTTCATAACTCTTTTATTTCTGTAATTTAAATTCAAATTTCTAAAAAAATTAATTTTTTAAATAAATATTACCTGTGTTCAATAACAAAAAATTGTTACGAATTTTTCTTAAAAAGTGTCATTTTTATATGGAGATCTGTCATTTTTTACGAAAAATTCTTAAAATTTTTTTGTTATTGAACAGAGCTAATATTTTCATTCAGTTTGAAGTTTAATGTCAATCAAATTGTTTTTGAGGGAGTATTTGTCTCTTTTCAACCTACAGAAGAATTGTTTTTGTATTTTGACTTTCGGTGGGTTTTCCAAACCAAAAAAACCAAGAAAAAAATCTAGTGTCATATAGGCATAAGAAATCGAAATTTACAATAACAAATGTGTAATGAAAAAAAAAATGAAAGCACTGTAAAACATTTGTATTAAAAAAATTTTCATATAAAAAATAAAAAAAAAATTGTATATATGTGATACTATCATTTGAAAATAAATTGTAAAATAATATTTTATTGGAATTCATGAAAAAATTTAAATGAGCAAAAAAATTTTTCAGTGCATATACAAAATTTTTAGATGTATTGAGTTTTGTACATTCAATACGAGAGCGTTGAGCAGCCCTGCTTTATTCACTTCCACGTGTATGGGAAGATAAGCTCCTTTTCTTTTTTTTTCATACACAGCATTGTGTAATTGAAAAAGTCGTTAACATGAAATGTTCTTAATCTTTGCACGTGTGTTTTTTTTGTAGATTTTAATTTTACTTTCATTAATTTTTCTTTAATTTTCTCATTTACAGTTCATCACCTTTAAGGATGGCAAATTTGGTGTAAATTTTGGTGGTTATCATGCTGAAGCTGGTTTGGGTGGCCTACTCACAGGCAATGCTGCGCATGGTGGTCTCAGCGCTTCGGCTGGAACGCCAAATGGTCAGCGTGCTGGCGCCGGTTTGGGTGGCAGTGTTGATGGTATGTAAAAATAAATAAATAAAACTTAATTGTAAATAACAATTCGATTGAGTTGTAAATATTAATGTGAGAAACAAAGATGTAGCAAATTTATTTTTTATAACTAGGGTGGTGAAGTCAATGGAATGTGAATGTGTAATGTTGTAAGTTCTTATACAGATTATCCATATGGTCTTACAGAATTTTAAAAGTTTTCTTCTGCAAGGGTTAGATTGCAGTGTGTAATAGAATATTCCATTAACAACAATCTGTAAATTTTAGCACTGAATAACCACTTTTCCACCACAAGCTAATGCTGATTCCATAAAGTGAGGTACAAACTTTAATTCTTTACTTGTTTTGGAGTAGAAATCATTTGTAGTTGCATCATAAGTATGTTTTATTATTTTCAACTCTTTCAATTTTCTACACAAATTAGAAAAAACATAGGTACTCTTTTAAAAATTAGTAGTGTTTTATTTATATAGAAAATGTAAAAAATTCAACACCGATAAAATTGGTTACAAAATTGGCAGTATTTTAGATACAGATTTTCATAAGCACCTTTTACGTAGCTTTCATGTAGATAAATTCAGTTGTCTTTACCTTTACCATTATCTATGTAAATCATTAAAGGTTATTTCACTCTTTCACTTTATTTATTTCGTTTATTTGTTCTTTGTTTTTTTTTTTTTTTTCCCCCATTAAACACAGGCGGTGCCAGCGGTCTCCTATACGCCGGTGCTGAAGCAGCTCCAGATGTTGGCGCTGGTGCCGTACTTGGCGGTGATACAACCAGAGGTGGTTTTGGTGGATCTCAAGCTTTTGCCGGTGGTAAAACTGTTGCGAGTAGCAAACAACAATTCTTTCCGAATTCGCTCAATGCCGGCGCCGATGCACAAGTAGCGAATGCAGCGGCTAATGCCGCCACGGATGTTAAGCAGAAAGATACCGAGCTCGTGTACAATGTTGAGAAAATTCGACCACCGAAGAAGTATAAAATTGACAAACATCATATAGTAAGTATTAGAGAAAATACGTATATATGTACATATGTATTAATGTGAATGGACAGAAACAGCTAAATGAGTTTAAAAGCTTTATTGCAAGCAGTTTTCGCTAGTTTTTGTAAGTGCTGCGTTTTACCATTTTCCTACAAGCCTTATGCGACAATACAATTAATTTTTTTTTTTTTTGTGAACGTAAACAATAAAATGTCATAACAAATAAATTTGACCGCAAAAACTTCCACTCTCGACCATCATTACCGCACAAACAGACCGCACCTAATCGTGCAGATGACAGTTCAACAGTTTTAGCCGCAGAAAATCCAAATTTAAACCATAATAAGGACAATAATAATAATAATGACATTGCTGATGCAACGCGAACACATGTTGTTGACGTGCGAGATTCTGAAAAAAACGAGAGGGAAGCTACCGTAACGTCAAACCCCCCACCAGCAGCCATTAGTGTGGTGACGAGCAGCGAACAACGTGTGCGACAAAAATCACGTATCCACAGGCCACAGCTGCAGCGAAGAGTTCAGCGACAACAACAACAACGACTACGACAACAACAACAACAACAACAACAACAACAACAACAACAGCAGCAACAACGACAACGCGAACGTCTTGCACAGATAACATCACAGTGGCAACATGGCGTGGAACAACAACAACAACAGCAAAAACAACAACACGAACAGGTATTTGTAACAGCAAATACGAACATAAATGCAAGCATACATCCATCCACACACACATACATACATACATATGTACTAGACGCATATGTAACAGAGAATTTGGATTGGATGGAGATCAAAAAAATACATACATATGGGCACCAAAAATACACCCACGGCCATAGCCATACATGCATACACGCAAATCGTTAGCTGGTTGTGGAAAGGGCATCAATCACATTTTCGAATGATAAAAGAAAAATTTGCTTTAAATTTTGAAGTCAAAATTTTATTATATAAAATGAACGAACTGCTAAATTTATCCTTCAAATTTAAAAACCATTTAGATCTCTAGAAACTTCGAGATAATAACACTGCTCTACAGCCAAAAAATACTCTAAACGCGACCATCCTATCTATATGTAAAATCGGTCGCTGATTCCGAAAATCGTGTTCATTTTTAATTCTATGGGAAGGTTTTTGAGATATCGGCAATTTCCCGTTATTTGGGTATATCTCATTAACGCAGTAAGCTATCTTCCTTGTGGTGACACCGCCCAAAAGAAAATTAAATTTGCTTTTCATGGCTCCTATAACATTTTTCTCTAACTCTTATACTTTGTGAAATATTGATGATTCAATTTGAATTTTTTCGGTTTTTTAGGATTTCTTTAACAAAAAATTGACTTTGTCAGGCAATATCTTCAAAACCAATGTTTTCACCTTCGGTTTTACTCCTTTACATGAAGCTCCATTCCATTAGCAAAAAAAAATAAGCTATCAACGAAGTGGTGGTCTCCGAAATGGATCCATAACTTCTACCAAAAAAATTTTTTCAATTTTTCTTAATTATAAACTGGCCAATAGCTCATATAAAATTCACATAAAATAATTATTAGAATTAAAACGGCCATGTAAAAACAAACGTAAATTTAATAATTTATGTTAAAAGTCGATTTTATTGAAAAATATATACAGTGACTCGAAAAAAAAATCTTACGCCAGAGTTTTTAAATTTATTTCAAAGAGTTCTGTAAAATTTTACTTTCTTATTTTCGTTTAAAAATATAGACAATTTTTCAATAAAAATCGTTTTAAGCAGGATTTCTAAGCTTATGGAAAAAATCCGAAAAATCGTAGAAATTTTTAAAAGTGGATTAAAAATTTCAAAGCGAGGCCAGAATTTATAGAAGATTTTGAGGAGATTTCTAAGTGTACTGTTATGTAGCCAACCAAATTTAGTGTAAAAAGTGCCATTCTCAATGCTGTGAAAAATTCCGTCGATTTTAGAAATTTATTTCTGTAGGGTGTTTGCCTTATATGTACGTGAGACCGTTCCAATTAAAATTTCCGAAAAGCCAATGAAAATTTTCAAAAAGGTGAATGTTGCATATAATTATATTAAAATTGAATGAGCTGCAAAATTGCATACTCAAAAATCTTCCAAAAAAATGTAGCTTTAGAATTCTTAGCCCCTTTTTATGATAAGTATTTCCTTGACTTTGAAAAATTGGAAATACTAAAAATACCGCCTAAAAAGTTAACAATAATCGGTGATAAATATCTCGGTTACTTTCGAGCATCACTTAAATTAACCAAGATATGCGTAAGAAATATAAACATTAAAATCAAATATAAAACACAAAAAAGAAAATTATTGTAGGTACATATGAAAAACCCTGTATCTAGTAGTGAAGTGCGGTTTTGTGTGACGTAATTTATTGTCGGAAAAATACTAATTGTACTAGATATCGTGTCCGGGAGTTAATTTGACTGAGTCTGACAGAGCAACATAACAAAATCAATTTCGAACACGAAAAAGGGTGAATTTCTTTTTTTAAATATCCCAACTTCAAAAGCTTAAAATTATTAACTTAGAATTATTGGAAATCAAGGATATTGTTGAAAAGTGTTAATAATTACTTGAAGCTTTAGGATCCATCACTATTACTTAAATGAAATGCTTTAAATAATAAATATTCACGTTGAAACTAGCACTTAAAAATATGTAAAAAAAACTAAAAAATTTACTTTAGATATGCTAAGTTTCGACCATCTGGGCGCAAGTGCAGAGTATGGGGTCGGGAAATAAGCAATGAATTATTGTTCCCCAGTCTATTTCCAATATGTGGGTATGTTTTTTTCTGTAATTGTAACAACTTCACAAAATTCAATTTTGGCCGCATAAAACATGAAAATCTACGTATGTGCGTCGTTCACTTTGATATTTCTCATTCTTGTTCTTCTTCAATTGTATGTTTGCTTATTTTTGCGTTTTTGTTTTGGTCTGTGTGAGATTTCGATAGATTTTTGATACAAAATTAGAGACGGCATCGATATTATCGGGGTTGCCAAGAGGATTGTGAACAAATCACGTGTTTCATTCTACATTCGCTCTCAGAAATTTGTATAGAAATTAGCGAGTTTCGGCTCTGGTTTCGAGGTCGAATGACGATTGAGAGAGCGAATGCGTATAAAAAGAGCGATACACGTTATGTGGAGACATGGTATAAAATTTTTATGGGTTACTCTGAAAAAAACACGTTGTAAATCTAAAGACTTTCGCTGTTAAATCAACTACTTTCAGCAGTTGAAATGTGCCCAACAACGCTCCGTTGTTGTTTCAAAGGTGCGAGCGTTGTTGATTTAAGTCAATAACGGAGATTGTTTGAAAAAATTTTCACCTAAAAATAAATTTTTGTTTGCATCTGCAAATATGTAGCCTCCGCTTGTTCTCCTATTCTTCTCCCCTTCTTATCATTCACTGGTTGCTATCTTTATTTCTTATTCTGATTTTTCTTCTTTATTTTATATTCTCCTCCGGATTCGAACCATGACATCAACCTGAAATTCTATCCAATCATCACATAGTGGAACATTCAACATTATATTGAATTGTAGTAACTTATTTATACTTCAATTTCCTAAAAAGGAATCCATGAATTATTTGAATCATTGTAAAAACAAAATTTAAAAAAATTTCTTCTCATTAGTTTTGTTTACAACGGAAACTGTTGGGTCAAATACTTTTGCCTTTAAATCAACAACGCGGAGAAAATTGTTGCTAAAAATAAACTTTTGTTTGGATTTTTCTCTTCATCTTCTCTCCATCATTATTTTTTGTTGGTTTTCTCACAAAAAATATTTTCTCACAAAAATTTTTTTTAAAAGCAAGCAAGTTTTTGAAACAACAACGCCCGTTTTTGAATAAATTGTTGGATCAAATACTTTGCTGTAAAAACAAATACTTTTGCTGTTGAATCAAAGACGGAGATTCAACAGCCGAAAGTTGTTGGTTTAACTACGGGTATTTTTTTCAGATTACCTACATTACAAAACACCGTCCTACATTCTATGTTATTTAATATTTTAGCTGCGAAAAAATTTAGTTACGCCCTTTCCGCCGCAAAACAAACAATACACATTTAATACCTACTGCTTACAGACGTTCTAACTGCACAATGCATACATGCATACATACATACATACATACATACATATATACGTATATACATATATAATACATAACGGTGAAAATGAAAACAGCAGTACAACACAGCATGTCGGTTTATTCTACAATTATACAAGTTTTTTTTATTGTGCTTTGTGGATTGTTGAAATTGCTTTGTTGAGGCGTTAAAGAATAGTAAAATAGTTGCTCATACGCCACGTGCACATAATACATACACTTTATGTAGCACGTACCTACATATCTACATATGGCTAATATACCCTGCACACCACTAGCTAATGCAGACGTTTTCGTATGCCACATACCACACAGAAACATGCACACATAAAAACACACACATTTAGTAATGCACGCTTTATTGCGAATTGTATTCGGCTGCACGTGGCATTTTATGCAAATTTTGCGGTTAAATACAAACGTTTGCCCTTGCCATTAAATCCAGCCCCAACGCAGCTTTGTGGCGTTATGTTAAATACAGTTTGTGGTTAGTCTGCCAGTAGCTTTTGTTTTTGAATCTATTATGCATATACTTTTGTACGTATCTACTTTGTATATGTATTTTTTATACTCAGCTGTACTAGTACACAGAGTATTATAGTTTTAATCACATAACGGTGGATTGTAACACCATAAAATAATCGAGATAGATATTGACTTATATATATCAAATTGATCAGGGTGAAAAAAGAAATCGATTGAGCCATGTCCGTCCGTCTGTCCGTCTGTCCGTCCGTCTGTCTGTCTGTACGCACGATAACTCGCGCAAAAATTGAAATATTTTGATGAAATTTGGAATGCAAGTTGGTATCAAGACTGGAACGGATGGTATTGAAAATGGGCGAAGTCGGATCATGACCACGCCCACTTCCCCTATATAGTAAAAATCGGAAATTTTGTATCTCAGTCACTAATAGAGCTAGAGTGATAAAATTTCACCCACGTGTGGAGCTCAGGCCCTAATGAAGAAATTTGGTGAGATTTTGAAAAATGGGCGGTGCCACGCCCAATAAGTGGGCCAAACATTGAAAGTTTTATATGTCATAACTCAGAAACCGTTGAAGACATATCGATGAAATTTGGTAGGCGTGATATACTTACTTAGGCAAATGTTTGGACGAAAAATTGCCAAAATCGTTTGACGACCACGCCCACTTTTATATATGGGTATTATAAAGTGGCCTAATAAAAACATTTTAAGCGATATCTCTGCCAAATATAAAGGTATATCATTGAAATTTTATGGCAGAAGTTCAATTGCGGATATAAAACGAAAAGCACAAAAATTTTGGAAAATGGGCGTAGCACCGCCTCTTTTTAGAAGCAGGAATATACGAGATTTCTGAGCCCATAACTCGACAAATAATTTAAATATAATGACGAAACTTGCAGTGTACACTTTTATTAGTTGTGGTAATACACGTTCAAAATTTTAGCGAAATCGGTTGGCGACCACGCCCACTTTTATATATGGGAACTAAAAAGGGACCTAATAAAAATATTTTAAGCGATATCTTTGTCAAATATAGAGATAATTCATAGAAATTTTGTGGCATGAGTTCCACAATAGACCGGAAACAAAAAATATAAAAATTTTGGAAGATGGGCGTGGCACCGCCTCTTTTTAGACAAAGGAATATACGAGATTTCTTAGCCTATAACTCGACAAATAATTGAGATATTATAACGAAACTTGGTTTATACACTTTTATAACTTGTGTTAATAGACATGCAAAAATTTATTCAAATCGGTTTATGACCACGCCTACTTTTCAACAAAGATATTTCTGGAACACCCTTTGGGAATTTGTAACGTGACATCTTTGTAACTAGAAGTCATAAAGCAATGAAATGTTGCACAAAGAATAATATTCATATGCTTAGTTGGATGACTGATAAAAATGTTGAAAATGGGCGTGGCTACGCCCACTTTATGCAGCACTCGCTTTATATAAAATACACCGTGTTTTCATCAAACGCAAACAAACAATGAAAGCATACAGCTCGATTCCACTCGAACTTAGGCTTCCTTACTTGTTTTTTAATTACTGTTGTTTGCAATTATTTGCTTAATTTTTATTTTACTCATTTTACGCTTTGTGTTATTGGGTTTTATGCACAATTTATTTTTTGAGAGATCTAATAACACTTTCCAACATAATTTTGCAACAAAGTAAGCTCTGCATTTTCCTGAAAGAATACGTAGTGCAGATCATTTCTGGTGAACAAAAAACATAGACTCCAGCACATCTGAACTCTCTTTCATTTGCACTAAAAGTTTAAGCATTAAAATCCGCGTATACTGGAGCTACTATGGAGAATTATGGTATATGCATGTTTATGTAGTCAATGAGTACATTCTTGATACTCCTTTTACGAAAACTCAGCCTAAAAATGCGCGAATCCTCCAAAACCACGCAGTAAAAACATGCAACATGTTGCTAGCAACATTGCCACAAATGTTATCTCAGCAATATTTTTTCTGCTGCATAAAATGTGCAAGCCATTGTGCGAAGTGCATGCCATGTAGCGTGAGTTTTATGTAAAAGGGAATATCAAAAATCAACACCTCAACCTCAATAACAATAATAGACTTTAATTATCTATTTTAAACCAAATTTCATGTTGGTTTGTTGGTTTGAGTGGCGAGTCCCATTGACTCCAAATAGCGCCGATGCGCCCTTTTGTTACCACAACACGTGACTAAAACCACTGAAAAGTAAGGGGGAATAATGAACGGTCCGGAAACCGGGGCAGGCCATACACCTATATCCATCCCGTTGAATTTAAACATTTGAGCAGCCCCTCGGTCCTGACATCCTTGAGTTCCGAGAGACTGCCGATGAAAGGTTTGCCGAGGAACTTCATTCTGCCTTGACAGTGCGAACGACACTCGCATAGCAGGTGCTCCACCGTCTCCTCCGTTCCAGGAAGGTTGCAGCTGCGGCAAAAGGTATTGTGGTCCAATCCCAGTCGGGCCGCGTGTGTACCAATGGTCCAACGCCCCGTAAATACCGCAGTTATGCGGGAAATGTCTCTTCTATCCATCTTTAGGATGGCTGAGGATCGCATCTCATTATATAAAGGCCACAGACTTCTGCAGACCCTGTAGGTCCGCAACCGTTGCCATCTAGTTTTGCCTCCCCGAACCAGTGCCGAGAGATTCGACCCTTGACAAATCCCAGGGGCGCAAGAACCTCTCGCGCTTCTGCGGCATCAAGAGCCGAGCCCCACCTGGCCAGCAAATCGGCCATTTCGTTACCCTGAATATCCCGGTCAGGGACACGCTATGTCGACCCGCCAAGCCAATGAGCAATTCCCTGCACTGACCCACCAGGCTCGATGACACCCTTGCAGACCCCAGAGCCCTCAGAGCCGCCTGACTATCAGAGAAAAATCCTATCCTGTTTCCGACCTCGCACCTTCCGTTTCCATTAGAGCCTTGCAGGCCTCCAGTATGGCGAAAACTTCAGATTGAAAAACGCTCGCCGTATTCGGCAGCCTAATTGACATAGAAATTTCCGGATGTGTTGCGGAGACACCGGCTCCCACCCCGCATCCCATCTTTGACCCATCCGTGAAAACAGAAACATCCAATCTATGAGCAAGTTTGCCACCTCCCCAGTCTTTCCTAGATGGAAAGATAATCTCATAGTTTGTATCGAATACTGTTGAAGGACAGACATAGTCCGTCTTTGTGTTGATGTAGGAGTCAGTAACTTGGAGCAGTATACGTCCATGCCCATATATACGTTCCTTCCAGAGTACCAACTCCCGCAGCCTAAGAGCACCCTGCGATGCCGCTTCCTTGACAAAAAGATCATGTACTAAACTTTATAAACTTTTAAATGCAAATAAAAAGCAGAGACATGCTGGAATATAACATACAAGTGATCAAGACCATGTACTCATTAAGGAAAATATCATGGTTATTCTGTTGCAAAAAAAAAAGTTCACATTTGTTGTACTGCGTAATTATAAAAAAAAAATTAGTTTAAAATGTATTTAGAAATTAAGCAATGTTTACTCATAAAATTCTTTGTAATTTAAATAAAATTGCATGAATTGTATGCGTATTTCAATCGAAATAATACTAATTACTATTTAGATATAACTGCGTCATTAACTAAATTCACTTGAATTATATACAATTATAAGAGTTAGTCATCCGAAATTAGTTTAAGCTTAACAAGCTTAGTGTTATACGTGATGTGACTTACCCGCCGAGAAACAAACGCTAACAAATCAGTGGCTCACCCTAATACCCAATCATATTAGATTCAAATAATTACTCATCAGCTTTAATCTTTCACGCATTTCCTACAGTATTACAACGCAAACGCAGACGCCAATGTCCCACAAACGCGAAACTTTGTCAAAACCGTGGAGAAGGAACAGGCTGGCACACAAGGTCAGGCCACATTGTCCGAAGTGAATGTGAATGTTGGTCCATCTGTTGTTACAAGCGCTTTGCAAGTAAGTTTTGTTTGCATTTACAATTAAACGAATTTATATTTATAAAAACATTACGTTATAGTGCACTTTACTAATAATTTGTATTAACTATAATCTTTTTTGGTTGTGCTTCTTTTCTCTTTCGCCAGATTCCAATTGGCATTTTGCGTTCACTGCAGGAATCATTAGGCGGTTTGGCCGTATCCAAACAGGTGTCTGTTGCGACAATTAAATAAATGCGCACATATTTGTTCTTTCAATAAACGAGTACATATATTATGTACATATGTATGCATATTAATTAATGTTCACCTTATGACGTACATATACATACATATGTATTAAATTAGAAACTAATCGATAAAATACGAGGTAAACCTCACTTACTTAAAACTTTAACATTTTTTCATAAAACACAATTTATAGAAATTATACGCATTAAGAAAATATGATTTTCCAATTTAGTGTATGTATTGCTTAATCAAATAAAATTTACTTGTATAAAATACATATTATGAATACTGATGTATACTTATTTATACTCATTTATACCTACATATTTATTATTTTAACTGAACATTTTTGTTTGTTCTGCGAGCTAAACCCAAACTTTATTCTTTTCATACTTATTTTCAAAATGACACATTTTCATATTTACACCTACATATGTAGTACATATATTTAATTGCAAAATATGTTTGCTTATTTACATATACTTACTTATGTAAATATGTACATAAGTTCACCAAATTTGCAGCGCTTAAGCCCACGAACAGCTTTCATGGCAGATAAAATTTTTATAATAACTTATTTTGCAAATTTCACCACTCACATATTCTCATTATGGTTTTCAGTCAATGGTTTTTAATATGCAGTTTATAACAACGTTAAATGCTCGCTTATTTTCGTAATGAATATGACCGCCACAGGCATAAATGCACGGATGCCTATCCCTGCAAAAATTCCGAGTACTTCATTCGCTAATCCATGGAGTGCTCGCTATGGACCAACCGATTACTCCATAACTTGCCACATTTCATACAAAAAATATGATCCATTTAACATTGCATGTCATTGCAATGGAGTATATACTCCAGTCCCGCATAATAATCAAATTAATCCATGGAGTACCTACATTGGTCACTTTGAAAGTACTCCAACCTACCACAAATGGAGCATATAATCCAATGATTTTTGCAGGGATACTCTGTATGTATTTATGTATATATGTACATATCTGTGGGTATATGCCCTGCCAAAAAATGTGCGATCAATCCCGAAAGCTATTTGTCCTCGGCTGATCTCTTTCGAGAACAATCGGTCCACAATTAGTCCCCGAATGTTCCCGTACGGGTATAAATGTAGACTAATTGTAGACCAATTGTTCCCTATCGGGTATACATGTAGATTAATCGCTTTCATCCCGAACGGGTATAAATGTAGATTAATCGCTTTCATTCCGAACGGGTACAAATCTAGATTCCTTAAATGTAGAAATTTTGCAAAAATATGCAATGTATTTAAAAAATTGTAGAACAACCGGTAAAACGAATTGAACACCCTTTCTTTTAATAACAATGATGAATAATAATTTTAACAAAATGTTGTCTAAAATATTCTATGAAAAAATCCTATACATTATGCTCATATAATGCATACTCAAAACTTACAATTTTTTTATTTATTTATTGAGATTTTTTTTTTCAAAAGTAAAACATTATATAATTTTTCTTTTTATATGCATTAACATTTACAATTTTTTAAAGATTGTTATTAAAAATTGCCTTGGCGAACAACTTGGAAAAATCTACATTTGTACCCGTTCGTGCTGGAAGCGATTGATCTACATTTGTACCCGTTGGGGATGAAAGCGATTAATCTACATTTGTAGATACCCGTTCGGGATGAAAGCAATTGATCTACATTTGTACTCGTTCGGGATGTAAGCGATTGATCTACATTTGTAGATACCCGTTCGGGATGAAAGCGATTGATCTACATTTGTACCCGTTCGGTATGTTAGTGATTAATCTACATTGGTACCCGTTCGGGTATACAAGTTGAACAATTAGTCTCTTCATAGGACATGCTCGAACAAATGCGATCAATTCACTCCATATAAAGGGATGTAAAATTGTATTAGTCGCATGCTCCCTTGCGATTGATCCCGGACACGTCCCGGATTAATCGCATTTTTTGCAGGGTGGCATAGATGCCCACACAAATACAGTCTCATTTTGTCGTAGTGTTGATGCATGGCGTTTTGTCGCTAGAAACGGGAGTTGCCACTTCCCTGTAATGGCACCGAACTGAGGTGTTTTTTGTTTCCTAATGATGATTTTAGGCTAATGATAATTTTCCACCTTTTTTATTTAAAACACTTGTACGTAATTACATCTCACATTCAAATGATAAATATAAATATACAGCCTTGCCCAAAAGTATTAGACACCAATGTTTCTGTAAAAATCATATTCATACGTATGTATATGAAAATATAATAAATATCCCAATATGCAAAATACATTTGTTATAAGTTTACAATAAACTTACTTCAGTAAACAAAACGTTTCGAAAATCTTTAATATAAAACTTGTAATTCATTTATTAGTAATTGCTGAATCAACGAAAAGGAACCCTAATTCTATAATTGCATTTCACGTTTGGAAATAAATTCTTAATAAACATTTTTATACAATGTTTTGTAAACGTAAGGTGAAAAATTTCTCCCAAAGAAAAAAAAAATGCGCTACTCGGGCCTCGAACCTACGCTCCTTGGTACCTCACCATTATGCTACAATCGTATTCGGAATTACAGTTTTTGACAATAAAGAACTCTAATTCGTGCACGTCATCACACATTGTGGACATTTTCGCAAATAAAAATTATTTACTTGCATTCATAATTGCGCATAACGGTTACGCAGCTGGCAACCACGAGCTAAAATTCAGAAGAAAAACAACCAACGGCAAAGTCGACTGAAGCAGTGTTTTGCTACGTCGCGTCAGTATACATATATGGCTCTGCGACAGCGCTGTGCTCGCGAGCAGCTTCGTGGGCACTAGTGTCCGACCGAAGCTGGAATTTTAGGCCGAAGCCGAAGCCGTAGCCGAATATTCGGCATAATCCTTTATTCGGCCGAAAACCGAAGCCGAAGCCGAATACCAAAATAAGAAAAATATATACTGAAGTTTGAGATTTTTTTTATTTCGTTGGAGGAGCACTTAAATATTTTTTTGCAACCTTTTTTAAATTAAAAAAATTTGAGGAATGCCAATAATGGAATATATTAACACTACGAAGAACAAGTGGTTGATCTAAGTATTCGCTTAATTCCACTTCAAGACTTGTATAAATTTTTGCTTTGCGTGTGCAATCTTTTGCAGATTTATCATGGGATGCCCAGAGGTCACTGGAATCCAAAGTAATTGATTCATCCAAAGATTCTTCACTATTACAAAAAAACAACAAATTTCATTTTGCGATCCAGTGTAATTAGCGTAAGTTATCGTTCGGAATCTTAGGCCTGTTCAATAACAAAAAAAAAAATATTACTGGAAGTTACGATTTTCTGTCGCTTATAAAAAATCAAAAATTTGTAAAATCCAGTCAATTTTTTTTGTTATTAATAGGGAAGCTAAAAATATGCAATGCATATTGCATATGCAAATGCATATAAAGGCCTGAAATGCATATTTATGCCAATATGCATATTCGTGCATATTTTGGCACTTAATCGAGTGATATTGAAAAATATCAAACTTAAAACATCTAATCTGTGGTTAATTCAGATAGTTGCGTTTGCTTATATAATATTGAATGCATCTGGCAAGCATATGACTAGAAATATAGCATTTCCGTATAGAAGAAGTTCACCACGACAAACAAGGCTACTTGACTATTGATAGAAAACAGCTGTAGGTTGAAATTTCTTATACAAAAACTTTAATTTCACAAACAAGTTTATAGCAGGGTTTTCGCCAAAGGAATTGTCCCTATTGAAATTTTGTCCAACACGTCCTGCGATGTAGAGCATTTGTTTTCCACATACAACAGCTCGAAAATATAGTAAAAGATATGATAGCTCAACTCAACCCTTCCCAATATTTATGGAATAGTTTCATTTGCTTTGTAAAAAGACCCCATGCATTTACATATGTAAATACAAAGCTAACATTAATTTAAAGTATTGTATAGTACTTAAAAAAAGTTTTTGAAATGTGGAAAATGTGAATTGTACTTTTCAGTTCTTATATTATTTTTTAATTATTTTTTTTTGCAAGAATTCGTGAAATATAAACGTAAACTTGAAATGAAATACATACATATATATGCACATCTGTTGAGCATATTTCAGCTATTTTTCAGGCATACATGCATGCATATTTTGACATTTTTCGTGCATATTTTTAGTTACCGTAGTTATTAAACTCATCTATTATTCGGCCTCAATTATTCGGCCTTTTCAGCCGAAGGCCGAAGCCGAAGGCCGAAGCCGAAGGCCGAAGCCGAAGGCCGAAGCCGAATAAAAAATACCCGCCGAATAGGCCGAATACCGAAGCTTGGCCGAATATTCGGTCGGACACTAGTGGGCATCTATGCTCTATAACATCCCTGTAGGGAAAATCTCTAGTTCCGAACTAGGTCGCTTCTAGTGCATTTTTCGACACTACTAGTGTGAGCTAAATCTCTTTTGCATGTTATCAACTGGCGAATTTAACACGGCGATGTCCTAGGCGGTGTCAATTGTCCCTCTCTGCACTACATTTTCGATAGTTCCGAACTAGTACTAAATTCTACAGTTTACACTAGTTCGTTTATTGGCACAATTTCGATAGTTCTGAACTAGCTGCAAGTACCTAAAAATTCTACAGTTTTACATCTGCAGCTTAAGTGCAGCATTTGACACACTTCATGCAACTGGCGCGATGGCCGACTGGCTAACGCATGTGCCTTTCAATCTGAGGGGCGCGGGTTCGAATCCTGTCGGTGTCAAGGTGGATGATAATTTTTTTTAATTTTTTTTTTAACTAATATTTTTTTTTTTATTTATTTAATAAAAATTTACAATAATATTTAAAAAGTATTAAAATAAAAAAAATTAAAAATAAGCCTGAGGGATCGGAAAAGCATAATTAGGGGAACATTTCATTTTATACAAGATGCAAATAGAAAACTCTTTATATAAAATGCTTCACTAAACATCTGAGAATTGCAGAAATATACAAAGCCGACGGCAATTAAACGAACGAAAAATTTTCATAGAATTTTTGTCACTTCGAAATTGCATACAAATAAAAGTGTGTCTTATAATGGTCACTCAATTCACTACTTCTGAACTGGTGAGGGTGTAACTACAATTGGTCTAGTTCCCCTTTGACACCTTTTCGCTAGTTCGGAACTAGAAATTTTGCTCACTAGTTATTGAGTTCCCTGCAGGGATAGATGCCCACACAAATACAGTCTCATTTTGTCGTAGTGTTGATGCATGGCGTTTGGTCGCTAGAAATGTGAGTTGCCACTTCCCTGTAATGGCACCGAACTGAGGTGTTTTTTTGTTTGCTAATGATGATTTTAGGCTAATGATAAATTTCCACCTTTGTTATTTAAAATACTTGTACGTAAATACATCTCACACTCAAATGATAAATATATGTAAATATATAGCCTTGCCCAAAAGTATTAGACACCAATTTTTCTGTAAAAATCATATTCATACGTATGTATATGAAAATATAATAAATATCCCAATATGCAAAATACATTTGTTATAAGTAGGGCATGGAATTTCATGTACTAAAAAATAAAAAATATGCGCATAAAAAATGCAACGAAAACTGAGAAATATGCATGAAAAATCAAAAAAAAAATGCATTAATTCAAATTTTTTCAACTTCAGTTAATTCATGTTTATTGAAGTTACAATAGTTAAATAAATTAGGTACAAATATTTTTTAATTCAATTTTGCTCTTACGTTGTACGTTTATACATATCGTTAGCTTAGAGTGCAAACTGTGTAAGTCCTGTGTGTTTTATGAAAAAGTGTATTTTTTATGCAGAACGCTAGAAAAATCAAATACCACGCTAAACAAGTCTGTGATACTTGTCATATTTCTAATCGTTGTTATTCAGTGATACGCAAATTGTGTAAATCCAAAAAGCGAAGAAAATTGTGTCCGAAATATTTACATGAACAGAAAATTTTTTTTTCATTTCGAAATTTGTTAATTTTTTGTTTTTTGTCTCTCCTACAATGTTTGAAAAAAGTTACACAATTTGCACTCTAAGCTAGCAATAAGTATGTATGTTTTTATAGATATATACATAAATTCAGTCTTGAATATTTCATAATTTGTAAAGGTTAATCCTTATTTAACGATTCATTAGCGTACACAATGAAATATTTTTTCATATTCTCAAAAAGAAACCTTTGCCGATTCGGTCGAAAAAAGCTTTATACATAGAAAACGAACGTTCTACATCCACAGAGGTAATAGGAGCATGTTTGAAAACCGCTCTTTGTCGACAGGTATGCACCGTATCGTAAAATACTAATAATAGCCGTGTTCACACGAAACTCTATTCGTCGTCAGATGACTGTTATGCATGAATTTCGTTTGTATAAAACTGTCAACTAGCAAATTACAACAAGTAAAAGCGTGGCTGTCTTCGGCCGTACCGAAGACTTCATACCTTTCATGAGTGGGGAAATGAAAAGTTACCTATGTATGTACATAGCCGGATTAAGTTTAATTTATAATTTTAATTCTGTGGGTTATTTATGGAAAGATTTATTAGAAAAAATGGTGTCTTGGCTATTTAAATGGAGGAGTTATACACCAAAATGTCCATATCTGAACAATGGGTTGTATGGGAGCTATATGTTGTAATGGTCCGATCTTGACAATTTTCGGTAACCCCGTTTGGGCCCATATGGGTACAAATACTTAAAAATTTCACGCCGTTAGCTGTCAAAATGGAGGAGTTATACACCAAAATGTCCATATCTGAACAATCGTTTGTAGGGGAGCTATAGGTTATAGTGGTCCGATCTTAACAATTTTCGGTAATCCCATTTGGGCCCATATGGGTACAAATACTTCAAAATTTCACGCCGTTAGATGTTAAAATGGAGGAGTTATACACCAAAATGTCTATATCTGAACAATGGTTTGTAGGGGAGCTATTTGTTATAGTGGTCCGATCTTGACAATTTTCGGTAACCCTGTTTGGGCCCATATGGGTACAAATACTTCAAAATTTCACACCGTTAGCTGTTAAAATGGAGGAGTTCTACACCAAAATGTGTATATCTGAACAATCGGTTGTATGGCAGCTATATGTTATAGTGGTCCGATCTTGATAATTTTCGGTAACCTTCTTTGGGTCAATATGGGTACAAATACTTCAAAATTGCAGGCTGTTAGCTGTTAAAATGGAGGAGTTATACACCAAAATGTGTATATCTGAATAATCGGATGTTGTGGAACTATATGTTATAGTGGTCAGATCTTGACAATTTTCGGTAACCTTGTTTGGGCCAAAATGAGCACGTCTACTTCAAAGTTTCATGTCCTTAGCTGTTTAAATGGGGAAGTTATGCACAAATTACATCCAAAAATTTCATGTATATCTGGTACTTTCGACAAAAATTTTTTGGCACTAAGTTATAATACCATTTCATTCTTATGAAAGGTATAAAAATAGGCAGTATAATGCGAAATATGTAATAAAAAAATGCAAACAACGCAAAATATGCAAAATACGCAAAAACATTTGAATGCCATTTTTAAGACAATTTCACGATTCGCAAAGATTGTTTATTTATTTTGCTCTACCTAAATCTAAGAAAAACATGTATTTGCATAGATTTCCATGCCCTAGTTATAAGTTTACAATAAACTTATTTCAGTAAGCAAAACGTTTCGAAAGGCTAGTGCCAAAAGTGAGGATAGAATAGAATTTTGGATTCCTTTATAGGGTTAAATTGTTCTAGGCAAATGTTGGAAGGAAGGCTTCACTAGGGTGAGTAGACCGAATTTTTGTATAAAGAAGCTAAAAGATCGCAGTAACTGAAAAAATAAAATTTATTTGCCTTTTTTATATTTTTTCTGTAGATATATGTAACTCCCTATGGTTAGGATACGGAGAATGGGTTACTTATTATCTGATTCCAATAGGAATAGCAGCTTGGTGCAAAAAAAAAGTGTTTTTTCCTGCCCACCACTTGCAACTAAAACACTGCAAACCAAATTTCATGTTCTTCATAATAAATAAACAGGGATAAGCGTTAAGTATAACATAAGCCAAGTACGTGTGTACATACTAGACATATACGCCGCCGATTGACGCCGCCGCCGCCGCGCCGATTACCTTCATAATCGGCCGCCGCCGCCATAATCCGTGAAATCGGCGTATCGGCGCGGCGGCGTGCGCTGGCGCGCCATACCCGTATGAAGCGAGATGTGTACATATTTTCCTAGTTTTGCTAACTGCTAAAGTTCTTCAAAATTAAAAAAAAAAAAAAAGGAACCAATCGACGTGTTTTGTCCTCAGGAACACGAAGCTGAATGCGGAAATGTTTTATTTTTTGCCGGTTAAAAGTTATTAACAAAAACTTTGGCTGTTCCCTACTTTACTAGCTTCAGTCCTAAAGAATTTAAGCTACTGGAAAATTTTAGTTCGTTGGCTTACATAATTTTTTCTCAGATACGGAACTTTTCTGGGATCTCTTCCATTTAGTCCTACTTATCGAGGTCTGTTGCTAATTGTTCTACTCAAAACTGCACCATTTCAACCCTCCTTGATATCATTAGATGCCGAAAATGATCCCAAACATGCCTCCAGAGTCGAAAACTCATAGTTTGAACGTAAGAAAGTTGCTGTTTTTGAGTAGCACTCACAGTTGTCAAACCTCAGTCCTATAGGGAATATTAAAGAAGACGATGGGGGATCAAAAATGGAAAAATAAGCAAGAGTTATGGAAAAAAAATTAAAGAAGCTTGGTACTTAATACCAGTTGCAAATTGCGCTGATTTGGTCAACCCTATGCCACGAAGAAGTAACTAAACATTAGTTTAAATCTAGCTGCAGCAGTAATATTGTAGTTTATTTGGAAAAACAATCGAATTTAAAGTTTGTCCCTATTATTATTTCCAACTTAAATTATACATTTCATTATTTTTATTCATAAAAATTAAATTATTATACAAAACCACCCCAGAGTCATTGAAGCATGTCCTCTCCGTGTAAGCATCAATATATGGTAATTATTATTTGGTCTTAAAATGAAATAAATGGAGAATTGCAAAATTGTGTCCCTATTATTTTTTCCAACACTGTATATACATATATTTATTTTAAAGTGCCTTATATATATATAAATATGTACATATGGAAATATATGTATGTATGCATGTTTATTATCATACAAAATAAGCAAATGAATTTAAATTTACCCTTACATATGGATTTGTGTATATTCTTTAATATTTATTTTCTTTATTTTATATTTTAGTTTATGTAACAGCGATATTAAGGTAACTAAATAAAATTAATATTTGAATACGGATTGTGATTTGTAGATTTGGGGCAGGCGCGCCGGCGCGAAAAAGCACGCCGGCGTCGCCGCCGCCGCCGAAATGTTTTTGGAATAGCGCCGCCGCCGCCGGAATCACTGTCGGCGTATATGTCTAGGACATACATACATACATTGTCGCTTTTGCCATTTTGTCAAATGCATTTAATAGCCGTGTTTCACATACGGTGATCCTAACCCAGATAAAAATTTTTGCATGTAAATGCAACAACAAAGATTTCAGCTCGATTAAACCAGATAAATTGCTGGTTCAATTTCTGATCCGCCCTGTTCGATTTGTTTTTTCCGTGCTGATTTGGCAGCACAGTGCTTTTTTGATTTGGCAGAACTGAAAAGTGACATTTGTGTATGTATACATATATATACATATACCCTGCAGCAAACTTGTTTCACTGCTAAATGATCATTGATCATTCTTTGTTGAATATTCATCACTATCGTTTTGCGTTGGTGCAAGCAAGCAAGCTATATTGAAAAACCAAACGAAATACCATCTAGGCGGTTAAAAACCCATGAGCCAGCTTGTATTTCGGTAGGTTTTTTTCACATTTGGCAGCTTTTCTGACAAATTTTTCAATTTGACAACTATAAAACAAATTATATTTAAAATAAAAAATATATGGGAATAAAAATTTAAAATTTGCCTCTTGTAAGCTTCTGCTTTGGCCGTAAGGGGAAAGAAGAAGTCCGGAAGAAAAATTATACTTCGCACTGGCTTCTCCTTATAACATGGAATACATAGCTATCCCGTCATTTGAGTTTCATAATTTATTTCAGTAATTTAAATTCAAATTTCCAAAAAATAATTTTTGAAATAGTTATTTTCATTTAGTTTGAAGTTTAAAGTCAATCAAATTGTTTTTGAGGGAGTATTTATCTCTTTTCAACGTACAGAAGAATTGTTTTTGCGCTATTATAACTCTGACGAGTTTTATGACCGAGCTTCTCTCCCAATTCGAGGTGTGCTCCTTTTGTTTTTCCTACCATTGGACAGTTTTATGCCGGCTCCGAACGGAGTCATATAGGCATGAGGAAAGCAAACCATTTATGTGAAAAAATTCAGCAGCCTTTATATATACCCAAAAAACATCAGACCAAAAAATCTCACACGTTAGAGAAAACCTTAATTCTCAATTTGCTAATAAAGATTTTCTGGAAAATTTCATCAACGTTTGAGAAAAATGTGCCTTTTTGTTTGAGAACGCTATCAAGGGAAATTTGAGGTGCATTTGATAACAAACGCTTGAGGTTTGAGAATAATGTTGGTTCTCAAATGCATCTCAAATTGAGAATTAAGAAAAATGTTTATGGGGTAGGCTTTGTTCAGAAACTCAGTTTGAAGCGCAATCTGCTTTTGTAGTAGAAGCAGAGCGTTCATACACGTAAATTTTGCATGAAGCGTTGCTCATCACAATCATCAAAAAAATAATTACTGCCGCTGTTGCTCATGCTGCGTTTCTGAACATAGCCGAAAGCATTCACTGATGCCTCCTCATGATGAATTTCATCAGTGATTCATAAAGGATTCGTTTCAGTTTTTTACTGCTGGGTATATGTTATATATGTTTCTTCTTCTTTTTAGTTCTTTGCAAGTGCAGCCAATTTTCATTATGAGCCGGATTGTTTCAGTAAAAATTTATCTTAACCCAGACCCAGATGTAATAACTGAAATGCCCCTAATAACTCTATCGCATCGCTTCCTGTGCTGTCCTGCCATTTTACATCCATATGTAAATATACATATATTTGAAATGGCTTTGGCACACCACACAAATGTGAACCAATTCAAATGTAGTTAAGTGTTTCGGTTGATAATATTTGCTAAAACTAAAATTATGTTTCCATAATATTTTAATGTGTTTTGGTCAACAACAACGCCAATGTAATTATGCAAACTAATTGAAGCGTGTTTATTTATAAAACAAAAACTTATGAAACTGTATGTGTGTGCGAAAGGACTGCGGCAATATGGAAGATTGGTTTGTTTGTTTTTTTTTTTGCTTCCAGTAGTACCCCATGGCGTATGAGCAACCTTGCACACAAAGCGCTACCACCAAAAATCGTCAATATCGAATTACTGTAACATAGTGATGTGATAATTTTGGGCTCAAAAAAAAGAATATTCTAGTTCTCCCATACCGAAAACTAAATTCTAATTTGGAATATAGGGCCGTATTAATAAAAACTAAGCAAAAGGGTTGTTTCTTATTAAACTAGCAGCTAGCTGTCAAGTGAGCAAAACGGAAAGAATTGCGCTCATAAAGAGCGAAACGAACAGAAAATCAAGAAACGGAATAATAGTAAAAATTAGCGATTAGTAATTTGAATGCTATTTTTGACTGTTAATGGTTATTTTTTGTAAAAAACATTTAATTTTCTTTATTTCTATTTCAAAAATACAGAAAATTTCAAAAGTAATAAAATCAAAAGTATTCGTTTGTTTATTTTTCAACAGCTGTTTCTTACTTTGGCAGGAAATAAATTCAGCTAGGGAAAATTTTAGTAGCTGAAATGGAATGGAGCTGTCAATGGCTCTCTTCTGCTATTTTTTTGACTCAAGAAACGATTTGCCATCCGAAACTTGGCTAACTATTCATAACTAGCTTATAATAAACGGACCTAAATTCTTTTACTCAAGATTTCGGAAATTTTAAATTAATTTGTATGACCTAAATTTCAAAATTTGAGTAAAAGGTGTGAAATCTTAAGCAAAAGCAAATGCTTGGCCTTTATTAATATGATCCATTGTTACTATACTGAATTTAATTAACTTAAAGTAATTTGCAAGAGAATTTAAGATAAATTATACACAGCAAGAGATAAATGCGATAATATACGATTTTTGGCATTCAGCCTCCATAACCGGAAATGAGGCTAAGTATATCTCGAAAACAACTTATCCAATTTAAATTCTGATTTCATATTTGGATTCAGTACCTATAAGATTTTGAATGCTTTTGGTGTGCATATGGGCATAGTTATTTATGTGTATATTTTTGTCTATATTTGATTTTCAGTAATCCGTCTTGGTCCATAGAAATCGCATTCCGGAACATCAAAAATAATTTTAGAAAAATTTCGTACAAAATAGGAGGAATCTTTATTTGGATGGCACGATGTACGTAGGTTAGAAAATTGCCCCGGCCTAGTATAGGTACATACATACATACAAATTTGTGTGTGTGTTGTATATAAGTGTTTGTTTTTATTTTTGCGAAAATCTGTCGTAAATTTGTTGTTGCTTGTGTTGCCAATTGCTACTATTTTCTTTATCCCATGTTTGCTTACATGCTTATATATTTACTTTTCTAAACTTTCCCAAAGAGCTTTTTTAAATATGTACTTGCCCATGTAATAAAAGGCATTGCAAATAAATATTTTTTTAACACGCAATTTAATCAAAGACACAAAAGCAATCTTTGGTCAAAGTATGTGTTTTTCTTAATTTATTGGACAAAACATGGAGGAAATGTGTGCACATATGTATGTATAAACCCTAGAAAAATGAGATGATACTAAGGCTTATAAAGTAATGCCTTAAATTTGTAAGAGTCATAAGTTGCATGAGCAAAGGCTTTTAATAAGGCTTATTTTCAAATGATGATGTTACCAGGCCATAAGGACTACTCTCTCTCTCGCTCTATCACTCTGAGAGGAAACCTTGGGAATAAGTCGTATTCGCCATGGGAAATAAGGCTTAAACATTTCCTTAGAATAAGTGCTTATGTGGTGTTTAAATACTTTATAATAAGGTTTATTCGCCGTAGGAAATTCGCAGCACATTGTGCTCTCTTTTCCCATATTCCCCCATAAAACTCAATTTTCTCTCTCTCAACAAATGCGTCATATTAATAAAAGCCAAGCATTTGCTTTTGCTTAATATTCCAGACCTTTTACTTAAATTTTGAAATTTGATTCATACAAAAATGTTGATTTAAATTTTGAGATCTATGAAAGCTCCTCTACCCTGAGAAAGAGATTTTTTTGGGACGTGCTTCCTTGATGGCAAGCCGACCCTATTAGGTTTTAAACTCTTTGGAGCATAGCGAACAAGCGCACAACAGCAAGCAGAGTGACTTATTCAGTACTTATTCCTTAACCATTTTTTAGAGGGAAGGCAAACAGATAGCACTTTCATTGCATCGTCTGGCAGCTCCTACTATATGTATGTACATACTACAATAAGAGTTTTTCAATTACGCTGATCATGAGCCAGATAAAAAATTTTACATTTACAGTCCTATTCTGAGCGGTACCGCAAAATTACTTTACTGGTAATTTATGTTGCTGAAAATTGTTACCATCTTTTCAATTGCTATTCTGGCACAAATGGTAACGCTTTCAAAATACTTCCATACTAACGGAATGCAATCGGTCTGAAAATGGTAACAAAATGTTAGCACTTATTGGGGTGGTAACTTAATTTTTCCTGCTGCCAGAATACGAAAAGGATATTTAAATTACCATATCCTTCATTTCGCCGGTAAAGTAAATTATGTTACCACGCCGGAATAAAGCCATTAAATGCAACAACGACTTGAGCCGGATGAGCCGGACGCAATAATTGAAACGCGGTAAATGACTAAACATCCGACAGTTATGACATTTATGGATTCTGTAACCAATATGCAAAATTTTCGTATCGATATCGTAAATTTGCGACTAGTTTTGCGATTATGCTATTCTGTATGATTATTCAATCGCAAATTTTGACAGTTGCTTTCCAATAATAATCGCAGAGGTATCGAGGGAATTGTGTGGGTAGACTGCGATTTTCGGTCGCAAAATAAGTTACAGAATCCCTGCACTGGTAGAAGAAATCAAAGTAACCTTGCAAACACAAATCTTTTCTAGTACCCGCTGGATGACGCCATTAAATTTTTTTTCACAACCATTATTACAAAAATATGGCAGCACTTGCGACCGACCAAACAAATGTCAAAATCATATGTTATTTGTTTATTGTTTTGAGTAAAAGCCGCCCATTAGTTTGCAAAAACAAAAACAATCTGCTTAGAAAAAGGACATGCGCCTGGAGCATTCCTAGTTGCAGAAAAACCATACGCTAGCTCACAAAAGCAAGAGTCTAAAATAGAGTGGCAACTAAGCAGGTTGGTTGGACACAGATTGTAGTCTCGCACGTGTTCACATGTGCTTCGTTGGCCAAGAGGAGTGTAATTTATATACAGTACAAAAAGGATAACAACCCGTGTGTCTTACATACATATGTGCTTGAGTGTATGCGTACATGTGTAAAGAAACTGCACCAGAAAGTTATTCAATAACAGTTAAAAAAAAAAGAATATATTAAGTTATGGAAGAATTTAAGAGTATAACGCCGGAATCATCGGTGGTAAAAATCTCGGCATGCCTTGAAAAGCTCTATAAGCGCATAACGGAAAGTCGCGAGAAGAAAGTGCCCGAGCAAAATATAAAAGAAATTGAATTTTTAAAGACCCAATGTAAATCTGATATTGTGCAATTGAGTTTGATGAGCTCGCAAACATTTGTGCGCTTGGTGGAGGAGGGTGTGCTAGAGACGCCAAATGTGTTAACAATGTTGATTTCTATTCTGCCGAATTCAAGGTAAGTTTAGTGTATTTTAATTTACATATTAACACAATTTCATCGTCTAAAAGTTCTTTGAGTCTGCTTAAGGCGCTTTCTCTAGCTGTCACGTTTTCCGTGTGTCTGACCAAATACAACCACTCTGCACTCCTCGGAGCTTATGGGGAGTGTTTTGACATTGCAATAGCAGGTTTGCGTGGCACCTAGATTCCATTCCTGGCTATTCCATACATAGTTATTCCTTTATTTTTTGTAATCTTTAATTTGTTTAATCATTCTTCTTAGTTTCTTTTGTCTTTTCATTGTATCCTTGTACCGGAAATGAGTGCGAATCAAAAGCAAATGACGAGAACTTTGCGCATACATTAAAACTTCATATCCGCATTTTCCTTCCTTCGTTTACCCTTTACGGAGTAGCTATGCATTATCGCAACAACTAGTTTGTGCTGCTCCTTTTTCTTTCGTGCAATTGCTCTTCCGCAAGGCTACGCTACAGCGTTATTTCCGTTTGAAGATATGCGCCAACATTGAATGCCTAAAATCGTTTATTATAACGCGGCAACGACACGAGAAAGGATTCGGAACATTGTGACGGCACTTAAGACGATTATTTTGCACTCTTTATTGCCTTTGGTCATTGCATGTCTGGCGGTCTGAATGTTTTGGTGGAAAAAGAAAAATGTGTTTTGTTTTTGTTTTTTTAGCAAAGTTAGCCTTCTTGCAATTTGGGAAAGTTGCAGTAAATGCATATTCGCATACATACATATTTATCGTATATGCTTACATTCCTACATGTCACTGATTATTCATTATTTTAACCAGCAAGAAGGGATGGCAGATGGGTGTATATATGTACCGTAAATGCCGTTTGTACCCTAAATATGCATCACCTGGTGCTTTCAATGACGATCAAATTAAGTAAAATTGCTGCAGAAATGTTTGTTGATTTTGTATACATATAACTATGAAAACAACATAAAAGGAGT
Source organism: Urophora cardui (assembly GCA_960531455.1). Taxonomy (NCBI): domain Eukaryota; kingdom Metazoa; phylum Arthropoda; class Insecta; order Diptera; family Tephritidae; genus Urophora; species Urophora cardui. The sequence continues at coordinate 113,260,358 of OY482670.1, read as the reverse complement.
TTCTTCCAGGGACCGTAACGATTATCAATTTTATAAAAAAAATCATTTTTAATCGTTATAATTTGATTTTTATTTTTTCGATGAAATTTGATCGATATTTTATGATTTTTATTTTTTCGATCAGAAATAATTGTTATTACTGGATTTAAATTTTTCCGATGAAACTTGATCGATATTTTATGATTTTTATTTTTTCGATCAAAAATAATTTTTATTATTGGATTTAAATTTTTCCGATCATAATAAACTCTAAAAACTTGTTCTTTTTTGCAAATTTTGTTCTCAAATAGAACTGCGCCAATGTTGGCACAATCGTCAACTTCAAGCCATCAAATATAGGATTCACTAACGTTTGAAAAAGTTTACTATGATCGGAGAAAAAATAAAAAAATATTGATTAAAGTTGATCGGAAAAATTTAAATCCAATTATAACAATTATTTTTGATCGAAAAAATAAAAATCATAAAATATCGATCAAGTTTCATCGGAAAAATTTAAATCCAATAATAAAAATTATTTTTGATCGAAAAAATAAAAATCGTAAATAATGGTTATTTAAAAATTAAAAAAAAAAATCTTTAGAATAAAGATGAGCTCATATTTGGATAGAATGTGCTAAAATCATTGTATCGGCATACTTGCATTTTATTGTTAACGAAGTTTTCATAATGATTTTTTCATCCGAAGAAATGAAAATAACGATTAAAATCGGTCCCTGGTTTCTTCTAGACTGAAAGTCCATGTGCTGTAGCAATTTATGTTGTGCCAACTCCAAAAAAAGGTAATTTTATAGTTTTTTGTCTTTAGAACAGTAACCGAAAAAATAAAAAGCAGCAAATTTCACTGTGCGACAATTTCAGGTTCACAATCTGACTCAATTGTGTAATATGCATCCCATTCCTTGAATTTCGGACGAAAAGAGCTTACAAATTTATACCCTGCAAAAAATGCGATTAATCCGGGACGTGTCCGGGATCAATCGCAAGGGAGCATGCGACTAATACAATTTTACATCCCTTTGTATGGAGCGAATTGATCGCATTTGTTCGAGCATGTCCAATGAAGAGACTAATTGTTCAACTTGTATACCCGAACGGGCACCAATGTAGATCAATCGCTTTCATACCGAACGGGTACAAATGTAGATCAATCGCTTTCATCCCGAACGGGTACAAATGTAGATCAATCGCTTTCATACCGAACGGGTACAAATGTAGATCAATCGCTTTCATACCGAACGGGTACAAATGGAGATCAATCGCTTTCATCCCCAACGGGTACAAATGTAGCTTTTCCAAGTTGTTAGCCAAGGCAATTTTAATAACAATCTTTAAAAAATTGTAAATGTTCATGCATATTTAATTAAAGATTATATGTTTTACTTTTGTAAAAAAATCTCAATAAATTAAAAAAAAATTGTAAGTTTTGAGTATGCATTATATGAGCGTAATGTAAAGGATATTTTCATAGGATATTGTAGACAACATTTTGTTAAAATTATTATTCGTCATTGCTATTAAAAGAAAGTGTGTTCAATTCGTTTTACCGGTTGTTCTACAATTTTTTAAATACATTGCATATTTTTGTAAAATTTCTACATTTAAGGAATATAGATTTGTACCCGTTCGGAATGAAAGCGATAAATCTACATTTATACCCGTTCGGGATGAAAGCGATTAATCTATATTTATACCCGTTAGGGAACAATTGGGCTACAATTAGTCTACATTTATACCCGTTCGGGAACAATTGGTCTACAATTAGTCTACATTTATACCCGTACGGGAACAATCGGGGACTAATTGTCGAACAATTGTTCTCGAAAGAGATCAATCCGGGACAAATATCTTTAGGGATTAATCGCACATTTTTTTGCAGGGTATTAATTTAAAAAAAACATACATACATATGTATATTTCACAACATACAAAATGTGTTGCATATTTCAACTAAACGTATAAAATTTGTTGCATATTTCAAGGCGTCATATTTGTTTTTTTCTTATATACTGAGGTCTCTTGCATTCTTTGGACGTTTTAACCCCCTAACTACCACCAAAATGATATTTATTCTGATTTATACTAATACATATATTAATATTCAAACTCATACTTACACTTCCTAAAGTGTTCTCCACATTGTATACAATTGGGCAGCATGAATGTATACATACATATCGTCGGCCTCCTGCCAGAACCACGAATGTGCTAAAATGAAAATGTTGGGAAATCGAGTTTTAAAGTTTATTCTTCTCGCAAAATTTGAAAAATTTGTTTCTAATATAAAAGTATATCTGCAAATTAGAACCTTGTTTAGCTCGATGCCCTGATATAGTTTTTATGCTTCTATTCCTTCTAATCTTCGAGATTTGGCACATTCGTGTTTCTGGCCCAACGAAAACCAAAAAAATTTCTTGAAAATAAATTTCCAAAAGTAAGTAAAAGAAATACATTCAATTCAAATTAATATTTTATTTGTGGAACTATTCCTAATCTTCAATATCAGAGTGCTCTGAAAGGTCAGGCTCAGGTGGAGCATCGCAAACTCCGCTGTTAGCCTTCAATTTTTTATAAAAATTGTGGTATTCCTTTGGAATCGCCAAGGTTTCGCAAATTTTATTTAAATCTTTTGCTTTCGCGTCAGCGATAGGTAATGTCTCCGACTAAAACGGGCGTGGGTTTTATTGCGGAGGGCCACCAATATTCAATGGCAAATAAGCTACTAAAAATTGTGTTTCAGAATAATTTTTTTTTTGTAAAAAATGTTGTAGAGTAAAGCTGGGGTTATAGATACTTAACGTAGCATGGAACAAGTTGAGAAACGGGCCGTTTTATGCGCGCTCTGTAAAAATCTAAATTGATCAGACTTCTATGTTACGCTAAGTGTGCGTAATCAAATGTACTCAAACCCCATTGAACAGAAATTTTGAGTGAGATTGTTCATGCTACGTTAAGTACCTATAACTCCAGCTTTAATCTTTTATATACCGTCGTACCATACGAAAACTAGCACACGATTTTTTGTGGTTGAGGAATACAAGCACTTTAATCTTTTGGCTGACGAAAGGTAAAAATTTTATTTAAACAACAACAATTTTAATGAATAAACAGTATATAATTAGTCAAATGTGCTACTTTTCGTACAGAATTGTTTAATTGCCAGTTTCGTAAGAAATTTTAAATGTGTTTTCGTATGGTACGACGATATGCACCTCGACCAGCAAATATTTCGAAAGGGCAGTTTCTCCTTGGTTGAAATAAATGAAGTATAAAAACCCGTCGTGTAGTTGCGTATAAACATGCCCTTCTGATGATTTGCGTTGTACCTCACCATTTTCTATGGTATATACCACCAGTTTTGGAAGGTAAATATTTGCCCAAAAGGTCCTTTTGGCGTATTTAGCACTGATTGCTAATCAAAAATTAGTTTACGGAATAGCTTTGTCTTCATCGCGCAATCGGCGAGCTAATATTTTCCGTTCAAAGTGCATTTCATGATTGCCTTTTTGCCACTATTTTTATAACAATTTGAAGATTAGAAGCGAGGTTCGGAAGAGCATAATCCTGAGCCTAACTTTTCAGAAGACTCTGATTTTGAAGATTAGAAATAGTTCCACAAATAAAATATGAATTGAATGTGTTTGTTTTACTTACTTTGGAAATTTATTTTCAAGGAATTATTTTGATTTTTGTTGGGCCAGAAACACGAATGTGCCCCATATATTTTTGGAAATTTACTTTCAACGATTTTTTTACATTTTTTGTTAGGCCAGAAACACGAATGTGCTCCATATATTTTTTGAAATTTATGTATTTTCAAGGAATTTTTAACAATTTTTGTTGGGCCAGAAACACGAATGTGATATATATATATACATTCGTGTTACTGGAATTGAAAATTTTAGTGGCTTCCAGTGCACAAAGGTACTGGGGGTTTTACTAAAATGTAGAGCATGCACAGATTGATCAGGAAAACCGCTTAACTCAAAATTGGAAAAATTGCACATTCGTGGTTCTGGCAGGGGGCCGACGATATGTATGTACATATGCTAGCTGTTAAATTACTCTATTTATTTATTCATATTAATTTGTCGCATGATTACGGCTCTTTTTTCTTCTTCTCAACAAAAACACACATTAATTTTGGAGTCAAGAAATATTTGGTCCGGTTCACACTTCTTTGCATAACACTTCATCAAAATCCCCACCCAAATGCTAACTCACCCATGTACGAGTACATCTAAGAGGTGTTTCCTTTTTGAGTGTTTTGACATGTGGCATTGACTTGCACGCTGACATGGTGACCTCAATTTTTGGCCATACTTCACTACTGGCCAGTTAGTTACCTAGGCCAACAGTGGTGTGGCCATTGACTTTGACGAAAAATGTGGTAGTAAACTGTTGAAATTTAATTACGAGTTAAAAAGTATATATGTATGTACATATGTACATACATAAATAACAGTTAAACAGTTGACAAACTACTTCTGCTCCTGCTTTTGAGAAATTCTACTTTGCAAGTAAAAACATATAAATAAATAAAACAAAGTGTTATAAAATGACGGATGTCCGCGTTTGTTAATCTGATGAACGCACGCGCCGTATAACCATTGTTGAAAGCTGCAAAATCAAAAAAGTGAGGTTAAGCTGCAATTTTTTTACTACTTAAAAGGCAATAAAAGCTTTGTTAAGAAGGTATTAAACATAAAGTGTGTAGAAATAATAGATGGCTCCGGATACGTACTTTGCGTAGCTGTATTTTGTATTTTATGAAATTTATACGTAGCTGCATTCGTTTGGGCAAGTCTCAGATAGTTGCGAAAAAAACAAACACTGGTATAAAAACAAGTGAACACGAAACGTCCGTTTGTTGAAGTAATGGAATTGGAAAAAAGTGTGTATATTTTCCCCTCTTAGACTAAACTTGATAAGACTTTTTGTATGGCATGGTAAGGCGTTTATAATGAGCAAAGGTGAGTGCGTTCCTTCTAATTATTATTTAATTATTTTTAAAAGGCATTCATATTTCAGTTAAGCATTGAATTAAAATTTTCATGAAGATGATTTTATACCCGGCTAAGAACCCTACAAAATTCTGGGCAAAATTCTCAGTGGTAGCCCTTAAAGTGTAGACATAGGGTAACGCCTTAACCACACGGTTAAAAAAAGTAAACCTAGCTTACTACTTAGGTTAAAAAGAAAATATCTGAAAAATACACAACTAAAAAAGGAGTTATTTTAAAACCATCATAGAATAGAGACGATTATTTGGGTTAGTTTCCCGTGCCACCGAAATCACAAATTTGCATAATCTCCACGCTACAAGAAGTTGTACAAACAATGACTTGTGTTGACCGAAAATCTTTCTGTTATACATCACATTCCCACTCCATTGCAAAAACCTACAACCAAAAAGAAATACACACATACATATGTTACAAAGGCAAAATCATGTTTCAAACATCGTGTAATTTGAAAAAATTGTTGCTGTTCTATGTGTAAAGACCGATCGTGTTAATTTTACATGAATCGTGTTGATGAATTTTTTTCTGAGTGTAGATATGCACCTCTTTACTAAATCACACCGGTGGGAATGACGTGATTTGGTTTCAACAAAAAAAACCGCTGACATTTAAATATATAGACATGCATATACGCATACGTCGCTCAAACATAATTCAAAATGTACAATTTCTGAGAGATTTTACAACTTGATATGCAAATTAGCTCGGAGCAAACACGAGCGAATGAGCATACAAACTTACATAGAACTCACTAGTTTATAGTAGAAGTAATACATGTAAATATGAAGAAATTACTGCAATCAATATTCAGTTATTGGGGTTCTAACAAACTTCCGTGAATATGTATGCATGTATGTTAGTAAAAAATGACATTGAACTTCATTTACTATTTTTTGCTTCAACATTGTAAAGCTAAGAAGAAATGTGCAAAAAAAAAAAGCTGGCCGAGCGTTCAACCCCAAAGCCTTGACTTCTTCCTGAAACATTCTAATAAGTTAGCTACGCCTCAAATCGTTGTTGCAAAATAAATAATATGAAGTGTAACGCAAAACCGTTATGTGAGCACAAATTACATACAATTTATGCAAAGTCGAATGAATGCCTTGCCCATATCCGTTAACCATTCTCAACTTTTATACATACATCATCAAGTCATACTCGCTCTTTGAAATTAAGGGGTTGGGTATGGGTTGTGAATTTAATCGCCATAAGTGCATATTTACATTCATATGTATCTATGTATGTATGTACGAGTGCTAACACGATTAGAAACTACACTTTAATAATTAAATGCAATTAAAATCAAACACATAACGAATTAGGGGAGCTTAAATAAGGAGCTTTTAAGGAGTTGCCACGGCGTATACGCAATTTTACATTTTTACTTCCGCTTGCAAAAAAGGTACGCATTTCTACGTTTATCTTTTTCGAAACTATCCGTTTGTCAAGTTAATAAATTTTTGCAACATATAATAGGGTTTCAGTTAATTAATTAATTGAAATTATATGTACATATCGCACCCTAAATCATATAGTGACACAACTCAAAATTCAAAAATTTTCAGGAGAGCCAAAAAACTTTTTAAGTTTTATAGGCAATGATATGGGAAAAGGCCACGTTAATTGTTGTTTCTCAGTTAAAAAAGACTCTAATGAAACAGATTTTTTGGCAGCCGTTAGAGATATATTCTGTGTGCCAATTTATGAATGAAGCCCGATTTCGTAAAATTTTGAGTTGTGTCACTTTATGATTTAGGGTGCGGTATGTAAGAAATTTTAAACCTCTTCTCCATACTATTTCAGTTCCATGCAATACACAACCATAACCGAAGGAATTATCAGTGTATTGCTGCTGGGCTTGAAACGAAAAGTGGCGCTACTTAAAAACAATGAAACTTTCCATAGCCAATTTGGGCTAAAAACGCAACAACATCCAATTATAACGCTGCTGCAAAATCCCGCCGTAAATATGAACGATGTGGCCAATAAGATTGTCTGCATTTGTAATCATCATGATCAGCAGTAAGTAGAATTTTTGCATTTTTAATGGTAGTTCAAATGAAGTTGAGGGTAGTTGAACAAAAATTTTACATACTTATGCTGAGTTTAAGTTAAGTTTGTGTACATATGTATGTTAAGTTGATGTATATTAATTTAAGTCAAGTCAAGTTAAGTTAAGTTAAGTTAAGTTAAGTTAAGCCAAGGCAAGTCAAATCAAGTCAGGTTAATTAAGTTAAGTTAAGTAGGAAAAACATAAGGAGCACACCTCGAATTGGGAGAGAAGCTCGGCGCCATTGTATTATATTAGGTTAGGTTAGGTTGAGGTGGCTGTCTCCGCAATTCATGAAAGCGGGGACACACTTAGGCCGAGGTGGCCCATTGTGATACCACACGGGAGCCCTAGCTTCCTTATCCCTATTTACAAACCTTTCCGGAAAAATTAGATTCAAAAGTATGATAAGATTAGATGCCCGTGAAGCTAAACCAGCGCGTTTGTTTCATGAAGCGCAGAAAATCTAGTGTCCTTGCATTTTCCATCTCCGCCAGGCACTCGAAAAAGTGTTTATGGAGGAAGCGGTACCTGGATAGCGACAGTGCGGGGCAGTGGCATAGATAGTGCTCAACACTCTCTATTTCCTCCACGTCCCTACAGCTGCGGCAGAAGTCGTTTTTATATAGGCCCATGCGAGAGGCGTGAGTGCCCATAAGACAATGGCCTGTTAGAAGTCCCACCAGCGGACCTATAGAGAGCCGATTCAGATGCAGCACCGATACAGACCTAGCCTCATCCAGTCTAGGCCAGATTTGCCTAGAAATCACACAAGTTGACTCCTTGGCCCATCTAGCGTTAGCCTGTTCAATGGAGCGAGATCTCAACCAATGCTTGCATGAGTTAAGCGGGGGGCCAACCCATGCCGCAGATGTGATATCCTGCAAGCTTGTGCCTTCCCTTGCCAACTCATCTGCAATGCAGTTGCTATGGCCTGGAACCCAAATGACGTTCAGGTCGCACCTTTCGGCTAGTTTGTTCAAAGACTCCCTACATTTCATTGCAACTATAGATGTAGTATTGTTACTCTGTAAGGATTTTATGGCAGCTTGGCTGTCAGAGAAGATTTTGATAGAATTTATGTCTGGCAGATCTGTCAGGCGACGAGCTGCTTCCCATATGGCTATGAGCTCAGCCTGATAGACGCTGCAGTGATCAGGTAGGCGCAAACTTACTTTCAGATGAAGCTTTTCGCAGAAAAACCCACTTCCAACTCTATTGTTCAATTTAGAGCCGTCCGTGTAAAGGTGCAGTGTATTAGGGTCGGGATCCCCTAAGTTCCTCCACTCGCTCCTCTCCGGGATTCTTGTGGAGAATTTGTTATCCCAACAAAAGGCTGGTATTGCATAGTCCAGCTTTAGAAAATTGGCAGGGACGTTACTAAGAATTTGAGCGTGCCCGAATCTGGTGTCCCTCCAGGGTTCGGTTGCATTGAGCCTTGCCGCGTTGCAGCTGGCAATGAGTTTCCCCTGTATATCCGTGGGGAGAAGAAATAGGATGGTTTCGAGAGCTTTAGTTGGGGTGGAGGGAAGGGCTCCGCTAATAAGCATGGAATCCATTCGCTGCACTCTAGTTAATTTGCTCTTATTGGTTTCGAGTTCCAGTGCTGGCCACCATATGGTGACTGCATAGAAGAGAATAGGTCGCACTACCGCTGTGTACAGCCAATGGACGATTTGGGGGTTAAGTCCCCATCTCTTGCCTATCGCCGATTTACATGCGTAAAGTGCTAACATGGCTTTTTGGGATCGTACTTCTACGTTCCGTTTCCAGTTTAGTTTTCTGTCTAGAATAACACCAAGGTATTTAACCTCGGTAGAGAGTTTAATCTCCTTCCCATTTATGGACGGAGGTTTGAATTCAGGTATCTTATGTTTGCGGGTAAACAGAACCATTTCCGTTTTCTCAGAGCTGACACTGAGCCCGCATTTCAGAGACCAGGTTTTTACAATGTTGAGTGCATTTTGCAAAAGGTCGCTCAGCACCGGTATATGCTTGCCAGTCTCTGTCAGGGCGATGTCATCGGCGTACGCAATGACCTGGCAGCCCGTGTGCTGAAGTTTAGAGAGCAGGGTGTTCACCGTTAGGTTCCAAAGCAGAGGAGACAAAACTCCACCCTGGGGTGTTCCCCTGTTGGCATACCTAGTTATCGATGAATTACCCATTTCAGAAATAATTGTATTATAAGTTAAGTTAAGTTAAATTAAGTTAAGTTAAGTCAAGTAAAGTCAAGTCGTCAGGTCAATTCAAGTCAAGTCAAGTTAAGTTAAGCTAAGTCAAGTTGAGTTTAGTAAAGTCAAGTAAAGTCAAGTCGTCAAGTCAACTTAAGTCAATTTAAGTTAAGTTTCTTTCTTAATTCTTGTTTATTCTACAGCATTTTTATTTATTACCTTCTCTCTCTCTCCCCCACTCTCTCAACAGAATAAAAGAGCACAGCGTGGAATATTTACGACCCGTCTTCCTCTACGTCTTTTGCAATCCACAAACGCTGCCCGATTCAAAAACCATTTGGACTGCTCTACTCACACTAAGCAAAACAAATCCGATTGCTAAGCAACTTGTACATGAGATCTTCTCATGGAGTAAATTTAATTCATCTGCAACATGTCTCTGCACGAGCATACTACTAATCGAAGCTATCGATCACTGCCTCAACACCAGTCAGCAGGAACCAACCACCACCACCGTTATTGATTTGTGCATTTTCCAAGCATTAATTGTAAATAAATTAAATAACTATGGCATCGATCCGCGTCCATCACTGCATTGTCTGCTACGCGCATTGCACTCTGTGCGCGAACTGACCGTTAATCATTACAATGTGCTTCTCATTCTGCTGGCTGAGGCTCTGCATTTACTCACGCCGAATTATTTGCATGATTTGCTGCGCGTCATCGCTTTTATTGTGGTGCAGGAAAACTGTGGGAATCAATACATTCTGAACATGTGTCTCGATGGTATCATCCAGTGGATGTCTCAGACTGCATTCATACCCGCAGAAGGACTGGCACTCGCCCATCAAATCGTACGTAAAATACTTGCACGCGGCAAGGATGCGACGGAGGCGATCGTGGTACGCACAAGTGAGTTGGAGGTGGCACGGGTTCGCTACTTTCATCCGGATATAGCTTTGGCTTTTGATATCGCCAAACTTGTGGAATCATTTGATGAATCAGAATTTAAAGATGTCTTCATATTTGTTGATACGTTGAATGTTAAAGCGAAAACGGCGTTCTCGCAACGCTTACATTTGTTTCTGCGCGCGTTGTTTTTGTCGCGTGAACCATCGGTGGATTGTTGGTTTAAGATTTATGAGGTGATTTTGGAAATAATCAAAGTGAATAGCGGCATTGCGTATGATTTCTTGATGACGTACATTTTCAAATTGGCCGGTGAGCAACAGCCGGAGATACAAATGGAGCTGCTGAGGGGTTTGCCGAGTTTTGCTGTGTCGAAGGTGAGACTTTTTGTTTGTACTTTGGGCACATCATGTCTACACGAGACGTAAGACATGGCATGAAAAAAGTGGAACAAAGTTGACCTACTAATACTCTCCCTCTGCCCTCCCCCCTTTACAGGATAACATACCAATGATTTTGAATACGATACGTAATCTCACTGCCGAAAATGCCACGTTTTGCATGGATCTTTACTTGCGTTTATGGCGTGTTGAGTCACGCACTTATACCTTTTTGGTCAAATTACTTTCGACGCCGCAAAAGGATAATGCCAAGCGTTGGGAATTTGAGATAGCGAAAACGCATACGATACGAGAAATTTGTTATGAAAAGTGAGGCACGCTGAACGAATTATCCTTCTTAATACTTACAGTCGCCCTGTCTATTTTCTTTTAACTTTTTTTCCCTTGCAGACCCACACAACACGGCTCCGAATTGGTGGCACATCTTTCCGACACCCTAAACACTTGCACCGATGATGCTGGCGATTTAGCCACATCACTCGCGCTGGACGCTATCGTCGCACTCTGTGATAGTCATACCGTAAATATTGTTTCCACATGGCGTGCGTTAAGCGCGAAATTCCGACATGAACGTCGTCCGCGTGCTCTCAAATCTCTCTATCGTTTCTTTGCACACGTACCCGCGCTACACACGCCCACGCTCGAGTATGAACAGTTGGTCGATGATGCATTGGAACAACTTTGGCTAACGATTAGTCGTTCGGACTCTGAACCAGAGCTGGTGCGTGAGGCTTTAGCAGCTCTTAAGCATTATGAAATCGGCATACTGTTAGCTATGCGTCACATACCCATGCAATTTGCAGTGGATAGCCCGGCGTTGGGGCGGCGTGAATTTGCTGGCGGCCGTGAAGTTATTGATTTGCAGCAGGAAATGGTGCCGGGTGAAGTGTGGGTACATCTCTTACAGAAAATACGTCCGGAATGTGGTGCGGCGGTGGCTGATTTAATTGCCCATCACATTTATGCAGAAATCAATGGATATCGCAGTGGCGTGTATCGTTTAGCCGAAGGCAAACCGGAACCACGCAAGCTACAGGGTCTCTTCCCGCAGAGTCCATTACGTGCCGTGATCAATTATTTGGTTAATCAAGCACGTTTCGGTGATCATGTTTCCGAGCCGAATGTTGTTATGAATGCTTTGAGGGCGATTTCGAAAAAATTTCCCAAACCCATACCACCGCTCGATTGGTGCTTTCTGCACTCTTTCTTTCATTTGTCATTCGAGGCGCGAAAGTATTGCATACTGATTGCTAAAAATCAATTGTTACACTCTGGTACAGCGAAGCGTTTATTGGAGAATTTCCTTATCGAATTTGAGCCGAATTGTTTTGAGGAGGATTTGCAGTTGTTGTTCTCTTTGCTGCCTGAAATTGCGAACGGTGTAAGTTTACAAATTTTAAAGAATTTCGCCGAGAAGATAGCGGTGTATTCGTTTAAGGAATCGCAGCTGGATGGATTCGCAGAAGGTAAGTATAGCTGCACAACCACGAGGCTCTGCTCCATCCATTTAATTCAGAACGTTAGATGACCTTGATGAGCTGTGCGAAATTTAGTAATACAGAGCAGCAGTTTCATGAGATGTTCTACTTTTTTTAGGTTGTCTTTTCGAAAAGTTCATAGACAGCGTGAAGTATATATTTTTAGGAAAATGTGACATACCCGAGGTGCTTGATATATTCACGCTTATAGTGGAACGTTACATGGACTCTATGGATCTAGATTCAAGGGTAAGACACATACAGTTCAGCGACCTTCCACATTCGTAGTATATATGTACATACCTATATCCCTTTCCAGCTATTCGAACGCTACACCGAAGTCGTATCGGTCCTCCATCCCAATTCCATTGATGGCCTCACATCGCCGGCGAATTGGTGGGAAACACCAATTGGTAAATTGAAAAAAGCCACCATCATACGTTGCTATTTAGTTCTATACAATACTCAGCTGCCGAATCCGTTGAAATGGCTCGCACCCATTATCGATGCGTATGCGACGAAACGCGAGGAGCAGCCATTCTTTTTCCGCCACCTCGTCGCCACGCTGTATGCCTTCAATAACGATGAGCAGTCATGCAATTGGATTATGGAAATGTTCCTGCAAATACAAACACTCTTAGCCGAATCTTCGAATAAAGAGAAATTAGATAAAGTTTTATATCTTTTAGATATTTTCATTTTAGCTGTTGTTGTGCTGTCCGGCTGTGCCGTCCTTTTGGGCAATTTGGAAGCAGTCGCAACACAGCGTAAGGAACGTTTATCGCTCTTCCCAGAGAGTATGCAACTTTTGTGTGATCATGTATTTTGGAAGGATCAGGAGGCAAAGGTATTGTGTATTTTTTCGTTGCATACCTTTAGGATGTTTATTTTAATCAAAGCATCTTTTTTTCCTTTTAGGTTTATGAATTTCTGTTCAATTTATATAAAAACAATGCTATACCCGAAACGTATGCCACCAAATTTAAGTGTGCCATTATTTGCTCTCGGAATAAGCTATATTTCGACAATAAGGGCATATGGACCAAATACGTTGGTATGCGTAAATGAGTTTTTGAATTTTGCTGATGTAAAAAATGTTAAGTAAATGGTGTACTTATAGCGAGTGAAAAGTGCCTCAACATTTTTTGTACATATTTTGCATTTTGTATTTTGTTACACAAGTGCGTTCGCACCATATCCTGTTCACGTTTTTTTTTTTTATTTTTTTTTTACTAAGCTTTTGGAGAATTTTGAAAAAGTTAAAATTTTTTAAACCAATCGAAGCTTTGTTTAGAATTTTTAAAATTAATAAATACACATACGTCAAAAACTTCAAAACTATTTATTTCTGAGCGGGATTGATTCTGTGCTTTTTGTATGAAGTTTTGTCACCAAGTTATACATATAACTTCAATGGTCAACTGAACTTTACCCTAATCGCAATCATATCCTTAATGGGTTAATTCACACAACGCCACAGATACTTCAGAAACTCAGTTGGAAGCGCAACCTGTTTTTGTAGTACAAGCAGAGCGTTCAAAAACGTAAATTTTTCATTAAGCGTCGCTCATCACAATCATCAAAAAAAAGTACTGCTGTTGCGTTTTTTGCTGCGTTTCTGAACACACCCTTAATTTGAATTAAAATTTCTCGCATCTGGCCGCACTATAATCTGTTCTCTGTTTGACATTCCTACTGACGTTCCATGGTCGAATAAAATAGGGTTGTGCTGACAATTTTCTAATGAAAAGCTTTGCTTCTTTCCTTGTCTACCAAAAATTAACTAGCAAATCCTTGCGGTTAAATTTTTAAGAGTAAAGTTATACATGCTCTCAATAAGAAATGTTGGTGAAAAAGTACGCATACACGAAATTAACAACTAAATATTTAAGTATTAAGTTATTTTTTAACAATTTTATCTGAGCACAAAGAAAAAATAATCAGCTGTATTTTTAACACAACCTAGTTTATTCAACCTTCTTTTTACGCTGTCATACGTACCTATCATTCAGTTTGTTTTCACCGAAACGTTCGCCTTTTTTTCTCATAAATTAATTGGCTATTTGAGGGATTGTGATTTCGTCCTTTATTGTGATTAAAAGGATTTTTCATGCCCTAAATTTAGCTAAAATAATATTTGTTAAATTTATAGTGAAAATAGACATTTAATTTGCAAAAACAAGTATAATTTCACTACATATGTGCATTCATAAATGTGAACATTTTCAATTGAAAGTCTTTTCTCGTGAAAGTCTATGAAAACAAAAGAAAAAATCATTGAACGGCTGGGAAAGTAGTGCATCCATCAGAAAACTCGGTTTGACATTGTAGCTTGTGCAAAAAGACAAAAACGAATACATACAACAGAGTTCAAGGAACATGGACGACATTAAATTGGCCAAGGTAAGTGGAAAAACACAAATAATTTTTTAGTGTAATAAACGGTTAAAAAATCGCATGAACTGCCGGTGGTTACACGATGCTCCAGGGACTCTGACTGGAATCAAAAGTCTTGTTACCTTATCGTGTACATAAATCTGTTGCAAACACACTTTCGATTCTTTTACCCAACTGCTACATATGGGAGTAACGTGACTCCGAATCGATTGTTGCCATTGCAGCGGCAAACGCAGTATCTACGAGTTTTTCACCCGTATTGCGAGTGTCGATTGTGATAGATAACACTATACGACAAAATCAACTTTTTTTCTGGGTATTGGACCAAACCAATTTTTTCGAAGAGATTGAGACATAAGAAAAAAATATGTATACGCCATTTTTCGAAGTTAGCCTCCAAAATTTAGTAATGGGCTTTCGAATTTCGAAATTCGACCCTCCCTAATTTGATTGCAATGTTTAAAAAATTGAAAACTAAAAAATGTGGGTGTGATCCGCCTTATTTTCGAACTCGATTGGTATACATCTTTTTTTTTGGAAGCTTATGTAGCAAATGTTATAAGGGGTCAAAGGTCAGATCTTCGAAAAAATTAAAAGTCGAATATCTCCATTTTTTTCCAACCGATTAATATGTAACAAGCTTGATTAATATGTAACTCCAGTTGTGGAATTAATTTATAAAGATTATTTTGATCAGCCGATTATCAAAGGTGAGTCTTGGGTTCCCAACAAAATATGTAGAACCTGTTATAACCATTTACAAAAATGGTGGAAGAAAGAAATTGAGCAATTGTCGTTTGGAGTTACCTGGTTTATACCAAATTGTAGCTTGTTTTTATATTAAATTTAGCACAAACAAAGCAAAAATTCAATTGTAGAATTGCTTGACATACTTTATCCGCCATTTTTTTTAATTAAAAAGCTGCTAATATTAACTCGTAGTAAAATCGGATGTGATTGATTTAATACTAAATATCCTTGTCCGCATTTACACACTTTAAAATCACGGCACACTTGACCGGCAGCAATTGCAATTGTTGGTGAGCACAGTGGATAAAAGTATGTGTTCAAATATTTTAGTTTTTTTGGTATTTTTTTAAGTGTTGCTTTTATAATATTTTCATTCATCGACCATAAAGCTGTGCATATCAAAGGCAAGGGAATTCAAGCACCTATATAACAGCGTGAAGGTTTTCGAAATCGCTGGCAAAAGGTTCGAAATATACTACTTAAAACATTTTTTCGGGCATTTTTTCCTTTAAAGTGTTTTTTCATAAAAGTTTTATTTAAAAAAGGATAAAGGTGAGCATATCAAAAGAAAGGGAATTCAATCACCTTTACAACGCTATAAAGATTTTCGAAATCGGTTGGAAAAAATGGAGATATTCGACTTTTAATTTTTTCGAAGATCTGACCTTTGACCCCTTATAACATTTGCTACATAAGCTTTAAAAAAAAAAGATGTATACCAGTCGAGTTCGAAAATAAGGCGGATCACACCCACATTTTTTATTTTTCAATTTTTTAAACATTGCAATCAAATTAGGGAGGGTCGAATTTCGAAATTCCAAAGCCCATTACTAAATTTTGGAGGCTAACTTCGAAAAATGGCGTATACATATTTTTTTCTTATGTCTCAATCTATTCGAAAAACTTGGTTTGGTCCAATACCCAGCCGGGTGCTGTACAGTGTAATCGATTATTGGTCGACCAAAGAGCATGTAAATATAATGCTCGTGGATCGATCAACGGGCGATCACCCCAGCGGGTTAGGGGCTTAGAATATACCCGTAGTAAGGAATGTCTGTCGTAAGAGGCGACTAAAATCCACCGGCCTAGAAGGTTGATTATGGCCAAAAAAATCGTTCGCACGACAGTCGGGCTAGTGTCAGAAGGGACTAGTACCCGAGCGTACCGGATTTATCCGGCAAAGGACTGTCACATCCCCTACACTCCCCAAAACCTTCGGGGAGTGTCTTGGTGGCTACAACAACAACAACAACATCAACGAGCGATTATCTATCACAGTCGACACTCGCAATAGGGGTGTTTGTCTCTTTGTAGCGCCTCCGTGCTGCTACCAGCTGGTTTACTCATCCGTTTTAATAACACCTTTTTACCTTTTGATTATTCTATATGAAAAACCTTGGTATTGATAATCAGTTTTGCAGCATTTATTTTTATAAGCACTAAATCTTTGTTTATTTAAAATAAAAATATCTCCCTACACATAGATATGTAAGTATGTATTCGACTTAGTGCCATCGTCGTTATCTACAGGTGTTGTACATCGCTGATCCATATGTTTGTCCTAATGTATGTATATAAGTGCGTAAGTATTTTTATACTCAGCTGTACTAGTACACAGAGTATTATAGTTTTGATTTCCTAACGGTGGATTGTAACAGAATGAAATAATCGAGATAGATATAGACTTATATATATCAAAATGATCAGGGTGAAAAGAGAAATCGATTGAGCCATGTCCGTCCGTCTGTCCGTCCGTCCGTCTGTCCGTCTGTGCGCACGATAACTCGCGCAAAAATTGAGATATTTTGATGAAATTTGAAATGTAAGTTGGTATCAAGACAGGAGCGGACGGTATTGAAAATGGGCGAAATCGGACCATGACCACGCCCACCTCCCCTATATAGTAAAAATCGTAAATTTTGTATCTCAGTCACTAATAGAGCTAGAGTGATAAAATTTCACACACGTATTGAGCTCAGACCCTTATGAAGAAATATGGTGAAATTTTGGAAAACGGGCGGTGCCACGCCCACTTATTAAGGGGCAAACATTGAAAGTTTTATGAGTCATAACTCAGAAACCGTTGAAGATATATCGATGAAATTTGGTAGGCGTGATATACTTACTTAGGCAAATGTTTGGACGAAAAATTGCCAAAATCGGTTGGCGACCACGCCCACTTTTATATATGGGTATTATAAAGTGACCTAATAAAAACATTTTAAGCGATATCTCTGTCAAATAAAAATATATATCATTGAAATTTTATGGAAGGTGTCCAACTATGGACATAAAACAAAAAATAAAAAAATTTTGGGAAAATGGGCGTGGCACCGCCTCCTTTTAGAAGCAGGAATATACGAGATTTCTGAGCCCATAACTCGACAAATAATCGATATATTATGACGAAACTGGTGTATACACTTTCACTACTTGTAGTAATACATGTTCAAAATTCTAGCGAGATCGGTTGACGACCACGCCCACTTTTATATATGGGTATTATAAAGTGGCCTAATAGCAACATTTTAAACGATATCTTTGTCAAATATAAATATAATTCATTGAAATTTTGTGGCATGAGTTCCACAATAGACCGGAAACAAAAAATAGACAAATTTTGGAAAAGGGCGTGGCACCGCCTCTTTTTAGACAAAGGAATATACGAGATTTCTTAGCCTATAACTCAACAAATAATTGAGATATTATGACGAAACTTGGTTTATATACTTTTATAACTTGTGTTAATAGACACGCAAAAATTTATTGAAATCGGTTTATGACCACGCCTACTTTCTAACAAAGATATTTCTGGAACACCCTTTGGGAATTTGTAACGTGACATCTTTGTAACTAGAAGTCGTAAAGGAATGAAATTTTGCACAAAGAATAATATTCATATGCTTAGTTGGATGACTGATAAAAATTTTGAAAATGGGCGCGGCTACGCCCACTTTATGCAGCACTTGCTTTATATAAAGTACCTACACCGTGTTTCCATCAAACGCAAACAAACAATGAAAGCATACAGCTGAGTATCTAATGTTCGATGCCACTCGAACTTAGGCATCCTTACTTGTTATATGTAAGTATGTATACACCTTGACTTGAAGATTGCTGCAAAATCGATAATGGCTTAGGAATATTCTTCATCGTTTTGCACTTTAAACCGAAATACGTACATACACACATATGTATGTATGTATAAACATGCTTGCAGTCAGCAGAACAGTTTCGGGATTCATAAAGGAACGGAATATGGAACCTTCTAAAGGCAAAAAATATCGCTTAAAAAAAAATTTCTTGCCCAGTTTGGAGCGCAAAAGCATACCTACATATTTGTTTCATAATGATGTGTGTAAATATATGTATGTAAAAGTACTTGTATGCCATTTTTTTCGCCACAAAAATTCTTTTTTACCTCTTATGAAATGAAGTAAAGACATACATATCTCTGATTTCAAAATTTTTTGAATCAACTAAAGCTTGCCAGGCCCATGGTCCTACAGTTTGTCTTTTGCTTTGTAGCAGCGTTATGTGTATAAGCTCCTCGAATTGGCGATACAGGTTCTTGAAAAGAATGAAAGAGTAGAAAAATGGGCCGAAAGCTTAAAGTCAACATTGTAAGAAAGGTTAAACTAAAATGGTAATCCTTTAGTTGTCCTTAAAATTTACAATAATTCAAATCAATAAGAAACAAGCAATAGATGAATGGAATGGGCATGTTCTTGTTTTGCATTCTAATTCTTGTTTGTATTTGTCATTCATAAATTTATTAATCCGTATTAATGTATGTACAGTGAAAGCTATGCTCTTGCAGCAGGGAATACCTACTTGCTTCAATTACTTTCCGTTACTGCGCATGTACAAGAAACGGTGAAGCTTTCCAACAGAGAGCATCGCAGAATAAACGCTAATATTTATATTTAAAAATAAATTTAATACAAAAATTGTCAGGACAAAAAGAATTACTTCTTATACTTAAACCAAAAAATTTTACATAAAAATATTTGTCTCACTGCCTTTTCGGACATTTAAACATTTTGTATTTGCGAAAAAAGAGTGTTTGAAATCCTCCATGGTGTTTCTTCCTGTACGCAATTTGCTCTATTCACTGGAAACTTCGCTCATCATAACAAAAAATCGTGGCTTTTGACGAACATTTCGGCTTTTCCATTTCCTTCCTGACTTATATTCGGTTAAGTTTACTTTCAGCATTGCGCGATGGTACAACGTTTGTCGGAAAATTGTGCGTTTGTTGAGATAGGAATTTTATTCTCTCATTTCTTTAAGTCACTCGAAAGTAACTAATACTTAAACCATGTTTTATTGTACTAAAATAAAATTTTATCGATCGCGCATATAAAGAAAACTCGATTTTTATGTTAGTTCACCCAAATTTTTATGAAGTGTGTGTGATTTTGAGAAATCAAAAGTTAAAGTGCTTGAGAATTTAAGTAAATTTAAATTTAATGGTCTACCCTAGTATTTTCATGCGTAATGCGTACACACATACACACTTTAATAGATTACGTTGCCAAATTTCGGCATCAAATCCTTATTTGCTGTACACATAAATACTTAAATACATACATACTTAAATATTTATTGATTAAATAAACACGATTCATTGGCCGCAAAATACAAGTTCAAACGAGAGTGAATGAGCTGTGTGTAAGCAAATCGGACGAATACAACACCTTTGCCCATTTGTCTGGCCAAGATGAATATGGATTTTACGAAATTCATGAATAAATTTAACGAAATTGACCGCACGCTATCACCGACGACAGCGTTGCGTTTAACTTTTGATAATATCTCGCCGGAAAGTGAAGAGCCGCCTGAGGTGAATAAGCGACTTTGGGGTATGCCAGTGCCACCATTTGTGTCAGATAAAGTTGTATCTTGGATTGAGGAGGAATTTAATGAGCCGCCAATCTATTATAATGGAAATGCCGTTATACGAAAGGTATGTTTGTTAAGAAACTGCATTTGCTAAATAAGTACCTTTACACAAAGAGTACAAAACTTTCAATGACGTAAGACGGTACAGCTCAAATGTTTTTATGTTACAATGAGTATTTCCCTCTACCTCTACCTTTCCCTTTTTTATTCCCCTTTACCTTTACCATAAATACGGATCTACTGAATATCTCGACTCCAGCGCCACCTAGCGGGCTAATCTATATATATAAAAATGATTTGGTATTTAATTGAAACGCTAAAACTTGAAAACGGCTGAACCAAATCAAATACTTCCTTAGGGGGGTTTGTTTGTTGTTACCCCGCGAAGGTTTAGTCGAAGAAAAAATTAAAAAATGTTAGGGGGGCGTGGCACCTCCCATACAACCTTAATTTTTAAAGCTGATTATCTCTAAAACAGTTTAAGGTAGGGAGCTGAAAATTGGTATAGAGCTAGGTGATATCAAAACCCTTCTCACTCAGAAAAGTGGGGGTTATCAGAAAAGGGGGCGTGGCACCTCCCATATAACCTTAATTTTTAAAGTTGATTATTTCTAAAACAGTTTAAAGTAGGGAGCTGAAAATTGGTATAGAGGTAGGTGATATCAAAACCCTTCTCACTCAGAAAATTGGGGGTTATCAGAAAAGGGGGCGTGACACCTCCCATACAACCTTAATGTTTAAAGCTGATTATCTCTAAAACAGCTCAAGGTAGGGAGCTGAAAATTGGTATAGAGGTAGGTGATATCAAAACCCTTCTCACTCAGAAAAGTGGGGGTTATCAGAAAAGGGGGCGTGGCACCTCACATATAACCTTAATTTTTAAAGCTGATTATCTCTAAAACAGTTTAAGGTAGGGAGCTGAAAATTGGTATAGAGGTAGGTGATATCAAAACCCTTCTCACTCAGAAAAGTGGGGGTTATCAGAAAAGGGGGCGTGGCACCTCCCATATAACCTTAATTTTTAAAGCTGATTATCTCTAAAACAGTTTAAGGTAGGGAGCTGAAAATTGGTATAGAAGTAGGTGATATCAAAGCCCTTCTCACTCAGAAAATTGGGGGTTATCAGAAAAGGGGGCGTGGCACCTCCCATACAACCTTAATTTTTAAAGCTGATTATCTCTAAAACAGTTCAAGGTAGGGAACTGAAAATTGGTATAGAGGTAGGTGATATCAAAACCCTTCTCACTCAGAAAAGTGGGGATTGTCAGAAAAGGGGGCGTGGCACTTCCCATACAATCTTAATTTTTAAAGCTGATTATCTCTAAAACAGTTCAAGGTAGGGAGCTGAAAATCGGTATAGAGGTAGGTGATATCAAACCCCTTCTCACTCAGAAAAGTGGGGGTTATCAGAAAAGGGGGCGTGGCACCTCCCATACAACCTTAATTTTTAAAGCTGATTATCTCTAGAACAGTTTAAGGTAGGGAGCTGAAAATTGGTATAGAAGTAGGTGATATCAAAGCCCTTCTCACTCAGAAAATTGGGGGTTATCAGAAAAGGGGGCGTGGCACCTCACATATAACCTTAATTTTTAAAGCTGATTATCTCTAAAACAGTTCAAGGTAGGGAGCTGAAAATCGGTATAGAGGTAGGTGATATCAAACCCCTTCTCACTCAGAAAAGTGGGGGTTATCAGAAAAGGGGGCGTGGCACCTCCCATACAACCTTAATTTTTAAAGCTGATTATCTCTAGAACAGTTTAAGGTAGGGAGCTGAAAATTGGTATAGAGGTAGGTGATATGAAAACCATTCCCACGCATTAAAGTGGGGGTTATCGGAAAAAGGGGCGTGGCACCTCCCATACAAACTTAATTTTTCATGCTGAATATCTCTAAAATTGTTTACGCTAGGGGCTTGGAAATTGGTGTGGAGATAAACGATAACAATTCCATATTAACGCAAAATAATAGGAGTTATACGAAAAGGGGGCGTGGCACTTCCCAACAACACTTAATTGTTTAAGCTGAATATCTTTAAAAACATTTAAGTCAGGGACCTGGAAATTGGTACAGAGCTATATGATATCAAAACAATTTTTGCGCATAAAAGTGAGGGTTATCGGAAAAGGGGGCATGGCACCTATACAAACTTAATTTTTCAAGCTGAATATCTATAAAAGCGTTTAAGGTTGGGATCTGAAAATTGATCAGGAGATTAACGATATCAATAGCATGCTTATGAAAAAAACAGTAGTTTTGGGAAAAGGGGGCGTGGCACCTCCCAAGCGTTCTTAATTTATAAGGCTAAATATCCCTAAAAGCGTTCATGGCATGTACATAGAAATCACTATGCAGATATACGATATCAATACCATGTTCACCCAAAAAATAAAAGATTTATCGAAGAATGCGGCATTGCACCTCCCATACGTACTAAACTTTTGAGGCTGAATATATCTAAAAGGGTTGGAGGAAGGGCCTGAAAACCATTATGGAGGTATACTATATCAATCATCTTACTTAATTAGTGAAAATAGCCAATACTCAGTGAAAATAAATATCCGAAACAGAAAACTAAAAATGTTGTGTATCGTGCAGCCTTAAACTGAATACTCAAAGTATATATTTTTGAAGTTGTATACACAATGAAGTAGTGAAAAATCGTTAATTTTCTATTAAAAATAATACCGGTGTAATAACAATTTTTGAAATGAAATTAATAAAAAATCTATTTTGGGCAGAACGAAGTTTGCCGGGTCAGCTAGTCTATATATATAAAAGTGATTTAGTTTCTTAATTGTAACGCTAAAACTTGAAAACGGCTGAAACAAACAAATACTTCCTTAGGGGGGTTTGTTTGTTGTTACCCCGCGAAGGTTTAGTCGAAGAAAAAATTAAAAAATGTTAGGGGGGCGTGGCACCCCCCATACAACCTTAATTTTTAAAGCTGATTAGCTCTAAAAGAGTTCAAGGTACGGAGCTGAAAATTGGTATAGAGGTAGGTGATATCAAAACCCTTCTCACGCAGAAAAGTGGGGCTTATCAGAAAAGAGGGCGTGGCACCTCACATACAAACTTAATTTTTCATGCTGAATATCTCTAAAATTGTTTAAGGTAGGGCCTTGGAAATTGGTGTGGAGATAAACGATAACAATTCCATATTAATGAAATATAATAGGAGTTATACGAAAAAGGGGGCGTGGCACCTCCCATACATACTTAGCGTAGGAAGCTGATATATTCATAAAGAAAGAAAGAATAAATGGCAGGATCCTGAAAATTGCTATAGAGCTAAATGATATTAAAACCACTCTCACGCAAAAAAGTGGCCGTGGCACCTCCCGTACACACCTTTTTTTTGAACTGAATATCTAAAAGGATTTAAGACAGGGACCTGGAAATCGGTACAGAGCTATATGATATAAAAACAATTTTTGCGCATAAAAGTGTAGGTTATCGGAAAAGGGGGTGTGGCACCTCCCATACAATCTTAATTTTTAAAGCTGATTGGCTCTAAAAGAGTTCAAGGTAGGGAGCTGAAAATTGGTATATAGCTAAATGATATCAAAACCATTTCCACGCATAAAAGTGGGGGTTATCGGAAAATGGGGCGTGGCACCTCCCATACAAACTTAATTTTTCAAGCTGAAATCTATAAAAGCGTTTAAGGTTGGGACCTGAAAATTGATCAGGGGATTAACGATTTCAATAGCATGCTTATGAAAAAAACAGTAGTTTTGGGAAAATGGTGTGTGGCACCTCCCATGCGTTCTTAATTTTTAAGGTTAATTATCCCTAAAAGCGTTCATGGCATGTACATAGAAATCACTATGCAGATATACAATATCATTGCCATGTTCGCCCAAGAAAAAAAGATTTATCGAAAAATGGGGCATTGCACCTCCCATACGTACTAAACTTTTGAGGCGGAATATATCTTAAAGGGTTGGAGGAGGGGCTAGCAAGCATTTTGAAAGGCCCATTCAAGGGAGAGGAATGCTTACTTCTACGGATTCCCTTATCTTCAACAGATTTGCCCTTCCAATTCAAACGTATGTAGTTCCCAGTGAAACCTGCATTTGCGATGACTTGTGACTTGTTAATTACAAGGGCAGTCGTTGGAAGGATGCGGCATAAACCTAGAAATACCATGCTTTTCACATGGTCAGCTCTATGTGGCGTGTTCCTGTGTTGGAAAACCGTACTCGCTTTTTATTTACGCTCCGGGACAGAAAACTAAAAATATTGTGTATCGTGCAGCCTTAAACTGAATACTAAAATTATATATTTTTGAAGGTGTATACACAATGAAGTAGTGAAAAATCGTTAATTTTCTATTAAAAAAAATACCGGTGTAAAAACCAATTTTTGAAATGAAATTAATAAAAAAATCTATTTTGGGCAGAACGAAGTTTGCCGGGTCAGCTAGTTTTTTATAAAAACGAACATAATCGGATCGTAAATACGGATTTTGCAAATATAGGGACTCCAGCGCCATCTAGCGAGAAAAAATATAGCATATAATAATAATAATAATAATAATAATAATAATAATAATAATAATAATAATAATAATAATAATAATAATAATAATAATAGTAATAATAATAATAATAATAATAATAATAAT
The DNA here is from genome assembly GCA_960531455.1 of Urophora cardui. Lineage (NCBI taxonomy): Eukaryota > Metazoa > Arthropoda > Insecta > Diptera > Tephritidae > Urophora > Urophora cardui. Next base: position 113,235,646 of record OY482670.1, on the reverse strand, counting down.
AATAATAATAATAATAATAATAATAATAATAATAATAATAATGATAAGATGATGATAATAATATAATACCCCGGCTTCCTTCCAAATTCCTTAATCTTTGTTTTGTTAATTCGAGCATGAGCATTTTCATGGCAGAAATACACTAGGAGAGTATGCCGCCCAAAGGATATTCTTACTTACTTGCTTGTCCTCCTGTCAATATGACTATCTATCCTGATCACATCATCTAATTTTTATGTACAATCACACAGCCCAATCTACCATGAGAAATTTGTTGAAAATGCCTCTTGAGACCAAATGTGCAGTTTACGCAGATATTAGAATGATATACTTATTACACTGGTCGACAAAATTTCAACAAATTTTTGTTACAGAAATAAAATTCTACTTTTCTAAAGGATTTCGGTGCGCTGAATCTGAATCTGAAGTCAGATTTTCTGTAATACGTACAGTTTTTCAGATATTCATGTCCAAAGAGGCGAGAAACGCGTTTTTTGGCTATATTCACTCCTCAATATCTTTAAAATTTTGAGGAAAGAATATAGCCATAAAACGCGTTTTTCGCCTCCTTAGACATGAATATCTCAAAAACTGTACGTATTACCGAAAATCTGACTTCAGATTCGGATTCAGCGCATCGAAATCCTTTAGAAAAGTTTAATTTTATTTCTGTAACAAAAATTTGTCGCTCAGTGTTACTTACTAATTTGCTATTAAGTTTTTAAGACGCAAAAACCTGACTTAATCCACTTTTAAGGCACAGTTTACCAGCATTCCAGCCAACATGGTGTCAAATGTTAGATAACTAAATAACTATTGTAATTTTGTAGTCAAGAGCAAAGTCGTTTTATGCATGATATTTTCGACAAAATAATTGCCCTTTCGCCAGAAAGTTACGACTTTAACCCCCTTAGAGAAATCAGATGCAGTAGAATCATTCCCAATCAAACAGAGTCGATCCGATCCATTCATTCGCTTCATCGTCTGAGTATATTTGGCTTGATTAAAAATAGTTACAAACCTTTTATCCAAATATTTCTTAGTTATATAGAAAATCGGATTCGGGTCCAAGGTTAATTTTCTCATCCAACGTTCCTATAGCAACGAGGGTTGTTTTAAACTATTTGTACTGAATGATAGGTACTGATTCAGGAATGCACAAATCAATGATTAGAAATATTGATTGTTTAATTCATATCTCATTTGGGTTAGTGCTGAGTTAAAATTTCAAATGTCGCATTCCGAAACAAGAAGAAAATAATTGAATCATTACCGGACAAAAACACTGATTTCGAAACGCAAGTGATACATATACCTATACATTTGTATATCAACATCAAGTGCATCGAAAGACAGTGACATTTGACCAAAAGACCTTCAATATCCACGATGACAAATGTTTGCAAAAGTAACAGAATTTCCGTTTTGTGCTCTTCTAGTGTTAGTGTTTTTTTTTTTGGTCGGCATTCGCCCTTAAAGCCGTTATTTTCTATGTGCAAACTTGTAGATATGTATGTATGTATGTATTTTCCATTTCCCTTTCACTAAGAAAAAAAGCTCAAAATTTGTAAAAGAAATGACGGTTTTTGATATATAAGGAAAAAAAGCAGCGGGCAAATATTTACTACGAATTGAAAGCTCTTTGATATGAGTATAATGATATTATGTATTTCATTTACATAACACTCGAAAAACTCAATGGCAGAGCAAACTACGGGTTTTCACTATTTCAACTTATTTACATACATACATACATATTTGGTCAAGTGTTCTTCAAGTAGTTTCATTTCTCTAATTTATTGTCAGTGGGCGAAATTAATTGCTTTGCTTATGATTATGATCTGCTAAGTTCACTCAAAAAGAATTATTGTTTTCTTTAAAATTACCAATAAACATTTTTCTCTTTTCTCAATTTGAGATGCATTTTAGAATAAACCCTTTTCTCAAACCTCAAACGTTTATTTCAAATGCATCTCAAATTTCCCTTGATAACGTTCTGAAACTAAAATACACATTTTTAATATGGGATTTTGCGCTGATTCTCAAATTGAGAAATTCAATTTTCTCAAACCCATTTCAACGATAATTTTTTTTTTTTCAAATGCTTCTCAAATTGTTCTCAAATTGATAAAAATGTTTGAGAAGCACTTGAAAATATGTTTATTTTCAAATGATGTGCATAGATGCTGATTTTCATATTGAGAAACAATGTTTTCTCAATCGTTTGTGAATTTCTTTTTCAGTGTTTAATGGAATTAAATCCTTGTATATTTCAGTTGTTTTGTAACTCTGTATAAAATTTTCTTTCAGGTGGAGAATGTGCGCATGATTGATCGCTACAATTCCAAAAATCCCACAGTCGGCACTCTATACTTGACGGCAACACATTTAATTTTTGTCGAACCAGACAGCAACAAAGAAACATGGGTAAGTGGCGCAAATTTAACTAGAGGAGAAACACAATTAGAAAAGCATTATTGTTATATCTGAACGTGTAAATAATCTATAATTGAAATATTTAGAGTATACATAGCATGTATGTACAGTTTGTCAATTAATTCTTTGCAAAATGAAAACAGTTCAGAAATTTGTTTTCATACTGGTATTTGGTCAACTAAACTTAACTTTTAATTTTTTTTTAAATGCTAATATTAAATTAAATATGTTTACAACATTTAGGACAAAAAAGTCCAAAACTTAAGGCATAGAAATAACACAAAAAAACAAAAGTTCAAAAAATTATAACACACACATTGTCAATTAATTCTTTGCAATTTTTTCATATGTGACAGAAACTGAAAAAAAAGCCGACCTGATCGTTGAAATTTTGATATGACGGCCACTAGCTCAACCACACATTGTAGACGAAGGGTTATGGAATGAATCAGGTCCATCCGCCCATAAATTTCGCGTATTTTATGCCATTCTTCCTGAATGGCATTAATTACAGCATTTTTCGCTAGTAAACCTTCATTTTCTGTCTTTTTATTACAAAAAAAGCCAAAAAGGTTCGATTGGGTTTAAGCTAGGACTTGGGGCAGGTGTATCCATTGATTTGGTGCAATTATGCAGTACCCAAGTCCTGCACAGCAACGATTTTTTTTTAGGATGTTTGTTCAGGTACAGCTTTTACTTTAATTTATTGGCGATTTTTGGTTGAAAAATGCAAATTTTTATTGCGATTCTCGACTAATCGTGTCAAGCTAAAACTCCTTCTTCATCAGGTCAAAAAAAATTCCGCAGTTTGCCAACACCCTTGAGGATAAACGACTCCACATTATTTCAGACAATTTTCGAAACATCAGATTTGGTCTAATATTCTTCTTCTTCTATCGCCATAAAATTTTGTGGGGTTCATTAACTCGTATAAAGGCAACTTGTCATTGCTGGTACGTTCAAAAAAAAAAACAACCAAAAAAATCTCAATATGTTTTCACTCCACCTTAATGTACATACCTACATACATACATACATCAACCGAGAATTATAATTAATAAAAATGTTTTAAGTAATTAAAAATTAAACTATGTACTTAAATTAAACTAAGCTTTCCGAAAATTACATTTGTTTTCTATCCACGTATAAACCATTTATGTACAACAAGCGCTGCAATTTGCGTGAAGGCTACTAAATCGCGCGTTTAAGGTCATAATTGTGTGGGAGTGCGGGTAATTGGAAAAAGCAAAAAACCTCTTTGTACGTAATTGCTCAATTGGTAATTGTGAATGAAATGACTTGTAACTGCGCGAAAATAACATCGATGAATGTGTATGTATATACATACATACATACATGCACGTGTAAATTTCATTTTGTTTTTTGGCGGTGGCGACGTCCTTGCGCCCTTAAAGACTTACGCTTATTACAACAACTTACAAGCGAAACTGTATTAAAACAAGAAAGTAAATTTGTGGTCACGAAGAGATACTAAAACTTATATGAAGGAATAAATACGTATATATGTTTGTAGATGCATACATATATAGATATATATGTATGTATGTATTTCCAATGTGGCGTCGGCATGCCAAATCCCATTCTTCTATGAAATTCACGAGCGTGTGTTCATGTTCACTAAGTTTTATCTTCTTACAAGTATTGGTTTTTTCCTGTCTTCGCCATTCACATCCGTTTACTGTTATTTTTTTGTATTTTTTTTTTTTGCCAGTGAAAGTAATGGCTTTGTTGTTACAGTTAGTTTGGTGATGCCAAGTAGGTCAACATTGACGGCTGCACTGCAGGAATTTGAATTTGAATAATACTTCAAAGCGTAGCGCAAGAAGCTTTGCGAGGAATACTTTTTTATAATTTAATGTGTTAGTTTAAAATACATTTTGCTCTTGAATTTTTGATAACTTTGGGGAATGTACTTATAATTTCAGAACTTTTCGCTTTTTGCACAAGTCGCGTTCTTACCTACATATTTCAAACTAACTAAACTTTTTCGCAATACTTTGAGAGTTGCATACTTTCGGGCGTAGATATCTCTTAAATATGTATGTAGTAAATCTGTGGCGCTATGAGCTTAGAAACTTTTTTGAGTGGACTCAAAGGGTATATTGTACTCAGGGAGTGTAAGGTAAACATTTTTTTACGCGTGTTGAAGTTTCCCTTTCTTAACATATTTGTCTACGCAGTCGAAACATGTCCAAAACAAATTCCACCCACTCTAACTTGTAGAAACGAATAAAAGAAAAAGCCAAACAAATAGAATTTAAGACATCCCAACCCAGCCAGCAAAATCATCGTAAACGAGCTCGTAAACTGATGTTTTCTCGAAGAAAACTCTAATAAAATATCGTTTATGATATCCGTTTACGATTCGCCTACGAATACTCTTTCGCTTTAAAATGTTCAGTGCCTACGAGTGTCGTAAATGTATCGAAAAAGCACTCGTATATGAATCTTTTTACGTCCCTTTTTTTTATCGCAAATGTAGAAATTTTACAAACATACATACTTAAGTTGATGCCAGATAGAACTTCGTATTGCGTTACCTGACACTATCTGCGTGACAGCTGGGATAAAATACATGTATCTATATGAGGTTTCTCACATAACAAAAGGAAACGCAACGCCGAAGTTACGTAAATCACAAGGTTGCCCAAATCTCAACTTTTGGCGCGTTGAAATTTTTTTTCAGTTTCTCTTTACTTCAAATGTAAATAAACAAATTCAAATTTCATACAATTGGAAAATAATTTTTATTTTCTTATTTATTTTTTTGTAAATAAAACGGAGAATGAGAGATTTTTCAAAAAATAAATATTTTTTGAGTGATGGTACAACGTTCATTGTGGCATAGTTTTTCAGTTTTGCGTTTTTTGACATAGAAAGCGGCGTAACGCAAAGCGAAAAAGTTTTATGTGCAGTGGCGTAGTAACGGGGGGGGTTTTGGGGACAAAACCCCCCCCCCCGAAAGATTCGTTTTGACCATAAAACCATCTTTGACTTTATTAGCATACATTTCTTTTTCAGGAAAAAATCAATGAGAATAGTAATTTTTCGAAATTGGTAATTCGAAATTTAGCGCTTTTTCACGAAGTATTACTTATAATTCTAGCGTTTGTTGAGCCGTAGGAAAGTGCAAGAACCGCAGGAATTTTACCACAATTTACATTCTTTGTACTTATATTCGCTCTTTTGTGGTAAAATTCCTGCGGTTCCTGCACTTCCCTACGGCTCAACAAACGCTACAATTATTATACGGTATTGCTGTTATTAACATGCTAATAACAGAAAAGTAACGCCAATTATTTAAATTTCAAGTTTTCTTTCAATTACTTATCATCTTAATCAAATAATATTAATATAAACTACAATGGGAATAAATAAGCAATGTATAAGAGTATCTGAACTTGAGATTTTACTTAATGTCTGTCAAAATGGAATATTAAAAAACTAAATTATATAAGAAAATTATTATTTATAACCGTAGCACATAGGTAGATTTTCAAGTTTTATGCGGCCAAAAATATTTTATTGTGTACATCTATTCCAAATTGCTTGTTTAGTGCAAAATTTTAATAATTTGTGTTAAAAGTAGAGCTCTCGATTTTTTTTTGAACATTTTCGAGTAGCCCGAACAGTTGTTGTTCAAATGCTCGAAGAGTAGTTTGTTTGTTTATTACCCGTATGTTTGTACGGGCATTTTAACAATTCGGGTATTTTGAAGTTTGTTTTTTTTCTTTTGTTTATTATTATTTTTTTCTTTATATGTAGTTGTTTTTATTTTTGTTTTTCCGATACACATTTTTTTGTTTGTAAGCTCGAATGCTCGAATGTTTGTACGGGCATTTGAACAACAAACGGGCTTCAAATAAAAACGATCAGATCGAATTGCTCGATACCCGGGTATCTAGGGCTCTAGTCAAAAGTCGATTTTATTGAAAAATATATACAGTGACTCAAAAAAAAAATCATACGCCAGAGTTTTTAAATTTATTTCAAACAGTTCTGTCGAAAATTTGACTCTTATTTTCGTTTCAAAATGTAAACAATTTTTCAATAAAAATCGCCTTAAGCAGGATTTCTAAGCTTATGGAAAAATCCGAAAAATCGTAGAAATTTCTAAAAGTGGATTAAAAATTTCAAAGCGCGGCCAGAATTTATGGAAGATTTTGAGGAGATTTCTAAGTGTACTGTTATGTAGCCAACAAATTTTAGTGTAAAAAGTGCTATTCTCAATGCTGTAAAAATTTCCGTCGATTTTAGTAATTTTTTTCTGTAGGGTGTTTGCGTTATATGTACGTGAGACCGTTCCAATTAAAATTTCCGAAAAGCCAATGAAATTTTTCAAAAAGTTGAATGTTGCATATTATTATATTACAATTGAATGAGCTGCAAAATTGCATACTCAAAAATCTTCTAAAAAATGTAGCTTTGTAATTCTTAGCCCCTTTTTATGATAAGTACTTCCTTAACTTTGAAAAATTGGAAATACTAAAAATACTGCTTAAAAAGTTAACAATAATCGCTGCTAAATATCTGGGTTACTTTCGAGCATCACCTACATTAACCAAGATATGCGTTAGAAATATAAACATTAAAATTAAATATAAAGCACAAAAAGAAAATTATTGTAGGTACATATGAAAAACTCTGTATCTAGTAGTGAAGTGCGGCTTTGTGCGACGTAAAATTTTGTCGGCTAACTACTAATTGTACTAGATATCATGTCCGAGGGTTAATTTGACTGAGTCTGACAGAGCAACATAACAAAACCAATTTTTAACATGAAAAAGAGTGATAATTTTTTTTTAAATATCCCAACTTTAAAAGCTTAAAATTATAAACTTAGAATTATTGGAAACCAAGGATATTATTGAAAAGTGTTAATAATTACTTGAACCTTTAGGATTCATTACGATTACTTAAATGAAATGCTTTAAATAATAAATATTCAAGTTGAAACTAGCACTTAAAAATATGTAAGAAAAAAACAAAAAAATTAACTTCACTCTGAAAAAAATACCCGTAGTTAAATCAACAACTTTCCGCTGTTGAACCTCCGTCTTTGATTCAACAGCAAAAGTATTTGCTTTAACGGAAAAGTTGTTGATTCAACAACTTTCCATAGTTAATTCAAAGACGGGAGTTTTTGATTCAAAAACTCCCTTGCTGTTGAAAAATTTTGAAGTAAATAAAAAATAGAAAAAATTTTTGTCAAACTTAAATTTTCGGGAAAAATATATACATACATATACATATGTATATGCAATATATAAATACAAATAAAGGTAAGTCACAATAATAATATTTATATATTATTATAATATATTAATATTATATGTACATTTGTACGTTTAAAAATACATACATATATTTTATATTTTCAGATTAGATATGTTTGATTATCCCATTTTCCGATAGCGAGCAATCGAGGTAAAACTTGTCGGCGATGATTGCGCAGAAACCTACAAATCTGGCGGTCGGAAAATAATGTAAGTTAATATAAAGAATGTGTTATGAAATAATAAAATAAAATCAGTTGTGTTTATGTGTTTGTGTGTGTAAAAAGCCCTACAGACAGTGATTGTCATTTGATATATCATTTGAGGTGCAGGATAGATGGATATTTGTGCCACTACTGCCTACAAGTTTCCATAATCTTTATATTGGCGGTGTGAAAATGTGATGCAAACCTTTGTGGCCGTGTCTCTTTCCACACATCGTGTTGTTCAAATGATGCATCAAACGACCATCACTGAATGGAAAAAGTTTGTTTGGTGAAACCGGGCCTTAGTATTAATATTACTATGTAAACATATATTATATAAAAAAAACTAAATAAAATAATATCTATTATATTAAAAAAAAATACTATTGTTTACAATTTTTTTGAGATTAACTTAAATGCGTAAGTATTTGCTTTAATGGTGCCCGTTTTTGGACCAAAAACTTTTGCGGTTAATCCAAAAGCAAAAGTTGTTAGCTTAAATACGAACAGTATTTGAATCAACAGTGCTCGCATTTGGACTAAAAATTTTTGCTGTTAATTTAAAAGTAAAAACTGTTAACTTAAATGTAAAAGTATTTCATTTAACAGTTTCCGTTGTTAACTTAAATACGAAAAGTATTTAAATCAAAAACGCTCGCCTCTTTGAAACAACAACGGAGCGTTGTTGGGCACATTTCAACTGCGGAAAGTTGTTCATTTAACGGCAAAAGTCTTTGTATTTACAACGTTTTTTTTTCAGAGCAGATATGCTAAGTTACGACCATCTGGGGCAAGTGCAGAGTATGGGGTCGGGAATAAAGCGATGAATTATTGTTCCCTATTCTATCTCCAATATGTGGGTATGTTTTTTTTCTGTAATTGTAACAATTTTACAAAATTCAATTTTGGGCGCATAAAACTTGAAAATCTACTTATGCGCGTAGATTTCCAGAAGAGAATATGAGACTTACTTTTGAAGTATAGTTAAAGGCCCTTGGCAACTGACAATCTGGCATGTCAAGCAGTGTGTATGTGTGAGTTTTTTTGTGTGTGTTAGTGCAATCGGCAGTCGTCGTGCTACACGTTCTTGTTCGGGCTCGCGTTGATGAGAATCAAATCTTTTAGATATTTGCGTCAATCACCCGACACTCACACATATGTATACACTTCTTAACATTCCAGATTTTAAGTGGCCAAGGGCCTTAAGAGTTTGATATATGTATTATAAGCGATATTTGTGTACTAAAATGTTAAATTATAGTCTGAAAAAATTACATTTCGCTAGCTTAGAGTGCAAACTGTGTAAGTCCACTTTTATGAAAAAGTGTATTTTTATGTAGAACGCTAGAAAAATCAAATACGCACCGCGCTAAACAAGTCTGAGATACTTGTCATATTTCTACTCGTTGTTATTCAGTGATACGCAAATTGTGTAAGTCCAAAAAGCGAAAAAAATTGTATAAGTCCAAAATATTTATATGAACAGAATTTTTTTTTTCATTACGAATTTTTTTTTCTTTTTTGTTTTTTGTCTCTCCTACAAAATTTTAAAAAAGGACTTACACAATTTGCATTCTAAGCTAGCGATTTTTATCATTTGTAAAAAAAATTATAGATTTTTTTGGTAATTTTAATTTTGGTAAATTTTTTACATTGGCTGTAACCCCCCCCCCCCCCCCCGAAAAATTCTCTAGCTACGCCACTGTTTATGTGGAATCGGCTTTACTTTTAAAATATTGAGTTTGAAATTTTTCGTTTTCTTTTTTTTTTTGACATGATAGAAATAAATAATAGCTTAAAAAAACTAAAAAATACGCTTTAATCTTATAAGTCGTACTAAAAATTGAGAAATAATTTAATTAGAAACAAAATGATGAACGAAAATATAAGTATTTAAGGAAAAGCGTGGGGTGCTCAGTATGTCAAAAAACATTTAAAATCGGTGGTTTTTTTCTAATAATTTTATTGTGACTTTTTTGAGATTTCATATATCGGACTCTTTAATTTCGCAACTAGGTATATTTTTGTACTAGTTGTACGAATCGAATATTTTCATGTTCAAATATTATTGAGCACCCCCACGCTTTTCCTTAAATACTTATATTTTCGTTCATCATTTTGTTTCTAATTAAATTATTTCTCAATTTTTAGTACGATTTTTAAGATTAAAGCGTGTTTTTTAGTTTTTTTAAGCTATTATAATAATAATACAATGGCGCTATTATAACTCTGACGAGTTTTATGGCCGAGCTTCTCTCCCAATTCGAGGTATGCTCCTTTTTGTTTTTCCTACTAATTGGGTGGACCTACAGTTTTATGCCGGCTCCGAACGGCGAATGCATTTTTTGTGAGAAGCTTTTTCATGGCAGAAATACACTCGGAGGGTATGCCGCCCACTGCCGAGAGGTGACCGCTGCTCTTAAAAAATCCAATAATTGGATTTTTACTAATTAGAAAAATTTTTTGGTATTTTGCTCGGACCGTGGTTTGAACCCGAGACCTCTGGCATAGCAGGCGAGCACTCTACCCACTACACCACAGCGGCTATTATTTATTTTTAACTTTTTAGTGAAATTTTTCATTAAAGGATTTTTCATTAAAGGATGTTTTATGCGGACGCAAGAATAAAAGTAAAAAGAAGTCTGATGAAGGGATGTGGTGATCTCTGAAATAGATCTACATACATATGTATTTATAACTTCTACCAAAAATCCCAATATGCAGTGAAGTAAACTAGCTTATTATGCAATAATTTCCAAACCCTTTTATTCAAGGTTTTCCAAACTAGTTTGGAAATACAAAATTTCCCGAACGTTTTGTTATGTTTTACAATCAGAAGGTGAAGAGGAGGGCTTTGTTCAGAAACTCAGTTTGAAGCGCAATTTGCTTTTGTAGTACAAGCAGAGCTTTCATAAACGCAAATTTTTCATCAAGCGCCGCTCATCACAATCATCAAAAATATATATACTGCCGCTGTTGCGTTTTGTGCTGTGTTTCTGAACATACCAAGTTGAGGTGAAGCATTTGAAAAGAACAAAAAAAAAAGAAACCCGATTGAATAAATTCGAATTTAGACAACAAAGTTCCGAATACGATTGTAGCGTAATGGTGAGGTATGCTGCCTGCGGACCAAGGAGCGCAGGTTCGAGTCCCGAGTAGCGAATTTTTTTTGTGTTTTTTTTTTTTGAGAAATTTTTTTCACGTCACGTTGTATAAAAATGTTTATTAAGAATTGCTTTCCAAACGTGAAATGCAATTATAGAATTAGGGTTCCTTTTCGTTGATTCAGCAATTACTATTAAATGAATTACAAGTTTTATATTAAAGATTTTCCAAACGTTTTGCTTACTGAAGTAAGTTTATTGTAAACTTATAACAAATGTATTTTGCATATTGAGATATTAATTTTTCACATAAATTTTTTCCTTATACAAAAAAAACATTGGTCATAAGAGCTCAAAAATGAAGCCTAAACGAAAAAATATCAACTAATATGTACTATGTGTATCGAAGCAAAACTATTTCGGTTTTTAATCGGAGATATGCTCTTCTTTATTTGCCTGTGCATATTCACAATGAACAGTCAGCGCTCCAAAATATTCTCATTGTCCTATAATCACTTCCATGTTTTCTTGTATACCACAAATATTGTAAACAACTTCTTGAAAATAAAAATTGTCAAACACATGTGAAAGTTACCAAGAAACTAGCAGCGAAAAAGTAACCAATTTTGGTAATTACCAAGTTCGGCAACAGTGCTAATAGAATTTGAACAAACAAAACCAGTTCTTGCTTTGCATACGTATGTATGTACATGCGGTTGATTTCATTGTAAACAGCAACAAAACAGAAAGCTTTAAGCTTCATTTTTGAGTGAATTTATGCATTGAGTTTATCGCGATCGCTATGAGCGATCGCTGGCTGTTGTGCGTTAGTTCGCTCGCTATTTGAGTGGCTATACGTTTTTTTTGAACATTTGTTTGTGATTTGAGAATAATGTATTTTTGAGCGTTCGTGAGTGAGTTTTTCCGTACCCTGAAAGTTTGTTACTTATTGGCTTATATACGGGAGTGAATTGAAATTCATAGAGGCTATTTTGAAGAAAGGTAACTTAAAAGCCGCAATGAAGCATAAAGTATAATGTTGAATGTCCTACTATATGATGCCGTTGGGCTGTTGATGTCATGTTTCGAATCCGGAGGAGAATAGAAATAATAGAGATAACACAATAAAAGTGAATGTTTGAAAGATAAATAATAATTTAGTTAAATGTTGCAACTTTTAGGATGGGATGAAGTTACAAACATACATACATACATACATACATACATACATACATATAGGTGAAGCTAATAAAAGCGTGTTAAAAAGCATGGAAAAAAGTTTCTTTTGTTATTGTTTTCTGATTCGAGAATAGCTCGTAAATCGCAATGTTCGTAAAATGTACGGTACCTTGCTGGTTGGGAAATTTAACCAACACTTTGAAAGTGTATATGTATGTACTATGTATGTATGTACATTCATTACAATAATACAAAAAGCGCATATCAACAAATCGAAAACAATACATAAAATAATATGTAATAAAAAGCACATAAGTAAGTAGATTTGTTCCACGCCTCGCTGATCTTACAAGTTTCAGTGGCATCTACATATAAATGCACACGCACACTTTTCGCTTTTCCATTCCACAAAAAACAACATTTGCTGACATCATTAAATCCTGCCGCTTTGTTGCTTGTTAATTTCTACTGACTGAGCAAATGCAGCTTTTTGTGGGCACATTTAGTATGTTACGTATACGCCATGGCGCTCGCTACGGCAGCATTTTATTGTGCACTTACAAATCCATACATACATACATATCGATGGCTTAATATAGAAAAGGCGTATCTACACTTTTCGTTACTTTTCAGGAGAAGGAAAAACTGAATAAATCCTTAAAAACTTAAGATACAAAAAACATTTTTATTCAAAACAGGTAACAAATTCAATTCAGGTATAATTTTGTTATTATTTTTAATTCCTTTGAAGTTATTTGAGATAGGGCTTTTTGTTATTATTTTTCTTGAAAATAAATTTAAGTTAGGGCTTTTTGTTGTAAGTTAAAATTAGGACAAACTAATATAATAATTCATGTTGGAAGTAAAATAAATAAATAATTAAAACTAAAATACATATTTCAGGGCAGATGTTATTATAATGAAAACAAATTAGGGTTTATAAGGTAATTTATCATAAAAATGGTGGCAATCTGCTGGAAGAAATTTTTTTAGATCTTGCAAATGGTCCCACTTTTTTATATATGGCTATTTTTCTTTATAAAGACAATCGGGGGACACATTTTCAATCGGAAACTTCGATCTCTGTGGGAGTAACTGATATTCATCTGTTACATTTGTTTTAAAATAAATTGATCCTGACGAGTCATACGCCAAGGTTCGAAGTATGCTCACTGTATGATCTCCAATGTCCCTGTCTGTAATTTAAGAAAAGCTTAAATATATATATCTAAAGCGTTGTTTCAGTGTGCAATATTCACCTGGTCGTATTGATGTGTATATCTTTGAAATATTTTCGAAATTTAAAAAATAATCGTAACGCAAATGGTGCGTTTGTAGAGGTGCTGGAACTTTTCTAGCTTCCTTAATGAGTTGAACAAATTGAGACGGCAAGTTTATTTGTTTTTTATTTATTTTTCTCTCTATAAGAGAATGCGTTGCATCACATTCCATTTGCGTATGACCACTTATTAAAAACTTCTGTTCAATTGTTATTTCGGTTTCAACACAAAAACGTTAATTGAACTGACACAAAAAACAAAAACGCACCGACGAACGCAACGTATCACAGAAAATATTCTTGTGCTAGACAAACTCGGGGAAATCCCTTTTTCTGTTAAAGTAAATACAAAAGCAAAACAATAAGCATATACACACAATCACGGCAACAAAAAAATTCGCCAAGTAAAAACCTAAATTCCGCTTCTAAGCAATTATATTCTGACAAAATTTTAGTGTTGGCTCGGGGAATAGCTTTGCGAATTTTGGAGTACCATACAAAATGTATGGCAATTTCTGTTGTGGCTTTGATTGTGTGTCTATTTTAAATTCAACTTTAAATGACTTAGGGCTTTTTTCTTTCAAAAAAAAAAAAAAAACTTCGAATGAGTTAGGGATTTTTTTATATGACTATAAATCCGTTATTTGCGATCATAGCCCACTAATTTTTTAAGGGGAGGTGTATTTGACAGTAGTCTACCAGAATACATTAAAAAAGCGATTTCGAAAAAAATGTAGATACGCCTTTTCTATATTAAGCCAACGATATGTATGTACATAAGTAGGTACCATTGAACTATGCATGTTGAGTTAAATGGGATCGCAAATGTTTCTGTGGAAAATTTAATTCATAGAATATTGGTAAAATATTTACTTTTGTCATGAACGGGGAAAGTAAATCGTATGCTTATTGTTCGATTATCCATATCTACTTTCAACGCTTAGATAAAAATACATATTTACATACATATATAAAAGTCATTTACTTCTTTATTATTACTTATGTATGCTATTTTGTTTTTTTTTTTTCATATTAAACCATAGATAGCAGCCGTTTTACTAGCTTTCACTTTTCTTTTCCTCCGTCCAGATACTACATATGCACATTGCAAATATCGAAAAACTACCGTTAAGTACCACCGGCTCTCCAATATTGATACGCTGCAAGACTTTTCTGTCAGTTACCTTCGTAATACCAAAGGATTCCGAATGTCATGATGTGTACACCTCATTAATGAAGCTTTATCAGCCAGGCAAGTACTCAATTGGAGTAGTACCTATGTATGTACATTAAGCACATTACAAAATGTTCTTATGTTCTTGCCTAGTAACATTAACATTCTTTTTTACCACTAAAATTCTAAATCCTAAAGAATAATCAAAAAAAAAACACCCTAAAGTAAACATCTGTCTACTCCTTAGCATATTATAGCTGTCGCCATCATCATATCATATGACTCATTAAACAAAAAATAATTGCTTTTTAATTGCAGTTTCCATTAACAAGCTCTACTGCTTCAACTATCAACCGGCCAAGGATGACTTTCCAAAGTCATCCGGTTGGGATTTCTTCAAATTGGAAAATGAATTCAAGCGTATGCGTGTACCAAATGAAATTTGGACATTATGCAATTTAAATATGAATTATGAATTATGTGACACGTATCCGCGACAAATTTATGTGCCACAAGAGGCCAACACGGCCATGTTAATTGGCAGTTCACGTTTTCGTGCCAAAGGTCGCCTGCCGGCGCTCACCTATTTGCATTCCAACAAGGTAAGTGAGCCAACGCATAATGTTAATTAGAATTTAATGTAAATTATTATTTGGTTACAATTTGAAGTTAATGTGAATTAAAAGAGGATTTGTTGTAAGTGACTGAATTTAAATACTTAGTTAACATTTCAAATCAATATTTGTCCATACAAACAAATCACATGACGTAAAACCAAACTAACCACTAAATAATTGTAAAATCAATATGACTGCTCAATTAAATGCAGTTATTGCATTGGACATTTCAACTGTTAAATATTCATTGCATTGGCAACAAGTTAACTACAAAGCACATTCATGGCTCTCTTTTATTACTCAATGAAAGTGATGACAAATGCATTCAATTTTCCTTTCATTGTCCTTTATGTTGACAATTGGCAGCAGACATTGTAAAGCAACAAGAGCATCACGATTCGTATCCTTAAATGTGCTTTTATATAACAATGGTATTATAATATATGTATGTATATAATATTATGTAGTATATATACTCTTGTCTTTTCTTTACCCAGAGTTTGGCTTCAAATTCTGAGGCCAAATGCGGGTTTAGAGTTATTTAGGGAACTCGGTCTCGATACGAATCTATCCATCATTTCTTAAAAAAAAGTTGCGGATCTTGACAAGTATCAGCGATGCTGATCAAAATGTGAACTCATCTAACTCTAAAATAGTTTTTGCAATATCGATATCTAATTAAAGATGCTGAAAAAAATGTAGGGTAGAAGGGGGCACATTCACCATTGAGGCACATTCGCCACCCCCTGTTTTCTGAGAATTCAGCAGTCCTATCTAATTTTAATATACGACAAGTTATTCTTAAGTTGGCCACCTCTTCTTTAATTAGCCTTGAAATTTGAAATTTACAAGTGATTATAAACAGTAACGTTTTGCGTTAGTAAGGGCACTTTTTCGTGTCAATATATTTTCGAGTAACTTAATTGATTTTAATGCGATCGAAAAATTGTTCATACATATGTAAGTGTAATACAGTCAATATTTTTGCTAATAAAATCGAATATAAATTTTTGGAAAAGTGCTGCGGAGTGCAGAAAAAAAATAAATTTAGTAAGAATGGCTGCACCTGGAGCACATCCGCCAGATCATAAGCGGGACAATGTTCTCCATTGGGTTAAATTCACAACTGGCGTATGTGCCCCATGAAGTAATTTAATAGAATTTAATGTCAAATAAAGTTTATATTTTATCAAATTCCGAAATGCAATTTTTTTCTAAATAACAGTAAATGCTACGGTTTTTTAATGAAAACAAATTTAATAAAAAAAAATACAGTTAGTGTTCTTATTTTTTACACTGTGGCGATTGTAGCCCATTCCCTCGACGCATGTGCCCAATGGGTGGGGCAGTTTCACCAATTTGGGAAATTTGGAAAAATTAAATAAAAAGGTATACAAACATTGAAAAAGTTAAACAAAGAAGAAAAAACAAAGAGGGTAAAAGATGTAGGTTTGCAATCAAGTTAACATTAAATAAAAAAATCCGTTGGTTTGATTTCGTCGTACCATATGAAAACTAGCATATTTAAAATTTCTGGCGAAAGCTAGCAATAAAAAAATTCTGTACGAAAAGTACCACATTTAACTTTTGGCCGACGAAAAGTAACAAGTTCGACTTTTGTCTGACGAAAAGTAACAAGTTCGACTTTTGGCTGACGAAAAGTATCAGTAATTATATACCGTTTTTACATTAAAATTGTTCTTGTTTAAACGAAATTGATAGTTTTCGTCAGCCAAAAGTCGAACTTGTTATTTTTTGTCAGCCAAAAGTCGAACTTGTTACTTTTCGTCGGCCATAAAAAAACGTATGATAGTTTTCGTATGGTACGACGATATGTAGAAGCGTTTATGTATATATTTATGAACACATGTCCTTAAACTCTTTTTGATTTAAGCCAACAAAATGAAAATCATATTTTAATAAGAAACTTCCTGTTATGATTTTTTTGAATAACTTGTAAACTTTCCCACGTAGGAACTAGAGCTCGTGAAAATCGATTAATCGAATATTCGAATTATTCGAATACCATGAAATCGATTTTCAAAATTCGATTAGACGATTTCGAATAATTGTCCAATGTCGATTATTCGAATAATCGCTCGTTGTCAACTATTCGAATAATTGCTGTTGAACGATTATTCGATTGTTGAAATATTTACATACACATATGTATATAAAATTTGAATGTGTTCGATTTTTAGAAATATTTTATTATAATTATTAGACAGAAGCAACAGTCTGCCTATTATTTTTTGTTATTTTTACATATTTTAATTCACATTGAATGCATAATACAGTTTATATCCGGAAACCCATTTATACAGTAGCGTCATTATCGTTCATGAATAATAAACACAATGGACTCCCCTCGAGAAGAGTTCGGTTCTCTGGTTATATTATCATGGCGATGCTTCGCGACTATAGATCAGCGAAACCGAATTCCAGGCCAGTCATTTGTCATTAGTGATGCACGCGAGATTTAGGTTTATTGGCGAATACACGAATTAGCAACGATGTCATCCTATCTTTTGAGTTTCTTGAGCAGAGGGTTAAATGGTAAATTTAAGCCTAATAGAGAATTTTTGCGTGCAACCAGGATTTAACAAAATAAGAAAATGCTATTGCGAGAATTGATTTTTCTCGAGTCCATTTCGAACTCGAAACGAGTCCGAGAAATTATATTCTCCTTCTCGAATTCATCTAGAGTTCGTGTTCATCTCCTGTTATAGAACAGAAGCAAGTAACTGCTAGTTACTTGTTTTTGTTGTGCTCATTATTTTTGGAATTCTCATAAAAACATCTATTAGTGACTTTAATCCGTTTTTTCCTATCTTGTTCCTTAGTACCTTAAACTAAACAAAAATATAACCAAGTCACTTGATATGTACTGATGGGTTAAAATGAGTCCACGACAAAACCAAGTAACTCTTCTATGATAGAACAGAAACAAATATCTTTTGCTTTTACAATACAACAAGTTACATACATTCTTTTTTCTAACACAGAAAAAAATATGTACTTGTGTAAGGAAATAAAAATATTCTGACACGTATTAGCCGTTGCGAAAAACTTTTCATATAATACCAATACTAAAAGAATTTGATTCGTCATTTTCGTTATTCTCATCATTTAAAAAGGATGCAGTGACATCGTCTAATAGTGATATATTGGAACTGCATTTGTAAGTTGATTATATTTGACGAAGATAAGAACAGCTATGCAAATCCTTAATTTCCTACGAATTAAAAAAAACTGGTTACTTGCTTCTGTTCTATAACAGGAGTTATTGGGAAGGAATGTTGAAAGACTTACATTTTGCTTTAATAAACAACTTCTCCATGGGGTGTCAATATATCCCGCTCGGGCTCTGCGAGAAGGTAGAGTTGTGAAAATTTAAAACAGATCCACAAATGGAGCGGGAAACTTGTTTGCCTTCACGGCCTTTTATAAAAAAGCTCCAAACCTATTTTCCTTTATTGTCACTCATTTTAACAAAAAAAAAACAAACAAAACGCAAAGAATATATTTTTCTTACATTTTTGCTGGGTTCAAAAATCGATTATTCGATTTTAACAGGTTATTCGAATAATCGTGGAGCTGCGATTATTCGAATAATCGGAAGAAGTCAACTATTCGAATAATGAAATTCGATTGGCAATCGTACAAAAATTGAAAATCGAATATTCGAATAATCGATTAATCGAATTATTCGAATAGTTTTGAGAGCTCTAGTAGGAACATGAGTACATATATCATCTTTTATACATTGTCCATATTTACCCAGTTTCCATTTTTGTACATATGAATGTATGTATTTGCAGGCATCCATTTGTCGTTGTAGTCAGCCATTGTCGGGTTTCAGTGCACGCTGTTTGGAGGATGAACAAATGCTGGAGGCGGTACGCAAAACAAATCCCAACACCGACTATATGTACGTTGTGGATTCTCGACCGAGGGTGAGTAAATAGATAATGCAAACGAGAATATGCAATGTAGATATGCATATACATATGTACATAGGTATGCACGTAGGGCGATTCCACTAATAGCGGGTGTAACCATTATAACTCGTACAGTTTCTTAGCAAAAAAATGAGAAATAATTTTAATGAAGTTATTCAGTCAATGCCTACATTCTGAATGTTTAATTCGGATTTATTTATAAAAAATGCAAAAAAAAATATATTTTAAAAATCTGCAAGCTCGGCCTTTAATTAAGTTAATATACACAATAACTATGTACATATCGTCGTTTAAAGTGCATTTTCGCGTAAGGGACATCTTTGTTTCCTTTTTTTACACTAAGTTGATGTTTTAGCTAACAAACTGATCTACGTAACTATTTAAATTTAAGTTTGTACGCAGAAATAAGTAACGGTTTTGAAATGAAATAGTTTTTTTGCTCTCCTGTAAAATTCAACCACCGTCCGCTATGCGAAAATGCATTTTAAATGACGATATGTATGTAAATTAAAATATGATATCGAGCGTTGTGTCTAGCGGAATCGCTCCACATACATACATTTATATGCATACACAAATATTTATAATTCTTTGAATTCTATTAATTTAGAGTGTTGAGTGCTTGCCTGCCATAACAGAGGTTCGAACGGAAACCCAGACCAATACAAAAAAGTACCCAATTATTAGGTTTTTTTTTTTTTCAAAAATAGCTGTAACCCCTCGGCAGAGAACGACATATGTACCCTCGGAGTGTATTTCTGCCTTGAGCTAGCATACACTTCTAGATCCACCCAATTAGAAGGAAAAACTTAAATTAGGGAGCACCGTTCCAATTGTATATAATAGTGGTCGCTGTGGTGCAGTGGGTAGAGTGCTCGCCTACTATGCCAGAGGTTTCGGGTTCAAACCCCAGTCCGAGCAAACACCAAAAAAAATTTTCTAATTAGTAAAAATCCAATTATTGGGTTTTTTAAGAGCAGCGGTCACCTCTTGGCAGTGGGCGGCATACCCTCCGAGAGTATTTCTGCCATGAAAAAAGCTTCTCACAAAAAAATGCATTCGCCGTTCGGAGCCGGCATAAAACTGTAGGTCCACCCAATTAGTAGGAAAAACAAAAAGGAGCACACCTAGAATTGGGAGAGAAGCTCGGCCATAAAACTCGTCAGAGTTATAATAGCGCCATTGTATTATTATTATTACCGTTCCAATTGGGCGAGAAGCTCGGCCTAAGACTGGTTAGAGTTATCTCCGTGCCAGTATGAATTTTTAATTCACAAAAAAAAAAAAAAAACATGCATGTGTCTAATTTGCAACCACCACCAACGTACATACATACATACACAACTAAATATTTGAATAAGCAATGCACAAGTGCAGACAAGCGGCATCTCCCGAAAGTGCTTGAATGCCACCAAAGTTGTTTCTGCTGCAAGTGCAGACCCTGCGGGATATTGCAACCACTTAAAATTTGCTAGTATCTGTCTCTGGGTGTGTGTGTGTGTGTGTGTATGTGCATTAGCGAGTTGGCGAAATGTTTGTTTAAATTTTTTATAACATTTTTGTGCGCCAAGAATGTGCACATCATGTATGCATGTGTGGGTAATTCACATGTCCTTGAAATAGGAACAATAAAAAATGTTATTCTTTTAAAATGCGTGTATCATTTTTTTAACATTTTAAACCGACGAAATGCAATTCTTGAGTTTTTTAAGTAGTAAAAAAGAGCAAGTAGAAAAATTTTTAAATAGAAAAATAATTTTGAATAATTTTTTTTGTTAATTTTTCATACAATTTTTCTCCAAATAATGCCTAAAAGTATGCTTCAATAGTTTTCAAACAATAGTTTTGTAGGAAAATTTTACTATAAATGCATATAACATACTCAAACATGCATATATTTTCTTCATTTAAAAACTGTGTAATAGTTCTTTTAATTCTCTGTAAGACAATATAAAGTTCATCTAATTCATTTAATACGATATATGTGTTATCGGGCTTGAAATAAATGCCTGTGGTGAAATTTCAAACTTGGTTGCACAAAAGTTCAATAACTGATGCAGATACGTGGAAATCGTATATGAGAAAATTGTTTACCTATTCATTTTGAATGAAAGTGTTTATGTTGCTTTTTCACGCAGAATTACTATTTTCGGAGTTATAAAAAAATAAAAGTGCAAAACCATATATCTGAACAATCAGTTGTATGGGAGCTATATGTTATATTGACCAGATCTCCACGATTTTCAGGGAATAGATAAAGGCCAATACGAGTACAAATTCTCCAAAGTTGCATGTCCTTAGCTGTTTAAATAGCGAAATTATACCCAAAAATGTCCATATCTGAAAAATCGGTTGTATGGCAGCTATATGTTATAGTGATCCGATTTCAATTATTTTCAGAAATAGTTAAGGTAATACTAAAATATATATTGTCACGTACACGTTTCTCTGTGATATTTCAAAAGTTAAAAATTTACCTACAGTGTAATTTGTATGAACCAAATTTCAAAATTTGAGTAAAAGGTCTGAAATCTTAAGCAAAAGAAAATGCTTGGCTTTTATTAATATGACCCATTGACTACTTTAAAATTCGATCAATATTTTTCATACATTTTTTGGAAAAATATATGTAGGTGTGTACATACATACATATGTATAAGGAGCAATTTGTTGACTATTTTTTCTGTAACGGCCCATATTCAAATTGTTGTCGTCAGATGCGTTTTTTCCTTAATTTGAAGGCGCCATACTTATCCTGCAAAAAAATGTGCGATTAATTCCGAAAGAGATTTTTCTCGGATTTGTATATTTCGAGTACAATCGGTCCACAATTAGACGCTGATTTTTCCCGAACGGGTATAAATGTTGCCTAAACGCTAACGTCCCATGTAAAGGCAATATTTTTAACCGGGATCCTAAAATTGCAGCATGGACACTAAATGGAAGGTGCTGAAGAAAGGAAGGTTTCAAACAGATTTCTAGATATGAAGCAATATGTGAATATTATTTGTATTAAAATATATTTTTGCCTCTCAAAGAACAACATAAAAAAATCTCGCTGGAAAGATTAGTTAACGAACCTGAAAGAAAAAACTACTCTGAACTATACAATTAACTTATTTATCTGACCCTGAGAAACGAATCTGAAAGCGATAATTATACAGTGAATTTCTTTGTTAGGTGTAGAGAATGACATACATATACATAGTATATATGTATATATCTATTTTATTAAAACAGATAAACGCTATGGCCAATCGAGCTGCGGGCAAGGGCTACGAGAATGAGGCTTTTTATGAAAATATCAAATTTCATTTTCTTGGCATAGAAAATATACACGTACAACGTGCAAGCTTGCAGAAGCTAATTGAAGCCTGCGAACAAAAGTCACCAACAATGAGTGGATTCTTAAATTCGTTGGAATCATCGGGCTGGTTGAAAAATATACGTTCCATCTTGGATACTTCCAGGTAATTGAAAAATTTGACTGGGTTTATAATTGTGGAATATCTTCATATGACTCTCTTACACTCTGTCTCTTTATCGTTTTTACTCTTTTATATAGTTTTATTGCGAGTGCTGTCGACAAAGGTGTCTCCGTTGTGGTGCACTGCTCAGATGGTTGGGATCGTACAGCACAGGTTTGCCCTTTGGCAGCGCTAATGTTGGATCCCTATTACAGAACAATCAAAGGATTCCAAGTAAGTGATATGGATATGCATTTTTTTTAATAGTAATAATAATAATGCGCTGTGGAAGAAAGGTAGGACGATTTATAACGTTTCTATAACTTGCAGGCTTTGATTGAAAAGGATTGGTTAGCATTTGGTCACAAATTTAGCGAGCGTTGCGGTCACGTACAAACCGATCAACGTGAAGTCTCACCCATTTTTACACAATTTTTAGATTGTACATGGCAATTGATGATGCAGCGTAGTGATGCATTTGAATTCAATGAACGCTTCCTACTCATCTTGCACGATCATGTGCATTCATGTCAGTTTGGCACATTTGTGGGCAATTGTGAAAAGGATCGTTTGGATTTGAAGTTGTCGGAACGCACCTTCTCCCTGTGGGGTTTTATGTCAAATCACCTAAATGAATATATAAATCCATTGTATAAGCCAGATGTGGATGAGACAATTAAAGCGAATTTGGCGCCACAATGTATTAAGTATGAGAGAGCATCGATAGTCAAGCTATTAAATTTTAAACTAGAAATTAATGCTTTTTTTTTAATTTCATTACACATAGATTTTGGCGTGGCATGTTTAGCCGTTTTGAAAGTGGCGTGCATCCACGCGAACCGCTTAGCGATCTGCTGCTGGTCAGTAAGGATCATTGCAACTCATTGGAAGATCATGTGCAGCATTTAACAAAGGTACAATTAATAAATAAAATTTTGAAATATGTATGTGTGTATGTCAGAATTTTATTATTGCGACCATTTCTATTTAAAGCGCATAGCAAGCTTCAAAAATTACATTTCCAAATCAGCAAAGAAATTACAAGATGCCACCGCCAAATCGACCAATCAACAAGCTGCATCAGCGGAAATCAATGATAACAAGTGTGTTAGCTGAATATTAATATAATAAAATTAGTTATACATATATATTTTTTTGACTCTCCCTACAACAGATACAATTACGACAAAAAGATGAGCGAACTATCTTCGGCGGATGATGATCACCCACTCAAACCGAGCGAAATGTCATTTGCAAATCTTTCGGTGAATTTTTTGTTTCTTATTTTCATTTTTTCATGCATTTTCTAATTCTCCGATTTTTGTTCGCTTCTTTCATTAGTTAAATGAACGCATTGACTCTGCGAGCATTAAAGAGGAACTAAATTCTGTAGCTGTGGATTGGAAATCGTTGCGAAATGTGACAGCTTGCTCGTGCTCAACGCCATTCGATCAATTCAGTAAAAAGGTAAGCAGTGTTGGAACGTTTTGAAACGTTTTGAAAAACGTGGAAAATTGATTACTATTGGAATTGAATTGATTTGAATTGAAACTCAGTGAATACAAGATAATGCTTGTTGTTGTTGTGGCAGACATTAATTCTGCCTAGTACAGATAATTATAAAACCAACCGTCATCGAAATCATCTACGGAGAGCTCATAAAACGTGCCAAGGAGGAGTTGGTTTAAGTTTTTTTTTTTAATCAAAAATTTAATAAGATTAGGTCCATTTATTATTAGCTAGTTATGAATAATTAGCCAAGTTTCGGCTGGCAAATCGTTTCTTGAGTCAAAAAAAATAGCAGAAGAGAGCCATTGACAGCTCCAAATTTCAGCTAGTAAAATTTTTCCTAGCTGAAATTAGGTCCGTTCGGCGGCTGCAAATTGCAGCAATTTGCAAGCAGGGAAAAATATAGGACCGTTCGGCGGCAGCAAATTGCTGCAAATTGCAGAAAAAACTGCAAATTCGCGTTTTTTGAGGCATAAACTCAGTCAAAATTTGCAGAAGAGAGCGCAATTTTGACAGTTCAAAGAAGAAGAAAGCTGCAAAGTTTTACTGACGAAATTTGTGGTTGCAAAGTTCAGTAGACTGAAAAAAACATATCATTTGCGATCATATGGTTACAATTTAAAAAAAAAAGTCGAAAGTGATTTCAAGTCAAAAAACTATGAAAATCGGGGAATATATGTGATTCAATAGAAAATGAAGTGAGAAAATTATATTATTTTAATTTATAAAGTTTATTTAAATGATTTAATTTGTTTAATAAGGTACCAGCTAAAAGGAAACGTGTTAATGACAGCGCAGTGGGATCATCGTCTGCACTCTCGGGATTCTGCGTTGTTGAATCGCAAATAGGAGGTAGTATACTACTTAAATGGGAAAATTGTCCATTAATGTCGCACGCCCCGAAAAAATAACTTTTTCACAGATGTTATAACAGAAATAAAAACCTGCCGGAAACTTATAGTTTATGAGATATTTGTTGGTAAAGTTGTAAAATCCACCAAACAAAGCACCAAAACTGCGCACTATTACCGAGCAAATACCTTTTTGCGTTGACGGCCTTGGGCCGCACGTTAAAAAGATAACCCTCAGCCGGCAGAATTCCTTGGGAAATTTTTCCATTATTCCAGCACGCCCCGAGAAAAATGACTTATACAGGGGTGTAGAGGAGCTATCACAGATCCCAAATCTGAAAACCAAACTTGCCGGAGGCTTATGGTTTCCGAGATAGGTAAAATTTTAGACGAGTCCCCCACGGCTAGAAAAAAATGGTTTTTTTAGGAGGGTAGAGGGGGGCCTCCAGATTCCAAACTGAAGACCCCACCTACCGGAGGCCTATAGTTCCCGAGATATTTGCTGTTAAAGTTCCCATACAAATTTCACCCACATGCAGTTTAGCGAAAATTTCGCAAAAGAATACTTTTCTGCGTTGGCGGCCTTCGCTTCCCTCCAACCCGCTTTCCCTTCGATTTCATTTCGTAAAATTTTAATTTTGTTATGCACTTGTGAATAAAGACAAACAGCTGATTTGCTGCAAATTTTGACAAAGTTCTGTTCGTTGAAATGCCAGTAAATTTGCATAAGTTTCTCTCTTTCGGAGAGCAAGACATATTTTTCTTTGTTTGCAAATTGCTGCAATTTGCAGCCGCCGAACGGACCTTATGTTTTGCTCTCCCGAAGAGAGAAACTTATGCAAATTTACTGGCATTTCAACGAACAGAAATTTGTCAAAATTTGCAGAAAATCAGCTGTTTGTCTTCACTCACAAGTGCATAACAAAAGGACCGTTCGGCGGCAGCAAATTGCTGCAAATTGCAGAAAAAACTACAAATTCTCGTTTTTTGAGGCATAAACTCAGTCAAAATTTGCAGAAGAGCGCGCAATTTTGACAGTTCAAAGAAGAAGAAAGCTGCAAAGTTTTACTGACGAAATTTGACGTTGCAAAGTTCAGTAGACTGAAAAAACATATGATTTGCGATCATATGGTTACAATTTAAAAAAAAAATCGAAAGTGATTTCAAGTCAAAAATCTATGAAAATCGGGAATATATGTGATTCAATAGAAAATGAAGTGAGAAAATTATATTATTTTAATTTATAAAGTTTATTTAAATGATTTAATTTGTTTAATAAGGTACCAGCTAAAAGGAAACGTGTTAATGACAGCGCAGTGGGATCATCGTCTGCACTCTCGGGATTCTGCGTTGTTGAATGGCAAATAGGGGGTAGTATACTACTTAAATGGGAAAATTGGGGAAATTTTTCCATTATTCCAGCACGCCCCGAGAAAAATGACTTATACAGGGGTGTAGAGGAGCTATCACAGATCCCAAATCTGAAAACCAAACTTGCCGGAGGCTTATGGTTTCCGAGATAGGTAAAATTTTAGACGAGTCCCCCACGGCTAGAAAAAAATGCTTTTTTTTAGCAGGGTAGAGGGGGCCCCCAGATTAGAAAACTGAAGACCCCACCTACCGGAGGCCTATAGTTCCCAAGATATTTGCTGTTAAAGTTCCCATACAAATTTCACCACACATGCAGCTTAGCGAAAATTTCGGAAAAGAATACTTTTCTGCGTTGGCGGCCTTCGCTTCCCGCCGACCCGCTTTCCCTTCGATTTCATTTCGTAAAATTTTAATTTTGTTATGCACTTGTGAATAAAGACAAACAGCTGATTTGCTGCAAATTTTGACAAAGTTCTGTTCGTTGAAATGCCAGTAAATTTGCATAAGTTTCTCTCTTTCGGAGAGCAAGACATATTTTTCTCTGTTTGCAAATTGCTGCAATTTGCAGCCGCCGAACGGACCTAAAATAAAAATTTGACGAAATGCAATCGAAGGGGAAACTAGATGTGCATTGTTCTCCGGGGACATTCCCAAAAATTTCAAAACAGTAAGCAATGGTGGTATGCATATACATACATATGTGTGTATAATTTTACATATGTACAACAACATATGACAAGTTAAAACGGTCGGACATATCCCGGAAGCTGCATGCTTCGTGACCAGCGACCCATAAAAATAATAATAAATAAGTTTTTTCGGGTAGTCTTTTGAAAGGGTCGAGATTACAATAGGGCTCGCTTCGGATGATTTTGTCACTTAATTCTTTGAAAAGTCTTTTTGAAATACTAAAATGAGTTCGGAACTCTCTTTCCGTATAAGCCGGAACTGTTTGCTCGACGTATTGCTTTATGGAATTTCTTGAATTATTTTCACATAAAACCAAAGCAAATTCCAGGAGTTCCTTGTTTTTATTTCTAACTCTAACCAAAGTTTCATTTTCAATCTCGTAGAAGTATAAATTGTCTTTTATTACTCAAAACTATTTATTTAAGTGGACCGGCTTTCCATTAAGAAACCACACCCCGAGAAAAATCACTTCCTCAGAGGGGTAGAGGGACTCCTACAGATCTCAAAATCAAAAGTTGCCGGAGGCTTATATTTTACGAGATATTTGTAGTTAAAGTTGGATGGGTTCATAGATATTACCTCAGAAAGATAACTCTGCCGGCTGATTGTTATTTTTTTAAAGCGCGACCCAAGGCCGCCACGCAAAAATATGTTCTACACAAAAGCACTGTGGATCACTGTATACATATACATATATAACTCCAGAAAGGGATTTCTGCCGGCTGAGGGTTATATTTTTAAAGCACGGCCGAATGCCGCCAACGCAAAAAGGTTTTTCCTCGGTAATAGTGCGCAGTTTTGGTGTTTTGTTTGGTGGATTTTACAACTTTACCAACAAATATCTCATAAACTATAAGTCTCCGGCAAGTTTTTATTTCTGTTCTGACATCTGTGAAAGTCATTTTTTTCGGGGCGTGCATCATTAATGGACAATTTTTCCATTTAAGTAGTATATGTATCTCCTATTTGCGATTCAACAACGCAGAATCCCGAGAGTGCAGACGATGATCCCACTGCGGTGTCATTAACAGGTTTCCTTTTAGCTGGTACCTTATTAACAAATTAAAACATTTAAATAAACTTTATAAATTAAAATAATATAATTTTCTCACTTCATTTTCTATTGAATCACATATATTCCCGATTTTCTTAGTTTTTCGACTTGAAATCACTTTCGACTTTTTTTTTAAATTGCAACCATATGATCGCAAATCATATGTTTTTTCAGTCTACTGAACTTTGCAACGACAAATTTCGTCAGTAAAATTTTGCAGCTTTCTCCGTCAATGAACTGTCAAAATTGCGCTCTCTTCTGCAAATTTTGACTGAGTTTTTGCCTCAAAAAACGCGAATTTGCAGTATTTTCTGCAATTTGCAGCAATTTGCTGCCGGCGAACGGTCCTATTATTTGCTGCCAAAGTAAGAAACAGCTGTTGAAAAAATAAACAAACGAATACTTTTGATTTTATTACTTTTAAAATTTTCTGAATTTTTGAAATAGGAATAAAGAAAATTAAATATTTTTTTACAAAAAATAACCATTAACAGTCAAAAATAGCATTCAAATTACTAATCGCTAATTTTTACTATTATTCCGTTTCTTCATTTTCTGTTCGTTTCGCTCTTTATGAGCGCAATTCTTTCCGCTTTGCTCACTTGACAGCTAGCTGCTAGTTTAATAAGAAACAAACCTATTATTAGAACAATCATTGATTGCTAAGAAAGAAGAGTAATTATATGAGGTGTACTCGCGTACTTTTTCCAGCAGCTTTTCTCTGTTTGCCTCTATCACTCTCTATCTAGCCAAATATCATTCTTCCTCTCACAAGAGAAAAATATCCAAAAATGCAAATCTATTCAAATCTTGCAGGAAAGATGAACAGCTGATCAAATTAAAATTATGGGAATTAACAAAATATATAAAAATCCTATATGTATTTACAAAAATTTATACGAAATTTGTATTACTTTAGCTTAGTTTCAGCTGTAGATTATGCCTGCATTGTATTTTACTAATAAAGAAACATGTATGTATGTATATAAATGCGGAGCTGCGGCTGCCTGCTGGCATTGCATATTGACATACATACATACATACATACATATAAGTTAGCAGAGGGTAACCGGCGGACTTCCTACATTAAGCAACAAACATACAATGCTGCTGTTATCATCCGACATTTAGCTCAAGTACAGATGCAGACATAATCAAATGTTATTTATTTACATCTTTCATAATTAATTCGTCCATATTTAACTTTTTTAATTTTGAATTTCAATTTTGCAATTTTCGCAAATTACAAACATATGTTTTTTCATCAGCTGTTTTGCTGCTGGACAAATGTGATGGAAAAAATTTGTCCTGCAGAATTTTGCAGCCTCTCACAAAAATAAACGTCACTTTGCTCTCTCATTTCCATCACTTCTGCAATTTTTTGCGTAAAAAAATGGAAAAAGCGGATATTTGTTGCAAAATTGTAATAAATTGCAACAAATTGCTGTACGCGAATACAACTATGTAAATTGTTTTGTGAAATATGAAATTCATATCTATATTTATTTTCTTTCGAATTCTCTTCGTTAGACACATTGTTGGAAATGCGGCGATATCTTCTGCGAACGATGCATCGACAAGAGTATTCCCCTACCTGGACAGGATAGCGGTAAACCAGTGCCAGTGTGTCGTGCCTGCTACCGACTCGTACAAAAGACCAGTCCATAGACGCTCAAACAACAACTGTGTGGAGCAGCCGCCGAAGGGAGGGCAAAGCAAGCAAAAAAATCAAATACAAAAAATTCCTTATTGTCTAAAAAATTTAGCGGATATTCAAAAATTAGAGCGCTGTGTTTAATCGATTTTTTTAAGACTAGCAAAAAAAAAGAGAATGCATGTGTAAAAAGGGAGAGAGAGCGCAAGAAAGATTTCTATAAAAAAAAAACATAAATAATTTAGCATTTCATTGGCATGTATTTAAAAGGTAGTTAAAGTGCGAGCTAATTGACTTGGCAAACTTGTTTGTAGTACAATGATAGTTTATATTAATTTAAAAATAAAACAAGAGAAAGTGCTAAAAGAGCATTTTTTTATTATTAAGTGAATGTGAGAGAGTTACACATACATATACATATGTATGTATAAAATATGTTGCACAAAACTTCATATTTAAATGCAAATGAAACAATTCGTGGCATTTCAACCTTACAAAAAGACATAACCTTAAATTAGTATCAAAATATTTAAATCAAAAAATAAAATGCATAAATATGAAAAGTTTATTGTGTTTGAAAGTTCATCTAACGAAAATATTAATGTCACAAAAAAAAAAAATCAAAATTAAAATATTAGATAATAAAAGTAGCGCTGGATCACACGGCGAACAGAAATTTGTGTATGTACCCCGTAGAAATTGATTGTACCTAGAAATAAGAACCCAAGTGCTCTACAACTCTATTGAAATGTTAGCGGTAATAAAATGAGAACTTAAATTTGGCTCAAAAGAAAAGGATTCGACGCGTTTGAGTTATTTAGTTGTTTTTTTAACACCCTTTTATTAGTTTCACCTGCATGTTTGTATGCAAACAAATTACGTATACGCAGTGTAGAAACGTTTCGAAGTAGGTACGGTGTGTTTTTAGCTTTTTTCAAATTATTCAGGCATGCTCTGTATTTCGACTCGATATCAAATTCAAATTCATTTTAAAAAGAAGTCGAATTATTTTTATGTGAATTTTATATGAGCTATTGGCCAGTTTTTAATTAAGGAAAATTGAAAAAAAATTTTTGGTAGAAGTTATGGATCCATTTCGGAGACCTCCACATCGCCTAATCAGACTTCTTCAGGCGGCCTCAACCGAGGATCGAACTTAAGTCTTTTCGATTGGTAATCCAATGGCAATCCCATTGAGCTACCACAGCCGTCAGCTTTGTTTCGCTTAATTCTCAATTTTCCTTTTATTACAATCCACATACCAACAACAGTAGCTTAATGACACTCTGTCTTTGCTATTATTATTGGTGCTCTGCAAACCACGCTTTATTTTGCGGTTTTGTTTTGTTCGAATGCGAAGTTCGAAAACAACTGAATTGCGAACTGCCTACAACAAAAATTCAGCACGTTCGTGGAGAATATATGCAAAAGCATATACACACTAACGTTAATGTTGAAAATGAAAAAGGCAAAAGTGGGGAAAATCCAACAGCTTGCACAGAGTCTCAATGGCCGAGTGTGTTTATCCGTTGGGTCATTGCGGCTGAAGTTGGAATGGACTCGGGTTCAATCCCCGGTGCATCCACTTCCGAAAAGAGTGCTGATGATCGAAAATGGTTTTTCGTGAAATAGCTATACACTCAACCTTCGCTGTAAATAGTTGTTGAATTTTTTTCCACTTACCCCAACAATTAAAAATTGAATTAAAAATAAAAATTTCGTGCTAAGCACTAAAAACTCTTACAACTGAATTTTGTTTATATGTTTTCCAGGGATCGTAACGGTTATGACTTTTATCGAAAAATTCAAAAAATAACTCTTAAGTTTTGACTATTATTTTTTAAGTCAAAAAATAACTCTTTAATCAGTTATGTTTGTTGTTTTTTTTTTGGATCCACAACCTACCAAAAAAAATTTTGCAGATTTTTCTTAATTAAAAACTATTTTTTAATTCAAAACTAAAATTCAAAATGGCGTAGACAAATGATTATTGGTAAATGGGTCATATCCAGTAGGCCCAAAGATCTACAAATCATCAATATGTACTTTCCTCATTACATTTTCTTTAGGGAAGATATTGGTTTTTTGCTTACGCCGCTTTACATTTTTATATCTTTCATGAGAATGAAATGGTATTATAACTTTGTGCCAAAAATTTTTTGTCGAAAGTACCAAAAGAAAGCGTAGGGGACCTATCAAAATATATTTCGATATGATCAGAATCGTGAGCTGAGTCAATTAAGTCATGTCCGTCTGTCCGTCCGTCTGTGTGAACACAAACTAGTCCCTCAGTTTTTGAGATATCTGAATGAAATTCGGAATACAGGTTTGTTGTTATGTGCTATTGATCATTTGTCGGAATCGGACTACTATAACATATAGTAAACAACCGATTGTTCAGATATACATACACATTTTGGGGTGCAGCTTCTGTATAACTTCCCCATTTTAACAGCTAAGGACATGAAACTTTAAAGTACTTGTACCCATATTGGCCCAAACAAGGTTACCGAAAATTATCAAGATCGGACCACTATAACATATATGTAGCTCCCATACAACCGATTGTTCAGATATAGACATTTTAGTGTATAACTTCTCAATTTAAATAGCTAAGACACCATTTTTCCTAATCAATCTTTCCATAAATAACCAAATAACCAACAGAATTGAAATTAAACCAAATCAGGCTATGTACATATATAGGCAGGGTTTGAAATTACTTTCAACTTTTTTTTTCATTTACTTTGAATTTCATTTTCATTTCAAAGTTAAAAAATGAACAGCGCAACAAAAGTAAAAAAATAAAAAATTCTACTGTACTGTAACTATGCAGCCTTCAATTTCCAAAAATTACTGTCGACTGTTACTGTACTGTGGAAATTTTTACAGCACAGTAAAACAACAACAAAATGCAAATATAATTTTTTTTACAGGACTTTTGTTGTTTTTTTTTTATTTATGTGAACACATTCAAAATTATAATGTAAAAACAAAAACAAATTTCAAAAAGCCGTACTGAAAATTTAAATTTTTGTTTATCTGTGCTTTGCTGTTAACTGAACTGTTTGAAATTACACAGCACAGAGAAACAAAAAAAATTGATTCAAATGCTCTCTGCTTAGAATGTACATAGATATTTTCAAAGGAAATCAAAATTCAAAAGTTCTAAAAAAATAATGACAACTTTCGCAGAACAGGAGCAGCTCATGGTGAAATAAAAAAGGTGATATCACGGCCAATGACAGCAGTTTAACGTCTCACTCTTATTCCGGTCATGCATTTGAAGGGAGTAGAAAAGGAGGACAAATTTAGGAGTAGTTTAGTACTTTTTTACTACTTTGGTGTGTTTTTATATGATTAAAATTGTGAAAGGGGAATATTTTTAAAATGCTTATTACGTAAGCCATGATGCAACTAGAAAGGTGGTATCGGCAGACGAGCTGATATGTAATTTTTTTCGCCGCAATGATACATAGTTGTCAAATGTAGCTGTTCAGAGCTGTTTGAACGATGCTGATAGTAGCCATGGCTGTTTTAAAATATATCCTCTGATAAAGAAAGCATCTTTAAGATTCAGCACCCCGCTTACATCGTCAGCACCTGTGGAAAGGCTATTTTTTCGTTGGCGGGCATTATAAACAGTCCTCGACGCCATGTACTTTACGATGTTTCTTTTGAAAAATTATTTCTGCTTAAGGCTAATATTGAATATTATTGAATGTAAATGATCCAAACAGCAGTCTTAATTTTGTATCTTTATTATTTCCGCTAATTTTCTCTCTTCTTAATACACATCCCAGTTTTAATTGTTTACTTAATGTGTGAGAAATAAACACATATCGACGCTTCCAAACAATACTGTACTAAGTCGACTTAGTACATTTTCCCGTTTTTGGCGTTTTCAAGTAGAGCGTATCTTAATTTAGATGCTGTCTAATTTTGGTATCAATCGGACAATCCAATCAAAAGTTATAAGCAAAAGTGTATATATAATACAACTCGAGATTTTTACAGAATAAAAACTTTGAGAGCTTGCCATGAAAAACCACGTAGCAAATTTTTATTTTTTCTTACGGTTTTATATAAAGCGTACCCTGACTTGATATTGTCGAGTTTTGGTGTTGATCGTTCAATCCAAAAAGAAGTTATAAGTGAAAATATACTTAGCATACAACCGAAGTTTCATATCGAGTTTAAACTTTGAGAGCTTCTCCTGCAAAACACAGTTTTCAGACTTAGTACAGTTTTGTTTGGAAGCGTCGATATGTATTAATGTATGTAAAAATTATTATAATTTCTTGGAAAACGATGTTGGGTAAGTATATCACTGTTTTTTACACATTGTAATCCCAGAAAACGAGAACAGTAATCGTAATTTCAAGTTTCTTACGATTACGATTACAGTAATCGTAATTTCAAAATTTCTAAGATTACGATTACCGTAATCGTAATCATCTTGGAATCGTAATCCTTATCGCCCAGCTCTGGTACATACACATATTTTTTGCTTTAAGAAATAAAATTGATACATAATATTAAAAAGAAAATACCGCCAGTATTTGCAAATTGTAAATTCTTATCGAATCTTAGCAATGAAGGCTGACACTGTAATTGGCATGCATTATGTCGTACCAAACGTACTATATAACGCATAGCATTACCTACATATGTGCATACATGCATATGAAAATGCGCGTTGCTTTTGTTGTTTTTTTATTAGTCCAACTTTTTCAAATGTGTTACAAATTGTAGTATAGTCTACTAGTAGTACATCCGCCTATGCTTGCGCCGCCACCATCAACATGGCACCGACGCATCCGAAAACCAGCAGAGCCATCGGGTCCGCGTGGCAAACTTAAGATGCTTTCTTGTTGTTGTTGGTGTTGATAGTGCTACTGTTGCCTTAATGCTGCGAACGATACGCTGCCACCAACAACAGACGACCAAGTTTGATGTATTTGATATTGTTGTTGCTGTTGCTGATGTTGCAGCGTAGTTGCTAATGGAAGCGGTAACGGCAACAGCGCTGACATTGAATGACATTATAAGCGGTTGGTATAATTTTTGCTGCAGCTGCATGAGATAGGGTGACTGTTGTTGTTGTTGCAGTCGATTATAATAATTATTGTATGGACTTAAAGGTGAACCAGAATTTCTAGGGCCAAAATCGTCCACAAGTAACACCGCTATCGAGACCACAACCACCACTGTCACCACCTCCGACACCGCCGCCATTCATGCCAAGCTGATTTCCATTTGGTGGCATTGGCATTGCTGCTATTTTGTTGCCTTTGTTATCATTGTTTGCGCTGGCAGTTGTACTGATAGAAACTGCGGTTGTTGGAAGTGGACGGTACATTCGTAGAATTTGATATTCTGCATAAACAAAAAAAAAAAAATCTGTAATAAGAAAAATAAAGGAGCCAAATTTCACCGAACTCACCCCACACCATCTTCGAGATTTTTCGCCGAACCAATATACGCAAACGTGCTTCTCCGTATTCGTTTTAACGCTGTTGCAACGTTTTGATCGGTTGACGTGGCTTAATAACATTCCTGCGCGGCTCCATTGATTGCGTTTGCCGACGCAATTTCTGTGATGACGCATACGTTGTCGATGGATATTCGTCGCCTGGCTTGTTCAGCAACACCATTACCGGTTGAAAAGATGCAGCCAAGTCATCGGGCGGCGATGATTTCACCCTTGCAGTTCCACCTGCTTTCACATACATGTTACCATCATTGCGAGCTGCACCAACTCCACCACCAACAATGCCACAAACCGGACTTGTAGCGTTTGTTGTTGCATACGCCTTAACCAATATTGTGTAATCGATTGGTTAATAATTGTAAATTAGATTTCGCCACGGTATTTCAAAATGTAACTGAATAAAAGAATTGGGATTAGAGGAAAAGAAGTCTCGTCATTGCGATCTTCAGCTTACCTGTAAAACGCGATGGTAAGAATGGTGAGACGAAGGCACCAAAAAAACAATCAACGGGGCTGTTAATTAATTCTTGTTTCGTCGCGGAATTTCGAAATGTTATAAAATTTTTCTCATTTACATATGTATTATTGAAAATATATGTATACCAAAATTTCAAAACAAAACAAAAATATAAAAACAGTAATGCCTACTCAATAAAATACTAAAATGGGAGTCAATAAATAATTTTCGTATGGAATTTCGGTACGATTTGTAAAGAAAAAAGCCAAGAGGGGAACATTGTTTTATAAGAGTGCGAGTGTTGTCAAAATGCACCGCCATTTTGTTTTATTGCAAACACCTTTTCTCTTATTTCACCATGGGAGCAGCTTATTTTTTGAGACTGTTGCTGTTTTGCTGGCAGTTTTTCAAACCCTGTATATAGGTAACTTTTCATTTCCCCATTCGTGAAAGGTATGAAGTCCTCGGTACGGCCGAAGACAGCCGCGCTCTTACTTGTTAATTTTAATTTCGCACGCCCAGTTGAAAGTGTTTTATAGAGCGCCATAATTGCGCTTTTTCGAAAACGAAAAAGTAAACCGATAAATGTAGAGCACCCAAATGTGAATTCATATGGAAATCCATAATTTTTTACTCGTATTCGAAATCCAAAGCATGCCTGATTATATTCACCCCGATTCTAAATATCCGCCAGGATCTCAGCCCTTGTGGATTTTTTTGTTCACCAGGAAAATTTCCTCCTATTCTCTTTCACTAGCGAGAAGAAAAACTGGCGAACAGAATTTCGAACATGTGAGCGGATTTTCGAAGTCAGCTTTTTTGTTGCAAGGCAGATCTAGGAAGGTAGGCGCATAAGCGGATTCAGAAATTTCCGATGCATTTTGTTATTGTATTTGGTAGTGTGGTGTCAAAATGATATTTCGCCTTGGTTAAAACCTGAATTAACTTGGGACTGGCCCATTCCTATTGGGCCATGATGTGAATTCGCTTTGATTTTTACATTACACTCTACCTTTGTAAATAAAAAAGTAACTTCGGAATTTGCCTATGCGCCTACCTGTGTCGGCTTCGATATTAAGCGAATGCCGTATTTATTTTCAAACCACTAAGAATTTTTCAATAAAATTTTCTGGAAATGTTATGTGAATGTTAATTTTACAAATTTTAAAACCCCACTATGCAAAAATACTGTGGACTGCTCCAGAAATATAAATCCAGAAAGGGAATACCGCCGGCTGAGGGTAATTTTTTTTGAAGCGAGGCCGAAGGCCGCAAACGCAAAATGTTTTTCTACTCAAAACACCTGTGGATCGGTCTGTAGATTTTACTCCAGAAAGAGAATTCTGTCGGCTGAGGGTTATTTTTTTTAAGCGCAGCCGAAGGCCGCCAACGCATTAGGGTGTACTACGCAAAAATAATTTATTATTAATAAACTATAAGTTTTCCCAAGATTTCGTTTGCATTTTAGTGATCCATATGACCCCCCTACCCTAAAATAAAAAAAAAAAAACCGAAAATTCAGGGGCTTGGCCCGTATCGAAATTTCCCCACAAATTTTGCATTTTTGTTAAAAAATTGCAAATTTAACAAAATTGAGAGTGAATATACATGGTATTGCTTTTCGAAAGTAGCAGAGGTCTATAAGAGGAAGATTGCGCGATGGTACGAATCTGTTTGACGGAATCTTTATAGGAAATAAAAGTTTTTTGAGAGTATTGCATTGATTTTATTAATTTGCAACTTTATTAAACACTATAGAATTAATAAACCTGCGTTCAAATATTTGGGGAAACTTTCCAATAATGTCACACGCCCCCAAAAAAACGACTTCTACCGGGTGGTAGGGGAGGGGAAGAGTGTTCTGAATCCGTAAAATTTAGGCGCCGGACGTACCTCTTTTTCGAGGAAGTTATGGTTAAAGTTTAGTAACTCCATATAAATTCGAAAGATAACGAAAAAACTTTTGCACGGAACAATTTTCTGCGTTGGCGACCTTCGGCCGCGCTACCGCCACGGTGATGCCCTTCTGCGTAGTACACCCTGTGAAGTCGCTATTAGCAACATTTTTAATAAAAGTGATTTTAACGCAATATTGTAAAATTTATTAAGTATATTAGTAATATACTGTGTTGTGACTAAAATAAAGAGTGATATTGGTTTTGTAAATGAGGAATTGGGGTTGTTATTGGTAAAAATTTAACATCTTTACCAAATTCCGGGAAAACTAGGTCCGTCCGGCGCCTAAATTTAACTAATTCAGAACCTACTCCTCCCCTACAACCCAGTAAAAGTCGTTTTTCTCGGGGCGTGTGACATTATTGGAAAGCCAACCCAAATATTTATTGGACATTTTAATATCACATACACAGCAGCCAAAGAAACTATTTGCAATCTCTCCTAAATAAAACTATGCGCATTCTCCCGTTTTTTTGCTTGAAGACGGATATCAAACGGGAGTTGGAAAAAATTCTGACGTTTGATTGGCTCAATCCACCTTCAGCAAAGTTCTAAAAGTTGTTGAAATTTTTGAAAATGAGTTGTATCCGATTTGGATTCATAAAGCTATGAACAGCGACGAAAAAGAAAGTTTTTAAGTGCGGTTTTTAAAACTACGACATCTCTAGTGTCCTTGAATGTATTGATGGAACACATGTCCGTATCATCGCTCCATATCAAAACAAGCACCCTTACTACAACCGGAAGGGATACTACAGCCTACAAGCCGCGAAATATCCGGCTGCCCCTTCAATAAACTTACTAAAATATCTATTTGCTGTTTATACTTTCCGTCATAAAAATAAGCAAACCAGTACATAATTAATTCAATTATGTATTTTTTATTAACAAAAGTTATATTCACTCACATTTTGTTCAACATTCACTTAAAATTGTCTTGTGAAAAATCTCACAAAATAATGGCATAAATTCTCGCTTTTATTTTCATTCATGATACCTACTTTTCTTCCTTATTCGCTTTTCACTTTTTCGAACATCATTTAGAATAGCCGGAAAGGGAGAAGCGAAAAAATCCACAAGGAATTTGTGTTTAGAATAAGGGAACAGGGAGAAGCGGAAAAATCCTTGTGGATTTTTCGTTTAGAATCGGGGTGATTATTTTATTAATTTATTTACTTACATTATTTGTGTTTTCTTTTTGTTAGGGAAGCACATTTTAATTTCTTCCAACGTACATATGTAAGACGCGCGTTTACAATTTCCGCAAGCGTTCATTTTTGTCTATATAAAACATTTGCACACATTTAAACCAAACCCCCATATTTATTAAAAATGTACACATGTTCTAAATAAAAATATTCATACAATAAATGATTTAATGCCCAAACCAAGAAAAAAAATAGTATTTATTTATTCCTTTGCTACGTGTAGTAACTTTTATTATATTAAATATTATGAAAAAAATTAACAAAAAAAAACGTATTTTTCTTCTTTTGCAAACGAGCCATTTTGTTGTTGGTAACAAAAAAAAATGAAGCACTACTCAGTTTTTGCTTTATTTGCGAACAATCCACCAATGAATTTATCGTTTAATAGCCAATCTCCGTTGGTTTTATACGCAATATCACTGGCACACTAGTACATGGCAGAATGGAAACTTCCGTTACAACCGCCGTCACTAGCTCGGGTGGCGTTATGTCATACATCAAATTCAATGGCACCATTCGCCCGCCCCTCATTTGCCAATTGCTCAAGCTACACTTGTCGGTGCGTATTAAATCGTCGGGATTACCTAATTCATTATAAACGATCGCATCGGTTTGTGAACGTTCGCTAAATTTATGCGTTTCGCAGCAAACTAACACGGGTACATTGTATGCATGCGCGACCAAAGCCACTTGTGCGGTGCCCGTACGCGCCATAACATAACCGTTAGCGAGTAATGCATGCGCACCAAGGAGCACCTTAGTCGCTTCGGGCATAACAAAGCTAACGGCATTGATTAGTACATAACTGCAGGGTATTTCCTTGGCGCTG
Source organism: Urophora cardui (assembly GCA_960531455.1). NCBI lineage: Eukaryota > Metazoa > Arthropoda > Insecta > Diptera > Tephritidae > Urophora > Urophora cardui. Next base: position 113,195,852 of record OY482670.1, on the reverse strand, counting down.
AGACGACGCAACAATTCTTGTCCCTCGCAAAAGGGGCGTGAATCGACAATTATGACGCGAAAATTGACGTTGCGTCTTTGTGCTTCCTCGAAAATGTACGTTATCAGCGAAGAACTGTGTGGTGGGGAGAGCAGAAAAACGAGATTTTTAAAGATATGTATTGTTTTATGTATTTTTTTTTTTTAGTTTTTTAGTTTTCAGACTCACCAGCCAAATATAAGTATAACATCGCCATTTGAGATTTTCTCTTGCACCGAGCAACTTATTGCTTCCGCCGCTTTGCCTATTTGATTTTCCAGGTATGTGTCAACGAAGCGGCATAAATTTTCTTTTAACTGTAAATGAATATAGAGTGTAAGTATAGAGTATAGCATCTTTTATTTTTTAATTTTATTCTCGCTTACATCAGATTCAGACTGATCGGTTGGCAACTGCGTCAGTACATGTTTAATATGTTTGTATGCATTGCTAACAGACACCGCCAATGGTCGGCACTTTTGCAAATGATCAATACTACTTGTCATGGTCGTTTCTAAGCTGCGTGCAAATTCCTTCTTCGGTGGTGTTTCAAAATCACGTATAACCTATGTATAATAAGCATATTTTGTTTATTATTTAAGAAGTGATTTGCTTCTGTTTACTTGCCTTTTTCAGTGCATTCAAAAAAGCAATACAACGCGCATTCGAACCCACAACCGTGCGCTGAGCATATTGTTCACCCAACTGTGCTATGCTTGGATGTATTTGTGGATTATTTATGAATAGACTGGCGTCGCTTTGTGCCTTCTCCAAATGATTGAACAAGCGTATTTTACAATCATTTGTACGTTGCGGCTTTTTCGATGGACTTAGGGTTTTGGCTGTTGGTGATAATGAAGTGGGTTGAGTAATTGCATTGGCCGACGAGGCCTTTATTTTCGTTGTCTCGCTTGCATTTGCGATTGTCTTAACGCCATTGCCCGACGTATTGCTTTGGGTCGGGGCTTTTGCAGCGGCACCTTTCTGCGCTAAGGCTTGTGCTTTGGCTGCACGTTGAGCTTCTTGTAGCGCACGTCTTTCAGCCTTGCTTAAGGTTGGTTTTTTCTGTGGATGAAAAAAAAGAGGTTGTTTGTGGAGGCATAGAAAGACAAATTGAACTGCACATATCGCTAGCTTAGAGTGCAAACTGTGTAAGTCCATTTTTATGAAAAAGTGTTTTTAAGTGTAGAAAGCTAGAAAAATCAAATACGCACCACGCTAAACAAGTCTGTGATACTTGTCATATTTGTACTCGTTGTTATTCAGTGATACGCAAATTGTGTAAGTCCAAAAAGCGAAGAAAATTGTGTATGTCCAAAATTTTTATATGAATAGAAATTTTTTTTTCATTTTGAAATTTTTTTTTTTGTTTTTTGTCTCTCCTACAAAGTTTCAAAAAAGGACTTACACAATTTGCACTCTAAGCTAGCGATATATGTATGTAGATACCTTTTCAGCCTGCGCTGTTGGAACTGCTGAACTTTCACTCATTGTAGTTGCCTCCAACTGTGCTGCAAGCTCTGTTACACTACCACCAGCCGCTTTAGCGACTTTTTGTGCTTGTTTAGCTTTCTTCTTGGCTTCACGTTCTGCCTTGATTTGCTCGCGTGTTTTATCAACTGCCGCTGACTGCTGCTTATCACCAATGCCAGCGGCGTTAGAGTTGGAATCAGTGCTGGCGCCAATTATTTGCTCTTGTGCCATAGCAACTAGGTTATTTGCTGCAGACGCGGTTGATGAAGTGGATTTCGCTGCGCTTGCCACCAAGATTGGTTGAATTTCAGTGCTTCCTATTGCCGCTTTGACTTTTTTTGCTTGCTTTGCCAATTTCTTCGCTTCACGTTCAGCCATAATTTCTTCGCGAGTTTTACCAACAGTTGGATTTGGTATTTTAGAGGTATTCGCGGACATGTTAAATGATTCGTCGACTTTCCGTATAATTTTATTTTGATTATTTTGTAGTGAGTTGGCAATTGTTTGCCCTCGGCAGGATTTTGTGCTAGCGTTTTGGTTGGTAGTTGGATTGATCGATGGACTCTTGTTCTTTGCTATATTAACATCAGAATTTGTTAGTCCGTTGACTGTAACTTTTTTTGTTGAGTCTATTTTCGGTTCTTTCTGCTTAGCAGTTGGTGTTGCTTTCCTAACTTTTGGCGCAGGTTGTTGCTGTCTATCGGTTACTGTTTGTTTTGGGCTATGGCTGTTACTATTGTTAACTGCCGATGCGTTCTTTTTTTTGTTTAGGCTTTCTAACAGCAAAGCAACCTCTGCTTCCCTTCCCTCGCTTATAAGCTTAGCAATTTGTCTTCGTTTTCGTTGATTTGGTCGTGTTTTTCTTCGCTTAACAGCGCTCTCGTCAGCAGCTATTATTTGCTTGACTGTATGTTCCTAAGAGTTAAAATAAAATTTGAACTTTTCAGCAAACTAATGCGCATATGTAATAATGTTACTAATTGCAGTTTTTTTTAATAAAATGTATATATACATATGTATGTAGGTACTTATATTATTCGTAAACTTAGGATGAAATTAATGTTTAATTAGGAAAATGAAATGAGAAATTTTAATGAGTGCAGCTCACAGTTTAACTAGCTACAGTAACATCTTATTGTGTTATGTGGGCCCCGTGGCGTGGGTGACGTCAACATGGAATATAATCAGGAAACAAGAAATTACTGCTTTTGGAAGGGTGCCTTGATTCATTGCACTCTTGTACAATTTGCGAACGGCGTATAATCAGACGCTGCCACGTTAACGCTGATTGCGCTGTTGTTATTGTTATAACCGGAAACACACACTTCGTACGAGTGCGGTCGGGGTGACAGTCCCTGGTCGAATTAAATTCCGGCCGTTGTCTGTTGTCGAAACGGGGTTTCGCCGTTTTTTCTGGTGTAAATGGAATATTTGCCAAAAAAGTAAATTTAAAAAAATAATAAAACCAAGCCAAACAGAAAGAAAGAAGTCATGCAACGTGATGTATGAAATTTTGTTATGCACATATTCATGTACTATATACATATGTACGGAAGTACCTGGTTTGGTTGATTACTGGAGGACATTATTTTTGCCGCTGCCTTACGCACATACAGTCCAATGCATAAATAAACACAGATTTTTATATGCAATTAATGGAATACAATTTAATGTAATTTTAGCTGATGTAAAATTTAAGATATTTTGAAATACATATATTATAATGATAATCCAAAGATACATAAGCATATAAGTATTAAATAGTTAATAAGAAACTTGATTTCACAAATATTGTTTTCTGCATTTTAAACATATTTTATATTTCATAGAATTTTAAATATTTACCAAATTATCTCGAGAATTTTTATACAAATGGTTCACGACAGCAACACACGAAAATTGTGAAACAGCTGATATGTATTATAGGGCCCTTACACGATCAGATTATTTGATCAAATCGCGTGTCTGTGTGATTTGACGATTTGACATACACGCATCAAATATCCCATCAAATTTCACTATAAAATCTATTAATTTACAGAGGAATTTGTTAAAATATAAGCGACTTAAGCGCGATAAATGTCCATAGCACAGACAATTAGCAATATTCGAGTTTTTAAAGCACCGTAATTATTACTTTTTGTCTCGACCCCACAAAGCATTTGGAAGATTGTTTTATGAGAACTGACTATGCCGAGTCGTTTTCGATCCCCTTTGGTGATCAAAAACTGATTAATCACTTCTGCGATTAGAAGAAGACTCGGAAATGAGTGATTGAAAATTGATTTTATTTTTTGTCATATAAAAATCATCTGACTCTTTTTCGAGACTCTTTGATGATTAAGAAAATAAAAAATAAATAAATAAAATAAATAGCCAACCAAGTACATAAAGTTATCATTTGTCAAAAAAAAAATTATGAATTGAAATTTTTTATCTCACTCCTTATTTTCTGAATATTATTGTAGGCAAAAAATCTGTTTCAGAAGTTTCAACCAAAATGTGGACCGGGGGTGACCATGGAACATCTTTTTGCGATATTGGTAAAGATATGGCTAATGGACTCCATCACGTTGGTCTCCTTGTCGTTGGGGATGGGGCTTAAATGGGGACCAGGGTGTAGTCCCCGCGAGGGACTTGCCCTGTCTCTCCATGAACTAAGTGGGAAGCTCCGTATGGTACCCTTGGGCGCATCCTGCTTGTCGCGGCAAGCAGGCTGTATCCCAGGTGTCCTATGCGGAGATCACCGCACCAACCAGGCCCGTAGCCAGGAATTCGTTTCGGGGGGGGGCTTACAGAAATTATGGACAAATTGCACTCCCCCCCCCCACATACATATACATATGTACATACATAGGTCAAATGAAAGTTATTCATATTGGTTGATTATTTTGAAAATGAATATGGAAAAAATTTGTACATATGTACAAGATTACTGAAAAGCTATTTTAATTGACTTTTATTATGTACATACATACATACATATACATATGGAATGTGGTACAAAATTTCATATAAAACTTTCTTTTACAATAACCTTTTCATCAAAGAAGTAGCCTTCTGGATTTGTTTTTTGATAAAATGTCTATGACATGGTCAGGATCAACAGCAATATCCCAGTGAATGGAGATCATAGCGAGTGAACTCAATCTTTCATGACCCATTACACTCCGAGGTAAAGTTTTGATTCTTTTCATGGTAGAAAATGATCTTTCCACGCTCGCCGTTGTCACGGGCAAAGTTGCCAAGGCAGTGAGAAGAATTTTTATACCACGGAAATAGTTTCCATCGCAGTACTCCAATAGTTTTAAAACCTCGGGTTCGTTTTTAATCGACGATATTTTCGCACACCACAACCTATATTCGGCCTTTACTGCTGATGATGATATGTGATCTTCGAAGAATGGCGCCAAGTTGTCAAGCTCATCTGCTTTACTTACATCAGCGAATCCTGGAAGAAGCAGTTGGAAGCTCGGTAGAATATCTTCGTTTTCTAAAAATCGTTGCGTTAAGTTTTCAATTAATAAGTCGATGCATGGCAGGAATATTGCGATTCTGAAATACTCTTCACTCGACGTTGTTCCCGGGTTAGCTCGGTTTCTTTGACGCGATACCACTCTTGGAGCACGGATTTCACCGTCAAAAAAGTCTTCGGCGATTTTTGATGCGGAAACTAAGATTTGCCCGAAGAAATCATTAGCAGATTGTCTAATTTCGCGCAAAGACTGTATTACTTCTTTCGTGCGGTTTATAGCAGAGATAAAGTCTAAAGATTTTTCTTGGAGAGGAGTTGAGGAAATTACAAAAAAAAATACTTCCTTCGAATTTCGGGGGGGGCTTGAGCCCCCCGAGCCCCCCCCCTGGCTACGTGCCTGGCACCAACACACACACAAAAACCCCTAATCCAGGGTGTCATGCGTTTCCGTGCCCATTGGATGGTTTGCAGTCAGGGGTAACCGACTGTATTCTTACGGAGCCTCCCGGATACCGGTCCACCTCCGGGAGTAACGGTGGACTTGCTGCGGTAAGGGGCTCTGCCGTAGTCGACCGTTCCCTTTCCCCCTTTCCTTACTTCAGGTCGCCGAAAGGTCTCGTCTCAGTAGGCGACCGCACAAAACAGATGAATATGCACAAAAACCAAATAGCCTCGGATCCCTGCACGGGTAACGATGCCGCCGTTGGACTTGGCGATAAAAAAGTAACCAACCCCTCGGGTACCGCTATGACGGCGCCGAGCGGGCCTTCACGGCCCACATCCCAAATTCGACCACCTACGCAAGCAGGCAGGAAGACTAAACCCCTTGAGGGTAAGCCGACTACTGCCGTCAAAGCTGGTACAGCTAAGCCCCTTGAGTGTAAGCAACCACCAGCTGAGCTGGCACGGATGGTCACCCCAGCCCCTCAATCGGGCACCTCTAAACGGCAGGCAGTGGATAGCGGCACCAAGTCCTCAACGGGCGAAGTGCAAGCCCCTGCTCCTGCCGGGGATGCTCTTACCAAGCCCGCTGAACACCCCGAGTGTTCTAAGGCTAGTAAGAGGATTCCGATGTCGGTGCGCAGCCAGCGAAATGTTCGCAACGCCGCCAAGATCGTAGAGAGGACTAGCAATCTTCCCTACGACAAATTGACGGCGGAGCAGAAGGGTTCGTTGGCCTGGGCAAAGAAGATTCTCGCTGCCAAACAGGCTAAGGCGACTTCCGGTCCGACAACCACCCCCCAGTCTGGTCCCTCTACTTCAAACCAGGCACTGGCCTCAAAGAGACCCCGATCTCTAGAGAACGCTTCGAACGTTCCAAAGAGGCACAGGCCGTCAAACACACCTCCTGCCCTGACCAAAACGTTCAGCGAGGCGGCGAAAGCCACCTTAACGCTGGCCGTTATGGACCGCGGCCACCCGGATGGGAACCTGTCCCCGGAAAAGTGGAAGATGATCCTCATAGGTCTCCTCAGGAACTATGAGGAGCTTCTGGACCGTTTTCCGGGGCCTCCTCCTGATATCCGGGATGGCGGATGGCATCAGGGCAGAATAAAGCTCGTGACATGCGCCGATGAGCGCTCGTACAAGCTTTACAAATTAGCTATGTCCGAGGTGGGTGAGCTGTGGCCCGGGTCTGACTTGGTTGCGGTCAGTAAGGAAGAAATTCCGAACAGACCGAGAGCCTGGGTCTGGGTCCCGGCTGAGCCATCTGATCCGGACAAAATTCTGAGGATCATCTCTCGATCTAACGCGGAAATGCCCACAAGCGATTGGAGGGTAGTACGTGTTGGTGACGTGAGGGAGATGCAACGCCAGGTTGGGCTGGTCATCAGCGAGGCGTCTCTCCGGTGGATTGAGAAGCGAGGTGGTACAATCGGCTACGGCGTTTTTACCATCACGCCGAGAATCCGAAGTGATGATCCCCAGAAGGAGGATGAATTGGTAGCCGACGAGGACAACCCTGGTCTTCCGAGCCTTGGGGCTGAGGGCAGCGCCTTGAGCGCACCCGATCCGCAGGGCTCTGGGGATGGGGGGTGTTCTACGAAAGCATCCGATTCCAATTCTGTGGAGGTAGGGGGCAACGCCATGAGCGAACCCACTACCCCCTTAACTACTGACGTCCGGGCTCCATGCAACACCTTGAGTGGACATGGGGCCGCTAATGAACGGGCAGACAGCACTCTGGACTCCGAGAGCGATACGTTCTCGGTGTCTGAGTTGGTAGGCCCGTTCTACAACATGCTCGACGAATGCACGCTGCTGGATTCGGATCCGGAGGAGGCCGACTTTGACTCCACAGTCATTGAGGTCTCCGAAGGAGCGGGTACAGTAGCGGCGGACGTCGAGATGCATTCCGACGACCAAAATGATGCAGGTACTGCAAATTAACCTGCATCACTCCAAAGCAGCTTCGGCTGCACTACTCTTACGTCTCAGCAAGACTGCTGAGGCGATCATTCTGGTCCAGGAGCCTTGGGTCGTTGGATCCAGGGTCTGTGGCCTCAAATCTGGGGACTACCATGTGGTGGCAGCACCTGCGACAGGTAGGACCAGATCATGTATTCTAATACACAAAACTCTTTCCTACTTTATGGTGTCTCTTTTCAGCGACGAAGATATGGTCTGCATCAGCCTCGAGCTGAAAGGCAAATCGATATGGATCGCCTCTGCCTATTTGGCGTATGACCGCCCCATTTCTGGGCAGATCGGCTACTTGGTGCGGTTAGGGAAGCTGAATGCTTAGGGCTCCAACTGCTGATAGGGGCCGATGCCAATGCCCATCACACAACATGGGGCTCATCGGACGTAAACGCGAGGGGTGAGTCTCTTTTTGATTTCATTATTTCTAATAATTTATCTATATGTAATTCTGGAGGCAAACCTACTTTTGTCACCGCAAACAGGAGTGAGGTACTTGATATCACTCTGGTCACATGCCCGCTCTCTGACTATGTCAAGGAATGGCAGGTGTCCGGAGAAAACTCCTTCTCTGATCATATGTATATAACTTTTAATCTACTCTTGAGACCTCCACTTAGAGCGGGATACAGGAACAGGAGGCGTACGGATTGGGCTCTGTTTAGTCAGAAATTGTCTGCTACGCTCCTTGAGCACGCTTCTCTCGGTACGTCAAGCCTACCGTTAACAACTGATGAAGCGCCTATCTCCAATAACAGGTCTGTTTCTCTCGGTGTGCTGGACACATCGTCAAAAATCGATGAAGCAGTTGACTTTGTTACAAAATCCTGTAACGCTGCTTTCAAGAGTGCCTGCCCGGAGGTCAAAGTTCGGGGTAAAAAGAAACCTTATTGGTGGAACCCCGAGATCTCCAAGCTTCGGCTTAACAGCAGAAAGCTCTTCAAACAGGCGAAAATAACTGGCAACTGGCAAGCCTACAAGGATGCCTTAAAAATTTTCAAGAAGTCGATCCAAAGAGCTAAAAGAGACTCATGGAAAAACTTCGCTAGCGACATAGAAGAAATCTCTGAGGCCAATCGTCTACGAAAGGTCCTCTCTACTAACCCAGTTCCCCCAAGCTGTATCCGAATGCAAAATGGGGACTGGGCCACATCTAGTACTGATATTCTGAACACCCTGGTCACCACACACTTCCCAGGGTGCACCTCGGAACCTTATAAAACCTAATCTAACCCCAGGACATTTAATGACTTGGAGCACATAATTACTAATACAAGGGTAAAATGGGCAATTAAATCCTACAAACCCTTCAAATCTCCGGGAATAGATGGGATCTTTCCTGCTGAATTACAGGCAGCAAGTGATACTCTAATCCCTCTTCTTGTTCCTATCTATAAAGCCTGCCTCAACCTGTCGTACATTCCTCTGGAATGGACCAAGGCGAAGGTGATCTTTATTCCTAAAGGGGGCAAAGCCTCCTACAGCAGCCCAAAGGATTTCAGGCCGATAAGCCTGACCTCTTTTCTACTCAAAGTTCTTGAAAGATTGCTGGATGTCTATATCAGGCTCCGTGCGAATACTCTATCTCCTTTTCAACACGCTTATTCCAAAGGCAAGTCCGTAGAGACTGCTCTATACGCTATCACTTCCAAGATAGAAAAGGGGCTAGCCTTTAAGGAATTCACACTGGGCATCTTTCTCGACATAGAAGGAGCTTTCAACAATGTTCTCCCGGGAGCCGTTACCACCGCCCTACGGGACTTGGAGGTAGAGGAGGCTCTCGTGAGGTTTGTTGAACTTCTTCTTAGTAGAAGAGCCATTATTTCTGTAATGGGTAATTCATCGATAACTAGGTATGCCAACAGGGGAACACCCCAGGGTGGAGTTCTGTCTCCTCTGCTTTGGAACCTAACGGTGAACACCCTGCTCTCTAAACTTCAGCACACGGGCTGCCAGGTCATTGCGTACGCCGATGACATCGCCCTGACAGCGACTGGCAAGCATATACCGGTGCTGAGCGATCTTTTGCAAAATGCACTCAATATTGTAAAAACCTGGTCTCTGAAATGCGGGCTGAGTGTCAGCTCTGAGAAAACGGAAATGGTTCTGTTTACCCGCAAACATAAGATACCTGAATTCAAACCTCCGTCCATAAATGGGAAGGAGATTAAACTCTCTACCGAGGTTAAATACCTTGGTGTTATTCTAGACAGAAAATTAAACTGGAAACGGAACGTAGAAGTACGATCCCAAAAAGCCATGCTAGCACTTTACGCATGTAAATCAGCGATAGGCAAGAGATGGGGACTTAACCCCCAAATCGTCCATTGGCTGTACACAGCGGTAGTGCGTCCTATTCTCTTCTATGCAGTCACCATATGGTGGCCAGCACTGGAACTCGAAACCAATAAGAGCAAATTAACTAGAGTGCAGCGAATGGCTTCCATGCTTATTAGCGGAGCCCTTCCCTCCACCCCAACTAAAGCTCTCGAAACCATTCTATTTCTTCTCCCCACGGATATACAGGGGAAACTCATTGCCAGCTGCAACGCGGCAAGGCTCAATGCAACCGAACCCTGGAGGGACACCAGATTCGGGCACGCTCAAATTCTTAGTAACGTCCCTGCCAATTTTCTAAAGCTGGACTATGCAATACCAGCCTTCTGTTGGGATAACAAATTCTCCACAAGAATCCCGGAGAGGAGCGAGTGGAAGAACTTGGGGGATCCCGACCCTAATACACTGCACCTTTACACGGACGGCTCTAAATTGAACAATAGAGTTGGAAGTGGGTTTTTCTGCGAAAAGCTTCATCTGAAAGTAAGTTTGCACCTACCTGATCACTGCAGCGTCTATCAGGCTGAGCTCATAGCCATATGGGAAGCAGCTCGTCGCCTGACAGATCTGCAAGACATAAATTCTATCAAAATCTTCTCTGACAGCCAAGCTGTCATAAAATCCTTACAGAGTAACAATGCTACATCTATAGTTGCAATGAAATGTAGGGAGTCTTTGAACAAACTAGCCGAAAGGTGCGACCTGAACGTCATTTGGGTTCCAGGCCATAGCAACGTTCGGGGCAACTGCATTGCAGATGAGTTGGCAAGGGAGGGCACAAGCTTGCAGGATATCACATCTGCGACATGGGTTGGCCCCCCGCTTAACTCATGCAAGCACTGGTTGAGATCTCGCTCCATTGAACAGGCTAACGCTAGATGGGCCAGGGAGTCAACTTGTGTGATTTCTAGGCAAATCTGGCCTAGACTGGATGAGGCTAGGTCTGTATCGGTGCTGCATCTGAATCGGCTCTCTATAGGTCCGCTGGTGGGACTTCTAACAGGCCATTGTCTTATGGGCACTCACGCCTCTCGCATGGGCCTATATAAAAACGACTTCTGCCGCAGCTGCAGGGACGTGGATGAAATAGAGAGTGTTGAGCACTATCTATGCCACTGCCCCGCACTGTCGCAATCCAGGTACCGCTTTCTCCATAAACACTTTTTCGAGTGCCTGGCGGAGATGGAAAATGCAAGGACACTAGATTTTCTGCGCTTCATGAAACAAACGCGCTGGTTTAGCTTAACGGGCATCTAATCTTATCATACTTTCGAATCTAATTTTTCCGGAAAGGTTTGTAAACAGGGATAAGGAAGCTAGGGCTCCCGTGTGGTATCACAATGGGCCACCTCGGCCTAAGTGTGTCCCCGCTTTCATGAATTGCGGAGACAGCCACCTCAACCTAACCTAACCTATGGCTAATGGATAAAATATATGTAAGAGGATAGAAGATGGGAGAGAAACGGGGTTGTAAAATGACCCAAAAGTGTTGGGAAAATGGTTAGAAAAATTACCATAGCAAGATTAAAAAACGATCAGAGAACGATTCAAAAATTACCAAAATAAGATTCAAAAAACGAAAAATAACATCGAAAAGGACTCGAAATTGAATTAAATACGATTAAAAATAGGTTCGAAAACGGGTCTCCAAAAAGAGTCGGACGACACAAGACTCTTTTATGATCAGAAAATGTAAACCAGATGGAAAAAAATTTAACCAGCAGAATTTTTCAGCCTCTCACAAAAATAAACGTCACTTTGCTCTCTCTCTTTCGCAAATTTTTACTGAGTTTTTGCCTCAAAAATCACAATTTTGCAGTTTTTCAACAATTTACTGCAATTTGTTGCCGCTGAACGCTCCTAAAGTGTTGTCAATTGCCGAATTTCGCTACTCTGGCAGCACATAAACTATAGTTGTCATTCGAGAAACGTCAAATTTTTGTCAAATTTCCTTCATTTCGGCTAGGAAAAATTATTTCTGTTTAGATTGAGCAAAAATATATAAAATGTCTGCGCTAATCTCACATATTTTGCGTCGCCAATTTGGAACCAGCTTGAGGCTAACAAAAAAAATAACTGGCGGTTCTGCCGTTGCTGGTGAACACTCTGGTAAGAATAAAATTTAAATTAATTTGTTGAGGGCCCTATTTCGGGGCGGAGGTTATGTAATTTTCTAATGCAAAAAATTACCATACATTTAACGCTAAACATATTTCAAACGTTGCATTTTAGGTGGTTATAAGTTGTGGAAGCGCCTATCATTCTTTGTGGGAATGCCAGCAATTGGTCTATGCATGTTGAATGCATACTTGGCACATCAAGAGGAGCATGACCATCCACGTCCACCTTTTGTTAAATACGAGTATATGTACCGTCGCGAGAAGCGTTTCCCATGGGGTGATGGCAACAAAAGCCTTTTCCATAATCCACGTACCAATGCATTGCCCGATGGCTATGAAACTTAAACTTAGTTGATAATTAAGGTTCGGAATAGCTTGTCGCGGTCATTTCGTGAACAGGAAATTAAAAATCAAAATTGAATTATATCATAATTATAATGTGCGATTGAGTTATAACTTATAATTAAAAAACTATAATTGGTAAATGAAAAACGAATCACTAGTTAATTATGTCTGTAAGTGCTATTAGTCATGTTTTGATGAGGATTAAGAAGTGGATTATGTTGTTTTAACGACAAAAATACTCTCAAGAAGTTCTGAAGAATGCAGCCGGAGTGGCTGTCCGTAGCCGGATATAAGCTTGGAACATTTCGATGCTTAGGCCCGATTGTCGTAGAAACGCCAATGTTGAGTATTTTAGGTTGTAGTAATATATTAAGTTTTATTGGAACAATTCAGAGCGCAAAATATATAATTCAAATTTTTTATCTTCAAAATTAGGACAAACTTATTGCTAGTATATTATATTCTAATGTAAAAAAAAAGAATGCATGTACCCTATCTCAATTTATTTCGAAGCACGCGATGATGGTGATGATGCTGATGCCAGTATCAAATTTCCATCCTTAATGCACAAACGACCTTGCTTAGCCATAGCGGCTGCTTCGGCTTTCGTAACGACAATTTTCTGCACACGTACTTTCCTTTCGCCAAGCTTCATCTTTACCACCGTATCACCAGTAGCTGTAGTTTCTGTGTTCACTTTAACAGCTGACGTTTTAGTTGGTGAACCAGTATTTTCGTCTTTGTCGCCCTTTTCCTTTTTTACTTCAATTTGGTTAAGGTTGGGTCCGCCACTCGAGGAAGAGTGAGGGGTTTCGTCCTTACCATCTTTATTCTGTTTCGATTGTATTTGATTTGCGGAAATATTTCGAGGTGATTTTCGTGGTATATTTTGTCCAGCCTCTTCCGTATTCCTTTTAGTTGTCTTTCGGCGCGTTTGAACAGCCTCAGTCTCATTTTGTTGCAATGCACTATTTGAGTCTTTAGGATTTTTCATTCCTTTGTCATCCGTTCTCAATTTCTTGGCCTTGGATGGTAGTATTTCTTGTTGTTGTTGCTCTAAAGTTATGTCAGTCAACATTTCTTCATCGATTGTATTCTCGTACTCTTGCTGTTCCTGTTGAACGTAATTTTCATCATAGTCGAAATGGTCTGTTTGTTGTAGTTGTTGCCATTGTTCACCATTGTCTTCGTTGACTTCTTGCTTTGGTATATCTATTTTTTGATCATCATCTGGCGCTGGATCATCAATAAGAAATTCCTCTATGACTTCCTGTATTGCCTGATCGTCTATCGATTTTTTGGATTTTTGTGCATAATTTGTTGCATCCAAATACTCATTATAAGCAGCCAAATCACCGGCATGTAAATTTTTAACATGTTCCGTCTGCTCGTTATTCGTTATGAATATAAGATCGCAGAATTCACATGGGTATGATTCGTTTGTATGCGCCATAACGTGCACTTTAGCTGTTTCGGCATCTTCGAAGCCTTGCTGACAGAGGGGGCAGGTCAGGGTTTGGGTGGCATGTCCGACCGAATGTCGAACAAGCGCCTCACAGTTGGGATAGGTACTGCGACATACGGTACACGAATACATGACGACATGCTCTTTGTGTGTGCGTAGATGCCGTGAAAGATGATGTGAAAGTAAATAGGATTTTGAACAATATTTGCAGGGGTAGGGGCGTTTGCCAGCATGAGCGACCAAATGACGTGCCAACTTTGAGGGCGTACAGAAGCTTTTATCACAATATTGGCAAGGATATGGTTGGTCCTTTGAGTGAATTACCTGTTAACAGAGTTAATGAAATTTCATCATTATTTCAAAATATATGCATGAAGTGATAAATCTACAACTTGCACACATATTTTGTACATCATTTTTATATCTTTATATTATGTAAATATGTACGTTTACTCACCTCATGACGATCCAAGCCCTGCTTAAAGGCAAATGCTTTTGAGCATATTTTACATTTGTGTGGACGATTTTTACGATGTCTTTCTGTGTGCTTTTCCATATCGTCCTTCGACAGGAACTCTTTCTCACAATATACACATAAATATTTCGGTTTGTCTGTATGGATTTTCTCATGCCGATGCAAGAGTGCTGGCCGCGTGAAGCCGCGATCGCACACCGAACACTTGTATTTACGTTCGCCTGTATGCACTAGCACATGCTTTTGTAAGTCGTATTTAGAAAAGAACGAGCGGTCGCAATCCGTGCATGGATATTGCCTCTCGCGTGTATGATTAACTAAATGTATGTCAAGCAATTGCTTCAATGGGAAAGTGCGTTCGCAATGTGGACATGGGAAGAGATTTGTCTCCACGGGCTCCGCATTCTTTATTGGATCGGGTTCTGCTTCGAATGGCTCATTTGGATCGATAATTTCGGTTACTAGAGATACATTGCCATCCTCATCCTTCTTAACAAATGGTTGCTTGAGACGTGGTTCCACCTCTAAACTGGCCTCCTTGTTCAATATTCTTATTGAGCATTTATTTAGTACCTTCGGTTTACTCTTCGGTGTGTTCGGGTTCGTTGTTTTAGTTGTGCCGGAGGGGGAAGAGGAAAAGTTCAAGTCATCTGCGCCAACACTACCACCATCTCCTGATTCACCCACTTCAGCGGCAATTAGAAGTTGTAAATCATCTCTTGATATTTCCTCATTTTCCACTTTATTTAGAAAATTAATTGTGTATGGCGTTACCTTACGTTTTGGTACTGGCGGCTCTGGTAAGGCAGCCGGATTGGAATTGAGTATTTTTTTTGGGTTTATTACTGCGTTATGTGCCAAAATTTGATGTCTAAGAATAAGTGCTTTCGTATTTTCCACGCTGGAAAGTTGCCTTGCTTTTGGTTTTAACTCATATTTAATAGATTCAGCTGAGAGTTCTGTTGATAACTTCTGTTCTTCCTTGCATTGTGTTGTGGAGTTTTTCGGTATGAGTTCCATTGGTATAACGGGTTTGGATAATGGTGCCGGCCACTCGCCAAGTAGTGGCACTTTATTCAATAGACTTTCTGCCTTTTTACACATTTGCTTGAAGCGATAGCAATAACCGAATATCAAACGACAATTTATACACACTGAAGAGGGCATACCATCGTTTTCAAAGACCTGCAAACAAATTATTAAAAAATGAGAATTTAGTATTACTGAAAAATAAATTTAATCAAGATTTAAATATTTATCAAACGTTAATACTAAGGGAACCTACATACGTAGTTTTTCAATAAAAAATAAATAATTTTTTAAACGATTCCTACCGATTTTATTATATGTACATATCTTCGTTTAAAATAACCGCCTATGCCAAAATTGAGATTTGCCAAACTGTAACGTATTTGGGAAGCTCCAGTCATAGAAGACTTCCCTACAATTTTATTGTCGCATATGTAATCTGAACTTTGACTTAGATAATTAAAAAAAAATATTTTGATTTTTTCACCTTTCATAGTTTTCTGAACTTTGACCTGAACGCGCCACGCCTTAATGGGTGGAGCAAGTATTAATTAATACCCTTAAGGGAAACACAAAAATTCAATTAAATCCAATCTCTAGAACTATGCTGCCCTACAGATGTCACCAGTACCATTAAATTAAGCACAGGATGCAAGTGAGTGTGAACAAAAACTTCAAGCGGCACCCTGTGTATTTCATTCAACACGTTCTCATGCCCTATGAATTATCGATTCACTGAATATCGCAATTGGAGATGGGAGCAGAGAATACATTCTATAGGTGTGAAACTCATATATCGATTCAATATCAGCATCAACTCCTAGCATTTTTATGTTTGTATTTATATGGCCGTTTTAATTCTAATAATTATTTTATGTGAATTTAAATGAGCTATTGGCCATTTTTTAATGAAGAAAAATTGAAAAAATTTTTTGGTAGAAGTTATGGATCCATTTCGGAGATCACCACATCCCCTCATCAGACTTCTTCAAGCGGCCTCAACCGAGAATCGAACTTAAGTCGTTCGATTGGTAGTCCATTGTCTATACCATTGAGCTACCACCGCCGTCAGCTTTGTTTCGCTTAAATTTCAATTTTCCTTCCATTACAATCCACATACCAACAACAGTAGCTTAATGACACTCTGCCTTTGCTACCTAGTATGTTGGTGCGATTGTGCGTTTGGTTTGTACAAAGTTCTAAAGCTATTAACAAGCAAAGCTTTTGTACAGGCAATGCTTGTTATTGTTTTCAGACTTTTTTGTTTTTCGGCAGGCTCTCCGATATACATATTTATGTTTGTATTTATATGGCCGTTTTAATTCTAATAATTATTTTATGTGAATTTAAATGAGCTATTGGCCATTTTTTAATGAAGAAAAATTGAAAAAATTTTTTGGTAGAAGTTATGGATCCATTTCGGAGATCACCACATCCCCTCATCAGACTTCTTCAAGCGGCCTCAACCGAGAATCGAACTTAAGTCGTTCGATTGGTAGTCCATTGTCTATACCATTGAGCTACCACCGCCGTCAGCTTTGTTTCGCTTAAATTTCAATTTTCCTTCCATTACAATCCACATACCAACAACAGTAGCTTAATGACACTCTGCCTTTGCTACCTAGTATGTTGGTGCGATTGTGCGTTTGGTTTGTACAAAGTTCTAAAGCTATTAACAAGCAAAGCTTTTGTACAGGCAATGCTTGTTATTGTTTTCAGACTTTTTTGTTTTTCGGCAGGCTCTCCGATATACATATTTATGTTTGTATTTATATGGCCGTTTTAATTCTAATAATTATTTTATGTGAATTTAAATGAGCTATTGGCCATTTTTTAATGAAGAAAAATTGAAAAAATTTTTTGGTAGAAGTTATGGATCCATTTCGGAGATCACCACATCCCCTCATCAGACTTCTTCAAGCGGCCTCAACCGAGAATCGAACTTAAGTCGTTCGATTGGTAGTCCATTGTCTATACCATTGAGCTACCACCGCCGTCAGCTTTGTTTCGCTTAAATTTCAATTTTCCTTCCATTACAATCCACATACCAACAACAGTAGCTTAATGACACTCTGCCTTTGCTACCTAGTATGTTGGTGCGATTGTGCGTTTGGTTTGTACAAAGTTCTAAAGCTATTAACAAGCAAAGCTTTTGTACAGGCAATGCTTGTTATTGTTTTCAGACTTTTTTGTTTTTCGGCAGGCTCTCCGATATACATATTTATGTTTGTATTTATATGGCCGTTTTAATTCTAATAATTATTTTATGTGAATTTAAATGAGCTATTGGCCATTTTTTAATGAAGAAAAATTGAAAAAATTTTTTGGTAGAAGTTATGGATCCATTTCGGAGATCACCACATCCCCTCATCAGACTTCTTCAAGCGGCCTCAACCGAGAATCGAACTTAAGTCGTTCGATTGGTAGTCCATTGTCTATACCATTGAGCTACCACCGCCGTCAGCTTTGTTTCGCTTAAATTTCAATTTTCCTTCCATTACAATCCACATACCAACAACAGTAGCTTAATGACACTCTGCCTTTGCTACCTAGTATGTTGGTGCGATTGTGCGTTTGGTTTGTACAAAGTTCTAAAGCTATTAACAAGCAAAGCTTTTGTACAGGCAATGCTTGTTATTGTTTTCAGACTTTTTTGTTTTTCGGCAGGCTCTCCGATATACATATTTATGTTTGTATTTATATGGCCGTTTTAATTCTAATAATTATTTTATGTGAATTTAAATGAGCTATTGGCCATTTTTTAATGAAGAAAAATTGAAAAAATTTTTTGGTAGAAGCATTTTTATTTGAAGCATGGAATAAATGCTTAAATCAGTATATCATGCAAGCCTCTTTGAAGGTTGATTTGCATAAGGTTACGAAAATTTTCACTGGGTAACTGCTATCTCAATCACCTGAAGGCAGCTGTTTCTTATTACGCTACCTAATATCGGCAAACGCCGTCAATTCATGCCATGTTTACATATAACGTGATTAGCCATAAATCTCCTTTGGATGATGTACCCGTTTACATATAACATGAAATCTAGATTCGCTGGGAGACGATTATCAACTGTCAATTTTCCTTACCTGCATGACCCAATAATAATATGGTCGTAGCAGTCAAAAGAGAATAGGAAAGTACCGTTCGATGGCTGTTTTCATGAATGTAAAAAGCAGATATTTTGTTTTTATTTAACTTGAAAACACACAAGCTTTTGCACGATTAACACGTTAAAGAAAGTATAACTAAAAAAAAAGACGATAAAATCATAACCTATAAAACAGAAGGAAGAAGAGCAACTTACTATTGCGATACGATTTATATTGGGCAATGCTTACTGTCGTCCATTTGGTTTACTTTTCATTTTGACGTTTCTCCCAAATTCGCCAAAAAAAATATCGATAATATGAAAAACACAGGGTCGTATGCAGAAAAGTATCGTTATAATCCGAGGTTCATTTTAAGGGCCTTTTCACATTACTCGGTACGACATCGGATCGACATTTTTTGCTCGGTATTTTCAGCTTACCGAAACGATTCCGCGTTGCTGTTTTTCACACTTGTGGGAATACTTTCGGTGTGTAATCGGCAGAAAATAGGAAAACAAACATCGAAATTTGCAAAACAAAATTTTTAACTTCAACAAATCACTCAATAATAAAAATAATGTCTTCTTGCGAAGACGAAGACATTATAGCTTGCTACATTTATAGCCGAAACGAGTTTTTTACTGACTTTGTTCTTCTTCTTTTATTACGCCGCAAAAATGTATGCAGTAATTCCTCAAATTTTACTGACCGGTCTTACCGCGTTGCGGTGTACCGAAATCAATCCGCTCCGATTTCATGTATGCAACACTAATGTGAAAGTGCCAATTGAAATACATGTGGTCGGCAAGGTTTCGGTATACTTTCGGTAAAAACCAAAAATGTCGATCCGATTCCGCACCGAGTAATGTGAAAGCGCTCTAAATCTCGAATTTTTGGTAGTGGATTTTTGTATGGCAAATCTCGAATTTCAATCGAAGATTTTGTGCAAACCTCGAAAAAAGTAGATAATCTCGTATATGTAAATGGCCTATTACTGTCAAAAGTTGCTCATTATTATATAATTTGTATGAGAGTAACCGAAATTGAGCGGCGTGCGTATGAAGTAAACTCGATCCCCAATTTTTGTTTTGCGTGACAGTTGAATCTGAGAATTGTGATTGTTTACAAAAAAATTGATACTTGCTTACGATATCGTGTATGTTAGGTATGTACATATGCCACAAAATAACAAGATTTTCTCGGATTTTCTATAATTTTTAATTTCTTTATCTGTATACACACACAGGTAAATTTCGATTGAACGCATATGAAAAATTTGCGCGCGTGCGTTAATTCATAGCATGCGCTTTTGAGCGCTTTCACATTACTCGGTTAGGTATCGGATCGACATTTTTGGTTTTTACCGAAAGTATACCGAGAGTTTACCGACCACATGTATTTCAATTGGCACTTTCACATTAGTGTTGCATTCATGAAATCGGAGCGGATTAGTTTCGGTATACTGCAACGCGGTAAGACCGGCCAGTAAAATTTGAGGAATTACTGCATACATTTTTGCGGCGTAATGAAGGAAGAAGAATAAAGTCAGTGAAAATTTCGTTTCGGCTATAAATTTTACAAGCTATAATGTCTTCGTCTTCGATGTATGACATTATTGTTATTATTGAGTGATTTGTTGAATTTTATACGCATATTGTCACTTGCGAAGCGAATATATTTGGCGAGTCGAACAGGTTAGCGAACACATCTAAAATTTGCATTGTGAGTGGCGAATGAACTTTTTCGCCTGCCTTGTGATGTTGCCATTCATACAAATTGAATAAGTTCATCCGAATTTGACGTTTCTGTCACTTACTACCATGGTTCAATAATAGAAGGTTTTCGAAGTACGACATACGTATATACATACATACACACTATGTAAATTGTTTGTGTATTCTGTGGTGCTTCTGTCAAAATCATAACCCGCCATTGTAGAAATCATATTGCAACAAGATCAAAATTGACATAAGTTTGACATAAGCACCACAATATGAATAAAAAAAAATAGAAAAAAGTTAGCAATCAGCTGTTTGGTAGGTTAACCTTCTATAAATTAGCCTTGCTTACTACATATGTTTTGATTTGTTTACAACATACATATGTATGTATTTTTTTTTCGAATTGCTGTGGTGTTGTGCGTTTCATAATGCTATTAAATACTCACTTCTTTAATTTAATAATTTTTTTACTTTCTTTAAATAGTTTCTACTTTTTTACCGAAATATGTAAATGCAGACGTGCAAAAGCGAACAAATTAGACATTCGCCAGATTTTGACAGATCTAGCGAAGCGAATTAAATTTTTTCGCTACCGGCAATTCGCAAAATTCATTTTCGTCACTCATTCGCAATTTGTCGGCGAATTCGCGGCAGATTCGCATCCCGCAATTCGAGACCGCGAAGTTCGCCTAAATTTTCATTCGCTTCGCAAGTGACAATATACGTATTAAAGCTTTATATTTTTAATTACGATGTTGTTTTCCAATTTTCTGCCAAAAGTATTTCCACAAGTGTGAAAAACATTGCAACGCGGCCTCGTTTCGGTAAGATGAAAATACCGAGAAAAAACTGTCGATCCGAAGTCGTACCGAGTAATGTCAAAAGGCCCTCTCTTAGGTAGCGCTGTTATCGACATATGACTTTTCGTTCTATATAAACTATTCTTTGAATGGGAGCATGGTCCAATAAGAATGGTTCGATAGTTTTATTTTGTTGTTATTTTACTGCTAAACTGTGGTTTATTGATGCCCATTTTGGCGATTATTTTTTTTCATTTTCACCACCATTTTTATCAACACGTAACAAAAGTCAATAAACGGCAACATTTTGGCAAAACCTGTTTCTGTATTCGCATTATGTTGAAAAATAGTAGTAAAAAAGTGTATTAAAGTTGATACTCGCTCAAGAAAGTTTCACAACAAACATTTCTTGAGCATTTCTTGTACGTGATTTTATATGGAAATTCTGCGTTTCTTGAGAGGTCGATACTAAGCTTTACGTCAAAGATACAGATACGTTTCGTTGAGTGCTTTAGAGCCAACACTGTTTCACATATTCCGATAACTCAACACATTGTTCTGTTCCACAAAAGAAAAATTTGCGCGGCGTCTCAATTTTATTTGTTATTTGTTGTATGCTATTTGATTCTATCAAGCAAACAAGTGGAGTGTTGTTTATAGAAAAGTGTTTTTGTTATTTCTTTAGTATGCAGTTGATTATACAGCGCATTGCTTTTGTTTATTGATAAAATAAAATTTGAGTGTAGAATAGACGTGAGCGCGCAAAAGTTTATAGTAAATACTCGTAGAGCTGACCTCCAAACAAATTCATATGTATGCAGCCACGCACATACATTCATACACATGAACAAAGTTGTCTTGTCCATTTTGGGTAGAGAATTGCTATTCTAAAAATCCTTTCATATACGATGATGGTGTTCTAAAATGTGGATAAATGAATTAAAATAAGAATAGGAAAAGAGACCAAAGTACAACAATTGCGGCCACGAGGTAAAAAAAGGAGCAAAGAGACGATCAAAAAGTACAAGACGCAATAACACTGATGCTCAATTCAAGTTTTTGGGGAAATTCTTTTTAATTGCTAAATAAACTACGCAGATAAATTTTTCCAATTTTCACAAGGACTATACAATAAAGGCTGACTGTGAGGAAAATCACGGGCGAAAAACGCTGTATTCATAGTTGGTTTCATTTTAATACCGAATTGAAACACGGAACAACGTGATGACGGACGAGTGCATAGCAATAAAATGCGAATACATAGGAAGAAAGGACAAAAAGGGCGTGCTGCTGTCGCCACCGTCGAGCCGTGATAAGTTAGATGCACAGCCGACGGGTCGCGAGCGAGGAGGTACGGCAGCAGGTAGCAATGAAATCAACGCAAATGCAACTGGTACAACAAATAAGAAAAGCAATAATGCAAGCGCTGGCGCTGATGAAGCGGGGTAAGATTTGAGTCAAAATTTTGGTAATTCTTTATCTATAAGCGTATACATATACATATCGTTACCTTAATTCACAAAGGCCCTAATTGACACTTTTTTCGAAACTGCGTTTTTCGCAGATTGTAGTAGGATATATTCCCACAAAATTTGATAGCGATAGGGAACAAGTAAAGAATACCGTCCGTTGAGCTAAAAAAAAAAACAAAAGTGGGCGTGGTCCGCCTTTTTGGCCTGATTTCAGTGATATACTTCTTTTTTGGCGCAAACGATTTTTGAGGGAGCTAGAGGGGGATGAAGTTTAAAAAACCCTTTTTTTAAAAAGCCGATATCTTCCAAAATATTCACTCAATTTTTAAAATTAAGGCATCGTTGGAAAGCTTACTTAAATGCCTTTCATATGATACATAAATATTTCCCCAAATTCCACACAAATTTTTTTAAAAAAAAAGCAAAAAACTTTAATTTTGGTAATTTTTTTTGTTTTTTCTTTTTTTTTTTGTTGAAATGACCTTATTGACACTATACACAGTTATTTACATTAAAAAGAACGTTAAATTACCTTTCATTTGATATATAATTTGTTACGAAAATTTTGTTAAAAACGTGCAAAACAATTCTTGTTAGTTATGTATAATATCAAGAAAGCGTCTATAGCGCGGACAACAGTACTTTTATACAGAACCCCGAATAGCGTTGGCGGCCTTCGGCCGCGCTTTAAAAAAATAACCCTCAGCCGGCAGAATTCTACTTCCGCAATAGCATCTATCAACTTTCCAATAATGTCACACGCCCCCAAAAAAACGACTTCTACCGGGGGGTAGGGGAGGGGAAGGGTGTTCTGAATCCGTAAAATTTAGGCGCCGGACGTACCTCGTTTTCGAGGAATTTATGGTTAAAGTTTAGTAACTCTCCATATAAATACGATAAAGAAAAAACTTTTGCGGAGAACAGATTTTGGGTTGGGCCTTCGGCCGCGCTTATAAAAAAATAACTCTCAGCCGCCAGAATCTCTTTCCGGAGTAATATCTATGGCCCGGTCCACAGTGCTTTTGCGCAGAACACTTTTCTGCGTTGGCGGCCTTCGGCCGCACTTATAAAAAATAACCCTGTTCTTCTGCGTAGTACACCCTTCGTGTGTCAGAAAAGCCTACTGTACAACTTTTTTCATGGTTCTCTGTATACCTAAAACTACTAAAACACCTTTTCATTTAACGATAGCTAATTATAGAAGTCTTGCTATAGAGAATAGTATATGAAATGAAAGATATTTTTATGCTCTTTTAAATGAATATAATTTTTAATATACTTAATAACACAAAAAAAAAAAAAAAATCAGTTTTTCCCTAAACAAAATACCAAAATTTGAGTTTTTTGTTTTTTAACAAAATTTGTAAGGAATTTACGAAAATTTTGATACGTCATATGAAATGCCTTTAAATAAGCTTTCCAACGATTCCTTAATTTTAAAATTGAGTGAATATTTTGGAAGATATAGGCTTTTTAAAAAAAGTTTTTTTAACTTCATCCCCCTCTAACTCCCTAAAAAATCGTTTGCGCCAAAAGAGAAGTATAAGAAGAAGTATATATCAGGACAAAAAGGCGGACCACGCCCACTTTTTGTTTTTTTTTTTAGCTCACCGGACGGTATCCTTTACTTATGCCAAAAGGCCCTAACTATATTTGCTACAATATGCAGTAGTACAAGGTGAAAGTGTTTGGCAGGCTTTGAGTTATACATTTTGGACTCCATGCATTCTTAGATGGTTGTTTTTACCAAAATCGTAACACTGTGTTATCAAATGCTTTGCTAAACTTTTGTATGGAAAATAATGTAACTATAGAACATAAATATTTAGTAAAAGGACATACACAAATGGAATGCGAGGCTACACATTCTCTTATTGAAAGAAAAATTTCTAAAAAACAAATAAACAAACTTACATCTCAACTTGTACAACTTATCCGCGAGGCTCGAAAAAATCCTAGTCCACTTCAAGTTCACCACCTAGAGAATAGCTTTTTTTTTTTTTTTGAATTTTGAAAATATTCCGAAAATGTACTCAACGATTCGACCTGGTATGTAATATGTATATTCCTAGTGCAAACATATCTAAAATTATATTATGGTGTTTCCTTTTCAGGAAGAATGTCAGGAGACTCCACAGTCAACATGCTTCGTGCCTTAGGATATGATCCTTCGGGAAAAATATTTTATAAAACTAATATAACATCTGAGTACCAGCCTCTACCTCAGAGAACCAGCAAACATTTTGAAATAGTAAAGCCCAGCTTATTACATAATCAACAACTTCCAATCTCTAAACAGAAATGGGAAAATCTGTAGGATCTAAAAATATAATTACCCAAAGATTACCATTGTTTTTACGAAAACTTGCCCTTTAAAAATTAATGAAATTTTCCTATTATTGTGAATTTTAGCTGACCAACTTATATATAATTTGAGCATATAATGGGCTTTTTTGGTCAAGGAAGTTGCAAGTGCGAAGTCACATAAAAATGTAGTTACATCCACTGATTGCCCAACGTTTCGCCAAACACCTTGGCATCCTCAGGGGCGTAAACTTTATTGACAAACATAACATTTTCCTATATTAGGTATGTATGTACATATGTGTATTGAAATTAATATATTAATTTTACGATATATGATGTACATATATATTTACAGTCTGAAATGTTATTTATAATGCGCTTTGAAGTTATTGGAATCAATTGCAGCTGAAAATTTGAATAAATATTCAAACCACAAAAAGCCCTATCTACAGTTTTTTTTTCTAAATTCGTAGTGTAAAAAAGCCCTATCTGACACGAAATTGCCAAAATCCAATGTATCTAAAATTTTTCTTCAAGATCTACTTCAGGGCCTTGTTTGTGCAGAAACTGCATGTTTACAAACTCACAAAAATCTTTTATTTTCATTTTAACACGTTTTTTGGCTCTCCTGTAAAAAAATTATTTTGTCAGTTAGGGCCTTTGTGAATTAAGGTAACGATATGTATGTGCATAGATACATAAATATTTTAGAAAAAAAAGGTAAAGTTAAAAATATAAAATGTATGGATATACTTCTGAATTTTCTATAGAATTTATTTGATGTAGCATCTGGGTATTAATTTGCAGCTATACTATAATTGTTTTACACTTTTTCCTGCTGATAAAGCGACCTAATAAAATTATCTGACTTTTATTCTTCCAGATTTTATAAGTATACAGCGCGTATGCCCACCGAGCGACATGCCAGCGAATATAATATGAATCATAAGAAGCGCGGTCTTGCCTTAATTTTTAATCATGAACATTTTGATATACCATCGTTGAAGTCACGTCAAGGTACAAATGTAGACTCTGAAAATCTTGGTGCTGCTTTGAAAAAATTACATTTTGATGTAAACATTTACAAAGACTGCAAATTAAGGGAGATACTGAAACATGTCGATAAAGGTAATCCATATTTCCATTAAAATAGGTACCTACATGGATATGTATTAATTACACACATACATATATATACATATATTCATACTTTCAGCTGCCTCTCAAGATCACACCGACAATGATTGTATAGCTATTGCTATTTTATCTCATGGCGAACATGGCTATCTCTATGCCAGGGATGTTCAATACAAATTGGATACAATATGGCATTATTTTTCCGCACACACATGTCCCACATTGGCTGGCAAACCGAAACTCTTTTTCATACAAGCCTGTCAGGGTGATCATTTCGATCCTGGCGTGCTTATGCGTAAGACAGAAACGGATGGCGAGACATCCATGAGCTATAAAATTCCTGTACATGCCGACTTTCTAATTGCCTATTCCACTATACCCGGTTTCTATTCATGGCGCAATACGACAAATGGCTCTTGGTTTATGCAATCGCTGGTTGAGGAGCTTAATGCCAATGGCAAGAAGCACGATATATTAACTCTTCTAACATTTGTCAATCAACGTGTAGCCGTCGATTTTGAATCTTGTGTTCCAGATTGTCCGATAATGCATCAGCAGAAGCAGATCCCATGTGTTACATCAATGTTAACACGTATCTTGCGCTTCAATGATAAACTGACAAAAGGTGCATAAAACCAGCATTCCACTGTTATCATGATCATCGTCATCAACAGCAAAAGCTACTCGCAACCATTTGCACACGTGTTGAAGAAAGTTAAATAAAAACAAACAAAAAAATGTGGAATTCCAAAAAAAAGAAGAATTGCAACGATTTACTCTTGATAATTATATATATATGTACATCAAGATGTATGTTTATGGTACATCATCATCATATCGATCAAAAGTGAGGAAGAAGCTGTTTCATCTACATATGTAATCATTAAGCAATCATTTACTATCATACATACAAACATTATTGTGCAACTGCTAGTGTAAGCACATTTGACGTGTTTTCCAAATGGCAGAGACTGAAAACTGCTTCCCATATTTTTCGCTTTAATTTTGCCATTTAGTTTGAATTCTAATGTACTCTAATAAGAAGTAATAATGTACATTCTTACATATAGGTTATAAGTGCATTTTTCTAATAAAAAATAATAATGAATTATTTTGAATTAAAATTAAAACCTACAAATGTTTATCTCGCTTTTATTTAACGCCATTATTGAAGTATGGTATGTATGTTCGGGCTATAGCTTAACAATAAGTCAAATTTAAATGCAGTTGAGCCAATATGTTCTTCAGGCCTGGGTAACAATGATTTACAATCCCAGCGATACTGATCAACTGGAAAACACCACATATTTCCGACTGAATATTCAGTAGAGGTGTAGTTACATAATCTGAACTTTCCCTTTCGTGTTCATATAGAGATTGCGTTGAAGATCAACTACCTAAAAACAGGCGAACGAGAAGGAAGAGTTTCTGTATGAAAAATGGCTTGAAGACACAGGGAGAATTTTCAGAAGAAAAAGCTAGCACACTGCGCCTTCAGAGAGAAATTCAATAGCCCTGATGTCTTCACTGCGTATTCAGTAATGATTTTTGAACGCTGTTCAACATCGAATACTGCTGCGATACTTTAATTTCTCTGATCAAAGAAAATCCACATGAGATTAAGAAATGCATATCTAGTTAAAGTTTTCCAAAAATATCAAAAAACAAAAACTTTCTCAGATTCCCATATACATATGAATATACATACATTTGCAAATCATTTTTTTTTTGTTCTTTCATATTGCATTTTTTTTGCCCAGACTAAGCACGGTTCAGAACTCTTCTAGTTAGAAACAAACCCACCAGCAAGTCTAAATGCGCGCCATGGTTCCAAAATTAGCTTTTTAAAGTATCATATTTAATGCATATTCTCGTATTTCTGTTTGTGGACTTACCTCTATAGAAGCTATGGCCATTACCTCTACCGGCAATGGGACCAATGATTTCAACGGGGAATCTTTTGCGTAGATGTTACTCAGCTCATCAGGCTCCTGGGTCAGACAAAAGCGACAAATCGGTCGAGTTTTTAATTCCTCTGTCAAGGCTTCACGTTGTTTTTCAGTTGTAGTCATTTTTGTTGGAAAAAATACTTTTCAATGCGCGTGTAAAACTTATTTAATTAACACTTTTATTTACTCAAATTTGAAGAATTTTGTACTTCGACATAAATTTCATTCACAAAAATGGTGGATGTTGGCTTGGCTGTAAAAATTTGTCAAGTACGTGACATTTCGCAAAGGTAATTGTGAATATGCATGTAGTTTCGAATTGTACCCATTCAGAATGATTTGGTAATTGAATGACTCATGAACGATGTATATATATTTTTATCGTGTTTTATGCAAAACCATTTATTATCGTTATAATAAAACTCATAACTTAAATTTTAAAATCAATGTATTTTTTTTAGTTATTTTAAGCTTGTAGCTAAAGAAAAAAATAATTATAGCAACAAGTTTTATGTTATTTGCTTTACCCTGCAGTGTACTACTCATCTCTAGTAAATCGACTTAAAAAAAAAAATTATCGCTTTATTATGGGACTCGACTTTCCCACCTCCAATGTAATTATATTTGTATATGGACGGCGTTTATTTTTTTTTTTATTCCATTTTGCTATTTTCCTATACTCACGTATATTTATTACTGTTAATTAAACAAAAAATAACAAAGATGTATAATGGTGAATGTAGCATACTGATAAAAGACATTAAGCCTGGATTGAAAAACATTAATGTCATCTTCATTGTTTTGGAAATTGGGACAGCTACTGTTACTAAAGAAAATCGTGAAGTGAGGAATTTCAAAGTTGGTGATCCTTCTGGCTGCATTAATGTATCCATTTGGGATGAACCTGGTAAGCTAATAGCACCAGGCGATATTATTAAATTAACAAAAGGTTACGCTTCAATTTGGCGACACTGCCTTACCTTATATTCGGGCAAAAATGGAGAAGTTTATAAGATTGGCGAGTTCTGTATGACTTTCAATGAACAAATCAATATGAGTGAACCAAAAAGACCGGACCAGCCGCCACAACCACAACAACCCCAATTGAGCCTGGGTGTTATGGGCGGTGCTAATCCCCAATTAATGCCGAATGCAAGTGGAAGCGCAATCCCGGGTGCACCTGTGATGGGGGGTATGGCACCTAATGCAATTGGTACTGCTACACCAACACCAGGTCAACAACAACAACAGCAATTAGGTAGTAATGGAAACCTTGGCGGATCACAGGGCCCACAGCGAATGATTGCTGGTGCTGGTGGTATTGGCAACATAACAACCCCTGCCAAAAGCGGAACTATACAGCAACAGCAAATGGGGCAAGTTGTAGCAAGTAGCGTGAGTAATATTGTACAGCCAACAACACAAGCACAAGGAGCGGCTGGCACTATTGTTGGACCACCATCATCACAACAGCAGTCTCAAGCAGCTAAGACAAATCGTGGCGGACGAACAGGCGCGACACGTTCGAGTAATCTTAAAAATGAGCGTAGATGAAATGATTTTATATGTATATTTGTTCTTGACATTGGTGGTACATATTATAATTGGTAATTTATTCAAAATGTTTTCCTTATCAAATGCTTTTTTTAACACGCTTTTATTTAATTTTTATTACCTATTACTCGTATAAGAATAAAATTACATTCGTAACAGTACACAAAACTGTATAAGTATTTTATGATTTACATACGTACATATATACTCAGGTAACATCTCGCCGCAGTTTTTTGCCGATAACTCTAGCGTTTCTTTTTTGTTCAAAAAACCCATATGTAGACCTACGTACATGTGTAAATGATTTCACTAAATGAATGTACCTACATAAGTATATTGAAAAATGTGATTACCTTATTCTCAATAGTCAAAACTCACTGTTGCAAACATATTATTCTGTTTTTTTTTTTTTTTCATAATTTCAATGTGCCTCGGCATCACTGCAGCATTGTCTGATGTATTTGGGCGGTGTTGTGTCATAAAATCCTCTAAGTGTTTTCGGTCTTATTAAATAAATAAGTAAGTGAAGGCTAGCCCATATGTGTCGAAGTTTCCTGTCTTTAGGATCTATTCCCTTAGCAAAAACATCATTAAAATGCACTATGTTTATACCTTCCTGGATGACTTTTCGTAGTGATGTATTTGATATAATCGGATTAAGTGTGATTGAAAGTATATCGATACAAATTCGTGTTAAAAATTGATCTGCAATAACATGCAAAAATTCATATAATTTATAATACAAAAGTTTATTACTGATGATACCGCAAACATATATTTCAGTTTGTTGCAGTTGTAATGGTAACAAGTAAGGAAGCCTAAGTTCGAGTGGAATCGAACATTAGATACTCAGCTGTATGCTTTCATTGTTTGTTTGCGTTTGACGGAAACACGGTGTACTTTATATAAAGCGAGTGCTACATAAAGTGGGCGTAGCCACGCCCATTTTCAACATTTTTATCAGTCATCCGACTAAGCATTTGAATATTATTCTTTGTGCAAAATTTCATTCCTTTATGACTTCTAGTTACAAAAATTTCACGTTACAAATTCCCAAAGGGTGTTCCAGAAATATCTTTGTTAAAAAGTAGGTGTGGTCATAAAGCGATTTCTATAAATTTTTGCGTATTTATTAACACAAGTTATAAAAGTGTATAAACCAAGTTTCGTCATAATATCTCTATTATTTGATGAGTTATAGGCTCCGAAATCTCGTATATTCCTTTGTCTAAAAAGAGGCGGAGCCACGCCCATTTTCCAAATTTCTCTATTTTTTGTTTCCGGTCTATTGTGGAACTCATGCCACAAAATTTGAATGAATTATCTTTATATTTGACAAAGATATCGCTTAAAATATTTTTATTAGGCCCCTTTATAGTTCCCATATATAAAAGTGGGCGTGGTCGCCAACCGGGTTCGCTAAAATTTTGAACATGTATTACTACAAGTAATAAAAGTGTACACACCAAGTTTCGTCATTATATTTAAATTATTTGTCGAATTATGGGCTCAGAAATCTCGTATATTCCTGCTTCTAAAAGAAGGCGGTGCCACGCCCATTTGCCAAAATTTTTGGGTTTTTTGTTTTATGTCCATAGTTAGACTCCTGCCATAAAATTTCAATGATATATATTTATATTTGACAGAGATATCGCTTAAAATGGTTTTATTGGGTCACTTTATAATACCCATATATAAAAGTGGGCGTGGTCGTCAACCGATTTTGACAATTTTCCTTCAAAACATTTGTCTAAGTAAGCAAATCATGCATACCAAATTTCATCGGTATATCTTCAACGGTTTCTGAGTTATGACATATAAAACTTGCAATGTTTGTCCCTTAATAAGTGGGCGTGGCACCGCCCGTTTCCCAAAATCTCATCATATTTCTTCATAAGGGCCTGAGCTCAATACGTCGGTGAAATTTCATCGCTCCAGCTATATTAGGGGCTGAGATACCAAATTTCCGATATTTTCTATATAGAAAAAGTGGGCGTGGTCATGGTCCGATTTCGCCCATTTTCAATACCAACCGTGCCAGTCTCGATACCAACCTGCATTCCAAATTTCATCAAAATATCTCAATTTTTGCGCGAGTTAGAGTGCGTACGGACGGACGGACGGACATGGCTCAATCGATTTCTCTTTTCACCCTGATCATTTTGATATATATAAGTCCATATCTATTTCGATTATTTCATTCTGTTACAATCCACCGTTATGTGATTAAAACTATAATACTCTGTGTACTAGTACAGCTGAGTATAAAAACACTCCAAATTTAATTGAATAAGCGCAGCCGCAGCGGAAGTACTTGGCCGGATATAAATCGGAAATTTAAAGAAGAGTATATTTTACTATTACAGCAGCAATGAAAGAGCTTTTAATCACCTTTTACGAGGAAAATCAATTTCGACTGTTGTCTGCCTTTCGTCCATGGGAAAGCTGTTAGAAGAATACGTTTATTTTCAAATGGAAAAGTTATTTCTATAGTTTGGTTTGGTTTTAGTTCCACAATCCGTTTTTCCTCCTTCCACTTGCGGACCTACAGAAATATTTTACTGAAATATTTCCAATGGTTTTCTCGTGAGTTACTTACATTCTGTACAAACTTTAATTGTAATTCATTTAAGACGCTTTGCGTTGTATATACTTTGCCAGACCAGTTCTCTGAGATGACAGGTAGCGATATCGTTGAACGTGCAATTACCAAAGGAGCAGAAGGATCCTGGAGGAAAACAAAACTTGTATTATACATAATATATTATTTAAAAATCCTTTCAAATGAAAAGCGTCTTATCTCACCAGATTTTGACTTTCAAATGCATCCACTGCAACCGGCTCACCCAAATCATTTAGAAACATATTCCTCTTGCGATGTAATCAAAAAATTTGAAAACAAATAAAATATTAATCAATCTCTTTTTTTTTTGGATGCAAATCCATAGTCATAGATAACTAGATACGAAACTCTTCATTTCGTGAGAGCGCTGTCAAAATGCGCATTTTTTATAACATTTTTCATTGGTGCCACTCTGTTCGAAAACTGAAAATGGGTATTTTACATATTATTTCTGGGAATTTTCGGCTTCCTTATGTTATTGAAGACTATAGCAATAATACAATTTTGTTTATACCAAATTAAGGTAAGGATATAACCACAAAAGTGATACACAGGATAGTATGATTTTCCCACATTCCGAATATTCGTGTTCGAAACCCAATCGCAGACAAATTAAGAATAACGCACAAAAAGTGGTGGACGGTAATATATGTAGTTGGGTTTTATTTTTTAAGAAATATTTTACTCTATTTTGCAATTCTATTAAAATGTGAATATATTAGAACTGAAATATAATAATTTTTAACCGGATATATATATAAAACTACAGAAGAATCGCTGACCGCGTTCCATCTCATTAACATATTTTTTATAATTTTAACTGAAACACAATTTTTTCCAGTTGAAACAGTAAACTTCACTGCATATTATACACAAGCAATACAATTACCTCTGTATTTTTTATAATTCCTTATTATTTCAACAAAATTGGGCACATAAAACAAAACATCAAAATCCACCGAAAGTGACAATTTATTTTGGCGCGTTTTCCCTTCTGGCACCTGCAATTTGCACAAACAGCTGATCGGCCGGGTTTTCTGTTGTGTTGATGCTGGCAACAAAGCCACAGAAAACCCGTGGGAAAATCATAAAAGTGAGAGAGTAAGAGCCTATACACACTTGCGACTCAATCGATTTGGTCGAATTGGACTGTTGTATTCACACTACTCCAACTATTTAGTCGAATCGGTGGCAGCTATTCACACTTGAGACTAAATAGTCGTGCGATTGACAATGACATAGTGTTGCCAATGTTCACATTTTACTCAGCAAATTTTACATTAGTGGTCTTCATATAAAGTGATGAAGTATTAAATTGTTAAAGTTTATCTGCATTCTTACATGAAAGCACCTTCTTGTCAGCTGTCAACTTGATTAATAAATAAAAAACAATAAAATAAACAAAAAGTGCATACATTGTTTGGCTTTGTTTCTTATTAAACTAGCAACTAGCTGTCAAGTAAATGAAAAGAGAAAAACGGAAGGAATTACGCTCATAAAGGTGAAACGAACAGAAGTACAAGAAACGGAAAAATAGTAAAAATCAGCCATTAATAATTTTCATGAAATTTCATTTTCATTATTTCTATTTTAAAATGCGATTAATGACATTTGAAGAGAACAACAATATCAAGAAACATATGAAAACGGAAGTAAATATCCTTAGTTAGATAATTCTTGTCTATAACTACACCATTTCCAGATGGATTTTAGAAAGCGTCAACTGGATTTTAGAAAGGGGAAATTGGATTTTAGAAATGTCGATTTGATTTTAGAAAAGGGAAATTGGACTTTAGAAACTGTAAATTGGATTTTCGAAAATTTATATAATTATTAATTTATACTTTCATACGCAATAAAGAATTTCTATTCGAAAAATTCTGTGTAAAATTTATTATAAACGCACATTCTGAATTCCAATTCACGCTTTCAAAAATCCAATTTTGTTTTCTAAAATCCTTTTAACGCTTTCTAAAATCCAATTGACATTTCTAAAATCCAATTTCCCCTTTCTAAAATCCAGTTAACGCTTTCTAAAATCCATCTGGAAATGGTGTAGTTAATAAGAAACGAACCTTTTGTTTTTAAACATTTTGAAAATATTAATTGAAATATTCAATCTCTACAATTTACCAAAAGTGAAATAAAAGTAGTTCTGTCAGCATGGCAACTCTTTCCACTACGAATATCACTGTTGTTGTTGTAGTCGTTCGACTAAATTGTCTCAAGTGTGAATACGTAGAAGGGCGCCTTGCTGATCAAGCAGTTGTACAACTGTTTCAGTTGGAATGAAATTGGGCTGCAAATCCAACTGTTTCAGTTGTACAACTAATTGAATGTAGTGTGAATGCTTCCATACATTCCCATGCAAATCAACATTCGACTAAATCGATTGAGTCGCAAGTGTGTATAGGCTCTAAAAAAGAGTTTCGTATCAAGTCATCTTTGGCTGTTGGAGAAAGTACGCGAACAAAGCTATTATGTTGTAAATTGATAAGCAGCAATTTTTTTATTTTGTTTTCGACCGTTGTTGAGACCATTGAACCGTAGTCTTAAAAGGAACGGGATATTCTCCAGTGCGGTAAAAAAGTTATCACTAGATGAGTACTTTTTAACGACCTTTTATCAGTATGTATGTATGTTTGCATGTAAACAAATTACGTATACGCAGTGTATACGCATTTCAAAATGTAGGGTGCTTTTTTTTATTTTATTATTTTTTTTTTTGCTCCCATAATTAGTTGTAATAAAAGCTTCGCTAATATTAGGAAATAAATAACAAACAAAATTTGTATTCAGTTTCTTACTGTATACCATTTTTAATCGTTTACATAGTATACAATGGCCACCCCGGAATTGCGTATATCGATCGACCAATGGCTGAAATGGGATAAATGCGAGAAAACACTCACCGAAATCAAGACTCTTGAGCAGGCAAGCGATTGGAAAAAATTGGGCGAGCTTTTAAATACGCGCTTAGCCTTCGGTACCGCCGGTTTGCGTGGCAGAATGCGAGCTGGTTTTAATGGAATGAACGACCTGGTCATAGCACAAACCGCACAAGGCTTATCCACTTATATGACAGCTCAATTCAATGAAGACGAACGAAAAGCGCGTGGCATTGTTTTTGGCTACGATGGCCGCTATAATAGCAAACGTTTTGCTGAACTCTCAGCAAATATATTTTTACGCAGAGGTTTCAAAGTTTATCTCTATAGGCAATTGGTTGCCACGCCCCTTATACCATATACAATACGACACCTGAATTGCGTGGGCGGTGTGATGGTCACAGCATCGCACAATCCCAAGGATGACAATGGTTATAAGGTTTATTGGAGTAATGGAGCACAGATTATATCACCACATGACAAGAATATTCAGAAAGCTATACTCGAAAATCTGGAGCCTTGGCAAGGTAGCTGGGATACTGCCACTTTATATGAATCCGATTTGCTGGCGAATCCAAAAGAGTCTATTGATGCTTATGTTCAAGAACTGCGTGCGACTGTGCCTCAATCGATTATTGAGTTGAATAGTCAAAGTGATTTGCGTGTAGTATATAGTGCTATGCACGGCGTTGGCTATCCTTTCATAGAGGATACATTTGCTGCTATAAAATTGAAGCCAGTTCTTGCTGTGGAAGAGCAAAAGGAAGCAGATCCAGAATTCCCTACAGTTGTATTTCCGAATCCCGAAGAGGGTAAAAGTGCTTTGGAGTTGTCGATCAAGAAAGCAGATCAATTGGGCTGCAGTATAATTTTAGCTAACGATCCCGATGCAGATCGATTGGCTTTGGCAACGAAAAATGCACAAAGTGGTAAATGGAAGGTAAATATTTTTTCTTTCTTGTTTACATTATATTGCACAGAAATAATCCGTTTTTCAACGTCTAACTACCAGGTCTACACCGGCAACGAAATCGGCGCGTTACTCGGTTGGTGGGCGGTGCACCTTTACAAGCTAACACATCCCGACAAGGACGTATCAAATTGCTATATGATGGCCAGCACAGTTAGCTCCAAAATACTAAAAGCTTTTGCGCAAAAAGAAGGCTTCCATTTCATTGAGACACTAACCGGTTTCAAATGGATGGGTAATGAGTGCGAGAAACTTTTGGCTAACGGTAAGACTGTGCTTTTTGCGTTCGAGGAGGCAATCGGTTTTATGTTCTCTACAAATGTACTGGATAAAGATGGTATTAGTGCAGCATGCCATCTCACATCCTTGGCCAACTATCTGCAAGCTAATGAGCGTCTCACATTCGATGAAAAATTGCAAAATATCTATGAAGAATATGGTTTTCATTACACGAAAAATTCATACTTCTTTTGCTATGATTCTGTGGTTATAAAAAGAATTTTCGAACGTTTACGTAATTTTGCTGGCGCGCCAAAAACATACCCTGATGCTATAAGCAATGGGAAGTATAAAATCAGATACATACGCGACTTAACTAATGGTGAGTTTGTTAGAGTGACTACAAAGCTTGTATTTACATACATATTTAAATATAAATAACTGTTTTTATTCATTTAGGTGTCGACAGCTCACAACCAGATGGTAAGGCTATTTTGCCAGTTAGCGCTAGCAGTCAAATGATAACATTCACGTTTGAGAATGGTTTAGTAGTTACTCTGCGCACAAGTGGTACCGAACCGAAAATTAAATATTATGCGGAAATGTGTGCCCAGCCGGGTCAAAAAGATTTCGATGCTCTAATTAATAAAACCAATGAGATGATTGTGGCTATTGTAGCGGAGTTTTTGCAGCCAAGCGAAAATAATCTAACACCGAAAGCTGATTGAAAATGCTAGCGTTTGTTATAAAAGTATATACATACCTATGTATATGTCGTAAGATGTGTAAGCTTTTATGTATGTTTTCGGTGATGCTACATTCCTATTGTCCTATGTGTTATTTGCGTGCCAATGTACATGTACATACATAAATATTTATTAATATTATATGCAATTAATGTGACTAATTTTCAATCGATTTTTCTTACTTGAGCATGTATGAATGTATTAATATTTGTAATTCCGTTCCTGCATATTATGGTAGTATAAAACATTATAGACAAAGTTTCCTTAATCACTATACATATATAATATTGTAAGAAAATAATAAAAAAGGTTACCATGTAAACTTTAACAAAAAAGCGTTTTTCATTACCATAACTTTTACTTTTTTCTGGATAGCTTAGACGGCTCCACGGCATTGGAAAATTTGATATATTTACCTCACTTTGTTGTCGATAACCGCTCAATCAAGTGCCCTTCTCTACAATTAACCATATAGAAAACAACGAGTTTGAGTTTATTAAAAATTTATTTTATTTTATTGGTATAAAACAAGCGATTGACAAGCTATTGTAACGCAATAAAAAGAAGGAAAAATAAGCAGTGTAAAAATGGTATTCGTTTAAAAGGAGGGATATGTAGTTGAGGCGCCACATACACATGTGATTATACTTGCATATAACTTATAACTCCAGCTGAATACTTTGAAAAGGCAAGCGAATAGCAGAAATCTTACATTTAAATGTAGAAGCGCATATGTACATATGTATATACATATGTATGTATCTATATATACATATGTATGTATCTATATATACATATGTATTATTTTTGTTATCAATTAAAAATTATTTTTCGCATATACGGTTAACTAGTTACAATTAAAACTAAGCCAAACTACATTTAAGTTTGCAACAAATTGCATTTGAACGTAATAATTGCTTAAAAAATCATTAATAAAAGTCATTAGCTAGAAAATAATTTGGTAGGAAAATTCTCACTATATAAATACACACAATACAATATATAATTTTATTAGCTTATTTCTAGTTAATACATAATAATCATTTGCAATATGTTGCTATCAAAAATTACATACATACAATAGTATTTCTATAATAAATGCAATTCTTCATCTGCTTACGCTTTCATTAAAAAAAAAAATGTAAAACTTCCTTTTATTCAACTCTTTTCTTTATTACTTTATTGTTTAAAAAACTTATATTTATGTGTGTAAGTAGCTGCTTTGATTTTAAGTACCTAACTGTTTAAAAACTGGCAGTTGGGCAGTCTTTTTCCAAAAATACCTTTGTATGTATCGATTGTTCATTTATTTGTCAGCATTTCCTGTTAGTAACTCTTTTAATATATTTATTTGAGTTAATACATATTCGGCCTTATGCTGGTTATCGTCATCGTTAGTAAATTTGACTTATTTGTCAACGTGCATAGACGTTCGTTGTTGTTGTAGCAACCAAGACAAGCTTTTGGGTAGTGTAGCGAAAGTAACGGTCCTTTGCCGGATAAATCCGGTATGCTCGGGTAGTAGCTCCTTCTGACATTAGCCCGACTGTCGTGCGAACGATTTTTTTGATCATTGCCAACCTTCTAGGTCGGTGGATTTTAGTCGCCTCTTACGACAGGTATTCTTTACCACGTGTATATTCTAAGCCACCTAAGCCGCTGGCATTCGTCGTCGATGACGATAGATATCCAGCATAAGGCCGATTTTAGTTTTCTTTTTTTGTGCATTTTGCGTTTTTGTGCAGTCTTAGTTAATACATACTATTTAGTCAAATGTAAAATTTGTTTGAGTTAAACGATTTTTCTGTTTAATAGGAATTCTAGAGAACTATTATTATAGTACGAGTATGTAGTTCTTAATTGTCTTGAGTTGTTAGCTAAACTTCAACTTGAGTTCGGACTACCTTGTTGTTCATAGTTGTAAATTGGCGTCATGAAAATGAACGAGGCAGCAAGAAAGTTCTGAACATGAACTAGCCGCCTTAAATGCAGCAAGCATTATGCTTTTCTAAGAAAATGTTTAATAGTCGATTTTTATTTGCAGTAAACTACGCCTTTTTCAACAGCACTTTTAAAAATGGCAATTTGATTTTCGAATGTATCGTATGGACTCTAGAATATTTACATTAGGCCGTATCGCCTTATATGGACCAAAAAAAAGTCCACCGTGATTTCCCTTTCTGGAAAAAATACTATTTCCTGACTGTATAAAAAGGGGTCAAAATAACCCTTTTTTTAGGGGTGCTAGATAGTTAAAATGTTCTAGAAAATTATTCGGCATAAAATTTCAGTAGGAGTCTCTTCAGAAAAAGTCTTTGTAAAATGAACCTAAAAGACCACAGTAAGCGAAAAACTTATATTCCTAGGAATGTTAAATGTGTTTTATTTCCGGTTCTACTGAATCGATCAAAATACTTCTTTTGCGAAAGATTAATGTTTTTTGACGACTTTTAACATGTCGGCAAAGAAAGGTTACATTAAGGTTGTATAAACTAGTTACTGGGGGGAAGTGACCCCAATGGCGCACATAGGGTTAATACAATTATAAAGTAGCAACCTCCTCTCGAGCCAAAGAGATTGGTGTATCAAACTTAGGGATCGGATCATAGTAATGATATGAAAAAAAATTTTAGTGACATCTAGCGGCGTCAAAAAAAAATTTGTTTTCCAGAAATGTTTTCGAAAAAGAAATCATATGGAGGCGATACGCTCTAATGTACATACAATGTACTGTAGAAAGTTACATTAGAAAGAAACACACATGTACATTAAAAAAAAACTGTCGACAGAACTAAATATTATTTCCTAAAGTAGATTCTTAAGTTCAAATCAAATTGATATTTTCTTAAGTACGGCTTGTTAAGTTGTAGAAGGTCTTGCAGCATTTTAGTATTTAATACTTATTGATGTATTGTATAAACGGGATTGCAAATAATCGTTATCTTTTAAATTTTGACTAAAAAAATCATACTGAAGGAGAAACGCTAAACGCAAAAGAAGTACACAGATGTAATCACCGTAACGCAGACTACCTCTAGGTGCATTAACTTTTATTTTATTTATTCGATTTTTATAAAAAAAAATTGATTTTTAATCGTTATTTTCTGTTTTATTTTTCCCTCAGTAAATAAAAGTTATTTTTTGAGTTTTATTTTTCCCTCAGAAAATAAAAGTTATTTTTTGAGTTTTATTTTTCGATCAGAATATAAAAGTTATTTTTTGAGTTTTATTTTTCCTTCAGAAAATAAAAGTTATTTTTTGAGGTTTATTTTTTCGATCAGAAAATAAAAGTTATTTTTTGAGTTTTATTTTTTTGCTAAGATAATAAAAGTTATTTTTTGAGTTTTATTTTTTTGCTCAGATAATAAAAGTTTATTTATAAATTTTACGTATTTATGTGACGCGATACTATTAAAAATGTAATTTTATGTATGTATGTGATTAGGTACATAAATATGTATCATTTAGAAACTCTGTAGAAGGACAGAAATAAAGTTGTTGTATGTGAAGCATTTACTTAAATCTAATAACTTTAAACGAGCAATTCTTGTATATATGTATATACATAATAATATAATAATACAATGGCGCTATTATAACTCTGACGAGTTTTATGGCCGAGCTTCTCTCCCAATTCGAGGTGTGCTCCTTTTTGTTTTTCCTACTAATTGGGTGGACCTGCAGTTTTATGCCGGCTCCGAACGGCGAATGCATTTTTTGTGAGAAGCTTTTTCATGGCAGAAATACACTCGGAGGGTATGCCAGCCACTGCCGAGAGGTGACCGCTGTTCTTAAAAAACCCAATAATTGGATTTTTACTAATTAGAAAAATTGTTTTTGGTGTTTTGCTCGGACCGTGATTTGAACCCGAGACCTCTGGCATAGTAGGCGAGCACTCTACCCACTGCACCACAGCGGCCACATATATGTATATACATATATAAATAAAACTAAAAAAATAACTTTTATTATCTGAGCAAAAAAATAAAACTCAAAAAATAACTTTTATTTTCTGATCGAAAAATAAAACCCAAAAAATAACTTTTATTTTCTGAGGGAAAAATAAAACTCAAAAAATTACTTTTATATTCTGATCGAAAAATAAAACTCAAAAAATAACTTTTATTTTCTGAGGGAAAAATAAAACTCAAAAAATAACTTTTATTTTCTGAGGGAAAAATAAAACTCAAAAAATTACTTTTATATTCTGATCGAAAAATAAAACTCAAAAAATAACTTTTATTTTCTGAGGGAAAAATAAAACTCAAAAAATAACTTTTATTTTCTGAGGTAAAATAAAACTCAAGAAATTACTTTTATATTCTGATCGAAAAATAAAACTCAGAAAAAAACTTTTATTTTCTGAGGGAAAAATAAAACTCAAAAAATAACTTTTATTTTCTGAGGGAAAAATAAAACTCAAGAAATTACTTTTATATTCTGATCGAAAAATAAAACTCAGAAAAAAACTTTTATTTTCTGAGGGAAAAATAAAACTCAAAAAATAACTTTTATTTTCTGATCGAAAAATAAAACTCAAGAAAAAACTTTTATTTTCTGAGCAAAAAATAAAACTCAGAAAATAATCGTTAAAAATCAACTTTTTGGATATCACTTATAGCCGTCACGGTCCCTGATTGTATATATTTCTATTTTGCGTATAAAGGTGGTGAATATAATAGACCCACGTTAAATTGACCGCTCACAAATATTACATTTTCTTCGATTTCTCATGTAGTTCATTATTTTCTGCTTTTACAGTAACATAAAAGAAATTAAAAAAAAATTACAGCTAATTTATTCATGTAAGTAGGTATGTATAGTTTACTTTTATGTATTTACTTAAGTTAAGCTTAGTATTTAAATTTGAGCTGAACTCGGTGTTAATTCAGAGTATAAAATTGGAAACGTTCGGTCCCGCCCAAGCCCAAAACTATTTATTTACTTGTTAAGGTAATTACTATTTTTAAAATCTTATCGCTTTAAATTATGTAAGTATTTAATTTTTTCTTATTTCCTAAACAGATTTGCATTGCTTGAGTTTAGTTTGAGCTGTCACTGGTATTAGAAAGTTAAATATCTTGAATAGGTTTATAGTACAGCAATGATATTAAGTATATGATATGTGTGAGTATCGAGTGATTAGGATACACTGGGAATTCTACATATGTATGTATGTAGTTATGAGCATTCTGTTATTATCCTTTGCAAGTCTTCCTCTTTTTGGCAAGAGCGTGAGCAACAAATGGCGATTCCATATAAAGACATGACATCAATTTCGAATAAATGAATTTGTTTCGGAAAGTATTCGAAACACGAGTAGTTGGCATAACTACGACCACGTTCCAAAACAGGAAATTCCTTATACACAATTGTTTAAACTACTCACCACTAACGTTTACACACATACATATGTATGTGCGCATAAGTATATAGATCAATTTAAAGTGGAAAAGAATGGATGGCGCCTATACGAACACATGCAGATATGAAGTTTGCGTTACATTACTGTGTGTGGGTGTTGGTGTCATAGTTGTTGTCGTCACCGTTGTTTGCTGTCATACCGAAGTTTCCGAATTCAATTTCAATACAAATTTATTACTCTTCGGATCCACAACCTCTTCAGCAATATTGAAATGCGGCAATTTGTGTATGGAAACCAAAAGAGACACATCATTCTGTATCAATTGGAATGTGCAATCGCCTGCAATTGGACGCGAAACGAGCTCATCACAAATCAGTGACCATGACTGCACCCAGCGACGCTCCTTTTCGCTTTGCATTACCGGTGCCTCTGTGAGATATGGCTCGAGAAATGCGCGCGGTGATAGATCGTGCTTAAGGCAATGCGCTAAATGCTTTAAAATACTTTCGAATGTGTGTCGCGGCTGTTGTCGTGTGACGCGTAAATACTTTTGTAAGGCGCGTGCCATTGATGGAAATACAGCTTGAGCAGCTTCCTGTGGATTGAGTTGTTGTGCAGGCGCCGGTTCATTAGATATCCGTTTAATGTGTGTAAACGCCTCTTCGGCGGCAGTGATCAGACGTGCACGTCGCTTCTTTACACGCCGCTCATATTCATGCTCCTCGTAGAAGCGTTCATTGTGTGAAGAATCTCGTCGTCGCGCATTGGCCGCCAAAACTGCACGACTTTGACTTTGCTGTTGAGCATTATTAACACCATCAACTTCATAGTATTTGAAGCTGGTAGAGATTTTGTTGCGTTGTGACTTCGATATTGGTATACGTTCGAGATATGGGTTGAAAATGGGAAAATCCACGTAGTAACGTTGCAAAACCCAAACAGCGGCACGTTGTATGCTAAGTTGACCCATCATGTAGGAACGTGAAACGCCATCTGGCGAACGTATTATCTTAATATAATACATGGGTTGTTGATGGCGTAGCTCCAGTAAAACCACAGCTATGTAGTGTATGAAGAGAAGAGTGTCCACCAAGTTGGTTGCATAGGCAACAAGTGATTTGTAATTAACAGCATCGCCGCCCGTCTCCACCACCACTTTGGCGCCATTTGTAACCTGCGCACAGGATTTTTGATTATTACTATATAGTCTAAAAAATTAAAAGAATAACAATCTACTTACCTGCACCATATAGAATAGCCAATAAGCAAATGTGGAGATGGTAACTAGCAACAACACAACAGCACGATAAAGAAATATTCTTGGCATTGTTGCGACAGAACGACGCATAAAGAGCGCCCACAATCCGATCGCCAACAATATGAGACGTGCAGTCAGTGATACCAATAAGCCTTTGCATTCACTGCTACATGCCAACAGTTGTGTGCGTACCGTTTGCGTAAGTTCGGCATGATCGAAAGCAGAGGGAAAGAATCCCATGCGCGGCATTACCACCATAGCAACGGGTGAGAAAAATGCTGCGAAACCGAGTAAAAGGGAAAATACTGATTCCAAACGCCGTCGGCAAGCGAAACCGAAACTTGTATCATTTTCCCGATGCCATGCATTATTTATGTCCTCCATGGAAATGCTTTGCTCGGAAGTATTGCCTGTTACGGCCGTAGTATTCTCACCCCAATTCTCATCTTGCGGCAGTATTTGTACTTCAATGATTTCTTGGCCATCACGATTCTCCTCACCTTTAATTGTAATAAGATAAAATGAAATTTTAATAATAAGTATAAGGATTTCATATCCTTTTCTACTAACCTGTCATGTTGACGCTTGTCTGGAATGGTGCCATTTCGCTACTGCGTTGATGCTTACTCGACTTTGTGCCGTGTCCGCTACGATGTGAATGCCGCGTCCGGTCACGATGATAACCGTTATT
Source organism: Urophora cardui (assembly GCA_960531455.1). Classification (NCBI taxonomy): domain Eukaryota; kingdom Metazoa; phylum Arthropoda; class Insecta; order Diptera; family Tephritidae; genus Urophora; species Urophora cardui. Next base: position 113,151,901 of record OY482670.1, on the reverse strand, counting down.
TACAGAGCCACCGCCACCGCTGCTGCTATTTCCCAATCCGCCAGTGAGAGCGTTGCTATTGTTGGTGTTGTGATTTCTTGAACGTCTCGATCGCCCGCTGTGTTCAGATTTAACAGATTCGTTTTCCATTGCAAACACCGCCAACGTTGCGGCGGATACCAATTAAAAGCACGCGCCGCTCCCTCTGCCAGCAGCGCGCACTAGCAGCGGCTTTATTGGTACTTGAATTACTAATTTAGTTTTTCTGTTTGTAGAAATTAGTTTGCTATAAAACATCTACAAATTAAAATTTGGTAGAAAAATATGTGAAGTTGGGGATGGTTAGGAAAATCACAGACTTTTCCGTTTGTGCAACCTTTCTGTTCTTCTTTTTTCTTTTTCGGTTTTTTTTTCTGACGTTGCACTAACTACAACTCCATAAAATTTCTAATTGGCAATCATTTTCACGCACTCATTTTACATATTTTAGCCACAAACTTTTTATTAAATTATTAACATTATTTTTATGTTTGCTAATTACCTATCGAAAATTAAATAGTTGGAAAGAAGTTTAAAATGTTATTAAACTGAAAATTAGAAAAACACTCCTATTTTTCTAGCTCAGTTGTGTGTTTCGTTTTTCCAAGTCGCGTTGCATTTTTCTCCATTCCGTTCTTTATACCTTTCCTTTTGAGATGCCACCTTTTTTAGAATTTCTTATTTTTGCGTTGTATTGCTTCGTTGACATTCCGTCTGTTTTGTGGGAAATTTCTTGAAAGCCCGTCTCCACATAATGGTTCCAACAGTCATCAACGCCCGCACATACCCGTGTCAGCTGACACGATCTATCTTATGGGAGTTGCATGTAAACGAAATCTCACCGACGCTGACATAAACGCCCATAGCCGCCCGTATCGAAGAAATCAAACGAGTTTTGATTTTTCCCATAACAACGTGTCAGCTGATTGCTTTTGCTCAACGCGGTGTTGCCGAACGAACTTTTTTAGCCACTAAAACATTTTAACGGTATTTTACATTGTATTATTAATCGAAATCAATGCGAGTTTAAAATGTGATAGAATATATCTTTGTTCATAGGAAAAACCGCTTAAGTTTACTTAAGCGAAATATGAGTTATTAGATAATTGTTTAGCTCATTTATTGAAAATAATTATTATTTCTGTATATGTTATTAATTCACATGTAACCATTTTTGATGCGTTTATTTTAGTTTCAAATAAACTTAAAATCGATATTATCCAGTTATAACTTTTGTTTTTCGGAGCATAACTTTTCGCACAGGATGAAATAAAAAAGTTGCATAAATAATGTTATATTTGAAAAATGTACATGTTTGAATGAAATAATAGTTATTTCATATCCCAGCTACATAGGAAATGGATAGCGTATTTTTCAAATAAATGAGAAATTAGGCAATGAAAAGAAAAGATTAATTTACGATAAATAAAAGTAACTTTTATTTCAAAATTATCCCTTTTACCGTTTTTGAACGGATCAACGGATAGCGGGCCAGCGGGTAGTGATCAACTGATATTTTCCGTCATAAAATCCACACAGGCAAACAAAATTGCGACGAAGACAGCTTTTAGAAAATTGTTTGTGTAAGCACGAAATAAAAAATGCCTATGGTTATTCCTTTATTTATTGCCCAAAAAGTGTATTTTCTTTTACTTATTTTTCACTGTTCAACAAGAAAATTACAAAATGCATCAGAAATGCAACTCTGACTCCTGAGGAGGGACAGGACCACACCACTCAAAAAAACTGTTTTTACCCCGCCGTCTTTTGTTAACAATTTTTTATTGCGTTAAAAAATTAAGTTCCGCTTCGAATTCGTGTTCATGTGATCAAAACGCGTCGATTGACACCCCAGTTCTTGAAAATTTACCAATTTTCACCATGTCACCTAAACTAGATAATTACCAAAACTCTGAATACAAAATCGAGCATATTTTTATTTAAAATTTTCGCCTACGTCTTTTTTTCTGAAAGAAAACAATATGTTTAAAAATTTAAATCGGTACTAAGTTTGGGTATTTCATGCGAAATTTTTGTGTCTTCCCATTATTTCAAATACGGCAACACTCACACGGCTGTTCAAAATAGAAAACAGCTGATTTTTGTGTTGTCATGCGGGCATGAAATTCGTTCAACTCGTTATGTTTACGGGTACTCGCTTCGTTCGGTCGACTCGTTGATGACTGTCGGCACCCATGGTATAAGTATACCAGGTAAAACAAACGTCAAGCTTTCGTCGCCATATTAACCACCTGACAATTAAGCAGATTATGACATTTCGTGCTGCCATACTCAATGATACAAATCCTCCATTAATGGCATTTTTCACTGCGTTGTTTTAAAAATAAATTGTAACCATGGTATTCATAGTAACGAACTTTTTCAATTAGAATTGAAAGAAATTTTTTCAATTTGAAAAAATTACACATCCTGCAGTAAATTTGTTTCACTGCTGAATAATCATTGATGATTCTTCTGAGTACAATTTTTATTATTATTATTATTTTTTTCTTTTTGAAAAAAGCAAACCATTTATATGAAAAATTCAGCAGACTTTATTTGAAAGTACTCACTGATGCCTCCTCAGTCATAGATGAATTTCATCAGTGATTCATAAAAGATTCATTTCGGATTTTTACTTCACGGAATATCAGTTTGGCCGTACTACAAAGTAGCCCCTTTTCGGTATTCTCGGTGAGTTTTTAATTTAGTTTAGTAGTTACGATCACTTTTAATTTAGGCTTTGTGATCACTCTGGTATAGAGTTTGGGGAGGTTTTGGAGATTGAGAGACAGTAAAAACTGTTTTAATTCAAAACGGTTCGGAATTTTGCAAACCCACATCCAAACCAAGGTAAATTTTTGGATTATATTCTTAATCCAAATATCATTTTGGCGAAAAACAGTTAAATGTGCAGTTATTGGCTTACTTATAAATTTATAAGCGGTTTTGCGTCTTTTATTTTGTTCAATAGTGACGTATAGGCGGTTTTGCAGGCGTACATAAAAACTTTTCTTCAATAAAGCAAAGTTATAATCCATTTCGTGTTTATGAAAGTATAATCAACTTTAGTACATTACAGTACAGTTATAAAGCAATAACACCTATTATTCGCGGTATTGGTTCAAAAAATTTCCTTAAAAAAAGCGGTTTTGAAACTGTGTCATTATTTGGAATTGCGTTGTGTGAATCTCAAAATTGTTGCATGAATGGATGGGGACGGACGCCAGGAATGTATTTTTGATGAAATCTCATTTTTGGCAAAAATGTCACGCGGTTTTGCACTTTAGACGACGATATGTATGTACACCACCATACCAAGTGAGCATTTCAGTCTATATATGTATGTATGTACATATGTCCAATTCAATTACAAAAAAATATGTACCCTAGATTTTAACAATATGAGTTGCTTATTTCCGCGGTGCAATAATACCAAATATGGCTGCAAAGGCGGTGATATAAAATTTTTCCAATTTCCGCCGATACCCTTTATTCGCGGAGAGTGGATGAAGATTTGTGGAGTGAGCGAAGGGAGCTACCGGAAGTTCCATAAATCTGCTCACTAGTGCCCTTGCTCTTTCTGTCCTTTGATTTTTGAAATACCCAAACTTTCAAACAAAAATCTACGCATTCAAAAAATAAAAGTCTGGCATCGCTATACTCCAAAACTGACATAAGATCAAACTTCAAAAATCTGCTTTTTAATCAAAAAGACAGCGTCAAAATGACAATGCACATACCTGTATTTTTTATACCATGGTCGGCACCCTAATAGGCCCGTCACATAGCATACGTCAATCCGTCTACGTCGACGTATGTGACTGTCAGCTCAGTAAACTGTGGGCATTTAAATGCACATCGGCACAAGTACGACGAATCCGTCGCCGCAACGTACCAAAGTTGCCCAACACTCAACTTTTGGCATACGTCAATCCGTCGCTATGTCAGCTGATTGCTTTTGATTGTTAACCTTTAGCTACTCTTGAATTTTACTTTTTTTGCAATTTGCTTTTCGAGTTTTTCTCATTTGTAAAACATTCCTCCATAAAACCAAAATGGTCAATAATTAACAGGAGATGTGAAGTTACTGAAAACTGAATTTCAAGAGGGCAACTTAAAAGAGAAATTACAAAATATTCTAAAGAGTTAAATTTTTGCCACCACCTCTGTAGTTAAAGGTTAATCAAACAGCTGATTTGTGTATATCCGTCAACGTTTCCTATGTGGCGACTTCTCCGTCAAGTACGTGAGCTGTCAGTCACATACGTCGACGTAGACGGATTGACGTATGCTATGTGTCGTTATTATAACTTATTGCATGTCTCCACATAACGGCTTTTGCTGTTTTTCTCCTTATTCGCTCCCTCAATCGTCGTTCGGCCTCGAATACAGAACCGAAACCCGCTAATCCCGTGGTTATGCTTATACCATGTCTCCACATAACGTGCTTCGCTGTTTTTATCTGCATTCGCTCTCTCAATCGTCGTTCGACCTCGAAAGCAATGCCAAAACCCGCTAATTTCTATACAAATTTCTGAGGGCTGTTGTGGATGCGCATTCTATACGAGTGGAGCAGCAATGTATGGCGGTCGGCATGATCTAGGGTTGCACTGTGGCTAGTCATTGTTGGCTGGGCGGGGTTCTTGCCTACATTGCTGTCCTGCGCCATAAACAGAAAAAATTCATATCATGCCTTTTCAAACCAAAACGAGTAAAATCACACTAAAACAACATCCGGTTTAGCCGGATGCCACGGACGGACCGTTGAAAAATTCGAAAATTCAAAATAACCCGAAAATCCAAATTCAAGAGGCCAGGCATCAGTTAAATTTAAATAAATGCGAACCGAGGGAAAATGTTATTAAAATTTGAATATGAATTCTAAAATGTACGTTAAAGTCAGACGGACGTTAGCAAAGAATTTAAACCAAAATTTAAACCGGACGGAAATACTGACATCAACGGAAAAATTTTAAAATAGATAAGCGGGCGTTAAATTTAAATAATCGCGGACGGAAGAGAAAAGATTTAAAAATTTAAATTTGAACGTACGTTGAAGTCGATGTGCATTAGGGTTGAATAAACATTATCAAAAGAAACTGTCAGTTAATTTAAATTTGAATATATATATAAAAAATCGTTAACTTTGATTTTAAATTTGAATCAACCGGAACGACCGGTTATTAACGGGCACCTGAAAATACAAAAAAAAAGCTGAAATTTAAAATATATGAACAATCAAAAAAAATTAAAGGCCGAACTCACAAGGGGGTGGCACTGCTGATGTTGTTGCAGCGCCGGTGCGTTTTGTCCCACCCTAATCCATGGTCACTTTCGCACCCGGGTATCAGTGACCCCTTACCTGTGGTGCGCCGCTGGTGTTGTTGCAGCGCTGGTGCTTTACTAGCCCACCCTCATCCTTGGCCATCGGTGCACCTTAAATTCGATGACCCCGTATCTGAAAATCCCTATGCCTTTTTAAATAAGGGTAATCAGCATTCCCATTTTAAATTTACAAAATTTATTTACAAATCATTTCTCTTACCCTACTAAATGTGTGTATGGATAGCTTATTATTCCTTTTTTTTTTTTTGTTCTACATATATATTTATCATTGAAGGGGTTTTTTTTTTTTTTCGTTATATACAATGGTTAACAACTTCACTTAGGGCCGGTTTCATTCTTATAATCCTAAATAGTTTAAGAGACAATTTTAAGTGTAGCGTTTATTAAGGTCCAAAATATATATATGTATTTTCTTTATGATTCAACATTTCAGGGTTCATTTACTACCATTACAGTATTTCTTTTAATTTGTTTGAAATAAGCGGTTTATTAATCGTTTTGTACTTATTAAAAATGGAAAATTTTTTTTTTTTTTTCTTTTTTTTTTTTTTGCAAAACTCAAGCGTAGGACTTAACACGTAGGATATGCATACATACATATATACTTATGGAAGTGCTTATATTATATAGTACATGTGTACATACCGCCGGCGCCGGTGGTCGCTGCTGCTGCGTTTGCTGCCGTATCTGCTGCTGCTGTCACCGCTTCTGCCTTTGCTGCTGCTGATGATACAGGTATTTTGCTTTATTTGTTGGCTTAAGCCTTTTATTATTATTTTTTTTTTTTTTTCTACGATAGTGCGTAACTTACAGCCAGTACTAATGGCCTTTCACATGCGTTTGGGGTACTTTTATGTAGATATTTGATACAATTATACTCTACACGTCACCATCACTGCGCTATAATTTTATCCGCCACTGTTCATGTTTCCACGAGTTGATTTTTGCAATGCAGCAATTACATATGTATGTATAAGTAAAAGTTTATACATAAAAAAAAAATTTTTTTTTTTTTTTTTTTGTATGTATGTGCTCTATACAAGTATATTTGATGTATTTTTTTTTTTTTTGCAATTAATGCAATAAAAAAAAGGTAATAAAAAGGTGAAAATGGCGCACAATGTAGTATTTATGATTTGTTTAATTTGCGTTTTTTTTTTTTAAATGAAATCATTATAATTCGTATTACACTCAAAAGTGAAACGCGTAGTTTTTTTTCTTTTATTAGAAGTCTGTGCTTTCATTTAGTCGCTTTTAATAGTTCCTTTTTTTATAATGTTTTTTTTTTTTTTGAAATTAGCGCGCAGCTTCCGCTGTTACTTTTAATATTTAATCATTTTTTTTTTTTTTTTTTGCATTAGCACTTGAAATGTTTTGCAATTTTCAGCATGTGCCAAAATAGCCGTATTACGACGATAAATTTCTTATCTGCGACCGAGCACTACCACGTTCACTTGCTGACCGAGCACTAACACCCAACTCATCGACTGTCTTTTCCCAACTAACTTTCTGTACCCCAATTTTTCCTGTTCAAGCGTGCCTAGCTAAACGCTCACCTTCCCCTTTTTTCTGTATCTGTTTGGAAGGGTCCCGTTTCCTATCGTATAACAATGTAGCGCCGTATAACAATGTAGTGACGTGTGCATAATAGTGGCGTGACTTTACGGTTACCCGAATGTCTACATCATGGTATGACGCTAGCAATGACACAAGCGAGATAGAATACGGTTGCCATGACACACAAAAAAAAATTACCAAAACTTTCGGAATAAAATGCCTCAAGCATTTTTCCCATGAAACTATTTCAAAATAATCGATTGTATTCGTGCCCTAGAAAATTTGCTACTGTAAAATTCTACTAGTGTACGTTGGGAATATTAATAGACATTGTTGTCTTACGCTCAAATTATAAAAATGGTAAGAGACAAGAAAATCTGATTAATGAAACAATAGTATAAACATGCGGTAAATAATTAATTAATTTTCTGTGAACTATGTAAAATTTAAAATTGTATGGAGCGCATAAGAACATTTTATAATAGGTGCATTTGAAAGTACTAGGTACCCGAATAACCACGTGTTACGTATTTTCACATTACGAAGTGTTCATGGCAACCCTGGAAGAACCAGTTTGTCCATCACCAATACTTGTGCATCTCCGCCATTGGAACGATTGTGAAGATTCGGAGGGGAAATTTCTCATGATGCCTACTCATAGAGGTCGGCTCGATAGCTTGCCAGATTTGAAGAAAAATTTATGCGCGATCTATAAAGCTCGGGATCAAAAAAAAATGAAGCAATACCATATAATCATCTCGAAGAATAAAAAAAAATTAATGTAAATTTCGGATAAACCCGCTCACTTAAATTTTGTTTAAACACTTAGTGGAGGAAAAAGGGAATTAATTACAGGATTTGAGCAAAGAAAAATTTCGCATTTGTAATATCTAGTAACTGAATGAGAAAATACGAATCGTTATTATTGCTAGAACACCATAATTGGTAAATGAAATTACTCGAACAGGAAAGTTACTGACGGCAAAAAAAAATTGTAAGCTATTCTATCGAAACCACCCCTATAATACAACCTCATTCTCCTTCACTTGCGGCCAAGGCTAATTTATAGAAGGTTAACCCACTAAACAGCTGATTGCAGACTTTTCCCTATAATTTTTTTTTTTTGATATTGTGGTGCTTGTGTCAAAACTTATGACAATTTGATCTTGACGCAAGGTGATTTCTACAACGGCGGCTATGATTTTGACAGAAGCATCACAGAATACACAACCAATTTTACATGGAGTGTGTATGTATGTATGTCCGTATATAGTACTGCAAAAACCTTCTATAATTGAACCATGCATGCGACTACCTTTCATGTTTGGCCACGCGTCACCATTCTTCTTCACCGTGTCAGCACGTCGGCCATTATTAATTGGAAGTTATTGGAAACTACTAAGAAACTACTGAAATAGTGGTGCTGCCACACAGACAAAATTAAGCAACCGAAATTAACCCGTTTATGATCGATATCAGGATTGATATCGATAGCAAACCATAACAGGGCGAATGAAGAATGAAACGCGTGATTCGTCCTCAATCCTATTATAGGGGCGTCAGAATGAATACTTTTCCGTCAATCCAGCAATCCGTTCAACTGGAAGCAAAGTGAAATTACGATCGACACATTAGGTTTGTTTAATGAGACCAAAAATAGAGTAGAGAAGCTCAAGTTAGATCAAAATAGAGCAGCTGTTGAAAAACAAATAGATCAAGTTAGAGCAACTCAGAGCAAACATCTCATGAAACACTTTTTAGGCAGCAATTATGAAAACATTTCACTGATTGCCATTTCGATACGACTTTACACAAATGCAGCAAAAAATTTGAGAAAACAACAACACTCTATGTCCACAATTTTCCCTTTTTCATTTTTAATACGTGGATTTTCCATTTTTTGTTTGCTTTTTCCCAAATTCCATTTATTTATTTTGTTGACAGTTGTCAAAAACAAAAAAAGCTAGAGAAAAAAATTGTGCTCTAGATCTGTTTAGAGCAGGCTCATGAAACAAAATGTAGAGTAAATCAGAGCAATTGTCATGAAACACAATTTTGTGATCTAGTTCAATCTAGAGTAACCTAGAGCAGCTCAGTAAACAAACCTATTCAGTACTTCAACTTTGCCGTAACAAACATATGAAATTGAAGTATGTGTCAGTTAAACGGAGCTGGATTCATTGTCAAAATATACAAGTCCCACAGCTCATCGAAAATCGATACAAAAAAAAACAGTCGATATGTCATCGGCAAATGTCAAAATCGTTGACAGATTGGTATGGCGGCGACTTCCGGGGGTACAGATTGGTATGGCGGCCGGATGTGGTTGTTGTAAGAAAACGGACCATAATGACATGGTCGTAGCAATCAAGACAGAAACGCAATTCCGGAATTGGGAATTGAAAAAACCAATTCATAATTCCGAAAAAAATTAAGGCTGAGATCCTAAAACGCAATTCCCGGAGAAAGCGTAAACGCCAGCTACTCAACGAATAACATGTGCAAGAATGTAAAATCAACAACCTACAAAACAGAAAGAAGAAGAGCAACTTATATTGCATTCACGATCGTCGTTGGGCCAAAACAACAACTTCAAAATCAGTTGAGCACAGCTGTTCGACCTGTTTGACACACATCCCAGAGTCAATCACTAAGGTTGTTCTCTCTGTGTGATTTTGGCCTGGCAAATTTGCCGAGAAGACATAAGTATGATAAATTTGCCGAGCACAACAACAAAATACACGTCTTGTCAAATTTGGAGCTTCGGCAAATTTCTCATACCCCAACCCGTGATATTTGATATCATGAGAAAAATATCACGGGAAATGCAACCATGTTATTACATTCACAATAGTCTTCTATTAGAAGTGAGTTAAAATTTATGTTTCTAGTTCTTTTTTTAATTATTTTATTTTATTCAGATAAAAAATTAATTAATTCGAAATTGAAGCAAGCAAAGCGACAACAGTCGTATAAAGAGTGGAAAGAATATGACTAACATGCTAGTTCACAATGAACTCAGTTAGAATTTTATTTTCTTAGAAATTTTGACGTTTCATAATCCATCGTGAATACCAAGTGAAATGAAGAAGAGCATTGAAAACGTAAACAAAAGAAATCATTTTGTAAACATAAGCAATTGGTAAGTTCTTAAAAAAAATATAATAAAAGCTTTAAATAAAGAGTTTTAATAGATTTATTTTGTTATTATTTTAGGAAATCATGGAAAGCGACGAGGATGACCTTATGTTACTGCTAAATTGCGGTATATTGATGGCCGGAATGGAAGAAGATGTAAGAAAGCGACGGCAGAGGCCCAGACACTGGGTTAGTCCTTATCTTCGAGGACGAGATGAGATTGGGAGATTTAATTCTGATTTCGAAAGCTTACGCGCCGATCCGACACGGTTTATTGAAAATTTTCGCATGCCTCCGGGTGTGTTTGATGAATTATTTACTCTGTTGGAGCCATATCTGTCTCCAAAGCGAAATACCCGGCCGTATGATTTCATTCCACTCAAAGCGAAATTGTCAACCGTACTGGAGTAAGTCTGAAATTATCTAAATGTAGTTAAGTTTTCTATATCTGATATTTGTTGGTGGAACACTTTCACTCGTCTCGATTAACTTAACCATAAAATACGTACATACACACAACCACTTTAGTGCAGCTTGTAAAACTACTTTTATACATTTGTTTTTAGATATTTAGCGTCTGGAGATATACAGAGACATGTTGCCTCCTGCTACCGAATTAGCAAACAATCTTTTGGACGTATTGTGTCGGACGTTTGCCAGGCCATATGTATTGCGCTGAAAAACGAAATTCAGGACTGGACAGAGAACACACTTTTGGAAGTAGCTGATGGATTTCGGAAGCAATGGCATTTTCCAAACTGCGTTGGCGCAATCGATGGAAAACATATAGCTATTAAAGCCCCACCGAATTCCGGAAGTATATTTTATAATTACAAGGTAATATAGTATTGAAATAAAAGCATTCTTAAATATGTATCTAATAAAATACAATTATTTTTTTTTATCTTGTTTTAGGGTTTTCATTCCATTGTGCTAATGGCAACATGCGACGCAAATTATAAATTTACGTTTATAGATGTTGGTGCGTACGGAAGCGAAGGCGACTCGAACGTTATAAGGTCATCCAAATTTGGCGCGAACATCATTGACGACAAATGCCCATTCCCACCCGACACAATAATCGATGGCAAAAAAGTTCCACATTTTATTGTGGGTGACGACGCCTTTCCTTTATGTAAGAGGATAATAAAACCCTTCAGCGCGAAGCCTTTTTCCAACGAACAAAAAATTTTCAACTACAGACTAAGTAGGGCCCAACGCTGTATTGAGAATGCGTTTGGAATTTTGAGTGGGAGATGGCTTTGTCTGAGGAAGGTTTTATTTTGTCATCCGGATCGTGCACAGTCGATAGTGTCAGCATGTTGCCTACTGCACAATTTTTTAATTAATAAGTGTCGACAAACTTATAACCCAAATATATTTTCTGGGTTCGAAAACAATGACGGGGTGTGGGTGATGGGAGAATGGGAAACAGTCGAGCAACGTGGGGCCTTCTCCAATCATATAGATGCTTACCGGGGTAGGGCTTCAGATTATGGAAAATACATCCGTAACGTTCTAGCGGCCTACGTTAATTCTGCCGACGGCTCTGTTCCCTGGCAAAATAATGCCATATTTCTTTGAATGTACCCAATATCAAACAAACTTTAATTGAAAAAATAAAATAATCATAATTATTTTTTTAGACTTTACTTTAATTAACACATCGGCAATATTCACCAACAAAAACAAACCAATTCAATTGTTATAAATACTGTTTATAAATACATAAATATTATATGTTTGCATACATATACACACACATATCGCTAGCTTATCGTACAGTGGCAAAATGCCTTTTTTCCACAAAAACAAAACAATTCAATTGTTATTTAAAAAAAAAAAAAATTATATGTCACGAGTCTTATATGTCAGTCTTTCTTTGCGACGATCTCAATGCGATCACTTGCACATAAAAGCATTTATTGGAGATAGAAAAACAATATTTTTCTTTGTAATTTACTCTAATTTATTGTTCTTTCCTTTTGAGTTATTCAGTAAAATGGAGGGAGTGTTGATCATAGCTTTTTATCCATAATTGATTATTCATCATGTATGAAATGTTAATAATAATTCGTGAATAGAATATAATTTAAAAAACGGTGGTGGCATGAATAATTATTAATATTTTATACATGATGAATTATAAATAAAAAGTTGTGACCACCACTCTCTCTATTTTACCGAATAACCCAAAAGGAAAGAAAAATTATTTAGTGTAATTACAAACAAAAAATATTGTTTTTCAATCTTCAAATAACACTTCAATAGGCAAGTCATCGTCGTTGCTGGGCTTATACTCCTCTACCTTATTAAGCAACATTACATTAATTTTTCGGTACATACTATCCCCGACCGATATGGGGAGTTGATTCAGCAACCAATCAAATGTTGTCAGGGCTTGTGAATAGTGGGAGTTTTTGGTCGCCTGTTGTCTCCTCTCTTTCAACCTCTCCTGCTTTTCCACTAACTCCTCGAACCGCTCCCACCTCTTTGCCGGGGACCGTGATGACCGACTACGCTTTTTGGGTGTTGGATTCTGAAAGAACAAAGTATTGTATGTAGGTGCAACCGAGAATTATATACGGTTTTACGAACTGTTAAAATATAAATAGCTTTTATAACACATATAAGAAAAATAAGCCATAATCTGCAATGTGAAGTTTGGAAATTCCTAAAATTTATTTGGAAATTTCTAAAATTCATTTGGAATTGATTTCATATTTTACTCAAAATAGTTATCTTCCTGAAAAAATAACCAATAAGAATTTTTTTTTTAAATAAAACTCATAACCGTTACGGTCCTTGGAAGTCACACTTAAACTTCTTTTTTGAAGTTTTTTTTACTAGATTTCAGCACCCCGAGAATGTATTATATTAGTAGGTATGTTAATTAAAACATGTACTTACATATTCATATTGCGAACTTGTTTGCGACATACTGGTATCATCGTAGCCTGTGCAAACAGGCGATGACCTCGACTAATCGCTATATGATTGTTGTGTTGTGAACGTCCTGTAAAATTATTAATACATATTCAATGTAACAAATAAGTGAATCAGTTTTTTGACTAAAAAATGTGAAAATTTGGATATAATGAACCACGACCGGACGCTTATAGTTCAGTAGATATTCCTTTTTAAAGTGGTATAATTTACCGATAAAAATCACCGATCAAAAGACGCACATAAATATGTAGAACATTTTTGTGTAGAACTCCTTTGCTTTGGTTCATTATATACAAGCTGAGCCCATTTAATTTCACTCACTTCCTTTTTTGCGAAATATTCGGCAGGAATGCCATCTCTTCCGCAAATTCCCAGTCGACGCTCTCCTGGAAATGTGGCACGTCCAAACTTTCACCACCATTGCTACCGCTGGCGCCTTTATTTGATACCCTAGCGCGGTAGCGGTAGCTCTCCCTCATGCTGATCCATGCCGTCTGGCATTCACTCACTGAAACAAATAAAATAAGAATTTGAATTTGTTGGTATTTAGAAATACTTACCACTTTTCTCTAGCGCATTACTAATGTGCAGCCATGCCTGCTCCACAGCGTTTTTGCAAAGAACGTAAATAGATTTACGTTCTTTGGTTTTTGTTGCTGTGCTGTGGATCCGTAAGACTCCAAATACCTGGCCACTCCTTTACGGCAGACACTAACTTCCGTTTTTCTTCATTAGAAAAGTTTTGAATTCTATTTTTGCGATTTTTTTTTTCCATTTTCAAAATCAAATTTTTTTGATTTTTCCGCCACGCAAACAGATATGTCAACAAGAGTAACCAAATGTCAAAATTTCTTCAAGAAATAAATGCTCGATGATATATTTCTTGGCAAAACCTGTGTTGCTGTGTTGGCATTACGTTGAAAAATAGTATTAAAAAAGTGTATCAAATTTCTTGAGAGGTCGGTACTCGCTCAAGAAAGTTTCACAAGAAAAATTTCTTGAGCATTTCTTGTACGTCATTTTATATGGAACTTTTGCCTTTCTTGAGAGGTCGATACTAAGGCTGGTATCGACCTCTCAAGAAACAGCTCAAGAAATTTTTAGCTTTATTTCTTGAGTGAAAAATAGTAGTAGGCAAGAAATTTTGACGTTTATTATTCCACCGTGAATACCAAGTGAAACGAAGAAGATCATCAAAAACGTAAACAGAATAAACCATTTTGTAAACATGAGAAATTGATAAGTTCTTAAAAAACATTAAATAAAAGCTTTAAATATTTGTTTTCAATAGTTTTATTTTGTTGTTATTTTAGGAAATCATCGAAAGCAACGAGGATGACCTTATATTACTGCTAAACTGTGGTATATTGATGGCCGGAATGGAAGTAGATGTAAGAAAATGATGTCAACTTCCGCTTTGCAATATTACAAAAATTGTGCACTGTATTTTTTCCGATTAATTTTTCCATTTTCACCACCATTTTTATCACATGTAACAAAAGCCAACAGACGTCAAAATTTCTTTAAGAAATAAATGCTCGATGATATATTTCTTGGCAAAACCTGTGTTGCTGTGTTCGCATTATGTTGAAAAATAGTGGTAAAAAAGTGTATTAAATTTCTTGAGAGGTCGATACTCGCTCAAAAAAAGTTTCACAAGAAAAATTTCTTGAGCATTTCTTGTACGTCATTTTAGGTGTACTCGCGTACTTTTTCCAGCAGCTTTTCTCTGTTTGCCTCTATCACTCTCTATCTCGCCAAATATCATTCTTCCTCTCACAAGAGAAAAATAACCAAAAAAGTAAAAAAATGCAAATCTATTCAAATCTTGCAGGAAAGATGAACAGCTGATCAAATTAAAATTATGGGAATTAACAAAATATATACAAATCCTATATTTACAAAAATTTATACGAAATTTGTATTACTTTAGCTTAGTTTCAGCTGTAGATTATGCCTGCATTGTATTTTACTAATAAAGAAACATGTATGTATGTATATAAATGCGGAGCTGCGGCTGCCTGCTGGCATTGCATATTGACATACATACATACATACATATAAGTTAGCAGAGGGTAACCGGCGGACTTCCTACATTAAGCAACAAACATACAATGCTGCTGTTATCATCCGACATTTAGCTCAAGTACAGATGCAGACATAATCAAATGTTATTTATTTACATCTTTCATAATTAATTCGTCCATATTTAACTTTTTTAATTTTGAATTTCAATTTTGCAATTTTCGCAAATTACAAACATATGTTTTTTCATCAGCTGTTTTGCTGCTGGACAAATGTGATGGAAAAAATTTGTCCTGCAGAATTTTGCAGCCTCTCACAAAAATAAACGTCACTTTGCTCTCTCATTTCCATCACTTCTGCAATTTTTTTGCGTAAAAAAATGGAAAAAGCGGATATTTGTTGCAAAATTTTAATAAATTGCAACAAATTGCTGTACGCGAATACAACTTTTATATGGAACTTTTGCGTTTCTTGAGAGGTCGATACTAAGCTTCAAAGGTGCGCTCTCTCTGTGTGGCAAATTTCTCAGGATATCATGATATCTCGGCAAAAATATTAGACACAGAGAACAACCTTTACTGTTCTCCAATGGCTGGAATGCCGGAAAAGTATTCATTCTGAGAGGCCCACGTGGTTACAGGTTATTTCGCGAGATGTTTTGCTACATGTTTCGTTGGCGAATCAAGTTATGCGTAGATGGTCTTTTATATGCTTATTGGCTTAATGTAAACCCAGATTTATACGTTGACTGGAAATATAGCGGGTAACAGCTGATGATCAGATGTTTTTGTGGATATTTTCCTACCTTTATTTTACAAAAACATTTTTTACAAAAATGACGAATAAAGAGTCAAAAACTATACTAAAAGAAGTGCGCGAAGCAATTAAATGTGAAAAGTACAGCGTTGCAATTGAAAAATGCGAGGTAAATTGATAAAGCGAGGAAAACACTTATTGAACTTATTTTAATCAGCTTCTTTTATATACACGTAGGCTTTGCTGGCAGATGAACCCAAAAATTATATGGCCCACTTGCTACTGGGAGCGGCTTATCAAAATAGCAACAAGAACGAGGTGGGGTTTTGAACCGACAAAAATGCCATTTCTATTCGCTTATACATTTCCTGTTCTCCTAATTTTTAGGCAGCAAAGCATTTACGCCAAGCTGTTGAATATTCACCAGCCGCACCAACTGTTGCTCTGCAGGGTTTGGCGAATTGTGCGCCGCTGAATGAATTGCCCAAAATTTATGCACAACTGCTGGATTTAGTGCCGTAAGAGACCAATTTGGGCAAAATTTTCCATTAAGGAAGCACGCCTTGAAAAAAAAAAACTTTCAGGGGGCTGCTGTACACAGATAACTGAACACAAAACTTACCGGAGGCTCATAGTTTACGAGATATTTGTTGTTAAAGTTGGATGGGTACATACATATATATTACGCCACTATTACCGAGCAAAAGCACGTACAAAAACACGCACATATGTATATATGTGCTTAGAACACAATTTTGCATTGGCGGCCTTCAGCCTCGATTTAAAAAAATAACCCTCAGCTGGCAGGATTCTCTTTCTGGGGCAATATCTATGGACCCATGCAACTTTAACAACAAATGTTTCGTAAACTATAAACATCCGAAAGTTTTGATTTCAGTTTTGAGATCTTTGAGAGTCGCTCTACCGCCCTGAGAAAGTGATTTTTCTCGTGACGTCCTTCCTTAATGGAAAGCCGACCCCAAATTTGGCATATATTTACATTTACAATTTACCTACATGCAGGTTTATGCAATTTTTATAAACGCTTTTTAGGGAAAAATCTAGTTATTATCTCGAAAAACTACATGCAACAGGAGTTGGTAACCGTAATACTGCCGAGGAATGTTTAAATATTTTTAAGCATGAATTGAGCAAAAATAATCAGGATATGGAACGTCGCAGGCTCGTTTTGAAATATTTAGCGAGTCTATGGATAGCATTTGAATTTGATGTGCTCGGCGAGGAAGATGAAGTTAATGTAAGTATATACTCTTAAAGAGAGATTTTAGGTTATTTGAAAATTAAAAGTAGGTACATATGTATGTATATCAAACCTGTTAAATAATGATTATTAATCGTAATGATTACCGGCTTGATTGATTATTTTTTCAACTGTCCATTTAATGATTGATTACCCATTGTTTTCAAATTTTAATGATTATTTTGCAATTACCATTAAAAAAATCAAAAAAAATCATAAAAAAGGCAAAATAATAATAAAAAATCAAAAATAATCAAAAATAATCAAAAAAAATTATTTTGATTGTTTTTGATTATTTTTGATTATTTATGATTTTTTTTGATTTTTTTTGATTTTTTATGATTTTTTTTTGATTTTTTTTGATTTTTTTTAATTTTTATCAATATGGTTTAAAGAAATATGCACATTTGTACGTATGCAGGTATGTATATAGCAGGGCCGTGCGCAGGAATTAGCCTTGGGGGGGGTTATTAATTTTGGTTTGCATTCGCATACATTTTTCGCTAAGATAAACATATTTGCTGAAACAGATATCCAGACCCATACACCATAAATTTAAATGTTCTCTAACTTTTCTGAAACTCATTATGATTCTGAAACATATTATTATTATTATTCATCAAAACCTAGTTAACCAGGTCCTGAATAGTACTGTTTACAGTACAGTGCACTCGCGAAAACTCGAACACACGATAACTCGAACATTCGGAAACTTGAACTTTTTTTTCTCCATTGACTACTTTAAAACTCGAAAAACTATTTTCTTTTTTCCATGGAAAAACATGTGAGAAACTGTCGTTTTGCATGTGCTGTAACGGCCGATATTCAAAGTTTTGTCATTACGTGCGTATTTTGTTTCATTCTAAGGCGCCGCACTGGCTAGGTTTCTTGCTAATTACGGAACTTTTCTTTTAAATTGATTGATATTTGTCAGTGATACACGGGATTTTGCGCGGTAAAGATCAAATTTATTTGCGTTTTATAATAGGACGAAAACTAAATGTTTTGAGTTTAGCAAAAAAGGCTGAAATAATTAACGAGGCCAATAATGGCGTTAGTATCACAGCTCTATCCAAAAAATATAACACTGCAAGTCCTCAATTTGTGGAATTGTGAAAAATGAAAACAAAATTTTGGAATGCGTTAATAAAACGCTATCGGGCCCTGGAAACGTAAAACGCTTCGCGCTTCAGAATTGCCAAAAATGAAAAAAAAAGCTTTACAAGTGGTTTTTATTACAACGCAGCAAAAATTATCCTATAAATCGATTAATTTTGAAAGAGAAAGCTAAGGAGTTACATGCCAAATATAGCGATGGATCGCTACAAAATTAAAAAAAACGGCATGGCATAGGATTGATTTCAATCTCAGGTGGAAATGAACAAGAACGCACAGGTTCATCCGAAGCGGTAACAATTTTCAACAAAGCTATAGCATGGGCAACTGCTGAAAAAATTAGCCCGAGAAAAGTTAAGTGCTACAATCACTGCGCGAAAAGGCTGTATTGAATGCGCTAGAAAATAAGAAACATCAAACCAAGATCACTGCTTTTTTTCTAATAATTTGTAAGCAACATTCATATTTGATAACATTTTTTATTAAATAAACCGGCAATGAATTACAAAACATGAAACCAGAGAATATCTTTGATTAACTATGCCATAAAAATGGACAGGGTATGAAAACTGTTAAAACGAATACATACATACATACAAATATATTAAAAATACATAACGTTCGAAAACTCGAACATTTCGATAACTAGGACAGGGTTGGTTTTCATTAGTTCGAATTTTCGCGAGTGCACTGTACTTGTTAATTGAAACTGCTCACTGTTTTCACAAAATGAACATTTTTTGTTATCAGTAAAATTTTTTTAAAAATGCCAAACGAACATACGCTACACAACTTTGTAATTTCGGAAAGCTCCAAGTGCAATTCAAAGTGCCGAACTTATGTATTGGCCAACCTTATTTTTTGCAACTTTCACCAATTTCTTCTTCCGTAAAATTATTGTAACTAATTTTGTCAAAAATTATGAGTCAAGATTCAATGCAAAATTTATAAACTGTATTTTGAAAATTTTTGCAAAATCATTGCAACTTAGATTTGGTCATGGGGGGGTTTTAACCCCCAAAACCCCCCCCGTGCGCACGGCCCTGGTATATAGCCTTTTAAGGCAGACTCCCGACGGTAGCTTGATGGTAGTACCGGGGGGTTCGATACGATGAGCGTAGGTGGTGTAGTGCGGTTAAAGTCCCACACTAACAGGATAAAGGCTCTATATGCTTCCTCCTCGTATATTTGTGCAGAGAGGCATACACATTTATACATATCTTACAAGCTTGGAATTATTGTTAATTTGTAATTGACCGTACATGGTACGATGCACGTTTATATCTAATTATTTATCTTTATGAAAAATTGTTTAAAGTGGCCAAATCAAACATTTTAGTGTAACATTCGCTGTTGTACTAACTCATAAATTGGGCTTTAATACAGAATTTCTCGTAATTAGGAATACAATGAAAAGCAACTAATATTGCGCTGTCTTCGACTGTATCGAGACTTTATGACATTCATGAATGAGGAAAAGAAGCGATACATAGTCTCATTTTCATTAATTTATACAGTGAATTATGTGTGTTATTTATGGAGATATTATAGTCCAAAATGTCTATATCTGAACAATCCGTTGTATGGGACCTATATGTTATAGTGGTCCAATTTCTCTTAAGAAGTCACGCAAGTACCAAATTTCAAGTAGATATCTCAAAAAAATGAGGGATTAGTTTGCGTTTATACAAACGACTCAGCTCATGATCCTCATCATAGCGGTTATATTTTGGTGGATCTGTCATGCCTCCTTCTGCATTTTCCGTGAGTTTGTCTGTATATTTTATTGCCAAATTTGAAATAATTCTGGTCCAGGGTTATTTTCAGCGTATTTACGATCTCTGTTGCAATGTCTTTGTTCGTTTTCTCTGTCAGTATTTTAGTTAGAGCTTTTAGTATTTCTGTCTTTGGTATCGAGAGGTATAGATCCTTCACGTAAAGTGATACCTGTTTTGAGTCCTTGGGTACGTTCAGAATTCTCAGTTTGTTGACTAGTTCCGTTGTGTTTTTGATTGCTAGTAGCATATTTAGATGTTCTGAAAGTCTATATCCTGGTGCCGATTTATGGTTTACTATTGGTCGCATAGGTGTTCCTGTTTTGTGGATTTTAGGTAGTGCGATCAGTGATGGGGCAGATGGATTCATTTCTGTGAGAGTGTAGGCTACTTTGCTGTCTCTTATATTTTTCGCTTGTTTTATTGCACGCTTTATTGCCATTTGGTATTCTTCCGTTGGGTCTTTTCTCATCACTCCGCAGCCCATTTCTTTGATTAGTTGACCTGTTTTTGTGGTGTATTCCTCTTCCTCCATTAGCACAGTTGTATTTCCTTTGTCTGTTTCACACTTCATAAATTTTTTCAAAAAGGGAAAAATTCTTAATTTCATATAAGTTGTATTTATTGTCCATCATACGCCATACCGTTTCAGCCCTAGTTATTGCCCTATTGTATTCTTTTAAAAGGCAGAAATATTACGTACTTACGTTCCGACATTGTTCCTCAAATAGGATTATTTGGGAATTTGTATTCGTCTTCGCATGCCTACTACATAATAAAGCAGTAGACGATTTGCTATGTTGCAAATAGATTTACGTAAAGATAATCTCTGTCATAATCAGAATTCTTCATTCGCTCTTCCCTGTCCTTATATTGAACCTAGAAATGAATCTTCCCCAGGTGTAGGAAGGGTTTGTATCCGTATCTAGTACGAAAAACTTCGAACGAGCCAAGGTCTGTACAAATTTTGTACTTCTAAATTTGTCGATATTTTAATTAGTGCAGTTGTCGCTGTAGAATACACAATGACTTGGATACACCTGTCGCCATATTTACTGCAGGGTTACGTACTTTAATATGCGTTCACATACATTTGTACAAACAAACTTTATCCCTCTCTGACCAAACATACATGCCTACCTGAATACTTATGTGCATGCGTATCCAAATTTCTTTACAACAATATTGAAAAAAATCAAACAAAATAAAAAAAATCAAAAAAAAATCATAAAAAATCAAAAAAAAATCAAAAATAATCATAAAAAATCAAAAATAATCAAAAACAATCAAAAAAAATTATTTTGATTATTTTTGATTATTTTTGATTTTTTATGATTATTTTTGATTTTTTTTTTATTTTTTTTAATGGTAATCATTAAAATTACTTTTTTCTGCAAAAGAATTAAAATAATGATTACCAATTAAAAAACAAAACAATTTAATTGATTACTAATCCTAATCGGAATTTAACAGGTCTGATGTATATATATGTAATATGCCTTAAAATTTAGTTTTTTGTGCTTTTATGGTACCTTCCTTATGTCTAATAATGTACATATATATAAACTAATTGTCTTTTAAATTAAAGTATAAATGCGCTTTGGAGGAGCTTATGGCCGATCCACAAGCCGACCAACATCTAAATGCATGCAAACGCTACCTCAAGTTGCTATACAAACAAAAAGATTATGCCAATTGCATTAGAAATGCATGTGAAGTAACCACAAAATATCCTCAAGACATTTACGCTTATGAATGGGTTTGCAAAATATATTGCGAATCACGCGAAATATCAACTACATACCTCAACAATGAACACCAACAACCGATTGAGCACTATGTAGATGCCTTACTGCAGTTAAATCCGAATGCCAGTTTGGGTTTACTAATCAAGGCATTCAAACTGTGGGAGCAAGAACAATTCGTATCAGCAAGAGATTTACTCTATCGTGTGCAAGAGTTACAACCGAAATATGCGATTGCTTTGGATTTGCTGGCGCGTGTAGAAATGATGATTGGTGCATGGAATTTGGCATTGCCCATACTTGGTACAATTGGCAAAGAGAAGACGCTACCATATGCCGTATGTGTATCGCACATTAGCAGAGATGAGCAACAATTGCGCACGACAGTGAAGCTATTGCAGGAACTCGGTAACGATGATGAAGAAGCATTGACAGCCTTGGCGAGGTAATGTTAAATGGTTAATAATGGTGCAAAATATTGATTTGAAAGTTAATATGTCACTTTTGTAGGTGTTATTCAAAATTGAATGATGCAAATGAGCTAAAGTCTTTAAAATTAAGCACGCTGCACCAAGCTGAGTTTCTTTTGTAAGTATTTTTTAACTTTGGGTTTGTTTGATGATAACTACATCTTTTGTGTGTTATGTAGGCCAACAGTGGATGCGATTCAGTTGTTGCAAAATGTTAACGATTTGGAATCATTCGAAACGCTTTTCCTGCTATCCAAATTGTATTTTAAACTACAAAACTATGAAGACGCTTTGAATTGCATGCTTAAGGCGACTCGTTTGCAACCGCATCGGTCAGAGTGTTTCCATTATCTGGGCAAAATCTATTATGCTACCAAGGATATAGTGCGCGCACGTAAATGTTTTGAGAAATGTATAAGTTTGAATGCCTTATGTGAGGATGCGGTGAATAATCTGAGCGCTATTTATCAACAATTGGGGGAAGAGGTTAATATTTAGAAGAAAAAAAGCATTTAGTTAATTCCGTTATGCTTTTAAAAATATATTTTATTATTAAAAAAGGATTTGAATGCCGCATTGCTGCTTAACACGTTAAAGCATATGAAAACTGAAGATTCAAAACAAATACACTACAAGTTGGGCTTGCACTATTTTAATATAAACAAATGGGATGATGTAAGAAGTATGCAAATTTGAAGTGTGTTTCAACTTTATCATTTCTTTTCGCCGTATTTAGGCTATACAATCCTTTCGCACTGCCATTAAGCTCGATGTAAATTGCATGAACTATTGGGAGTCGCTGGGCGATGCGTATGCCGAACGCGGTTCCTACAATTCAGCTATACGTGTATTTCAGAAAATACTGGAAATGAATGCTAATAACATATATGCTAAATTACAGATTGCTTTAATCAAATCGGTAAGTGGAATGGTTGTATGTGTGTATTTATATTTATAATATGAATTGATTTTTTTTTGTTCTACACTACAGACCATTCGCATGTATACCGAAGCTATTGCTGATTTTGATGATTTGTTACGCACTAATCCCGATTATTTACCGGGCTTGAAGGGTGTGGCTGAAGCGCATATTGGTTTGGCAAATAATTTGAAATTGGAACATTTGTATGGTCGTTGTAAGGAGCATTTACAATTGGCCATTAATCATTTGCAAAGGTATAGTTTATATACATATATATGTTGCTGGAATTATTTAGTTAAATGTGAATTATTTTAAAGGGCCTTTTTGTCACAAACCAATCAGAATATGTTTTGGTTATGGCGCTTGACAGCCAATGTCTTTGCACAGACAGCATGCTTGCCCAGTTCATTGTCATACCTGGAAGTTGCGGGAAAACTGACCAAGTTGGAAGAGGAAACAACCGTTTTGTCAAGAAAAGATCTCTTTACATTGGCCGCAAGGTATGAATGTATGTGAGGTTGAATTTTTTAAGCTTTTTTCATTTTCGTCCATTTTTCAGATTTTACACATGTGCCATTAAGCTGAAATCAAGCACCTTTATTTGGTATGAGTTTGCCTCTTGTTGTTATTACTACGCTCGCTTTGTGTCCGATGTAGCAAACACTCAGTTAGATTTGGCGATAAAAGCTTGTAAGATGGCAATAAACGAGAAAAACGATCGCTGGCAAAATTGGAATTTACTGGGCATAATAAACATGCATAAGGGTACTTTTCTCGTTTTTGCTAATGATTAACTTAGTTTCTGCTTGTTTATTCTTTTGCTTTTAATTTTTCAGAAATCGAGAATTTGCCATTGGCGCAACATTGCTTCATTCAAGCGCTAACAATTGATCGCAAATCGTTTATGGCTTGGACTAATTTGGGTGTGCTCTATTTGAAAGTTGGCGAAATAAAACTAGCAAATCAAGCGTTTCAGCGTGCGCAACAATCAAATCCGATCTATGGCAATGCGTGGATTGGACAGGCTATGATAGCTGAAGCTATTGGCGAGGAAGAGGAGGCTTTAGATCTCTTTAGACATTGTCAGCAATTCGAATATCATCCCGAATCGGCATTGGGCTATGCCCATTGGGTGTGCGCGGTACTGGCAGATGCGGAAAAATGCAAGAAGCCACATTATCGGCATGCCATTGATGGGCTGTATGCGGATGTGGTCGCATTGGATGCCATTAATTTGTAATAAACGATATAAATTTTTTTATTCTCTCTAAGAAACTTTAAATGAGTCAGTGTTCTCTTTTGTTTTATGATTTTTTCAGTTACATTGCAAATGAAGAGGAAGATACATCACAAGCGGTCGCTCTCTCTTTTCAAGGTTTCCTAAGCTTGCGACAAAAGCAATATAATATCGCCGAACGCGCTTATCAACAGGCAGTTCAAGTGTCGCCAACTAATGCACAACGTGACCAGTTGCTGACAAATTTGGGCTATTTGTATTTGGAAATGAAACGACCCACAGATGCAGTAAGCGCTTTCAATCGCATAACACATGCATCGCTGAAAGCTATTATTGGCTTGGCATTGGCTTTCGCACGTGCTGGCCAATATCAGGAAGCATATTCGTTGTATAGTTCTGTGTTGAAAAGTTTGACAGATGAGAATGACGACAAGGTGGGCATGATATTAGTAGCAATGGCAGCAATGGTATATACATCCCAAGGAGAAGCCGACACAAAAACAATACTGTATCAATGGTGGGTTGATAGTTACGCTATTTATTATGATTACAATATATTTACATATATTTATTGTTTTGAATTGTTTAGCATACTTTTGGACAACTCTCCCATACAAGCTCTTTATTCAGCATGTGCCTTGGGCATTTTACATAATGATAATCAGCTAACAGCAACTATACTAACCGAACTGAAAAAGTATGACAATAATGAAGCTTATTGTGCGCATATTGCCTACTTAACGGCACAACACTATTTAGTAAATGTATGTTTGAATTTGTGATAAACAGAAGCTAAAAGTAATCGTACCATTTTCCTAGAAACAAACACGCAAAGGTTTAACATATCTTTTAGCACGTGTGCATGTTTTTCCTCATTGTGCTGAATTGCGAAAGGTATTGGCCAACTTCCTCTTGGACAATTTCAGTCATGCAAGTCAATATCAAATAGCTACAAGTCAGATTGCATTGAGCTCAATCATTTTGCAACATCGTAATAAAGCGAAAAAGTAGGTTTGATATTAGTTAAGATAATAGTGCGACTACTAAATACGACTTTCAATATTCTTTACTTACAGAAGTGATTGTATTGAGGATTCCAACTCGTTACTGATTGCCAGCCGTGCATTAAGGCCAGTAGATAAATTACGATCATTGAAATGGATACAATGTGCAATACACCTACATCCACAAAATCAAAATGCGTGGATATTATTGCAAGAAGTACATTAATAACTAAATTTAATTTTCAATTACCGTGAAAACACTAAACAAATTATGGCTACGCAAGTACTCTCGTTATTGATTTGAATATTTTCCACGATAAAGTTATCCGATGAATGAAGAAAACAGGTAAGAAGTGTGGGTGAAGTTTTGCATAAAAATTTCAGAAGTGGAATATAGAACCTTGCAATATATTAGAGGATTATTTGCAGTACATATTTCTTTTATACAAATGCCTTTAATAATAATTTATTAACAATAAGTTTTTAACTACATAGTTATATACATTAAAAAGATTGCGCATCATAAAATTAGAGAAACTACCTGACAGCAATCATTCAGAGACGTTAAATACATATACTCGCTTCGTCACGTGCGCTTCGTCATATTCTGCTCTAAAGCGTGTTGTAAAATTAAATACATATTGTGTGCACCTTTATCATTAAGCTCTTGTAACTCCGCTAAATCACTACGTATCCGTAGCATCCAATTATAAATTTTGGGATATCTAATTGATTTTATTAAAAACAGATATACATATATTAATGGTATGTTTCATTAACCATTTCCCAAAACCAACATACCTTTCCGCCTCCACTTCCACAAGCCTGTGCAGCGTAATTAACGATGCATTGATTGATATATCTGCTAAGCTCAACTCTTCACCAGCCGCATAGCTACTGCGTGAAAGAAATCCTTCAAGAATACTATATGCATTATGCGATAGATCGATGCTCTTGCGATTGTAGGCAATCTCATCACCGCGCAATATACGCGACTATAATGAGGCAAAAAAAAAAAAAAAAAAATAGGGCTAATGTTTCTGAGATAATTTTATAAACATTTTTAAATGTATATCTAACCACAAAATCATTCATAGCTTTAAAAAGTAAACCACTATCATAATGTAGACGTTCATCGACTAGAGCACGTTTGATAAAATCCTTTGGGTATAAATGCTCATGTTGACTTTTGCCATATTGATTGACCATGTACGTGATGATGGCATGGCTATCGCACAGCGGAACACCTTGGTCGACTAGCACGGGAAAGGTGTGATTTGGATTTATCTGTTAATAGGATAAGAGAAATAATTACACTAAGTTTTCAAATAGTTAAAAATCATCATCAGCTAACCTTTAAAAACCAATCACTATGATGCTCCTTCTTCACAAAGTCTACTTTTCTGCAGAGGAGAAAGAAATGCGTATTGCAAATTATTAAAAATAATGTGAGGGTGTATCACTTTTTTATATTAATTTCCAATTTTGTTATGCTATTCATGATTGTTGTGCATCCAATTCCTACCTAATATCATAACATCTATTTTGTTGTTTGCTTTTCCAACATGGGATTTCGATGTGTTGTGGAACGAATTTCCGTCATCCCTTGTCAAGTTTGATTTGGTTGTAAACCGGTTTCGGCTATATGCCATCTTCAGAATGAAACAAGATACTGATATATAGCAGCATCCCAATTTTCCAGACTAATCGGTCTTTGATCTATCTATTTATAAACGTTTTGTAATTTTCACCAAAAATATGCTTTTAGAGCTTTGAGTGAACAGTGTAAGGCTACCACTTCTCAATGTCTCAAGTCTTATGTGATGTATGGTTTTCGCCAAAACAGGATCGACTAAAAGCGTCTGAATATTACCAAAGTGGTTTAATTTGTTCACTTACACTGCTATTCCGAGCGTTACCGGAAAATTACTTTACTGGTAATTTATGTTGCTGAAAATTGTTACCATCTTTTCAATTGGTATTCTGGCACAAATGGTAACGCTGTCAAAGCATTTCCATACGAACGGAATTGAATCGGGCTGAAAATGGAAACAAAATATTACCACGTATTGAGGTGGTAACTTAATTTTCTGCTGCCAGAATACGAAAAGAGTGTTTAAAGTACCAGATTCTTTATTTCACCAGTAAAGTAAATTATGTTACCACACCGGAATAAGGCCGTTAGTGCATTTTTACGTATTTATGACACTTACTACGTGCGGCTGCATACATATGTAGAGCTCATTATGTACGTCGTCGTTGTTCTTGACCACATACATAGTATGCATGTACCTACATACCCAAGTGCGTTTAAGTGCATACTATATACATGTTATTTGTTTATTTGCTTCAGAAGTCTCTTGAGCGTGTTGCGAATGTACATAAATTTATATGAACACACATACTATGTATTTATTGATAAGAACATACATATGTACATACATGTGTCATGCTATCTTACGTATTTAAGATATTGCTACTAAGAAGTAGACTATATTTATTCTGCTATCCTTAACGTGTTTCAAGTACTTAAGCCCAAAATGCAAAGGAGTATTAACAGATCTACATACATATCGACGCCTGAGTAAAAGATCACCCTATATCAAAAGTTGTTTCAAAAACGCCCTATTACAGAAATTTCTTCAATAAAGAATGGGTAGTGCCACAGAAATTCTGGGTATTAGTATGCAAGTGTGACATAAATAATTCACAATTAATTCTAGTTGCAGCTTATAGATCTCCAAGCACATCAGAAAAGGAATTCTGTGATTTTTGCAAAATCCATTTTGAGGAATTAGGTGAACTAAATATGGATATTATAGTGGCAGGAGATTTTAATATAGATTGGACAAAAAACACTTCATATAAGAAAGAGTTTGAAAATATTATACACGACAACGGGATGGAACAAAAAGTGAATCAATTTACTAGAGTGACCAAAACATCAAAAACATTAATCGATTATGTAATCTCAAATGTTGACGCAACCGCGGCGGTAAAGGAAGATTTAAAAATAGCGGACCATGAAGCTATAGAAATAAGTAAAACCTGTGCAATAAAAAAACGCGAAAAAGAAATTAAAGAAAGAGAAATATTTCGGTACAGTAGTGAACGGTTTTCTAAACAGCTAATAAGGATGAAAACTGGATACGACAATAATATATGTTTAAAAAATAATGCCGAAGCTTTAGAAAAAATTTTAGCCGAAACTGTGCAGAAGAATGTTAAGAAAATATCAGCAAATGGTAAAAATAGCACTAATAAGTGGTACACGAATCGTTTGGGAGAAATCAAAAGAAAAAAAACAGTAATGTATAAAAGAGCTAAATACATTAATACAAGAGAGAGTTGGGAAGAGTATAAAAAAATAAGTGATCAATACAAAATAAAAATAAAGAAAGCAAAAAACTACTACATAAATAATAAAATAAACAACGCAAATGATCAGAAAGAAATGTGGAGAGAAATAAAAAATCTAGTGTTGAAGAAGAATAAAAATAGCATAAGTACAGTGGTTTTTAATAATGTAGAATATATGGATAGCCAGGAGATTGCATCCAAGTTCAATGAATATTTTGTCAAGAGTGTAAATAATATAAGAGATAGTATTGATTATGTGCGATATATAAATAATATCGAACCAGGACACAATAGATTCATATTCCAGGAAGTGACTTCAAATGATCTTATTAGAATTATTAAAAGAATGAAGAATAAATCAGACTATCACAGAATAAGTCCTAAACTTTTATTAGATCAATGGAAATTGATAGGCCCGTTCATGACGAATATAATAAACAAGTCATTGCAGTTCGGTGAATTTCCCGAGACGTGGAAAGATTCTATGGTAATCCCGGTTGAAAAAATAAAAAATACGCAAAAATGTGAAGAATTTAGGCCAGTGAATACCCTACGAACTTTAGAAAAGGTCCTTGAAACCGTAGTAAAAGATCAGCTTCAACAATTCTTTGAAAAAAACATTATGTTTTGCAAGTATCAATCGGGTTTTAGAAAGAATCATTCATGTGAGACAACCATAAACTATGTAATTAATGAATGGAAAAAAGGCGATAGAAGTATGAAAAGAATGGCGATATTCTTCAAAAGAGCTTTTGAAACAATAGACCGAAAGATTCTCCTAGACAAACTTTTTATGTATGGAATACGGGACAAAGAACTAAAGTGGTTTAGAACATACCTCGAGGGAAGGGCGCAAAGAACAAAAGTTAATAATAGCGTATCTGAATACATTGAAGTGCATACAGGAGTACCGCAAGGATCAGTGTTGGGTGCACTATTATTCATTATATATATAAATGACTTAGAAAAAATAATAGAACATAGTAAAATAGTACTCTACGCAGATGATACGTTAATATACACTGAATGAAATAGTTATGAGGAGTGTAAAACAAAAATTCTATATGATATAGAAAACGTGAATAAATGGTTAAAAATGAATAAATTAAAATTAAATGAAAGCAAAACAAAAATAATGGAAATAAATATAAATTCGAGTGCAGAAATAGTGATTAATAATGAAAGAATCGAAAGTGTAGAAAACTTCAAATACCTAGGAGTATTCATAGACAAGAATCTTAAATTTAAAACTCAGATTGACTATGTGTGCAAAAAAATCGGTAAAAAGATTGGTTTCTTTCGGAGAATAAGATCCAAAATCAATATAATGACCTCAATTAAAGTGTATAATGTTATTATTAAGCCTCATTTTGAATATTGTTCGACGATTCTATTCAATTGTTGTAACCAAGGTGCAATAGAAAGACTGCAAAAACTACAAAATAAAGCAATGAGAATAATATTAAAGTGCAATAGATATACGAGTGTAAATTACATGCTGCGAACATTGAAATGGTTATCAGTAGAACAAAGGCTAAGTTTAAATACATATATATGTATTTGTTTTTAAAATAAAATATAGCATGGCACCGTTATACATGACCGATAGTATTACGTATGTGGGAGATACGCAAACCTACTCTCTGAGAAATGATAGAGATTTTAGGTTAGCGATGCATAAGAGAGCAGCAGCACAAAATTCCATATTCTATAAGGGACTGAGAATGTTTAACCAGTTACCAATAGATATAAAAATGGAAACAAATATTAAAAATTTTAAAAGACAGTGTATTGAGTTTATAAGAACAACATCAGACTTATAAAATAAGCGCAGTCATAAACATTTATTATTATCATAAGAGTCATTAGTGTTTTTTTTAGTACTATAGGTTTAAGTAAGAGTATAAATTATACTCGTAAATATTCGCAAGGGCCACTTGAGGGTAGTGCGCTACCACAACGTCCTGCCTTATTATTATTATAAGCCCATATGACACTACCAGGCGCGGATCCAGGATTTCGGCAAGGGGGGGGGGGGGGTTTTGAAAATTTCTTTTTTTGGAAGATGTTTTTTAAGGGCAGACCCTGCACATAGGTAGATTTTACGAATTTATGCGGCCAAAATTGAAAATTTTAAAATTGGTGCAAATACAAAATCCAAAATCGCTCTACGTTTATAATAGACCGGGCGATAATAAACCGGTTTTCTCGGCTTTTATAGACAACGGGGGTGTCCCTGCCGCTAGTCGAAACTTATTATTCTCCCACATCATGGATTCGAGTGCTTCAGGTAAATATCATTATGTATTGAAGAAATCGTCAACCTAGCATAATAAAAGACCCACCATTTTGAAGCTTTTAAGCATATTGGCCTTTCTTGAAAAAATATTGTTAATTTTTTAATTCAAAAGCATTTTAGTTATATTATCGCCTCCGATCCATTACCCGTCAATTTCTATACGGAAAAATGCAAAGCCAGAAATTATCAACAATGGATTAAAAATTGGCCTATTTGGAAAATTACCTGCTTTCGTATTTTTAGTATTTCCAATTTCCAATTATCATAAAAAGGGGCTAAGAATCCTAAAGCTACATTTTTTAGAAGAGTTTTGAGTATGCAATTTTGCAGCTCATTCAATTTTAATATAACAAGATGCAACATTCAACTTTTTGAAAATTTTCATTGGCTTTTCGGAAATTTTAATTGGAACGGTCTCACCCTACACCCTACAGAAAAAAACTTCTAAAATTGACGGAATTTTTCACAGCATTGAGAATTTCACTTTTTACACTAAAATTGGTTGGCTACATAACATTATATTTAGAAATCTCCTCAAAATCTTCTATAAATTATGGCCTTGCTTTGAAATTTTTAATCCACTTTCAGAAATTTCTACGATTTTTCAGATTTTTTCCATAAGCTCAGAAATCCTGCTTAAAACGATTTTTATTGAAAAATTTTCTATATTTTTAAACTAAAATAAGAAAGTAAAATTTTCGACAGAACTCTTTGAAATAAATTTAAAAACTTTGGCGTATGATTTTTTTTTGAGTCACTGTATATATTTTTCAATAAAATCGACTTTTAACTCAAAATATTAAAATTTTGCATTAAACAAGCAATTTGGAATTGATGTAGACCAGGGCTGCTCAACGCTCTCGCATTGAAAGTACAAAACTCAATACATCTACAAATTTTGTATATGCACTGAAAAATATTTTCACTCATTTAAATTTTTTATGAATTCCAATAAATTATTATTTTAGAATTTATTTTCAAATGGTAGTATCACATACATACAAATTTTTTTTATTTTTTATATGAAAATTTTTTGAATACAAATTTTTTACAGTGCTTTCATTTTTTGAATTTTTTTTCATTACACATTTGTTATTGTAAATTTCGATTTCTTACGGCAGTGCTCGAGCTCCTATACAAAGTGCCTTTGGTCTGCACATTCAAGCCAATAAACACAACGCATTTGCCTCGAATTCGAGACGAGTTCGCTTCCCTGATTATATTATCACGGCGACACTTCGCGACGATAGATCGGCAAATCCGAATTCCCAGGCCAGTCACCTCTCATTAGCGATTCGCGCATTTGTATATTCTCGGATCGTTGGCGATTCGTGATTTTGACTCATTGGCGAATACATTCTAGCAAATCTTCTTCTGCGAATCCGCCTCGAATTCGCCACGATATCATCCGAGCTTTTGAGTTTTTTGAGTTGAGTTTTAAATGGTAAATTATAGTCCAACAGGGAATTTCTTCGTGTAAAGCAAGAATTAAAAATATTAATAAATGCTATTGCGATAATTGATTTTTCTCGAGTCCATCTCGAACTCGATACGAGTCCGAAAAATGGCATTCACCTCCGCGAATTCATCTCGAATTCGCCGCGATATCATCCTCGCTTTTGTGTTTATTGGGAATATGAATCATAGGCACATACATATCAAATTTTTTAATATCTAGGTGCTTATGGGAGTGCAAAGAAAATTTTATTTTCATATTTGAAGTGAAAATATGTATATGTGACTATGATTCGGAACAAAACAAAAACAATTGTGCTTTGAGTGCCTATGAGGTGAGCAGCCCTGATGTAGACAATAAAATATTTTTGGCCGCATAAAACTTGAAAATCTACCTATGTGCGCTGGTGAAAATATGGACTAGTACCACCTACTATTATTATTCTATATACTAGTTGCGCCATTTCCCGCACCTTAAAAACACCAAACTCAAAACCCTCCAAATTAACAATATGTATGTCATCACATAAAGTGCAGGAGATTTCAATTGAAGTTCTAAACAACATGTACATTTGACAAATTTGATTTTATGCACATGCGTCCAAAGGTACCTACATGAACTTTTTTCGCATGTAGGTACATATTTTGGATGTTATGTGGTCCAACCATTGCTTTTGGAATGATAGAGTTTTCCTTGATCAGTTTGGGAAATTTGGGCGCAGAATCTATAATGGCATTAATTTGGGATCTATGATAAACCACAAGGGGGGTTTGAACCCCCAAAACGTTAGCAGTGATTTTTTATCTATATAATACATATAATAAAATTGTAACAGGTCGATGTCTGTACATTGAAGATATTCAAGAAAAACTGATAGGAGAGGTCCTTATTGGACAAGCGGAACCCAAATCTACAATTTTTAGAAGTCCATCTGTCTGTCTGTCTGTCCGTCTGTATGATTGTGCGCGCATCACGCAAAAACTACTGAATAGAATTGCATGAAACTTTCACCATTCTATCACTTAACGCCCAACTTAAAATTCAGGACAACTTTCATTTGGATATCTCATCCAGTTCCCGAGTTATTGACCAAAATGTGGGAAAAATGTGACAAAAATGTGTTTTTTTTACCATAACGCCCGCGTCACACAAAAACCAAACTTTCAATAATCATATTCTGGATGAAAAAATGAGAGCTATTGGGAAAGGGGCGTGGCACAACCCATACAAACTTAATCTTCCATGCTGAATATCTATGGAAGTGTTTTCCGTAGGATATCAAAACTTGGAGGGATAGGGATAGGGAGATATCTCCTAAACCAATCGAGATATTGAATTTAATAGATTTACTTATTGCAGCACTCATCATCACCTTTTATTTGATACCCATATTGTACTAACACATTTTGGATCACCCTTGGTCCACATATTGGTCGATAACTCCAAAAATGGTTGAGCTATAGAAATAAGGGCTATCTTAAATCTTAAAGTAGACATCTATAATAATAATAATAATACAATGGCGCTATTATATCTCTGACTAGTTTCATTCAATTCCATCATTCCAATTTTTAGTGACCCGCGCACTAGAGATGAGAGAAACTGCTATTTTTCGATATCTGTGATTTCGGTGATTGCTATTTTTAAATCACTGCGATTTTAAACTGCTATTGCGATTGCATGGACTGCTATAAAGTCATCAGTTACCGGTAGAGATTTGCGTTTTCTGAGCGATATAACCTGTCTTCATTTTATGTTAACAAAATGATAGCAATAACAACGTATTCCGCAACGTATTCGCTGTTTGTAAACATTTTTCAAAGATAAATTGTAAATTCAATAATTTTTTTTTTTCTTATATTTCTATATACGTATGTATGTGGTCTGCTCAAAAGTATAAACAAAAAGAAATTTATAATGCTTTTGCGATTGCGATTCACATAGGTGAACAGTGCTGGAATTCTGTAACTTATTTTGCGACCGATAACACTGCTCTACAGCCAAAAAATACTCTGAACGCGACCATCCTATTTATATGTAAAATCGGTCGCTGATTCCGAAAATCGGGCTCATTTTTAATTCTATGGGAAGGTTTTTGAGATATCGGTAATTTACCGTTATTTGGCCAATGGCTCCACTTAATCCTGTATACCTCTTTAACGCAGTGAGCTATCTTCCTTGGAGTGACACTCAACGAAAGAAAATTAAATTTCCTCTTCATCCCTGCTACAACATTTTTCTGTAACTCTTATAGTTTCTGAAATATTGACGATTCAATTTGAATTTTTACGTGAAGCTCCATTCTATTGGGAAAAAGATAAGCTATCAACGAAGAAAATCCATGGTAAAATAGAAAAGTTATAGGCGATCAAGTAAATACAGCCAAGTCGCGCAATGCCTCTGCACGGGTATATTTTATGCATGTTATACCCGTAAATGGGCTTGCATCTACTGCGCTGCCAATGTGCTGCTACTGCAGCTGTTTAGGTATTGGTACAATATGCATAGAATGTACCGTATAGCGGCATTGCGCGATTTGGCTTAATTTACATGATCGCCTATAACTTTTCCATTTTACCATGGATTTTCTTCGTTGATAGCTTATTTTTTTGGTAATAAAATGGAGCTTCACGCAAAGGAGTAAAACCGAAGGTGAAAACATTGGTTTTAAAGATATTGTCTGACAAAGTCAATTTTTTCTTCAAAAAATCGTTAAAAAGCGAAAAAATTCAAATTGAATCGTCAATATTTCAGAAACTATAAGAGTTAGGAAAAAATGTTATAGGAGCCATGAAAAGTTAATTTTATTTTCTTTCGTTTTGTGTTAGCCCAAGGAAGATAGCACACTGTGTTAAAGAGGCATACAGGATTAAGTGGACCAATTGGCCAAATAACGGTAAATTGCCGATATCTCAAAAACCTTCCCATAGAATTAAAAATGAACCAGATTTTCGGAATCAGCGACCGATTTTACATATAGGTAGGATGGTCGCGCTTAGAGTATTTTTTGGCTGTAGAGCAGTGTTATCGGAAACATCTGTCAAAATATACTATAGAATTCGACCGAAAAATCGTACAGAATAGCATAATCGCAAAAATGATCGCAAATTTACGATACCGATCCGAAAATTGTCGCAAATTGGTTACAGAATAGGCCCACTGCTTACTTGGTACATCGATAGCAGTTCCCAATAAGTAGTGAACTGCTATTTTGAAAAAGTGATCGCAATTTCGATTTGCGATTTTTTATTCACAGTGAAAAAATCACCGTTTGCGATATATCGCTCATCACTACCGCGCACAAACATAAGGACAGACAGACAGTCAGACCGACAGAAATTTTAAAAACAGTTCATTTGGATTCCTCTGGCTCCTTTTTTATTTTCTGTATATCTGCAAAGTACAGAGATCAACGGTTATAATTTTATTATATGTAGAGATACTCAGTTTTCGCACGTGTAACGTTAGCAGTGCCTTATTTTATGTTAAACTAGCTGTACCCGGCCAAGCTTTGCTTTGGGCCACTTCCTATTATAGGTACTTGAAGCGAAAAACGGCACACTTTAAAATATGTTGGAAGTATTTAGAAACCGAAATTACCTCGGGCTGCAGAGCTCAGCACAATTCAGATAAGTTTAAAAAAGTGAAGGAAAAAATTGATGTTTTCAAAGGTTTGCCCTCTTCATGTTCTTATCCCATTTTTCTTCGTATTACTCTCCAACTGCCTTTCCCTCTACTTTTCTCTTTCCCTTTCCCATCACATTTCCGCTTCCCTTTCTCTACCGCTCTCTATTACCTCTCCTTTTCAGTCTTTCTCCTTTTTATTCCCCCTCTTATTCCTTCTCTAATTCCCTGTCTTACTGTCTCTCTCCCCATCCTCTTCATTCCATTTTTATTATATTCTCCCTCTCCTTTTCCGTCCCTTTGCCTTTGCCTTTCCCAGTCTCATTACTCTTCCCCTTTCCCTAGGGAACTGGGTTTTAGCATCCATCATTGCTTAAAAATATTCCGTGGCATCCGAATCGTCTCTTTTACCCATAATTAGGTATCGGGACTAAGAATCACTATGAAAATATCTCTATATAGCAGACCCGGTCAACACATTCATTTTATATCAGTATTGCTCAGAAGCATCCCGAGCTCATCCGGGTCCACTTATTGACCCACATCTGGGAACTTGACCTAGGAACCATAATGGGTACAGTATCTGGAGAGTTGGCCAAGAAATCGTAATGGGTACGGCCCTACATGAGAGTCCGCTCAATACCTTTCATTTGGTACCAATATCCCTAAGATCCGGTGTTATCCGGGTCCACATATTGACCCATACCTTGGGATCCCACCCAGAAATCGTCATGCGCCGTGATTAAATAACAATATCGCTGAGAAATTATCCGGGGCCATCCGGATCCACATTTTGACCCACATCTGGGGACCTGACCTAGGAATCATAATGATTTCATCTCTATGTAAAAGCCCTGCCTTTCAGTTGACACCAATATCGTTCAGAAATTTTCCGCGGCCATCCCGGTCCACGTTTTCACCCACATTTAGGGACCAGACCTAGGAATCATAATCAGTTCATCTCTGTGTAAATGCCCTGCTCACCACTTTTCATTTGGTACCAATATGCCTGAGAAATATCCCGGTGTTATCCGGGTCCGCGTGTTGACCCACACTTTGGGACCCGACCTAGGGATCGTAATGAGTTCATTTCTATGTAAAATCCCTGCTCAAAACCCTTCATTTGATACCAATATCACTGAGAAATTTTCCGGGGTCATCCGGGTCCACGTTTTGACCCATATTTGGGGACCCGTCCTAGGCATCACAAATAAAATAGTTCTATGTTGAAGTCCTCATCAAGACCTTTCATTTGATACCAATATCGCTCAGAAACATTAGAGGGTCACCCGGTCCACGTTTTGACCCATATCTCCAGACCCGATCTAGGAATCACAATGAGTACTATTCTATGTAAATTCTCTGCTCAATACCTTTCATTTGATACCAATATCGCTCAGAAACATTCGAGGGTCATCCGGGTCCACGTTTGACCAATATCTGGAGACCCGATCCAGGAATCACAATGAGTACTATTCTATGTAAATTCTCTGCTCAATGCCTTTCATTTGATACCAATATCGCTCAGAAACATTCGAGGGTCATCCGGGTCCACGTTTGACCCATATCTGGAGACCTGATCTAGGAATAACAATGAGTTCTATTCTATGTAAATTCTCTGCTCAATACCTTTCATTTGATACCAATATTGCTCAGAAACATTCGAGGGTGATCCGGGTCCACGTTTGACCCATATCTGGAGACCCGACCTAGGAATCACAATGAGTACTATTCTATGTAAATTCTGTGCTCAATACCTTTCATTTGATACCAATATCGCTCAGAAACATTCGAGGGTCATCCGGGTCCACGTTTGACCCATATCTGGAGACCCGACCTAGGAATCACAATGAGTACTATTCTATGTAAATTCTCTGCTCAATACCTTTCATTTGATACCAATATCACTCAGAAACATTCGAGGGTCATCCGGGTCCACGATTTGACCCATATCTGGAGACCCGACCTAGGAATCGCAATGAGTACTATTCTATGTAAATTCTCTACTCAATACCTTTCATTTAATACCAATATCGTCCAAAAATATTCAGGGGAAAGCCGGATCCACGTTTTGACCTTTTGACCTATATCTCGGGAACCGACTTCCGGATTTGAAAAAAATATGTATATAAACCATCTAGGGCAAGGTACTAAGCTGGTGTGTAAATTTGGTCAAAATCCCTCGACGCGTTTGGGCGAAAGCCGGCGACAAAGAAATGGGCTTGATTTTTATATATATATAGATTACGTTAAAAAATCCTAAAGATTTTGGTAAAGCGGTATGCCATGACCTTGCGGCATCCTTGCTATATAACATGAAGAAAAATTGGGATGATTGTCCCAGCAAGTTCGCAGAAATTAAACCAAACATGATCTGTATCTTGATCTCACTTCCAAATGATGTAACGTTAGCAGTGCGTTTCACGCGCTTATAACTTTTACGGTATGGTAGCCATCAGACAAATTTAATCTTAAAATGAAGGTATAGGTCTACCTGATAGCATAAGTAGCAGAACCTTGGACGTTTCTAACATTTTTGTTATTATTTCGTATAAACTAAATAAAAACTCCATGCGAATGTAACGTTAGCAGCCAGAAAATTGAGCATATGAAGAAAATTCTGCAATAAGGCGTTTTTGAAACAACTTCTGAAATGGAGGGTATGTTCAGAAACGCAGCATAAAGCGCAACAGCGGCAGTAAATATGTTTTTGATGATTGTGATGAGCGACGCTTAATGAAAAATTTGCGTTTATGAACGCTCTGCTTGTACTACAAAAGTAGGTTGCGCTTCAAACTGAGTTTCTGAACAAAGCCAGAGTGATCTTTTACTCAGGCGTCGATAAGTATGTACATATGTATACATACAAGTGGACTTATTGATTAGATATTTCAATTGTTTTTAGATTTTTTGAAATATTTTTTCTTTGTTTTGATTTTGTCTTTGACCATGAAATGGAACAACGAACTATCAACATAAAGCAAGCGCAAAATATGCCAACCTTCCTTATGCACATACATATATTGAAATGCACACACACGAGTAAATTTAATAAATTCGTAGGTACTTATGTATTAATGTCTTTATAAATCACTAATTTGTCGGTAGGTATGTACCTATGTAGTACATACATATGTACATTAGGCCGTCTCGCCTTATATGGACCAAAAAAAAAGTCCACCGTACGCCCCCCATATGATTTCTCTTTCGAAAACATTTCTGGAAAAAATTTTTATTTTTTTTTGGACGCCGCTAGATGTCGCTAAAATTAATTTTTTTCATATCCTCGGTAGTTATGGTCCGATGCCTAAGTTTGATATACCAATCTCTTTGGCGTGAGAGGAGGGTTTCCACTTTCTAATTGCAGTGAGTGGAACAGTCGCAACAATTGCCGCAACGAATGCACCACCCAGTGCAAAAACGGCAACAACACCAGCCGCAACAACAAGAACACATGCTAAAATCGCCCCTAGGTGCAACGCTGTCACAAGAACAGCTTCAACGACAGCAGCAGCAGAAGTCTCCGCAGAAGCAACGGCAACAAAAACAATCGCCGCAAAAAATTATTCGGCTTAAAATTTCAGTATGAGTCTCTTCAGAAAAAATCTTTGTAAAATGAACCTAAAAGACCACAGGAAGCTAAAAACTTATACTCCTCGGAATGTTAAACGTGATTTATTTTCCGTTCTACTGAATCGATTGAAATACTTCTTTTGCAGAAGATTAATATTTTTTGACGACGTTTAACATGCCGGCAAAAAAACGTTACATTAGGTGGTATAAACTAAGTACTGGGTGGAAGTGACCCCAATGGCGTACATAGGGTTAATACAAGATATGAAAAAACGAATTTAGCGACACCTAGCGGCGTCCAAAAATAAACAAAATTTTTTTCCAGAAATGTTTTCGAAAAAAAAATCATATGGGGGGGGGGCGTACGGCGAACTTTTTTTTTCTCGATACGCTCTAATGTACATACATATGTATAAGCAATACACATTTTGTTTTTGTACCACAACAGAACTCACTTCAATTCCGCATCCAATCCAATTAATTTGGATGTCAGCAATGCAGCTCTGGAGGATGGACTAAAAAGCGCATAATATAATATTGGTCGCACAGACATTATTATTTAGGTATTCATATGTATGTATGTACGTATGTGTGTATACTAAAAAAACTAAATTTTCTTCAATCACTTCTAGCGCTATATATTTTTAGCTCTTAACAGCAAGCTAAAGAATTTATAACTAAAAGTAATTTGTGCACCGTGGGCAAGTGATAACGTCTGCTGTTGGTAGTATATATGCAATGGTATATATACATACATACATACATACATATATGGAGGTCTGCGATCGCCCCAAAATTACTATGTACATACATGTGTGTTTATGAATGAGCGGCGATTAAGGGTTCAATTAGTTATACGTTAACTTTATTTCCATAACAGTAACAGTATCGGTATTAATTTGGTCGATTATTGGTACAGTAACAGTAAACAGCTGAACAGTGATCATAACCCAATAAAGGTGGTCATGCAACAGAGTCGCTCTTCTTCTTTTGGATTTTTAAGTTGCGAAATTATCATACTTGGTATTAACGCTAATTGTGTGTTCTCTTTTGATTGCTACGACCATATTATTATTGGGTCGTGACAGTGAACAACTGAAACAAACAATCGATCAGCTGGTTAGCGTTACGGCTGAAAACCAAAATTCATTTGGTTGTTACCGATAGCGTTACCGACTAGCGAATCACTAATCAAATACATTGTTTCCCATAAGGTTGGTTGATCAGCTGTTTTATAACGATACTGTTACTGCATAACTAATTTGAGCTTAAAAGTGCAGACATTGGTTACTTATCTGTAACCTTATAAAACAGCTGATTCAACCAACCTTACGACAGGCTGTGTTGCTAGTCATTGGTACCTTGCCGTAATTCTGTAGCTGTATCGTTAACTTACAGACCAATTGGATTTTGGTTAGCAACCCTAAATCCGTAAACAGCTGACACTTGTGAAAGCAGATATAGGAAGGTAGGCGCATAGACGAATTCAGAAACTTCTTTTTTTATTTACAAAGGTAGATTATAATATAAAAATCAAAGAGATTTAACATCATGGCCAATAGTAATGGGCGAGTCCCAAGCGAATTCAGATTTTAACAAGGAGAAATATTATTTTGACATAACAATCTCCCAATTACAATAACCAAATACATGGGAAATTTCTGATTTTGCCTATGCGCCTACCTTCCAAGATCTGCCTCGACAAGTGTCAGCTGTTTACAGATTTACGGCACCACTAACAGCTCACATGGATAGCGATAAATTTACAATAAGGTTAACGATACTGAAATACTTACAAGTCACCAATGTCTGAACCTTAAAACAGATAGTGAGATACATTTAATTGTGTTCGCTCGAAGCGATTACCTTCATATGTGGAGAGTTGAAATGGAGAGTTGCAAAAAACATATAGCGCCAGTTTTGAGAGGTTTTCCTTACATACGTACATACCAGGGTTGCGTGATTTTGATTTGACTGAATCACTAATCAAAAATATTTTCTGATTCTTGATTTAAAATATTTTCAAATCAAAGATAATTTTTACTTGTGATTCCTTTCAAAAAAGAATCAGAAATACCCTTTGATTCGTGATTCAAACTATTTTCAAATCAAAGATAAATTTTATTTGTGATTCGTTTCACAAAAGAATCAGAAATACCCTTTGATTCGTGATTCAAACTATTTTCAAATCAAAGATAAAATTGATTTGTGATTCATTTCTCAAAAGAATCAAAAATCTTTTTTGATTCTTGATTCAAGCTTGATTTCGAATCAAGATTCTTAATAAATTTTTGATTCGAATAAAATTTTTGATTCGAATCAAACTTTTCATTCGAATCAAACTTTTGAGAAATTAATCACAAATCAAATTTATCTCTGATTTGAAAATGGTTTGAATCACGAATCAAAGGGTATTTTTGATTCTTTTGAGAAATGAATCACAAATCAAATTTATCTTTGATTCGAAAATGGTTTGAATCACGAATCAAAGGGTATTTTTGATTCTTTTGAGAAATGAATCACAAATAAAAATTATCTTTGATTTGAAAATAGTTTGAATCACGAATCGAGTTGATTCTTTATTTGAAAGTTGATTTGAAATCAAATTTGATTCGAATCACGCAACGCTGGTACATACATATGTACATAAGTATACAAATATTTGGAGCATATGATTGAACAGCTCGCATATAAAAGTTTAAATTAAGTCATTCGAGACAAAGTTGTCAATAGTGCTAGAAAACGTAGATAGATAAAATGGCCTAGTAACTCGAACTAATAATAATAATATAATGGCGCTGATATAACTCTTCTCAATTCGAGGCGTGCTCCTTAATTTTTGTTTTTGCTACTAATTGGGTGTACCTACTGTTTTATAACGGCGAATGCATATATTTTGTGAGAAGCATTTTCATAGCAGAAATATCCTCGGGTGCCTCCTACTGCCGAGAGGGGTGATCGCTATTTCTGAAAACCCAATAATTGAGTTCTAATTAATTAGAGAACTTTTTTTGGTGTTTGTCCGGACTGTGGCTAGAACCCGAGACCGCTGGTATGTTATAGCAAGCGAGCACTCCACCCACTACACCACAGCGGATTGTTAGCCTGGGTTTTAGGTCACATAGCCGTAGGCCGACAGCCTTGCCGGGAAGCTAGCTAGAAATCTATTCAAAGCGACTAGAACCAGTACATAGCGGTACTAGTAGTGAAATGCATATCGTCGTACCATACGAAGACTGTCACTTTCAAAATTTCTTACAAATAATTTATTCGTAAGAAATTTTGAAAGTACTAGCTTTCGTATGGTACGACGATATATAATACTGAATAATTTAATCTAACTAGACACCGTATTTTCATATTTTTATGGTGATGGTGATCACTGGTTACAGCCATAATGCTCAAAACTAGCATAACCATCATCATCATCGACTTAATAATTTTCATGTATGTAAATGTTTTAACATCGCTGTAAATAGAAATACAAAAGTTACTCATACGCCCCAACATCATTGAAACGCGCTTGCATTATTATGCACGATTTTTGATGTGTAAACATCTTTGCTGTAGCTACGAGTGATTTCGAAAAACAGGTAAAGTTTACGCGTAAACGCAAATGACCTTTGTGTTAGTGCACTGCTGCGTCCGTGTGAATCGCTCGGCATTGTCAGTGGTAGGTAGGTAGATAGACATGTACTTAAAAATGCTTGCATGCATAGCCGTGCAAATGCAACGA
Organism: Urophora cardui; assembly: GCA_960531455.1. Classification (NCBI taxonomy): domain Eukaryota; kingdom Metazoa; phylum Arthropoda; class Insecta; order Diptera; family Tephritidae; genus Urophora; species Urophora cardui. The sequence goes on along the minus strand of OY482670.1, from coordinate 113,108,531 downwards.
AGCGAAGTGAAGTTGTTGTTGTTGTTGTTTTCTGCAACAATGCGACAAATAAGCAAAATAAAAAGGACCAACCTGTTTGAACATGTATGCAAATGTATGGATATGCATACCTACATCTACCTATCTAATTTTCTGTGCAATATTGGTATCAAATGAAAGGTTTTGAGCAGGACTTCGATATGAAGCTCTTTTCATTGTGACCTCTAGGCCGGGTCTGAAGATATGGGTCAAAAGGAGGACCCGGATGATCCTTGAATGTTTCTAAGCAATATTGGTATCGAATGAAAGGTTTTGAGCAGGCCTTCCTCAGGGAGCTTTATTCTTCATGGTTCCTAGGTCGGGTACGGAGATATGGGTCAATACGAGGACCCGGATGATCTTGCATGTTTCTGAGCAATATTTGTATCAAATGAAAGGTTCTGAGCGGGGATTCTACACGGACCTCTACTCTTTATGATTCCTATGTCGGGTCCCGAGATATGGGGCTATACGAGGACCTGGATGTCCTTGAATGTTTCTGAGCAATATTGATATCAAACGAAAGGCTTTGAGCATGGATTCTACAGGGAGCCCTATTCTTTATGATTCCTAGATCGGGTCCCGAGATATGGGTCAAAACGAGGACCCGGATGATCCTTGAATGTTTCTGAGCAATATTGGTATCAAAGGTGTTCAACAGGGCTTCTACATGGAGCTCTATTCTTTATGAGTCCTAGGTCGGGTCCCCAAATATGGGTCAAAATGTGACCCCGGATTAACCCGGAATGTTTCTGAGCAATATTGGTATCAAATGAAAGGTGTTGAGCAGGCCTTCTACACGGAGCTCTACTCTTTATGATTCCTAGGCCGGGTCTCCAGATATGGGTCAAACGTGGACTCGGATGATCTTGCATGTTTCTGAGCAATACAAAGCAAAACAACATACAAAATCAAAAGTCAAAAACCAAAACAAACAAAAACAACAAAATAGTAGCAGTCACAATGACAACAAAAAATTACAAAAACGATAGTCGCCTTTTAATCCATAGAAAACCAGGAAAAAAAGGAATAAGGAAAAGGGAATAAATATCCGATTTCAAAACTGTTTACACATCAATGTTCATGAATACCCGTTATTCACGCTTTAATTTTTTTTTTTAATTTTTAGTTAAATTCTCAAATAAATACATGAATTAAAATACTAATATTTGGCACAACACAAACAAATAAACGGCATAACGGAACACATATGTTAATCAGCTGTTTTCTATTTATTGCATTTCGTGCAACATCATCAAATATAAAAGTGAAAGTGGATGCGAAAATAAGATTCGGTGAGTAGATAAGTGAAGCAGATTGCCAAAATTATTTTAGTGAAAAATTATTTAAGTGCGAAGCAGAGAATAAAAAAAATAAAAACACCATGTCGAAACCACAATTATATTATGCGCTATTTAGTCCACCGGCGAGGGCCTGTATGCTAACAGCTGAATTAATTGGATTGGAATTGGAATTGAAGTAAGTCAAAGGTTTTTGTTTTGAAAGCATAAATGCATACATACATACATCCATATACATTTCACCTACTACATACAGTGGCTCACAGAAGTATTTTGCATAATACATTTATTAAGAAAACGTTAGAAATTCGCCTCTTTTTCGAAATCTTTTGGCTATTTTTTTAACATACATAATATTATAGCTGGAGCTTCATACCATACAAACCATTCATTAAAAAAATTAAACGCACTTCATCTTTCTTATAAAATTAAAAAAACAAACGTATTTTGCTTTTTGGTAATTTTGGTGAATAAATCAAGCTGTTTAATATTTTTTATGATACTCGTATCTATTCATTTTCGAAATGGCTTTCAAGTGTTTAGGGATGAACACTACTAAATTTTGGTAATTTACATTTGTATATATTAAGGGATATATGCATATTAGACTGAAAATGCTTTCGCACGTACATACATACATATGTGTGAATATAAAAACCTTCAATTACCGACAAATGCATTCATAAGTAACTAATTAACTTTAATTAAAAAGATTTGTAGATTATGCCGCAAAACAGCATCTAACATCGGATTACTTAGCGGTAAGTTATTTTAGTCGTTTATGTAAAACCAATAAAAACAAGTAAAAGCGCGGCTGTCTTCGGCCGTACCGAAGACTTTATACCTTTCATGAGTGGGGAAATGAAAAGTTACCTATGTATGTATGTACATAGCCTGATTAAGTTTAATTTATAATTTTAATTCTGTGGGTTATTTATGGAAAGATTTATTAGAAAAAATGGTGTCTTGGCTATTTAAATGGAGGAGTTATACACTCAAATGTCCATATCTGAACAATCGGTTGTAGGGGAGCTATAGGTTATAGTGGTCCGATCTTGACAATTTTCGGTAACCCCGTTTGGGCCCATATGGGTACAAATACTTAAAAATTTCACGCCGTTAGCTGTTAAAATGGAGAAGTTATACACCAAAATGTCCATATCTGAACAATCGGTTGTAGGGGAGCTATAGGTTATAGTGGTCCGATCCTAACAATTTTCGGCAATCCCATTTGGGTCCATATGGGTACAAATACTTCAAAATTTCAGGCCGTTAGCTGTTAAAATGGAGGAGTTATACACCAAAATGTGTATATCTGAATAATCGGATGTTGTGGAACTATATGTTATAGTGGTCCGATCTTGACAATTTTCGGTTACCTTGTTTGGGCCAAAATGGGCACGTCTACTTCAAAGTTTCATGTCCTTAGCTGTTTAAATGGGGAAGTTATGCACAAATTACATCCAAAAATTTCATGTATATCTGAATAATCGGTTGTTTTCTATATGTTATAGTGGTCCGATTCGGCCGGTTCCGACAAATGATCAGCTGCATATAACAACATACCTGTATTCCGAATTTCATTCAGATATCTCAAAAACTGAGGGACTAGTTTGCGTTCACACAGACGGACGGACGGACAGACGGACATGGCTTAATCGACTCAGCTCGTGATTCTGATCATATCGGTATATATTTTGGTGGGTCCCCCACGCTTCCTTTTGGTACTTTCGACAAAAATTTTTTGGCACTAAGTTATAATAGCATTTCATTCTCATGAAAGGTATAAAAAATTATTGATTTTTAGTGTAAATTATATTTTTGCAGATTAATCCGCAACATCAAATACCGGTTTTTATTGACGAGGACAATGATGTTTTTATTGACAGGTACGTACATATACATATGCATACATTCCTGCATAAATATATATACAGACCTGGGTAATATCAAGTACCAGTACGACTTGTGACAAGTACATTTTAAAAGAATTGTACTAGTACTAGTACTTGCATTCCCACATTTTCAAGTACTAGTACAAGTACAAGTACAAAGAATTGAAAAAGAATTGAATTTTTAGCAAATACTTCAAAGTAATTGAAAAGAATTGAATGTACTTGAAAAGAATTGAAAAATGTACTTGAACCGATTTTTCAATTCTTTCAAGTACTTTATATTTTGATCTTGAAGTAATGAGTCCGTACCAAGTACTTTCAGAATATTCATTCTTTTCAAGTACATTCAATTCTTTTCAATTACTTTGAAGTATTTGCTAAAAATTCAATTCTTTTTCAATTCTTTGTACTTGTACTAGGTCAATTCCATTGGGACGGGTGTGACCATGATACTCATAATTTTCGCTATAATTTTGAAATGGAAAGCTTGCATTTCAAAAAAAGGCCGTTATTCCCAGCAATGGGAAAGTTAAAAACGGTGGATAGCAGATACATATATACTTGAAGGACACCATTTCCGATCAGAGTGGTATTTAGAAAGCTGGAACGGGTGTGACCTTATATATTTGAACTTTCAAAAAATCCCACTTTGCATATAAATTTTGTAAAACTTTTCACAGAACGCAAATAAAAAATTTTGTCCAGCACGTTGTTCAAAGTCTTTTTGATTGTATAGCATACTTACTACTTTGAAATTCACGTTATTCTTGCGAAACCCCTGTTTAAAAAATTGGACGGGTGTGACCTCTCTATGTGACGGGTGTGACCCAGTACGAAAATTCAAAATTTTTGATGAACTAAAAGTTTTTATTGACTTCATTTATAACTCGTAATATCAGAAAAAGTAACATAACATTGTTTGCTCGCTATCATAAAACTTATTAAGTTTCTTTGTTTCAACTAGATATTGGAAACAGTCAACGGGTGTTTTCATAAAATATTCTCTAAACCAAAAGAACCTCTTCAATTTTCTCCTGAAATTAGGAAACACCCATTTTCCGTCCCTTTTTGAATAACTTTGCTGCAAAAATCAGAATTTTTGAGTTACAGTCTAAATGAACTGAAAACTCATTAAGAAAAATAAATGCAAATTTTTTATGAAGGTCGGTCAAACACAATTTTGGAACATATCAAATATTGCCCTCGCGACATATAGCATTTTTGCACTTATTGCGTGACCCATTGCCTTTAGCTTTTTTGGAAGGGCAGTATGTACAAAAGAAGAAAAGGGACACCTTCTCTGCTTTGGGAAGATCAGGTGAAGACCGACTCGTCCTGCCTAGATATTTCCAATTGGCAACACAAAACAGACACGACTGGTGCGCTTTTTTGGACTCGGCCAAAATCGTCTAGACCGTTAAGCGCGGATTAAAAAGAAGAAGAAGAATTATGTACAATACATAATATAATATGATACACTGGCTCTAACGAGTTTTAAGGTCGAACTTCTTTGCTAATTCGAAGCGTGCTCCTTAATTTGGGTTTTCCTACTAATTGGGTGTGCCTACAGTTTTATGCCGATTCCTAACGGTGAATGCGTTTTTGTGAGAAGCTTTTTCGTGACAGAATTACACTCAGAGGGTATGCCGTCCGCTACCGATAGGTGACCAATATTTTAAAAACCTAATAATTGACTTTTAATTAGAAAATTAATTAAATTAAATTTTGGTGTTGGGTCGGATGGGGGTTGAACCGACGACCAATGGTATGGCATGCGAGCACTTTACCCACTCCCCCACAGCTGCCACAATACAACACATATATTTTTGTATTATACTGGCTCTTCAGTATAATGTTCTGATGAATGAAAGTCATCATTGTCCTTATGCAATACGTGAGAAATACTTCCTGAAAGTCACGGTAAAGATAATCATGCGTAATTTTGACTCGCTGACCCCTCATATTGGGAAATTTACAAAACTTACCACAGAAAATTATGTGTCACCTGAGAGATATGTAGCACAACTGAAACATATATAACGTTCAGCGACGTATTCACATAATTGGGGGAGTGAGAACAATAATTCGAAAGGGGATGCGTAATTTTGACGCAGATTATCTTTTTAGGTTCAAGCTTCTTCCTCTGTTCGCGCTTTCTGTTTTTCGAATCCATTAAAAAATATATGTATACTTCGCGTTGGTGTGACGGGTGTGACCAAATATTTTTTAGAACTGAATACTAAACTACTCCGATAAATTTTAAGAAAATGTCACTAAGTATTTATCGCGACTACTTTGTTATTATTGTGGAGTTTCAGGAGGTTAAAATGTAAAGTACCAATATAATTAAACTTTTTCAATTTTTTCTGTGACGGGTGTGACCGAAAAATTTAGTATATTAAACACGTCATAAAACTGTTACTATAAAACGTATAATATCGAAACTTCACAGAAATGTAAAACAATGACCTAGTCTCTTCAGAGCGAACGGTTTTTATTAATATTGAGAATGGAAGAGTATAAAAATGTTAAATAAAGAGACACCTTGCAGAGAATGTGAACTGAATATTCAGTATAGACAAAGTTCAAAGTGTTGCCAAACTTATAAAAATTTACGTAAATCCAATTTTTTTTATTCACCCATAAAAAGCATCCTCTTGTGGATATTAACAAATTTAATTTAATTAAAAATAAGTGATTTCTAATTTTGCTGGATAGGGCCGTTTTAGGTGGAATTGACCACTAGTACTTGAATATTCTGAAAGTACTTGGTACGGACTCATTACTTCAAGATCAAAATATAAAGTATTTAAGTATGTAATAGTCCAATTACTACTCAGTATTACCCAGGTATGTATATATATATCGTTCACGATGTAAGATTGTTTGATAATTAACATGTATTTATTAGCTTCACCTGTATGCTCATATGTAAACATTGCATACTTTTATGCGAAAGCGAATAAAAGTTTTTGAGGGTGAGCTTTGTTTATTATTTTCTTTGTGCGCTTTGTTAGTAAAGCTGTAAAAGAGCTTGAAATCAATAATTTTGTCCTGTTCATATTCCATTCTTTTTTTTTGTTTGGGAATTTAAAATTTCAACTCAGCATTCACTCAAATGAAATACTAATACTGATTTCAGACAGAAAATTAATGAAGTACATTACATCTATAATTTAACAATAAATTTTTGTGTTTCACACACACTCAATTAACAAGGAGATGTCAATTTTCATAAAATAATTTGTTATTATTGACAACAAGTTTTGAATAAATAATCCCAGTAAACATTCGGGTCATAAAAGAGTCCGAAAGGAATCCTAAACTGGAGCATTCGCACTCATTATGAGCTCACTTTGGAGTCCGAAATATATGTATTTCTGTTGTTAAGGTGGTCCCCTGATATGAGCCTAATTTCATACATTTTATGAGCCTGAATATTTAGTAAAACCAAAAAAAAATTCTCTTGTTTTTGCATTTCCCTTCCCCTGACCCAATTCTCTTCATCCTCTCTCTCCCTTCATCACAGATTATTCTCCTCTTCTCTAATTGGTTGCGTTCAGAAGTCGCAACTGTTGAGCAAAACACCGAGCGGAAAGTGATATAATTTGCGCCTTCTGAAAGAGCTGATACAGACAAAAAACAAATTATTATTATAATTACCTATCCCCAACATAATCGGCAATAGCTTCGCTTCTTTGAAACATTTTTATTACATTCAAAACTTCGTAAATATAAAACCCCCCCCATGACCAAATCTAAGTTGCAATGATTTTGCAAAAATTTTCAAAATACAGTTTATAAATTTTGCATTGAATTTTGACTCAAGAAGAATTGGTAAAAGTTGCAAATACGTAAGTTCGGCACTTTGAATTGCACTTGGAGCTTTCCGAAATTACAAAGTTGTGTAGCATATGTTCGTTTGGCATTTTTAAAAAAATTGTACTGATAACAAAAAATGTTCATTTTGTGAAAACAGTGAGCAGTTTCAATTAACAAGTACTGTAAACAGTACACGGAAAGAAATTTGTATACTTGAATCAAGAAAAATGCTTTCTTGAACTCAATTTAGAAAATTTTTAGGGAAATAAGAAAAATTGACTTAATTATTACTGGAAATAAGAAATTGAGTTTTCCAAAAATGAGACAATTATTTTCTTATTCAAGAACACTAACAAAATCTATAGAAAAAAAATGTTGAAAAAAAAATGTTTAAATAAATAAGAACATCTTTTCTTAAATTTACTTAAATGAAGAAAATCTTTTTGCTAATATCAAGAAGAATTTAAGAAAATTGTGTTTCGACGAATTGGAACAACAAAATACAGCGAAAAAAAATGTAAAATGAATAAGAAAACGTTTTCTTGAGCGAAGTAAAATTTTTCTTGCTGAATTTGCATTTCCAAAGTTACATGTATTTTTTTTCACTTGCCATCCGCTTTGCACATTTCTAAATATTTTTGCAATTCTCAGATTGTTAGTGAAGCATTTGGTATAAGGAGTTCACTATTTGCATCATCATTTATATTAAAGAAAATGTTGTCATTTCAATAAACAAGTCCTAGGAAAATACTAGTTGACTAATTATGGTTTTCTAATCCCTCATGATTAGTTTTCATTTTCCTTATTTTTTACGTTTTTAATATTTTTAGAAAATATTTGCTTAATTTAATATTTAATATTTTCTTATGCCTCAGACACACATGTGGTATGAATATTAGAATATCAATATTATGATTTGGCTATGCTATGAAAATTTTCAATTAAACTACAATATGAGGGTGACACATATGTGGTATAGATCGCAATATTATTACTATACTACGATGTGTGTCTCTCGCATTACTTACTTAAGCTCGTATAAGAAAAGTTTTACTTGCAACAAAAAAATAATTTCTTAATTTATTTCAAAAAACAAGAAAAAACACTTACCCTAAGTAAATTATTTCTTATTTATTTAAAATCCAATTTCACTTGAAGCAAGAAAATTTTTACTTATTTATTTAAAATCCAATTTTCTTGGATTTTCTTGATATTAAGAAATTATTTTCTAAGTCAATGGAAATTATTTTCTAATCAAGTCTAATTTTTCTTGTCTCGGCATTGATTCTAGTAAAAAATTCTTTCCGTGTACTATTCAGGACCTGGTTAACTAGGTTTTGATGAATCATAATAGGGGTATTCGCTATCCCTAGCAAGATAGCAAGATAGCACGGATTGCAAATATCCTAGACCAAAATATGCTACACATCGAGAGCACCCCATTGCACAGTCGTAGGAAATTTTAAGAAGCAGCTTTTCTTTTTAGCCAAAGGGACGCGTTCATCACTCACTGTTTAATAAATAAATCATTTTATTTTAGTAAATTTAATAAATACACATAAAAAATAACATTTTAAGCAAAATTCGAATGATCAAATTGAAATTGAAATTAGCAATTGGCAAATGTCAGCTGACGCAGGGTCGCAATTAATTTCCTACACTTCATAGCAAATAAATATACATAGGTTTTGGTGTAGCATATTTTTGAGGTCTAGCATATTTTTGTGCGCCTGTATTTTGTTGTTGTGCGTTGTAAAACTTTGCAATCCGTGCAATCCGTGCTACGTGCTAGGGTTATGCTATGGATAGCGAATACCCCTAATGAGTTTCAAAAAAGTTAGAGAACATTTAAATTTATGGTGTATGGGTCTGGATATCTGTTTCAGCAAATATGTTTATCTTAGCGAAAAATGTATGCGAATGCAAACCAAAATTAAAACCCCCCCCCAAGGCTAATTCCTGCGCACGGCCCTGATCCAACGCCATAATATAGTGGAACATTCAACATTATATTGAACTTTAGTGATACTTTTATACCTACTTCCCATTTTTCGATTTACAATTATCATTTAAAAAAACAAGAAAAAAAATTATAAAAATTTTTCCTTATAGCTTAAACAGAATCAGCGTCGGACGAAATTTCGTCGGCCGCGGCGTTCTGTCAAATTACAAATACACGGCAGTATATGAGAATGAACAGAACGAAAACGCTGGCGAAAATCGCCCGGTGAAAATTCGTCAGAATAGAGACTTATTTCTAATTTGGACGCTATCGCCTGTCAAATAAATTATTTGGAACTTGATAAAAACATGTAATAAAACAAAAATATATGTTTTTTGATGTGGAAAAAATTGAAAATGTGTACAGAAGAGAAGAGTCAATTGAAGAAGTAAGGAAACATCGTAATTAAAAAAATATGCATATGGCAATTTCGCATTGATTCTGTTTTACTGGGCGAGGTTCGCAAACAAATGTCATCGCCGCACCACGCGAAAACATGTCCGGCGATTGGTTCTGTTTAAAGCTTAAGCTCACACATATTTGTGATTCATATCCGACTCCAAATTATGAGTGCTCTGAGAATGTTTGCTGGGATAATAAATTCATGCCAAAACTAATTGACGGTTGACACTGAAAATTTCAAAATTAAAAAAAAACGAACTTACCTCCCAGAGTTGTATTGGATTTTTATTCGATTAAAAACTCAATTAATTAGTAATGGATCCATTAAGAATTGAACTTCTGTATGGAAAATCGAGCTTCATTATTGACTTAATGAAGAAAATGTGGATAATTACTCCATTAACCGCCTGTGTGAAATCAGTATAATACGACCAGTAATGCTATTTTAAATGCTTATAACTAAGTAGTAGTAGAAAAACAGATTTTCAAATTTAATTCATGAAAAAATACTCCATACATATGTATGTAAGTATGTATGTAATTCTGGGTCTCGCGTCGTGTTCGACCCGCAACAAATTTGAGTTGTATTTTACCGAATACTGAAAAAATATATGGTACTCATTTCTATTTTGTACTTTTCCATTAATTAGTCACGCAATTATGTCCTATATGGTATCGAAGTATGGAAAGAACGATGATTTATATCCGAAGGATTTAAAAAAACGGGCACGTGTCGATCATATGCTGCATTTTGAGAATGGCGTACTATTTCAGGTCATCAAGGATATGGTGGTAAGTTTATATAGTTTTTTTTTTTGTGTTTATTAAACACCTTGGCTAAATAAAGGATTTTATGCAAGTGTAATGAGCTATTAATATGAATTTTCAGTGGAGCTTAATTGAACGTACTTTCCTATTCGTTACAGCGTCGCAACATTTATGGTGGCGAAGGTGATTTTAATCAAATAACTTTAGATCTCTGCGACAATGCGTATGGCTTTCTCGAGGCTTTTCTCAACGGTTATGCATTTTTCGCGCAAACTACCAAACCAACTATAGCCGATGTGTCCATTGATACGACTTTAGTAACACTTGATATGTTGATACCCGTCGATAAGAAGAAGTAAATGAAAAAGAAATAATCTTGTGTATACACATGCTAACAAAAATGCAATGAAAAATCACATTGCTTTTTCTTCTTTATCCAAGATTTCCCAAACTATGCGATTGGCTGGAGCGTATGAAATCGCTGTTGCCGTCGTATGAAGAGGTGAACATGAAAGGCGCTAAAATGTTGCATGATCGCATAAAAAATTGTATGCGAGAAAATACAGTGAAAGCGAATAGAAATACTGAATGCGATTAAGGTGAAAAGGAGATGGAAGTCCAACCCAGCAGACGTGCATGGTGGAAGATTTGTGGAATTAAATGAATTATAGGTTTCCATGTTCATTTCCTGTTGAATAATTTAAATAAAAATTTTAAGGAGGTAAGTGGAAAAGAAATTCAACAATTATTTACAGCGAAGGTTGAGTGTATTGTTGAATTTCTTTTCCACTTACCCCCAACAATTAAAAATTGAATTAAATAAATTTCCTGCTAAGCACTAAAAACTCTTTCAAGTTCAATAAAAATTATTAATTGCATACATACATATGTATGTACATACAAATCGGTAGTGTGTGGTGACGATATCGGTGTATGTATCTTGAACTGATCTCCCACCAAAAAATCTAAGCCTTATTTAAGAATTAAAATAGCAGATTTAAAGGCTTCCGAAATAAGGCCTGAAAATTATAAGGGTAGCAAATTTGTATGGCGTAAGGCTTAAAATAAGGCTTATCCGCCATGCAAAATAAGGCCTAGATAAGTATTATAGAGTTATGAGCAGCCAGAGTAAGTGCATAACAGAAGCAGCGCTGTCAGCGTTCTCCTTTTTTAGACCTGATTTCTCGACAATAAGCAAAACTTTTTTGCTGGGCTGTTAATGGGCCTTGGCCTACATACACACATACGCCCAGTGAGCTGAATGTCAAAGTCTCGTGACCGAAATGTCAAAAATGGAAGGACGAAATAATTTGACATTCAGCTCACACCAGCTTCTACCAACTGTAAACACGAATGCATGAATTGAATATGCAGAAGTAAACAAAGAAGAACAAGGAGACAGCTGATCTGACCAAAGAACGTAAATGTTGATCTGACGAACCTACCTGTTTAGTGGGCCTTTTTCCTACAGCGCATGTAATACAACAATAGTGGCCAAAGGGGCATTTATCAATCTGGTTTGTCAAGCAATGTAGATGTGTGAGTGTCGGGTGATTGTCGCCTGCTCGGCAATGCTCAATCACAAAGCAGCAATCGATATTTGCATTGAGAATACGTAGCGTGCGCACGTAAACATGTCATCATCGGATGACGATTTTTTGTTACTTGCAACTATAGCAGTTTTGTTAAATAATGAAAATAAAAAAAGAGAAACGAAGAAAAAAAGATTGTGGATGAGAAGTTTATACGAAAAACGTAAAAAGTTTAAACACGAACATCTTTTAAAGGAACTGAAAACATCATGTACAGAGGAATATAAAAATGTTTTGCGAATGGACGGTGATGCATTTGAGGAACTTTTGTGCATAATTAAGCCATTTATAACAAAAGAAAATACACGGATGCGAGAAGCAATAACACCGAGTACGCGATTGGCAACCACATTAAGATACTTAGCGACGGGAGAAAAATTTGAGGAGCTGAAGTTCTTAACACAAATTTCTCCCAGGTCCCTTGGGAGAATTGTTATTGAAACATGTGAGGCTATTATTTCATGCCTCTCAAATTATATTAAGGTAAGTACCTATGTACATACATTGAAACGAGTACAAAGTCTAGCTTGAGAAAAAAGGAATATTGGGACATATTAATAAAATCCAAGCAAATGCTTTTACTCAAAATTTAAGAAATTTGACATTAATTTGTATACAAATATATGAACCAAATTTCAAAATTTGAGTAAAAGGTCTGAAATTTTAAGCAAAAGCAAATGCTTGACATTTATTAATATGACCCATTATATACCCTGTTGTGCCTTTTGAAATTATTCCCTATTTTTGATATAACTGATAAACGCCCATAGTTAATTAATGGTTTTCACATTTTGTTGCTTTTTGAAATAGTTCCAATTTTATTCAATTAAAAATACATTCATGGGACATTCCAGCCAAAAGAGGAAAACGACATAAAATTTAAAATGCTACTAATCATTCCTATTTATTCAGTTACCTGTAACTAAATGTGTATATTTTCCTAATCTGGTAACAGAAATATAGAAAAATATGTAAAAACCCAAAATTTTTGTCCATAGAACTTTGACTTCACACCTAACTATTAAAAGTTACGGGGTTTGGTAGCAAGCATTTGCGTTTATTTGCACGGAATTGCGAGTCAACGTTCCCATTTGCCCTTCGAACATAATATCCTCAACGAATTTCTCACAAAGAATCCTTTGTTCAGGCTTCATTCTGTCTAGTTTAACCGCCCAAGAATTAGTTATTGCTGTTGTAGTCGACTTTTCTTTAGACGAAAACCGCTTGGCTGCGATTTCTACTAGAGTTTCAACAGCATCTGACTTCCTTTTTGCCGCCTTATTTACAGTTGTCTTCAATAGCTTCTGAAATGAAAAAAATAATATATATATAAATTTTTTGTATTTTGTACTGTTTTCAGGTGCCACAATCTGAATCTGAATGGAAAGCTATAGCGGATGGTTACAATGAAGCTTGGAACTTTCCAAATTGCATTGGCACAATAGATGGCAAGCACGTTGCTATCAAAAGACCACCTGACTCTGACTCACTTTACTATAACTACAAAAAATTTTATAGCATCGTTCTCATGGCAACTGTGAATGCCAATTACGAGTTCATAGTTGCAGATGTTGGCACAAATGAATGTGCATCAGATGGTGGCATAATAAAGAACACAGAATTCGGGAGGGCTATTTACAGCAAGTCTTTGCCAATTCCTAGTCCATCCCAGGTTCCAACGAGCGATAAAGTATTGCCATACGTTTTTATTGCTGACAATGCTTTTCAAATGCAAGAAAACCTCATAAACCCATATTCTGGCACCGATCTCACAAATAAAGAAAGAATATTCAACTACAGGTTGAGTAGAGCACGAAGAATTATTGAAAATGTGTTTGGAATACTCGTAGCACGATTTGGAGTTTTACAAACGACTATTCAATTGGCACCAGAAAAGGCACAAATAATTGTTTTGGCTTGCTGCTATCTGCATAACTTTTTACGCCATAAAAAATCGTATTCATTTGCGGATTTAGTTGACCAAGAGGATATAAAGTCTGGAAATGTGGTTGAGGGAGCATGGCGCAATTATCACACTGACCTTAATGCATTGAAAAGTACTCATATTAGAAATTCATCCAACAAAGCTGAAGAAGTTCGTGAAGCTTTCGCAGAGTATTTTTTCCACGAGGGTGCAGTTTCCTGGCAGCAAAAGTACATACACTAATACATACTACCACACTACAGATCGCAGCTGTAGATACAGTTATTGTATTGCACAACACTGTATATGGGCGAATCCAGAATGGCGAACGCGAAGTTCGTACGCATTCGAAGCTCAATAAAGTATACATAGTGTTAAATATTATTTTCCTTTTTTTTTTTCATTTTTGGAGAGCACTTGAGTAACGTTACAATCGGTTTCTAAGATATTAGCTTGGTGATGGCGAACGGGACAAATATGGAAGTAATTTTTAGGTGCTATTAGAAAAGTGCAAAACTCTGCAAATTTTAATGCAATATTACTAAATTAATGAATACCGATTAAAGTAGAATAATGTAGCTCGCCAGTGATGGTTTAAGCGTGAAAATATATGCATTCGTGCGATTTTTATAAGCTCAGGGAATAAATCGTAATGGGACTTGGCGAACGGGACATAATTTCCCAACCGGGACTATAACGATTAGTTAAAGCAAATTTTTCATTTGTGTTTATAAAATTGCTGTACACGGTAAAGGGGTTCATCTGATGAAGAATATTTTGCTTCTCCTAGTGTGGTTAATGCAATTATTATCACAAAAGAATTTAGAAAACATCCAATTACACTAAAAATATATCAATTTGGTGAATTTCATCATTTATATAATGATTTAAGAAAATATCCAGCTAAATTTCTTTAAAAAAACCATTAAAAAACACGATTTCACGCTAAAAAGTAAACATCAACAATGCAAACAAGCGCGCAAAACGCTTTGAAACTGTTTTTCTCGCACTCATCGGCTTTGCTCTCTGCTCTTGTCGGCGTTCACTGTGTTATGCACAAGCTTACTTGTATTGACTTGTATGTAACCAGTTTTATCGCACTGACAATCTTTATCGCATTGACAATCTCGGCTCGGCTTTCAGCGCCCACTCTGTTCGTCTGCCTGATAGAGGCAGACAGAGAAAAGCTGCTGGAAAAAATAAGCGAATACAACTATTGTGCAGCTTTATGTATGTGTGCGTTGCTTGGCCAATTAAAAATGGTCGTTTGGCAATTCAGATAGCAAGAAGACCAACAACAAAATGTATTGCAGGGTTGCTTTTCCGAACTGCGACAAACTTATTGATCAACTTTGAATTTACCTACCTTGTCCTTTGATGAGCATGAAGTGCCAATGTCGTTTAAAAACTGCAGCTCGTTATAATAAAACAAATTGGGCTCGAGCGGATCTTCGGAGCCAGCTCCGCTTCTGCTGCATTCATCCAATCTTTGCTTTTCGCGGCGAAAATTAGTGCGCAAGATGTTGATTTTTCTTTTCACGTCTTCTATCGTTGCATTGGGGTATCTTTCTCTATACAATTTGAGCAGGATCTCGTATTGTTCACATTTTTCTTGACGGTTGTTATATGATTCTAAGTTTGTATTCCACAAAGATGGCAAGCTTTTGTACATTTCAATAAACTGCATCGTAAAATATCTTTCTTCCGCGTACTTATCCATGTTATGATCTCACTAAATGTTATGGGGCAACTAACAATCTGGATTGTCAAGCAGTGTATATGAATGTGTGAGTGTTGACTCAACACTTTTGCCGAGTTCCCGTGGCAGTGATCCAGATCGGGATAAGAAGTTTGCATGCAAATGCAACAAGAATTTTGTGATCCTGGTGTTTATCTGTATCAATTTCGGATCCGTATAGATTGTAATAGATTTTTTTGATCCATATAAATACCAGGATCACCAAATTGTTGTTGCATTTGCTTGCAAAATTTGTATCCGGATCTGGATCACTGCCACGGGAACTCGCCTTTTGTGTTTGCCAGGCAACACTCAATCAAAAAGCGGCAATCGCCATTTGTATTGTCCGCGTCCAAATACACCAACTCTGCCGTGCGATTATCGAGCGAATCTCTTTTGTGCCGCTGTACTGTCTTTCGTTTGTTCCAAGACCACTCTATACAGGTCGTCTTATGTGAAGGGGAATAGGTGATTACAGTTAGACGGCCGTTTTCACAAATGTCAAAAGCAGAGAAAATGCCAGCGAACACACAAGCTATTTTCACGAAAAACACGTGCAAGAATGCAAAGTCAAAACAAAAGACGATAGTTTGACGTAAGATGCAAATACGATGAAGAAGAGCTACTCTCCCTTGCATGAACCTTCTATAGTTAGCTTATGTATTTGTTCAAAGACATCAACTCATCGCTAGGTAAACTTTTGTTCATTATGTTTTGTTCTGGCATTCTTCGAACGCTCTGATTGGTCACTGGCGATAAGAATGACAGCACAAAGCGTGTTGTCCGAGCACCGACGACTTGGTGCCCCCCTCCTTTCCTCGAGCCTTCTCGCATGCGGACGTAAACATAGCAAAACTTGTTTACATTCGATTTCAGCTGGTATTCTCTGTGTACTACGTACAGCTGTGTATAAATACCCTGCAGCGAAAACGTGAACTGGTATGCAAGTAACTATGTAACTGATCAACTGGTAGGAGACGGAAAAAAACATACCAGTTTGCTTTCTATTAGTTGTTCAGCTGGTATGCAAAAAAAAAAATAAAATCGATGTTTCCTCCGTTCGTTGATTTCACTACGGCTTTGCATATTTCTACAATTCTCAAACGATTAGTGAAGCACTTGGCATAAAGAGTTTATTATGTTCATCTTCACTTATACGAAATGAAATGTTGCCCTTTGTCTGAATAAGTCATAGGAAAATACTAGCTGACTACTTATGTTTTCCGATCCCCCATGTTTTTTCATTTTTATTTACATATTTATTTCACTTATTAAATATTTTTTACATTTTTATAAAAAAAAAAAATTAATTAAAAAAAAACTTTAGTCACCTGACTCCGACGTGATTCGAACTCGCGACCTGCTCTATTCGAAGCCAGACGCCTTTCCAGTGCGCCATCGCATTACTTGTGTTGAGCATGTCAAAAGCTGCAATTAAACTGTATTTACTTCAACTGTATATGTGAACTAACATTTTTTTGGCATGTGTTCGACTGGTATTTAACTTGTATGAGCTTATGTAGAGGATCATAATTGCTTTTTCGTAGGACATTAACACATGAAAAATACAAGATGTTTACATGGGAAATGTACATTCGGGCAAGTAGATGACTGTTTACGGTATACTGGTATAATTCTAGTTTGCAACTGGTTATTTTCGCTGCAGGGTATCTACATACATAAGTACATCTCACACTGGAAAACACCCATTCAATATATGAATACACACGTTTTCGCCTAAAAGTATATGATGTTTACATACAAACACAGGTGAAGCTTATAAAAGTATACGCGTTTTTAAATAAAAGGATTCTCTCAGTCGATGTATTTTGACCATGGTCATTTTCATCAGTTTTTAACCGGCTGTTGTCGCTTTGCTTTGCTTGCTTTAAGCTCTTGCCAGACGATGCAATGAAAGTGCTTTCCGAAAGTGTCAAATCATTGAAAGAACTTTCATGAGCATCCACACGACGCAATGAAAGTGCTTTCAGAAAGCACTTTTTACCTCCACTTTCCGAAAACTTTCAGGAATTACTTTTCGTTTGTCCACACGGTGAAAGGGAAATGAGTTTTTGAAAGTACTTTCTGGTAGCTGTCAAATTAAATTCAAACAGCTGTGAGAGCAAGACAGATGTAGCAGAGCAAACAGCTTGTTGTGTGACTCACACAGTGTGAGAGCAAACAGCTGTGCGTGGAATGGTGATGGTGGGGACTTTTGTGTTTTTTGTGTTCGTATGAAAAATATAACGTGATAATTAATTATTTTAATAATTGTATTTTGTTTATACATATGTATTTTTATAAAGAAAACATTTACATGCCGGTTCGATCATTTAGACAACACTCGTATCAGTTAGCAACTTTCAGAAAGTAAAACACTTTCAGATGTAACAATTGAAAGTGAAAAGTATTTCTGAAAAGTATTTTTCTCGCAGCTAGACGATGAAAGTTTTTCGTAAGAAAGTAATTGCTGAAATTTCGGAAAACACTTTCAGAAAGTACTTATTTGGTGGCTACACGAGAAAATTTTACTTTTTCACTTTCTGAAAGCACTTTCATTGCATCGTCTGGCAGGAGCTTTAGTTCATAGTACAGCAAAATTATGAGAGAATTTGTGTCGGAGAGCGCAGACCGATTTGAGCTACATTGGCTAAAATATGTGTGATATTCCTCATTTGCCACTTTTGCCGGTCTATGCTCTAGTTTCGAATCTACATTGGAACTTTGCACTGTGTTAGAATAAAATAATTCAGAAGGCATAGTTTTAGGCACAAATCTTTTAATTTTAATACTATTTTTGTAAAATACTATAAAAAAAAAGTGCCACGCCGAATAAAACACTACTTCCATCGTTTGGTCACGTACTTCGTGTTCATGTGATGTGTTCGTGCATTTGTGCGTTCGGGCGACGTGCATGCGTGCGTGCGTGTCTGTGCGTTTAGGTATGCATTGATAAAACCTTCGTGACATTTCCCTGCAAAAAAATTTGCGATTAATGCCGAAAGAGATTTGTCCCGGATTGTTGCCGTACGGTATAAATGTAGACTAATTGTTCCTTAACGGGTATAAGTTTAGGTTCGGGATGAAAGCGATTAATCTACATTTGTACCCGTTCGGTACGTTAGTATTTAATCTACATTGGTACCCGTTCGGATATACAAATTGAACCATTATTCGCTTCATAGGATATGCTCGAACAAATGCGACCAATTCACTCCATATAAAGCGATGTAAAATTGTATTAGTCGCATGCTTCCTTGCGGTTGATCCCAGACACTTCCCGGATTAATCACATTTTTTGCAGGGTAGCTGCAGCAACAATAACATACATACATATTTGCTTGATTATATTTCATTGTCTGTTAAATTGCGCTGAATAGGAATAAAAGTGAAGTTTCTCTCCACTTAAAGAAATATCATCCTTGTTATTTCAGTGCGAAAGCATTTTTGTTCGAATTATTGCTTGGGGACGATGTTATTGTACAGTTTTTGACGTTGCTGTCGTATGGCTCCGTTAGAATAATTAGATACTTGGCCAGCCTTGCACTACACCTAACTGTTTCCAAAATACATTATGTGTTGCATGAAGTCATGTTATTTACTTTACCTAACCTACAAAAGTTGTATTTTACTCTTACTAAATGAACTACAAATTTTATGCTAATTCATAATATTTATATTATTAAAAAATATATTTAAACATTATTTTAAATAAGCATAGTATGTATATATTTACAAATCAAATTAAAAGAAATACGAGTATGTGCTTAAATAAATTACGTAGCATATATGTATGTATGTATGTATGTATGTATGTACATAAATGTACGAAAGTATGTTTTTAAATGCTGCGATATTAGTTAAGTAAGCTTAAAACAAATATGTATGTATAAATATCTACAACACTAGTAAATTCAGTGAATACATAGAAATATTGCAACTCAAAATTTAGTAGTATGTCGTAATTGTATTTATGTATATTACTGTGCTGCTGCTGCTGCTGCTGAAACTCGATTGCACATTTTCTTTCGAATTTGCCTTAATACATAAAAGCTAACTTACGAATATTTACCCAATAAACACAACGGATTCGCATCGTTGGCGATTCGAGATTTATGCCCATTGGCGAATACATTCTAGAAAATCTTCTTCTGCGAATCCACCTCGAATTCGCCACGATATCATCTGACCTTTTCAATCTCTTGAGTAGAGTTTTAAATGGTAAATTAAAGCCCAACAGGGAATTTCTTCGTGTAAAGCAAGATTTAATAAAATTAATAAATGCTATTGCGATAATTGATTTTTCTCGAGTCCATCTCGAACTCGATACGAGTCCGAAAAATTACATTCACCTTAGCGAATTCTTCTCGAATTCGCCACGATGTCATCCTCGCTTTTGTGTTTATTGGGTAATTATATTTATACATATGTATATGTCTATGTCTGTATGTAGTACAAAAGTTACATTTTAGGCTTTTAATATCAGGTATATATGCTCGTATTTATTTACTTATATGCTTTTTTGCTTCTCAAAATATATATATATATACATACATGTTTTTTATAATTTTTATTTCTACTATTTATAAAAGATTTGGCGCATATTTAATAGCGTTCTATTAGTTAGTAATATCAGTTCAGCATTTACGGTTTTAGCCTATCTGGAGTTTTATATGTCGTAATGGCTAATTTTAAAACAAGTGTGTTCGCGATAATGCAGAAAAGGGTTCAGTTTTTGTTGCTGTTGTAACGCAGCTACAACACTCGCATTGAATGCTGAAGCGATCCGGACTTAAATCTGACTTAGTACATTCACTCCTATTGCACTTCTTAGAGCTTCTGGGGGAGTGTTATTGCTCTTAAAACTACATCAATAAACAACATAGAGTGACCGTCTAAGTAAGCTGTATCGTCAAATATTTGGTTTTTTTTTTATTTATTGAAATAAAAAAGAAAATTATTCGTTTCAGCCAAGACAATTGCATACATATATACATATGTACATCCATGGTGTTTGTAGTAGAACTGCTGATTTATTTTAGATTTTTTTTTTTTTATTTTTTTGAAAGCGCACTATTAAATACATATATTTATAAATAGGATTTCTCACAAAATTTTGTTTTCGTTTTTTTGCCAATCACAGCGCTTCTATGCATACCTATCTATCTGCGTATTCTTTATTTTATATGCGCATACATATTTATGTGTATAATAATAATAATAATAATTTTTTATAAGATTATTACAAAATATATACAGTTTTATATTAGCCGTTTTCGATTCACAATTTCTCTGCTCGCTATAAATTTCTATCTGTCAAATTTATATGTGAATGGTAGCGAGCAGAGGGAAATTTTTATCGACCAGCTAGCGAGTATGTCTACTACTCATTATGGGTTCGAACATTTTTGTTCGATCCGACCTCGCTTGTTCGATGGCGAATCGAAAACGCCAATTGATTTATAATTTTTGACAATACATAGAGTTTATACATACATATGTACATATTTATATACATGTTTTACACACTACAATGATCCACATCATCTACATAGCAACAAATCTTTACTTCCAAAAGTTAAAGTTACAGCAAAATACTTATTCAATTAATTAAAATTACAATTAAAAGTTATTTATAATATACATGCATGCGTGGTGTGTATTTCTGTAGTGACAAGTCATAATCACTTAAGTCGTAAACTATGTATGTTTTGAGATACTTACATGATTTTCACATCCTCTTATTGGACTATGTTGAAGTAAGTTTTTTTTTTTTAATTTCTTTGATTCTTAACATTCTCAGCATGCGATAATAGCCTATTTTTAAATTCAACTTTGATACCAAATAAATTGTTCAGCTACTCAAATATATATCTTAAGTTATTATTGATCATCTTGATAAAACCGAATTGTATAAACATGTCTCATTAAATATGTAGGTATATTTTGACTATCATTTATGTACGTCTTGAGATAAGGTATCATAAAAACATAAGTAGGTACTTACATAGATAACTCTACTCGCTCTTAGATCGACTTATGCGATTATTGTTTGTAAACACAGATACACACATACGCTAATATTCACCACACCGACATCTCAGGCCACATCATAGTCGAAATTGACACCATACCATAAACCAACTCAATCGAAAGTAGTCCAATTATTCATGCCACCAGCACCACCACCACCACCACCACTTACCAACTTACCATTCGCCACCGTTGTTGTTGTTGCTATTTTCGACGTTGTTGTCAACGTTGGTGTCGCTGTGGTGGTTAAGGTAAATTGATCCAGACCATATTTGCGTAGCAATTCAAAATCATCATCTAGCGCTGGCATTGGTGGTGGCTTACTGGTGGGCAACGGTGGTGGTCGCATAGCGTTGGCGGATTGTAAATGCGCTGCAGCAGCATGTATTGACGGCGTTTGTGGTTGCGCGCGCATCGCTGCCGATCGTAAATGCTGTGGTGTATGGTATGGATATAATGGATTGCTTATGCTATTCGAAAAGTTGTTCATCATGTTCGTATTGGCGGGCAGCGTTGTTGATTTTAAGCCATTTGCCGTTATTGAGTTTGTTTTTGTTTTTGTTGTTGTTGTTGTTGTTGAAATTGCATTGAATCCACCACCGCTGTTGCGTAACGGTAATGGTCGTGCATTCTGATTTAATGGATCGAAATCCTCCAAATCGAAACTCGTATTATTACCACTATTATCGTCCAGTGATATTAAATCGTTTAAGGTGTCATCTTGCGAAGATGTGGACGCAGATGTTACAACCGTCGAGTATGAATTATCAGCTGATACAGTTAGATGGTGTGGCTGGAGTGAGCGCAGAGACTGTGGGGAGAAAATATGTTATGTTAATAAGCAGTTACACTACGCATATTTATGTATATAAGTAATAGAACTGCTTCTTCTTCATCTTTGGATAAATGGCAAGAAAACGAAAAGAGCTAGTGAGTGAGAAAAATAGCTTAGATACATTTTTATTAAGAGGAAGTGTTGTTAAAAATAATCTTATGTTTAGAAAAGGCAACTGTGATGAAATTAATATGATGAATTTGATGAAAATAATGCAGTTTCTATCGCTAACTAGATAGAAATTTAATAGTTAGGTTGGCTTGGCGCGGCATCGACATATTTCAGTGAATAAAAATTCAGAGGCTGCATTGCTGCCGAAAAAGTATTTATGTATATCGACGTAAACCTTTTCAAGAGGAGAATAACTTGACCCCCATTGAGCAGAATCGAATAGCGCTAACGCTCCACTTGCCCCCTTATATACGCTCATGTCGCATAGCCATTCAAGTAGATTTAATATATTTATAGTTCAGTAAATTAAATGCTAATATTTAACATTGAATGTACTAAATAAATATTTTGATAGCCCAGTACTACCCACATAGCATTTGGAAGATTGTTTTATGAAAACTGACTGCGCCGAGTCTTTTTCGATCCCCTTTGATGATCAAAAACTGATTAATCACCTCTGCGATTAGAATAAGACTCGAAAATGAGTCACACCAGCGATTGAAAAGTAATTTTATTTTTTGTCATATAAAAATCACCTAACTGAGCCTTTTTCGATCGCCTTTGCTGATTGGATCATGCTAAAGATAGAAATTAGAGCTTACGATTTCTCGAGTTCGAGCGAGACGAGATTTCTCGCGAGACTCGACGTCTCGCAAGATTCTCGAATCTCGAAAATCTCGAAAGGCTCGCGAGCTTCTCGACATTCAACTACATCGCAGAAATAGCGGTATAAGCGTACTATGCTGTTTTATAGCATGTTCTGATTTTATGTATTTACTCACATGTGTATTCTGCATAATAATTCAACCATTTTCAGGTGTATTTCAAAAAAAAAATTCAAATTTGTTTCCGGAATTTTGAAGCGAAATACAATTAAAATTTCGTAGTATTAATTGTTTTCTTTCCAATGACATACAAGACATTTTTGATATTCATATTTTTTTTCACAATACACATAATGTGTTATCGAAAAATCCCAGAAACGAGATTTAATCGAGTACCCGAGTCTCGGTTGTCTCGATCCTCGAATTTCTCGACACTGCTCGAGATCGAATCGTAAGCCCTAATAGAAATGTGACGATTATTTTGCTTTTTTGGAAAAAAATGAAATATTCCTTAGCAAGACTAGTACATGAAGCTATAATTTTTCAAAAAAAAAAAAAAATTCAGAGAATTTTATATTAGATTTCGGTATTGATGGTTCCGAATGTTGTAGAACAGGAACATATGGATGTATGTCTTCCGTGTTGCGGTATATGAGAGTGCCAAAATGCGCATATGCATTTTCATAGGAATTCATATATGGATTGAAATTTTTATATCTTAAACTCCTTATTTGCTTAATATTATTGAAGGCTAAAAATCTGTTCAAAAGTTCCAACCAATATGGACTGAGGGTGACCGTGGAAGTTCTTTTTGCGATATTGGTAAAGGTAAGGCTAAGGGTAGAACATGTAAAAGGATAGAAGATTGGAAAGAAATGCGGTTGTAAATTGACCCAAAAATGATAGGAAAAAGAGTAGAAAAGTATTAGAAAATGGTTAGAAATTGATCAGAAAGTTACTGAAAAACGACCCAAAAAAGATTCGAAACTGACCCTAAAAAGATTCAAAAACGATCAGAAAACGATTCAAAATGACCAAAATAAGATTCAAAATCGAAAAAAATAAAATCGAAAGGGACTCGAAAATGATTAAAATACGATTAAAATAACACTCGAAAATGACTCCAAGAAGAGTTGGACGTAGGGTACCATTTTCTACAGACGAGAGGCTCTTTTATGATCAGAAAATGGGCGCATTTTCCATTATTTTAAACGTGCATAGGGATCGAAAAGACTGGAATATGATCAAAAAATTCATAAAATGCTATGTGGGTAATACTACAAAATAAAATTGTATCCTTTAAATTTTTTGTTGTCTAAAATTCCTACAAGGGTATACATTAGATGCGTTTTTTTAGATACTCCCTCGGGCACCAGAATATGAAAATAGGGTTTTTTTCATACATAAGTCTAAACTTACCTAGAAATTCTTGAAAATGGTGGCTGTAGTAGCCCTATCAGTTAAATTTTTTAGTTTACTTACTCTACAACACCATATACCCAATAAATACAAAAGCGAGGATGATATCGTGGCAAATTCGAGATGAATTCGCGGAGGTGAATATTATTTTTCGGATTCGTATCGAGTTCGAGATGGACTCGAGAAATATCAATTATCGCAATAGCATTTATTAATTTTGTTGGATCTTGCTTTACACGAAGAAATTCCCTGTTGGGCTTTAATTTACTCTTTAAAACTCCACTCAAGAAATTTAAAAGTTCGGATGATATCGTGGGGAATTCGAGACGGATTCGCAAAAGAAGATTTTCTAGAATGTATTCGCCAATGAGCCCAAATCTCGAATCGCCAACGATCCGAGAACATACAAATGCGTGAATCGCTAATGAGAGGTGACTGGCCTGGGAATTCGGATTCGCCGATCTATCGTCGCGAAGTATTGCCGCGATAATATAATCAGAGAAGCGAACTCGTCTCGAACTCGAGGCAAATCCGTTGTGTTTATTGGGTATTTACATATGTATGTGTAGAGTTGCATGTAAATAACACTTTTACTCTAACTCTGACTTCACATATGCAAAAACATTCATACATATACCGTGCGTCAGCTAGCAATTTAATGCTATGCATAAAAAAGCACACCAAGATATTAAATTTCAGATAACCTTGAAAATCTTATAAACCAAGATTTATTTAACAAAATTAAAAATGCTGTTGCGAAAATGGAAAGTCGTCTCGAACTCGACACGAGTATGAAAAATAACATTCATCTCCGCGAATTCATCTCGAATTCGCTACAACATCATCATCGCTTTTGTGTTTATTGGATATTTTTTTAAATTATATGATAATGGGTACGTTCATGAAAATGTATAATTGCAGCAGTACAGCAACCCCGTTGCTTATTTTGCACTTGCCTGCTGATACTCAGCTGATGTATTGCTATAACAGCATTATTAAAAGTATTTGCAATTAATTTCTGTTATTAAAATTACATTATTGCATATTCCATTAAATATATAGCAATCATGCTTACCCTTCTCTTTCCATTTTTTTAAAGCAAAAATTGCAGACACAAATTTTCTGTTGCGGATTATTCAAGCAAACTGCACGGTTGATGTGTCAAACGAACGTTTGACTTTTGCAGGTGTTGCCACAAACACGCGAAGAACGTGATACTTGCAACACTGCGGTTCTGATTGCCGCCGCGAACGTACCCAATATTTTTAAATGAAAAATACTTGAATGCAAATTTAAAGCTAAGCAGAAATGTATAGAAAATAAAGAAGGAACAAGCAAAAACAATAAGGTGGGAAATGTTAACGGGTAAGTAGTAACGATATGAATTACAAATATGTATGTTCCCAAACACCAATACATATAATCCGAGATACGGCAAAACAAATATATCCCCTCATCTGTTATCAATGGTCGGTGGTAACTGAGAGATAATATAATATTAACACATTAGCTAAAAAGGCCTAAGAACGGTAATAAATATTTAAAACAAGAACTAAAATTTTCGGAAATTTGGATGCGTTCTTTGTACAAAGATTTTGTCCGAGGAGACACTTAGTGAAATTTTACGGCAAATAATTCAACATTTTAACCCTCTATCGACCTTAAAAATAATTTTTTTTTGTACTTTTTAAAAGAGGGATCAAAACGACCTCTTCGTGGAGGTGTTAGAGGGTTAAAGTATTTTACGAAATTATCCTTTATTTAAAAATCAAGCTAAAAACAGTGTGCCCCAGATTTATGTAGGCATGCTATGATTTTTATACTCTCCTCATTGTGCATATGTATGTGTTAATTTGCATATGATCTGTCAGTTACCACTGTCCATTGATAAATAACAGATGAGATAATATATGTATGTATGTACTTGTACTGCCATATCTTAGACCAATACATATAGTAGTTAGCAATGAAAATGAAATGAAATTAGCATTCTTTCTTTTGACTTAAATCTATCAACATTTTTATACAGCGCGGACTCGATCACTGCTTGTGTGTACATTCGCAATGTACAACAAACTTATGTATATATGTATATACATACATTCATCCATACATTATGTACTATATACAATGTGAAAATCGGTAGGTAGCATAAGACGTTTCTATGACGAAATCTAACTTTGACGCTTTTTTTGTTTTATTTCTTTGTTTGTGTACCTCTTTTTTCTGACGTGGCGCTGGCACGGGTGTTGTCTCCGCCGATGCTACAATTTTGTTTGTTTTCGTTGAATCATTCTCGCACGAGCGCGCCTGTTGGAAAAATGATGACGAGGCAGCCGATACAAATGAGCCACCACTAGATTCGAATGAAGATGCCGATGCTGATGCATTTGAATTGTTCGATGATGATGATGAATTACGCAGCGCATCATGCTGTAGTAGATTGCGTTCTGCATAATCTTGCCAACAGTTGTGCTCTAAGCGTTGTATACCTGCGTGCACAGCAGCAGCGGCCATTGCAATTGCATTGGTGCTACCAAAACCGGTGCCACTACTACTGGCACCTCCGCTAGTTGGCGCTATCTGTGTTGTTTCGCGTGCGCATACACCATCAACCGTTGTCGGACTGCCGCCAGTACATTGACGTCGCGGCGGTATTGGCGGCGATTGCATATCGGGTGGATTATCATAAATTGAAGCGGTCATCACGATTTTATTGTGGTTGGGGGTCGATGAGCGTGGCGGTTTTTCGGTTTGTGGCATCACCGTCGTATTTGTTGCTTGTTGTTGTTGCTGCTGCTGCTGCTGCGGCTCACCCTTCTCACTTGGTTTTGGTGCCGGCGGTGGCTTCATATCCACATATGGATGCAATGTAAGCGCAGTATGTTGGCGCCGCACTTGTGGATGATTATAATATGAAACTGGCGTATTAATTGCATGCGTTGAATTTGTTGTTGGCGTCGTGGTGGTGGTGGTGGTGGTGGTTAATGTTTGCAATAGATGGGGGGCTGGTGGTGGTGGACGCGCCGGTGGTGGGCCACCAGTGCGTGTGGCTGTCAACCTTTGATGATGATAATATTGTTGTTGTTGTGATGTTTGATTATTATTATTGTTGTTGTTATTGTTGCCATTTAATTGATTACTTTTGTGTTGTTGATTATGGTGCTGCTGCTTATGATTGTTATTGTGGTGGTAGTTATTGTAGTGGTGATGTTGTTGTGGTGGCGGATGATTTTGATGATTCGAATCTAAGCTTACGCTGGGCTTGAGCTGGTTGTTTTTTTTTTAATTTTTATTTTTTTCATTTAATATTTTTATTGATTTAAATTTTAATTTTTATTTCATTCAATATTTTTATTGATTTAATTTTATTAAATTTTAATTTTCAATTTCATATTTAATTAATATTTAAGTTTCAGTTTCAAGACCAAGTTCAAGTTCGATTTCAATTGCAATTTCAAAAAAGATTTTCAAGCACAACACGTTTTTTTCATGGTTGTGAGAAGATGGTTTAGATGTTTAAATGATTTGCCAATTTTCAATTTCCCATATCGTTTTTCGTTTTTTGTGGCATTTGATTTGGCGATCGTTTGTGTTTTATGAGTACAAATCAAACAGCAACATAGAGCAATGTGTGTGTGTGCAACAGAAATATGCGAGTACACCAAAAAATATGAAAAATATAAAGAAAAAAGAACAAAACAAAACCGATAAGAACGCAACGAGAACAATAAATATACAGAGACAAACACATATAGACAAGTACAAAAGCAAATACATACATATGTATATTGATAAATATGTATACATACATACATATGCACATGTAGTACTTATAAATAAAAAAAATATTGCTAAATATAAATTTAATTAAATCAAATTAAAAATACAATACACAAACAAGAGCCTAGTCAAATCCGAAACATTTTAAAATTTAAATGTAATTCCAGTTATAATATCTGTTAATCAGGATAAGCTGATTTCTATTAGATAATAATTTACTACAACAGTCGAGCTGCACCTAAATCGCTTAAATCGTTGAGAACTACTGAAGACATGTTAACATAAAGGTCATGAGAGATTGAGTAGGACACACGTTGTGTGCACTAAAATTACTTATTTAACAATAGAGATGAAGAGGAGGCGGAAACTGTGAAACGTCAAGAGTGGAAATGACATTTATGTTATTATTTTGATGACTTCGATGATCCATAGTAGTTAAGATTTTCGTGTAACATTTTAACCCTCAAGGTGCCTGTTTTAACGAACTTTCATTAAAGTTGTTTTGTCAACGGGTCAAAATGTCCGACTTCTTGCGTGTTAGAAAGCTCTCACAAAAATGTTATTCATCAATTCTACTGTAGAAGTCTGAGAACAAAAGTTTTATTTCCAATCGTTTTATAACTGATATTTCCGATAAAATAATTGCACTTTAGTAAAAAAAAATGTACAACTTTAAGCACCCTTAAAAGAAAATAAACTCGAGACAGTATTTCGCCAAAAATTGATTTCATACTTATGGCGTTTTCTTTTCTCGAAATAATGTTGCCCTTTTTGATTTTCTTATCCATTTTGTAAGTTTGTCTGGTCCTTTCACCAAATATTGACCTCTAACTAAGTAAGATATCTACAAATTCAGCCATTTTATAGAAAGTCAGGATACGTAATTCGATAATTGGGATATAGGAGGGCAACATTTTTTCGTAGAAAAGAAAACGCCATTAAATAAAAAGCAAGATGTTTCTTTAGGAGAACATAAAACTAACTTTTATTCGCATGAAACGCAGTAGAGAGCCAATAGAGCCACTGATTGGCCACCCTTCGCGTACATTATCAATGATAGTATGACAAGAAGATTTATGATATTGTATACTTTGAAAGGCTCTTAGGTGAGGCGTTTTTTAAGGCAGAATAATGCACGAATGTCTAGGTGCTATTGCGATGGAAACTATTTGAAAAACTATTGATATGATATCATGGTCAAACCCGGCATCTCTTGCATACGAGTCGAGATAAAATACACCAAAATTAATGCTATACACAAACATTTACTAATCACAGATATTCCACACAAACACACACGCCCACATAATCCCAAACCTTACAAATTACATTAGAATATTTAAATGAACAAAAAAAGAACACAAAGCTATATATACTTACACTTCGATCCACTAACGGTGGCTTAAATAACGGATGATTTTGTAATTCTTGCGATAAATTCATCTCTGATGAGCATAACGAACTTGCCGGACTAACGGTTGGAGACGCAGCCAAATTAGCACCAAGATGAGCAGAACTATGCACAGTGTTCGCATAACCATTCGACTGTATGTGCGCACTCGAGTTGGACACAGCCAAGGGTGGCGGTGCACGACGTGTATTGTATTGGTTGGAGCCATTCAAGTCCTCTGGTGCGGCGTATTGAAAAGAAGCAGCTGTGGTGGTATTACCACCACCTGTAACTAAAGCCGCTGTACGCTTATTGCTGAATATCGGTGAACTTGGTGCCGAATGATGACCACCAATCGATTTCGTTTTATGATAACCAAAACCACCGCCCACACTGAAGGCGCTGCCACTGCCAATGCTGTTGCCGTCAATGCGATCGTGTTGTGAATTCGAGGTGAGATGCGATCGGAAGTGTGTGGTGGAACTGTTTGGTGGTGTAATATCGCGTAATTTGGATTTTAGATCTTTGTAGGCGCTTTTGACGCCGCGTGAACCCTCTTTCACCTGATACGCGCGGGGCGCAGGGAGAAAAGGTGAGGAATGCAAATGTTAAATGAAATTTTGGATTTTGTTCTATTCTGTGGTAGCAGTAGTACATAAAATTCCGCTTTACCACTGAGCTGGTCGTCGAAATATCAAAAATACCAAACATTTGGGTAAGTCTAAATTTAATTCATTGCCAAATTAATATTATCATTTTTCGAAGCAACTGACTAACTAACAGTATCAATCTGTTCGGTCTCAGTGATACATTTGCCTTCGTTAAACTACAACGAACTCAGTAATATTCGGATATTTTAATGCGCATTTATATAAGCAAATTTTTAGGCGCAAAAAAGCAATTAATGTGTTAATGTTAATTTAGCTTTTAACGTAACAAGCAAAATAACGAAAAATAACAATAAAAATTTACGTATTCATTTCAATTATGCAAAACGAAAACAATTACAATAACACAAAAAAGAATTATGTATTAAGCTTTTCATACCAATAATACTAGATACTAAATACTACACATACATACATACAAATACAACCACTCACCGATTTCACGGCAGACTTTACGGCTGGATTTGTCTGCGTTTCGGCGTAATGATGCGCATGTGGGTATACGAGTATACGGTAGGTAGATAACAGAGTTACAAGCCGAAAAGCGTAATTTTTGAAAAATGTTATTTGATTATTTTGTATTTGTCAAATTTAAATAATTTTTTTTTTTTGTAAAATTCATTAAACAATTCATTAAGTTGAGCAATTGCAATTCAATGAATGTAGAATAAGCATCACCACCAATCGCCGTCGCAGTTGTCGTTGTGTCAATTGTTTTGGTGACAGTGAAGTTGGAATAGCAGTAATATGTATGTAGAAATGACGGGAAACGATGATAATTGTTGGTGGAGCGTTTAATTGATAATAATTTTGTTTAGGCAATTTATGACAGCGGGTTGGATTTGAGCAAGCAAAGAGCATAATTTAATGATGCGTATCAAATGAAATGCACGTTTAAAAACACGTCGAAATTCGGATATGAAGGGAAAAATATGAAAAGAGGAGAGAGAGAGAGAGACAAATGGCATTACTACTAAATACTTAATAATTACATAAATATATAAAATTCAAGTTTAAACACCCTGCAAAAAAATGTGCGATTAATACCGAAAGATATTTGTCCCGGATTGATCTCTTTTGAGAACAATCGGTCCACAATTAGTCCCCGATTGTTCCCGTATGGGTATAAATGTAGACTAATTGTAGACCAATTGTTCCCGAACGGGTATAAATGTATATTAATCGCTTTCATTCCGAACGGGTACAAATCTAGATTCCTTAAATGTAGAAATTTTACAAAAATATGCAATGTATTTAAAAAATTGTAGAACAACCGATAAAACGAATTGAACACCCTTTCTTTTAATAACAATGATGAATAATAATTTTAACAAAATGTTGCCTAAAATATTCTATGAAAAAATCCTTTACATTATGCTCATATAATGCATACTCAAAGCTTAAAATTTTTTTATTTATTTATTGAGATTTTTTTTTCAAAAGTAAAACATTATATCGTCGCTGCGCCAACAAATTCAGTTATATGTTTTTTTTCGATTTTTTTTTATTACATATTTATTTAGCGCTATCCGCTAGCTACATTTCTGCATTTCCCGTTTTCTGATATCCTTCTTTGGTTAGAAGTTATCAAATACAGCTATATGCTCTCAGTAGTAGAAATGCTCTGTAAAATCAGTTATACATCTATTTTCGTATAATTGTTTTTTGATTTCAGGTTATTTTTGTGTAAAAAAATTATTTAAAAATAGCGTATGTGACCAATTTTCAAAATAGGAGGGGCACTGGTCAATTAAATAATGCATTTCCAAGCTATCGCTAATTGCATCGGACCCTAGCGAAGAATTTTATACACATCTTTCACGATTTCTTACCCCCACTAGCAAATTTAAACAATTTGTAAAAAGAGCTATGTGCTGTAAAACGGCGCAAATGCTTCATGCGAAGTGGTTGGTCAAAAAAAGTAAAAAAAAATTGCACAAGTCTATTACATATGTGTAGTATCATTAGTTAACAATGGAAACTAGAAAAAATATTCTCTAGGATCACCAGAAAACAGTTTTTTTGCTCTCCTGAAAAGTTGCTGAAAAACGTATAGCTGTTTTTGTTGGCGCAGCGACGATATAATCTTTATTTATATATGCATTAACATTTACAATTTTTTAAAGATTGTTATTAAAAATTGCCTTGGCGAACAACTTGGAAAAATCGACATTTGTACCCCTTCGTGCTGGAAGCGATTGATTTACATTTGTACCCGTTGGGGATGAAAGCGATTAATCTACATTTGTACCCGTTCGGGATGTAACCGATTGATCTACATTTGTACCCGTTCGGGATGAAAGCGATTGATCTACATTTGTACCCGTTCGGTATGTTAGTGATTAATCTACATTGGTACCCGTTCGGGTATACAAGTTGAACAATTAGTCGCAGGGCTCCTACATAAACAGCAAGGAACAAAAGTATTACTATAGTTCGTTTATACGATATTTACTTTTGAATATGCATTGTAAGTATAACCAACCATTTCTAAATAATCATCATATTTTTCCTGCATTGTGAATGGAACATCCCAAATAATTATTTCGCTCACTGTACTCACTCAAATCTGTAAGCACATACATATGTATGTACGGCAGCGATGCGCAGCCTCTTGCCCACGGGCAGACCAGCTGTTTGCCATTCACACGTATACACACCGATTGTCACTACTACTGACAAATAAAGAGCGTAAAACGAGCGCTTACGATGGGACCAGGCGATCGGCAAAAATAATAAATTTGTCTTCGACTGTCGTGAAAGCAAGTGGTCGCTAGAAATTCTTTTGTTTTATTTGCAGAAGCCAGACAACAAACAAAACTATGAACAGTTTGCATATACATACGTATGTATTTGGATACGTACGTTGTTTCATAATTTCGCAAAGCGTGCGCAGCGTGACCCTGCTCGCTCAACATCTGCATGCAGACTGATTATTGTTCGTCGTTTTCCACTTTGGCCTACAGTAGGCGCACCAACACACTCTAATTTTCGGAGATTGTTTGAATGTGTTTGTGTGCCCATCCCTGATGTACGGACATGGGCAAAGAGAGCTCTTTGTGCTGCGAGCGTAAAAAAATGTATACGTACACAAATTCAGAGCATAATTATTTCAGCGAGAAAACGATTCAGTTCGCCTTAAACAGTGATGGAAGCAGGTTGATGCCTTTTTTTGTCCGTAACAACAGTGGGCGACTGATGTATGAAATTTTTTTAAAATGTTTAAGATTGGTTGGGAAATTTATTATTTTTTTATTTTAAATATTCTCAATAGTGTTAAATGTAGCTATTTGAAATCAAATGAAGTATAATTTTTTATGCCATTTTCAACTCTTTAAAATTGAAAACGGGTTAATTGTATGCTTTTATATTGAAATTGCAATTAATTCTAATGTGAATCGAAATCAATCAACATTTATTTTTTATTAAATTAGTATCTACAAACATACCTATTTTTAATATAACCTCTATTTCCATGCAATAAAATCTGATATAATTAAATTTTCATCAACACACGAAGTTACGAAAAAATTTTGAATTATGCCTCACTGTGCAATTTTAAGCACACTACTACATGCTCACGCTCTCTGCTTGTTCGCTTGTGCCCAGCAGGGTTTTTCCATATTTTGGTAATGGCTTGAACTTGTATTCAATGAAATAACGCATTACAAATAGCTAATAAACACTCCTTCGCTTGCTTTGCTCATTACTTGTAATGCGACAGTTTTAAAATTATTATTTTTTCGCTTACTGGTAATGCAGAAAATAATCGAAAAGGTTTGGAGTACTGCCGTTATTTTTTTGCAAACGCTTTGCTTTGATTTTAATTTTTCTAAATAGCAGTTTTGTAAAGCAAATTACCCTCATTCTCGTTTATTTTGTCAGTTTTCATTATAAAACTGTCGTGGTTAGTCGTGTTATTCCATCGTTAAAATTTTTTTAAATAAGCCAATAGCTGTTCAAATATGTACATAGTGTAATAATTACACTGGATCACAAAATGAAATTTTTTGTCTGTACTTTCAACGTGACTATCCTACCTATATGTAAAATCGGTCGCTGATTCCGAAAATCGGGTTCATTTTTAATTCTATGGGAAGGTTTTTGAGATATCGGCAATTTACCGTTATTTGGCCAATTGCTCCACTTAATCCTGTATACCTCTTTAACGCAGTGAGCTATCTTCTTTGGAGTGACACCATACGAAAGAAAATTAAATTTCCTTTTCATGGCTGCTATAACATTTTTCCCTAACTCTTATAGTCTCTGAAATATTAACGATTCAATTTGATTTTTTTTTCGATTTTTTACGATTTTTTGAAGAAAAAATTGACTTTGTCAGGCAATATCTTTAAAACCAATGTTTTCACCTTCGGTTTTACTCCTTTACGTGAAGCTCCATTCTATTCTGAAAAAGATAAGCTATCAACGAAGAAAATCCATGGTAAAATGGAAAAGTTATAGGCGATCAAGTAAATACACCCAAGTCGCGCAATGCCTCTGCACGGGTATATTCTATGCATATTATACCAATACCTACACATCTGCAGTAGCAGCACATTGGCAGCGCAGTAGGTAACAGCGCATTTACGGGTATAACATGCATAGAATATACCCGTGCAGAGGCATTGCGCGACCTGGCTGTATTTACTTGATCGCCTATAACTTTTCCATTTTACCATGGATTTTCTTCGTTGATAGCTTATCTTTTTCCCAATAGAATGGAGCTTCACGTAAAGGAGTAAAACCGAAGGTGAAAACATTGGTTTTAAAGATATTGCCTGACAAAGTCAATTTTTTCTTCAAAAAATCGTAAAAAATCGAAAAAAATTCAAATTGAATCGTTAATATTTCAGAAACTATAAGAGTTAGGGAAAAATGTTATAGCAGCCATGAAAAGGAAATTTAATTTTCTTTCGTTTGGTGTCACTCCAAGGAAGATAGCTTACTGCGTTAAAGAGGTATAAAGGATTAAGTGGAGCAATTAGCCAAATAACGGTAAATTGCCGATATCTCAAAAACCTTCCCATAGAATTAAAAATGAACCCGATTTTCGGAATCAGCGACCGATTTTACATATAAATAGGATGGTCGCGTTCAGAGTATTTTTTGGCTGTAGAGCAGTGTTATTATTCAAATAGTGCTTTTTTTAAAATACATTTTGCAAAGAATTGATTTTCTATTCATTCTGTTTGCTATTAGTTTTCGGCATAAATTAATTACTCTTAGTTTTAAAATTATTTTTTCGCTTACCGGTATTGCATAAAATAAGCGAAAAGATTTGGAACACTGCCGATATATTTTGCAAAGCCTACATTAATTTAAATTTTTGTAAATAGCAATTGTGTAAAGCAATTTACGCTCATTCTCGTTTATTTTGCCAGTTTTTATTATAATATGTACATTATAGATTACTATACTGGATTGTGTGAAATATGCAATTACTTATACCAGTGAAAGAACTTATTACTTGTAACAGCTTATTTTTTCCAATATTAGTAGCGATTATATAATGCATTATTGTCTACAATATTGTAAGACAATACCGCCAATGACATGCCTATGTTAAAGTAATGCAATCCGTATTCGAAAGTGTAAGCGATGAATCAAGATTTCTCGATGATTTTACCCATTACATGTAAGAGAAAGCCCTGCTGGGTGGTGGTGCCCATGCTTGTGTATGTACATATATGTATGTACATATGCATGTATGTTTGCATAGTGCTGAAAGCCTTTTTTAATTGGACCTAATAAGCTTTGATATTATCATTAAAAAAATAATTTTTTTTTAATATCTACTAATTATAATGATTTTTAAAATATAAGTAATAACTAAAAAAATATAAAAACTAATAATTATTTTCTCAATTTTTTAATAAAAAATGCCGGAATGCCGTGAAATGATATTGAGTTAATAGTTGGATTTTTTTTAGTTAAGATGCAGTTTTATGCTATTGAAACGCTGCTGTCTAATTTTACGAAACTATTAAAATATGCACATATATACAGAAAAATTTCATAGCATATTTCCTCAACCGCACCTCCTAGGTCGATGCTAATATATGTACGTATTAGTCGAAGATACCACATATAAATTTTTGTCCCGATCGGAAACGGCTAAAGCGTGTCGCACAGGGGTCAAAGTTCACTCAAAAAGTGAAGTTTAATTCTTTTTATATCTAGTGCCGAAATCGATTTGCCTGTGCTCAAAAATACCAAATGCAAATTTTAGTCCCGATCGGAAACGGTTAAGGGGTGTCGCACAGGCGTCAAAAAGTTGAGATTCCATATAGAGACCAAAAAAATTAATTTAATTTGTTTTATATCTAATGGCCAGTAGATATAATAGTCTTGTACTCAAAGATATCAAATATAAATTTTGGTGCCGATCGGAGTCGCTTAAGGGGTGTCGCACAGGGGTCACATATGGTCTGAAATTTGATCCCATTGTGACACCCCTTTACCGTTTGCGATCGGTATGTACAGCAGTACAGCAGTATCGATTCTGGGTATTAGATTTAAAAAATCAAAATAAATTTCTAAATAAAGCCTTTATATGGTAATCTGAACGCTGACACATGTGCGACATTCTTTATCAATCTCCGATCGGGACCAAAATTGATATGTGTTATCTTTGGCAGTACTTTAATCGATTTAGAGGACCACCCTAATGTGCATTAGATGAGTTTTTTTTAGATATTCCCTCCGGCACCGGAATATGAAAATAAGATGTTTTAGAGTAAGTAAACTGAAAAAAAATTTAACCTTTCCAAAAAACTGGATGGAGCTACACCGAAAACCGCGCAAATTCCCAGAATTTCAAGGTATGTTTAGATTTATGTCTGAAAAAAGTTAGGATATTGCACAAGAAAAAAAATTGATACCCACCCATACGAAGAATTAACCGCTAAATCGAATGGCATATTCAGTTTTTTGGTACACTACCCAGGGAAGGTAATAACGCGGCCTAAAGTGACCATTTTCTTTTTTTTCTCATGAATCTTCAACTTCTTGCCCTATACTCTTCCCGAAATCGGAAATTATTTTTCAACAAAATCACACGATAGGCTGAGTTATGTAATGCGCTTTCCATAAATGTATAGCTATTAAAAATCGAATAAAATTTGGATGAGTTCATAAAGTTTAAATGAAGTAAAGTCGGGTATAAAAGGGTAACATATTTTAAAATTTCTAAATTTTTTAACAATTTTGCTCTTGAAGGCGGTTTTTTGGGTTATTCGTGATTTTTTTATGTGGGTGGGTAACTCTATAAATGTAAAAAAAAAAATACAAAGGTCGAGACCGTGGATAACGGACAAAAAGTGGAGCCGGATAGCGCCAAAACATTTGTGGGCAATATGCAGCCTTGGGCACCACTACACTCAAGCCATTACTAAAAAATGAGTGTGTGTTGGTGCGCCTACTGTAGGATAAAGTGAAAAATTACTAAAAATAATCAGTCTGCATGCAGATGTTGAGCGAGCAGGGTTATGCGCGGACGCTTCGCGAAATTATGAAACAACGTACGTATACACATACATATATACATACATATGCTTGTTGTTTGGCATCTGCAAATAGAATAAAAGAATTTCAAGCGACGATCACCTAGCGACCACTTGCTTTCACGCCAGTCGAAGGCAAACTGATTATTTTTCCTAAAGGACGATCGCCAAGTCCCATCGTAAGCGCTCGTTTTACGCTCTTTATTTGGCTGTAGTAGTGACAATCGGTGTGTATACGTACACGGGCGCTTACTCTCATTTAGCAGGTGCTAAGGTTTTGCCCACCTTTGGCAATATGGGTATCAAAATAAGATTTGACCTAAGACTTCAATGTAAAGCCAATCCATTTTGCTGTGTCCACCGTTTCGACACATATAAATCAAAAATTAGACTCAAATGTCGCCGATATCCTTTAAAAAATATTCTGTAGTCATGTAATGAGTTCCATATTAAAGCCCTAGTTAAGACCTTTAATTTGATACCAATATTGCCCAATAATATTTTGGGTTCATCCGGGTCCACGGTTTTTTCCGCTATCCGCGGTCTCGATCTTCCGAATTTTTTTTACATTTGTGGAGTTATCCAACCAAATAAAACAATCACTAATAACCCAAAAAACCGTCTTCAGGAGCAAAATTTTTAAAAAAATTTAGAAATTTTAAGGTATGTTACCCTTTTATACCCGACTTTACTTCACTTAAACTTGATGAACTCATCCAAATATTATTCGATTTTTAATAGCTATACATTTGTGGAAAGCGCGTTAAATAACGCAGCCTTCCGTGTGATTTAGTTGAAATATAATTTCCGATTTCGGGAAGAGTATAGGGCAAGAAATTGAAGATTCATGAAAAAAAAAGAAAATAGTCACTTTAGGCCGCGTTATTACCTTCCCTGGGTAGTGTACCAAAAAACTGAATATGCCATTCGATTTAGCGGTTAATTCTTCGTATGGGTGGGTATCAATTTTTTTTTCTTGTACAAAAAACTTTTTTCAGACATAAATCTAAACATATCTTGAAATTCTGGGAATTTGCGCGGTTTTCGGTGTAGCTCCATCCAGTTTTTTGGAAAAGTTAAATTTTTTTTCAGTTTACTTACTCTAAAACATCTTATTTTCATATTCCGGTGCCGGAGGGAGGATCTGAGAAGGTTTAAAGAATCCCATACAAAAAAAACTCATCTAATGTGCATATGTACGTATGAAAGTGTTGAAATTACTTGTATAATGTAAAAGCCCGTCTCCACATAACTTGTTTCACCAAAGAAACATGTAGCAAAACATCTCGCTAAATAACCCGTCTCCACGTGGCTGATCGTGATTCAGTTTAACATTTCTCTTTCTTGCTCTTCTTTCGATAGATTTTCGATACAAAATTAGAGAAGACATCGATATCATCGAGGTTGGCAAGATGATTCAGAATGAAACAGTGTTTCAATCTTCACTCGCTCTCTGAAATTTTGTATGGAAATTGGCGAGTTTCGGCACTGGTTTCCGTGTCGAAACAAGATTGAGAGAGAAAATGGAGAAAAAAAGAGCGAAACACGTTATGTGGAGACATGGTATAAAGAGACTCCCTTACATTTGCGCTAATAGCTTTGTTCAACAACTTTACTTGCAACAAGAGCACCAGTGACAAATTAAGAGTAAAAACGAGTAAAAGAGAAAATTATCAACCAAAGTTATTGAACACAAAATCGTAAACATTTGCAAGTAAACAGCTGATGCGCTGTTTTCACAATTTGATTTTTAGGTTAGGTTGTAATTGAAATGTGTGAAATTGAAAATGAATGTAAATAACTGAATTAGGAAGACGAAAATCTACTTTGGATATTCCACAACATCGTCAAGATTCCTTTTTGCGCTAATTTATTTAGTATGCAATTAGAAATTTGCGATTGAAATGTTGGCATATTTCCAATTGCAATTTTTGTGATCATGTTTTTGACGCTTCTATTTTTTTTAAAGCTGCAAGTAGTTGCAAGTGAAAATTTTACTTGCAACTATTTTCAACTCTCTCGAAGTCTTACTCTCCCAATTTGGGTCTCTTTTGCAAATTTTTTGGGTTATTGAACAGAAAATTCGTAACTAATTGTAAAAGCAATTAAAAACTTTGAGTTATTGAACAAAGCCAGTGATGTGATACGTAGGGAAAATTCCCTACATGTAGGGATTTTAGTCGGAAAAAAGTGACCGTAGGGAAAGAAGGACAGATTTTTATAAAATAGCTAAATGTAGGGATTTTTTGGCAAAGTCAAATCAAAATTTCAATTCAACTTTTTTTCACTTCAACACTGACAGTCGATCTGAATAATGAAAATGCTGCAAAGACGAGTTAAATCGCGAACCCTTCAACGACGTAATTGGAGAGGGAATACCGTATAGTGAGCTATCTAATAACACGATAATTTTAATCAGGGCATCGGAGCAAAAGATTTTTTTGCTCTGGCTACGCTCTTAGCTCCGAATTTTTTTTCCGTTACGACCAACTAGATGGTATTTTGTTGGTATTTCGTTTGGCTTTTTCAATATAGCTTGCTCGCTTACACCAACGCAAAACTGTATTTGACCATCTCCTTCACACAAAAAACCTTGCAGAATACCAGAAAAAACGTAGTGTCATATGGGCTAAAGCAAAGTATTTGACGCAATAAATTTTTTTTATTATTTTTTAGAGAAATGCTGTACCTATGATAGTATCAATGAAATGTTTCGTTCCCTTACATATTTATATGCCTACGTCTACCTACCTATATATCGCACGTTTTATTCAATAGGGATTTAACTAAAAAAAATTTTTTTTGGGAAAACGCAAACAAAATTTTAGAGCCTATACACACTTGCGACTCAATCGATTTAGTCGGGCTTTGATTTGCATGGGAATGTATGGAAGCATTCACACTACCCAGCTAACAATTTTACCCGAAATCTGTTAGATTTCTATCAGATTGTCGGCAAAAAACTCCGAAATCAATAAGTTTTCTGTACGACTTCTTCAAGAGAAATGTATGAAGACGTTGACAGAAATTCTTACAGACATGTCTTGGGAAATTCTGTGTTTTTTACCGACGATTCGGACAGATATCTAACAGATTTCTGAAGGAACAATGAGGGGAAATTCTATTGTTTTCCGACATATCTGATTGATATCGTACAGATATCTGAGGAAAATCGTGCAGAATTCTGCAATATTTGTCGATGAATCTAACGGATATCTTATAGATATCTCAAGAAATATCGTGAGGATTTCTGATTTAAATGCCGAAGAATCTGATGGATATCTTACAGATATCTAAAGAATTTTCAATTAAAATTCGCATAAATGTAGTGGCAAATTAATTATTAAAGTATTTATTATATGTATATTAATTTAGATACATATGTACATATATGTATACATGAGGGCTTAGTCTAAGATCTATTATATGTATTTAAAACGTTTTTCATGCATTCCGCCAGAGCCGTTAATAAGCTGCCTTGAGTATGGTAACGAACCAGCGATATACATTACCGGATTATTCGCTCACTTTGGCTTCCAATACATGTTTGTGTGTACATAGGCAGCAATCTGCAAAAGCCGACTATGTCGGAAATAATAAAGAATTGAACCAAGTCCAAATCGGCACAGCTATTATTCCATTGTTTTTTTTAAGGCCTGACGCTACATATCCGGCTATCTTTATGTATATATCAAGTTTGTACATATGTATGCATATTTTATATTGCACATTTTGTTTTATTAATTTTTTTTTTAATTTTGTACTGATTACAAATAGAAATTTTCTTGTACAAATTCAAAAGAATAAATTGAAAATATTTTGACATATGTATCTGCACGAAATCGGTCCGATATCTATAAGATTTGTCGGATGAGAAAAAAATAATTTCCCCAGAAATTTCTGATAGAAATACCTAAGAAATCCGAAAGATTTGTCCAGATACTCAACTTTTTACTCAGAATATTTTCAGAATTGTCTGAATCAGAAATTGTCTGACAAAATTGTTAGCGGGGTACATTCAATTAGTCGAACAACTGAAACAGTTGGATTTGCATACAAAAGCCCAATTCGACTAAATCGATTGAGTCGCAAGTGTGTATAGGCTCTTATAATTTCAAAGAGTTTCCTTCTACGGCTAACTACAAAATCACTTTTGTTTCCGCCATTTTTATCGTTTTGAGTATTTTATAAGACTAGACTCAAAGGCATGACCCAGTTATTGAAATATATGGCAAAACCCCAGAAATCGAAAATTTCGAGTTAAATCCCTATTGCATAAAACGTGCGATATATATGGTACATACAACGCATTAATACATATATTTTTTTATTATAATAATTGTTCAAAACAGTAAATCATCAGTATTTTATTGTAATTTTTTTTGATTTCTTGATAGAGCCAGTGTGTATGCAGTATGCAGTAGAACAGCCGATTTTCATTATTTAGTAAAAGAAAAAACGTTAATCTACTGCCGTGCGGTTTCTTCATTGTTCTAGCATGGAAATAACTAAAAAAAAGTGTAGGGAATTACGTAGGGAAAATTTGAAACAAGCGTAGGGAAAAGTAGGGATTTTTTTCTTGCTCTGTGGGGAATTTCCAAAAAAGTATCTACCATCACTGAACAAAGCTAATATTTCAATGACTTACACAAGAGACAGCAGCAAAAATGTAAAGAAAAAATATAAAGTCATAATGGTGGCCATAGTAAAAAAAAAGTAAAAGCTAGTTTAAGTATGATATTACATCAAAAACATTAAACTTTTACTACTTGTGAAAAGGGTTTAAATTACTGCAACAAAGGCATTAAAAATTTGCTGTTGCAGTGCGCCGAATTTACTTATGAATAAAACAATTTAGCTTGGCTTTGACTTTGCACAAAACAAATAATTGTTGCGACGGAGCTGCAGCATACATTGTTGACTATAGCTGGAAAGGAAAATTCGATAAATGGTGACATATATTTTGTGGCAGCAATGTTTCTTGTTGCTGGATGGCAACTAGTGACATCAGGGAACCCCTGCAATAAAATCAAGCAAATATTTCGCCCATTTATATATTATACTAGACACCGCCTACTGTTGAAAGTAGACAGTTTTTCTAGGAGTTTTCCTAGATCTAAGATTCGGCAATTTACTATTACAATTACCATATTGTTATTGCTGTTCTGTTGTTGTTAGCACTGGTACTACTACTGATGTTGTTTTTGTTGTTGGTGGCGCTGTTGTTCTTAAACCTTTGCAGCTTTTTTTCTTTCTTTTTTTCAGCGCGAACAAAATTTATGTTAGGGTATTAATAATATAGATAGATATACATAAATACGCAGATTCTAGCTACAGTAACTGAAGAAGTGGCTATAGCTAATGCGTTTCAAATTTCAAAGCCAAAGCAAGAACAAAAGCATTGCTGTACAAAATATTAAAGCAATTTTAAACCTTTGTTAAACATTCTAGTTTAGTTAGTAAAATACTTTTTAGAAAATAGATCTATAGGTAGTAAACATAAAAAGTAACAAGAAAAAAATTTTATTAGAAACGAAATAACATAAACTAGTAGCTAATAAAAGAGAAAAAACATTACAAGAATATTTTATTGCTGAATTGGGGGAAAATGGATTTTGTCCAAACAACTATCTCGGTGTTAGTTTCTTAATTTCGGTTTCTTTTTTCATTTTGAATTTCAATGCTTTTGAAATTTATTGGTCTGCGTAAACTTCTGACGTACCGCGCTACACTGCAAATATACATACATACATATGTAAATTCAATTAATTTCAACAAAAGGGAGTATGACATTCAATAAAGATTATTTGCCAAACAAAAAAAAAAACCAAAAAAACAAAAAAAAAACAAAAAAACAAAAAAATAAAAAACAAAAAAAAAAACAACAAAACAAAAACTGCATTTTTAAATTTAAAAAACATGAAAAGATGAACAATACATAAATTACAGAAAATGCATATGAGTAGTCCACTGTCAAAAGTCACTATGTAAATTTTTCATGTTAAGCTACAAATTAGAAAAAAGCACTAGGGCCCCAAGCTCTATTTTATTTGAATATTTTTAGGTATTACCTGAAAACTTAGCCTATAAGGAATTTAGGGATATAAAGAAATTAAACCGCAATATGCCAGATTTTCAATTCAATTTTTTCAATGTTTAATATTTCATATAGCAAGATTTGAGACAGTAATTTTTCACATAGAAAGTTTTGAGACAGTATTTTTTCACAGTATAAATAAAACATATATACAGAAGCTTTTGAGAGAGTATAAATGAAACATAGAGACTTTTGAAGGAGTATTTTTTTATTTGATGCTTTTTTTCATAATACGGAAGGGTTTTACAATAAATTTTTAATGGACATTGTACACCTTTAAATTCTGGTACACAACTCATCAAAAACTCTATATCGAAAAAAATTCACATAGAGACTTTTAAGAGTGGACTACTCA
This sequence comes from Urophora cardui, assembly GCA_960531455.1. Lineage (NCBI taxonomy): Eukaryota > Metazoa > Arthropoda > Insecta > Diptera > Tephritidae > Urophora > Urophora cardui. Next base: position 113,064,208 of record OY482670.1, on the reverse strand, counting down.
TATGAAGATAACTGAGCACTTCGTTAAAAAAAAACATAGCTTAGACTATAAATTTGAAGAGCCAAAAATGAAGTTTAGTTTTAATTATTTATTACTTGTTTATGTATGAACACGGCAAGTCTCTTAATGTTCTTTAAAAAAATTCTCCACAAGTATTTTTTGCGAAGCAATTAAAAATTTGAAAATAATTGGAAAATGTTTAGATTTATTTATAAAAATTGAAAGCAAAAATTTTCAAAAAGCCAATTTCTTAAGTCGACTTAGGTAATTGTTTATTTCAATTAGGGGATTCACAACCTGTCATATTGCGTCATATCGTCATAAGTCATAATACTTTGTTGTTGCATTCTAGGCTATATGTGTACTAAATAAATACAACTCTGCACGCGATGTTTTTGGGTCGTCATATTTGATCAGCTGTTTTTCTTTAGTTCTTCACAGGGCTTCGGAAAAGTCTTTTATAACTATTTCCGTACAATATTTTAATATGACATATGACTTTAGGACACTTTGTGAATCACCTAATTATTTCGCTATTTGATTTACTTATTACATGCATGCTTAACGCAGACGAGCACAGGTTGATTAATTTTTTATATGTACATTTATATAAATGCCACTGAATGTATACATGACAATGCTTATGAAGCTAAGGAGGCCAACGTAATTACCCACAATAAAATAAAGCTCAAAGCGAAACACACAAAATATACATATGTATACTAAGTTAAAGCTTCTTTGATAGCAGCAACAGCAAGCACGTTGAGGGAGGTGTTTATTACTTTGAATATAATTCATATCTGAGCATATTACCCCACGCACCTCAAGCAATAAGCCAAACTTTTATTTATTATTTTTTTGTTTCTTTGTAAGTATCTATAAAAGTCGCACTAGTAGCTCCCAAACTACCAACTCTAAAAATCAGCACATAATACATTCTATAAGATTATGGTTTATGTGGAACTCACCCTCTCTTTAACATTATTCAAAAATTCATAATGACGCCGTTTCTTCATTTTCTCCGCATAACGTGCTGTTTCCAATTCAAATTCATCCGAATAACCCAAGCCCGTATTCAGCATTTGCAGGCGTTCATCAATAAATTGCTGAAATATTTGCAACTCCATCATTTTCGTTAGGAATGGTCGTAAATGCTTCGGACGTGATTCGATAAATTTTTCACGATTAAATTTTTTGCCAGTTTCACGAAATTCCACAGCATCCCGATAACCGCTTATCAATTGCACCAAAACGCCAAGGAATATTTTCGAAACCCGATCGCCGATGTGCTCGTGTGTGTGACTGAGTTGCTTCTTCATTTGGGACACAATATCGGCTGGCATTTCGCGTACATCGTCGAAAGGGCTTTCGAATACTTTTGTATCACAGTTAAGTATCACAACCTCGCCAAGTTCGTCTTGTGTCATCTGTGTGAAAGAGATGAAAGAGATTCTTAAGTACTTGGTTATTTATTATAATAAACCATTCATTTGTTTTTTTAAGAGGGCTTACGCACCGTTTCCAGCACAGTTTGTGGCACACCAATTAAATAGGGCATTGGTGCGCTTAAGTAGTCTTTTAATTTCATTGGCAGCACTGGTATGAAAATGTGCTGCCACACCATCGGATACAGAAAGGAATTCGCCGCTTGTATACACGACGATAAACGATCCAAGCGTCGCGATGTAAAAATGATGCGTCGCTCGGCCAGCATTGCTGCAAACACCGCAACCATGTTTTTGGGATCCACAAAATTATAATACAAATTTAGATTGTGCTGGAGATGAGAATAAATAAAAAAATACATGTGTATAAAATCTTAAATAATTGCTTTAGATTTTGACTTACATTCTCGGGTATGCTGGGTAATTGAAATTGCAGTGGACGCTCAAACATGAAATACTGTAAAACAAAAAAAAAATTAAAAACAATTTTATTTGATAAGATTAATATTTTAAATATACATATGTATGCATACACTCAATGCACTCACATTTTGACCGCCATTGTAGAATAATTTTAAATGTCCACCCGGATCGGGCACACCACGATTGTACGCTTCAGCGAGAAATGAACGAAAATCATCGTTGGCATTATTGCTGTTCGTTGCTGTTGTTGTTCTTGAATTGCTATCACCACGCCGTAACTCGGCCAGCAGTGTCAACAAACGTAAAAATGTATCATGCCATGGCAAGTATGTGATTATCACCATTGCAGTGTCCGTTTTCGGATCATGCCGACAGAAACCAAAACGCCACTTGGAATCATCTGTTGTGAGTACGAATGAGTACGATTGCACGGAATCACTGGAATTAATGCAAAATATTTTCCAACTTAAATTCTCATTTTTTTGTAAGAAAAATCCCAACAAGTAGATAAAACAAAGCGAAATAAGAAATAAGAAATAACAAGATTTCATCAGAGCCCTAAAAAGTTTCAAATCAATCCAGAAATATTTTTAAAATGTAACGTATGTATGTATTAGCCAATGATTGCAAATCCGCGTACAGAAGTAGTGCGGCGTCATAGCGGTATGAATAATGGGAAGGATGAGCCGCAACAAGAGCAAACAGAAACCGTAAGAACAGCAAAAAGGGTAGCACTATGCCACTGCCTATCAATCCCTTTGCCACTCTCCGTCTCCCGTTCCCTCTATCTCTTCCTCTTCATATACTAACTACTCTCTCTCTCTCGCTCCTCCTCTCCCGTTCCCTATCAACAACATTCCGTGGCCATCCGGGTCCACACATCGGTCTATATCATTTGAATCGGTTCAGGTGTCTTAGGAACCGATCGAGATATCCACATAGCATGTACTATATATGCAAACCCTGATCGGTTCCTTTAATTTGATACCAATATTGATCAAAATACTTCGGGGCCATCCCGGTCCATGTTTTGAACTCTAACTGGAAAACCGAATTAAAAGTTGGAATGGAGTAAGTTCTCTATTGAAGATCTGATTGAAACCCTTAGTTTGATACCAATATTGCTAAATAATATTACGGCGCTATCTGGGTCCATATATTGACCTATGAAAATCTTAGGAAGGGGTTGAGATACCAGAATTAAATATGTTCTAGATATATTTTTAGCTCGATATATTTTTTAGCCTAATAATGAAAACTAGAGTGCTGCCTACTGTCGAAACTCGACAGTTTTTCTAGATGTTTTCTTATGACTAAAGTGCAACTATAGTTTTTGTATAATTGTTTGTTGCTACTGTCATTGCTACTATTATGTTGTTGGTGTTCCAAATTCTCCTACCTACTTCTTTATTTCTATTTCTGCTCTTTTCTTTCCTCAATTTCTTTTCTACTTATTCTTTCTTATCCTACTTATTCCTTGACTTTATGTTTTTGTTGTAGTGCTTTTGCTACCTTTTTACGTTTCTACTTCTTTGAAACTACACACCACATCCAGCCAAACATGTTCACAATTGCATAATAAGTTTGGTGAAAACGCACAAAGTCAGATATGCTTGCGCATTGATATAGCTCTGTTGTTTACAAAAGCATGCAACAACAACCACACGGAAATTTTCCAACGACGATTGTGGACGCATTTTCCAACCAATTTTCATGAAAATTGGCGCAGTTCTATTTGAGAGCAATACCTTTCTAATGGCGTGCTTAGTTTTAAAATCGGTTCAGTAGTTTCGACGGAGAAGATGGAACAAAATTTATGTTAGCGTATTAATAATATAGATGCGAATATTAATCATCAAAAATGGTTTTATTGTTTTTCAAAGTATTCTCCAGCATGACTTATATACTTTTGCATGCGCTCAATCCAATTGTAGAAGCACTTTTTCCACTCCGATTGGTTTTTGAACGCTGAACAACATTTTCTGACGACGAAAATCGTTGACCACGCATTTTTTTTCTTGATGAGCGGGAATAATGAGAAGTCATTGGTTGCCAAGTCAGGGCTGTACGGCGGTTGACCCATCAATTCAACGTTTTTGCCGCCCAAAAAGGCGGTTTGAGCCGATGTGTGAGAGCTCGCATTGTCATGGTGAACAATGATTCGTCTTCTCTTGTTCGCTTTTCGAATTTCTCCGAAGACTTCAGGCAAACAAATTGTGGTGTACCAGTCAGAATTGACCGTCTTCCGTTGCTCAAGCGGAACAGAAGCCACATGACCAGATTTGCCGAAGAAACAGGCGACCATTTGCTCCGAAGTGCTTCTTCCACGAACAACTTTCGTTGGATTTGGCTCATCTTCGAAGACCCACACGGTCGATTGTTGTTGTGTTTTGGGTTCATACCCTGCAAAAATGCGATTAATCCGGGACGTGTCCGGGATCAATCGCAAGGGAGCATGCGACTAATACAATTTTACATCCCTTTATATGGAGTGAATTGATCGCATTTGTTCGAGCATGTCCTATGAAGAGACTAATTGTTCAACTTGTATACCCGAACGGGTACCAATGTAGATTAATCACTAACATACCGAACGGGTACAAATGTAGATCAATCGCTTTCATCCCGAACGGGTACAAATGTAGATCAATCGCTTTCATACCGAACGGGTACAAATGGAGATCATTCGCTTTCAGTACGAACGGGTGCAAATGTAGATTTTTCCTTAAAAAATTGTAAATGTTCATGCATATTTAAATAAAGATTATATAATGTTTTACTTTTGAAAAAAAATCTCACTAAATAAATTTAAAAAATTGTAACTTTTGACTCAAAACTTTTGAGTATGCATTATATGAGCGTAATGTAAAGGATTTTTTCATAGGATATTTTAGGCAACATTTTGTTAAAATTGTTTTAAAAAAGGGTGATCAATTCGTTTTACCCATTGTTCTACAATTTTTTAAATACATTGCATATTTTTGTAAAATGTCTACATTTAAGGAATCTAGATTTGTACCCGTTCGGAATAAAAGCGATTAATCTACATTTATACCCGTTCGGGATGAAAGCGATTAATCTACATTTATACCCGTTAAGGAACAATTGGTCTACAATTAGTCTACATTTATACCCGTACGGGAACAATCGGAGACTAATTGTGGACTGATTGTTCTCGAAAGAGATCAATCGAGGACAAATCTCTTTCGGGATTGATCGCACATTTTTTTGCAGGGTACGCATAGATCCATGATTCGTGAAACAGTCCTAAGTCTTTCGGTGTCACCTTAGGGAGTATTTTAGAACGGTGAAAAAGCTCTTATAAGATGTTCAAAAGGTACTTTTTAACACTCTTTTATTAGTTTCGCCTGTATGTATGTGTGTATTCATAAACTGAATAGAACTTTTTCAGTGTGAGATGTGCTTATTATAGTTATATTTTAAAAGGAACTACGTTCCGTTGTGAATCTTTTCGTTGCCAGCTAGAGGCGGAAAACCTTGCGGACTCCTTTTCTTGGCTGGGTATGCTCTATTCACGATATAATAATAATACAATGACGCTATTATAACTCTGACGAGTTTTAAGGTCGAACTTCTTTCCTAATTCGGAGCGTGCTCATTAATTTGGTTTTTCCTACTAATTGGGCGGACCTACAGTTTTATGCCGGCTCCGAACGGCGAATGCATTTCCTGTGAGAAGCTTTTTCATGGCAGAAATACACTCGGAGGGTATGCCGTCCACTGCCGAGAGGTGACCGCTGCTCTTAAAAACCCAATAATTGGATTTTTACTAATTAGAAAAATTTTTTGGTGTTTTGCTCGGACCGTGGTTTGAACCCGAGACCTCTGGCATAGCAGGCGAGCACTCTACCCACTGCACCACAGCGGCCACTGCACGATCGTCATGAAGAAAAAAAAATTAAAGCGTGAATAACGGGTATTCATGAACATTGATGTGTAAACTGTTTCTAAATCGGATATTTATTCCCTTTTCCTTATTCTTTTCTTCCTGGTTTTCTATGGATTAAAAGGCGACTATCGTTTTTGTAATTTTTTGTTGTCATTGTGACTGCTACTATTTTGTTGTTTTTGTTTGTTTTGGTTTTTGGTTTTTGACTTTTGATTTTTTATGTTGTTTTGTTTTGTATTGCTCAGAAACATGCAAGATCATCCGAGTCCACGTTTGACCCATATCTGGAGACCCGGCCTAGGAATCATAAAGAGTAAAGGTCCCCACAAACAGGAGCGATACGATACAGCCCACACAGCAAAATCGTGTAGAACGCGATACGATTTGCATATGTGGGCTGTATCGTATCGCTTCTGTTTGTGGGGACCTTAAAGCTCCGTGTAGAAGGGCTGCTCAACACCTTTCATTTGATACCAATATTGCTCAGAAACATTCCTGGTTAATCCGGGGTCAAATTTTGACTCATGTCTCGGGACCCGACCTAGGAATCATAAAGAATAGAGCTCCCTGTAGAATCCATGCTCAAAGCCTTTCGTTTGATATCAATATTGCTCAGAAACATTCAAGGACATCCAGGTCCTCGTATTGCCCCATATCTCGGGACCCGACATAGGAACCATAAAGAGTTGAGCTCCGTGTAGAATCCCCGCTCAGACCATTTCATTTGTTACCAATATTGCTCAGAAACATGCAAGATCATCCGGGTCCTCCTATTGACCCATATCTCCGGACCCGACCTAGGAACTATGAAGAATAGAGCTCCCTGAAGAAGGCCTGCTCAAGATCTTTCATTTGATACCAATTTTGCTCAGAAACATTCAAGGATCATCCGGGTCCTCCTTTTGACCCATATCTTGAGACCCGGCCTAGGGGTCACAATGAAAAGAGCTTCATATCGAAGTCATGCTCAAAACCTTTCATTCGATACCAATATTGCTCAGAAATTTTCAAGGATCATCCGGGTGCTCCTTTTGACCCATATCTGGAGACCCGGCCTGGGGGTCACAATGAAGAGAGCTTCATATCGAAGTCCTGCTCAAAACCTTTCATTTGATACTAATGTTGCCCAGAAACATTCAAGGATCATCCGGGTGCTCCTTTTGACCCATATCTGGAGACCCGGCCTAGGGGTCACAATGAAGAGAGCTTCATATCGAAGTCCTCCTCAAAAACTTTCATTTGATACCAATATTGCTCAGTAACATTCAAGGATCATCCGGGTGCTCCTTTTGACCCATATCTGGAGACCCGGCCTAGGGGTCACAATGAAAAGAGCTTCATATCGAAGTCCTGCTCAAAACCTTCCATTTGATACCAATATTGCTCAGAAATATTCAAGGATCATCCGGGTCCTCCTTTTGACCCATATCTGGAGACCCGGCCTGGGGGTCACAATGAAGAGAGCTTCATATCGAAGTCCTCCTCAAAAACTTTCATTTGATACCAATATTGCTCAGTAACATTCAAGGATCATCCGGGTGCTCCTTTTGACCCATATCTGGAGACCCGGCCTAGTGGTCACAATGAAAAGAGCTTCATATCGAGGTCCTGCTCAAAACCTTTCATTTGATACCAATATTCCACAGAAAATTAGATAGGTAGATGTAGGTATGCATATCCATACATTTGCATACATGTTCAAACAGGTTGGTCCTTTTTATTTTGTCTGTTTGTCGCATTGTTGCAGAAAACAACAACAACAACAACTCCACTTCGCTTCGTTGCTGTTGTTGATATTTGCATTTGCACGGCTATGCATGCAAGCATTTGTATACATGTCTATCTACCTACCTACCTACCACTGACAATGCCAAGCGATTCACACGGACGCAGCAGTGCACTAACACAAAGGTCATTTACGTTTACGCGTAAACTTTACCTGTTTTTCGAAATCACTCGTAGCTACAGCAAAGATGTTTACACATCAATAATAACGTTTGGGTGGGCTTTTATTAACATAATAAAATCGGGTATTAATATTTTTTTCATAGCTGTAGTTTAACGCTAAAGATTGATTTGACTGCATAATAAATGAGATTGCCAAAATAAATCTTAGACAAACCCAAAAAAATACAAAAACAGAAATGGTAAAAGAAATCAAAACTGGTTTAAACTGTTAAAAACATGGAAATTAAAAAGTTAAGCCATGAGTCATTAAATAAAGATCATACCACAAATACAAATGAGCCACGTAATTAAAAAAGTAAAAATAATAAATCAAATACGTAGTATGTATTGTATGTAAGTATTATCCCGTTATGCAACATAAGTAATCAATAGATAAATATGAAGGTAAGCAAAAAGTATAGGCATTATCAACTATATAAAGGTCGTCGTCGGCGCCCAATGCCGCTCCAAAGACCGACACCTAAAGAAAGAGCCAATTCCTAGAAGAGCTCGTATAACACAAAATGCGCTGATACCACAAATATTTACATAGGTACATATGTATATGTAAATACATATGTACATATCAAATTTATACTTGCCTTTATATATGCGCTTATGTACATACATACATATACTGAAGTGATCGAACCATAGACAAGCCAAAAAAATGACTAATCGTAATATGTATATATGTATGTTTCTTTACTTATGTATGTATGTAGGTAATTAAGCTAACAAGTTGAAAACAAAAAGAAAACTGTTTAAATTTGGTTATTCATAAGTTGTTTGTTTTGACGCCGAACGCTACTGGCCAAAGTCATATAAACTCACACCTAATACAAACATACATACATACTGACAATGCTATAGATTATTTGTTAACTAGTTTATTAAGCTATAGCTATAAATTTAAGCAATGATTTTTAATTATTATATGAAATTGTGTCATTTATTGCAGTTGTTGTTAATAAGATTTGACAGGGTTTAATTGAAAATTATACTCAATTTTTATTTACGTAAAACGTAAGATTATCGCAATATCATTTACTAGATCAGTTTTCTTTAGCTACATATGTACATATGTATATCGTGATTTTATATTATACTACATAACTTTACTTATATTACTTAACTTTCCACGAAACCCCGTCGGAACCAATTTGATTCGTAATCAAACGGGAGTGCCACATAATCCCCAAAAAACAAAATCCCCAAAAAAAAAAATCCCCAAAATCAAAATCCCCAAAATCAAAATCCCCAAACACGAAATCCCCACATTTTTCGGGGATAGCGTCACAAAATCCCCAAAAGATTACTAAATAAACAACGTTGAAGATCATATTTAAAAAACCACATGCCGAGTCTTATCTGAGCTCTGATACGTAATAACATATATGTATACACACATATAAAATACATATATATCCCTGCAAAAATTCGGAGTACTCCATTCGCTAATCCATGGAGTGCTCGCTATGGCCCAACCGAGTACTTATTATACCGAATACATTTTTGACCGAATTAAAAAATGTCGAAATGAGGAAAATTACCGAAAAAGGCCGAAATTTGTATACTTACATTTTTATCGCTGCCGCTGAAGGGTGTACCTACTACGCAGAAGACATCACCGTGGCGGTAGCCACGGTTAGGGCACACGTCCGGACGGATGGCGTAGCCCAGGGTTATTTTTTATAAGCGCGGCCGAAGGCCGCCAACGCAGAAAAGTGTTCTGCGCAAAAGCACTGTGGACCGGGCCATAGATATTACTCAGGGAAGAGAATTCTGCCGGCTGAGGGTTATTTTTTACAAGCTTTTATTTAACTTCACTTTTTGTATGGGTGTATGTCGTGGAATTTTGCAACGAACATTTAAGATACTTCTAGTTGAGCTAGGTACTTGAAATTTGGAACATAGTTGAGGACCCGAAGACAATGCAATGTGAAATAAAAAAAAAATCCGATAGATGGCGCTGGTGTCGAGATATTTGTAAAATTCGTATTTACCGACCGAATTTGTTCATATTCGGTATATATGTTGCCTATGGGAAAGTTAATACATCCGTGGAAAAAAATCGCCGCTAGGTGGCGCTGGTGTCAAGATATTTGTAAAATTCGTATTTACCGACCGAATTTGTTCATATTCGGTACATATATTGCCTATGAGAAAGTAAATACATCCGTGGAAAAAATCGCCGCTAGGTGGCGCTGGTGTCAAGATATTTGTAAAATTCGTATTTACCGACCGAATTTGTTCATATTCGGTATATATATTGCCTATGAGAAAGTAAATACATCTGTGGAAAAAAATCGCCGCTAGGTGGCGCTGGTGTTAAGTTATTTGTAAAATTCGTATTTACCGACCGAATTTGTTCATATTCGGTATATATATTGCCAATGAGAAAGTAAATATATCCGTGGAAATAAATCGCCGCTAGGTGGCGATAGTGTCAAGATATTTAGAAAATTAGTATTTATGAACCAATTTTGTTCCTATTTTGAACACGTATTACGAAGTAATCTATTCACAAAAGAGTATAGTAAAACCACTTAAAAGACTCCACAGGAATTGGATAATAAAAAAAACTGGCTGAGCAGAAACCATCAAAATGTTAAACATAGTGCACTTCATATTAAAAACTGTTGGACTATATTGATAGTGGGTGTGTTGACAAATATTAGATGTAATATGCATTGTAAAACTAAAAAGGCAAAAATAAAACAAAGTAAAAAATTTTTTTTAAAAAGCTTTTATTTAATATTAATATAAAAATTTACTAAAAAGGAAAAAAATAAATTTTTAATATTTTTGAACAAAATTTATATTAGTCCTTAATTCATTTGGATCTTAATTTCAATCTCAGCATACCTTTAACGTATTTCTTCAAAGCATTTCTGTATATGTATCAACATATGTAAATAAAAGCGCGGGTACTCATTAGATATTCATGTTATAAAACAGTATTGGTGAAATGGAAGGAAGCGATAAAAACTTTAAATTCCAATTACGTAAGATATGCATTACGTAAAGAACACCCGCGCTTTTATTTATGTTGATACATATACAGAAATGCTTTGAAGAAATACGTTAAAGGTATGCTGAGATTGAAATTAAGATCCAAATGAATTAAGGACTAATATAAATTTTGTTCAAAAATATTAAAAATTTATTTTTTTCCTTTTTAGTAAATTTTTATATTAATATTAAATAAAAGCTTTTTAAAAAAATTTTTTTACTTTGTTTTATTTTATTTTTTATTATTGATGTGTAAAATTCGAGCTTCCATAAGTTGGGCTATTTTTTAATACTATATTAGAAATTTTTCCAAATTTTTACATGATTAAAATTCGGTATTTTTTGCTTCGACATTTTATGATTCGACATTTTATGATTCGACATTTTATGATTCGACATTTTATGATTCGACATTTTTTTTCGACATTTTCGGTTTCGACATTTTTTTTTCGGTCTTTTTTTATTTATGTTATGTATGTATGTAAATGGAATACCCTCGAAATGTCAAAAAAAACAATGTAGAAATTTTCAAATTTTTGAAAATGTCGAAAAAAATGTCGATACTCATTGCTTATTTGATAAACAACGAAGTTTGTGGGGGTAAGTGGAAAAAAATTCAACAACTATTTACAGCGAAGGTTGAGTGTATAGCTATTTCACGAAAAACCATTTTCGATCATCAGCACTCTTTTCGGAAGTGGATGCACCGGGGATTGAACCCGAGTCCATTCCAACTTCAGCCGCAATGACCCAACGGATAAACACACTCGGCCATTGAGACTCTGTGCAAGCTGTTGGATTTTCCCCACTTTTGCCTTTTTCATTTTCAACATTAACGTTAAATAGTACGCTGTAAATAGTTGTTGAATTTTTTTCCACTTACCCCAACAATTAAAAAATTGAATTAAAAATAAAAATTTCGTGCTAAGCACTAAAAACTCTTTCAAGTAAAATTGTTAACGTTGTTTGGTATATACATAAAATAAATACCAACAACAATGTTCATTGCGAACTGCCTACAACAAAAATTCAGCACGTTTGTGGAGAATATATGCAAAAGCATATACACACTAACGTTAATGTTGAAAATGAAAAAGGCAAAAGTGGGGAAAATCCAACAGCTTGCACAGAGTCTCAATGGCCGAGTGTGTTAATCCGTTGGGTCATTGCGGCTGAAGTTGGAATGGACTCGGGTTCAATCCCCGGTGCATCCACTTCCGAAAAGAGTGCTGATGATCGAAAATGGTTTTTCGTGAAATAGCTATACACTCAACCTTCGCTGTAAATAGTTGTTGAATTTTTTTCCACTTACCCCAACAATTAAAAAATTTAATTAAAAATAAAAATTTCGTGCTAAGCACTAAAAACTCTTTCAACGAAGTTTGCATTTATTTATGTTATGTATGTATGTATGCAAATATGTAATCATAACCCTGCAAAAAATTGTGCCCGAAACGGTAAAAATGTAGAGTAATTGTTGACAATTTTACTCAAAAGGTTATAAACGAATTTTGAAATATGCTTTTGTAATTGCCTTTTTATTTTGCAATTAAGTATATGTATGTACATACACTATAAAAGCGTACAACTTCCATTTGGTATCCCATTGGCATCAAAAGGGAGTTCTCTACTTTCGTACTCGTTCAGGTATAAAAGGGTACAATTAGTCTCTCCATAGGACATGCTCAAACAAAAAGGAACACTTCATTCCATATAAAGAGATACAAAAAGAGAGTAGTCGCGTGCTCCTTTGCGAGTGATCCCGGATGTATCCCGGAATAGTCGCATTTTTTGCAGGGAAGTTATTGAGATGAATTTATTAATAAACATTTGTGAAAACTTCACGTATACAATTTCTTATGAGTTTCAGTTTGAGGAATAATGTCCAATGTAGAATTCTCATGTTCTGTGTGAAATAAATTAAAATTAGGTTAGAAATCGCCGCGATTTCTAACCTAATTTTAATTTATTTCACACAGAACATGAGAATTCTACGGGGATTTTGTGTTTGGGGATTTTGATTTTGGGGATAACGTGGTAAACCGTAATCAAACACCACTTGTAGCGGGTCGTACTTATCAATATTTTCGAAAGCTTCTTTACCGTTAAAATAACTAAAATATTCAATTAAACATATATGTATGTAATTCCAAAAACTCATTCTAAGTATGTATCTAGTTTATTAACCATACAAATATTCACATAAAAAATCCGCACCACTTTTTTTTTAAATTAATATCAACAACCTTTTCAATGCTTATTCATTTACAGTTCCACAGTGTCGACAGGTGTCTGCGATTGCCAGCAAGAAATGCGCAAGAAACAAATTCGTTTGCCAAATCAGTGGTATCCATAGACTACACCACCCACAATTTATATACATATGTACGTATGTATGTAGGTACATTAAGCCGTCTGGCCTTATAGGCACCAAAAAAGTGCCCCATGACGATGCATATGATGTCTTTTTGGAAAACATTTCCAGAATAATTTTTTATTTATTTTTTGGACGCCGCTAGATGTCGCCCAAATACATGTTTCTTCATATGTATCTTCGATATTTATAGCCGGATGGTAAAGTTTGATACACCAACGTTTAAAAATTTTTTTCCGAGAATTCCAACAAAAACAATAATGAGGATAAATTTTTACAATGATTCATATAATCCATAGATTTTTTCTCGGAATAGGGAAGTATAAATGGATCACTACAATTTAATATAATGTTGTTGACTATGTAATGCGGTTGGATTGAATTTCAGGTTGATGTCATGGTTCGAATACGGAGAAGAATATAAAATAAAGAAGAACAAGAAGTATAAGAAATAAAGAAAGCAAGCAGTGAAGGCGAAGAAGGAAAGAAGAAGAGAAGGGTTAGGGGAAAGGAATGCCTGTCATAAGAGGCAACTAAAATCCACCGGCCTTCAAGGTTGATAATGTCCAAAAAATCGTTCGTAAGACGGTCGGGCTAATGTCAGAAGGGACTAGTACGCGAACGTACCGGATTTATCCGGCAAAGGACTATTACTTCCCCTACACTTTCCAAAACCTTCCGTGAGTGTCTTGGTGGCTACAACATCAACAGCAGAGGCTAAATATTGGTCACGGTAGGCAGGAAGCGACGATAGGTTGCATGAAAATGTCGAGAAAAAAGGAAAGTGGGGTTGTGTTATGTGATGTTTATAGATGAAACATCCGTTGAAATTAAAATCCGAGCTGCTCCTTTTTCAAGGATATCCACATTTTTTGTTTTTTTTGAAAGGATCAAATATTGAGGAAATCGAATATTCGCCACCGTCCAAATTTTTCCGATTTCAATACATTATTTGGTCGCTAAGGGATACAAAAAAAGGTATTAAAAAGAAAACAGGACACCTGTAGTGGAAAAATCCAATGTGAACAGGACCTAAAGGATAACCACTGAAATATAAAATAACACAAAAAGTACCCACTTTAATTTGCGTATAACTCCTAAAATGTTAACTCTACGTGAAAATTTCTTATTATATGTTTCATTCAGAATAAATAAAGAAATATTTCTTTAATATACAATTTTGATGTACCTGCAGTGCTTAATGTACTTTTGTGCATCTAAAGTGAAAATTTCAAAAAAAGTACGTTTTTTATGGTGCTATTTTAAGTTCAAATATTTTTCTAGTTTATGTAAATATTTTAATCTAATGATCCAACTCTCATTCCTACACATCTCTACGTTAATACTAAAAAAGAGTTAGAGCTGAGATACGCGCTAGCTGTGCACGGTGGGCGGGAAGCAACAATAGGTTGCATGGGAATATCGTAAAAACGATGGCCCAACGAATATGTGCCTAGCTGTGTGCTGGTACTAATTTTCGTTTAAAAAAAATGTTGGAGATTTTATTCACGCTTGCTGTGTGTTTATGAAGTATATTAGAATATCAGTTTACGTAAGTGTTTAGCCGGCGATCGTTTTTTCGATATTTTCATGCAACCTATTGTTGCTTACCGCCCACCGTGCACAGCTAGCGCGTATTTCAGCTCCAATTCTTTTTAATATTAACGTATAGATATGTAAGAATGAGAATTGGATCATTAGATTAAAATATTTACATAAACTAGAAAAATATTTGAACTTAAAATAGCACCATAAAAAAAACGTACTTTTTTTGAAATTTTCACTTTAGATGGACCAAAGTGCATTAACCACTGCAGGTACATCAAAATTGTATATCAAAGAAATATTCCTTTATTTATTCTGAATGAAACATATTATAAGGAATTTTCACGTAGAGTTAACATGTTAGGAGTTATACGCAAATTAAAGTGGGTACTTTTTGTGTTATTTTATATTTCAGTGGTTATCCTTTAGGTCCTGTTCACATTGGATTTTTCCACTACAGGTGTCCATTTTTCTTTTTAATACCTTTTTTTGTATCCCTTAGCGACCAAATAATGTATTGAAATCGGAAAAATTTGGACGGTGGCGAATTTTCGATTTTCTCAATATTTGATCCTTTCAAAAAAAACAAAAAATGTGGATATCCTTGAAAAAGGAGCAGCTCGGATTTTAATTTCAACGGATGTTCCATCTATAAACATCACATAACACAACCCCACTTTCCTTTTTTCTCGACATTTTCATGCAACCTATCGTCGCTTCCTGCCTACCGTGTGGTAGTTAGGACCGGATGGAGAGAAGATCAATAGTAAAATGCAAACAAAAATTGTTTGTAGGTGACACAATTTTCCAACAGTCTCCGTTGTTAACTTAAAGCAGTGGTCGGCGAAATCTGAATGAGGTTGTGTTGGTGAGAACAAAACAAGTTCTCCGCATGCGCACCCCAGTAGGAAATTGATCCGCTTCAAGTGGAATATACATACGTATATGTAGAACAGACCTTTTTGGTTTTTTGTTGTTTTTGTTTTTTGTTGTTTGCCTTTGAAAGGAAAAGAACTTTTTAATGAAAAAAAAATTATCTCTTCTGAAAAAAATTAAAGGGTAGTTGGCTAAAACAGAGTGTTTGGAATACAAAAGTCATCTAAATAAGAGTACAAAAACTCTTTGTGAAATACTTCGCAATGCTTTTGTAGTGCATAATCATATGTATTATTTTTAAATACTTCATAGCAAAAAAGGCATTGCATATCGCCGAAGGCATTTCCATCATATAAAATTTCTCGCCGGGCATTTTATTTGTGGACATACATACATACATTACCCGTATAAAGTCAATGCTTGCGTTCAACCACGAAGCGACATAGTTAGGCGCAATGTTTATCGTTCGACAGTTGGCAAACGACTGATGAAGAGAGTAAGAATACGTGTGAATCGACTTCCCACAATTGTGGTATGGGCTGCCTATGTCTGACTTAAAGGCAAAGTTATTTGATCCAAGCCATGATTCAACAATAAAGGTTTCCGCATGACGAAATACCTTCATACATAGTGGGGCCAGAAGTGTCATGCAAAGAGGAATGTAGAAGAATTTGACAGATTCGGCCCCTATGGAAATGCTAGGGTGCGTGTGTGTGTGGCATGTCAACAAAAAAAAATGCTTGTGTTCGTGTGTTTATGAAGATTGAAGAAGAAGTCAGCTGATCTTATGCATTCTCCTTTATTGTTCCTCCATGGATCCAAGCGTTTCCGTTATTGACTGAAATATGAAAATATTTGAATCGACAACGCTCGCGCCTTTGAAACAACAACGGAGCATTGTCTGGCACATTTAAACTGCAGAAAGTCGTTCATTTAACTGAAAAAGTCCTTCGGTTTACAGCGTTTTTTTTTTCAGAGTATGCATTTTGTATGTACATATGAACTTCAGGAAATCATTTCACCGCTGTTTTCAAAACAAACGTTTAAGTTCCATAAACATTTAAAGCAAATTTTCATTATAATTGGGATGCATTGATAAGGTAATAAAATACATGCATCAATGGTTTTTCAAGTGAATTGAAGTACATAAATGGAATATGTGTTATCTATTTTGGGAAGGTGATCGAATTGAGTTTTAATGCGAGGAAAGGTCTTTGTGCTAGATTACTCACCTAATCATATTACTTAAGCAATTTCAAATTTCAAAGGTCAATGCAGTGGAGTAAAAGTATGGCGGAACTTTCCCAAGCCAAGACACCATTACAAAACGTATTGGGTAAGGTTAAGTTGAAGTGGTTGCCAGCGATCCTATAACGAATCAACACACCTCAACCCTTTGCTTTTGTTGTAGTGGCAACAGCAGCGAAGTTCTGAGTAAAGCAGCCGAGAATTGTAATCCTAGGTCAAATATAAATCCGGGTTCTTCCGGCACTTGGACACGACTTATGTACATAACTAGGAAAATTGCTGCTTTCACAGTGTTCCGCTAGCTGCTTACTGATTCTACAATTTAGTAGAAGTAATCGCATATTGTCGGGAAGATAGGACCTTTTTGATATTTCTAAAAAAAATGATCAGGTTCCGTCATTGGCCTTCTAACTTTAAAATGGTTGAAATCAGAATATTTATTTATTTATTTATTTACAAGAGCAATAACAAGACCAATGGCAACAACAATAAATGATAAAAATAATAAGTGCCGGATGTATACACACAATTACTAATTATATGTACATATATGTACAGTTGTGTTCAAAATAATAATAGTGCTATGAAATCAATGTGCAACTTACTCATAAAAAGTTTATTTTAACTTCTTTTTGGTTAAAATTGGGTACAAAATTAGCATATACATTCATTTCACGTGTCACAAGAGTTTTACGATGATAAGTTGCAAGATAACCGATTTAGAAACTTTCTAATAGAAAGACAAAGGTGAAATAACTCAAAATTTCCTTGTTCAAAAAAATAATAGTATTTTTATTCTAGTTTAGATAAATATTTAAAAAAAAAGGTAAAATCAAAAAATTTAGAATATACAAAGTAAAGTTGTGTTTAATATTAGTTCGTGAAACCATCATTGTCTAAAAACACCTTACAGCGACGCGGCATAAAATCGACTAATCCTTCACAGCGTTTCTTGGGTATTTTTTCTCAACAATTCTTTCCTACTTCCCAAAATTCACGATTATTGGCTGGTTTCCCATTTCTTTATGTCGCCCCACAAGTTTTCTATAGCATTGAGTTCGGTTGATTGTGCAGGACAGGACATTACCTCAATTCCTTTGAACTCCTTGCCTAGCCTACTCGTATGTGTTGGGTCATTATCCTGATGGAAGGTTTATTCCAGAGAAATTTTGTATTCCGCATAACTAAGCAGAGTGTTCTGCAAAATACCCATATAGGCACGTTGATCCAGGGTGGTGTCAATACGATCTATGTGCCCAAGACCATAAAAAATAAAACATGCTCAAAGTGATATTTTCAGCCCACCATGTTTAACCTTTTTGGTTGTGTATCTAGGCTTGTATTCAGTATTCGGTGGACGACGGTAGAGTTGGGAAACTATCGATAGTAGTACCATCGATAGTTTTTGATAGTGTGGCGAATATAATCGGTTCTCCACTTACATCACTAAAATGATTGAACACATCTCTAGGGAAAGTGCCAGAACTAGAAGAAGATACCAGATAATTTCCAGTGTTGCCAGAATTTTCCAGATTGCGTTTGACAGACTATATAAGGCGGCGAGCAGGCGCTCCAGAGTCAGTCGTAATTTAACCGTAGAAGTGTTAACATCAAGTGAAGTAAAACAAGTGTAGAGACTAAGACTTTTTAGTCGTGAAATAAAGCAGTGTGAATTAAGAAGTAAATAAAGACTTTTATTTAACAATTCAGCGATACGAACCCTATAGAAATAATCGAGCTATCGACAAATACGTAACAATTGGTGTCAGAATTGGAATTGTTAAATAAATTCCAGGACCAAGGATAACGAAGCAAGGATAACGAATCAAGGATAACGAATCAAGGATAAGGAAACAAGGATAACGAGACAAGGATAACGAAATAAGAATAATGGCAAAGTTAAATGATCTGAAAATCCAAGAACTTAAAAGGGAGTTAGAAAAGAGAAACCTGAGTACCACCGGCAATAAAATTGAACTACAGGCAAGGTTAAGAGTAGCTATGGAAGCATATAACATTAATGTAGA
The DNA here is from genome assembly GCA_960531455.1 of Urophora cardui. Lineage (NCBI taxonomy): Eukaryota > Metazoa > Arthropoda > Insecta > Diptera > Tephritidae > Urophora > Urophora cardui. The sequence continues at coordinate 113,045,398 of OY482670.1, read as the reverse complement.
TGAGTTTGATTTCAACGATGATGTGGAAGAGGTGCAAAAGGAAGAAACCCAGAAGGAAGAGGCTCCACAGTCAGTAGCAAACGTAGACATGAACTCGATATTGGCTGTGCTGACACAAATGTCGAAAAAAATGGAAGAACAACAGGCACAGATATCGGCAAAAATGGAAGATCAACAGGCACAGATGTCGACAAAAATCGAAGAACAACAGGCACAGATATCGGCAAAAATGGAAGATCAACAGGCACAGATGTCGACAAAAATCGAAGAACAACAGGCACAGATAACGTCAAAAATGGAATTGCAACAGTCCGTACTTTCATCACAGGTGTCCGGCATTGCGGCTCAGTTGGAGGCACAAGAAGAACGCATGTCCTTACAATTCAAGGCACAGGATGCAAAAATTATACAAGTTAAGGAGGTCCTTGAAGAAAGACAAGAAAAATTAGAGGACGATGTAAAAGCATTGAAAGCCCGTCTTCAGGATATTCAACTAAGTCGTCCAGACGCTTCAACTGCTACACAGAAGATAAAACCTCCGTCGTTTGATGGAAGTGGTCCATTTCAAGTATTCAAGCTACAATTTGAGAAAACGGCAGTTGTAAATAATTGGAGTGCGGAGGACAAAGTCGCTGCCCTGTTCGTAGCATTGAAAGGACCTGCAGCAGAAATATTACAGACTGTTAGCGAGGGCGAAAGGAACAGCTATGACGCAATTATGGGTGCCATTGAAAGACGTTATGGTAGCGAGCACAGGAAGCAGATATATCAAATGGAGTTGCAGAATCGCTTCCAGAAACCAAATGAGACGTTACAAGAATTTTCTTCTGAGATTGAGAGGCTAGCTCATTTGGCAAACGCAGGAGCACCTCAAGAATTCATCGAAAGAATGAAAATTCAAAGCTTCATCAATGGAATACGAGATATTGAAACGAAGCGGGCTACCTATGCAAACCCAAATGGAACTTTCGCTGAAACGGTCTCATATGCTTTGACACAGGAAACGGCATCTCTATTAAGCAAGCCCACTTACAAGGCTCATCGTGTGGAAGTGGAAACGCCAGACTTACTAAGCAAAATATGGGAGGCGTTGAATGAAATGCAGAAAAAGAAAAGTAATGCTGTGAAATGCTTCAAATGCGGAAAAATAGGACATATAGCACGCCACTGCAGCAATAGTTCCAGTAAGTTCAGCACTGCCGATGGGCGCAAGCGGAATATTGATGGGTATGAACAAGCGCCCAAATCAACTGAGTCGTTAAACTAAAGCGGGCCAGCCAAAAGGGGCGTGGGCTGGTCCCCACAATGGAATGCCCCATAATCTCTGTCTCTCAGTTGGGAAGAAGCACGAGTAATGTTACTATTGGTGGTTTGGTGGACGGAATGGAGCGAATGTTGACTGTGGATACGGGAGCATCTCATTCCATCATTCGATCTGACTTGGTAAAGAAGGAAATAAGGCCATTGTATGGAGCAAAATTGCGTACGGCAACAGGCGAGGATACCCAAGTCCTAGGGGAAGTTACATGCGAAGTTGTAATTGGAAATGTTGTCGTACTACACACCTTCATAGTGGCGGAAATTGTTGATGAAGTCATAATTGGTGTGGACTTCCTAATCGACCAAGGCATTAAGATTGACATGAAAAACAAGGTTATGAGTTACAAAAACTTGGAGGTGCCGCTAAATTTTGGCTACGATAAGAGATGCAGCAGTAAGAAAGTGCTCGTGGAAGAGAATCAGCAGATACCGCCAAAGTCCGAGGCAATTATTTGGGCAAAGATTGATGGAGATTGTGGGACAAACAAATTGTGGGTTGGCGAAGCAGAAACAGAAACTAAATCCGATGTACTTGTTGGAAAAACCCTGGCTATGACAAAAGAAGATGGACGAATACCAGTAAGAGTACTTAATGAGTTCAAGTCACCAATCAAACTCTCCAAAGGTGCTATATGGGGAAAATGCGAAGAGGTTGACATCATCATGAATTGCGAACAATCCCAAGGAGAAGTTTCTACTAGCAATACAGATCTTTCAGATGAAATAAATGCTTGGACAGAAGAACTGCAGGAGAATCACAAAAGAAAGGCGAAAGAATTACTTGCCAAGTATTCTAGCATATTTGATAAGGATGGTACAAAACCAGGCAGGACAAATATTGTGAAGCATCACATTGACACCGGTGATGCAAGGCCAATCCGTCAGGCTCCTCGCAGCGTTCCATTAGCGAAACGTCAAATGGTGAGCCAGATTATACAAGAAATGAGCGACAGTGGGGTAATTGAACCATCAGTCAGTCCATGGAGTTCTCCGGTAGTACTTGTTAAAAAGAAAGATGGCAAGATGAGATTCTGCGTTGACTACCGGAAACTGAATGATGTAACGAAAAAGGATAGTTACCCATTGCCAAGAATTGACGACACTCTGGACTCGCTATCTGGAACGGAATGGTTTTCAACACTGGACTTGAAAAGCGGCTATTGGCAAGTCGAAGTAAAAGAGGAAGACAAGGAGAAAACAGCCTTCAGTGTTGGCGATGGTCTTTGGCAATTTACGGTGATGCCATTTGGATTATGTAATGCTCCAGCTACCTTTGAGAGACTTATGGATCAGGTACTGAAAGGATTGCACTGGAAAACATGTCTTGTGTACCTGGACGATATCATTGTATTGGGAAAAGGCTTTGATGAACATCTCAAAAATTTGGAGGAAGTTTTCCGAAGAATAGCTGGCGCTGGTCTCAAGTTAAGTCCTAAGAAATGTGCATTATTCAAGAAAGAAGTAAAATACTTGGGACATAAAGTGACTACAAAGGGCATCTGCACTGATAACGAAAAAATAGAAGCAGTAAAAGATTGGCCAAGACCTCGGAATCTACATGAATTGCGAAGCTTTCTTGGGCTGTGCACATACTATCGCCGATTTGTACCAAATTTTGCCAGCGTAGCAAATAGTCTCACGGAGCTTATGAGGAAAAATAAGACTTTTGAGTGGAGGAAGGAACAAGAAATGGCTTTCCAAACGTTAAAAGATCGGCTTTGTACTGCTCCAATGCTAGCATACCCGGTTCCAGGAGCGAGGTTTATTTTGGATACTGATGCGAGTGGTTATGCTATAGGAGGTGTTTTGTCACAGGAAATCGACGGACAGGAGAAGGTTATCGCATACTACAGCCGATCAATTGGGAAACCGGAAAGAAATTACTGTGTAACACGAAGAGAACTATTGGCATTGGTAGAATGCATCAAACACTTCCATAAGTACCTCTATGGTCAACGATTCCACGTCAGGACTGATCATGCAGCGTTAAAATGGCTTTTGAAATTCCGAAATCCGGAGGGTCAGTTAGCAAGGTGGATTGAGCGACTACAAAATTATGACTTTTCTATACGAATATATATATATATATTATACGTACCATCGCAAAGGCAGTACCCATGGAAATGCTGATGCAATGTCGCGGCGACCATGTAATCTTGAATGCAAGCATTGCTCTAAAGCTGAGGAGAGGGAAGACATCATAGATGTTCGGCTAATGACAATAACATCTACAGACGAATGGAATGCGGAACAATTAAGGAAGTGTCAGCTAGAAGATCCAGATCTGGCACGTGTAATGATTGGTTTGGAGCAAAACGAACGACCATCAAAAGAAGAGATGTCAGCAGAAAGTCCTGTTGCCAAATCATATTGGGCACAGTGGAATAGTTTGCAATTGGTAAATGGTTGCCTACATCGTGTTTGGGAGAGTGAAGATGGTCAAAGTTCTAAAACATTGATAGTTGTTCCAAGGAAAAGAATACCGGATGTGTTAAATGAACTACACAATGGTCCAAGTGGAGGTCATCTTGGAGTAACAAAGACGGTAGAGAAAATCAAGAAGAGGTTTTATTGGGTCGGCTGCCGTCAGACAGTTGTTGAGTGGATTGCGAACTGCGACGTGTGCATAAAGGCTAAGGGTCCCAAATCCAGGAGTCATGGGCTGATGAAACAATACAACTCAGGAGCACCATTTGACAGAATTGCCATGGATGTAGCTGGGCCATTTCCTACTAGCAAACTTGGAAACAAATATGTACTGGTAGTCATGGATTACTTCAGCAAATGGCCGGAGGTGTACCCGATTCCAAATCAAGAAGCAGAAACTATAGCCGAAGTATTCACCAACAATTGGGTGGCGAGATATGGTGCACCTATAGAGCTACATTCTGACCAAGGAAGGAACTTCGAATCAGTTGTGTTTCAGGAGCTGTGCAAAACACTGGGTATTAGGAAAACCCGAACAACTGCGTTGCATCCACAATCAGACGGCATGGTAGAAAGATTTAACAGAACATTAGAGGAACATTTACGAAAAGTGGTGGATAAGTTCCAGAGAGATTGGGACACTCATATTCCTCTGTTCCTGATGGCATATCGATCGGCCGTACACGATACAACAGGTCAGACTCCTGCAAAAGTAATCTTTGGTAGTGATCTTCGACTGCCAGCTGACTTGAAATTTGGGATAAGTGCTGATGCGGGAATAAATGCCAGACAATCTAACAACGTTCTGGAAGAGGAAATGAGAGAAATACATGAACTTGTAAGACAGCGAACAAAGATCATGAGTGACAAGATGAAGGCCAGATACGACAAGGCAATGAACTCAGAAGGTTTTGTTGAGGGAGATCTAGTTTTGCTATACAACCCGCAGCGAAAGAAAGGTTTGTCCCCGAAATTGCAGTGTACTTGGGAAGGGCCCTACAAAGTGATTAAACGGCTCAACGATGTTGTGTATCGCATACAAACGATTGGAAGACCAAGGAATAAAATGAAAGTGGTTCATCTGGAAAGGCTAGCAGCATTTGGGACAAGTAATGTGTCAGATCGGGACGATCAGACTTAGGTGGAGGGCAGTGTGGCGAATATAATCGGTTCTCCACTTACATCACTAAAATGATTGAACACATCTCTAGGGAAAGTGCCAGAACTAGAAGAAGATACCAGATAATTTCCAGTGTTGCCAGAATTTTCCAGATTGCGTTTGACAGACTATATAAGGCGGCGAGCAGGCGCTCCAGAGTCAGTCGTAATTTAACCGTAGAAGTGTTAACATCAAGTGAAGTAAAACAAGTGTAGACTTTTTAGTCGTGAAATAAAGCAGTGTGAATTAAGAAGTAAATAAAGACTTTTATTTAACAATTCAGCGATACGAACCGTATAGAAATAATCGAGCTATCGACAAATACGTAACAATAGTTTAAAAAAACTATTGATAGTTTTCGATAGTCTTAAAAAAATAAACTATCGATAGTACTATCGTATTTAAATGAATCCTGAAAAAAAATGTTTAACCGCCAACAAATTCACATTTTATACATATTACACGTATGTATGTACTCACAAGACCACGGATGCCACTGTTGGTTGTTTCCAAACAAAATTGGTAGTTTTTTTTCTGATTTTGAGTTTTTTCAATAAATTTTGATTTTTTTGCAATAAATATGTGAAATTCAAATTTTTTTATTTTGGTTATTTTTTTTACAATTACCAACCTATGCCCAAAATATTGGAAACGCGACATTTTGACTATGTAGTTTTAACCAAGGACTCAAAACTTACCAATAGCTGATATTCTCAATTCACAACTTAAAATAGTAATGTAGATGGAGATGGAGATGTAAAAGTTGTAAAACTATCGATAGTATACATTACCATCGATAGTTTTCGATAGTTTTGAAAAAACCATCGATGGTCTTCGATGGTCTAAAAAAAAAAAACTATCGATACTATCGATAGTGCCATCGATAGTTTCCCAACTCTAGACGACGGACAAACTGTTGAGAACCTGTGCCTTAGTTAAGCCGATTTTTTTACGTTTTCAGTTTCACCATGCAACTAAGCTAAGTCACAGGTTAGCCAGCTTTTGCCTTGACTAAAACTTAACTAAGAATTTGAGTCACTTTAGCAAATTCAACAACCAAAAGAGCGAATATGACAAAAAAATGAGCAAATACAGCAACCAAAACAACCAAAAAATCCAGTATTTGGCAAACAAGGTAAATTCATTATGGTAATGGCACGGCGAATTCAGCAATATTCGCCTCGATTCGCTTTAAATTTTTGGCCAGCAGAATGTCAAACTCAAAGTAAAATTTTTCTTTGTTTGACATTCTCCTGTATTCTTCTATACACGGTGAACTAAAAACGAGAAGAAGAAGAAGTCAGCTGTTCACGTACCATTACCATATGAATGAATTTGCCTTGTTGGCAAAAAAGCTGGCAGGGTTGCTGGTTGCAAAACTGTTTTCTTAAGGAACTGCCAGACGCATGTAAATATGTTTTCTCTATAAAAATACATATGTATAAACAAAATACAATTATTAAAATAATTAATTATCACGTTATATTTTTCATATGAACACAAAAAACACAAAAGTCTCCACCATCACCATTCCACGCACAGCTGTCTGCTCTCACACAACAAGCTGTTTGCTCTCCTACTAGGCATGGGTAACACTGCGCTGCGCGGCGCAATTGCGCTAACACCAACCATGGCGTTATTGCACTAACTCCGATTTGGGAAATGCGCCAAAACAATATAGCGCCAACCCAATATAGCACCAACTCAATATTGCGCCAACTCAATTTTGTAATATAAAACCGACTCAATTTCGTGCTCTAACACCAGCACCAATATAGCGCTAGTGTAAAATGGCGCAACCACAACGCCAATAACAGCACCATAGTATATGTATACGTATGACACCGTCACAATTATGTATGCTTGATAGTGACCTATGTGACTCTAATTTCCAGCATATTTTCACAAATATACGGAATACTAGCCGGACCCGTGCGCATCTTGCGCAAAAAATAACAAAACATACGTGGCGCCAGTCGGTATGGTTCGTGCTTTCACGCCCATTTTAAAAAACTTATTATTTATTTGGTTTGGTGGACCTTATGGAACTTTCAATGAATTGCCTATATGTTTGACAAAGATATCGCATAAAATTTTTTTATTATCCCTATATAGGTATGTATGTGCAATATATTTTTATATATTTTATATATATTTTTATGTGCGTATATGTGGTTCTTGCCGACTTGGGTAATTTTTTTCCACACGTTTGCCTTGGCTTAATCGATTTATCTGCTACAGTTCCTGAGTTTTGAATTATAAATCTTTGAAAATTTGCTCCTATTGGCCCATTTTTCAAAATTTCAGCACGTTTCCTCATAACGGCATAACGTCATTTCATCACTCGGGCTTTATTAGTGACTGAATTATCATGTTTTACGTGTTTTTCGAAATACACACATATGCCTTATTTTCAACCCCAAATTTCTCTGTTCCCATTAGAATCTGTGTACCAAATTTCATTAAAATATTTCTATTTTTGCGCAAGTTAGAGTGTATACGGCCGGACGGACGGACATGGTTCAATCATTTTTTTCATCCTGATCGTTTTGATATACTCGTATATATTAAGGTGGAGTAAAAATTTTTTTTGGAAATTCAATTTGTTCCAAAGCCAGAAGGGCACCTTTCTAGCCCAGTAATAAGCCTTTAAAATTTTATTGACCTACTCGCATGTTTAGAGGTGCCCCCAGCCCCACAAAGTTGAAAAAATAGCACGATCTGGTACAAATGTGAAATTTCTACAATTATGAAATCAAAAAAACGAAGTATGAGGATTGATAAACAGGCTAAGTTGAGTATAAAAGTGAATTTTTTTTTGGAAACAACAACAACCAAAGTTATTAAAGGCAAAGTTTATATTATGCATTTTTTAAATTGCAATTACTTAAAAACTACTGAACCGATTTCAAATATTTTTATACCATTCGATAGGTATTTTGTTTCCCTTTAATTTGATATACATTTTATGTGGGTTCCATAACACTCCCCGCTGCGGGGGTAAACCCCCCTTACTTTTCATATAAAGTACCACGCCCAATAAAACACCGTTTCGCATGCATAGCTAATTAATACCTTTAAAACGATGCCTTACTTATTAATTTTGGTGAATTATGCGAGCAGAAAAAGGGATATTTATAAAACACCAATTAGAAATAATATATATGATGTTTTCAAATGATTATGAAAATTTAAATTAATTGTGCCCTCGTATATGTAAGCAGAATTGCGCCAAAAGAAATAAAACGGGGATGGTGAACAGTAACTAGCGAAAAAATGTTATTTATCGATTATTCCATGACAATTGCGCTAAAGGTGTTATTGCGCCAGTACCGTGAGTTGGCGCCACGAGTGGCGCTGGAGTTATTGTATCAGCGCCAAAAAAATTGCGCCATTACCCATGGCTATCTCCTACATCTGCCTTGTTCTCACAGCTATTTGAATTTAATTTGACAGCTGCCAGAAAGTACTTTCAAAAACTCATTTCCCTTTCACCGTGTGGACAAATGAAAAGTAATTCCTGAAAGTTTTCGGAAAGTGGAAGTAAAAAGTGCTTTCTGAAGGCACTTTCATTGCGTCCTGTGGATACTCATGAAAGTTCTTTCAATGATTTGACACTTTCGGAAAGTACTTTCATTGCATCGTCTGGCAGTACCTTTAGACTATTTGGTGAAACCGGGCCTATGGAGACTGAAAAAATTAAATTAAATTTTTTGTATATTTAATGCCCAAAATCGATAGTCCTGCATTCAATGGATATACTTAATTGTAATATAAATTTGGGTCCCGATAGGAGACGGTTAACCATACAGTTTTATTTAAGACATATTTTAAAAATTTTTTTGGGTAGAAGTTATGGATCCATGTCGGAGATCGCCACATCTCTTCATCACACCTACGTACATACATATGAGTACAGTGCGCGCCCATAAACAACACACCAATTTATGGGTGATTTTCACAATCTTTTATTTTGTTAAATTTATTTTCGTTATTTAAAAAAAGTCTATAGATTCTATAACAAAAAAAAAAAAAACATTGAAAATAAATTCTAGTCTTTAACCTTATCTTGTAACTTTCATTTCTCTTAAACATTCCGTTAATTTTTTTTAATTTTTTTCTGAAGGAAAAGTTTTATTATAAAACTTTTGTGTGGGAGGAAAATAACTCAAAATATGTATGGAAATTGGAACGCCCTTTCTCGATTTTTTTTTGGCAATATTTCAACTCAAAGCAAAATATCTGTTAAAGGCTGTTGCACATTAGTGGAGTCAGTGTCTATTTTTTATACATGGTATACCTATGTATTAAGGTGGAGTGAAATCATATGGAGATTTTTTGTTTGTTCTTTTTTTGAACGTACCAGCAATGAAAAGTTGCCTTTATACGAGTTAATGAACCCCACAAAATTTTATCGCGATAGGATGACGTTTGGAACTGCCCCCAGCCCCGCAAAGTTGAAAGCAATAAGCACGATCTAGTACAAATATGAAATTTTGAAAATTATAAAATCAAAAAACTAAGTATGAGGATTGATAAAGATGGCTAAGCTGAGTATTAAAGTGAAGTTTTTTTTTTTGGAAACAACAACAACAAAAGTTATTAAAGGTCAATGTTTATATTATGCATTTTTTAAATTGCAATTACTTAAAAAATACTGAACCGATTTCGAATATTTTTATACCATTCGATATGTATTTTGATTCCCTTTAATTTGATATACATTTTATATATGAAAAGTAAGGGGGTAAAAGGGGGGTTGACCCCCGCAGGGGGGTGTTATGGATGGAACCGACATAAAATGGGTATCAAATTAAAGGGAATCAACATACCTATCAAATGGTATAAAAATATTCGAAATCGGTTCAGTAGTTTTTAAGTAATTGCAATTTAAAAATGCACAATATAAACTTTGACCTTTAATAACTTTTGTTGTTGTTGTTTCCAAAAAAAAAAATTCACTTTAATACTCAGCTTAGCCATCTTTATCAATCCTCATACTTCGTTTTTTTATTTTATAATTTTCAAAATTTCATATTTGTACCAGATCGTGCTATTTTTTCAACTTTGTGGGGCTGGGGGCATCTCTAAACTTGGGGTGAGTAATGACTCACTGAGTTGGCACGATTGTGCTACAACACGTTTGTGTTACAGCACGATTGTGCTACAGCACATATTACTTTCGTGCTATTGTCAACCAAAAAGCGTTACTGTGTGCTATCAGAGACTGTGTCAGTGAAAGGGTCGCTCCGACGATGAATTGATATTTGTACGAGAATGGCATATAAATCAATAATAGAATTGAAGTGATAGGTGTGGGTGGGCAAATATGTATATGGAAAATTAATTAGTTAATTAATGTCGTTTTTGTTGTTGATTGTTGATTTAGACATATGTAGCTCTGAGATATAGGGTATTTAGGGGGTTTTGAGATGTTTATGAAGTACATATATTGGGCTATCTGATGGATAAATAAAATATACATATGTGTGCCAATATAAACTTAGTTGATAAGATCAATTACAAATTTCAAATGAATGTATCTTTTTATATATGCACGATATACGATAATGGGTTAAAGTCCAAAAGTTGGGAAAAATCATCTAGTTTCTGAATATCATAACCAAATTTACCAAAATTAAAGGGAACAACCGAAAAAACCCCAAAATAAGTGTCCATACAAAAACGGGTTAGTGTCCGAAAGTTAGTACAATTCATGCAGAATACACCTACATACACCAAATTTGCCTAAATCACCTGGAACAAATGAAAAAATGCATAAATAGGTGACCACCCCAATACCAAAAACCACCTAAATACACCAAGTGCCATATAAAGTAAGCATGCACAGGATGACACTTAAATAAGAGGCGAAATCGAACGTGCCAGCGGAGTCGAGTGTGCTACTGAGTTAATATACTATAAACGTGCCAACGGAGTCAAGTGTGCTACTGAGTTATCATTTTACCGTGAGGTGAGCTTGAGCGTGCAGCTCACTGATGAGAGTTGACACGGAGTCATGACTCAGTGCTGAGTTACCCAAGCCTACTCTAAACATGCGAGTAGGTCAATAAAATTTTACAGGCTTATTACTGGGCTAGAAAGGTTCCGTTCTGGCTTTGGAACAAATTGAATTACCAAAAAAAAGTTTCACTCCACCTTACTATGTATGTATGTAAATATGTAAATTAGACTGTATCGCAAAAAATAAAGTTCGCCGTACGCGTACCTAAAAGACCAGAGGAATCGAAAAACATACATATACACTAGGAATGTTAAATCTGTTTTATGTCAGGTTCTACTGAAGCGATCGAAACACTTATTTCACAAATGACTAATGGCGATGTGGACCTTTTTTGGTCCTTATAAGGCGAGACGGCCTAATTTACATGTTGCTAATATTAGAAAATATAAAAAACGGTGAGTGACCAACAACTTACAAAGGTACAAACAATTCTAATTTTATACTGCACACACTCAGGTACATATGTACATATATAGAGCCGTATATGCCAAAAAGACATATGAGCCAAAATAGAAAATTTACAGTGGAAGATTTTTTTTTTAATTTTCTTTGAATACAGTTTGTATGCAACCATGCAATTTAATTAGGCTCTAACATCGAAACGGTACATTCGACAGCTCTAAAATTTTGGAAGTTGATGAGTATGATAATAAATTATTAATTTCCAAAAGCTAAAATCGCTAATGATGGTTGATACGTCTTTTTGGCGCACATGGCTCGTATATATGTACGCGTACATGCAAATATAAATACACGTGTAGTAGACACTCAGGTAATGCAATGGGCCAGCCGTTCTCATGAATGAATCATAGACCAGTCGACGGATGGCAATGGTAAAGCGCATTGGCCATTAACTCGTAAATAAACGCATAGTTTTTTTACCAATTGGTTAAGTCATTCCACACATTTGTAAACAGATACATGCCCTGCAAAAAGTGGGACCACGTAATATGGTAGTACAGGACCAGGTTACGTTGTGACAGTTCCTAGTTACAGAGGTGGTCCAAATATATGAAAAAAATATGGTTACATTAACATTGCGATGTCATTGGACATGACCACCCCTGCTTCACCGCTGCATAACAAAGGACTATATAAAACACCACCCCATTTGGGACATATGGGTGTTTCCGAAAATGGGTCAACCAAAGAGAAAAAATTAAAAATGCACCTAGGCCAAACTTTTTGATACCATTATGTAGATACGTATTTCCTTTATCACGCCACAAAATTTTATAGACATTGGAGCACTGCTACTTACAAAAATTACGTTTTTCAGACTACCATATAAAATTTTTTTTTTAGCTAAGTGTATATGACTTCCGAAATACATCCGCGAATTCGCAACAAAACCGCCGGTAGAAAAATGGCCTTTACGAATACTTAGCCCAAGGTCAGACCTACGAATTTCAACAAAGATACATTTACAAAATACTTCAAATCTTGTATAAAGTGTATTCTAAAGTAGTGCTTTTTTTCAAGCGTTCGGACGCAAAATATACTTTGCAGTAAAAAAAAACATACTTACCTTTGTGATATTTTTCAAATTTTTTTTGACAAAACACAGTTTTGGGTGCTCTTTCGGACAGCGTTAATTTTTTCCCCAAAATCAAAAGGATTCCTGAGTTTAAGTATATTAAACATTGGAACGTCTGAACGTATACACTTTTTTTCTTCAGATAATTTTTTTTTGTTTGTTCCTTATAAAGCTATCTAGCAATGAATTCCGTTCAAAGGGCTATGAGGTGGAGGTTAAACCTCATGAAAGATGGTCAGAAAAGGAAGGATTTCAAAAACAAAGAAAGAGAGAGAAAAAAGATTTTTAGGAAAAACATATGTACATATAAAAAACCCTTTGAATGTAAGAATGCTCCAAGCAATTTGGAATAGATGTAGACAATGAAATATTTTTGGCCGCATAAAACTTCAAAATCTACCTGTATGCGATGGCTTAAAGTAAAACAAACACCAGCTCTTCAAACACAGTTTCTCATGCGAAAATGGACATCATATTACTGCCGGACGTACAGCAATACTTAAAATACCGCTATGGTGCAGTGGGTAGAGTGCTCACCTGCTATGCCAGAGGTCTCGGGTTCAAACCACGGTCCGAGCAAAACATCAGAACAATTTTTCTAATTAGTAAAAATCCAATTATTGGGTTTTTTAAGAGCAGCGGTCACCTCTCGGCAGTGGGCGGCATACCCTCCGAGAGTATTTCTGCCATGAAAAAGCTTCTCACAAAAAATGCATTCGCCGTTCGCAGCCGGCATAAAACTGTAGGTCCACCCAATTAGTAGCAAAAAAACAAAAAGGAGCACACCTCGAATTGGGAGAGAAGCTCGGCCATAAAAGTCGTCAGAGTTATAAGACCGCCATTGTATTATTATATTATTCTTATTAAATTTTGCTAGTACTTACATCAGTTTTTTTATATTCATCGCCACTATACATTATTAAGTATCGTTTTAGTGCTCAGAATGTGCAAGTAATTTAATTTTGAATTAATGAGTTAATTCAAAGAGCGTATATGGATAAGAGGCTGCAGTCTGAAAAACTTCACACTAGATGTCACATTTCGCGCGAGATGAGACCCGCGAAGTGTGACATCTAGTGTGCAGTTTCACAAAAAGCGTATATGAATGAAGGTGTAGTCCGTTAAAATTCACACTAGATGTCACACTTCGCGGGTCCCATCTCGCGCGAAATGTGACATCTAGTGTGAATTTTTTCAAACTGCAGCCTCTTATCCATATACACTCTTTGGTTAATTGCAATAAAATATGTGCTCAACACTTGTTTTGTTATGAAAAATTTATGTTTTCCTTCATAGAAAAATTTGGAACGTCCGAACGGGAACGTCCGAACAAAATTAAAACCGATATTTCTCCAATAAAAAACGTCTACAGAAATATAACTTTAATGTAGTGACAGTCCTTGTATATTCCTCTGTTAGTCGTATATACATCATTTTTTTTTGTAGCATCAACCAATTCGCAGAATTTTAACGAAATCAGGTGTAACCTCAAATACGAGGTACTTTTGAGGAACGTCCGAACGGCAACTTTAAATCCTTCTACAGTGGTAATGTGTCATCTCTAGAAAAAAAGTTTGCTAGCGTTGGATAGAGGAGTACAAAGGCTACATATGACAAAAAAAAATATTCTGATCCAAAGCCTACTATAGGTTTTATACTGAAAATAATGTGGCAGCATGGAACGTCCGTAACGCTGGAAACACCCATATACTAATATGCTTACAGTGGAACACGTTTTAAACTACATCCCAATACCCTAGACCGAGCCAAATTGCCGACCAACCACGAATTAGTTGGCGGCGAACGACAATTTACATTCGATGTGGTCCGATGCAGCATAACATGTAACCAAGTCCGTAACCACGTCCCTTCAGACCTACTTTAAAGCCCCGTCCCATTGGACTACCTGGTCCTCAAATTTTTGAAGGGTGAATACATACTATGTACATACGTACATATGCACACACGCAAATAGTCTATAAATGTACCAATAAAAGAAGTCAACAAACTATTGTTGTACTCATAGAGTGAAGGACAGCAAAGGAAATGTAATGAAAGGCACTATATAATGATCATTTAATTATGTGTGAAATTATTTATATAGAAATATCTGTACATACATATGTCCATAGAAACACTTGCGCTTCTATACATAAAAGAATGAAAGAGCGTAGAAGGAATGAATGTTACCTGACTTTAACTACTTAAGTAACCGGAAGTTCAACCCAAAAAATAATTTTGTTGTCTTATTCATCTAACTCCATGAATACATACACATATACCAACTTTTAATTCAATATACTGTACGAAATTTCGTGACTCACCTTTCGATTTTGCAGGGAAATGCAAATGCTGGTATATCGGCCATTGTCTTTTCATCTCGATAACTTTCGGGAAATCTCTCCACAATAATGCCAGGTGGAGATTGTTGTGTGTAGCCGGTTGGCGTAGTACTTCTTCTGTTATCAGCATTATGTGCGACGGCTACTTCGCACCAAAATTCGAATAGTTTTTTAACATCCGCACTGTGGGTAGAAAGAAATTGACCGAATTATAAATTTAAGAAATCTAAGTAATGCCAAAGAACATTTACATATATACATACAAAGGGAAGCAATACAATGCAGTAAAATGTAAATGGAGAAATGCCACAATTATTTTCTTTTATTTTTTTTTTATTAATCAACGTTAGTGAGAAAAGCTAACGATTGGGGTGATGTGCACTTGAGCGTAACGCCTACAATTCTATGCATACATACATATTTATATACAAACATACATACCGTCCATATCAAACACACAGTGAGACAATTCGCAAAAGAATGTCTCAAAATCAAGTATAGTATTCATACTACATTAAGGGCCGTTTACTCAACCTCTGATTAATGCTAACCGTAGGATAAAGGGCCGGTTAACTTATGGACTGCATTATCGACCACATGATAAATAAGTGGTTTGATGACGTCGATAATGATGTCTAACCGGACTTTTACCGTGATTAGCGTTAATCAGAGGTTGATTAAACGGCCCTAAGGGCCGTTTACTCAACCTATGATTAATGCTAACCGGAGGATAAAGGGCCGGTTAACTTAAGGACTGCATTATCGACCACATGATAAATCTATGGTTTGATGAAGTCGATAACGATGTTTAACCGGACTTTAACCGGAGGACAAAGATCCGGTTAAGCTATAGACTGCATCATCGACAACTTGTTAAATGCGTGGTTTGATGAAGTCGATAATGATGTTTAACCGAACTTTAACCGTGGTTAGCGTTAATCAGAGGTTGAGTAAACGGCCCTAAGTGTTGACGGAATTAGTTGAGATTGATAGATTTATCCAATAGATGAATAGTCCACTGGAACTACTTACATACATACATAGCTATTAAGAACTCTTGAAAGATTCATAAGGCGAGTTCCCGTGATAGTGATCCAGATCCGGATACAAATTTTGCAAGCAAATGCAACAATTCAGGGCTGCACATTAACGTTATTTTTTATCAATAACCGAAAAAATATTTTGTTTTCAATTCAACTTTGAAAAATTTTAACGTTAAGTGTTGAACAAAAAAATACTGTTTTGATAATTATCAAAAAAAAATTATGAAAAAAAATTTTGTTTTGTTGATTATCAAAAAACAAATATTGAAAAAATTTTGTTTCGGTAGCCAACAAAAAAATTATCAAAAGAAATAACGTTAATAAAAATTCAAAGTAAAATGAAGCCGTAAGCCCGAAACAAATTTTTATTATTATAATCAACGAAACGAAATAATTTCAATAATTTTTATTTGATATTGAACAAAACAAAATATTTTTGTTGATATCGTTGTGCAGCCTTGCAACAATTTGGTGATCCTGGTATTTATATGAATAAAAAAAATCTATTACAATCTATACGGATCCGAAATTGATACAGATAAACACCAGGATCACAAAATTCTTGTTGCATTTGCATGCAAACTTCTTATCCCGATCGATCACTGCCACGGGAACTCGGCAATAGTTGCAGCTATAAGATCGGATTCTAAATGGTTAGCACACAGCAAACACAGTCTCTAACGTTAGGCAATTTCTGAAGACTGTGTTATCTAACGTAGTTTTCTAACTATTCTCTAATCGATAGGAAACTGCATGAGAATTCGATTGGAAACTGATTAGAATGTCTACGAAATAAAAGCCAATTTTCATTAGAATATCATTAGATTTGTGGCCGCTATGGTGCAGTGGGTAGAGTGCTCGCCTGCTATGCCAGAGGTCTCGGGTTCAAACCACGGTCCGAGCCAAACAAATTTTTCTAATTAGTAAAAATCCAATTATTGGGTTTTTTAAGAGCAGCGGTCACCTCTCGGCAGTGGGCGGCATACCCTCCGAGAGTATTTCTGCCATGAAAAAAAAAAAAAAAACTTCTCACAAAAAAAATGCATTCGCCGTTCGGAGCCGGCATAAAACTGTAGGTCCACCCAATTAGTAGGAAAAACAAAAAGGAGCACACCTCGAATTGGGAGAGAAGCTCGGCCATAAAACTCGTCAGAGTTATAATAGCGCCATTGTATTATATTATTATTATACTTTTCCCATATCGAGTATTTCGTTCCCTTTTGTTTCAGAGCGCTCTGATTCTATACTATTTCTCGAGTCAAAATGTTGGCGTTTTGAGAACAGGACTATTTCTTGAGTCATTCTCTAATCGCTATCTACCGTCAGCGGTTGTTGGAAATGAGCCCAGCAGTGCATTATTTCCTATAAATTGCATCGCTGGGACATAAATAATTTAGCCTTGGTTTTATCTATAAATCAATAACGTATGAATTTGTAGCTAAGTATCTTTGCAGAGGGGAAACTAATTTAATATTGAATTATTGATAAAATGTATAGGTAAGTAAATGTGTTTTCTTTAACTTATCTATTGAATAGCGAAAAAGGAAATTAAAATTTCTACTAATGCATAACCCTCTCCGGTCGGGACTAGTACTGGCTTTTTATTGCTTGTAGTAACCAAATATTTATTATTTGTATTTTTATGGATTTTAAACAAACTTTCTGGAAGCTAGCCACTGTGCGGCGCTCATAATGATAGGGAGTAGGTCCCTACGTACATATGTATATAAGTATGAACATCGGCTAACAAGTATTTGTCAAGGTTGTATCTACTATATGTTATTATGAGGTATTATTATAAAAGGCAATACTATTCTATTAGTCAATCATGCATTGAAGTGGAAAAGACGGGTAGGCACCAGCTAAGCCTCCACAGCTTATAACCATTACTTCATTCATTACTTAACATATTAAAAACGTTTATTTATACATAGTGTGCACATATGTACATATGTATGTATGTACAAGAAAAAATGCAGCGCGTGGATACTCACTTGATACGGGAACTCATATCGGCTGGATGTGTCTCCTGGCGGAAACCGCCTCTGCCAATGCCCTGCTCCTGCTGACCTTGCAAGTAGTTCTGATTGTTATTTTTTTTATTTTATGTACAAATTAACATGCTTTTGCTTTATTAAACATTGATAAATTTCTTATACATATGCAATTTTTATTAATTTCATTTATGCAGGGGAAACTTTCCAATAATGTCACACGCCCCCAAAAAAACGACTTCTACCAGGTGGTAGGGGAAGGGAAGGGTGTTCTGAATCCGTAAATTTTAGGCGCCGGACGTACCTCGTTTTCAAGGAATTTACGGTTAAAGTTTAGTAACTCCATATAAATTCGATAAAGAAAAAACTTTTGCGCAGAACACTTTTCTGAGTTGGCGGCCTTCGGCCGCGCTTATAAAAAATAACCCTGGGCTACGCCATCCGTCCGGACGTGTGCCCTAACCGTGGCTACCGCCACGGTGATGTCCTTCTGCGTGGTACACCCTGTGAAGTCGCTATTAGCAACATTTTTAATAAAAGTGATTTTAACGCAATATTGTAAAATTTATTAAATATATTAGTAATATACGTGTTGTGCCTAAATTAAAGAGTGAAATTTGTTTTGTAAATGAGGAAATGGGGTTGTTATTGGTAAAAATTTAACAACTTTAACAAATTCCGGGAACCTACTCCACCTCCCCTACAACCCAGTAAAAGTCGTTTTTCTCGGGGCGTGTGACATTATTGGAAAGCCAATCCTTTATGCACTATGAATAACTGGAAAATTGTATGATTACAAATTTTTATTTTGCATTTGATTTGCTTTTTTCTGCACGACGTCACTCTCGATTTCCGCACCTTTTGCAATATTTTTCTTACTTTTTATTGTACACGCATTCCCGTTTTATACATATTCAACCTGCATTTTTACGCATTCAACACATTTTCGATATCTTCAACAAACATCTTATAAGAAATTAATAAATTTTTTGACCTTCCTTTCCTATTTTTTCTATAAATTTTTTAATCAGCAGCCCTATTCACATAAAAAATCCATGTTCCCGAGACAAAAGCAAAACTTGTAAAAAAGCAAAGAAAAGAAGATAAATGAAATGTCAGAAAGAAAATGACATTTGGAATCAGATGAATGTCAAATGGAATGCAGTGTTGCCGGATGTTGCCTGGGTAATTTAGAGGTTTGACATTAACACGGGGAAATTTTTGAAAAATTCCCTTTTAACGGTAATTTGAAAAAAAAAAAGGTATATATCAATTAATTTAACGGCACCTAAGAGATTTAATTAGGAAAGGAGAGCTCGAACGATGAGTCCGCCTTTATGATCACGATACAGTTTTTCATTTGTTCTGTTTTATTTTTCTTCAGACATTTGGAACCTTTCAGTTTTAAACAACGTAAAAAATGTTATTAACACGCTTTTATTAGCTTCACCTGTATGTATGTATGTATGTATGTATGTAACTTCATCCCATCCTAAAAGTTCCAACGTTTAACTCAATCATTATTGTACCAATTTTTTAAATAAATAAATGAAATGAAAAAAAATTATTTTTTTGAAACATTCACTTTACTTTTATTGTGTTCTCTCTTCTATTATTTCTATTCTCCTCCGGATTCGAAACCTGACATCAACATGAGATTCAGCCCACCGACATCATGGACATTCAACATTATATTCCATGCTTCATTGAGGCTTTTAAGTTACCTCTTCAAAATAGCCTCTATGAATTTCATTCAATTCACTCCCGTATGCAAGCCAATAAGAAACAAGCTTTCTGTTTTGTTGTTGTGTTTGCAATAAAAACAACCGCATGTACATACATACGTATGCAAAGCAAGAATTGGTTTTTTGTTTTTCTTTGTTCAAATTCTATTTATAGGCTATAAATTATAGCACTTATAGCACGGTTGCCGAACTTTGTAATTACCAAAATAGGTTATTTTTTCGCTGTTGGTTTCTTGGTAACTTTCACATGTGTTTGTCAATTTTTATTTTCTCAAGAAGTTGTTTACTATTTTTAACACGCTTTTATTTCATTTGAGCTCTCATGACCGATGTTTGTTTTTTATAAGGAAAAAATGTATGTGAAAAATTAATATTTTTGGTAGAAGTTATAAATACATATGTATGTAGATCTATTTCGGAGATCACCACATCCCTTCATCAGACTTTTTTTTACTTTTATTCTTGCGTCCGCATAAAACATCCTTTAATGAATATTTCACTAAAAAGTTAGAAATAAGTAATAGCTTAAAAAACTAAAAAACACGCTTTAATCTTAAAAATCGTACTAAAAATTGAGAAATAATTTAATTAGCAACAAAATGATGAACGAAAATATAAGTATTTAAGGAAAAGCGTGCGGGTGCTCAATAATATTTGAACATGAAAATATTCGATTCATACAACTAGTAAAAATATATACATACATACCTAGTTGCGAAATTAAAGAGTACGTTATATGAAATCAAAAAAGTCAAAATAAAAATATTAGTAAAAAAACAGCGATTTTAAATATTTTTTGACATACTGAGCACCCGACGCTTTTCCTTAAATACTTATATTTTCGTTCATCATTTTGTTTCTAATTAAATTATTTCTCAATTTTTAGTACGATTTTTAGGATAAAGCGTGTTTTTTAGTTTTTTAAGCTATTATTTATTTTTATATTGAAAGTGATCGATGAATTTGTTATCGAATGAAACGAGTACCCGAATATTGTACAACTTAGTTCACATATATTTATTAACCCTAAAAAGATAATCTGCGTCAAAATTACGCATCCCTTTTCTAATTATTGTTCTCACTCCCATAATTATGTGAATACGTCGCTGAACGTTATATATATTTCAGTTGTCCTGCATATCTCTCAAGTGACACATAATTTTCTGTGGTAAGTTTTATAAATTTCCCGATATGAGGGGTCAGTGAGTCAAAATTACGCATGATTATCTTTACCGTGACTTTCTCACGTATTTCATAAGGACAAGGATGACTTTCATTCATCAGAACATTATACTAAAGAGCCAGTATAATAAAAAAATATGTTGTATTGTGGCAGCTGTCGGGAAGTGGGCCTACCATACCATGGGTCGCGGGTTCAACCCCCAGCCGACCCAACACCAAAATTTAATTTAATTAATTATTAGGTTTTTAAAATATCGGTCACCTATCGGTAGTGGACGGCATACCCTCCGAGTGTAATTCTGCCATGAAAAAGCTCCTAACAAAAATGCATTCGCCATTAGGAGTCGGCATATAACTGTAGGCCCACCCAATTAGTAGGAAAAACCAAATTAATGAGCACGCTCCGAATTAGGAAAGAGGTTCGACCTTAAAACTCGTTAGAGCCAGTGTATCATATTATATTATGTATTGTACTTAATTCTTCTTCTTCTTTTTATCAGCGCGTAACGGTCTAAACGATTTTGGCCGAGTCCAAAACCGCAACAGTCGTGTCTGTTTTGTGCTGCCTAGCGCCAATCCTAGGCAGGACGAGTCGGTGTTCGCCTGATCTTCCCAAAGCAGAGAAGGTGTCCCTTTTCTTCTTTTGTACATACTGCCCTTCAAAAAAGGCGAAAGGCAATGGACCAAGCAATAAGTGCAAAAATGCTACATGTCGGGAGGACAATATTTGATACGCTCCAAAATTGTGTTTGACCGACCTTCATAAAAAATTTCCATTTATTTTTCTTAATGAGTTTCCAGTTCATTTAGATTGTGGGTCAAAGTCTGATTTTTGCAGCAAATTTATTCAAAAAGGGACGGAAAATAGGTGTTTCCTAATTTCAGGAGAAAATTGAAGAAGTTATTTTGGTTTACTTTTTTTATAGTAAACAAATTTAAATATATTTTATTTATAATGTTTACATTTATTTTACATATCTATAATAATGTTTGTGCAAGTTCAGGGCAAATTTGTAAATAAACTGTGAAGATATAGCTGAAAACCCCATCATGCGTCAATTTTACACATGATTATCTTTAACGAATGTAAAAATATGATTACATATCTAACTAGGGTTAAATATGTAAAAAATATTAGGGAATAATTTTGAATATGCTACAGCGCATTGAAAAAAGAGGTATCGGGGGTTGTATAGGAGGTCCTCCTAATTTTAAATCCAAAAATCCCGTCGACCGGAGATGTTTGTAAGTTGTAAAGTTTACCAAACGAACCCCCAAAACTGCGCACTTTTACCGAGGAAAAGTACTTATAAAAACACATACATATGTATACATATATGTGTGTAGAACATCTTTTTGCGTTGACGGCGCTTTAAAAAAATAACCTCAGTCGGCAGATTTATATTTCTGGGGTAATATCTTTGGACAAATCCAACTACCAACACATATAAGCCTCCGGGAAGTTTTGAATTCAGTTTTGAGATCTGTGAGAAAGTAATTTTTCCCGGACCTTGTCCTTAATGTAATGCCGACCCTTTTGGTAGGCAGATGGAAATCTGAGCCAAAGAGAATGACCAGTGCTGCTAAACCCCAGCGGGTTATGGGGCTTAGAATATATCTGCGGTAAGGAATGCCTGTCGTAAGAGGCGACTAAAACAATCGGGCTAGTGTGAGAAGGGACGCTCCAGTAGCGTACCGGATTTTTACGACAAAGGACTGTCACTTCCCCTACACTCCCCAATGCCTCCCGGGAGTGGCTTGGTGGCTACAACCACAACAACCAGTGCGGCTACTAGGTATATTATTGTGACATTCAGCTCATTACATCGCCTCCTCGAGACTGATTAGCTCAAAGTCGCCATTTCGGGTATTCTCAGGCTGATGTAAACCGCGTATCTTTTGTCTCTATCTAGATATCGCCTCACAAGTGAGTAGATTGGTGATTTTTTTCAGTACACTACAAGCCGATGTGCGAACAGCTTATGGTATGTTCAAGCTGACAGTATGTATATGTACCTCGACCTCAGACCCATCCATAGTTGATTTATCACTGATGTTTTACATAATTTCCCCTAGGCCGTTACTTCAGCTAAAGATTCTATCTCACAGGTTTTCCCATGTTTTATAACGGATATTATCTTTCCCCTAAATTTACATATTTAGCAAGGAGCAGGCAGTACTCTATGCAACGAAATTAGCTCGAGTAGTACATACTTCCAACGCCGCTGAAGCATTATGCAGTCGCAAGCCAAAGAAAAATTTTCTAAGAACAACAAGCACTTTCAGCTGTAATTATATACATATGTATGTATGTGCTTTATTCAATTTTATTTTGAGAAAGATTGCTTTCGTTTTTTCTTTCTTCAATTTAATTTGAGAATCGCTATGAATTTTAATTGATGAATACAAACTAAACATAAAATTTTATTCTAGAATGCTTTTTTGTTTTTAACAATAATTATACATATACATATGTACATAAATACATATGTATGTATGTATATTGTGCAGCAATTAGACAAGTCTTGCAACGAATCGGGCGCCTAATTAAATAATCCATATACATATTTATATTCAGTGAGGTTATTTGGGATTGCTCGGATCTCGGTCGCGAAGCTGGCCGCGTATTAGTTTGCCTTTGTACATACGAGGCAAAGATTATACATGCGCATATATCGCTAGCTTAGAGTGCAAACTGTGTAAGTCCATTTTTATGAAAAAGTGTATTTTTATGTGAAACGCTAGAAAAATTAAATACGCACCACGATAAACAAGTCTGTGATACTTGTCATATTTCTACTCGTTGTTATTCTGTGAAACGCAAATTGTGTAAGTCCAAAAAACGAAGAAAATTGTGTAAGTCCGAAATTTTACATGAACAGAAAATTTTTTTTTCACTTCGAAATTTTTTTATTTTTTGTTTTTTGTCTCTCCTACAAAGTTTGAAAAAAAGGACTTACACAATTTGCACTCTAAGCTAGCGATATATGCTTGTTGCAGCATACCACTGTAGACCAGTAGGCAAGGTTAGGTGAAAAAGAAAAAATGATTGTCCTTTCTGGAGGTGAATATAGCGGACATTAGCAGCACACCACACATCAGAGTTGCATATCAGTTGCTCTAAAAAATTTAGAACTTGAAAACAAAAAAAAAAACAAGAAAACTGTCGTATTTTTAATAAAATAGTGAGGTCAAAGAGCATTTTCTAATTATGCAAATGAATACACATATGTTTTTTTCTATATTATTAAAATATACCACCATTCTACCACGACCTTAAAATATTTATCTCACATATTTTCGCTGTGCTGGCAAGCCTCTTCTGTCCACGTTCATTTGGGAGGAGAATTTCCCAAAATCCCATCTCAAAGCTTGCCTACAGTTCTACAGTGCTGCATACTAAGACAAAAGCAGTGTTTAAAAAACTGCAGTCGGAATTAGCAAAAGTCGTGAAATGTTTGATTTTATTTGATTTTGATATTCGTCGCTTTTTAAAATGATGATTTTGCCTGATTTTGATTTTGCGCTGATTTCATATTGCTCAAAATCAAAAGCGGCCTGATTTCAAAATGAACGATTTTGCCTGATTTTCATTTTGTGCTGATTTCATATTGCTCAAAATCAAAAGCGGCCTGATTTCAAAATGAACGATTTTGCCTGATTTTCATTTTGTGCTGATTTCATATTGCTCAAAATCAAAAGCGGCCTGATTTCAAAATGAACGATTTTGCCTGATTTTGATTTTGCGCTGATTTCATATTGCTCAAAATGAAAAGCAGTCAAATATCAAAATTAGCGATTTTGCCTGATTTACATTTTGTGCTAATTTCATATTGCTAAAATCAAAATCAGCCAAATATCAAAATCAATGCTTTCATAGTTTTGCTATTTACGCTTACATGGACACATGTGTGTATGTACGTAATTTCTTACCCTCTGTATTACGTTTGTATACATACATATGTATGTATGCGCATGTAAGCGTAAATAGCAAAACTGTGAAAGCATTGATTTTGATATTTGGCTGATTTTGATTTTAGCAATATGAAATTAGCACAAAATCAAAATTAGCAGAAAATGAAAATCAGGCAAAATCGCTAATTTTGATATTTGGCTGCTTTTCATTTTGAGCAATATGAAATCAACGCAAAATCAAAATCAGGCAAAATCGTTCATTTTGAAATCAGGCAGCTTTTGATTTTGAGCAATATGAAATCAGCACAAAATGAAAATCAGGCAAATTCGCTAATTTTGATATTTGGCTGCTTTTGATTTTGAGCAATATGAAATCAGCGCAAAATCAAAATCAGGCAAAATCGTTCATTTTCATATTTTTTCATATTGATTAACTGCGACTTCTGATTTTTTAAAAGCGGAATCAAAATCAAAATCAACAGAAATGAAACTTATGCCAGTTTTTTAAACACTGGACAAAAGTGTTGTGATTAAGTTGATTTTTTTTTCGACGCTTAACATCACTGAATTGCACACAAACGGATATGCTCGAATTACAG
Source organism: Urophora cardui (assembly GCA_960531455.1). Taxonomy (NCBI): domain Eukaryota; kingdom Metazoa; phylum Arthropoda; class Insecta; order Diptera; family Tephritidae; genus Urophora; species Urophora cardui. The sequence continues at coordinate 113,020,110 of OY482670.1, read as the reverse complement.
GCTCTGTTCAGAAACTCAGTTTGAAGCGCAATCTGCTTTTGTAGTACAAGCCAAGGCAGATCTAGGAAGGTAGGCCCGGTGGCGAATTGAGAAATTTCCCATGTATTTTGTTAGTGTAATCGGTAGAGTGTAATGTCAAAATTAATGAATTCGCTTGGGCCTCGTCCATCCCTATTGGCCATGATGTGAATTCGCTTGGATTTTGACATTACACTCTACCTTTGCATATAAAAAAAATAGTTTCTGAATTCGCCACCGGGCCTACCTTCCTAGATCTGCCTTGGTACAAGCCAAAGATAACTAGATACGAAACTCTTCATTTCGTGAGAGCGCTGTCAAAATGCGCATTTTTTATAACATTTTTCATTAGTGGCACTCTGTTCGAAAACTGAAAATGGGTATTTTACATATTAATTCTGGGAATTATTCGGCTTCCTTATGTTATGGAAGACTAGCAATAATAAAATTTTGTTTATACCAAATTAATATAAGGATATAACCACAAAAGTGATACACAGGATAGTATGACTTTCCCACATTCTGAATAATCGTGTTCGAAACCCAATCTTAGACAAATTAAGAATAACGCACAAAAAGTGGTGAACGATACGATACATGTAGTTGGGTGGTATTTTTTAAGAAATATTTTACTCTATTTTGCAATTCTATTAAAATGTGAATATATTAGAACTGAAATATAATAATTTTTAACCGGAGATATATATAAATCTACTGAATAACCGCTGCCCACGTTCCATCTCATTAACATATTTTTTATAATTTTAACTGAAACACAATTTTTTCCAGTTGAAACAATAAACTGCACTGCGTACTATACACGAGCAATACAATTACCTCGATATTTTTCATAATTCATTATTATTTCAACAAAATTTAACACACAAAACAAAAAATCTAAATCCACCAAATGCGCCTATTTATTTTGGCGTGTTTTCCCTTCTGGCACCTGCAATTTGTACAAACAGCTGATCGGCCGGGTTTTCTGTTGTGTTGATGCTGGCAACAAAGCCACAGAAAACCCGTGGGAAAATCATAAAAGTGAGAGAGTAAAAAAGAGTTTCGTATCAAGTCATCTTTGGTACAAGCAGAGCGTTCATAAACGTAAATTTTGTATGAAGCGTTGCTCATCACAATCATCAAAAAAATTACTGCCGCTGTTGCGCTGTAGCCCATTAAACATTGAAAAAGAAATTATCAAACGTTTGAGAAAATATTGTTTCTAAAGTTGAGAATCAGCATATATATCATTTGAAAATAAACATATTTTCAAATGTTCATCAAACATTGTTTATCAATTTTAGAATAACTTACAACACATTTGAAAAAAAAAACTTGTTCGCATTTTGTACCATTTCACGAATTTCAACATGTCAAGGCTTGAAGGAACGAAGAAATTGTGTGTGTTTGCCAATTTCAGTCAGCGTTCGTTGTTCTACTCGAGCGGTCTTTTAACGGTTAAAATGATGATGGTTGAAAATGATTGTGTGTAATAATGATTCTGTATATCCTACTCTTATTTTATTTGTTTGTGGCTTTTTGTGAAGTTACACCAAATTTAATAGAAACATAGTTTGTTTCTCATATGGGTGCATGCATATTAAGAAAGATATTAACATACTCATGTAACTGTACAAAAGGCACCGGAAAAATTCACCCGCACGGGTAAATGAAAAGCATCACATCAGAGTACAAATATGTAATACATATGTACATATGTACATCTATTTATTCCATTCCATTTCTGCGCTCACAACACAAACTCTCACTATCGCTCAAATTTTCTGCACTCTAGGGTACATATATGTAATACATACAAACATCTATTGATTGAATTCCATTTCGTACCACATTTGAAATAGGGTTGAGAAAATTAAATGAATCAAATTGAGAATCAGCCCAAAATCCCATACTAAAAATGAGCCTTTTTGTTTGAGAACGCTATCAGGGGAAATTTGAGGTGCATTTGATAACAAACGTTTGATATTTCACAATAGGGTTACTTCTCATATGAACCTCAAATTGAAAATGAAGAAAAATGTTTATTGGGAGGCTGCGTTTCTGAACATAGCCACAGTGATGACGATTTCGAACTAAAACAAAGATAATAAACGTTTTCGAACATCAAATCCGATTTATTGATCTGAGTCAAAACAAAAGACTTAAATAACGAACTTCAATTGATCAGATGTTGCATGTGACAACTAGCAACATAAATTTATTTGCAGATTCGGACTGGATAAATAAATCGAACTCAAATTTAGTTGGTTTATTCTGCAAATGCCTAGAATGGCTATATGTGTTATGAATCTTCAACTGGCACAAATATTTGCTCTACAATTGCCAATTAACAAAGTGCAAAAATTACGAAATAGGAAGTAACGCAGAATCTTAAATGCGATTAAAAAAAAAATTGTGGATTTATAAATGTTTGCAATATAAGAGTATTAATAATAATAATATTAATAATAATTGATACAATTCTAAATTACTTAGCTCAACCAGTAAATACTTGACGATTTCCCTCCTCTTTTTTATCTGTTTATAATTAACGCATTACTGGAAAATGATAAACGTGAACAGCTTATATTTATAGTATGCATATATGCAAGCATGTATGCACATATGTATGTATGTATGTATTTATATATTCATACATATTTGCGATGTTTATCTGCTTTATCGTGCACGTGTATGTTTTTTTTTTGTTGTATGCACATCAGTAGTACAAACTAAAGATTCATAAGCATGTTTACATACTAAATTGTTAAAAATAATCCATATGTTTGTATTTCTGTAAAAATCAGTTGCGACAACCTTTATTGCCCATTATCACTCTTTTTTTAAACCGATGCATTCATGCTGCTTAACTGATTAAATGTGTAGCATTGAATTCCTTCAAGTAAGCATCGCGCTGTCGTCAACTTCCAAAGCAGCCGATACCAATTCGTCCAACAGCTCCGGCGTTCCAATCGTACTGCCGGCAGCATTTTCTGTTGGTATTGTTATTGCCGTTGAGCTTTGCGCTTGTTCTTGTTCACCATCACTGATCACCATGGGAGTAGGCGGCAAGATTTTCATTGCAGCACCATCAACATCAACGTCAATATCCATTGCTTTCGCACTCGTTTCGTCTTCGATTGTTGCCTCTGGCACTTTACTTAATAGTTTCTCAATTTCCTTTTCCACATCGATGTCGGGCTCGTCATTAAGCTCGGCGGCGAGAATGTTGTTGGTGGTATCAGCGTTAGCTGTAGTTTTTTCTTCATATTTTTCTTTTTCTTTCTCTTTCTCTTTCTCTTTCTCTTCGTTTTCTTTTTCATTTTCATTTTCTACTTCTTTTTCATTTTCTACTTCTTTTTCATTGTCGACTTTATTATCTACTGGCGACACTAACTCACCACTTTCTACATTTTTAACACACTCCGCAGTTGCTGCTGCTGGCGTAGTGGTGCTTTCTTCTGTCAACGAAACGGAGCTACTTGGTTCTGTTGTGGTCGCTGCTTCTAGTTCTGTGGTCGCCGCTTCTACTTCTGTCGTTGCCGCTTCTACTTCTGTGGTCGCCGCTTCTACTTCTGTGGTTGCTGCTTCTTCTTCTGCGGTTGCTGTTGCTGTGGCTGCTGTAGCTGCCGTTGTTGTTGCAACATTATCATTTTCCTTCTCTTCTTTTTCATCTACAATTTGTGGACTCGCTTTTCGTGGTGTTTCTATCATGGGACTGTCTACCATTTCAGTATCTTCAATCAAAATCGGTTCGATTGTGTCGTCAACAACGGCAGTGCTGTTGCTTTCATTTTCAGCCGCTTCCGCAGTTATTGTTGGTAGTGACTTCGGTTTTGTCTCCTCCGTAGCTTTAACTACTTGTTGCTGCTGTTTTTGCTCCCTCTTTTCCATCTCCAACTTCTTCTCACTCGCCTTGACGCTCTCAATGATTCGCTTGGCACATTCACTTACTGTTTCAACTTTTTCTTTTGTTGTGTCGTTGGATTTTGCGCTTTCACAACTCACCACCACTTTCTCAACGCTAACCGCTCTCTCATTGTTCTTATCGTTTGCCACCATTACTTGAGCCGCCTCAGCATCGATCACCACTTCCATTGGCTGTTTCTCATTACTGTTGTTACCTTCAACTTCAATAATTAATGATTTGCCTTTGTTGCCGCGATCGCCGTTCTCATTTGCATTCTCATCGTCGTCATCGTCATCATCATCATCATCAGCCATGACTATTGTAAATTTTTTGCTGCCATCCTCGCCAATGTTTTCATCCTTGTGCTCTGAAGATTTCTCTTCTTCAACCAGCACCACTGCTCGCTCCTTAGCGGCACCACCATCCTCGGTCGAACTCTCCAAATCTAATGTAAGTATTTCCAATTCACCGGAATCATTTTCTACTTGTTTCTCTTTTGATGTTGTTTTTGTTGTTTCACTTTCGTTGTTGGCCTTTTCTTTTTTACTTTCTTCGCTGCCACTTTCCGTCACGTCGATCTTCTCATCCGCTTTTCCGTCCTCCACTTTAGCAGCACTTTTACTATCACTATCACCCCCATCCTTCTCTTCAGCTTTTTCAACCTTTGCTTTCTCCAGCATATCCTTGGCAAAGGGATATTCTTCCTCCGCCTTTTTCAGCGAAATTTCACATTTCATTTTCAACTTTTCATCATTCCGTTTCATCTCTTCCAAACGTTCGCGCTCGAGCATTTCCTTCTGCTTCAGCAACGTTGGATTTGGTTTGTTTGTAGTCTTTTTACGTGGTTGTTTGCGTTGTTGTTGTTGCGATTGTGATGAATCGCTGCCATCGGCCAGATCTGCGTCGTCGACTTCCAATAAACTGACAAGGAACGTTCGCGCCGCTGACATCAAATCCATTTCATCCACAACATTGGCAGGTTTATTTATTGTTATAATACCCTTGTTATTAGGACTTGTTGATTTAGTTATTGCTGTTGTTGTTGTGGTGGGTAAATTTGAGTTGCTACCGCAAGCCAAGGAACTCTTGCGTTCTTGCTGCGCTATTGTGTGCGCGTTGTTGGTGGCAGTTGATATGGTGCTGATGGTGAGCGGCGGTGGTTCATTTTTCTTTGTGGCAACACCACTTTGTTTTTGTTTGTTGGCAGCAGTTGGCTGTTCGTCTTCCTCATTGTCCGAGTCGAGGGTAATGGTATCAGTTTTGGGTTCTACGATTTCAATTTCGTTATCCTCATCGTCACTTGCTTGTTTATCTGAAATGGCAATTGAAGAAAGAGCGGGAAAATGGATTTTTTTTATTTTTGAATAATATTGATGGGAATTAGAAACGCCTAGCACATAGTGCGAGTTGGCAAGAAGCTTGAATGAAATTTTTGTTCCCACCCACACTGCTTTATATGATTGAAGTTATAAAAGATTGCAGTTACTTTTTGTAATTAAAAATTTATTTTTTATGTTTAAACTTTAAATTAATAAATGTTATGTATATGTATGTAGGTTTTTATTAATAAGCTGCAGTATGTAGTATATGTATATGTATATGCATTTTGTAAGCTTAAGTTTAGCCGAATATTAACAAAATATTGTAGGTACATAATGCTTATGATTTCTTAACATAATTTGTTCATTTCCACAATACATAATTTGTTCACCTTAAACTGATAGTAAATATGTATATGCATGTGCGCGTTTTGCTGAAAAGCACATAATACAATGGGTCTAAAGCGGGGACCGATTTTAATCATTATTTTCATTTCTTCGGATGAAAAAATCATTATGAAAACTTCGTTAACAACAAAATGCAAGTATGCCGATATAATGATTTTAGCACATTCTATCCAAACATGACCTCATCTTTATTCTGATGATTTTCATTTTTTAAATTTTTAAATAACCATTATTTACGATTTTTATTTTTTCGATCAAATATAATTTTTATTATTGGATTTAAAATTTTCCGATGAAACTTGATCGATATTTTATGATTTTTATTTTTTCGATCAAATTTGATTTATATTTTATCATTTTTATTTTTTCGATCAAAAATAATTGTTATAATTGGATTTAAATTTTTCCGATCAACTTTAATCAATATTTTTTTATTTTTTCTCCGATCATAATAAACTTTTTCAAACGTTAGTTTATCCTATATTTGATGGCCTGAAGTTGACAATTATGCATGTTGTGTTCAGAATTGCTTGGTAAGTTTGGAATACCCATACGAACACGCCTATGCGTGCACATTGCCATAGCTCTGTTCCGTTCAGTAAATTTCGAACGGCGATTATGGACGCATTTTCCAACCAATTTTAATGAAAATTGGCGCAGTTCTATTTGAGAACAAAATTTATTTTAGCGCATTAATTATATAGCGTATGGTACAAAAGAAACAAGTTTTTAGACTTTATTATGATCGGAAAAAATAATAAATAAATATTGATTAAAGTTGATCGGAAAAATTGAAATCCAATAATAAAAATTATTTTTGATTGAAAAAATAAAAATCATAAAATATCGATCAAGTTTCATCGGAAAAATTTAAATCCAGAAATAAAAATTATTTTTGATCGAAAAAATAAAAATCAAATTATAACGATTAAAAATGATTTTTTTTTATAAAAATGATAATCGTTAAGGTCCGTGGTCTAAAGTCATTTTTAATGGGCATTATCATAAAAGCGATAATATAATTCAAGCGCTGGTGTAAGCTGCAACTGATGTAAGAACCAAAATTTTGTGTTTGATTGGCAAATTTCAATTTCTCTCATACTTCACATCATTTACAACATTGTTGTTGTTATTGTAGTTCATTTTTTTTTTTACTTCATGTTTCTTGCAATAAAATTGCATACCATTTGCAGTGTTTTTCTTTTTATAAAATAAAAAAAAAAAAGTGTAAAACTTAATTTTTAGCTTAAAACATACAGTAACACAAATTCATTTAAACCAGTGATTATTGGCATCGCCTATTCACGCGTGAATGCGCTTTTTATAGCTTTCACACCGACAACACAAAACACTTCGTGCACGTACAGAAATTTTGCAAATTTTTGTTCAGTCAGCATTGAGCTGTAGAGCTAGCAGTTTGTGTTGCTCGAGCAGTCTCCGAATGCTAGTATATGATTATGTGTTTGGGGTGGGTTTTTATTTGAATTTATTTTACGTAATATATTTATTAGCAATCATGATTTTGTATTTCGTCTCTTATTTTTATATTTTAATTTTTTTTTTGGTTTGTGGTTTTTTGTGAAGTTAATAATAACAATAATATCCAGGGACCGAAAATAACGGTTATTTTTTTCTAGTGTGGTGAAAAGGTTACGCAAAAATAACCTTTATCTTCTTTTGGTCCTTAATAACCATTATAAAAACCAAAAAACCGTTTTGGGCCTGAATAACCGTTATGGCAACCAAAAAAGGGTTTTGGGCTTGAATAACTGTTATGGCAACCAAAAAACTGTTTTGGGCCTGAATAACCGTTATTCTGATTTTTATTTTTTTTTTTGGTCAGCTATAAAAATCAAGCCTATTTATTTGTCAATATTTCTGGACGATATTGGTATCAAATGAAAGGTGTTGAGAAGGGCTTTTACATAGAGGTGTATTTGTTAAGATTCGTAGGTCGAGTTCCCAGTTATGGGTGAAAAAGTGAACCCGGATGCCCTGGAATGCTTTAAGCAATATTGGTATAAAATGAAAAGTGGTAATCAGAGCTACAATCCCTGCTCAACACCTTTCATTTGATACCAATACCGTCCAGAAATATTGACAAATAAATAGGTTTGATTTTTATAGCTGACCAAAAAAAAATAAAAATCTGAATAACGGTTATTCAGGCCCAAAACCGTTTTTTGGTTGCCATAACGGTTATTCAAGCCCAAAACACTTTTTTGGTAGCCATAACGGTTATTCAGGCCCAAAACGGTTTTTTGGTTTTTATAATGGTTATTAAGGACCAAAAAATTTTTTTTCCTCATCATTCCGAACGATAAAAAATCCGTCCCTTATGACGGCAGGAAATGGATATGTCTTGTTAAGGACAGCACCACCCGTCCCTAATGACGGGAAGGCATGTAAATGTATCTTATATATATATATATATGAATTGTATTCTCGATCTAGGCTAAATAAGCCGTAACAAATAAATAAATAAATAAATAAATAAATAATGGTTAAATATGACTTTTACCCAATTTCTCTTATAACCGTTACGTCCCTGATAATATCCATTGCCAATTTAAAAATTTTATTTTTCGACCATAATTGAGTTTCTTTTGGGTGTAGCCAAGAGCTTTTGTGCTTTTTACACATGCTTTATGTTTGAAAGTATTAGTGTGACAATCCCTGATTCAAACGCATTCTTTAGCTTTAACTTTTTGTTTATCGAATATGCGTTACTGCATTAAAAATACTAAACTAAAATACTAATGTAAATTGTGTTCATAATAATTTAATGCTAAATGTGTACACTACTTCTATTATTATTATAATAAATCGTAGCAATAGTTACATATACATATATATGTATGTGATTAATTTAAATAAGAGATCCAATCACTTATAAATTATTGCAGAAAATACATCTCATCCAATGGTAAATTTCGGCAATAGATCGGCAATGGTTTATCCTTCGGCAATGTGCGCCGTTCACGTTTATAGCGACGATAACTATAAATAGCCAATTGCCAACGCCTTTTGATGGCGACAACATCGCCTATGTATAACAAGCAATAAAAAGAAGAAATATACATATGTATTTGAAACAAAACTTTAAGCAAAACGCAACAAACACTTACGCTGAAATTCCTTTAGCTCGCTAGCAATATCTTGCCAAATATTATCGCGCAGCATTGTATCATAATAGTCGACACTCAGTTTATCCCATAGCAATGGATAACGTTTTACAGAGCGCACCAAACGCACCATAAACTCTATATCATCCGCCTCCTGTTGTAGGCCGCATTCCTCGTAGTCGGCCGATTCGGGCTCCTCCTTTACCAAATCGATATCGATATTAGTTAAATCTTCATTGCGTAAATCCTCTTCGCTGATTTTATAAAGAAAATAAAGTTTTGCCAAAAATTTGGAATATTTTAATTCTAATTTGCCGCGTTTCGATTCGTCTTTAATCGATTTTAAGCGGAAAGATTTGTACATTTCATATAAATGTGTCCAACGATCCATGATGTCTTCACAAGTAATGTCTGGCAAAGGCATAAGACATAATTAGCATTAATATTTACATATATTGTTATAAGGCATAATATGATTAAAGAAAAATTACCATGCAAACGTGTCGTTTTCCATAAATGACTCCATAGCGATTTGCGCGATTGTTCATCGATGTGACGGTATTGCGTTTCGCCAGATCTGCGCCACAGCACCGGATTACATTTTACAAAATTTATTATTTTTATATCCAATGGCTGCACCTCCAGTGGTGTGACACTCTCACCCGTTTCCGGGTCATAGTAATCGTTGTCGTAGCCGCCTTTTTCACCACCATTATTATCAAATTTTTTACTTTCATGCCAGGAACGCTTTTCCGGCTTTTCTTCCTTTTTAGTTTTATTCAGATGCTTTTCGATTGTTTCGAAATCTTGGCCATTAAAAACAGATCCGCCGCCATCATCCTCACTAGCACCGCAATCCACTTCGACCCACTGCTCCTGGGCTATATCGCGGTTAGCCAGAAAATTGGTGGTCTTATCGAAGTAGCCATTAAAACGCTTGCCTTCGCGCACACGCCTCTCAACGCGCACATAACGCTTGCGTATATTCTTCCAGCGCAGCTTAATGTTTTCGGTGGGTGGGAAGTGCGACGCTATGGAGCGCCAAAGCTTTCGCGTCACCTCGAAGTTGCCGTAATCGGGATGGTGCGTACACCAAATGGCAGGATATTTTTCCACCAAACGCGCCAACCTGCGATCACGTGCATGTGTTTGCTCTTCGTTGCTCATATAATCTTCGGTGCCATAATGGGCTTTATTGCTATAATGCATGGCGGATGTTTGTTGTTTAGCGGCATAATGATCGAAGTGTCTGGCACCACTGTCAACGTTATCAAAATCGTCCTCATCCATATCGGCTGCTGTTGCATCATCATCATCATTGCCATCATCGAAGGTAGTGTCATTGTAATTGGCGGTGGAATGCAGAGGATCTCCTCCACGCATCCAACTACTCTCCTTTATCTCATCATTCTCACCTCCACCAACACCATATTCGTCGTCGTCCTCCTCTTCCTCCTCCTCCTCCTCCTCATTCACATCATTTCGCGTGTGTTGGCCCAGCGGCATGAGCGGTGAAAGTGGTGGTTTCCCATCAGCATTGCCATTTTTCTCCAAATTTGCATATAAACTTTTACGATATTCATAGACCTGATGGTGAAAACTATTGGAGGTGGTATTGAAGAGATCGATATCTTCAAGTTGGCCATAACGTACATAATCAACACCTGCAATGAATTTAGATGAGTTTAGGAATTCATGACAAATTTATAATATAATAAAAAAAGAAAATAGTTTAACGTTTATATTTGATGCTCTTACAACCAACAACAAATGCTATTTCGAATTACGAATTGCATTTGCCTTCAGACATTTTTTGCTAACACATGGACCACCTTTGTTTGTTAAAAGTTAATGAAAAAAAAAACGAAAAACTCAAGTGCAACAATCCAAAAGCGAATTAAAATCAATTTATAGACGATATACATACATATGTACATAGATGCATGTCTTTATGTATGTAAATATGTGAAATTAGAGTAAAATCTTTTGAATACAGGCAGCACTAGTACCATGGAAAGGCAAATGAGGCCGAACACATTTTCATATACATACATATGTATGTACATAGCGCGGCATATTGGGATCAAAAATTTCCCCTTTTTATTTCATCACTTAGCGACGACTCTTTGAAATATTTGTTTGATCTGCTCTATCGCGTACAATTTTTTAAAATTGCGAAAAGTTATAAAAAAAAATGCAATATTACAAAAAAGTAGTCCATGTTAAAACAACACGCACTATGCTTTTTTTTCGCATAGATAATAAAAATTGACGTGTGTGTGTGTGTCGCTGAAAGTCACAATGAAATCAAACTCTAAAAACGCATCAAATATTCGTTTTCTATTTCGTTTCTTGTACTTACATACATTTCTGCCGCGAATTTGTTTTCAATAATTTTATTTTTTCATCTTATTCAAGATTCTTAATTACACTTATTAACTGAACAATAGGAAAAAAAAAAATGAAAACGCAGTCCATGTGCACAATAAATGACTCAAGACAATGATGACTGGTGGCGAAGTGGAATCGTCATAGTAAGTCTTAAGCTGGAGTTATGGATACTTAACGTAGCATGAACAAACTCACTCAAAATTTCTGTTCAATGAGATTTGAGTACATTTGATTATGTAAAATAGAAGTCTGATCAATTTAGATTTTTACGGAGCGCGCATAGAGCGGCCCGTTTCTCAATTTGTTCTATGGCACGTTAAGTACCTATAACTCCAGCTTTAAGCGATAATGAATTTTTGAAGCGTGAAAACCCGTTTTTCGAACATTTAAATTTTATCACTATCTACTAAAAAATTAAAATCAACCACTTTAGTCCGACCTTGACAAATAGCCTCTGCACATTGGCATGATTTAAGGGTAATTTAGGCAAAAATCGTTGTTTCGGCGTTAATTACCCTTAAATAACGTTGTTTCGCCATACAAAATGCCAGCTGAAATTACCCTCGAAATGCGCATTTCGGCTAAATAACTCACGAAATTACTCTGGAATCGGTCTCTTCTCTAAATTTTATCGATTATAATCGAACACATCTTTACCCATCGCTAATATTTCACATTAGCTGTGTTTTATTTTAGCGCATATACATACATCTGCGCTAAAATAAAAACACGGCTATTAAATTTGTTCGGACGGTTTCTTAGATATATTCTCATGTATATTGGCATTAGCGATTCTTTAATTATAAAAAATTTTATTTGGTGGGAGTATTTTATTAATAATATTTTCATTTAAGTTGACCATGTAACAATTTTTATTTGGCGCAGAAACAGCGAACTGAAACACGACTAAATGAAATTACTCAAAAACGTGTGTGAATGCGCGTGATTTCGGAAAGTAATTTCGGCTAATCAACGTAATTTCAAATTCAGTGTGCAGAGGCTAAAATAATACTTTCTATAGAACTGACGCGTATATCGATAAGAAACAGCTGTGCTCAGGTGATTCCAAGGCCAATCTATGTATACAGGTAGTCTTATGTGAAGGAGAATAGGTGATTACCGTTAGACGGCCTTTTCACAAATGTCAAAAGCAGAAAAAAAACACCAGCGAACACACAACCGAACACACCAGCTATTTCCACGAAAAATACGTGCAAGAATGCAAAATCAAAACAAAAGACGATAGTCTGACATAAGCTGCAAACAGGAAGAAGTAGAGCGGCTCTCCCTTGCATGGACCTTCTATAGTTCGGCTATTGGTAGCAGTTTTACAGTAAACATTTTGGTAGATATCCGTTTTAACCTTCAAAAGAGCGTGCATAATTAAACTGAGCGTTACGTTATGTTCAGACACAACCTTAATTGAACATTAAGAGCCTTCATTCAATTTTCAAGCCTAATGATTCTCAATTTGCCATACAAAAATTGACTAGATTAATGCTTCATTAGAAATTAATTCGTTCGTAAAGAAGAACAATTCTGCATGCAACTCTGTAACCGTTGACCCAACTCGGTTGCAATCGAGTTGGACTGTTTGCCTACATACGGTGCAATTTATTGTACAACCTTGTTGTACAATCTCATTTTGTAAGAAATTACTTTGAGTGAAGATGGAATAGGAAGAACGTACAGCAAAAGTACGATTAATTAAAAGGAAAAAAATTGCCAAAGAGGTTCCTGCGAGCTTTCCATTTTGCGTTATTTATTCTACAAATATTTATCTTTTTTGTGTTGAATTCGCTTATTTTTACTTATTTTAATTTGATGTGTTCACTTCAAGAATTCTCATAAAATGAAATGTTGAACAACATGCCCCAAACGATGCAACCAAGTTGTACAACTTGCCAAAAAATCAAAACTTTTTGATTTTTCGTACAACCGATACACAACAGCGCAACTTGCTCAAGTTGTATAAAAAATTGCAAGGTGCGCGGCTAGCATAAGAAAGGTTTCGTAAACAAAATAAAATGTCATGTCATGATCACAGAAATGTCATTAGCGTCAGATTCCAGTTAACAGGTTGGTTAGTCAGATCAGCTGAATTCTTGTTCTTCTTCAACAGCTACCAAATTTGTTTACTTCTGAATATTCTATACATGCATTCGTGTATACGATTGGTAAAAGTTGTGAGCTGAATGTCAAATTATTTCGTCCTTGCAGTTTTGACATTTACTTAATTCATTTTTTATATCTGAACATGATATTACGCTTAAAATAAATATGCGTCATGATACAAATATTTGAAAGTCGTTTTAGTTCTTATTTTTCTCCGGCATTGACATAAATTGCATGGTATTTTATAAAATTGTTCATTGCATGTATTTTATAAAAAAAAATTGTTAGCTGGGTTGTTTGCAATTGCTTCATGCTCGCGTTGTCCCATAGTGAAGAGAGTACTGGGTGCTAGGGATGAGTGCATTTCGATATACGAATTTCAGTTTATAGAAAGTAGGTATTCTTTGTACCTTGATACATACATACATACGCGTTGTCGAAATTCAAGTATCAATCCCAATAAATATTAGGATTGGTTAATAATTCAAAAAGGAAACTCTTTTTTAAGTCGTACCTCCTCGCATGTCTACACGGAACGAATCTTCTATACGCTCAGCTCAAAATTTTCTTCTTCATTGTTGTTATTTGGTCTGTCAGATTTCGATAGATTTGCCATAAAAATTAAAAACCGAAGATCGATTTTAGAGTTATTCGTGGGATCGTTCTCAAAATTTTGTATGGAATTTAGCGTGATTCCTGAGTGAATGACGATTGAGAGTGAATTACGATAATGAAGGTAAATCACGTCTCGTAATCGAATAATGGATGCACCGAAATTAAATACATAAAGGTTGTTCTCTCTGTCTAATCTTTTTGCCGAGATATCATGATATCTTGAGAAATTTCTCACACAGAGAGAGCGCACCTTTAAGAAAATAAAATTCGAACTGACTTCATTGTGAACTAGCATGTTAGCCATATTCTTTCCACTCTTTATACGACTGTTGTCGCTTTGCTTTGCTTGCTTCAGTTTTAAATTAATTAATTTTTTATCTGAATAAAATAAAATACTTAAAAAAAGAACTAGAAACATAAATTTAAACTCACTTCTCATAGAAGACTATTGTGAATGTAATAACGTGGTAGCATTTCCCGTGATATTTTTCTCATGATATCAAATATCACAGATTGGGGTATGAGAAATTTGCCGAAGCTCCAAATTTGACAAGACGTGTATTTTGTTGTTGTGCTCGGCAAATTTATCACACTTATGTCATCTCGGCAAATTTGCCAGGCCAAAATCACACAGAGAGAACAACCTTATAGTAAACTTCGTTCGTAAAAAGAATTTTGCTGACAGAGTAAAATTGAAACTCCTTTTTGCAAAAAAAAAAAAACACAAGAAAAAAAATATTCAGCTTGAGACCATTTGTTGCTTACTTTTTGAAGCCCATAAATGAACGAAAGCAGGGACTTGTAACAAAACTCGTAACGAAACGAAACTCTCGTTTCTGGCGTTTCTGTTCCAAGAAACATTAAAGGATAGAAACTAAATTCGAAACCAAAAGATTGTAACGTTTCAATAAGTAACAAAACCTGTAACGAAACTAAATTAATTTTGTTCCTTGTAACAGAAACAAAACTCCTTTGTAACAAAAGTCGTAACAAAACTCCGAAACGTTTCCAGCAGAAACAAAACTTGTAACGAAACTAAATTAATTTTGTTCCTTGTAACAAAATCCGTCAGTCTCAGAAACAAAATTAATTTTGTTCCTTGCAACAAAAACAAAACCAGAAACGAAATTAATTTTGTTCCTTGCAACAAAAACAAAACCAGAAACGAAATTAATTTTGTTTCTCAGTGGCAAAACTATAAAAATTATTATAATACTATTTGCCGTACATTAGGATGGACTTTTTATTTTTAGGTATATAATATCAGAGCTGGGCGATAAGGATTACGATTACAAGATGATTACGATTACAGTAATCGTAATCTTAGAAATTTTGAAATTACGATTACTGTAATCGTAATCTACGTTACAAAAATTACGATTACTGTAATCGTAATCGTAAAAAACTTGAAATTACAATTACTGTAATCGTAATCGTCGTTACAAAAATTACGATTACTGTAATCGTAATCGTAAGAAACTTGAAATTACGATTACTGTAATCGTAATCGTCGTTACAAAAATTACGATTACTGTAATCGTAATCGTAAGAAACTTGAAATTACGATTACTGTTCTCGTTTTCAGTGATATACTTACCCAACATCGTTTTCCAAGAAATAATAATAATTTTTACATACATCCATACATATGTGTTTATTTCTCACACATTAAGTAAACAATTAAAACTGGGATGTGTATTAAGAAGAGAGAAAATTCGCGGAAATAATAAAGATACAAAATTAAGACTGCTGTTTGGATAATTTACATTCAATAATATTCAATATTAGCCTTAAGCAGAACTAATTTTTCAAAAGAAACATCGGAGAGTGCATGGCGTCGAGGACTGTTTATAATGCCCGCCAACGAAAATAGCCTTTCCACAGGTGCTGACGATGTAAGCGGGGTGCTGAATCTTAAATATGCTTTCTTTATCAGAGGATATCTTTTAAAACATCCATGGCTACTATCAGCATCGTTCAAATATTTAAAAAATTCTTCTCCTATAATATTTGAGCCACTACCAGGAAGCACTTCAGGTAAAGCAGTGTTTTCTAACGGTATATTGAATTTTAAATAAAATATATATTAAGTTGTTATATAGATATGTAGTTAGGTATTTACCGCCGAAGTCAAAAAAATCTTCATCTAATATTGGCTTTTCATAGTTATGGCCATTTACATCTTCAAAAGTTGCAGTGGAGTTTTATTACTTTTTAATTTTGTTATGAGATAAACCTAAGTAATTTGTTTAGTAAAATCTAGCAATTGTAATACATATTTTTTATACATGCAAAATCGACATTTTACGAAGAAAATTAGTGTGAGCTACACCTCGATTTTTATGCATGAGGCCATTGTCTCCAGCCCACTAAAAGCTGCTATCTCAACCGCAAATATTTCAAAATGTATATAATATGTGTGAAATTGCAAGCTTTACATAATTATTTGTAGTTTTTAGCACTTCTTTCAGAGCCAAGCACATTTTCCTCCCTACACCTTTAAGTATCAAAAATCAATTTTAATATTTTTTTACATGTAATTCTTAAATTTTGTAATTTAAGATTACAGAAAATAAGGATTACTGTAATCGTAATCGTCAAAAACTTGAAATTACAATTACTGTAATCGTAATCGTCGTTACAAAAATAAGGATTACTGTAATCGTAATCGTCAAAAACTTGAAATTACAATTACTGTAATCGTAATCGTCGTTACAAAAATTACGATTACTGTAATCGTAATCGTAAAAAACTTGAAATTACGATTAATGTAATCGTAATCCTATGTGTAATCGATTGAACATGTAATCCTTATCGCCCAGCTCTGTATAATATATATATGTATACCTGTGGCATTTTGATGTGCAAACATCTTTGCTGTAGCTACGAGTAATTTCGAAAAACAGGTAAAGTTTACGCGTATCTAATGAGAAGTTTAGGGCAGGGCTTCTACAGGGAGCCCTATTCTTTATCATTCCTAGGTCGGGTCGCGAGATATGGGTCAAAACGAGGACCCGGATGATCTTGTGTGTTTCTGAGTAACATTGGTATCTAATGAAAGGTTTTGAGCTGGCCTTCTACAATATTGGTATCAAATGAAAGATGTTGAGCGGGGCTTTCGTATAGAGCTCTATTCTAGACCGGGTCTCCAGATATGGGTCAAAATGAGGATCCGGATGATCCTTGAATATTTCTGAGCAATGTTGGTATCAAATGAACGGTTTTGAGTAGGACTTCTACACGGAGCCCCGAGATATGGGTCAAACGTGGATCCGAATGATCTTTCATGTTTCTGAGCAAAACAAAACAAAACAAATCAAAATCAGAAATCAAAAATCAAAAATTAAAAATCAAAAACCAAAAACCGAAACAAACAAAAACAACAAAATGTAGACAATGGCAACAAAAAATTATAAAAACGATAGTCGCATTTTAATCGATAGAAAACCAGTGAAAAAATGAATAAGGGAAAGGGAATAAAAGTCATATTTCGAAATTGATTACACATCAATGTTCATGAGTACTCCTTACTCACGTAATACACAAAAAAAAAACGCAAGTCGGATATCCCATTATCCGTACGAAACGATATTACACCCGCCAAAGCATCCTGTACTGCTTCGACGTCTTATAAAAATCATGATGATGAAGAAATTGCACTACAAAGTAGTCTGAATGAGCTATTATTAGAAAATTAAATATTTCTTGATAACAATTAATGTATACTTTTCACAATCCGTTGTTCTATGCATATGAAGCGTTTTTATATATCATTTAAAAAAATTAAAAAAGACAACCCTAATAGTCACCCAGTTATATTTTTCTTCATATCGACCCCTTTGTGCGACTTTATCGTAAGGGACAAAAGCAAATTTTACAGGAGAGCATTTTTTTTGTTTTTTTCACTGTTTTTTACTGGTATATTTAAATGAAATTGAACACGCGTTTAGATGGTTAATTAATATATTGAACCTGATATCTTTTTTCTTGAAAAAATTTGCAGTTTGCGAAAAAATCATAATTTTGTCCCTTACGATAATTTCACTCTCAATGTTTTATGAGCGATTTGAATAAATGTCCCTTACGATAATATTTAAAAAATATAAGTGTCTTATTCCATACTTTAGTTGGTTGCCACAGACATACATATATATGTATGTACATTATATACCTAAAAATAACAAGTCCATCCTAATGTTCTGCAAATATAGTTTTTCTACTGAGAAACAAAATTAATTTTGTTTCTGGTTTTGTTTTTGTTGCAAGGAACAAAATTAATTTTGTTTCTGGCTTTGTTTTTGTTGCAAGGAACAAAATTAATTTTGTTTCTGATACTGAGAAACAAAATTAATTTAGTTTCGTTACGGATTTTGTTACAAGGAACAAAATTAATTTAGTTTCGTTACAGGTTTTGTTTCTGCTGGAAACGTTTCGGAGTTTTGTTACGACTTTTGTTACAAAGGAGTTTTGTTTCTGTTTCTGTTACAAGGAACAAAATTAATTTAGTTTCGTTACAGGTTTTGTTTCTGCCGGAAACGTTTCGGAGTTTTGTTACGACTTTTGTTACAAAGGAATTTTGTTTCTGTTTCTGTTTCGTTACTTAGCTGTGTAACAGAAACCGAAACCGAAACGCGTTACAAGTCCCTGAACGAAAGTAGTATGGATATTTGTAATATCAGTCAGTAATACTGACTCAGTATTACATATCTAAATAAGTATCCTAAAACAAAGATCTAGGAAAAAAACAAAATCAAAAATAAATTCATTAAACGACCACATACCTGCTGCCAGCTGCCCATTCTCCAAACTATCTGCATCATTTACAAAACCCAATTGTCGCATATCACCCAAACATTTGTCTTGCAATCCCTTAAAACGTCCAATTGCGTATGTCAACAAATACGACAAATGTATATAGAGCTCTTTGACTTCCAAGTAATTACGCGCCTGCTTGTAGGCATTCGAATTTGTTAGGGTCTGCACTTTGCCTGTCAAATGTTGACATATTTCCATTGCATTGAAAACTTGATCTTGTAGTTGAGTGCGCGCCTGACCTATGGGAGTGTCGGGGAAGACGTGACGCACCATTGCTGGCGTGCGCACAGCAGCCGTATTGGCATTTTGTTGTCCGGCTGCGGCCGCACCAGCTGCGGGTGCTACCGGTATACCATTGATTAATTGAATTTGTGCATTTCTGACACCACCATTCTGACTACCACCACCACCACCCAGTGGAGTCACTGTCGTATTGGTATAACGCACCATTTGTGGATGATTATGCTGCTGTTGTTGCTGTTGCAAATTGTAATAATGTTGTGTGGTATGTGGACTAGCTGGTGTAATTTGTACAGCTCGCCCGGATCCAGCATGTTGTATGGTTATGGGACTGGATTGACGCATCCATGGATTATTAGTTGGTGATTGGCCACCAACGGGACTAGTTGTAGTCGTGCCTTGGCGTTTCACCTGAATTAGCTTGCCGTTGGGTAAACGGAATGTTTCCTGTTGTGCAGCTGTATTTAAATCGATGCGATACCCATTGATCGTATGATAAACTGGACTTTGGCCACCAGCTGCTGGCGGAGTATTGCGAGGACCAACAATTGTACGGCGCACACCGGGCGAGGGCGATGGATTGCGCATTGGCAGGCCGCTGTTGCGTAGAACTAATGGTGGTGGTGTATTAATGTGGTGTGGCTTAATTGAGAGGCCGGCAAGGTAACTTGAACCACCACTTTGTAGTGATATAATTTTGGGTGTCGATGTGGCAGGTGAAGGCGATGGACGAGAACTTTTGTGTTCTGTAATTTGGCAGTCCGGCTCCAACATGCTTAGCAAGTCGGGTGTACAAACGACTTCATCGTTGGAGGAAGAAGTTTTCGGACGTTTTGCTGGTGGCGTATGTGCGGATGAACTTGGAGATTTCAGTGACTTTTTGACGGAAGCGCTACCGTGACTACGCTTAGATGTCGTTGAATCGAGACTTTCCATGGAATCTGACATGTTGCCGCATTTGGATTTGGCTAGACGACAGCAAGTGGCGCGATCTTGTGCTAAAAGTGATTTCTTTTCCGATTCGCTATGCGGTCCCGATTCGATGTTTCTGAATAAAGTAAAGAGATACATATGAAGTTTTTAAAATGTTGTGTGAGTTAAATATATATACATATGTATATATTTATGTATATATACCCAGATGTGAATTACATATTTTTTATATGATATATCCATATCAAATTTTATACAAGTGGGTATAAATATAAATAAATATGTATACATATGTAGGTATATTACAACTGTGGAAGAACTCACTTCTTTTGCTTTTCAATAAAGCGCACCAGCGCCCAATGTTGCGCTCGTAACGGCCAGAGTATTTTCGGTGCACAACTGAAGCAATTCCAATTCTCATTTTGTTCGATATCAACCACCACTCCACGTGATAGATTCTTCACGATACACGATTTACAAAACACATACGGACAGCTGGAGCAACAATATACCTCGCCACCTTGTCCACACCAACGACAATATAATTCCGAGCCATCTTCACCCTTACTAAATTCGCCGCTATTGTAGAAATCGTGGCATTTCAAGCAATGCGTTACACGCAATACCGGATGCATTCGTATAATCGCCTCCTGATTTGGCGCTGTTCCAATGTGCGTTTTGCAGATGGTGCAGTGCACTTTACGTTCGCGTACCAGATCAACATTCGGATAAGCTCTAAGATAGAAGCGACGCTCCTCTTCGGATAAGCTGGGATCGAAACCGTAATCATCTGTAGATGGGAAAATTTTTTGTTAAATAATCTTTGTATAAACTTGAAATGGAACATAAATATGCACATATGTATGTATGTATGTACGTATAATAATCGGCATCATGGTATGGTTTGCACACCACCGAGTGAATTTTCGGTTGAAAATGATAGACAAGCTGGGCCATGCTGAACCATACGAAATATTTATGTATTGCTGTATGCGATTTTTTTTACATACATACATATGTACATACATACATATATATATCGATATTTAAGCATGTTTATCGATGTCTTTTAAATGTATGTAAGTATCGATTTGAGAAATCATTTAATGTTCGATAAAACAATCGGCATTTCTATTTAAAATCGATTTAAAAAATTATCGAAGTAGTATCGATAAGATTTATCACCATCTCGGCTAAGCTTTCCTTTACCGACTCATTATTGTAACTTTTATAATACCGGGAAATTTTATATGCAATTGGTGCCCTGATAAACGAATATAAATTTAATTTTTTACTCAAATATGGTTTACTAAATATTTCCGGTTGAAAAATCGCGCAGAAGAATGTTCCAAGCAGAAGTATTGTGGACGGGCCATAGATTCTACCCCAGAAAGAGAATTCTGCCGACTGAGTGTTATTTTTTTTAAAGCGTAACCGAAGGTCGCTAGCGCAGAAATGTGATTACTGTGGATGGGTGCATAGATATTACCCCAGAAAGAGAATTACTTATGTGGTCTTTTTCAACCAAGTATACACTAAAATAAAGGAATGTTGAAAAAAAAGAATATTTATATTTCGGAAACTATGAGCCTCCGGACAGTTCCGACTTTAGATATAGGATCAGGAGGGGTGTCACGTCCCTCTGTAAAAACAATTTTTACGCCCCCTCGATAGGTAAAGGAAAGCGTGACCACTTTCCTTTGCTTGTAACTGTTGCGGTTAGTAGGTCAAAATCGATATAATAGAATTAACAAAACTCATCGATTTATAAAAGCCGAATTAATTTCGATAACTATCGATAAATATTAAAATTCTACAAAATTCCAAGTATCCATTTCGTATGATTGTGGTTGGTGTAAAGATCACCAAATTTCATGGTCATGCTCAACTAAAATCGCCCCATTCTTCCACGCATGCTCAATTGTAAAAAGGAAAAATTATGAATTTCTAAACATTCAGGACCCATAATAAAATTAAAAGCCAGGTTCGCACTACAAATATCGGTGAATAAGCTTTCACTTATAAGAAATATCGGCGTAATCGGAAATCGTTCGAAAGCACCACACAACGCCCTTGGCGACATCTACAGGTAAACCATGTCAGCTTTTCTTCATGCAAATCACCCTGTGCATGGCCGGTTTGTGTCTGCGCTAAAAGTTCGCTTCAACTTCGTACTTTTAGCCGGCAACTGATAACACCCAAAAGTACACTTCAAGAATAAGGTTCATGAACTCGCTAGATAAATGAGTTAGCAACGTATTTATAGCATTGGAAATATTTCGACTATAATTCTTACATAGGAAAATAACTATAATGCTTAGTGCCAGTAAATATGTTATGTATTTACATGTACATTGGTTTTGATTTCCCCACCAAAGTATAACGGAGTGCTTTCTAGTACTAGCAACAGTAGTAAATTACATACAAATATTTGTAAATACATATGTACATATATACATATCTACATGCATACGTACCATGGCTATCGTTGCTGGAAGATGCCTGCGTTGTTTCTACTGTCGCTGCGGCCACTACCGCTGTATCCGTTGTCGTGGAGGCCGTGGTGCTTTCTGGCTCCATCTCGCCACACACTTTTTATAGGTTATGTTTTTTTATTTGAGACAAAAATCCAGTTGTCCACTGATACCTTTTTCTCGGACGAGTTTTTACACAACCAAAAGAAACACTAATTAAAAAATTTATGGAAAAGACAGCACCTCGCCGATACAAACACACACACCCGTTGTGATCGATACTTTAGTTTTTGCTGGCGATAGCTATTTTTCCATTGAGAAATTCATTCATTGCTGCACACACACATTTCACATACGTATGCACTTGTAAAGAAATGTATAATTATGTTCTATTGTTTAATTTTTAGCTTTTTATATTTTAATATAAATTAGACTGCAAATTTTTTTCTGTACCACAGCACGACAGCAACAACTGAACACCATAAACTTCGAATTCAATATGGCGACGATACGATTCGCGTTGTGTAGTTCACAAAAATTTGTTTCTTGCTTCTTTTTTTTTAGTCGCTCGATAGCAAAATGTATCGCATCGTTGCCAGCCGGTCAGGGTGCTGGAAAAAGTCAGACAGCTGTGCGAGCGAGTGAGCACATACGGACGTCATTTCGGCAACGATAGCATTCGTGGTATTCGTGGATTG
The DNA here is from genome assembly GCA_960531455.1 of Urophora cardui. Classification (NCBI taxonomy): domain Eukaryota; kingdom Metazoa; phylum Arthropoda; class Insecta; order Diptera; family Tephritidae; genus Urophora; species Urophora cardui. The sequence continues at coordinate 112,997,049 of OY482670.1, read as the reverse complement.
TTCGTCTGTGAATTCGTGTTTGCGCGCCATATTGGTGGACACGGCTTGGACCAGTAGCGGGTAGGTAAGCAAACAAGTTTATGTGTATGTATGCATTGAACACAAGAGGTGGACCGGACCGATTCATCGAAAAATACCCGAGTATATACAAATTCTGAATAATCAGGGGGGAGGATTAAAATATATAATAGATAGCAGAAAATTATGGAAATTAGTTCCGAAGGCTTGATATACATATATAGGTTTGTATGTATCTATATGTCGATATGTTAGCGTACTGCTCAGGAAAAATTAGATCTATTGGATATGAGGTTGATTTTTCTCTTTACTTATTATTTTTTTAAGAGAAATGTATTTTTAATTGGCCTCGAATTGGCCAGTCCCGGGACTTCAATATATGTATATTTATAAAATATAGCAACACAGACAATTCTGGAAACTAGTTCCGAAGACTCGATATACATATGTATATGTCGATACGTTAGCGTACGGCTCAGGGAAAAATTATATTCATTGGATATACCAAGGCAGATCTAGGAAGTTAGGCCCGGTGGCGAATTCAGAAACTATTTTTTTTATATGCAAAGGTAGAGTGTAATGTCAAAATCCAAGCGAATTCATATCATGACCAATAGGAATGGACGAGCCCCAAGCGAACTCTACCGATTACAATAACAAAATACATGGGAAATTTCTGAATTCGCCACCGGGCCTACCTTCCTAGATCTGCCTTGGGATATACCAGATAGGCGCAGGGGCGAATTCAGAAAATCCCCATGTTATTGTAATGTCAAAGTTATATTTCGCCGTGGTTAAAATCTGAATTCGCTTGGGACTCGCTCATTCCTATTGGCCACGATTACAATTCGCTTGGATTTTGACATTACACTCTCCCTTGGAAATAAAAAAAAGTAGTTTCTGAATTCGCCTACCTCTAAATTATTGTACCATGATATGAGGTTGATTTTTATCTCTTTATTATTATTTTTATAAAGGAAAAATTCAATTCTAAATAATTCGATAACTTCGGTAATAGCAAAATTTGCTAAAATCGCTTTGAGTCGTATTTATTATCGTAAATGCACAACACTGATTTATTTATTATTATTTTTTATCGATAAATCTAATTTCGAACAGCATTTCATTGTGAATGGGCCTGTATACACGAGAACAATTTCGATTATTTTTATCGGTGTTTGTGGATGGGGTACGTCAGACGGTCAATATATATTGATAAAATCCACGGATCGCGATTCATATTGACCGTGTAACCAAACCAACCGAGCAGTCGCACACCATGATTCAAATAAAGAAGATTGTGCATTCAGCCATATTCAGCAAAATATTCATCCGTGAGACTGGGTTCATTTTGGTTAGTACGTCATCAACTACGTTATCGACGAGAAATAAAATTTGCAAACAGGCAAAAAATACCTTTATTGAACTATTATTCACACAAATAAATACGCGGCACTTCATTTTTTTTTTATTTAAACTAGTTTTTTAACATAAATTTCACATTTTTCGCACACAATCTTTAGTTATTAGAAAACCGGAAACGAAACTGGGTGAAAGAGAATTTATGTTACTACGTCACTAAATCAGCTGATTCTGTCAAATTTTGGATGAACGCATAGCGGAACCGCTGAATACACAATCTTCTTTATTTGAATCATGGTCGCACACATAACCTAACTATAGAAGGTCCATGCAAGGGAGAGTAGCTCTTCTTACGCGAGTTTGTAGCTTATGTCAAACTATTGTCTTTTGTTTTGATATTGCATTCTTGCACGTGTTTTTTATGGAAATAGCTTGCGTGTTCGGTTGTGCGTTTGTGTGTTCGCTCGCGTTTTCTCTGCTTTTGACATTCTTGAAAGACGCCATCTAACTGTAATCACCTATTTTGCTTCACATAAGAGGACCTGTATAGATTGGTCTTGGTCGCACACTAGAGATGAGCGAAACTGCGATTTTTCGATATCTGTGATTTCGGTGATTGCTATTTTTAAATCACTGTGATTTTAAACTGCTATTGCGATTGCATGGACTGGTATAAAATCATCAGTTACCGGTAGAGATTAATTTTGCGTTTTCTGAGCGATATAACCTGTCTTTATTTTATGTTAACAAAATGCTAGCAATAACAACGTATTCCGCAGTAATATCGCTGTTTGTAAATATTTTTCAAAGACAAATTGTAAATTCAATAATTTTTTTTCTTATATTTCTATATATGTACGTATGTGGTCTGCTCAAAAGTGTACACAAAAAGAAATTTATAATGCTTTTGCGATTGCGATTCACATAGGTGAACTGCTTACTTGCTACATCGATAGCAGTTGCCAATAAGTAGTGAACTGCTATTTTGAAAAAGTGATCGCAATTGCGATTTGTGATTTTTTATTCACAGTGAAAAAATCACCGTTTGCGATATATCGCTCATCACTATCGCACACAGAACTTAACCAAAGATTTTTGCCCGGTTAGAGCCTATACACACTTGCGACTCAATCGATTTAGTCGAATGTTGATTTGCATGGGAATCAGTGTTGCCAGAATATTTTGAAGCTTATAGCTAAATTAAAAAAAAAAATTGCTAAAAATAGCTAAATAATTTTTTTCATAGCTAAAATAAATAGCCAAAAATTTTTTTTTTCAAAAATAGCCAAATAATCATTTATTTAAAAAGACGTGACATAAAACAACTTCACATATGTGAATATTTATATATACATATATTATATATTGTAGCCACATACATATACTTGCTTGTATGTACTTATATATGTACGCCGCATAATAAGATTATTACAATAAAAAAAAAATCAATTCATTACATATGTATGTATGTATGTATGTACTTCAATTGCAGTATTAAAATAAATTATAATAGCGACTAGTTAATATTTAAACTTTAGTTAAAAATTTTATTCAATCACATTTCAAAAATCATATCTTCTTCATTTAATTCACAGGTTGAATCATATATATTAATTGAAGTCATTGCTTTAATAAGATCGCTAGGAATTTCAAAGTTATTACAATATTTTTCAAGCCTTTTTAGACCATACCTAACAGTCAATAGAGAGTTTAACATAAATAATTGCATTCTATTTCTTTGCTTTGTTTTTATTGCGTTCATAACAGAAAAGCTACGTTCTATTTCTGCATTACTAAGCGGTAGGATTAGAAAATTAAACACAAAAGATTGTAGTTCTTCAAACGGATTTTCGTTAAGAGCATTTCTAAGCTTTCTTACTTCTACCCAAAACTTTATTGTAGAGGTAGTTTCCTTCCATGGGTATGCGTGTAGTTTTTTCCATTGCATTTCTAAAATAGTGATTTCCTCCGTGTTAAAGTGGCCCTTTTCATCCTTGAAAGTGTCAAATATTTTAGGCTTTACAGCAGTTAAAGCATTATTTACAGAAAAAAATTCAATATTTTTTAAAGATTAAATATTCTGCGGTAAGCGTTGGCGGAGTTGCTCAATTAACTTGATAATAAAGTTCTAACAAATTTTACGAATATACCGTGAAAAGGACGGAAGTAAAAAAGCGAGAAAAATATCGCAGTATTCATATTGAACGTACAGCACTAGCTTGCGATTCATCAATACCGATTCAAATATCGCGATTCATATTGACAGTGTAGCGTATGCCAATGGTCATTTGCGAACTCAGCAAAATGGGCAACAACAAAATGTATGGCAGATTTGCTTTTGCGCATTGCGAAAACCTTATTGATAAACCTTGCATATGAATGCACCAATAATCGATAAAATAAGGAAGGCATGCCATACTATCAACTTTTGTATAGTTTGATAATCAAAAGGATCAGTATACACTTTCAAGTTCTCATAAGCTCACAGATGACTCATTAGCTTAAAATGATAAACTGATGTGCAAAATAAAGAAATTAAGAAAAATAGCTAAAAATAGCTAAGCTATTAAAAAAAAAGCTAACAAAAATAGCTAATAGCTAAACGCAAATATCTGTAGCTAAACGCCAAAAGTTATAGCTAAATCTAGCTACAAAATAGCTAAAGTGGCAACACTGATGGGAATGTATGGAAGCATTCACACTACATTCAATTAGTCGAACAACTGAAACAGTTGGATTTGCAGCCCAATTTCATTCCAACTGAAACAGCTGGACAACTGCTTGATCAGCAAGGCGCCCTTCTACGTATCAGGGATGCCACTAAGAAAATTTTTTTCCTACCAAAAACCTACCAAAATGGCTTCGAGCCTACCATTTTTTTTAATGTGAGATTTAGAGCGCTTTCACATTACTCGTTTTGGTATCGGATCGACATTTTTGGTTTTTACCGAAAGTATACCGAAACCTTACTGACCACATGTATTTCAATTGGCACTTTCACATTAGTGTTGCATACATGAAATCGGAGCGGATTAGTTTCGGTATACCGCAACGCGGTAAGACCGGCCAGTAAAATTTGAGGAATTACTGCATACATTTTTGCGGCGTAATAAAAGAAGAAGAACAAAGTCAGTAAAAAACTCGTTTCGGTTATAAATGTAGCAAGTTATAATGTCTTCGTCTTCGCTAGAAGACATTATTGTTATTATTGAGTGATTTGTTGAAGTTAAAAATTTTGTTTTGCAAATTTCGATGTTTGTTTTCCTATTTTCTGCCGATTACGCACCGAAAGTATTCCCACAAGTGTGAAAAACACGGCAACGCGGAATCGTTTCGGTAAGCTGAAAATACCGAGCAAAAAATGTCGATCCGATGTCGCACCAAGTAATGTGAAAAGGCCCTTAACCATATTCAACAAATTCATTTAGGGTAACTGTGCCAGTAACCGGACACTTTTTTTTTACCGCTTAAAATAAAAGAAAACTGAAAGCTTTAGTATTAAATTTAATACTAGCCGGACCCGTGCGCATCTTGCGCAAAAAATAACAAAACATACGTGGCGCCAGTCGGTATGGTTTGTGCTGTCACGCCCATTTTAAAGAACTTATTATTTCTTTGGTTTGGTGGACCTTATGGAATTTTCAATGTATTACCTAGATATAAGTTTGACAAAGATATCGCATAAAATGTTTTTATTATTCCTATATAGGTATGTGCAATATATTTTTATATATTTTATATATATTTTTATGTGCGTATGTGGTTCTTGCCGACTTGGGTAATTTTTTTCCACACGTTTGCCCTGGCTTAATCGATTTATCTGCTACAGTTCCTGAGTTTTGACTTATAAATCTTTGAAAATTAGCTCCTCTTGGCCCATTTTTCAAAATTTCGGCACGTTTCCTCATAACTGCATAACGTAATTTCATCACTCGGGCTTTATTAGTGATTGAATTATCATGTTTTACGTGCTTTTCGAAATACACACATATGCCTTATTTTCAACCCCAATTTTATCTGTTCCCATTAGAATCTGTGTACCAAATTTCATTAAAATATTTCTATTTTTGCGCAAGTTAGAGTGTATACGGCCGGACGGACGGACATGGTTCAATCATTTTTTTCATCCTGATCGTTTTGATATACTCTTATATATTAAGGTGGAGTGAAAATTTTTTTTTGGAAATTCAATTTGTTCCAAAGCCAGAACGGCACCTTTCTAGCCCAGTAATAAGCCTTTAAAATTTTATTGACCTACTCGCATGTTTAGAGGTGCCCTCAGCCCCAAAAAAGTTAAAAAAATAGCACGATCTGGTACAAATGTGAAATTTCTACAATTATGAAATAAAAAAAACCAAGTATGAGGATTGATAAACAGGCTAAGTTGAGTATAAAAGTGAATTTTTTTTTGGAAACAATAACAACCAAAGTTTCTAAAGGTCAAAGTTTATATTATGCATTTTTTAAATTGCAATTACTTAAAAACTACTGAACCGATTTCAAATATTTATACTATATTTTATACCATTCGATAGGTATTTTGAATCCCCTTAGTTTGATATACATTTTATGTGGGTTCCATAACACTCCCCGCTGCGGGGGTAAACCCCCCTTTTACACCCTTACTTTTCATATAAAGTACCACGCCCAATAAAACACCGTGTCGCATGCATAGCTAATTAATACCTTTAAAACAATGCCTGACTTATTAATTTTGGTAAATTATGTGAGCAGAAAAAGGGATATTTATAAAACACCAATTAGAAATAATATATATGATTATTTGTACAAATTTCAATTAATTTTTGAATGAGTGATAAAAATGTGAAAGAAAAGAGGAAGAAGCAGCAGTTTCCAGATAAACAAAAACTTGAGTGGCGTTAAATGATATTCGGACAAGGTTGGACTGGGTATTAGTAGCTGCCACCGCTCGTCTAGTGCAGAGGAAATCAGGATTTACATTTTGTGGAATAACATTTGAGGTATAATTTCCTGAAGGAAACGTAAGAAGATTTATCGAGGGAAATAGCGGACATTGTTTCCACTTGGTACAGCAAACACATTTACTACCTAGGTAGGCCTGATGGCCTGTTGTGATACCACATGGAGCTCTTTATTACACACCATGTAGACGAACCACCTTGTTTGCTTCATATAACGTAAAATGTCTGATGCCTTTCTGTTTTCAAGTATACTTGAAGCTCAAAGAAAACGAAAACAAAACTCTACTGAGAAGACACGTTTTCTCAACAGTGTTGTTACAAAGTGGCCAAATGTACCAAATCGGTGATGTTAGAGCCTATACACACTTGCGACTCAATCGATTTAGTCGAATGTTGATTTGCATGGGAATGTATGGAAGCATTCACACTACATTCAATTAGTTGTACAACTGAAACAGTTGGATTTGCAGTCCAATTTCATTCCAACTGAAACAGTTGTACAACTGCTTGATCAGCAAGGCGCCCTTCTACGTATTCACACTAGAGACAATTTAGTCGAACGACTACAACAACAACAGTGATATTCGTAGTGGAAAGAGTTGCCATGCTGACAGCACTACTTTTATTTCACTTTTGGTAAATTGCAGAGATTAAATATTTCAATTAATATTTTCAAAATGTTAAAAAAAAAAAAACAAAAGGTTCGTTTCTTATTAACTACACCATTTCCAGATGGATTTTAGAAAGCGTTAACTGGATTTTAGAAAGGGGAAATTGGATTTTAGAAATGTCAATTGGATTTTAGAAAGGGGAAATTGGATTTTAGAAATGTCAATTGGATTTTAGAAAGCGTTAAAAAGATTTTAGAAAACGAAAATTGGATTTTTGAAAGCGTGAATTGGATTTCAGAATGTGCGTAAAATAAATTTTACACAGAATTTTTCGAATAGAAATTCTTTATTGCGTATGAAAGTATAAATTAATAATTATATAAATTTTCGAAAATCCAATTTTCAGTTTCTAAAGTCCAATTTCCCTTTTCTAAAATCAAATTGAAATTTCTAAAATCCAATTTTCCCTTTCTAAAATCCAGTTGGCTATTCTAAAATCCAATTTCCCCTTTCTAAAATCCAATTGACATTTCTAAGATCCAATTTCCCCTTTCTAAAATCCAGTTGACGCTTTCTAAAATCCATCTGGAAATGGTGTAGTTATAGACAAGAATTATCTAACTAAGGATATTTACTTCCGTTTTCATGTGTTTCTTGATATTGTTGTTCTCTTCAAATGTCATTAATCGCATTTTAAAATAGAAATAATGAAAATGAAATTGCATGGAAATTATTAATGGCTAATTTTTACTATTTTTTCCGTTTCTTTTACTTCTGTTCTTTCGCCTTTATGAGCGTCATTCCTTCCGTTTTTCTCTTTTCATTTACTTGACAGCTAGTTGCTAGTTTAATAAGAAACAAAGCCAAACAATGTATGCACTTTTTGTTTATTTTATTGTTTTTTATTTATTAATCAAGTTGACAGCTGACAAGAAGGTGCTTTCATGTAAGAATGCAGATAAACTGATAAACTTAAGCAATTTAATACTTCATCACTTTATATGAAGACCACTAATGTAAAATTTGCTGTGTAAAATGTGAACATTGGCAACACTATGTCATTGTCAATCACCCGACTATTTAGTCTCTAGTGTGAATAGCTGCCACCGATTCGACTAAATAGTTGGAGTAGTGTGAATACAACAGTCCAATTCGACCAAATCGATTGAGTCGCAAGTGTGTATAGGCTCTTAGTTGAACGAAGGCAAAAACATACCAAAATTCAAATCGTCCTACCAACCTACCAAAAGGAGTAAAACCTACCAGTTTTGGTAGGAAAAGCCCAATAGTGGCATCCCTGCTACGTATTCACACTAGAGACAATTTAGTCGATCGACTACAACAACAACAGTGATATTCGTAGTGGAAAGAGTTGCCATGCTGACAGCACTAATTTTATTTCACTTTTGGTAAATTGCAGAGATTGAATATTTCAATTAATATTTTCAAAATGTTTAAAAAAAAACAAAAGGTTCGTTTCTTATTAACTAGAATTATCTAACTAAGGATATTTACTTCAGTTTTCATGTGTTTCTTGATATTGTTGTTCTCTTCAAATATGTCATTAATCGCATTTTAAAATAGAAATAATGAAAATGAAATTGCATGGAAATTATTAATGGCTAATTTTTACTATTTTTCCGTTTCTTGTACTTCTGTTCGTTTCGTTCTTTATGAGCGTAATTCCTTCCGTTTTTCTCTTTTCATTTACATGACAGCTAGTTGCTAGTTTAATAAGAAGGAAAGCCAAACAATGCATGCACTTTTTGTTTATTTTATTAATTTTTATTTATTAATCAAGTTGACAGATGACAAGAAGGTGCTTTCATGTAAGAATGCAGATAAAGTGATAAAAGCAATTTAATAATTCATCACTTTATACGAAGAGCACTAATGTAAAATTTGCTGTGTAAAATGTGAACACTGGCAACACTATGTCATTGTCAATCACCAGACTGTTTAGTCTCTAGTGTGAATAGCTGCCACCGATTCGACTAAATAGTTGGCGTAGTGTGAATACAACAGCCCAATTCCACCAAATCGATTGAGTCGCAAGTGTGTATAGGCTCTTAAGCAATTTATTTGCCGGCTCGCCATATAATTTACGGTAAACTAACCAGTGGTTAAAGGGCCGGTTTCATCATTTCCGGTTAAGTGCTTAACCGGAGGATTTCTCTCGGTTAAGCAATTTATTTGATACAATTTACGTCAAATTAACCACCGGTTAAATTAACCGGAAATGGTGAAAATGGCCCTTAAACCAACTACCCAATTAAATGACACTCGTGCCATCACTACCTGCTATCTGATATAGAATACGAAAGCGAGAAACCGTCAACAGGATCTTCCCAAAAGAACAAAATTAGACGGCTACGTGATTTTCAAGATATGCACCAGAGTGATTTAGCGTACCGGTTTGACTTCACACCACGGGTTGACGGAAAGTCTGGTGAAAAAAAAATTATGAAAAATCTACTTTCATTAACCCTCTTCTAACGATTAAAGTTAATTTCGGTATAAAAAATCACCAAGTTTACCAGAAATAAGTTCTTAAGCAAATGGCTGCAAAATCCACCTATTTTCGAAAACAAAGTTATGCCACTAAGTCAATTAAGTTAAATTTAAGTTAATATTTATGAAAACTTATTCATTGATATCCAATGCAACCCCTCACTACGTTTTTTGTTTAATAGGAGACGATTGAAAAATTATAATAATTAAAAACAGTAAGACCTAGCCTAATTTGGCCTAATTTTTTTTTTGCTGACTAACTTAAAAACCAAGAGTGATGGGATTTTTTCAATTTGATTTTCGTAATCAGCGCTCCAAAATCCTTTAAAATCAATCATCAAACTGCAGAAGAGGACAAATTTTGCAGTTTTTGCCGACCAGAGTTATTATATGGTCTGTATCGTATCGCGTCTGTTTGTGCAGCCCTTATATCAGCTGTTGGTTGCATTAATGCTGCTATTGTGAATAATGTAATAAAAGAAGCAGAGAAGTAAATTTCGTGAAGTTGCAAAATTTTTATTTTGGAATTTTGCACGGAATAATTTAATAATTTCTAGATTTATGCCAACACTATTTAAGTAAATATTTAGCTAGAGAAATTTCTACTTAAAAGCTCGTATATACATACATATTTTCTATACATATTCTGGTAAAGCACTGCTGATAACATTTCATATCTGAGCCAGTGACACAGCGCAATTGTTTTCTTAAGTGTTCTTTGTTGGAATTGGGGATTTACCGAGGAAAATCACGTATAAAAATACGTACATTTGTATGTAAAGTATTTTTGTGTAGAACACCTTTTTGCGTTTTAAAAATATAACAGCCGGCAGAATTTTCTTTCTGGATTAATACCCATGGACCAATACACACCACTCTTGTGTAGAAAGCCTTAGCGCTTTAAAGCCGGCAGAATTGGCTTTCTGTAGAACTTTAATATTATAATTTTATAACAGTTGAAAGTGTTAAATTAGAAGAATTATCCATATCCATTTCAATGAAAAATTCCCGGTACTTAGTTTGCAAATAAATGAAATTGGCTCAATATATCAAAGTTCGACCCGATCATGTACCAAGAATATCATAACTCAAAAACTACCCATTCGATTTAAGTGCACAGCGAGCGCATTACCATGATTATATATTGTGTAAAATTTCATACATATGTATGTCATACATATGTACATAGGTACTTAGAAACGTTAGAACTAGGCATACAAAATTTAACTCTTTTTAACGTCTCTTCTAAAAACTGTTTTTTGAGTTGTGAAGCTCTTGAAGTAAATGACTGAATCATAATGTCCATTCCAGAGCTGGGCGCTAAGGATTACGATTACATTTTGATTACTTACGATTACAATTACTGTAATTGTAATCCTTAAATTTTTAGGATTACGCCTACTGTAATCGTAATTGAAATTTTTACGATTACGATTACTGTAATTGTAATCCTTAAATTTTTAGGATTACGATTACTGTAATCGTAATCATAGAACGTACGATTACAATTACTGTAATCGTAATCGTTATATTTTTAGGATTAGGATTACTGTAATCGTAATCATAGAACGTACGATTACAATTAATGTAATTGTAATCGTTAAATTTTTAGGATTACGATTACTGTAATCGTAATCATAAAACGTACGATTGCAATTACAGTAATCGTAATCGTAAAATTTTTAGGATTACGATTACTGTAATCGTAATGGTATATTCAATGATTACGGTTACAGTAGGTACTGTTGATAAACACATCTCACACTGAAAAACTCTCATTCAGTTTATGAATACACATACTTTCCCCATATATGAAGATTTAGAAATTGAGGAACAAATGCCCTGTTTCATGCACTTTTTAAAATATTATAAGACAAGTTTTCCTATCGAAATACAGAAAGCAAAACGGTATCGTCGCTCGTTCGATATCGAATTGAAATATCGAGCCGAGGAGAGTCGAATATCGAATTACAGAAAGCCACCCCTGGCTAACACGGACTACCTCAAAATTCCCAAAGAAAGCAACAATCTTTACCAAAATCACATTCAGGTATTAAGCAACTAACTAAAATTAATAAGACATAAAAATAAAATAGAGATTCTCTTGAACTATACATCGAATCTTTTCGCCTCATAAGCAGAAAATGAAAAGGAATTTTGAAAAATATAAATTTTCGGACCAAACTAGTAAGCGCCCAAAAAGAAGTAACCGCTGATTACAGTAATCGTAATCTTAAAAATTTCAATTACGATTACAGTAATCGTAATCTTTAAATTTCTAGGATTACGATTACATTAATCGTAATCAAAATGTAATTGTAATCCTTAGCGCCCAGCTCTGGTCCATTCTCATAACCTCCCAGCCAACATTTATTATCGTGGAAGTGAGGAAAAAGTAACTTCCCAGCCAACATTTATTATCGTGGAAGTGAGGAAAAAGTAACTTCAAGAAGTTTAAATCAATCGCGGAAGATATCGCTTTCTCAACTTTTTCCTATCTTCATTCGGGAAAAAGTGTTCCCCGTCAACGTTACGTCCATAAAGAGTCACAGTCGACACTTCAGGAAGTATCTTCCAAGTGTCGTTTGGAAGAGACGCAAACGTTACGTACAAATAAACTAATACGACACTTCCGGAAGTAACTTCTTAGTGTCATCTGGGAGACACAAAAGCGTCAATTAATAATTGCTCCCACAATTTTCTCACTTCATATAAAATCTAAATAAAAATGCAAATATGTATACATATATATTTTGTTAATTTTTTATTTTTTATAACCAATACCGCGTGTTGACCAAGTATAATATGGTGTAAGTGGCATTTTTGACAAAAACGGGGTTTCCCCAAAAACAAATTCCTGGAGTGTAACATCAAATATTATCCTTCAGGAACATATGTACATATAGGTACTCGTAGTACCATATATTTTCTTCCTTTTCCCTTTGAAGAGAGTCTAAAAAGGAGATAGAAACCAAAACTTTAAAATTCCATGAAGTCCTAGAACATTTCTAGAAAACTTACCAATTTGAAAAAAAAAAAAAAAATGGAAAAACACCAAATTATGTACTATAAGCACGAGCATTATTTTCAAGAACATTGTCGTCTTCCAGATTTATTTTATTTTTATTTGAATTTCGCTTTATCTATAAATTATTTATTTGTTTAAAAAATTGGTTTGGTTTTGTTTTATTTTTCAATACTCAAAGTATCTTCTCCATGCACACCAAGAAGTAAGAGACGCGATAGCAATGAAATTTGTTTTTGTAAAATAGACAATATCTCTCGAATAACGTCTAGAAGTTCCCCAGACGTTCCTTATTTGAGATAGACGAGAAAACGCTCTTCCAAATGCTAGCAGGGCTTTTACTTTTTTACACAATCAAAATTGATAAAGCATTTTTCTTCTTCTATAGCAACAAAAATAAAAAAACAAATCTGGTATCAAAACATAAAACATAAAAAAGCAACCCAACCACGCAGACATGTCGTATGGGGGCGCAGCATCAACATCTGCAGCTGGATCCACATCAACGGGCACCGACTTCTTTGGCTGGGATTTGTTATATAAGACAATCGAAACGAATGTTGATAAAAAGAGCGATGTGTTAATAGCGTTAGCGCATTTTTTGTTAGTCAAACAATATAAAATGCAATGTCTGGGCATTGGTGAAGACGTAAGTAAAGAGTACGCTTTTGCGAATAAACAAATAAACTAATTTACACTGAAACTATCTCTTTTTATGTATGTACATAGAAAACTGTAGCGAAAGATGATGTTGGCTCTGAGCTATTGCCCGATGGTTGGAATGTTACAAGCAAACGTTATGCTTTACGTTACCTACACAATGGCCGGTTGTACCTACTAATAGGACACAATACCGAAGATTTTATAACAATGAATTTGCTTGATGTCAAAGATACAAAAGTCACGAACATCACGCTCAATCCAGAAGAATGGGTGACAGCGTTGAAGGGGCCTTTGAGTACGCTGATGCCTGATGCGTCATTAATTTCGGATCGCTACCGCAAAGAGTTGGTGGATCCAGTGAGTTGAAGAAGCTGCTGCTTATCTCAACTTAGGTTGTTTTTTTCTAACCAGTTTTAAATATTTATACAAATGCAGATATTTACGGGTAATTCACGCGAGGTAACAACACAGACAATCGACAATCAAGAGCAGCGTTTTTCGAATACTCGAGATCCACTACAAATTGGACCGCCATTGAGACCAGTAAAGTGAGTCAAAAGAATTTTATGAATGTTGTATAATGAGCAGTGTTGCCACTTTAGCTATTTTGTAGCTAGATTTAGCTATAACTTTCGACGTTTAGCTATAGAAATTTGCGTTTAGCTATTAGCTATTTTCTTTAGCTTATTTTTTAGACAGCTTAGCTATTTTAGCTATAATATTTTTTTGTAATTTCGTCACTTTTGCACAAAATATTATGATGTTTTGTTTATCAAGACTTTATAGAATGTACTGTTCCTTACTCGAAGTATATACGGGCAAGATGAGAAGCAATTTTCAAAGCAATATAGAGTCAATTTACAAGGCAATATTTCTATACCGGGCATTGCAATATGTGTCAATTTCATTTTAAAAATTTCACACTATGTGCCCTATTGATTCATTAAAAAAATTGTTGGATTTATGCGATGCCACTGTGAGCGTTACAATATAATGCAAAATAGCCGCCAAACAGCCGAAATGGAATCTTATTGCCTTGCAATATACCCCTTTCCATCAATTGCTACAATGAAGCCATGTGTTCTCCGATCGGGTTAGGATTACCAAATAAAAACTTGTAGTCCGGCATGCCTACTTATGTATTTATTTTAACGCTTATTGGTACATACCCTGTAGTCAAAAACCAGATGGCAGTTAACTAGAATATTTAAGAAAATTGATTGACCATATTTTTCTTCACTAAATCGAAAAGACTGGTAGTGGAAATTTTATCCACAAAATCGTTAAATAGCATTTGCACTACCAACAATAAAATAAGTGGTTTTAAATATTTTTTCATAAATAGAATTTAGTGGTAGTGGAAAGTAAGTTTGCGAAAAAAATTACTATACTAGATCAAACATTTTTTAAACTTGTAATAAAACTTTCACGTTATTCATGCTAGTGGAACGAATGTATGTATATTAGATGAGTTTTTTTTTGTATGGGATTCTTTAAACCTTCTCAGATCCTCCCTCCGGCACCGGAATATGAAAATAGGATGTTTTAGAGTAAGTAAACTGAAAAAAAATTTAACTTTTCCAAAAACTGGATGGAGCAACACCGAAAACCGCGCAAATTCCCAGAATTTCAAGGTATGTTTAGGTATGTCTGAAAAATTTAGGATTTTGCACAAGAAAAAAACTTTATATCCGCCCATACGTAGAATTAACCGCTAAATCGAATGGCATATTCAGTTTTTTTGGTACACTACCCAGGGAAGGTAATAACGCGGCCTAAAGTGACCATTTTCTTTTTTTTCTCATGAATCTTCAACTTCTTGCCCTATACTCTTCCCGAAATCGGAAATTATTTTTCAACTAAATCACACGATAGGCTGCGTTATTTAATGCGCTTTCCATAAATGTGTAGCTATTAAAAATCGAATAATATTTGGATGACTTCATCAAGTTTAAGTGAAGTAAAGTCGGGTATAAAAGGGTAACATACCTTAAAATTTCTAAATTTTTTTAACAATTTTGCTCTTGAAGACGGTTTGGTAGGGTGCCTATTCTACTTTTATGTCAATTCTGATATTTTTATTTAGTAGAATAAAAGGTTAATCCAATAAATTTTCACTACCAGTATTTTGATTTAGTGGAAAAAATTTCGGCTATCACTATGTGAATTAATGGAGTGGAATTTTTAAAAGATCCACTCACTCAAAATTTATTGGAGCTAGAAAATTAGTATCGTTTTAAGTATGTAAATAATTATTTAGCTATTTTTGAAGAAAAATATTTTTGGCTATTAATTTTAGCTTGGAAAAAATTTTTTTAGCTATTTTTTTCTTTTAATCTAGCTATAAGCTCCAAAATATTCTGGCAACACTGATAATGAGAGATTTGACATCGCCTTCCTCCCATCGATTTCACAATTCGTATATCTTGATCATTCTAGGGTTAAGTAGGGCTGAGCTTGTGCTTTAATTGTATGCTAATTTATTGTATTTAAAAGCTTACAAAAGTCTCACAAAGTTCCGTACGTCTATGCGTCATCTTTGAATTTTTATTTTCCACTAGATCAAATTGATTAAAATGACTTGCAAGAAACTTTTCAGCACTCGAATATTAGTTTTACTTAGTATTTGTTTATCAAAATCGGCAAAGTACAATTTATCATTTTTATTACTTATGTATGTATTTTCACTAATTTCTTATTGTTGTTTTCTCTTTTTAGCTCCTTTCCAATACAGCCACGTCCTTTCGGCTTTCCTGATGTCGGACGCGGCGATTTGGATCCATTGGGTCGTGGTGGACCTGGGAATCTATTTCCGATGCCTGGACGCCCTGATTTACGTCCCGGCTTAAATCCGCGTTACGATCCTGTTGGTCCAGATGGACGTATTTTGCGCCCCGATCCAAATCCAGATCATTTTCAACCGCCAAATTTCGGTTTTGATTACTATATGTGAAAAAAAAACGATAATAGGGAGCGAAAAAACGAATTTTTTATGAAATATATTTAAATGTTTCTTTATTGTTAATTAAGGCTCATTCAAACCATACAAAAATGTGCTGGTGCTGCAACTCAATTTGCTGTTGCGGTTCTTTTAATTTTCGCCTTTTTTAAACTTTAAACTTTTAATACTTGAACCGACTGAACAATGAATGAATGTTTGAATGAGCTCTTAATCAACAATTAAATTTGCTAAAACATGTAAGCAGAAGTTTAACTTGGTTCCTTATAAACACACATCTATAACTTTTTTTGTTATCAACGCTTGCGCGGCAGGGAACTTGGCTTAACATTTGAAATAGATTTGTATTTTCGAAACACATATTGATACACATATTAAACTATTTTGGTTAACAGAACTTACCCAGATGGAGTTTCATTTGTATACTTGTAAGTAAATGGAAATTTTCAGCTTATCACCGCAGAGAACGATTGAGGTGCTGTAACATAAAAATTTTGGAGAATAGCCGTAGCACCGCCTCTTTTAGACATTTTGCAACCCTTAACTCGACAGTTGAAATATTATGACGAAACTTGGTGTACACGCTTTTATTGCTTTGCCGCAATAGGTGTAGCGAAATCGGTTTATAACTACGCCTACTTTTGACCAAACAAAACCCCAAAAACTGCGTACGATTACCGAGGAAAGGCACTTATAAAAACACGCACATATCTATGATTGTGTGTAAAACAGCTTTTGCATTGGCGGCCTTCGGCCGCGATTTAAAAAAATAACCCTATACCGACAGAATTCTCTTTATGGGGTAATATCTATGGACCCATCCAACTACCAAACAATTACCAACAATTATCTCGTGAACTATGTATAAGCCTGATTTCAGTTTTGAGATTCTATGAGAGGCCCTCTACACCCCTAAGAAAGTAATTTTTCCCGCACTATGGTTCCTTAATGTAGAGCCGATCCTTTTGGTAGACAGATGGAAATCTGAGCCCTACTTTTTAACAAAGATATTTCTAGAATGCCCTTCAGAAATTTGTAACGTAATACAAATATAGAAAGTATAAAGCAAAGATTCATCTTACGCAAAAAAAGATTATCATCATATATATTATTTCTAATTGGTGTTTTATAAATATCCCTTTTTCTGCTCGCATAATTCACCAAAATTAATAAGTAAGGCATAGTTTTAAAGGTATTAATTAGCTATGCATGCGAAACGGTGTTTTATTGGGCGTGGTACTTTATATGAAAAGTAAGGGGGGTAAAAGGGGGGTTTACCCCCGCAGCGGGGAGTGTTATGGAACCCACATAAAATTTATATCAAATTAAAGGGAATCAAAATACCTATCGAATGGTATAAAAATATTTGAAATCGGTTCAGTAGTTTTTAAGTAATTGCAATTTAAAAAATGCATAATATAAACTTTGACCTTTAATAACTTTGGTTGTTGTTGTTTCCAAAAAAAAAAATTCACTTTTATACTCAACTTAGCCTGTTTATCAATCCTCATACTTCGTTTTTTTGATTTCATAATTGTAGAAATTTCAAATTTGTACCAGATCGTGCTATTTTTTCAACTTTGTGGGGCTGGGGGCACCTCTAAACATGCGAGTAGGTCAATAAAATTTTAAAGGCTTATTACTGGGCTAGAAAGGTGCCGTTCTGGCTTTGGAACAAATTGAATTTCCAAAAAAAAATTTTCACTCCACCTTAATATATAAGAGTATATCAAAACGATCAGGATGAAAAAAATGATTGAACCATGTCCGTCCGTCCGCCCGTGTACACTCTAACTTGCGCAAAAATAGAAATATTTTAATGAAATTTGGTACATAGATTCTAATGGGAACAGAAAATTGGGGTTGAAAATAAGGCATATGTGTGTATTTCGAAAAGCACGTAAAACATGATAATTCAATCACTAATAAAGCCCGAGTGATGAAATTACGTTATGCAGTTATGAGGAAACGTGCTGAAATTATTTTTTGCGCAAGATGCGTACGGGTCCGGCTAGTATATTATATTATAATTTCGGTCTCTAATTAAACTTACGCTTGTTCACTTAAAAGATCCCTCAAAAACTTTCCCTCGTTTAGGCCATTCCTTTTCTCCTGTTGTTTTTGTTGTTGTTGTAGCCACCTTTGCTCTTCTTCCTCCTCTTCTTCCACCAATAAAGCTGCTATAGCAATAGAATACATCATTTTATTGCTTAAATAAATAGTTTATAGTAAAATAAAATAAAGATGTTGGTAGGTATGTAATTGTTTTTATAGGGTTGTCAGACGTACTGATTTGATCAGTACAATACTGATTTTTCGTGCCCCGTACTGATGGTTTTAAAAACCTTAAGAAATACTGATTTTTGGGATTTTGTACTGATTTGTACTGATTTTTAGCCGTCACTAAAAAATTTGACGTTTGTAACCATGAAAAACTTAGGAATGAGGCCGCTACGCGAACGTTACATGTCATAGAAACATGATTGAAAGTTAACGATACGGAAACAAAAACAAAATGCCAGCAATAAAGACGATTTTCTCCACATATATTGTTTTTTTTTGTTTTTTTTTTGAAGGCAATTTACTGATTTTTTCGGGAAAGGTGTCTGGCAACCCTATGTTTTTATCAAAAATATAAGAAACGTCAGAAAAAGCCGCTCAATTTCGCATAAGCACTTGGTGGCGCTGATTCTAACAGTTCATATATCGACAGCTGAAAATAAGATCGCCCTATTTCAAAAATTGTTTCAAAAACGCCCTATTTGAAAAATTGTTTGAATAACGTCCTATTTCAGATTTTGCTTCAAGAACGCCCTATTTGAAAAATTGTTTCAATAACGTCCTATTTCAGATTTTGCTTCAAAAACGCCCTATTTCAGAGAAAATTCCATATATATTTCTCTGAAATAGGACGTTTTTGAATACTTGTCTGAAATAGGACGTTATTGAAACAATTTTTCAAATAGGGCGATCTGGAAGCAAAATCTGAAATAGGACTTTATTCAAACAATTTTTCAAATAGGGCGTTTTTGAAACAATTTTTGAAATAGGGCGATCTTATTCTCAGCCGTCGATATGTAGTTGGCAACACCTAACTTCTATGCCACGATAAAGGTAATACCATTTTCGGTGAGTACGTGGCGATGTATTTCGACTTCCGGTAGTTTATTCGGTTTACATAATAGTCCTACAGGTCTTACGCAAATGACTGAAAAAAAAAATTTGCTAAATAGCTTTATAAGCTGACTTGATAGAACTTTTTCAATATGATTTTCGTAATCAGCGCCCAAAAGTCCATTAAAATCAATCATCAAACTTAGAGCCTATACACACTTGCGACTCAATCGATTTGGTCGAATTGGACTGTTGTATTCACACTACTCCAACTATTTAGTCGAATCGGTGGCAGCTATTCACACTAGAGACTAAATAGTCGGGTGATTGACAATGACATAGTGTTGCCAATGTTCACATTTTACACAGCAAATTTTACATTAGTGGTCTTCATATAAAGTGATGAAGTATTAAATTGCTAAAGTTTATCAGTTTATCTGCATTCTTACATGAAATCACCTTCTTGTCAGCTGTCAACTAGATTAATAAATAAAAAACAATAAAATAAACAAAAAGTGCATACATTGTTTGGCTTTGTTTCTTATTAAACTAGCAACTAGCTGTCAAGTAAATGAAAAGAGGAAAACGGAAGGAATGACGCTCATAAAGGCGAAAGAACAGAAGTAAAAGAAACGGAAAAAATAGTCAAAATTAGCCATTAATAATTTCCATGCAATTTCATTTTCATTATTTCTATTTTAAAATGCGATTAATGACATTTGAAGAGAACAACAATATCAAGAAACACATGAAAACGGAAGTAAATATCCTTAGTTAGATAATTCTTGTCTATAACTACACCATTTCCAGATGGATTTTAGAAAGCGTCAACTGGATTTTAGAAAGGGGAAATTGGATCTTAGAAATGTCAATTGGATTTTAGAAAGGGGAAATTGGATTTTAGAGATGTCAATTGGATTTTAGAAAGGGGAAATTGGATTTTAGAATAGCCAACTGGATATTAGAAAGGGAAAATTGGATTTTAGAAATGTCAATTTGATTTTAGAAAAGGGAAATTGGACTTTAGAAACTGTAAATTGGATTTTCGAAAATTTATATAATTATTAATTTATACTTTCATACGCAATAAAGAATTTCTATTCGAAAAATTCTGTGTAAAATTTAGTTTACACGCACATTCTGAAATGCAATTCACGCTTTCAAAAATCCAATTTTCGTTTTCTAAAATCTTTTTAACGCATTCCACTACGAATATCACTATTGTTGTTGTAGTCGTTCGACTAAATTGTCTCTAGTGTGAATACGTAGAAGGGCGCCTTGCTGATCAAGCAGTTGTACAACTGTTTCAGTTGGAATGAAATTGGACTGCAAATCCAACTGTTTCAGTTGTAGGACTAATTGAATGTAGTGTGAATGCTTCCATACATTCCCATGCAAATCAACATTCGACTAAATCGATTGAGTCGCAAGTGTGTATAGGCTCTTACCAGTGTTCTGCTTCGAGTAAGGTTTTCGGCTCATCGATCTGACACAGTGCAATGCAACTCATACACATGATGTTTACCCCAATAAGCGATACGAGTAAAGCTTTTGTACGTTCGATGTCAAACGAACAAATGTTTGGTTGGAAAGAAATGTACAAACCAATGATTTGTACATAAGTAGAAATTATCGTTTGATCGATCGGTGTACGATCATGTACATTTTTAATATGTGTGTCGTATAAATATATGTATGTACATACATATATATGTATGTATGCTGGATTTAGTTTTAAAGCCGCTTTTCTTGCATTTTCAATTCTTTATTTTCTGTAATCTTTGTATGAGTGCGGATCAGCCGCTTTATTTTACATATCAAAAATTTAAATAAGTAAACGATTAAAAACTTTTCAAAGCGATAAAATGAAAAATCAATTTGTTTTATTTTCATTAGTAGATACTTTTTTATTTCATTTTTAATATAAAATTAGAAAAGCTATTATATAAAAGGAAAAAATTCGTGCATACAAATTAGGCATTATTTCATTTATTTATTCTTGTTTTCATTAATACTTTTTATACTCAGCTGTACTAGTACACAGAGTATTATAGTTTTAATCACATAACGGTGGATTGTAACAGAATGAAATAATCGAGATAGATATAGACTTAGATATATCAAAATGATCAGGGTGAAAAGAGAAATCGATTGAGCCATGTCCGTCCGTCTGTAAACACTCTAACTCGCGCAAAAATTGAGATATTTTGATGAAATTTGGAATGCAAGTTGGTATCGAGACTGGGACGGTTGGTATTGAAAATGGGTGAAATCGGACCATGAAAATGTGCGCTCACTTGCTGCACTGCTAGCTGGAATGCATAATATTTTAAAGGCAAAATTATAAAGAGTTGGAAACTCATTTTTATGATTTTTCCACCACTGCATGGCATCAAAATTATTTTCGAAGGCTGTTTGCCAATCGGTAACATTTTTCTCTATGGCAAAATGAGGTAGAAAATTTTTGCCATATTGAAAAAAAAAAAACCTATTTTGCTGTGCCAAACGGAAGGAAAATTTTGACAGTTACAAAGATACACATTTGGGCGAAAACGGGCAACGATACAATTTTAAACCGTAAAATGCATATAATTGTTGATGGCAGTATTAATGGAACAGAAGAAATGTATTCATGAAACGATTTGATGTTATTTTGTATTTAAATATTTGTATTACTTGTATGTTTATGTATTTACAAATGTGTATGTATTTCAAATCCACCACGAATACTTTCAAAATTTTACTCCCTTATGTCAAAATTTCATTTTTTCTACCGATTGGCACACGGCCGAATTGTACAAATTCATTAATTTGACACCCGTTTTCGTCTTCAATTTCACAAAAAACTTCCCACACTTCACTACGCCCTTTTCTTTTATTAGATTTTTTGTAAACACCACTTTTAAGTTTTTCGTACAGTCGAATGATCGTATAAACATGTACATATGTTTGTTTCAAACCAAACCGTTCGATCGCTGTGTTGTTTAGTATGAAAGCATACAAACGAGCTGTAGCTCGTACGTTTGCGGTTTGCCGGGTATCAAACGTACGTACACAATGAGTTGTATGCTATACCCGAACTTCAAACTGATCGAAGCAGAACTCTGGCTCTTACACCAGACATAGGCAGCCCATACCACAATTGTGGGAAGTCAATTCACACGTATTCTTACTCTCTTCATCAGTCGTTTGCCAACCAGTGATGCCAAGTGTAGGGAAAAGAGGCTACATGTAGGGAAATTCGACCTCAAATTTGCAGTGTAGGGAAAAAAGGACAGATTTTCAAAAATTAGCTAAATGTAGGGAATTTTTGAAGTTAAAAATTTTCGTTTCCTTTGCCACTAATTAATTTTTTTAAGAACCTAATATTTTTATTACGTACAAATAAAATGTTTCTGCATGCTTGAATGCAATATTTCAAAATTGTACTTTGTTCCACAGAACAGGCTGTAACCAATTGGCGACAATTTTGGGATCGATATTGTAAATTTGCGATCAGTTTTGCGATCAGGCTATTCTGTAGGATATTTTGGTCGAATTCTATAGTATACTTGGACAGTTGTTTCCGATAATCATCGCAGAGGTATCGAGGGGAATTTTTGTGTCGGTTGCGCTTTTCGGTCGCAAAATAAGTTGCAGAATCCCAGCCCTGATCTGGCAATATATTCGTTTACCTGCTTACAGGGCCTCGGAGCAAAAGTTTTTGTTTCGTTAGCTTCGTTCAAACAAAAACACCTAATCCAGGGTTGTTGTTGTTTTTTTTTGTAGCTTTACTAAGCCCTGCTTAGTCAGCCAACGAGTTCTGCTCAAAAATTGTCATCAATTTCACTTAACGGAAGGCCCAAGAATGTTGCAGCTTCTTTTGGACTTGTCCAGAGGGTCAAGGGTGTGTTAAGTTAGTTGGTTTCAAGTGGCATGCAAGGAGGTGCTGCAGAGGCGGATTATCCCTAAGGCAAACTAGGCACTTGCCTAGGGGCGCGTAGTTACAAGGGGCGCGCGAGCCCAGAATTTTTAAACAAATAAAGAAAATAACATATCGACGATTAAGAATTAAAGATGATCTATAATAGATCGATAATAGATAAATCGATTATATTGCACAAGCATCGATATATTGTGCAATATTGCGCGTTTGTTGCGTCGTCAGGCTTGCCAGTACTGGCGATTTGTCGCCAAATTGGCGATTTTTTACAAACTTTGGCGACCAATTTATGAAAATTGGCGATGGCGACTTTTTTGGCGATTATCAAAATATTAGATTATATTAATAAAAAAGCAATTACTTTTTCAAGCCTTTTTCTCAAATTTTGAAAGTTTCTTCATACAAATTTTTGTCAAATTACAAAAAATTTGAGAAATAGCAATTGCTTTTTGTTTATTAATACGACCCATTATCTCCACTTTGCCAATAAATCTTACGATATGTAGAGATCTATTGAGAAAATAAATATATACTACATACTCTGGCAACCATTTTCTGCACACTTGAGTGCAAACCAAAATTTTGGTCGGTACACTCGCCTATCTAAAGCTCACAGCAGATGAATCTGCTGAAGATATAACTACTTCATTATCGGGTCGGGAAACATTCCGAGTGACAGTATATCTAGTAATTATAGACCGAATTGTCGTTGAACTTGAAAAGAGACGAAAAGCGTACAATAATTTTTGCAATAAATTTTCATTTTTATGCAATTTGACGAATTTAAACACCGAAGAAGTTCAAAATAGAGCAAGTTCGTTGGTAACAATGTATTCCAATGATTTAGAAAAATGCTTTGTTGGCGAATGTATCCATCTACGTTCTTATTTAACAACGATAGCTCGAGACGGAGAACTGCCCCGAACAACGAACGCGGTATTACAGGTTCTGAGAAATAAAGAGCTTGACACAATTTACCCCAACATTGACATAGCCTTAAGAATGTGCGTATCGACGGCAGTCAGTAATTGCAGTGGGAAGCGGAGTTTTTCCCGCCTAAAAAGAGTGAAAAACTATCTTCGCTCAACCATGACAGATAAGAGATTAAATACGTTAGCAATACTAAATATTGAATCTGTCTTATTGCTGTCATTAAACTACGACGATGTTATCGACAATTTCGCGAAACAAAAATGTAGACGCAGAGATTTTTAATTTTTTAAATTTTGTTTGCTCTGTTACTACTTACTTATATTTTTTCAATAAATAATTCAAAACTTATTTTGTTAATTTATTAAATACTAGCTGTTGCCCGCAACTTCGTATGCGTACAATTTCTCTTCTATTTTTCAACTCTGTTGGTAAATAATAAGTACCAACAAAAAATACTGGATTTCAACTCTAAGATGATGCCTGCTTTCAACCAGCTCTTCGCGTCCGTGCTTGAACAGCTCGGCAGGTAGTCCCTCTTTTCCAGGAGCTTTATTGTTTTGGACCCGGGGTATAGCTGTCCTCACTTCATCATAGTCGGGTGGTGGAATGTTTTTTCCATCGTCAGGGATTGTGGTATCGGGTTCGACGACTCCCTCGCAATTTATCAATGAGGAGAATTTATCGCTCCATAACATAAGTACACTCTGTACGTCGGTTACCAGGTAGCCATTATATTATTTCTTATAACAAAATAGCCATATTAAGCATTTTGAGATTAAGAAGGTTCACATTTTATGAGATATCTCCGAAGCCAGTTTAGGTATTGAAATTAATCAAATGGTTTATGGCAGCATTCATAAACACCTTTCGTTTGATACCCATATTGTACTAACATATTTTGGTGCACATATTGGCCGATAACTCCGAAACTGGTCGAGATATCGAAACAAATAATACCTTAAACTTTAAGTTGAGCGTCTAGCAATCCAATAAAAAAAATCGTTCAATTCCATTCAGCACTTTTTGAGTGATACGGCCACAAACATACGGACAGACAGACAGACAGACAGACAAAAATTCTAGAAATGGTTGATTTGGATTCTACTGGCTTAGTAATGCTTCCCCCAATAATTTTTTTCTCGATATCTGCACTGTACAGACATCGATCTGTTACAATTTTATTATATGTAGAGATTAACAAATTATCTAAGCTTTTACATCATCTATATCTACATCTACACTAATATTATAAAGAGGAAAGATTTTGATTGTTAGGGTGTAAAACAACTAGGTAGTTAAAATTTATACTACTATGATGGCCATTTATGGTCGGTACAGGGGCGCCGAGAAAGTGGCTGCCTAGGGCGCTCTGGACCTTTAATCCGCCACTGAGGTGCTGTGTGTCATGCGGCGTCTCTCCACATGTCGGACATACGTTTGGATCGATTCTGGCCCTGTAGGAATTGAGCCTACTACAGAAGCCCGACCTTAATTGTGATAAGGTGACTCGGGTTTCTCTGGACAACTCTAGTTCTTCTGCAGCTATTGGTGGTGATTGGTCTCTAATTAGGATTAGGTCACCTCACGAAACATTGTCAGTCGATGATATATATATTGGACCTGAATGTCTCGAGCTTCTAAATTTGAAATCAGCTTCTGAGCGAATAAGAAGAAAGGAAATTTTTCATTTCCTTTAACATGAAAAGACGGTTCTTGAAAATATGCTTAGAAACATAAAAATTTCTATGTATGCGTACGTGGCTTCTTCAATAAAAACTTTATTTGCGTAAATTTTGTGTGTATGTAGGTCAATATAGAGAAAATACGGCGTAGGGAAATTTGTAGGGAAAAATTTTGTTAGCGTAGGGAAAAGTAGGGAATTTTATGGCATGCCGTAGGGATTTTTGGTCCAAGAATATTGGCATCACTGTTGCCAACTGTCGAACGAAAAGCATTGCGCCTGACTATGTCGCTTCGTGGTTGAACGCAAGCATTGACTTTATACGGGTAATGTATGTATGTATGTCCACAAATAAAATGCCCGGCGAGAAATTTTATATGCCTTCGGCGATATGCAATGCCTTTTTTGCTATAAAGTATTTAAAAATAATACAAATGATTATGCACTACAAAAGCGTTGCGAAGTATTTCAGAAAGAGTTTTTGTACTCTTATTTGGATGACTTTTGTATTCCAAACACTCTGTTTTAGCCAACTACCCTTTAATTTTTTTCAGAAGAGATACTTTTTTTCATTAAAAAGTTCTTTTCCTTTCAAAAGCAAAAAACAAAAACAACAAAAAATCAAAAATGTCTGTTCTACATATACGTATGTATATTCCACTTGAAGCGGATCAATTTCCTACTGGGGTGCGCACGCGGAGAACTGGTTTTGTTCTCACCAACACAACCTCATTTCAGATTTCGCCGACCACTGTCTTACACCCTCATTCTGTATTACAAAACGAACGTTCGTTTCGTGTCAGAGACAAATCGTTCGCCTGTTTGCATTGTCGACGTCCAAACACGGAGACACGAAGTTGAGCAACCCGCTGCTTTTGTTCGTTTGTTGGTGAGAAGGCGACGAGGAAAGGAGGGGGGCACCAAGTCGTCGGTGCTCGGACAACACGCTTTGTGCAGCAATTCTTATCGCCAGTGACCAATCAGAGCGTTCGAAGAACAAAACATAATGAACAAAAGTTGGCCAGCGACGAGTTGATGTGTTTGGACAAATGGAAGACAGAACAGCGGCACAAAAGATAATCGTTGGATAATTTCGCGGCAGAGTTGCTGTGTTTGGACACGGACATTATGTATTACGAAAATAGAAGCAGACGAAAACAGCTGCCAAAACGTAAGTAATTTACATTCTCTATTTCGAAAAATCGACAAAATGACGAAAAGAAATGTCAAATTCAAACGAAAACTATTTTGTTATCGTTGATGAATTTGAAATGGAATAATGGTTGGTTAGGCATATGTACGTGCACCACCAAAAACACCACCAACAAAAGTACTGTAAACAACCACCCCATACACAACAGGTCCTACAACAACAACAACAACACTTCCTACGACTACTCCAATAGAGCCACCTCTACAATAGAGCCACCTACATCACTGATTACACCATGCCCACCAAAAGTAACACAACCAACAACACTATACCGACAAGACCATCGCTGCGACGAAAGCGCAGCTTCTATGATATGATTGCTAGGCCAGCCGAAGCAGCAAACAAAAACAAGCCATAGCTACTAACAAATTAGCAACAGCAGCTATTGCCGAATGTTTTCGCGAGATAGCACCGTCAACGCAACCATTATCACTGTTGAAAACTGTGTAACCTAAATCAAACGCAAGTCGTCAATTTAACGCACGCACGCAAATTTTTCATATGCGTTGAACCGAAATTGACTTGCGTGCGTGTTCAGATAAAGAAATAGAAAAATACAGAAAATCTTGTTATTTTGTGGAATATGTACCTAACAGACACGATATCAAAAGCAAGTGTCAATTTTTTTGCAAACAATCACCCACAATGCTTAATTTCAACTGTCACGCAAAACAAAAATTGGGCGTCGAATTTGCTTTTTACGCACGCCGTTCAATTTCGGTTACTCCCATACAAGTTGTATGGGCATGAGAAATTTTTGACAGTAAATTGACGGCGTGCGTTTGATTTAGGTTACACAGAAAGGCAATCGCAACCTTATGTATGAATTCATCTTCGAATAATATGAGAAAATACCGCCTGCAGTGTGGTTAT
This sequence comes from Urophora cardui, assembly GCA_960531455.1. Classification (NCBI taxonomy): domain Eukaryota; kingdom Metazoa; phylum Arthropoda; class Insecta; order Diptera; family Tephritidae; genus Urophora; species Urophora cardui. The sequence goes on along the minus strand of OY482670.1, from coordinate 112,969,221 downwards.
AATTCAACCGCGATGGATGACAAATTCTGAAAGTGCCGCTGAACGTTTATATGAACGACGGCCGTGCACCAGCAATAGCTTAGCGATGTGTGAAAATTGTGGTATGCTAAAATCACCGGCAAGCGAAGCCGTCCTTCACGTCCTTCATAATGTTTTGCACCTAATCTTTTTCATTTTCAGTAAAATTTTTGAACAAACTATTGGAAAAATAAACAAATGAAATTCTACATATGTATATATGTATGTACATAAATATATTGACAGAGACAAGAAAACAAAGAAGACTGGTGTTTCCAGATTTTCGGAAAAATGCTTAAAAAATATAAAAACTTTGAAAAAAAAGCAGTTTTTTTATAAATTTTAAATTATTTTTATATGGTAAATTGGTATTTCGTCTCATATTTTGTCATAACGTAACCAACGTAAGAATTGACGAACAACATAGAGAATGCCAATGCTAGACGAAATCGTCTCGAGACGATTCGTTCGTCTGAGCTTCCGTTCGCAATACAGAATGAGGGTGTTAAAGGATAAAAATTTTTTTTTTTGTTTCAGTGATATCTTATTTTATTTGATAAACATACAAAAAATTTATAAAAGAAAAACAGTTTATTGTTTTTTTCTAAGTACATGGTATATTTTATTGCGGAAGTTTGAAATTTTATAATGTAAAACTTATGCATAAGTATGTAGTATGTATACTAAGGTGGAGTGAAATTTTTTTTTTGGAAATTCAATCTGTTCCAAAGCCAGAACGGAACCTTTCTAGCCCAGTAATAAGCCTGTAAAATTTTATTGACCTACTCGCATGTTTAGAGGTGCCCCCAGCCCCACAAAGTTGAAAAAATAGCATGATCTGGTACAAATATGAAAATTTGAAAATTATAAAATCAAAAAACGAAGTATGAGGATTGATAAAGATGGCTAAGCTGAGTATTAAAGTGAATTTTTTTTTTTTGGAAACAACAACAACAAAAGTTATTAAAGGTCAAAATTTATACTACGCATTTTTAAATTGAAATTACTAAAAAACTACTGAACCTATTTCGAATATTTTTATACCATTCGATAGGTATTTTGATTCCATTTAATTTGATATACATTTTATGTGGGTTCCAAAATACCACCCCTGCGGGGGTCAACCCCCCTTTAACCCACCTTACTTTTCATATATTAAATGTATGTCAAATTAAAGGGAATCAAAATACCTATCGAATGGTATAAAAATATTCGAAATTGGTTTAGTAGTTTTTAAGTAATTGCAATTTCAAAAATGCATAATATAAACTTTGACCTTTAATAACTTTTGTTGTTGTTGTTTCAAAAAAAAAAAAAATTCACTTTAATACTCAGATTAGTGGGGTTCATTAACTCGTATAAAGGCAAATTTTGATTGCTGGTACGTTCAAAAAAAGAACAACATAAAAATCTCCATATGATTTCACTCCACCTTAATGTATACAGATAATATAAAGTTGAAGATAACATTTTGAGCATTTGAAGGATTAAGAGACTTCAGCACTAAATAAAGGCATGCGATACCAAATAGAAAACTGCTTATATTGTACACTTTTATGTAAATAGACATATCTACAAACATAGGAGAATATGTACTATGTAGATAATATTAAGTATTTGATTAAGTATATTGCATATGCATACGTGTTTTTATATGTCATTATGTACGCTTTGACATAAGAAAACTTGCATATATTCTCTTAAAAAAAAGCTATTTCTATTTCATTTGTGTATTTACAGTAACAAAGAAATTTTTATTTTTAACGCCCGAGGGGCGGGGTATGGAATATCAAAATTAATTAGTTTGTTGATTAATTTCTTTGCTAGCCGTGTAAATACCAAGCTTTTTTATTATTGTTTTTGGCTATATAAGTAATGTTGTAGATCCGATTTGTGATAAATGAAATATAATGTGATTTTGCAGTCATTTAGTTTTTTTTTAATATCTTTGTAGAAACAAATATACAGATGTAGTTTACATATCTATATATATCTGTAAGTTTTTTTTTACTTGCATTTACGTGTTTTCATTTTAAAATTGAGGATACTCACATAAGCTGATAAGTTTATCAATTAAGTATTTTTATCCGTTTACGTAGATTGTTATATAAAAGCCACTGGGAATTTATTTATCTATAAATTTTTTTTATGAATAAAGCTATTCATGTTGCTAAATTACAAACTGTTTACTGTTTACATAAAAATGTTGATAGTAATTTATCAGACTGATAAGTTTATCAACTTATCAGATTTAAAAGGCTTTATAAATTTATATGAGTACCTACCCTTTAACATTCTATTTTTTATAATTTTTATTAAAATTTCTATAATTATTTGTTTCATAAAAAACTATACTTTTTTTTATATCTTATAACTTAAAATATATTGCATAATAACAATGGCGATTAACTTAGATATTTGAAACTCATATTTAGCTACACACTTATGTATGTTCATATACATAAAGCAGTTAATTATTTTAACATTTTATTACATAACATACAGTAGTTTTATGTGAATTTAAATGAGCTATTGGCCATTTTTTAATGAAGAAAAATTGAAAAAATGTAAGTACACACGTTCGAACGCTTGTTATTTCTAGATTGGATTGTTCTTAACGTTATGTGAAAATAAGCCATAGCAGGGTATAAGGATATGTATATATAGCGGTGGACCTGGATTCGCAGAAGCAAACGTCTTATCAAAGAAAACCATCCAAAGAGTTAAATACATATGTACGTAGAATTAAAGATATCGTACATCTGACAAAATCGGAATACGCCAAGTTCAAGCTGCTTCTATACCATGGAAACCTCATATATTGTGGAAAACGCCGAGTTGCCTAAAGATCTTATCACCTGCTCATCAAAGTCGAACTAAGTAACAAAAATATGTACTCTTAGTTTGCCTTCTGTTCTGGCAAGGAAATTTTTCTAGAAGAATCGATCGCATAATTGCATGTATTAAATTTTAGATTTTAAGAAAATGCTCTCAAAATTCATAAAAACCGGGAGTGGCCAAATAATCCTCCTTACGACGTTGAAAGGAGTAACCTAAATCCAAAAAATAAAAAAAAAAAATTCACAAAAAGGAAAACGGATAAGTTTATGAGCTTGAGCAAGTGCCATTGATACTTCTGATATGAATGACTTTTTTTTTTAGATAAAACTTGTGAGAAGGAGTTTTTCAATCGCACAACAGTTACATACATTAACCTACATTGTATATAAGGATGTAAGGAATGCTAATTGATATGTACTTGGTGTTGGTTTCACAGGCTCATTTTTATGCTTGACCTTATAAAATCTTAATTTAAAAAACGTTTTCCCTCACATACATATATACTTATACATATATACACTAAATGCTTAAAATTAGTTAAAAATATTGTAAACATTATAACTTTCTTTTTACCTTAAGATAAATGTAAGCAAATCTACATACATGTAAATACATACATATATATATAAGTATATGTATTATTAACTAAGTTCTGTTTTTAGTTTATTGGAAAGTAAAAGACATTTTTGCCTGCATTAGTAAAACTTTTTTTTCCATTTTTACATGTTCCCGTTTTTTATTAATTTTTATTTTTTGTTTCCATATTTCTTTTATCTATCAATCCCATTCACCAATATACATGGTGCGCGGTGGCGTTGGCACGTAACCGCGTGTTGGCAGTGGTAAGCGTCCGTAGATATGATTATAGGGCGACTCCATCAAATCGGAATCTGGAATAAGAGTTATAAAAAATATATTAGATTAGGTCTTCATGTACAAATGTTTTTTTTTTTCTTTTTTAATAAAACTCATGTAACAACAACAATAATTTGGCATGTGTACGTGTAAGGAAGTGTGTATAATAATTGTGGTTAAAAGGGGTATTTTGTCTAACTACAAATGTCCAGATGCAAATGTCCGGGTCGGCAAAAAATAAGCCAATTTGTCAATAAGTTTAAAATTACAAAGATATTTAACAAAAATTTATATTATAAAATCATATTGGTGTATAAATTAATAATAATTGTACATATTTACAGATTAACGCTCTCCCAGTAGATACCCACTATTTTATCATCTATTATGTTTCACATAAAAAATCGCCAAAAATGAAGTATTCATCGGATCTTGGTAATATTACGCTTTGAGTGCTTGCAATTAAGCAGACCAATTTTTGAAAAAATATAACTTTACTATTTTTTAAAACTTCTTATAAAGAACTACTTTTAAAATTAACATTTTTTCAAAAAACGCAAAACCTCAACGAAACCAATGAAACGCCAGGTTTCACTAAGCGAGATGGTTCAACTACTGCAAGTTGTATGTCGTTAGAAGCGTATTTTAATTGATGTATTGTGTTTTCGTTCTCGAAAAAAGACACTGGCGCATATTAGCCGAAACCGGTTTGTCCCTAAACCAAACTTGCCAAGGGATGGCGGAAGACCGTTCCACAATACATCATATTCCTACCCTGTCGGAAAAACAAGCAACCAAAAACGTATTTTAATTATATTTTGAACGAGCTACTTCTTGCGGTTATAGCGGTTGTAACTTCAGCGAAAATAATTTTTTAACCAAGTGATAACCAAAAAAAAAAAAAAAACATAAAATTAAGTAACGATATCTAAAAAACATAATCATAAAAAATATAAAAAATAGTTCCGAGCTCAGCAAGTTCATGCCAATCCTCCACCATACCTGAATTTCTTGGTATTTTTAAAAATTAATTATTTGTAAACTAGTGTTATTTATTTTACTTGAAATCAAGTTCTAAGTATGTTCCTGGCCCAGCCGTAGAGATATATATATATTTTTTTTTATTCAAAATAATAAGGGAATTAGAAGTGCAAAGACAACATTGTAAATTAGACTGGAGTGATTTGTATGTCAGCTTTAATATCTTTCGGGAACAATGGGTCCACAATTAGTCTCCGATTGTTCCCGTACGGGTATAAATGTAGATTCATTAAAGGTAGAAATTTTACAAAAATATGCTATCAATCGCATTTTTTGCAGGGAATAGTGCAAAAGTAAAAAACGGGGAATACCCTAACATTGATGGTGTTAGTGACGAAATGGCGAAAGTGCATATTTGCAAAAATTTGATGTCGAATGCTAATGGCTAAGATGCCAATTTAATTAGGGTCAAGGCCGATTTTTGTTCAGAAGCTGGTTTAATTTGGTAACATAAGTTAAAGTGCTTTTTCTCCAAGGTAATGGACAGAGTTTGAAGTGATTTACATGCGTCATTCGGTATACATACTAGACTTGAGTTTGCTGCTGTTTGCGTAACTTTTAATTATAGCCTTTAGTATTATCACATGTGAAAAAAAATCTTAAATACCAAGTAGAAGTAGAAATATTACGCAAATAAGCAATTTTTAATTTTTCTTTGGTTTTCGTAACAGCTTACGTGATATATGCTTTAGTTTAGAGATTGTTGCTGTATTGTCGTAAAGCGAATTCGCACGCCATTGCCATTTATAAGCCTAAATTGAGTTTCTAATTAAACTATGCTTTTGTAATAATTATTGACTGATTATGCTAAGTTTCCTCTAGGATGCATACTTGAGAGTTTGAAGCTGCCAATCACAAAAACTGTCCGCGTATATACGTAGAGTTTACAGCAGTTTTGGGTTTTTGGTTTATTAAAGTTTTAATTGTTTAGTCTTACTATTACAATAAAACTATATATGTACATATATAAATTTATTACTAGCAGAGCTGGACGATAAGAATTACATTTGTCATCGACTACACATAGGATTACGATTACAGTAATTATGATTTCACTTCTTTTGTTAAATTACGATTATAGTAATCCATATTTTTGTAACGACGATTACGATTATAGTAATTGCGATTTCACATTTTTTAAATTACGATTACAGTAATCATTAGTTTTGTCTCACAGTAATCCTAATTTCATATTTTTAAAATTACCACTACTGTAATCGTATTCATGTTGTAATCGTAATGCTTATCGCCCAGCTCTGATTACTACTTGGTTTTTTATTTGAAAAAAAAATCGGGTATTTTGCCGGGAATCAAAAAATTTAAACTACCAATACCAGGTTGTAAAGAGGAAGACAAAGAAATAGAACAAAAACAATACCATAACCCTATTTTTTGTTTTAACTAAATATGCTAAACAAATAAAGTCAAACCTATTTGGGTATTTCGTTTTATTTTTGCGTATTTCTTTTTCTTAGTTTAATAAACGTTTCTTCGTTGGCTCGTTTGGCGCTCGGTATGCAAAATAGTCAGTTCGCAGTGCAGTGCAAGTTGTCAAGCCGTTCAAACGTTACATGTTGTTTTATAGCTATTAGTTGTTATTGTATCTTATTTTAATACTGTTGTAATATGTTGGCATCGGTAGATATTGCACATATGTCCCTTAATTTTCTTCTTGTTTTATACATATGTATATATTTTGCGTTTTGTTCATATGTGTTTATATTTTTATAAATTTTTTTAATAATCGTGAATTTGAATTTTCTTCACGCTCAGGCTACGTGGCTTGCGCGGCTTCAAATAGCCATAAATCGATTCCATATCGCTGACGTCCAGCCGACTTGTAGGACGACTGAGGCGACCTTGTCGTGCTTGTTGTTCTTCTGTGTGCAGTTGCTGTTGTTGTTGCAGTGTTTCATATTTTTCTGCAGTGATTGCATTTGTGTTTGTGATAACAACATTTTTGTTGTTGTTATTCTGGTTGTTGTTGTCACGCCAATTATTATTTAAAAGTAAATTTTTATTTTCACTATTAGCGTTGTCGCTGTTTTTGTTTTTGTTGTTGTTTTTGTTAATATTTCTGTTAATATTATTGTTGTTATTATTATTCATATCTATTTTGCTTGCATTCGATTTCATATTATTCGCTTCATTTACTGGGCGCTGCGTCATATTCTGCGACGCGCCTGCCGCCGTCGATGCATCGCTGTTATTTAAGCGCGCTTGTTGCATTCTCTGCACTTTCTGTTGTTGCTGCATTTGCTTTTGCTCATACTGTTCTTGTTTTTCGCATTTTTGCTGCTCCTGGCGCCGCTGATTGTCCATTTTCATTTCGAAAGCAGCTTTAGTGGCTGCCACTTTGCTGCCGCCTAGCCGACTGAGTTGCTGCAACGTTGATGTTGATTGAGCGGCGGCGTTTGCTGTCGGTTGCTTTGTTTTTGTTGTTGCTGCAGTTGTTAGTGCAGCATTTGCTGCTAAATTTTCTTCGTTTTGCTGTGCATTTAATGCGTTTTTAATAGTTTCAACAAAATTCTTTCTACCGCGCCAACGTGGTGGCGGCAGTGTCTTGCACCGCAGCTGTTTTTGTTGTTTTTGTGCTTTGTTTGCTCTTCTCTGTGGAAGGCGCGTCATTTTTCTGCACATACTTGGACGTACGCACGCCAAGTTTGTGTCGCTGAAAGTCCAGCACTTCCTTCTCTTCTGCCTTCTTGGCAAGCGCCTTTTCGCTACGCTCAGCATCAGCGCGTCGCTCTATCGTTTTTAGACGATCGTATAGATTAGTGGTGGATGGCGATTTGGCAATACATCTGCGTCCGCCGTACATATACAGTGAACCCTCTTCGTTGGGTTGTTCGAAAAAGCTTTCGTTTGATAGCGATTTTTGGCGCAGCAGCGCGGGTGAGCCGGCGAAAGTGCTCTCACGATGCGCGCCACCCTCAAAGGGCGGTTGTGTTGGCGGTGGTGGCGATTGCTGTTGGCGTAATCTATTCGAGGGGCGGCGGCGGTTCGAATGCAACGCGTCCAATGCCATGTCATCGTAGTAAGAAGTGTTCCTACTTAGCGCTCGTCTCGTACGCATAGCAAACTCATTATAACTTTTCTGTTCGCGCTTCACGTCTGTCAAATGCGTTGGTTGTGGTCGTCTGAGCGCGCCATACTGTGACGTTGAACCGTAATCATTGTACTCTAAGTCCAAGTCAAAGTCATTGACATAAAGTGGCTTGCAATCGCTTTGCTGTGCGTAAAGGCAATCCGTGTTGCGCGCATCAACGCCGCCACTAATGTCGTAAAAGTCGTCATCGACTATGTCATCCGCCACCGCAACACTAACGTCTCGGTCGTAAGCATATGAATTGCCGCCGCCGGTGGGCAAACAACGCATGCGTCGTGTATTAAAAAGCGATACATCATTTTCGCTGCACCATTTCGATAAACGCGTGCCACCGAAAGCCTCAAGTGCTTTTGAAGGGGCCCGAATAAAGTCGTCGCCACCGCGACCGTTCATCTCAACAGCGCCTCCTTTAACACATACATTGCGCATTAGTGCGCCCGGCAAAGACGGTGGTGGCGGCGTTGGTATGTCCACCAAACTGCCACTCAATTGCTGATGCAAGCGCAACTGTTGTTGACTGAGTGTGCGCGGTGGACGCGTCGGCTGTTGTACGCCGAAGAGTGGCGCCAATGTGTAACAGCTAACGCAATTGCAATTGCCGTCCACCGCGCTAATGGGATCACTAAACGTGCGACTCGCTTGTAAGCGGTGCGGCGAAAGCGTTTGTTTCATCAACTCACGATTGTATTGGAACGGCGGTGGTGAGCGCGAATGACAAAGGCGTGCACGCGCCTTTTGCGATGGAGCGTTTGAATAAGAATGCCCGAAATCACGCTCAATAAAAGTGGACGATGCATTTAGCGTATATTTGTTGGACTGGGATGGCGACGCTGGCAGTGGGTCATAGTTGTTAGGGACATTGAATGACATGTGACGTCGCACACAATCGCGGCGGCCATGATGGCGATGATGATTATGATTGGAATTATGATTATGATCGGTATGATGATCGTGTTTCTGGTGATGTTCGTGATGATGATTATGATTATGATGGTGATGATGATGACGCATAGGCATTTGTTCGCGCGCGTTCTGTATGTGTTGTAGTTGTTGCACACTAAATTCTGTGTCATTGTTTTGGTTATTGTTGTTGTTGTTATAAGTTATAAGTCCGTCATTGCCATAAGCTGCGTCCAGAGGCGCACCGGACAACAGCTGTGGCAGTGCATTGTGCGTTGCTTGTGGTTGTTGTTGTACATGTAATTGTGCCTGTGCTTGTGCTTGTGCTGGTGCCTGTGCCGTTGCCTGTGACTGTGACTGTACTAGTGCAAGTGCTTGTGATGCTATTGTTGTTGCTGTTTTTGTTATTGTTGGTTCATGCGCTTGATGCGAATGTTGTTGATTCACTAAATAACTGCCATTCGCTGAATTTAATTGCTGCTGCTGTTGGTGCTGCTGCTGCTGTGGCTGCTGCTGGCAATAACCACCAACAACAACATTACTACTATTACCACTACCACTACTATAAATACCTATGCCGCTCTCATAGCTGCGCGTCTGCCACATCGAATGCTGATTGTGAAGAGCATTCGCTGCTGGATGATGATGATGTACAGCGTGGGCAGCTGCGGCGGCCATCATTTGTTGTTGTTGTATGTGATGTGGATGCATATGGGGTGGTGGCGGTGGTGCCACCACATGCATACCATGTTGCAAATTTGGTGCTGTCATCGACATATGAATCATCGAAGTCTTCTTTTGGCTGAGCGTGTTCATGTTGCTGCCGCCATTCGTGTTGTTGCCATTGATGCTGCCATTAGCCATACTACCACCATTGGCTGTGTGATCCTTGGATAATTTTGTTGATTTAACAAAATTTGGCACACGTGCACGTAAACCGCAATAGTAGGGATCATCTATGTAGTTGGGATTGGAAATATAAAAATGTAAAATTATGGTTTGGATTTTAGAACAAGGTTTTTTATTAAATAGCAAATAAAAAAGAACTGCGTATATGCATATCTTCTCTTTTCGCCTACCATATTTCTTATTGTCTTTGCCTTTGTCTGATTTTCCACGTGCTAATTTGATTCTGGGATCCAGTTCAATGTCATCGTAATCGGGCTGAAAGGAACAAATGAATAATACATTGATTAAATATTTGAAAAGGTAAATGATAAAAGTTTATTCTTTTGGATAAGCGAAGAAATCCAATTAGCTCTTACAGCGATGGTAGAAGTGGTACCACTTTCTTCAAAATCAGACTTCTTTTCGGGAGCACACCAGGCTTTGAACCTACACTGCAACCATCAGCAGTCGAATATTAGCGAAGCGCTAAGCACCGCGGGAACCGATGTTGTATTTTTCGCTTATATATGCCATTGTTCTATTCAATCTAACCTTTCTTTGTATACGAATTTCGTACAGTGGCAATGAAAGTGTTGAATAATCATTAGCAGCTGACATAGAAAAGTTTAAAATGACAACTGCTACAATTGGTTTTCATTTTATGAAAATGCATTTGGTCTTCAAGCAAAATTTATTTACAAGAGCTTCACTTATAGCGCCCACCTATTTCTCGAGCTTTGCATGGTGGGCGTTTTCTTTTCTACATAAAAATGTCATGTAGGGCCTTCAAAGAGTTGTGATCTACTCATATTGTTAAATGAGTGTAACCCTAACAAAGGCAGCGCTCAACAACCTACCCCTAAAAAGTGCAAAAGTGCACATTTCTTGCTCTATCTGCCATCGACGGTGAGGGCAATTGCCCTTAAGAAGGGCAGTAGCAAACAAAAGATAGTCTCTCTCGGTCTCCTTCCATTGCACAGTAATTAGCTATGAAAAAAGTGGTACAGATAGATACAGATAGATAGATAAAGTACATAGTGTGCTCTTTTAAATTACAATCCCTACATTTAGACGTACGTTTATTGTTCTGTTGCAATCATGCAGGTTGGCACTGATCCTTTAAAAAGGCATCCATTTGATAGGGTGACGTGCAACTTTTAACAAATTTTGCACCTGAAATTGGAACATATTTGTGTAGAAAAGAAAACGTTATTAATAGAAACTGCCAATTTTTTTTACCAAGACATTATTGAGCCTCATATATTGGCTATTAAATTGGACTCTACTCTGAGCCATTATTTTAATTTGAGTGTACCATTGCCTGTAAGCCATTGCACTTTTTTTGCTGCTATTTTCATCAGTAAATTCTAGTACTAACTTCACTATTAACATGTTTTTGGTTTGCAGCGAAATGTTTCTGCAACATTTGCAAAGTTTTGCGAGTTTCCGGCACAACAACTAAAACATTATTAATTGGGCGTAAAACTTGCGTCTTGGCGATTTTCACTGCATGATATAGACGATAAAGAAGAGAAGTCATGTACCTCATCTCTGGACAATGTAAGTCAAGTTGCGGAAATCGCCTTAATAAAACTTGATAACTTTTATCAGTCTGGTGTTAAGGAGACAATTTTCCTGAAAACCCTCACCCTATATGCCAAACATTTTCGAGTTTACCTCTATCGCAAGTAAGCGTTGAGCGTCTCTTTTCGTTATTAAAAACTATCGTATCTGATTTAAGACAGTCTTGTCTATTCTGCATAAGTGCCAAGATGCTGCCGAGAAGGCCTAAATGTGCACAGATCAGAGTCATTTTCCATCACTGGTACATAAGTAGATAACATTTTTTGTTTATTGGGAGGTGGAGCGGAGCCAGAGCACAAAAATAAAATAAATTGGAGCAAGAGCGGACCTCGGAGCACGTCTTATCAGGATCCACCAATACAGGTCTGCTCTTCAGATCAGCTGACTTCTTCTTTTTCTTCAACAGCTATCCAATTTCTCTGCTTCTGCATATTCTATACATACATTCGTATTTACTATTGGTCAAATTCTTCGTTCTCTGAGTTTCTCCATCATTCGCTCGTGAGCTGAATGTCAAATTATTTCGTTCTCCTTTCAGTTTTGACATTCCGTTTGACATTCAGCTCACGGCATGTTTGTGTGTATGAACCATGGACCGACCTGGTAATTGGATCATGCGTCTTATTTTAAGTCAAAAATTTAGGATAGCGTTGCCCAATCAAAATTTTTTGGCAGAGGGTATATTTGAACAAAATATTGGGTATTTTAAATGTAATGGTGTTTTTCGCATATGCTAATCAACAAAACAAATAAAAGACAACAATCAGCCGATGTAATGAGTATATTTTAACATTTAAAAAAATTAAAAAAAAAGCTTTCCAAAGAAAATAAAAAATAAGTTATTCATAAAAAAATAAAATAGATTTATGCAGTTATTAAAGTCGAAAAACCTCATCAAAACGTCCTTTATACAATATTTGAAAACTGTTCGATTTTTTATGAATAAGGTAAATGTTCTTGATTTTCTTTATATCGTCGCTATAGAAGAAAAAAGACGCAAAGTGTTTTGTTGGGGAAGAAAGACGAAAAGTTTTTTTTTCAAAGAAAGACACATTAAAAATATTTTTCGAAAGAAAGACTCTTTATTTTTTTTTTGATAACGAAGAAAGACTTATTCGATTTTTTATTTTTCTTCGTCAATATTAATGCTAATGCGTCTTTCTTCGCCGAAATATTTTATAATGCGTCTATCTTCGTCGACATGTTTTGTAAAACGTCTTTCTTCCCCGACATATTTTTAATGCGCCTTTTTCGTCGACAAATCCAGTAATTTGCGTCTTTGCGTCTTTCTTCTTCCGGAGCGACGATATATATATATATATATCGTATATCGTATGTATATATACACAGTAAAAATTTTAGTTTAATTTTAATGCCATTTTGGTATTTATATATAACAATGCCAAAAAGTATAAAATTGAAACCATTCTGGTTTAAAAAAAAGAAGAGAATCTGAGAGACAGAAATTATTCTTGGTGCCAAATTAATATTTTTTTGGAATTAAATCAAAACCAAATTTTGATTATTTTTAGAATATTTTTGGTATTAAAAATAGTTGAAATAGTATAAGATCAATACGAAAATTGGAATAAATTTTATACTTTTTTGGATTTAAAAATAAACCCCCATAAAATTTCCAGTGGATATACCGCAAATAACCCTTTATCCCAAAGATTAATGAGAAATTGAATAACGTTAACATTGTTTATTTATGTACATAAAAATCCAAAACAAACAAAAGTTTCCATGAGCAGGAAACACTAAAGTACCATATACATATATCAAGCCCCAATCCCCACAAATGTGTATCCAACAAAAACTAAATTTTACGGTACTCAGTTTTTTTTAATTTGTTTTGCACACAGTTTGTATGTAGCCTTGAAACTTACATATTTAGTCCCTTACTTCGAAACTGCATATTTTACAGCTATGAAATTTTTGGGAGTTGATGCATGTTATAATAAATTGTTGATTTCTATAAAAAGCTGAAATCGATAATTTTGTTGGGTACACTTTTATGGCAGTTAAGACTCGATATATGTATATACATATTGTGAACTTTTAAACCAATATTTTAGAGAAGTCCAAGGAAAATTTCAGCACCGTCGCGGATCTTGCAATGATACTGCAAGAGAGACCTTCAACTGCTTTATACCTGTAAAAATAAAGCAAAATTTACCCTCATGCTATTTTATTAATTTCCTGCATTACGTACTTGATACAATTATTTCATCAAGCGTGAAAAATTCAATTCGGGCCATTTATTTTACTAGATTTAATTACTCGTTCTCATTGCACTTTTAGAAACATTTTGTTTATTTATTTTGACTTTTTTCTGATAATTTTTTTTTAATACTTTTTTGGTTTTGATTTCAAACCAAAAATACTTTGATGGTAATATAATTGAGAAAGATAAAGTTTTTTTATACTTTTCAGGATTTGTTTTTAAACCATAAATGATTAAACTTCTTTAGAGAGAATTTTAATACTTTTCAAGGCTTTATTTTGAAACTATTTTTTAATAAATAAAATTGTAAAACTTCTCATAGTTTCAAAATAAGACTTTTTGGCATTAATATTCAAATTTAATTCCAAGAATGATTAAACTAAGTACCAAATGATATTAGAAATAAACTATCATTTTTTACTGTGTATATATACATATTTGGTTTCAATGTTTTATACAAGAATATTTCCACATTTAAACAAACAACTGTTCGAGCATTTGAACAACAGTTGTTCGGGCTACTCGAAAATGTTAAAAAAAAATCGAGAGCTCTACACATAACCATGCCATCGACCGCACTTGTTTTTTCGGTTACAAGTACATAAGTCGTGTCAATATTCATAATTTCTAAACCACTAAAATTTTTCAATGAAATTCACAGGAGGTGTAGTGGGATTGTAGTAGGTACTATATTCCACAAACTTGCCGCAACTTATTTTAAGAATAATTCTTATTTTTTATATAATTATTTGTGATCTGATATTATGAGGAATTTAATACGTATGTTAATGTACGTATTTATATATATATATATATATCAATATTCAAATTAAAAAAATTCGTTTTGTTGCAATCGATACCATGGAAATAAAAAATAACATAAATGGAGGATTTTTAGCACTGAGTATGGCAGCACGAAATGTCATAATCCATATAATTGTCAGGTGGTTAATATGGCGACAAAAATTTGACGTTTACACTACCTTCTTTCTTGTATCATGCTTTAAAACAAGAATCTTTAAACAGCGAGTGGTGGACAGAAAGGAAGGACTCCGTTAATTTTTCTTTCCTTAAGCTAATGCGATCTTATTAAATATTTCTTAATATTCTCCTATTTTCTTTACTTACTCTTTTACGTTTCACAATTCAAAACTTACCTTCGGTATTATCTCATGTGCATAGATATTATCGCGTGGCGGCAATTTAGGCGGCTTTTCGCTGCGTTTATGTGACATTTGTTGTTGTTGATGCGATTGCATACGCAATTGTTCGCGCGTAGCAGCCACATGACCGGCGACAGCTGCTCCAACACCACCAACACCATTAATGGTGCCGCCGCCATTCATGCCATGCAAAGTCATACTACCGATGCTCTGTGGCTGATGACCCGAACTGCTGCCAGCACCAAAACCAGAGCTACCCGAACTGCCACCACTGCCATTGCCGGCAACGCTGTATGGATCCTCATCGGGTATTGGAATTCTGGGGCGATTCTTAATGTCAACCATGGGGCGTTGTACTGTTGGCGATGAGTTGGAGAGAAGAGAAGTGTGTATAATACATTAATGAATAAGTATTTTTGTGATAAAATTTGAGGTCTGAAAAGGTGGGATGTATGGAATATAAATACATACATATGTATAAGGAATCATGTCTGCACCTAAAAGTGATACACCCTAATGTAAATATACTGCTGCATTTTCTGTTTCTTATTTTCTTTACTCTACTAAGGCGATATGCAAATATGTATTGGGTTGTCCTATTCGCTCATTGTTGCTGCCATTTGTTTATCATTGTTATTATTTTATAGATTATTTATTGAGCAAATGCGTTGACATACGTTCTACGCATAAATCCTAATATAAACACATACATATGTACATACATATCCACTAACATGTGGCTATTTTTGCACGTGCATATTTTTGATTTATGACGCAAACACGATGGAACAATGGACAAGAAGATATGTATGTATGTATGTATGTATGTAGGCAGCATTGCAACGTGGCCAGTGCGTATTATCGTTGGTGCGGCTGTGCGTCCTTTTTGGTTGCGCCGCCGCAGTCGCACTTTATCTTTGGCGCTGCACAGAGGCCAACAGCTGACACATTGACATTTTAAAAGCGAAATGAATGAAAATGTTCAATGTTGGCATTTGAAATTTGCCGCAAAAATTTTACCTATGAATTCCTATTCAATGTATGTATATTTGTTTCGCTGTACATATGGAGGTAAAAGCTAGAGGCCAAGAATAAAATTATATAGACATACATACATACATCTCTGCATAGGTTATGGCATCATTGGTGCCACAAACGGCACACCGAAAAGCGCTGTAGAGTGCTGGCGCAACCTTGAACTGCTTGTCGAGCAAATGGGGAGTGAAACGTAAAGACAATAAAAATAAATAAATAAATAACTTTACAAAAAACTAACTAAAGAGATTATATACCCCACTGCGGCTATTTAAAAACAACATTTTGCTGTATAAAAGCATTAACTATGGTCGTTATAGTGTAATGGAAAGGGCAATCGTCCGCCATGCCAGAGGTTGCCAGGGGTTCAAATGCGGAGCCCAGATTAACACCAAAAAATTTCATTTAATTACTTTTCTTATTAATTAAAACCCAATTAATGGGGGTTTTCACAGAATAGCGCTCACCCCAGGGCGGCATAACCTACGAGTTAATTTCTGTCATAAAAGAGCTGCTTACAAAAAATGCAGCCGCCGCTCGGAGCCGGCATAGGTCTTTCCAAATGGTAGGGGAAAGAATTTAATGAGCATGCCTATAATTGGGAGAAAAGCTCGGCCTAAAACTCGTTAGAGTTATATTCGCTACAGCCTACTATATATATTTTATTATAATAGTATAAAAACTATGTATAACCGCGGTAAGATTCCAACGCCACTTAGATCTTTAAATATACATATAATAATATTAGTGTAGCGAAATTATGACACTATTGCGCACAGTAACGCGCAACTGGCTATAAATTGATTGAAATAATATACGAAATTGCATAAAACTTTATTAAGATATGTACATATGTGTACGCTTATGTATATAGTATGTATAAGCGAGCATATGCCGCTGCGCATAAAATAAGATCTTCGTGCGGATTCTTGGGATCTGTGCATGCACTTTTAACCTCGACAGCGACGTATATATGTATACATAACATAAACACATACAAAGGTAATAATAAAATGACACACACCAACTCTGTTAAATGGCATTGGTATAAATGCAGCCAAACCTAATAAATTACTAAGATTTTGCAGCACAATAAGAGCGACGAAATGAGCAGTTCAATGTGTGGCGATTCAAATGGTTCGTAATATATATGTATGTATGTATATAAGCTTGTAACTGCAAAAGCAATTTCGATAAAGCAACGAAACATATAGTATATAGTCATTAAAATATTAAAATATATTAAAAGCCTTACAACTAGGGTTGTCATATACCTTTCCCGAAAAAATCAGTACATTGCCTTCAAAAAAAAACACACAATATATGGGGAGAAAATCGTCTTTATTACTGGCATTTTGTTTTTGTTTCCGTATCGTTAACTGTCAATCATGTTTCTATGACATTTAATGTTCGCGTTGCTGCCTCCTTCCTAATTGTTTCATGGTTACAAACGTCAAATGAAAACAGTTGGAAAATTAAAAACAGTGCAGGGTGATAAATGAATTTGGCGCACATTTCCTTCGGTCCCCCAAAAGCTATATCTCCAAAAGTATTATGGGCCCGTCAGAATGAATACTTTTCCGGCAATCCAGCTCCGTTTAACTGACACATACTTCAATTTCATATATTTGTTACGGCAAAGTTGAAGTACTGAATGTGTCGACCGTCATTCAAATACATGTAATTCTACTCTGTTGTCTGTTGCTGGATTGACAGAAAAGTATTCATTCTGACGCCCCTATTAATGTTTTTCAAAGAATCTTTCAGGGGATGTTAGGCGAGACTTTTCTTTATCTAAATTTATTACTTTCAAAAATATTAGCCCTGTTTTTATTTAAGCGCATATACATCTGCGCTTAAATTTTGTATGGATTTCTAACTAACACCATTATCACCAATTTCTAAATTAAAGACACACCTAATCCTTACTATATTTTCACACGTAGCTTTATTAAGCTCTTCACACCACTTTCACACACTTTTTATTAATTTTATTTAGCGAATTTTACATTTTAATTGTTCGACAAACTGCTTTTGTACCTTTTCAATAATAATAATGGCCACCAACTTACAGTGGTGCTGCCACACCTACCAAAAGGTAAGTCACATGATAAGGTCGCATGCACAGTTCACGATTCGGAGGCAATGAAATGAATAAATAAAAGCGAAGGTCGCCTACGCTGAAGGGTGTACTACGCAGAAGGACATCACCGTGAATTTTTTAGTGTTGGCTAAAAATCAGTACAAAATCCAAAAAATCAGTATTTCTTAATGTTTTTAAAACCATCAGTACGAGGCACGAAAAATCAGTATTGTACTGATCAAATCACTACGTCTGGCAACCCTACTTACAACACTCACACACATATAAATATGTACATTGTTGCATGCATACATCCATTCTTCTATTTGGTATTCACATGTTTATACAAGAGATAATTATTTCTTACGTATAAAAATGATAGTTGTGGATAGATTTTGACATCGTACTTACCTGGTGGCAATTTACTTTTAAGCATATCCATTGCAACAACATTTACAATGAGCACCCAAATGGGACAATCCAGTATATCAGCTTCCGATCTGACAAAAGCCACTACGGAAAGGCATTGTGTCTCCAGTCGTCGACGATCGGGATAGGCACGTCGAAGTTCACGATTTACGTTCGACTGGAATTTCTTCATATCGAATAACTGTTGGCGAGAAAATGCAAGGGACTTTTTTCATAAAAGTATAAATGTGGTAAAATTAGAACTACTTAATAATATATGTACATAAAATATTTGTTCTGGTTTTTCTTATTTCGAAATAACATTTGCTTTTGCTTACGTTTCAGATACTATCATCACTTCCTTTGACTACTTACTTTGACTATTTTTTCATGTTCCAATGCTTGATTTGGCAATTTGAGTATATCGGCACCAATAGATGTCTCCTCATTCGGCATACTAGCTGTGCTTTTTATATAAACATTGCTTTTGGCATAGCGACGTATGAGGATGTTGCCAGCATCATCCATTTTGATTTTAACACCCTGCAATAATTACAGTGGTTAATGTAATTAAATTTAAATTGAAAACGTTAAACTTAGATAATAAATAAATAATAAATATAATAGTGAAACAAGTTCTTTGTTGCATAAAAATAAGGAAGAGCGAGTATTTTTGATCAACAAATAACGTTTAAAAATAATTTATCGATGTATAAAAATGCATGTTTATGGCATGAAGAGGTCGAAATTTTTTTATTAGTTTTGGTTGTTTGTACTCCTATAGGTGAGTTATTTTTATAAAAAGCATTGAAAAATTCTCAAAATATGACCGTATGAAACAACAAACACAATTGAGAATGCCCGCCTTATTTTAGGTTAGGTTGAAGTGGCTGCCCTAGGGGCACACCTAGGCCAGTGCAGAGGCCCATTGTGATACCACAAGAAGAAAACCAGGTTACTCCTCCCTTTTGAACCAGTTTGATAACCTGATGAAATTCTTCAGGTCCTTTATTTCGACATCCGCGACTTTAGATAGGCTATCCAGGAAAGGTGCCCCAAGAAAGCGTTGTCTGGCGTTGTTAAGAGCCGGGCAGTGGTGAATGAGGTGTTCGATTGTCTCCACTTCCTCATCATCTTTGCAGCTTCTGCAGCATCTACGGTAGGGTGCACCTAGCCTCTCTGCGTGTTTCCCGATAAGGCAGTGTCCTGTAAGCACTCCCACAGAGTGAGATTTCCTCTCTCCTTAGAGAACATGTTTGACGAGATCACAAGCGTCCCATTTCGGCCAGGTTAGTTTTGATATTCGACATACTGGGTTTTGTTGCCATCTATCGCTTGCCAGTTTATAGATGTGCTGTTTAAGCATTAGCCTGCATGTGGGAAAAGGCATACCTATGCGTTCTTTGTCAGGAAGAACCTGCTCGGTAGTGCCTTGCCTCGCAAGTTCATCTGCCCTACAATTTCCATCGATATCCCTATGTCCCGGGACCCACACGAGGTGTAGACGGGTCAGTTTGGCCATCTCCTGTAGAGATCGGCGACAGTCTAGTGTTAGTTTAGAATTGAAGGAGTGGGAGCCAAGAGACTTAATTGCTGCTTGGCTGTCGCTGAAGATGAATAAATCCCTGTGAATAGGTCCATGTCCTATGAGGTTAACAGCCTCCATTATAGCTGATATCTCAGCCTGGTAAACGCTGCAGTGGTCCGGTAGCCTAAAAGCTAGCTGTAGATTCAAGTCCTTTGAAAAGACTCCCGCCTTATTTTAAAAATAATAGAAATATTATAAGTCAATAAAGTTTTTGCTGTCGTAACGGTATACCCACATTAACGGATTAATATCGATGTATGTATGTAGCAGCGCAGAATTCACAAGCGCAATTCACTTCGAACTCTAAGCGGTAATTTGCGCATTTATGGTCAATATTTAATTGTTTGCTTTGAAATATATTTCCTAAATAAGCAATATTTTGTTATAAATACATAGATTCATATTAGAATTTTAAGAATCTAACAAATTATCTTTATAACTTTGCTGTCTGCTTGTGAATTGATGTGCGGCATGGTTTTTCGGCTCAACAAAGGTTCTAATAGTAAAGTATGTAATTTGTGGCTTTAATGGACAATACATGTATTTTTAATTGAACATTTTTGACCTAATTTAATGTTTTTGTTTTCGGTTCTCCTTTGTGTGCTATTTTTGTGTATGTATATATGTTTTCTGTATGATTCATTTTATTTTTATTTTTTTGTTGTGCATGTGTTTTTAAACCACACACTGCTTAAATTCTTTTGCTTTTGTGAAATTTTTTGTAATGGTTTGAAATTTTTTGTAATGGTTTTTATTTGATGTTTTTCTTTGTTGTTCTATGAAGCATACTCGTATTACTAATTTCGTTATAAAGAAATAAACTTGAAGTACTCCACATGGGCCGGGCAATTCACGATTCTTCGAAATTTTTTGGTTTTCGGACTCCTAAATCGCTCATTTAAAGATTTGTAATGGAACAATCTTTACATATATATTAAAATGCACTTTTCTTCATCAGACACACTCCACATTAAGCTCTTTAAAAGCCTCTCTAGGAGGCTGAATGCAATGCTCAACGGAGTTCTAACGAAACTACTTGGGAACCCCTATGATTGGCTGGTAAGAATATTTAATAAGTAATAAAAAATGATACTATTTAGCATAAAGATAATTTCCTTGGATTCTTTTACTCAATTGATATGTTACATAACTCACCTGTCCAATATGACGTTTATACTCCTCAGTCTTGGGATCACGCATTGGGTTATCAAAACCACATAAGCCAATGCTGTAAATAGATATAAGAAAAAGAAAACAGTTATTAAATGTAACAAACAGCTTTGAGGACATTTATAAATTAGTTTAAATGCAATCAAATTAAAGCGAAAAAAAAACAAAGAGAAACCGGCTAAAACTCCAAACCGAATTCGACAATATCACATCACATTTATACGTGACTAGAAACAAAAACAATCAAAAAGAGAACCAAACGTTGCCATTAGAAACATTTCTGTAATGGTACTCGTCATACTGTAAAAGAAAAATATCACAGTTCCATAAGGACACTATTTAGCTCGTCTTTAACAGAAACTTGCTTTACATTCTGGCTAAGTAAGAGTGAAACGTTAATAAAATTGTGCTTGGTTGGACTTATTTAGAGGTTGTTGCATCGCCCTTTGCTGTCTGTACACATGATTCAGTAAATTACTCATACGCCGTGTAGGTATGCACAAAACGTTCGACACATGTGTATGCACTGAACTGTCAATTCCAAGCCCAAGTTGAGTGCTGTCATATATGTCTACATGCAATTAGTTGCAACACAAAAACACACATGTGTGGCTGCATTTGCACATGCCTATTATTTATCCCTTCACTATGAATCATACGCTACGGAAAAAATGTAAACAAATATTTTGGGAAACTGTTCCAGATAAATTCGCCATCATCCATAGCTAATTGGTAAATAGAAGGCGTACAACCTGCAAGTAGTGAAAAATATTAAAAAAGAATGCCATGCTAAAATTTTAGCACGCCCACAACCACAGCCAATCTAGTGTAAAGCCATTGCAATGCAATGTTATATGTAATTAATACAATTTATTGACAATTTTATGTGTGAACAATAACTTAGTTATACATAAGCGTTTACTGTGTGTGAAGCAGGCAGGAGAACGTGCCAACATTTAACATGTTTGTACTTGCAACGATACCTCTTTTTATTATTAAAAATTTTGTATTTTTGTATTTTTATATTTTTATTTTGTATTTTTTTATTTATTATTTTTTATTTTTTTATTTTATTATTTTTTATTTTTGCTTAGTTTTTTTATTTTAATTTTTACAATGCAGCCAGGCCAGCTGCACGTGCAAACCTTTGACTTCCAAGGAAAATAAGATAACATACAACCTCACGTACATATGCATATAAAAAGTAACCTCGCAAACTTTTAAAAAGCACATTCGCAAGCAAAATGCAACGACCACAAAAAAAAAACCAACAACATCAACAAAAGCATACGCTCAAAATTAAAGTGGGTGTCGCTTCGGTTAGCCATTTTGTGCCAACGTCACATTAATCATTTGCATTACATACATGCATATGTACGTACATACATTTCTAAACACATATAAAATGCCTAACAGCAAGACAATCGGTGGCGGTGGCACTCAATCAACGCTTATATGCAAATTTCGTGGCAAGAGCAAATGCTAAAGTTGTATTTGCAAAAGAAAAAAAAAAAACAAAAACAACACCTTTCTTTAATTAAAGTTACACGGTTATACATAACAACCATTTTGTAGCGTTTAGTGTGGCAAAAATTGAGGCAAAACCACAAATCCAAACACCAAAAAAAGAAATATGAAATAAATGTATAAAAAAAATGTATAAAAAAATGTTGCTCTGCATTCCTATTTTGTTGCTTTGTGTAAATGCCGCCACTTCAATATGTTGTGCAACACATGCAATGGCATGGGCATGATGTGGCGCATGGCATGCCAAGTGTTAAGCAAATTCGCAAGTGTTGTCGTTCGTTAGCATTCGGTTTAATGTCGGTTGGCAGCTGCCAAATTGTTTGTTATTATTGTTGCTACTTTTTTTGTAAGTGTAATTGAAATTGTGGTTCTGGATTTTATATGTCATAAGTTTATTTATTGTTATACCATATCCATATACAAACATATATAAAGCTTGCTTTTTTACCAGTATATATATTATAAATATGTATGAGTCATTGCATCCCTTTATGGTCAGCAGATTGACACAATTTCCAAAGTTTCCAAATTAAAGCGCGGATGAATTTTTAAGCTTAAAGTAATGGCTAAGCTCTAGCCTCCAAGTCCCTTATTTAGAAATTTTTTTTTTTGAAAATTATAATGTATAGATCAATGCTATTTTTGTTTTATTCCAGTGGCTTTCAAACTATCGACTGAAAAAGCGGAAACAAATATTATCTTTCAAGATATTAGCGCTTGTGCTGAGCTCTTGCTTAATAATATGACTTTATTTAATCATAATCTTCTATATATTAATAGGCTAACATTTTTCCCATACAAACAATTGCCAGGCTGTTTAGCACATTTAACATACTCATATCTACATAAAATTGATATGGATGTGTTCGTATGAGTGAGGAGCAGTGCATAGACATATAATTTTTTTCTATAAATTATTTAATTTCTTTATAATTAATAAATAAAGTTTTTAGTTAAGAGAAATAGATATCGTAAAAATGTTTACAAATATCGTAAACACAGTTGAAGAGTTGCTTTAATTTCAAAGCACTCTCTCTTCCTTTTTTATATGCGTTGGGATCACATTCAAAAATTGCATTCCACTCAAATCTCTGCTCTATGAGTGATTTGTAGGAGGATTGTACTCAAAAATTCCATTATACTGAAATCTCTGTGTGTCTATGAGAGTGATTTGTAGCTTTTCTATTATGATTTTTATAAACGCCAGAACGATAGAGCGCAAGAAAACTAAAAAGCTCCAAGAAGTAGGCCGTGCAATATTCCATACTATAGAGAAAAAGGAGCAACGAGCCCCAAGCGAATTCAGATTATAACCACGGCGAAATATCATTTTGACATTACACTCTACCAATTACAATAACAAAATACATGGGAAATTTCTGAATTCGCCACCGGGCCTATCTTCCTAGATCTGCCTTGATTTTGACAATGATTTCGCGTCGGAGCGTGATCAAAAGGGCAAATCAGTGTTGCGGTACAACTGGAATTTGGAAAGTGTTGCGAAAAGGATTAATTTTTGTACCAATACAAAGTTGAAAAAATAAATTGCATGGTCGAATTTCGAGCACCGGCGATACTAGTTATAATAAATACGTTTCTGAAGCGACAAAAGCAGCATATTGATATTCTCCAAGTGCAGAAAGTTATTCTGTTTATTTTCTAATCCAGACTGGTAGTAGAATATTTTGATAGCCGAGTTTTGTTTTCAGAATAAACGAAAGCACTAATGAGCTGAGACGTGTGGTCTTCAAATCTTGAAACATTGATATGGCATTATTATCTTCAGCTAACGCCGATTTCCTTTCAGACAACTATGAAATTATATCAAATTTAAATAACCTTGATGTCAATATAAATTTGTATAATTTTTTTTGCTGAAATTTGCACATATTTTGTATTCACTAAAATTTTGATTACTTCTAATTTTGTGTGTTTCGTTTGTTTTTTTTTTTTTTTGGTTTGGTTTGCATACAAATTGGTTTTTGTTTTCGTTTGCGATTTTGATTGTCAGTTGTCGGTTCTGTTGTTGTTGTTGTTTTTTTTTTTTGTTCTTCCTTCACTCAAATTGCATTCTATCAGCAAGTCGTCCTTCTACTAAGTTTTATGCTAATTTTCTTAATTAAAACGTTTACAGCTTTGATTGTTTTCATTTATCCAAACTTGTATATGTGTGCAAATGTACGTGTTTGTATGTAAGCAGTTATTTTTTCTTATATTTCTGCTAACAGAATTTGTTTCTGTTTGCAACGCTCGGCTCGCCTTTGGCAATGCCACTGCTGGTGATTACGTTAAATGCAGCTACTGTATGTGTATAATGATATTTATGCATGTGTGTATGTTATTGCTCATTATTATTACTTTTTATTTTTTTCATCAACAACAACAATTTAGCCGTTTATTCTTGACTGCATTTGCATCTACCATCCTATGTTTTATTTTTGCGATCTTTTTTGGCATCTGAATGCCGCGTGATTTATTGGCTAAGTACAATTCTACAACAACGACCACAACGCGCGTTGGCATTTTAATGATACCGTTGTTATTGTTGTTGTTGCTATTGCTGTAGCGGTTGTTGTTGTTGTTGCTATTGCTATTGCGGTTCTTGTTGCTGTTGTTATTTTTGTTGGTTATAGTGATGATGTTGCTGGTTGATGGTAATTTTTAGTTTTTGGTTTTATGGCCAACGCGTTCTGCTTGTAGGCCTTGGTACTGTTATTTTTGTTATTTTTGTTGTTGTTTCTGTTGTTGTTGTTGTTGTAGTTGATGTAGGCATTGACGCTTCTGCACTGTTATTTTGTAGGCAGTAATTTAACATTGTTTTGTTGTATTGATTCGGTTGGCAAGTGGCGAGTGGCAAGTGGCAAGCAACAAAAAGAGCAACAAAAAGAGGAGGTGCGCTCTTAACTGTGTCAAAGTTTTTGTTAATCTAACACATTTTTGCTTTGCTTCGTCTTCTGTTTTTTTGTTTGGTATTAACTTTGATTTTATTCTTGAAGTTCTTCTGCTTTTCTCTTATATATACTATTTCAAGATTTCTTTGCAAAACTTGTAAGATTCTATAAAGTTTGGTTTTAAATGGTGGTTTCGCAAAGTAAAAGTAATAGATAAAAAAAATTATAAAACTTCCTATAAAAAACAGTTTAAAAAAGCTGTTGTTAACGTATTGACACAAAAAAAAAAACCACTTCAAAATCTTTATGTAGCATTATTAAACTCGCTGTGGCACTGTGTTAATAGCTTTTCAATTTTACTATAATTATGCTCCAAAAAAACATAATACTCGTATGTATCATCTGCATAAGTGTATAATAAAAATTTAATGTCCATTAAACAATTTGCAGATCACAAATTATTGTATGCAACTGGAGTTTAAACGATAAAAATAATTACATATATACCTACATATATACGCTGACATGAAAAAGCTTATAAAAGCTGCTTTGCGCCTTACTTTTTGTGGCACAAAAAAGCTTTACATACTCGTTTGCATAAATAAGCAACATTTAAGTATACATATGTAATGTAATCATAAACAAGTAAGGAAGCCTAAGTTCGAGTGGAATCGAATATTAGATACTCAGCTGTATGCTTTCATTGTTTGTTAGCGTTTGATGGAAATACGGTGTGATTTATATAAAGCGAGTGCTGCATAAAGTGGGCGTAGTGAAAATGTGCGCTCACTTGCTGCACTGCTAGCTGGAATGGATAATATTTTAAAGGCAAAATTATAAAGAGTTGGAAACTCATTTTTATGATTTTCCCACCACTGCATGGCATCAAAATTATTTTCGTAGGATGTTTGCCAATCGGTAACATTTTTCTCTATGGCAAAATGAGGTAGAAAATTTTTGCCATGTTGAAAAAAAAACCTATTTTTCTGTGCCAAACGGAAGAGAAAATTTTGACAGGTACAAAGATACACATGTACAAATTCATTAATTTAACACCCGTTTTCGTATTCAATTTAACAAAAAACTTCCCACACTTCACTGCGGCCTTTTCTTTTATTAGACTTTTTGTAAACACCACTTTTAAGTTTTTCGTAGAGTCGAATGATCGTATAAACATGCAATGATCGCGATCAATCAACTGATCGATCGGTTCGTTATAGTATGTACATATGTATACTCGTGCGATCATACAGCGGTCGTTTCGTTCAACCTGTACATATGTTTGTTTCAAACCAAACCGTTCGATCGCTGTGTTGTTTAGTATGAAAGCATACAAACGAGCTGTAGCTCGTACGTTTACGGTTTGCCGGGTATCAAACGTACGTACACAATGAGTTGTATGCTATACCCGAACTTCAAACTGATCGAAGCAGAACTCTGGTGTCTATTAACACAAGCTATAAAAGTGTATAAACCAAGTTTCGTCATAATATCTATATATTAATAGGCTAACATTTTTTCCATACAACCAATTGCCAGGCTGTTTAGCACATTTAACATACTCATATCCACATAAAATTGATATGGATGTGTTCGTATGAGTCAGGACCAGTGCATAGGCTTATAATTTTTTCTATAAATTATTTATAATAATAATTATATAAATTATTTAATTTGTTTATAATTAATAAATAAAATTTTTAGTTAAGAGAAATAGATATCGTAAACGTGTTTACAAATATCGTAAACGTGTTTACAAATATCGTAAACACAGTTGAAGAGTCGCTTTAATTTAAAAGCGCTCTCTCTATTTTATATGCATTGGCTCAGTTTACGCTCAGATCGAAATCAACGCGGCCAAATATCTCCTATTGCTTTTCCATTAAAGCGAAAAATGAGAGAGAGGGCGGGAGAGTACTGAGTAATTTTAATTTTGACCAAGGCATATCAAACAGAAAATTTCTGAATTCGCCACCGGGCCTACCTTCCTAGATCTGCCTGGATTTTGACCATGATTTCGCGTCGAACCGTGATCAAAAGGGCACATCAGTGTTGCGGTACAACTGGAATTTGGAAAGTGTTGCTTATCTCCGCGAAAAGGAATAATTTTTGTACCAATACAAAGTTGAAAAAATAAATTGCATGGTCGAATTTCGAGCACCGGCAATACTAGTATAAATTATTTGTCGAGTTATAGGCTTAGAAATCTCGTATATTCCTTTGTCTAAAAAGAGGCGGTGCCACGCCCATTTTCCAAAATTTTTCTATTTTTTGTTTCAGGTCTACTGCTGAAATTATGCCACAAAATTTCAATGAATTATCTTTATATTTGACAAAGATATCGCTTAAAATGTTTTTATTAGGCCACTTTATAATACCCATATATAAAAGTGGGCGTGGTCGTCAACCGATTTTGGCAATTTTTCATCCAAACATTTGCCTAAGTAAGTATATCACGCGTACCAAATTTCATAGATATATCTTCAACGGTTTCTGAGTTATGACTCATAAAACTTTCAATGTTTGACCCTTAATAAGTGGGCGTGGCACCGCCCATTTTCCAAAATTTTATCAAATTTCTTCTTAGGGGCCTGAGGCAAACACGTGGGTAAAATTTCATTACTCCTACTCTATTAGTGACTGAGATACCAAATTTCCGATTTTTTCTATATAGGAAAAGTGGGCGTGGTCATGGTCCGATTTCGCCCATTTTCAATACCAACCGTCCCAGTGTCGATACCAACTTGCGTTTCAAATTTCATCAAAATATCTCAATTTTTGCGCGAGTTAGAGTGCGTACGGACGGACGGACGGACGGACGGGCGGACAGACGGACGGACATGGCTCAATCGATTTCTCTTTTCACCCTGATCATTTTGATATATATAAGTCTATATCTATCTCGATTATTTCATTCTGTTACAATCCACCGTTATGTGATTAAAACTATAATACTCTGTGTACTAGTACAGCTGAGTATAAAAATCAGAATGCAAAAAATAAATATGATTTTCATTTTCTGTTCTTTGCTTACTTACTTATATGCACCAAAAAACTTTAACTGCAAATTTATCACCGATTGAAGATAAGATTTTTATGTGAAATGCTAATTAAAAGGCACATTAACGAAACGGCTATAAAGATTAAGTATATGTATGAACTGTGAAATGGGTTGGTAAAAAACTGATTCAATCATACTTTATTTTACAAGAAATTCAAGAGTTACCTACTCACAATAATTGTACAAGTAATAGCAACGTCGCACACTGGAGGGTTTTGCTAATCTAGGAGGATTTTAAGCAAAAAAAAAAGTACTCCAAATGCAGTGATATTTTAGTATATGTGAAAAAAATGTTACGAAGAAAACAAAATCAGCACAGAAATAACACTATTAGCATGATAACGGTTTTCAAAAACGTGTGATTTATACGCACGCCTAAATGTTTTTCACAACTTGTATTAGACACAAAATGTAAGTGATTAAAATTAGATGGTCCGTGTTTTATTTTACAAAAATGTTATTATTCCCCCAAACCGAAATAGTTAAGGTGTAAAATTATCAATCAGGTCTTAAGATGCATGCCCTGGAAAATTTAATTTAATTCACATTATCATATGGTAAAAAGTGATAAAATTTTCAAAAATCTTCAATTTTTCCTAAGCTGTAATTTCTATGTTCTGTCGTGTTCTTTAATGCTACTGCATACGAAAGAAGCGAACATATTCCCAGTATCGATCCGAAAAATAAAATCTTGCCCATATTTTGCCCAAAGGCATTATTTTTTACTCTCTCGGTGGTACCATAAGTTAAAAAAGCTGCACATGACATATTGACTTTGACCTGCTCCATGTGTTTTTCTTAATTTTATTTACTTCTTGCCTTCGGATAGACTTAATAATAAAGATATTTTGAAAAAAAAAAATAAAAATTAAAAAAATAAAGAAAATTTAGACCTTCCTTAGCTGAGGTAATGCTTGTGCTAATAAATAATGCCTTTAGCAATAAAACCCCATTTCTCTTTGACAATATCTAATCTCAAAAAGTTTAGCTATAGAATGAGCTTATACATTCGACTATATTTAGACGCATCATCCCCCGAAGGAAGTAATTAAATAGCAAAGCTAAAGGAACTATAAAAACCATCCTTGTAGGCTTATGAGCTGCAAATCGACAGCCTCAGATAAAAGGGAAACCAGCTTGAGTGGAATCAGTAGCGAAGTTTAAATGGAAAAATTCCAAGTATATGCACTCAAAAAAAAAAAAAAATTACTCAGATTATGAAAAGTGGGAATGACTCGGCGCTAAAGACAATTTTCATTGTTTTGATGTACAATTTTCTTTAAAACGTAGTTTTTATTCCTTGCTTTGAAGAAAATTGATAATTTTTGGTATTTTTAAAATTTATACTATTTTTTACTGCATTTTTTTTTGCATTAACTTACATATTTTCGCGCGTTTTATATCCTGAAAAATATCAAGATAAGTGCAACAGGCAGTGTTGCCACTGCAAAAAAATTTTACCGACCAAATTACCGCCCAATTCCGCCAAAAAAACGCCCAAAAATCAGAAGTCAACTTAAAATGGAATTACATATTTATTTTTAAATACATATGTATGTACATACTAAGTAATCTTGGCTCCTACTCATTCAATTCAGAAATAACACTAGACTGTCGCCGATCTCTAAAGGAGATGGCCAAACAGACCTGTCTGCACCTCGTGTAGGTCCCGGGACATAGGGATATCAATGGCAATTTTAGGGCGGATGAACTTGCGAGGCAGGGCACTACCGACCAGGTTCTTCCTGACAAAGAACACATAGGTATGCCGTTTGCCACAAACAAGCTAATTCTTAAACAGCATGTCTATAAACTAGCAAGCGATAGATGGCAACAGAAGCTAGTATGTCGAACATCAAGGCAAACCTGGCAGAAATGGGTTCACAAGCGATCCCATCAAATAATTACTCTAAAGAGAGATGATATCTCGAACCTTGTGGGGGTACTCACAGGACACTGCCTCATCGGGAAATACGCAGAAAGGCTAGGTACACCTTACCGCAGATGCTGCATAAGCTGGAAAAATGATGAGGCGAGGAGACAATCGAACACCTCATCTGCCACTGCCCGGCTCTTAACAGCGGCAAACGATGCTTTCCTGGGACTTCCTTCCTGGATAGCCTATGCAAAGTCGCGGACGTCGACATAAAGGACCTGGGCCCTCACTCTGTAGTTTAATTCGAAAGAAAATTCGTTCGATTTTGAGTTATATTCCATATATTCTATGCAATAAGAATGTGCTTTCGAATCGAATTTCGCTTTTAAATAGAACTACATAGTGAGGGCCCTGGTGCACTACATTAGGTTCTCAAATTGGCTCAAAAAGGAGGAGTAATCCGTTTTCTTCTTGTGGTATCACAACGGGCCTCTGCACTGGCCTAAGTGCAACTCTATGGCAGCCACTCCAACCTAACATGTTTGCTGGCGCTTTTCAAGTGAAACATAATTTGTGTCAAATTTCAGCATTTTCTTTGCAAAATAAATGTCTGATTGCCTGATTTTGATGTTTCATTTAACTTGGCATGCGAGACGAGTCCCAAGCGAATTTAGATATAACGAAGGCGAAACATCATTTTGATATCACACTACGAATTCCAATATGCCTACATAGTTAATGGCGAACTAAAGTGAACTAGTTCACTGAAGAGAGCGCTCAACAAAGTGAACTAAATTTCCCAACTAACAATAAAAGAACTTTACACGGGAAAGATAAAATGTTTAGCGTCAGAGAAATTGTGTCCACTAAACATATTTTTATTACAAATCGGACCAAAATTTACTTTAGCCGCCCAACAGCCCAAAGTAAATTTATCGGACCAGATTTGGTCCGAAAGGCCCAAATTCGGCATCACTGGCAACAGGTACAGCATGAGCTGCGATAAAAATCATAAGTATTTATTAAATAGTATTTAATGCTGCAGTGCTCGCTGTGTATGTAAATACATACATATATATGTATATGAACAAAACAACTTTTACTTTTCAAATTGCAGAGCAAAAAAAAAACTCATAAACAATATGAAATGCACTTGAAGAGGTGATTGCACGAAACCTGCAAAATGCAAAGCAAAAACACGCTAGCAATGCAAAGTAGAAGCAGCTGGAAAAGGAGAAGAAGGTGTGAGTTGAAAATTAAAATGGAAACAGCTAAAAGCGAGAAAAAACAAATGAGAACATCAGCGAAGCGTTAATATGGCCCAAAACTAAAACACCACAAAGTGTTGTTGTAGCGGTGTATTCGCTTTAGCCATGGGTAATGGCGCAATTTTTTTGGCGCTGATACAATAACGCCAGCGCCAACTGTGGCGCCAACTCACGGTACTGGCGCAATAACACCTTTAGCGCAATTGTCATCGAATAATCGATAAATAACATTTTTTCGCTTGTCACTGTTTACCATCCCCGTTTTATTTCTTTTCGCGCAATTCTGCTTACATATTTAATTTTCATAATCATTTGGAAAAATATTCCGTATATATGTGAAAATATGCTGGAAATTAGAGTCACTTAGATCACTATCAAGCACACATAATTGTGACGTTGTCATACGTATACATATACTATGATGCTGTTAGAGCCCGTGCACAATTGACTTCTACCTCGCTTTGCTTCAGAGTTTTGCTTTGACAGTTTCGTTCAGCATGTGCTTTTCAAAGGGACATGTTCACAATTGAGGTGAAGCGAGTAAAGCAAGGTATAAAGTTAGCCATCTTTCAACTTTTTTACACTTTGACAAACATCTCCCCTTGTGTGTGTGTGTGTGTGTATGTTTGTATAGCTACACTTATTTTAGCGATTTCGCGCAATTTCGTGAGAAGTGAACAGAGAAAAGTAAAAAATAACATTCGAATAAGCAGAAAAAAGCTAATTCCCCAAATATTTTACCAGAAATCAGGTTTATAAATTATAAGCAAAGAAGTGAAGTGGAAATTGTCAAAGTGTTAATTGTATCAAGCATCTGAAATTTCGCTTTGCTTTAAGGTTTTTTCTATCAAAGTTGGAGCAGA
Organism: Urophora cardui; assembly: GCA_960531455.1. Classification (NCBI taxonomy): domain Eukaryota; kingdom Metazoa; phylum Arthropoda; class Insecta; order Diptera; family Tephritidae; genus Urophora; species Urophora cardui. The sequence goes on along the minus strand of OY482670.1, from coordinate 112,936,825 downwards.
CAAAGCCAATTGTGCACGGGCTCTTATTGGCGTTGTGGTTGCGCCATTTTACACTAGGGCTATATTGGAGCTGGTGTTAGCGCACGAAATTGAGTCAGTGTTATATTGCAATAGCGCATCATTGAGTTGGCGCTACATTGAGTTGGCGCTATATTGAGTTGGCGCATTTCCCAAATCGGAGTTAGCGCAATAACACCAGGGTAGGTGTCAGCGCAATTGCGCCGCGCAGCGCAGTGTTACCCATGCCTAATTCGCTTTTATTGTTGCTGGTGGTAATAGGTACTTCATTGCAATAATGGCTAACGGCTAGCGGCCAGCCTTTGGCGCTTGGCGTATGGCATTTGGTGGCTAATGATGGTTTTGATGGCTGGAGGTTGCAAGCTTTTAAGTGTTTTTTTTTTTTTTTTTTTGCTGCAACGGCAGAGTACAAGAAGTTAGTGGTGATTTAACAACAACAACAACAACAACGTTAATTGTAGACAATAATCAGCTATGAAAATACATACTAAATACTTATGTATGTATATATTTTTTTTTTTCGACGCTTACAAGAGCAGCGTTCAGCCAGCGAGTAACTTGAACTGTCAGTGATCTGCGCCACAACTAGCAACACATAAAGGCGATATTCCAACCGGACCAACCGGTGCATTGTGTTTATCGTGCACATTATATGTAATATGGATGTCCATATGTATATTTCTATGTAGAATAAGCGTCATGGATTCATTGCAAGGTCGTCCAGTGTAAAATGGGCGCAAGCTTGTCCAACGCGTGAAATAATATACGTACATATGTACATATAAATTTCGTTGAAGGGTGGGAGCAATTTTGTTATTGTAGTTGATTATGGGTGCATAAAAATGCATATATGTTTGTATGTATAAAAATATATATTTACGTATATGAAGGCATGTTCTTGAGTAGCTGGTACATTTTGTTTGCGAATTAAGCGAGCGAGCGGTTGATGGCGTAGCCTGGCTACTGGCGATCATCTACTCAATTTTGTAGCAAAGTGAATGGCGAACTTTAATGAAACAAACTGTATATAAATTTTTTATATACAGTGAGACACAAAAGTTTAGGTATATGATTTTTTTTTTTTTAATTCTTTCAACAGAGAAATTGCGCTCAGTGATTCTTTGGTATAAAAATATAGAAGACTAAGGAGAAAAAGTTCTAAGTATGTTGAGCTCTAACCTTAACATTTTAATAATAATATAATACAATGGCGCTATTATAACTCTGGCGAGTTTTATTGACGAGCTTCTCTCACAATTCGAGGTGTGCTCCTTTTTGTTTTTCCTACTAATTGGGTGGACCTAAAGTTTTATGCCGGCTCCGAACGGCGAATGCATTTTTTGTGAGAAGCTTTTTCCTGGCAGAAATACACTCGGAGGGTATGCCGCCCACTGCCGAGAGGTGACCGCTGCTTTTAAAAAATCCAATAATTGGATTTTCACTAATTAGAAAAATTTTTTGGTGTTTTGCTCGGACCGTGGTTTGAACCCGAGACCTCTGGCATAGCAGGCGAGCACTCTACCCACTGCACCACAGTGGCCACAACCTTAACATTTTAATTTTCGCCAAAGTGGCAACCCTATTGAGTATTCTCCCTGTATGCAAGAGGTTCCGGGTTCGATAACTAGTCTCGATTTTAAAAAAATATAAACTACCCATCGATAGTTATCTGCATATACATTAGAGCGTATCGGAAAAAAAGTTCGACGTACGCCCCCCCCCCCCCATATGATTTATTTTTCGAAAATATTTCTGGACAATTTAAAAAAAAAATTTTTTGACACCGCTAGATGGCGCTAAAATTCTTTTTTTTTCATATCATCGGTATTTATGATCCGATCCCTAAGCTTGATACACAAATCTCTTTGGCTTGAGAGGAGGGTTTCAAATTGATAATTGTATTAACCCTATGTGCGCCATTGGTGTCACTTCCACCCGGTACCTAACAAAACAAGTATTTCAATCGATTCAGTAGAACCGGTAGTAAAACACATATAACATTTCGAGGAATATAAGTTTTTTCTTCCAGTGGTCTTTTAGGTTAATTTTACAAAGATTTTTTCTGAAGAGACCACTACTGAAATTTTATGCCGAATAATTCTCTAGAAGTTATGGATCCATTTCGGAGACCACCACATCCCCTCATCAGACTTCTTCAGGCGGCCTCAACCGAGAATCGAACTTAAGTCTTTTCGATTGGTAGTCCAATGACAATCCCATTGAGCTACCACCGCCGTCAGCTTTGTTTCGCTTAATTCTCAATTTTCCTTATATTACAATACACATACCAACAGCAGTAGCTTAATGACACTCTGTCTTTGCTACCTAGTATGTTGGTTGGTGCGATTGTGTGTTTTGTTTGTACAAAGGTCTAAAGCTGTTAACAAGCAAAACTTTTGTACAGGCAATGTTTGTTATTGTTTTTTTTAGATTTTTCCATAACTTCTACCAAAAAATTTTTTTAAATTTTCCTTAATTAAAAACTGGCCAATAGCTCATATAAAAATTCACATAAAAAATAATTATTAGAAAAAACGGCCATGTAAAACATACGTAAATTCTCTACAACATTTTAGCCATCTAGCGCCTTATTTTGACCCGTTTTTATATAGTCAGGAAATTGTATCTTTAAGAAAAAGTATTAATTCTTCTAAAATGCAATGCAAAGTCTTTTGCCGTTCATTGTAAAGCAAACACTCTGAAAAAAATACCCGTAGTTAAATCAACAACTTTCCGCTGTTGAACCTCCGTCTTTGATTCAACAGCAAAAGTATTTGCTTTAACGGCAAAGTTTTTGATTCAACAACTTTCCATAGTTAATTCAAAGACGGGCGTTTTTGATTCAAAAACTCCCTTGCTGTTGAAAAATTTTGAAGTAAATAAAAAATAGAAAAATTTTTTTTCAAACTTAAATTTTCGGGAAAAATTTATACATACATATACATATGTATATGCAATATATAATTACAAATAAAGGTAAGTCACAATAATAATATTTATATATTATTATAATATATTAATATTATATGTACATTTGTACGTTTAAAAATACATACATATATTTTGTATTTTCAGATTAAATATGTTTGATTATCCCATTTTCCGATAGCGAGCAATCGAGGTAAAACTTGTCGGCGATGATTGCGCAGAAACCTACAAATCTGGCGGTCGGAAAACAATGTAAGTTAATATAAAGAATGTGTTATGAAGTAATAAAATAAAATCAGTTGTGTTTATGTGTTTGTGTGTGTAAAAAGCCCTACAGACACCCAGTTGGAAAGTGCGGAATGCATTACCTTTTTCAAATATGAATTCATCAACGAATGGCAATGTACGAAAACATGCATACCTATGTAAACGAAGAGGTAATTTCTCTGAACATGATTTGAAATAACTCAATTGTTTTTTTTTGTCGCTTGAAGGTGACAGCTTAAAAAAAAATAATAAAAAAAATTAAATTGGTGAAAAATATGTACATATGTACATGCATAATTCTGAAAATGTATCCCAAACGCCATTGGCGATGAAAGATACAAGAAATAGTTGTGGTCCAAACATTAGTATGAGCAACGAGAGTCCTAATATGTATAGCAACTTAAATGTATAAATATTTCATGGAATTTAGGTATGATGTCTTTTCGAAGAGGTAATGTACAGGGCAATGTATCATTTTATATACGAAGAGGTAATGCAAAAGGTAATGTATCTTTTTATATACGAATGGGTAATGCAAAAGGTAATGTGTCGCTTTACCTAAAGCGACACATTACCTTCGTAGGACATTTGCTGTGTTAGGAATCATGCATGTTGTAATGTATAAATGATGGTAGAGATAGATTACTTTGTGCATTACCAAACATTACCCTTTCCAACTGGGCAGTGATAGTCATTTGATATATGTATCATTTGAGGTGCAGGATTGATGGATATTTGTGCCACTACTGCCTACAAGTTTCCATAATCTTTATATTGGCGGTGTGAAAATGTGATGCAAACCTTTGTGGCTGTGTCTCTTTCCACACATCGTGTTGTTCAAATGATGCATCAAGTGACCATCACTGAATGGAAAAAGTTTGTTTGGTGGGCCTTAGTATTAATATTACTATGTAAACATATATTATATAAAAAAAACTAAATAAAATAATATATATTACATTAAAAAAAATTACTATTGTTTACAATTTTTTTGATATTAACTTAAATGCGTAAGTATTTGCTTTAATGGTGCCCGTTTTTGGACCAAAAATTTTTGCTGTTAATTCAAAAGTAAAAACTGTTAACTTAAATGTAAAAGTATTTCATTCAACAGTTTCCGTTGTTAACTTAAATACGAAAAGTATTTAAATCAAAAACGCTCGCATCTTTGAAACAACAACGGAGCGTTATTGGGCACATTTCAACTGCGGAAAGTTGTTCATTTAACGGCAAAAGTCTTTGTATTTACAACGTTTTTTTTTCAGAGCATATTTACCACTTGTAGGTTAAACGAAAAAAAAACTTATACATTTACAGCAATCAAAGGCAGCTTAAACGTGTTTCGACGCGTCTAAATGGCTTGTTTGCAATATTTTTTTCTTCGAATTGCAGTTTGAATTATTATTATTTTTTTTTTGCATTCGGCTTTACAGAAAAAATACATACATAAATCTGTAGTTGTTTCGCTTTTGCTTAAACTTAATGTGCTGCATTATTTATTTTCCAATTCAATATTAAGTATATCTTCAATTTTAGATTTTTTATAAAATATATTTTTCGCGTTGCTCTGAAATTATATAATTTTGCTGCAAAAAAAAGCGTAGCCTTGTTAGAAATACATATTGCTGTTACCAAATGAAATATGAAGGGAGGTTCCTTATATGGTTGCAAAAAAATTTGAAGTAAAATGTGGCGCGATTATTTTGTGATGAAATAAGCGCAATTTTATATGAAATTTTAATTGGTTTTTGTAAATTTTATGCAATTTTTTCTTTGTACCTTGTTAATGTAACTTAAAAACCAATGGCGCCTGACCACTTTAAAACAGTGCAAGCGATCTCGCAAAAGTTGGCTTCGTTGGCCGGTTCATAAGTACATTAAATTTCTCACATGAATTTAAAACTATGTATGTTAAAATATGCATATATATACATATATATATATATATATATCTGTGGAAATTTGCAATAATCGCTTAAGTCGAAAAATATGATTTCGAGATAAATTGATTTTTATATTCGAAGGCGTTTCTTAACAAATCATAAAAGTCGATTAAAAACTATGGACGCAAAATCAGTTAGCCATCCACAATGTTACGACCAAATTTTGTAAATAAAACAAAATGTCATGAAGAAATTTGATTAAGTATATACATCTACTTTGGCTGTTATAGCAAGTTTAATATACCTCTATTGTAAGTTAAGGCTAAATGTTGTTATTTATATCTTTTGATTGAATTAAGTTATAAACATAGGGGTTTTACAGAAATATAGAGGTTTAAAAGGAGAATAACTTGGTATATATAACTCGAAATCTTCCTAAGTCGACTTAAGCGGTTATTGCTTGTGACCACAGATATATATATAAATATTTATATAGAATCGTCGTGGTCGCTGTGGTGCAGTGGGTAGAGTGCTCGCCTGCTATGCCAGAGGTCTCGGGTTCAAACCACGGTCCGAGCCAAACACCAAAACAATTTTTCTAATTAGTAAAAATCCAATTATTGGGTTTTTTAAGAGCAGCGGTCACCTCTCGGCAGTGGACGGCATACCCTCCGAGAGTATTTCTGCCATGAAAAAGCTTCTCACAAAAATGCATTCGCCGTTCGGAGCCGGCTTAAAACTGTAGGTCCACCCAATTAGTAGGAAAAACAAAAAGGAGCACACCTCGAATTGGGAGAGAAGCTCGGCCATAAAACTCGTCAGAGTTATAATAGCGCCATTGTATTATTATTATTATTATTATTTATATAGAATAAATTTTCCTTAAAGTTGGTTAATCAATTTTTATTAATATGCATGAGTCTTGTGAACTAAGAACAAGTCACACGCACACGACTCCGTCGAAAATATAACACTCTGCGTATATGAAGATGATTAATCAGTTACGTCTGCAAAGCGGCGTAATCAGTAGCTAAATTTAATTTTTAGAACTCTCGATTGAATATCTTTATCGATAGCCAAGCAGCAATTAAACCGACTACGGCCGAATAGACTTTCTTGTGATGCTCGCGGCCGTGTAGGGACAATATAGAGTAACAGATAAGTTGCCAGCCAAAGAGTAACTGGGCAGACAGCGTAGGACATTTATACCTCTCTTAACTATCTAAAATAGCAAACAGAATGAACAACAAATTAGGAGTAGGAAGCTTTGCCTGACTGAGTAGCCTAAAATACGTTTGCATAATATTCTCACCATTCTATTATAATTATTTTAGTTGGGCAAGGCCGCTTTAAAATATCTTTTGATTTACGCTTTTATGAATTCACCCTATACTCACTGACTGACTCCGCTGCAGCTGAGTTCATTCATTTCGTAAGTATATGCTCTAGAATTAATTTGTAAATCTTGCCTTGAACCAATAATTACCACTTCCTATTTTCCCATGAGCCCTACATAGATAAATAAATACATGCGCAATACATAAACATCACATTGTTTATTTCACAGTCAATCGATTGCTACATTTCAAGGCTTTTCTTAATAAACTCACCTTGCATACATTTTAGTTTATTTTTTCTATGAATATTCTTTTTTTAATACTACATTGATTTGCTCTAAGGTTTTTTGAAGGTTTCGTAAAACGGGAACGACATTTTGTGTGGCAAGTTGTCGAATTGAATTTATTTAATGGATTTAATGAAATGCAAGAGTGTACTAATGCACATACGTAGGTATGTATGTATATATATGTATATGTAGGTGCAATATCCCTGCAAAAAATGCGATCACTCCGGGATACATCCGGGACAACTCGCAAGGGAGCATGCGATTACTACCCATTTGTATCTCTTTATATGGGTTGAAGTGTTCTCTTTTGTTTGAGCATGTCCTATGAAGAGACTAATTATACCCAGTTTGTACCCGAACGGGTAGCAAAAGCGCACAATTGTACCCGTTTTGTACCCGAACAGGTAGCAAATGCGACACATCCATTTGTGCGACTAATTGTACCCGTTTGATACCCTTTCGGGTACAATTCGTCTACAATTAGTATACATATGTACCCGTTCGGGTACAATTGGGAACAATTGTAGACTAATTGTACCCGAAAGAGAGCGCTCCCGGACAAATCTTTTTAGAGACTCGTCGCACACTTTTTTACAGGGATGTAAAGGCGATGGCACACCGGAAATATGTGTCAACAAAGCAGAAATGCGTTGAATTGATGTTAATTGAATGAACCGAATGAACGATTGAAAGTGTTTGCAAGATAATTGGCTGCGAAAAATGATTGTTGTGATAATGATGTTGTTGTTATGGCTATTTAATGTTATTGCTAATGGCTGTAATGATGGTACATATGTATGGAAAATATACATATATGTATATACATAGTTTACATGCTGTAATAAAGAATTTGAAATGTTTAACGCGAGTTATTTTATTTGAATAAAGTTGTGTACCTCAAACCAAAATTGACTTCAATTAAGATATTGCTACCTTTTAAATGAAAACAAGCTATGAATTCCACGGCAAGCCATGTGCCCTTTGAAATTCTGCCTGATTTTATTTTTTAATGAAACTCCAATTGCGTGTAATTCTGTTTGCGACTAACGCTTGCTAACTAACTAGCCATGTAATTTAATTAGTGTTATATGTAAGCACGTAAAAAGTAGCAAACAAAAAAGGCACAAAGAAAAAGAATGGCTACAACTAGACTTAAAAAATGTAAAAAAGGTGTAATAAAATCTTTTTGTCATGGTAATTAAGCAACAATGAAAACAAGCAGAAAGAAAGAATACAATGTTTGTCTCACTACGTCGCTAGAAGATACGTTTACATCTGAAACACATTGGCTTTGTGCAATTAAACCTGTTTAGCTTCATATATTTTACATAAAATTTAATATTAATAATTTTTTAGCAGTCGCACTATCGAAATATGCGTTTTTTTTTTTAATTTTTATAGAATTTTTCACTGCTCAACATAATAAAAAAACGACATTAAAAAAAAATGTTTATTTCAGCTTTAATTTATCTCGGTGTTTGTAGTTTCCATCGAAGCTCAATCAAAATTTTTACAGTTTTCTGAATTAATGTGCGGTTTCTACGGAGGCAGATATAAAATAAGGTAAATAGAGTATCAAAGAAGTACTTACCAGTAAGAGCAACTACTACGTAAATAAGAAAAAAACAAAAGCAACAATAAACACATTCCTGTTCGTAAAAATTAAGCTCCAAATTTTTTATACACAGTGAAAATGTGCCGTTTTATGCAATCAATGAAATTAAGTCTTTGTTTGTTGTTTTATGTATCTTTGCTTTTAATTATTTATTGCTGCATATCCTGCGATTGCGTGCTTCAAGCACTTTAGCATTAATTTGCATGCCTTCTGGCATATATGCATATGTGTATGTATGCGTGTATGCAACTTCCTTGCAGCGAAATCAACTAGTTGTAAACTAATTGACAACTAGTTGGCCATACAGCTCAACTAGTCAGCCATCTATCTTTTTTTCATATTAGCAACTGGTATTTTTAACACGGTGATGACCTAGGAAATGGCAATTGTCAGTATCCACACCAGAGTCATACCACTTGACTGACTAGTCAGTATCCACACCAGCATCATACCACTTGACTGACTAGTTAGTATACACACCAGCATCATACCAATTTGCTGACTAGTCAGTGTAGATATCAGAAATATACCAGTTGACTGACTAGTTTTACATGCTACTCCAATGAAAATAAAAATTGCAAAATAAAGTTTCTAATACATTTATTTAGTTATTAGAGTATGATATTTAAATTAAAGAATTCAGGCACATTAGATTGTGATCTTGCATATTAAATATTTAGGAAAATTAACATTAACATTGTGAATAAGTAACACGTTGACCATTCTAAGCTTGACATTTATATTGATGATTTTCTGACTTTATACAAACATATCATGTACTTTTTTCTATGGCTGAAGTAGTATCTAATATACTGGGCTATATTAACATCTCAAACTATGTTATATTTGTGGTATTCACCTGATTTAATGATCTAACAATTTGCAACCAACTAAATCTACAAGGGGCCTACTACGCAGGGTTCGAATACTACAAAAATAAAGAAGTTGCTTTACTTTTACTGCATACGTGTTCATTGCAACCTCCAGAAACCCCGGATACATTCGTTTTTAATTTAAAACGCTTTTTTTGGCGAAACTTTTTGTTTCATAACTAATCTCAATTTATCCCCTATGAATCTAGTTGGGCAACTCCCATAATTTATCTAGTCAGTTAACTGGTAGGTTGGCTGACTAGTTTGGACTTTCGGTGAAGGGTTGGTTTGATTTAGTACATTAACTAATCGTCTTTGGTTAAATGAAGTACATACGAACACGTTCAAATAAACAAAAGTTAAATGAGAAATAAAATGAAGCTGTTGTTATAATTTATTCGCAGACAGGAGAAAAATAGATTTTTCTTCGAAATATAACTGAGTAATATCTTATAGGCTAACTTCGAATGCAAATACTGTAAATTATACAATTCTGAACAATCGGTTGTATGCGAGATATATCTTATAGTGGTGTGATCTGCTGGACTCCTCTAAATGGTTCATTGTTAATAAAAAAGTATCCACATATATATAGTACTCCTATATTCGTAATACCTACGAGTTCCATCAGCCAACATTACAGTACAGACATATAAAAAAAGAAAGAGAAAACCGAGCAATCAAATTTGAAAAATGACATATGAATTCAAAATAAACCGCAGTGACGGCACATAAAAAAAATTATAAGAAAATGAAAATAATCAAAATGCTCCGCAACAAACAAAATTATTTAAAACAAGTAAGGAAGCCTAAGTTCGAGTGGAATCGAACATTAGATACTCAGCTGTATGCTTTCATTGTTTGTTTGCGTTTGTTCGATATAGGGTGTATTTTATATGACACAAGTGCTGCATAAACAGGGCGCAGCCACGCCCATTTTCAAAATTTGTATCAATCATCCAAATAAGCATATAAATATTATTGTTAGTGCAAAATTGCATCCCTCTATGACTTTTAGTTACAAAAACTTCACGTTACAAATTCCAAAAGGGTGTTCCAGAAATATCTTTGTTAAAAAGTAGGCGTGGTCATAAACCGATTTCAATACATTTTTGCGTGTCTATTAACACATGTTATAAAAGTGTATAAACCAAGTTTCGTCATAATATCTCAGTTATTTGTCGAGTAATAGGCACGTAGATTCCTTTGTATAAAAAGAGGCGGTGCCACGCCCATTTTCCAAACTTTTTTATATTTTGTTTCCGGTCTATTGTAGAACTCATGTCACAAAATTTCAGTGATAGATCTTTATATTTGACAGAGAGATCGCTTAAAATGTTTTTATTAGGTCACTTTATAAAACCCATATATAAAAGTGGGCGTGGTCGTCAACCGATTTTGGAAATCTTTCGTCCACACATTTGGCTAAGTAAATATATCACGCGTACCAAATTTCATCGATATATCTTCAACGGTTTCTGAGTTATGACATATAAAACTTTCAATGTTTGCCCCTTAATAAGTGGGCGTGGCACCGCCCATTTTCCAAAATTTTTGTACTTTTTGTTTTATGTCCGTAGTTGGACTCCTGCCACAAAAATTCAGTGATAGATCTTTATATTTGACAGAGATATCGCTTAAAATGTTTTTATTAGGCCCCTTTATAGTTCCCATATATCAAAGTGGGCGTGGCCGTCAACCGATTTTGATAATTTTTCGCCAAAACATTTGTCTAGGTAAGCAAATTACGCATACCAAATTTCATCGATATATCTTCAACGGTTTCTGAGTTATGACATATAAAACTTTCAATGTTTGACCCTTAATAAGTGGGCGTGGCACCGCCCATTTTCCAAAACTTAATCAAATTTATTCATAACGGCCTGAGCTCAATACGTGGGTAAAATTTTATCACTCTAGCTATATTAGTGGCTGAGATACCAAATTTCCGATTTTTTCTATATAGGAAAAGTGGGCGTGGTCATGGTCCGATTTCGCCCATTTTCAATACCAACCGTCCCAGTCTCGATACCAACTTGCATTTCAAATTTCATCAAAATATCTCAATTTTTACGCGAGTTATCGTGCGTACGGACGGACGGACGGACGGACGGACGGACGGACGGACATGGCTCAATCGATTTCTCTTTTCACCCTGATCATTTTGATATATATAAGTCCATATCTATCTCGATTATTTCATTATGTTACAATCCACCGTTATGAAATCAAAATTATAATACTCTGTGTACTAGTACAGCTGAGTATAAAAACGAGTAACATGTTTAACAGAATTGCTTGGTCATTTGAGAGAAAGAAATCTAATAGATTCGGAAGCAGAAGAAATTATGGTGAATAAAGTTTGTTTTATGGAAAATATACATATAACAGATATTTGCAATTGCTAATTTGTATATACATGCATGTACATATACATATGTCCCAGTCCCATCTTGAGCGCGTGAGCTGGGGTGAGAGTGCCCTGTTAGTGTGCGACCGCCAGTCTGCAGTCTGCCCCAGGAAGTGTGAGTAGATAGTTTGCAGTTTTTCAGTGGTATGACCGAAGTATAATTTTTGCGATCTTGCAAGTTGACATCAACTGGGAATCGCCTGTGCGTATCAATGCCTGAAAGATACTGCAGAGGTCCGGGACTCAAAAGGATTTTTTAATCCCAAGCTCAGGACAAAACACTGCAGCTCCCACCCGTCCACCTTTTATCCGCCTGTAAATATGGGGAATATATAGCAATTGGTTCGTAGTCCTTTCTTCCATCCGTCTTGTTATATTATTACCTGTAGTCCCCTGTTGAGGTCGGTTTGGAGAGTAACGTAGTCTGAACTTTGGTCCTCATATGTTGCTGTGTCCAAAAATTCGTTGTCTAAATTGTCCAGTTATTCAGTTTAGAAATTCACAGTACTTTTGCTTAGATCACCGTGCTGGCGGCCTTCGAACGTACATACTTCTACTAATGGCCATGGATCGGACTACAGTATTTTAACATGGAACGCTTTCCGCCGCGATTCACAAAAATATGAGTGCATAGAAAATAGATTTTTCTAGAACATTTCCACTAATTTTCATAAAAAAATTCACAAAAGTTTGCATCTCAAAATAAATGTGGCAAATTTCTTATATTAATTATAAACAAATTCAAAAACTAAAATCAAATGATGCCTTTCAATTTTTTTTTTTTCAAACGCCTCTGAACTCAATTGAATGTATTTGTCACACATATTCACAGATGACATTAAATGTAATTGAGGCGCATGCGCAGAACTGTCAGTGGCACAAAATTTTTGGATGAATTCATACACATTGCACAGATAGAATATTATCAATATAGAAGTACTATATATATGAGTATCCATATGCCGAATATCAAGACAATGGCTCTTATGCATAAAAACTGAGCTCTTTCTCAAGATACTCAGCTTGAAATTAATCACGAGAAGTAACCAAATAATTTAAATTTATTGGATGCAGTTTTATAATTTATAAATTTTTGTATGAGATAAACCTAATTTGTTTAGTAAAATCAAGCAATTTTAATAATTTTTATGCACAGAAAATCCACATTTTATGAAGAAAATGAGTACGAGCTATAGCTCGATTTTTATGCATTAGGTCCAATATCTCAAAAACTGAGAGACTAGTTTTCGTCATGACCAGGCTAAATCCACTCAACTCATAGATATAAATTTTAACCCAATAACTCTTCATTCATGCTCATGAAAGTCATAAATATCAAATATACTAAATATATGAAAATATTGTCGTATACAAATAACCCAGGCACATAGTTATATGTCTGTATGTGAGTACATATGCCATGTCTTGTACAATTACTGTTGTTGTTGACTTATTACATACATATACATATGTGTGCTGACCGCTGCCACACGCTACTTCTTAGTTACAGCAGTAGTAACCCTGCAGCGAAAGTCCAAACTAGTCAGCCAACCTACCAGTTAACTGACTAGATAAATTATGGGAGTTGCCCAACTAGATTCATAGGGGACAAATTGAGATTAGTTATGAAACAAGAAGCTTTGCCAAAAAAAGTTTTTTAAATTAAAAACGAATGTATCCGGGGCTTCTGGAGGTTGCAATGAACACGTATGCAGTAAAAGTAAAGCAACTTCTTTATTGTTGTAGTATTCGAACCCTGCGTAGTAGGCCCCTTGTAGATTTAGTTGGTTGCAAATTGTTAGATCATTAAATCAGGTGAATACCACAAATATAACATAGTTTGAGATGTTAATATAGCCCAGTATATTAGATACTACTTCAGCCATAGAAAAAAGTACATGATGTGTTTGTATAAAGTCAGAAAATCATCAATATAAATGTCAAGCTTAGAATGGTCAACGTGTTACTTATTCACAATGTTAATGTTAATTTACCTAAATATTTAATATGCAAGATCACAATCTAATGTGCCTGAATTCTTTAATTTAAAGATCATACTCTAATAACTAAATAAATGTATTAGAAACTTTATTTTGCAATTTTTATTTTCATTGGAATAGCATGTAAAACTAGTCAGTCAACTGGTATATTTCTGATATCTACACTGACTAGTCAGCAAATTGGTCTGATGCTGGTGTGTATACTGACTAGTCAGTCAAGTGGTATGATGCTGGTGTGGATACTGACTAGTCAGTCAAGTGGTATGACTCTGGTGTGGATACTGACAATTGCCATTTCCTAGGTCATCACCGTGTTAAAAATACCAGTTGCTAATATGGAAAAAAGATAGATGGCTGACTAGTTGAGCTGTATGGCCAACTAGTTGTCAATTAGTTTACAAGTAGTTGATTTCGCGGCAGGGAATTGAATGAATATTATGTATGTACATATGTACATTAGGGTGGGGCGTAGACTTATGCTTCTGAAATTTGTTTTTTGCTTCCAATAGTACGCTATGGCGTATGAGTAACCTTGAGGTTTTTTAGAGTTGACTAAAGTAAAAAAACAAGTCCCAAACAGCATACGTCTACGTTTTGGGTTATAACTCCTCAATTTTTGCAGCTAAAATTCTGAAATTTTGTATTTAGAGCATTTATTGTACACAAAGCGCTGCCGGCGAAAATCATCGGTATCGGATGACTATAACATGGAGATCCCATACCGCGATTTTGGGCTAAGGAAAAAAGAGTGTATTCTAGTTTTCCTATACAGGAAGATAAATTATTAATTTAAAATATTGCTCATAGATTGCATTGACCTATCTTTAAGAAATTTGCAAAAAAAATTTAAGATATATTGTACACAGCAAGAGATAATCGCGAAAATATGCGATTTTCGGCATTCAGCCTCCATAACCGGAAATCAGGCTATATCTCGAAAACGGATAATCCGATTTTAGTTTCCATCTCATATCTGGATTCAGCATAAAATTCTGCTTCAATTCGATATGCATATTGGCCTGGATATTTTTTTTGTCGATTTTTGCCCAATTTTAATTTTCAAAAATTCGTTTTGGTTCATAAAAACCAAATTCCGGAACATCAAAATTAGTTTTAGAAAAATGTCGTAGAGGAGTTTTCTACTCGGAAAGATGAGAGGAACCCGAATTTCGATGGCGCGGTATCGATTAATTTCCCTCCATACAAATCGCCCCACCCTAATGTACATACATACATTTGTATATCTGCAGTGATTTGGCAGTAGTTTTTTTTTTATTTGAGGTGTTGCAATTGTACATTTCATAGTCATTAGCTTATATTATGTGGATACTGTGGTTAATACAGTTATACAATACTTCTATGCGAAACCCTCTACCAAGCGAACACCTACAGCTGTATATAACTTGGCAGACTAATTGTTCCAATTTTGTTAGATATATTTAACGTAGGTTTCTATGCAAAATAGTACGGCTCCAATGACAGTGAAAGGCTCACACGTTTCACTGTTTACGTTGAAGCATATTTCAGAGAGCGAAACAAGATGCTGAAGATGGCACATAGCCGAAACCGGTTTATAACAAAATCAAGCTTGACAAGGAGTGACGGGAATTCCTACCACAATACCTACATCATATTTCAGATCTTTAAAGAATGGCACATTAACATTCTTGTCAAAACGTTGTTTGGCATTTATTCAGATTTTAGCTTATATGCGATTAAAATAAGTTTTTATGTTTTACTTTAATCATGAAAAGTATATACATACTCTTCAATTGCAATGGAAACGTACTTTATTCTTCCACAACTAGTAAACCCTAACTCCCACTATAAACCCAAGAAAATTGTGCGATTGCTTAAGCTCGCTTATCTTAGGCTCTGCTGTACATTTTGGAAAACTAAATGCTTCAATCTATTTTCTTTACTTTTTATTATTTCGCATGCTGAGCATACATTACTTATCTCTCACGCCAATATTGAAAATTTTTTACTATCAATCAAATTGAACTGCAATTGCCACTGGCGCCTGTATAAATTATGGTTTGACGCCAGAAAAAAATTGACGTTTTTGAATAAGAAAAATTTGCATATCAAATGCTGAAGGTAACGTGCAATGGGTAAAAGGTAGCGGCTATTTACTTTAACTACTTTAAGCAAGCAATTGAATTAATTTTAAATGGCAATCAAGCGAAATAGTGGGCTAGTTAAATAGCGAGATGGTAAATAAATATATATTTAACTATTTTCGGACCTTTTTCAATTTAGTTGGTTTTAGAGAAATATGTATAAAAAAAATAGCTGTCAGAAGTTCCCAGTTATGATTAGAGAGCATTCTTTAATGGATAAATGTTTGGCAAGTACTAAATATTGTATTGACGTTCTAAGATTTATCCCTAATGTGTGTTCTGTTCCTATATTTTTTCAACCCACTGTAGGTACATACATTTGTAGACATACACAGGGTACGTCAAACCATGTGGCCAACCATTAAATCAGTTCAGATCAACTACCGCTGCGCCGTGGGCGTTACATGGCAGCTAACTGTAAAATCATAAATCAAAGCGCGCTCCTAAAGAAGGGGTAATTACATACAGATATACATACATACATACATACATACATATGTTCATATTTACATAAATATATACATACAAATGCATGTATAAGCTTCCCTGTAGGAAATTTAATTAATTTTAAATCACTTTATAAACTACTTTATTTTCAATAACAACTAATTGAAAATGTGACTTTTTCCTTTGCAATGAACTGACTTTTTTAACACGGCGATGTCATAGCAAGCAGTCAATTGCCCTATCCTGCATTTGTTTTCAACTACTTTACTAGTAGTTTAAAATAAATAACTTTATCTTGAGTTTCTTTTCAACTACTTTACTTGTAGTTTAATATAAATAACTTAATCCTGTATTTGATGTCGAAATTCAAGAAATGGTAAAAATGCGAAACAAATTTTCCTCAAATTTCGCAAATTGTTCTCAAGTTGATAAACAATATTTGAGAAACAATTGAATTTATGTTAATTTTCAAATGATAAATATGAAACAATATTTTCTCCGTTTGAGAATTTCGTTTTCAGTGTTTAATGGGAAGTGAAGCTGAAAAACGGTAACCAAAAAAAGGAAAAAACAATCTTGGCATACTTAGATCTGAAAACATGTGTTTACATATAAATATGTACATATACAAGAAACTGTCCCGCGCTGCATTTGTTTAAAGCTACTTTAAAATTAGTTGAATATAAATCACTTTTTAATATATTTATTTTTGCAACTAACTTTTTTTTTCCGTGAGGGTTTGGTCTATTTCTGCTTGTGACATATACACAAACATACACAGTTATAGTTATTGATTGTGGCCGCTTGTTTGTCGCCAGTCGCCATTGTCCGCTTACTTGCGATCAATTGTAATTCTTGTTGCAAATTTTGCTCATTATAAATAACGATGGCGGCGATAATGCCATATCTGGTAAAATATATGTATATGCAGACAAAATAGCCGAAAGCTAAAAAAATTGCATTGAAATTGTCACAAAACCCACCAGGCGCTTAAAATTTGCAATTCGAAAAGCGAGTGGCTAACTTGGGCGTCCTATTTTGTTTTAGCGCTGGAGGCTTGTCGAACTATAAAACATAGTATTTGTTTTTAATGCACAGTTTAAATGCGCATGTGTACATATGTACATATGTATGCCTATTGTATTTTGTAGTGATTTAAATGTTGTTTTCTAACGTATTTGACATAAAAATATAAGTCACTAGGGTTATGTTTATGTTTAGTTTTTTAGCTTAACTACTTTTAGGGTGGGCCAGCAGTCAAGACAATTCTTTATTGCATTATACATGTAGGCAGAATCAGCAATTAATTGCCGTTTTTGAAGATTGGTGTGCATATGCATGTTTATCTAGAAAAAGAATTTAGAAATAACTAGTATCACCGTGGTCGAAAATTCGACCTATTAAATTGAGAGCTGAACGATTTGAGAGTGGAAAGATCATATTCCTTTAATAAAATATGTATAAAATAAAACATATAGTTACTGGCACTGGTTGTCCGAGGTCACAGTGAAATTTTATGTCGAATAATTTTCTAGAATATTGCAAACCTCTAGTGACCACTAAAATTCCATTTTCCGGACTCTTCTTTCTCTTTCCAGTTTCCTTTTTATCTTCTTCTGTCTTTTTTGCGTTTCCTTCCCCTTTATCCTTTTTACTTTCCGTACACTTTCCTCTTACCTTTTCCCCTTTCCTTTCCTCTTCCTTCGCCATTTCCGTTCCTTTCACTTTCCCCTTCTTTTATTTCCCTTTCCCTTCCCTTCCTTTCCTTTCCATTCCTTTGCTTTCCTTTCCTTCCTTTCTTTCCTATAGTGAAAGAATGTCAACAAAGTTTTTCAAATAGGTGGCAACGGGTTTTGTAAAAATTAAATTTTATTATCCATCTACGGGGCAAGCCCTTTCAGATGACGTTTCAAATTTAGAAATCAAACAAACTATACCGGAATATTAAATTGTTTGACAGGTGGCAACACTTTTTGTAAAAATTATAATAAATTACTCATTTCATACAAACCTCTTTCAAATGACAACTCAAATCGAAAAATCAAACAGACTATAACGTAAAAATAAATTTTTGAACAGGTGGCAACACTTTTTGTAGAAGTTATAATAAATTACTCATTTTAAAGTAAAGCCCTTTCATATTGGCAGGCAAAGCTCTTTCATATGACACTTTAAAATTTAAAAATCAAACAAAGTGTAATTAATTTTTTTAAAAGGTGGCAACCCTTTTTGTAAATATTGTAATAAATTACTAATCTTCAGGCCAAGCCCTTTCATATGAGACCTCAAATTTAAAAATCAAACAAACTATAGCGTAAAACTGAATTTTTGAACAGGTGGCAACCTTTTTGTAAAAATTTTAATAAATTGGTCATTTTCGCTCGAGCCCTTTCATATGCTACCTAAAATTTAAAAATCAATCAAACTATACAGGAGAACTAAATTTTTAAATAGGTGGCAACTAGGGATTCCAATTTTTCCGATTTTTACGATCCCGGGATTTTCGAGATTTTTTTTATAATCCCGGGATCCCGGGATTTATCCCGGGATTTGGACATTAATTATTTTTCCACATTTTGGGGTTGAAAAAAGTAAATATATATATCGAGGAACGCTACAACTTTAAAGTGCACAGAAAAAAAATTGATTTTTATTGCCATTTCTATTATTTCATTAGTAACAAAATAAACTAGGAACGTAAAATCATGCGTATTTTTTAATAATAAGAGTTACTTTAAAAAACCAACCAACAAAGAAAATTACATACATTTGGTGAACAAGACATTTGCCTTTATAGTTGGTACTTTTAAGATATTAATAATAAAGCTTGTGATCATTTGATAATCTCCAATAAAAATTTGTAGAATTTAACGACGTACTTCGTTTAAGCAAATTTTTCCAAGCTTGCGAAAAATACTGAAAATTAATGCAAAATTCGGAAAAAATTAAAAATCGGATGCACAAATTTTGAGATGAATTCCGAGTATACAGCTGCGTATTTTATTTTAGTACGTAATGCGAAATTCTCAAATAAAATTCAACTTTTTCCTGGTTTTTGCTTATTTTATTTTCTGAATATTGTTTGCATTTTCTTCCATTATTTACTTTTCATGGGAGGAAATTGCAAAAACCTTTGAAAAATAAATGACCAAAAATCAGGAAATAGAAATTATCAAATGAATTTTACCACAAGAATTCTAAAGATTTTAAAAATACCTAACGTACGTTTCCTTACAACGCGTACTTCACAAAAAGAAAAATTTAATTACACTGGGTTACAGCCAAAAAATATCAGGTATGGGGGAGGATAGGATAGGAATGCTGAGCTCGGAACTATTTTTTTAATGTGTTGTATTGTTAGGTTTTTGAAATAACCGTAATTTGGTATTTTTTTGGTTATCACTTCACTCAAAAATTATTTTCGGAAATCACAAATGCGATAACTGCGACAATTAAGCAGGCTAATTTTTAAAAGAATAAAACTTTCCTGAATTTTACAACTTCCTACAAAAAACTTAATTTTAAAATTTTTTCAAAAATCGCAAGTAATTAACAAAATTTTGATTTTGACCAGCTTTCACTCAACGAGGTTATGTCCAATTACTATAAGTTGTACATCGACAATTTTAGTTGTCTTTCGAACGAGGTACTGCTTGTGATTATCGCATTTGTGACTCCCGTGAAAATAATTTTTTCAATGAAGTGATAACCAAAAAACCTAACCATACTAAAAATTAAAAAAAAAAAATAGTTCCGAGCTCAGCAGGCCCATATCAATTCTCCCCCAAACCTGAATTTCTTAGTATTTTTTTAAATTATTTGTAGCCTAGTGATATTAAATCAAAAATATTAATCCTTACTTTGCCTTTTTTATTCTGGCAAAAATGTCAAACTTATTCTGCATTTTCTTCGGACTGTCAAATTTTTTATTCCCTTCCACAAAGATTCCACATATTTTTTATGGCTGTTTGTTCTATTGACAAAATGTAAAACTGGCCCGACTAAGGGCAACATTTTCTTGTAAAGGGTTGCATTATTTTTGTTTCATTTATCACATGAAAAATGTATCATTTTCATAGGGCACAGGGCACATGTTGATAATGCTTCCATGTAATAATGCAACATTTTCGTTCAGAATAGGAAGCGCTATTAGTATACAGATCTGAGACCAATAAAAATTATATATAATACAATTTTTCTTTGCTATAATAGGGGAATATTCTCTCTTTATTTTATCCCGAAAATCCCGGGATGAAATTCTAGTAATCCCGGGATTTCCGGGGAGTCAAAAAGGGCGGGATCCCGGGATCCCGGGATTGGAATCCCTAGTGGCAACCCTTTTCAGAAGTATTAAACCTTCCTGCACATCTTCAGGTCAAGCCCTTTCATCTGACACCCCATTTCCGAAAATCGGTATAACGGTGTAAAAGTTATGGTGCGTACAAAAAATCGCTTAACGTAATATATATAAAGATATAAAGATTTGCTTTCGCACATGAAATAACATTCAATTTTGAAAGGTAAAGTATCTGGTCACTGGTATCCTAAAAGATGAGTTACTATATAGTGGTAATGAAACACGAGTTTTGCCACTACAGCAACAACAAAGATCTTTTAAGTATACGGTCATGGAAATTCAGGCTTTGTTCAGAAACTCAGTTTGAAGCACAATCTGCTTTTGTAGTACAAGCAGAGCGTTCATAAACGTAAATTTTGCATGAAGCGTCGCTCATCACAATCATCAAAAAAATAATTACTGCCGCTGTTGCGCTTCATGCTGTGTTTCTGAACATACCCTCAATTGCAATTTTAACCATCAGACACATGCCACAGTAGACCTTTTTATTGCGTATTTTTTGGCACTTACAAAACCTATAATAAAAATAAAATAAATAAAATAAAATAAAATAAAATAAAATAAAATAAAGTAAAATAAAATAAAATAAACAAATAAATAGATAAAATAATAATTAAATGCACAAAAGTAAAAACAATAAAGCAAGAAGAAAAAACAGTAGTCAGCAATAGTTACAACTTCGTATGTAAATTAATTATATAACTACTCATTTGGCAACGTGAGCCAATCAATACCAGTTTCAATCAATCATAATCCATGTCGTGATAGCTTTTACTTTCATTTGTGTATTTATATTTTTTTATTTTTAAAAACAAAATTTTGTTAATTTATTTTTTATTCGCTCATATGGCCATTGATATTTTGGTAGATTACACAATTAGCACTATACACGATGTCATTGCTTTTAATTTTATTCCGCCTTTTTTTTGGATCGTGAAAAATAAATTACAATAAAAAAAAAATTGTAAAATATCAGGTTTAATGTCCTCATATATATATGTACATGTATATAAAAATATGTATGCATGCTTATGAATATTATGTGAAAAGAAGATTAATTTTTTTTTCGAGCTTTCATTAATGATATAAATCTCTCTTTTTAGCAAATTTCATAAGCGCCTCTCGCTTGATTTTTTTCTTGGCAGTGTGTGAAAGCGGATTTTTAGTGATACATATATGCAGGGACTCTAACGGTTATGAGTTATATCCAAAAAGTTGATTTTTAATCATTATTTGCTGAGTTTTATTTTCTGCTCACAAAATAAAAGTTATTTCTTGAGTTTTATTTTTCCCTCCGAAAATAAAACTTATTTCTTCAGTTTTATTTTTCCCTCAGAAAATAAAAGTTATTTTTTGAGTTTTATTTTTCGATCTGAAAATAAAAGTTATTTCTTGAGTTTTATTTTTCCATCAGAAAATAAAAGTTATTTTTTGAGTTTTATTTTTCGATCAGAAAATAAAAGTTATTTTCTGAGTTTTATCTTTTTCTTTGCAGAAAATAAAACTCAGAAAATAATGATTAAAAATCAATTTTTTTATAAAAATCGAAAAAATTAAAGTTAATTCACCTAGATATAGTCTGCGTTACGGTGATTACATCTGTGTACTTCTTTTGCGTTTAGCATTTCTCCGTCAGAATGATTTTTTTTGTCAAAATTTAAAAAATAACGATTATTTGCAATCCCTGCATATATGAATTGTTAGAGATACATATATGTATGTATGCATGACATGTTTGTATGTATTTAGCGATAATGGATACTTTTTGAACGGTGTATTTTTATTATGCTTAATTTGTTGTTGGTACAACTAAATATGTATTTTCAGTTTACAAAGAATGTTGAGAAACACTTTGTTGCAAACATTTTTATGTTTCTAAGTATTTTCTTTAATGGAATACACGATTTAAGATCTCTTGTTAAACCCTATCATTACTGAAATTATATTTTCCATAGCTTATAAATACTCTTTAAGCTAAATTTTCTTTTATTTGTTAAAAAATTTCGAATTTGCTCAACCACCTTACTTTTAATTTGCTTAGCAACATTTTTCTTGTTGTTGCTAAAAATTTCGCAACATTCTGCGCAACATGTCTTTCATTTCTGAGGTCTTTTGAATGTTTAATAAGTTTAATCAATTTGCTATTTTTTCCTGGCACATATGACAATGTGTTTAAGATGCCTGTGCCTTAAGATGATGTTGCGCAACAAATTAGCCTTGATGTTACCGTATAATATCCTTTTCGGAATGTATGCAAAAAAATTATGTGAAAGAAAGTCATCGAACAAACTGCTAAGCTTAATTGCAGTGCTATTTATTTGTGTGATGAAATCAATATAAGGTATATAAAACTCCTTGGGAATCAATTCTCCCTCCAAAGCAGTGGACAGTATTGGTTCCAACAATTCACTTGCTTCACGAAATCGCATCTACAACCAAAAACTCTTCTGAAAAACTGGCAAAAAAAGCAACAGATTCCAGTACCACTAAAAACTAAAGCCTTCAAAATCTTCAAAGACTTCCGTCTGCCAGCACACTAGTGGTTTACAGATCGTGCGGCAAGTAGCAATGACAGCAACAAGTTAACCTGTCGGCCTAGCAAACGAAACGAAACGATAGACAATTACTACATGCAAACAACACACAAATCATCATTTTCAGCAAAGCGAACGAAGCGAGTAGCGAGAGTTTTAGAAGTATTGAATAAGCATCTATTTCAAAGGTAAACTGCTGAACAACAACAACAATATATGCACACAAACAAAATAATAAAGCAACAACCACAGCAACTGCATTGCTTTTTGTCGCTGTGACCTCGTCAACGTCCGCGTGACTTTCGATTTTCATCATCTGCGATAGGCGCTAAGCGAAGAAGAAACACAGAAAGAAGTTGAAGAAGCGCAGATGCTGAAGAAGCGCAGAAGTTGAAGAAGCGCAGAAGTTGAAGAAGCAGCTCAAGTAATAACTATGTGCATAGATGCTGTGTGTAATAAATAAGTAAGCGCCAAAAAGGGAAGCCTGGCAGTCGAAGAAGATGCGCCAATTCTTTTGCCATGCTTTGAAATATGCAAAATGATTCGTGCACTTTGTTTTTTGTATGATGTTAGAGTGGTATGACAGTTTGGCAAGTATGCAGGTATGTATGCAAGTGGCAGCTAACAAAGTGCAGCGAGCGTATACTTGCGCTGGTGCTTCCTCTTGACACAATTGAAGTAAAAGTTCAAATAAATTGGAAAACAAAAAACAATAATTCGCATTGAAAATAGGTACATAGGTAAGTCAGTCAGTCAGTTAGGCAAGTTACTGGGTAACTAATGCTTGCTAGCTGTAGCTACAAATATAGTAAAAACATACGTAAATATCTAAACATATACATACATATGCACAAATATAGCGCCTTTGGTAAAAAAAATCATTTGTTTAAAATTAAATGTATTTTGTGGTATTGTCAGTTTCACTAGTGTATCGACATGATGACAATGTGATGTGCTTTGTGGCATGTGTTGCTATGTCATTATGTATGTCAGTGATCTGCACAAGCAGCTTGTTTGCCCTTTCAAGCGCTTGAAATTTTTTCCAATCTCTCCCTTGCTTGGTTTGCTTTTAAACAAACAAGCAATAGCTTGTTTACAATTTTTTCAATCTGCTTAAAAGCGAAACAAGCTGATTGAAAAATTTCCAAGCAAGCTCTTGCTTGTTTGTTTAAAAGCAAACCAAGCTAGCGGTTGCTTGAAAAAAAAAATTCAATCATTTTCAAGCAAATTTCAATCAAAAGCAAGCAGCAGGCTGGAGGAGATTTTCAATCAGCGTTCCTTTCGCTTTTTCAAAAGCAGATTTAAGAAGATCTTTCAATCATTGGATGTGAAGGAATAGGCGCACAGAAATGGAAGATGAACTCAATTCTACCAGTATTTTTCTGCAGATAATTGTAAGAAAATGAAGGACAAAGCCTTTTGTACATATTTAAGCATGCATATACCCTGCAAAAATTCCTGGTTGTTGACAAATCAGGTCTAAAAAAGGTGTATGCTGGCAGGACTACTTCTGCTATGCACTCACTCTGTCTACTCCTAACTTTCTAATAAATGACATCAACAAAAGAAAATCAGCCTTATTTCAAGCCTTACGCCAAACAAATTTGCTACCTTTATAATTTTCTGGCCTTATTTCGTTAGCCTTTAAATGTGCTGTTTAATTCTTAAATAAGGCTAAAATAGTTTGGTGGGTATGTCCGCAAATTTTGCGACCAGCAGTTTTAATATGTAAATGGTCTTGTCGTCGAAATGTTCAACATTCGACCAAAAAAAAAAAGAAAATTTGTATGTATGCACATAAATTTATGTTTATGAGTACGACATTGAAATTCCCAAAGGAACTAAGAAATTATGGAAACAAATAACTAGCGGGAGTGTGACAAAAATGCAAGTAGCTTAATTGTCATTAAATTCTCACCAGCTTGTAAGTGGTCAATTGAGTAATCATTCCAATGAAACTACTGCTGTATGTAGTATTATTATAAGCAAATTCACTTTTGAAACATGGAATTTAAAGAAAATCTGCCATCATTGTACCTGAAAGAGTAGGCGCACAGAAATGGAAGATTAACTCAAATCTGATCTAGTATTTTTCTGCAGATAATTGTAAGAAAATAAAGGACAAAACCTTTTGTACATATTTAAGCATACATATACCCTGCAAAAATGCTTGTTGTTGACAAATCAGGTCTAAAAAAGGAGAATGCTGGCAGCACTGCTTCTGCTATGCACTCACTCTGTCTACTCCTAACTTTCTAATACATAACATCAACAAAAGAAAATCAGCCTTATTTTAAGCCTTACGCCATACAAATTTGCTATCCTTATAATTCTGTGGCCTTATTTCGTTATTGGTGGGTATATCCGCAAATTTTGCAACCAATACTTTTTATATGTAAATGGTCTTGTCGAAACATTCAACAAGCCACCCTTTTGTCTCCAAATAAAAGAAAATTTGTATGTATGCACATATGTACATATGCATGAGTGTGTTTTTATGAGCAAAGTGGAATGTCCGGCGAACGTAAATATACCTGCAAAAAATGCGATTTCTCCGGGACGTGTCCGGGATCAATCGCAAGGGAGCATGCGACTAATACAAGTTTACATCCCTTTATATGGAGCGAATTGATCGTATTTATTCGAGCATGTCCTTTGAAGAGACTAATTGTTCAATTTGTATACCCGAACAGGTACAAATGTAGATTAATCGCTTTCATCCAAAGTAGTAAGCCAAGGCTATTTTTTATGAAAATGTCTAAAATTTTAAATTGTTATATATGTATATTAGAAGAAAGTTCATTCAATTAGCTTTTATCGTGTAGTGAAATCTTTTCAAAAAATTAAGTATTTTCTGAAAATATTTTAAGTTTTGAGAATGCATTATGCGAGTGTAAAAGACATGTGAAGAATTTTTCAAAGTTGTTATCCAAGGCTGTTTCTTATAAAATTTCTTTAAAAATTATAAATGTTCATGCCTATTTAAATATTTTACAATAAGTTTTACTTTTGTAAAAAAATCTATTCAATAAATTACAAATTTTTTAAATAGTCAGTATTGAGTGTATAATTGTAATTGATTTTTCCCGTTCGGTATGAAAGGGATTAATTTACATTTATACCCGTTCGGGAAAAATCGAGGCCTAATTGTGGACTCATTGTTCCCGAAAGAGATCAATCCGGGATAAATCTCTATCGGGATTATTCGCACATTTTTTTCCGGGATATGTATTTTGGTCTGTTACAAAAGTAGGTAGAATGCCATACATGTATATACATACATATGTATATTTTGATTTTTTTAACAAAGTAGGTATAGAATACAAAAAGGTTAGAATATTGACGCCTTTGCAAATAGAGGATAGGTAAATACAAGGCCATTCATATGTACATATTTACATACAAAAATATTTTCCTTTGTTGACAAAAGGATAAAATACTGATGCGTATAGAAAACAGAATGTATATACATACATACATGTGGTATGTGCATACAAACAAATTTTCTTTTTTTTTGGGTCGAATGTGGAACATTTCGACGACAAGACCATTTACATATAAAAACTGCTGGTCGCAAAATTTGCTGACATACCCACTAAAATATTTTAGCCTTATTTAAGAATTAAACAGCACATTTAAAGGCTTCTGAAATAAGGCCAGAAAATTATAAAGATAGCAGATTTGTTTGGCGTAAGGCTTAAAATAAGGCTGATGTTCTTTTGTTGATGTCATCTATTAGAAAGTTAGGAGTAGACAGTGTGAGTGCATAGCAGAAGCAGTGCTGCCAGCATACTCCTTTTTTAGACCTGATTTGTCAACAACAAGCATTTTTGCAGGGTATAGGCATGCTTAAATATGTACAAAGGGCTTTGTCCTTCATTTTCTTACAATTATCTGCAGAAAAATACTGGTAGAATTGAGTTCATCTTCCATTTCTGTGCGCCTATTCCTTCACATCCAATGATTGAAAGATCTCCTTAAAAATCTGCTTTTGAAAAAGCGAAATGAACGCTGATTGAAAATCTCCTCCAGCCTGCTTGCTTTTGATTGAAATTTGCTTGAAAATGATTGAATTTTTTTTTTCAAGCAACCGCTAGCTTGGTTTGCTTTTAAACAAACAAGCAAGAGCTTGTTTGCTTTTAAACAATCTAAGCAGCGCTTAGATTGAAAAAATGCAAACAATCCCAAGCGCGCTTGTGATTGTTAGGTTACAAGCGACGCTTAGATTGTTTGTTTTCGTTGCTTGCTTGTACAAAACAATCTGTTTGAAAATTCAATCTGCTTGTGCAGTTCACTGATGTATGTATGTATACATATCATAGTGCATATATACATACATAGTTATATACATACATACTACAGCACTTGCATTTTTGCAAATTCTGCTCACTGATTTGCTTTGCTTTGCTTTGCTTATTGTCTTCTGCTTTTCGTTAACTAAACATGGCCACATTGACATTTGTGGTTGTCGAAGGCGCTGAGGCATTTCTTATTCTTCTTCTTCTTCTTATTTTTCTTCTTCTTTAGCACAGTAGCGCTACCGCCATTATGCACTATTGCTATGCGCATCATCATCATCATTGTTGGTGGGTCATTTTATTTCGATTGTATTTTTGAGATTGCATTTATAATATAATATAATACAATGGCGCTATTATAACTCTGACGAGTTTTATGGCCGAGCTTCTCTCCCAATTCGAGGTGTGCTCCTTTTTGTTTTTCCTACTAATTGGGTGGACCTACAGTTTTATGCCGGCTCCGAACGGCGAATGCATTTTTTGTGAGAAGCTTTTTCATGGCATAAATACACTCGGAGGGTATGCCGACCACTGCCGAGAGGTGACCGCTGCTCTTAAAAAATCCAATAATTGGATTTTTACTAATTAAAAAAATTTTTTGGTATTTTGCTCGGACCGTGGTTTGAACCCGAGACCTCTGGCATAGCAGGCGAGCACTCTACCCACTGCACCACAGCGGCCACAACACATTTAGTGAAATGAAATAGTTAGCAAGAAAATGTATGTTCTTCTTAATTGAAAATTATTTATGCGCCAAACCTTGGCTTGGCTTGGCTTGGCTTGACTTGGTTTTTAAGGTGCGTTCGCGTGCATTGTGCAACAAAGAAGTGTAATTGGCAACACCAAAAAAAGAGGTAGCGATAAAAAGTTAAAGTTGACGCTTCTTCTTTTAATAGAAACACTAGTGGATCGCTTTAATGTACATAATTTCAAACTCAGTTGAAATTATTTGTAATTTTTTTTTAATTAGATTAATCAAATGAGACGTTGATGGTAAAGTTATGCATGAACCGCAGTCATAAACAGTGGCTAATTAATAGTTAAGCACATCTACCCACTGATAATATTAATAAGAAATAACTTGATAATGTTATCGATAAATAATAATTGGCGTACCAAATTAACATGAATGTAAAACATGCATTCTTCGCTTCTCTGTACTACTTTAAGTCTACAGGGATAAATAATTGCTTGAACATGCTAACAAATTTGAATAACATAAAAATATAGAAATATCTACAAAAAAAGTTACACAAATGCTCCTGCTATTACAGCTACATACAAATATCTTATATGTAAATTTCTTAAACAGCTTTAATCTGATAAGCATGAAATGTGCCAAGTGCGCTTTTCTAAGAATTCCTAGACAGAAACAGTTTCACTTTTTCATACTTGCATCTCTTCAGTTTATTTTTGCAAGTTAGTACTGAAACGTTCTAGCTTAAAAGAACAATGTGCTAGCAGACATTTGTAGTTATGCATATATGGATATGAATTGGCGATCATTGCTAATAGATATCCATTTCGAATATATATAATGTGTCATTTATGTATTTAATTGGATGTGCAAGTGTGTGAATGCATGCTTAGAAGTCAGTGTGACATCTTTGCTTTATCAAACAAACAAAAATTATGTATCGTTAATCCTTTCTTGGTGCATTTACAGGCACACAGAACGAATGACTTAAGACACGAACTCGATAAGTGGTTACATGGAAAGATGTGTGTATTATGTATGTACCCTGCAAAAAAATGTGCGATTAATACCGAAAGATATTTGTCCCGGATTGATCTCTTTTGAGAACAATCGGTCCACAATTAGTCCCCGATTGTTCCCGTACGGGTATAAATGTAGACTAATTGTAGACCAATTGTTCCCTAATGGGTATAAATGTAGATTAATCGCTTTCATCCCGAACGGGTACAAATCTAGATTCCTTAAATGCAGAAATTTTACAAAAACATGCAATGTATTTAAAAAATTGTAGAACAACCGGTAAAACGAATTGAACACCCTTTCTTTTAATAACAATGAATAATAATTTTAACAAAATGTTGTCTAAAATATTCTATGATCCTTTACATTACGCTCATATAATGCATACTCAAAACTTACATTCTTTTTTTTTTTTATTTATTTATTAAGATTTTTTTTTCAAAAGTAAAACATTATATAATCTTTATTTATATATGCATGAACATTTACAATTTTTTAAAGATTTTTATTAAAAATTGCCTTGGCGAACAACTTGGAAAAATCTACATTTGTACCCGTTCGTGCTGGAAGCGATTGATCTACATTTGTACCCGTTGGGGATGAAAGCGATTAATCTACATTTTTACCCGTTCGGGATGTAAACGATTGATCTACATTTGTACCCGTTCGGTATGTTAGTGATTAATCTACATTGGTACCCGTTCGGGTATACAAGTTGAACAATTAGTCTCTTCATAGGACATGCTCGAACAAATGCGATCAATTCACTCCATATAAAGGGATGTAAAATTGTATTAGTCGCATGCCCCCTTGCGATTGATCCCGGATACGTCCCGGATTAATCGCATTTTTTGCAGGGTAGTAAGTACGTATGCTTGTAGGTACCCTTATGGTTTTGTTGTATTTGTAGCATGGTATTAGTAACTTTAGTTACTGTTATTGTTATTGTGTATTTATAAGAAATCGGCCTGTTAAGACAAAATTACACATATTGTCCTCAATGGAAACTACTAAAACACCGCTTTTTTGTAAAGATCCGTCAAAAACTAAATTTCGTACAAATCGGACATAATTCGCATTGATTTTTGCGATTTCTGAATTATTTTTTAATTTTTGTTTATTCACTCCTCAAATAGCTTAATCGCCGCTTGTCAAAATGAAGTTACTTACATTTTAACATTATTCGAGCACTTTATTTTCAAAACAACATAAATTTCGTACTCACAATTATAATTTTGCAACTGTTTTTCCGCAAATCTTGATAAATTCATTTAAAAAATACAAAAAATGTTAATTACGCAATTAAGTATTATTAAATATTAATTGCGCTAGCAAACAAAACTGACCACAGCTTCAAAAACTTTTAGCTGCAACTACGACTTCGAAAGCTTAAGGCGCACAAATGCGAACAAGTCGATCACCACAAAGCCACTTGCCATAAGATTTATCTCAAATTTTTATATTTTGCTACAAAATTGTGGTAATTATAATTATCAGCGTTATTGTTACATTGTTTATATTGGGCTTCAAAGAGAATCATATGAAACGTAAATTCATTATCACTATGCTACTTTTATTAGCTTGAAGTATGCAACAATACATTACATTACATAGCATTATATTCTTTACATGCATATATAAATATTTTGTTTAAAACACCTTGAACCTTTAAATTACAACGAAAATTCTTTACTTTTAGGCAAATAAAAATTTGTAGACTTGAAATTCTAATTTGGCATAATTTTGCTGTGAAAAATGTTATATTATAGTTCTTTAATTAGCTTATTTTGATCTTCTTATTATATTTTTGACTAATTTTTGAATTAATAAGTTAGTTGTGTTTTTTTTTTTTATCTAATTGTGGCAACTACTGGTATCAATTTCAATGTGATGCCAAGGCCAAAACATTGTCTTACAAAATTTGCTGTCGTGCATTTCTTTATTTGTTGTTGTGGGAATTTTGTATTTCAATGTCAAGGTTAGCATAAGTATGAACTAAATTATATTTAGTATCCAACGGAAATGTATGTGTTGACGTGAGAAATTTGTGTTATTTATATTTCTACGTGTTGACGTATTTATAACAACGGAAATGTTTCATTTTCATTTAATTATTACTATTATTATTATTTTGTTTCTTTACAAGCGTTAGCGTTTTCTGAGATACGTATTTGTTTTTTTAGGAAGATCTACATACAATTTTTGTATTTTAATGCGTGTTAAAAACGAATTAAAACAGACATTGGCATTTTGACTTATACGAGTAAATCATAAATATCACATACATTTTAACCGCTTTAACGCAAATGGCTCGTCAACAAAATCCCTTTCACAATTTTGGCGATCTTGGAATTAAAATAATGCACTTATTAAAATGTTACCCCCAGTTCTTATGCGAAGTTTTTTTCCAGCTTTTGAATACCTTTGTTACAATTAAGGGTAAAAAATATGAGAGAAGTAATAGATGATAAGTATGGAACGGCAGATGTTTCCTTTTAAGAATTTACTGACATAACATTTGGCTAGCGTAGAACTAAACTGGTCTATCTAACATTTTTTCAGAAATCGAGTTATGCACATTTTTGAACTTGAAAATCATAAATTTATCCGTGCAAAATTGATGTAGGTCTTATTTCTGCACCAAAGTGTCCAAACGATAAAAATGTCACTTTAGAATTCACGTCCTTTTATCATTTCAAGAAATTCTAAAGTGGTCCAAATAGCATAGACTACCATAGACCAGTATGATCTTACACCAGATGAGTGGATGGAATTGGTTAAAAATTGTAGAAAGCATGTTCCTTTTGATGTTAATAATATGGTGGGGAAATTTATGTCATTTGACGAACTACGGCCAATGTTCAGGGACTACCAGATTATAGTAGACGACGGTGCAAAAGTTTCCCAAATGCGAAAGGTAAAATTTGTCAACGGTGAATCTGTGATGCAGTTTAATGGTGATTATTGTGAAACATATAAATCCGTCAATATAAAGAAATCTAGCGTGAACCTACATGATTTCATAGAGTTCTTGCAGAATTTTACACCAGATCAGGGCAGCGACATACGCGTTTTGAAATTCAAAAAAATGCAGGACATAAAAAAAATGTTGAAATTTGTACCACCGATTCATCACCCCTTTTACCTGTCTCTCCACATGTAAACCCCAGAGATGAAACAGAAAACAATCCAGAAGATTTTCTACCAGGCCCCCGTGGAGAAAACTAGGTTACTGTTACTTTTAATGAAGAGGTGATCATTTACGATTTGTGGCCGCTGTGGTGCAGTGGGTAGAGTGCTCGCCTGCTATGCCAGAGGTCTCGGGTTCAAACCACGGTCCGAGCAAAACACCAACAAATTTTTCTAATTAATAAAAATCCAATTATGTATTGGATTTTTTAATAGCAGCGGTCACCTCTCGGTAGTGGGCGGCCTACCCTCCGAGTGTATTTCTGCCATGAAAAAGCTTCTCACAAAAAATGCATTCGCCGTTCGGAGCCGGCATAAAACTGTAGGTCCTCCCAATTAGTAGGAAAAACAAAAAGGGGTACACCTCGAATTGGGAGAGAAGCTCGGCCATAAAACTCGTCAGAGTTATAATAGCGCCATTGTATTATTATTATTATTATTATTATTATTATTATTATTATTATTATTATTATTATTATTATTATTATTATTATTATTATTATTATTATTATTATTATTATTATTATTATTATTATTATTATTATTATTATTATTATTATTATTATTATTATTATTATTATTATTATTATTATTATTATTATTATTATTATTATTATTATTATTATTATTATTATTATTATTATTATTATTATTATTATTATTATTATTATTATTATTATTATTATTATTATTATTATTATTATTATTATTATTATTATTATTATTATTATTATTATTATTATTATTATTATTATTATTATTATTATTATTATTATTATTATTATTATTATTATTATTATTATTATTATTATTATTATTATTATTATTATTATTATTATTATTATTATTATTATTATTATTATTATTATTATTATTATTATTATTATTATTATTATTATTATTATTATTATTATTATTATTATTATTATTATTATTATTATTATTATTATTATTATTATTATTATTATTATTATTATTATTATTATTATTATTATTATTATTATTATTATTATTATTATTATTATTATTATTATTATTATTATTATTATTATTATTATTATTATTATTATTATTATTATTATTATTATTATTATTATTATTATTATTATTATTATTATTATTATTATTATTATTATTATTATTATTATTATTATTATTATTATTATTATTATTATTATTATTATTATTATTATTATTATTATTATTATTATTATTATTATTATTATTATTATTATTATTATTATTATTATTATTATTATTATATCATTTACGTACATGTGTATGTTATTTTTGTAATTAAAGTACTTCCTTTCACATATTTTTTGTTTTATTCATATAATTTTCAATTCAGTTCAAACTTTCTTAAAAATTAAAAATTCTAAATTGTTGGGGTAAGTGGAAAAAAATTCAACAACTATTTACAGCGAAGGTTGAGTGTATAGCTATTTCACGAAAAACCATTTTCGATCATCAGCACTCTTTTCGGAAGTGGAAGAGGATTCACCGGGGATTGAACCCGAGTCCATTCCATCTTCAGCCGCAATGACCCAACGCTTAACACACTCGGCCATTGAGACTCTGTGCAAGCTGTTGGATTTTCACCACTTTTGCCTTTTTCATTTTCAACATTTAACGTTAGTGTGTATATGCTTTTGCATATATTCTACCCAAACGTGCTGAATTTTTTGTTGGCAGTTCGCAATGAACATTTGTTGTTGGTATGTATTTTTATATACCAACAACGTTAACAATTTTACTTGAAAGAGTTTTTAGTGCTTAGCACGAAATTTTTATTTTTAATTCAATTTTTAATTGTTGGGGTAAGTGGAAAAAAATTCAACAACTATTTACAGCGAAGGTTGAGTGTATAGCTATTTCACGAAAAACCATTTTCGATCATCAGCACTCTTTTCGGAAGTGGAAGAGGATTCACCGGGGATTGAACCCGAGTCCATTCCATCTTCAGCCGCAATGACCCAACGCTTAACACACTCGGCCATTGAGACTCTGTGCAAGCTGTTGGATTTTCACCACTTTTGCCTTTTTCATTTTCAACATTTAACGTTAGTGTGTATATGCTTTTGCATATATTCTACCCAAACGTGCTGAATTTTTTGTTGGCAGTTCGCAATGAACATTTGTTGTTGGTATGTATTTTTATATACCAACAACGTTAACAATTTTACTTGAAAGAGTTTTTAGTGCTTAGCACGAAATTTTTATTTTTAATTCAATTTTTAATTGTTGGGGTAAGTGGAAAAAAATTCAACAACTATTTACAGCGAAGGTTGAGTGTATAGCTATTTCACGAAAAACCATTTTCGATCATCAGCACTCTTTTCGGAAGTGGAAGAGGATTCACCGGGGATTGAACCCGAGTCCATTCCATCTTCAGCCGCAATGACCCAACGCTTAACACACTCGGCCATTGAGACTCTGTGCAAGCTGTTGGATTTTCACCACTTTTGCCTTTTTCATTTTCAACATTTAACGTTAGTGTGTATATGCTTTTGCATATATTCTACCCAAACGTGCTGAATTTTTTGTTGGCAGTTCGCAATGAACATTTGTTGTTGGTATGTATTTTTATATACCAACAACGTTAACAATTTTACTTGAAAGAGTTTTTAGTGCTTAGCACGAAATTTTTATTTTTAATTCAATTTTTAATTGTTGGGGTAAGTGGAAAAAAATTCAACAACTATTTACAGCGAAGGTTGAGTGTATAGCTATTTCACGAAAAACCATTTTCGATCATCAGCACTCTTTTCGGAAGTGGAAGAGGATTCACCGGGGATTGAACCCGAGTCCATTCCATCTTCAGCCGCAATGACCCAACGCTTAACACACTCGGCCATTGAGACTCTGTGCAAGCTGTTGGATTTTCACCACTTTTGCCTTTTTCATTTTCAACATTTAACGTTAGTGTGTATATGCTTTTGCATATATTCTACCCAAACGTGCTGAATTTTTTGTTGGCAGTTCGCAATGAACATTTGTTGTTGGTATGTATTTTTATATACCAACAACGTTAACAATTTTACTTGAAAGAGTTTTTAGTGCTTAGCACGAAATTTTTATTTTTAATTCAATTTTTAATTGTTGGGGTAAGTGGAAAAAAATTCAACAACTATTTACAGCGAAGGTTGAGTGTATAGCTATTTCACGAAAAACCATTTTCGATCATCAGCACTCTTTTCGGAAGTGGAAGAGGATTCACCGGGGATTGAACCCGAGTCCATTCCATCTTCAGCCGCAATGACCCAACGCTTAACACACTCGGCCATTGAGACTCTGTGCAAGCTGTTGGATTTTCACCACTTTTGCCTTTTTCATTTTCAACATTTAACGTTAGTGTGTATATGCTTTTGCATATATTCTACCCAAACGTGCTGAATTTTTTGTTGGCAGTTCGCAATGAACATTTGTTGTTGGTATGTATTTTTATATACCAACAACGTTAACAATTTTACTTGAAAGAGTTTTTAGTGCTTAGCACGAAATTTTTATTTTTAATTCAATTTTTAATTGTTGGGGTAAGTGGAAAAAAATTCAACAACTATTTACAGCGAAGGTTGAGTGTATAGCTATTTCACGAAAAACCATTTTCGATCATCAGCACTCTTTTCGGAAGTGGAAGAGGATTCACCGGGGATTGAACCCGAGTCCATTCCATCTTCAGCCGCAATGACCCAACGCTTAACACACTCGGCCATTGAGACTCTGTGCAAGCTGTTGGATTTTCACCACTTTTGCCTTTTTCATTTTCAACATTTAACGTTAGTGTGTATATGCTTTTGCATATATTCTACCCAAACGTGCTGAATTTTTTGTTGGCAGTTCGCAATGAACATTTGTTGTTGGTATGTATTTTTATATACCAACAACGTTAACAATTTTACTTGAAAGAGTTTTTAGTGCTTAGCACGAAATTTTTATTTTTAATTCAATTTTTAATTGTTGGGGTAAGTGGAAAAAAATTCAACAACTATTTACAGCGAAGGTTGAGTGTATAGCTATTTCACGAAAAACCATTTTCGATCATCAGCACTCTTTTCGGAAGTGGAAGAGGATTCACCGGGGATTGAACCCGAGTCCATTCCATCTTCAGCCGCAATGACCCAACGCTTAACACACTCGGCCATTGAGACTCTGTGCAAGCTGTTGGATTTTCACCACTTTTGCCTTTTTCATTTTCAACATTTAACGTTAGTGTGTATATGCTTTTGCATATATTCTACCCAAACGTGCTGAATTTTTTGTTGGCAGTTCGCAATGAACATTTGTTGTTGGTATGTATTTTTATATACCAACAACGTTAACAATTTTACTTGAAAGAGTTTTTAGTGCTTAGCACGAAATTTTAACGTTAAATGTTGAAAATGAAAAAGGCAAAAGTGGTGAAAATCCAACAGCTTGCACAGAGTCTCAATGGCCGAGTGTGTTAAGCGTTGGGTCATTGCGGCTGAAGATGGAATGGACTCGGGTTCAATCCCCGGTGAATCCTCTTCCACTTCCGAAAAGAGTGCTGATGATCGAAAATGGTTTTTCGTGAAATAGCTATACACTCAACCTTCGCTGTAAATAGTTGTTGAATTTTTTTCCACTTACCCCAACAATTAAAAATTGAATTAAAAATAAAAATTTCGTGCTAAGCACTAAAAACTCTTTCAAGTAAAATTGTTAACGTTGTTGGTATATAAAAATACATACCAACAACAAATGTTCATTGCGAACTGCCAACAAAAAATTCAGCACGTTTGGGTAGAATATATGCAAAAGCATATACACACTAACGTTAAATGTTGAAAATGAAAAAGGCAAAAGTGGTGAAAATCCAACAGCTTGCACAGAGTCTCAATGGCCGAGTGTGTTAAGCGTTGGGTCATTGCGGCTGAAGATGGAATGGACTCGGGTTCAATCCCCGGTGAATCCTCTTCCACTTCCGAAAAGAGTGCTGATGATCGAAAATGGTTTTTCGTGAAATAGCTATACACTCAACCTTCGCTGTAAATAGTTGTTGAATTTTTTTCCACTTACCCCAACAATTAAAAATTGAATTAAAAATAAAAATTTCGTGCTAAGCACTAAAAACTCTTTCAAGTAAAATTGTTAACGTTGTTGGTATATAAAAATACATACCAACAACAAATGTTCATTGCGAACTGCCAACAAAAAATTCAGCACGTTTGGGTAGAATATATGCAAAAGCATATACACACTAACGTTAAATGTTGAAAATGAAAAAGGCAAAAGTGGTGAAAATCCAACAGCTTGCACAGAGTCTCAATGGCCGAGTGTGTTAAGCGTTGGGTCATTGCGGCTGAAGATGGAATGGACTCGGGTTCAATCCCCGGTGAATCCTCTTCCACTTCCGAAAAGAGTGCTGATGATCGAAAATGGTTTTTCGTGAAATAGCTATACAATCAACCTTCGCTGTAAATAGTTGTTGAATTTTTTTCCACTTACCCCAACAATTAAAAATTGAATTAAAAATAAAAATTTCGTGCTAAGCACTAAAAACTCTTTCAAGTAAAATTGTTAACGTTGTTGGTATATAAAAATACATACCAACAACAAATGTTCATTGCGAACTGCCAACAAAAAATTCAGCACGTTTGGGTAGAATATATGCAAAAGCATATACACACTAACGTTAAATGTTGAAAATGAAAAAGGCAAAAGTGGTGAAAATCCAACAGCTTGCACAGAGTCTCAATGGCCGAGTGTGTTAAGCGTTGGGTCATTGCGGCTGAAGATGGAATGGACTCGGGTTCAATCCCCGGTGAATCCTCTTCCACTTCCGAAAAGAGTGCTGATGATCGAAAATGGTTTTTCGTGAAATAGCTATACACTCAACCTTCGCTGTAAATAGTTGTTGAATTTTTTTCCACTTACCCCAACAATTAAAAATTGAATTAAAAATAAAAATTTCGTGCTAAGCACTAAAAACTCTTTCAAGTAAAATTGTTAACGTTGTT
Source organism: Urophora cardui (assembly GCA_960531455.1). Classification (NCBI taxonomy): domain Eukaryota; kingdom Metazoa; phylum Arthropoda; class Insecta; order Diptera; family Tephritidae; genus Urophora; species Urophora cardui. The sequence continues at coordinate 112,898,559 of OY482670.1, read as the reverse complement.
GGTATATAAAAATACATACCAACAACAAATGTTCATTGCGAACTGCCAACAAAAAATTCAGCACGTTTGGGTAGAATATATGCAAAAGCATATACACACTAACGTTAAATGTTGAAAATGAAAAAGGCAAAAGTGGTGAAAATCCAACAGCTTGCACAGAGTCTCAATGGCCGAGTGTGTTAAGCGTTGGGTCATTGCGGCTGAAGATGGAATGGACTCGGGTTCAATCCCCGGTGAATCCTCTTCCACTTCCGAAAAGAGTGCTGATGATCGAAAATGGTTTTTCGTGAAATAGCTATACACTCAACCTTCGCTGTAAATAGTTGTTGAATTTTTTTCCACTTACCCCAACAATTAAAAATTGAATTAAAAATAAAAATTTCGTGCTAAGCACTAAAAACTCTTTCAAGTAAAATTGTTAACGTTGTTGGTATATAAAAATACATACCAACAACAAATGTTCATTGCGAACTGCCAACAAAAAATTCAGCACGTTTGGGTAGAATATATGCAAAAGCATATACACACTAACGTTAAATGTTGAAAATGAAAAAGGAAAAAGTGGTGAAAATCCAACAGCTTGCACAGAGTCTCAATGGCCGAGTGTGTTAAGCGTTGGGTCATTGCGGCTGAAGATGGAATGGACTCGGGTTCAATCCCCGGTGAATCCTCTTCCACTTCCGAAAAGAGTGCTGATGATCGAAAATGGTTTTTCGTGAAATAGCTATACACTCAACCTTCGCTGTAAATAGTTGTTGAATTTTTTTCCACTTACCCCAACAATTAAAAATTGAATTAAAAATAAAAATTTCGTGCTAAGCACTAAAAACTCTTTCAAGTAAAATTGTTAACGTTGTTGGTATATAAAAATACATACCAACAACAAATGTTCATTGCGAACTGCCAACAAAAAATTCAGCACGTTTGGGTAGAATATATGCAAAAGCATATACACACTAACGTTAAATGTTGAAAATGAAAAAGGCAAAAGTGGTGAAAATCCAACAGCTTGCACAGAGTCTCAATGGCCGAGTGTGTTAAGCGTTGGGTCATTGCGGCTGAAGATGGAATGGACTCGGGTTCAATCCCCGGTGAATCCTCTTCCACTTCCGAAAAGAGTGCTGATGATCGAAAATGGTTTTTCGTGAAATAGCTATACACTCAACCTTCGCTGTAAATAGTTGTTGAATTTTTTTCCACTTACCCCAACAATTAAAAATTGAATTAAAAATAAAAATTTCGTGCTAAGCACTAAAAACTCTTTCAAGTAAAATTGTTAACGTTGTTGGTATATAAAAATACATACCAACAACAAATGTTCATTGCGAACTGCCAACAAAAAATTCAGCACGTTTGGGTAGAATATATGCAAAAGCATATACACACTAACGTTAAATGTTGAAAATGAAAAAGGCAAAAGTGGTGAAAATCCAACAGCTTGCACAGAGTCTCAATGGCCGAGTGTGTTAAGCGTTGGGTCATTGCGGCTGAAGATGGAATGGACTCGGGTTCAATCCCCGGTGAATCCTCTTCCACTTCCGAAAAGAGTGCTGATGATCGAAAATGGTTTTTCGTGAAATAGCTATACACTCAACCTTCGCTGTAAATAGTTGTTGAATTTTTTTCCACTTACCCCAACAATTAAAAATTGAATTAAAAATAAAAATTTCGTGCTAAGCACTAAAAACTCTTTCAAGTAAAAATTCTAAAGTTGTCTATGTAACAAGTTTTCCTGTAAAATATAAATATTATTTAAAAAACGTTTCTATAATAATTTTTTTTTAATGCAGAATCTTAAGTTAACTATTAAGCTAACATAATAATTTACAATAATCACTTAACATACATCAACAATCGCACACCGCATTAAAACGCGTTTCATCTGTTTTCTCCAATTTTGTATTTTGTTAGATAGACCAGTTTAGTTCTACGCTAGCCATTTGAAAGTTAAGTTAATTGAATTTTGTACGAAATTTGTCCGAAAAAAATATATTTGTTTTGATTTCGTATACAGAGTTGCGATTGGTACTGTAAAGAAGTTTAGGATACTTTCGGAATAATTCGGGTCTTTCGGCGTATATCGGAGTTTCCGAAATAAACATTATCGGGGAAATTGTTGGCGAATTCTTTTAGTACATATAAAAGCACTAACAGTACCCTAAAGATATTTCGAGTACTTCGGAATTTTTTTTTTAATATTTCGGAGTGTTTTGAAATTTCTTTATATAACATAATCATTATCTAGAGTACTCTTGATCGATTTTTTCGTACATATGTATGTATGTATAATGATGGCAGCAGTTTTGTGAAGATGTTTTAGTAACCATCGGAGTAATTAGGAGCAGTTTTACTAGGTGTTTCGGAGTTATTTTATATAACATAATATAAGGCTTTGCTGAACTTGGCCAAAATCATTTAAATGGTTAAGCGCCAAGAAATATTTGAGGTAATTGTAAAACTCATCCACCAAATTTTGCTGTACTTTCAAGCTGTTTGGGAATCTTTCGGAGTAGTTCGGAGTTTTTCGGAGTAAAATCATACAATGACAGCGCATTCATCCACTACTTGCGTATATTCTTGTATGTATGTATATTAGGGTGATCCAAAATTGTATGAAGAAAAAAAATTCCTCCCGAAATCCACAGAACAACCCGCATTTCATGCGACTGTACTACAGAAATCTATACCGAAAATTTTGCATTCATATACTAAAGTTTAGAGCTCGTGTAAATGCCTCCAAATTTCTTTTGGTTTCACTTCAGTGATGATACATAATTTTTTGAAAAGTGCTTAATTAACAAGAAAGATGTTTTATCGTTAAGAAAGGGCCCACATATTGTTTTAGCAGTAATAGCATAAAAATAGCCTTGATTCACAATGATTTTTCAGTTTTAATTTTTGTACCACCTTAAAGTATATACATAATACATACATGCATTTATAAAAAAACATAATATTTAAGCGAAGTGTAAAATAAATCCACCATTCGAGGTTGATATTTGTCACTGATGTTGGCCATGCGTTTAGTTCTTTTTTCTTTTTTTCTTGTGCTTCTTCTTTTTTGTTATTGCTTCTGCTGCTCAAGTGCGTTTTTTCAACTCGCACTCGCAAACGAGTTAATGATGAATTAGGGGCACAGCATGTATTGGATGGATGATGGTTATTGGTTATTGTTGTTGTTGGTAATCAGTATGCAACAACAACAGTGAATGATGACCAAAGCTTTATACAAATGAAATGTCAAACTTAAAGAGCACAGCATCTAATCATGACTATTCAGCAGTTTATATTTATATTTTAAGCATAGACACACAACACAGACACGCGAACAAATGATAAGTGAAATATACATACATATATAATTGCGTATTTGATTACGTATGTGCGAAATGCGCAGCAGAAGAAGCCTTAGAAACTGGTTAATAATTATGAAATATTAACCAAAAAAAAGCAAATACAAGCAAAAAAAAAAAAAAAAAACAATCAAAACAAGTAGCAATAAATTAACGCAAATAAGGTAAATTATAAGAAAAAATATATTGATGCCGCCACTTTGCCGATGTCCATTTGTAGTTTGATACCTGATTTTGTGTGTTTTATCGTAATTTAGATAAGCACTTTTTTTTTTAACATTTTTGAGTTTTTTGAATTCCCATTTCATAAGTCTTTTTCTCTTGCTGTTAAGGTCATCTAGGTCAAGGATGACTGAGCGCTATTTGTTTTGTGCTTGTTGGGCTTAGTAATTTCATCTCTTTTTATACTCAGCTGTACTAGTACACAGAGTATTATAATTTTGATTTCATAACGGTGGATTGTAACATAATGAAATAATCGAGATAGATATGGACTTATGTATATCAAAATGATCAGGGTGAAAAGAGAAATCGATTGAGCCATGTCCGTCCGTCCGTCCGTCCGTCCGTCCGTCCGTCCGTCCGTCCGTACGCACGATAACTCGCGTAAAAATTGAGATATTTTGATGAAATTTGAAATGCAAGTTGGTATCGAGACTGGGACGGTTGGTATTGAAAATGGGCGAAATCGGACCATGACCACGCCCACTTCCCCTATATAGTAAAAATCGGAAATTTTGTATCTCAGCCACTAATATAGCTAGAGTGCTAAAATTTTACCCACGTATTGAGCTCAGGCCCTTATGAAGAAATTTGATGAAGTTTTGGAAAATGGGCGGTGCCACGCCCACTTATTAAGGGTCAAACATTGAAAGTTTTATATGTCATAACTCAGAAACCGTTGAAGATATATCGATGAAATTTGGTACGCGTAATTTGCTTACTTAGACAAATGTTTTGGCGAAAAATTATAAAAATCGGTTGACGGCCACGCCCACTTTTATATATGGGAACTATAAAGGGGCCTAATAAAAACATTTTAAGCGATATCTCTGTCAAATATAAAGATCTATCACTGAAATTTTGTGGCACGAGTCCACCTACGGACGTAAAACAAAACATATAAAAATTTTGGAAAATGGGCGGTGCCACGCCCACTTATTAAGGGGCAAATATTGAAAGTTTTATAAGCCATAACTCAGAAACCGTTAAAGATATGTCGATGAAATTTGGTACGCGTGATATATTTACTTAACCAAATGTGTGGACGAAAAATTACCAAAATCGGTTGACGACCACGCCCACTTTTATATATGGGTATTATAAAGTGACCTAATAAAATCATTTTTAGCGATATCTCTGTGAAATATAAAGATAATTCATTGAAATTTTGTGACATGAGTTCTACAATAGACTGGAAACACAAAAAAAAAAAATTTTATAAAATGGGCGTGGCACCGCCTCTTTTTATACAAAGAAATCTATGAGCCTATTACTCGACAAATAACTGAGATATTATGACGAAACTTAGTTTATACACTTTTATAACTTGTGTTAATAGACACGCAAAAATTTATTGAAATCGGTTTATGACCACGCCTACTTTTTAACAAAGATATTTCTGGAACACCCTTTTGGAATTTGTAACGTGAAGTCTTTGTAACTAAAAGTCATAGAGGGATGCAATTTTGCACTAACAATAATATTTATATGCTTATTTGGATGATTGATACAAATTTTGAAAATGGGCGTGGCTGCGCCCTGTTTATGCAGCACTCGTTTCATATAAAATACACCCTATATCGAACAAACGCAAACAAACAATGAAAGCATACAGCTGAGTATCTAATGTTCGATTCCACTCGAACTTAGGCTTCCTTACTTGTTATAAAATCCGCTTGCAGATATATCACTCTACTCTAATTGGTAAAATTATGTTTAAGTAGTATAACTACTACTTAATTGGTTGTTGACAGCAAGTTGAATTTACATTTATGCTACATGTATATTTTGTGTATGTATGTATACAAATGTGTGCTCATAAATATTTGATTGCATGATGTTTGTTGCATTTTAACTTCGGTCTGTTTATGATTTGGCAAAACGACAATCTGTCATCGTGTTATGGTTATTGCATAACATTTATGCAAATATGTATGTGAACATGTTTTAATATTGTATAAAATTTGTTTCTAAAGAAATAAAATATAATTAGGTGAAGTAAGCAAAAAGCGGCCTTAAAATTAAATATTTATAAACTGCTGACATCTTTTTACGCAATTTTATTTGCATCATCTATGCGAGTGTAAGCAAAATAGCGTTTAAATATTTATATAACACACTAACATGCCCAGAACAGTGGCGATAGAGATGCTTATTGAAGTAATTCTGCTACAAATATTTAATCTTTGGACAAAATGTGCTAAAGAAGGGAATTGAAAACGACAGCAAGTCATATCTTCCCAAAAAAATATGAAATATTTTCCATTTCATTTTCCTACGAATGATGTGATACCTATATTTTCTGACTGACTCAAAGACACCAGTGCGTTGTTGAAACCTAACCCTTAGCTGCCCACATTATTCGAGTATCTCTTAGACGGAGGTATTTGCCAATACTTAGGCTATTTGTAGCGAAGCCTGCGAAAAGACTACTTCGTTGGTGAGATCACTTTGTCTTGGAATGCACAGAAAACCTTATTAACTCCAAAAATACTATACTCCTTGTTTAGGTTCTTATGCAGAGTGCAGTGAAAGTAAGTTAAATAGCAGGCAGCCTAACTAGAAGAGCAACGGCTAATAACCGGTGCAGTGAAATAACGCCCGTGGAATTAACGCCCGCGGGCGTTTTTTCGTTTCATGAAAAAGAAATAATTCCCGCGGGCGTTATTTCGTTTGATCCACGGGCTTTATTTCTCTTTCGAAAGGGCAATTAAGCCCGCAGACGGGCTTTTTTAAATATGGTGTATTAGGGAAAAAATCGACGCAGGCGAAAAATTGGAATAAAAAATCGCGCGATTTTTAATTCCAATTTTTGGTTTTTTTTTTTAAATATGGTGTATTATTATTGGAAAAAGCGCCGCAGGCGAAAAATTGGAATAAAAAATCGCGTGATTTTTAATTCCAATTTTTCGATTCTTTATATTTTTTTTAAATCCCCTTCTAAATATTCAAATACTCAATCAAAATAAACAAAGCTTCAGTAAATTTCTATAATCATTTATTAGTAACAATTTTCAAGGTCTGTAAGTAAGTAAATATTTAAATACTCAATCAAAATAAATAAAACTTCATTACATACATATTGGCACTTTCAGACCACAATCTAAACAAATACTCTTATAGAGTTTTCAACAATTTGACGACAAACCGGGCACAAAATATTTATATTGCCATTTACAATTGCAACCTTACTGTGCTCTCCAAAGCAATCCGCACACAATTTAAGGTGATTGCATGGGCTTAAGAGAACATCGCGTGGCTTGATAAAACAAATAACACACAACAACATACTATACTATGCTAAGAGTCCTCTGTAAGCGAGACTCTGGGCTGAAGATAATTCATTTGAATGCTCAGAGTTTATTTAGAAAGTTAGACGAATTCCGATATATCTTTGAAGGTTCAGCTGTTGACGTTTTATGCATATCAGAAACGTGGTTCTCGGCACATCTAAGTAATGACTTGGTAAGAGTAAACGGTTATCAACTTTTCAGGGCTGATAGAGGTGGTCATGGTGGTGGTGTTGCGATTTATGTTAGAACTGGTTTGTGTTGTAAGTTAGTTTGTACGTCTAGTAGCAATGATTCTGTTGAATATATGTTTGTGGATATCATGTCGAGAAATTGTAAGTTGCTTATTGGCTGCGTATATAGGCCGAATCGTAATATCAGTTTTACTGATTTCACGGACTCTGTTCAGCCGTTACTTTTGAATTACAAAAATATCATTATCTCAGGAGATTTTAATTGCAATATTCTTAAAGACACCAGCATCAAATTGAATATGGAATCCCTAGGCCTTTATCCTACTAACACCTCTATGCCTACGCATTTTACTCATACCAGCAGTACTCTTTTGGATATATTTTTTGTGAGTAACCTAAAAGACTTAGTCCACTACAGTCAGCTGGACGCCCCTGGTTTCTCTAAACATGACCTGATATTCTTGACTTATAACTTCGGAATATCTGACGCTCCTAGTCGTGTTTCATATCGGAATTTTAAAAATATAGATTATAATAAACTTTCAGTGGCTGTCGATTCAGTCCAATGGAACCAAATTAGGAGCATGACATCAATCGAAGAGCAGACCTGCTTCATGCAGAATCACATTAACAGCCTTTTCGATAAATTTGTTCCACTAAAGTACAAAGCTGCAAAACCCTTAAGTAAACCCTGGTTTGATGCAAATATTCAAAACTTAATAACTTTGCGTAATCAAGCTTATTTGCGATGGAAACGTTATAGAACTTTGGAATTGCATAGGAAATTTAAAAACACACGATCTGAAGTCAACAAAGCCATTAAATTAGCCAAAACAAAGTTCTATAGGGAGAAATTTAGCACAGCGCTTTCCACAAAACAAACATGGAACCGAATAAGGGATATTGGTATTGGGAAATCCAAGCAAACTGCAACTCTCATAAGTGATATCGACGATTTAAATAAGAAATTTGTGCAAACATCTAGTCATAACACTAATATATGTCTCCAGTATTACAGTGACCGTTTAAATGTTAGTGACAGTTCTTTTGGATTTGTATGTGTAGATGACTGTGACGTATTACAAGCGATTCTGTCTATTAAATCAAGTGCGGTGGGATTTGATGGCGTTAACTCATGCTTCCTTAAAATAATTCTACCGAAGATTCTACCGCACCTGACCTATCTAATAAACACCGTCCTAACAACCTGCGTTTTCCCAAGCAATTGGAAAGTTGCCAAGGTAATTCCAGTTCATAAGGCTGGTAATGACTATCGGCCAATAGCCATTCTTCCTTTCTTATCTAAAGTGGTCGAACGTATACTTTGCAATCAAATAAGTACGTATGTGCATGATAATGGTATCCTTACTGGCCGCCAGTCTGGGTTTAGGCCAAAGCGAAGCTGTACCACGGCGCTTTTAGATGTAACTGAACACATTAGGTCACAAATTGATAAAAATTATATAGGCTTTTTAACTCTGCTTGACTATTCTAAGGCCTTCGATACAGTTGACCACAACCTACTATGTTGTAAGCTGAGTAATCTGTTCAATTTCTCGAGTCAAGCAACTAATCTTGTAAGGTCTTATCTCACGAACAGATCCCAGGCTGTTTGCGTTGGAGAAAGAACGTCCTGTCTACTGCCTGTAGTTAATGGTGTACCTCAAGGCTCAATCCTGGGCCCTATGCTGTTTGTGATGTATATTAATGACTTACCGAACGTATTGAATAAATGTAATGTTCATGTCTATGCCGATGATGTCCAACTATATGTGTGTTGTCCGATTGATAGTATTAGTAGCTGTATTAGTGATATAAATTCTGATCTAGCATGTGTGTCGAAATGGGCAACTCTTAATGGTCTATGTCTTAACCCTGACAAAACTAAATGTATCGTAATCTCTAGAAAATCTCTTGACGTAAGTAAATTTGCCGAGGTTAAGTTGAACTCATCTGTGATAAAATACGTGGACACGGCCAAAAACCTTGGTGTCATTTTTAACAACACCTTGACATGGAAACAACATATCTTTCATAACGTAGGAAAAGTGTATGGTATGCTTCGTACACTCTGGTCAACACAATACTTTACTCCTTTAAACATTAGATTACTCTTAGCTAAAGCGTACTTGATACCTACGCTACTATATGGATGTGAAATTTATTGTAATTGTGACTCTGTCTCCAGGAAGAAGTTAAATGTTGTATATAACAACATTGCCAGGTATGTGTATGGGCTAAAGAGACTTGACCACGTATCTGGCCCTGCTAAAAATATTTTAAATATCTCGTTTGATAATCTTTTAAAAGTCAGAACACTAATGACCCTGCATAAAATTATACATACGAGAGAACCTCAATACCTTCATGACAGACTTCAGTTCCTCCAATCTCCAAGGTCTCCTCTTCTAGTTCATACAAAATATCGTAGTCTCATGTCTGAACGTCAATTTTTCATTAATTCTGTACGTCTCTGGAACTCTCTTCCCGCAAACTTGAGACTTTTAAAGAATGCACTGCCTTTCAAAAATGAGTTAACAAATTACTATAACAGCGAATATACATAATTAGCCTATTGTCCCTTTTTCTTTTACTCTTTATCTTCCCTCTATTTCTCCTACTTTGTAGCGTTAATTTAAGCATACTCTGTTCATATAAATATATTTATACATAACTTTATATCTTATGTTTTATATTTATTATATTAATACATAGGTATCTATACGTAGTAGTTTATATTTTTCATTTTTATTTTGTTTTACATTTTATATTTTGTTTAGTGTTTTTATATGACTAGCACTTTAAGATAATTTTTGTTAAAATTGTTGTGTTAGGATTTCTAATAAACATAAATACAAAATACAAAATACAAATACATACATGCTTAGACTCTCCCAAAATTGTCTGCCGTTTCTTCATAGTCAGAACAATCCATTTCGGATACATTAATGTCTTCTGTGTCACATGTCTTATTTTCGGGATTACTTATTTGATTCGCCTGCGGCGCTTTTTCCAATAATAATACACTATATTTAAAAAAAAAAAACGAAAAATTGGAATTAAAAATCGCGCGATTCTTTATTCCAATTTTTCGCCTGCGGCGCTTTTTCCTATTATTCCTATTCCTATTTCCTATTCTTTATATATAAGTATGTGGTAGGTGAAGAGTACAGGCTGGGGGAGTAGAAATTCACTCCCTGTCCATCAGTGCGTCAAGAAAAATTAATATTGCGAAATTACAACAAAAAATAGCTTCAAAGCTGTTATGAATCTCACAAAAAGTAAAATTTTAATCATAAGCAGGTTCTGTACACTCAAAAGCCACATACACAAGCTTGGCATTAATTCTATTTCGAATCTCTAGAAAGGTAGTTGAGTTCGTAGACTACACAATGGATACGGGACACATTTAAGAAACATAGAAACATAAAATATGTTTTTACTAAGTTGCCTTTGGTGTTCAATAATAAACTCTATTATTAATCTTATTATAGAAATGTTTTTGAGCAAATATTCTAGTTGTTTTTCAGATTTTTAAGTATCAAAATTTTTAGCATTCGAAATTATTCCCAAACACACGTGCCTTGAACTTATGGTATGTATATTTTTGTGTTAGAAAAAGAAACAAGTATGTAAGTAAGAATGTGCGCGTATAATGCTAAATATTCGTATTTAATTTATCATATTTATCTGCTTACATATGTATGTATATGTGCGTAATTATGCAAAAATGCATACATGCTTACACATATATGAGTTCTTAATTCTTTATTAGCATTTACGTAAACCAAAGTTGTCCGCTCTGGCTGCAGCGATTTGCTTAGTTACGAATAAATAAAAAGACTTAAAAAAAAACCAGGGACCGTAATCTTTATGAGTTGTATAATAAAAATCACCATTTAATCATTATATGTTGATTTTTTTTATAGTTCATCAAAAATAATCATTATATTTTGAGTTTTATTTTTTTTTTGATCAGAAGTAACATTTATTCCTTGAGCGATATTTAATCGTTGAGAAATAATCATTATTGTGTGAGTTTTCTTTTTTTGGATCAAAAATATCACTCATTCACGAAGTTATATCGATGGGAATTTTTTAGTAATTATGTTCCAGAGCACTTCAGAGACGATTTGAGTTTTTCGACCTAAGCAAAAAAAAATAAAAGTCAAAAAGTTATTTTTATTTCTGAGCGATAAATATATCTCTCAAGGAATAATATTTTTGATCAAAAAAATAAAACTCAAAAAATAATGATTATTTTTTATTTTTATGGATATCGCTTAAAATTTTTCGATCACAGTTTATTCGGATGGTGCTCTTTCAGACATGCACACACACAAACTCTTCTACGATGTTTGCAAGTATTTGATTTTTTTCACTGAAAATATAACGAATAATGACTATTATGGGTCCCTGAAAACAACACATTTCCAGTTCGCCAGCATTTTGTTTTTTTTTTGTGCTTAGAATGAAAACGTGTTTGCTAGCAATAAAATACATATGTAAATACAAGTATCAATGTTTATAAATAAAATTTGTTCTGTGCATACATTTGTATGTATTAAGCTTAAATGTTCGATACTTACATTTCAACGCTTAAATGTATGTATGTATGAATCTCAAGAAGATGCCTAATAATTATAAGCTTTTAGTTAATACAAGTAATTTGTATGCAAATTTGATTAGAAATTAGGCGTTGCCGAAATCAGCCGGATTCAGAATTAAATTTATTGCTTAAAAACTCGATATTCATGAGCCACAAAATTCGTTATTTTATTTGAATATGCCTGCTTGTGGCTTGTGAAGGCTTTTTTTGACCCAAAAGACATGTGTGCTCGTTTGCAAATCGAATTATGCACACATCTTAAGCATAGAGGCTCCATATTTAAAACATAGCTGGGGAACTTCGATTAGAATTAGAAATCATTACGATTAGAAAAATTAAGTAATCTAATCATTAGATTTTTTTTGATTCTTTATATTTTGATTACTAATTGATTAGATTAGAGCTAATCAAAAATCTAATGGCGATTAGCGACGATTAGCAAATCTAATCAAAACTAATCAAAACTAATAAAAATAAAAATCAATTGGATTTCTCGATTAGTTTTGATTAAATTTGATTAGATCAACTGTTTGCAATATTTTTTTTTGTCATTTAATTCATAAAGTATAATATATAATACAATGGCGCTATTATAACTCTGACGAGTTTTATGGCCGAGCTTCTCTCCCAATTCGAGGTGTGCTACTTTTTGTTTTTCTTACTAATTGGGTGGACCTACAGTTTTATGCCGGCTCCGAACGGCGAATGAATTTTTTTTAGAAGCTTTTTCATGGCAGAAATACACTCGGAGGGTATGCCGCCCACTGCCGAGAGGTGACCGCTGCTCTTAAAAAGCCCTCAGGAGCCAATGTAAAATATGGTTTAAACCGTTCTCTCAATTGATGTTCTAATTGTACTGCTGTTGAGCTAACATTGCTCAAAACTTCGGGTTTTCTGGATAATTTTGGCGGTTTATTACTCAAAGAAAATAACGCAGGATTAATACAACCATATTTCACATTGGCTTCACCTTGGAGAAAGTCCAAAGTTTGGGCAATAGGCTCCATTAGCAGCTTGTACGACTCCAAATATTGAAAATCACTTGATGTAAAAGGAGACAGATTCAGCTCATCGGAAAGCTTATTCAATTTCTCTTTGTACTGTAGTAACTTCACGATTGCAAATATTTCAAAATAGTTGATCTAATCAAATCTAATCAAAACTAGTCGAGAAATCTAATCGATTTTATTTTTGATTAGTTTTGATTAGATATGCCAATCGTCACTAATCGTGATTAGATTTTTGATTAGTTCTAATCTAATCAAAAAGTAGTCGATTAGAATAACCATCTAATCCTAATTAATCAATTAGGATTAAAAAAAAAGTTTCTAATCCGATTAGTAATCATTAGGATTACTAATCATTATTCCCCAGCTATGATTTAAAATATGTTTAAGCTGGAATTATATTCTCATGCTAATCAATGCTATTAATACAATTTCTGTTTGCGTAAGCAACATTTTATCACAACTTAAGTGTTATTACTTATTTTCGCACAACAGTTTGCTTCTTGATTTCGATACACATTGTCTAGCAAAACCAAAGAGAACGAACAAACTTTGCAACATTTTCATTGTGTCATCAACGAGTTTGGTAGTCAATAAAATGCGTATTATAATTTTCTTAGCTATTTGTGTGCTAGTATGAGCTCTTCTATTAAAGCTACAAATGTATATTAATTTCAATTTTGATTTATTATATTATGTAGAGATCTGTCGATGGAAACTGAATGCAAATATATACAAAAAAAATAGCTTTTCTATGATGCAATCAACAAGTTGTTTAATCACTATAGGAAGTATCCTCTATTATGAATTCTACAAGAGTGCTAATTATATGTAGCTCAAATATTATTTATGAAACTAGTTCTGAAATATATGCAGCCTTATGTATCAACCGAAGCGATTAAAGAAAGCGCACAGTTCCGACAATTAAAAAAATGCTAATAAGTACTTAGCCTTCCAGGTTTTAGCAAAATGATCATACCGAAGCGATACATATTTGGATAGGATTGAGATTAGTTTATAAAAAACTGCGGTATTCTACCATGAAATGGGTGGTTTCATAATAGTCACAATTCTATATATTTTGTCTAAGCAAACTTTACAGCTTAGATTAGTCTAGATTTGTTGCAATGAAATTTTCTATAGTGTTTGAGAATATTCTTTGTTTACAACAATATACCCAACTTAGATTTATGGTATCAATATATGCACATATTGGCCATCTTAGTAAGTTTAGGAGTCTTTCGTATACATTAGCAGTAATTCGAGTTATTTGTAATGTCTTTGAGTTTCTTAAAATATCATCACATATAGTAAATATGAACTTATGCCAGTCAAACTGAAAGATTCGGAGTGTTTCGGAATCATTCGGAGTCTTTCGGAATAATTCGGAGTCTTTCGGAGTAATTCGGAGTATTGTAGAATATTTCGGAACTTAAATAACATCAAGTAAGCCGAACTTGAATTCTTTCGAATTTCTGGAAGAGTTCATAGGTCTCATTAATCAATGGAAGCCATTATAATGCAATCTTTTATTATCTTCTACAATATTTAGCACGGAAAAAAATCCAAATCGATATGATAGATGCGATTGGGTGTTTTGCTTAAATGCAACTCGCATTTTGAAGCATCTTTTAACATTATCGCTAACGAAAAAAACAATAAATCCTCATTCACTTACCGCATTCCATCGAAGCCATCATCGGAACCATTTATTGTTAACACTGGTGCACGTGCATATGCCTTCGCTACGCGCCTATTTCGCTCGAACACAATCACTTTTGCCCAAATCTCATCATCGATTTGTGTCCATTTATCTAGTACTTCTTGTATGTGTTCCTGCAAAATAGAAGGGATAAGAATTTAGCATAGACGTTAATGGGAGAGGAATTGAGTTGAAGAGATGATAAAAAGTGAAATTGAAACCTTAAAGATTAATGTGTGTATCACCAACGCCGTCGGCGGCACCGAAATGCCGAAAGCCACGGCGCCGAACTCATCGAAAATGACATCAGCAACCCCGACGATTCGAAGTTCAGTGTAGCCAAATATGTGAACTGTGTTCGAATCAGTGTTGCCAAGTACTGATGCGAAATTCAAGACAGGTAGGCGCAGCGGCGAATTTAGAAACTACTTTTTTATTTAGAAAGGTACAGTGTAATGTCAAAAGCAAAGCAAATTCACACTATGGCCAACAGGAATGGGCGAGTCCCTAGCGAATACAGATTTTAACCAAGGCGAAACATTATTTTGACATTAAACTATACCAATTACAATATTAAAGTTCTGAATTCACGTATGCGCCTACTTTTCTAAATCTGGCTGGCGGAATTGAGCGGGATTTTCTGACGTTTCTTATCTTTTTGATAAAAGCAAATACATCGTTAGTTTATTTTACTAAAAACTATTTATATATATATAATTTATATATATATAAAATAATGGATTCTATTACGATAGCAGCTATATTAGTGGAGGAAGAAGAGCAAAGGAATCTGATAAACGAGAGAAAGGTTTTAAGGGATCATAGCAATTCTTTTACATTAAGTAAACAAGCGTAAATTTAATTAGAGGCTGAAAATAAAAAAAATAGTCTTAATTTTGCGTGAAAGAAACCTTTACCTTGTCCTTTTTTCTGTTTTTCATAGAATTATTTTGAACTACGTAAAAGCAAATTGTATACAAAAACAGGGGCAAATTTCAATAACAATATACCCGGCACCGGAATTTTCGTTTGTTTTTTTTGGCGATAGATCACTAAAATGCAAACGAAATCTTGCGGAAACTTATAATTCATTAATAACACAGTATTTTTGCGTAGAGCACCCTTATACACTGCGTCGCGCTTTGAAAAGTAACCCTAAGCAGACAGAACTCCCTTTCTGGAGTTAGATCTGGAGACATTTACAGTAATTTTGCGTAGTCGGGAGTGTTATAACTAGTAAAATTATCATTCGCAGAAATTTTCCTGAAGGATTCATTGAAACATTCTTAGTGGTTTGAAAATAAATATGGCGGGCGCGTTATACTGAAGCCGACCTTCCACCACCTGCAATATTTATTTGAATGCGTCTTTATTGAGACGAAAGTTTTTACTGAAATGGTAAATTGTTGGTAATACACATTCATAATTTGTTAGTCGCTTTTTTATAGTAGTCAAACAATAGTTATCAACTTCAGAAAATGCATTATTATTCTTTGGTGAAAATATATTTTAATTTCCAAAACCTACATACACACGTATTCAAATCACTGTTATTATCATTATTTCACAATTTTTTCTCTGAAGTTTTTCTTTGCATATAACAGCAATTCAATCTCGGTGGAAAATGCAATGGACCCACGCCATGTTTGTGGCTTCTCGCGACCGGTTGATTAATATATTTACATATATTCACACTTATTAACACTTATTCCAACTTCATACATGCATTTACACAATTTACTTAAACTTTTATTGTAATTTTTTGATATTTTGTTAATATCGCCGCAACCAAATACTTGCGGCAAATTTCGGCACGAAAAACTGTCAAAATGTTCGTTCATTCGGTGTTCATAATGCCGAATTACCGAACTTCGAAAGATTCGGCGTGCCGTCGGTTGTCATAATGTCGATTTGCCGAAAATGTCATTTCGGTACCGCCGACGGTGTTGGTGATAGTGGCATAAAACTTGTTTTACTAATTTTTATTGGCACGGACATCATCGAAATTATCATTATGAGTTAAAAATGATAAAAAATAAAACAATTTTTTTTTGCCTTTTTTTAGAACAAAAAGTTGAAATAAACTTGTTTTCGAACTTCTAAATGAGAAAAAAAGACTTTCATTTTCATTATCGCATGTCAAACTCTCTTAGGATTTGCACATCCAATATCTAATTATTTTTTTTTGTTGCTTTTGCGTTTGCAGTGAACGGGCTTCTTCGTTTTTTTTTTTACTTTTACTATCAACGAAAATTATATACGTACATATACGCAAAACAAAAACTGTAAAAGCTGCAACAAAGAGATTGTACCGCATCGCCTGCAGCCTTTGAAAATGAGATCAAATACCTTTGCATGCCGAATGCACTAACTTGCAGTTATACGTACACACATACTTTAATTTTTGCATTGCATGCTGCTGCTCTACGTGCTCTGTTTTATTACATATTATCTTTACTGTTATGCTGCTATAATTTTTCGCTTGTGTTTTCGCTGCAGCCTGCGCTGACAATAGTTACCCTAATAATGGTTCGTACGTGCGGTTTAGTTCAGACACAGCGCCCGCAGCTGCTCAAATGCGTTTGCAATATATATACATATATACTTAATTGTTATTGTTGTTTTTGGTTTTCGGTTTTTGCTATCTGCATGGTTTATTGTGTGTTACTTTAGGAGTTTAGTTTGCGTACCTGTAAAATTTTCATTTTCATTTTGTTTTTTTTTTTTCGTTTTTGCACAACAGCCGTTAACGGCGCGATATCAATTACAATTTCAATGAAAAATATTGAGTGAGTAGTAAAGTAATTTGGAGTTGTTGCTAATGGACATCGAAATATATATATGGGGTCATATTAATAAAAGCCAAGTATTTGCTTTTGCTTACGATTTCAGACCTTTTACTCAAATTTTGAAATTTGGTTCAAACAAATTAATGTCAAATTTCTGAAATTTTGAGTAGAAGCATTTGCTTGGATTTTATGAATATGGCCCATTATGTGTGTGTGTGTGTGTGTGTGTGTGTGTGCATTCGACAATCACTTAAGCTTTCTCTTGTTTGCATTTGCGTCATGCTCAGCTGCACTAATTTCAATTCATTTTCACTTCTACATTTTCTTATGTCTCTTTGCTTTTATTTGTTTTCGAAACACAAATAAAATATTTTTATTATTATCAAATGCTTCTTTGTGGTTTTAAACTTTTGTGTGTAATTTATTATATTACTAATTTTCAACATTTAACATAGTATCTCTATAGCTATTTTGTTTGCATTAAATTTCGCTTGCATTGTGCCGCTTGAAACATTAGACTTAAGAAACGAACTTGATCGGTGCTAAGAGCGTTTGTATATGAATAGTAGTGTTAATAATAATACAATGGCGCTATTATAACTCTGACGAGTTTTATGGCCGAGCTTCTCTCCCAATTCGAGGTGTACTCCTTTTTGTTTTTCCTACTAATTGGGTGGACCTACAGTTTTATGCCGGCTCCGAACGGCGAATGCATTTTTTGTGAGAAGCTTTTTCATGGCAGAAATACTCTCGGAGGGTATGCCGCCCACTGCCGAAAGGTGACCGCTGCTCTTAAAAAACCCAATAATTGGATTTTTACTAATTAGAAAAATTTGTTTGGCTCGGACCGTGGTTTGAATCCGAGACCTCTGGCATAGCAGGCAAGCACTCTACCCACTGCACCACAGCGACCACAAATAGTAGTGTTATCAGCGCATTTAAACGCTGCTGCAGTGAATTTCAAATCACAATTAAAATTAAAAGAAAAAAATTGGTTTTTATAAAGAAGATTTCGTTTTCGTTAAGCGCACCCAGCCAAAGAAAAAACAAATGAAAAATGAAAGATTAAAATAAAAAAAACTCATTAAAAATCACGACTTTTATGATTTACGCTGGTGATGACTTGTCTAACATTTTTGCACTTAATGCCGCAACCTATGTCAGTCAATGCAGTTCTATTGTTTTTTTTTTTTTAAGTTTCAAAAGGTACCTACGTGCCAAAGGCAGAAGGAGAAGAAGAAGAAGCTGCAATGTTTTTAAGGTGCAGTCGGCTCGCACTTTGTATTAGAGCGCGCGCCCAAAAAAATGTTATAAGTGGATTTTTATATTAAATATTTTACATTTATTGCATTTTTATTCTGTTTTATTTTTTTTTTATATAATTTTGTAAAAAAAATGTCAAATTTTTTTGCGAAATAATGAGCGGAATTAGAAATACATACATATATACATGCTATACAAATTCCGGTTTTTTGCTTTGTGTTATAAATATTATTTCAGATCCGTTTCGATTACTTGCAGTGTTGCTTTTAGAACGATCATCATCATCATCATCATAATCATAATCGTCATCAAGGTACCTCATAGGTACCAAGAAGAGGGATCTTTACACATCAACAACTTCATGTTAATCATACGCTTAGGTGATCCGAATATGTACATTAAGTTGGGTCGATTTGTAGTGACGCAAAAAAATTAACAGAAGCACGTCGCGATTATTTGGGTAATTTCAAACATTTTTGCACAAAAAAAACCATATGTCCAAAATTAATTTCAACCCAACGGTTTCTACTATCTACACCATTCCCAGCTGTACCTATTACAGAAAATTTAAGAAAGTATTTAAAAAATTTTGAAAGTGAAAACCATATGGAACATTTCTTCTTCTTTTGAATTTTCTGAAATACAGCTGGAAATCGTGTAGGTTTTCTTTTAAAGTGGCACGCCTGTTAAAGCGGTTGCATTCAAAACTAACCAAAAAATGTAACTGGGTGTTTTTGGGGCCGAGGAATACATTTTTGGCATTAATTTTTCCTCCTTTTTAAAGCCGAAATTTTTCGTACTGTTTTTTTTTTTTTTTTTTTTTTGGATAGTAAAAACCGCTGGATCGAAATGCATTTTAGATCTATGGTTTCTTGGACAAAAGTGATTGAAATGACACAAATAACCATAATCGTGACGTGCCTTTGATGCAATATAATTTGACCCACCCTAATGCACATACATAAAAACGTAAACACTTGATTCAACATATCAATTATTTTGGTTTTATTCTACTTGTTGTGGTAATACTGAAACATTGCCGATTATGCATAAAAAATGCGCGCTTTCTCAAGAGACTCAACTCAAACTTAATCTCGTGAAATAACCAAATAATTTAAATTTTTTATTTTTTCTGTGAGATAAACCAAATGTGTTTGATTTTGGGACATTCCATCGTGACTCCTGGGACATTTGACTCCAGAGCTTAGTCAACTTTGAATTATAAAACTGACATCGGGACTTAAATTGCTATGAAATGTATTTATCGACATCGATAAATATCCAATACAACAAATGCATTAAAAGGATTAGCTAAATAATAACAAATAGCTTTGTAACTACTCAGTAAATGAGTGTGACTCCTGGGAGACGGAAAAATCCTTTTGTTTCACCTTTATGAGCACGAATACGAATTTTAGTTCAACTATTCAACTTTCACCTACAATTTGTATATGGTCAAAAAAACACACTGCATAGTACCATATTCTATAAAAATATTTTATATATTCAAATTCAATTAACTATTTTCAAATATTTAAACTTGTGACTCCTGGGACAAGTGCGAAATATGTAATATACTAGATTATTGAAATCAGTTTTATTATTGTTTTAGCCCTTTTTGACCAAGTTATTCATAAATTTCTCCCAGCAGAATTGAAACCAAGCCAATTAAATAAAAAAAAAATAAAGTGAATGCAAAATAATATTTATATTTACTTCAAGGTTCTGATTAAATATTTATTTAAAACAAGTCTAATTCAATATTTCTCGAAACAATTATTTAAAACTCGCTGTTTCATTTTCCTCTGTGCGGCATTCATCTGAATAATACATTAGAGTTCAGACTCGTGTGACTCCTGGGACACATTTAGAAATAGTCTAGAAACCACAGTATGACCCTATTAACTTAAAAATGTATTTAGACGGTGAACAGCCTCTTAATCCTTACTTCCATAAATATCTGGTTTCGTAGGGTCATACCTGAAGTTACCAGACCAATTCTTATGCCTTTTCGTGTGACTCCTGGGACACCCCATATGAATCAATTTTATGAAGATATACACAAAAATCACATACCTTTTTTTAATTTTTTGTTATGCAATTATTTAAATGTTTCCTCGCTTTACTTGACTGACTTGCAAATTTTTTTTACAAACGAAAATATAGCTAATATAGCAATGCAAACATGACCAAACTTTTTCCGCAAAATAGTTAGGTGTGAAGTCAAAGTTCTATGAAAAAAATTTTGCGTTTTTACATATTTTTCTATTTTTCTTTTACCAGATTAGGAAAATATACACATTTAGTTACAGGTAACTGAATAAATAAGAATGATTAGTAGCATTTTAAATTTTATGTCGTTTTCCTCTTTTGACTGGAATGTCCCTTTTAGCAATTTTAATAATTTCTATGCATATCAAATCGACATTTTACGACAACACTGAGTATGAGCTAAAGCTCGATTTTTATGCATTGGGCCCCTTGTCCTCATCAATGGCATTCATGCATACGTTAGCGTTAGAAAAAAGTGCTATATCCACCATTTTATTGCAAATAAGTATCTTGTAACTAAAAGCAATAACTAACCACCTTGTGTTATATTCGCTTGTGGGAAAAACGAAACACGTAAAACCAAAACATTTCCAATTTCATTTCGCAATTAAAAAAAAAAAAAAAAACAGAAAAGATAAACCGTTAAATCCTATTACAGCGCAATAACTAAACCAAAAGGCAATATCGCGATCCACCAATTAAATATTATTGCACTCCACTCGTAAACATAATCATAAGCTTTATTAGAGAGTCATAGCAGCATCTTCAATCAATACAAACAAAATTTTTACTATCTTTTTTTTTAATACTAAAAGTGTTTCTCAGCATAATTTAATAGTTTTTTTTTAACGCCCCAGCACTTGTTTTATTGTATGCATTGATTGGCCTCTTTTTGTTTGCTGCAAAGCTCATCAATGCTGGTTTAAGCCATTCACATTTTTTTTCTAACTAGTAGTAATAGCTTTGATTAGATATTTGACAGATTGAGGCGGCTGAATTTTAGTACTCTTTTTTTTATCCACTTGGTGTTTTTGTTGCAATAACCCAACCAGTCTATTAGCTTGGCTTAGCAGCATTTTGTTGTTTGCTTAGCAACATATTTTCTTGTTGTTGTTTAGCTTGGAACAGAACCGAAAATCTAAATACATAAATCAACTGGCAAAACTAGTTAACCTTTTCATATAAATTGATAGCATTAGGTGCAGTTGAGAATAAATAATTCGAATTGTAATCTGTAGCTTATTATTTTTTATAATTCTTTGATACCTATGTTTTTATTTTTTTTAAGTATTTTTATTTTTATTTTTTTTTTATTTTTTTTTTATTTTTATTTTTTATTTTTTTCTCTTTTATTCTTGTTCAGAAAATGGAATTAATTTCATTTTTATTGGAGAAGAACATACATACATATATACAAGCAAGGCCATACGTATACGTTCATCTCCAGATGAACAAGTGCTATCATATTTGTGTTTGTGTAGTTCGTGTAAGCACCGTACACTATAAACTAAACAGCATTCAATTCAGCCGGATTCCAACAACAAACAACAAAAAACAACTAGCAACCGCTATCAATATTAATAGCATTAAGATAACCTAAACATTTATTGCTATGCTACGCTACTCTTGTTCAACTGGGGTTTGCTGTTGTTATTATTGCTATTGTCGTTGTTGCGATTTCTGCTACTGCCATTGTTTTTGCTGTTTTCGCTTTAACTATTTTGCTTAACTTGATATCAAAATCAAAACCACTTTTGATTTTTATGACCTGAAGATGAGCCATCCAACAAAAGCAAGCCATATACACATACACACACATTTACACAGCTAAACGCACACATGTACATATATGTAGTAAGCGACGTTAAGGTGCGGTGCTGCGCGCACTTTTAACTCTAGTCACCTTTCAAGAGCCTTCTATGGCGATAAATATGCCGTTTTTCTTGTTATAAACGACCAAGTTGTTGTTCTTGTTGCTGTTTTTTGTAGAGTAAATGTGGTGGCAGCAGCAGTCGTAGTCCCAGCCAGCAGGTTTCTGCTCGTTTTCATTTTCGTTTGGCATTTTTTTTCGCATTCGCATTAAAAGCAACAGTAAAACTTGTACTATAAAAGTCGTAGTTTTTTTTCGTTTTTCGTAAGTAGTACACACTTTGTAACTTTTATACCCAGTTGTGCTTTTGTCAACTTTTTGAAACTATTGCTAAGATTTTTAGTGTAGAGAGGGGTGCCAAAGATGTGTACTTATTGATTGTATGCTACCTACCTATATCTTATAATAGTTCGATCTGATCGGCTCACATTAATTATATATACATATGTATAAATATATTTCTTTTTATAAAAACTTTTATACAGGTATCTGAAAAACCCAGCAAACATTCTCAGAGCACTCATAATATGAAGTCAGATATGATTCCGAAATATGTGTGAAACACGAGCCTTGGAATTTTGGAGTCTGATGAATTCGAAATAAGTATGAGTAAAATATGAGCTTAAGAATTTTTTTCCTTTATAATATTTCCGTTTTTTTTAATGATAATTGTTCATTGTTCATAGATGCAGTTTCAAAAAATGGGAAGTATAAAAGCAACACCAAAATTCAATACAATGTTTAATGTCCCACTATATGATGGAATTCGATTCAATTTCAGGTTAATGTCAGGTTCGAATCCGGAGGAGAATACAAAATAGAAGGTTCCATAACCGGAAAAGAGAAGAACAAGCGGTGGTGAAGTAGCATTTGAAGATAAATTGGCCAAGGGGAGGAAAATGCACAAAAAAAAATTATTTTTTGTTTTTGCTAGTCATAGGAGGAAAAAAGAGTTATAAATACGAGTCAGTCAAATAACAGTATTTATGACTCTTATTAAGACTCATATGATGTATGAAATTAGGCTAATATCGGGCGACCACCTTAAGAACAGAAATACATATATGCACATTTCGGACAGCAAAATGAGCTCATAATGAGTGTGAACGCTCCGGTTTAGAATTCCTTTCTAACTCTTTTAAGATTGCGAATATTTGCTTGGAATGGACAGGCCTAATAAGCTCTATCGTACATATATTTTAATTGGGCTTTCTTTATATATATTACGCTAAGCGATTTTTTGTACGCACCATAACTTTTACACCGTTAGGTATTGACCTGTAGATGTGCAGGAAGGTTTAACTTTTTTAAAAAGGGTTGCCACCTGTTCAAAAATTCGTTTTTATGCTATAGTTTGTTTGATTTTTAAATTTGAGGTGCCATATGAAAGGGCTTGGCCTGAAGATTAGTAATTTATTATAATTATTACAAAAAGGGTTGCCATCTGTTAAAAAAATTATTTTTACGTTATAGTTTCTTTGATTGTTGAGTTGTCATTTGAAAGAAGTTTGTATGAAATGAAATTTATTATAATTTTTACAAAAAGGGTTTCCAGCTGTTCAAAAATTCATTTTTATGCTCCAGTTTGTTTGATTTTTAAGTTTGAGGTGTTATATGAAAGGGATTAACCTTAAAATTGGTAATTTATTATCATTTTTTGGAAAAAGGGTTGCCACCTGTCAAACAATTTAACATTCCGGTGTAGTTTGTTTGATTTTTAAATTTGAAACGTCATCTGAAAGGGCTTGCCCCGTAGATGGATAATAAAATTTAATTTTTACAAAACCGGTTGCCACTTATTTCGAAAACTTTCTTTCACTATAGGAAAGAAAGGAAAGGAAAGGAAAAGAAAAGAAAAAAATAAAAGAAAAGAAAAGCAAGGAAAAGAAGGGAAAATAAAATAAAAGAACGGAAAGGAAAGGAAATGAAATGAAAGAAAGGAAAGGAAAGGAAAGGAAAGGAAGGGAAAGGAAGGGAAAGGACAGGAAAGGAAAGGAAAGGAAAGGAAAGGAAAGGAAAGTGAAGGAAAGTAAAGGAAAGGAAAGAAAAATAAGAAAGGGGAAAGTGAAAGGAACGGAAATAGCAAAGGAAGAGGAAAGGAAAGGGGAAAAAGTAAGAGGAAAGTGTACTGATAGTAAATAGGATAAAGGGGAAGGAAACGCAAAAAGGACAGAAGAAGAGAAAATGGAAGGAAACTGGAAAGAGAAAGAATAGTCCGGAAAATGGAATTTTAGAGGTCGCTAAAGGTTTAGAATATTATAGAAAATGATTCGACATAAAATTTCACTACGTCTCCTCGGACAACCAGTAGTAGTAACTATATGTTTTATTTTATACATATTTTATTATAGAAATCTTATATAAGAAATATGGTCTTTCCAGTCAGATCGTTCCGCTCTCAATTTAATTGGTCGAATTTTCTACCACGGTGATACTAGTTGTCTCTAATTCTGGTGCTTATAAGCTTATTTCACCATTTTATACTCAAATAGGTATAAAATAGAACCACTTAAATAGGTTTAAATCCCGCAACTGGTTATTTAAACACATAATATTTATTCGCCATGTAAATTTAGATTTTTTAAAACTATATTTTTCTTTTAAGTTTTAGTTATTCTGCTGCGTCAACTGCTGCGTTCGCTGCTTTTTGGATTTTTAATGCCAACGCTTTTAGGCCCGTTTAATGCACATATCAAAAACTTGAAAAAAAACCCATCAGTTCGATTTGGTTTTTTATTTTAAGTGTTTTTTTTTTCTGCTCGAACGCTTGAACCTGTCGACCTTCTTTGCTAAAAAAAATATTTTACCATTTTTATACCTTTCCCCTTCAATTTTGTGGTGTTTAATGTATTTTGTCGGCTGTTTGGTGAGTTTTTTTAGCGTTTTATACCTATGTATGTATGTATGCATGTGTGTATGGATGTATGTATGGATGTATGTATGTATGTATGTATGCATGTATCTATGTACGATGCCCTCTCTAGCGCCTCATAACACACTTCCGTTGCTCTCAAATGTTGTGGGTACATGTTTATATGAATTTATAAATACACACCTAATTACATACAAAAAAAGAAGCATGTTAGCATTTTAAATTTTTTGTTTCTCTAGTAGCTATTTAATATTACTTGTGCATAAAATTTTGGTTTTTTCTACTTCTTATTTCTTGTATATGTATATGCATAATAGTATAAAGTATGCATACATTTATATGTATGTAGATGTATGTATGTCTGCATGTATTACCCTAAGCTTGCTGTTATGACACTCTTTTAGTTCTTTGTTTTCTGGTATTTTTTCGTGTTTTATTTTTTTTTTGCACGCCAACTTTTTCAAAATTAAGCATTTGTCGGTGCCATCAATGACGTTTAAGTGTGCTTGTATGCATGTATTATTGTTGTTTTTGTTATGTTTTATTGTTGTTATCTTGAAGCTGGGGTTTTCTATCTTTGTCTTGGTTTTTTGCATATTTTATAATAAATTGTAATAAATTCCAATTTTATGTCATTCTTATTGTAGTTTTTTATTAGTTACTTTAAGTATTGGTAATTTTCTGCAAATTTGCTTAACCTTCATATATTTCTAAAGATTCTGGTTGCAGGTTTTTAGAAATTTACACTTTTAATTACAACTTTTAATTACAAATTGTACGTATGTTTTTTTTCTTCCAAATTTCAAATGCGAGTATATGTTAAATTTTAAATATAGTATATGTTAAATTTTAAATATAAGTAATAGCTTTGGAATTAATATCTGCTTGTTTGACATTAACCCAGCGTTTGATCATCCAGATATCAAAGCTAAGTTAAATTTACCAATCCACGTTTATTTATAGTAAAGAAACATTTATCCTGGGCGGAACCAATCCCAAACTAAGTAATATGTTTATATGTGGCGCATTCCAATTGAATTACGAACAATTTGGTCTACCATTGTCTATAACAATCTGCTATTTGGAGCTGTTTACTCTGGTTAGGCCACGAAAGGGTTCTGCAATGCTGAAATTGCATTGTTTTTCCAAGCTCAACTCAATATAAATTTCTGCGACACCAACATTTAGCTTCTACTTCTTCTCAGGTGGCACTTAACCGTCTAGACGATTTTGGCTGAGTTAAATAAAGTGCACCATCAACATTTATACCAATGATAATATCGTTTTTAAACTTGTAATATGCGCTTTTAATATTTCATTACAAACACAAACACACAAACAAAAAATTTCTTCTTACTTGAACAATCCTTATAACTCGCTAACTCCTTTGCTATTTCACAAAAATGTATGCCAATTAAAAAGGGTATATATGTAAACATTATACATTTTTAAGAATATTTCTTACAAATTCATAAAATTCATAAATATCAATTTTTATAGCATTATTGTTCGCGGTTTTTTCTTTCCTATTGCCTCTTTCTGTAATTTTTACATTCAGCGCATTCTAGCACATTTTTAATCAGCGCAACTTCATTAAAATGAGTAAAACAAATGAAATTGTAAAAAAAAAAACGTACACATGCTCATTAGCATGTTTTCACCTTACATTCTTTTGCTATATAAGACACTTTTGCTGTTCGATTTTCATATAAGCGTTCTCCTCTATCTTCGACAAACCTTTACCCAATCATGCGATCATTCCGTGCAAATGGAAACTTGTTTGCGAAACTCGTTTTACAACACAAATTTATGCTTAATTCATTTTTGTACTTACTTAATTTGCGTAAAAGGTTGAGCCAAATTAAAAGTAGATAATACCGTTATATGTGAGCCATACTTAGTATACTAAATTTAGAACGCCAGCACGGCCTTTCGCTTGGAACGTGCTTGTGTGCAATTGTGTTGAATTTGCAAAGGTTTAATGCACATGTAGGTGGGTGAAGTCCTATATAGGTAATTGCATCGAATGTTCAATATTTAGCGTTCGATGAGCGACTTTTTGCCTACAAAAAATTTATATACATATTCCGATGGAGCTTAAGGAATAAAATCTATAATATGGGAATAGCAGGAGATTTCTAACACACTAGGAGCTTAAAACAAGACTCATCGAAATAGTCTCTGGACACGAAAGTAATGTAATGTAATCTAATCTGATCTAATCTAATTTAATCTAAACTAATCTAATCTTATCTAATCTAATCTAATCTAATCTAATCTAATCTAATCTAATCTAATCTAATCTAATCTAATCTAATCTAATCTAATCTAATCTAATCTAATCTAATCTAATCTAATCTAATCTAATCTAATCTAATCTAATCTAATCTAATCTAATCTAATCTAATCTTATCTAATCTCATCTAATCTAATCTAATCTAATCTAATCTAATCTAATCTAATCTAATCTAATCTAATCTAATCTAATCTAATCTAATCTAATCTAATCTAATCTAATCTAATCTAATCTAATCTAATCTAATCTAATCTAATCTAATCTAATCTAATCTAATATAATCTAATCTAATCTAATCTAATCTAATCTAATCTAATCTAATCTAATCTAATCTAATCTAATCTAATCTAATCTAATCTAATCTAATCTTATCTAATCTAATCTAATCTAATCTAATCTAATCTAATCTAATCTAATCTAATCTTATCTAATCTAATCTAATCTAATCTAATCTAATCTAATCTAATCTAATCTAATCTAATCTAATCTAATCTAATCTAATCTAATCTAATCTAATCTAATCTCATCTAGTCTAATCTAATCTAATCTAATCTAATCTAATCTAATCTAATATAATCTAATCTAATCTAATGTAATCTTTTCAGAGTTACTCAAATCATATCGAATCTAGTTTAAAATAATTTAATCCATTCTTAACTAACCTAATCAATCCTATTTGGACTAATTCATTCAAAACTAATACAATTAACCCCGTCTCCCTAATTAATTCAGAGAGATGTTTAATCCGCCTCTTTTTGATAAGATTCTAAAATTAGAAAGAAACCTTTTAATTTGGTGTAAAATGTTAATTATAAAAAGGCTAATAAAATGTCATTAAAAATATTAAATTTACATAATAACGGTATTGCGAGAATGTCAAAAAAAACAATAAAAGTTAACAGCAAAAACCTGCATTCTTTTTATTTAAATTATTTTCAAGTGGTGTGTGCTGCGGCAACAACAAAAAAAAATCAAAAATCCAAAGTTGAGTTTAATAAATTTGGTAGCCATTAATATTTAATCAATAGCAATTTATTATAATAATTTACTGGTTTTTTAATACACCAGTCGATTTTTTTTGTTTTTTTTTGTCTAAAAATGATTTTTTTGAGTTATGCCGAATGTGTGCTTGTGTGGGTGTTTGTTTGAGTTATTGTGGAAATACCTCGGGTAATGCAATTGACACCAATTGGGGAGGTGCAGCTAAGCGCTTTTGTGAAAGGAAAAAATAAAACTGAAATCTGTATATAAAAAAATACTTGTAGATATGTGCATGTATGTATGTAGGTGTTTATGGGCACGCTTGCATAAATTAATTGTGGATGATGTGCACAATTTCATTTACACAGTCAAACACGCAATCTATGCATCAACGTCATCATTGTTTTTTTGTTGCTGTTGCTGTTGTTGGGCAATTCAGCAACGTGTGATGAGCATTTGACTTTTGATTATAATGTGTCATGTGTACATACGTGGAAGGTGCATAAAAATAAATTAGTGTGGGGCACGTGCAATAAATGAAACCGCAAATGCTGTTGAACTCAACTCACAGATTTTCTCACAGTTATTATTTCATTTTTATTGAATTTGTTTTTTTAAAGCTTTTATGATTTTTTATTTTTTTCCTCCATTTTTTATTGCCTCCTGCACTTACCGCAAAACTCTTATGCCACATTGTGGCAGTTAAGCGCGCTAAAAATGTTGAAATGTTAAGTGCAGCAACCGCTGAAGATTTTTTTGTTTGTTTTTTTGTTTTTTTTTTTTTGTTTGGTGTGAAAATGCAACAAATTTTGATTATTGAAGTAGATTCAGCATTAGATGTAACCAAAAGTTGGCAAGGCGATTGCGATTTTACTATCGTATCATTCATCAACAAGTAAGGAAGCCTAAGTTCGAGTGGAATCGAACATTAGATACTCAGCTGTATGCTTTCATTGTTTGTTTGCGTTTGTTCGATATAGGGTGTATTTTATATGAAACGAGTGCTGCATATACAGGGCGCAGCCACGCCCATTTTCAAAATTTGTATCAATCATCCAAATAAGCATATAAATATTATTGTTAGTGCAAAATTGCATCCCTCTATGACTTTTAGTTACAAAGACTTCACGTTACAAATTCCAAAAGGGTGTTCCAGAAATATCTTTGTTAAAAAGTAGGCGTGGTCATAAACCGATTTCAATACATTTTTGCGTGTCTATTAACACAAGTTATAAAAGTGAATAAACCAAGTTTCGTCATAATATCTCAGTTATTTGTCGAGTAATAGGCTCGTAGATTTCTTTGCATAAAAAGAGGCGGTGCCACGCCCATTTTATAAACTTTTTTTATTTTTTGTTTCCGGTCTATTGTAGAACTCATATCACAAAATTTCAATGAATTATCTTTATATTTCACAGAGATATCGCTAAAAATGGTTTCATTAGGTCACTTTATAATACCCATATATAAAAGTGGGCGTGGTCGTCAACAGATTTTGGTAATTTTTCGTCCACACATTTGGCTAAGTAAATATATTACGCGTACCAAATTTCATCGATATATCTTTAACGGTTTCTGAGTTATGACATATAAAACTTTCAATGTTTGACCCTTAATAAGTGGGCGTGGCACCGCCCATTTTCAAAAATTTTTGTATTTTTTGTTTTATGTCCGTAGTTGGACTCCTGCCACAAAATTTCAGTGATAGATCTTTATATTTGACAGAGATATCGCTTAAAATGTTTTTATTAGGCCCCTTTATAGTTCCCATATATAAAAGTGGGCGTGGCCGTCAACCGATTTTGATAATTTTTCGTCAAAACATTTGCCTAAGTAAGCATATTACGCATACCAAATTTCATCGATATATCTTCAACGGTTTCTGAGTTATGACATATAAAACTTTCAATGTTTGACCCTTAATAAGTGGGCGTGGCACCGCCCATTTTCCAGAACTTCATCAAATTTCTTCATAAGGGCCTGAGCTCAATACGTGGGTAAAATTTTATCACTCTAGCTATATTAGTGGCTGAGATACCAAATATCCGATTTTTTCTATATAGGAAAAGTGGGCGTGGTCATGGTCCGATTTCGCCCATTTTCAATACCAACCGTCCCAGTCTCGATACCAACTTGCATTTCAAATTTCATCAAAATATCTCAATTTTTACGCGAGTTATCGTGCGTACGGACGGACGGACGGACGGACGGACGGACGGACGGACGGACGGACGGACATGGCTCAATCGATTTCTCTTTTCACCCTGATCATTTTGATATATATAAGTCCATATCTATCTCGATTATTTCATTATGTTACAATCCACCGTTATGAAATCAAAATTATAATACTCTGTGTACTAGTACAGCTGAGTATAAAAATGGTTTATTGCTTATTGAAACATGTTGCTTTTGTTTTGCTGCATTAACTATTTTGAAAGGCAGAAGTGAAAGTGAAGATAATAATGATTTTGTGAACAATAATCAATATTTTAAGTAATGTATGTATGTATATATATATTAATTGGTGTGCAGGTGTAAGAAAAGGTCATATTGAAAAGCAAATGCTATTGTCAACAAATGTCATAAGCAGAAAATGAAGTGCTAAATAAAAGATTAAGACTGGAAGTTAAAATTATTTAAACACATTTAAATTTTATTATTATTTCTTAAGAAAGCTCAAACTACAAAGCCAACAATGTATCCGGTAGCATACAAGCCTTTTAATTTGACAACTTGCTGTATACCTACGGAGAATTTGGCTCGTGACTGTAGATTCGATTTCCCCAACCTTGTTCTCTGTTCCGAACTGAGACAATATTTTCTATATGCAGGATTTTGGCACTATTGAGGTCTCGCAGATTCCCAGAAGAGTGTGCCATCAAAGGTTGCTAGGAACACACCAACTTAGACCGAACTTTTAGTGCTATAATATTCTACTACAGCTTTCAAGAAACACCTGTACGTAGCTGTAAAAGCATTACTGCCATGGTCACAGGTCAATGCGTATGCGATCTCACTAAGCCAGCTTCTCGGTTCAAATTTTCAATGCAAAAAACACCATAATTTGGCCGAAATTCGAGAGAACTGTTTGGAAATATGAAAGATTACAAAACGTATATGGCCAAATAATGACCAAGAAAAGGAAAATGAAGCTGATCAGCAGATCCAAAATAGAAATAAAAAAGCATTCAAAGCAGTAAGTAGCTCGATTCGTTCCCAGAGTGCATCTCTGATCTAATAAGAAAATGAAATGAATAATGAAAAGCCGAAAGAGATTGGATATTTTACGTAAATATATATATTGTACTAAAGACTGATTTTACTCGTTTCCTTGCTCTCTCAATACATTTACACTTGCGCATTTATAACTCTGGCGAGATTTATGGCCGAGCTCTCTTACAAATCCAGGCGTGCTCCTTAGCATTTGTTTTTCCAATAAATTGGGTGGAGCTACAGTTTTATGCCTGCTCCGAACGGCGAATGCATTTTTCGTCAGAAGCTTTTTCATGGCAGAAATACCGAGTCGGAGGGTATGCCGCCCACTGCCGAGAGGTAACCGCTGCTCTTAAAAAATCCAATAATTAAATTTTTACTAATCAGAACAATTTTTTTGGTGTTTGTCCGGACTGGGGTTAGAACCCGAGACCTCCGGTATGGCAGGCGAGCACTCTACCCACTACACCACAGCCAGTAATAAAGAAATGCGACAAGTAATGTAAAAATTTTTACTTGTAACTAAAAACCGCAAGTTTACGCTTAATTATATACATACATACATATAAATACAAGAAGCAGCAATAACAAAGACAAACAACCATAACTTTCGCTTTTTACTTGTTGCCAACACTTTTGCTCTCATTAAGGCGGCCGTTTTTGAAGCGGCAGTAGGCACAATTTAACAACAACAACAACAACAAAAAAACAACCACAACAAACACAATTCACTTTGAAAACTCGCGTCATATTATTAACAGCTAATACCACGCGCTCACTAAATCAGTTGCTGTTGTTGCCTAATCCAACACGCATCAACTTGTTTTTCCAACATCGCCTTTTTACCTCTGCACACTCTCTCTATCTCCCTCCCTATCTCTCTCTTTCTTACACTGTGTAGCTGGTGCTGTTTCCGCGTGTGGGGCTAATGTATGCGTTTCTGCGTGATTTCCCCATAATAATGTCGCATTCACGATTTGCGGCCATAAAATGGCATAAAGCATTGCAGTAGGCAAAAGAAAATGAAAGCAAAAAACAACGCACACACACATAAAAACATAAACAAATTTGTTTCGGAAAATCGCGTTGACGTAGCGCGTCATTATGTCTGGTTTTACAAACGATCGGGGTGAGGGGGGGAGGGCATTACGCAAACTGTCATCGGAAAACGCCACACCTTTTGGCGGCGCATGCGAATGATGTTGATGATGCTGTGCTTGTTTGATGTGATATGCTGCTGGGCGATGCAAATTACTTGGTAATTGATATAGAAGCTGATTCAGGGGTTTGTGTAATGCTGTTTTCGAAATTAATATATAAAAACTATATACATATGTTAGTATATAAGGAACTTACTAGCTATTCTGGCAATTGTCTTTCAAAAGACTCTTCGAGAGCAAAAAATAATGTCTTTCTAAACCTAGTTGCCTTTGGAAAGGCAGTTCCCAAAATAGCCCTATTAGTCATATTAATTTAATTTGACGAGCTGAACACGGATGTTTTGAAAAAGTGTTTGATGTATGTAAGTATATAATCTCCGAAGTTCGATATACTTAATATACGTATGTAGTTATAATGAGGAGGACACAAAAAGTCGTCTGCTACTGAAAATCTTGTGGTCTTTTGCTGTCTTTGTACAAAGATTTTGTTTGAGGAGACCACTAGTGAAATTTTATGACGAATAATTTTCCGGAACATTTTAACCCTTCAACAAAATACTATTTTTGCGGACTTTTTAAAAAGGAGTTAGAATAAACTAATCGTGTAGGTGTTAGAGCGTTAAAGTATTCTATGATATTAAAGCTCTCGCTATTTTACTCTATGTTTCCTAACAACATATTTCTTTGTGATATTTATTTTAACCCGTTTTTTTATTTACTATTTAAAAATTATTCAGAAGAAATTTCGCAAATTTATAATGGCAAAAAAAAAATTTGTTTGACCTCAGGGAGCAAAACTGTTTAGGGGTATTACTATATGAATAGTCTTAGGCCCGGTTTCATCAACCCTGCTTAAGTTTAGTTAGTCGAGATTCCAAGCTAAACTAACTTTTCGGTTTCACAAAATAGTTTAAAAAAATAGTTTTGCACCCAGTAACCCTGGCAGCTTTTTTTCCAAATACTGGTTTTTTGGTGGTTTCAGTTGCTGTATTTGCTTTTTTGTCATATTCGCTCTTTTGGTTGTTAAATTTGCTAAAGCGAAATTCTTAGTTAAATTTTAGTCAAGACAATAGCTGACTAATTTTTGACTAAGCTAAGAACGACTGATGAAACCGAAAACATCAAAATTGCGACTAACCTAAGCTTAGTGTGGTTGGTGCAACAGGGCCTTAGTCTTTCGCTCAGTGTGGAACAACCCCCAAAAGTGCTGTTGCACATGCGAACTTAGGATATACTTACATCAATTTCTTCCATTCTCACATTGAAATATGTATTTTTTTTCAGTGTATTTCCATCTTATTACAAAATTGCTTTTGTATCACAAATTACCATAAAAAAGCAAAAGCTCACTTTATCAGCAAAGAAGTACACCCACCAAAATTAGCAACAACATCTTTTCATCATGTTTATTGTGCTGAATATAATACACGAATACATATAGTTACATATACTTCTTCTTCTTGATTGGCGCTTAACCGTCTAGACGATTCTGGCCGAGTCCAACAGAGCGCGCCAATTGCTTCTGTTTCGTGCAGCATGGCGCCACTTGGGAACACCTAGGGAGGCAGCATCGCTGTCCACCTGATTTTCCCAACGCAGTGGAGGTCTCCCTTTTCTTTTGCGTTCAGCGGGTTTCGATAGAAATGCTTTCTTGGCCGGAGCGCCTTCGTCCATTCTCACGACATGACCTGCCCAACGCAGCCGCTGGATCTTTATTCGCTGAACAATGTCGATGTCTGTGTAAAGCCCGTACAGCTCATCGTTAAATCTCCGTCGATACTCGCCCACGCCAACGCGCAAAGGTCCATAAATCTTACGAAGAACTTTTCTCTCGAATACTCCAAGTGCCATCTCATCTGATTTTGAAATTGTCCATGCTTCTGCGCCGTACATGAGGACTGGAACGATGAGCGTCCTGTAGAGTGTGATTTTTGTTTGTCGAGAGAGGACTTTACTTTTCAGTTGCCTACTTAGTCCGAAGTAGCATTTATTGGCAAGCGTGATTCTTCGTTGGATCTCCGTGCTGACATCATTCTTGGTGTTAATGCTGGTTCCCAGATAGACGAAGTCCTTAACAGTTTCGAATTTGTAGCTATCAACATTGACGTGGCTGCCAAGGCGTGCTGTTTCTTTGTGTGATGACAGGAGGTACTTCGTCTTGTCCTCGTTGACCGCCAAACCCATTTTCTTAGCCTCTTTATCCAGCTTGGAGAAGGCAGAACATACGGCGCGCGTGTTAGTGCCAATGATGTCGATGTCATCGGCGTACGCCAGCAGTTGCACACTCTTGTGATATAAGATGCTTCCTGTATGGTTAAGTTCTGCAGCTCGTATTATCTTTTCCAGCATCAAATTGAAGAAGTCGCACGAAAGAGAGTCACCTTGTCTGAAACCTCGTTTGGTCTCGAACGGCTCGGAGAGGTCCTTCCCAATTCTGACGGAGCTGGTGGTGTTAGTCAATGTCATTTGGCATAGCCGTATAAGTTTAGCAGGGAAACCAAATTCAGACATTGCGGCATACAGGAAATTCCTATTCGTGCTATCAAAAGCGGCTTTAAAATCGACAAAGAGATGGTGTGTGTCGGATCCTTTTTCATGGGTTTTTTCCAATATTTGTCGTATTGTGAAGATCTGGTCGATCGTAGATTTACCAGGTCTGAAGCCACACTGATAAGGTCCAATCAGATTGTTGACGATAGGCTTCAGTCTTTCGCACAATACACTTGCTAAGACCTTATATGCGATATTCAGGAGGCTTATCCCACGATAATTGGCGCGTACTGTGGAGTCTCCTTTTTTGTGGATTGGGCAGAGCACACTTAAGTTCCAATCGTCGGGCATGCGCTCGTCCGACCATATTCTGCATAGGAGTTGATGCATGCTCCTTATCAACTCTTCGCCACCATGTTTGAATAGCTCGGCTGGCAAGCCGTCAGCGCCCGGGGCCTTGTTATTCTTAAGCCTAGATACTGCTATTCGCACTTCGTCATGATCAGGTGGTGGAACATGCCTACCATCATCTGCTATTGGGGATTCGGGTCGTACATCTTCTCCTTCCGCACTTTCACTGTTGCCATTATCTAGCAAGGAGGAGAAGTGATCCCTCCACAACTTAAGTATGCTCTGGACATCAGTTACCAGATCACCGTTATCATTCCGGCAGGAATTTGCCCCGGTCTTGAAACCTTCAGTCATCCGCCTGATTTTTTGATAGAATTTTCGAGCATCGTTCCTACCCGCCAGCATCTCAAGCTCTTCACACTCGCGCCTTTCAGCCTCCCTTTTCTTCTTTCGAAAAAGGCGCCTCTCTTCCTTCTTCGCCGTTCGATAACGCTCCCATACGCTTCGCGTTGCGCCCGCACACAATGTAGCCCTGTAGGCGGCGTTCTTTCTTTCCGAGGCATCGCGACATTCCTTGTCGTACCAGATGTTTTTGTGGGCTCGCTTGTATCCTATAGATTCCTCAGCGGCGATACGAAGTGAACGAGCGATGTGTTCCCATTCCTCAGATACATCGTTTGGTGAAGGGTTGCTCTCAGAGAGCAGGAGTGAGAGCCGAGTGGTGTATTGATTGGCTGTCTGCGTCATGTGCAGCCTTTCGACTTCAAACTTTCCTTGCTGTCCTGCTGGCACATTCTTTGCTGCACAGAGGCGGGTGCGTACCTTGGCTGCTACAAGATAGTGGTCGGAGTCGACATTGGGACCACGGATTGTGCGCACATCTAGGATGCTGGAGCTGTGTCTGCCGTCGATCAAGACGTGATCAATTTGATTTCGCGTTTTTCGATAAGGAGACAGCCATGTGGCTTGGTGTATTTTTTTGTGCTGGAATCTGGTACTGCTAATGACCATGTTTCGTGACCCGGCGAAGTCGATCAGCCTCGTCCCATTGGGACTGGTTACGTCGTGGAGACTGAATTTTCCGACTGTGCTGCCAAAGATACCTTCCTTACCCACCCTGGCATTAAAATCGCCAAGCACAATCTTAATGTCGTGACGGGGGCAGCGGTCGTAGGCATGCTCTAACTGCTCATGGTTGCGTGTATATATGTATGTATCTGCGATAATATTACATCAAGCACACTTTTCTTTTTTTTTAATTTTCGCATCGTGTCAAATACAATTTGACATAGATGCTAAATGTTAATGCGGCTGCTTATGCTGCTATGACGGCTGCTCCCAAACGTATTATGTCACTCGATTTCTGTTTTCAATTCACAATTTACATGGGAGTAAGAGCGGAAACTTTATTGTTTTCTTGGTTTGTTTTGAATTTCGTTTTTCTTAACACAATTGTTAGAGACTGCTTGCCTACCTTTAATAACTACCTTTAGTCTAAACTTATTACACACATACATACGTAATAGTCTACTTTTTCAGTGATTTTCTTTACTTGTAGTGCTGTTGCATTCATAGTCTTTGCTGCACAGCCATTGTGGCACCAGTTACGTTTTTATACTTATATGTACCTACATTTTATTTTTGTTGTATATATTTGATTTGCATCTTTGCTGCTTTTCTTTTTATTTTTTTTTATTTTCATTAAGCGCGCGTCACTTTTATGTTTATTTCTATTTTCCATTTTTCTTGCAAATTGTTTCTATTTCTGTCTTGTTATCGTGCTTGACTTAGTTTCATTTGTGTTTTGTTTTTTATTTGTTTTTCCTACACATTTTTCTCTTCGCTTTCTGTTTTACTTGCCCTTTTCTTGGATTCAATTCCCATCGTAAATTGCTCGCCGCCTGAGAACTGTGCCTCTCAGTACCAACAGCGTCCGGAAAATTTGCAAACCGCCCTCCAGCTGTTGTCTTTTGTTTATGGTCTCTTTTTTGTATTACATTAACGAACTTTATGTTTTGTTGCTATTGCGGTATGTATGTGTGTGTTGTTTATAAGAGAACAGCTGCGTTGGTGTCATTTAACGTTAGACAAGTCAACTGCTGATTGAGTAATTTTGATGCACCGAATTTAAGTTTTTTTGCTTTCCTTTTCGTTTTTCTTTTTCCCTATTGTTACTTGTTTGTACGTTCTTACTTTTGTTACTATTCATTCACTAAGCTTTAGTTTCGATTTCGTTTTTACCGTTATTTTTTGTTTTTCACTGTGTAACTCCTTTTGTTTTGCTTCGCCTTTGTTTACTGGTCTCTTTGACTTGACTTTTTCCCACCTACACACATCATTTAAATAAATGTTTTATCTTTTTTAATATTTTTTTGTTGGCTTACAACGCTTTTGAAAATTGTATGGAGTCTTGAATTGCTTTGTGTGTGAAAACATAAATTTGTCAAGCTTTTGGATTTGTTAAAAAAAATCAACAAAAAGAAAAGGGAACAAAACTTATCCATTCAAGTGCCAGAAAATACTTAGTTGAGCTACAAAACCGTTCTGATTGTGGCCACATATGTTTATGTTGTTTTATAGAAACTGGAAATTTTATTTATAAGAGGTCTTGAGGCTTGTTGCTATAAAAGATGGTTACGAAAGTTCGTTTGGTTAGGTTAAGTTAGGTTAGGTTAGGTTAGGTTAGGTTAGGTTAGATTAGGTAAGGTTAGGTTAGATTAGGTAAGGTTAGGTTAGGTTAGATTAGATTAGGTTAGGTTAGGTTAAGTTACATAGGTTAGGTTATGTTAGGTTAGGGTATGATAGGTTAGTTTAGGTTAGGTTAAGTGAGGTTAGGTTAGGTTAAGTTAGGTTAGGTTAGGTTAAGTGAGGTTAGGTTTGGTTAGGTTAGGTTAGATTAGGTAAGGTTAGCTTAGATTAGGTAAGGTTAGGTTAGGTTAGATTAGATTAGATTAGGTTAGGTTAGGTTAAGTTACATAGGTTAGGTTATGTTAGGTTAGGGTATGTTAGGTTAGTTTAGGTTAGGTTAAGTGAGGTTAAGTTAGGTTAGGTTGAGTGAGGTTAGGTTGGGTTAAGTTAGGTTAGGTTAGGTCAAGTTAGGTTAGGTTATTTAGATTACGTTGGGTTAGGTCAGGTTAGGTTAGGTTAGGTTAGGTTAGGTTAAGATAGGCTAGATTGCAGTGGCTGCTAGTTTCAACATTACACACTTAGGACCGACGTGTCTCATAGTAATACCACATGCATTCGAAGACCCCCCTACTCGAACCATCGTGTGAACTCCACTAATCTTAGAAATTTTTTGAATTCCAGTGTAACTAGATACCTTAATTTGTAGGCTTCTAAATACTTCATTCCTCTTGCTGGGCAATCGCACATCTATTGTTTTACTGTTTCGAACTCCTCTTCATCCCTACAGGAGCATTGATCCTTTCTGCATGCTTCCCCAGTATTATATGGCCCATTAATAGTCCAGTTATTAGCGCTAGCTCGGACCTGCCGAATGCTAATAAACTCTTGGTCCATCTGCCGTTCCTGTTAGGCCAAAAGAGCCTAGTATGGTTGTAAGTACTCAGCAAATGATACCTGTAATTCGCTTCTCTCAAATAAAACTGCTTCAGCATGAGCTCGCTGGTAGAGAACGGCATACTTAAATCCTTTCAAGACAGTGAAAGTGTAGCGGATGTGCCTCCTCTAGCAAGTTCGTCTGCCATCTCGTTTCCCGGTATGCTATAGTATCCAGGCACCCATACAAGGTGAATGGCAAACTGCTCAGCACAACTGTTAGAGATAAATTTGAGCGTAAAAGTTCTAAACAAAAGTTTTGTTGAGATATTTTTCTATTCTACTTGGACACCATTCGCCGGATTTAAATTATTTTATGGTCTAGCCGACGTGCGTGCGTGTTTCAATATTGTGCCACTAAATTCTTACTGCGAACAAGGAACCAAAGACTTGAGCAACAAACTTTATTTATCTTTTTTTGTATATTTTTTTTAATTTACTTTATATTTACCACATTGTTTTTTACCATATGTAGGCATATATATCTGTATATACATAATTTACTTTTTGTTTAGTTTTATTTCGGTGTAATAAAACACCCAACTCCATTCCGCTCTTACAACATACAAACGAAAATTTATGACTTTTGCAAATTTATGACAATTCTGTGTCATTCGTTGTTGTTGTTGTTGTGCTACTGTTTGTTACACTAACATGTGTGGTTTTGTGTTTGTTGTCTGTTATATGTTGTTGTTCTTATTGTTTTTGTTCATGTGTCGCCGCCCGGTGCTGACTATATGTATATTTGCATTGTATGTGTCGCTGTGTTGTAACAAAGCATTAAGTTGATTGAATATTTCAAAGTTTGCCAGTTACAATTGTGCGCGCGAGACTTGATACTATGAAAATAAAAGTTGGTTTTGTTATAAATGACGAAATGTACACAATTTACATACTCGCTTATATGTACATGCATACATATATCTACATATATACATTGATATTTACATGTAGTGCAATCAACTATAAACGACTGTTTATTATTGTCGTTTTCGATTCGCCATCACACAAGCGAGGTCGGATCGAACAAAAATGTTTGAATCCATAATGAGTAGTAGCCATACTCGCTAACTGGTCGATAAAAATTTCCCTCTGCTCGCTATCATTCACATATAAATTTGACAGAAGGAAATTTATAACCAGCAGAGAAATTGTGAATCGAAAGCGGCTTATATATGTAGCAGTGTAATGCATAAAGTTACTTAGATTTTCA
Source organism: Urophora cardui (assembly GCA_960531455.1). Lineage (NCBI taxonomy): Eukaryota > Metazoa > Arthropoda > Insecta > Diptera > Tephritidae > Urophora > Urophora cardui. The sequence continues at coordinate 112,858,068 of OY482670.1, read as the reverse complement.
AGCGCTAGAAGCATGTGACTACTGATGAAGCATTGAAGCTTTTTTCATTTACTTACAAGCGGTTTAAACAGATTTTGCAGCGCACTAGTTGGTATCTGCCTACATATGTATGTACATAAATATTTGAGCCACTAAAACCGATAACCTCAATAATTTAATAGCTCACTTTGTTTCTCAAAAAAAAAAAGAAAAGAAATAAAACACTGGACTTGTTTGTTTGACAACTTGTTGACAAGCAGCCACAGAATTTCAAAATAAATGAAATTAAAAAATTTAACTAACTACATAGTCACTAGGTGTTGCAAGTATGCAATTCGGCGATTATTAAGTTGCTGGTAGACCTCATTGCATGTATGTTTTATCAGCGCACAGCTTGCCAACTTAACAGAAACTGGTATAGTTTTTCAGTTTGTGGGTTTGAAAGCATTTAAGCAAATGCCATATTTAACTAACAAATTTCAGCTCAGCCCACATAATTTATAACGCACACTTTTATAGATTTTTAACCTAATTTCATTCTAAAAATTGTGGTGGTGCAAAAGAGCCAAAGCAAATATTTTAGTTGAATGCTTTTGAATTTTTATTATGTACATATGTAGATTTAAAAGCTAATGTTTATTTATTATAAATCAAAAATGTCGAACAAGATTACTTTTAAAGCAGAAGTTAGTTTCTGTAACAAAATCGAAAAAAATGTAATCAAATTGATAGAATTCAGTTATAGAAACTCCGTACAGATGCCTCTTTTACTAACTAATCGATTTTCAAACTTTTTTTTGAAGTCTATCACCTTTCTTACTTCACAAGCTTTTATTTCCAAAGCTACAAAAATCTGTATTTTTCTATGTTATTTATATATTTTCACCATGGTTGGGCACAGTGCATTCAATTTTGATTGCATTCAGCCTTGCATTCTCCATTCACTGATGAGTGGTAATGAAAATGTGGCTTGCACTACCATTCACTATTGAATGGTAATGCAAATGTGGCTTGCACTACCATTCAGTAGTGAATAGGAATGCAAATGTGGCTTGCACTACCATTCATTGCATTCCCACTACAAGTATGATTTGTGAAAACCTATGATCGTAGTTTAGGCATGAAGTAGCCAATTTATTTAATAACGGGAAGGAAGTTTGTGAGATATTCTACACATGGAATTAGCTTAGAAAATTGATAATTTTATATTAAAGATGAAATGTGTTTATGTTTTTTAATTAAGTTTTTGTGTAGTATGAAGCTTCAGCTATCAGATCATGTCAAAAATTTTCAAATGAATTCGAAAAAATAGGCGAATTTCCGATATTTTCTCAACAAATGCCATATGCAAAATACCTCTGTGAGCCACTGTATAAGTATAAGTATTTTTTTACCTACGTGTTTAAAAGAAATTTATTAACAACCTTAGAACCTATTGATATACACAGGACATATTGCAATGCCGCGTTGGTTTCCAATCAGTTTTATAAGCCTTATTCTATGTGTAGAATATCCCATAAACTTCCTTCCCGTTATTAAATAGATTTGCCACTTAATACCTAAACTACGATCATAGGTTTTCACAAATCATACTTGTAGTGGGAATGCAATGAATGGTAGTGCAAACCACATTTGCATTCGCATTCACTACTGAATGGTAGTGCAAGCCACGTTTGCATTACCATTCACTATTGAATGGTAGTGCAAGCCACATTTGCATTACCATTCACTACTGAATGGTAGTGCAAGCCTCATTTGCATTACCATTCACTACTGAATGGTAGTGCAAGCAAAAATGCCCATCCTTGATTTTCACCAAGAAACGAAACGGACATTACTCAAGCCATAAAAAAGTTATAAATTTCAAATATTTTTAGAAGCCAAAGTTCGCTATAAAATTTGCTATAAAATATTATTATTATTATGCAAGATTATCTCTTAATTGATTCTACTCATTAATTAAAGCAAAAAGCAGTCGAAAAGCAATGCAATAAAAGGAAAATTAGGGCATAACACATTCGCTTAGGAGTGGGATGATTTATTGAGTTTGCTTCAAATGGACTAGGAAAAGCAGAATTGTTATTTAAATTAAAATCCTTATAAATTCAATGTAGTATGTGTTATGCTTTGGAAAACGATGCATTAAAATGATCTTAAAGAAAAGTCCTTTCTAATCAAAAATTCTAATCTACTCTAACCATATATCTGCACTGTACAAAAGTTGAGGAAAGCATTCAAAGAATGAATGGACGGAGCGCTGGGTTATTAAAAGGAATAATGGCAATTGTTGTTGTTCTTGTACTAACACAATATTCTCTCTTTTGGAAAGTCCTAAAATGTTCTGCCTTCAACTTTAACAGGCTTTTGTGTATGCTCTGTAGTGAAGAACACCGCCAAAAATTATTCATATATTTATTAAAAGTTGAATAATAAATCAATATATCTACATATATTTAGGACGAAGAAAGAATTAAATTTACACGGATATACAAGGCATAAGAAATCAAGCTCCCGGACAAAATGCCTACAGCCTCTCTATATTCATTCAGTACTTCAACTTTGCCGTAACAAATATATGAAATTAAAGTACGGGCCCATTAGTATTATTTAATATTTTAAACAAAATTGAATAAAAATTGATATGAATTCCTATTTCTTAATATTTTAAAATACATAATTCATTTATTTAATAAAAAAAAACCACTTCCCGCATTCTTTTAAAAGATTGTGCATTTTTTTGCAATGGCTTTTCCAAGCAGTCTAGAAATATAATTGTTATGGTTGAATATTAATCCCAAAAACAAAATTTGTGTTATAACCAGGGATTGCAAATAATCGTTATTTTTTAAATTTTGACTAAAAAAATCATACTGAAGGAGAAATGCTAAACGCAAAAGAAGTACACAGATGTAATCACCGTAACGCAGACTATCACTAGGTGCATTAACTTTTATTTTTTCGATTTTTATAAAAAAATTGATTTTTAATCATTATTTTCTGAGTTTTATTTTCTGCTCAGAAAATGAAAGTTATTTTTTGAGTTTTATTTTTCGATCAGAAAATAAAAGTTATTTTCTGAGTTTTAGCTTTTTGCTCAGAAAATAACTTTTATTTTCTGATCGAAAAATAAAACTCAAAAAATAACTTTTATTTTCTGAGGGAAAAATAAAACTCAGAAAATAAAAGTTATTTTTTGATCGATAAATAAAACTCAAAAAATAACTCTTATTTTGTGATGGAAAAATAAAACTCAAGAAATAACTTTTATTCTCTGAGCAAAAAAATAAAACTCAGAAAATAACTTTTATTTTCTGATGGAAAAATACAACTCAAGAAATAACTTTTATTCTCGGAGGGAAAAATAAAACTCAAAAAATAAATTTTATTTTGTGATCGTAAAATAAAACTCAAAAAATAACTTTTATTTTCTGATCGAAAAATAAAACTCAAAAAATAACTTTTATTTTCTGATGGAAAAGTAGAACTCAAGAAATAACTTTTATTTTCTGAGGGAAAAATAAAACTCCAAAAATAACTTTTATTTTCTGATGGAAAAATAAAACTCAAGAAATAACTTTTATTTACTGAGGGAAAAATAAAACTCAAGAAATAATTTTTATTTTGTGAACAGAAAATAAAACTCAGCAAATAATGATTAAAAATGAACTTTTTGGATATAACTCATAACCGTTACAGTCCCTGGTTATAACAGCAAAGTAAGATAGCTTTTTGCCAATGCTAACATACGTATTATTATTTTGATTGCCTGCAAATTTTTCCTTTTTATCTCATTGCCTTCCATGGTGTAGCTTCATAGCCGAACCTTAGATACAAAGTTAAAATAATTTTCGCTTGATAAATTATCCTCACGAGAGATGTACAAATATGTACATAAATATGCTTATTTTCTGCTGCAAGGAAAATACATATTAATTTTCTGAAGATAAACATAATTTTGGCCGCACCTGTTTTTTCTTCCATTCAGTTATTTATCCTCCCAAAATTGACTTGTTTGATTTTTAATCCAGCCATCATTGCAAGAAATCGAATAGCTGATTATTGGCAACAACAAAAACTACTAATGCGCAAGTAAGCTGCTTATTGACAAATGCAAAATTCAGCTGCAGTACAAAGGCACAAAATTGCATTGATCATTTTGCACAGATTAAGTAGGAATTTGCATCTTTTTTGCTTGTGAGCTTAAGCTCAAGATGCACGTTGGCTAATTAAGTTTAAGATATACATAACTATACGAAATTATATTTGCTTAAAAATGTAAATTTAACTTCGTTGGCGCAATGCATTTGCTGTTTTTGTTTGAAGAAATAACTTAAAACACTTTGACATTTTGACTCGACAAACAAATGAAGTCATTAAAATTATAGGTGGTGTATTGAAGTTGCAGTTTATTGAATATAAAACTATTGATAATAGTAGCAAAAGGTTCAAAGTTCACACACAAACATATACACATTCAAATGTAAAAATGGTAAATATTTGCATTGTGAGTATATAAGTAAATTGATTATCTAACTACGAGTATTGATGGCTGAGATGAGTGATTTTTGTACGCCACATTAAATACATCAATCACACAAACAAGGGCATTATTTAATCCAAAACATGTTGCTTCAAAATGATGCAGCTGTTGCTGTGCTGCTAAATTGGCAATTAATATTCATTCAATTTCACTTTGAGTGCAATATGAGTTATTGTAGTAACTAAGACGAATCGAGTCATCAAGGAAGTTTTACGGTTTGCACAGAAATATTGAAGAAGTGGGAAAATTTGAACAACAATGTACATATGTATGTACCTTGGTATGTATGTATGTATACATATATTGTTGTAAATTTGAAAAATTCATGCTTTTTTTTTTACATAGCACATACAATGAATATCAAATCAATCAAAATCATTTCGATAGACACCACGGAAATCGAAAGTGAAAATGACTTGTTTATTGTGAAATTGAAACCATGATATTTAAAATTATGAGCGAATGCATATGAATGTAAATGTGGTCATTTTTTATATAATTTGACTATTATGTTAAGCAAGAAAATAGTTTATTATTATGCATGAATTTACGACTTCTTCCGCGTTGAGGAAAAAAAGCGAGTATGTGAGTTGTTAGCACCAGAGTGAATGGAGTTGAATATTGCTCTTTTCGACAAGCATTTTCGTTTCGGTAAACGAAATTGAAATCAAAACCGTGTGCGCAGAAAAATGGGCTGGTAAACGCTTTCGATACTGGGCATCTTCATATTGGTAAGTCTATATATCTTTTAGTATAACCTATATGTGAATACAAAAATATAATATTCTGTGTAATATATATACCGCAGAAACAGACACTCTACACTCAAAAAAATTACCCAGATTATGGAAAAATGGGAATGGCCCGGCGCTAAAGACATATTTTCACTGTTTTGAATACAATTTTTTAAAGCATGGTTTTTATTCCTTGATTTGAAGAAAATTTAACATCGAAACAATGAAGATATCCGAATCATTCCCACTTCCAATAATCTGAGTAATTTATTTTTCAGTGTAGTCCTCAATCAAAGATTTGACGATTAATTAATTTTTTCCTTATCTTGTCCACATTTCAACGTATTTTTATACTCAGTTGTACTAGTACACAGAGTATTATAGTTTTAATCACATAACGGTGGATTGTAACAGAATGAAATAATCGAGATAGATATAGACTTATATATATCAAAATGATCAGGGAGAAAAGAGAAATCGATTGAGTCATGTCCGTCCGTCCGTCCGTCTGTCCGTCCGTCTGTCTGTCTGTACGCACGATAACTCGCGCAAAAATTGAGATATTTTGATGAAATTTGAAATCCAAGTTGGTATCGAGACTGGGACGGTTGGTATTGAAAACGGGCGAAATCGGACCATGACCACGCCCACTTTTCCTATATAGAAAAAATCGGAAATTTGGTATCTCAGTCACTAATATAGCTGGAACTATGAAGTTTTACCCACGTGTTGAGCTCAGGCCCCTATGAAGAATTTTTATGAAATTTTGGAAAATGGGCGGTGCCACGCCCACTTATTAAGGGTCAAACCTTGAAAGTTTTATATGTCATAACTCAGAAACCATTGAATATATATCGATGAAATTTGGTACGCGTGATTTACTTAGTTAGGCAAACGTTTGAACGGAAAAGAGTTAAAAACGGTTGACGGCCACGCCCAGTTTTATATATGTGTATTATAAAGTGGCCTAATAAAAACATTTTAAACGATATCTCTTTCAAATATAAAGATATATCATTGAAATTGTATAGCAGGAGTCCATCTGCGGACATAAAACGAAAAACACAAAAATTTTGGAAAATGGGCGTGCCACCGCCTCTTTTTACACAAAGGGATATACGAGATTTCTTAGCCTATAACTCGACAAATAATTGAGATATTATGACGAAACTTGGTTTATACACTTTTTTAACATGTGTTAATAGCCATGCAAAAATTTATTGAAATAGGTTTATGACCACGCCTACTTTTAAAAAAAGATATTTCTGGAAAACCCTTTGGGAATTTGTAACGTGACATCTTTGTAACTAGAAGTCATAAAGGAATTAAATTTTGCACAAAGAATAATATTCATATGCCTAGTTGGATGACTGATAAAAATTTTGAAAATGGGCGTGGCTACGCTGGCTTTATGCAGCACTCGCTTTATATAAAATACACCGTGTTGCCATCAAACGAAAACAAACAATGAAAGCATACAGCTGAGTATCTAATGTTCGATTCCACTCGAACTTAGGCTTCCTTACTTGTTTTTTTACTTTCATTTGATTTGTTTTTAACAATCTTTCTTTATTTTCAAACGCATATCTTTTCTTGCTTCGTTGATTGAAACCATTTAAGTGAAACCAAATGTAATGGATTAAAATTTTTATTAAAAGCAATTAAAACTAAAGTATAACCATAAATGGGTTAAATGAATAAATAAAAGAAAAAATGTAAAAGCTAATTTGAAGCAGAGAAAAAACACTTAAAAATAGCAATTGACCATCGAAACAACGAGATGTCAATAATAGATTTGAAGAGTATAGAGTGAATTGCAAAAAAGAAAGTTGCCACAAAAAACCCACGTGCAAATAGGAGACAACCACAAACAAAAATGTAAAAACAAAAGCTTGTTATTTTCAGCTTTTTGTTGGTTTTTCTGCTTACAATCATTTGGAAAAAAAAGCAATAAAAGGAAGATAAAATTCAAGCCACGAATTGCCGCAAGTGTGATTGCAAGTTATGCGCACGCGTAAACCAAAGCGGAAGATGCAAAAACAAATTAAGAGCGATAACAGAGAGATAAAGGAGAGAGTGTAAAAGATGTTTAAATTAAATGTTTACCGCGAAGAAAAAGACTGGCAAATTAATCAATTACTCTAAATAGTACATTACGCTAATAATGCACAGAGCCGGAAGATGCATTAAATGAGCTGTTGAGTGATTGGTCGTGGAGAGTTAATAAACGAAATCGAGAGAGCGTTTGCGATGAAGAAATGAGGGAATGAATGAATGAGCAAAGCAGCCATGCAAAGTCTTTGTTTTTATTTTTTTGCTGGTGAAATTACATAAGAAATAGTATATTTATTGAAGCCCATTAAAATCCCGTCTCCACATAACTTGATTCGCCAGAGAAACATCTAGGGAAACATCTCGCTAAATAACCCGTCTCCACGTGGCTGATCGTTATTCAGTTTAACATTTCTATTTCTTGTTCTTCTTAAATGTTTGTATGTTTGCTTATTTTTGCGTGTTTTGGTCTGTGTGAGATTTCGATAGATTTTCGATACAAAATTAGAGAAGGCAGAATTGAGAACGAAACAAGTGTTTCAATCTTCACTCGCTCTCAAAAATTTGTATGAAAATTGGCGAGTTTCGGCACTCGTTTTGAGGTCGAAACATGATTGAGAGAGTGAGTGCCAGTGTTGCCAGAACTTTTCCAGAGTTCCAGCTAGATTCTCAGAAAAAAAAGCTAGAAAAAGCTAAAAAAAAAAATTTTTCACATTTTTAAAGCTAAAAAAAGAAGCTAAAAAAAATTACGAAATTACCCAGTAGAACTTGGAGCGAGATCTCCCCAAGCGAGAGCAGAAGAGTACTTTCCGAGCAATATCAGAATTTTGTCAGTTTTGTTTTATTTTGTGTTTATTATTTCCCTTAATAGGACACACAATGTTAAAAGCGAGTATACAAAATTGTATGCTTATACACGAAGTATAGGGAGTAATGGAGTATCTATTGACAAGTACTCCCGGATTAATAAAAGGATGATGCCAAATCCTACTGCGTATTTTAATGCTTTATTAATATTAATATTTCCCGTGGCAGTGATCCGGACAAAAAATTTGCAAGCAACTGCAAAAACAATTTTTTGATCCTGATGTTTATCTGGATCAAAAAATCTATTACAATCTATACGGACCCGAAATGGATCCAGATAAACATCAGGATCACAAAATTGTTGTTCCATTTGCATGCAAAATTTTTATGCGGATCTGGATCACAGCCAGGGGAGCTCGCTTAAAGTGTGCTCAAAAAACACATAAATGCAAGGTCAATTTAACAGGTCGGTTAAACATACATACACACATACACGCAGTGAGCTTAATGTCGAACTCTCGTGACCGAGATATCAAAACTGTAAGGAAAACGAAATAATTTGACACTCAGCTCACGGGCGAATGACGGATTAACTCAGAGAATGAAGAATTTGACGAATTGTAAACACGAATGCATGTATACAATATGTGGAAGTAAACACATTGGATAGCTGTCGAAGAAGAACAAGAAGTCAGCTGATCTGAAGAACCGACTTGTTTAGGGGAGCCTGCATAAGTTTTTATTTTCATATACTATATGTAAATTTGTAATTCATTGTCAATAAAAATAACGAAATGTTGAAAAATGTTTTACATTCAAATAATGGTAACTATGATGACTGTATGTATGTATGTATATGAGCAGCGCTAATTTTTTGGTGAGTTTTAGCAAATAAAAAAGCTAAAAAAAAAGGCCAAAGCTAAATCAGAATTTTTGCAGCTAAAAGACAAGAAAAAAAGCTAAATCTAGCTTGAAAAAAGCTAGAATGGCAACGCTGGTGAGTGCAGAAAAAAAAGAGCGAAACAGGTTATGTGGAGACATGGTATAAGACGAATTGTAGAAAAGCGAAATATGCATAACTGCATAGCAATAAATTTGCATATGTGTGTTTGTAACCGTGCGTTTTTGTGCGATCACGTATGCGAAATATTTGTTATATAAGTAAAGCCAATGATGGTAATAATGATGATTGCGCTAATAATACACATTTAAAACTATTACATACAGATGTTCGTTGACAGGTGAAATAACACAATGCATGGGGAATATACATACGTGGGGAATATATATACGTACGTACATACAACCAACATCTCTGTCGATTCATATGTTTAAGCAAAATCCAGCTTTTGACTTTGCTTTGCTACTTATTTATTTGCAATTTAATTTTTTGTTAATTTTTTTTGTTTTTATCTTGAATTCGTTTTTTAATCTTTCTCTTATTTCGCGTTACTCACCCGTCTTCAAAAGCTTTGAAATTTATACATAAGTGTTTGTACGCTAAGAAATGCAAAATTTGAAGGTTGCCAAAAAATAATTTACTAAATATTAGCTTAGAGAAACGCACACACAAATGGTAGGGAATAAAGATGCAAAAAGGCAAAAATAAAATATACATATGTATGTATTTCATAACTTTTAATGGAGATAAAATATTAGCGAATACCCTAAAAGTGAATGAGAAAATAATTTACTGTAAATTGGTAATTTCTTTGAATGAAAGCTTAAATATTGAAGTTTATTATTCACCTGGTAGTATGCACATTTTTATACCTTTCATGAGAATGAAATGGTATTATAACTTAGTGCCAAAAAATTTTTGTCGAAAGTACCAGAAGGAAGCGTGGGGGACCCACCAAAATATATACCGATATGATCAGAATCACGAGCTGAGTCGATTAAGCCATGTCCGTCTGTCCGTCTGTCCGTCTGTCCGTCTGTCCGTCCGTCCGTCTGTGTGAACGCAAACTAGTCCCTCAGTTTTTGAGATATCTGAATGAAATTCGGAATACAGGTATGTTGTTATATGCAGCTGATCATTTGTCGGAACCGGCCGAATCGGACCACTATAACATATAGAAAACAACCGATTATTCAGATATACATGAAATTTTTGGAAGTAATTTGTGCATAACTTCCCCATTTAAACAGCTAAGGACATGAAACTTTGAAGTAGACGTGCCCATTTTGGCCCAAACAAGGTAACCGAAAATTGTCTAGATCGGACCACTATAACATATAGTTCCACAACATCCGATTATTCAGATATACACATTTTGGTGTATAACTCCCCCATTTTAACAGCTAACGGCGTGAAATTTTGAAGTATTTGTACCCATATGGGCCCAAACAGGGTTACCGAAAATTGTCAAGATCGGACCACTATAACATATAGCTCCCATACAACCGATTGTTCAGATATGGACATTTTGGTGTATAACTCCTCCATTTTAACAGCTAACGGCGTGAAATTTTGAAGTATTTGTACCCATATGGGCCCAAACGGGATTACCGAAAATTGTCAAGATCGGACCACTATAACATATAGCTCCCATACAACCGATTGTTCAGATATGCACATTTTGGTGTATAACTCCTCCATTTTAACAGCTAACGGTGTGAAATTTTGAAGTATTTGTACACATATGGGCCCAAACGGGATTACCGAAAATTGTTAAGATCGGACCACTATAACATATAGCTTCCCTACAACCGATTGTTCAGATATGGACATTTTGGTGTATAACTCCTCCATTTTAACAGCTAACGGCGTGAAATTTTGAAGTATTTGTACCCATATGGGCCCAAACGGGATTACCGAAAATTGTCAAGATCGGACCACTATAACATATAGCTCCCATACAACCGATTGTTCAGATATGCTCATTTTGGTGTATAACTCCTCCATTTAAATAGTAAAGACACCATTTTTTCTAATAAATCTTTCCATAAATAACCCACAGAATTAAAATTATAAATTAAACTTAATCCGGCTATGTACATACATAGGTAACTTTTCATTTCCCCACTCATGAAAGGTATGAAGTCTTCGGTACGGCCGAAGACAGCCGCGCTTTTACTTGTTGTATATATCTTTGCTTATATATTAGTTATTTCAATAGACAGATGCATGAAACTTGTACTGTATTAAAGTTTAATTTATTTGCCACGAACTGATGGCAATTTGGTTGTGATACGAATACCAGAACATAGTGAAAATCACAATTAATCATATTTTTCTTATGAGCCCAAACTTTGATCACTTCTTTATTTCAAGTGCTAAAGCCATGAAACACTACAGATTAAAGTCCATTTTATTTACGAAAAATTTATATAAATTTTATTATGATCCGATTACAACACATAGAGAAAACAGGGTGTCAAATAAATTTATTTTACACCTGATGTTCTTTTCCGGAGTTTATCATACCTTATAAAACTTTGCTTAAAAGATACACGATACAAACTTGAATCTTTTGGAGAAAACTGGTTTTACTTAAAACTATTCTATTGACTACTAGCAAATACCCGTCCCGATTCGCAGCGACCGAAAAAGTTTTTTCCATTACCCTTTACCTTTACCTTTACCTTCAAATTTACCTTTACCTTTACTTTTACCTTCACCTTTACCTTTACCTTTACCTTTACCTTTACCTTTACCTTTACCTTTACCTTTACCTTTATCCTTACATTACCGAGACCATACATCACCATCTGGGCCAACTATTTGAGCCATTTCTGGGAAACCGACTTAGAAATCACGTTGAAAATAGCTGTAGGTTGAAGCCCTGCTCAACGCCTTTCATTTGCCACCAATATCGCTCGGAAGCATTCAGTGGTCATCCTGGTCCATCCTTTGACCCATATCTTGGAAATCAGCCTAGGAATAACTATTTTAAGAGCCTTTTGTTGAAGTGTTCCGCAACAGAAACTTTCCGGGATACCTCGTTTCCACGTTTTGACCCATATCTGGGGATCCGGCCTAGGCATCGTAATGAAAACAACTCTATGTTGAAGGTCTGCTCAACACCTTTCACTTGATACCAATATTTCACAAAGACTTGCTGGGTCACTCTGGGTCCACATTTGGACCCATATTCCGGGAAGTTCCGACTTTTTCGAAACTTTATATACCCTATTATGTGGCTAATATCACATGAATCTACTGTGAAAATTTCATAAAGATCGGTTGATTACTTTTGGAGTCCATAAACGACACACACACACACACACATTCATTTTTATATAATAGATGCAGCTAGTCCTGTCGCCAAAGGAATTCGTAACGCAAATACTTTTTTTTGTGTATTAGAGATTTTGAAAGATGTGTTTTGAGAAACATAATTGCGCTCGTAGAACGAAAAAAGATGCTGATGATGGCACATCGCCGAAACTGGTTTATAACCAAACCAAACTTGGCAAGGAATGACGGAAATTCGCTCCACAATACTTCATGCTCATGTAGAGAAAGAAAAAATGTGCTGATGGACAACAAAAGTAGAATTTCGGTCACTCATTTGATTTATATGACTTGACTCATATGACTCATTATACTTATATGGCTCTTTTGACTTACATGCGCATCGTTTTGATCACAGCACAGGATTCGTTTGATGTATACGATTCATTCGGGTCAAAATACTTATTTGCTTTGCTTCATATGACTCATTTTAGATAGAAAGCTTATTCGAATTATATGACACATCTGACGCATATTAATCATTTGACTCATATATACATGTAAGTATGTAAGCATATATTCTTTTCATTTTCTTTTCACTTCCTTTTTTATTGAACGAGCAGGTTATTGCACTTTGAAACGATAGTTTTATTAGGCAAATATTTAAAAATTTGTTTTTTATGAAATTGCCAATATTTTTTGTTTACAAACAACAACGATTATAGCTGTCAACTTACCTTATATAGTTTTTCCTTTTGATACCACACATCCTCTTCTTCTTCTTGTGGACTAAAAGTCTGATCCAAATTTAGATCATCTCTAGAACGTGAAAGAATTTTACGCCTGGACACCATGATGCTACATTTGGAAGACGAAAAAAAAACAAAAAAGCAAATTATTAAGAATATCAATCTAAAAGGAATGGTTTACAAAAATACTGTTCATATAAATAACAAAGTGTTTTTTAAGAACAATTCAAAACAATAATAAATGGTTTATTGAAAAACAGTTTTTTTAATGAGTACAAAAACAATTTGTGGCCGTTAAAGCACAACAAAATTGGCACACAAAAACAAAATCTTTTCACACAGAAATTTGTTGCCTTCTTTTGAGAACAACTGATCTACCGATTTTCTGCCGATCAACCTTTAAAATGGCAATACCAATTTTTAAATGGATTAACAAATTATGAAAAAAGCGAAGGAAAGGAAAAAATATTCCAAATTGGAGAAGTATATGAAAAAAACTCCACAATAGCACTTTGAAAATTTCTTTGCAAAAGCATTTAAAGAACTTAACGAAAAAAGGGTTTCGCAAATAAACACTAATAAATGACTTCTTACACCGCTTTGTTTATGTGTCATTTTTCAATATTTTTACTCTCTTTATTTAATGCAAAATATTTTCTTAACCGTTTCAAAGATGTAAACAAAAATTGTTTATACTCGTATAATATTGTTTTTTTTTTTTTTTAAAGATATTTTCTCATTTCAGGTGTAAGTGATAGTTTGTTTATTTGCATTTGCAAGTTGGTTGGCCACCAACAAACGCCTTACCATGTAACAAGAGGTGAAAGACCTTTTTAGTGTATACACGAATGTGTGTATGCGTGTGTGCAGCAGGAAGTGCATACTACGCATTGTTGATAGTATCCACGGGGTTTCGGTTTTTTATTTTTGTTGTGCAACCATCAAAGTAAATACCGCTACCGCTTGTGATTGACTGTCGACAGAAGGAGTTGGTCGCTTGGTCGGTTGGTGTTCGCAAAATGCTTTCGATGACAATTGAGTGAGTTCGTGTGTGTGTGTGCAAGTTGAATGTGGTTTTAAAGACATTTTGGCTTATTTTTACGCTTGAAAAATGTGGAATGTGTTTTTAATAAACACTTGAAGCTTTGAATCTTGGAAAGCGACAAGCATCATAATTCTGCGAAAAGTCATGGCGCATGAGAAATTCAGAAAATTTTGGTATACGTGTGCAGCGCAGTCACTGAATTAACTGAGCTTGGGCATAAGTTCTTATTCGTCTTCTGTGTATATTGAACTCGTAAGTAATTGCCATGATATGCTAATTTTGTATGACAGTTTGGCAGATGTAGGAGGGACTTCAAAAGCACATATCTCGGTTTTAAGTAGCCTCTCAGCAAAAAATGTTGATATTTTGCTTGGTTGGTCATCAAGTTGTAAGAAAGAGTTTGATTTGATTATTTTATTCTATATCATTTTATTTTATTTTACTTTATTTTATTTTATTTTATTTTATTTTATTTTATTTTATTTTATTTTATTTTATTTTACTTTATTTTGTTTTATTTTAATTTGTTTATTTTATTTTATTTTATTTTATTTTATTTTATTTTATTTTATTTTCTTTTATTTTGTTTTACTTTATTTTATTTTCTTTTATTTTATTTTATTTCATTTCATTTCATTTTATTTTATTTTTTTTATTTTATTTTATTTTATTTTTTTTATTTTTTTTTATTTTATATTATTTTATTTTATTTTATATTATTTTATTTAATTTTACTTTATTTTATCTTTTTATATTTTCTTATTTTATTTGATTTACTTTATTTTAGTTTATTTTATTTTCTTTTCTTTTAATTTTATTTTATTTTATTTTATTTTATTTTATTTTATTTTATTTTATTCTAATTTATTTTATTTTAGTTTATTTTATTTTATTTTATTTTCTTTTATTTTATTTTATTTTATTTTATTTTCTTTTATTTTATTTTATTTTACTTTATTTTATTTTATTTTATTTTATTTTATTTTTTTTATTTTATTTTATTTGATTTACTTTATTTTAGTTTATTTTCTTTTCTTTTATTTAATTTAATTTTATTTTATTTTATTTTACTTTATTTTATTTTATTTTATTTTATTTTATTTTATTTTATCTTATCTTAATTTATTTTATATTTTTATTTTATTTTATTTATTTTATTTTATTTTCGTTTGTTTATTTTATATTATTTTATTTTGTTTTTTTTTTTCTTTGGTTTTGTTTTGTTTTGTTTTGTTTTGTTTTGTTTTGTTTTGTTTTGTTTTGTTTTGTTTTGTTTTGTTTTGTTTTATTTTATTTTATTTTATTTTATTTTATTTTATTTTATTTTATTTTATTCTAATTTATTTTATTTTAGTTTATTTTATTTTATTTTATTTTATTTTCTTTTATTTTATTTTATTTTCTTTTATTTTATTTTATTTTACTTTATTTTATTTTATTTTATTTTATTTTATTTTATTTTATTTTATTTTTTTTATTTTATTTTATTTGATTTACTTTATTTTAGTTTATTTTCTTTTCTTTTATTTAATTTAATTTTATTTTATTTTATTTTACTTTATTTTATTTTATTTTATCTTATCTTAATTTATTTTATATTTTTATTTTATTTTATTTATTTTATTTTATTTTATTTTATTTTCGTTTGTTTATTTTATATTATTTTATTTTGTTTTTTTTTTTTCTTTGGTTTTGTTTTGTTTTGTTTTGTTTTGTTTTGTTTTGTTTTGTTTTGTTTTGTTTTGTTTTGTTTTATTTTATTTTATTTTATTTTAATTTAATTTATTTTATTTTATTTTATTTTATTTTATTCTGCTTCATTTTACTTAATTTGCTGTCATTACGCTCTTAATTTGCCGATTGGCTTATCAGTTCAAAGACGACAATTAAATTAAATAAATAAAAAAAAACCAAAAAATATTGTCAACTACCTCATATCACCTGTGAATGCGGTGAAAGTTGGTCAAATCCCAAAAATATAAAAGAAATACTCAAACAATCAAAAACGGTACATTTGAGCCATTAAATAATGAGAGCGAGTGAGTTTGTATGGAAATGCACGTACATACATACATACATAAATGCCATTCAACCCACCCGCTTTCAGGTGCAGGTGCGCGCAATTATGTAGAACATTTCAAAAGAATGTGCTAATAAAACACATAATATATAGTCAATAAGAAAGTAACAAAAAAACACGAAAAAATGTATTATTACCGAGTACATGGCAGGTACTTGGCAAGCAGCCACAATACGCCCATTCCGTTGACGGTGACGGTGACAAAAGCTAACTTAACAGAATGAAACACAGCGGACGGCACACAAGGCACAATAAATCACGCAAAACACAAGAACAAACGCCTGTTTCGTTGATGGTTGATGACCGAGTGCCGTTGACGAATTGTTTTTATAGCAAAAAAAAAAGAAACAAACGTATGTATGCATACAGCAAATATATGAATCAAAAGACTTAAGCGACGAACCCGAGCACGTAGAACTGTTAAGCGATAGATAACTGTTTTTTTTTTTTGTTTTAACTATTTAGCGCAAAAAATGTAAAAAAAAAAATAAATTTACGCGGAAATCAAAGATGTGTTTTTGCTATTTTTTTTTCTTTTACTTTTTATTTTTTATTAACGAAGAGAATGTCTATTAACAGTTGGCACTTGTTTTGGTTTGGTATTTGAAGGTAGGTTTAACGCACTATTTGATACTTTAAGCAGTTAAGTAAAAGCCAAAAAGAAACACACATACATAAACTTATAAGTAAAAAAAATGCGCCAGAGAAAGCGCGGATGGCACATTTGGTTTTAAAACTTATTATGCAGTTTTAATATGAATGAATGTACATTGATATAAGCACAAACACACGCATATGTATATGCACATATTCTTATATTTATATACATAAGTATTATATTCTCATATTAAAAATTCTTAGCACAGCACGAAAAGCGGACAAACGACGGCAAATGCAATGTTCTGCAGTAAAAGTTAATTGTATATATTTTATATATTTTTTTCCTTCACACAAATCGATTTCCGATGCGTTCCAACGTTAATCGCGTACTTTACTGCTTTACTATACCAACTGACAGTCAACGAATTATTGAATTTAACTTTACCTACTTGCATGCATGAATTTAGTAAATACGTAGTAAAAAATTGAGCGACGCTTTGGCCGCCCGCCCAAAAAGTACGCACCTAAAATGTTCATAAATGGTGTGCAACACACAAGGAGGAAGCAGAAGCAGAAGAAAAGTGAGCGGAAAGTCACAGCAAACGTGTGATGATCGCCCATGTACATATGTCTGTATGTGCATGTGTGTATGAGTGAGTATGCCAGACCAACCTTCATTTTTTTTTTTTTTTTTCAAAATTTGATAATCAATGTTTAAATAAGTCACCACACATACACGCGTCGCCTTATGCATAGTAAAATCTATGTTTTTTTTTTTTGTTCAAAAAGCTATTTATATGCTATAATATGCATATATATATGTATTTAAGTACTTTTATAGCGTTTGCTAATTACAATGTCCACCCGCGCATTTCGATGTTTTGTGTGTTTTTTTTTTGTGATAGAATATCTATTCATGGAGGCGAGCTAGCTGGTCTATGTATGTGATCTGTGAATACTCAAGCAAGAAGATTACTTGTAAGAAGAATAGCTCATGCTGATGTTTAAGTGATGTCATATGCTTTGAAAAATCGCTGACAATATATTCGAGTGTGTTTTATAAAATTTCTTCTTCTTTTCCAAACAATTTCGGTAGTTATTGTTGTTGTTGTTGTAGACACATAGACAGCGGAGCGTAGGGGAAGTAACAGTCCTTTGCCGGATAAATCCGGTACGCTCGGGTACTAGTCCCTTCTGACACTACCCCAACTGTCGTGCGAACGGCTTTTTTGGCCTTTATCAACCTTTTAGGTGGGTGGATTTTAGTCGCCTCTTCCGATAGGCGTTCCCTACCAAGGGTATATTCTAAGCCCCCTAACCCGCTGGGGGTACAATTTTGGTGGTGTTAGTTTCTGCTTCGTGACAAATGGCTCCAATGAAGACCAAGGTGTTCTCCACCTGATCCTTCCAACAAAGTGGATGTCTCCTTTTTACTCTGCTGCCACCCGTTGGTGTCGCTGGGAATACTTACTGGGGCCGAGGAATCTTCATTCATTCGTTTAACATGATCTAGGCAGTGCAGCCGCTGAACGTACGTAGAATATCGACGTCAGCCTAAAGCTCGTACAGCTCAACGTTAAATCTTTTTTTATACTATCCGTTGCCAAAACGCAAAGTTCCATAGATCTTCTGGAGCACTCTTTTCTATCGACTACTACAAGAGCCAACTCATCCGATGTTGATATTGTCCCTGCTTCTCGCCTTATACCAGAACGGCAAAGATGATTGACTTATAAAACATAATTTTTTATACATCAAGAGAGGACTTTACTTTCAAATTGCCTACTTAGTCCAAGGTAAAAATGTTTCTTCGTTGGATTTCCATGCACTGTTACTTTTGCAGCGCATTCATTTGCGCTTTTTATTTACTTTATAATTTGTTTTTTATTAACACGTGAATGTCTTTGCATTTCAATTAAAATCGCGAAAGCACTTCGAGATATCAAGAACGCGATATGGCAAGAGGCAAAGCAAATGCAACGGCCATAAAAATAAGAAGCAAGAAAGTAAGCCACTTGAAACAAAAAAAAGTGTTTCTCTGAATTTCATTTACTCTTGAAATGCAACAGTTCTGCATATCAAATTAAATATGCAAACGGTGATGAGTGATTTGTCTTATTTATGTAGCCCACTTTAAGCCACAAGTACACTTACACATTTATGTACTTAAAGAAGGCAAAGGAACCAAAAGCAAAAGACTGCAATTTCGAGTGCTGAAAGCAATGCGGGTGAGCAGACAGAAAAAATGATATATTTACATTGTAGCAAAAAAACAGAGATACCTAGATACTTATGTATGTACTACATATGTATGTACGTGCATAGAACTTGATGCATTCATAATTCCACCAGTCAGCAAGTCAGTTAGTCCGCCGAAGACGGTAGACAATACGCACTTCAAGGTTGAGTGCAATTTTTTTTCTTTTTTTGTGAATGTGTCTTAAGCGTTTTGCCATTTTAATTATGCATTCGCTATATGAAAATAAAGAATATTTTATGTTTTTTTTTTGCGCTCAAAATTCTACTTATTCCAAATAAAATTGGTTATCTTAAAGAAGCAGGCGGCATTTTAGTGCATATTTGTTATTAAATGCATTCTGATTCTTATTTACTTTCTTGTGTTTGCTCATGGAGGCCCCTTAAGAGCAGCTCTTTGTTACGTGATCAGTGCATTAAGCCATACAAATTGCTTAAGCAATTTTTTGAATCTTGTTAAAGTAAATACAAAAGCCTACATACATACATAGTATGTGTCTTCAGATTGCCATTCTGTATATACATTCCTGTATACATATAACTAAAGATATATTTCTTTTAACTTTTATTTGTCGATACCAAAAAGTTCTGGCACGATACATGATCGCGCATCTAAAGATTTCCTTGTTGATAATAATTAATGAAGTACCATTTAGCTGCGCAAATTTGTCAAATTGTATTATCGTAACAATTTTATGAGTCAAAGGAGCCGTGTAAAGCTGCTGCAAAGAAGCTGTTAATATTTCCAAAGAAATTGCAAAACACATAAATTTTTGGGTCTAAGATAAATTACTAAAAGCTTATACATATTAAAGGCTGCAATTTTGGTTTTAAGTGGCAGTAAGGTTAATTTAATTTATTTTTATGAATAAAGTGAAAGAATATTGATGTGTAAATAAGTGTTTGCTCAGTATGGGGTAGACAAATGTGGAGAATGGGTCATATTGATAAAAGCCAAGGATTTGCTTTTGCTTAAGATTTCAGACCTTTTACTCAAATTTTGAAATTTAGTTCATACAAATTATTGTCAAATTTTTGAAATCTTGAGTAAGTAAAGGTATTTCGTTGGTTTTTATTAATACGGCCCAATAGGAGGAACAGAAAGAAGAATAAGGAGAAAGATCAGCAGAATGAGCAGATTGAAAGGAAAAAACAGCAACAACATTATAATCGTCATCATCATCACCATCAGCATCATCACCTTCAGCATCATCATCATCGTCATCATAATCATGTCATCATCGTCACCATCATCATCATCATCACCATCATCTTTATCTTCATCTTTATCATCATCATCATAACCATCATCATCATCATCATCATCATCATCATCATCATCATCATCGTCACCATCATCATCACTATAATCACCATTATCATCATCATCACCATCATCTTTATCTTTATCATCATCATCATCATCATCATCATCATCATCATCATCATCATAATCATCATCATCATCATCATCATCATCATCATCATCATCATAATCATCATCATCATCATCATCATCATCATCAGCATTATCATCATCATCATCATCATCAGTCATCATAATCATATCATCATCATCATCACCATCATCATCAGTCTATTCAAATCGATGTTCTTTTTGATTTTAACTCACGTTATTTGAAACACTGAGCCATCTAGGTTATTTTGCCACAGAATACATAAAAAATTTCTATTTAGAGCTATAGATAGAATTCGGCAGATTAGCAAAACAACAAAAGCATTAACAGTTACCTATACCATTTATAACATTTATAAAGCGCTAAAATAGGTACACGATAAAATTAAAGGCATAATATTGACATAATTCACACACCTCATATATATTGAAATCACGTTTTGTATTAAAAGTAACAACAAGAAACAGATACTGACATAAGTAAATCAAAACATAGCATTAACATGCTGTAATTTGCATAGTAAAGTCAAAAATAAGAAAATAGCATCAGAAGAGCGATTTAAAAGAAACGGTCTTTAGCGACAAAATTGCGAGAATTTTTATATGCGTAATACGTACATTTATATATACTATTTATTGAGATAGCTTTAACGCTAAAAGACAAATTCAAAAATATAATAAAAAGAAACAGCAAGGTAATTTATATAAACAGTAAAGCGAAGGTGAATATCTAAACAAACAAAACAGAAAACACAGAAGACTATAAACCGCTATCACAACCAATCAGCATAGCAACTAGTCAACAAAAACAAAAAAAACAAGCACAGAAACTGTGTGAGCAATCAAGAGAATGTACATAAGTAATAAAAAACACCTACGCACATATCAGCACAGACAGACATAATTGATGTACAAGCATATTATGTATGCATGTATGTATGTGTGTATGCTGTGCGAAATGCATTTAAATTGCAAAACTCCAGTAGATAATTTAAAAACAAAATGTAACTTTGATACACACAATGTCAACATATTTCAAGGTATTCAAGAGCGAGCAAAAAAGCAGATATTGCCAATGGAAGTGAAGAATATTTTATGCAAAAGTACACACAAAAGCAACTACTTATATATATAAAAATTTTCGCCCTCTATTTACTATTCCTCATATGTACATATATGATCTAGAACAACAATTGTTGACAGCTTAAATTTGCATATCTGCATTTAGTTGTGTCGAATCACAAACCAATAAATTGGTATTCCATCATTCAAGGAGTACGGCAGCAGCGATAATATATCAAGAAGTATAATATATTTCTTTACACACATAAATACGTCAATAAGGGAATACTTAAATACGTCAATGAGGCAGTACTTGAGTGCGTCGATAAGTGCCAGCAGCAGAAGCGGAAATTGTTGCGCGAAGAAGTGCCTAGACAGTTAAAATAATATAACAGTATAATATAATAAAAATTGAGAAAATTGAGACTTCAACAAGAACGGAATGATATTTACTATTTTTCTGCATCTTTAATTAAGTGTTATGCATTGGATTGAGTCATTGCATTGAATGGGGGAATGGAATTATGAATAAGTCATCTGAACGAAGGGCTACCGTATTTATAATCATCGTGTGAAGAGCTTGGAATGTCAAAACAAATTGCATATGCGCATATAATTATGTACTATGTATGTATTTTCAAGGACTCTCTACTATTGCTGCGAAGTACTTTTCCCCTGCGGATATGTTTTGCTAACAAAAAATGCAAGTTTTTCTGTATGTATCAGCAGTCAAAAAAGGGTAGCCATAACCGAATACGCATTTATTGCTTTATCAGGCTTTCAAAATGGTTCAATGGTTTTTTGGTATCACAAAGGGTCTTTGTAGTTTAAAAGGAATAACGCTCACATGCACGATTGATCATATTTCTATCATTTTCTACCAAGTATTGGCAGATATATGGATATGGTTTAAAAATAGGACATTTCTATCAAAATACCCAACAAACAAGACCCATTCAAAACCCTACTTAATGGGTCATATTAATAAAATCCAAGCACTTGCTTTAGCTTGCCTTTTACTCAAATTTTTAAATTTGGTTCACACAAATTATTGTAAAATTTTTAAAATCTTTAGTAAAATCATTTGCTTGGTTTTTATTAATACGTCCCAATATCATCAAGCCATCCTTTCTAACTTATCCACGACGATCATAAAAACTGTCTGGAACTAGGTAAGGTTGGAGTGGCTGCTACTATATTCACTAATAATATAGGCTCAAAAGATCGTATACAACGGAAATACGTACGCAAAGAATCTTCAAATCTTAGGGTTTTCATATATTATTTTAATCAAATAACGGAGATCACATAAATGTGAGAATTCAAAAAAAAATCTGTTTCCTATTGGTCCTCTACAATTCCTACAAAAGTCATTCTAAGAGACGCCAAGTCGGCATATTTATTTATTTATTTATTTATTTAATTGTTTGATATAGTGGTCTAATGTACAAGCAAAAGTACTTACAGACTACTTAAGAAATAAGTAACAGCAGTAAATAAATTACAAATTCAACTCACTTAAAGCTAGCTTAAAATTAGATCTTGGCAAAGAGAAGTCAAAAGACAAGGTGTTTGAAAGATTATTAAATTCTTTTAATGCCCGAATAATAGGCGCATTAGATGCGTAAAGTGTTCGCACACGTTCAGTATAAAACAAATCGTTACTCCTGAGGGACCTTGGAGGTATATAAAAATAAATTCGTTCCAAGAGGTATGGTGAATCAACCACTCCTTTAATAATATCAAACACAAAAATTAGCTACAACGTAGTTCGTCTGCACTCGAGAGATTTTAAATTAATTAGCAAGCATCTGGCGTGATAGGAGGGGGGCGGTTCAGAAAAGTTCAGTGACCGAGGTGCAAAACGCAGGAACGTTTTCTGAATCCCCTCAAGTCTGTTAATATGAGTTGCATGATAAGGCCTCCAAATGAAAGCAGCATATTCTAATTTAGATCGGACAAGTGATGTGAATAATAATTTAAGAGTGTAGGGATCTGAAAAATCTCGGCTAAATCGACGAATAAATGCCAACATTGAATAAGATTTAGAAATTATATAGTTTAAGTGGCTATTAAAAGAAAATTTCCAATCAAAAACTACACCTAAGTCGGTTATCTCAGTAAGAGTCGAAAGCTGAGTTCCATTAATAAAATAAGTAGTGGGAATACACGAAGGAGATTTACAGAACGATGCATGAAAACATTTGTTTGTATTTAACTGTAGGCCATTGATACAACACCAATCAGTTAGGTTATTCAGGTCGGATTGGATTTTATAAGAGTCTGCAACGGTTGAGATGGTTGAGAATAGCTTCAGGTCATCAGCATATAGAAGAAATTTAGAACTTTCAAGGCAGGTTGAAATGTCGTTGATAAAAATGACGAAAAGCAGCGGGCCGAGAATGCTGCCCTGAGGAACACCAGAAGAGGCTATAAAAGAATTAGAGTGTGTATTGTCGACAACTACTACACATTTTCTATGCTGAAGGTAAGATTTTATCCATGAAAGAAATGTTGAGTGAAACCCCAAACTAGCCAATTTACGTATAAGGATTGAATGACTGACTTTTTCGAACGCTTTCGAAAAATCAGCGGCCATATGAGCCTTGAATGGCTGCAGGTACTAACTAAGACGCCTGCTAGCGAACACCCGCTACTTCGATGAGCTTGTGATTGCCATAAGAACGGATCATGCCTCATAGCCTTACTTTATTGAAGATTGCACTCTATAGAAGGGTGAATAGTCTCTCTTTATACTTTATACTTTATACTTTATACTTTATACTTTATACTTTATACTTTATACTTTATACTTTATACTTTATACTTTATACTTTATACTTTATACTTTATACTTTATACTTTATACTTTATACTTTATACTTTATACTTTATACTTTATACTTTATACTTTATACTTTATACTTTATACTTTATACTTTATACTTTATACTTTATACTTTATACTTTATACTTTATACTTTATACTTTATACTTTATACTTTATACTTTATACTTTATACTTTATACTTTATACTTTATACTTTATACTTTATACTTTATACTTTATACTTTATACTTTATACTTTATACTTTATACTTTATACTTTATACTTTATACTTTATACTTTATACTTTATACTTTATACTTTATACTTTATACTTTATACTTTATACTTTATACTTTATACTTTATACTTTATACTTTATACTTTATACTTTATACTTTATACTTTATACTTTATACTTTATACTTTATATTTTATACTTTATACTTTATACTTTATACTTTATACTTTATACTTTATACTTTATACTTTATACTTTATACTTTATACTTTATACTTTATACTTTATACTTTATACTTTATATTTTATACTTTATACTTTATACTTTATACTTTATACTTTATACTTTATACTTTATACTTTATACTTTATACTTTATACTTTATACTTTATACTTTATACTTTATACTTTATACTTTATACTTTATACTTTATACTTTATACTTTATATTTTATACTTTATACTTTATATTTTATACTTTATACTTTATACTTTATACTTTATACTTTATACTTTATACTTTATACTTTATACTTTATACTTTATACTTTATACTTTATACTTTATACTTTATACTTTATACTTTATACTTTATACTTTATACTTTATACTTTATACTTTATACTTTATACTTTATACTTTATACTTTATACTTTATACTTTATACTTTATACTTTATACTTTATACTTTATACTTTATACTTTATACTTTATACTTTATACTTTATACTTTATACTTTATACTTTATACTTTATACTTTATACTTTATACTTTATACTTTATACTTTATACTTTATACTTTATACTTTATACTTTATACTTTATACTTTATACTTTATACTTTATACTTTATACTTTATACTTTATACTTTATACTTTATACTTTATACTTTATACTTTATACTTTATACTTTATACTTTATACTTTATACTTTATACTTTATACTTTATACTTTATACTTTATACTTTATACTTTATACTTTATACTTTATACTTTATACTTTATACTTTATACTTTATACTTTATACTTTATACTTTATACTTTATACTTTATACTTTATACTTTATACTTTATACTTTATACTTTATACTTTATACTTTATACTTTATACTTTATACTTTATACTTTATACTTTATACTTTATACTTTATACTTTATACTTTATACTTTATACTTTATACTTTATACTTTATACTTTATACTTTATACTTTATACTTTATACTTTATACTTTATACTTTATACTTTATACTTTATACTTTATACTTTATACTTTATACTTTATACTTTATACTTTATACTTTATACTTTATACTTTATACTTTATACTTTATACTTTATACTTTATACTTTATACTTTATACTTTATACTTTATACTTTATACTTTATACTTTATACTTTATAATTCATCGATGTCACTAATTACCAACAGTTTGCGTATGTACTTAATGTCAACATTTATGCATATATGTATTCCCACCAAAGCCTAAATAACCATATAATTGTCAACTTTGATTGACAATTGACAGGCGCTTGTTTTTGTACTTTCCTTTCTTTAGTTTTCGAAAGTGTGAATTTCACAAATATTCAACAAAAATAATATTTATTTATTTAACAAACATAATTGGCTGTGGTGTAGTGGGTAGAGTGCTCGCCTGCTATGCCAGAAGTCTCGGGTTCAAACCACGGTCCGAGCAAAACACCTAAACAATTTTTCTAATTAGTAAAAATCCAATTATTGGGTTTTTTAAGAGCAGCGGTCACCTCTCGGCAGTGGGCGGCATACCCTCCGAGTGTATTTCTGCCATGAAAAAGCTTCTCACAAAAATGCATTCACCGTTCGGAGCCGGCATAAAACTGTAGGTCCACCCAATTAGTAGGAAAAACAAAAGGAACACACCTCTAATTGGGAGAGAAGCTCGGCCATAAAACTCGTCAGAGTTATAATAGCGCCATTGTATTATATTATATTAATTTATGTTTAATAATAATATAAATATTAGCAAATTTTCGCACAAAAGCAAATACGTAAAGTGTTTGAAATACAATGTTAGCAAAAATAAATACAGAGTACAGACACTTAAGTAAAGACGGTACGCAGTCAACGGTATACAAAGTGTGAGTGCATACGCACTTGTGGCTTGTTGTGTGTTGTTGTTCAGGTAGCTTATTTATTATTGGCTCTTTACACATATTTGTTTGTTTTTTTTTTTCGTTAGCATAACCGTTAGGTGTAGCGAACGCAACTATAAAATAAGTGACATGAATGCCTAATGAAATATAAATGTATGTGTATTTGTAATTACCCTTTTGTCGTTGACATTCAAAACATATTAACAGTTACGAAAAAATAAAGGAATGTTTGAAAAAAGTGTAAATAATTTTTAGTGTCAAATAATGATATCGATGTTGATGTTGTTGTCTTTACAAATGGGCTAAATATTTAACTATTGCGAAGAAATTTATATTTGTTTCATGCTGGACCCCAAAAATTGTAACGTCTTCTTTTTTATTTCTTTTCTATATTCTCACCACCCATTTCACGACTAATGTACAGAATTACCCACACCTTAAACACAAATACAAATAAACAAAAAAAGCGCAAACGAGCAAACACATTCATAATTTTTATGCTACTCTTTATGCCAATTACAGCAGCTAATCGCGTTGTTGACATTTTGTCAACAAACGTTAAGCAACATAACAACAACAGCGCTTGTGCCGATAGTAAATCTAAACCAAATCAAACAAAAGAAAAAATTGAAAACCTAGTAATCACAATAATGCTGCAAGGATTACAACTCGACAAAGCACGACTTGTCAGACGTAAAAGATGTGGGAGCGTGATTTTTTCCACTACTACCTACAGCAAATGAACACCTAAGCATTTATATGTATATATGTATGTAAATATATTAAGGCTTATTATGTGAACATTAGTGTACGTTTGACAACTATTATTTTCCATCACTCACGTGAAACGCGCATTTGTCTTGCCAATAATTGTTCAGCGCCTCTTGCTTGAATTTTAAAATGCCTCGATTTTTGTTTTTGCTAAATGCTACTACACACATACATGTAAAATAATTTATTGTAAATATATGTACACATATATATATATATATATATATATATTTATTTATTTATTGCGCCGTATTGATTGAAGAAGCGACTTTAGTGTCTGCGGCGCCTGTTCAAGTGAAATAGAAAGTATCTTTTTTGTAACATTTGACGGTGCAGCAAAAACGTTGAAGCTGAGCGCGCTTATCTGACGCACCGATCACCAGCCAACACAATCATCTGTTGTGCTGTCAATCGGTATTCGATTACTGCAAAAATCGTGCTGCATGATTTTTGTTTTTTTTTTTTTGTGAAATTCTACTATAGCAAGTTTGTGTCTTCAGTCTTTGAGTTGCGAATGGTTTAACATAAGTTTAAGCGTATCTTCTTTTTTTGCATTTTTTTTTTAATAAATATGAATGTAAATGTCAATAAATTTTGTTAGGCTAGGTAGGTAAGTATATTAACAGTTGCAACAAATCAAAAGACTTTAGCAACAAACTTGCTGGGTATAAAATGTTTTATAACATTCCAGCAAAAGCAACTTGTGTTATGAGACTCACAAGAATAAATTTTGTTAACATGAATGCAGTGTGCAGCTTTCATTGATATTCTATGCATATTATTAAGAATGCGTTTTATGAATGAATTGCGAACGTAAATTATCGATAAGTAAATTCTTTTACAACCTTTGTATATGTATGTATAATTTTTGTATATGAATATTCATATCATTGTACATTCTGCCAGTATACTAAGCCTTTTTTTAAGTTCTACTGCATTATACCACAAACCATACTTGCCTTTGTTGTTGTCTTTAATTTCTTTTGTGTCTACGCCAATGGAATATTTCATTATTGTTAATTTCATTGCACGCATAGAAATTCAGTTAATTGAATTTGCTTTGTTGGTTTTTAAGCTAGTGGGTAAAAAAAGACTAAGTGTGCCATAGGTGAATGTGATTTTAAAAGGAAAAAAAATTGCTTATACCATAACCACCTGCCTTGCTATGAGCTCGATAGTTTGAGCGACAGTTATATAGTATTATTTTGACTGAGGAGATTGAAATAGGCCAAAGCCATATATTAGGAGACAACGAAAAAAATACACAACAAACAACAAGAACAATAATAGAATAATAAAACAATACAATAATTAAACAAGTAAGGAAGCCTAAGTTCGAGTGGAATCGAACATTAGATACTCAGCTGTATGCTTTCATTGTTTGTTTGCGTTTGTTCGATATAGGGTGTATTTTATATGACACGAGTGCTGCATAAACAGGGCGCAGCCACGCCCATTTTCAAAATTTGTATCAATCATCCAAATAAGCATATAAATATTATTGTTAGTGCAAAATGACTTTTAGTTACAAAGACTTCACGTTACAAATTCCAAAAGGGTGTTCCAGAAATATCTTTGTTAAAAAGTAGGCGTGGTCATAAACCGATTTCAATAAATTTTTGCGTGTCTATTAACACATGTTATAAAAGTGTATAAACCAAGTTTCGTCATAATATCTCAGTTATTTGTCGAATAATAAGCTCGTAGATTCCTGTATAAAAAAGAGGCGGTGCCACGCCCATTTTCCAAACTTTTTTTATTTTTTGTTTCCGGTCTATTGTAGAACTCATGTCACAAAATTTCAGTGATAGATCTTTATATTTGACAGAGATATCGCTTAAAATGTTTTTATTAGGTCACTTTATAATACCCATATATAAAAGTGGGCGTGGCCGTCAACCGATTTTGATAATTTTTCGCAAAAACATATGTCTAAGTAACCAAATTACGCATACCAAATTTCATCGATATATCTTCAACGGTTTCTGAGTTATGACATATAAAACTTTCAATATTTGACCCTTAATAAGTGGGCGTGGCACCGCCCATTTTCCAAAACTTCATCAAATTTCTTCATAAAGGCCTGAGCTCAATACGTGGGTAAAATTTTATCACTCTAGCTATATTAGTAACTGAGATACCAAATTTCCGATTTTTTCTAGATATGAAAAGTGGGCGTGGTCATGGTCCGATTTCGCCCATTTTCAATACCAACCGTTCCAGTCTCGATACCAACTTGCATTTCAAATTTCATCAAAATATCTCAATTTTTACGCGAGTTATCCTGCGTACGGACGGACGGACGGACGGACGGACGGACGGACGGACATGGCTCAATCGATTTCTCTTTTCACCCTGATCATTTTGATATATATAAGTCCATATCTATCTCGATTATTTCATTATGTTACAATCCACCGTTATGAAATCAAAATTATAATACTCTGTGTACTAGTACAGCTGAGTATAAAAATACGGCAATACAACAATACAAAAATACAACAATATAACAATAGAAAATACAGCAA
Organism: Urophora cardui; assembly: GCA_960531455.1. NCBI lineage: Eukaryota > Metazoa > Arthropoda > Insecta > Diptera > Tephritidae > Urophora > Urophora cardui. The sequence continues at coordinate 112,828,061 of OY482670.1, read as the reverse complement.
TATAAATTACAACCATACAACATCACAAAAAGAGGACAATGCAACAACACAACAATATAAAAATACAACAATACAACAAATACAACAATACAATAATACAACAATACAATAATACAACAATACAACAACACAAAAATACAATAATACCACAACACAACAACACAACAATACAACAGTTTAACAATACAACAATACAGCAATATAACAATATAACAATACAGCAATACAACAGCAATAACAGCAACAACAATAACAAACATATCATTATACCAGCTTAGAATATTCTATTAATTTCCAGCTATTTACACTCCACTATCTTAAGAAAGTATTTTTTGGAAAGTAATTTCCCTGTAAAATTACTATTTAAAAGCCAACTTTTATATGACATGTGCACAAGTAAATGTATGTACATAATAAAATATACACGTAATAATTAAAGTTTTTAAGCAGACGTAGATACTAACTATTACTATAATTTCTACATTTCAAATTTTCACTTTCTCATTTTATCTAAATTATCGACGTCATTATTGTTATTTAAAATAAGCTGTAAAATACATAATATTCCTTTACAAATATACATATGCACATACATATTTATAAATACAATACATATTGCAATGCATATTTCATTCATTCGCTGCTTCGCTTTTTACTTAAAATTGTTATTGTTGCTTCTTTCTTTACATTAGAAATAATAAAAGTTAAACGGTCAATCAACTTTTTGCTCACGTGCACTCTAGCGCGATGATTATCGTATTTGTGTGTTTGCATGTGTGTGCGATTAGGCTGTGTAACGACTTGTGTTAATACTGTTGTTGTTGTTTTTTGTTGGAAAGTTATGCTTTGAAATTATTTAGAGGCATATAGACAAGCAAAAACATACAACTATACTCGTACATACATAGAGCATTAGCATGCGTCATTGGACGCTTAAATTGCACGCTTAAATTGCTAACTTTCATCACACGCATACTCACGTGCATACAAACATATTTACATAAGTATGTACTTATGTATTTTTTATTGCAGCTACTTAGTTTCGCTAGTTTTTTTTTTCTATTTGTTGTCGGAACTTTTAACGATCTGCACGTGTTTTTAAGATTGATATGCATCTTCATAGTCATCGTGTGCTGATGATAAGACACAATGTAGTATGTACATATTTACATACATATGTGTGTACTTTTATAATGTATGAAGTGTTGGAAGCATTTCTTGAGTTTTGTTGTAATAAAAAACTTAATTGTTTCGGTTACAAAAAGTCAAAATTTTTGTGTTGGAAATTGCAATTATTTTGCGCAGTAGCGAGTATGCAAATATCACGTGTGATCGCGAGATTTGACTGAAGACATCGCAGTCACATAGTACTAAATAATCAGAATATGAAGGGAAAGTGAATATAAAATGCTTTGAAATAATCATCATTTGAGGGTAAGCAAAAAGGGCAGATAACAGAGAATACGGAATATACCCTTTGGTTGCTTGTTTTTCCGACAAGGGATGATGGAAATTTGTTCCACAATACATAATACGGAATATCGTACATACGCAAGTGCATATAAAATGTATGTTAGTGCATATGTAAATGCATTAGAGCACAAATAATATAAAAACAAACACCTTAACACTTTATTTGCATTTTTTTGTGCTAAAAATTTAAACTAATTTGAATATTTGCCATTCTGAAATACATACATACAATATATGCCATTTATGACAATGCAAACATTACTTTCATAAATATTACAAATCAAATGCGTTTGACGTTACGGTTGCTGTTGTGCTGCCAAATATCGCTGACACATGTCAATTTTGGGTGTCGAACAAATGCGAAAGTTTTGAAATTTTCAGGGTGCAGCAGCTAAAGTGCAGGCGCGTATTGTATTTTGGCAAGGGAAAATCAAACGCCCACATAAAAATGGGCTTACATAAATTTGTTGATATGTGTTGTAAAATAGCAAAAATTGTTTTATTTAAATTTGAGTGAAAAAAAACAACGCAACTATAATGGTTGCAGGAAATTTTTATGGATGAATTTCGAAAGTCTACAAATATATACATATACACAAATTCATATTCAAATGTTTACATAAAACTACCCACTAGGCCCATTTGTGAGGTTATGCGATTTTTTTTTCATGCCAGGATACTTGCTTTTGTTAGAAATACTGCAGGTACTGCTAAAGTATGTTGAACGGCATGTACAAATTGAGCACAGATAATTTCTTCACTGACTAAAATATGAGTTAAGCTGAGTAAGCGAAACAGAAAAATTTCTACGAATGTAGTACATAACAAAGTTAGGTGGTAGGCAGCTATATATTCAGCACTACAATACTGCTACAATTCATGATTGATGATTTGTAAATTTTTGAGTCTACTGGGTAATAGGAGTACTATTCCTACGCATACGCATAAAATTGTGTGCTTTTCAAAATTCAAAATTGTTATGCTCAACAAGGATTGTATGTCAAATTATCAGCCAAATTGTATAAAATTGCAGCAAAACAATTGCTTCGGCGAAGGCAGCAAATTATTGCGGCAAATGTTGAATGCGATCTCTAAGAAAACTGACTTTAATTTGCAGCCCACTCAAAGTTAAGGAGGCTGCAGCATTATTAGAAATGGCAAAAAGATAATTGGTTAAATATGCGCAATTCAGCGTAAAAGCGCCATATACACTTCTTTTAGACAAAATATCAGTGTAAATGTAGGCTTTTGTAGCTGTGGCGCCACGAACCTACACGCTATCAGCTCATTTATGTAACTGCGGCGTAGTTGCCTGCAAGAAACTAGTAGCGATGCTGGCTCAAACTGGTATAAACTCAAAGTGATATAAGAAAAGTGGCAGAGGGCATCTAGTGATATTTTCTTCTTCTTCCAAATTCATTTAAATATTTTAAGCTGCACGTTGTTTAGATAAAATTTTGCTGGTAACCATACCATATAGTTTTCATATGTGTTTTTTTTTAATGATGTAGACTGTTTATTGTGGCATGCCACATGCACGCATAAGTAATTTGCTTTCACTTTCACTTTCATCTTCTTTATTGACTTATGTTAGGATAGTTTTTCACAATTATTAATAATGAAATGAATCATTAAATTTTTAACTAGGCAAAATGAACTTACATATATTAAAACCAAGTTATAATAACTTCCGTAAAATATTTAAATACAATGGTTAGATGCAGTTAGTATAGACATTATCAAAATTTTCACAAATTATGCTGCTGGAAGTAAATTTGCATAAGCAATTCAAAGTAATCAAATGCGGGAAAAGCGCAAATAGGGTATTATTGTTGCTAATTTATTTGCATGAACGCGTGCTAATAAAATATTCAGGAAAAATTAAAGTTGGTGCACTCAGGGAAAAAAAATTATAAAAACATATGAAAACTTGCTTAAAATGGGCAAAAATATATTTAAAAGTGATGTAAATACCAACATTTTTATTTTAAAAATGTTCATTGTAAAATTTTTAATTCAAGAGAAAACATTTTAAATTTAAAAATGTTTATTTTTATTTTAAGCACTATGAGAAAAAAACGCTGCAGTGTTCTCTATATAATTTTCTCTTCCGGATTCGAAATTGCATCCAACGGCAAAAATATAGCCTCTGCTTGTTCTCCTCTTCGTTCCCACTTCGCCTTCACTGTTTGCTATCTTTATTTCTTATTCTCCTTTTTCTTCTTTATTTTATATTCTCCTCCGGATTCGAACCGTGACATCAACCTGAAATTCAATCCAACGACATTAAACATTATATTGAATTGTAGTAACCTATTTATACTTCCCTTTTCCTAAAAAAAGATTGCATGAATTATGTGTGTGCTGTGGTGCAGTGGCTAGAGTGCTCGCCTGCTATGCCAGAAGTCACGGGTTCAAACCCCAGTCCGAGCAAAACACCAAAAAATTTTCTAATTAGTAAAAATCCATTTATTGGGTTTTTTAAGAGCAGCGGTTACCTCTCGGCAGTGGGCGGCATACCCTCCTAGTGTATTTCTGCCATGAAAAAGCTTCTCACAAAAAATGCATTCGCCGTTCGGAGCCGGCATAAAACTGTAGGTCCACCCAATTAGTAGGAAAAACAAAAAGGAGCACACCTCGAATTGGGAGAGAAACTCGGCCATAAAACTCGTCAGAGTTATAATAGCGCCATTGAATTATTAATTATTATGTATTTGTTTGTATGCATATATGCATTGAGCAAATAATGTATAATATAACAAAATAAGTTGCAATTTAAAAAATTTCTAGTAAAAATGGAAAAGTGAAGTAACACAAAAAAGAATAAACTATGTACTTAATATGCACTTGCATATACATATGTATACTTGTATGTAACGTTCATTATATTAAAACTAAAACTATTTCTTGGCTAATGTATTGGCTATCGAAATCCATACATACAATTTTACACACAATTGTAGTACACACATATTATAAGTTGTTTTTCTTTATTTTTGAGTTAAAAACAAAATTATAACATCACTTTTTATACGCTTGAGTTGCGGCAGACATGTAAGTACTAGCAGCGAATAATGCGCATTGATTTAGTTTAATAAAGTTGCATGAAAGTGAAAATGTTTTTGTACCTTCGTGTACTTTTTGCAGAAGCGCCAATGTATCATCATATTAAAAATTATAGCAGGGACCCATAATAATCATTATTCGTTATATTTTCAGTGAAAAAAATCAAATACTTGCAAACATCGTAGAAGAGTATTGACTTTGTGCGTGTGCATGTCTGAAAGAGCACTATTCGAATCCACTATGATCGAAAAATTTTAAGCGGTATCCATAAAAATCAAAAATAATCATTATTTTTTGAGTTTTATTTTTTTGATCAAAAATAAAACTTATTCCTTGAGTGATACATATATTTATCGCTCAGAAATAAAAATTATTCTTTGAGTTTTATTTTTTTGCTTAGGTCGAGAAACTCAAATCGTCTCTGAAGTGCTCTGAAGCATAATTCTTAAAAAATTCCCATCGATATACATAACTTCGTGAATGAGTGATATTTTTGATCGAAAAAAAAATAAAACTCACACAATAATGATTATTTCTGACCGATAAATATATCACTCAAGGAATAAGTGTGCGATTTTTATTATAAAACTCATAATGATTTCGGTCCCTGAATTATAGTAAGTACTAAATTTTGGATAAAAAATCAAAGACATCAAATACTTCAAAAAAAATGCACTTTTGATGATAAAATGTGTGGAAAAGTTATTGAATTCCATTGCTAAAAATTGGTTTACCTCAAATATGATTAAAAGTGACTTATGGCATCAGTATTTGATTTTTGTTTTTTTTTTTTTTTTTACATTACAATGAATGAATAAGAAAAGTAAATTTATATCGAGAAGTGGTGGTCCCTTTGTAGCGTTTCCTCTTCTTTGAAACTCGAATTTATAGCTCTAATCTATGGTATGTATTTTTGATATTTGAAAACAATGACAATTCAAAAATAAACATAAATAATTTGCTTTTCACACAAAGCTTTTTTTTTGTAGATATTTATATAATTACTAGTCTTTACCCGCGGTCTTGTCCGCACCTACGAAGTCCCCTTTCAACATTCAGTTTGTCGAAGTCCAGCATAAAGAGAAAAAAATGTAAACTCATGGGTTTGAATATGTATTAACAAAAATTCATCTTAATGGATTCATTGAAGACAAAAGTCGTGCCGAGTAATGTGAAAAGGCCCAAAGATGGTTATAGAAGAGGCTGTAAGAACAAACGTAAGGGAAATATTTAAATTCTTACCTGTTTTTTTTTTTTTATTTTTTGCTTTTGCGGGTGGGCAATGCACCGTAATTGATGCCGTCGCACCAACCGTGTGTCCATAGACTAAAAAACTTCCCCTTGTTCGTTAATTTTAAGGCTTTTGGGCAATCACATTTTCACCGATAACTCAATCATCGATAAATTTATCGAAGTCCAAATGAAACCTGGGGCCATCCCCTTTCATTTGATACCCATATTGTAGGGTAATATTAAGGTTTTTCGGGAAACGCATTTTGACCGATAACTCAGTTATCGATAAATTTATCGAAATATATCGAAATCCAAATAAAAACCTTGGGCTATCCCCTTTCGTTTGATACCCATTTTATAGGGTAATGTTAAGGTTTTTGGGCAATCCCCGATAACTCAGTTATCGATAAATTTATCGAAATATATCGAAGTCCAAATGAAACCTGGGGCCTCCCCTTTCGTTTGATACCCATATTGTACGGCAAGTTTAAGGTTTTAGGGCAATTACATTTTCACCGATAACTCAGTTATCGGTAAATTTATCGAAATATATCGAAGTATAATTGAAACCTGGGGCCATCCCCTTTCGTTTGATACCCATATTGTGGGGCAAGTTTAAGGTTTTTGGGCAATCACATTTTGACCGATAACTCAGTTATCGATCAGTTTATCGAAATATATCGAAGTCCAAATGAAACCTGGGGCCATCCTCTTTCGTTTGATATCCATATTGTAGGGCAAGTTTAAGGTTTTTGGGCAATCACATTTTGACCGATAACTCAGTTATCGATAAATTTATCGAAATATATCGAAGTCCAAATGAAACCTGGGGCCATCCTCTTTCGTTTGATACCCATATTGTAGTGTAATTTTAATGTTTTTGGGCAATAACATTTTCACCGATAATTCAGTTATCGATCAATTTATCGAAATATATCGAAATCCAAATAAAAAACCTTGGGCTATCCCCATTCGTTTGATATCCATTTTATAGGGTAATATTAAGGTTTTTGGGCAATCCCCGATAACTCAGTTATCGATCAATCTATCGAAACATATCGAAGTCCAAATGAAACCTGGGGCCTCCCCTTTCGTTTGATACCCATATTGTACGGCAAGTTTAAGGTTTTAGGGCAATTACATTTTCACCGATAACTCAGTTATCGGTAAATTTATCGAAATATATCGAAGTATAATTGAAACCTGGGGCCATCCCCTTTCGTTTGATACGCATATTGTAGGGCAAGTTTAAGGTTTTTGGGCAATCACATTTTCACCGATAACTCAGTTATCGATTAATTTATCGAAACATATCGAAGTCCAAATGAAACCTGGGACCTTCCCCTTTCGTTTGATATCCATATTGTAGGGCAAGTTTAAGGTTTTTGGGCAATAACATTTTCACCGATAACTCAGTTATCGATCAATTTATCGAAATATATCGTAGTACAAATGAAACCTGGGGCCTTCCCCTTTCGTCTGATACCCATATTGTAGTGTAATTTTAATCTTTTTGGGGCAATCACATTTTCACCGATAACTCAGTTATCGATCAGTTTATCGAAATATATCGAAGTCCAAATGAAACCTGGAACCTTCCCCATTCGTTTGATACCCATATTGTAGGGCAAGTTTAAGGTTTTTGGGCAATTACATTTTCACCGATAACTCAGTTATCGATAAATTTATCCAAATATATCGAAGTCCAATTGAAACCTGGGGCCATCCCCTTTCGTTTGATACGCATATTGTAGGGCAAGTTTAAGGTTTTTGGGCAATCACATTTTCACCGATAACTCAGTTATCGATTAATTTATCGAAGTCCAAATGAAACCTGGGACCTTCCCCTTTCGTTTGATACCAATATTGTACGATCTTTCTATACCTATATGCGAAATATCATAAGTATAGTTCCAGTATACTCATAGTTATATGGAATAAAAATATATCGAAAAGTAACGGTCCTTAGCAGGGTCGGAACCCCAAAAATTAAAAACAAAAAATAGCCTATACTTCCTTCCAGACTATAACCTGTATGCGTGCCAAATTTCAACAAAATCCGTCTTGCCATTCTCACGTTTTTGAGGAACAAAAGCAAACGTCTGGACATCCAAACATCCAAACATCGCTACATTCACATTTATAATATTAGTAAGAAGTAAGATTTATTTATTCATGAAGATGCGTCACACAGCTGCTGGCAATACAAATTATAAGCTATTTGAATATTTGAAAACTTTCTTATGCATATACCTTGAACTAAAGTTCCATAAAAGCGCATATAAAAATTTATAGAAAAATTAGTCAAAACACACACGGTTAAAGCCCGTCTCCACATAACTTGATTCAGTGGCGCAGATAGAAAAATATTTTGGGGGGGGTTTTCAATATCCAACGGAAAATTAAAAAAAAGTACTTAAAACTCGTCCAGACAATTTTTACTTAAATTTATGTTTGGGGAGTGGACCTACGTATGCACACATTAAACAAAGGCACCTTTTAAATCTCAATTCATTGCATTTTCTCTGAATTTAAACTAAAACTAACAAGCAAGGAAGCCTAAGTTCGAGTGGAATCGAACATTAGATACTCAGCTGTATGCTTTCATTGTTTGTTTGCGTTTGTTCGATTAGGGAGTATTTTATATGAATCGAGTGCCACATAAAGTGGGCGCAGACACGCCCATTTTCAAAATTTTTATCAATCATCCAACTAAGCATATGAATATTAATGTTAGTGCAAATTTGCAACCCTTTATGACTTCTAATTACAAAGGTGTCACGTTACAAATTCCCAAAGGGTTTTCCAGAAATATCTTTGTTAAAAAGTAGGCGTGGTCATAAATTTTTGAGCATGTATTACCACAGGTTATTAAAGTGTAAAAACTGATTTTCGTCATAACATCTTAATTATTTGTAGAGTTATGGGTTCCAAAATCTCGTAGATTGCTTTGTCTGAAAAGAGGCGTTGCCACACCCATTTTCCAACATTTTTCTATTTTTTGTTTTATGTCTATAGTTGGATTCATGACACAAAATTTCAATGACATATCTTTATATTTGACAAAGATATCGCTTAAAATATTTTTATTAGGCCCCTTAATAGTTCTCATATATAAATTTGGGCGTGCTCGTCAATCGATTTTGGCAATTTTTCGTCCAAACATTTTCCTAAGTAAGTTAATTACGCGTACCAAATTTCATCGACATATATTCAACGGTTCCTGAGTTATGACCTATAAAACTTTCAATGTTTTACCATTAATAAGTGGGCGTGGCACCGACCATTTTCCAAAATTTCACCATATTTCTTCATAGGGGCCTGAGCTGAATACGTAGGTGGAATTTTGTCACTCCAGCTCTATTAGTGACTGAGATACAAAATATCCGATTTTTACTATATGGGAAAAGTGGGCGTGGTCATGGTCCCATTTCGCCCATTTTCAATACCAACCGTCCCAGTCTCGATACCAATTTGTATTCTAAATTTTATCAAAATATCTCAATTTCTGCGCGAGTTAGTGTTTACAGACGGACGGACGGACAGACGGACGGACAGACGGACATGGCTCAATCGACTTCTCTTTTCACCCTGATCATTTTAATATATATAAGTGTATATCTATCTCGATTATTTCATTCTGTTACAATCCATCGTTATGTGATTAAAACTATAATACTCTGTGTACTAGTACAGCTGAGTATAACAAACCTCAGCTAATATCCACAGCATACTTTTAGGGAAATGTCTCCGCACTGCTTGTTTATAAACATAATCAGTAGTTGTTGACAAAGATTGGCAATGTACATCCATGAATATTCATAGATTTTACAACATGCATTTACACAAATATTTGTGCATGTACCATCTTTTATACAATTATTTTTTTTATGGTGTTATCAAATTTGGGGGGGGGGGTTAACCCCAAAACCACCCCCTTGAGTGCGCCAATGACTTGATTCGCCAGCGAACATCTAGGGAAACATCTCGCTAAATAACCCGTCTCCACGTGGCTGATCGTGATTCAGTTTAACATTTCTCTTTCTTGTTCTTCTTAAATGTTTATATGTTTGCTAATTTTTGCGTGCTTGTTTTGGTCTGTGTGAGATTTCGATAGATTTTCGACACAAAATTAGAGAAGGCATCGATATCATCGCGTTTGGCAAGAGGATTGAGAACGAAACAAGTGTTTCAATCTTCACTCGCTCTCAGAAATTTGTATGGAAATTGGCGAGATTCGGCACTCGTTTTGAGGTCGAAACAAGATTGAGAGAGCTAGTGCAGAAAAAAGGAGCGAAACACGTTATGTGGAGACATGATATTATATTGCTTTGTTATTTTATCGACTACATAATTATCAAAATAATTAAATTTAATAAATCGTCGTTTGAATAATAAAAGAAGGTATAATATATAGAGGAGTCATACATTATAGGTTCTTTCAATATTCAAGCGACCAAATTATGCATATTTGTGCGTTACAATGCTTTGAAATGCCGTCATTATTAAAATTGAAAACTTAGTTATACGAAAATTTGAAGATATATGAAACTCTTGTGCCATGCAAAAACCAAAGACTCAAGCGCCAAACTCGTTTTTTGTATAACTATGCGTATTAGCGAAATTAGCCTAAATAATGGCGTTGCCTATTATACCTAATATTAGACAATATGCAATTTTCATTATACTCATAAATAAACTTATTAAATATTTATGATCAAAATTTATTAATTAAAACATTGGTTATATTCAAAAGAAAGAGTCGGGTGCGTTTGCTGCGAATATTTATTGCTGAACTACTGTTTGCGTTTCTTTTGTAACTGCGTAAACTAGTAACTAATAATGGCTCATATGTTTTAAGATACATATATATAAATTAAATACTTATTTTGTATGTCATAATTATTTTAAAAACAAAGAAATATATTAATTTTGAAAAACCTCACTTTCTGTTTAATAATAATCACTATGTAAAATAAGTGTTGGCATATGACATAATCATGTAGGGAAGTCAATGTTTTACCGCCTATTGTTAAGCGCTGAAAAAAGAGGCGCCACATAAATTACATACATGTGTTGCTGCTGTAATGTAGTAACAATGTTGTTATGTTTGTGCATAAATAATAGCATATGCACCTTGACTTGCGTATAACATGCATGAACGTGTGAAATGATGATACGTACATATATGTATGTATGTATGTACACGGAGTAGTTTTTTTATGCAAGAAATATTACATCTTCATATGTAAAGCACTTTCACGCTTTTGTTATGCAAAATGAAGTAGCAATTGTTGGCAAACATAGGCTAACAACTAGCATGGATGCATCATAAGAAAAAAGCGAAGAAAAAAGGCAAAAAAAAATAATAAAAAAAAAATATTGAAGTTCACTTTAGTGCAACACTTTATAACCAGTTTTGATTTTAAGTACGAAAACTTAATTTTTGGACACATGAAACTCTCTTGAATTCGAATACATTTTATTTAAGTTAAGATCTATCATTTGCTATAATTTATGCGATAGTCAAACGAAGGTATCGCTCATGGAACTTTTTCCAGAATTCCGTTATTCTGGGCATTCGAACGGACATTATTCAATGGATCCCTTACCGGATTACCTTTTATTACACTACAAGCTACCGAAATGTAAATATATTATATTTTTTTTTAAACTGGAGCTTATCACAGCTGGGTATAAAAGTCAATAGCATATGTTTCTATATTTGAATGCAAATTACATGCTTACAACATGTAACCATCTTCTCGTGCCAAATGGCAATGACCGTGGCATATAACAAACAATTTTTGCTCTCTTCATTTACAAAACAAGCAAATCTTTTGCACAAACAAACACCCAACAACTGTCATAAATCAAACAACACATAACATTTTTATAATACACGTTTTGTCTGTTTATACATTTGCTTATTTTGTTGCATGAAAAAAGAGTAGTTATTTTTTGGTCATTACAATGTTGTCTGCAATTGCAACGGCAGCAAAGTGGCAATCATTTGGCTGAACTGCCGTCCATTCATGAAATCTCCATTCAAGTCAAATTTTGGAGGAAATGTTTGAAACATCTTTCTCTTACTTTTTTTACATTTTCTTTATTTAACGCGTATTTTCATAAATTTTCAAAGGCAAGGTGCACAGCATTTATGTTTGTTTGTTGTTGGTAGATAGTTTGTTAATTTTTGAAAATGAAAGTGCTTAAATTTAAAATGATGATGCCGTGCGTAATATATGTATGTATATACACATTATGTATGTAGGTACATAGATGACTGTATATTATATATTTTGTAATAGTAAAAGTGCTAATTGCTGAATGCCGCTGCTTAGTGCAACCGAGCATAAATTTGGTAAAACGAGATTTGGAAACTTTGAAAATTAAGCGATTAGTAATTATGTAGGAAATGTATATACATATACATATACATATACGCTAGTTTTAAGCAAAACTAAATACTTTATATGTACAAACATGTATGCATAGTGACGTTCTTCTGTGTTTCTGTGCTTGGAAATTAAACGTTATAGAGATACTGAAATATGTGCATGGCAAATTTTAAACATTTTCTCTGCTTTTTCGATCTCAAAAACCGTTTATTTAAAGATATACAAATATGTGTACATACCCTGCAGCGAAAATGTGAACTGGTATGCAAGTAAACTAGTTGATCAATTGGTAGGAGACGGAAAAAAACATAACAGTTTGCTTTTTATTAGTTGTTCAGCTAGTATGCAAAAGACAAATTGGATGTGTTTCCTCCGTTCGTCGATTTCACTACGGCTTTACATATTTCTACAATTCTCAAACGATTAGTGAAGCACTTGGTATAAAGAGTTTATTATGTTCATCTTCACTTATATGAAATGAAATGTTGCCCTTTGTCTGAATAAGTCCTAGGAAAATACTAATTGACTACTTATGTTTTACGATCCTTCAGGTTTTTTCATTTTTGTTTATTTATTTTACTTATTAAATATTTTTTTAAATTTTTATAAAAAAAAAATTAAATTAAAAAAAAAACTTTAGTCACCTGACTCCGACGAGATTCGAACTCGCAACCTGCTCGATTCGAAGCCAGACGCCCTACCAACGCGCCACCGCACCACTTGTGTTGAGTATGTCAAAAGCTGCACTTCAACTGTATATGTGAACTAACTTTTTTTTGGTATGTGTTAGACTGCTATTCCATTGGTATGAGCTGATGCAGAGGAAGGCAATTGCCATTTCGTAGGACATTAACACACGAAAAATACCAGATGTTTACATGGGAAATTTACGGTCGGGCAAGTAGTTGACTGTACCCTGCAAACTGGTATAATTCTAGTTTGCAACTGGTTACTTTCGCTGCAGGGTACATATATTCATATTTGTGTTTGCAAGACCGGTGTAAAGCAAAAACATTAGCCTGAAAAGACAGCACAACCGGGTAACTGACACCAAAGTTGTGCAATAGATCGTAGGCCATGTTTTTTTTTTCTACTCCTATTACTGGGTGTGCGCACATATTTTACAAGCAAAAAGTATTACTTTCCGTGTTGTAGGATTTTTTGTTTTTATCTCTTGTTTGAATTAATAATATGTACTAAGTTCATATCTTCCGCCGCTAGCCATATTATTCTCCATTATCATAAAAATCCTCTGCTATATATAAAATACTATTTCTCAAGATTTATATAGTGTTTCGCATAGTAACTTTCACACAAGACAAGACAACAATGAGAATACTAGCGATCAAAAAACACAACGATCAACTTCAATAAGTTTCAAAATGACACGAAAAGGAAACGAGAACCACATCAACGGTTAAGAAAGTTGGAATTAAACATTTCGAATTTCCAAAAATGTTTAAAGAATTTCCATATATTTGGTATATACGTTTTTAAATCGGCATCTAAATCAAAAATTGGCATTTTGACTCATACGAGCGAGTAAATGAAAAGCATCACAAACACTTTTAGACTAATGGAGCTGAAACAGATGCTGAGCTGGCGCATATTAGGTCAAATCGGGTTGTCTCCAAATCAAATCTGACGGAAAATCGTTTCACAGTACATCATATACCTGCCCTGTCGGAAAAGCAAGCAAACAAAAAGTAATAGCTCAATATACCTTTGCGCTCACTAACACAATCTTTCTTAAAATTTTGCCGATATTTGATCTAAACTGAAGAGCTCCGCATAAGAAGATTTTGCTGACATACATACATACGTATGTACATACTGTCTGAAGCTGTTGAGCTTACTTATATACGGTTTAATTGCCATTCTTGAATTTCAATATATTTATTCGCAAAAAATAGAAAAAATCTAAGAGCCAAATTAATTAGTTGAAACAAATCAAGTTCAGCGCGTACATTTTTACGTACATATGGATATATAATTTTTGTATAAATATGTATACCATATATAAATCTATAATAAAATGATCAGAGGCGGATTATCCCTAAGGCAAACTAGGCACTTGTCTAGGGGCGCGTAGTTACAAGGGGCGCGCGAGCTCTGAATTTTTAAACAAATAAAGAAAATAACATATCGACGATTAAGAATTAAAGCTGATCTATAATAGATCGATAATAGATAAATCGATTATATTGCACAAGCATCGATATATTGTGCAATATTGCGCGTTTGTTGCGTCGTCAGGCTTGCCAGTACTGGCGATTTGTCGCCAAATTGGCGATTTTTTACAAACTTTGGCGACCAATTTATGAAAATTGGCGATGGCGACTTTTTTGGCGATTATCAAAATATTAGATTATATTAATAAAAAAGCAATTACTTTTTCAAGCCTCAAATTTTGAAAGTTTCTTCATACAAATTTTTGTCAAATTACAAAAAATTTGAGAAATAGCAATTGCTTTTTGTTTATTAATACGACCCATTATCTCCACTTAGCCAATAAATCTTATGATATGTAGAGATCTATTGAGAAAATAAATATATACTACATACTCTGGCAACCATTTTCTGCACACTTGAGTGAAAACCAAAATTTTGGTCTGCACACTCGCCTATCTAAAGCTCACAGCAGATGAATCTGCTAAAGATATAACTACTTCATTATCGGGTCGGGAAACATTCCGAGTGACAGTATATCTAGTAATTATAGACCGAATTGTCGTTGAACTTGAAAAGAGACGAAAAGCGTACAATAAGTTTTGCAATAAATTTTCATTTTTATGAAATTTGACGAATTTAAACACCGAAGAAGTTCAAAATAGAGCAAGTTCGTTGGTAACAATGTATTCCAATGATTTAGAAAAATGCTTTGTTGACGAATGTATCCATCTACGTTCTTATTTAACAACGACAGCTCGAGACGGAGAACTGCCCCGAACAACGAACGCGGTATTACCGGTTCTGAGAAATAAAGAGCTTGACACAATTTACCCCAACATTGACATAGCCTTAAGAATGTGCGTATCGACGGCAGTCAGTAATTGCAGTGGGGAGCGGAGTTTTTCCTGCCTAAAAAGAGTGAAAAACTATCTTCGCTCAACCATGACAGATAAGAGATTAAATTCGTTAGCAATACTAAATATTGAATCTGTCTTATTGCTGTCATTAAACTACGACGATGTTATCGACAATTTCGCGAAACAAAAATGTAGACGCAAAGATTTTTATTTTTTTAAATTTTGTTTGCTCTGTTACTACTTACTTATATTTTTTCAATAAATAATTCAAAACCTATTTTGTTAATTTATTAAATACTAGCTGTTGCCCGCGACTTCGTATGCGTATAATTTCTCTTCTATTTTTCAACTCTGTTGGTAAATAATAAGTACCAACAAAAAAGACTGGATTTCAACTCTAAGATGATGCCTGCTTTCAACCAGCTCTTCGCGTCCGTGTTTGAACAATTCGACAGGTAGTCCGTCTTTTCCAGGAGCTTTATTGTTTTGGACCCGGGGTATAGCTGTCCTCACTTCATCATAGTCGGGTGGTGGAATGTTTTTTCCATCGTCAGGGATTGTGGTATCGGGTTCGACGACTCCCTCGCAATTTATCAATGAGGAGAATTTATCGCTCCATAACATAAGTACACTCTGTACGTCGGTTACCAGGTAGCCATTATTTTATTTCTTATAACAAAATAGCCATATTAAGCATTTTGAGATTAAGAAGGTTCACATTTTATGAGATATCTCCGAAGCCAGTTTAGGTATTGAAATTAATCAAATGGTTTATGGCAGCATTCATAAACACCTTTCGTTTGATACCCATATTGTACTAACACATTTTGGTGCACATATTGGCCGATAACTCCGAAACCGGTCGAGATGTCGAAACAAATAATACCTTAAACTTTAAGTTGAGCGTCTAGCAATCCAATAAAAAATTCCATTCAGCACTTTTTGAGTGATACGGCCACAAACATACGGACAGACAGACAGACAGACAAAAATTCTAAAAATGGTTGATTTGGATTCTACTGGAATAATGCTTCCCCCAATCATTTTTTTCTCGATATCTGCAATTTACAGACATCGACCTGTTACAATTTTATTATATGTAGAGATTAACAAATTATCTAAGCTTTTACATCATCTATATCTACATCTACACTAACATTATAAAGAGGAAAGATTTTGATTGTTAGGGTGTAAAACAACTAGGTAGTTAAAATTTATAGTATTATGATGGCCATTTATGGTCGGTACAGGGGCGCCGAGAAAGTGGCTGCCTACACAGAGCCAAAAAGTTCACCTACAATCAAAGAGACTGCCACCTAAAAAAGCTATTTGGCCGAGGAGAGGGAGAGGGGACAAAATTGAAGAAATTTTTGCTAGAAATTCTTCTGGATTTTAGCTTGAATTTCTTCTTAAATTTATTTAAAGGGATATCGAATGAAAACGAGGAGATAACTTTTTATTTATTAATTTTTTACGTCATTTTGTAAAAAAAATTAAATTGTTAGAAGAAATCTGCTTGTTTTTAGGAGAAAATTTTTATAAAGCAAATCAATAAGGACATCCTCTAATTTTTACTTGAACCTTTTTGAATTTATTAAAAAGGAAAACTTTTTATTTTTAAAAGAGCCCTTATTAATTCAAATTTTGCTTTAAACGTCTTAACATACGTACATACATACATATGTACATATATACTCGTACATACTAGAAGTATGCATAACAGTTATTGCATCAGCCACGTTTTATGCGTGCAATTACATGTTCAAGAAATTAAAAGGGAGAACTTTTTATTTTTAAAAGAGCTCTTATGTATTTCCTCCGTTCGTCAATTTCACTACGGCTTTGCACATTTCTACAATTCTCAAACGATTAATGAAGCACTTGGTATAAAGAGTTTATTATGTCCATCTCTTATATTAAATGAAATGTTGCCCTTTGTCTGAATAAGTCCTAGGAAAATACTAGTTGACTAATTATGTTTTCCGATGAAAATCAAGATTCTCTTCTTAATAATATTAAACAGGGTTTCTTCTTAATTTTACAGGTTATCTGCTAAATTTATGTGAAAAGGTTTCCATATTTATTCTAGGAGTCATCTTCTAAATTTTATTTAATAGGTTTTCATCTTAGTTTTAAAGGTTATCTCTTAAATTTTACTGAAAATGATTTCATCCAAAATGCACGGGTCATCTTCTTAATTATATTGAAAAGGTATTCATATTAGTTTTACAGATTATCTACTTAGTTTTATTAAAATGAAATATCCAGTAATAATAAGACGGACATCTTATTGGAGAGAAAGCATAGAGAAATCCGCTAAACTTTGTTCTAATTTATAGGGCATTTTAGGTGGTATTTTGGCTCTGTGTAGGGCGCTCTGAACCTTTAATCCGCCACTGAAAATGATATAGCGCTACACACAAGAATTCTGGAAACTCATGCAACGCATGGTGGTCCACGGCTTTTGTTCAAGCAATGAAATGTTGAAAGACAATTTGCTAATAGAAAAAAAAATATATTAATACGTATTACTCAATATGCGTTCTTTCATATAAAATATTTGAGTATGCGACTTTTGCTTTGGAATTATGATCTACACGATTTGCACTATGCGATACATATTACATACCAGACGTACATATCATATCATATTTATCTTTATTCAACATCTATACATTTGTACGAGTATATACATATATGTGTATCGAAACTGTAATATGTAAAATGTCTATATTGTGTTTATTGTGAAAACCACCTTAGTTGACCATTAGTTGACGCAGTTATTAGTAGTAATTTGAAATAATTTTGCATAATTTGAGAATTTGCCTCACCAAACTACAATTTAAAATGCAAGTAAACGACCTTCAAATACCTCTTTAATATACATACATATGTAAGTAAAGATTTTAATATTATCAATTTTCTGTCATTTTAAGTGTGTATGTATAGAATTAAATCCATACCCACCCAACCAAGAAACGTACATTTGGCATACATACGAGATTTACGATAGTTTCTCGTATCTTGAGAGTTCGCCAAATATACGAATCTCGGATCTTAAACGGAAGTTTTGGATTTTTCCTCAATTATTTAATGAACATGTTTTTTTTGCCACAATGAACTTTTTTATTTTTTTTAAATAACAACAGTTAAAGGAAATAAATAACAAAACCAGCAACTAAACCAATAAATGCAGCACAGGATCCGTGAAACATACATACAAAAAAGGAAACCATATTTAGTCCAGGTCGGGTGCTATAAAGCAAATTTGTGTTTTTGCGCTCCTAATTGAGAAATAACACCAATTTGCTTTATCGCACATCACCTTGAGCAATTATATGAAATTTTTAAGAAAACGATTGGACAATAAAGGAAAATTGTATATTAGACGACTTTATTTACTGATTCGTCCTTTTGACGTGCATTTTTCGCCAGCTCTTCTAGCAAATAAATATCCGTCCCGCTTCAAAATTACAAAGAATCGTTTTATGCTATAATGAGTTTTTCCCTCTACCTTTCTCCTTTCCTTTCTTTTTTTCAGGCAGTATATGGAGATCAAAAAAGGGAAATGGAAGACGCTACAGCAAAACCAACTGCTTAAAAATTATTTATTAATTGTAACTCGTTAATTTTTATATAATTATAATTAGTTAATTTATTTTTAAAATTCATGTAGATATATATATATGTTTTTTAACTAATCACTCATAAAAACTAAGTTAATTTTTATTAAATATCTTAATATTTTTGTTAACATCAAAATGTAATAAAACATTTGAAATCAAAAAATGCACCCTTTTTATATGTGGAACGAATTGGAAATAAAAAATAAAATTATTTTACAAATAGGAATTTATCGCTAGAGTGAATATTTTCGATCCGTTTTAGGTACCTTTTAAGTCACATTCTCGATACCAAAACGGATAAAAACTACATCCGTTTACTATCAGTTTCAGTGACGAAAAAGTGTCATAAACTGAATCTAAAGCGAATATCGAGAAAGTAAGCTCTGCTGCCACAAACTGAGCGAAAGGTGATTCATTTCCAATACTTTTACGGAAGCCATTTACGATAGTTTTGTACGAAAAAGTATTGCTAAAATTTCGAAAACTTACACATTCTCGTGAGCGGTGGTTGGGTGGGTATACATTAGATGCGTTTTTTAGATATTCCCTCCGGCAGCGGAATATTAAAATAGAGTGTTTTAGAGCAAGTAAACTGAAAACAAAAGTTGACTTTTCCAAAAACTGGATGGAGCTACACGGAAAACCACGGAAATTCCCAGAATTTCAAGGTATGTTTAGATTTATGTATGAAAAAAGTTGGACTTTTCGACAAGAAAAAAAATTGATATGCGTCCATACCTAGAATTAACCGCTAAATCGAATGGCGTATTAAGTTTTTTGGTGCACTACCCAGGGAAGGTATTATCGCGACCCAAAGTGATCATTTTTTTTTCTCATGAATCTTCAATTTCTTGCCCTATACTCTTCCTGAAAGCGGACATTATTTTTTATTTAAATTACACGATAGGCTGCGTTATTTAATACGCTTTCCAGAAATCTATAGCTATTAAAAATCGAATAATATTTGGATGAGTTCATCAAGTTTAAGTGAAGTAAAGTCGGGTGATCCCTTGGAGAGATCTCAATTTTAGTTCCACTGGGAGATAAGTAGATAGATAAAATCTACCAATTCACATTTATTATAAATATGTTAAAAGTATAAACTACATATATATGTGATAAAGTTAAGACGAAGCGATAAATTTTGATTTGTCATGGCATTCCTGTCATTTACACAGTTTGGGTCTCGATATCTCACCACTTTGCTCAAGGAAGTTTACTAAAAAACGAATTATTCTATGAATGGTTACTATATTAAAATTTACAACTCCTTTAAGAAAAAATGTGTAGCAATACTGAGACCTACGGCATATAACTTACGTGGTATAAAAATACTTCCCAAATTTACTAAACATATTTAAAACCCCTTCGCCAACAAATGGACGCTTAAGCAGCCAAATATATATTTAGCAATTTATTGCCTCAAGCGCAAACTTTTTTTTGCATACATTCATAGTAAATTATATAACACCCACAACTATAATAGATACAATAATAAAACTTTCGCCCATTTCTTAGAGGCATTGTATTACGAATATTTAAAAAACTTTCAATAACAATAAATGAAGATAAATTAATATTAAAAATACAATTCAAAGAAGCTGCGAAGAAATATTTGCATAAAATAACAACAAATAATACGTAAGCAAAAAACGCAAAAATAAGAAAAGCAAAACAAAATAAAATAGCAAAAAAGTGGTTGGCCTCTGTCGGCGCCGGCTAAACCGCACGTATTTGGTGCGTAGATTTTGTTTGGATTGTTTGTTATTATTATTATTTTTGGTTTAGATCAGCATGAGTTGTTCACTTTTTTCTTTTTTTTTGCCAACTTCAGCATACAAAGAACTTTAATGATATTTCACAGCGAACAAAAGAAATGCCAAAAAAATTTGCAATTTAAAAGAAAAAAAAATTTAAATATAATTATCTCCTACTTGTTTCCAGTTCGCAACAAAAACAATGCCTAGCAGCTGTTAAGTCATGTTTTCAATATACTTCTTTTGCGAAAAAAAAACTCATTATATGTACTTGTGTTGCATTACTTTTAAGGCGGCCTTAAAATATATAAAACTGTCTGTTCAGTTTTGGCAACAAACCTTAAAATTACACAAAAGATTTAAGCGCCAAACTCGTGCATATAGAGAGCTCTGGTATTTATTGTTGTTGATATTTTTCCCAACCTAAATTGCCTGCTTTAGGCAAAAAATGAAAATTCGAGCATAAAATTTATGCATACAATTTGATTGTGTCTGAAGTATGTATTTTACAGTTGTTGCCTACTTTTCATGCGTTTTTGCTTTTAAATATACATATTTATTGTCTTTTATGCTTTTAACGAATTCGCATAAATGACAACGGAAATACCCAATAAAAATTGCCGAAGCGTTGCCTAATATGGCTATGGTTGTTAATGAGAATAATTTTAAATGTATGCAAGTAGTCGAAAGCACGTTCGTATTTAGAAACGAAATTGGTTAAAAATGGTTTAAAAAATTGTTAAAAAATAGTTCAAAAGTTGGTTAGAAAATAGTTAAAATTGGTTTAAAATAGTAAAACCGTGAGTGTTTGAAACAAATAGTTAAAGAAGTCGTTAAAATGATGTATTTTGAAACGATTTTCCGTCATCCCTTGTCAAGTTTCGTTTGGAGATAAACCGGTTTCGGCTGATATGTGCCATTTTCAATGTCTTTTTTTGTTCTGAGAACCACACTTGACAAAGGATGACGGAAAATCGTTCCACAATACATCATATTCCTACCCTGTCGAAAAAATAGGCAACCAAAAATGAACTCGTTAAAAAATAGTTAAAATATGTGTTTAAAAAATAGTTCAAAATTCTTTAAAAATTTAAAATAGGTTTAAAAATAGTAAAGAAATTGTTGAATAACTGGTTAAAAAATGGTTAAAATGTGTTTGAAAACTAGTTAAAAGTGATTAACTAAATAGTTAAACACAGGTTTGAAAACTGCTTAAAACTGGTTACAAAGTGGTTAAAAAGTGGTTAAAAATGGTTAAAAAGTGGTTAAAAATGATAAAAAAGGTGGTTAAAAAGTGGTTAAAAAATGGTTAAAAAGTGGTTAAAAAGTTGTTAAAAAGAGGTTAAAACTGATTAAAAGGTGGTTAAATAGTGGTTTAAAAGTGGTTAAAAAGTGCTTATCTTTTAATTAAAAATGATTAAAAGGTGGTTAAAAAGAGGTTAAAAATGATTAAAAGGTGGTTAAAAAGTGGTTAAAAATGATTAAAAGTTGTTTAAAAATGGTTAAAAATGATTAAAAGGTGGTTAAATAGTGGTTTAAAACTGGTTAAAAGGTGGTTAAAAAGAGGTTAAAAATGATTAAAAGGTGGTTAAAAAATGGTTAAAAAGTGGTTAAAAAATGGTTAAAAATGATAAAAAGGTGGTTAAAAAGTGGTTAAAAATGGTTAAAAAGTGGTTAAAAAGTGGTTAAAAAGAGGTTAAAACTGATTAAAAGGTGGTTAAATAGTGGTTTAAAAGTGGTTAAAAAGAGGTTAAAAATGATTAAAAGGTGGTTAAAAAGTGGATAAAAATGATTAAAAATTGATTAAAAAATGGTTAAAAATGATTAAAAGGTGGTTAAATAGTGGTTTAAAAGTGGTTAAAAAGAGGTTAAAAATGATTAAAAGGTGGTTAAAAAGAGGTTAAAAATGATTAAAAGGTGGTTAAAAAGTGGTTAAAAAATGGTTAAAAAGTGGTTAAGAGCGTGGTTAAAAACGTGATTACACGTGTTTAAAAAATAAATGTCAACAAAAAATTTTTGAAATAGCTATATACCCCAGCTTCGCTCTTAATAGTTTTCAGCTAATTTTCCACATACCCAAATCAAATTAAAACTGATAAAAAAATTAAATTTTGTGCTAGCCACTAAAAATTGCATTTAAAAAATTTATTAGTTAATTTTGTAAAACAAACCAGTTTTAAATGGCACAAAAATGTCATAAATTTAAAAAGAAATGTTTTTTTTTTTATAAAAGCAAAAATATTTATTTATTTAAAGCTGACAAGTTTTAGGCTGTGTTAATTAATTTCATAATTAATTTCTTGCCTTTTCCACGTAAACGCCACGTTTTCGCTCCGGCTCTCAACAGAAATTTTGCCAACCACAGTTATTGTAAACCTTAACTTAACATACAATTTAAATTTAAAATTATGCAGCCTAAATTGGATTTAAGTAAAAAAAAAAAACAAAAATAAAAACCAACTAAAATTAAAAAAAAACCGCCTGCCGTCAACAAAACACCAAAATCTTGCATTTAATTGACCCAATTCCAAAGGCGCGCGCACACGCACTACGCACACCTTCGTTTTGCTGTAAAAAATATTCATATGTATAATTTAAAATATAAACACGCACACGCTTGCACATACATATGTACATGTAGTTTATTGTGTGCGTGAATATTCTACCATGTACCGTTTTTGTGAAACAAATGGCATAGAAATCAATATAATGAGTGGAATTTACGGTTTTTATCTACATTTTTTTTTCTACAAGAACAAAAATAAAATAACTAAATATTTCTTAGACATTTTTTTCAGCCTTCAGCCAAAAGCGCAGACAGTTGAAATTTAACTACATACTCGTATGTATGTATGTATGTATGTACAAATCATATTAACCAACAACGGCGTTGCCACAATAGCAACTAATCAGCAATTCTAAGCACACACATGCGCCCAATAACACAATCACATGGCCGTCAGTCACACTCCATTACTCGCTGCCGTCTCACTCACCCCATCAGCCACTCAGCCAATCATTTAGACAATTAGGTTATGGCGCAGCCAAACATTCGGCCAACAAATACCGAGTCAAATAATCGTCAGTCTGGCAGTTGTTGTCATTAGTTAGTTGCTGATTTGCAAGTCAAGCAAAGTCGATTTGTATTAAGTTGAAATGACCTATTCCCTCCTTGCCAATGGCAACAAAATACCACAAACAAAACTCACGATAAACATACATACATACATACATACATACATACATACATACATACATACATACATACATACATACATACATGCCTATGATATAGTTGCTTATGAAATAGAATAATAAATATTCGTAGCGGTAATAGACAGCTATTTTCTGATTTTGTTTTTATACTCAGCTGTACTAGTACACAGAGTATTATAGTTTTGATTTCATAACGGTGGATTGTAACAGAATGAAATAATCGAGATAGATATGGACTTATATATATCAAAATGATCAGGGTGAAAAGAGAAATCGATTGAGCCATGTCCGTCCGTCCGTCCGTCTGTCCGTCCGGCCGTCCGTCCGTCCGTCCGTACGCAATCTAACTCGCGCAAAAATTGAGATATTTTGATGAAATTTTGAACGCCAGTTGGTATCGAGACTGGGACGGTTGGTATTGAAAATGGGCGAAATCGGACAGTGACCACGCCCCCTTTTCCTATATAGAAAAAATCGGAACTATAAAGGGGCCTAATAAAAACATTTTAAGCGATATCTCTGTCAAATATAAGGATGTATCACTGAAACTTTGTGGCAGGAGTCCAACTATGGACATAAAAGAAAAAACACAAAAATTTTGGAAAATGGGCGGAGCCACGCCCACTTATTAAGGGTCAAATATTGAAAGCTTTATATGTCATAACTCAGAAACCGTTGAAGATATATCGGTGAAATTTGGTACGCGTGATATATTTACTTATGCAAATGTGTGGACCAAAAATTACCAAAATCGGTTGACGGCCACGCCCACTTTTATATATGTGTATTATAAAGTGACCTAATAAAAACATTTTAAGCGATATCTCTGTCAAATATAAAGATATATCATTGAAATTTTATGGCAGGAGTCCAACTGCGGATATAAAACGAAAAACACAAAAATTTTGGAAAATGGGCGTGGCACCGCCTCTTTTTAGAAACAGGAATATACGAGATTTCTGAGCCCATAACTCGACAAATATTTTAAAAATAATGACGAAACTTGGTGCGTATACGTTTATTACTTGTGGTAATACATGTTCAAAATTTTAGCGAAATCGGTTGGCGACCACGCCCACTTTTATATATGGGAACTATAAAGGGGCCTAATAAAAATATTTTAAGCGATATCTTTGTCAAATATAAAGATAATTCATTCAAATTTTGTGGCATGAGTTCCACAATAGACCGGAAACAAAAAGTAGAAAAATTTGGAAAATGGGCGTGGCACCGCCTCTTTTTAGACAAAGGAATATACGAGATTTCGCAGCCTATAACTCGACAAATAATTGAGATATTATGACGAAACTTGGCTTATACACTTTTATAACTTGTGTTAATAGACACGCAAAAATTTATTGAAATCGGTTTATGACCACGCCTACTTTTTAACAAAGATATTTCTGGAACACCCTTTGGGAATTTGTAACGTGACATCTTTGTAACTAGAAGTCATAAAGGAATGAAAAGTTGCACAAAGAATAATATTCATATGCTTAGTTGGATGACTGATAAAAATGTTGAAAATGGGCGTGGCTACGCCCACCTTATGCAACACTCGCTTTATATTAAGTACACCGTGCTTCGATCAAACGCAAACAAACAATGAACGCATACAGCTGAGTATCTAATGTTCGATTCCACTCGAACTTAGGCTTCCTTACTTGTTGTTTTTGTTTTTTATTTTTTATTTTTGTTTTTTTTTATTTTTCTTTTATTTTTTTTTAATCTCAATCGAAGATAAAAGGAGAATGCGCAAGCATAGAAAAGGTGCTACTTTGAGCGACAGATAAATTACTGCTTATTTGCAAAACAAGAAGAAGAAGGAGAAGAAGAAGAAGAAGACAAAAATCACAGGAATGCCTGCATAGAATTTTGAAACTTTTTTATAATTGCCAATGACATAACATTTCAGTTAACAAAACCTGTAGTTTTTTAATATATTTAAGCGTATATTAGGGTGGTACTTAAAATCAAAGAAAGTATTTTCTTCGGTATCACCGCCTACATCGTTAACAGCACAATCAAAGAAACAACATACAAATTTTGGTACCGATCGGAGATGGTTAAGAAGTGTCGCACATGCGTTCTTGAGTGTAGTACTATCCATTTTGGGTATTAGATGTAAAAAAAATTTTAATTTAATGTTTCTGTCTCCATAGAGTTTTCTGAAGTTTGGCAGCTGTGCCACACCACTTAACCGTCTCCGATCGGCATACACATTTTTATATATGGCATCTTTGACTACATTACCTTAGAGTAGGGGGTGAGGCTCAAGAAATATGCAATAAAATTTGTCTCCATACATTTGGTGACCAGCCTAGTATATATCTACACATAATTTTAATTAATTTATATTCAGCACACACGCCAACCACATGACAAAAAAGTAGCAAACTTGCAAATGTGATCCAACGAGATTTGCTTACTCCAAATTATCACACTTGCCGCCATGCGGTGCGGTTCTCCTACTTTTGCGTTGAATGTTGAGTATTTCAGACAACTACTACACCATATATTAAAACTCACTATACTTAGTCTAATTTAATACAAATATTTAGATAAACGCCACTTTATTACACTTGTAATAAAAAAGAAAATTAAGGCAAAATAAGCAACTACAGAAATTCCTTATATGCACTAAGTTCTATTACTGAATTTTATATCAGCAGATTTTTTTTAGTTTGCGCCATCAAATATCGAAGAGGTCTGAAGCTGATTCACAAAACTCAATAATTAATTTTCAATGTCATTGCATTTAAATAAGTTCAAAAAACTATACATAGCTGTAAGCCCAACCCTCTAATTCTGAATGCGCCCACTAAAGTTGTACAATTTCATGGCAATAGTAAAGAGCAAAACGCCTTAAAAAACAAAAAAAAGTGAACGTCGGCTTCCGCTACCAAATATGAGTAAGATTTATGGAAATTATTGTTTGTACCATCAATTAGAATTATTCGCTATAGATAATTAAGTACTCAGCACATATGCAGCTGTAACCATAGTGTTCTTATTGTGGTTATACTTACATATAAATAGTTTTTTTTTTCTTATGTATAAAGACATTTTAGGCATTGGCGTTTATTTAAGAAACTAAAAATTGCAGGAAATTTTACAAAAAAAGAAAAAAACAGCTTCGTAAAAAAACGCACAGCCCACATTGGTCCCAAATCTAAAATTTTTGGCATAAACCCAATTTTTAAACTTTTAAGTGTTCAAAAAAGGCATGCATTTTCCAATAGTACATATACTATTGCACCTAAAAACCAGTTTAATTCAATACATCTGGCCACCATTAGTTTCTGACAAGCCATCAAAGTCAGCTCTTTCGCCACAATAATATTAAAGTTTTTTCGTATTTTTTTTTGCTGTGAACTTTTTAATATTGGAAAATTAAGCTTGATTGAAAACAAGTGCACATTTTTATGGATAACGTAGGAAAAAGTAAGTAGAATTTATTCTTACCAAGTTTTTCCATGTTTTTAAGTGTATTAGGGTAGCTTTGAAGTGCTTTTCGAAAGGTATATTATGTTAAAAACAATTTATAATTTTTGTGTTTCGTAGACAAAAAGTTATATAACTACACAATTCTTCACAAAAGTAAAGATGCTATATTATTAAGTAAAGTGTATTTAATAAAGCCATGCAAAAATATTATTGCCGTTTATTGCCGTTTTTTAAAAATTCGATATTTTTCCAGTGAACTTCTATCTCAGTAATTCCGCGCTAATATAGTATGATGTCGCTGTCTTAACCACAAAAAGTGAGTTGCGGACGTTACTTATTATACTATTTCGTAATCTGCTAGGAAACACGCAAGTTTTAACGGGTCTTGCGTTAAGAAAACCCTCAAAAAAGTATTTCGACACACCCTATTAGTGGCTAATTTTTTCGAAATTTAAATTCGTTTATTTATTTGAAATTTACCTTAACATACATAAATATATAGAACTCTGTATTCAATTACGCTAATTTTGACACCTTTTGCGATACAGTATCTCAAAAGGAAATTTTTCTCATACCTGGAAGGGCCACCCTACTGGCAGTCACGGTGGGCGTGGTCTGATTGATCAGATATTTGCTATTTTTCTTCCATATGCCATTGCTATAGGATTTGTCAACTTTCAACTGCGTAGCTGTATTAGTTGAATTTATGCCAAAAAAAATGGAATTGGGACCAATGTGCAGCCGACGCAGCCGACGCAGCGGATGAGCGCGTGTGTAACTCATGTATGTCATGTATGTATATATATACGAGTATTACTTAAGATAAGTAGATAACTGTTATGCAACAATTATCAGGGTTTTACAATTTGAAAACAAGCAAAGAAGAGAAAAAATTAAATGACATAAGACCAACGCATCAACTGACAGCAGATGAAACCAAAAAGAAAAACCGAAAAAAGCAACAACAAACATGCAAATGCACAAGAGTAAAATATTGAAATTCGCACCAAAGTCGCGAAAAAGAAGCGCTGCTAAAATGCGTTGGAGCAGGTAAAAATATATAAAATTAAATATGCAACAACAAAAACAATTAGTTTTGTTGCATGGAGAAAGGAGAAAATATATGTACATAGATATGCTGATGGCTGGCAGCTTTGCACTTGGCGCAGCACTCAAGGCAGGTGCATTAACCGCAAAAATTGTGGAAGCAGAAGAAGAAGAAGAAGCGAAGAGACAATTTGCAGTGTAAACTCAGCTCACCTCAGACGCAACGTCATGGAATTTGCATGAAATGTAACCACAAATATTGCATTGTTGAATTGATGGAAGATGTTGTTGGATTCGATTTAAGGCGTGAATGAATTTTCAATTTTGAGGAATTGATTAAATTTATCTATATGAAAAGAAGATGAAGAGAAATTTACTTCGATTTACTTAATGCACATAAGTACTGTATATCGAGTTTAAGATTTTGATTTATGGTTTTAGTTTGATGAGTTAAATGTCAATGAGAAATTCCATTAGAGAGAAGCAAAAGGCATTCAAAAAATGACATTGATAGGGTGCATTTATCAAGCTAATAAAAACATCAATAATGCAACAATATTTAGTACTGCCCACAATAGTACAATACAATACATTTAATGCATGTGCATTATATTTTTAGTACTTATTTTTCAATTTACAATTTTCTGCTTTTACATATAGTTAAATTTGCAAATAAATTGCTGCCCACACACGCACTCAACAAAAGCAAAACCTTAAAAAGAAGCACAGCAGACGCAAAAATCAACGCTCATTATTTTAGCGGAGCATAAAATGCGACAGAAAAAAATCTAAATTATTCATTCACAGCAATAAAGTGAAGTACTAAAAAAAGAAAGAAAAAAACACTAAACTACAACAATTCCAACATACAAATGTCTATACATATGTAACTGCATAATTGCATAAATATTAATCCAACTCGGCGCCAAATAAAAAAATATAATAAAACTGCATCAACTCGTGAGAGACGTTTAAGAATGATTGCGCATCAATTTTATGTTTATTGGTATTTTGTGTTGTTGCTCTTATTGTTGTGGTTGTTGTTGTTGTTTTTATTTCTTTATGCTTTAGTAGCAATTTTTAACGCTTCTGCAAAGCAGCCGTAGCCGCAGCATCATTTTGCATGACGCCTCAATGCAACAACCCACAAAGTTATTATTAACTGATTTCGTGCTTGTTATTATTTTATTGCTCTCTGTATGTGTAGACAGAGTGTAATGTGCTTATTGCGACAAATTTATGCGTGGGTGTTAAGCACAAGAAATTATTAAGAAAAAAACTGTAGTATTGCTTGCTGCTGACAAGAAGTATTTAAAGTGTTTAATTAAAAAAAAATGTTTTGAATTTTTACTCTTTTTATGAGTATTTCGACGGCTGAGAATAAGATCGCCCTATTTCAAATTTTTATTCAAAAACGCCCTATTTGAAAAATTTTTTCAATAACGTCCTATTTCAGATTTTGCTTCAAAAACGCCCTATTTCAGAGAAAATTCCATATATATTTCTCTGAAATAGGGCGTTTTTGAATAATTGTCTGAAATAGGACGTTATTGAAACAAATTCTGAAAAAAATCGCTTAGCGTAATATATATAAAGATGAGAAGATGAGATAAACTGTAGCGTAAAAATGGATTTTTGAACAGGTGGCACCCATTTGTAAAAATTTTTATAAATTACTCACTATCAGGTCAAGCCCTTTCATATGGTACCAAAAATTTTATAATCAAACAAACCATACAGTAAAATTAAATTTTCAAACATCTGGCAACCCTTTTCAAAAAAATTAAACCTTCCTGCACATCTACAGGTCAAGCCCTTTCATTTGACACCACATTCTCGAAAATCGGTATAACGGTGTAAAAGATATGGTGTTTACAAAAAATCGCTTAGCGTAATATATATAAAGATATGCAAGTAATTGATTGACATTGTATTCAGATTCCTACCAGTCATCTACTACAATAAAAGCTTGTGTTAGTCTTTACGTTACTAGATTTTTTCAGCAAAATCTGAAACAAATCCTTTCAAGCTTGCTTAATGGCCAAATGCACCTTTAGAAGAGCCTTGTACCGATGTGTCTGCGTGTTTGGTTCACAAATCTTAGTATCATAGGTATGCACCTGTAAAAGTTGTTCACTAGACTCCACACTCAAATAAATTTTGGTATAAATTTTAAACTCTTTTGGTCGATATATAGGACACGACCGAAAAATTATTAAAATTTAAACTTTGAAAGGTTTAAAAGATTTTTAAACTTCTAAGCCCTGCAGGAAGGGCATCTAACTTAAAACTGACTTTAAACTGTTTACAAAGACACTTTTAATTGTATATTTTCATTGAAAAAGGCTAACTACTTTTGTTTGGGAATGGCGATAAAAAAGTCAGTCCTGTGTACTTCTGCATTACTTGGAGGGTAACTATAAACTAACTTTTTTTGGGTGAAAAATAATTGATCTCAAAATATAACGTCATTCATTCTTAGAAAATTATACAAAAAATACAAGGGAAATGGTCCCAGATGTAGCTGTTACATACATACATGCATACATACATGTTTATATTCATGGAATTCACAAAAATTTCGATAACCATTCTTCCATTGTTTCGCTTTCAAAATCCAAAAAGAGGAATTTGCACAGCAAAATTCTATCAGTTTAAATATTTTTGAATAAAAATGCATATTTTCATCAGGCATTTTAAAGCTTTTGTCAATGCACACTTTACGTTTTTTTGGATATTCCTGCATGACAAAGCAACTAACTAAAAATGGGTTTCTTTCTGTTTGATACCAATTGATTATTTTTTTCAATTGTCTCAAAATAGCCAGTTAAAAGTCAACTACATTTAGGAATTGATTTTTTTCTTCCTACAGGGAGTTTTAGATTTTATTCCAAATTAAAATTTATTTTAAGACTTTCAAAAGTTTAAAATTTAAACCTTTTTTTGGTTTAAATTAAAAAAAAATGTCTGCTCCTAAATCCTCTTCATGCTTTTCCCTATTGTAACTTCTTTCCTATCCTTTTTTTCTCCTTTTCTTCCATATTGTTCTACCCCCCAACATCTCCTTAATCCTTTTCCATATTGTGCCTTTTTCCTATCCTCTTCTTCTCTTCTTCTTCCTTCTTCATTTTATCTGTTTCCATAATTATTTTTTGTTTGTTTGTTTCTCCATTCAAACAACGCCAAACAGTCATTCATTCAAATTTTCTAATAACTATAAATGAGCTTTTTATATTGTTCATTTCTCGAAAAAGCAAGTTGGAATTTCAAATCAAAAATTAAAATTTTTTTGTTGAAACCAAATTTTACGACCATTGAAGGTTTAAAAATTAAACCTTAAAAGTTTAAATGAGAAAAAGTGTAAGATTTAAACCAAAAAAGTATGAAATTTATTCCAAAAAATACTTTGAAATATTTGAACTTTTGTAAGCTCGAATTTTAAACCAAAAAACTAAGAAACTTTTAAACTTTCGAAAGTTCAAAATTTAACCCAAAAAAAGTTTTAAATTTCTTTCAAACCAAATCAAAGTTTAAAAAATATTCCAATATTTATAACAGTGCAACTGAAATCAAAAGCGCCGTAATTCAAAAACTACATATGTAGATGTGGTGCTCCTTAAGCCATTTGAGTTCTATACTTTGAAACATGAAACATGTATGACAGGTTTATAGTGTTAAAAAAATTTATTTTCATCCAAATGAGTAAAGAGATGTAAGCCTAGCTCAGCAGTTCTGTATTTTCAGTTTGGTATATACTACTGTGATTTTAAACCTAACAAAAATCAGTCAACCAGCCTACGAAGCTAATCTAACACATAGTCATGTGCCTTATAATGTTTTATGTGCTGTTTGAATTTTACGGTTTTTAATTCCTTTTTTGAACTGAAGATGGCACATCGCCGAAACCGGTATATAACCAAATGAAACTTGACAAGGGATGATGGAAATTCGTTCCACAATACATCGCGTTTTAATACTGTTCATTATCATTCTGGATTGCTCTGCTCACATAACATCCACTCGAAACGAATGCAATCTCTTTCGCTGCAGAATAATATTTCTTACGCTGAATCTATTTGAATCTAAACGAATCTATTTCTCATGGCTAATCTAAGGAAATCCCCAGATTATAGATGTACACAAATTTTAAAATTGTAAACACGATTTGTGCATGGCAAAATAAATTCAAGTGTATGCAATGGAATGAAATATTATCTAAGTATTTCCTCAACAATAAAAACAAAACACAAAACAGAAGTTGGAATAAATGGAAAAAAAATAGAAAATGGAAGCATTCACATAGCCTAAAATGTATGTAAGTATGCATGTATGTATGTTTACATATATAATCAACTAATGCTGCATGCAGACCTTATGGGAATTGTATTCAAATTTGGCAATTATTACATACTAGATACTTAGCTCACAAGCAACAAAAAGTGTGTAAGCAAAAACAGCAAAAAAAAAAGTTCACACACATACATATGTAAATAAATGTGTTTTTAACAGTGGAATACCACAATAGGCCAATGACATGACATGGTCTGTGGGAATTACGTATGAAAAAACAACAAAAAAAAAACAAATGAAAAACGCAAAGCACGAAAGTCGTTGGACACAAACTTCATGCATATTTATGCAATACGTTAATGTACAATGTACTTCTGTACACAAACATCATATGTACATACATATATGGCATGCATGTATCGCATCTTAGTAATATAATATAATGTGGGTGTTAAGGCAAATAACATTTGTCATATGATGTATTACAGAGGCGAATACAGAAAGATATCCATCAAATACAAAAAAATAAAATAAAATAAAATAATTATAAAAGACGCAGATAGCCTAATGCGTAGGCGTGTTCATTCGTATTTTATTCTAACAGCTATACAGCACATATATCTGTAGTTATTAATAACACATATGTATGTATTTGTAGAATATGCACAAATAACTTAAATGACTCAAAAGCCTACTGTGACAATTCTCAAAACGGAGCTGGCTTGAGTTATAAACTAAGCAAAATATATATCTACACACACACGTTTGCTTGAATTATAACCACAAATGATGACAACGACCTTGTGCCACAGCCTCAGCGTTACAGGTGTGTACGTGTGTATGTTATACAAAAATTGTGTATAAGAATAATAAATCACTGTGCAGTAGTTAATATGTTGAAGCTTTTTGCTCTTATTAATCAAACAAACAAAAAATTATGCATGCGCGTTTGTACTTGATTATTATTATTTTTTTCTTTGTTTATTTTAAGTTTTGCTGGCACTACCCTGAAAACGCGAAACGCGAAAAAATAGCAACAAATAGCGCCTTAAAATTCAAAGCGGAAATAGTCTATACAAAACTCTTATGTATTTTTCTCATGCATGTTGTTTGCACAGTTCCGTTTTTAATACACCTATGCATGTATGTACATAAATATGTTTGTAAATTTCAATTGGTGAGAATTTAACAAAAATTGTGGCATTATATTTTTAAAGCAGACTAGTAGTCTGCGAAAAAACGGAAAACTTTTATTGTGATTGCATGAGAAATGTTACTAAGATTTGTTGCGTGGTGAATAAAAGTTTAGTTCTATATTATGTAATGAGAATAACTATGCGTGTCTGTTGTGTGACTATTTCTGTGCCCGCAAATTAAAGTAGCCTAATTCGAGATAGTGCGAAATTGAGTTATTGTTATAGTGTTAATCTTTGGAGGAAAATCCATCGATCTGTCTTATCCCCATTTAAATCGGAGTAATAGTTAAAAAGTTATTGAGATATACAAATTATCCTAACTCAAATAGAAACATTTTGCATCAGTTAAAGTAACTTATTTTCACTTCAGTCTAGTATTGTATGAAAATCCTTTTATTAAAACATCCTAACTAGAGTTATGTGGGCACATTTATTTGTGTTTTCTGTTTATTAAAAACATCGAGTTAAATGGAGATAAAAACCTTGTTGGAAAGAATTCAGTTCAATAAAAAAAAACTTAACTAGAGTTAATTCTGATTTTCGTAAAAATAGTATTCAATAAAAGCACTTGTGTTATAAAAGTTAATTTTGTCGCCAAAAACATTACTGTAAGATTTCTCTTTCACAACTGCTCCTTCTCTAACTCTAAAAATCCATTGTTTTCACTTTTAAAAATGCGAATTGGTCCAACAGTTTAAGTTTTGACAATTCATAATGACCGTTCATAATATTTTGAGTTAAGCTACTTTAATTTAACGGCACAGATTTGATTTTGATAGAGTTTTTTTTTTTTATTAATTTTAAGATTTTTTAAATCTCAATTAAAATTAAAATCAAACTTGACAAAGTAGGGCAGAAATTCCTTACACAATAAATTTTTTAAATCCATTTTTTCACCATAAAAAGCGGTTTTTTTTGTCTGAAAGTGACCAGCAAACTAAGCAAATTAGGCCCTACATTTTCATAGAAGAACGGAGTCAAGTTATGTTTGCAGGTTATTGTTCATTCTTTCTGTTACAATACACAGAAAATGTCACTCATTAACCTTTTTTGAACAGTTAGTCCAAAACACGATTTTTTTATACACCAGAAAGAGAGGTGAGTCAATTAAGCCATCTGTGTCGATCTGTGTGTCTATCCAATTGTTTTCAAACAAATTTCTAAATTAATTAATTAAAAATCCATTTATTGGGTTTCTTACAAGAAATAGCGACCCCTCCTCGGCAGTGGTTGGCATACCCGCCGAGTGTATTGCTGCCATGAAAAGATTTTTCAAAAACCAACACCTACTCCGTTTGGATTCTATTTGGAGCACAAAACTGTAGCCCAACCAATTGGTAGCAAAAAGGTATTAAAGAGCGCTTTACGGGTAAATTCCAAACTCTAGCGTATTAAGTATATTATTTGCTATTATTATAAACTGTTAATGTAATGTTGTCTAATAAGTGTAATAAGCTTGCACGGCCAAAAATAAGAACCGTCTTACTTGCTTTATATTCCCAAATATATTTTTTTATTATATAGATCTTTGCTCTGAAGTATTCTGAACTCAACTTCAATGAAAATCGAAATTATGTATTACAAATTTTAAACTCACCGTTTGTATATGTTTCTGCTCAATTCGTGAATGTTTTGTTATTTTGCTCTGGTTTTCCTTGCTTTCGTGTGCTAAATATGTTTGCCGCTTTCTTTTAAATATTGCTTTTTATATTTGTGTATTTGGATTTTTTACGTATTACGTGTAAAATTGTTTTAAAAGTGCTGCAAATAACTACTGTTCTATTTATATGTATCTCTACTTTTGAACACATTCACTAGATTCTTTAGTTACTCATACGCCCGGGTGATTTATGCTAAAACATGTTGTTTATTTTGTTCTGCATGAAGAAAAAAATGTAATTTATTTTAGAGAATAATTATTGCTTATTTTTGTTTTTGCTAAAAATCTAATATAGAAAATTTATAGTAATAATATTTCACTCGCTTACACAGCGCGACAAACGAATTTTACATGAAACCAATGTGGGAAAATGTTTGCTTTATTTAAGTAAAGTTACATTCATTTCAAAATGCGAAGTCTCAGTAAAAAAAAAAACGATATTTTGGTCTTCGTTTTTTGACTTGGACATTAGAATCAATTCAAATATTTGAGGCCTTCAGTGCAATAACGGACTAACCCATAAAATTAAAAATTCTCAGCTATTCATACTAATATAGCAAGTATAAAACATAAAGTTTTATGCAAAAATGATCTAAGCCACTTTTATTCTATATTCATTACTTAGATAATGATACTTAAATGTAATGTATTTTAGAGTTTAATATACATATAAAACCAAAAATAGTCCATTTTTTTTCTTCCATTTATCTCAACTTAAAAAATTTGGACTTTGTCCATTATTGTGCTGAAGGTCTCATTTAGTCCTCAAATTTCAATTCAGCGCATTAGAAACCTTTCTCAAAATATGCTCTATTTTCTGGGTAAGAGTTTCGGCTTGCTTTTGTCGGTCTGTATTATTCCTTCAGATATCTGTGTACATAAATACTAAATTATATCTTCACAACTTAACCAATTTATGCCAACAATTTATAGTTAAGGCCAGTTTTTATTAAATGTCTGCAAATTCTTAAATTTTTGTAGTTGAACATATTTTGATTTACACTGTTTTCTACTTTTGCTTTATTTTATAAAATAACCAGTTATTTTCTTTTGTTTTGCTTTTTTTTAAATAACAATATAGGCATGTATTTTCAATGAAATATTTCTTGCAGTTATTTGTCTATTTACTTTGCTTCTTGTATCATTCAAGTGCACAACTAAGTATTTTCATTGAATTTTAGTTTTCATATTGTTTTACTTGTGTGTTTGTCTGCTAAAATTCATTGTGTTAATTTTTTGTTATTTCTTTGGAAAAACTACAAGTTTTTAATGTACGTATATTGTTGCGGTTTTAGTTTTATTGTTGTTGTTGTTGCTGTTTTTGTTGTCGTTTATATTTGCTGCCGCATGCAATCACAATTAATTTCACTTTTTTTCCTTGAAACAAAACTACAATTTGCGCGTGCTGGTTTAGTATGGTAGATAAATAATTTGTTTTTGTAGATAATTTGTTGTTGTTAATAATTTGTTTGCCCACTTGCTATTTTTACCGCTGGCTGGTGTTGCTAGTTGATTTTTTTTTCTTATTTATATACATATTTTGTTCTCAGTTATCTACTTGATCGCATTTGTTTGTTTGCTGCGTTATAATTTTGTGATTTATACTAATTAGGTGACTTTTTTACATTTCTATAACAAGTATTTTTGTATTGTTGCAGCAATTAGTTGTGTTATGCTATTTGTTTGACGGTTTCTTGAGTTTTATAAAAAAAATTGTTATTGAAGCGTTTACTTATTAATAAATCTAGTATAAAAAATAGATTTGAAAAAAGAAGCAAGATTTAACGAGCTTCAGTTTATGAGTGTATTCTCGTGCCAAATTTATAATGCTTCGGTGTCGTCCATATAGGCCACTGTAAGCTCCAGCACCCATACAACCGATTATTCAAATATGTATAGACATTTTGGAGTATAAATTCTCCCTTAAAATTGCTAAGCACTGTGAAACCAGAGGCAGCCGAGATTTTTATTTGATTTTTGTTTCCGTAAGCCAAGTATACGGAACAGCAAGGTCAAATTTTATGGCCGAGCTTCTCTCCCAATTCTAGGCGTGCTCCTTTTTGTTTTTTTCCTACTAATTGGGTGGACCTACAGTTTTATCATTTTTGGTGGGAAGCCTTTTCATGGCAGAAATACACTCGGAGGGTATGCCACCCACTGCCGAGAGGTGACCGCTGCTCTTAAAAAACCCAATAATTGGATTTTTACTAATTAGAAAAATTTTTTTGGTGTTTGCTCGGACTGGGATTTGAACCCGAGACCTCTGGCACAGCAGACGAGCACTCTACCCACTGCACCACAGCGGCCGCTGTTTTTCTTACTAACACAAAAAAGCAAGACAATAGAAAAAAGAGTAAAAATTTAATTTTTTTTGCTTTAATAGTAAAAAAATTCGCTTACGCATTTAGTACCTACTATACATATGTAAAATATGCATACAATTTTAACAAAATATGCAAATATTTGCAATTTAAAAAAAATTTAAATTCAGTCAGCGTTTACTCTTTACTTTAGTGCTATTTCTTTGACTCTTTTCAAAATAAATCGATATTCTAATGTATTGCTGCTATGAATTTTATATTAGTTATGATTTTCTTTTGGATTTTTGCTTCAATTTTTTGTTATTACTTTATGTACATTTTTTGTATAGTTCTTGTATAGTTTTTGTATAGTTTTTGTATTATTTTCTTAAGTTTTATCGTCTTAGTTTCTCATTTCTTATCATTCTCATTTAACCAGTTTCTTTTATCAACATCTTTCTCTCAAACTTTTATTTTTGTCACGCTTAATAAACGAATAATTTGTTTAATTAGTTTTTTCCACTTCAGTATTTTCGCTTGTTAGTTGTGGTCAGGCACATGCTATAAAATTTGATTTTTTGCTTTCTTAACATTTTAATTTTACTTTTTATGTTTGCGTTTGCAAATCATTTCACTTTTCTTTCGCCATCGTTTTGTTGATGCTCTGTTTATTTTTATAGTTGCTATATGTAGTTGTTGTTGCTACTGTTTTGCTTATTTTCTTTGTTGTTATTTTTTCTTTTAAATTTGTTGTTTTTTTTTGCTTTTATTGGCATTGTTGTTGTTGGCATCAATGACATCAAAATCACATGCAACTTTCACAGTCAAACTCCAACGACCGACCGGAATGGTCAGTCTAGAGAAAAATACATATATATATTACCAAATTGTTTTGGTGGATAAATAGCTAGATATACATATGTGTTATAAATTATAATAATATATATATATATATATAATGCTATATATGTGTATGTATGCATGTTTGAATATGCATATGGAATCGATATGAAACTTAATAAAGTTTTTGGCTGTAAAGCTTTTCTTATATTTATTATTAAAGTATCTTTTATTGAATTTGACTCGATTATAAAAACTGTTTTTCAGCCTTTTTCTTTTTATTTTGGTTTTAGCTTTTCTCTTTCTTAGTTTTATTCCCAAAAAAATCTTTAACCACACATTAAATAATTTTCTGGCTTTGCTTGTGCGAGCAAATGTCGTTACACCTGTTGCAGACACAGCGAAAACAACAGTAAAAATCATTACATACATACATACATATAAGTTCACTGCTTCAAAAATTATCAATCAATCACCCAAAGCACCTTTTTGTTAATTTATTTTTTGCATTATTTCTTAGCTTTCGTGTCTTAAAATCCGCACCGTTATGCCTACCAGGCAAATGCTAATGGAAAAAAATACTTAAAAAAAATCAAAATGAAAATTAATTTTATATATATATTTCATTTAAACCAATTAACTATTATACTTGTTGCACATACACTTATTAGCTGTCGCTGTTGTTTTCGCTATTGTTGTAGTTGTTGTTGCATATCGCACGATGCACTATGTAGATGCACACGCCACCGACTAAATAATTAGTACCTGCCTTGAGCCGAAAAATTGCATACAAAAACTGAAGCAACGAAATAATTATAAAAATAATATTTTCAATTTTTTGTTTGATTTTTTTTTTGGCTAGCGGTAACAGTAAACGGTAACGGTTATAATAACCGAAATACCAGCGCACACAGCAAACGCACACGACGACTTACGCGACTCAACTGTTGGCCAAATGCTGCAGCAAGTGGCCACTCACTCCAAACCAAGTTTAACTAGAAATACATAAAAGCGAATGGAAGGAGGTAGTCAAAAGCAGCAAACAGCAAACAGTGAGCCACTGCCGAAAAACCCAACAGCCGCTAACAACGATAACAAATAGCATGTAAATACCAGTGTAGATATGTATGTATATGGCTAATAAGCATAAGGCAAAGGCAAAAGCAAAAGCAAAGATAAAATCAAAAGCAAAGGCAACAGCAAAGACAAAGGCAAAGACAAAGGCAAACGCAAAAACACAAGCAGAAGCAAAAGCAAAATGAAAAGCACAGCAGCAAAAACCAGAGTAAACAGCAGACAAAATATAAAAAATCAAATAAAATATACAAGCGCAAATTATATATATATCCAGTTGTGCATTTCCATCACACATAACTTCATGTACATACTAGCGCGCTGCTGGTTATAATAACAACTGTGTAGCCAAATAAGCCATAACATACCGCTAACGCCGCAGTTACCGTTTGAAGATAATGCAAGCGTGTTTGTTGGCATGTATGCGTGCCGATTTTCTTGTTTAGCTTGTTTCTTTTAGCTCACATATTGGGCCAGGTTCGTTGCTTAAGTCATTCGTTTCGTTGCTGGCTTTCGGCCATTGGGAAGCTTTTTTTTTGCTTTACCAACCTACAACTGGCGCTGCTCACCCGCCCGCTTTGTCGCAACTCGAATTTTACGGATTTTTAGCTTTGTTCTGTGTTTTTTTTTTGTTGTTTTTCTTCTGCTTCCACCTACCATTTCCACTTTGTTCGCCACAAACAGCTGTGACTTGTGGTCTGTAGTCTTAACTGCATTTGAGAGCTTACTGTGTCTTGGATTATTTCTTTTTGCTTTTAGTTTCTTATTTTGTTAATTTTTTTTTAGTTTTTCTTTTCTTGTTTTTGTTTTTTTTTCTTTTGGATTTGTCGCCTTGCTTTTAACGCTATTGATTACATGCGTTTACGTTGCTATGCCACGCTTCGCTTCGCTTGTGGATTGTTGTTAAGCTAGACATTTAATAGCGTTGCGGGCGCTCTCAGCGCAAAAAGGAAACTATGTATGTGTGTGCGTGTTTGTACGTCTGAATGTGCATACATACGTACATAGTACATACGTTTAACTTGTTCACTCACCAACTTCTTTTGAGCTTTAATATAAGTTTTTTCTTCGGCCACAAAGCTTTGGCTGCAATGTTTGCAATTGCAAAGAATAAAAGGCAGAAAGAAAACGTAAATAAGACGGCAACGGAGTAAGTGTATGCTGTTGAACAATATGGATGGGAAGAAGAAGAAGAAGCAGAAGAAGCAGCAACAGAAAATAATAATAATAATAATATAAGAAAAAGTATAAACAGTAGCAAAAGACCATCTGATGGCAGGAGCCGAAGAAGAGACCCGAAAAAATATGCGCG
This sequence comes from Urophora cardui, assembly GCA_960531455.1. Taxonomy (NCBI): domain Eukaryota; kingdom Metazoa; phylum Arthropoda; class Insecta; order Diptera; family Tephritidae; genus Urophora; species Urophora cardui. Next base: position 112,787,094 of record OY482670.1, on the reverse strand, counting down.
ATAAAGCTTTAGCAATGAGTGCAAAACAAATTTGCTCTTCAGAGTTGTGCCATAAAGTTGAGTTGAGTTTAAGAGCGCACTGTTTGTTTTGAATCTTCTCTTTGGTCACTTTATTTGGAAGAAAAATTTATATTTGAAATAGTGAATATTAATTTGCAGCAGATTTTAACTTTATTAATAATATTACTACTTTTAATAAAATTAAAAATTTAAATTGCAATATTATTAAAAAAATGCTTTGTAATTATATATAATACACATAAGACAAGAAGTATTGTGCCTTTATTGAAAAAAAAAAATTTAACTTTTATTTGGCGAAAAGCGAACAAGTTCAAGACTACGTATTACCAGCGATGGTAGAAATGATAGCTATTTCGAAGAAAACCAATTCTTCATCATCAGATTTATTTTCGGGATCAAGCTGGGAATCGAACTTAGACCCACCGTGAGAAGGTGTTAATGTTAGCGGCGCGCTAACCAACTCACCCAAACACGGCCTGGTACGCAGTTGAACTTTTTGTCGCTTTTCTTTACTCGCCCAACATTATTGTAAAAAAAAAAAATTTAACGCAAACTCTTTGTTTTATCTGATTCGCTGTTGGTGTAAACTGCTGCATGTATCACTATGTTAACATCACATATGTTTTTAATATTATACAATGTACTATAACTTTTTTTTATGTTCATGCATGTTATGCATACATGCAAAACAAATTGTTTTTGGGCACAACATTGTAAACAATTTTGCGTATGCTTCTCATGTACTAGCACTTACAACAAAGCGTGTCTGCAATGTTGCAAATTTAGTTTTCAGGGTTAAATTTAAGAGAGCGATCTTTAAATTATTTAATTGGTCCTTACAAAAGTTTATTTTGAAATTTTGCAATCAAACGGCAGGTAATAAGTTTTAGTTTCAATGCGTACTAAAAATAAATTTTTTTTTTTGTATGGCAAAATAAACGACGTGACCAAGTTTAATTCATTTTAAGAAATAGTCCCTGATGGTTAGTCCACAAAAACAGTTGTGGACAATGGTCCATGTAGATCTCATGCACAGGCATTCATTCCAATTCACTACTTGTATATTTGCATTTAAAAGTTGCGTCGTAGATTTTTTTTGGTACACTAAATCTGTGATGAAGTTCAAAAGAAAGTAAATAGAAGATTCAAAGAAACTGTCTCTTGTATTGGTAGATTGTGCAGTTTTTTTAGTCAACAAATTCAAAAAGTGGGAATCTACTCCAAAAAACAAGCAATTTAAAATTGCAATAATATTTCAAACCCGCTGCTTTCCCTAATTATTTCAGTTTCTGACACGTGCTTTATTGCTACAGAAATGTTCTAGCATTAATTGTTCACTATCACAGCCTGATACGTACATTTCGGCGCCACATTAGCATCACTCGCCTTTATGTGTGGAATTAGATTTCATTGAATTCTTTGATTTACCAGAAAATAATGCTGAAGTTTCCTATAATTTTGCTCTTTGTGATTTTAATCATTTAAACAATATGATTGGTGTAAGTGACTGGATATCTCTGTTTGGCGAAATTGACGTATTTGGCTGCTTTAATATTTTTAAATCCAAAATTGCAAGTCTTTGCGCAAGTCATGTTCCAATATTCTCAAGCAAAAAATACAAACTGCCATGGTGCTCCAAAAGGCTTAAGCGTCTAAAGAATTTGCGAAACAAGTTTTCAAAGAAATTTAAGTCTACTAACCAGCAACGTTTTCATGAGCTATATTTGCTATACAAAAAAGAAATTAGTGAGTTGAATAAGTCTCTGTATAATAATTACGTCCGGAAGTTTGAATTGGATGTCAAAGATAATCTGAAAAATTTCTGGCGTTACATTAAGTCTAAACGAAATTCGTCGAGTATACGGTTTCTTATAATGGTTCCACTGCTGCCTCGGTAAAAGATGCGGCTAATTTGTTTGCTGAGTTTTTCTCTTCTAATTTTGTATCTGACGATGATGTTTCTGAAGCCGATATCAATAATATTCGGCGTAACCTTTCATCTAGCATGCTCTCTGTCATGGACTTTGACGAACTTGTTATCTCTGATGATGATATCGTTGATGGTATAAATAATATCAAAATGTCACCACATGCTGATACCGATGGTCTTTCTGTAATCTTGCTTAAGAACTGTGCTTCCTTAGTGGAACCATTGAAGCTTTTATTCAACAAGTCTCTCTCGTCGGGCATCTTTATTGATGACTGGAAGTTAACCTCGATAACTCCAATTTATAAGAGTGGTGGTATGAGTAACGTATCCAACCAGGCGCGGATCCAGGATTTCGGCAAGGGGGGGGTTTTGAAAATTTGTTTTTTTGGAAGATGTTTTTTAAGGGCAGGCGCTGCACATAGGTAGATTTTACGAATTTATGCGGCCAAAATTGAAAATTTTAAAATTGGTGCAAATACAAAATCCAAAATTGCTCTACGTTTATAATAGGCCGGGCGATAATAAACCGGGTTTCTCGGCTTTTATAGACAACGGGGGTGTCCCTGCCGCTAGTCGAAACTTATTATTCTCCCACTTTTCGATTTTTTATTTTTTACGTATTTTAAGTAACCCATTTTTAAACGTCAATATTTTCAGTTTTAAGACAGTTATCAAAGTAAATATCATGGATTCGAGTGATTCAGGTAAATATCATTATCTATGGAAGAAATCGTCAACCTAGCATAATAAAAGACCCACCATTTTGAAGCTTTTAAGCATATTGGCCTTTCTTGAAAAAATATTGTTAATTTTTTAATTCAAAAGCATTTTAGTTATATTATCGCCTCCGATCGATTACCCGTCAATTTCTATACGGAAAAATGCAAAGCCAGAAATTATCAACAATGGATTAAAAATTGGCCTATTTGGAAAATTACCTGCTTTCGTATTTTTAGTATTTCCGATTTTTCAATTTCAAGGAAATACTTATCATAAAAAGGGGCTAAGAATCCTATAGCTACATTTTTTAGAAGAGTTTTGAGTATGCAATTTTGCAGCTCATTCAATGTTAATATAACAATATGCAACATTCAACTTTTTGAAAATTTTCATTGGCTTTTCGGAAATTTTAATTGGAACGGTCTCACCCTACACCCTACAGAAAAAAACTTCTAAAATTGACGGAATTTTTCACAGCATTGAGAATTTCACTTTTTACACTAAAATTGGTTGGCTACATAAAATTATGCTTAGAAATCTCCTCAAAATCTTCTATAAATTATGGCCTTGCTTTGAAATTTTTAATCCACTTTCAGAAATTTCTACGATTTTTCAGATTTTTTCCATAAGCTCAGAAATCCTGCTTAAAACGATTTTTATTGAAAAATTTTCTATATTTTTAAACTAAAATAAGAAAGTAAAATTTTCGACAGAACTCTTTGAAATAAATTTAAAAACTTTGACGTATGATTTTTTTTTTTGAGTCACTATATATATTTTTCAATAAAATCGACTTTAAACTCAAAATATTAAAATTTTGCATTAAACTAGGCATGGGTAACACTGCGCTGCGCGGCGCAATTGCGCTAACACCAACCCTGGCGTTATTGCGCTAACTCCGATTTGGGAAATGCGCCAACTCAATATAGCGCCAACTCAATATTGCGCCAACTCAATTTTGCAATAGAACACCGACTCAATTTCGTGCGCTAACACCAGCACCAATATAGCGCTAGTGTAAAATGGCGCAACCACAACGCCAATAACAGCACCATATTATATGTATACGTATGACACCGTCACAATTATGTATGCTTGATAGTGATCTAAGTGACCTTAATTTCCAGCATATTTTCACAAATATACGGAATATGTTTCCAAATGATTATGAAAATTTAAATTAATTGTGCCCTCGTATATGTAAGCAGAATTGCGCCAAAAGAAATAAAACAGGGATGGTAAACAGTAACAAATGAAAAAATGTTATTTATCGATTATTCCATGACAATTGCGCTAAAGGTGTTATTGCGCCAGTACCGTGAGTTGGCGCCACGGTTGGCGCTGGAGTTATTGTATCAGCGCCAAAAAAAATTGCGCCATTACCCATGGCTACATTAAACAAGTAATTTGGAATAGATGTAGACCAGGGCTGCTCAACGCTCTCGTATTGAAAGTACAAAACTCAATACATCTACAAATTTTGTATATGCACTGAAAAATATTTCGCTCAATTAAATTTTTTATGAATTCCAATAAAATACACTGTAGGTAAATTTTTAACTTTTGAAATATCACAGAGAAACGCCGAAACACGTCAACTTAATTTTTGGCTGTAGAATACGATGGCATTTACAGAAAGTCAAAGTTAGCTCTTGTTTTCGAGATATTTAGTAAAGAAGTTTCAGAGCTCTGAAGGTAATTTTTTTTCCGTCTATAAACTTTACTCAGGCTTGGAACCCTTTACGCGCATACAAATTTTGACAGTTGCTCTAACTTAATTGGGGCATTCTAAATGCAATGCCGTCTTTAGTTTTCCCAAATTGGCTCCGGTTTTCGAGATAAAGGTATTTAAAAATTACCATCAATTTGGACTTTTTTGTTAATAACTCGGTCAGTTTATGAGATAGATTGCCAAAACTTTGCACGTGACAATATTTTAGTATTACCTTAACTATTTCTGAAAATAATTGAAATCGGGTGACTATAACATATAGCTGCCATACAACCGATTTTTCAGATGTGGACATTTTGGGGTATAGCTTCGCTATTCAAACAGCTAAGGACATGAAACTTAGGAGAATTTCTACTTGTATTGACCTTAATCTGTTCCCTGAAAATTGTCAAGATCGGGTCACTATAACATATAGCTCCCATACAACTGATTGTTCAGATATATGGTTTTGCACATTTATTTCCTTATAACTCCGAAAATAGTCATTCTGCGTGAAAAAGCAGCAAAACACTTTCATTCAAAATTAATAGGTAAAAAATTTTCTCATATACGATTTACACGTATCTGCATCAGTTATTGCACTTTTGTGCAACCAAAGTTGAAATTTCACCATAGGCATTTTTTTCAAGCCCAATAACTCATATATCGTATTAAATGAATTAGATGATCTTTATATCGTCTTATAGAGAGTTAAAAGAACTATTATACAGTTTTTAAATGAAGAAAATATATGCATATTTGAGGATTTTATACGCATTTGAATAATTTTTTCTGTTAATTTTTCATAAAATTTTATTCCAAATAATGCCTAAAAGTATGCTTCAATAGTTTTCAAAAATAGTTTTGTAGGAAAATTTTACTATAAATGCATATATAATCCTTAAACATGCATATATTTTCTTCATTTAAAAACTGCGTAATAGTTCTTTTAATTCTCTGTAAGACGATGTAAAGATCATCTTCTTCTTCTTGATTGGCGCTTAACCGTCTAGACGATTCTGGCCGAGTCCAACAGAGCGCGCCAATTGCTTCTGTTTCGTGCAGCATGGCGCCACTTGGGAACACCTAGGGAGGCAGCATCGCTGTCCACCTGATTTTCCCAACGCAGTGGAGGTCTCCCTTTTCTTTTGCGTTCAGCGGGTTTCGATAGAAATGCTTTCTTAGCCGGAGCGCCTTCGTCCATTCTCACGACATGACCTGCCCAACGCAGCCGCTGGATCTTTATTCGCTGAACAATGTCGATGTCTGTGTAAAGCTCGTACAGCTCATCGTTAAATCTCCGTCGATACTCGCCCACGCCAACGCGCAAAGGTCCATAAATCTTACGAAGAACTTTTCTCTCGAATACTCGAATACCATCTCATCTGATTTTGAAATTGTCCATGCTTCTGCGCCGTACATGAGGACTGGAACGATGAGCGTCCTGTAGAGTGTGATTTTTGTTTGTCGAGAGAGGACTTTACTTTTCAGTTGCCTACTTAGTCCGAAGTAGCATTTATTGGCAAGCGTGATTCTTCGTTGGATCTCCGTGCTGACATCATTCTTGGTGTTAATGCTGGTTCCCAGATAGACGAAGTCCTTAACAGTTTCGAATTTGTAGCTATCAACATTGACGTGGCTGCCAAGGCGTGCTGTTTCTTTGTGTGATGACAGGAGGTACTTCGTCTTGTCCTCGTTGACCGCCAAACCCATTTTCTTAGCCTCTTTATCCAGCTTGGAGAAGGCAGAACATACGGCGCGCGTGTTAGTGCCAATGATGTCGATGTCATCGGCGTACGCCAGCAGTTGCACACTCTTGTGATATAAGATGCTTCCTGTATGGTTAAGTTCTGCAGCTCGTATTATCTTTTCCAGCATCAAATTGAAGAAGTCGCACGAAAGAGAGTCACCTTGTCTGAAACCTCGTTTGGTCTCGAACGGCTCGGAGAGGTCCTTCCCAATTCTGACGGAGCTGGTGGTGTTAGTCAATGTCATTTGGCATAGCCGTATAAGTTTAGCAGGGAAACCAAATTCAGACATTGCGGCATACAGGCAATTCCTATTCGTGCTATCAAAAGCGGCTTTAAAATCGACAAAGAGATGGTGTGTGTCGGATCCTTTTTCATGGGTTTTTTCCAATATTTGTCGTATTGTGAAGATCTGGTCGATGGTAGATTTACCAGGTCTGAAGCCACACTGATAAGGTCCAATCAGATTGTTGACGATAGGCTTCAGTCTTTCGCACAATACACTTGCTAAGACCTTATATGCGATATTCAGGAGGCTTATCCCACGATAATTGGCGCGTACTGTGGAGTCTCCTTTTTTGTGGATTGGGCAGAGCACACTTAAGTTCCAATCGTCGGGCATGCGCTCGTCCGACCATATTCTGCATAGGAGTTGATGCATGCTCCTTATCAACTCTTCGCCACCATGTTTGAATAGCTCGGCTGGCAAGCCGTCAGCGCCCGGGGCCTTGTTATTCTTAAGCCTAGATACTGCTATTCGCACTTCGTCATGATCAGGTGGTGGAACATGCCTACCATCATCTGCTATTGGGGATTCGGGTCGTACATCTTCTCCTTCCGCACTTTCACTGTTGCCATTATCTAGCAAGGAGGAGAAGTGATCCCTCCACAACTTAAGTATGCTCTGGACATCAGTTACCAGATCACCGTTATCATTCCGGCAGGAATTTGCCCCGGTCTTGAAACCTTCAGTCATCCGCCTGATTTTTTGGTAGAATTTTCGAGCATCGTTCCTACCCGCCAGCATCTCAAGCTCTTCACACTCGCGCCTTTCAGCCTCCCTTTTCTTCTTTCGAAAAAGGCGCCTCTCTTCCTTCTTCGCCGTTCGATAACGCTCCCATAAGCTTCGCGTCATTCGATCATCTAATTCATTTAATACGATATATGAGTTATTGGGCTTAAAAAAAATGCCTATGGTGAATTTCAACTTTGGTTGCACAAAAGTGCAATAACTGATGCAGATACGTGAAAATCGTATATGAGAAAATTTTTCACCTATTAATTTTGAATGAAAGTGTTTATGTTGCTTTTTCACGCAGAATGACTATTTTCGGAGTTATAAGGAAATAAATGTGCAAAGCCATATATCTGAACAATCAGTTGTATGGGAGCTATATGTTGTAGTTACTCGATCTTGACAATTTTCAGGGAATAGATTAAGGCCAATACGAGTACAAATTCTCCAAAGTTGCATGTCCTTAGCTGTTTAAATAGCGAAGTTATACCCATAAATGTCCACATCTGAAAAATCGGTTGTATGGCAGCTATATGTTATAGTCACCCGATTTCAATTATTTTCAGAAATAGTTAAGGTAATACTAAAATATTGTCACGTGCAAAGTTTTGGCAAGATATATCATAAACTGACTGAGTTATTAACAAAAAAGTCCAAATTGGTGGTAATTTTTAAATACCGTTATCTCGAAAACCGGAGCCAATTTTGGAAAACTAAAGACGGCATTGAATTTAGAATGCCCCAATTAATTTAGAGCAACTGTCAAAATTTGTATGCGCGTAAAGGGTTCCAAGCCTGAGTAAAGTTTATAGACGAAAAAAAAATTACCTTCAGAGCTCTGAAACTTCTTTCCCAAATATCTCGAAAACAAGAGCTAACTTTGATTTTCTGTAAATGCCATCGCATTCTACAGCCAAAAATTTAGTTGGGGTGTCTCGGCGTTTCGCTGTGATATTTTGACCTCCCTACAGTGATATTATTTTAGAATTTATTTTCAAATGGTAGTATCACATACATACAAATTTTTTTTATTTTTTATATGAAAATTTTTTGAATACAATTTTTTTACAGTGCTTTCATTTTTTGAATTTTTTTTTCATTACACATTTGTTATTGTAAATTTCGATTTCTTACGGCAGTGCTCGAGCTCCTATACAAAGTGCCTTTGCTCTGCACATTCAATATGAATCATAGGCACTTACATATCAAATTTTTTAATATCTAATGCTAGAGACACACATCGTAGTATAGTAGAAATATTGCGATCTATACTACATATGTGTCACTCTCATATTGTAGTTTAATTGAAAATTTCCATAGTAAAGCCAAATCATAGTATTGATATTATAATATTCATACCACATGTGTGTCTGAGGCATAAGTGCTTATGGGAGTGCAAAGAAAATTTTATTTTCATATTTGAAGTGAAAATATGTATATGTGCCTATGATTCGGAACAAAACAAAAACAATTGTGCTTTGAGTGCCTATGAGGTTAGCAGCCCTGATGTAGTACTTTTTGGTTATATTTATATTTTTAATAGAATTTTTACTTTATTGAAGTTCTTGTGTTTATATACTCAAATTTTTAAAAGATTAATTTAAACAAGAATTGCGAAATGTCTCTGAAAAAGGCAATTTCTCCAACGATTCAGACATTTCTGACCAAATTAATTCAGTACAATCCCGATAAAAATAGGGATAAGAAAGAAAAGAAAATAAATTTGAAATTTGGCTATTTGCGAATAGCATTTGACAAATTTGATTTTATGCACGTGCGTCCAAAGGTACCTACATGAACTTTTTTCGCATGTAGGTACATATTTTGGATGTTATGTGGTCCAACCATTGCTTTTGGAATGATAGAGTTTTCCTTGACCAGTTTGGGAAATTTGGACGCAGAATCTATAAAGGCATTAATTTGGGATCTATGATAAACCACAAGGGGGGGGTTTGAACCCACAAAACCCCCCTGTGGATCCGCCACTGTATCCAACTATAGACCAATCTCTAAGTTAACCACTGTAGCTATGCTTTGTGAAGCTATTGTTAATAATAAGCTTTACTTTAACGTTAAACATCTAATTTGTCCCAATCAACATGGTTTTGTGGCGTCTAGATCGACACTAACTAATCTATCTGTTTTCACTGAAGATTGTTATGCTGCATTTCGTCGTGGTTTCCAAATTGATTCTATTTATACGGATTTTTCCAAAGCCTTAGATAAGATATCACATAAAATTCTCATAGCTAAGCTAGCTTGCTTTGGTTTTCATTCCATATTTCTAGACTGGATTAAATCTTATTTGGACAAGAGAATTAGTACTGTTCGTATTGATGGTATTTCCTCTAATCCCTTTTCTGCTACCTCAGGTGTACCTCAGGGTAGTATTTTGGGACCTCTTTTCTTTATTTTATTCTATTAATCAACGATATCTCTTCATGTTTCTCCTCGTCAAAATATATGCTCTACGCTGATGACTTAAAAGTTTATTCCGAAATAAGTAGCTCTAATGACGGAACTTGACAACTTATATAATTGGTGCGTCACTAATCGACTATATCTTAATATTATTAAATGTCATAAGGTCTCGTATTATAAAGTGCTGCATCCCATTATCACCTCGTATCGCATATCAAACTGTATGCTTGACACGGTCTCTGAGATTAGAGATCTTGCTGTGCATTTTGATTTCAAGTTTAGCTTTGCATTGCATATCAATCATACAATTTCAAACTCGCTCGCTATGCTTGCCTTTGTTAGGAGAAACTCTTCTAACTTTGGTGACCCATAAACTCGTAAATTGCTATTTTCGGCCTTTGTGCGGCCTAAACTTGAGTATGCTGCCTTCATTTGGCGCCCCTACCACGCGATTCATATAAATAGATTGGAACGGGTACAGAAAATTTTTCTCCGATTTGCTTTATATAATTTAAATTTTTCGCATCCGATTCCGTCCTATGAATCGCGTTGCAGTTTGATTGGTCTTCCGTCTTTATGCAATAGACGAACTCTCTTTGCCATATCTTTCATTTCAGATGTAGCAACGGGTAGGATTGACTGCCCTTCTCTACTGAAAGGTTGCCATGCAATATTCCAAATAGAAACCTTCGCCGGTTTGACGTATTTCGTATTAGCTTATGCAAAACAATCTACACCGCTAATGCTCCTGTCAATAGAGCACTTTCAGAGTATAACTTCTTCGCAATTTCTTTAGACTTGGATTTATGTTAATAAAAATTTGTTCTAAAAACCAAATTGAAACACTACTTTCTTTATAGTCATCATCCATAGTTGATCTCAATTTTATATATTATAAGTATATTACTAGTTGTATGTGTATAGTAATTTTAATTCTACTTCTTACTCTTTGTCAACTAGTCTGTAAGACAATTTTGTTATAGACTTGAAATAAATAAATTAACGCTTCCTTCTTTGGCAATATAATCGAATTTCAGAAAATTACAGTTATACAAAACCAGCTTACATACGCAAATTCTAAATTTCATTGCCTGCTCTTATTTTTTAATCAGCCTTTTTTCGGAACTCATACAATTTTTATCATGTCAACGTCGATTAAAAATTTGCGTTGGCAACAGTAGAACCAAAAACACGTATTTTGTTGTTTAAAGTTATTTCTTTACATATACGTATATAATATAGAAATTTTAATATCGCGTTTTATTTTTATTTTTATTTTGTTTGTTTAAATATGGGCAATAGCGCAAATTAGCAAAGCTGAAACTCGAGCAACAAGTTATAAGTATGTTTTACATACGTTGAATATTTAAACGAAAGTTGGTATTCGTATACCTATATACATATGTATGTACAAATGTAGATATTTGAGTTTAAACGTTTTTGCGACTATTGTCCACGTGCATGTGTCAATGTCAGCCACTATTTATCATGAAAATAAAAAAATATTGATGCTTTGTTATTCTTCTTTTTATACTCAGCTGTACTAGTACACAGAGTATTATAGTTTTAATCACATAACGGTGGATTGTAACAGAATGAAATAATCGAGATAGATATAGACTTATATATATCAAAATGATCAGTGTGAAAAGAGAAATCGATTGAGCCATGTCCGTCCGTCCGTCCGTCCGTCCGTCCGTCCGTCCGTCTGTCCGTCTGTCCGTCTGTCCGTCCGTCCGTCTGTAAACACTCTAACTCGCGCAAAAATTGAGATATTTTGATGAAATTTGAAATGCAAGTTGGTATCGACACTGGGACGGTTGGTATTGAAAATGGGCGAAATCGGACCATGACCACGCCCACTTTTCCTATATAGAAAAAATCGGAAATTTGGTATCTCAGCCACTAATATAGCTAGAGTGATGAAATTTTACCCACGTGTTGAGCTCAGGCCCCTAAGAAGAAATTTGATGGAATTTTGGAAATTGGGCGGTGCCACGCCTACTTATTAAGGAGCAAATATTGAAAGCTTTATGAGTCATAACTCAGAAACTGTTGAAGATATATCGATGAAATTTGGTACGCGTCATATACTTACTTAGGCAAATGTTTGGACGAAAAATTGTTAAAATCGGTTGACGGCCACGCCCACTTTTATATATGGGTATTATAAAGTGACCTAATAAAAACATTTTAAGCGATATCTCTGTCAAATATAAAGATATATCATTGCAATTTTATGCCAGGAGGCCACCTGCGGACATACAACGAAAAACACAAAAATCTTGGAAAATGGGCGTGGCACCGCCTCTTTTTAGAAGCTGGAATATACGAGATTTCTGAGCCCATAGCTCGACAAATAATTGATATATAATGACGAAACTTGGTGTGTACACTTTTATTACTTGTGGTAATACATGTTGAAAATTTTAGCGAAATCGGTTGACGACCACGCCCACTTTTATATATGGGTATTATAAAGTGGCCTAATAAAAACATTTTAAGCGATATCTTTGTCAAATATAAAGATAATTCATTGAAATTTTGTGGCAAGAGTTCCACAATAGACCGGAAACAAAAAATATACAAATTTTGGAAAATGGGCGTGGCACCGCCTCTTTTTAGACAAAGGAATATACGAGATTTCTTAGCCTATAACTCGACAAATAATTGAGACTAGTATCGCCGGTGGTCGAAATTCGACCATGCAATTTATTTTTTCAACTTTGTATTGGTACAAAAATTATTCCTTTTCGCGGAGATAAGCAACACTTTCCAAATTCCAGTTGTACCGCAACACTGATTTGCCCTTTTGATCACGGTCCGACGCGAAATCATGGTCAAAATCAAGGCAGATCTAGGAAGGTAGGCCCGGTGGTGAGCGCTTTTATATTAAAGCGACTCTTCAACTGTGTTTACGATATTTGTAAACACGTTTACGATATCCATTTATCTTAACTAAAAATTTTATTTATTAATTATAAAGAAATTAAATAATTTATAGAAAAAATTATATGCCTATGCACTGCTCCTGACTCATACGAACACATCCATATCAATTTTATGTGGATATGAGTATGTTAAATGTGCAAAACAGCCTGGCAATTGTTTGTATGGGAGAAATGTTAGCCTATTAATATATAGATAGTGGGCACATTTGCCAACGAAGCAAAAACGAAGTAAATCAAAAATGGTACAAAACTAAAAACTTTATTTATTAATTATAAAGAAATTAAATAATTTATAGAAAAAATTATATGCCTATGCACTGCTCCTGACCCATACGAACACATCCATATCAATTTTATGTGGATATGAGTATGTTAAATGTGCTAAACAGCCTGGCAATTGTTTGTATGGGAAAAATGTTAGCCTATTAATATATAGATTAATATATAGATAGTGGGCACATTTGCCAACGAAGCAAAAACGAAATAAATCAAAAATGGTACAAAACTAAAAACTTTATTTATTAATTATAAAGAAATTAAATAATTTATAGAAAGAATTATATGCCTATGCACTGCTCCTGACCCATACGAACACATCCATATAAATTTTATGTAGATGTGAGTATGTTAAATGTGCTAAACAGCCTGGCAATTGTTTGTATGGGAAAAATGTTAGCCTATTAATATATAGATAATGGGCACATTTGCCAACGAAGCAAAAACGAAGTAAATCAAAAATGGTACAAATAAAAATAAAGCAGTAAAGTATAATAAATACGAATTAAGTAAAATTGAAATAAAAAGGAAAAATATTAAATTAAAAAAATATAAGATAATAAATAAGAGAAATAAAATAATAAATAAATGAAAATAGAAAAAGGCCTAAAACAAAATAATAAATAAATGAAAATAGAAAAAGGCCTAACAGTAAATAGAGCGAAATTAAAACAAAAATTGAAATGAAAAAAATAAAAATAAAAAACACCTAATATATGGAATAAATACGAATTAAGTAAAATTGAAATAAAAAGAACAAAATATTTAGATAAAAAGAAATAATATAATAAATAAATGGAAATAAAAAATAAAAGGAAATAAAATAATAAATAAATGAAAATAAAAAAATTAAAGCGTGAATAACGGGTATTCATGAACATTGATGTGTAAACAGTTTCGGAATGGGATATTTATTCCCTTTTCTTTATTCCTTTTTTTCCTGGTTTTCTATGGATTAAAAGGCGACTATCGTTTTTGTAATTTTTTGTTGTCATTTGTGACTGCTACTATTTTGTTGTTTTTGTTTGTTTTGGTTTTTGGTTTTTGACTTTTAATTTTTTATTTTGTTTTGCTTTGTATTGCTCAGAAACATGCAAGATCATCCGAGTCCACGTTTGACCCATATCTGGAGACCCGGCCTAGGAATCATAAAGAGTAGAGCTCCGTGCAGAAGTCCTGCTCAACACCTTTCATTTGATACGAATATTGCTCAGAAACATTCAGGGATCATCCAGGTCCTCGTATTGCCGCATATCTCGGGACTCGACATAGGAATCATAAAGAGTAGAGATCCGTGTATAATCCCTGCTCAGAACCTTTCATTTGATACCAATATTGCTCAGAAACATGAAGATCATCCGGGTCCTCGTATTGACCCATATCTCCGGACCCAACCTAGGAACCATGAAGAATAGAGCTCCCTGAAGAGGGCCTGCTCAAGATCTTTTATTTTATACCAATTTTACTCAGAAACATTCAAGGATCATCCGGGTCCTCGTTTTGACCCATATCTGCAGACCCGGCCTAGGGGTCACAATTAAAACATCTTCATATCAAAGTCCTGCTCAAAACCTTTCATTTGATACCAATATTGCTCAGAAACATTCAAGGATCATCCTGGTCCTCTTTTTTCCCTTATCTCGGGACCCGACCTAGGAATCATAAAGAGTAGAGCTCCCTGTAGAAGGCCTGCTCAAAACCTTTCATTTGATACCAATTTTGCTCAGAAATATTCAAGGATCATCCTGGTCCTCTTTTTTTCCCATATCTCGGGACCCGACCTAGGAATCATAAAGAGTAGAGCTCTCTATAGAAGGCCTGCTCAAAACCTTTCATTTGATACCAATTTTGCTCAGAAACATTCAAGGATTATCCGGTCCTCGTTTTGACCTATATCTGGAAATCCGGCCTAGAGGTCACAATTAAAAGAGCTTCATATCGAAGTCCTGCTCAAAACCTTGAGCCTCATTTGATACCAATATTGCTCAGAAAATTAAATAGGTAGATGTAGGTATGCATATCCATACATTTGCATACATGTTCAAACAGGTTGGTCCTTTTTATTTTGCCAAGCGAAGTGAAGATATATGCATTTGCACGGCTATGCATGCAAGCATTTGTAAGTACATGTCTATCTACCTATCTACCACTGACAAAGCCAAACGATTCACACGGACACAGCAGCGCTAATTTATATTGGTTACCTGTTTCTGGTTTTGGTTACTTTAATTTTGTATTTTGGTAAATTTTAAATTTTTTAAGTGGCAACGCTGCCAATGTTCATATCAAAAAGAAAGAGAGAGAGAGAGTGCTTTGAAATTAAAGCAACTCTTCAACTGTGTTTACGATATTTGTAAAAAATTTTACGATATCTCTTTCTCTTAACTAAAAACTTTATTTATTAATTATAAAGAAATTAAACAATTTATAGAAAAAATTATATGCCTATGCACTGCTCCTCACTCATACGAACATATCCATATCAATTTTATGTGGATATGAGTATGTTAAATGTGCAAAACAGCCTGGCAATTGTTTGTATGGGAAAAATGTTAGCCTATTAATATATAGATTAATATATAGATAGTGGGCACATTTGCCAACGAAGCAAAAACGAAATAAATCAAAAATGGTACAAAACTAAAAACTTTATTTATTAATTATAAAGAAATTAAATAATTTATAGAAAGAATTATATGCCTATGCACTGCTCCTGACCCATACGAACACATCCATATAAATTTTATGTAGATGTGAGTATGTTAAATGTGCTAAACAGCCTGGCAATTGTTTGTATGGGAAAAATGTTAGCCTATTAATATATAGATATTATGACGAAACTTGGTTTATACACTTTTATAACTTGTGTTAATAGACACGCAAAAATTTATTGAAATCGGTTTATGACCACGCCTACTTTTTAACAAAGATATTTCTGGACCACCCTTTGGGAATTTGTAACGTGACATCTTTGTAACTAGAAGTCATAAAGGAATGAAATTTTGCACAAAGAATAATATTCATATGCTTAGTTGGATGACTGATAAAAATTTTGAAAATGGGCGTGGCTACGCCCACTTTATGCAACACTCGCTTTATATAAAATCTATCAAACGCAAACAAACAATGAAAACATACAGCTGAGTATCCAATGTTCGATTCCACTCGAACTTAGGCTTCCTTACTTGTTACTTGTGGCCCATGCACATTTATGTATATATTTGCTTTTATGATGTGATGATGTTTCACAATCGTCGGGTTTTTGTTTGAATGAGTTTGGTAATAAAAACTTATCAATGGAGCTTTTAGTTCTGAAAGGCGGTATGCAAATTGTGGTCATGTGTATTGCTATTGTTATGTGGTGGTAGATAATAAAGCGAGCATAAATGAATTTTTTGTAGATAAGTGTGTGAATTTAATTGAATTAGAGTGTTGCCTACTGTCGAAACTCGACAGTTTTTCTAGACGTTTTCTTATGAATAAAGTGCAACTATAGTTTTTGTATAATTATTTGTTGTTATTGTCACTGTTACTATTTTCTTCTTGTTCCTGTTGATGCTGCTCCTTTATTTTGCTACTGTCAATGCTACTATTTTGTTGTTGTTGGTGTTGTTGTCGTTACTCACAGCTCTGTTGTGGACAAAAGCATGCAACAACAACCACACGGCAATTTTCCAACGACGATTTTGGTCGTATTTTCCAACCAATTTTAATGAAAATTGGCGCAGTTCTATTTAAGAGCAATACCTTTCTAATGATCTATGATTACTCATCTGGCAATATCTCCGCCATTACCGTCTCGATTTCTACGTTATTTAATTTTGTTTTGTGAGGATGGAATACCCTTTCCAGCAAAGCAAAATAATTAAAATCGCTGTTAAAGTGACGGAGTTATAGCGAACAAAAGATTTTTTTAATGAAAATTTTCAGGTTTTTTTCGAAATTCATCTTCTTTTTTGTAATTTTTTTACGAAATATTAAATATCCTCCTGGTTTCACAATTTGAGTCAATAGCCTATTTCTTAGTGAACATTTTGGCACTTTCCGGATTATAATTTGTGGAAAAATGACAAAGTTATAGGAGATTAAGTAAAGAAATTTATATTTATATTTTCATTGATCTTCCAAATCTGGCAAATGTAAACCACTTTAACAATAACACTAGTTTACAGCAAAAAATACCAAGAAAAAATTTAGTTTTATTTTTTGCACCGTTAGGTTTTTGAGATAACGGTAATTTTGCGTTTTTTGGTCATCACTTTATGCAAAAATATTATTCGTTGAAGTTAAATGTGCGATAACAGCTAACAGTACCTCATTCAAAAGGTAATTAAAATACACTTTTAATGACATACAACTTGTAGTGGTTGAGTAAAAACTCACTGAGCGATAGCTGGTCAAATTCAAAATTTTGTAGATTTTTTGCAATTTTTTTTTATTTTGATTTTGAAAATAGGTTTTTTTATAAAAAGTTGGGAAAATCAGCAAAAAATTTATTTCTAAAAATTAGCCCATTAAATTGCAAACACTTTAAGCATAATGTTAGCAAAATCCCGTTAGTACTTTAATTTTAGGGAATTTTTGTAGGTGAAACGAAAAGGATATTTTATAGACGAAAAACTTGGTTAGGTGACGCAACTATGTGAAAACGACTTCATAGCTCAAAAGGACATTAAAACGATATATAGAGCTCCACCAGGCTAAAATAATGACATATCAATTTTACAAATCGGGTGTCAAATAAAAAAGTTTCAAAAAAAAAAACATTTCTTATCTCAAAAACTGAAATTTCAAAATATCTCGAAAACTGTTCTACTTTTGAACAATTTGATTACATATTTGAGGATATGAAAATTTTTGAAATTTTGTCGGGTAGTGTTATCGTTTATAATCATATTGTCACTCTTGTACTCTTACATCTTTTATCCCAGTACAGCAGCGCTTTCGAAAATTTTGCTGACGCCTAATTAAATACCTCTTATTATTTAGTATTGAACTGCGCATGGAAGCCGCCGCACAACATGAATAACATAATACACAATAAGAGTTCCATGCGACTATCATAAGCCAATATGTCTGCCTACAAAAAATTTTAAGTAGGAGTCTCTACAAATATTGTTTTAAAAATTATCAAAAACAAAATCATCATTTTTCATATGCTAATAAGGCATATGTGTTGTATATCCATATGTAGGTACATATGTAACATATCTCATTTTTTCTTGAACTGACAGTTGAACTTTTATGACAAGTGCGCAGCATAAGATATTGTAAATGATGCAAATCATCCATCAGTCAGCAAAAGTCTCACGCTAAAATTAATAACGATTTTTTTTTGTTTCTTCAGCCACAAAACAGAGTATGTAGGAGGAGCAGGAATGGTTATTTTACAACCAACTGTGTTGTTTAATTAAATTTAAGTGCGAATATTGTATTATAATAGAGAAATGTGTGCATAAAAAAGTGAAATGATATGAGTTAGTTGGCTGGAAATGGTTTTTTTTTTTACATATGTTACATCGAAGTGAGTTCAAATATTTGCATTACAGAAAGGTCAACAAATCTTAAATTCTTAAATATGATATGAAATATCTCTATATAAAAATAAACTACTATAGTAAGTCTTTGCCATATTTAAGTTAGGGATGGGCAAATTGGAAAAATATATCGATATATATTATATCGATATTTAAAAAAACATCGATTTATGCCGTGTAAAAACATCGATATATCAATATATCGAAAGGGTCGGCTTTACATTAAAGAAGCACGCCCCGCGAAAAACCACTTCTTTACGGGGTTAGAGGTGCTCTCACGGATCTCAATACTGAAATCCAAACTTGCCGGGGACTTATAGTTTACTAGATATTTGTTGTTAAAGTTGGATGGGTCTACAGATATTCTACGAAACCTGTATAAACATAAAAATCATTAAGAATTGCTTGAAGAAGAAAGTAATGTAAATTCAAGCACCCGGACATTATGTTTATACCACTTCTTAAAAAATGTTCTTCTGTTAAATTCAAAGCGAATCAGAAATGTATGAAAAATATCGAATTTGGCTCGAAATGGCAAAAAACTATCGATTATCGATGCACGGTAGTTCAAAGTATCGTCGATATTATCGGCTGTACTATTTTAAAAATATCGATATATTGCTATATCGATATATATCGCCCAACCCTAATTTAAGTTATTACTAGTTGGAATACATAGCTGGATAATAGTTGTGAAAATGGAACTGCAGATAGCACCGCTAAAATTTTTTCCAACTGGTCTACTTAAAGAAACTTTCTCTTTGGCACAAACTAACACCATTGAGGATAACCTAAGCCAAGTTCTAGAAATCGATGGGAAAGGGCTTGAAAAATTTTAGTAAATACTGTTTTGTGGAACGATTTTCCGTTATCACTTGTGAAATATGCTTCAAACCAGTATGGAATCAAACCAGTTTCGTCGATCTTGAACAGCATTGCGGCTATTTTTTTTTGGTTTAAAAGTGTCACAACATAAGAATTTATTTTCTATTCGTAAGGATTACTTTAAATATTAGTATACATATACATACTGACATATATATACGTATGTTATAGTGTATTCTTTGCAGAGTTGTAAAAAGCTGCAATCAATCGTCCCAGCAATCATTCATTGTTCTACCAGTTTTATTGCAATGAAAATTTATTGCAGTTTTTTGATTGTAAAAATTGCAATTTGAAATAATTTGTGTTCCATAGATTGCAATAAACAATTGTAAAAAATTTTTGATTGTAAAATCACTACAATCAGCAATAATTTACCTTCCATTTATTGCAATAAACGTTTATTGAAATCTTAGGGGATCAAGTTCATTGCAATAAAATTTATTGAAATTTTTTGATTGTACAAATTTTCAATACAATAATTTACAAAAATTTCATTTCAATAAACATTTCTCATAAATCATTTTCATTGTAAAAATTACAATAGCAATAATTGTATTGTAATAAATTTTCATCGTAAATCAAATTTTATTGAAAAATGTTTGATTGCAAGGCTTGCAATAGCAATCATTTTCCTCATAACTTTATACGAATGTATTGGGACTGAGGAAAGGCAAGCGCCTGCGTAATTCGAGTAATACCCGGCATTCATATGACACGGTTTGCCGCGTAATAACCCATTTCCCGGGTACATATGTATGTATGTATGTACGTTAGGGTGTCCTTAAAATTAGATTAGCGATTTTCTTCGATCTCACCCCCTACATCGTTAACAGCATGATCAAAGATACCATAACAAAATGTTGGTCCCGATCGGAGACGGTTAAGGGGTGTCGCAAACATGTCAAAGTTTAGATAACCATATGGGACCACGGGCGACACCCTTTAACCGTCTCCGATCAGGACCAAAATTTATATTTGGTATCCTTGAGTACAAGACTATCGACTTTGGCCATTAGATAAAAAAATTAATTAAATTCTTTGGTCTTTATATGGTACTCTGAACTTTGACCCATCTGCGACAACCCTTAACCACCTCCGATCGAGACCAAAATTTGCATTTAGTATTTTTGTGTACAGGACAATCGATTTGTGCATTAGATATGCAAAAAATTAAACTTAAATATTTGAGCCTCCATAGAGTTTTCTGGACTTGAGCATCTGTGCGACACCCCTTAACGGTTTTCGATCGGGACAAAAATTTATATGTGGTATCTTGGACTATATTAGCATTGACCTAGGGGGTGAGGTTGAGAAAATATTCTATGTAACCTAATGTACATATTGGCACACGGTACTGGTAATATTCGCAGTTGTCAATTTGTATAAAGTCTGGATGATAAGATGATAAGAAAGAGGATGAGGGTGCGGATGTGGATAAGTATATATATATTTATGTTAAACAACCATACATACATACATATGTATGACAGTAATGAGGTATCCGGTAGTAAATGAAAAAGCAAATGGTACAAAAATATATATATTAGATAGGGTCGAAAAAAAAAGTTGTGAAAGTCCGCCCCTAAATTTGAAGCTTATGTTGAGAGGGTTAAGGGACACAAAAAAAATTTTGTTTAATCCCGCGAAATACCGCCGAAATAGTTTTTTTGCTGTAACTTTTTTATTTATCATCCGATTTTTAAAATTGATACGTTATTATTTTCGAATTTTGAAGCTCTACACTTCCTTCTAATGTCCTTTTGAGCTCTGAAGTCGTTTTCACATAGTTGGGTCAGCTAAGTTATTTGAATGTCCATGATATGTGTTGCCAAATGAAAGTGCTTCAAAATTCATGACAATGTTACCTTGAAACGTTTTTACTAAATTAATAAACAAAGAAGTTACGTCACGACGAATATTTAACGTAGCTATTATTTAACTAATTTTTTTAAGCAATTCAGTATATGTAAAGCTGTAAAAGTCCGACCCTAAATTTGAAGCTTATATTGAGAAGATTAAAATCAAAATTTGTATTTTTTTCTGATCCCGCGAAATACCGCCGAAATAGTTTTTTTTATTGTAACTTTGTTATTTGACTTCGGAGTTCAAAAGGACATTAGAAAGAAGTCTAGAGCTTCGAAATACGAAAATAATGACGTATCAATTTTAAAAATCGGATGATAAATAACAAAGTTACAAGAAAAAAACAATTTCGGCGGTATTTCGCGGGATCAAAAAAAATTTTGTTTTTGTCCCTTAACCCTCTCAACATAAGCTTCAAATTTAGGGGCGGACTTTTACAACTTTTTTATTTCGTATGGGGACCAACCCAGTCTAATATATATCCTTATCCCCATCCGCACCCTCATCCTCTTTCTCATCATCCTATCATCCAGACTTTATACAAATTGAAATGAATTGAAGTGGTACATAAGGTGGAAGCATCCTTAGAGAGTAAACAGTTTACTTTGGGTGCGTTTCTGGACATAGAGGGGGCCTTCAACAACGTTCATCGGGAAGCGATAGAAGGCTCTCTCTCTGCTCTAGGTGTTGAGGACGTTATAGTAAACTGGATAGGGTCTGCTCTGCGTTCTAGAACTATAAGCTCAAGGCTTGGTTCAAGTGTGATTACGACACACCCGGGGAGAGGAACTCCTCAGGGTGGAGTTCTATCGCCCTTGCTATGGCTTTGTGTTATAGATGGAATACTTCGCCAGCTCAACGGAAACGGAGTTAAAGTAGTGGCTTATGCGGATGACGTGGTGGTAC
The DNA here is from genome assembly GCA_960531455.1 of Urophora cardui. Classification (NCBI taxonomy): domain Eukaryota; kingdom Metazoa; phylum Arthropoda; class Insecta; order Diptera; family Tephritidae; genus Urophora; species Urophora cardui. The sequence continues at coordinate 112,765,110 of OY482670.1, read as the reverse complement.
TGGTATCGGGCCTGTGCCCCAGCGTGATCAGCGAAATAATGCAAGGAGCACTGAGAAGGCTGGGGGATGGGCGGAGGCCTCCGGTCTCAGCGTAAACCCCTCAAAGACAGAGCTCATGTTATTTACCAATAGGACAAAAATTCCTGATTTTAATCTACCTGTTCTCAATGGTCGAGAACTAAGTCATTCCGATAATGCAAAATACCTCGGAGTATTTCTGACGCCTAAGTTAAACTGGAGGCTAAACACGGAACATAGAACTAAAAAGGCTTACGGTGTCTTGTATGCCTGCAGGAAAATGCTGGGTAAAAAGTGGGGTCTGAGGCCAGAACTCACGGCATGGATGTACAAAGCAGTTGTTCGACCGATCTTAACATACGGATCAATGGTGTGGTGGAGAGCAACTGAGGTGGGCTATATAGCTAATATGCTAAGGAAAGTTCAACGAGCTGCTTGCGTTGCGATCACAGGGGCGATCAGATCGTGTCCCACGGATGGTCTGAATGTGATTTGCAACATTCCGCCCATCGATCTTTTTGTCAAGGAAAGGGCATCTCAGGATGCCCTGAGATTGCGGGAGTTGGGAGTCTGGAAGGAACGCACATACGGGCACGCGCGTATTCTGCTCAGCGTTACAGACCCCCACATCAACATGAGAACAGACTACATCTGTCCTACAACAGTTTTCGATACGAACTATGAGATTGTCTTCCCATCCAGGAAGGACTGGGGAGATGGCAAAATAGCTAAGAAGTTCGATGTTTCAGTTTGTACGGACGGGTCAAAAATGGTATGTGGAGTGGGAGTTGGTATCTTCTCAACTGAGCCGGACACATCCATATCATTAAGGCTCCCGGACACGGCGAGCGTTTTTCAATCAGAAGTCTTCGCGATACAGGAGGCCTGCAAGGTTCTACTTGCAACGGAAAGTGCCGGTGTTGAAAAAAGGATAGGAATTTTCTCGGATAGCCAGGCGGCTCTGAAGGCTCTGGGATCTGCAACGGTTTCATCAAGCCTGGTCCGGCAGTGCAGGGAGTGGGTCTGGGGACTGGCAAGTCGTCATATCGTATCTCTGATATGGGTGCCGGGGCATCGCGACATCAAGGGAAACGAAATGGCTGACGAGCTGGCCAGGCAGGGATCGGCACTTGATATTTCGGGGGCGCGAGAGGTTCTTGTGCCTCTGGGCTTTATCAAGGGCCGAATCACTCGGCGCTAGCTTGAGGAGGCAAAAATCAGATGGAAACGGTTGCGGACCTGCAGGGTCTGCAGAAGTCTTTGGCCTTCGTACAATGAGATACGATCCTCAGCCATGTTAAAAATGGACAGGAGGGACATTTCCCGCTTAACTGCGGTATTCACGGGGCATTGGGCTATTGGTACCCACGCGGCCCGATTGCGATTGGATCACAACACTCAGTGTCGCAGCTGTAATCTTCCTGGAACGGAGGAGACGGTGGAGCACCTGCTATGCGAATGTCCTTCTCACTGCCTAGGCAGATTGAAATTCCTTGGAAAACCCTTTTTCGACTGTACTGTGTACTGTACCGGGTACTGTGTGCCCGGCACAATCCAATATGTACACAACTACATACATTTTTATGTACCCGGGACATGGGTTATTACGCGACTAAGCGTGTGATATAAATGCCCGAATTACCAAGGGCGCTTGCATTTCATCAGACCCAATGCATACGTATAAAGTTATGAGGAAAATGATTGCTATTGCAAGCCTTGCAATCAAACATTTTTCAATCAAATTTGATTTACGATGAAAATTTATTACAATACAATTATTGCTATTGTAATTTTTACAATGAAAATGATTTACGTTTGAACTTTATTGCAATGAAAAATTTTGTAAATTATTGTAATGAAATGATTTACGAGAAAAGTTTATTGCAATGAAATTTTCTTAAATTATTGTAATTGTAATTTTTACAATTAAAATGATTTACGGTGAAAGCTGATTGCAATGAAACTTTTGTAAATTATTGCAATTCTAATTGCTGAAATCAAAATGATTCATGGTGAAGGTCGATTGCAATAACATACTTCTAAATTTTTTAAATTTATATTTTTGCAATCAAAAAATTTGCTAGCAATATGATTTACAATCAATGTTCCTTGCAATAATATACACTTTTTATGATTGCAATACAATCTGATTGCAGCTTTTTACAGCTCTGATTCTTTGTCATACATTTTTTTTACATACAAAAAAAATATTTATATGCATATAAGTTACACGCATTAATAACATTTGGCTGCCTGCATGTTTGTTATGTGACGTTTCAATTTCAAATGCACACGAATGCACATAAACAAATGACTTAAGCAACGAACTTGCATGACGTGCGAACGACATACATACTATGTATGTACATTGTTAACAGCTATGCTGGCAAACAAGCTGGCGATGACATTGCATAGGCCGACCACAATGACGCAAATAGATGTACATATACATATGTACATATGTACTCTCGCAAACGAGTGACAATTATTATGATTTTTATTATGTATTTTTTATTACTTTACCAATTTGTTATACTTACTTTAATTTGCTTGATTTTAAAAAAATGTGTTTGCAATTATAATTTATTTGCCCAAGTCATTTGTAATAATTATTTTCACGAAATTGCGCTCCATTTTTTTATATGCATTTTCATAATTTTATGTGTGTTTTTTCTGTTGTCGCTTCTTGTGCGCAACGTTTGATAAATTCTTCTTGTTACTTACCCAAATTTTAAATGTTAATTTTCTGCCTTGATTTCCATTACACGGAGTGCATATTCACATACTAGTTTCTATTGTGCAAACTACTTTTTTATTTATTATTTTTATTATTTTTTCCTTCTATCCTGCTGTTTTTTACGGAAATCCTAATTTAATTTGCATTTCAATTTTCATTTTCATTACATCCACATTCGTTTTCATTATCATTCGTCAGCCAAGTAGATAACTAACAAAATAATAACTTCCTAAGTGTGATATATGTAAATATGTATGTATGCATATGCATATGCAGCATTGTTTTCATTTTCATTACAAAATTCATTTCCACATCGTTGGCATTGTGAAGCGGCTGCTGTGAATTGGCCAGATTTTTTTGCTTTTCTTCTTCTTCACTTAGTACCTTTTTTCTAATTATACAAATATTATAACATACATATGTATATGCTTGTGTATGTATGTTTGCAGCTAACAGCAGCTGTTACAACTGACAGCAACATCATGCTGCTGTCGGCTGCTGTAATGATTGGCGATGTATGGTAGCGAACAGCAGCTTACCACATGTTGCGCATTAGATGGTTTGGCAGGGCGCGAGCTAAAGGCATAGAGACACACCCGGGCGCTACATCAACCCATCACGGCCCACCGCCTACCATTGCCAAGTTGAATGGTGAGTGTAGCAGAGTACATTCATACATACATATGTACATATGTAACTACCGGATGCTTGAATGAGTACCGGCTGCCACTAAAACTATGTAAATATTTCTACTAGAAGCACATCTCACGCATCACATTTTCTTATGTCACTTTGTTCATGTTAATTTAATTCTATTTCTGTAAACCGTCATAGATTTTACAATGCTGTCTACATTTTTTCTAATTTATTTGACGTGAACAATATTTTCGCAACAGCGCGCTGGAAACAATATAGAAATATGTATTTATATGGACACAAACAATGTTAACAAAGTAGAAATGATAGTACGAATATGAATATGAATATGAATATGAATATGAATATGAATATGAATACGAATATGAATATGAATATGAATATGAATATGAATATGAATATGAATATGAATATGAATATGAATATGAATATGAATATGAATATGAATATGAATATGAATATGAATATGAATATGAATATGAATATGAATATGAATATGAATATGAATATGAATATGAATACGAATATGAATATGAATATGAATATGAATATGAATATGAATATGAATATGAATATGAATATGAATATGAATATGAATATGAATATGAATATGAATATGAATATGAATATGAATATGAATATGAATATGAATATGAATATGAATATGAATATGAATATGAATATGAATACGAATATGAATATGAATATGAATATGAATATGAATATGAATATGAATATGAATATGAATATGAATATGAATATGAATATGAATATGAATATGAATATGAATATGAATATGAATATGAATATGAATATGAATATGAATATGAATATGAATATGAATATGAATATGAATATGAATATGAATATGAATATGAATATGAATATGAATATGAATATGAATATGAATATGAATATGAATATGAATATGAATATGAATATGAATATGAATATGAATATGAATATGAATATGAATATGAATATGAATATGAATATGAATATGAATATGAATATGAATATGAATATGAATATGAATATGAATATGAATATGAATATGAATATGAATATGAATATGAATATGAATATGAATATGAATATGAATATGAATATGAATATGAATATGAATATGAATATGAATATGAATATGAATATGAATATGAATATGAATATGAATATGAATATGAATATGAATATGAATATGAATATGAATATGAATATGAATATGAATATGAATATGAATATGAATATGAATATGAATATGAATATGAATATGAATATGAATATGAATATGAATATGAATATGAATATGAATATGAATATGAATATGAATATGAATATGAATATGAATATGAATATGAATATGAATATGAATATGAATATGAATATGAATATGAATATGAATATGAATATGAATATGAATATGAATATGAATATGAATATGAATATGAATATGAATATGAATATGAATATGAATATGAATATGAATATGAATATGAATATGAATATGAATATGAATATGAATATGAATATGAATATGAATATGAATATGAATATGAATATGAATATGAATATGAATATGAATATGAATATGAATATGAATATGAATATGAATATGAATATGAATATGAATATGAATATGAATATGAATATGAATATGAATATGAATATGAATATGAATATGAATATGAATATGAATATGAATATGAATATGAATATGAATATGAATATGAATATGAATATGAATATGAATATGAATATGAATATGAATATGAATATGAATATGAATATGAATATGAATATGAATATGAATATGAATATGAATATGAATATGAATATGAATATGAATATGAATATGAATATGAATATGAATATGAATATGAATATGAATATGAATATGAATATGAATATGAATATGAATATGAATATGAATATGAATATGAATATGAATATGAATATGAATATGAATATGAATATGAATATGAATATGAATATGAATATGAATATGAATATGAATATGAATATGAATATGAATATGAATATGAATATGAATATGAATATGAATATGAATATGAATATGAATATGAATATGAATATGAATATGAATATGAATATGAATATGAATATGAATATGAATATGAATATGAATATGAATATGAATATGAATATGAATATGAATATGAATATGAATATGAATATGAATATGAATATGAATATGAATATGAATATGAATATGAATATGAATATGAATATGAATATGAATATGAATATGAATATGAATATGAATATGAATATGAATATGAATATGAATATGAATATGAATATGAATATGAATATGAATATGAATATGAATATGAATATGAATATGAATATGAATATGAATATGAATATGAATATGAATATGAATATGAATATGAATATGAATATGAATATGAATATGAATATGAATATGAATATGAATATGAATATGAATATGAATATGAATATGAATATGAATATGAATATGAATATGAATATGAATATGAATATGAATATGAATATGAATATGAATATGAATATGAATATGAATATGAATATGAATATGAATATGAATATGAATATGAATATGAATATGAATATGAATATGAATATGAATATGAATATGAATATGAATATGAATATGAATATGAATATGAATATGAATATGAATATGAATATGAATATGAATATGAATATGAATATGAATATGAATATGAATATGAATATGAATATGAATATGAATATGAATATGAATATGAATATGAATATGAATATGAATATGAATATGAATATGAATATGAATATGAATATGAATATGAATATGAATATGAATATGAATATGAATATGAATATGAATATGAATATGAATATGAATATGAATATGAATATGAATATGAATATGAATATGAATATGAATATGAATATGAATATGAATATGAATATGAATATGAATATGAATATGAATATGAATATGAATATGAATATGAATATGAATATGAATATGAATATGAATATGAATATGAATATGAATATGAATATGAATATGAATATGAATATGAATATGAATATGAATATGAATATGAATATGAATATGAATATGAATATGAATATGAATATGAATATGAATATGAATATGAATATGAATATGAATATGAATATGAATATGAATATGAATATGAATATGAATATGAATATGAATATGAATATGAATATGAATATGAATATGAATATGAATATGAATATGAATATGAATATGAATATGAATATGAATATGAATATGAATATGAATATGAATATGAATATGAATATGAATATGAATATGAATATGAATATGAATATGAATATGAATATGAATATGAATATGAATATGAATATGAATATGAATATGAATATGAATATGAATATGAATATGAATATGAATATGAATATGAATATGAATATGAATATGAATATGAATATGAATATGAATATGAATATGAATATGAATATGAATATGAATATGAATATGAATATGAATATGAATATGAATATGAATATGAATATGAATATGAATATGAATATGAATATGAATATGAATATGAATATGAATATGAATATGAATATGAATATGAATATGAATATGAATATGAATATGAATATGAATATGAATATGAATATGAATATGAATATGAATATGAATATGAATATGAATATGAATATGAATATGAATATGAATATGAATATGAATATGAATATGAATATGAATATGAATATGAATATGAATATGAATATGAATATGAATATGAATATGAATATGAATATGAATATGAATATGAATATGAATATGAATATGAATATGAATATGAATATGAATATGAATATGAATATGAATATGAATATGAATATGAATATGAATATGAATATGAATATGAATATGAATATGAATATGAATATGAATATGAATATGAATATGAATATGAATATGAATATGAATATGAATATGAATATGAATATGAATATGAATATGAATATGAATATGAATATGAATATGAATATGAATATGAATATGAATATGAATATGAATATGAATATGAATATGAATATGAATATGAATATGAATATGAATATGAATATGAATATGAATATGAATATGAATATGAATATGAATATGAATATGAATATGAATATGAATATGAATATGAATATGAATATGAATATGAATATGAATATGAATATGAATATGAATATGAATATGAATATGAATATGAATATGAATATGAATATGAATATGAATATGAATATGAATATGAATATGAATATGAATATGAATATGAATATGAATATGAATATGAATATGAATATGAATATGAATATGAATATGAATATGAATATGAATATGAATATGAATATGAATATGAATATGAATATGAATATGAATATGAATATGAATATGAATATGAATATGAATATGAATATGAATATGAATATGAATATGAATATGAATATGAATATGAATATGAATATGAATATGAATATGAATATGAATATGAATATGAATATGAATATGAATATGAATATGAATATGAATATGAATATGAATATGAATATGAATATGAATATGAATATGAATATGAATATGAATATGAATATGAATATGAATATGAATATGAATATGAATATGAATATGAATATGAATATGAATATGAATATGAATATGAATATGAATATGAATATGAATATGAATATGAATATGAATATGAATATGAATATGAATATGAATATGAATATGAATATGAATATGAATATGAATATGAATATGAATATGAATATGAATATGAATATGAATATGAATATGAATATGAATATGAATATGAATATGAATATGAATATGAATATGAATATGAATATGAATATGAATATGAATATGAATATGAATATGAATATGAATATGAATATGAATATGAATATGAATATGAATATGAATATGAATATGAATATGAATATGAATATGAATATGAATATGAATATGAATATGAATATGAATATGAATATGAATATGAATATGAATATGAATATGAATATGAATATGAATATGAATATGAATATGAATATGAATATGAATATGAATATGAATATGAATATGAATATGAATATGAATATGAATATGAATATGAATATGAATATGAATATGAATATGAATATGAATATGAATATGAATATGAATATGAATATGAATATGAATATGAATATGAATATGAATATGAATATGAATATGAATATGAATATGAATATGAATATGAATATGAATATGAATATGAATATGAATATGAATATGAATATGAATATGAATATGAATATGAATATGAATATGAATATGAATATGAATATGAATATGAATATGAATATGAATATGAATATGAATATGAATATGAATATGAATATGAATATGAATATGAATATGAATATGAATATGAATATGAATATGAATATGAATATGAATATGAATATGAATATGAATATGAATATGAATATGAATATGAATATGAATATGAATATGAATATGAATATGAATATGAATATGAATATGAATATGAATATGAATATGAATATGAATATGAATATGAATATGAATATGAATATGAATATGAATATGAATATGAATATGAATATGAATATGAATATGAATATGAATATGAATATGAATATGAATATGAATATGAATATGAATATGAATATGAATATGAATATGAATATGAATATGAATATGAATATGAATATGAATATGAATATGATCTAATACCAAATATCAATATTCTATACCCAAGGGTAGCCAATATAAATTCTGGTCGCGATTGGTGCCGATTTTGTGGTGTTTCACGGAAGTCAAAGTTCATATTGTCAAAGAAGATTTAAAAATTTAGTGTCACAGCCTAGCCCGAACTCCCCTAATTTATGGAGAAAGGTGAACATGTGGTACGTATATACATACATATATGAGGCTGCTCGATATATTTTTAGCCTAACAATGAAAAAGTGTTGACAGGTTAAATCTGACATTTTCACTGGAAAGTCTGACATTTTCTAGCGTAATCGTATTTAGAACGTTTTAGCGTACGACCATCATTTGTGTTGTTTACAGTGACTTGAAAAATTTAATTTGGCAAAAAAAATGTAATTAACTCGTGAACATTTTCGTGCGATCAGTTTTCACCAATTTTGACGTGGATTATCACGACAAGAGTGCATTGATGAACTTAAATCTTTATGTGGAAATGAAGCACCATCCTATGCACTCTGAAAAATTGGTATAATGAATTCAATGGTGGCCGACGCTCGCTCAAAGACCAATTCCGTGAAGGTCGTCCAAAAACGGCCGTTGTACCAGAGAACATTGATGCCATGCGTGAACTCATAATGCAAGATCGTCATGTGACATACCGTGAGATAGAGACATCCTTGGACATTTCTCCCACCAGCATACATTCGATATTGCATAAACACCTGGCCGTAAAAAAGGTTTGTTCTCGCTTGATCCCGCACAATTTGACTGTCGCTCAAAAAAAGGCGCGTGTCGATTGGTGCAAAGACGTTTATAAGATCGCCACAGGTGACAAATCATGGATCTGTGCGCATGAACCCGAAAGAAAACAACAATCGGCCGTGTGGGTCTTCGAAGACGAGCTAAATCCAACGAAAGTTGTTCGTGGAAGAAGCACTTCGAAGCAAATGGTCGCCTGTTTCTTCGGCAAATTTGGTCATGTGGCGACTGTTCTACTTGAGCAACGTAGAATGGCTAATTCTGACTGGTACACCACAATTTGTATGCCTGAAGTCTTCGGAGAAATTCGAAAAACGAACAAGGGAAGACGAATCATTGTTCACCACGACAATGCGTGCTCTCACACATCGGCTCAAACCAACGCCGAAGAAAAGAAAAAATGTGTGGTCAACGATTTTCGTCGTCAGAAAATGCTGTTCAGCGTTCAAAAACCATGTTTTGGAGGTGTCTCAATCGGAGTGGAAAAAGTGCTTCGACAATTGGCTTGAGCGCATGCAAAAGTGTATAAGTCATGCTGGAGAATACTTTGAACAACAATAAAACCATTTTTGATGATTAATATTAGCATTTTCATTATTAGGCTAAAAATATATCGAGCAGCGCTCGTATGTATGTAGAAGAAAATAGAAAAGCTGATGCCAAAACTTTTCGAAAGTAAAAGATTTTTCCATTTTCTAAAGCGTTTCGCCAAGCTAATGGCGGCTTATGGAATAATAAACGTGATGTAAAATACTACTAAATATATGTAGATATGTGTCTATATGTATAATGGTTTTTTTTTTTTGAGTACAGGTGCACGAACGAAGTTATTTGGAATTCCAAACATGCCATGCTAAATTTCCAAACCAAAGCGTTTGCTCGTCATGGTTAATTGATTCATTGCCACACGTACTTATGTATACATACACATGTATGTGCATATATGTACGTATGTACATACATATGTGCTACATACACACATATGTATATAACACGCACATTCAGTGCCGGGGTGAGCATGTGCGTGTCGAACGTATGTAAGCGCGATTTTGTTTTTTTTTTGTTGTTATGTATTCGTACGAATATTTTAAACTTTTCTGCATAAATATGCAATCGAAGCGCGTTGTTCAAAATGTGTTAAGTTGCGGTATTTTGGCATACTAAACGGTACTTAAAACGCGTTAAAAAGCTGTTACGGCGATGAAAAAGCCTAAGCAAGCATTGAGAGATGGTGCATAGTGAATTTCGATGATTTGGTAATAAATCGGTGGTGCATACTTAAGTAAGTAAGGGCTGAGATGCGTTTGTACATTTTTAAGATTCATTCAAGCTGTTACCTCATCACATAAAGCGTTGCAACTGTGTTGTAAATATGTATCACTGTGTTGGTAGGCAAATAGGCAACTATTATTTTTTCATAAAAAAATTTTATAAACCTACCCAAATTACTTGCATAAATTTACTTTATATAAAAACCCAGACTCTTTTTTACCAAATGAAAAACACAATCATCATCCATCATTCATCACCATAAGCCGAATATGTCTTTATGGAATATTAAAAATCGCTTAATCACTTCGTTTGGCCGTTGCTTGAAAATGCATGCGCTGGCAATAACGCCCACATCCATCGCCCAAAATTGAGTTTACATAAATAACACTTATTATTATTGATAGTTAGTTTTTCCGCAAGCCATTGTCTACAGAATTAAATGTATCGCTGTCATCAAATTAATATCTAAAAGTTGTCAACAGCGAATTTAGAAATTTATTATTACCGCGGTATGTAGTTGGTGGAAATATGACAACTTGGATTTTTGGAAAATTAGTGAAGGAAAGAAATAAAATTAAAAACTGAAATTCTTATTCGAAGTAGCTCAAAATTTGAAGCAGCGACTTACATTAATGGATGGATAAATTTATATCTAAGCAAATGTCGGCGGGTCTATCTATGCTGTACATATGTTTTTTATGGAACTATTTATTAATGTATGCAAATATGGATAAAGTGTCTCGATTAAGGAGTCTCGATGAAATTGAGCTCAATTGCTAGGAATTTAAAGCAAACTTTCTTAGTAAGCTGCATTTAAGGTAATCAGAATTTTCGCAGAACCAAATCAAACTTGCCAAGTTATGGCGGAAAATCGCTCCACAATACCTCATATTCCTATGCTGCCGAAAATGCAAACAACAAAAAAAATTGCTACTAGGACAAACTAAGTATATATAGACTGCTATGACTCTAAACCCTGAAAGCAGCGAAAAATATAATACTTATAGCGCCTCAGTGGAGCTACTTTCCACGGGCTATTTTCCCTTGCCTTACAGGGCAATGAAAGCCATGAAAATCCATCCGGCAAAGGGTAATATGCTTAAGCAAATAAATAATAATAATAATAATAATAATAATAATAATAATAATAATAATAATAATAATAATAATAATAATAATAATAATAATAATAATAATAATAATAATAATAATAATAATAATAATAATAATAATAATAATAATAATAATAATAATAATAATAATAATAATAATAATAATAATAATAATAATAATAATAATAATAATAATAATAATAATAATAATAATAATAATAATAATAATAATAATAATAATAATAATAATAATAATAATAATAATAATAATAATAATAATAATAATAACAATAATAATAATAATAATAATAATAATAATAATAATAATAATAATAACAATAATAATAATAATAATAATAATAATAATAATAATAATAATAATAATAATAATAATAATAATAACAATAATAATAATAATAATAATAATAATAATAATAATAATAATAATAATAATAATAATAATAATAATAATAATAATAATAATAATAATAATAATAATAATAATAATAATAATAATAATAATAATAATAACAATAATAATAATAATAATAATAATAATAATAATAATAATAATAATAATAATAATAATAATAATAATAATAATAATAATAATAATAATAATAATAATAATAATAATAATAATAATAATAATAATAATAATAATAATAATAATAATAATAATAATAATAATAATAATAATAATAATAATAATAATAATAATAATAATAATAATAATAATAATAATAATAATAATAATAATAATAATAATAATAATAATAATAATAATAATAATAATAATAATAATAATAATAATAATAATAATAATAATAATAATAATAATAATAATAATAATAATAATAATAATAATAATAATAATAATAATAATAATAATAATAATAATAATAATAATAATAATAATAATAATAATAATAATAATAATAATAATAATAATAATAATAATAATAATAATAATAATAATAATAATAATAATAATAATAATAATAATAATAATAATAATAATAATAATAATAATAATAATAATAATAATAATAATAATAATAATAATAATAATAATAATAATAATAATAATAATAATAATAATAATAATAATAATAATAATAATAATAATAATAATAATAATAATAATAATAATAATAATAATAATAATAATAATAATAATAATAATAATAATAATAATAATAATAATAATAATAATAATAATAATAATAATAATAATAATAATAATAATAATAATAATAATAATAATAATAATAATAATAATAATAATAATAATAATAATAATAATAATAATAATAATAATAATAATAATAATAATAATAATAATAATAATAATAATAATAATAATAATAATAATAATAATAATAATAATAATAATAATAATAATAATAATAATAATAATAATAATAATAATAATAATAATAATAATAATAATAATAATAATAATAATAATAATAATAATAATAATAATAATAATAATAATAATAATAATAATAATAATAATAATAATAATAATAATATCATACAATGGCGCTATTATAACTCTGACGAGTTTTATTGCCGAGCTTCTCTCCCAATTCGAGGTGTGCTCCTTTTTGTCTTTCCTACTAATTGGGTGGACCTACAGTTTTATGCCGGCTCCGAACGGCGAATGCATTTTTTGTGAGAAGCTTTTTCATGGTAGAAATACTCTCGGAGGGTATGCCGCCCACTGCCGAGGGGTGACCGTTGCTCTTAAAAAACACAATAATTGGATTTTTACTAATTAGAAAACTTGTTTTGGTGTTTTGCTCGGACCCGAAACCACTGGCATAGCAGGCGAGCACTCTACCCACTGCACCACAGCGGCCAAATAAATATGTAGGTTGAAGTGGCTGCCAAATTAGCGTTACTCTTAGGCCAGATACCACTCCTCTTGAAACCACTCAAGCCTTCTAAGCCAATACATATACATATGTATACTCTCCAGAAAACTTTGCTGAGCATATGGGCACACATATGAAATAATGAATATTCTACTTCCCACCCTCGCACACTGGTCAGCCCCCATACACAAAAGTCAAAAACGTTGGTGCTTGAAAAAGAAAGTTCTGTCATGCATTTCCGTGGGAAATATATTGAATTTTATGGAAAACCTCCTTCTATACGCAATAGCCACCATTAAATGTTACTTTGGCTCATTTAAAGTCAACACATTTGAAAAAAAAATTTTCTGGAAAAAGTTTGTATAAATAAGTATATTATGATTTTTGCGATATTTCAAGTTAGAGTGGTAAAAAAAACGCGGATAACTATAGAAACGCAAGAAAAAGCGAAAGAAAACAGTGAAAACAATTTATTTTAGCAAAATACAAGATGAAGAAATCTTGGCTTTTATATGAGCGTAATTTTCAAGAATTAGCATTTTCATTCAAACATTTAACAATTAAGGACCACTCTGGACCAGGCCTTATAAGCAGATTTGAGTTCTTTCAAGTCTTCTCTTAAGAAGGCTGTTTATACATTTTTCCCTTTTTTTCCATTTTTCTTAAAATATCATATTAAATGTAACTAGTCTATACAAAATATTGTTGCCCTTTTACGATTTTTGTACATATTTACATCGACTGTTTTCGATAAAACTTTATTTTCGATAAAATCTGAGTAATTGAGTTTTGTCCCACTCTCCATACAATTTTTTTTTGATCCCGCGAAATATCGCGGAATAATTTTTTTTTTATTGGATCTTTGTTATTTGACATCGGATTTTTAAAATCGAAATGTCATTAGTTTAGTCTTTGGAAGCTCTATATTTTCTTCTAATGTCCTTTTTACCTATGAAGTCGTTTTCACATAGTTAAGTTATCTAACCAAGTTTTTCGTCCAAAATATCCATTTTGTTTCACAAGAAAAAAATCGCCAAAAATATTTATCGGATCTCTCTGATATTACGCTTAAAGTCTTTGCAATTAAACGGGCAAATTTTTCAAGTAATAAAGCTTTCCTGATTTTTACAACTTTTTATAAAAACTTAATTTGAAAATCAAAATTTTTTCAAAAATCTCAAAAAATCCACAAAATTTTGACCAGCTTTCGCTCAGCGAGTTTTTATTATACCACTACAAGTTGTATGTCGTTTGAAGCGTATTTTAATTGTCTTTCGAACGAGATACTGTTTGCGTTTATCGCATTTATAACTCCAGAGAAAATAATTTATAATATAATAAATTGAATGAAGTGATAACAAAAAAACACAAAATTACCGTTATCTCAAAAACATAACTATAGAAAAAATTAAAAAAAAAAATAGTTCCAAGCTCAGCATGTCAATTCCTATACTCCCCCATTCCTGCTTTTCTTGTTTTTTGGCTGTAAACTAGCGTTAGTGGTGGGCGTGGATTACAACATATATGCTTTTAATTTTTCTGAAAGATGAGTCGTATAGTGGGACACCAATGTGCCAAATTTGGTTTCGGTAGGTCCATCCGTTTCAAAGAAATTGAGTTTTGTCCCACTCTCTATACAAATGAGACCAGTGTGCCTCGTCGGCTAATTTTGTTATTTTATGTCAATTTTATTTCCCAGTTTTTTAATTAAGGAAAATTTAAAAAAAATTTTTTTTTGGTAGAAGTTATGGATCCATTTCGGAGACCACCACATCACCTCATCATACTTCTTTTGTTATTAATATTTCTAATCTGCCTTCTTCAAGCTGGATAAAAGGGAAGTAATATTGGTTTCACGATTAAAATGGACAGAAATAGTGCCAGTGCATTGGCGCTTTCGCAGTCGCGTGCATACAAATATTATAGTTAAACCTAATGAACTTCAAACTACGTGGAATTTGATCCATTTCAGAATGAAAGCTAATGCGAAAAAAAGATGACAGCCTTGAAATTAAAGATAAATAAAATCTTTTTTGCTGTTTGCTTTTCCGACAGGGTAGGATTGCGATGTATTGTGGAACGAATTTCCGTCATCCCTTGTCAAATTTGATTTGGTAATAAACCGGTTTCGGCTATGTGCCATCTTTAGTATCTTCGAGAACGAAACAAGATACTGAAGATGGCACATAGCCGAAACCGGTTTATAACCAAATCAAACTTGACAAGGGATGACGGAAATTCGTTCCAAAATACCTAAATAAAATCCAGTTTCCATGGAAATTAAAAATTTCTTATATATCAGCTAACTCAGCCATGACAGTTGAGTGTAAGTACCAGAACAATCCGGATTCCTCAGAGGTTAATCCTATTAGCAGGTGAGAAATTAAAAGGTACGCCATACATAAATCTTGAAGAGAAACTTGGGCTAATACTAATTAAGTGCCTAAGAGAAACGAAAACATCTAGCACACAGATAAATCTCTAAGTTAAAGGGTCAAAGGTCAAGCTCTCGACCTACATATATACAGCAGTAAAGTAGTAGGAGTAACACTTTATGCGCATCCAAAGAAGAAGAGTCCAATTTCTCATATTCTCTAGTAAAAACAGCAATCAAAAAAAATATTAATAATAAAATCCAATTTATGGTATGCGCTAATCAAAACCTGTTTACAGTTTTGTGTGTGCTTAATTTTTTAAATATATGCAAATGTACTCACTTGTATATGCGCATGTTAATCAAAAAGCCATTTGTAAAAATTAAGATAACTAAAAAACCGCCTCCCTTTTGTAATTTTTTGCATGTGCCTCGTCATAAAAGCCAATAATAAAATACGATAAATTGATGATGTCTGATAAGTACGCTTGGTGGTTATGAGCAGTCAAAGATATTTATTCGTAGATAAATGCGTTTTGTTGGAATTTTGGATGCAGCAAAAACACACACGTAAGAAAAAATCAATAAAAAAAATTCATAAAAAGCCAGATTTATAAACATGCAATGACCTTAATCGTAAAACAACTTGGCTGACATAAATATTATGTAATGGAAATGTAGGTACAAGTTTTGATAATTGATTGTGCACACGGAGGGAGTGAGTCTTCTCGTTCGCCCTCCGTTCTTTGGCTGACAATAAAGCTACAACTAAAATAAACGTCAACTAATCAAGTTAATTGATAATCAAATATTATTTTATACTAAAAAAAAAAATAATACAATTCTTAAAATTGAGCAATAATCCACAAAATAATAATGTACGCAACAGGTGACTGTCTAAATTCATATGTGTGTATGTAAATCCTCATATGAAATGAACAGCAACAATTCATTAAGAAATCAACGGTCAGAGGGTATGCAATCTGTGATGTGATATCCAAAAACTACAATTGTTTTGGCTACACTAATTGAGCTAATGAATTTGAACATTTTTGGCAAAATTGAACGCGATTGGATACGGTTTCAGCAGAATTAAAATGACGGAAAATGGAAGTACTAAGTCAATCAATATTAGTAACTACCCAGCAGTATTTGAGGTAAGGAGGTGCATATTCAATAGAATATTCATTATGAAAAATAGCCTGAAAGTAAGTTCAAAATTCATTGCTGAAAAAATAACTGAACACGCAGTGAAGACATCAGTTGTACTGAAATACATGCTATGGAAGTTCTCCCTGCGCATTCAGGCCCTTTTTCTACAAAAACTCTCCCTTCTCGTTTGGCAGTTTTTATGTAGTTGATTTTCGACGCCACCTCTATATAAAAACGAAAGGGAATGTTCAGATATTAGAACTACATCTCTACTGAATATTCAGTAGGAAATATGTGCTGTTTTCCAGCTGATAAATACTGCTGGGTATACACATACACAACATACATATGAATGTATGTAGTTATTTATGTACATATGTATGTATATAAGTCTAAGCTCACATATTACAGCTTTTCAAACAGCCGCGCTAGCTTCAGCTTCAAATAATCTAATTAAACTCATATTGAATGCAACACAATAAAGCTTCTGTTAAATTTATTTACGTAAAATCAATAAAACTTTACACTAATCGATAATAATTTTTAGACCAACTCACTATACAGTTTTACTTGATCCTCAAGACCTTCGACTCCACCTTTTACTTTTTAACTTCAACTCAGTTTTGTTGCGCTTGAGCGCCATGCATTTGCATTACAACAAAAACAAACAGAAAAGACGTACTGGCCTTTGACCAAAGTCGTTGCTGCTTCAAGGCAAAATGTATGAAGTTGAATTTTGTAATACTATGCCTACTCGATAAGTGGACAAATGAGATACTCAGTGACCCCTGGATAGATATCTGTAAGCCTTCACTCAAAAAAAAAAATTTCTCTCGATCAAAGACATAATTTTCCTTATTTTGAACACGCGTCCCAATACAAAATTTTCTTTGTTTTGTGTAAATTTTCTCAAAAATGTGGAAAAAACATAAAAAAAACATTCAAACAAATTCGTTGCCATGGGGATTTGTATGGGAATTTAATTTCTCAAAATTAAAGAAATCAAGTCTTCAAAACAAGGAAAGTTGGGAATGGAATGGCGCTTAAAGAATTTTTCATTATTTTAATGTATGCATTTTTTCAAAACAAGTATATGAAACCATGGTAACGCATGTAACAACAATATTTTATAAACCTTTTAACTTGTTTTAAGGAAAATTTACTCAAAATAAAGAAAGTAGTGTTCAAAATAGGTAAACAATTTCTTTGACCCCTCCATATATTTTTTTTCTCTCAGTGTTACTATAGTACAGTTGCTACAAAAAGTCTCATCAGAGGTAGTTATGGTAGCGCTAGCATTTTTACATATTTTTTTTTATTTATTTTTTTATTTACATACCTCTTTCCAATTCAATCCTCATAGATTGCTGTAGTAATAAGTAATAGTAATTTGCTGTGTACCTTGCTTTTCCCCTGAATTTCGGCGTGGTATCGTATGTGGCTTGAGGAATTACGTTTAGGAAGCAACGCGTATTGAGAGTCACACAATCGACAAGATTTTCTTTCGAGTTTTTAAAATATTTCCATCTTATTCCTGACTAAAGTGCTTTATTTTTGCTTAAAGCATCATTTGTTGTGTTATAACAAAAGATCAGTTTGATTTTATTGTGCTGATATTTTGAATCTACTGAAGGAAATGAAAAATAAAGATATTTCGGATGAGCTGTAATAAGATTCCTTATGGCTTCCGTCAGGTTACACCTGTCTTTCTGACAGATGAAATCCGGGACCAGCTATGTATATCTCTACTTTTTCAACTCCCACAATTTGCCATTGTTACAGAAAAAGTCTTCGATCGCCATCTTCATGTTAGCAACCGACACTATTTGAGTAAATACTCCTAAATAAGGAGCTGAGGATGAATTACGTAGCCGTTATAACTCCTATCACTTCAGAATATAGTCTGCATATGACGACACAACCTTCGAGTTTATATCTGCCATGAAAAAGCTTCTTATAGAATTATAGGCCGTTGACGATCCGAACTAAGCGTGATAAATCCTTCTTTCTTTCGTGGAAATAGCGTTATAGGAATAATTTAATGTTACTCCAGTAGACTGGTATTATTTTTGGCTGAACTGGACACATTTTTATGTAACTACATATTTGAGAGCAGTACTAAATACGAAGCACAGGCATATTATTATATTATTAACTGTGCTGCAACTCCTACTTGTGGTTACTGTTCACGAAATCGAAAATTCGCAAAGCTTAGATTTTTCTGATTTTTCGATATATATTAATAAAACCTATTTTTGCTTACCGCCCACCGTGCACAGCTAGCCCGTATTTCAGCCCTAATTCTCTTTAATATTAACGTATAATTATGTAA
Organism: Urophora cardui; assembly: GCA_960531455.1. Classification (NCBI taxonomy): domain Eukaryota; kingdom Metazoa; phylum Arthropoda; class Insecta; order Diptera; family Tephritidae; genus Urophora; species Urophora cardui. The sequence continues at coordinate 112,745,041 of OY482670.1, read as the reverse complement.
GAATGAGAATTGGATCATTAGATTAAATTATTTACATAAATTAGCAAAATATTCGTCAATATTTGATCCTTTCAAAAAAAACAAAAAAATGTGGATATCCTTGAAAAAGGAGCAGCTCGGATTTTAATTTCAACGGATGTTTCATCTATAAACATCACATAATATAACTCCGCTTTCCTTTTTTGTCGACATTTTCATGCAACCTATCGTCGCTTCCTGCCCACCGTGTGTACTTTTTATCGCTTCGACACGCTTACATAATTTATCATAATTTTTTCCAGATCATATTATTCAATAATTCTTCCACGTGTTATTTCTTTCTTCAAACCATAACCGGTAGTTCCAATACAATAATTTTATTTTATATTGAAATTTGTCACATAAGTTCTTAACATTCTTCCTCAGAAGTGGTTCTGCACGCTTATATCCAAAGTTATGTTCATGTACATGCTTAATGTTTTACACTAACCTGTCATTTAATACATATATGTATGTACGTTTATGTAAGATTAACTTCAGGTTCTTGTTTTTTTTTTAAATTGCTGTTATTAGTGATCCATTGGGGTGGCTGATAGCAAAACGCCAGTTGTCGATAGTTAAATCGAACGAAAAAATGTAGTCTCATAAAGTTGGCAGTTTAGAAAACTTGAATTTTATAACTTTATTTAATATAGTAGGAAGCTATGTAAGAAAAGAAAAAGAAAAACGAGAATAATCGTATAAATTATTCTTATCACATATGTATATCCACATATTTATTTATTTATTTATTTAGCAAACAGTCTATGTATATAAAGATACTTACAGACTAATCTAAGAATTGAAAAAAGGAAGATGAGGAAAAGAAAAGAAAAAACAATATTTGTTATAGTATAAATTCATTTAAAATTAACTTAATTGTGGACTTAGATAACGAGAAATCTAAATCTAGGGAATGTGCAATATTATTGCAATTAACATATAGAAAATAATCTAGTTTTAGAAAACCAGTAATTTATATGTAACTAACATTTATGTGATGGAGTCTTTGTAAGACTTGTTGATTAAAATATTTATTGATATTCTTTCAATAGACTAAAAGTTGATTTTGTATACAAGTAATCTAGTTATACAAGAAAAATCTATTTAAAAATATTTAGTTTTATTCTATTTAAAATATGCAAAATGAGATAAATGGGGGAACTAATATGAGTTCGATATTTGGTGGCCTTGTAAATTCCAAAAATAAGTCTACATCTGGTGCAGAAGCATGTACGATATCTTTCATAAATTTATTTATGTTTGTGCATTATCGACGCCGAGCATCAAAGAAGACTACAATGAATGATGATTATACAGCTCCACGTAGACAACGACATAATTTGGCATTGGAAATATCAGGTAGTCGTGTAATGATTTTTAGATTGGGCATATCCACAGATATTGGGGCGTACTTGTTAAGTATTTCCGCGAAATTTAGATGTATGTACAATTTTATTCCGCTTCGAACTGCGCCATCTACCTTGGAATGTTTTTGTGGAGGAGCTCTTCTATTACAGGGCTTTCGGAAAACTGCCGCTTTGAATGTCGATCGTTTGTATCGTTTGTTTTGAGTGTGCGCCATGGCGTTTCCAACGGTACAAGCGTTATTAGAACCAAAATGGGACAAGTTGACGAAAGCCAATAAAGCCATTGGTTGGTAACGCTTGTTTTATAGAATCTACACAGTTACGCTTGCCAACTAGTCACAATGATCCATCGCTTCTCTTTTCCAAACCTTTTTGTTATCACTCTCTTGCTCCTACAATATATAATGGATAAGTTTAAGTTTAACAGTAGGCGCATTTCTGTCGTACCCAAGCATGAAAAGAATACTCGCTTATTCATAAAATTACCTTCAAAGCAACAACACCAACTCGACTATTTTTAACATTAGTGACATCTGCCTTATTTTTTTTTCTCTAAATGCAATCAGGTTTTTTTAATAACCGAATATTAATTGCAACCTCCATGCATTCTCGAGCAAACAAACAACTTGCATACCTTGCCTGCACTTGCACATCACCAGTTATGACTTTAAGTGCTTGTTGCTTAATGCACTATTTTAAGTTTTTTTATTATAATTTTTTATTCGCTTTCTGAAATGCCAATATTTTATGTTTTATTGAAGCTAAACACAAAACATTTATGGCAATAATTCTAGTGTAATAAATTATAATGGAATAATATATTAGATAAACATTGAGGCTAAAAAATTTATTTTTAATTGCTTTGTTGCATTTGTGCGAAAGTGGAGCAACCATCAATGCTCAACCAGTTTTGCATAATTAGTAAAGAAAAATAAAATGGAAATCATTGAAACTTTACTATGTAATAATGTATGTAGATGCATAAGTATGTCTAAAGTGATTGGAGTTGTTTTCATTGTTGTTTTAATTACATAAATGTTTGTGCATATATAAAAATATACATAGTTGTTTGTATGTATTAATATACATATGTACATACATATGTATATGCATAACACAATACTGAGGTGTGTGTTATGTTAATCCACCTACAAAAGCGTCAATCATCATCGAATGTGTGTACATATGTAAGTACCTAAATAAGTATGTATGTATTTTTATAGAAGTGTTTTTATATAAAAAAAATAGTGAAACAGAATTTCAAGGTTTTTATGCAAATGCAGCATAACATACATTTTTAACAAAGAATGAAATTTGTTTATTTGCAAATCTATTTGCAAAAAAGCGAAAACAGCAAGCAAATGCCAAAGGATTGCCATCAAGCGCAATTAGGTTTGTGTCTTAAGTCTTTCATATATCTGCTTCGTATATCTCGGTCTTTTACGTATCTATAAGGTTTATCAGCTAAGTTAAATGTTTTTTAATAGCTAATAAAATGCAAAATCAATAGAAAAACTTTTATATAACAAACAAAAATAAAAAAATATATATATACATATATAATAAATAAATAAATATGTATATTGAATTTGTTAAAAAATCGCCAGCACCCTCTCACTCATCAGCTGGCCACCATCGCTAAGAGTGCACAAGTAACTACAAAAACAATAACACACCTTACCTGTTAGGCACTGCACACTTAGCTTTTCAGCTGAAACGACCTTTGCGGTGGGTGTGGCAGCTGAGCATGGCATTATGCAGAGCTAAATAATGTTCAAATAACCGCAAGCAACAAACGGAAAACAGCAAACAGCCTGCATTGTCATTAATAATAAACATTAATCAGCAAATTCTTTTTTTTTGTCGTTTCAAAGAAGTGAAGCGTTGTTTTTTTGTTACAAAGCATGAAAGTGTAAGTGTTATGATTACAAAGGTAAGAGCAGCAAAAAAAAAACAAAAACAAAAAGCATAATAGAAAAAAACGCATTTCAAAGTCATGCCATTCATAAAGGGTTAGATAGATAATGAAGGCGTGATTTGTATTATTTGCTTTCTTATAACCTTTCAAGTGCATAATTAAGATTTTGCTAGATCGCACATATTTTCTTGTTTATTATTTGCTCACAGCATACAAACTAAGCTTTCAATTAATGAAATTAAGGTTGAAAGTGAAATGATAAATAATAACAATAGGACACAGGTGATGTTTTTTTATTGTTTTGTTATTTTTATTTTTTTTTTTTACTTTTTTTGTTACAGTAATTGAAAGCAACAAAAATTATTGGATGTCAGCTTGCTTATTATATTTGTGAGTTAGACAGAAGGAGGTTTCATCATATGCTGATATTGTTAAGCTATGGGAAATTTTGCAGATTTAACATAAATTAAATAAAACTTAAGTACTTTAGCAAAAATTCAAATTCATCTGTGGTTTAATAATCAAGGCTACAAAATTTGATTTAAAAAATACAAATATGAATCAAGCCAAAAAGCCGATCGAAATATTAGTCATACAGCGGCCATTTGAGCATTCGGGCGAAGAGCTCGTTGGAAAATTTATTATTTTAGAATAAGGATATCGATTTAATTCAAAGCATGTCCTATCGACTGCGAAAAATATTAACTTGAAACCGTCAACTACTGGCAGCAGTGGAAAATGTACCAACAAATAAAATAAAAGCTTCCCTTAACATTTGCTATGGATTTCAAGTATTATTCCAAAAGAAATTTTATATATTAGTGGCAAATACCCGTCTCACTTCGCAGCGACGAAAAAAGTGTTTATGTTAAAATGGGGCTTTCCCTCTAAATTTGGCTTTACCTTTACCATTACCTTTACCTTTACCTTTACCTTTACCTTCACCTTTACCTTTACCTTTACCTTTACCTTTACCTTTACCTTTACCTTTACCTTTACCTTTACCTTTACCTTTACCTTTACCTTTACCTTTACCTTTACCTTTACCTTTACCTTTACCTTTACCTTTACCTTTACCTTTACCTTTACCTTTACCTTTACCTTTACCTTTACCTTTACCTTTACCTTTACCTTTACCTTTACCTTTACCTTTACCTTTACCTTTACCTTTACCTTTTCCTTTACCTTTATCTTTACCTTTACCTTTACCTCTACCTTTACCTCTACCTTTACCTCTACCTTTACCTCTACCTTTACCTCTACCTTTACCTTTACCTTTACCTTTACCTTTACCTTTACCTTTACCTTTACCTTTACCTTTACCTTTACCTTTACCTTTACCTTTACCTTTACCTTTACCTTTACCTTTACCTTTACTTTTACCTTTACCTTTACCTTTACCTTTACCTTTACCTTTACTTTTACCTTTACCTTTACCTTTACCTTTACCCTTACCTTTACCTTTACCTTTACCTTTACCTTTACCTTTACCTTTACCTTTACCTTTACCTTTACCTTTACCTTTACCTTTACCTTTACCTTTACCTTTACCTTTACCTTTACCTTTACCTTTACCTTTACCTTTACCTTTACCTTTACCTTTACCTTTACCTTTACCTTTACCTTTACCTTTACCTTTACCTTTACCTTTACCTTTACCTTTAGCTTTACCTTTACCTTTACCTTTACCTTTACCTTTACCTTTACCTTTACCTTTACCTTTACCTTTACCTTTACCTTTACCTTTACCTTTACCTTTACCTTTACCTTTACCTTTACCTTTACCTTTACCTTTACCTTTACCTTTACCTTTACCTTTACCTTTACCTTTACCTTTACCTTTACCTTTACCTTTACCTTTACCTTTACCTTTACCTTTACCTTTACCTTTACCTTTACCTTTACCTTTACCTTTACCTTTACCTTTACCTTTACCTTTACCTTTACCTTTACCTTTACCTTTACCTTTACCTTTACCTTTACATTTACCTTTACCTTTACCTTTACCTTTACCTTTACCTTTACCTTTACCTTTACCTTTACCTTTACCTTTACCTTTACCTTTACCTTTACCTTTACCTTTACCTTTACCTTTACCTTTACCTTTACCTTTACCTTTACCTTTACCTTTACCTTTACCTTTACCTTTACTTTTACCTTTACCTTTACCTTTACCTTTACCTTTACCTTTACCTTTACCTTTACCTTTACCTTTACCTTTACCTTTACCTTTACCTTTACCTTTACCGACCTATTTCTATATTGCCTGTTGTGGAAAAGATTATGGAAGAGGTCATAGCAAGAAGGCTATCTGATTTTCTAGGTAAGTATGAAGTTATTGACAATAGGCAATATGGTTTTCAAAAAGATAGGAACATAAATAAGCTACTGGGTAGGTTTGCTAGTACAATAAACGAAAATCTTGGCAAAAATCATCATGTCCTGGCCTTATTTGTTAACTTCAGTAAAGCATTTGACACATTGTCACATAAAAAGCTGCTTGAAGCATTGCATAATGTCCGGATAAGGGGAGTTTCTTTGCAGTGGTTCGCAAGTTACCTTGAATTAAGAAAGTATCGCGTGAAATTGCTAGGCGATTACAGCGACGAAATGACAGTTTGTTCTGGAGTACCACAAGGCTCTAAGCTAGGGCCACTTCTATATATTATATACGCAAATAGTATGCTTAAAACTCTTAATAATTGTGGAGTTTATGCATACGCCGATGATACCGCCATTGTGGTGCCACATAGAGACCTTGATACTGCGATAGACATAATGCAAAGGAAACTTGACGTAATCACAAAATGGTCGCATGACAATGGACTAGCTATTAACGCAAAAAAGACTAAACTTATGCATATTAGGCCACCACATGTAAACAAGTCTGTGATAAAACTATTATTTCATATTAACGATTGCTTGCATAATAAGAATTTGACTTCCTGTATATGTACAACGACGATAGAAACTGTTGATACTTACAAATATCTCGGTGTTATACTGGACGACAATTTTAAATGGAATGTGCATGTGTCCTGTCTGCAAAAAAAACTACGAACATCGTCTTAGTTTTTAAAGCACTTGAGTTTCTGTACAAACTTTAACGTTTTGCGTCAAGCGTACCTTTCTCTTTCCGAGTCATACCTAAGACATGGAATAACTGCATGGGGATCTTCGGCACATTGTAGAAAATTGCAACAAAGCCAAAATTTTAACATTAAAATACTTTTAAAAAAACAGAACATACCCACTGCGAACATTAACATGAATAGGGAATTAGGACTACTAGACGTTAAATCGATTTATAAATATACGTTATTAAATGAGTTTTATGATGATACTCGACTGAAGATACCAATTAGCCATAGTCACAGTACACGAAGACGCCTAGAAAATAGACTTGTGGTCCCTAAATTTCCAAATAATTACACTAGAAATACGCTATCAATTATAATCCCATCGATTTTTAACGAGTTGCCAACAGATCTTGCAAATCTACCAAATACAAGGCATCGAAAATTATTAATAAGAAATTATCTTAAAAGTTTGTTGTAATAAATCAGAATAAGAATTAAATCAAAGCTATCTTTCTATTTCTCTTTTCTCTCTTCAAATTTCTGTCCAAACATACTTAGGAATTAAATAGTGGTTAAAAATTAGCTAAGTGTCAATTTACTTATATATAAAATTATCTCCATACATACACAAATATAAATTATTGTAACTAGGTTAATATGTATTTTGAATTCAAATTATAATCTAAATTACATCTAAACCTGCAGACAAGCAGTTAAGCTTCGTGGGTACATGTAAACGTTATGTAATGAAATTTGTATAATTTTTGTGAGTAATAAAACTAAACTAAACTAAACCTTTACCTTTACCTTTACCTTTACCTTTACCTTTACCTTTACCTTTACCTTTACCTTTACCTTTACCTTTACCTTTACCTTTACCTTTACCTTTACCTTTACCTTTACCTTTACCTTTACCTTTACCTTTACCTTTACCTTTACCTTTACCTTTACCTTTACCTTTACCTTTACCTTTACCTTTACCTTTACCTTTACATTTACCTTTACCTTTACCTTTACCTTTACCTTTACCTTTACCTTTACCTTTACCTTTACCTTTACCTTTACCTTTACCTTTACCTTTACCTTTACCTTTACCTTTACCTTTACCTTTACCTTTACCTTTACCTTTACCTTTACCTTTACCTTTACCTTTACCTTTACCTTTACCTTTACCTTTACCTTTACCTTTACCTTTACCTTTACCTTTACCTTTACCTTTACCTTTACCTTTACCTTTACCTTTACCTTTACCTTTACCTTTACCTTTACCTTTACCTTTACCTTTACCTTTACCTTTACCTTTACCTTTACCTTTACCTTTACCTTTACCTTTACCTTTACCTTTACCTTTACCTTTACCTTTACCTTTACCTTTACCTTTACCTTTACCTTTACCTTTACCTTTACCTTTACCTTTACCTTTACCTTTACCTTTACCTTTACCTTTACCTTTACCTTTACCTTTACCTTTACCTTTACCTTTACCTTTACCTTTACCTTTACCTTTACCTTTACCTTTACCTTTACCTTTACCTTTACCTTTACCTTTACCTTTACCTTTACCTTTACCTTTACCTTTACCTTTACCTTTACCTTTACCTTTACCTTTACCTTTACCTTTACCTTTACCTTTACCTTTACCTTTACCTTTACCTTTACCTTTACCTTTACCTTTACCTTTACCTTTACCTTTACCTTTACCTTTACCTTTACCTTTACCTTTACCTTTACCTTTACCTTTACCTTTACCTTTACCTTTACCTTTACCTTTACCTTTACCTTTACCTTTACCTTTACCTTTACCTTTACCTTTACCTTTACCTTTACCTTTACCTTTACCTTTACCTTTACCTTTACCTTTACCTTTACCTTTACTTTTACCTTTACCTTTACCTTTACCTTTACCTTTACCTTTACCTTTACCTTTACCTTTACCTTTACCTTTACCTTTACCTTTACCTTTACCTTTACCTTTACCTTTACCTTTACCTTTACCTTTACCTTTATCTTTACCTTTACCGTTACCTTTACCTTTACCTTTACCTTTACCTTTACCTTTACCTTTACCTTTACCTTTACCTTTACCTTTACCTTTACCTTTACCTTTACCTTTACCTTTACCTTTACCTTTACCCTTTACCTTTACCTTTACCTTTACCTTTACCTTTACCTTTACCTTTACCTTTACCTTTACCTTTACCTTTACCTTTACCTTTACCTTTACCTTTACCTTTACCTTTACCTTTACCTTTACCTTTACCTTTACCTTTACCTTTACCTTTACCTTTACCCTTACCTTTACCTTTACCTTTACCTTTACCTTTACCTTTACCGAGACCATCCATCGCCATCCGGTCCCACCACTCGAGCCATCTCTGGGAAACCGTTTTAGAATTAACTGTATGTTGAAAGCCTGCTCAACTCCTTTCACATGATACCAAAATTGCTCAAAGACTTGCTGGGTCACTCTGGATCCACATTAGGCCCTGGAAGTTCGAAATTCTATATACCCTATCATGTGCGCTAATACCACATGAATATACTGTAAAAATTCCATAAAGATCGAACGAGTACTTTGGGAGTCCATAAAGGACCCACAGGCATACATTTATTTTTATATTTCTTTTTTGTTGTTGCTTTTTATTTTTATATAATCGACTAATTAAGTTTGGCTGTACTTAACTGGTCGGTTGAGCGCCAGTCACGAAAGGAAGATTTGAATTAACTGTCGACTTTATGTGCAAATAAAGATGTATATAAGTAAGTTTGTATATTTATTGCTATATGAACACCATATCAACAAACTGCATCTGGCGCAAACATATTGCTGTATGAAGATTCTCATGCATATTTTTCTTTTGGTGATTGTGCAATACCCAATTTACTTTGATGCATTGCATTGAAGAAATTGAAGTGAAAAAAAAACCGAAAAGAAAATTAAAATGGAATTTGTAATAAAATTGGATTTAGATTTCACAGTAATTTTGTTTACCTAATCAATGATTTGAGTGGCCGCTGTGGTGCAGTGGGTAGAGTGCTCGCCTGCTATGCCAGAGGTCTCGGGTTCAAATCACGGTCCGAGCAAAACACCAAAACAATTTTTCTAATAAGTAAAAATCCAATTATTGGGTTTTTTAAGAGCAGCGGTCACCTCTCGGCAGTCGTTGGCATACCCTCCGAGAGTATTTCTGCCATGAAAAAGCTTCTCACAAAAAATGCATTCGCCGTTCGGAGTCGGCATAAAACTGTAGGTCCACCCAATTAGTAGGAAAAACAAAAAGGAGCACACCTCGAATTGGGAGAGAAGCTCGGCCATAAAACTCGCCAGAGTTATAATAGCGCCATTGTATTATTATTATTAATCAATGATTTGACCAATTGCAGTGAAAGTGTGTAGGTGTGTGTGTTTATGCTTTTAAACTTACGTAATTATCTACAAAATTGCAACAACAACTCCCCCTTTTTTCAACTAGTTAATAATGTCTGCATGCAACAAATATACACAAATACACACACGAATATAAATATTTGCTTGTTTTTTTTTTTGGTTATTCATTCATCAACTCAACATTTCGTGGGCGTGAATAGACAAACTATGTTCAGTGCAAGTTGATGAGGGCGGACCAGCCTATTTCCTATCGCCCATTGCGCAGCGTTGTTGCATGTTACATGACTGCGAGTGTAAGCAACCGCCCTTGTTTACATCTCAAACATGAGCTGACATGAACAAACGAGCGCTTCAAATGTGAGTAGTGAATGCTGAACAAACAAAAGCCCAAACACTGCAGGTGGCAATTGGATGAGTGGTCAACTAATTGGCACTTTACGCCATCACACACAAAATTAGAAAGCAATTAATTAAGCTTTCATATTTGAGTGTTTGGACTTTTTTTTGTTTTTTTTTTGTAGGGAAATGAAGAGATGAAGAAAATGTTATTACACTATGCGCATGTGTGAGACAAAAGGGAGCAATAATTAAAATTATGCAGGAAAACAAATGGGGAATAAATGTCTTCATTTACATATGCCTGCATTTACATATGTATGCCTGAAATGAAGGAAACAAGTTTTTGATGTGTAAAGATCTTTATTATTTTCTAATTACTTTGACACAAATAATTGCGTATGTAAATCTGCATGAAATCTTCTGGTCTATCTAAATGTGTATTAAAGAATTTTCTTGCGCATTGTTGGACTTTTCGGTGTCAACGCACACATACTCATGTTTCCTTACCTTCGCGAACTAAGTCGCAACAAAACTCAACATATCTACCGAAGGATTAAATATTCGATACTATATAAAACCATTAATAAACGCTACATTTAACATTTTAATTTGTGTCATAATTACGTGCATGCAATACTTTTTAAATGCAACATAGACATGTACATACATATTTATATGTAAAAAATTGAAATAGTGCGAACCGCAAAATCAAAACAAAAAACATTTGCCGCTTCACTTGACAGCAAAAAAAAATTCTGAAAGAAAAATTACATGCATATTTCAGTAACTTTATACTTATTTGGTAATCGTGATTGCAATTTCGTTATATTCGATTGCTTAAACTATTTACCTTTTTTGCTGGTTTATCGATATTAAAAAATATAAGTACATACATACATATATACAATTATATGGATATATGTGTTTATATGTAGTTATATATATATATTTTTAGCTAATTTTAATTCTTTGAGAATTTCTTCAAGGTTGTTATTCTTTGCACAGAAGTAGCCGCCATAACAGTTTCGATAGTCAAGCCTTCAAGTTTCTGTTTTTTTTTTTGTTTTTGGTTGCGTTATTGTGCTTTATATTATCCAAAATAAAATGGGTTGGGCTGCGCATGCGCAAATGCTATCTACTTTATGTCTACAAGAAAGCGGCGCACATTGGGGTATTTAATCAATCTGGGCGGCCAAAACTCTTTTTTGGCTTTAAGTTGTTAATTATGTTACCCATGGTGATTTCAATTCAATTTAACATAAAAAGAAATGTGGCTGTACATTTTTAAAAAGTGATGTAGTGAGACCAAACCGACCTCGATTTGGATTCAGAACGTCGAAATACATGTTAGTAGGTTAGTTCGATGAAATGTATCATTTGGGTCTTTTTTTAGCTTTTCGCAATTTTCTCGAAATTTTGGGGGTATATTGGACAAGCGGACTTTGGATTCGGATTCAGCACGTCGATTTATATGTTCCTAGATGGGTGTTGTCGAATCCACAAACAACTAATTTTTTTTGTGTGGGGTCATTTTTCCCAACGTGAAAAATCGCCTATTTTTCTTAAAACCGGAAAAAACCGGGACCGATTTTTCTTGAACTCAAAATAACAGGGAACAGACTATCTAAAAAAAAAAGAGTCAGTGCCGGGCAATGCCGGGCACCTAAACAAAAACCCTTTTGAAAACAAAAAATTGGGAATTTTTTTTTTAATACATCATTTTTTAAAAATGTAATTAAGAAGACGCTAACAACTAACTAAATCTCAATAAACATGAATTTTGTACTCGATTACCTGTATTATAAGAATCTATAACAATATTCTAAAAAACTTCACTTAAAACCGTAAAAATATTAATTGGAAATGTTGAAACTTTAAGAATGTTATAAAATGCCGCGAGAAATACACGAATGACCAAACTTTCATTGACTGTAAAAACTTTGTGTTTGAGTTTTGAGAACAAACTTTTATTGAAAATGATGCGTTAGGGTCGTGGCCTACTAAAAAATTTTATTTTTTGGAAATCGGGCCAGTTTTAGGAAATGAGGTTTTGGCCGCCCAGATTGATAAAATACCCCTATGTGCGGCGTAATGTACCTACAAGGTAAGAGGGATACGTATGTATGTATGAGTACGTGCTTAGAGCAAATTAAAACGAAACTTTGTTTGCATACAATTTTATTAGCCTCAAAGCGAAAACAAATTATAGTTGCTATTGCTACATATGTCTCTATATACACGTGTATATTTTTCTCTTAACTAATAACGTGATCTTGGGTTATGTACATATTCTAGCAAAATTTGTTATACCACTACCGTTGCATATTTCTATCCTAGTTATTATTGTATGGCGCTTTTTGCCATGGATATGAAGAGCATTTTGACGTTATTGGCTAATGCGAAATGGCCACTGATTTTAAGGGAAATGCTGTTGCTGGTTGCGTTTCTGCTGCTGGTGTTATAGTAAACGCCTTGACGCAGCCATAGCCACTAGCTTTTTAATGCTTATTTTGCGCTTGTTTATGTTGGGATCTTTTTCGCTATTGCAAGTGTCAATTTGTTGAACACACAATCGCTTGGCACGTGGCGAATAACGCTAATTGATTTTTAATCAATATTTATAAACTTTGAATTGGTATTTTTTGAAAGGAAAAGTAAAATTGTTGAGCTTTCTGTATACACCCTAAATAAATTCTTCCACTATGTAAATGTATTTGTTTTGGTAATAGAATTGTGAAGTTAAAGTAAAACAAAAAAAGTTATATATTTATCCTGACTTTTAATGCTAGTCACACTCTATTCCAACAAAGAAAAGTTTCATTATTTTGAGAAAGACTTAGGGAGTTGCGAAAAAACAACACTGGTACAATATACGTCCGTTCATTTAAGCGCGGGAATTGGAAAAAAGTGTGTATATTTTCTTTCTCTTCTTCATTTCGGCACTATCCATGAATTAATCCAAACACTTTGAACTAATTTTAGTTACCTATTCACAATAGAAAAAATTGGCATAATCAGTTACGACCAGTTCAATGAGTAGCTGATATACTCTCTAAAGGTCTCTAATATTTTGTGTGAAAACTGTCAGCTAAGAGAGCAGAATCCAGTATAAGCGTGCAGAGAAATGGCGAAAGAAACGCAACTAAGGTCTTATAATTTACAGTACCGAAGATAAGACCTGCCAATATATAACTAAACATAATTCACTTTCAATTTAAAGGCAAATTATTATTTCCTTTGTCCTCCTACCCCTTTTCGACGGTATTCTCGTCTTCATCAGGGAGTCTAGTTTTATTTTGAAAAACATTAAAAGATACATAACAACATATTATTACAAATAAGTTCAGTCACAATTCGGCCAAAAAAACTCTGTTTTCAAAATATTTATTAATACTGAAAATTATAGCCTATCAACAATACGATTAATTATTCCCTTTCGCCGACACATTCAATACAGTTTTTATCTTTTTTATGAGCATAAAGCCTCATCCGCCCCGGCAACATCAACTTCTGTGCAATTGTGACCTCAGAAACAACAACAAAAACAACAACGGTAATTTCCATTAGCTGATCTGGTAACTCGCGAAAATGTATTACTCAACATACAAGTGAAAGGTTTGAAAATCTTGCATAACTTACAAATACCCGTAGTACATAAAACAAAAAAGCATTAGAAAGACCAAAGACAGGCAATTGGTAATAACAGCCAGCAGCAGCGGCCTAGTCTGGTGTCTTGTTACACTTTAAGTTAGCTATAAAAAGCAATAAAAAATAGCCAAGCAAAAAAAAAAAAAAACAAATGGTTTGAAGAAAAATAAAATACTTGTTTACATGTGCTGGCATATACAAACGAAATGAATTGCGTTCATTTGAAAAGTGTATTATTGTAAGAAAAAATCGAGCGGAAAATTAGCAAGCTTTTTCAAAATGGCTCAAAATACAAAATCATACATACATACATACATATATGTACGTAATACATATGTAAGTACAGATATATGTACATATGCAGGCATACATTGAATACACTTATGTATTTATTTTTATGCCAGGCACATTTAATTGCTCAACGCCTTTTCGTGGCAATCCAATCACATTCATTCAACCATTGAAATTTAAACAAATAAAATTTTCTGTTTTAGCTTCAAAACCACAAATAGTGGGTGGTCAGCTTTTAACGCAGCATGCAGCAAAGTAGGTGCTTTTAAAGTCTACATTTGACTACATACTTACGTACATACATACATACATTGATAAAAATATGTGCAACAATAGCTTGCCGACATGCAAGTATACATACATATGAATCCACCGCAGTTGACTAGCCACTGCCACAAGTTAGCTCACACAATTACGCACTTGATTATTTTTATTTTTTTGTTTATTTTTTATATTTTTTTTTTTATTATTTTTTTGTTTATAACACGGAAATGACAATTGAAAAATTTCGAGTATCTTGAAGAAATTTGAATATTATAATTTTGTTATTTTTTGCAATCCGATAACATTTTGCACATCTTTGATATGCGCCTTCGGCTATCCCCAAGGGCCACGTACCTTTTATAAACAGAAGAAATGAGATGTCAAATGGTCTTAGCCTCATTAATTTCCACTTTTAATTTCATTTGTAGATTTATTACACTATAACTTATATGTCCCTATCTATTTAAATTGAGATGTTATGTCTCAAAATGTCTATATCTAAACAATTGGTTATATAGCAGCTCTGTATGTATGTAATACTTAAGGGTGGTCCCAAATATATGGAGATAAATTTAACACCAAACTTCTTGATTCTCATCCCCTAGGTCAGTGCTAATATAGTCGAAGATAACACATATATATTTTTGTCCCAATCAGAGACGGTTAAGCTGTGTCGCACAAGTTGACCCCTGTCCAGAAAACTCTAAGAAGATTGAAAAAATTTAATTTATTTTAAGGATATTAACAGCAGTTTCACAAAAAAATTTTAAGTGAAAATTTAATTTTTTCCCTGTCAGATTTCATACAAAATTCAAGTGAAAAAAATTAAATTAAACTTAAATTCTTTCGTCAAACTGGCTGTAAATGTATATTTGGTATCCTCGAGTACAGAACTATCGATTTTGGACATTAGATATGATGTAATTTTTTGGCCTTTATATGGTAATATGAACTTTGACCCCTGTGCGACACCCTTAACTATCTACGATTGGGACCAAAATTTATATTTGGTATCCTTGAGTGTACACTCAGGGGGAAAAAATATAAAAACACATGAAAACGTGCTTAAAATGGGCAAAAACGTATTAAAAAGTGATGTAAATACCAACATTTTAAATTTAAAAATGTTTGTTTTCATTTTAAGCACTATGAGAAAAAACGCTGCATGTTCTCTATATAATTTTCTCTTCCGGATCCAACGGCATTCTCTTCATCCTTTCTCAATCCAAGTCCCAACCAGACCTGTTAAATTCCGATTAGGATTAGTAATCAATTAAATTGTTTTGTTTTTTAATTGGTAATCATTATTTTAATTCTTTTGCAGAAAAAAAGTAATTTTAATGATTACCATTAAAAAAATCAAAAAAAATCAAAAATAATCAAAAATAATCATAAAAAATCAAAAATAATCAAAAATAATAAAAATAATCTGTAATTTTTGCAATTTTAGCAATTTTTAGGCCATTATTTTAAATTCATTAATATGCTTTTCAGAGCTTTTTGGCCGGTCTATTTTAGACTCCCTGAGGAAGACGCAAGTATGCGCCGAAACGCGTAGGAGGAAAAAGAAAACTTTGTGTTTTGCTTTATAACTCACCGGCCAAAAAGCTCTGAAAAGCATATATTTATAAAAATAATCGTTTTTGATTATTTTTGATTTTTTATGATTATTTTTGATTTTTTTTGATTTTTTATGATTTTTTTTTTTGATTTTTTTTCATTTTGTTTGATTTTTTTCAATATTGTTGTAACGAAATTTGGATATGCATGCACATAACTATTCAGGTAGGCATGCATGTTTGGTCAGAGAGGCATAAAGTTTGTTTGTGCAAATGTATGTGAACGCATATTAAAGTACGTAACCCTGCAGTAAATATGGGGACAGGTGTATCCAAGTCATTGTGTATTCTACAGTGACAACTGCACTAATTAAAATGTCGACAAATTTAGAAGTACAAAATTTGTATAGACCTTGGCTCGTTCGAAGTTTTTCGTACTAGATACTGATACAAACCCTTCCTACACCTGGGGAAGATTCATTTCTAGGTTCAGTATAAAGACAGGGAAGAGCGAATAAAGAATTCTGATTATGACAGAGATTATCTTTACGTAAATCTATTTGCAACATAGCAAATCGTCTACTACTTTATTATGTAGTAGGCATGCGAAGACGAATACAAATTCCCAAATAATCCTATTTGAGGAACAATGTCGGAACGTAAGTACGTAATATTTCTGCCTTTTAAAACAATACAATAGGGCAATAACTAGGGCTGAAACGGTATGGCGTACGATGAACAATAAATACAACTTATATGAAATTAAGAATTTTTCCTTTTTTGAAAAAATTGATGAAGTGTGAAACAGACAAGGAAATACAACTGTGCTAATGAAGGAAGAGGAATGCACCACAAAAACAGGTCAACTAATCAAAGAAATGGGCTGCCGAGTGATGAGAAAAGACCCAACGGAAGAATACCAAATGGCAATAAAGCGTGCAATAAAACAAGCGAAAAATATAAGAGACAGCAAAGTAGCCTACACTCTCACAGCAATGAATCCATCTGCCCCATCACTGATCGCACGGCGAACTTTTTTTTGCGATACGCTCTAATGTACATACATACATACGTATATTTTAAAGTAAAACTCCAAGCACATTTGATTGACTAACATAGAGTACAATTATAACAAAGTTTTTGTACCCTTCTTTTTATACTCATATGAAATGGTGTTATAACTTTGAGCGGAAATGCAGAAGGAGGCATGACAGATCCACCAAAATATAACCGCTATGATGAGGATCATGAGCTGAGTCGTTTAAGCCATGCCCATCAAGCCGTCTGTATAAACGCAAACTAATCCCTCATTTTTTGAGATATCTACTTGAAATTTGGTACTTGGGTGACTTCTTAAGAGAAATTGGACCACTATAACATATAGGTCCCATACAATGGATTGTTCAGATATAGACATTTATAACATCTCCATAAATAACACACATAATTCACCGTATAAATTAATGAAAATGAGACTATGTATCGCTTCTTTTCCTCATTCATGAATGTCATAAAGTCTCGATACAGTCGAAGACAGCCGCAATATTAGTTGCTTTTCATTGTATACCTAACTACGAGAACTTCTGTATTAAAGCCCAATTTATGAGTTAGTACAACAGCGAATGTTACACTAAAATGTTTGATTTGGCCACTTTAAACAATTTTTCATAAAGATAAATAATTTGATATAAACGTGCATCGTACCATGTACGGTCAATGACAAATTAACAATAATTCCAAGCTTATAAGATATGTATAAATGTGTATGCCTCTCTGCACAAATATACGAGGAGGAAGCATATAGAGCATTTATCCTGTTAGTGTGGGACTTTAACCGCACTACACCACCTACGCTCATCGTATCGAACCCCCCGGTACTACCATCAAGCTACCGTCGGGAGTCTGCCTTAAAAGGCTATATACATACCTGCATACGTACAAATGTGCATATTTCTTTAAACGATATTGATAAAAATTAAAAAAATATCAAAAAAAATCAAAAAAAAATCATAAAAAATCAAAAAAAAAAATCAAAAAAAATCATAAATAATCAAAAATAATCAAAAACAATCAAAGTAATTTTTTTTTGATTATTTTTGATTATTTTTGATTATTTTTGATTTTTTATGATTATTTTTCTTTTTTTTTTTATTTTTTTTTGATTTTTTTTTAATGGTAATTGTAAAATAATCATTAAAATTTGAAAACAATGGGTAATCAATCATTAAATGGACAGTTGAAAAAATAATCAATCAAGCCGGTAATCATTACGATTAATAATCATTATTTAACAGGTTTGGTCCCAACTACAAAAATGTATCCGCTTATTCTTCTCTTCTTTTCTACTTCGCCTTAACTGTTTGCTATCTTTATTTCTTACTAGCTGTACCCGGCCAACCTTTGCTTTGGCTCATTTCCTATTATGGGCATTTGAAGCGAAAACGGCACACTTTAAAATAAGTTGGAAGCATCTAGAAGCCGAACTTACTGCAGAGCTCAGCAAAAGTCAGATAACTTTAAAAAAGTGAAGGAAAAAATTTATATTTTCAAAAGTTTACATAGCCCTGCATTCCACTTCTCATTTGATACCGTTGCTTAAAAACATTCCGTGGCATCCGGGTCCACTCTTTTACCCATTATTGGGTACCGGGCCTAAGAATCACTATGAAAAGAGCTCTACGCAGCGGCCCTGGTCAACACCTTTCATTTTATATCAGTATTTCTCAGCAGCATCCCGCGGTCATCCAGGTCCACATACCTATTGACCCACATCTGGGGCCTTGACCTAGGAATCATAAT
The DNA here is from genome assembly GCA_960531455.1 of Urophora cardui. Lineage (NCBI taxonomy): Eukaryota > Metazoa > Arthropoda > Insecta > Diptera > Tephritidae > Urophora > Urophora cardui. Next base: position 112,726,367 of record OY482670.1, on the reverse strand, counting down.
GGGTACGGCTCGATATAAAATTCCTGCTCAACACATTTCATTTGATACCAATAGCATTAAGAAATATCCCGGTGTCATCCGGGTCCACGTTTTGCCCATATCTGGTGATCCGACGTAGGAATCGAAATGAGTACAGCTCTATGTGAAAGCCATGCTCCACTTTTTTTATCCATATCTGGGGACTTAACCAAGAAATCATAATAGGTACGGCTCTACATAAGAGTCTTGCTCAACAATTTTTATTTGGTACCAATATCCCTGAGAATTATCCCGGTGTTATCGGGGTCCACATTAAGGTGGAGTGAAACTTTTTTTTTTGGAAATTCAATTTGTTCCAAAGCCAGAACGGAAGCTCTCTAGCCCAGTAATAAGCCTGTAAAATTTTATTGACCTACTCGCATGTTTAGAGGTGCCCCCAGCCCCACAAAGTTGAAAAAATAGCACGATCTGGTACAAATATGAAACTTTGAAAATTATAAAATAAAAAAACGAAGTATGGGGATTGATAAGGATGGTTAAGTTGAGTATTAAAGTGAATTTATTTTTTTTGGAAACAACAACAACAAAAGTTATTAAAGGTCAAAGTTTATATTGTGCATTTTTAAATTGCAATTACTTAAAAACTACTTAACCGATTTCGGATATTTTTATACCATTCGATAGGTATGTTGATTCCCTTTAATATAATAATAATATGATATACATTTTATGTGGGTGCCATAACACCCCCCTGCGGGGGTCAACCCCCCTTTACCCCCCTTACTTTTCATATATAAAATGTATATCAAATTAAAGGGAATCAAAATACCTATCGAATGGTATAAAAATATTCGAAATCGGTTCAGTATTTTTTAAGTAATTGCAATTTAAAAAATGCATAATATAAACTTTGACCTTTAATAACTTTTGTTGTTGTTGTTTCCAAAAAAAAAAAATTCACTTTAATACTCAGCTTAGCCATCTTTATCAATCCTCATACTTAGTTTTTTGATTTTATAATTTTCAAAATTTCATATTGTACCAGATCGTGCTTATTGCTTTCAACTTTGCGGGGCTGGGGGCAGTTCAAAACGTCATCCTATCGCGATAAAATTTTGTGGGGTTCATTAACTCGTATAAAGGCAACTTTTCATTGCTGGTACGTTCAAAAAAAGAACAAACAAAAAATCTCCATATGATTTCACTCCACCTTAGTCCACATATTGACCCACATCTTGGGATCCGACCTAGGAATCGTAATGAGTTCATTTCTATATAAAATCCCTGTTCAACGACCTTCATTTAATACCAATACGGCTGGGAAGTTTTCCAGGGCCATCCGGTCCACGTTTTGACCCAAATATGTAAAATCCCTGCTAAACATCTTTCATTTGATACCAATATCCCTGAGAAATATCCCGGTGTTATCCGGGTCCACGTGTTGACCCACATCTTTGGACCCGACCTAGGAAACTTAATGAGTTCGTCTCTATGTAAAATCCCTGCTAAACACATTTCATTTGATACCAATATCGCTCAGAAGTATTCGAGGTTCATCCGGGTTCAAGTGTTGACCCATATTTGTAGACCCGGCCTAGGTATCACAAATAAGACACATCTATGTCGAAGTACTCATCAAGACCTTTCATTTGATACCAATATCGCTCAGAAGTATTCGAGGGTCACCCGGGTCCACGTGTTGACCCATATCTGGAGTCCCGGCCCAGGTATCACAAATAAAACACATCTATGTCGAAGTACTCATCAAGACCTTTCATTTGATACGAATATCGCTCAGAAGTATTCCAGGGTCATCCGGGTCCACGTGTTGACCCATATCTGGAGACCCGGCCTAGGTATCACAAATGAGACACATCTATGTCGAAGTACTCATCAAGACCTTTCATTTGATACCAATATCGCTCAGAAGTATTCCAGGGTCATCCGGGTCCACGTGTTGACCCATATCTGGAGACCCGACCTAGGAATCACAATGAGTACTATTCTATGTAAATTCTCTGATCAATACCTTTCATTTGATACCAATATCGTCCAAAAATATTCATGGGAAAGCCGGATCCACGTTTTGACCTTTTGACCTATATCTCGGGAACCGACTTCCGGATTTGAAAAAAATATGTATATAAACCATCTAGGGCAAGGTGCTAAGCTGGTGTGTAAATTTGGTCAAAATCCCTCCACGCGTTTGGGCGAAAGCCGGCGACAAAGAAATGGGCTTGATTTTTATATATATATAGATTATCCTTTTTCTTCTTTATTTTATATTCTCCTCCGGATTCGAACCATGACATCAACCTGAAATTCAATCCAACGCCATCACATAATGGAACAGTAAACATTATATTGAATAGTAGTAACCTATTTACATATCGTCGTTTAAAGTGCATTTTTGAGTAAGAGGTATTTTCATTTTCGAGTAAGGGTGCGTTTATGTCGGAGCAATAGAAGAAAGAAAGAAAGATAGCGAAGAAAATTGTAAACGGGAATTCTGTACTTCTGTTTATGTCGGAGCTGCGATAAGCGCTAAGCTCACCACAGATAATAGCAAAGAAAATACCTTACGGAAATCACGTATAGTGTTTATGTCGAAGCAATAGAAGAAAGAGTGATATTAGCAACGAAAATTGTAAATGGGAGTTCTGTACTTCTGTTTATGTCGGAGCAGTGGGTGACTAAAGAAATTCACCACATTAGCGCTATTATCATAGCAGAGAAAATACCTTATGGGAAACGCGTGTAGTGTTTATGTCGGAGCAATAGAAGAAAGAGTGGATACTAGCAACGAAAATTGTAAATGGGAGTTCTGTACTTCTGTTTATGTCGGAGCCGCGCTATAAGCGCGTATCAAAGTATAAGAGCGAAGAAAATTAATTCATTGATTTTCTTTAGTCGATTAGCGCTATTCATTATGGACACAGAAACTTTCATCAGTGCAATTTTTTTTTTTTTTTTTAAAGGCAACCTTTGTGGGATCAAAGAAATCCAAATCATCCCAATAGGCTTGTCTTGGATAAACTGTGGACGGCCGTAGCATGTGAAATGAAGTCCACACGTAAGTAAATATATACGACTTCATGCATAAAAAATAAAATAGGTTTTAAAAATTTTTAAGTGACATTTTCATAAAATTTTTCGATTTCGAAAATTTTATAAATCTATTTTATTTTTTATGAATAAGAGGGACATTGTTTATGTGTTTTATTACTTTTTATACATAATTTTTATATAACCTTTCAAATTAAAAAAATTAAATATATAGATAAGTATGTGTGGAGCAGAAATATATGTAAATATTTATTATGTGTAAAATAACAACGTCTCTTCTCCTTTTCGGTTACTCTAAAATTTTTATTTAAGTACCACAATACACTTAAGACAAATCTAGTACCATAGCTTCAATATACGCAGATAACAGCGCTATTCCACTCTTTGCTAGCTTAGCTCCGACATAAACACTCAATAGCGCTATATGCTTTGGTCGAACAGCGCTATTACCTCCGCTTATTGACCTCTTCGCTACTATTGCTCTTATCACTGCTCCGACATAAACACTCAATAGCGCTATTCCGATAAGCGTATATCACGCACAGCTATCTTTCTTTCTTCTATTGCTCCGACATAAACGCACCCTAAGGGACATTTTTGCCAAAAATGAGATTTTCCAACCCTGAGTTCCTGACGCTCAGCTCTATCGATCCATACCAAAACTTTGCAATTCTAACAACAAAAACGCATAATAACAGTAAATTGCATAATCGCTTATGAAGGGTATTGTTAAAATTTGGCAGCATTACCGCGTATGATTTCAGTTCATTCATACCAGCGAAGTAATATGTTAATAGATAAATAAATTAAATGGCGAATTTATATGAAAGGGAGCAAAAGTTAAATATTTTAAACAAATAATGTCAGGTAAATATCAAGCAGGTATTATTTTAAACAAATTAAATGAAGTTGCTAATTGGTAAGCTATGATACTACGTTTTTTTGCTACAATCTTTGCAATTTTCCCACCAAATTATGACTAAAGGTATCAAAAATTAAAAAACAAAACAAGAAAGGAAGCCCCAGTTCGAGTGAAGCCAAATATTATAAGCTTTCATAGTTTTTTTACGTTTGCTGGAAACACGGTGCAATTTATATAAAGCCCGTGCCGCATAAAGGGGGCGCAGCCACGCCCATTTTGAAAATTCGTATCAATAATCCGACGAAACGTATAAATATTCTTGTTATTATAAAATTTCATCCCTTTATGACTTTTAGTTACAGAGATGTCACGTTACAAATTTCTGAAGGGCATTCGAGAAATATTTTTACTAAAAAGTAGGCGTGGTTATAAACTGATTTCGCTAAAATTTCGCACATATTCTACCGCAAGTGGTAGAAATAAGTCCACCAATTTTCGTCATAATATCTCAATTATTTGTCGAGTTATGGGCTCCGAAATCTCGTAGATTCCTTTGTCTAATAAGAGGCGTTGCCACGCCCATTTTCCAAAATTTTTCTGTTTATGGTTTTCTATCCATCGTGGTACTTGTGCCACAAAATTTCATTGAATTATCTTTATAATTGACGAAGATATCGCTCAAAATGTTTTTATTGGGCTCCTTTGTAATACCCATATATAAAAGTGGGCGTGGTCATGGTCCGATTTCGCCCATTTTCAACCGTCCCAGTCTGGATAGGAACCTGTATACGACATTTCATAAAAATATTTAAATCTGTGTACTATTACAGCTGTGTATAAAAATTAATGTATTACATTACGATAAAAACATGTAGGCCATGATTCTTATGCGAAAATTTATAAGATATTCAAGTCAAGTTATAAATCAGATAGAACCCGGATGTTCCTAATCCAATACACAAAAATCACCTCAAAATTACAACATTTAAAACACTTAAAACGAGTGATGCCCTACGATTGTCATAGCTTTTATGACAATTTACCACATTTACCTTATGACTTCTCCAGCAATGTGTAAACAAAATTACGTTTTCTTAATTAAAAATTTTAATATTAGCTTTGAATTTAATATAAGTTTAAGTTTTGTTACTTTTTTTCTTTATAAAATACTAAAAAAAAAGAATTATATTGAACATTTTGCCATTTCATAACCGTTTGTGCGTGATTTTTGTGCCAAATAAAAATTGCACAACCGCACATGAAAAAAAAGAGTCCTAATAATTCAATTTGTTTCTTTTTTTACACTAAGTTGATGTTTTAGCTAACAAACTGATCTACGTAACTATTTAAATTTAAGTTTGTACGCAGAAAGAAGTAACGGTTTTGAAATGAAACAGTTTTTTTGCTCTCCTGTAAAATTCAACCAATGTCCGCTACGCGAAAATGAAAATACCTCTTACGCAAAAATGCACTTTAAACGACGATATACTTCCCTTTTCCTAAAAAAGAATCCATGAATTACACAGTGCTACAGTGAAAATACACTCATGAAGCGACCTAGCTAAGATTGTTTATCTAGTCAAGTGTAACACGAAACGGTATTTGAAAAATCCGCTGTACCCTCAAATTTTTTTTATTGCTAAAAAACCGTTATTCCATGCTTGTCGGCACATAAAAATTCCTAGAGGGGCTATTTTTGAACCGATCTCAATTTTTCCAACGGTATCGGAAAGTTAAATAATGGTATTCTTAATATATAAACAGAAGTTTGTTAGTTTATAAGGTATAAGAAGAAATTTTTGGAATTAAATCTGAAATTTTCGTAAAATTTTTTCGTTTTTTCGAGTTTGACGTCATTTTTTTGGTACAATTCGAAAAACATGCTTTAATTACAATAAATATTATTGTTCTACTATTAATTCTTAGTAAAACTAGACCTTAATTTTTGAAAAATTTAAAAAATTGTCGAAGTTACAACGCTTTTGCGAAAACAAGAATTTCAACGTTTTTACCACCCACTGCATAGCATAGCATATAAGATGAATTTCATATCAAAGGCTGAAAAAAAAACGAACATTTTGAACCCGACCCCCTCAGAATTTGATGAAATTTTGCATAGAGGTACATCTTACCTACCCAAACACAACCTCATTTTTACAAATTGCATTTTCGAAAAATTGTGGGCGTGGCAAGGTATCGAAATATTCGAAAATATTCGAAAAATGACGATAATAGGTACTTTTAAAGTGTGATTACTAGGGAATGGCTTTACCGATTTCAAAGATCTTCATACCACTAGAAAGGTATTGAAATTAGCTTTCAAAAAAATACACTGTATGTATATATAAATTTGGGCGCGATTTTGGCAATTTTTCGTCCAAACATTTTCCTAAGTAAGTAAATTTCATCGATATATGTATCTGCTACGGTTTCTGAATTATGGCTTATAAACCTTTCAACGTTTGCCCATTAATAAGTGGGCGTGGCTCCGCCTATTTTCCAAAATTTCATCAAATTTCTTCATGAGAGCCTGGTCCCAATACGTGGGTAAAATTTTATAGCTCTAGCTATATTAGTGGCTGAGATACTAAATTTCCGATTTTTTCTATATACGAAAAGTGGGCGTCGGACCATGACCGATTTCGCCCATTTTCAATACCAACCGTCCCAGTCTCGATACCAACTTGCGTTCCAAATTTGATCAAAATATCTAAATTTTTGCGCGAGTTAGTGTTTACAGACGGACGGACGCCAGAGAACTTATAAAGTAGAGAAGGCGCAAATGTTAAGTGGCAAAATTTTAACAGAATTTGCGTGCACACATAAGAGGAGACGTACCGATTTGTCAACTCAGAGTTGCTTTCGGGTATCGAATTGTTTTACTCGCTCGGTCTACTCTTGCGCACTCGTTTGTTCGCGAATTTATTCAGTTTTATATGCGATTCACCGATGCCATCGATGCACAAATTCTGTACAACCGCTAAATATTTTCAAAATTTTCCTATCGAATTTTAATTTAGGAATTAAAAAAAACAATAAAAATTAATTTAAAAAAGTTTCAAAGTGAATTTGCTGGGACTCGAACCCACGATCCCAAGTATTTTCTATACTAAAAATCATTGAATGAGATATTGGTGTGTACATACACAACAAGGCACCAATTATATGATTTTTTATCGAATTATCAATTGTAATTTAAATTTGCGAAATTTTGAACATATGTTGTCCATAAAAATAATTTCTTGTCCATTTGTTGATGACCAACCATCAAACATCAATATATAAAATCTAACCCGCCGTCGGCATTTCACATTTATTTACTGTCACCTTCTTGATGACCAACAATCAATCATCATCAACCATCAAATAAAAGTTATACATATATCACCCTTTTTTGATAATTTAATAGGTGATAACTACAAATAATTGCACCAATTATCTGGTGGCTCACCATTCTTTTTGGTGTACATAGCATACACCTGCTCTCCTCTCATCAGCTGACTATCATAACAAATGTACATATGTTTGTATGTGCAAATCAAAACATTGGCGCGTGCCTCCTTTTCAACATATGTACATATGCGCAACTTTTTTGACGCATGCGCAGTTTCAAACCGCTCGGTTTTTTCTTTGACAAATCTATACTCAGCGGCGAGTTCCATACTACACTCGATCGATACAATTTTTTTAAACTATTATACATCCATTTATAATGGCCATACACAAATTTTTCCAATTACCTAATATCAATTTTATTCATTTTTCCCTTATGACCTTTCCATCACATGCATACATACATCCAAACATCATACATTCCATAATCATCCATTTCGCAGTTGAGTATACCTATTCACCGTTCTGATTTGACTATGAGGTGATCACCTATTTTTGATATGATTGACATATCACTTGCTTTTTCTTCTTGGTGCGGGAGTGTTTAAATTTCAAGTGCAGTGTGAAATATCTATTATTTAAAAATGTCGCGCGTTCGTAAATGTTTTGTCCGGGATTGCGTTAATTGCAGCGTAAATAGCCAGATGTTTCGGTGGCCAAAAGGCAGTGGCCTGTCTGAAAAGTGGCGCCGCAACCTGGCTATTTCGGGGGATGAATACATTGCGCCCAACAATACGTTCGTTTGTGCGGCGCATTTTTCAGCAGAGGATATCGGGAGCTTGCGCCTGAAGAAAGGCGCAGCCCCGATCCCCATTTCTGGTAAGTACCTACTCAACATACAAAAAAAAAACATTTTAATGTGGCTACACATATGTATGTATGTGCATATTGTCTGTATGCAAGCATATACCTATGTACATACATATATACATATACATATTTCTTTAGTGCAATAATTAATTCTGAGATTTGCCTTTTATTGGAGTTTATGTGTGCAATATGTATGAATGTATGTACATACATATGTGCATAAGCAAACACTTTACGTGCAGTGATGATATGCGTCTTTAATTTCGCTTTATACATTTTGTGTCGATTAGGGTTGTGCACAAAATGCGAAATTCCGACTAGGGGTATGCACCATAGATAACTAGATACGAAACTCTTTGAAAAATGCGCATTTTTTATAACATATTCAAAAGCATCCGAAATAAAAATGAAGTGGGGAAGGTCAGTAATTTATATAATCTGTTGTCAAAAGTGGCAAGACATAAACTATGGTGTATTTGTATGAACGATCGCAGCATTAGTATTTCTTTTATTTGCATGAAATTCAATTCTACTACATACCTACATATGTATTTTTATTATCCCATTCGATGGCATCTTTATAGAAAATAGTTTATTGTGTGCGAATTGTAATATTCGTGTACATGCATTTTGGCAATAAAAAAATAAAGTCTTACCTATTTTCCTAGTGGGTAGGTTTTAGCTTCTTATTCTTGTTCGTACATGGGTATGTAACTTTGTCTATACAAAACATTTTTGGTTCTTATTCTTCTTCGTACACCTGTATTTATGTACTTTTGCGTGTGCTTCTTTTTGGTTTTGCTGATTTTGTTTTGATGGTCATGAAACCAGCCGACAACCCTTTGTCGTTTGATTGCCGCGAACAAAGAAGAGTTCGTCGTTCATGAAAAGGCGCTTAAAGTGCAAAATCACATACGTTCAGTAGGCAGATATGCGGTTTTACACACTTTTACAATATGATCGACAAAAAATCAGTTTTTAGCGTGTGTTAGTAATTCGTATATGTACATGGACATCTTACTTTGTAGATGTGCACAAAATATTAACTTCAAAGTCTTTTTCAAGATGAAAAGTAGATTTTAAAGTTTGTGAACATCCTTGTTGCCACATTTCTGACAAAATGAAGGTTTCTGGTCGAGGGGTGGTGCATGGAATTCTTTTCAAGAATGAACGTCTATTATGAATGATTATAATTATAATGCGAAATGGATGATTATGGAATGTATGATGTTTGGATGTATGTATGCATGTGATGGAAAGGTCATAAGGGAAAAATGAATAAAATTGATATTAGGTAATTGGAAAAATTTGTGTATGGCCATTATAAATGGATGTATAATAGTTTAAAAAAATTGTATCGATCGAGTGTAGTATGGAACTCGCCGCTGAGTATAGATTTGTCAAAGAAAAAACCGAGCGGTTTGAAACTGCGCATGCGTCAAAAAAGTTGCGCATATGTACATATGTTGAAAAGGAGGCACGCGCCAATGTTTTGATTTGCACATACAAACATATGTACATTTGTTATGATAGTCAGCTGATGAGAGGAGAGCAGGTGTATGCTATGTACACCAAAAAGAATGGTGAGCCACCAGATAATTGGTGCAATTATTTGTAGTTATCACCTATTAAATTATCAAAAAAGGGTGATATATGTATAACTTTTATTTGATGGTTGATGATGATTGATTGTTGGTCATCAAGAAGGTGACAGTAAATAAATGTGAAATGCCGACGGCGGGTTAGATTTTATATATTGATGTTTGATGGTTGGTCATCAACAAATGGACAAGAAATTATTTTTATGGACAACATATGTTCAAAATTTCGCAAATTTAAATTACAATTGATAATTCGATAAAAAATCATATAATTGGTGCCTTGTTGTGTATGTACACACCAATATCTCATTCAATGATTTTTAGTATAGAAAATACTTGGGATCGTGGGTTCGAGTCCCAGCAAATTCACTTTGAAACTTTTTTAAATTAATTTTTATTGTTTTTTTTAATTCCTAAATTAAAATTCGATAGGAAAATTTTGAAAATATTTAGCGGTTGTACAGAATTTGTGCATCGATGGCATCGGTGAATCGCATATAAAACTGAATAAATTCGCGAACAAACGAGTGCGCAAGAGTAGACCGAGCGAGTAAAACAATTCGATACCCGAAAGCAACTCTGAGTTGACAAATCGGTACGTCTCCTCTTATGTGTGCACGCAAATTCTGTTAAAATTTTGCCACTTAACATTTGCGCCTTCTCTACTTTATAAGTTCTCTGCGGACGCTGTGTGTACTAGTACAGCTGAGTATAACAAACTTCAGCTAATATCCACAGCATACTTTTAGGGAAATGTCTCCACACTGCTTGTTTATAAACATAATCAGTAGTTGTTGACAAATATTGGCAATGTACATCCACGAATATTCATAGATTTTACAACATGTATTTACACAAATATTTTTGCATGTACCATCTTTCATAAAATTATTTTTTTTATGGTGTTGTCAAATTTTGGGGGGAGGGGGTTTAACCCCAAAACCCCCCCTTGTGTGCGCCAATGTCACGGTGGATTACTAAATGTCAAAATTTCTTGCCTACTACTATTTTTTACTCAAGAAATAAATCCAAAAATTTCTTGAGCTGTTTCTTGAGAGGTCGATACCAGCCTTTAAAATAAAACTGGTTTGGTTTAAAACGTGCATTATGAAAACAAAAATTTTATTTTTGATTTTAAAATGCTGTTTTTCCCTGAGTGTAGGGCAGTGGCGTAGTAAGAGAATTTTTCGGGGGGGTCACAGCCAATTTAAAAAATTTACCAAAATTAAAATAAAAATTAAATTACCAAAAAACTACAATTTTTTTTTTTTACAAATGATAAAAATGTAATTTTTTCAGACTATAATTTAACATTTTAGTACACAAATATCACTTATTATACATATCTTCGCCTGAGAAAACGAATGTCGTATGTGAAAATCGACGATTTCTAGTTTTTGATGCAGATTAACTAAATCGGACCTAATCTTTTATTTTTCCAATCCATTTTTTTCTATCTCTTTTAGTTTTTGAGTTATTTAGTGTGCATTTGTCGTATGTTACAAAATTACTACCATTTGGGTATGCATTTGTCGTATGTGACATACATACGACAAATTTCCATATAAATTAGTTTTTGTTTATTTTAAACATATTTCGTATGTGCCGCTGAGCTACGGAGAATAAACCAAAATATTGTATCGGAGCTATATGTTATAGTGTTCCGATCTGAATGATTTCACTGACATATTTTATTGTAGTATCCTTGTGATCCTTAAATACGGAAGTTATACCCGAAAACAGCTATATCTGAACAATCGGTTGTATGGGAGGTGTATTCTATAGTGGTCCGATCTTGACAAGTTTCGGGGACATTTATTAGTCCATATAGGTACAAATACTTCAAAGTTTCATATCCTTATCTCCTCAAATGAAGAAGTTATAGCCGAAAACAGCTATATCTGAACCATCAGTTTGTATGGGAGCTATATTTTATATTAGTCCGATATTGTGGATTCCGACAAATGATCAAATTATCATCAAAATATATTCAACTGCCAAATTCCAAGTCGATATCTCAAAAAATGTGAGCCTCATAACCATTCCGGTTTGGAAAAAAAAGAAGAATTTCTGTCGTAGGTGCTATTATAAACAGGTATTGGTGCTCAGACGTCACATACGACAAATGCATACTGAATGAAAAGTCGTTTATCTCCCATAATTTTAAAGATATCCAACTTTTGTTAATTGCAGGTCAAAATATATAATACTCGCTACAGCTCGTCCAAATAACAGAAAAATCTGTTGTATAGTTTTTGAGAATTTCCAATTTGAACTTCAAACTCGATTTTCTCGAAACTATGTTTTGTAACATACGACATTCGTTTTCTCAGGCGACGATATATCAAACTCTTAAGGACCTTGGTCACTTAAAATCTGGACTGCCAAGCAGTGTATATGTGTGAGTGTCGGGTGATTGACGCAAATATCTAAAAGTTTTGAGCCCCACAACAAGAACGTGTAGCACGACGACTGCCGATTGCACTAACCCAATAAACACAACGGATTCGCCTCGAATTCGCGGCGTATTCGCTTTCTCTGATTATATTATCGCGACAATAGTTCGCGGCGATAGATCGGCGAATTCGTAGACATGTCACCTATCACTAGCGATTCGAGAATTTGTTCATTCTAGGATCGCTGGCGATTCGAATTTTTTATTATTAGCGATTCGAGAATTTTAATTTCTCTTTAAAAGTTCAGAGTTTGGTTTACTTGCAATGGGTTAAATCCGTATAAAATAATACAAAGCACTTAATATATTTTTATAAAGAAAGTTTAACTTTCATGAAATAACAAAAGCTTTTCAAATAAATTTAAGCAGTAAATAAAGTCCCCTTATTTAAACAATTTTGAATTGGTTTTTCTACGTATCTATTTGATTTTAAACTGAGTTGATCTACTTTCGTGATCTCTCCTAGCATTCGCCACGATAACATCTGCGGAACTCTGATATTTGAGTTCAGGTATAAATGTAAAATTTCAGAACTATAATGATTTTTTAGTGCAAACCAACTTAAAAAAAATAGAAAAAGCGGATATCGCGAAAATTGATTTTCTCGAACTTGCCGCGAACTCGAGGCGAGTCCGAGAAATTACATTCGCGAAAATCTGCTTTCGCGAACTCGCCTCGAATTCGCTGCGATATCATCCTCGCGCCTGTGTTTGTTGGGAACGCACACAAAAAAAACACACGTACACACTGCTTGACATGCCAGATTATCAGTTGCCAAGGGCCTTTAACTATACTTCAAAAATAAGTCACATATTTTCTTCTGGAAATCTACGGTTATAAATAATAATTTTCTTATGTATATAATTTAGTTTTCTAATATTCCATTTTGACAGACATTAAATAAAATTTCAAGTTCAGATACTCTTATACATTGCATATTTATTCCCATTGTAGTTTATACTAACATTATTATTTGATTAAGACGATAAGTAATTGAAAGAAAACTTGAAATTTGAATAATTGTTTGTTGAAAAAAGTAATTACATTAAATTCTATTACATATATATAATAATATACAATGGCGCTTTTTTATAACTCTGACGAGTTTTATGGCCGAGCTTCTCTCCCAATTCGAGGTGTGCTCCTTTTTGTTTTTCCTACTAATTGGGTGGACCTACAGTTTTATGCCGGCTCCGAGCGGCGAATGCATTTTTTGTGAGAAGCTTTTTCATGGCAGTAATAATTTCGGAGGGTGTCCCCAAACCCCCCCCCCCCCGTTACTACGCCACTGGTGTAGGGCTGTCGATTTCGGACATTAGAAATAAAAAATTAATTTAATTAGTTGAATTTCCATAGAGTTTTCCGAAATTTTACCTCTGTGGGGGTAATTATCTCCGTTCGGGAACAAAGCTTATGTGTAATATCGTCGACTATGCTGTTACCGTTTTAGGGGATGAGATCGAAGAAAATCGCCAATTTAATTTTTTAAGGACCACCATAATATACATACTTACATACTTATTTATCCGATTTGCTCTACTCCAGCAATTGATCAATTCTTCACAAATATCACACGTATGTCGAGTTTCAAGCAGATCTCTAAAACTAACTAGGACTTACAGACTCACGGACATTGCTTCATCTGCCCAATTTATGATACTGATCGCATATATTTCTCGGATTATATACCTTGTCCTTCTGGTATGACTTTCTTTAACTAAAAACCGATCAATAACTATAATTCTTAGATGGTGCTGCCTATTCTTTGACAACTGTTGCCATCTATTTTAAATACCACCTACTTTAATTACAAATTTCTTATGTTTACATAAAATTTCACAACAGACTCAGGCAACATCGCCAAAATTTTAGCGTCTGAATAAGAATTGTTTCAACAACAAAATTTCCTTGAGCGTTATTGCTAATTGGTCCTTAAAAAATTGTAATCAAATGCGGTTCTTAAGCGAACGGTGTTTTATTATTATAATTATTACTAGCTGTACCCAGCCAAGCTTTGCTTTGGCCCACTTCCTATTATAGGAACTTGAAGCGAAAAATGGCACACTTTAAAATATGTTGGAAGTATCTAGAAACCGAAATTACCTTGGGGTGCAGAGCTCAGCACAATTCAGATAAGTTTAAAAAAAGTGAAGGAAAAAGTTGATATTTTCAAAAGTTTGCCCTCTTCATGTTCTTATCCCATTTTTCTTCGTATTAGTCTCCAACTGCCTTTCCCTCTACTTTTTTCTTTCTCTTTCCCTTTCCATTTATCTTTCCTTTCATTTCCGTTTCCTTTTTCCTTTCCAATCACATTTCCGCTTCCCTTTCTCTACCGCTCTCTCTTACCTCTCATTTTCTGTCTTTCCCCTTTTTATTCCCCCTCTTATTCCTTCTATAATTCCCTGTCTTACTGTTTCTCTCCCCATCCTCTTCATTCCATTTTTATTATATTTTCCCTCTCCTTTTCCGTCCCTTTGCCTTTCCCAGTCTCATTACTCTTCCCCTTTCCCTAGGGAACTGGGTTTAGCATAACATACCCTGCATTCCACTTCTCATTTGATACCATCATTACTTAAAAACATTCCGTGGCGTCCGAATCGTCTCTTTTACCCATAATTGGGTATCGGGACTAAGCATAACTATGAAAATATCTCTATATAGCAGACCCGGTCAACACTTTCAATTTATATCAGTATTGCTCAGAAGCATCCCGGGCTCATCCGGGTCCACTTATTGACCCACATCTGGGAACTTTACCTAGGAACCATAATGGGTACGGTATCTGGAGTCTTGACCAAGAAATCGTAATGGGTACGGCCCTACATGAGAGTCCGCTCAACACCTTTCATTTGGTACCAATATCCCGGTGTTATCCGGGTCCGCATATTGACCCATACCTTGGGATCCCAGCTAGGAATCGTCATGCGCCGTGATTAAATAACAATATCGCTGAGAAATTATACGGGGCCTGACCTAGGAATCATAATTAGTTCATCTCTATGTAAAAGCCCTGCCTTTCAGTTGACACCAATATCGTTCAGAATTTTTCCGGAGCCATCCCGGTCCACGTTTTGACCCACATTTAGGGACCAGACCTAGGAATCATAATCAGTTCATCTCTGTGTAAAGGCCCTGCTCAGCACTTTTCATTTGGTGCGAATATCCCTGAGAAATATCCCGGTGTTGTCCGGGTACACGGGTTGACCCACACCTTGGGACCCGACCTAGGGATCGTAATGAGTTCATTTCTATGTAAAATCCCTGCTCAAAACCCTTCATTTGATACCAATATCACTGAGAAATTTTCCGGGGTCATCCGGGTCCACGTTTTGATCCATATTTCGGGACCCGTCCTAAGCATCACAAATAAAATAGTTCTATGTTGAAGTCCTCATCAAGACCTTTAATTTGATACCAATACGTCTAAAAAACATCCGAGGGTCATCCGGCTCCACGTTTTGACCCATATCTGGAGACCCGACCTACGAATCACAATGATTACTATTCTATGTAAATTCTCTGCTCAACACCTTTCATTTGATACCAATATCGTCCAAAAATATTCAGGGGAAAGCCGGATCCACGTTTTGACCTTTTGACCTATATCTCGGGAACCGACTTCCGGATTTGAAAAAAATATGTATATATACCATCTAGGGCAAGGTACTAAGCTGGTGTGTAAATTTGGTCAAAATCCCTCCCCGCGTTTGGGCGAAAGCCGGCGACAAAGGAATGGGCTTGATTTTTATATATATATAGATTATTATATTTATTTATTTATTAAATCGCATATCGGTTGGTTTTAAGAAAAACTCTTTTACGTGTAGTTATTTAGTAATTTACTTTTATTGTCTACAAGTATATATATACTTCCTCAATATATACTGAACTGAGTTCCATAGCGCAAAAATATCACCAATAAAATTACGTAAAAGTCGTTTCCTTTGTCGCAACTTGCCACTCAATGGTGCCCCAGAGAAATAAACATGTAACGATTCATATACATGCATACCTATATGTAAGTGTTTATTCTGTTTTTACTTAGTCAGCATACATATAGCAATTAAATATGCACATAGATATATTTACATACATATTTTGCATATGCACCTTTACAGCTCACTTTTCTCAAGAGCTAACCATTGGGAAATTTTATCTCATATTTATTGTGCAATACTTCCCCTTCTTATGTATGTATATTACTTTGTCGCTTCCTTTCTGCTGTTTCGGTTGCAGGAGCTTTTCGATATACTCTACAAAAACAACAATAATTTAAAACAATATGTTTATTTTGTTGCTTTTGGTGCAATAATTTTTAACTGTTGTCGCTGCTGCATATGCACCAATCCGCTTGACTGGGCGTACGTACATACATAAATTGTGTTGGCTTCCCTTTGGCCAGATCCACCAGCAGCATTGGCAATAATAACACACTGCAACAATATTCTACGCAATTGACGAAACCAAAAGAAGAGGAAGCTGTATCCCTCTCATATCAAAATCTCATACTGGATTTTTCGCTTATGTATATGTAGGTCTGGTTTCATTTTTATTTGTTTTTAAAGTTGGTACCCTATGTATAGGGAAAAGCGAAGAAAGCTTGATGAAATGAAAGAATTTTTTAAGAAATGTATGTTAAATTACTGTTTTTTGGGTCAAGGAATTCATTTTTGATGTTATTTTTACATAAAATGGCGCTGTGTTACAATAGCATGTGCAGAGAAAAACAATAAGACATCATCACTGGCAGCATGTTGCCGGTATTCTTACTGCTCAGTTCTGGAGGCACAATTTTAGTGGATTGAGCAAACAGATACCAAAAAAAAAGATATTACATAATAAACATTGCTGCTTTTGTTGTTTTTACTGTTGTTTATAATGCTTCCACCTCAAAGATAAAAGCATATGCACAGGCAAATAAAAATGAAACCAAACCTATAGGCCAAAAATGCATTACGGGGTTTTGTTACTAGAGGGGCAAGCTTTTCTTTTCTTTTGGTTTCATGAATTACGGAGAGATAAACGCTCATTTTGTATCACAGTGTAATCGATTTTTACTTGATAATTCGTAATTCTGCTGCTCGTGGGCTCATCATATTGAAAGCTTTCAAAATTTCCTGTGCTATGTTATTATCTTCATTTAATACAGTTTTCTATGCCTTCTATGAACATGATATTATAACTTTGACTTATTGGGGTCCTTTAACAAAAGCCAGTTGAATAAATGATGGATTCTTCAAAAACTTTTAAATAGAAATATATCTAAGTCATGTCTGTCTGACCACCCATATTTCTGATGGCAAAAAAGTACATCATGTAAAAGCAAATATTTGGTTATAAATTTGTATTTCAATTCTATTAGAGCTTAAGCTCTAACTCTTCGTCGTTCTTTTACCTCTACTGCTTTATCTCTATTCTCAACATCGCCTGAAAATCAAATTAACTTTAAGGCGTTTCCCTTTTAACAGCATTAGTACTACCTATTCGATTCAGATTTGTTCGCAAAGTTGGGAATTTCCTGAGCAGCGATAGCTTCTTGCGGAGCAAAGAACAGAGAAAAGACAAAAATTTGACCCACTTTTTGTTGTTGTCTGCATATATACCTGCATACATAGTACATACATATGTACGACCACATGCAACCATATGACTGCCTTCGCCTCTTTGTGCCTTCCGCAACAGAAAACTGGAATTCCCATCCAACTTAATATGATTCAGGTTAGCCCATGAAGGCACATGTTGCTTTGGCTCTAGCAATTTAATTGTTGTTGCTTGTTGTACCAACAGCCATCGCCATATGCACAGTCTGCAATTTATCGATTGCATAATACAAACCATCAACAGAAAGAGAGAATAAGAAAAGAAATTACGAAGAAGCGCAAGCTGTAGTTGGCTTCTTTTCATGGCTGCAGCTTGAACGCGTTTTGGGGTCACAAAACAGGATTTGTAGTGCTTTTGTTTTTTTTTTTGCACATCTCCGTTGTTGCCGGCTAAAGTTTCACTTTCGTTTGGCGGAATGTTGTGTGTACTGAAAGTGAAAACAAGAATGCATTAAATATTAAGTGTGCCAGTATATGAAGTGTGTTTGAAGATGTTGAGAAAAATGTTGGTGGAAGCACTTAAGTTAATTTTCTATTTAATAAAAAAATATTATCAATTCAATTAAATAGTTAGATAATTTATATTTTATACTCTTTTTTGTTTAACAAAACAAGATTAGCTTTTAACTGAAGTAAGAATATTTTCTCATGTTTCGTAATACAAACCATTTTCTCCAGGCACGGTAATTTTAAAAGTGATCATCAGCACTGAGCCCTAAGCATTTATGAACATTAATTGGCGATTTATTTTTTGGCCTAAATTAAAAAATGTTTATGGGTAGTTACGGCGAAAAAGCGGTAGATTTTGTGATCTTTTATCATTTATTCTCCACGCAGATTTTTGTTTGTTATTCATTCATTTAATTAGGACTTTGTTTCAAGTAACCGTTAGCTGTTGTTAAAACGCTGCGAAATTATACGTATATTTATATATGTATACTAGTTATATAGAACACGTGTAATAGTTATAGACTTAGCTGTTAAATAATTAATCATCTGAATATAAATTGGTAAGTAAAATGTTTATTTTGGGTCTGCTAATTCTAGTAAGAATTCACAAACAGATAGTATATTTGTGCTCAGGAAGAGGGACGAGAGCAACCGAATACCGAATTTCAATCAAATATCTCAAAAAATCTCCTTCTGTTACTAACAATAATCGTGTTTTGAATTAAAGTTACAATACCATTTCATGTGCATGAAAACTATAAAAACCCCAACTTGAAAAAAACTTTTATCTCGAACAATCTAACTTAGCTTATAAATCGCCTTTGGCTTGTTTCTCTTTCGGTGGCTAACTAACAAAAGACTTAAACGACAAACCTGCTTTGCTTAATTCTAATTTCTGGTACAGCAGCTACATATAAATTTATACAAAGCCATTGAATTATTCTCGAACAAATGCCACTTAAAGCTATACACTCTAATTGGTGACAATAGATAGGTAGGTAGTTTTTTTTTACTGGAAACGGAACTGAAATAAATTCGAAATGCGAGTTCAATGAATTGCAAAGCGTATGTTAAGAAATACATCCAAGCCATAAATACTCGTAACAACAAAAAAGCAAACATAAATTGCAAAAACAAACCAAAAACAGTTACAATGTGTCCGCCGCCAGCCGGCAGCATTAGAGTAAATTCATTTTGCCGGTTAATTCGAATTTTGCGTTTTTTTTTTGTATCTAATGCGCGGAATGAGCGTGGAAATTTGTCGCCGCTTAATTAAAACAAACAAATATGGTATTTTGCAAACCAAAAAAAAAAAAAAAAACCAAACCAAAAAACAAATTGTTAAATTTGCAAGTAAAGCGTTGTGAACTGTTAATTATCGGTTAATCTGTCGCACGACTCACTCAATCAAATTGTAAAAAAAAAAATGACTTTTGGCAATTCGTTCAATATTCGCTTGTTCATGCCGCAAGTTGGACGCATTGTTCTTTATTATTTGTGTTGTTTTTTGTATCCTGTTCTGGTTTTATAGCGTGATTATGGTATTAACAATATGCTCTAGAAATCAAGCAGCTATAGAAAAATGCTTAAAAAAATTAATTAATATACATATGAATTGTTTGTGTGAATATTTTCGCTTACTTGATATACGAATACTTTCTCTGAGGTCAAGGTCACCGCTACAGTTCATATAATAAAAAATTTTCACCAATAAACATTCTTTCTGAATTGAAAATCTAGAGGATTATGTTTTAAAAATATGGCACTGGGAGTATTCGTAAGAAAGTTATATTCGGAAGATGCACATATTTGCCTTTGTGTGTTGTCGATGATGAGTCTCGCGGAGGCTTTAACAATGAGCTAGAGATAATCAAGCAAGTAAAAATGCAGCAGCTACGTTAGCTAAGGCATGTTGTGCAAAGTGATGTAGATGGTTCGAAAGTATTTCTATCGAGACCCATTGCTGGCAGCTGAGGAAGAGGAGGTAAGGCTTATTGAAGTTCCAAGCTGAGCTCGAGCTGAAAGGGAAAGTTGATCTTATATAAGTAACCGAGATTGTAGAGGAAGGGATTCAGATACATATTCTAAATTATACACTTAAAATAATCAATTTGATGAGTAGGCTTCATATAGCTTTGTATATATATAAACAAATGTGGTCATAGAAGCAGTTATTAGCTTTAAAAAATTCACATAACCCCTATCCCAACCACAAAAAATAAATTACAACTAAAATACTTACATACATAATAGCTAAAAGTAACGTTAACAAGTAAGGAAGCCTTATTTCGAGTGGAATCGAACATTAGATACTCAGCTGTATGCTTTCATTGTTTGTTTGCGTCTGATAGAATCACGGTGTATTTTATATAAAGCCAGTGCTGCATAAGGTGGGCGTAGCCACGCCCATTTTCAAAATTTGGTGGTCATAACCGATTTCAATAAATTTTTGCGTGTCTATTGACACAAGTTATAAAAGTGTATAAACCAAGTTTCGTCATAATATCTCAATTATTTGTCGAGTTTTGGGCTCCGAAATCTCGTAGATTTCTTTGTGTAAAAAGGGGCGATGCCACGCCCATTTTCCAAAATTTTTCTATTTTTTGTTTCCGGTCTAGTGTAGAACTCATGCCACAAAATTTCAATGAATTATCTTTATTTTTGACAGAGATATCGCTTAAAATGTTTTTATTAGGCCCCTTTATAGTTCCCATATATAAAAGTGGGCGTGGTCGTCAACCGATTTCGCTAAAATTTTGAACGTGTATTACTACAAGTAATGAAAGTGTATACACCATATTTTGTTATAATATATCAATTATTTGTCGAGTTATAGGCTAAGAAATCTCGTATATTCCTGCTTCTAAAATGAGGCGATGCCACGCCCATTTTCCAAAAGTTTTGTGTTTTTTTGTTTTATGTCCATAGTTGGACTCCTGCCATAAAATTTCAATGATATATCTTTATATTTGACAGAGATATCGCTTAAAATGTTTTTATTAGGTCACTTTATAAGACCCATATATAAAAGTGGGCGTGGTCGTCAACCGATTTCGACAATTTTTCGTCCAAACATTTGCCTGA
Source organism: Urophora cardui (assembly GCA_960531455.1). Classification (NCBI taxonomy): domain Eukaryota; kingdom Metazoa; phylum Arthropoda; class Insecta; order Diptera; family Tephritidae; genus Urophora; species Urophora cardui. The sequence continues at coordinate 112,705,067 of OY482670.1, read as the reverse complement.
GTAAGTAAATCACGCGTACCAAATTTCATCGATATGTCTGCTACGGTTTCTGAGTTATGGCTTATACAACTTTCAATGTTTGGCCCTTAATAAGTGGGCGTGGCACCGCCCATTTTTCAAAATTTCACCAAATTTCTTCATAAGGGCCTGAGCTCTGCACGTGGGTGAAATTTTGTCATCCCAGCTCCATTAGTGACTGAGATACCAAATTTCCGATTTTTACTATATAGGGGAGGTGGGCGTGGTCATGGTCCGATTCCACCCATTTTCAATACCATCCGTTCCTGTCTTGATACCAACTTGCATTCCAAATTTCATTAAAATATTTCAATTTTTGCGCGAGTTATCGTGCGTACAGTCGGACAGACGGCCAGACGGACGGACGGCCAGACGGACGGACGGACGGACGGACATAGCTCAATCGATTTCTCTTTTCACCCTGATCATTTTGATATATATAAGTCCATATCTATCTCGATTATTTCGTTCTGTTACAATCCACCATTAGGAAATCAAAACTATAATACTCTGTGTAGTAGTACAGCTGTGTATAAAAAAGTGCATAAAATTTTAAAATACAAACTCATTTTCATATTTCATTCCCATCATAAGTATATGTATCCCATATATACATATGTACTTATGCACATAAATGCAGCCATATACACATACTAACCTCATTTTGTTTATGCATTTAAGTTCATACGCGTTCAAAGTCAAAGTGTTTAAACCCAAAATAATTGAAATTAAAGCCCAAAATACCGCAATATATGACTTTTTTTTGTTACGAAAACTAATACGTCAATATGCATACCTTACTTCAATTGCATAAGTATGCGTATGCGCCAAAACAATATTTAAATGATTATAAGTTAGACAATCTTTCAAGGTTAAACATTTTTTCGGCACAACAAAAACTTTACGAGTCTGTGCAAAAGGTATTGCACATTAATATGGCAAGCGCGAGAAGTAACAAAACAAAAAATTACTTTTTAACAGTAAAATAAAAATTAAAAAAAAAAATTGTCGCACAACTGCTTTTTTAGTACCTATAACATGCTTGTCAAAAAAGTGCTACAACAAAAAGTGAAGAAATTTTTCAATAAAGTGGCAAAGCGTTTGCTACACACGCAACTTCTTTTGCATTTTTTTTTTTGTACCAAAACTTAATTTTAGCGATGTACGTATGTGTATGCGCATACTATTAAGAATTGCAACAAAAGATAATTTACTTTTACGAATTCACCGTAGTTCAACATGCATTTTGAAATTAAGTATAAGGTTAACGTCTGTCATTTAATGGAATGTAAAATTGAATGTATAAATTTGGGTACCAGAAAAGTGCAGAAGAAATCATAGGTCAGCTGGTTTTATGAGATTACACCGTGTAAGTTATTTCACCACGGTTTACAGTGTTGAAAACATCCATAGGCTCGCCATATGGCACAATTGTGCGCAGTCGAGTCACACGTACATCCGAACCAATGTGCAATTTTGACGACCATTGATTTAAAATCTCCTCATTGATATTCTCTTTCTCTCTTATCTGACTCTCATGCAACCATATAGCGCCGGTTTGCTATTGAAGAAGGTAAAATGTTACAAAAGCTCAATTGACGGGACTAGAAATTGGTCCTTTACGGCTTTGAAGCGATCCTCTGATTTTTGATGTGTAAACATCTTTGCTGTAGCTACGAGTAATTTCGAAAAACAGGTAAAGTTTACGCGTAAACATGTAAATGCGTAAACGCGTAAACATGTAAATGCGTAAATGCGTAAACCGTAAATGACCTTGGCATTGTCAGTGGTAGGTAGGTAGCTAGGCATGTACTTACAAATGCTTGCATGCATAGCCGTGCAAATGCGAAGTTCTTATTGTTGTTGTTTTCTGCAACAATGCGACAAATAGGCAAAATAAAAGGGACCAACCTGTTTGAACATGTATGCAAATGTATGGATATGCATACCTCTCTAATTTTCTGAGCAATATTGGTATCTAATGAAAGTTTTTGAGCAGGCCTTCTACAGGGAGCTCTATTCTTTATGGTTCCTAGGTCGGGTCCGGAAATATGGGTCAAAACGAGGACCCGATGATCTTGCATCTTTCTGAGCAATATTGGTATCAAATGAAAGGTTTTGAGAAGGACTTCGATATGAAGCTCTTTTAATTGTGACCCCTAGGCCGGGTTTCCAGATATGGGTCAAAACGAGGACCCGAATGATCCTTGAATGTTTCTGAGCAATATTGGTATCAAATGAAAGGTGTTGAGAAGGACTTCGATATGAAGCTCTTTTAATTGTGACCCCTAGGCCGGGTTTCCAGATATGGGTCAAAACGAGGACCCGAATGATCCTTGAATGTTTCTGAGCAATATTGGTATCAAATGAAAGGTGTTGAGCGGGGCTTTCATATAGAGCTCTATTCTTTATGATTCCTAGGCCGAGTCTCCGGATGATCCTTGAATATTTCTGAGCAATATTGGTATCAAATGAAAGGTTTTGAGTAGGACTTCAACACGGAGTTCCGAGATATGGGTCAAACGTGGACCCGAATGATCTTGCATGTTTCTGAGCAAAACAAATCAAAATCAGAAATCAAAAATCAAAAATTAAAAATCAAAAACCAAACAACAAAACAAACAAAAACAACAAAATGTAGCAGTGACAATGACAACAAGAAATTATAAAAACGATAATCGCATTTTAATCCATAGAAAACCGGGGAAAAAAGGTATAAGGGAAAGGGTATAAAAATCCGATTTCGAAACTGTTTACACATCAATGTTCATGAGTACTCGTTACTCACGCTTTCTTTTTTTAAGTAATTTCCAGCCCTTATAGTTAAGTTTGATCTGGTTTTCATCTGTATGTGGTGAAATAGTTATATTAAAAATTAGGTGAAATGATTAACAACAAAGTTAATTTTTTCATCAGTGGAATTTTACAAAACAAGGCATGAGTTTGAAAATCTTTTAAATTTAGTACGACTACTGCATAATATTTAACAAAATTAAGCTCTGCTTTGTTTTTTCCTTTAAGTATTCGCTTCCAACCCATATTGACCTGATTAGATAGTAATTGTTTGCAAGCATTTTTCAATCTTATCTCATACAGTACATACATATAATGAAGCATATTTATCACACATTATTACAGGTGCTTTAAATTATCTTAATTTGAAAATAGGTCAATTTTGTGCGCAATGATACTTGGCCGCCCATTTTTTCGCAATTTTTACACTAATGAGCTGCGCTGTATGTATACAAAGCACGCTTAGGCCAATTGATTGCATTGATTGTGAGTGGACAAAAATAAATAATGGCTATAAATTAAATTGTTTAGCCGATTTTATGGCAATATTTCTTAATTGTTTTTGTTTTTTTTTATTTTTTTTTATCTAGGCGCTTATCTTGTCCGTTTAATTAGATACACTTTGAATTGGAGCATGCAAAATTTGTTATTGTTCGGCGGATAAAGTAAATATTTTTATTATTTTTTTTTTTCTTTTTTGTCATAAGGGAGTGGTAGGCTTGAATAATGCACTAGATAATTCATTGTAGTTTGGGCTTGATTGTAATTTTGAGCGCGAATTTTTTTGGATTTCACATTATTTGCTGATAAACATCCTTTTATTGAAAAAAAAAATAAATAAAAAATAAATGTTAATGAAATACATAATACAAGTTTTTGAACCAATTTGATTTCATGTAGCGTGAAATAAGAAGGTCAAACAATTATTTACTTAGTTAACCTGCAGCAAGGTCGTTTGCTGAAATTTTTAGTCATTTCATGAACTAAATTAAATTAAAATTACAAAGGCAAAAAGAATTTTTAATGATAAAAGCACTTTTGAGTTGAAAAAAGATAGGGAATTATTAGGTATTTGGCAGTGATTGTTATACATAAATTTGAAATGCGTTTGAAAACGATTTAAAACCCCCAAGGTGCTAAAAAAAAGGGGGCAAACAAAAATACCATTAAAAATAAAAAAAAAATAAAAATTATTTTTATATTTAGTGTTTGTATATCATTTCAAACTTAATAATTCGAAATTAAGGTATTGGCTGTTTTTATTTGACAAAATTTTGCGGCTTTCAAGAATAATTTCACAAATACGTAGCCATTAAATTTAAATTACTCAATAATCATTGCTTATTGTACGCTAATTAAAATCTTTACACACACAAATCAAAGCAATTAAAATATTTATAAAACCACACATATTCGTATTGCTGATTACACAAGGCCAATGAAAATATTCAATACATACTTTTATATCTAAATAATTGCATATAAACCTTCTAAAGTTCGTTGCTTAAGTCTTTCGCTGGCATAGCGCAGCGCTACCAACAACAACAAAAATTATTTTGTACATACATGAAAATGTGTTTATTTAACGAATAAGTGTTTCATTTAACACATAAAACTGCTAAAACTCTGTGGAATTTAAAATATTTTCATATACAAAAGTCTTATCAAAAAAGACTTGCATACAAAATTTTTGCATGTCGGACACAATTGAATAAAACTAAACAACAACCTGTCTTGAACTAGCATAAATAAGTTCAATTAAGTTTTTAATTATACATACATACATACATATGTACCAAAGCAACTTACAATCTATTAATTTATACTCAAGATAACTAATATGAGTGGAGAATGGAAGAGAGAGATAAAGAAACGATCCTGCAATTGTGCAAGAATTATTCGTTATAAAACGCTTTTTCTATACCCCAATCAAGGTAATAGAGATGAAAACTGGGAACTCAAATTCATATGTAATTTGCAAAAAAAAAACAGATGATGTAAGTAAATTGCATCAAGTTTTTTTTTAATTACAGACTCTGCTGCTAATTTGCTTTTCTTTCATGTTACACGCCTCATAAAACCCTTCTCATTGCTAAAAACTTCAGCAATGCATATACATATTTAGTTTTTTTTTTTTCTTTAAATTTTAACTCCTTTTTTTTGGGGTTTTTACCTTTTGTGGGGCATTTACGCAATAAACAAAGCGCGCGCACGCGTATTGTAACAAACAAATTAACCGGCTGGTACATAGATATTTATGTACACACATATATAGATGTTTGTAAAATTGCTCTAATATTTTTTTTTAATTTTTTCCAGTTGCCATGTTGCATGCAAAGCTACAAAGAAAAAAAAAGCAACTTTGCGAAATAAAAAGGTGGTGGTAGCGAATGTAGGACATACAGACTTATGCCTGCTTGCCGATTTGCCCAAAGCTTGCTAAAAACCAAAACAAAAACAAAAACAAAAATAAAACATTGCAAACTGTTATTAGCTCACCCAGCTGCCCAAAATCAAATCAAAGCTTACTTACGCTCAAGCTGGGCGTATGAGCAGCTAGTCTTTTTTGGCTACTTTTGCACGGCTTTAAATAAATGTGCGCGTGTGTGCGCGCGAGCATTGATATTTCCTTAATCAAGCATAAAAATTGGAGTAGCATACTGGCAATTATAACAACAATGCAGTCAGTCAAATGGCGTAAGATATACTACGAGTATGCACATACTTAAATACGTACAAATAAGTTTGAAACAATGTGTACAGACTAGAGCAGTTACTGCACAGAGCCAAAAGACCACCTAAAATGCCCTGTAAATCAGAACAAAGTTTAGCGGATTTCTCTACGCTTTCTCTCCAGTAAGATGCCCGTCTTATTATGACTGGATATCTCATTTTGATAAAACTAAGAAGATATACTGTAAAACTAATATGAAAACCTTTTCAATATTATTAAGAAGATAACCCGTGGATTTTAGATGAAATCATTTTCAGTAAAATTTAATGTATAACCTATAAAACTAAGATGAAAAGCTCTTATATAAAATTAAGAAGATGACTCCTAGAATAAATATGGAAACCTCTTCACTAAATTTAGCAGATAACCTGTAAAATTAAGAAGAAACCCTGTTTAATATTATTAAGAAGAGAATCTTGATTTTCATCGGAAAACATAATTAGTCAACTAGTATTTTCCTAGGACTTATTCAGACAAAGGGCAACATTTCATTTCATATACATAAGTGAAGATGAACATAATAAACTCTTTAAACCAAGTGCTTCACTAATCATTTGAGAATTGTAGAAATGTGCAAAGCCGTAGTGAAATTGACGAACGGAGGAAACACATAAGAGCTCTTTTAAAAATAAAAAGTTCTCCTTTTTAATTTCTTGAACATGTTATTGCACACATACATAAAAAGTGGCTGATGCAATAACTGTTATGCATATTTCTAGTATGTACGAGTATATCCATACAAGAGGTTTATAGCAAAATTTTAATTAATAAGGGCTCTTTTAAAAATAAAAAGTTTTCCTTTTTAATAAATTCAAAAAGGTTCTAGTAAAAATTAGAGGATGTCCTTATTGATTTGCTTTATAAAAATTTTCTCATAAAAACAAGCAGATTTCTTCTAACAATTTAATTTTTTTGACAAAATGACATAAAAAATTTATAAATAAGAAGTTATCTCCTCGTTTTCAGACGGTATCCTTTTCAATAAATTTAAGAAGAAATTCAAGCTAAAATCTAGAAGATTTTCTAGCAAAAATTTCTTCAATTTTGTCTCCTCTCGCTCTCCTTGGCCAAATAGCTTTTTTAGATGGCAGTCTCTTTGATTATAGGTGAACTTTTTGGCTCTGTGTGCCGAATGATTAAACGAGTAACGCCAAGTTATTGCTTGTGGAAAATATTTGTGGAAAAAAAAATATGTTTCAAAAATACATACGTACATATCGCACACTAAATCAAAAAGCGTTACAACTCAAAATTCAAAAATTTTCAGGAGAGGCAAAAAACTTTTTTAATTCTTATATGCAATGATATGGGAAAAGGCTACGTATAATAGTTATTTCTCAGTTAAAAAAGACTCTGATGGAAAAGATTTTTTGGCAGCCGCTAGAGATATATTATGTGCACCAATTTATGGAAGAAACCCGATTTCGAAAAATTTTGAGTTGTGACGCTTTTTGATTTAGTGTGCGATATGTATATTGTTCACGAAATGTAGTTAATAATTGCTTTAGTCCAGTAGGAAATTAAGCTCAAACATACGAAATACGAATGAAGATATTTTCTAATCAAAATGCTATAAATAAAACAGTCATGATAGTCAGCCTACCTTGAAAATTGTTGCATCGACTATAATAATAGTTATTTTCCCATTTTAGAAATATTACAATGAAAACAACCGCATTTATATGACTGTGATGACTGCCAATTTAACATATTATGTGAGTGGATAATGCATCAGGGCATTGACAATTTAATCACACTCCATTATGAAAGAACAACTAAAATTTTAATTCAACGTTTTATTGGTCAATGCAAAGTAGGTATCGTAGTTATTTCAAAGTGAATATTATTTGAAACAACATTAAAATGTCAATTTTAAATTGTTGTGATGTTAGGTAAAATCGCTTTTATTGTTGGGTTAACAAACGGCATTTTTGACAAGGTTAATATGAAATATAAATCTATTTTCAATTTATAAACGCAGAGTGTTTGTTGTAGAATTCATTGTTTTTTTTTATTTAGATAAATACAAATGTAATGTAAATTTTTGTTCCCTGTAGGATGTCGGAGTTGACTTAGTATACTCCTTAAACTAGACTGTAAGTGATTGTAACTGGTTAGAAATTTGGTCCAATCCCATGTAAAATTCTATTTACATTTAACATTGCATGTCCTAGGTCGAAGTCAATTGTCCCTATCTGCATTACATTCGGACCAGCTTTAGGTCGATTGGATATTTATGCATTACAGTCGGAATATACTTTTTCTATATACATTGGTCAAGACCTTTTCTCATTACAATCGGAGAATACTTATGCTATATAGATTGGAACCATTTCTCATCTCAATTTTTTCTATTTATTTATTTTATTTTATTAAGCAATTGAACATTATATCTAAAAGTTAATTGAATAAATTCATATTGCAAGGAAGTAAATAAATACATGATGCAGAAAGTAAATAACAAATTATACATATGCACATGCATATATTGTTATTATTTTTGTGACGCAATCCACACATCAGCTATATTTTCCGCGATGTCCTTTAATGATTAGACTTGGTCAACCGCCGCTATAATAATAAAGGCGTTAGTGTCAATAGAAAATGTGTTTTAAAATATAGCTACATTGATTTCACAATACCTTATTCCAACGGTTAAAATATTGTAATACATAACTAAATAATTTTCAATATCCTGCAAATTCCTCAGAAATAATAAGAAAATTTATTTTTAATAATCAACAATTTTCAGTAAGAACAGTTACCATGGTTAAAAATATTTCAAAATACAAATTACGTATAACAAACAATGCACAATGTGCATTATATTCGGACCAATTTAAGTCCAATTGACCTACCCAGCATTACATTTGGACTATTTTCGAGGCAATTGACCTGCTTAGCAATATATTGCATTAATTTTTTTAACTCTCTTTGGTCTATTTACAATGCAACTATACCTAGGACTATAATTTTAAGACAATTGTCCCCATCGTTCCTTCAGGGTTATTTTAATAGATTACACATTCAACATATTTACAAAAATTTCACTAAACACGAACAAACCGATAGTAATACATAATAGTTTGGGTCAGATTTCAATCTGCTTACCAAAAGGGTCGGCTTTATATTAAGGAACCACTGTTCGAGAAAAACAAAAGTCTTACCTGCCGGACGCTTATACATAGTTGAGGAGATATTCCTTGATAAAGTAATTTTTGTTTTGTAATTTTCCCGTTGGCGGCCTTTGGCTGCGCTTTAAAAACTAACCCTCAGCGGGTAATATCTATAGACCCATCCAACTACCAACAAATACCTACAAATATCTCGTGAACTATAAGCCTCAGGCAAATTTTGATTTCGGTTTTGATATCTGTGAGAGCCCCGTGAAAAAGTCATTTTTCTCGGATCGTGGTTCTTTAATGTAAAGCCGACCCTTTTGTTAGGCCTTCTAGAATTCATTTAAGAAGCTCCACCAACGCATGCTCATTCACAGCAATCGCCAACACTTTAAATCCACCCAATAATATGCCACCAATCTGTGTTAATATGCCGTTCAGTTTTCCCTTGGCATCCGCCGCATGATTCTCCACCTCACTCATTGCCGGAACAAGATATAAAATCCGAAGAAACTTTGTTATTTTGTAGAATATATAACACACACGATTCGAAAGGAAGTGCTTAATAAAATAACAATAGCCGTTTTCGATTCACAATTTCTCTGCTGGCTATAAATTTCCCTCTGCCAAATTTACATGTGAATGATAGCGAGCAGAGGGAAATTTTTATCGACCAGTTAGCGAGTATGGCTACTACTCATTATGAGTTCAAACATTTTTGTTCGATCCGACCTCGCTTGTCTGATGGCGAATCGAAAACGCCAAATCTAAATTCCACTGTCACGTAAAAAAAATTTGAGTCGAGTTTGCTTTTTACGCACGCCGTTCAATTTCGGCTACAAATTGTATAAACGTTTGCATTTGAAATTTGTCAGATCGACAATGCCCACTTTAAGTTGAAAATGTAGCCATATCGAATTAAAATTTCTCAACGTCATATCGAGAATGCCCGCTTTAAGCTGACAATGTAGCCACACCAGAGTAAAATTTCTGAACGTCAGATCAACAATGCCAACTTTAAGTTGACAATGTAGCCATGTCAAATTGGAAATGTTGATGTTGTAATGAAATTGCTTATATTGTTAGATTATTTTTAACTACGAATTATTGCTAAATTGACTATTTTACATTTAAACTAACAGAAAAATATTTACTTTAACTATAAAAAAGTGTTATTCAACAAGAAATTTGTCGACATTGAAAAATGTAACATTGTCACCGTTGGGAGTTATTTTTACAATTGCCTTTTTGCCTCAGTGCATGGATGTCATTTTGGCTCAAGCGTGTTTATTACACTCACTAGCTACGTGTAAGGAGCATACCTACTCAGAGAGCGCTCACGAGCTATGATCCGTTGACTGGCTATAGTTATGCGAAGATTTTTAGCTACATAAGTACATACATATGTATCTGAATATAGATACAATAGCTTTTAAAAGTATTACATATGTACAAATTTCCTGCAGGGTTATGCGCGCAGCAGCAATTGGTTAGCTTGTAACGCTTTATTGCGCAAAGTAAAAAAAAAAAATGCTAGACTAACTAGCAGCAAGTATACATATGTACATACATACATGCTGCTATAAGTAAACCATCAGATGTTCATGCATCTATATAAATACGTTTGCACTGGAGTAAGTAATTAAATGCGGCAAATTTGCAGGAAATCATATTAATTGAAATTGAAACAAATAAGCATAAATACGCATACATACATACTTATAAGTGCTCAATACATACATTATTTTTTTTTCGTTTATATCAAGTGGTCACTTTGATAATACGCTCTTATACGCAGCACTAAAAAAATATCATAAACTCTTTTTTTTTGCGCTTATTATTCGATCACTATTCAACAACAATCCTTATTATAGAAATGAATGTTTACGATCATAAAATATGCGGAAACTAGTTTTTGATAACCTGCAGTCAAATACAAACTCACATATCAAGTGGTGTTGAAAGCATATGCTGTAAGTTTAAGTACAATTTTTAATTGCTTTTAAAAATGCTTTTTGTGCTAAATTTTATCACATACTTTATAATATAATATAATACAATGGCGCTATTATAACTCTGACGAGTTTTATGGCCGAGCTTCTCGCCCAATTCGAGGTGTGCTCCTTTTTGTTTTTCCTACTAATTGGGTGGACCTACAGTTTTATGCCGGCTCCGAACGGCGAATGCATTTTTTTTTTGAGAAGCTCTTTCATGGCAGAAATACTCTCGGAGGGTATGCCGCCCACTGCCGAGAGGTGGCCGCTGCTCTTAAAAAACCCAATAATTGGATTTTTACTAGTTAGAAAAATTTTTTTGGTGTTGGTCGGACTGGGGTTTGAACCCGAGACCTCTGGCATTGCAGGCGAGCACTCTACCCACTGCTCCACAGCGGCCACATACTTCCATTGATTTATTTTCATCGCATATATCACTTAATACTTGTTTGCAAAGCTTCCCTTTCTAGCTTTGCGTGTTACTTTTATACATATATCGTCGTACGAAAACTAGCACATTTAAAATTTCAGACGAAAACTAGCAAATAAACATTCTGTACGAAAAGCAGCACATTTGGACTTTTGGTCGACGAAAAGTAACAGTATTGTTTAAACGAAATTGATAGTTTTCATCAGCATTTTTATAGTTCTTCGCACTTATATATCTTTATATAGATTACGCTAAGCGATTTTTTGTACGCACTATACCTGTAGATGTGCAGGATGGTTTAACCTTTTTTAAAAGGGTTGCCAGCTGTTCAAAAATTCGTTTTAGTCTATAGCTTGTTTGATTTTTAAATTTGAAGTGTGACCTGAAAATTAGTAATTTATGATAATTTTTACAAAAAAAGGTTGCCACCTTTTCAAAAATTCAATTGAACCCTACAGTTTGTTTGATTTTTAAATTTAAAATGTCATATGAAAGGACTTTGCTTGAAAATATGAAAGGGCTTTACTTTAAATGATTAATTTATTATAACTTCTACAAAAAGGGTTGCCATCTGTTCAAAAATTCATTTTTACGTTATAGTCTGTTTGATTTTTAGATGTGAGTTGTCATTTGAAAGGGATTTGCATGAAATGAGTAATTTATTATAATTTTTACAAAAATGGATGCCACCTGTTAAGAATTCATTATTATGCTCCAGTTTGTTTGATTTTTAAGTTTGAGGTGTTATATGAAAGGAGTTAACCTGAAAATTAGTAATTTATTATCATTTTTACAAAAAGGGTTGCCCCCTGTCAAAAAATTTAATATTCCGGTATAGTTTGTTTGATTTTTAGATGTAGATGGATAATAAAATTAAATTTTTATAAAACCGGTTGCCGCCTATTTGAAAAATTTTGTTGTTCACATTTTTCACTATAGGAAAGAAAGAAAGGAAAGGAAAGGAAAGGAAAGGAAAGGAAAGAAAAGAAAAGGAAAGTGAAGAAAAGTAAGACGAAAATGTACAGAAAGTAAAAAGAATAAAGGGAAAAGGAAAAGGAAAAGGAAAAGCAAAAAGGACAGGAGAAGAGAAAAAGGAAGGAAACTGGAAAGAGAAAGAAGAGTCCGGAAATGGAATTTGGAGGTTTAGAATATTCTAGAAATCTATTCTACATAAAATTTCACTATGTCTCCTCGGACAATATAACCAGTAACTATATGTTTTATTTTATATATATTTTATTATAGAAATATTAGGCCGTATTAATAAAAACCAAGAAAATGCTCTTACTCAAGATTTTAAAAATTTGACAATAATTTGTGTGAACTAAATTCCAAAATTTGAGTAAAAGGTCTGAAATCTTAAGCAAAAGCAAATCCTTGGCTTTTATATGACCCATTGTATAAGAAATATGGTCTTTCCTCTCTTAATGTAATTGGTCAAATTTTCGACTACGGGGATACTAGTAAAAACTATTTCGTAAAAAAGCCTGTGTATGTAAAATACATTTGGCGCCACCTTCACTGCTGATTCATCAATAACATGTGCTTTAATTCACTATGCATATCTCCATAAACAAAGCCTCGTCTAAGTTTTTATTTAATTCTTTACACTTTTCCCGCGAATTCGATCTTAAAAAACTGTGGTAAAACTGCTTCCGACTAATTAATCTTTGATTTACTAACTAACTGCCCACAGCATTCTCTCAAGTTGCACAAAATTACTTGGCCAAAAAACATCAAACCAAAACTTCAGCAATTCGATCTGCATTCACGTTTATGGACGACTTAGGCGAATGTTTTGAATAATTCAATATTTAAGGCAATAACTAAAAGCAAGAACGTAGAATCAAATACAAATACAAGCTTGAATCACCAAATTGGGCAACATTAATTGTGTATAACGGTATTGGCCTACACACAAGATGCAGAATGTATAAATTAATTAATTATGTATTGACATTAAGCAATCGACTAGTTCTAATAAGAAATATGCAAAGAATTGTGCCAATACACTGGTGAGAAAATAAATTGAATATGTAATTAGAAAAGTGCTTCAAAGCTGAAAAAAAAAAACAAAAACAAAAAACTCTAATCTTTGAAACGCATAAATAAATAGGTAGATTTGAAAATTACTGAAGATAATTAAAAATAACGGCACTGCTAGTCATTCAGATATTTTAGTGATCCATTTTATGATTAATTTTAGTTTTACAGCAGTAAAAGCAAGCAACAAATTTTACTCTGCTCTTTCTTGGCATACAAATATCAGTTTGCCTTACTGATAACACTGCTCTACAGCCAAAAAATACTCTGAACGCGACCATCCTTTCTATATGTAAAATCGGTCGCTGATTCCGAAAATCGGGTTCATTTTTAATTCTATGGGAAGGTTTTTGAAATATCGGCAATTTACCGTTATTTGGCCAATGAGTCCACTTAATCCTGTATATCTCTTTAACACAGTGAGTTATCTTCCTTAAGGTCACACCAAACGAAAGAAAATTAAATTTCCTTTTCACGGCTCCTATAACATTTTTCTCTAGTTCTTATAGTTTCTGAAATATTGACGATTAAATTTGAATTTTTTCGATTTTTTACGATTTTTTGAAGAAAAAATTTACTTTGTCAGGCAATATCTTTAAAACCAATGATTTCACCTTCAGTTTTACTCCTTTGCGTGAAGCTCCATTCCATTTCCAAAAAAATAAGCTATCAACGAAGAAAATCCATGGTAAACTGGAAAAGTTATAGGCGATCAAGTAAATACAACCAAGTCGCGCAATGCCTCTGCACGGGTACATTCTATGCATATTGTACCAATACCTACACATCTGCAGTAGCAGCACATTGGCAGCGCAGTAGATACAAGCGCGTTTACGGGTATAACATGCATAGAATATACCCGTGCAGAGGCACTGCGCGACTTGGCTGTATTTACTTGATCGCCTATAACTTTTCCATTTTACCATGGATTTTCTTCGTTGATAGCTTATCTTTTTCCCAATAGAATGGAGCTTCACGTAAAGGAGTAAAACCGAAGGTGAAGATATTGGTTTTAAAGATATTGTCTGACAAAGTCAATTTTTTCTTCAAAAAATCGTAAAAAATCGAAAAAATTCAAATTTAATCGTCAATATTTCAGAAACTATACGAGTTAGAGAAAAATGTTATAGGAACCGTAAAAAGGAAATTTAATTTTCTTTCGTTTGGTGTCACCCTAAGGAAGATAACTCACTGTGTTAAAGAGATATACTGGATTAAGTGGACCCATTGGCCAAATAACGGTAAATTGCCGATATCTCAAAAACCTTCCCATAGAATTAAAAATGAATGAATGATTTTCGGAATCAGAGACCGATTTTACATATAGATAGGATAGTCACGTCCAAAGTACAGACAAAAAATTTCATTTTGTGATCCAGTGTAATTAGCAAAAAAATAACGAGAACTGTTTTCGTGAAATTAAATCGAGCTAAAACAGCATGTTGCACAATTATCATAAGAACAACAAATATACTCGCAAAATCATTATATACAAAATGAATGTTTTATGGAACCATTTTTTCATGCTTGCCTTTTTACTTCTTTAATTTTTATTTCAAGCGTTCAATTGCAGTTCGCACATTTGCTGACAAACGCATCATCAATCATTCAAACTTAACGAGCGAATTCATAAAAATACTACTATTAAAAATATTATTTGCCATAGTATATCTGTGGCCGTAAACTAAAATAGCCTGACTCTAGATAAAGATAAATAGAGCATTTTTATAAGTTTATTTTTTGCCATTCAGTTTCCTCTAACATTTTTGGTTAGCAAATATTTCCATTCAAACATTACATTTCCATTGTTCCAGATTGGTCCCATAGTTTAAATATCTCTATACAGAAAATGCATTTTTCTCCGCTCACCATATTTCGAGTTAAGCTACTTTAATTTGTGAGTACAGATATGTGTATACATAGTAAAATACATATGTACATGCATTCATTTTATATTTATATCTGTACTTTTTCTATTATTTCAGTGTTTTTTATACTTTTTTATTCCATAATTTGTCTCGCTTAAAGTGACCTTGAAAATGTTAATCTTCCTTACAATTGTTCTTAGCCAATTTAATTGTTTTTTTTTCTTTATTGTGCCAAAAGATCAAAAGCCACAAAGATGCACTAAATCCATTTAGAATAAATTGTTGTTAGAAGTATTCACATTAAGGTGGAGTGAAAACAAATGACCTTCAATAACTTTTGTTGTTGTTGTTTCTAAAAAAATTCACTCTAATACTCAGCTTAGCCATGTTTATCAGTCCTCATACTTCGTTTTTTGATTTTATAATTTTATAAATTTCACACTTGTACCAGATCGTGCTATTTTTTCAACTTTGTGGGGCTGGGGCACCTCTAAACATGCGAGTAGGTCAATAAAATTTTACAGGCTTATTTCTGGGCTAGAATGGTGCCGTTCTGGCTTTGGAATAAATTGAATTTCCAAAAAAAAATTTTTCACTCCACCTTAATGCATATACAGTGAAACCTCCCTTGGGCGGACACTCACCGTCGGGCAAATTTTGTCCGCCCAAGAGAGGTGTCCGCCTAAGGGAGTGGGTTGCTATTTTAGACATTTTTTTAATTTTAAAAAATTTATTTATTCATATATCACTGAAAAAAACAAGGATTCTTATGTCTTCAAAATTTCACTTAAATACATAAAAACATATACATATTTATGTATGTACATATGTATACATATACATAAAGTATTAAAATACATATTACATATCAATTAGTAAGTTGCTGAGAACTAGAAATGTTGGGATATCTTTGAAATTATTTAAAAAATTGCGAAATTGTCGATTGACGAGGGGTTTTTTGCTTATTTAAAATAAAATTGTTTTGCAGATGGCTTTCAAATTTCATTCCATGCAAAATCTTTTCAAATTTGAAACTGCAGTCAAAGCCATTTCGTTCGAGGAGATTACATTACCTACTTTCAGCGGTAGTTAGTATTGGTACTATCATCTTCGATGGTTTCGACGTTTTCTAACTGGAAATCCGTGAATGTTGTTATATCTATTCCAATAAAGTCATGCGGACATTTATTTTAGTTGGTGATTCCCCTTTCATCGTAGCGCTTTTTACCTAACGAACATTCCACGAAATTTTTTTATATTGCTATACATACTTATATTTTGTCCGCATAAGAGGAGTTCGTGTCCGCCTAACAGAGGTTTTTATGTGATTCGTTATGAAAAAAAAATCAAAGTGTCCGTTGACGAGAGGTTCGTGTCCGCTTAATAGAGGTTTTTAGTTCAATTCAATAGTAAATAACTGTCCGCGTCCGGCCAAGAGAGTGTCCGCCTAAGAGAGGGCAATTTGTTCTAAAAATTGAACCTAAACCTTGGTGCATGAAAAAATGTCCGCTCAAGGGAGGTGTCCGCCTATGAGAGGTGTCCGTTAGGAGAGGTTTCTCTGTATATACATACATATGTGTAAAGAAACTTGAATTACATGCCATCTTGAACTATTGACAAAGCAAGCATGAATAGTGATTGTTTATATTTATTTACATATGTACTCGGTACGAATTCAGTTTAATTGAAACTGAGTTCTTCACTTAAATCTTTTGTGTGCATTCGATTTTCAATAAAATTTATGGCATAAATTCATGCATGTTAATGTTTATACCCAATAATCATTCTTCTTGTTTCTCAGCTTGAGATGCATTTGAGAACTACACTCAAAAAAATTACTCAGAAAAAATGGCGCTAAAGACATATGTTCATTGTTTTGAATGCAATTTTCCTTAAAACGTGGTTGTTATTTCTTGATTTGAAGAAAATGTAGATCAAAACAATGAAAATATGGCCTTAGAGCCGAATCATTCCCAATTTTCCATAATCTGCGTAAGTTCTTTTTTCAGTGTAACCATATTCTCAAATCTCAAACGTTAGTTCTCGAACACATATCAAATAATCATTGATAGCGTTCTCAAACAAAAAGGCTCATTTTTAGTATGGGATTTTCGGCTGATTCTCAAATTCAAAATTTAGTTTTCTCAGATCTATCGCAAATGTGAATCGAATGGAAGGCAATTCTCAAGCCTACTCGTATTATATTTATAAAAATTATACATACCTATTAGTTATTTATTAAGTAATCCACTCTAGGTAGGTACTCCATGCTTTAATTTGATGTAATGCGGTACAGGATTATGTGATCCAGTTTCTATGACAGCGCTATATTAATTGGACCGTATTTTTTCTATGAATTGTTATAGAACATGGAGTACTCGGTTGGTAAATAATGAGTAATCCATTGATGGGTGCATGGAGTAGTCGGAATTTTTGCAGGGTGGTTGCTTTACAATAATTCTTACTCAAGTCTATATGTATATTAACATAGCACATAGTATGTATTTATAAATGTTCATATGTATAAACGCGCTTAAGTTTCAGGTGCGTAGATACATATGTATGTAGGTATAGATAGTTGTTGCATTTTACCAAGGTCAACATTGTTGCATTTGCGGTAGCCTCGAGCTGTTCTGATATTCTTTTGCTTTTCAGAACCTTTACATTGACGCATAAACCAGTCTACTTGTGAGATGCTTTACGCTTGAAAGATCTTAATATACATACATATATACACTCATACGTAAATATGTATATATTATTTTTTGAATGCCCATTGTCAACTGAGACGTCGAAGTGCAGCAACCTATAGTAAGCGATAAATCAAGTGTCTGACAATTGCCGCTGCATTCGCTCCAAAGTGGCCTCCACACAGCAACATAAAGAACATATGTACACACATGCATATGTACATGATTACTTTATATTTATATAAATTGCAAATTCATCTTCTTACCACTTTAACCGTATCTATATATTTATAAATGCTTACAAAGTACCGTATTTTGTTGCAATTTGAAAGGACTACGCACATAATGACCATAACAGGAAAAGCTGAAGGTCGTCTGGTGGACGCCATGCGCAGAAGCATCTTCAAATAAACGCATACAAATAAACTGAACATTTTTTAAATTGCTGGATAGGGAACTAAATTGTGAGTTTGTTGAAGTTTTTTTATTCTTAGCAGAGTTGTAATTATTATAAGAGAAAAAATAAAAATCAAAAAATAATTTATTATTGAAAGAAACATATTTTAAAAGTCGTTCCATAATAGTTATTTCTGAGATATTTTTAAGGTCTTTTTATAATTATTATGAATGAGAAATTTTGTTTTATATCTTCAAAGACTTTTATATTGAAACAAATTTGAAAAAAGTCTTTGAGTAATTATTATCCGTAACAAATTGTTTTTTAAGTCTTCAAAGACTTTTTCATTGAGACGAATTTCAAAAATATCTTTAAGTAATTATTTTGAGTAACAAATTTATTTTTTATATCTTCGATAAAAAAATCTTTCATACAATTTCAAATTGGAAAATTGCTTGAATTTTGAAGTACTTACATATATGAAAGTTATTCTTATTTTATACTTATATGAAAGTTATTGAAAGTTTTCTGAGACTTTTGAACTTTGTCTCAATGAAAAAGTCTTTGAAGATATAAAAAACAATTTGTTACTGATAATAATTACGCAAAGACTTTTTTCAAATTTGTCTCAATATAAAAGTCTATGAAGACTTAAAAAAAATATATGTATTTGAAATACCTATTATGGAAAGATTTTTAAAATATAAGTTTCTGAATAATAATTATAGAAGATTTTTATCATTTTCAACAGGAAAAAATTATTATCAAAAGACTCTTATGATTCTGAAGAAAATTTGTAAGACTTTTTTATAATTTCAAAATGAAATAATAATTATTCTACATCTCTGGTTCTTAGCATTTTCACCTTTTCCAGTTTAAGTTCAGAAAGTTACAATTGAAGTTCAGAATTTTGAATGTACTTCAATTGAAATTTTCTGAACTTCAATTGAATTATAATGTATGCATACATATGTGTGTAATTTGTACTAATTTAATTGAATTGAATACTGCGTGGTTATATATAATATTTAAAGCAAAAAATAACACGGTTATCAATTCTTGGTTAGGCCGTCAAGAAGGGAGAAGATCTATAACTTGTTGCATCAATAAAAAATAAAATTTTCCCTGCACAAAAAACTACATATGCATGTATGTATGTCCAAGTAAGAAGGGAATCTTTATATTAATGCGCTAACATGAATTTGTCCGCGACCTTTTGGCCATTCTACTGAGCCGATTTTAAAAGTTAGACCATCATTAGGGCCTTTTCACATTACTCCGTACGACATCGGATCGACATTTTTTGCTCGGTATTTTCAGCTTACCAAAACGAATCCGCGTTGCTGTGTTTTTCACACTTGTGGGAATACTTTCGGTGCGTAATCGGCAGAAAATAGGAAAACAAACATCGAAATTTGCAAAACAAAATTTTTAACTTCAACAAATCACTCAATAATAACAATAATGTCTTCTAGCGAAGACGAAGACATTATAACTTGCTACATTTATTACCGAAACGAGTTTTTTACTGACTTTGTTCTTCTTCTTTTATCACGCCGCAAAAATGTATGCAGTAATTCCTCAAATTTTACTGACCGGTCTTACCGCGTTGCGGTATACCGAAATTAATCCGCTCCGATTTCATGTATGCAACACTAATGTGAAAGTGCCAATTGAAATACATGTGGTCAGTAAGGTTTCGGTATACTCTCGGTAAAAACCAAAAATGTCGATCCGATACCGCACCGAGTAATGTGAAAGTGCTCTTAGTATGAAATATTTGTATTTCTTAAGCGGATGCCATAATAGGGTTAAGCTAAGAATTACATTGCCTCGATGTTGGCAATGTAAAAAACAAACAAAAGTAGATCTGGCAACTCCTGAATCGCTGTTCCTTGAAAAAGCCGTGTATTGTTTTCCTACGTGATTTAAATAGATTTTCTATCATTTTAATAAAAGAAAAAATTTATATTAAATATATATTTAAATAAACTATTACTACAAAGTAACAAAACATAAAAAATGTCGCTGATCTGTGCAAGTAAGAAAAGCAGTGAAACAAAAACAAACAGCAATCAGTATTTGAGGTTATGGCTGAAGTTGCCGCTGAAGCTTTTGTCCACACAAATTTGATATTCTTGTATACCCACCATTTCTCCATTAATCCTTTCCTTTTTCCAGTTACAAATGAAGTGCCAGATACACCTGTCATTTCACCGCACTCGGGTGCAATCTTCGAGAAGCGTATCATTGAAAAGTACATATTGGAGAATGGCTGCGATCCAATCAACGGCAAAGAATTGAAAGTTGAAGAGCTAATTGAAGTGAAAACACCACCCATAGTGAAACCCAAACCGCCAAGTGCTACCAGTATACCAGCCACCTTGAAAACAATGCAAGATGAATGGGATGCACTAATGCTGCACTCCTTCACACAACGACAGCAATTACAAACAGCACGACAGGAGCTCTCACATGCACTCTACCAACACGATGCAGCATGTCGTGTTATTTCACGTTTGAACAAAGAAGTAGCTGCAGCGCGTGAAGCTTTGGCTACACTTAAACCACAGGCGGGTATTAGTGCCTCGACTGCGCCTACTACCATCCCACAACCAGCTATTGCCGCCGAGGCGGCCGGCAATGCCACTCAACCAATCGAGCAGGCGGGTATGAGCGCTGAGGTTATACAAAAGTTACAAGACAAAGCTACGGTATTGACGCAAGAGCGCAAAAAACGTGGTCGTACTGTGCCAGAAGATTTGGTTACGCAGGAGCAAATTAGAACGTTCATGACGGTTGCTTCGCATCCGGGCTTGCATTCAGCCTCTATACCGGGCATATTGGCGTTGGATATTAATAGCGCCGATCATAGTAAAATTCTAACGGGTGGCAACGATAAGAATGCAACGGTATTCAACAAGGATACAGAACAAGTGGTTGCTATACTTAAGGGGCATACTAAAAAAATTACCAAAGTTATATATCATCCCGATGAAGATACTGTTATAACGGGTTCACCCGATATGTCTATACGCATTTGGCATGTGCCAACATCACAGACGCAACTTTTGTTGCGTTGCCATGATGGACCTGTAACTGGGTTGTCATTGCATCCAACTGGAGATTATATTCTATCCACATCATCAGACAAGCATTGGGCTTTCTCAGATATACGCACTGGCAGGTTGCTGACAAAGGCAAGTACAGAAAAATTAGCTATAGTTTTTAAATTTTAATTTAGCACTAATTAATTTTAGGTAATCGACACAGCCGAGGTGGGTTTGACTACAGCACAATTTCATCCTGACGGTTTGATTTTCGGCACTGGTACCGATGATTCGCAAGTAAAAATTTGGGATTTGAAAGAACAAAGCAATGTGGCCAATTTCCCGGGTCACACTGGCCCTATTTCAGCGATTAGCTTCTCAGAGAATGGTTACTATTTAGCTACGGCTGCCGATGATGCTTGTGTCAAATTGTGGGATTTGCGTAAATTGAAGAATTTCAAAACCATACAATTGGATGATGGTTATGAAGTGAGGGATTTATGCTTTGATCAGAGTGGTACTTACTTGGCCATAGCTGGCACAGATGTTAGGTAAGTGAAGTTATTGTATTGTTGTATTCAATGCTGCTAATAACACTTTCTCAATGTTTAAAGCTGAAAGAAACTCAGTTTGAAAACGATATGCATATTCAGAAATTCTTCGATTTATTGCACATGATATGCTGTTTTTCTACGCAAACAAATTGCCGTATCTTTTTGTCGCTGCAACTCATGTTTTGTAAAATGTGTCATCCAAATTTCCAAGCGTGTTTGCTCAACCAAAGCTCGACGTGATTTCTCTTTTGCCAATTGTACGCGTCTGCGTACGCGTTTTTCAACATCTCTGCAAAGCTCCGGCGGCATATCGTCTAGTTCATTTAGCAACCACTGCAAAAGTAAAGAGTTATTGCGTGAATAACACTTAACAAAGATAAAGCAAGGACCGAACCAGTAAATGCTGCTGTATTTGCTCAATTTTCGCCATTGTTGTGTCTGGCTCTTCTCTGCATGAACTCAATGCAGATTCGCTGTGTGTACGTAAACTTCTAATGCTTTCACATTCATTGCGCTCTAATTTTTTATCATCATCTGCGTTTTTCTGTTGCTCAACACTTTCTTGCGCCGCTTGTGAGATGGAGTTTTTTAGGCTGCTCAACATAACAGGCGTGATGGCATTTAATTTCATTGATAACTTGCTAAAATGAAAAAAAAAAAAACAGGAAAATGTTGTAATTTTGCGCTTCTTTAGAAATTTAAATGTATGCAAAAAGAAACTCTTCAACTCACTCCTGCTTCTGTTTGCTTTCATGTTTTAATAAAGTTTGATCGGTGCGCAATTTTAAAGCTGCCAAACGCTTTTTTATAAAATCTGCATCCTTGAGCATTGGTGGCATTTTACAACGTGCTTGTGTCTTTTGCTGGTGGCATATAGAAATGGGAAATTAAGCGGAGCTTGCGCATAATGTTAACTTTATATATGTATTTATGTATGTATGTAGTCTCACTTACAAATTTTTCATATAAAACCGCAACAATATGATTTAACAACGCCAAATTTGTGTAACGTTTGTAGTAATTTGATATTTTAGTTCTAGTCAACTCGTAGCCCTGCAAAATATTATTAAAAGTTGATCTATATCACTATGGATCTTAATATTCCCGCAAATACATACATATACACACACGTGCCAGTATTATCGTACTTTGCTTGTAGCTACATTTGATGCCTACCTTCAACCAAATAGCCGGATTTGTGTGATTCCGTTTCGCCAAATATGGCTGCACCACAGCGTGCATAAACTGCTTAACTATTTCAATTTGTTTTACACCAGCATCACTTTCATTATGCGGTTTAAGTGCTGTGATTTCCGTTGGCAATTGCAGACGGCCACCCTCGCCGCCGATGCCCTCTTCGTCAACGTCGTCGAAGTAACTCTGAAAGAATGTATTTTTTTTTTTTTTTTTTTTTTTCAAACTTAATTATTAGAAAATGCAAGATTTTAGCAAATTACAATTAATTTAAGCAAATATAAGAAACGCTGATAAATATCATGCGCCTCAACCAAGGCACGTCTGTGATCCTCCACTACAGCTTTGAGCTCGTCGGCGAGCGTATTTTTCCGCAGCTCTTGCCATTTCTCGAGCGAGGCTTGCATGTCTTTGAAGGCGTTTGCCTCAATGATTTTCAGGGATTTTTCTGTAAACTGTGAAATACATGAACTTGAACTTGAACTTGTTTTTGTAACTCTCTCTCTAGAGTGCTCTTACATCATAGAATTCCAATATTTTTTTATATTCCTCATCTTTGAGCTGCTTTTGCGCTTCTTTGTCTGCGTACATTTGTTGCGTGTAATGAATCATGAAATTTTTTCGCGTTATCTCACGCAGGAGCAGTATATCGCTTGTGAGGGAATGACCAAAAGAAATTATGCTAAATTTTTAAATTTTACTATACTCGTTTGTTATTTGTTTCACATACGATTTCATGCGAAATTTCCTAGACAAATGCTGTGTGCGTGCATCCTTTACATAATTCGGGTCGATGGTTGTCGCCAGACAAGGAGCACGTGGATTAACAATAGCGCCGCTCTGAAAATGTATATATTTTTTTTTTAGAAAAGCTTTTATTGCTTATTCTTTTAAACTTACTGCATCAAAGTCATTAATAGTTAAATTAATTGGCGGAAAGTTATCTGGATCACGCAACTCTTTGGCGCTGTAAAAATCTATAAGCACAGTTTGCTTTATTAATTTTTTTATTTTTTTAATTTCTATAAGTGCAATAAATCTTATACGAAAATATAATTGAAATTCTTACCTTCGTATTTTCTATAAATTTTCCTTTTTGATTTTTTCATCTTTCTTACTGCCACGAGTGAATCGCTTCAATTAAATGATTCTTTTTTTTTTTACTAAAGAAAAGTGCGATAAACAAAAATCTTTCGTTTCCATGGCAGTTAGTCTCGGACAGATCCACATTGATATGCAATCAAACACTATAAGCATTGGCAACGCGTTTCTATGGCAGAACTAAGTACCCAACTGACTGCGTGCTACAGCTATCGGAACATGTTGTTGTTATAATAAAAAGCTCTCTTCAGCAGTTCTGAGCTGTTAGAGACCATAAAACACAATCCTTTCTCGGTGTTGCTTAATTGGTATCCAACATATGTACTTCCATATAAAAAATAGTGAAAGTCTAATATTTCATCTTCTCACAAAAAACACTTTTTCTCTCTATTCCTTGCAGGATCCATTTATGCAAACAATGGCAGGACTTGAAAGTGTTCAATGATCACACCGCATTGGCTACGGGTGTGCGTTTTGGCAAACATGCACAATATCTCGCATCGACAAGTATGGATCGTACACTAAAAATTTACGCTATTGAATAAACTGAATTTATAACTTCTTAAAATTACTACAACAAGCAAACTAGTTAAGTTAGACATTTACATACATATGTAAGTGTGACAAAGTTAAAAATATCCATCATTTATGAAATACAAAATGTACTGGTTCGAAAGGCTTGCAATTAGCATAGTCTAGCAAAATTACAAAACATTTAATGTGTTAATATATATTCATGGAAATTCTCGATATATATTATCTTAACATATGTATACATATATAATTCATCTGTATTACATCAATTCCATATTGCAAATTGAAATATGCAAATAAATACAGTTCAACATAAATATTTTTGAATGATTTTTTTTTTCTTTACAAATTTTATTCTTCAATTTTATTTGATAAAAAAGCTACTTAAATGTTTAATTATGCACTATGTAGGTATATTGTTTTTGCTTGAATTACTTGATACATGTTGTACACGTATGTATGTACGTCATAATGTATTAGAGCACAGCTGCCAACTTCTACGAGGCTGCTATTTGTTTTAATGGACCTTCTAAGTAATTAGCTAATGCCATTGCCTTCTGCTTAAGCAAACCTAAACCGACCGTTTCCTTTGCGTACAAGCAAAGCAAAATGCTAGCCACCTGCAAAAGTAAAAAATCGTGGAAACATAATTAATAAATTTTGTGTATATATGTAAAACCCAATGATCACCTGTGTAATTGCTACACGACCACTTTCACATTCCAGCAGCACAAATGTTAGTCGATCTTCACGAAATGCATTACGTCCATGTTTCTCATACGCAGCCCAAATGCTGCTCGCAATTGCAGCAGTTACCCGTGCATCCTTGTCGCCATAGCCGGCGTATGCGAGCAGAGCACCCTCTTGACTTAGCAAGCTAAAAGTTATGGAATAAATAAAAGCATTATTTCTACTGCGGAGCATACAGGCAATTTTGTTATTTGTGTCGCTTTCGCTTAAGCCAATTCCACGCTACAACTCCCAATCCCCAAGGGCATTCTCAAGGCAGTGAGGTGTCGTTACAACAAAATGGATCTAATAAGACTTTCGCTCTGATAAGCATTTATTTTCACCGATTTACTCACAGCGTATTCTCCACACCACCGGTATTTGCTTGCGCTAATACTTGCGTCAGTGCTTTTGGTTTTAGCATATTTTTTTGGAGAAAATCTCTTCGTAAATATTTTATACAGAAAAATACCAAATGTTTGTAAATATTCGCAGAAAATAGCAAAGAGAAAAACAATACAAAAAGAATGGAAGCAAATCAGCTGATAAGAACAATGTGTTCCACATGTGGATACTAATTTTACAGGGTTGTATTGTACATGAAATAAAGTTTAAAAAAATTAGGTAGTAATTTTTGAGTGCTTAACGGTTTTTTGTGATTCTGGATGTAAATCGTTAAAAAATAATTATTATTTTGCTTTGTTGTATCCTGGGACATAAAAAAAAGACAATGGAGATAAAGCTGGGACTAGCCCATAAGATTACCTGAATTAAAAATTGCTGCTAATTGGCCGCATACATATATGAGTGCTATTCAAATAAAAACATCTGAAGATTCGTGGCAAGCAAATTATTTTTTGTGTTTAATATAATGGCGTTTTCGATTCTGGCAAAAATGTCGCACTTATTCTGCATTTTTATCGGGCTGTCAAATTTGTTTGTTCTATTCCACATAGATTCCACACATTTTTTCAGGGTTGCTTGTGCTATTGACAATAATGTCGCCCTCTGCCCGACCACAGGGCAGCATTTTCTACCCTTAATATGACCAAGGGGTTGCATTATTTTTGTTTCATACATCACATGAAAAGTGCAACATTTTCTTAGGACTCAGGGCGCATGTTGATAATGTTGCCTTGTAATAATGCAGCATTTTGGTTCAGAATCGAAAACGCTATAAGTTTATTATGTATTATTACTGTCGCAATTACTAATTTATGTAGCTACATATTTACATTGAAAAAGATTTATATATATTAGCTAAAAATATAATGTATAAATATGTTTATGTGCTATAGATATAAATCATGAAGCAAAATGGCAATAATTAGAATTTCTGACATACAAACATACCCATAAATATAAATATATTTTTAGACTAACGTATGCATATGGTTATATGTATGTTCATAAATAACTACAGCGGTAGTATATTGAAAGCACAAAATAGAAGTTTTCATGAAAACAAACTATTCTTTTTTATATTTTTATTTGATAATAATTTCATTGAGCAAGAATTTTTTCGCGAAATTCTCCTTGACAGATTCAAAGCAAAGTTGTATATTTTTTATTTTTTTGTTATATGCATTATATTATGCATATGTGCATAACAAGGTTTTCATAAATTCGAGTACAAATTATGTTTTTTAACAATGATTATATATAGATTTTACTTATTTGTTTCCTAGTAATATACGTATGTATGTATACATATATTTCTTTAAATAAAATGTGTACATTTGTTGGGGTCTGTGGCTTTATTTGGCTGCTGGCGAAAACTGGGTTAATTCAGGGTATGTTCAGAAACGCAGCATGAAACGCAATAGCGGCAGTAATTATTTTTTTGATGATTGTGATGAGCGACGCTTCATGCAAAATTTACGTTTATGAACGCTCTGCTTGTACTACAAAAGCAGGTTGCGCTTCAAACTGAGTTTCTGAACAAAGACTCACATTCCGTTGTTGTGTGCATGGTTAGTAAGTTAATGCACAGTACTGTGCATGATTAAAGCATTACGAAGTAATTATGAACTTGCAACAATCAAAACTTCGATTTGACTATAAAAAACAAATCAACTTATTGCTTAAATTTTGCACTGCTTTTTAATAACAAGTTTTTATTGATAGAGCGGCACGCTCTAATGATAACATCTTAAGGCTATAATGCGCAACTCGCTCATAACTCATAATGCACTGTGAAAAAATTGCTTAATTAAATATATTTTCAACATAAAGAAAAGCCATGCAAATTCATATTTAAGAATCACCAAAAAAAGTCTATAATATTCATATAGCAAAAAAAAATCAGAAATATTCAGAATGAAGAAATATTTCATACTTTAAAATAAATAAAAATTTATTTATAACCAGATACAATAATTTGTAGTTTTATTGGATTGCTATAATGTTAATAAAAAAAGTATTTTAGTATTTACACTTGTAAATTAATTTAATCGATTTTCGTATGGCAGCAATTGATACAAAAACAAAATTACGCAAAAAAATAGTTACTTTTTATTAATTTTGATAAATTCTTCTCTTATAGATTAGCAATATTTTTTGTTTGATTATTTTCAAAGCAAACCAGATGTAATGATAATTAACCATTAAAGTATGTATGTAATATTTAAATTCCATAAAAAAAAATTCAGCAAACTGAGCAAATAAATTATGTATGTATCTTGAGCGTTTATATAAAAAAAGAATAGCCAACGATTACAGCTGCATACATAAAATATGCAAACATATACATAAAATATGTATATGTACATATATATATGTAAAAGAAATAGCGCTGCATACATAAAAAAAAATCAATTTTCGAATTTACGTATATGCTAGCTAAAATTTCCTCCATGCTCCCCGCCGCCTTACTTCCTTAACAACCATCATTTGGCTCTTGTCGAGTGAAAACCTAATCTCTGTGCAAAACGTATTGGTATGCCCATTTTCAAGAGCTGTGTTTGGCCATATATTTTCAAATTCGGTTCATAGTGTAGCACCGCCTCCCAACAAATTTCGCTCAGCTTCGGTATGGTCATCCACATTTTGTAAAGATCATTACAACGACGCGTATGTTTTTTATCATATTCAATACCACCAAATATGTACATGCAACCTTGTTGATTGTCCGCTGCGGCATGAAAATAAAGCGCCTTCGGCAGCGATGCAGTTTTTATAAGAGTCCATTGTTTGGTAGCGAAATTAATTCTCCAAATATCTGAGAAATAAACTTCTTCACTCTGTGAATGCAAAAAAGCAAAAAAAAAAAAAATATATAAATAAAGGAGAAAGCATGTGTAAAGTATGTATTAAAAGCAATCTGTGCACATCACCCCACCAACCTGCAAGCCACCCGAAATGAATGCTTCGATTTCACCATACGAATTTTTATGCTGCACACAGGAAAAGCATTTTCTCGCTTCTGGGTAGCCATAATTTGGTTCGCGCGCCGTTATTACATTCCGCTCAAAACTGGGATCGGGTAAAGTATCAATGTAATCCCATCGATTCGCTTTGATATTATACGCTGGGATGGATTTCAAATCGTAAACCGAGTTTGACGTACCACCACCCAGCACATAAATATAATTACCATCATAGACAACTTCATGGCGATAACGACCTTGTGGATCGTCACGTATATCTGTACGACAAACGTATACGCATTCCCACACTCGTGTGCGTAAGTTCAAACGATGTACATCACAGGAATAATCAAATCCAGTTGTACCGCCAATTGTATACAAAAAATTTTTATGCAGTACAATGCCTGGACCGTATTGTGGTGTGGGTGCGTCACCGGTAGCCTCGATGCGTAAAATACTTGGATTATCACCCTGAGTCTGATAGATATAACATTGATTGGAGCAAGCTTCACCAAATGGATGCCCAGTGCCGCCATACGACTAAGAAAAATACGCATAAATAAATGTTTGGAATGATAACCGAATGTTTTACTTACAATTAATAAATTATTGCTAATAATAAGCGCATTCGATGCCAATTCTCGCGGCATATTTCGACTCACAGTAGCATTGTGTAATTGTACCCACAGCTGGGTACCGAAATTATAGCGCCACAACTCTTGGAATAGTTTGCCACGATTTTGTGTTGCCTCACCACTGCTTCGTGGGTTATAGCCACCTAGTAGGTAGAGATCTGATTCTGTAGCCACTACACGATGACCACTACGCGCAAATGGATAATATCTTAAGGGACAGTGTAGTTTCTTATAATTGCACTTAATCAGACGCTGTGGTTTAAAAGTGTAGAGCGTTATATTCTGCCGACGGTGGAAAGGATTATTGCCCATATCCATTTCACTATCAGAATTCGCTGAATAGTCGCCTCTATAGCTAACGCCTTCATCACTAGGCAGTTCAGAATCACTTTCCATTTCAACAAGATAATCGGATTCCCCTTCGCTGGAAATGTCCGATTCATCATCATCATCGTCGTCATCGTCATCGCCATCATCCTCTTCTTCTTCCACATTTTCAATATCTACATCATCATCGTCATTATCGTCGTCATAACCTAATCCCATTACCACATCCACCTCTGCTATATCATGTTCCATAGCTTCAACGGGCTGTTGTTGTTGTTGTTGTTGTGGTTCCATGGGAAGATCGTGGTGATCGCGTTGATCGGCACCTTCGCCATCCATCGTAATGAATGTTGGGTGAAATATATTTCGCAAAACAGAACTAAAATACCCTTGAAATACTCCTATTAAATGCCAGGCGTGCAGAAAATTATTCAATATTCTTATTAGAGCCTGCGCTGTCAAACGTCCCAATCTCATTACACTTCCAAACGCTGCTTGGTATATTTTCAATCTTTTTTGCTTTGTTTTACTCTTTTTGCTGTTTCCCAAGATGTTTTCTTGAAATGTTTTAAACTGCACCGCAAATATAGTTTAGAAGAATATAGAACCACATTAAATTTTCAAGAACTTACATATTTTAGTGCGTAACAGTGAACAGCTGTTGGGTGAAGGTCGAAACAGTGTTGCTACACTGTTATGTGCATACATTTCCGAAGATAAATAAGCGTTTTCAATTATTTTTCACACTTCTACTCTAATTCGAAAGCACAAAGCCAACTTTTGACGACAAACGAGTACCACTTTGTAATTTATAACTTTATATTAAATACGTGTTAAATAAAAAAATTTTCCTTTGGAATTTTATGCAAGAGAATGCAACAACAGCAATGCAGTGATGCCAATATTCTTGGACCAAAATTCCCTACGGCATGCCAAAAAAATCCCTACTTTTCCCTACGCTAACAAAATTTTTCCCTACAAATTTCCCTACGCCCTATTTTCTCTATATTAAAATAAACACACACAAAATTTATGCAAAATAAAGTTTTTGTTCAAAAAGCCACGTATGAATACACATAAATTTTTATGTTTATTTGTGTTTATATAATATAAATATATATATTTATAACTATATAAATGAAATTTAGTTTTTCTTAATAACATTGTACATCTTTCATAAAAAATTATAATTGTAACTTTTTTTTTATTATAAATGAACATTTTTAAATAAAGAATGTATACATGTATTTATGGAGATATTTTCATATAAAACTTATATGGTACACATTTCCCATTGAAAATTATCATATACACCTCTATAGTGTTTCATATTTTTGAAATCGTATTCGTTAAATTTAAAAGAAAAGCAATTTTGATTTTTCGCTTGTAGAAAAGGCCGAATTATGCATATTGAACTGAGGCTATCGTGACTGAATTTATTCCTTTTTTAAAAATTCGTTCTGCGTCTGCATTAGCGAGAGGCAA
This sequence comes from Urophora cardui, assembly GCA_960531455.1. NCBI lineage: Eukaryota > Metazoa > Arthropoda > Insecta > Diptera > Tephritidae > Urophora > Urophora cardui. The sequence continues at coordinate 112,674,004 of OY482670.1, read as the reverse complement.
TACTAAACAATATTTAGCTCATTTTGATAAATTGGGAAACATTAGTTTGTCGTAAAAATTTAGAAGGTTTTAAATATTAAGCCAACATTTTTCAACATCTATATTTTCTAGAACTTTCTTTTTATGTTCAAGGAAATGATATTCAATAAAACTCCACTCAATCAGCAAGTCATTTCTATTAAATTTAAATTACTCACAAATTAAATTCTTAATAATACTCCTGTCGAATTCAGTATGTCCCCCAGTACAATCATGGGATTAAGAAAGCATATGTCTTTGACATAGGAGTTAAGGTTCAGACATTGGTGACTTATAAGTATCGTTAACCTTATAGTATCTTTATCGCTATCCATGTGAGCTGTTAGTGGTGCCGTAAATCTGTAATCAGCTGACACTTGTCGAGGCAGATCTTGGAAGGTAGGCGCATAGGCGAATTCAGAAATTTCCCATGTATTTTGTTATTGTAATTGGTAGATTGTAATGTCAAAATAATATTTCTCCTTGTTAAAATCTGAATTCGCTTGGGACTCGCCCATTACTATTGGCCATGATGTGAATTCGCTTTGATTTTGATATTATAATCTACCTTAGTGAATTAAAAAGAAGTTTCTGAATTCGCCTATGTGCCTACCTTCCTATATCTGCTTCCACAAGTGTCAGCTGTTTACGGATTTAGGGTTGCTAACCAAAATCCAATAATTTAATGAGTTAACGATACAGCTACAGAATTACGATAAGGCACCAGTGACTAGTAACACAGCTTGTCGTAAGGTTGGTTGAATCAGCTGTTTATAAGGTTACAGATAAGTCACCAATGTCTGCACTTTTACTCTGTAGTGGCAATCTTTGCTGTATTTCTTCCAAAGCATTGATATAAGAAAATAGGCAATATAATCTTATTCTGAAGCTGATTTCGGAAGAGTATTTAGAAGCTCGAGATATTCAGATCCAATATATATATGTATATCATCAGCTGGCAATGTTACCTGAGGTGACCTAACGTTACAATCAATCCTTATTTAGTTTTTTTTTTTAAATAAAATTTTGAGGCAGCTTATGAAATATTTTAGTTGACTCCAAATAAATTTGATGTATTAACGGCTTTCAATACTGGTTTAGTAAGAAAAGCCCACAAACGCATCTCTGACCACCACAACAAAAAAATGGAAGCGAAATTTGGTGCTAAGATCGGATCCAGAGCTAAAGCAAAAAATTTTAGGAGCGGACCAGGAGCGAAAAAACTTTTTCTACGAGGCCCTGTAAGCAGGTCGAAGAATACATTGCCAGATCAGAACAAAGTACAATTTTGAACTATTGCATACAGGCACAAAGAAACATTTTGTTTGTAGTTATTAAAAAATTTTAGGTTAGAAAAAATTAACAAACGAAAATTCTTGACTTCAAAAATTCCCTACATTTAACTAATTTTTGAAAATCTGTCCTTTTTTCCCTACACTGCAAATTTAAGAACGAATTTCCCTACATGTAGCCTCTTTTCCCTAAACGTGGCATCACTGCAGCAATGATCCACAAATCAGCTGGCGCTTAGCGTCCAATTCCTTTTGATAATCACATTCGAAATTTCCAATAACAATTGTCGCTTTGTAATGTTTTGTTTTTGTTACTGTTTAATGGACTTCAATCTAACATATTTGCAACTTATAATAATTCTTTAATCGTTTTTCTGTTTAACAAAGTTCTGAATAGGTTTTTATGTAATATATTATAACCACTAATTAATTACGTATTAGTAAACACGTCATTTACTATCCAATTTCACGCGCAACATACGTCATAGATGCTTTTTGTTTTGAAACACTCCCTTATATTGTAATTTCATGCTGGCAATAGCTTTGTTCGTTTACGGTTATTTTTTGATGTTTTTCGAAAACTTTTAAAAACAAACACTTTGTCGCCGTTTTTTTACGCCAAATCTTCAACAGAAGAGAACCAACTGAGAGAGAAAACTGACATTTCATTTTTTGAGAAGCTGTTGAATTCTGCTGGACAAATTTTTGCCAACAGCAATTTTCCAACAGGAAAACAGCTGATCAAACAACAGCTGACTTGAATTTTTGCAAGTAACAAGATTTGCAAAATATACAAATCAATTATAAAATTGGAAAAATACACTAAATTGGCAACAAATATGGATAAATTATATATGCAAAATAAGTTACATACTTTTTGCGAAGTATTTATATGCATATTATGTACCTTAGTAAATCTCCTTTGCGGGAATATATATTAACGGGCCGCTGTGGTGCAGTGGGGAGTGTTATGGCCACTGTGGTGTGGCGGACAGTGGCTAGTCTGCCATACCAGAGGTCATGGGTTGGATCCCCAGCCTGGATAGAGGGAAAATTTGTATATAATGATCCACGATCCGATAACAATTAATTTTCCAGAGGGTAGGGGTGGTTTCACAGATCACAAAAAAACAAAGTACTACCCTCCGGACGCTTATAGTTCAGGAGACATTCCTTGTTAAATTAATGTATGTATGTGTAGAACATCTTTCTGCGTTGGCGGCTATTGGCCGCGCTTCAATAAAATTACCCTCAGCCGGCAGAATTCTCCTTCTGGATTAATATCCATGGAACAATCTACAGTTGTTTTGTATAGAACACCTTTTACCTTCAGCCGCGCTTTACAAAAATAACCCTCAGCCGGGAGAATTCTATTTCTGGAGAACTTTAATATTATAATTTAATAATAGTTGAAAGTGTTAAGATAAGATGAATTATCATCTATACTGTTCCACTGTTCCATATCCACTGTTTTCAGGCAGAATTGTAACTCCATTAGCATTTATATAGAACAAACAGTGCCGATTTATTGTAAAAGAGAGTTCCGGATGCATTTCCGAACTTCAAAAAACCTTATTGCGAGCCTATGCGAACGATTTTTAGATTGAGGAGGTTATCGCGAGGTGACAAAAGACTGACCAAAACAAAACCCAAGGGAAAATTTTCCAACAGTCTACCACGCGTTGAAAAAAAGGACTTGTCGGGCGTTGTAGAGGAGGTCCTGCTTATTCAAAATCCAAAAGTCCCGTCGACCGGAGATATTTGTCAGTTGTAAAATTTACAAGACAAAACCCCAAAACTGTACAGTATTACCGTATGAAGGCGCTTATAAAAACACGCACTATGTATATTTGTGTGTAGAACACCTTTTTGCGTTGGCGGCCTTCGGCCGCGCTTCAAAAAAATAACCCTCAGCCGGCAGAATTCTCTTTCTGGGGTAACATCAATGGACCCATCACACTACCAATAAACTACCAACAAATATCTCGTGAACTATAAGCCTCCGGCAGGTTTTGATTTTAGTTTTGAGATCTGTGAGAGGCCCTCTACCTCCCTGAAAAAGTCATTTTTCTCGGACCGTGGTTCCTTAATCTAAGGCCTACCCTCTTAGTAGACAGGTGGAAATCTGAGCCAAACCCAAAACGAATCAAAAGAAATTAAATAAGAAAAAAACTATGTTTTATTTTATTATTTTTATGTTATATGTACATATATACATAATTAACAGCAATAATTTCCACCAATTTTAATATCATTTTAATTTTAATCCTTTTTATCCTTTGATTTTGGGGCTTGTGAATGTAAATAAAAATCAGCTGTTTGCCAAAGCTGTTGAACTCAGCAATTTTTGTGTTCGTTTACCTCTTACGATATTTTTCTCTTGTGAGAGGATAGGTGACATTTTTCTCCAACACCTGGCTGTTGGAGGCTGCTGAGTAAATGCTGTTGGAGAAAGTACGCGAACAAAGCTAATATGAAGAAAATAAACTGTCATAAACTGGATTGCCATTAGCAAGACCAATCTATATACAGGTCGTCTTATGTGAAGGAGAATAGGTGATTATAGTTATAGCGTTTTCGATTCTGAACCAAAATGCTGCATTATTACAAGGCAACATTATCAACATGCGCCCTGAGCCCTTAGAAAATGTTGCACTTTTCATGTGATGTATGAAACAAAAATAATGCAACCCCTTGGTCATATTAAGGGCAGAAAATGCTGCCCTGTGGTCGGGCAGAGGGCGACTTTTTTGTCAATAGAACAAGCAACCCTGAAAAAATGTGTGGAATCTATGTGGAATAGAACAAACAAATTTGACAGCCCGATAAAAATGCAGAATAAGTGCGACATTTTTGCCAGAATCGAAAACGCCATTAGACGGCGGTTTTCAAAAATGTCAGAAGCAGAGAAAACGCCAGCGAACACACAACCGAACATACAAACACACAACCGAACACACAAGCAATTTCCACAAAAAACACGTGCAAGAATGCAAAATCAAAACAAAAGACGATAGTTTGACATAAGCTATAAACTCGCTTAAGAAGAGCTACACTCCCTTGCATTGACCTCTATATAGATCGGTCTTGGCCATCAGCAAGAAATATTTGGATTGCATTGGCTTTGATTTCTTTGCACGGAGCAAGGCTAATTTATGGAAGGTTAACCTACTAAACAGCTGATTGCAAACTTTTTTCTATTTTTTTATTCATATTGTGATGCTTATGTCAAACTTATGTCAATTTTGATCTTGACGCAATATGTTTTCTACAATGGCGGGCTATGATTTTGACAGAAGCATCACAGAATACACAAACAATTTACATGGAGTGTGTATGTATGTATGTAAGAATATCTTACTGCAAAAACCTTCTATAATTGAACCATGGCACGGAGAGATTTTCGCCAACGGAACATTAGGCACAAGGCCAATTTCGCAGGTCGGTCCATGATATAGTGCTGGAAGCGATATCGATATAATATCGATTCATCGATGTTTTTGAACTTTTTCGATATATCGATATTTTTTTTCCGATATTCGATATATCGACGGTCATGGATCCAACACTGGTAAACGCGGAAAGAAGCTGGTAAAGGCAGCATTGCCGTTTTGTGGGTAATTCCCCAAATTTGGAGATTTTTTTAAAATTTGATTCCTATGTAGAAATTCCTGTGTTTAAAAGTAATGTAAATACGAACATTTTTTTTAAATGTTCATTGCAGAATTGCAAAATCAAGAAAAAACATTTTAAATTTAAAAAAATTTATTTCTATTTTAAGCACTATGAGATTTTGAACCAAAAACATGTTTTTTTCCATTCATTTTTATTTTTAATTTAAACATTTTCTTTTTAAATCCCAAATACATTTTAATTCCAAAAATTTCATTTTTAATTTAAAAAATTTCATTTTTAAAATAAAATGACTTGGTTGAAAACGTGCATTATAAAAATAAAAATTTTATTTTTGATTTATTTTCTCTGAGTGTAAAAGGTATTTAGAATGCGTTATTAATTTGTCTATTTCAAACCTTTTAGTCTTTAACATGGTTTTTTAAATAACTTAAATGCGAAATATTTCAGTGAACCACTGTTTGATGTAGGTATCAAACAGTGGTTTACTGAAATACTTCTGGCTGGAACAGATTTTATCTTTTTTGTTTTTTTTTTTTGATTATTGAATTCCCTTTCCAAAAAAGATTTCTGTTGATAATAAATTGAAATATTTAGTTTAAATGTTTATTTAGTTAATTTTTAGAGTAATATAAATGACTGTCACTCTCGTTCAATTCAGGGCACAATAATGAATGCAGACATTTCGAAAAATAAAGCTGTTATATATAGATATGTTAAATTAAGGTTTATATAAAGTAGAGCTCTCGATTTTTTTTGAACATTTTCGAGTAGCCCGAACAATTGCTGTTCAAATTCTCGAACACTTGTTTGCTTGTTTATTACCCGTATGTTTGCACGAGCATTTGAAGTTTGTATTTTTCGTTTGTTAATTTTTTTTTGTTGTCTTCATATGTATTTTTTTATTTTTGTTTTCCTGATACAAATTTTTTTGTCTGTAAGCTCGAATGCTCGAATGGGCATTTGAACCAGGGCTGCCCATTAACGTTATTTTTTATCAATAACCGAAAAAATATTTTGTTTTCAATTCAACTTTGAAAAATTTTAACGTTAAGTGCTGAACAAAAAAATACTGTTTTGATAATTATCAAAAAAAAAAATATGAAAAAAATTTCGTTTTGTTGATTATCAAAAAACAGATATTGAAAAAATTTTGTTTCGGTAGCCAACAAAAAAAATTATCAAAAAAAATAACGTTAATAAAAATTCAAAGTAAAATGAAGCCGTAAGCCCGAAACAAATTTTTATTATTATTTTGTTTTTGATAATCAACGAAACAAAATAATTTTGATAATTTTTTTTGATAATCAACGAAACGAAATAATTTCAATAATTTTTATTTGATATTCAACAAAACAAAATTTTTTTGCTAATTTTTATTTGATATTCAACAAAACAAAATATTTTTGTTGATATCGTTGTGAAGCCTTGATTTGAACAACAAACGAGCCTCAGACAAATTCGATCTTTTCGAATTGTTCGATACCCGGGTATCTAGAGCTCTAATATAAAGGTCGATATATCGTTAATATCGATGTTTTTTCTCAAAAATATCGAAAATATCGATACTCGTAAACATCGATGTTTTTCCAGCACTATCATGATACATACACACAAACATGCTGTGAGCTGAATGTCAAACGGAATGTCAAATCTGAATTGAGAACCAAATAATTTGACATTCAGCTCACGAGCATAACCTAACTATAGAAGGTCCATGCAAGGGAGAGTAGCTCTTCTTACGGGAGTTTGTAGCTTATGTCAAACTATTGTCTTTTGTTTGCACGTGCTTTTCGTGGAAATAGCTTGTGTGTTCGGTTGTGCGTTTGTGTGTTCGGTTGTGTGTTCGCTCGCGTTTTCTCTGCTTTTGACATTCTTGAAAGACGCCATCTAACTGCAATCACCTATTTTGCTTCACATAAGACGACCTGGATATAGATTGGTCTTGCTCACGAGCGAATGATGGTATGTATCATGATTCAAATAAAGAAGATTGTGCACTCAGCGATATTCAGCAAAATATTCATCCGTGAGACTGGGTTCATTTTGGTTAGTACGTCATCAACTACGTTATCGACGAGAAAGAAAATTTGCAAACATGCAAAAAATACCTTTATTAAACTATTATTCACACAAATAAATACGCGGCACTTCATTTTTCTTTATTTAAAATAGTTTTTTAATACAAATTTCACATTTATCGCACACAATCTTTAGTTTTTAGATAACCGGAAACGAAACTGGGTGAAAGAGAATTTATGTTACTACGTCACTAAATCAGCTGATTCTGTCAAATTTTGGATGAACGCATAGCGGTACCGCTGAATGCACAATCTTCTTTATTTGAATCATGGGTATGTATGTATATAAAAATAGGTAAAAAACTTTTTAAGTTAAACGGTTTTATGTTATACATACATTGCAATGTTTAAGATAAATGTACCAAAAACCAAAAAATAATAAAATAGATACAGTCGTGGGAATTATAAACATTTGCATAGACTAGACTAAAATAAAACCGGGGGGCACGTCAATTGTCTACAAATTATCGACTTAGAGCGCTTTCACATTACTCGGTGCGGAATCGGATCGACATTTTTGGTTTTCACCGAAAGTATACCGAAACCTTACTGACCACATGTATTTCAATTGGCACTTTCACATTAGTGTTGAATACATGAAATCGGAGCGGATTAATTTCGGTATACCGCAACGCGGTAAGACCGGTCAGTAAAATTTGAGGAATTACTGCAGACATTTTTGCGGCGTAATAAAAGAAGAAGAACAAAGTCAGTAAAAAACTCGTTTCGGTTATAAATATAGCAAGTTATAATGTCTTCGTCTTCGCTAGAAGACATTATTGTTATTATTGAGTGATTTGTTGAAGTTAAAAATTTTGTTTTGCAAATTTCGATGTTTGTTTTCCTTTTTTCTGCCGATTACGCACCGAAAGTATTCCCACAAGTGTGAAAAACACAACAACGCGGAGTCGTCTCGGTAAGCTGAAAATACCGAGCAGAAAATGTCGATCCGATGTCGTACCGAGTAATGTGAAAAGGCCCTTAATGTGCGATAGAAGAATCGTTTAATTTGTCGTTAGGCAGTTGGCCCGCAGACGGTGAGGAAATTACTTACTACAATTGACGTGCACCACGGTTTTATTTTAGTCTAGTCTATGCAAATGTTTATAATTCCCACGACTGTATCTATTTTATTATTTTTTGGTTTTTAGTACATTTATCTTAAACATTGCAATGTATGTATAACATAAAACCGTTTAACTTAAAAAGTTTTTTTACCTATTTTTATTTTCTAGCTTTTAGTTTTTATTTCGCATTCTGTTTAATTCATTTAGTGCTAAATATCAGCCAAATCGGTTCATAATTAGGATTTTCAGTTTTAATTACCCCGATCTCAGCTCCACCTAGCGGAATTTTTTTTTTAAGAAAATATTTCTTTTCAAGGTAGTAATACATGTTCCGAATTTCAGCCAAATCGGACCATAAATGCGATTTTTGTAAATATAGCGACCCACGCGCCACCTATCGGAAGTTTTTTTTAGGAAAATATTTCCTTTCAAGGTAGTAATACATGTTCCGAATTTCAGCCAAATCGGACCATAAATGCGATTTTTGTAAATAAAGCGACCCACGCGCCACCTAGCGGAATTTTTTTTTAAAGAAAATATTTCCTTTCAAGGTAGTAATACATGTTCCGAATTTCAGCCAAATCGGACCATAAATGCGATTTTTGTAAATATAGCGACCCACGCGCCACCTATCGGATTTTTTTTTTTCATAATATTGCATTGTCATCGGGGTTATACATGCGTACAAAATTTCAGATTAATCGGTTGACAGGAAGAGGGTGAAATTTGAATTACTAAATTTGACCCAAGAATAAATAATAAATAAAACAAACGGGGTGAGCTAAAGCCCATATGACACTACGTTTTTTTTCTGGTATTCTACCAGGTTTTTTGTGTGAACACGGTAGGCAGGAAGCGACGATAGGTTGCATGAAAATGTCGAGAAAAAAGGAAAGTGGGGTTGTGTTATGTGATGTTTATAGATGAAACATCCGTTGAAATTAAAATCCGAGCTGCTCCTTTTTCAAGGATATCCACATTTTTTGTTTTTTTTGAAAGGATCAAATATTGAGGAAATCGAATATTCGCCACCGTCCAAATTTTTCCGATTTCAATACATTATTTGGTCGCTAAGGGATACAAAAAAAGGTATTAAAAAGAAAACAGGACACCTGTAGTGGAAAAATCCAATGTGAACAGGACCTAAAGGATAACCACTGAAATATAAAATAACACAAAAAGTACCCACTTTAATTTGCGTATAACTCCTAAAATGTTAACTCTACGTGAAAATTTCTTATTATATGTTTCATTCAGAATAAATAAAGAAATATTTCTTTAATATACAATTTTGATGTACCTGCAGTGCTTAATGTACTTTTGTGCATCTAAAGTGAAAATTTCAAAAAAAGTACGTTTTTTTTATGGTGCTACTTTAAGTTCAAATATTTTTCTAGTTTATGTAAATATTTTAATCTAATGATCCAACTCTCATTCCTACACATCTCTACGTTAATACTAAAAAAGAGTTAGAGCTGAGATACGCGCTAGCTGTGCACGGTGGGCGGGAAGCAACAATAGGTTGCATGGGAATATCGTAAAAACGATATTATATATATCCAGAGCTTGGTGTAATAATTAAAACACGCCTATTTTCACAAGGTTGCTACAAATAGCTTACGGTCAGAACACATTCATGGCTACAATTACTTTACATTTAGAACATATTCATGGTGTTGCATATGTACAAAACGTTCATATGAATTATGGCAAGTTATCGTTGTACAAATTAGTAAAATTAACATTTGAGTAAAAAATGCTAGAAAAAAGCCACGAAGCTAAAACGAAAATTATGAGGCTAAAGGACAAAAAGAAAGGCCAAATCTAGCCTCGAAAAGGCTAACCTGGCCACACTGGTGGGGACCCTTATTGTTGCTCCATGGCTGCTGAAGAAGAAGTCAGCTGATCTAAAGAGCCTAACTGTATAGGTGGATTCTGATTAAGCATATGCCATGATCCAATTAAAAGGTCATGTCAGTTCGCTGGCCGCCATATTTCTTTCGGTTTTACTGTGTAACCTAAATCAAACGCACGCCGTCAATTTACTGTCAAAAATTTCTCATGCCCATACAACTTGTATGGGAGTAACCGAAATTGAACGGCGTGCGTAAAAAGCAAATTCGACGCCCAATTTTTGTTTTGCGTGACAGTTGAAATTAAGCATTGTGGGTGATTGTTTGCAAAAAAATTGACACTTGCTTTTGATATCGTGTCTGTTAGGTACATATTCCACAAAATAACAAGATTTTCTCTGATTTTCTGTATTTTTCTATTTCTTTGTCTGAACACGCACGCAAGTCAATTTCGGTTCAACGCATATGGAAAATTTGCGTGCGTGCGTTAAATTGACGACTTGCGTTTGATTTAGGTTACACAGTTAGAAAAAAGTATCAGGTCCTCATACGTCATTTCCTTTTGCAATTGGCACAGCTGTTTGTTTGGTTGGTCGCGGCTTTATTGCTCCTGTGACGTAAGCGGTATTTGACATTTCCGCCTACTGGCATTACCGTCTCAATATATGTACCGTGAGCATATGCACTCCATACAAAATTTTAGGCGCAAAATTTATATGCTAAAATAAAAATAATAATTCGTGCTAAAATGCCGATAGAAAAGTCTCCTACTTTCTTAGAATTTGGCAAAAATGCGAACACCAAAATTGTATTCTTTTTTTAAATAGAAAAATTAAAAGTGACAATGTGTCAGAATTGAATTTTTACCGAAATTCATAAATTGACGCAACAAAATCGTTCGTGATAAATATATTTTTATATAAATTTGGCATAAGTGCAGAATACGGCCCGTTAAGCTAGACAAAAAAAATTTAGTGGGCGTGGTCCGCCTCTTTTTCTGATTTCAGAGATATAATTTTTTTTTGGGGCTCGCTCATATTAAGGGTGCTAGGGGGGGGGGGGGGGGGTAAAGATGAAATTTTCCAAATTTTAAAAAGCAAATATCTCGAAAAGTACTTAACCGATTTTAAATTAAAGCACACCATTTAAAAGGTAATTAAAAACACTTTTTTATGATATGCATATGTATATGCTTATAGTAAATAGTTTGTAAGAAAATTAAGAAAATAAAAAAAAATAAATTTTTTTGTAAAGAACGTATTTTATTTAAAAAAAAATTATTATAAACATATATTTTTGTTACTGAAATCAAAAAGAGAATTCTATTACCTTTAATTTGATATATAAAATGTTATATAAATGTATATAATTAATAAGAAAATTTGTGTGAATTGTCAACCATATATATGCTCATACTAACGGCATATGAAAAAAACGTTATATTTCGGGATCCGTACAATAAGTCGAAAAAAAATGTCGAATCTTAAACGACCGAATTGAAAAAAGCATTATTATACCGAATACATTTTTGACCGAATTAAAAAATGTCTAGGGCCGGCTTTCCATTATTCCAGCACGTCCTGAGAAAAATGACTTATGCAGGGCGGTAGAGGGGCTCTCAAAAATTGTTTGTACAATTTTGCGAGTTGAAATGGCCGCAAAAGTACTGTGGACCGGGCCATAGATATTACTCCGGAAGAGAATTCTACCGGCTGAGGGTTATTTTTTATAAGAGCGGCCTAAGGCCGCCTACGCTGAAGGGTGTACTACGCAGAAGGACATTACCGTGGCGGTAGCAGAAAAGTGTTCTGCGCAAAAGCACTGTGGACCGGGCCATAGATATAACTCCGGAAAGAGAATTCTACCGGCTGAGGGTTATTTTTTATAAGCGCGGCCTAAGGCCGCCTACGCTCAAGGGTGTACTACGCAGAAGGACATCAAATTAATTTGCGAACTCATTTTTATTCACCTTTCACGTTGGAAAAATATATAAACTTTAATTTAAATAGTACGTTTGAAATATACCGTTTTTTCCATATGCCGTTAGTATGAACATATACGTGGTTGCCAATGCACACAAATTTTCTTATTATTTGTATATATTTATATATATATATTTATACATATTATACATCAAATAAAAGGTAATAGAATTTTCTCTTTGATTTCAGCAACAAAAATATATGTTTATAATAACTTTTTTAAATAAAAATGGTTTTTTTATGAAATACATTGATTTTTTTTTTGTTTTCATAATTTTCTTACAAACTGTTTACTGTAAGCTCATACATATGTATATCACAAAAAAGTGTTTTTAATTACCTTTTCAATGGTGTGCTTTAATTTAAAATCGGTTAAGTACTTTTCGAGATATTCGCTTTTTAAAATTTGGAAAATTTCATCTTTACCCCCGCCCCCCCCCTAGCACCCTTAATATAAGCGAGCCCCAAAAAAAAATTATATCACTGAAATCAGTAAAAAGGGGCGGACCATGCCCACTTTTTGTTTTTTGTCTAGCTTACCGGGCCGTATTCTGCACTTGTTCCATAAATTTTGACAGATAACTTATCACTTTATCATATATTTATTTCAAGAGTTCCGCACATGGTTCCGCATAAACGCAACTTTGCAATTAACACCAGTACCAAAAATTGCAACGCTTCGACTGCATGGAGGAACAAAAAAGGAGAATGCATAAGATCAGCTGACTTCTTCTTCAATCTTCATAAACACACACGAACACAAGCATTTTTTTTGTTGACATATTCCACACACACACGCACCCTAGCATTTCCATAGGGGCCACATCTGTCAAATTCTTCTACATTCCTCTTTGCATGACACTTCTGGCCCCACTATGTATGAAGGTATGTCGTTATGCATTCTCCTTTTTGTTCCTCCATGCTTCGACTGTAAAAAATTTTAAAAATTGAGGAAGTAAAAAAAATTGAAGAGAACTGTCGAGAATAGGGATGGGCAAATTGGAAAAATATATCGATATATATTGTATCGATATTTAAAAAAACATCGATTTATGCCGTGTAAAAACATCGATATATCAATATATCGAAAGGGCTGGCTTCATATTAAAGAACCACGTCCCGCGAAAAACCACTTCTTCACGGGGCTAGAGGTGCTCTCACAGATCTCAAAACTGGAATCCAAACTTGCCGCAGACTTATAGTTTACTAGATATTTGTTGTTAAAGTTGGATCGATCTACAGATATTCTACGAATCCTGAAGTATAAACATAAAAATCATTAAGAATTGCTTGAAGAAGAAAGTAATGTAAATTCAAGCACCCGGACATTATGGTTATACCACTTCTTAAAAAATGTTCTGCTGTTAAATTCGAAGCGAATCAGAAATGTATGAAAAATATCGAATTTGGCTCGAAATGGCAAAAATTAACGATTATCGATGCACGGTAGTTCAAAATATCGTCGATATTATCGGCTGTACTATTTTAAAAATATCGATATATTGATATATCGATATATATCGCCCAACCCTAGTCGAGAATGACAAATAGAAAATTCACTTGCACACGTTTGTTCGTCATAATTTTTTAATTTGTCTACCACATTTTTTGCTTTTAAAACTCGACCAAACAAGGCAAAAAATTAGGAAAAGTTCGCGATTTACATACGATTACAGCAAGGAATTTGTTGAAAGTGGTATTAAGAATCGATATCAGTAAAAACTCAGCATTTGCAAAAATTGTGAAACGCAAGAATGGCCGACGATTGGGGTAAGTATTGAATAAGTTTTCAACTGGATTGTGATCGATTCATCATCTAGAGCTGGTGGGGCTAGGTGGCTTTTGCTGCCATGGTGCCTTGCTGGTACGTAAAACCAAGCAAATAAAATATGCACATTACAAATATATGTTTTCACTGCTGTGTGCCAAAAATAAAGAGCAGGTGGGGAACAACTACACAAGGCCAACGTGAGCGTATTGACTAATACTAATATGGTAAAAATGTAGGCAAAACCAAACAAATTAACAAATAGCAAGAAGAAAATATGCGAAATGTCTTTCGTCATACGTTTATAAACTTAATCTAATTCGATGCACTAAAATATGTTTACTTTCTCTTGCAGAGTCTGCTGCTGACGAAGAGGTAGTTATACGTCCGAAAATCGCCAACGACGTAAACAAATGGAAAGGCGAAGATGACGATGAGGATGTAAAGGTATGTATGTTTTCTATAATTTAGAATTGCGTTTGCAATCTACTTTTTGGCAGCAGCATAATTTAAATATAAGCATTAATTTTTACTACCTACACTTTATTATTTTTAATGTACATACTTTTTTCATGTACATATGTATGTATGTAAATACATACTTCCTCCCTCTCCTTGTCTGCATTTTCACTTTTTCTTTTTTCCATCGTCCACGTGGTCAATTGTTATGCCCTGCTTTAAAATTGCTTTTTTGTAGGTAGATACATGTCGTGCGTTAATGCAATAACCAGTTTAAAGATTAAAGCACATATATATTTTTTGAAAGATTAAGAAATAAATGTTCATACAATCATGTCGGAATAAAACCATGTTATAAGATGTGTATACACAGATAACCAACTCCCCTTGTTCAGCAACTTATGTAGGTACATATGAATATGTATTCATACATGTAAAGACTCCACTATAGCGGCCTATTCTTAATCTATAATTAAAATGATGGGAATTACTTTAATCATTTTTTATTAATTTTATCGACATGTTACATTTGTATATGTATTTCTCTATTTGCTTACAATATAGGAAAGTTGGGAGGATGAGGAGGAAAAGAAAGATGAAGAAAAGTCCGAGGCAAAAGCGCCAGTGCCCGTTAAAATTAAACCAAACAAAGCTTTGAAAGCAAAATTAACAGAAGAAGAGGTAAGTGAAATAAAATGTACTCCTTAATAGCTTCCATTTACCAATTCTTAGAGCAAATATGTATGTTTCAGTAAAATAATACTAGCACTCACAAAATAATTAACCATACTTTTAACACAAACAAAACAACCCTCTCCTTTTGAATATAGCGATTAGCGGAAGAGGAAGAAGAAAGGCGTTTAGCTAATATGACACCTGAAGAAAAACTAGCGGAAAAATTACGTTTGAAAAAAATTCAAGAGGAAGCGGACCTCAAAAGCGCTCTAGATACATTTGGTGTAACAAGCATTGGTGATGGCTTGGACGCGTATAATCCAGAAACAAAGGAGGAATTCAATGAATTTGGTGCGGCGATCAGTGCGAAATTGTCCCAATACAAAGAGTCAACACATTTTCCACAATTCGTTGAAGATCTCGTGCGTAGTATTTGCGTGCATTGTAAGTTATTTAGCAGCTAGAGTTGCTTATACATTTATAAATATCCACGTGGGATGATTGATAACTTTGTGAGTTAAAAACAACTGAATGTAAAAAAACTTTTTTTTTTTTTAAAGTAAATAGAAAACTAAAATATGTAGTTTTGCGTTCATAAAACTATTTCCTAACATGTACGCCACAAATTTGTCACTCCTCCCTCGTAACAATAGGGCCGAATAGTACATGTACCTATTAACCAATGAACATTTATGAAACTTCAGTATCTGCGGCAGATATTAAAAAAGTGAAAATAAACGTCGAGAGTTTGCATACAGAAAAGCTTAAAATGGAAAAGCAGAACACGAAAAAGCCAGCTAGCAAAGGAAAAGTCAAAGTCACATTACGTACGGAAGCTGATGTAAGCGAGAAATACATTACAATGTGAATGTTGAATTAATTATTAATTGGCCTTTGTTGTTGTTTTTAGGATATTGATGGCTATCAAAAATATGGCAACGATTATGGAGAAGATTATGATGATTTCATGTAAATACCAGATTATAGGTCTTTGTAAATTAAGTTGCTCGAACATACAAATATTTAGAACTTTTGATTAGCGGTTGTTTTCCTTTTTTTGTTAAAATTGTCATAGAACAAGATATATATGCAATAGTTGGCTAATATTAGAAAACATCGGAAGCGGTAAACTAAAACTTTTTGGTATAACAAATTTCTAACATGCTTGTGAACTCATTTTATATAATATCTTATTAAATACTTATGTACATACATAAAGATTGGCCCTAATTATTTTTCTTAATTATATACATACGTATATGGCCTAGAGGCAATATCGTCACTTAGCTTATTATTTTTTAGTAATTCTACTCAGCAGTCACAGATTAGAGAGGTGGTTACCAATTGTTTTTGTTATTGTTGTAGCCACCAAGACGCTCGCCGAAGGTTTAGCGGAGTGTAGGGGAAGTGAAAGTCCTTTGTCGGATAAATCCGGTACGCTCGGGTACTTGTTCCTTCTGACACTAGCCCGACTGTCGTGCTAACGATTATTTGACCATTATCAACCTTCTAGGAGGGTGGATTTTATTAGCCTCTTCCGACTGGCATTCCTTACCACGGTTATATTCTAAGCCCCATAACCCGTTAGGGGGAGGTGGTTACCAATCGATCTACCTGCTTTAGTGCCCAAAAATATGTAAAAAATTCATTTTTTTTTTTTTCAAAATCAACAGATGGTTTTACACACGGTATATATATTGAGACGGTAATGCCAGTAGGCGGAAATGTCAAATACTGCTTACGTCACAGGACCAATAAAGCCGCGAACAACCAAACAAACAGCTGTGCTAATGGCAAAAGGAAATGACGTATGAGGACCTGATACTTTTTGATGTGTAAACATCTTTGCTGTAGCTACGAGTAATTTCGAAAAACAGGTAAAGTTTACGCGTAAACATGTAAATGCGTAAACGAGTAAACATGTAAATGCGTAAACCGTAAATGACCTTGGCATTGTCAGTGGTAGGTAGGTAGCTAGGCATGTACTTACAAATGCTTGCATGCATAGTCGTGCAAATGCAAATATCAGCAACAACAGCAACGAAGCGAAGCGTAGTTGTTGTTGTTGTTGTTTTCTGCAACAATGCGACAAATAGGCAAAATAAAAAGGGCCAACCTGTTTGAACATGTATGGATATGCATCTGAGCAATATTGGTATCAAATGAAAGGTTTTGAGCAGGACTTCGATATGAAGCTCTTTTCATTGTGACTCCTAGGCCGGTTCTCCAGATATGGGTCAAAACGAGGACCCGGATGATCCTTGAATGTTTCTGAGCAAAATTGGTATGAAATGAAAGGTTCTGAGCAGGGATTCTACAGGGAGCTCTACTCTTTATGAGTCCTAGTTCGGGTTCCGCGATATGGGCCAAAACGAGGACCCTGATGATCCTTGAATGTCTCTGAACAATATTGGTATCAGATGAAAGGTTTTAAGCAGGACTTCGATATGAAGCTCTTTTAATTGTGACCCCTAGGCCGGGTCTCCAGATATGGGTCAAAACGAGGACCCGGATATTCCTTGAATGTTTCTGAGCAAAATTGGTATGAAATGAAAGTTTCTGAGCAGGTATTCTATACGGAGCTCTACTCTTTATGATTCCTATGTCGGGTCCCGAGATATGGGTCAAAACGAGGACCCTGATGATCCTGGAATATTTCTGAGCAAAATTGGTATCAAATGAAAGGTTTTGAGCAGATCTTCTACACGGAGCTCTACTCTTTATGATTCCTATGTCGGGTCCCGAGATATGGGAAAATACGAGGACCTGGATGATCCTTGAATGTTTCTGAGCAATATTGGTATCAAATGAAAGGTGTTGAGCAGGGATACTACATGGATGTCTATTCTTTATGATGTCTAGGTCGGGTCCCGAGCTATGGGCCAGAATGAGGACCGGATGATCCTTGAATGTTTCTGAGCAATATTGGTATCAAATAAAAGGTGTTGAGCAGGGCTTTCACATAGAGCTGTATTCATTTTATGAGTCCTAGGTCGGGTCCCCAAATATGGGTCAAAATGTTACCCCGGATTAACCCGGAATGTTTCTGAGCAATATTGGTATCAAATGAAAAGTGTTGAGCAGGACTTCTATACGGAGCTCTACTCTTTATGATTCCTAGGCCGGGTCTCCAGATATGGGTCAAACGTGGACTCTGATGATCTTGCATGTTTCTGAGTAATACAAAACAAAAGAAAATAAAAAATAAAAATTTAAAAACCAAAAACCAAAACAAACAAAAACAACAAAATAGTAGCAGTCATAATGACAACAAAAATTACAAAAACTATAGTCGCATTTTAATCCATAGAAAACCAGGAAAAAAGGAATAAGGAAAAGGGAATAAATATCCGATTTCGAAACTGTTTACACATCAATGTTCATGAATACTCGTTATTCACGCTTTAATTTTTTCTAAAACCGAAAGAAATATGGCGGCCAGCGAACTGACATGACCTTTTAATTGGATCATGGGCATAGTGTATAGCATACAGTGAAATGGCTCTGGGATGCGTAGTCGAAATTCGATAAAAAAAAAAGACGATAAGTCATCGAAAAATTTCAAAATCGGGGACAGATTGGTATGGCGGCGACTTCCGGGGGTACAGATTGGTATGGCGGCCGGATGTGGTTGTTGTAAGAAAAGGGACCATAATGACAAGGTCGTAGCAATCAAGACAGAAACGCAATTCCGGAATTGGGAATTGAAAAAACCAATTCATAATTCCGAAAAGAATTTAAGGCTGAGTTCCTAAACCGCAATTCCCGGTGATAGCGTAAACGCCAGCTATTCCACGAATAACATGTGCAAGAATGTAAAATCAACAACCTACAAAACAGAAAGAAGAAGGGCAACTTCTGTTGCTTTCACCATCGTTATTGGGCCATAACAGCAACCCTGAAATCAGCTGAGCACAGCTGTTCGACCTTTTTAACACACATCCCAGAGTCAAGTCACTTGTATCCATTCACAATGATCATGGGTTTTACATTTGTACTAGAGGTCGGAAACTATCGATAGTCAGCACCAGCGATAGTGTACGATAGTTTTTTGCAAACTATCGATAGTTGACGATTGTTTCGAGTGATTTGGGAGAGTCTACGGCTACGTTCACACTGTAACCGCCTTTTGCCGTCCGGCACCAAACACATCCACAAACACATCTGTTTTAAATGAGATCACCCGATTTCACCCGAATGTAAACAAAATTAGCTCATCTGTCCTGGTAAGAAACCAATACATGAAAGTAATAGAAGATGATCCAATAAAACTTTTTCAGTACATTGTTTTGTTTTATTTATTTATTAGTCATTTATTCTTGTTCAAAAAAATTAATATATTAACCAGAGACCATAACAATTATAACAAATAAATATAAAAATCACTTGATAACAATTATTGAGCAATGGAAAAATTAAAGCAACCAAAAAGTTATGAAAAATTTTTCCATCATCAATAACAATTACTCAAAGATCGATATTTTTTCGATCAGATCATAATTGTTATGAGCAATTGATATTTTTTTCGATGTTCCATAACAATTTCTGGATGATGGATATTTTTTAGATCAGTTCATAATTAATTAAAACTCGACCAAATGATAGCCCTAGCCAAGCGCTTTCATTTGATACCCATTTTGCGGTGTTCGGTAGTCCAAATGAAACCTGGGACCATCCCCTTTCGTTTGGTACCCATATTGTAGGGTAATATTAAGGTTTTTGGGCCATCGGATTTTAAACGACCATGCGACTAGAATGCATAGTCGTATTTATGTTGCTTTGACTACTTGCTAGCAAGAATTATCTAAAGAAGGATATCGCAGTAGATAAGCTGATTGGAATTGTTTATGTATACTAAAAAGTGCGAATGTCAGACAAAACCAATTTGGAAAAATTTTACCTTGAAATTCATTTCTCTCCTCTTTCACATTGACGTTTTTAAAGAAAACACACACATAAAAACGGAAGTAATATAACCTCTATTTGGATAAACCTTGCTTGCTAGTCAGCAATCAAACCCTGCATGGAATAGTTACCGTTTGTTTGGTGCCTAGTGGTCACATTTCAAATTTTCAATAAACTATCGATAGTTCAAACGATAGTCGAAAACCATCGATAGTGTAAACGATGTTCAGAAACCATCGATAGTGACGATAGTGCCATCGATAGTTTCCCTCCACTAATTTATACACATGTACAGTTTTAAAGCCACTGTTATGTATGATTTTAACCAGCTGTCACAGTCACAGTTGTGTGGAAAATGTTATTGCAAAGAGGAAAGATTAGTCGATAATATTTCGATAGCAAATATCGAAACATTTATTACTTGCACATACCCCAGCCGATGCAGAAGATTGAGAATCAAAACAAATGAAGAATAAAATTAATTCCAGCGGTAATTAAATCAGATAAAATGCTTTATAAAATTAATTCAATTACTAGTTTCTCCAGATGAAGGAACAGTTCCGCCAACAAATAGTTCCGATGAATTCGAAGATGCCGCTTCATTGCTCGACCACGATGACACGTGCAGTGCAGAAGAGCTGGATACGCTATTTCAAGCCAAGTGGCGTATTGCTGATGAATCTGCAGTTTCAATGCGAAAGGATTATGTGCTTGAATTAGCAGCGGATAGGTGATACACAAACATACAAAAATATACATAAGGAAAGAATTTTACATTTTCAGTTTATATTAATCCGCTATTTTATATTCAGAAATTTTACACGTGTTGCTGCCGGCTTATCGAGCGGTGCTGTGCATATTTTCGATATAAATTCAGCAGGAACTACACTCGCCACTCTCACTGAGATACCGCCGCCCAGCGCTTGCATGGATACGCCGGCGAGTATTTGTGGTGTACGCTTCCTGGATGAAACGCCACATAACTTGCTAGTTGGCAGCGGCGGTAATGGCGTTCTACGACTTTTTGATTTGCGTATACAGAAACAGGTGGCATGTTTCGAAGAGAACATCGAAATGACACAAGGTTCTGGCAATTCTGGAGGTGCTAAGAGTGCACGAAAACCAATAAATTGTTTTGATAGCAACTCGAATGGCCGAATAGTCTGCACCGGCACCGACCAGAGCCAAGGCAATGTTTATTTGTTATTCTATGATGTGCGAGAACGCCAACAATTGGGGGGTTATTTTGAAAGTCATGGAGATGATATAACGGCTATACAATTTCATCCAACAAATCCCGACCTCATGTGTTCCGGTTCAACGGATGGCCTTATAAATGTGTACGATCTTAAAGAGACAAGCGAAGATGATGCGCTGTTAACAACAATCAATACAGAGAGTAGCGTACACAAGCTTAGATGGTATGCTCTGCTTGTTTTGTTTGGTTTTGCGTATTTAATATATTAATATTTAATTTCCTCTCCTTTAATAGGCACAAAAATGTGTATGAGCAAGATTTAATATCCAGCATCACTCATACAAATGATTTTCATATTTATCTCGCTGAATGTGATGTGGTGGCGAAATTTGAGCGCTCACAAATTACAGCAGCAGCAAGGCTTAGGAATGAGGCGAATTGTAATGTAATTGATGCACATAGCTTGGAGAACGATGAAATATTTCTATTGACTGGAACAAATCATAATAAAGGGTGAGTGACATTGCAATGCAATTTTCGGAGTCTTGGGAGACTGAATGTTTATTGCTTTTCAAATAAACAATTTTAAGCCTTGGCTGTAAGATGGCAAATGACACAAAATATCAAACCTTTAATGGGCTAAACACAGATACAGGTGCTAAATATTAGATTATTTATTCTTTTTTTTTATAGTGAAATAATGCGAACGGTACTTTTCAAAAACAACTTGCTTCCAATGTCCGACTTTAACGATAACAAGCAAATTGTACGCGCAAGTATTTTCGACAAAAAGGTAAATTTGGAAAATTCATTTCTTATTACAAGTACTAACAATTTGTATACTTTAGAGCGGTAATCTATTGACTGGCGGTGAGAGCGGTTTTATTACACTTTGGAACACGGAAATACCCACCACAAACGGACAGCCTGCCGCTTTAGCCAGCAGTTCGAGTGAATTAAAACACAAGAACAAAAAGTCAATTAGGAAAACGCCTTATTAATTAAAAAAAAAAATAAAATTTCGTATTTAAAGCATATTTTTATTAATTGCTGCGATTAAAAACTAAAAAACATAAGTTGGAAATAAATTCGCATATTGTTTGCTATCATTTTTAGAATATCTTCTTAGTTTGAATATTACACTTACATAAGTAGTAACTAAAAATAGTTGTTTTTTTAGCATAAAACTAGATATGGTATTTAGCACAAAGAACAAATTTAACATAATACATTTACACAGGCAGATTTGGGCATTATCGGCATAATAAAGGTTTAATTTGCGGAACAATAAGAACACATTCGGGTTCGCGATGAATTTATTTAATTTAATAAAATTACACATTCCAAAATGCCCAATACTGCACACATACGTACATATATACTTTTAGTATTCAAGGTAACTGCATAATATTAGGCTGCATATTTTTCTAGAAAAAAAAAAGCAAAAGAAATTATTTTCATAATACTAATTTAGCGTTACTAGGCTTTACATTTGGAATGCTCTAATCTAGTTAAAATAATGCCTTTTGCATATAGATATCTTTTGCCGTTTTGCTTCTAAGTTAGAACGTTAATAGAACAAGTTTGAACATTTCAGGGCAATCCATGTAAATCATGCGATGTATAAATGAATTCGATGCGATCATAAACACATTTTGTTTGTTTGAGCATTTCGGGAAGCATCTCAATTGCACGTGAGACATTTAAACAGACACGTTTTAATAATTCTCCTTGTGTTGGTAGAGCATACATAGCCACTACGGCACCCTTACGCACTACCCATGGATGATGCTTGGCTAGCGTGTCATTGTAGGCACTTTTGCAGCAAGAATGGGTCTTATCACATTCATTTAATGTAGATAAACGTTGCAGGAACTCGTATATAAATTCTGAAAAAAGAGAGGAAAGTAGGTACTATGATGAAAAGAATTTAATTTGCTATTTCCCATCACTTTAAGTTTTGGCTCAAATAGTAACAACAACATAATACACAATTGAACGCGTACATATGTATGTATGCATGTGTTTTTACTATAGTATATAGTATATTCAAATGATCAAGTACCCAGGTGCTTTAATGGAGATAAGATACTAAAGCAACAGCAACAAGAAATACTGTCATAAACATATTTATGTAATTAATTTGTACCTGTGGCAAAAAAGTTAACGGTATAATTACATACACAATTTTGCTTACGTGTACGGCCTGAACAATTACCCATGGCATACTAAATTTTAGTTTACATATGTAGGTATGTATGTAATTATGATATGTATATAATTTTCCAGATCGTCCGCTACCAACCAACCAACACTTACCCAATCCTCTGTGTAGCCGCAGTAGTGTTCGTGCGCCCGACACATAATTGTTATCCTTAAGCAATTGCTCTTCCTTTTCATATTCAATCATTCTTTTTATTGTATGGTAGCGTTCTGCCGTGGTTTCTCTTTTCCTATACTCACAGAGTATGTCAAGTTTACTTCTTACATCGCTGCTGACAAAGCCAAAAACGGTGCCCATTAATTGAAAAAATCTAAAAAATAAACAGGAAGTTTAGTCTTTGTTAGATTTTCATATATGTATAATATGTATGTATGTAATTATGTACTTATTGATTTCCTCATAGGCCTCCAAATAGACATCCAATAGCACATCATCACTTTCATGCAAGCAATCTTGAAATATTTTTGTTACTTTTTCTATGTCGAAACGTTCAACTGCAGACATTTTTTTTTCGCTATTAATAATACAACTTTTAAATGATATTTGTTATTATGTACTTTAGCTTATTAGTTGTTAAATTTTTTTTTATTGGTTAATGAGCATAAATATTTAGAATGGAAACCCAACAAAGAAAACGAATTTCACTTAAATTAGTGATGGAAGCGATATCGATATAATATCGATTCATCGATGTTTATGAACTTTTTCGATATATCGATATTTTTTTCCGATATTCGATATATCGACGGTCATGGATCCATCACTGAAAAACGCGGAGAGAAGCTGGTAAAAGGCAGCATTGCCGTTTTGTGGGTAATTCCCCAAATTTGGAGATTTTTTTAAAATTTGATTCCTATGTAGAAATTCCTGTGTTTAAATGTAATGTAAATACGAACATTTTTTTTTAAATGTTCATTGTAGAATTGCAAAATCAAGAAAAAACATTTTAAATTTAAAAATTTTTATTTCTATTTTAAGCACTATGAGATGTTGAACCAAAAACTTATGTTTTTTTCCATTCATTTTTATTTTTAATTTAAACATTTTCTTTTTATATCCCAAATACATTTTAATTCCAAAAATTTCATTTTTAATTTAAAAAATTTAATTTTTAAAATAAAATGACTTGGTTGAAAACGTGCATTATAAAAATAAAAATTTTATTTTTGATTTATTTTCTCTGAGTGTAAAAGGTATTTAGAATGCGTTATTAATTTGTCTATTTCAAACCTTTTAGTCTTTAACATGGTTTTTTAAATAACTTAAATGCGAAATATTTCAGTGAACCACTATAATTGATACCTACTTTTTCTGGCTGGAACAGCATTTACCTTTTTTGTTTTTTTTTTGATTATTGAATTCTCTTTTCAAAAAAGATTTCTGTTGATAATAAATTGAAATATTTAGTTTAAATGTTTGTTTAGTTAATTTTTAGAGTAATATAAATGACTGTCACTCTCGTTCAATTCAGGGCACAATAATGAATGCAGACATTACGAAAAATAAAGCTGTTATTTGTTTATTACCCGTATGTTTGCAGGGGCATTTGAAGTTTGTATTTTTCGTTTGTTTATTTTTTTTTGTTGTCTTCATATGTATTTTTTTTATTTTTGTTTTCCTGATACAAATTTTTTTGTCTGTAAGCTCGAATGCTCGAATATTTGTACGGGCATTTGAACAACAAACGAGCCTCAGACAAATTCGATCTTTTGCAGGGACCGAAAATAACGGTTATTTTTTTGTTGTGTGGTGAAAAGGTTACGCAAAAATAACCCTTATCTTCTTTTGGTCGTTAATAACCATTATAAAATCCAAAAAACCGGTTTGGGCCTGAATAAACGTTATGGCAACCAAAAAAGTGTTTTGGGCTTGAATAACCGTTATGGCAACCAAAAAACTGTTTTGGGCCTGAATAACCGTTATTCAGATTTTTATTCTTTTCATTTGATACCGATATCGTCCAGAAATATTGACAAATAAATAGGCTTGATTTTTATTGCTGACCAAAAAAAAATAAAAATCTGAATAACGGTTATTCAGGCCCAAAACAGTTTTTTGGTTGCCATAACGGTTATTTAAGCCCACACCACTTTTCTGGTTGCCATAACGGTTACTCAGTCCCAAAACGGTTTTTGGTTTTTATAATGGTTATTAAGGACCAAAAAAATTTTTTTCTCATGATAATGGTTAAATATGACTTTTACCCCATTTCTCTTTAACCGTTAGATACCCGGGTATCTAGAGCTCTAATATAAAGGTCGATATATCGTTAATATCGATGTTTTTTCTCAAAAATATCGAAAATATCGATACTCGTAAACATCGATGTTTTTCCAGCACTAACTTAAATAGAGTGACGTTTTGTTGCTCAGGGTTGCTGGCTGACATTTCAAATACAATGACGTACAAAAATTTTGTAACAAATTCTTTTGAACATGCCAATTTAACAGCTGGTGACTCATACATTTGCTTATGTAATTTTTAACAAAACCTAATAGACTGATATAGTCAAAAGCATAGATATTTCTAACCTTTTTGGACCTCTAAATGTAGTTACATTTAAAATTATCTCTCACATTGTTTCATTCTTCTCTTTTCTCTGCATTTTATTTTATTTTGCTTAATAGGCCCGTTAGAATGAATACTTTTCCGGCAATCCGGCTCCGTATAACTGACAGCATAATTCAATTTCATATATTTTTACGGCAAAGTTGAAGTACTGAATGCGTCGATCGTCATTAAAATACATGTAATTCCACTCTGTTGTCAGTTAAACAGATTGCTGGATTGCCGGAAAAGTATTCATTCTGACGCGCCTATTATTTTGTTTTATTTTATGTTATTTTATTTTATGTTATTTTATTTTATTTTTATTTTATTTTGTTTTCATTTTATTTTGTTTTTATTTTATTTTTATTTCATCCTTTTTTTATTTATGATGAGCTTTGAAAGAGAAGTCATATTTGGAAAATAGACCAAATCCGTACTAAGGGTTCATAATTGTGAGTACCATTTTAGATGATTGGCTGTGAAAATAAAAGCAGTACCCGGATTCTAGAAATCGGCATCGCTGAGATCGTTAAAATCGCTAAATTTCAGACGCGCCTAAAAATATGCAAAATCTGTTAATATATTTGACATACAAATCTGACTGGTCAATGTGCTTGACACGATATAAATAAATAGAAGTACATACTTTTAGGCGCATACATGAAATCGGAGCGGATTAATTTCGGTATACCGCAACGCGGTAAGACCGGTCAGTAAAATTTGAGGAATTACTGCATACATTTTTGCGGCGTGATAAAAGAAGAAGAACAAAGTCAGTAAAAAACTCGTTTCGGTAATAAATGTAGCAAGTTATAATGTCTTCGTCTTCGCTAGAAGACATTATTGTTATTATTGAGTGAATTGTTGAAGTTAAAAATTTTGTTTTGCAAATTTCGATGTTTGTTTTCCTATTTTCTGCCGATTACGCACCGAAAGTATTCCCAAAAGTGTGAAAAACACAGCAACGCGGAATCTTTTCGGTAAGCCGAAAATACCGAGCAAAAAATGTCGATCCGATGTCGTACCGAGTAATGTGAAAAGGCCCTTACTTGCAAGCAGTGATAAAATGAGTGAGGATGTGACATGCGCTGATGTATTTACTGTAATCACAGATAACTCTGCTCTACAGCCAAAAAATACTCTGAACGCGACCATCCTATTTATATGTAAAATCGGTCGCCGATTCCGAAAATCCGAATTCTCTTTTCAAAAAAGATTTCTGTTGATAATAAATTGAAATATTTAGTTTAAATGTTTATTTAGTTAATTTTTAGAGTAATATAAATGACTGTCACTCTCGTTCAATTCAGGGCACAATAATGAATGCAGACATTACGAAAAATAAAGCTGTTATATATAGATATGTTAAATTAAGGTTTATATAAAGTAGAGCTCTCGATTTTTTTTGAACATTTTCGAGTAGCCCGAACAAATGCTGTTCAAATTCTCGAACACTTGTTTGTTTGTTTATTACCCGTATGTTTGCAGGGGCATTTGAAGTTTGTATTTTTCGTTTGTTTATTTTTTTTTGTTGTCTTCATATGTATTTTTTTTATTTTTGTTTTCCTGATACAAATTTTTTTGTCTGTAAGCTCGAATGCTCGAATATTTGTACGGGCATTTGAACAACAAACGAGCCTCAGACAAATTCGATCTTTTGCAGGGACCGAAAATAACGGTTATTTTTTTGTTGTGTGGTGAAAAGGTTACGCAAAAATAACCCTTATCTTCTTTTGGTCGTTAATAACCATTATAAAATCCAAAAAACCGGTTTGGGCCTGAATAAACGTTATGGCAACCAAAAAAGTGTTTTGGGCTTGAATAACCGTTATGGCAACCAAAAAACTGTTTTGGGCCTGAATAACCGTTATTCAGATTTTTATTCTTTTCATTTGATACCGATATCGTCCAGAAATATTGACAAATAAATAGGCTTGATTTTTATTGCTGACCAAAAAAAAATAAAAATCTGAATAACGGTTATTCAGGCCCAAAACAGTTTTTTGGTTGCCATAACGGTTATTTAAGCCCACACCACTTTTCTGGTTGCCATAACGGTTACTCAGTCCCAAAACGGTTTTTGGTTTTTATAATGGTTATTAAGGACCAAAAAAATTTTTTTCTCATGATAATGGTTAAATATGACTTTTACCCCATTTCTCTTTAACCGTTAGATACCCGGGTATCTAGAGCTCTAATATAAAGGTCGATATATCGTTAATATCGATGTTTTTTCTCAAAAATATCGAAAATATCGATACTCGTAAACATCGATGTTTTTCCAGCACTAACTTAAATAGAGTGACGTTTTGTTGCTCAGGGTTGCTGGCTGACATTTCAAATACAATGACGTACAAAAATTTTGTAACAAATTCTTTTGAACATGCCAATTTAACAGCTGGTGACTCATACATTTGCTTATGTAATTTTTAACAAAACCTAATAGACTGATATAGTCAAAAGCATAGATATTTCTAACCTTTTTGGACCTCTAAATGTAGTTACATTTAAAATTATCTCTCACATTGTTTCATTCTTCTCTTTTCTCTGCATTTTATTTTATTTTGCTTAATAGGCCCGTTAGAATGAATACTTTTCCGGCAATCCGGCTCCGTATAACTGACAGCATAATTCAATTTCATATATTTTTACGGCAAAGTTGAAGTACTGAATGCGTCGATCGTCATTAAAATACATGTAATTCCACTCTGTTGTCAGTTAAACAGATTGCTGGATTGCCGGAAAAGTATTCATTCTGACGCGCCTATTATTTTGTTTTATTTTATGTTATTTTATTTTATTTTATTTTATTTTTATTTTATTTTGTTTTCATTTTATTTTGTTTTTATTTTATTTTTATTTCATCCTTTTTTTATTTATGATGAGCTTTGAAAGAGAAGTCATATTTGGAAAATAGACCAAATCCGTACTAAGGGTTCATAATTGTGAGTACCATTTTAGATGATTGGCTGTGAAAATAAAAGCAGTACCCGGATTCTAGAAATCGGCATCGCTGAGATCGTTAAAATCGCTAAATTTCAGACGCGCCTAAAAATATGCAAAATCTGTTAAAATATTTGACATACAAATCTGACTGGTCAATGCTGCTTGACACGATATAAATAAATAGAAGTACATACTTTTAGGCGCATACATGAAATCGGAGCGGATTAATTTCGGTATACCGCAACGCGGTAAGACCGGTCAGTAAAATTTGAGGAATTACTGCATACATTTTTGCGGCGTGATAAAAGAAGAAGAACAAAGTCAGTAAAAAACTCGTTTCGGTAATAAATGTAGCAAGTTATAATGTCTTCGTCTTCGCTAGAAGACATTATTGTTATTATTGAGTGAATTGTTGAAGTTAAAAATTTTGTTTTGCAAATTTCGATGTTTGTTTTCCTATTTTCTGCCGATTACGCACCGAAAGTATTCCCAAAAGTGTGAAAAACACAGCAACGCGGAATCTTTTCGGTAAGCCGAAAATACCGAGCAAAAAATGTCGATCCGATGTCGTACCGAGTAATGTGAAAAGGCCCTTACTTGCAAGCAGTGATAAAATGAGTGAGGATGTGACATGCGCTGATGTATTTACTGTAATCACAGATAACACTGCTCTACAGCCAAAAAATACTCTGAACGCGACCATCCTATTTATATGTAAAATCGGTCGCTGATTCCGAAAATCGGGCTCATTTTTAATTCTATGGGAAGGTTTTTGAGATATCGGCAATTTACCGTTATTTGGCCAATGGCTCCACTTAATCCTGTATACCTCTTTAACGCAGTGAGCTATCTTCCTTGGAGTGACACTCAACGAAAGAAAATTAAATTTCCTTTTCATCGCTGCTATAACATTTTTCTGTAACTCTTATAGTTTCTGAAATATTGACGATTCAATTTGAATTTTTTCGATTTTTTACGATTTTTTGAAGAAAAAATTGACTTTGTCAGGCAATATCTTTTAAACCAATGTCTTCACCTTCGGTTTTACTCCTTTACGTGAAGCTCCATTCTATTGGGAAAAAGATAAGCTATCAACGAAGAAAACCCATGGTAAAATAGAAAAGTTATAGGCGATCAAGTAAATACATCCAAGTCGCGCAATGCCTCTGCTCGGGTATATTCTATGCATGTTATACCAATACCTACACATCTGCAGTAGCAGCACATTGGCAGCGCAGTAGATAAAAGCCCATTTACGGGTATAACATGCATAGAATATACCCGTGCAGAGGCATTGCGCGACTTGGATGTATTTACTTGATCGCCTATAACTTTTCCATTTTACCATGGATTTTCTTCGTTGATAGCTTATATTTTTCCCAATAGAATGGAGCTTCATGTAAAGGAGTAAAACCGAAGGTGAAGACATTGGTTTAAAAGATATTGGCTGACAAATTCAATTTTTTCTTCAAAAAATCGTAAAAAATCGAAAAAATTCAAATTGAATCGTCAATATTTCAGAAACTATAAGAGTTACAGAAAAATGTTATAGCAGCGATGAAAAGGAAATTTAATTTTCTTTCGTTGAGTGTCACTCCAAGGAAGATAGCTCACTGCGTTAAAAAGGTATACAGGATTAAGTGGAGCCAGTGGCCAAATAACGGTAAATTGCCGATATCTCAAAAACCTTCCCATAGAATTAAAAATGAGCCCGATTTTCGGAATCAGCGACCGATTTTACATATAGATAGGATGGTCACGTCCAAAGTACAGACAAAAAATTTCATTTTGTGATCCAGTGTAATTTAACACTTCAAACCGAACGGAATATGTATAGGGATGGCAAAAAAAATTTAATAATCTATTAACCGTTCGATTATTAATCGCGAATAATCGTAGGGAACTAACCGATTATAACCGTTTTTCGATTACAATTATTGATGAATTAATACGTAGTACCCCAAGAGGACAAACAAGCTAATTTTTTATACATACACTGTATGTGTGTTCGTTTTTATTATAATAATAAAAAATCGTCATTTCAGCGAAAAAATTGTCAATATTTTGTTGCTGTCTCATCTTCACAAAAAACACGTTATAAACAAAAAAAAGTGTCGGCTTTCCACTAAGAAAGCGCACCGCGAAAAAAATTACTTTTTCAGGGGATCTCAGATATCGTCGGTCTCCCGCCAGAAACACGAATGTGAAATTTTTTTTAAGTACGATGTCTTCTCTTTATCGGGTATATATTGATGTAATAGCAATTAATATTTGTATAAATTCTTGTGTAGACATACATGCATAATATGTACTTTTATGTACATAAGCATATATACAAATATTAATTGTTATTATCTCAATATATACCCAAAAAAAGAGCAGACATCGCACTTAAAAAAATTTTCACATTCGTGTTTCTGGCAGGAGACCGACGATATCTCAAAACTGAAATCAAAACTTGCAGGAAGTTTACAGTTTATGAGATAATTGGCTAGCGTAGAACTAAACTGGTCTATCTAACAAAATACAAAATTGGAGAAAACAGATGAAACGCGTTTTAATGCGGTGTGCGATTGTTGATGTATGTTAAGTGAATATTGTAAATTATTATGTTAGCTTAATAGTTAATTTAACATTCTACATTAAAAAAATTATTATAGAAATGTTTTTTATATAATATTTATGTGTAACAAGAAAACTTGTTACATAGACCACTTTAGAATTTTCAATTTTTAAGGAAGTTTGAACTACAAATTGAAAATTATATGAATAAAGTAAAAAATATGTGAAAGGAAGTACTTTAATTACAAAAATAACATACACATGTTCGTAAATGATCACCTCTGCATGAAAAGTAACAGTAACCTAGTTTTCTCCACGGCGGGCTGGTAGAAAATCTTCTGGATTGTTTTCTGCTTCATCTCTGCTTTACATGTGGAGAGACAGGTAAAAGGGGTGATGAATCGGTGGTACGAATTTCAAAATTTTTTTTATGTCCTGCATTTTTTTGAATTTCAAAACGCATATGTCGCTGCCCTGATCTGGTGTAAAATTCTGCAAGAACTCTATAAAATCATGTTGGTTCACGCTAGATTTCTTTATATCGACGGATTTATATGTTTCACAATAATCATCATTAAACTGCATCACAGATTCACCCTTGACAAATTTTGCCTTTCGCATTTGGGAAATTTTTCCACCGTCGTCTACTATACTCTGGTAGTCCCTGAACATTGGCCGTCGTTCGTCAAATGACATAAATCTCGCCACCATATTATTAACATCAAAAGGAGCATGCTTTCTACAATTTTTAACCAATTCCATCCACTCATCTGGTGTAAGATCATACTGGTCTATGGTAGTCTATGCTAGTTGGGCCACTTTAGAATTTCTTGAAATGACAAAAGGAAGTAAATTCTAAAGTGACATTTCTATCGTTTGGACACTTTGGTGAAGAAATAAGACCTACATCAATTTTGCACGGATAAATTTATGATTTTCAAGTTCAAAAATGTGCATAACTCGATTTCTGAAAAAATGTTAGATAGACCAGTTTAGTTCTACGCTAGCCCATTGTCGTTAAGGTTGGATGGGTCCATAGATATTACCCCAGAAAGAGAATTATGTCGGCTGAGGATTATTTTTTTTAAAGCGCGGCTGAAGGCCGCCAACGCAAAATGTTGTTCTACACACATACATATATGCATTTGCTCGTTTTAATACGTGCTTTTATCTCGGCAATAGATCGCAGTTTTCGTGTGAAAGGGTGAAAAACAATTTTAAAGAGGTACGAATTCATACAAATTCGTATATAAATGAAATCATATTTAAAAAAAGCTGTGCACATTTATCTACACATTGCGCTTACTTATATGATAAAATAAATAAATAAAATCATCAGTCATTCATTAATACTAATTCATAACATTTTGCCTTGAAAAATAATTTTCAAACTCAATCGAATGAAAAGGCGGTAATTCTCAACTTCGATTATTTCCTTTCGATTATTTTCGACTTGAGAGCAAAAAGGTTAATCGAAAAAATAATCAAAAGGAAAAAAACGATACATTTTAACCGTTAACCGAAAGAAATTAACCGATTATAATCGGTTTTCCGGTTATAGTTGCCATCCCTAGATATGTATTTGTTAACGAGCTTATTTTTGTATTTAGGTATGTACACATGGAGGTGTGAAAATCGTTCGGTTGAGAGCGAATGCAGATAAAAAGAGCGAAACACGTTATGTGGTATGTGGAGACATGCTATTATTAATACAGTTTGTCAAGAAAGTGTTTTTACATACTTAAAATAAGTGATATGACTTAGTGACTTTCTCCATGCCCGGTTTGGTCCACTGTTGCAATATAACATAATCTTAGTGTCATCATCATAGAATATAACATCTTTCCAGTGGAGAAAGCCACTAAAGCACTAGAAAATCGAATTATAATACTTACAGTGCAATTTTGAATATTACCGGTAATGATTTTAGCATGCATATCTGGTATAGCTGTGAGTGATTTGCCTTTTATTGGCAACAATATGGAAGCCCAACATTCTCTACAGATTCTCCAGTGGCACTTGTTAAGCAATGCGAAAAAAATCGAGTTGATTATCAACAACAAACCGCAATTAAAATTTTACCAGGATAATGATTCTAGACATAAAGCGCATATGGTGAGGATATGGTTGCTGCTTAATTGGAAAAAAGTATTGGATATGCTGGCGCAGACTCCGGACATAAATATAACAGAAAATTGGTGGTCATCTCTGAAGAAAAAAGCAGAGCAGAGACAGTGGCGTAGTAACGGGGGGGTTTTGGGGACAAACCCCCACCCCCCCCCCCCCCCCCCCGGGATTCGTTTTGACCATAAAACCATCTTTGACTTTATTAGCATACATTTCTTTTTCAGGAAAAAATCAATGAGAATAGTAATTTTTCGAAATTGATAATTCGAAATTTAGCGCTTTTTCACGAAGTATTACTTATAATTCTAGCGTTTGTTGAGCCGTAGGAAAGTGCAAGAACCGCAGGAATTTTACCACAATTTACATTCTTTGTACTTATATTCGCTCTTTTGTGGTAAAATTCCTACGGTTCCTGCACTTCCCTACGGCTCAACAAACGCTACAATTATTATACGGTATTGCTGTTATTAACATGTTAATAACAGAAAAGTAACGCCAATTATTTAAATTTCAAGTTTTCTTTCAATTACTTATCATCTTAATCAAATAATATTAGTATAAACTACAATGAGAATAAATATGCAATGTATAAGAGTATCTGAACTTGAGATTTTACTTAATGTCTGTCAAAATGGAATATTAAAAAACTAAATTATATAAGAAAATTAATAAGGGTATTCATCTAAAGTGATAAACTGCTGGTAAATGGGGTAAAGTGATAAAATAATAATTGTGATAAATTATCTGTCAAAATTTGTATGGAAATATATTTAGGCAAATTTTATCACTTTACCGAACGATTTTGTTGCGTAAATTTATTAATTTTGGTAAAATTCAAGTCTGACACATTGTCAGTTTTACTTTTTCAATTCAAAAGAAGAAATTGTGCTTTCTTTCGGCATTTTAGCACGAATTATTAAAATAATTTCTACGAAAATGTTATATGCATTTTTTTGTTTATTTTATTGGGTTTTTTATTTATTAATCAAGTTGACATTGACAGCTGACAAGAGTTTAAACAGTTATTTATCAAGGTGCGTTCATGTAAAAATGAGGATATACTGATAAATTTTAACGATTTATTACTTTATCACTTTATATGAAGACCACTATTATTTATAACCGTAGCACATAGGTAGAAATATTTTATTGTGTACATCTATTCCAAACAGACCTGTTAAATTCCGATTAGGATTAGTAATCAATTAAATTGTTTTGTTTTTTAATTGGTAATCATTATTTTAATTCTTTTGCTGAAAAAAAAGTAATTTTAATGATTACCATTAAAAAAATCAAAAAAAAATCAAAAAAAATCAAAAAAAATCAAAAATAATCATAAAAAATCAAAAATAATCAAAAATAATCAAAATAATTTTTTTTGATTGTTTTTGATTATTTTTGATTTTTTATGATTATTTTTGATTTTTTTTGATTTTTTATGATTTTTTTTTGATTTTTTTTATTTTGTTTGATTTTTTTCAATATTGTCGTAAAGAAATTTGGATACGCATGCACATAAGTATTCAGGTAGGCATGTATGTTTGGTCAGAGAGGCATAAAGTTTATTTGTACAAATGTATGTGAACGCATATTAAAGTACGTAACCCTGCAGTAAATATGGGGACAGGTGTATCCAAGTCATTGTGTATTCTACAGCGACAACTGCACTAATTAAAATGTCGACAAATTTAGAAGTACAAAATTTGTATAGACCTTGGCTCGTTCGAAGTTTTTCGTACTAGATACGGATACAAACCCTTCCTACACCTGGGGAAGATTCATTTCTAGGTTCAGTATAAGGACAGGGAAGAGCGAATAAAGAATTCTGATTATGACAGAGATTATCTTTACGTAAATCTATTTGCACCATAGCAAATCGTCTACTGCTTTATTATGTAGTAGGCATGCGAAGACGAATACAAATTCCCAAATAATCCTATTTGAGGAACAATGTCGGAAGGTAAGTACGTAATATTTCTGCCTTTTAAAAGAATACAATAGGGCAATAACTAGGGCTGAAACGGTATGGCGTATGATGAACAATAAATACAACTTATATGAAATTAAGAATTTCAGGAAATACAACTGTGCTAATGGAGGAAGAGGAATACACCGCAAAAACAGGTCAACTAATCAAAGAAATGGGCTGCGGAGTGATGAGAAAAGACCCAACGGAAGAATACCAAATGGCAATAAAGCGTGCAATAAATCAAGCGAAAAATATAAGAGACAGCAAAGTAGCCTACACTCTCACAGCAATGAATCCATCTGCCCCAT
This sequence comes from Urophora cardui, assembly GCA_960531455.1. Taxonomy (NCBI): domain Eukaryota; kingdom Metazoa; phylum Arthropoda; class Insecta; order Diptera; family Tephritidae; genus Urophora; species Urophora cardui. The sequence continues at coordinate 112,638,387 of OY482670.1, read as the reverse complement.
CACTGATCGCACTACCTAAAATCCACAAAAGAGGAACACCTATGCGACCAATAGTAAACCATAAATCGGCACCAGGATATAGACTTTCAAACCATCTAAATATGCTACTAGCAATCAAAAACACAACGGAACTAGTCAACAAACTGAGAATTCGAACGTACCCAAGGACTCAAAACAGGTATCACTTTACGTGAAGGATCTATACCCCTCGATACCAAAGACAGAAATACTAAAAGCTCTAACTAAAATACTGACAGAGAAAACGAACAAAGACATTGCAACAGAGATCGTAAATACGCTGAAAATAACCCTGGACCAGAATTATTTCAAATTTGGCAATAAAATATACAGACAAACTCACGGAAAATGCAGAAGGAGGCATGACAGATCCACCAAAATATAACCGCTATGATGAGGATCATGAGCTGAGTCGTTTGTATAAACGCTAACTAATCCCTCATTTTTTTGAGATATCTACTTGAAATTTGGTACTTGGGTGACTTCTTAAGAGAAATTTGACCACTATAACATATAGTTCCCATACAACGGATTGTTCAGATATAGACATTTTGGACTATAACATCTCCATAAATAACACACATAATTCACTGTATAAATTAATGAAAATGAGACTATGTATCGCTTCTTTTCCTCATTCATGAATGATAAAGTCTCGCTACAGTCGAAGACAGCGCAATATTAGTTGCTTTTCATTGTATACCTAACTACGGGAAATTCTGTATTAAAGCCCAATTTATGAGTTAGTACAACAGCGAATGTTACACTAAAATGTTTGATTTGGCCACTTTAAACAATTTTTCATAAAGATAAATAATTAGATATAAACGTGCATCGCACCATGTACGGTCAATGACAAATTAACAATAATTCCAAGCTTGTAAGATATGTATAAATGTGTATGCCTCTCTGCACAAATATACGAGGAGGGAGCATATAGAGCCTTTATCCTGTTAGTGTGGGACTTTAACCGCACTACACCACCTACGCTCATCGTATCGAACCCCCCGGTACTACCATCAAGCTACCGTCGGGAGTCTGCCTTAAAAGGCTATATACATACCTGCATACGTACAAATGTGCATATTTCTTTAAACCATATTGATAAAAATTAAAAAAAAATCAAAAAAAATCAAAAAAAAATCATAAAAAATCAAAAAAAATCAAAAAAAATCACAAATAATCAAAAATAATCAAAAACAATCAAAATAATTTTTTTTGATTATTTTTGATTATTTTTGATTTTTTATGATTATTTTTCTTTTTTTTGATTTTTTATGATTTTTTTTTGATTTTTTTTAATGGTAATTGCAAAATAATCATTAAAATTTGAAAACAATGGGTAATCAATCATTAAATGGACAGTTGAAAAAATAATCAATCAAGCCGGTAATCATTACGATTGATAATCATTATTTAACAGGTTTGATTCCAAATTGCTTGTTTAATGCAAAATTTTAATAATTTGTGTTAAAAGTAGAGCTCTCGATTTTTTTTTGAACATTTTCGAGTAGCCCGAACAGTTGTTGTTCAAATGCTCGAAGAGTTGTTTGTTTGTTTATTACCCGTATGTTTGTACGGGCATTTGAACAGTTCGGGTATTTTGAAGTTTGTTTTTTTCTTTTGTTTATTATTATTTTTTTTTCTTTATATGTAGTTTTTTTAATTTTGTTTTTCCGATACACATTTTTTTGTTTGTAAGCTCGAATGCTCGAATGTTTGTACGGGCATTTGAACAACAAACGGGCTTCAAACAAAAACGATCAGATCGAATTGCTCGATACCCGGGTATCTAGGGCTCTAGTTAAAAGTCGATTTTATTGAAAAATATGTACAGTGACTCAAAAAAAAATCATACGCTAGAGTTTTTAAATTTATTTCAAACAGTTCTGTCGAAAATTTGACTCTCTTATTTTCGTTTAAAAATGTAAACAATTTTTCAATAAAAATCGCCTTAAGCAGGATTTCTAAGCTTATGGAAAAATCCGAAAAATCGTAGAAATTTCTAAAAGTGGATTAAAAATTTCAAAGCGCGGCCAGAATTTATAGAAGATTTTGAGGAGATTTCTAAGTGTACTGTTATGTAGGCAACCAATTTTAGTTTAAAAAGTGCTATTCTCAATGCTGTAAAAATTTCCGTCGATTTTAGTATTTTTTTTCTGTAGGGTGTTTGCATTATATGTACGTGAGACCGTTCCAATTAAAATTTCCTACATCACCTACATTAACCAAGATATGCGTTAGAAATATAAACATTAAAATTAAATATAAAGCACAAAAAGAAAATTATTGTAGGTACATATGAAAAACCCTGTATCTAGTAGTGAAGTGCGGCTTTGTGCGACGTAATTTTTTGTCGGCTAACTACTAATTGTACTAGATATCATTTCCGAGGGTTAATTTGACTGAGTCTGACAGAGCAACATAACAAAACCAATTTTAAACGGTTTTATTTAGCTCACCCCGTTTGTTTTTTTATTTTATTTATTATTTATTCTTGGGTCAAATTTAGTAATTCAAATTTCACCCTCTTCCTGTCAACCGATTAATCTGAAATTTTGTACGCATGTATAACCCCGATGACAATGCAATATTATGAAAAAAAAATTCCGATAGGTGGCGCGTGGGTCGCTATATTTACAAAAATTGCATTTATGGTCCGATTTGGCTGAAATTCGGAACATGTATTACTACCTTGAAAAGAAATATTTTCTTAAAAAAAAAAAAACCCGCTAGGTGGAGCTGAGATCGGGGTAATTAAAACTGAAAATCCTAATTATGGACCGATTTGGCTGATATTTAGCATGTGCATTACTTAAATAATTTACAAATGTCTAAAAAAAAAATTGGAGCCGCTAGGTGGCGCGTGAGTCGCTCTATTTAAATAAAAATAGGTAAAAAAACTTTTTAAGTTAAACGGTTTTATGTTAAACATACATTGCAAAGTTTAAGACTAAATGGCGTGTAATAATAAGATTTAAATTTAGAAATTGAATCTGTAATTTAGGTATCTGATTTATCCAGCCTGAATCCACCACCCAAGTCAAGATTTTGTATCGTGTTGAGGACTGTGTGGCGTTAGGGTGGCTAAAAATGATACGTCGTTAGCGGTACACCACCCAAGTTAAGGTGAAAGGTTAAAACGCGCCGAGAACTGTATGGCATTAGGGTGGATAAAAATGATATGTCGTTAGCGTTTTCCCCTCAAGACTCAGGCGCATCTTGTTGTACATAGCCTTGCCCCTTTATTGGACCTCTGGGAAGGTCGACCGTTTAAATGTCCATTACTTGTGGGAACAAAATGGTAACAAAAAATATAAAAAACTAGAAAATAAAAATAGGTAAAAAAACTTTTTAAGTTAAACGGTTTTATGTTATACTTACATACATTGCAATGTTTAATGGCGTTTTCTTTTCTACGAAAAAATGTTGCCCTCCTATATCCCAATTATCGAATTACGTATCCTGACTTTCTATAAAATGGCTGAACTTGTAAATAAGCGTGCCCTCTTACTTAGTGAGAAGCCAATATTTGGTGAAAGGACCAGTCAAACTTACAAAATGGCTAAGAAAATCAAACAGGGCAACATTATTTCGAGAAAAGAAAACGCTATAAGATAAATGTACTAAAAACCAAAAAATAATAAAATAGATACAGTCGTGGGGATTATAAACATTTGCATAGACTAGACTAAAATAAAACCGTGGGGCACGTCCATTGTCTACAATCGTTGATTAAAATGTTTCTTTTGTAATGTTACACTATAATTAGGCAGTTGTTCAACCGACAACGATGGACGTGTGATAAGTAGGGCTAGAATGTGGAAAAAAGCTAGCAAGCTCGATTATAAGCGAGTTTTAGGGTTTCATAGTGGTGAGCGAGTAGTACTTTTATCATATGTTTTGTCGATTAAAGACAAACTACGAGCAGTGAAACGATTCCTCGTGTGAATGTCCAACGATAAACTAGTTGAAACATCTCTTTTATTAACATGGAGTGTATAACTATTGGAATTTCCATGAGCAAGAAAATAGTAAGTAATTTCCTCACCGTCTGCGGGCCAACTGCCTAACGACGAATTAAACGATTCTTCTATCGCACATTAAGTCGATAATTTGTAGACAATTGACGTGCCCCCCGGTTTTATTTTAGTCTAGTCTATGCAAATGTTTATAATTCCCACGACTGTATCTATTTTATTATTTTTTGGTTTTTAGTACATTTATCTTAAACATTGCAATGTATGTATAACATAAAACCGTTTAACTTAAAATTTTTTTTTACCTATTTTTATTTAACATGAAAAAGAGTGATAATTTTTTTTAAATATCCCAACTTTAAAAGCTTAAAACTATAAACTTAGAATTATTGGAAACCAAGGATATTATTGAAAAGTGTTAATAATTACTTGAGCCTTTAGGATTCATCACGATTACTTAAATGAAATGCTTTAAATAATAAATATTCAAGTTGAAACTAGCACTTAAAAATATGTAAGAAAAAAAAAAAAAAATTAACTTCAGATATGCTAAGTTACGACCATCTGGGGCAAGTGCAGAGTATGGGGTCGGGAAAAAAGCGATGAATTATTGTTCCCCATTCTATTTCCAATATGTGGGTATGTTTTTTTTTCTGTAATTGTAACAATTTTACAAAATTCAATTTTGGGCGCATAAAACTTGAAAATCTACCTATGCGCGTAGATTTCCAGAAGAGAATATGAGACTTACTTTTGAAGTATAGTTAAAGGTCCTTGGCAACTGACAATCTGGCATGTCAAGCAGTGTGTATGTGTGAATTTTTTTGTGTGTGTTAGTGCAATCGGCAGTCGTCGTGCTACACGTTCTTGTTCGGGCTCGCGTTGATGAGAATCAAATCTTTTAGATATTTGCGTCAATCACCCGACACTCACACATATGTATACACTTCTTAACATTCCAGATTTTAAGTGGCCAAGGGCTTTAAGAGTTTGATATATGTATTATAAGCGATATTTATGTACTAAAATGTTAAATTATAGTCTGAAAAAATTACATTTCGCTAGCTTAGAGTGCAAACTGTGTAAGTCCACTTTTATGAAAAAGTGTATTTTTATGTAGAACGCTAGAAAAATCAAATACGCACCGCGCTAAACAAGTCTGAGATACTTGGCATATTTCTACTCGTTGTTATTCAGTGATACGCAAATTGTGTAAGTCCAAAAAGCGAAAAAAATTGTGGAAGTCCAAAATATTTATATGAACAGAAATTTTTTTTCATTTCGAATTTTTTTTTTTCTTTTTTCTTTATTGTCTCTCCTACAAAGTTTTAAAAAAGGACTTACACAATTTGCATTCTTAGCTACCGATTTTTATCATTTGTAAAAAAAATTGTAGTTTTTTATACTCAGCTGTACTAGTACACAGAGTATTATAGTTTTAATCACATAACGGTGGATTGTAACAGAGTGAAATAATCGAGATAGATATAGACTTATATATATCAAAATGATCAGGGTGAAAAGAGAAATCGATATAGCCATGTCCGTCCGTCCGTCCGTCTGTCCGTCCGTCTGTAAACACTCTAACTCGCGCAAAAATTGAGATATTTTGATGAAATTTGAAATGCAAGTTGGTATCGAGACTGGGACGGTTGGTATTGAAAATGGGCGAAATCGGACCATGACCACGCCCACTTTTCCTATATAGAAATAATCGGAAATTTGGTATCTCAGTCACTAATATAGCTGGAGCGATGAAATTTTACCCACGTGTTGAGCTCAGGCCCCTAGGAAGAAATTTGATAAAATTTTGGAAAATGGGCGGTGCCACGCCCACTTATTAAGCGTCAAACCTTGAAAGTTTTATATGTCATAACTCAGAAACCATTGAAGATATATCGACAAAATTTGGTACGCGTGATTTACTTACTTAGGCATACGTTTGGACGGAAAATAGTTAAAATCGGTTGACGGCCACGCCCACTTTTATATATGTATATTACAAAGTGACCTAATAAAAACATTTTAAGCTATATCTCTGTCAAATATAAAGATCTATCATTGAAATTTTGTCGCGTGAGTCCAACTGCGGACATAAAACGAAAAACACAAAAATTTTGGAAAATGGGCGGTGCCACGCCCACTTATTAAGGGGCAAACATTGAAAGTTTTATGAGTCATAAATCAGAAACCGTTGAAGATGTATCGATGAAATTTGGTATGCGTGATATACTTGCTTAGGCAAATATTTGGACGAAAAATTTCCGAAATCGGTTGAGGGCCACGCCCACTTTTATATATGGGTCTTATAAAGTGACCTAATAAAAACATTTTAAGCGATATCTCTGTCAAATATAAAGATATATCATTGAAATTTTATAGCAGGAGTCCAACTGCGGACATAAAACGAAAAACACAAAAATTTTGGAAAATGGGCGTGGCACCGCCTCTTTTTATAAACAGGAATATACGAGATTTCTGAGCCCATAACTCGACAAATAATTTATATATAATGACGAAACTTGGTGTGTACACTTTCATTACTTGTGGTAATACACGCTCAAAATTTTAGCGAAATCGGTTGACGACCACGCCCACTTTTATATATGAGAACTATAAAGGGGCCTAATAAAAACATTTTAAGCGATATCTTTGTCAAATATAAAGATAATTCATTGAAATTTTGTGGCATGACTTCCACAATGGACCGGAAACAACAAATAGAAAAATTTTGGAAAATGGGCGTGGCACCGCCTCTTTTTACACAAAGGGATATACGAGATTTCTTAGCCTATAACTCGACAAATAATTGAGATATTATGACGAAACTTGGTTTATACACTTTTATAACTTGTGTTAATAGCCACGCAAAAATTTATTGAAATCGGTTTATGACCACGCCTACTTTTTAAGAAAGATATTTCTGGAACACCCTTTGGGAATTTGTAACGTGACATCTTTGTAACTAGAAGTCATAAAGGAATGAAATTTTCCACAAAGTATAATATTGATATGCTTAGTTGGATGACTGATAAAAATTTAGAAAATGGGCGTGACTACGCCCACTTTATGCAGCACTCGCTTTATATTAATTGCACCGTGTTTCCATCAAACGCAAACAAACAATGAAAGCATACAGCTGAGTATCTAATGTTCGATTCCACTCGAACTTAGGCTTCCTTACTTGTTTTTTGGTAATTTTAATTTTTTACATTGGCTGTGACCCCCCCCCCCCCCCCCGAAAAATTCTCTAGCTACGCCACAGAGCAGAGACACCCTAAAAGTCAAACAGAGCTCAAAAAATGCATTCTGGAAGAATGGAACAAGATTCCTGATAACTACAACATTCAGAAATTGATTTCCTCAATTAGGAACCTTCTGTAAGTTGTTCTAGTTGCCAAATGGGCGTCATCAAAAATATTAGCGAACATAAATTTTCAAATAAATGACGTTGAAGTAATGCAAAATGTAATTGTAAAAAGACTTTTTTGACACATTTTTTAAGCATCTTTCTGTTTTTGTGGTCATATTTTCGTGGTCTGAAAATATAGAGGCTTTATTCCTTCTCACCTGGTTCTCAACCGAATATTGCAAATAATAAAACCAGAATTATAATAATAATATAATACAATGGCGCTATTATAACTCTGACGAGTTTTATGGCCGAGCTTCTCTCCCAATTCGAGGTGTGCTCCTTTTTGTTTTTCCTACTAATTGGGTGGACCTACAGTTTTATGCCGGCTCCGAACGGCGAATGCATTTTTTGTGAGAAGCTTTTTCATGGCAGAAATACTCCCGGAGGGTATGCCGCCCACTGCCGAGAGGTGACCGCTGCTCTTAAAAAATCCAATAATCGGATTTTTACTAATTAGAAAAATTTTTTGGTGTTTGGCTCGGACCGTGGTTTGAACCCGAGACCTCTGGCATAGCAGGCGAGCACTCTACCCACTGCACCACAGCGGCCACAGAAACCAGAATTAAAATTATAAAATTAAAGGAAGCACTGGGTATCTTCTAAAACTTTCATTATTATCACTTATTTTAAGTATGTAAAAACACTTTCTTGACAAACTTTACATATGTACATAGATTATTTAATATCTCCTTTTCCACACAGGATACGCACAAGTATTTTACAATAACGTTTATGGTCCAGCATTGACATTTACAACTGACTTGAATTTAAATTCGGCTCAAGCATTGGCTTTAAGTGCGATTTTCAAAAGTTGCGGTGGACTTTTATGTGCAATACATTATGCTGTTTTCGGCGATTATGCAGTGCGTTGGGGTCGTCGCGTATTGTTTTGGCTGGCAGCCTTACATCACATAGGCGCATATGTTTTGATCTTTTTAAATATACCTGATGCAGCTACGCTTAGTGAAACTGGTGATGTTGCAGTGATCAAACCGCCCAATATATATGTGGCAATGCTTTGTAGTTTTCTCTATGGTTGTGGTGCCTCAATTTATACGGTGATTATATACGAAATGTTGGCAGGCGGCTTGTTAAGCATGTCAGAATCAACAGCTGGATTTGCAATATATAAATTCGCACAGGTAAAGATGTGTGTTTGAATTAATCACATGTATAAATATTTAATTTTTTTTTATCTGTATAGGCTTTTTGTGGCTTATCGGCTTTTCTATTATCAAAATTTATCACTTTATATTTCCACACTGCCTTACTGATTATATATTTGGCATTTGCTCTTGTTGGATTAGTTGCGCCTAAACTTTTGTTATGGATATAATTTGAATATATGTATATATGTACCTACATCTGTACATACATACATATGTGTAGATACATATATTAAATAAAATAGCCCTGTTGGTTTAATATACATAAATAAAAATAAATACTTTTTGGTGGCGCATATTAGCCGAAACCGGTTTGTCTCCAAACCAAAATTGACAAGGGATGACGGAAGATCGTTCCACAATACACCAAAAATAAATAACTTCATTTCAACTTTATAGTATAAGTTCACCTTTCGTAAAAAAGTAACACAAAAGACTTATGAAACGAACTTTTTACCTTGTAGTTGGGTATTTCTTTTTTTTTTTTCAAACAAATTTTGTTTGTAATTATGATATGAAAAGGCATTAGTTTAAAATGCTCAAATGTTTCTGCATTTCTTGATCTTTTCCCAGAGGCTTTTCATAAGTTTACCTACAACTATGTATGTATATCTAAACTTTCGATTTGCATTTAATGTACTGCGATTATTTCGTATAAAAACGTAGTAAAATTCATATTGTTTAAATAATGCACCTTTTGTAAAACAAAAGTACGTTCACCTGGTCACTTTAAATTTGGCTACCTGTATTTCACGGCTTAAAACATAAATTTGTACGCAGCAAGTCACGATTTTATTATTTACCTATACACCCATACACACATATAAAACAGCACAACACAATAGTCAACAGACTGACAATAAATTCAACAACGAAAGCAAAGCACATTCTCCACTTCTCAGCGCTGCGCTGCGCCATCTTTGTTGGTGAAAATATTTGAAAAGTTAACGCACAAAAAAACCAACACACCAACCCAAAGAGGCACATACACTAAATGCACGCAAACGAGCGCCAAATAGCTTGACTTGACTGCTGTGTTGTGTACCTTTGCTTTGTGGCGCACTCGTCATTCGCTGTGCAACAGTCAACGTTAGTGGACGTAATTGAATTGGAACGGTCGCTTTACGCTATTGGCAAGAAGAGAGTAGTAGTACGTTATTTTCTTAACGTTAATACACATAAAACTTGGCTTAAATTAAAACGCGTTTAAAATAGATACATACATATCGTGTGGGTGCGTACAATTGTGTTGCTAAGTATATGCTAAACAATAAAAAAAAGAAAAATCGAACAAATAGAGTGATTAATAAACAAGAAAACGGCTGAAGAGCAGAAATTTTAGTGCTTTTGTAATACAATTAAGCAGGGACTGCAAATAATCGTTATTTTTTAAATTTTGACTAAAAAAATCATACTGAAGGAGAAATGCTAAACGCAAAAGAAGTACACAGATGTAATCACCGTAAAATAACTTTTATTTTCTGATCGAAAAATAAAACTCAAAAAATAACTTTTATTTTCTGATGGAAAAATAAAACTCAAAAAAATAACTTTTATTTTCTGAGGGAAAAATAAAACTCAAAAAATTACTTTTATTTTCTGATCGAAAAATAAATCTCAAAAAATAACTTATTTTCTGATGGAAAAATAAAACTCAAGAAATAACTTTTATTTTCTGAGGGAAAAGTAAAACTCAAAAAATAACTTTTATTTTCTGATCGAAAAATAAAACTCAAAAAATAACTTTTATTTTCTGATCGAAAAATAAAACTCAAAGAATAACTTTTATTTTCTGATGGAAAAATAAAATTCAAGAAATAACTTTTATTTTCTGATGGAAAAATAAAACTCAAGAAATAACTTTTATTTTGTGAGGGAAAAATAAAACTCAAGAAATAATGATTAAAAATCAACTTTTTGGATATAATTCATAACCGTTACAGTCCCTGCAATTAAGCTTTGGTCTGAAGCTAAGGTAAAAATTTGTGAGCACCAGCATCCCAAGCTATCGACGTAAAAAGTGAAAAAGCGTGTGTATGCGAGAGAGAGTTGGAGAAATACTTTTAAAAATAGATCGACGCACAGTGAATTATCTTGGAGAGCTGAGCGCTTGGAAATCTTTGGTTTTTTTTTTATTTTTTTTTTAGAGAAAAGGGTGTTTTAAAAACCGTTTCATTAATTAAAAAAATAATAATAAATTAGTGATTGAGTTGAATATTTCATTCATTCAGCTATTTTTTTTTTCCAAGTTAAGCATGAATAACAAGTGGGAGGTCGATTAATTTAATTTTTAATGATATCAAATAGAAAAATATTGCCGCTATGGTGTAGTATGAAGAGCCTAGTCTAACAACAAAATTTAAATTAATTTTTGTTTTTTACATGGCCGTTTATTTATAATATTACTTCATACAAAATTCACTTAAATTAATTTTCTAATAAATTAAAATCCCAATTACACTGGATCACAAAATGAAATTTTTTGTCTGTACTTTGGACGTGACCATCCTATCTATATGTAAAATCGGTCGCTGATTCCGAAAATCGGGCTCATTTTTAATTCTATGGGAAGGTTTTTGAGATATCGGCAATTTACCGTTATTTGGCCACTGGCTCCACTTAATCCTGTATACCTTTTTAACGCAGTGAGCTATCTTCCTTGGAGTGACACTCGACGAAAGAAAATTAAATTTCCTTTTCATCGCTGCTATAACATTTTTCTGTAACTCTTATAGTTTCTGAAATATTGACGATTCAATTTGAATTTTTTCGATTTTTTACGATTTTTTGAAGAAAAAATTGAATTTGTCAGGCAATATCTTTTAAACCAATGTCTTCACCTTCGGTTTTACTCCTTTACATGAAGCTCCATTCTATTGGGAAAAATATAAGCTGTCAACGAAGAAAATCCATGGTAAAATGGAAAAGTTATAGGCGATCAAGTAAATACATCCAACTCGCGCAATGCCTCTGCACGGGTATATTCTATGCATGTTATACCAATACCTACACATCTGCAGTAGCAGCACATTGGCAGCGCAGTAGATAAAAGCCCATTTACGGGTATTGAGTGTCACTCCAAGGAAGATAGCTCACTGCGTTAAAGAGGTATACAGGATTAAGTGGAGCCATTGGCCAAATAACGGTAAATTGCCGATATCTCAAAAACCTTCCCATAGAATTAAAAATGAGCCCGATTTTCGGAATCAGCGACCGATTTTACATATAAATAGGATGGTCGCGTTCAGAGTATTTTTTGGCTGTAGAGCAGTGTTATTGGGGGTTTCAAAATCAACTGGAATAATAAAAATTTTTAAACAATGGAATTAAATTGTATGAACCAAATTTCAAAATTTAAGTAAAAGGTCTGAAATCTTAAGCACAAGTAAATGCTTAGCTTTTATTAATATGAACCATTGACTGAAATTTTCGATCTCGGCCAGAAACTTCTGTTTGTTGTTGTCACTGTACGAGGCTTGTAAAATAATTTTTTATAAGAAATTTCGAGCGCTCATCTTGCCAATATTATGCACTGTGCGATCTCCATACTCAGTAAAAATGTCTACTCATATTCGTAAGGTGTGTGCTTGTATGTATGTATGTGTGTAGATATAATATACGTTGTAGGTTCGTGAATATGAATCGAGAAATCGAATGGATGCAAAGTGATCGTAACAAAGTCAGATTCTTGCAATAATACTATTCTCAACAACTAACCAGCAGCTAGCAACAGTTAAAGTGACTGAAAGAAACTAATAGTAACTATATATGTAGTGAGCACCAAGAGCAACAGCCAAGTCAAGAAAACTGTGTACTAGTCATTCGTCGTTGTCTGAAAAGTTATTTCTGTGGTTACAAGCAATAATCGCTTAAGTCGACTTAGGAAGATTTCGAGTTATATATACCACGTTATTCTCCTTTTAAAACTCTATATGTCTGTAAAACTCCCATGCTGATAACTTAATTCAGTCAAAAGATATAAATAAAAACATTTAGGCTTAACTTACAATAGAGGTATATTAAACTTGCTATACTAACAGCCAAAGTAGATGTATATACCTAATCAAATTTCATCATAACATTTTGTTTTATTTACAAAATTTGATCGTAACATTTTGGATGACTCACTGATTTTGCGTCCATATTTTTTAATCGACTTTTATGATTTGTTAAGAAACGCCTTCGAATATAAAAATCAATTTATCTCGAAATCATATTTTTCGACTTAAGCGATAATTGCAAATTGCCACAGATTTATTATTCATTACAAAAAGTTAAATTGCACTTTATGTATATACATACATACATATAGTATATGTACAAGTATGGCTGTGTGTTTCTATATATAATTGTATTTACTTGTCTATTTAGGGTGTGGTACAATAAATGCTGCTAAAGTAAAAGTCTTGTATTTAAATAAATTATTAAAAAAAAAAAACAACAACAAAACGACAATAATCTGTGTATCCGATACGATCACCACCGTCTACAGCGAGATAAACTAGTTTTGTGTTTAACAAAAAAAATTAAAATTTATACAATGTGCTTATTAACACAAAAAATCTGCAAAATGTCCTTCTCCTCATCTTCATCAACGTCGCGCAACTCCTGCAACGCCATCACCGCCGCCATTACGTTCTGCTTGTTGGCGTTTATGACGGGCAGCGCGCATGCACAACGTACTCCAACTATATCGTATATAACACAAGAACAAATTAAGGATATTGGTGGCACAGTTGAATTCGATTGTTCGGTGCAGTATGCCAACGATTATCAAGTTTTATGGTCAAAGACTGATACGGATCCCGTCTTCCTCTCCACTGGCTCAACGTTAGTAATTAAAGACTCACGTTTCTCACTACGTTACGATCCGAATTCCTCCACATATAAACTACAAATTAAGGATATACAAGAGACTGATGCGGGCACATACACCTGTCAAGTGGTCATTTCTGTGGTGCACAAAGTTAGTGCAAATGTAAAACTTTCGGTGCGTCGTCCGCCCGTCATTTCGGACAATTCAACGCAATCGATTGTGGCGAGTGAGGGTAGTGAAGTGCAGATGGAATGCTATGCCAGCGGTTATCCAACGCCAACAATTACTTGGCGTCGTGAGAATAATGCCATATTGCCAACAGGTAAGTCGATTGAAAAAAAAAAAATTAAAAAGAATTAAGCAAAAAATTATGTACATAATTTTATTAAAAGAAAAAATGCATGAAATGAGTGAGTATTTGCGCACTTTCCATTGCATATCTATGTACATACACTCTCTCAACGAATATTGAGTCGTTGTTTTGTTGTTGTTGTTGTTGTTAATTTACAGCGTTCAGGCCGCCAAAGTCAAGCTCGCAATGTTGTTTTTAAGTAATTTTAAAAATTTATGAACAACAAGCGCTGCTGTGACTCATTTGTGTAAGTATTTAATGAGCTTAGGGCACAAGATAAATCGGGGTCATACAGTGGTGTTAATTAAAGTTTTTAGGGCGTTGTACGGTGGAACGAGTGTGCATAAAATTAAAAGAAAATCAACACTGATGGCGGACAGTATTTAGGAATTGTGAAATGTATTGAAAAATAGTTAAGGAGCACACCTCGAATTGGGAGAGAAGCTCGGCCATAAAACTCGTCAGAGTTATAATAGCGCCAGTGTATTATTATATTATTATTGTATTGAAAAAATATTTGTAGGATCTTTTTGGCGTACTTTCGATTTTTCTTCTATTGCAAAATGCCAATATTTTTACCCAATAAAATTAGGCTTAGGTTTACAATTCGAAATCATTTGTCAAATTAATCTCTTTTTCAAGTCTAATCTTCTTAAATGAATGTGGAAAAGGTTGTTGATTCGGGACTTAGATCATTATCCAGCAAAACTTATTATTTAACCGAAGTATAACAAACTTAAACTGCGCAAATTCGATTCTTGCCCGAAGCAAAAGAGTCTTAGAGGGATCTAAGGCTAAACAGCTGTCACTACATTCACAGCTTCAATAAGTTGTTTGGAATTTTTTCTAGTTTAAAAAAAAAAAAATTAAAAAAAAAAATTAAAAAAAGAAATAATTAAAAATTAAACTTTTGAATTCTTCTCAGCTAAAGGTTAAGCATTTTTGCTCACAATTTATATGATGCTGTTACACTGTGCCTAATATAGCGCATATGTATGTAGCTGTCATCTTAATAAATTTATAATTCTTCAAGCTATGCAAGTATGTCCCTATACATGCATATACATATGTTTATGCATACATATATATATTTTTTTACGTACGCATGTATGTGTTACTGTTGCAAACGAATTACTTAACTTCTAACAATAATTATAATAAGTTATTTTGTTCTTTTCAAGGAAAAGTTATAATTTAGCCAATGTCGCTATCTGATGGTATCAAAGTGCTCGTGATGGGACTGTCCTAATTAGGCATGGCGTGTTTATGATGTTGTTTTAGAAAGGAAAAGGCTCCCGAAATAGGAAACATAAATACATAAATATACACACATATGTGTGTACATTGTATATACAAGTATAAATAAACACATATGTATGTAAATATACATATGTAGAGTTAATTTAAGCTAACGAATTTTTCACTTGTTGTTTGTCAGCAAGTAGCAAGACTTTCGCTCGCTTAGGGTGTGTTGGCACAAATGGCCATCACGTGAGCTGCAAACTTAATTGCTAATTTAGCAAAAGTTCTCATCAACCAAGCCCATATTTTTTATACAAAACATTTTAATATACATACATATGTACATAATACCTAAGCTAAATATATAAATTTGTTTTACTGTTTTTTATGGTATTGTTTTTTTTTTCTTAGCTTAGCCAAAATGGCCGATGTCTTTCTCATGACGTATTTGTGGGCATGCAATGCGCCGCTTTCCCACTTTTATCATAGTTTCACATGCTTATGAAAATTACGTACTTAATCTTGAATAATGAATGTCTTAAATACACACACAAACGCGTGCAATTACAATTAATGCAAGCTCATTTTTCTCATTCGTTAATTTGCGTTTTAACTTTGCTCTTTTCAACTAAATTTATTTATTTATAAAAAAAAAATATATTCATGAATTTTTGAGGTAAAAATCTAAATAAATAATTACTTATACATACAAAAATACATATATACAAAAATTAATTAATTATCTGGGCTTTTCAACACATTCTATATATGTATGTAATTCTGGGTTTGATGTCCCAAAATTGCATCTGAAAGAAATCACGGGAAAATTTTCCAACAGTCTACCACGCGTTGAAAAAAAGGACTTGTCGGGCGTGGTAGAGGAGGTCCTGCTTATTCAAAATCCAAAAGTCCCGTCGACCGGAGATATTTGTCAGTTTTCAAATTTACAAAACAAAACCCCAAAACTGTGCAGTATTACCGTATGAAGACACTTATAACAAGTAAGGAAGCCTAAGTTCGAGTGGAATCGAACATTAGATACTCAGCTGTATGCTTTCATTGTTTGTTTGCGTTTGATGGAAACACGGTGTAGGTACTTTATATAAATCGGGTGCTGCATAAAGTGGACGTAGCCACGCCCATTTTCTAAATTTTTATCAGTCATCCAACTAAGCTTATGAATATTATTCTTTGTGCAAAATTTCACCCCTTTATGAGTTACAAAGATGTCACGTTAAAAATTCCCAAAGGGTGTTCCAGAAATATCTTTGTTAAAAAGTAGGCGTGGTCATAAACCGATTTCAATAACTTTTTGCGTGTCTATTAACACAAGTTATAAAAGTTTATAAACCAAGTTTCGTCATAATATCTCAATTATTTGTCGAGTTATGGGCTCCGAAATCTCGTTGATTCCTTTGTCTGAAAAGAGGCGGTGCCACGCCCATTTTCCAAATTTTTCTATTTTTTGTTTCCGGTCTATTATGGAACTCATGCCACAAAATTTGAATGAATTATCTTTATATTTGACAAAGATATCGCTTAAAATATTTTTATTAGGCCCCTTTATAGTTCCCATATATAAAAGTGGGCGTGGTCGCCAACCGATTTCGCTAAAATTTTGAACATGTATTACCACAACTAATAAAAGTGTACACACCAAGTTTCGTCATTATATTTAAATTATTTGTCGAGTTATGGGCCAGAAATCTCGTATATTCCTGCTTCTAAAAAGAGGCGGTGCCACGCCCATTTTCCAAATTTTTTGTGCTTTTCATTTTATATCCGCATTTGGACTCCTGCCATAAAATTTCAATGATATACCTTTATATTTGACAGAGATATCGCTTAAAATGTTTTTATTAGGTCACTTTATAATACCCATATATAAAAGTGGGCGTGGTCGTTAACCGATTTTGGCAATTTTTCGTCCAAATATTTACCTAAGTAAGTATATCACGCCTACCAAATTTCATCGATATATCTTCAACGGTTTCTGGGTTATGACATATAAAACTTTCAATGTTTGGCCCTTAATAAGTGGGCGTGGCACCGCCCATTTTTAAAAATCTCATCAAATTTCTTCGTAAGGGCCTGAGCTCCACACGTGGGTGAAATTTTATCACTATAGCTCTATTAGTGACTGAGATACAAAATTTCCGATTTTTACTATATAGGGGAAGTGGGCGTGGTCATGGTCCGATTTCGCCCATTTTCAATACCATCCGTTTGGCCCTTAATAAGTGGGCGTGGCACCGCCCATTTTTAAAAATCTCACCAAATTTCTTCATAAGGGCCTGAGCTCCACACGTGGGTGAAATTTTATCACTCTAGCTCTATTAGTGACTGAGATACAAAATTTCCGATTTTTACTATATAGGGGAAGTGGGCGTGGTCATGGTCCGATTTCGCCCATTTTCAATACCATCCGTTCCAGTCTTGATACCAACTTGCATTCCAAATTTCATTAAAATATTTCAATTTTTGCGCGAGTTATCGTGCGTACAGACAGACAGACGGACGAACAGACGGACAGACGGACGGACATGGCTCAATCGATTTCTTTTTTCACCCTGATCAATTTGATATATATAAGTCAATATCTATCTCGATTATTTTATGGTGTTACAATCCACCGTTATGTGATTAAAACTATAATTCTCTGTGTACTAGTACAGCTGAGTATAAAAACACGCACTATGTATATTTGTGTGCAGAATACCTTTTTGCGTTGGCGGCCTTCGGCCGCGCTTCAAAAAAATAACCCTCAGCCGGCAGAATTCTCTTTCTGGGGTAACATCTATGGACCCATCACACTACCAATAAACTACCAACAAATATCTCGTGAACTATAAGCCTCCGGCAGGTTTTGATTTTAGTTTTGAGATCTGTGGGAGGCTCTCTACCTCCCTCTTTCTCGGACCGTAGTTCCTTAATCTAAGGCCTACCCTCTTGGTAGACAGATGGAAATCTGAGCCGAAATCACTTTAACCGATAAAGGAATATATACGTGTAACTACAACATTTTGATCAAGGTCTTCAAAATATTGGAGAATTAAAACTGAGAGAAAAATATTATATTCTACCTATGTACGTCAAAAACAAAAGTCTATTCCCATGCAGCAAAGATCTTATTTAAGTATTTAGCATATATAGCAATAACAATTTATACACTTCTAGCCCTTGGTATATATGTATGTACATTAGGCATATAACTTTTTACAATTTTTGCAAATACGAAAAACGGCATACCATAGTCGAATAGAGCATAAAAAAGTATGAAACCCCATTATTTTTTTTTTTTTTTGCGAAATTGCCAAAAAGTTTCCGCGCAAAACGAAATTACTTTTTTTATCAGAACTGCTGAAAAAAACAAAAAGTTTTGTACAGTGTACACGTTTTTCTTCATAATAATAGATATTTATTTAACTAATAATCTTCCTATTATTACAAACGCCTTTTAATGGACCTAAGGGAAGTGCCCCACCCACCCCAAACTAATTTTTCTTCAGAAAATTCTGATTCAATATAATAATAACACAGCTGTGCGCGGAACGTTTTTGAACCGAAATCACCTAAAAAAGTGATATTCATTACTTGTACAATATTTGCCACCACGTGGTGGTATGCCAAATTTTTCGTCAATATTTGTTATATGCCTAATGTGCATACATACATATCGCCGTTTACGCTTCATAACCGCGTAAGTGAGACTTTGATAACCGCCTAGTAGGTATGCCAAAATTGAGATTTGCCAAACTTTAACTCCTGGCGCTCAGCTCCATCGATCCATACCATAAATTTGGCCTTTAGGAAGCTCGGGAAGCTCTATATTTCTTTCTTATGTCCTTTTTAGCTCCGAGGTCGTATAGTTCAGCATCAAGAATTCAATTTTAATTTTTGGCACAAATGTCGGTTATAAGGCGGTTATGAAAGTCTCATTTAGGCGATTATGAAGTTTAAACAGCGATATTTTTTATGTATGCATGTATGCATGTACAAAGCAATTCTTAAGTTGTAGGTGCACAAAACAGGTTCTCTCTCATCGCGATTGCTAACTTATGTATGTATGTCTACATTGGATGATGGCTTATTGCGCTCTTTTCTGCCGTCTACTGTTTCTACCCGTGCATGTGCGTGTTGAACCAATACACTGTACCTACTTAGTTATAAACGCTATTTTACTTGGCATTCAAATTCAGGTGTTTATTTTCATCAGCCCTGCTTACCTGTCTGTATCTTTTCCATAATTCTATTACCTGTTTCAACTAAATTTAGTATCACCAACCAGCCAAATGCATATTTTACTTATGTATGTATGTAGGTATATACCCTGCAAAAAATGCGATTAATCCGGGACGTGTCCGGGATCAATCGCAAGGGAGCATGGGACTAATACAATTTTACATCCCTTTATATGGAGTGAATTGATCGCATTTGTTCGAGCATGTCCTATGAAGAGACTAATTGTTCAACTTGTATACCCGAACGGGTACCAATGTAGATTAATCACTAACATACCGAACGGGTACAAATGTAGATCAATCGCTTTCATCCCGAACGGGTACAAATGTAGATCAATCGCTTTCATACCGAACGGGTACGAATGTAGATTAATCGCTTTCATCCCCAACGGGTACAAATGTAGATCAATCGCTTTCAGCACGAACGGGTACAAATGTAGATTTTTCCTTAAAAAATTTTAAATGTTCATGCATATTTAAATAAAGATTATATAATGTTTTACTTTTGTAAAAAAATCTCAATACATAAATTTAAAAAATTGTAAGTTTTGAGTATGCATTATATGAGCAACATTTTGATAAAATTGTTATTAAAAAAGGGTGTTCAATTCCTTTTACCGGTTGTTCTACAATTTTTTAAATACATTGCATATTTTTATAAAATGTCTACATTTAAGGAATCTAGATTTGTACCCGTTCGGAATGAAAGCGATTAATCTACATTTATACCCGTTAGGGATGAAGGCGATTAATCTACATTTATACCCGTTAGGGAACAATTGGTCTACAATTAGTCTACATTTATACCCGTTCGGGAACAATTGGTCTACAATTAGTCTACATTTATACCCGTACGAGAACAATTGGGGACTAATTGTGGACCGATTGTTCTCGAAAGAGATCAATCGAGGACAAATCTCTTTCGGGATTGATCGCACATTTTTTTGCAGGGTAGGTACTAACAGCACACATGCATAATCCTATATGTATGAATGTATGTGTATACAAATGTTAAATTTTCCTTGTTTTCCAGCAAACAAATAATTTTTTTTTCATATTTTAATATGACTATGAAAATTTTTAAATTGCTCCATTGGGATTGAGTATTGCAATTTTTCATGTGTATGTACATATGTGTGTAGGTACGTGTGTACCCAACTTGTACACTCTCCAAAACTCAACCATGCTTCAAAATGAAAATCAAGCGAAAATACTCTACGGTCATTATTCCAATCCAAATTTACCTTTCTTTTATATGCACCTACAAACATACAATCAAAAGCAGCTACACTTACACATACATACATACATCCATTGGCGAGTTTCGGCACTCGTTTTGGGGTCGAAACAAGATTGAGAGAGCGAGTGCAGAAAAAAAGAGCGAAACACGTTATGTGGAGACATGGTATAATATCCAAAAAATTGATTTTTAATCATTATTTGCTGAGTTTTATTTTCTGCTCACAAAATAAAAGTTATTTCTTGAGTTTTATTTTTCCCTCAGAAAATAAAAGTTATTTCTTGAGTTTAATTTTTCGATCTGAAAATAAGTTATTTTTTGAGTTTTATTTTTCCCTCAGAAAATAAAAGTTATTTTTTGAGTTTTATTTTTCGATCAGAAAATAAAAGTTATTTGCTGAGTTTTATTTTCTGCTCACAAAATAAAAGTTATTTCTTGAGTTTTATTTTTCGATCAGAAAATAAAAGTTGTTTTTTGAGTTTTATTTTTCAATCAGTAAATAAAAGTTATTTCTTGAGAAAATAAAAGTTATTTTCTGAGTTTTATTTTTCGATCAGAAAATAAAAGTTATATGTACATGTACATATGTATATAAATGTATGAATAATAACGTTTCAACCCTAGCAGAATATATTTTTTTGTTATTAAATTGCCGCGACGCTTAAATTGCGAAAAAATGTGAATTATGCAGCTAAACAAAAACACATTTTTACTACGGCAATTATAAGGTATAAATCAGACCTGGGTAATATCAAGTACCAGTACGACTTGTGACAAGTACTTGAAAGAATTGAAAAATCGATTCAAGTACATTTTTCAATTCTTTTCAAGTACTTTCAATTCTTTTCAATTACTTTGAAGTATTTGCTAAAAATTCAATCCTTTTTCAATTCTTTGTACTTGTACTTGTACTAGTACTTGAATATTCTGAAAGTACTTGGTACGGACTCATTACTTCAAGATCAAAATATAAAGTATTTAAGTACGTAATAGTCCAATTACTACTCAGTATTACCCAGGTATGGTATAAATACACCACATAAGGCCTGAATATCAGACCACAATAATGCCTTAACTAAGCCTTATTTCGCATGGCGGATAAGCCTTCGGAATAAGGTGTGCTCTCAGAGAGAAATAGAGAGAGTATTCCTTATGGCCTGATGACATCAACACAGGAAAATCAGCCTTCTAAGCCTTAGCCCATACAACTTTAATTATAATTTTAGGCCTTATTTCACAGCCTTTAAATCTACTGTAATAATTTTTAACTAAGGCATAGATTTTTTGCTGGGTGTATACTATATAAACTACATATATGCACTTGTGTGCCTACTTTACAAATTTATATTTATGTATATACTGCTTTGTAACACTAATTGTATTTTACTTAACCCTTCTGTTACATTTAGGTCATTTGATGACCTTTTTTTGTTTAATTTTCTCATAAATGCTAATATGAACAAAATTTTAGAATTTCCCTCAATGTATTTCTGTATTGAGGAAAATCCTTTCGCAAAAGCATAAAAAGAAGGATTTTGCATTATCAAACAAGTGGTAACATCAAGAGTTACGTGTGTGCCCCTTCAGGTCATTCAGTGACCGTCAGTGTTATTTTGTGCGCAAAAGCTGATTTTTATTAAATTCGTATAAAAATGAAAGAGTGAAAGCTTCGGTAAGTATTTTAATTCCAATATTTTATTATTTGTGATATATTTGCAGATTAATATATGTATGGTTTAGAGCCAAATCGCCTGACACAAAGCCGAATAGAGTATATCATTGATAATGATGTGGATGTTGATGAGTGTAGTGAAGTTGAGGGCGAAGACAATATAGTCGATTAGTTTGAGCCCGATGGTTCTTCTTACGAATATGCAGGAAGTGATAACGACGAATTAATTGACCTTGTATTGGAAAATGAAGGTAGTACCCACTCCCGTGTATTATTCCACAGATAGAAATATTGAGTGGTCAACGTAGCCGATTAGGCAGAATAGTGGTAGGACCACAATAGAAAATATAATTTACCGAAACAGCTTCTATAATTCTACAAAATCAGAAGTGCATACAACTGACCAACTTATTGAAACATATGCATACAAAAGACAAGCCAATGTATGGACAAAATCGTACAGAGTTACCGTTTCCACAATCTTTGGTCTTGAACATAAAAATTAAAAATATATTAAGTATATGCATTTAAATAAGTGTATAATCCGATAAATAATCAATTGAACTAATACATTTTGAAAATTTCCATTGAAATTATACTTCCATATCGATATATATGAAAAACACAGGTAAGGTCATTCCGTGACCTTAATGTCACATGCGTAAGTTTTTTTGAATGTAACAGAAGGGTTAAAAATTGTGAAATTGCAATTTTACGGACCAGGTGTTCAGTTTTGGTGTTGTGTTTTTGTAAGCAATAGAGGAAGTGCATGTTAATATAGAGACGAGGGTTTAACAAATGGGCACAAACCATTGTTGCTGTTGCCGTGCTGAGTAGGGAATAATAGGAATTAAAATTAATTGAAGGATCTTTAAATAAGAATAAGCATTGTTTTTTTGACAGTACTTTAAATAATTGCCAAAAAATTACTTGTATTTTTGCAATGGAAGGAAGACATATTTAGGACAGTTAAGGTTTGAAATATAGGAAAACATATACATACATACACATCCATACATACACATTAAGTATATAATACCGGTCACCGACTTTAAGATTACTTGGAACTTGATTTTGTACATATTTCGAGCAAGTAGGTACTCAAGTCATGACATTGAAACACAGCAGCACTTTGTTTTGAGAAGAGTAAATTAAATAGAAATAGACAAGAGACTTATAAAATTTTAATCCCTTTTTAAAGATATTATATAATTGTTGCAATAGATATGGGCCTGTAGACTATTCATCTGTATACACATATGTACATACTAATGCTGATCATGTTATCAGTGAATATCAGTATTAAGCCCAACAAATATTGATAGCGCATTTGTGAGTCTACACTGAAAAAAATCACTTCATATGTTTGTGAATTAAACCATTAATTTAAATTAATCAAGATAAGCAACAAATGAAGAAAATCGTTTCCAATTACAAATGTCTTTAACTTTTTTGTTCACTTTAAATTATAATGTAACACCCTTATTCATAAAAAATATCAAAAGTTTATAGAGCTTTTTAAAATGACATTTCCATACAAATTTTCAATTATAATATATAATATAATACAATGGCGAGTTTTATGGCCGAGCTTCTCTCCCAATTCGAGGTGTGCTCCTTTTTGTTTTTCCTACTAATTGGGTGGACCTACAGTTTTATGCCGGCTCCGAACGGCGAATGCATTTTTTGTGAGAAGCTTTTTCATGGCAGAAATACTCTGGGAGGGTATGCCGCCCACTGCCGAGAGGTGACCGCTGCTCTTAAAAAACCCAATAATTGGATTTTTACTAATTAGAAAAATTTTTTGGTGTTTTGCTCGGACCGTGGTTTGAACCCGAGACCTCTGGCAGAGCAGGCGAGCACTCTACCCACTGCACCACAGCGGCCACAAATTTTCAATTATAAGAGTTTAATAAACCTATTTTATTTTTTATGAATAAGGGTGTAAAAGTATAGCATTCAAAACCAGCATATCAAACCAGTGTTAAAAATTAAATTAGGAGTAGGTAGGTACACCTCGTGCAGATTGAGATATTCGGCACAAAACTCTGGAGAGCTATGTACATACCTCTATTCTAGCCTAACGACACAATTAGGGTCATAAAATTAAAAGGGAGGTTGTTTTACTGTTATAAATACAGACATAAAAGGCAATTTATTTAAATGTACATATGTATGAGAAAACATTAGGTCGTATGCAAAAATCCTGACTGAATTCATGAGTTTAACCCTTATTCAAAAACAAAAGAGCCCTGATTCATTGCAGACACATATATACTACATATAGGTATGTATGTAAATGTATGCATAGATTAACCTTAAGGAAGGTGGTTCCTTTTTTAGTTATGACCAATAAATGTGTATACATATTCACATTTTTATTAAACGATGCTCAAGGGACAAAATCCATACTGGCATGTATTTTTGTATGTATATATCGACGCTTCCAAACAAAACTGTACTAAGTCTGAACACTGTGTTTTGCAGGAGAAGCTCTCAAAGTTTAAACTCGATATGAAACTTCAGTTGTATGCTAAGTATATTTTCACTTGCAACTTCTGTTTGGATGGAACGATCAACGCCAGAACTCGACAATATCAAAGTAAGGGTACGCTTTATATAAAACTGTAAGAAGAAATAAAAATTTGCTACGTGGTTTTTCATGGCAAGCTCTCAAAGTTTTTATTCTATAAAAATCTCAAGTTGTATTATATGTACACTTTTGCTTATAACTTTTGATTGGATTGTCCGATTGATACCAAAATTAGACAGCATCTAAATTAAGGCACGCTGTACTTGAAAACGCCAAAAACGGGATAATGTACTAAGTCGACTTAGTACAGTATTGTTTGGAAGCGTTGATATGTATGTCTACAGCTATAAAACACTGCATGTATTATTTATGATTTCAATGACTTGACGGGCCAATAAGCAGCACGTGAATAACGTTTTAACTCTTCAAGATGAGTTTTACATACATACTACATACATACAATAAAGTTGGGTAGTAAATATGCAAATTTACATAAAAAAAAGTTAAATAGAAAGAGAGTGAGATATAGGAAAGGCCACTTGAAACAGCGACTAAATGGCTTTGACACGTTTTTTGAATTTACCGAACGGCTAAGGCGTCTATTTAAACAAGGATTAAAAGTGAGAAATTTATAGTGACGTGAAGAGAATAAACGAATGCATGTATAAATGTACTTTGCAGAATACACACGCACAATTGCACAGCAAAATGAAAATAAATGAAACAAGAAATCCATTAAAAGTGCGGCCAACAAACTCCAACTCCAACACGCCAACTCAGCTGCGACTTTATGCGTTTCAAACATTATGTTGCTTTTGTTGTTGTTACAGCTACTGCTCCTGCTATTGGTGTTGCTGCTCCGGATTCCCATTCATGTTTTTGTTTTATGTACTTTATTTTATCTCACAAACGAACTGTGATGACTGGCTGGCTGACTGCGTTGTGCAAAGCCGTTTCACACTTTTTAAGTCCTTTGACAAAGCTTCCTTTGAAATGAACGTGATGCGTCGTGTGATGTGTGTGAGTGATAAATCCTGGTGTATGAGGTTTGACGTCGCTGCAATGTACATACCCTGCAGGGAACTCAATAACTAGTGAGCAAAATTTCTAGTTCCGAACTAGCGAAAAGGTGTCAAAAGGGAACTAGATCAATTGTAGTTAGACCGCGACCAGTTCAGGAGGAGTGAATTTAGTAACCATTATAAGAAACACTTTGATTTGTATGCAATTTCGAAGTGACAAAAATTCTATGACAATTTTTCGTTCGTTCAATTTCCGTCGGCTTTGTATATTTCTGCAATTCTCAGATGTTTAGTGAAGCGTTTTATATAAAGAGTTTTCTATTTGCATATTAACTTGTATGAAATGAAATGTTCCCCTAATTATGCTTTTCTGATCCCTCAGGATTATTTTTGATTATTTTTTTTATTTTATTACATACTTTTTAAATATTATTGTAAATTTTTATTAAATAAATAAATAAAAAAAAAAAAATTAGTTAAAAAAAAAAATTATAATCCACCTTGACACAGACAGGATTCGAACCCGCGCCCCTCAGATTGAAAGGCACATGCGTTAGCCAGTCGGCCATCGCGCCACTTGCATGAAGTGTGTCAAACAGCGTTGCCGTTTGGGCCACTAAAGTGGCAATTTGAACCTTTTTTAAAGCCAGGCCACCTGAACCCAACTTTTTGAAAATATGCAATATTTGAACCTTTTTAAAAATTTGGGCCACTTTTGGTCCTTTTTTACTTTCAAAACTATAATTATTAAATAATTTTTAGTTTTTTCTTAAATATAAGAACAAAAAACCCCTTTGTTACTATTTTACTTTGCATTGGCAACTCTCCGTTTCGAAAGGTTCTTTATTTAATTTGTTTGCCAACACTACCCTTGAATACTTTGAAATTTGGGCTGTTCGTTAAGATCAGGGATGGGCGCCGCAAGGCACATAAACGCAGCAGAGGGGCGATCATGGGCTTTCGTGGGCACTGCATAATTTCCGGGGAAAGGGGAGCTAAGGCGATATCGAAGTTGATGTACACTCCGCCTTAAGTGATGTTCATCGCACAGCGCGTACGGAAACACTAAAAATGAAAACCACATTGTTTTATATAGAGAGAGGAATCCACCAATAATAAAATGTGCAGTATTGCCGCTAAAAAATTTCGAAAAGTGGCCGAAAAAAGTAAAAAAAAGTGTTTCCCAAATTTTTTTTTAGCTAGAAACACATTTTTATATATTTTTGTGGTTTATTTAATGCTTAAAGCAATTTGCAAGCGGTTTGTACCCTTGGTCTTAAATAGTGAAAGTTTTGAAAATAATCATTCTGCTGATGCACTGCTGGCAGCGTTAACATATTTGCAACAAATTCACAACTAGTTCTCATTTAAGTTGTTTTTCATTCCCCCACGTTGTGCGAAAACTCTTCTATTTCGGTTTGTTAAAACAAATTTCTTGCATTCTAAAAATTTTTACTCCCAAATAACTTTTTCGGGGTTTTCCTTCGCAGCGGAGAATTGCTAATGAAAAGTGAAAAGGTAACAAAGAGGCTTTTTTATGTGAATTTTATATGAGCTATTGGCCAGTTTTTAATTAAGAAAAATTTTTTTGGTAGAGGCTATGGATCCATTTCGGAGACCACCACATCCCCTCATCAGACTTCTTCAGGCGGCCTCAACCGAGGATCGAACTTAAGTCGTTTCGATTGGTAAGCCAATAGCATCCCATTGAGCTACCACCGCCGTCAGCTTTGTTTTGCTTAATTCTCAATTTTCCTTTTATTACAATCTACATACCAACAACAGTAGCAGAAAACGGCCATGTAAAAACAAACGTAAAAAAGCTTTTTTTATATTTAAGAAAAAAACTAAAAAATATTTATTACATTATAGGTTTGAAAGTAAAAAAGGACCAAAAGTGGCCCAAATGTTTAAAAAGGTTCAAATATTGCATATTTTCAAAAAGTTGGGTTCCGGTAGCCTGGCTCTTAAAAAAGGTTCAAATTGTCACTTTAGTGGCCTCAGCGGCAATGCTGTACAATCGCTAATTTTGAAGTTTCTTTCTCGCTCTATTGCTTTCGAACTCCGATGCCATTTACTTCATTAGTGTCATAATTTAAAAAAACCAATTTATATC
Source organism: Urophora cardui (assembly GCA_960531455.1). Lineage (NCBI taxonomy): Eukaryota > Metazoa > Arthropoda > Insecta > Diptera > Tephritidae > Urophora > Urophora cardui. The sequence continues at coordinate 112,610,574 of OY482670.1, read as the reverse complement.
TTCTTCGCTATATATGGAAGTAAGCTACTATACTAAAGCAACAATATTTTTTAAATAAAGCCCTTAATTTTCATCTATGACCATAAAATTTCATAACAAATAAATAACACTGATTCTCACTACTAAGTATCGATTCAGAAAATTGTGTTGTGTCGTTATTGAAGCAAGTGTGCTTTGTGCTTTTGGCATGTACATTAAGGTGGAGTGAAAACATATGGAGCTTTTTTTTGTTTTTTTTTTTGAACGTACCAATGAAAAGTTGCCTTAATGAACCCCACAAAATTTTATGGCCATAGGATGACATTTTGAACTGCCCCCAGCCCCGCAAAGTTGAAAGCACGATCTGGTACAAATATGAAATTTTGAAAATTATAAAAGCAAAAAACCAATTATGAGGATTGATAAACATGGCTAAGCTGAGTATTAAAGTGAATTTTTTTTTGGAAACAACAACAACAAAAGTTATTAAAGGTCAAAGTTTATATTATGCATTCTTTAAATTGCAATTACTTAAAAACTACTGAACCGATTTCGAATATTTTTATACCATTCGATAGGTATTTTGATTCCCTTCATACATTTTACAGTGCGTTCCATAACACCCCCCAGCGGGGGTCAACCCCCTTTTACCCACCTTACTTTTCATATATAAAATGTATACCAAATTTAAGGGAAAATACATGCGAGTAGGTCAATAAAATTTTACAGGCTTATTTCTGGGCTAGGAAGGTGCCGTTCTGGCTTTGGAACAAATTGAATTTCCAAAAAAAAAAAATTCGCCCCACCTTAATGTACATATGTATATATATATATGCTCTCTTGTTCTCAATACCGAATATGCATTAGCGCGCTCAATATTGGTTAATATTGGTTGCCACTATCCTAAAAAAATGTTGATAATAATTCCCAACAAAATAACCAAAAAATTACAAACAGACTAATAAATTATCGCCTTCATAATTCGAAGGTACCCTGACATAATCCCAAGGGGCATAATCCCAAATTTTTTATTTGGGATTATGTCACTAACCCTAGGGTGACATAATCCCAACTTTTATACTTGGGCTTATGTCACCCTAGGCGTAGTGACATAATCCCAATTGGGATAATGTCATTTTCAAGCCCAAAAAACATTTCAGATTTTTTCTTAGATTTTATTACATTAAGCAAAAAAATTAAAGCTGACAATAAAGTTAATGTTGTTATACAATAATACATTGAGTATATGTATAAGATGAAATATGTATGTACTTAAATACACATTTTCTCAAAAAATTACTTAAAAACTAAAAAATTACATTAAAATTAAATATATTTACATATATACAGACTTTTTTCAATAAAACGATAGGTATATAAATATTTGTGTACATTGTATATATGTCAATAAAAAGATGAAAATTTGGAAGAAAAAATCGCGCGATTTTGATTCCAAATTTTCGCCTGCGGCGCTCTTTTTCTAATAGATCGATAGGTATATAAATATGTATGTACATAATAATAATATAATATAATACAATGGCGCTATTATAACTCTGACGAGTTTTATGGCCGAGCTTCTCTCCCAATTCGAGGTGTGCTCCTTTTTGTTTTTCCTACTAATTGGGTGGACCTACAGTTTTATGCCGGCTCCGAACGGCGAATGCATTTTTTGTGAGAAGCTTTTTCATGGCAGAAATACTCTCGGAGGGTATGCCGCCCACTGCCGAGAGGTGACCGCTGCTCTTAAAAAACCCAATAATTGGATTTTTACTAATTAGAAAAATTTGTTTGGCTCGGACCGTGGTTTGAACCCGAGACCTCTGGCATAGCAGGCGAGCACTCTACCCACTGCACCACAGCGGCCACATATGTATGTACATATGTCTATAAAAAGATGAAAATTTGGAAAAAAAAAAATTGCGCAATTTTGATTCCAAATTTTCGCCTGCGGCGGTTTTTTTTAATAGATCGATAGGTATATACATATGTATGTACATATGTCTATAAAAAGATGAAAATTTGGAAGAAAAAATCGCGCGATTTTTGATTCCAAATTTTCACCTGTGGCGCTTTTTTTTTTTAGATATACATATGTATGTCTATAAAAAGATGAAAATATATATAAATATGTACATATGTCTATAAAGATAAAAATTTGGAAGCAAAAATCTCGATTTTTCTTCGCACTAGTACCTACTCGAGTGATTTGGTATTCTGGCTTCCTTTTATTTGGGATTATGTCACTCCCACATATGTGACATAAGCCCAAGTAAAAAAATTGGGATTATGTCACACCATGGTGAGTGACATAATCCCAAATTTTAAAATTGGGGTTATGCCACTTGGGATTAAATCACGGCACCTAATTCGAATGATAAAAGAAACTTAAAAGAAGTACACCTGCTTTGGTTTACAAAAAAAAATTATCTGAAACGTAAATCACATCTATGAATGAATTTTGTTTGTAGTTCGTTTGATTTTTCTTTGGTCATAGCTTTAGTAGAAATTAAAAAAAAAAACATTTTTAACATTAACAAATTAAGTATACCTTAGAATAATTTTATCATATTGAAAAAGAAAAATACTAAAATCATTTGATAGTTACCAAATTACCAACCGCAAAAAAAATACCTATTTTGGAATTAATTACCAGGTGTGGCAACCATATGCTCAGTTTGAGTTCGTCCTTCTCCCCACCAGCTGGTACATTTACCTATTTCACCATCCCCACTCTGAAAAAAATACCCGTAGTTAAACCAACAACTTTCGGCTGTTGAATCTCCGTCTTTGATTCAACAGCAAAATTATTTGTTTTTACAGCAACGTTTTTGATCCAACAACTTATTCAAAAACGGCCGTTGTTGTTTCAAAAACTTGCTTGCTTTTAAAAAAATTTTTTGTGAGAAAACATTTTTTTGTGAGTAAACCAACAAACAAAATAATGATGGAGAGAAGATGAAGAGAAAAATCCAAACAAAAGTTTATTTTTAGCAACAATTTTTTCCCCGTTGTTGATTTAAAGGCAAAAGTATTTGACCCAACAGTTTCCGTTGTAAACAAAACTAATGAGAACAATTTTTTTTAAATTTTGTTTTTACAATGATTCAAATAATTCATGGATTCCTTTTTAGGAAATGGAAGTATAAATAGGTTACTACAATTCAATATAATGTTGAATGTTCCACTATGTGATGATTGGATAAAATTTCAGGTTGATGTCATAGTTCGAATCTGGAGGAGAATATAAAATAAAGAAGAAAACGCAGAATAAGAAATAAAGATAGAAACCAGTGAATGATAAAAAGGGGAGAAGAAGAGGAGAACAAGCTGAGGCTACATATTTGCAGTTGGGACCCGGGTGGAGAGAAGATGAAGAGTAAAATGTAAACAAAAATTTATTTTTAGGTGAAAATTTTTTCCAACAATCTCCGTTATTGACTTAAATCAACAACGCTCGCACCTTTGAAACAACAACGGAGCGTTGTTGGGCACATTTCAATTGCGGAAAGTAGTTGATTTAACAGCGAAAGTCTTTAGATTTACAACGTTTTTTTTTCAGAGCATGCAATGAGCCGACGCGACCCGTACGGGTAAATACCCATATGGGCTCAATCGCCCATGGCTGGTTAAGATAATGACAACGCACGGAGCAGCCCAGACACACACAAACACATATAGCGTTCGGTGATCCGTACGAAAGTGCAAGAAACGTAGGAATTTTACCACAATTTACATTGAAAATGAATTGAAAATGAAAAAGGCAAAAGTGGGGAAAATCCAACAGCTTGCACAGAGTCTCAATGGCCGAGTGTGTTTATGCGTTGGGTCATTGCGGCTGAAGATGGAATGGACTCGGGTTCAATCCCCGGTGCATCCACTTCCGAAAAGAGTGCTGATGATCGAAACTGGTTTTTCGTGAAATAGCTATACACTCAACCTTCGCTGTAAATAGTTGTTGAATTTTTTTCCACTTACCCCAACAGTTTTTTTTTTAATTCCTTGCCTTTCTCGGGTTATTCCGTCTGCTCATCGAACGATCATATTAACGCTGCGTTAGTGTAGAGAATATTTTAAATTCCACTTTCTTTAAGCATTAAATAAACCACAAAAAGATATGAAAATGTGTTTTAGCTAAAAAAAAAAAAATTGGGGCCACTTTTTTTTAATTTTTTGGGCCACCTTTTGAAATTTTTGAGCGGCAACACTGGTGTCAAAGGTTTCTCATTTTGAAGTGACGCTTTCTCATTCAAAATTGACTGATCTGATTTTCAAATGAAGGTCTCTCATTTTGAAGTGAAATATTCTCATTTTAAAGTGACTATTCTGATTTTCAAATGAAAGTTTCTCATTTCAAACTGACTAATCTGATTGTAATGTGAAGGTTTCTCATTTTAAAGTGGAAATGGTGTAGTGTAAACTGTAGAATTTAGTACTAGTTCGGAACTATCGAAAATGTAGTGCAGAGGGTGACAATTGACACCGCCTAGGACATCGCCGTGTTAAATTCGCCAGTTGATAACATGCAAAAGAGATTTAGCTCGCACTAGTAGTGTCGAAAAATGCGCTAGAAACGACCTAGTTCGGAACTAGAGATTTTCCCTACAGGGTATGAACGCATGTATGTATGTATGTATGTAAGCTAAAAGCACAATTAAAGAAGAGTGGGTCAGCTGTCAGAAGTTGATGGAGAAATGTTTGTGACCAACTGGTTTTGGAAAATCTAACAATGATTATAATATTAAAGTGAATATACATTTGTACCTACATTTGTACATACACAAGTCCTTAATCTTCAGCCGCCACACATGTACTATTATTTTTGTTTTTATTTTCCCTCATATCGAATTAAATTTCACATTTACGCACCATTGTGCAAAAAATCTCACAAATCAGCTGTTCTGTAGAACTCACCTCATTAATTTCACCACGAAAACCGCTTGTCAAAATGGTCCAACACTTTCAGTGTCAACTTTTTAGAAATCATTTCAGTCAACTCTTACGCTACAGTGCGCCACAGTGCATGTTTGTACCCTGCAAGAACTGTGCAGGTCATATGACCAGCAGGCATGACCAAAAGTTTTGGGATATTTCCTATCACATTCTTAAGGGTATCGGGAACTTTTGCGACCGTTTCATTCATCACGTTCCCGTATGTGTATTTTCAAATTCCACTATATCCTTATCTATCTCATTGGTTTTGAACTTGGCTAAAAACACATACGAGTTCAAACGTGTTGGTAATATTATATTTTTGTAATAGTGTTAGTACTTTCGGTCACACAATTCTAGCAGGGTAGGCATACAAGCCCATACATATGCATGTGTGCACGTGTGTGCACTTCCTATCGAAATGGCAACCCTTTGCGCGCCTGGCATTATGCTTTGTCACCCACAACAAGCGTTGACGTTGAACGTTGACGTTGCCGGTAACGTTAACGTTGATATGGCGATTGTCAATGTGTGTATGTATGCGCGTATGCTTCAGTTGTTGTTGTTCTTAGTTGGTTAACCCGGGTCGAATTGAATTTTAGTGACGTTAGGCTTACTGAAGTACAAACAAGTACATATAAGTATGTATGTATCTACATATGTGTGCATTACTTCGCAATACATTTTACTTACTTACTAACTTTGATATGAGAATAACAAACGAAGTGAAGCGTGACGGTGGCGGTGGCTGACAAGGAATATTCGACAACAACTTTAGCACGCGCAATTGCTTCCGCAACTTGAAAATGTTCTCATGCGGCAAAACAAAGTGGGCGGGGAATAGATGGCATATGCATAAAGATACTCTGAAAAAAATACGCGTAGTTAAACCAACAACTTTCGGCTGTTGAATCTCCGTCTTTGATTCAACAGAAAAAGTATTTGTTTTTACAGCAAAGTTTTTGATCCAACAATTTATTCAAAAACGGGCGTTGTTGATTCAAAAACTTGCTTGCCTTTAAAAAATATTTTGTGAGAAAATATTTTTTTGTGAGAAAACCAACAAAAAAAAATAATGATGAAGAGAAGATGAAGAGAAAAAGCCAAAAAAAAAGTTTATTTTTAGCAACAATTTTCTCCCCGTTGTTGATTTAAAGGCAAAAGTATTTGACCCAACAGTTTCCGTTGTAAACAAAACTAATGAGAACAAATTTTTTTAAATTTTGTTGTTACAATGATTCAAATAATTCATGGATTCCTTTTTAGGAAATGGAAGTATAAATAGGTTACTACAATTCAATATAATGTTGAATGTTCCACTATGTGATGATTGGATAGAATTTCAGGTTGATGTCATGGTTCGAATCCGGAGGAGAATATAAAATAAAGAAGAAAAATCAGAATAAGAAATAAAGATAGCAACCAGTGAATGATAAGAAGGAGAGAAGAATAGCAGAACAAGCGGGGAGGCTACATATTTGCAGTTGGGACCCGGGCGGACAGAGGATGCAGAGTAAAATGCAAACAAAAATTTATTTTTAGGTGAAAATTTTTTCCATCAATCTCCGTTATTGACTTAAATCAACAACGCTCGCACCTTTGAAACAACAACGGAGCGTTGTTGGGCACATTTCAACTGCGGAAAGTAGTTGATTTAACAGCGAAAGTCTTTAGATTTACAACGTTTTTTTTTCAGAGTATGTACATAGGAGTATGTACATACATATGTATGTGAGGGGCGGGTAAATTTACAAAGAAGCAGCTATGCAGTATCCATATACTACCTTCATGCGAGAAGTGCCGCAAACAACTGCTACACAGGTACACATAGGCAGATATATATGTAGATGTGTACGTAAAAGCCATGTGTTAAAGCATACGATATTTGAAAGACTTCAGTTACAACCACAACAACAATATCAGGAAGCTCATACAAACAAAAAATAATAATAATTCAAACAAGTAAGGAAGCCTAAGTTCGAGTGGAATCGAACATTAGATACTCAGCTGTATGCTTTCATTGTTTGTTTGCGTTTGTTCGATATAGGGTGTATTTTATATGAAACGAGTGCTGCATATACAGGGCGCAGCCACGCCCATTTTCAAAATTTGTATCAATCATCCAAATAAGCATATAAATATTATTGTTAGTGCAAAATTGCATCCCTCTATGACTTTTAGTTACAAAGACTTCACGTTACAAATTCCAAAAGGGTGTTCCAGAAATATCTTTGTTAAAAAGTAGGCGTGGTCATAAACCGATTTCAATACATTTTTGCGTGTCTATTAACACAAGTTATAAAAGTGAATAAACCAAGTTTCGTCATAATATCTCAGTTATTTGTCGAGTAATAGGCTCGTAGATTTCTTTGCATAAAAAGAGGCGGTGCCACGCCCATTTTATAAACTTTTTTTATTTTTTGTTTCCGGTCTATTGTAGAACTCATATCACAAAATTTCAATGAATTATCTTTATATTTCACAGAGATATCGCTAAAAATGATTTCATTAGGTCACTTTATAATACCCATATATAAAAGTGGGCGTGGTCGTCAACAGATTTTGGTAATTTTTCGTCCACACATTTGGCTAAGTAAATATATTACGCGTACCAAATTTCATCGATATATCTTTAACGGTTTCTGAGTTATGACATATAAAACTTTCAATGTTTGACCCTTAATAAGTGGGCGTGGCACCGCCCATTTTCAAAAATTTTTGTATTTTTTGTTTTATGTCCGTAGTTGGACTCCTGCCACAAAATTTCAGTGATAGATCTTTATATTTGACAGAGATATCGCTTAAAATGTTTTTATTAGGCCCCTTTATAGTTCCCATATATAAAAGTGGGCGTGGCCGTCAACCGATTTTGATAATTTTTCGTCAAAACATTTGCCTAAGTAAGCATATTACGCATACCAAATTTCATCGATATATCTTCAACGGTTTCTGAGTTATGACATATAAAACTTTCAATGTTTGACCCTTAATAAGTGGGCGTGGCACCGCCCATTTTCCAGAACTTCATCAAATTTCTTCATAAGGGCCTGAGCTCAATACGTGGGTAAAATTTTATCACTCTAGCTATATTAGTGGCTGAGATACCAAATATCCGATTTTTTCTATATAGGAAAAGTGGGCGTGGTCATGGTCCGATTTCGCCCATTTTCAATACCAACCGTCCCAGTCTCGATACCAACTTGCATTTCAAATTTCATCAAAATATCTCAATTTTTACGCGAGTTATCGTGCGTACGGACGGACGGACGGACGGACGGACGGACGGACGGACGGACGGACGGACGGACGGACGGACGGACGGACGGACATGGCTCAATCGATTTCTCTTTTCACCCTGATCATTTTGATATATATAAGTCCATATCTATCTCGATTATTTCATTATGTTACAATCCACCGTTATGAAATCAAAATTATAATACTCTGTGTACTAGTACAGCTGAGTATAAAAATAGCAGAGTGAACAAAAACACAGTTTGCAACTAATGTAAACAAATGCAAACAAACAAGCAACCAACCAAGCAACAATGTCGGCAACGGTTGGACAAAAAAGCCAAGCCAGCACTCGCAACAAAAAAAAACAAAAACGAAACGAAATTCATACGACGAAAAGGCAACGGCAACGTCAGTGGCAACATGCATACATACATATGTACATATATGTAAATACCGGCAACAACTTATTACGCGAAAAGGCGCAACGAATTCATAACAAAGATGATGCCAGCCCGTGTTTGGTTTGCCGCAGCCGGATTCAGGTTATAATTTTTTATTTGTTTTTTTTTTTGTTTTTTTTTTTTTCAACGCAGGAAAAGTAATACAGGAAACACAAAAGCGAAACGAAAAAATAGTAGTAATTGAGGCACGCTGATATAGTACAACAGCAATAAAAAAACAAAAAATAAAAAAAAAAATAAAAATGAAAGAAATGAAGAATTAAATCAAGGTATAAATTATTAGGTAAAAAAAAGGTAACTTGCCGCGCACGCCAGCGATCCAACCAATACATACACGTGTGCTGGAAAAGTAGGAAATGGCGAAAAATTTAACAGGCAGAAATCTGCAGCATAACGAAAACATGTACCTACATACATATAAATAGTAGGTATGTATGTTTACACAAATAACTATAAATATTAATCCCGCGCGTAGCATGAATTTTCGGAAGTGGTCACAACAAATATGAATGTGAAATATTTGAAAGGAATGGTTATGGTAAAGGTACCTTTATGGAATGGCAGGTAATATGCCGGAGGGAGGTAGTGGCCATTGGTATGGTTGTCTTGAAAAATGCTGGCAATGCGGTTTTTTGTGAAACAACACAGGAGAATGTATGTACATAGGTATGTACATTAGGGTGCTTTTAATTTGTATGAAAAATTTAAAAGTTCATAAAAAGACTGTATCGCACCCTCAATCTGTAGTAACATGCTCAAAGATATCACACATAAATTTTGGTCCCGATTGGTGGCGGTTAAGGCGTGGCGCATTGAGGTCAAAGTTCAGAAAACTCTATGAAGGGTCAAAAAATCAAAATATTTTTTTTAATTATCTAATACCCAAAATTAATACTTCTATACCCAATGATAACAAATATAAATTTTGGTCCCGATTGACGATGGTTTACTGGTGTTTCTAGGGAGTCAAAGTTCAGATTACCATATGCGACACTAAAAATGTAAGTCTTCTATGGCATTCTGAACATTGACCACCTTAAAACACCACTAAACCGTCATAAATCGGAACCAAAATTTATATTTGTTATCATTGGGTATAGAAGTATTAATTTTGCGTATTAGATAATTAAAAAAAATATTTTGATTTTTTGACCCTTCATTGAGTTTTCTGAACTTTGACCTCAATGCGCCACGCCTTAACCGCCACCAATCGGGACCAAAATTTATGTGTGATATGTTTGACCATGTTACTACAGATTGAGGGGGCGATACAGTAAAATATCGTTAATTTAAATTTTAAACGCACTCTAATGTACATACATATGTAGGTACATACGAATGAAGAATACGCCACAGTAAAATGGAGCAAAAAACACAGGATTTATTACGATAATACCGTAGGGCTCGCTTTTGTTGCTGTTGCTGTTTTGTTTTTTTTTGCTGTTGCCGTGTGGGTCAAAAGTTGGAAATAGTTTGCTGAAGGCTTGTTAAGATGCCAACAGTTGGTATGAATTGCAGAAGAAATTATTGTTTTGTTGTTCCATTAAGAGGAATTGTTGATATCTCTCTCCCACAAGAAGGCGTTGAGGTGTGATTAGTGATGTTATTTTATTTTGAGTTAACGATTCGGTTGCTACATTTTAAATTGGAAATTAATTGAAGGATAACTAATATCACCACTATGGATATATTTTTATGAAATTCATGTTATATGAAATATTAAATATTAAATATTACGCAATATTGACAATACGGATTGACTGTATAGCATGAAAATTTTGCGATCCATCAAAATGCGTGTATTTTTAGAAATTTTGAAATCCGTGATATGGATCGCAATATTGGCAATAAACGAATTGAAAGTGAAAGTGGGAAAAGGACGGAAGTAAAATATTTTGAATCTCAGAGCGAGAAAAATATCGCAATATTCATATTGAACGTGTAGCACCAGTTTGCGATTCATCAAACCATCAATATGAATCGCGATTCAAATATCGCGATTCATATTGACAGTGTAGCATTTGCCATATGTTTGTTTTTGCACGGTTTGTTGTTTGGCTCGGTGGCAATAAAAAACCTGTTTACACATGCATACTATGCTATAACTCAAGAACGCCTGCACCTACACGTGCGATATTGGTATCAAATGAAAGGTCTTGATCTGGACTTCAATATAGAGCTATTTTAATAGTGATGCCTAGGCCGTGTCTCCAGATAAGGGTCAACAGGTGGACCGGATGACCCTCGAATATTTCCGAGCGATATTGCTACCAAATGAAAGGTATTGATGAGGACTTCGACGTAGAATTAGGTTATTTGTGATGCCTGGGCCGCGTCCCCAGATATGGCTTAAAATGCGGACCCGTATGTTTTTGAGCGATATTGGTATCAAATGAAAAGTGTTGGTAACGGCTTCAATATAGAGCTGTAGTGATGGCTAGACAAGGTCATCAAGTGGACCCAGATAACCCCGGAATAACTTAACTTAACTTGGGTTGACTTGACTTGACTTGACTTGATTAGACTTGACTTGACTTGACTTGACTTAACTTGACTTGACTTGAATTGACTTGAATTGAATTGAATTGACTTGAATTGACTTGATTTGACTTGAGTTGACTTGACTTTGGTTAACTACTATTCCTCATTGCGAAGCAACGGGTATTTGCTAGTATGATATACAATGCAATAAAAGTGAAAACTAGATCATTTATCTTAGAGATAAATCGAGAAACTTTTAAAAATTCGAACTCCACTCAATGATGAATTTACATTAGACCAGGGCGATTTACTAATCTACATCGTGCCATCGAAATTCGGATCCCTCTCAGTTTTAACACGCTTTTATTAGCTTCACCTGTATGTATGTATGTATTTATGTATGTAATTTCATCGCAGCCTAAAAGTATGCAACATATTAACTAATATCGATTTTTACAGCAGCGGGAATTATAAAAGTCTAAGCGTGTTTTTATATTTTTCAAACATTCACTTATTTTTAGTAGCGAATTCTTCCAAGACATTTGTCTAAAATTAATTTTGATGTTCTGGAAATTGATTTTTATGGACCAAGACGGATTTTTGAAGATCAAAGATGGACAAAAATCGAATAAGCACATCTCATACTGAAAAACTCTCATTCAGTGCAAGGATGCATCGTAACGTTAATATTTTCGTTTACCGAAAAAAGCAATCGTTTCCGTTGAAACTATTCAGGTTTTTACCGTTTACGCAATTATCAAAATAATTTATAGTCGCAAAATAACGATAATGAAATTATCGAAATAATACCATTTCGTTGATTAGCAAAAAGAAATTATCAAAATAATTTCATTTCGTTGATTAGCGTTATCATAACCAAATTTATAACGTTGAAATGCTTAGTGCGCTCGCACTGTTGAGTAGTTCCGCTCAGCTCAACAGTTGGCAACTTTTAGTCATCTTTTTCATCACAAATTTGGTGCGCTACTTGAGCTCAACATGTTGTGTATAGCCAAACAGCTGATATATTCATCAAGCCGTTTCCAAGACGTAGCTGTTTAACTCAACTGATACCCAACTGTTGGCAACTGTTGAGCTCAACAGTTGTGGATCAGCTTTGCTTTAGAAACTCAACCAATTCAAAAAGGAGTCGGTTACATACAAGTGTACAAGCAAGCATTCAATGAACTACACTGCGTATACGTAACTTGTTTACATACATATGTAAATACAGTTGCGGGGAATAAGTCTTCCATTTATGCAGCCAAAATTCTGAAACTTTGTATTTGGAGCATTTACTGTACACAAAGTCCTGTCAGGGAAAATCATCAATATCGGATGACTATAACTTAGAGATCTCATACCATGATTTTGGGCTAAAGAAAAAATAGAGGATTCTATGTAGTTATTCTATACCGGAAGATAAATTATGATTTTAAAATATTTTTACTATATTAAATATACTTATATTTAAGTAATTTGCAAGAAAATTTGAGATATTTTATATACAGCTAGAGGCAATTGCGAAAATATGTGATTTTGAGCATTCAGCCGCCAAAACCGGAAATCATGCTATATCTCGAAAACGTATCATCCGATGCTGATTTCATATCTGGATTTAGCATGAAATTCTGCTTCAATTCGATGTGCATATTGGACTGATTATTTTTTTCTCCATTTTTGCCTAATTTGTATTTTCAAAAATTCGTCTTGTTCCATAAAAACCAAATTCCGGAACATCAAAATTTATTTTAGACAAATTTCGTGGAGGAGTTTTCTACTCAGCAAAATGAGAGGAATCCGAATTTCGATGGCGCGATATACATACATACATACATATATACATAGGTTAGTAAATCGCTCCACTCTAATGTACAATACTAAACTATTAACTTTTTGTTTTATTGTTTTCTTTATTTAAATACTATGGGCCGTAGTCATAGTCGTTCACTAAAATCGGTTTTAGTTAAAATCGGTATTAAATTTAGAGCGACGTTTAAAATAGTGGTGTGTTATAGAGCAGTTAGAACAACGTTTTTGCTAAAATGAAACGGAACAGGGTAACCCATATAAAATAATAAGAATCGCTCTGTAATTTTAAGAAATTTCGAGTGTTTTAAAAGTTCACCCTGTGTCAACTACAAATACTACTCAAAAAAGTAAGCGTATCTACATACATATGTATGTACATACATATCTCTTCGCTGTGTTGATTTTTGCAAATTTGATTTTAATCGTATATTTAAAATATGGAGCAGCTAAAAGTGAATTAAACTTTGATATAAAAATTTAATGTGGAAGATAAAACTACTAGAGATAAAACTACACACTTCATATACATATGTATGTAAATCAAAATAAACTTGTGATTTTAGGGAACAAAACAAGCTCCTGAATCAAAGTGGATCCCGGGAGAAAAAGCTTGTCTGCGGGAAAGCATTGAGTGCCACCTGATCAGCATTTCGCCCCAAAAATCGTAATGTGGTCAGAACTTGCAATCCGGGTGAGAGTGAAAGTCCCCTATTACTGACAGGCTCTAAAATATCTGTAGGATATTCCACTGTGGCCTTATCAAAGCAACATCTCGAATAACATTCCTCTTCCTCCATTTACAACGGATCACATCGGTTTCTATTAGAGCTCTAGATACCCGGGTATCGAACAAATCGAATTGATCGTTTTTGTTTGAAGCCCGTTTGTTGTTCAAATGCCCGTACAAATACACTGTGGAACAAATTTAGGTCAAGAAAAGTTAACTCGGTTCTGAAAGTTAGGGGTGAAAATAGAGGGTAAATTAGAAGACCCGTATCGCGGCGTTTGCTTAGGTTAGTTCGAATTTGTTTTTAATCGACCTTTGAACTTTGCAGGCAAATGCCGATTTTCAGCATATTGTTTGTATGGTTTTTTTGCTATAACTCGTCGACTAATTGAGATTTTTTGGAGTGACAGCAAACGAAAGAAAATTAAATTTCCTATACAAGGGGTCTATAACATTTTTCTCTACCTCTTATAGTTTCTGAAATATTGATGATTCAATTTGAATTTTTTCGATTTTTCAAAGAAAAAATTGACTTTGTCAGGCAATATCTTTAAAACCAAAATTTTCACCTTCGGTTTTACTCCTTTACGTGAAGCTACATTCTATTAGCAAAAAAATAAGCTATCAACGAAGAAAATCCATGGTAAAATGGAAAGGTTATAGGCGATCATGTAAATACAGCCAAGTCGCGCAATGCCTCTCAATTAGTCGACGAGTTATAGCAAAAAAACCATACAAACAGTATGCTGAAAATCGGCATTTGCCTGCAAAGTTCAAAGGTCGATTAAAAACAAATTCGAACTAACCTAAGCAAACGCCGCGATACGGGTCTTCTAATTTAGCCTCTATTTTCACCCCCAACTTTCAGAACCGAGTTAACTTTTGTTGACCTGAATTTGTTCCACAGTGATATTCGAGCATTCGAGCTTACATACAAAAAAAATGTGTATCGAAAAAACAAAAATAAAAACAACTACATATGAAGAAGAAACAAAAATAATAAACAAAAGAAAAAAAACAAACTTCAAAATGCCCGAATTGTTCAAATGCCCGTACAAACATACGGGTAATAAACAAACTAACGACTGTTCGAGCATTTGAACAACATTTGTTCGGGCTACTCGAAAATGTTCAAAAAAAATCTAGAGCTCTAGTTTTTATATACATATGTACCTTTGTTCTCCGTTCCAGCATAGCATAGTCTATAATGGCAAAATATTGAAAAATTCTGCCATTTACAAACATACATATTTATTAAAATGTCTTCTTTATATGTTTTATTTATTTTTTTTTTTTTATTGAATTCCCGTACTCTCTTTCTATTTTCATAGTTTTTATGACGATTTCCCAGCTTAGAATAATATTTTAAGATTTTGAAATGACATTCACCTCATTTTAAAGTTAGAACGCTGTTTTAGTGATAAAACTGATTAAGTCGACTATGACAGAGATAAAATGACGTTTATGCTAGCATCATTCTAAGTGTGGTAAAACACTGTTTTAAATCGACTATGACTACGGGCCTATATGTAGGTATATCTTTCTTGTAGTATTACGCTCACGGCATCCATTGCAGTATCAAAGGATCGCACGTATCGTATAATAAATAGAACTAATGAAGCCCTTAAGCTTATAAATTCGTTGCGAATGACATTGTTACATGAAACTTCATATAAATATTTATGAATGTATACTATAAAGTACCTACATGTGCACAATTGCGCGCTAGCAACAAATATAATACCAGTAGTTGCTGGCAATCACATTTAAAAGCTACCAGGTACAAAAGCGGTAAAAGGCGTGAATAAAAACGGGAAAATAAAAACGCAAATAAACCAAGCAAGAGCCAAAGTTGCATGCAAATCGATTCGCTTTTATTTATTGCTGCATTTATACGGAAACGAATTTCTGAAATATTTACAGCAATTTCTTTTATTTTATTTTATGTTTTCTTTTTACTTTTGTTCATAAATATGTACCCTATGTATATACATATGTATGTACAATAATTCTCGTGGCCCTATACTTGTACATGTTTGTATGTTTTATGATACCCTTTTATGTTCGCTATTTGTTTGTCAATTCATTTTTGTTTTTTGTGTTTTTTTTTTCTGTTGTTGTCACGTATTTTTGCACTATGAAAAATGTAAAGTCATCAAGGTAATTGGCGTATTCTGCTACCAAACAAAGCAAATAAAAAAAGAAGAAAAACGTTGCCGAAAAAAATTACGCAAAAGTTAAAACAAACAAACAAACAATCAGCCACACTGAAAATGCCAACAACAAAAAATGCTGCAAAGCATACGAAATGCATAAATGCAGCTGGTTTAAAAGCCCGTAAACCTATCTAAAAACGGCAGCCCAATTTTTTTCTTTCGAATGTCGATTGGCGTTATTGTTTCATTTTTTATTTTTGTTTTTTTTTTATATTTCCTTTTTACTTTTGTTGCTTGCATACGGGTATTATTCATTTTTACTTTTTGTATGTGAAGTTTGTTTTCATACAAACGATTTGCACGCTGATACTAGTACTTTGGTACTACTTTAGTACTTACTTTGTGGCACTTCACATATCATACCATATGAAGCGTTAAATTTTTCATTTATTCATACACCACGCACGAACATACATACATACATAAGTACTTATGGATATGTGTAACCGCGCAAAAAGAGGCCATTACAAGTTATTAAATCAGGGATAGAAACATTCGTTGCATACAAATCGGCGCATCGACAAGGCCGCACATACAAACCAACCAAACCGAATTGAGCAAAAAAAAAGGTTTAAGTACTTCATTTTAGTACAGTATACTGTGTGTGTATGTTGCACTTACTATTTATGTATGTATGTGCATATGTATGTATGTATGGATAAGCATTTTGAAAAAAGCCGACAGCTTTATATACAGGGTTATTGGTAAAATTAGGGTGCTGACAGTCATCAACGAGTTTATCGAACGAATCGAGTACCCGTAAACATAACGAGTTGAACCAATTTCATGCCCGCTGTTTCAGCTGTTTTCTATTTTGAACAGCCGTGTGAGTGTTGCCGTATTTGAAATAATGGGAAGACACAAAAATTTCCCATGAAATACCCAAACTTAGTACCGATATTTGTTCTCAATTTAAATTTTTAAATATATTGTTTTCTTTAAGAAAAAAAGCGACGATTTTGTATTCCAAGTTTTGGTAATTATCTAGTTTAGGTGACACGGTGAAAATTGGTAAATTTTCAAGAAGTGGGGTGTCAATCGACGCGTTTTGATCACATGAACACGAATTTGAAGCGGAACTTAATTTTTTAACGCAATAAAAAATTGTTAACAAAAGACTGCGGGGTAAAAACGGTGTGGTCCTGTCCCTCCTCAGGAGTCAGAGTTGCATTTCTGATGCATTTTGTAATTTTATTGTTGAAAAGTGAAAAATAAGTAAAAGAAAATACACTTTTTTGGCAATAAATAAAGGAATAACCATACGAAATTTTTATTTCGTGCTTATACAAACAATTTCCTAAAAGCTGCCTTCGTCGCAATTTTGTTTGTCTGTGTGGATTTTATGACGGAAAATATCAGTTGTTCACTACCCGTTGGCCCGCTATCCGTTGACCCGTTCAACAATGGTAAAAAGGGATAATTTTGAAATAAAAATTACTTTTATTTATCGTAAATTACTCTTTTCTTTTCATTGCCTAATTTCTCATTTATTTGAAAAATATGCTATCCATTTCCTATGTAGCAGGGATATGAAATAACTCTTATTTCATTCAAACATTTAAATTTTTCAAATATAACATCATTTATACAACTTTTTTATTTCATCCTGTGCGAAGTTATGCTCCGAAAAACATAAAAGTTATAACTGGATAATATCGATTTTAAGTTTATTTGAAACTAAAATAAACGCATTCAAAATGGTTACATGTGAATTAATAACATATACAGAAATGATAATTATTTTCAATAAATGAGTTAAACAATTATCTAATAACTCATATTTCGCTTAAGTAAACTTAAGCGGTTTATCCTATGAACAAAGATATATTCCTTTACATTTTACACTCGCATTGATTTCTTTAATAATACAATGAAAAATACCGTTCAAATGTTTTAGTGGCTAAAAAAGTTCGTTCGGCAACACCGCGTATAGCAAAAGCAATCAGCTGACACGTTGTTATGGGAAAAATCAAAACTCGTTTGATTTCTTCGATCCGGGCGGCTACGGGCGTTTATGTCAGCGTCGGTGAGATTTCCTATACATGCAACTCCCATAAGATAGATCGTGTCAGCTGACGCGGGTATGTGCGGGCGTTGATGACTGTTGGAAGCATTACAATCTGTTCAGTTTTGTACGGTACCCAAACGCTGAAATGAAATACACACACATACCCCTAATCCAGTGTGTTATGCGTTTTCGTGCCCATTGAATGGTTTGCAGTCAGAGGCAAGAATTATCTAAAGAAGGATATCGCAGTAGATAAGCTGATTGGAATTGTGTATGTATACTAAATGGTATTCCGCCAATCATGGCGAAGAAGGTTCTTGTAGAATGTCAAACAAAACGGATTGGAAAAATTTTTCTATGTGATTTGACATATATAAAGAAACAAGAAACAAATGAAAACGGAAGTAATATAACCTCTTTTTGGATAAACCTTGGTCAGAGGTAACCGAGTTTTTTACTGCCGTATATCCTCCCGCATACCGGTCTAACTCTGGAAGTAATGATGACTTGCTGCAAAACGGGGCCGCACGGTGCTCTCTTTGCAAACCCGCTTCTTCTCAGCTACCAAATTTCTTCAATTTTAATGAATACCTCGGCATTGCCTGTTAATCTAATTGTTTTTCAAATTTTTTTTTTCTATTTTCTTTTTGAAATTCACTTTTAATCACTAAACACTACCACCCTGCCATTTTCATAATTTTTCATTAACCCTATATAAATATTTGCGTATGTGTCTCGGTGGTACATATTCCCATGCGGCAACAGCTAAAATCACAAATCTCAACGCAATAGGCGCTAAATAACACCAACAAAGTTTGGTTTTCGGTTGGCTGTTGAGAGGGGAGAGCCAAAAAAAAAAAAAAAAAAAAAAAACCAAACAAATAAGCGAAACAGTAGAAAATTATTTTGACACTTCTGTTGATGGGCAGAGGGTAGGGTGGCGTGTTGGTGCTGTTGCTGCCGGCGCTTTTATTAATATAATACAATGGCGCTATTATAACTCTGACGAGTTTTATGGCCGAGCTTCTCTCCCAATTCGAGGTGTGCTCCTTTTTTGTTTTTCCTACTAATTGGGTGGACCTACAGTTTTATGCCGGCTCCGAACGGCGAATGCATTTTTTGTGAGAAGCTTTTTCATGGCAGAAATACTCTCGGAGGGTATGCCGCCCACTGCCGAGAGGTGACCGCTGCTCTTAAAAAACCCAATAATTGGATTTTTACTAATTAGAAAAATTTGTTTGGCTCGGACCGTGGTTTGAACCCGAGACCTCTGGCATAGCAGGCGAGCACTCTACCCACTGCACCACAGCGACCACGATTGCTAAATACAATTGTTTATTTTTTATGTACATTCGAGTGTGTGTTCGAGGGCGACGCAAACGATACCCCCGGGCAGTTGCAATTTCAATCCAACTACACTCAATGCTCAAGGGTTTCATATTACAAGGTACAAAACAAGTACATAACTATACTTCATGAAACACAACGAACAAACATGCATATGCGTATGCGGACAGTCGTACAATCGTAAATAAATAGTGTTTTTTTTTTGCTACTCGTATACTCATTGCATACCTACTCCCTGCCCTTTATCTACAAAAAGCCGGCTTTACGAATAGAATTTTGATAGAGAAGGTGATATGTGACTGCTGACACTCGTTTGTTATTTTTTTCGGCCTCCCATAGTGTCAATGTCAACGCGCGCTGGCAATGGGCGATGGGTTTTGGCAGGCAAGACACTCGCTTTTGTATCCTTGCCATTTGTCGTCGTTGTCCTTTCGTTAGCACTGCTGTTGTTGTTTATATCGCATCTAAATTGCATGTTTTGGCTTCTGGCTGTTAGCAAACAAATGAACTTTCTACATAAAAACATACGTGCATACATATGTATGTATGTATGTAGATATGTATGTATTTGGATGGCACAATGCATATTGAAGTAAAAACGACTGAAATTTGAAGAAATTCAATTGTAATGAAAGTAGTACTCGTACAGTCTCGTACATTGAAATAGATATGGGAAATTCTGAGAAGGTTAGTTCACTGATTTTTTTTATATGTATGTGCACCAAATAATTTTTGAATCTTCACCAAAATACCTACATACATACATACATATGTATATATTAGAACCTACGAAGTTGTTGTTTTCTGCAACAACGCAACCAGTGGCGGATCCACGGGGGGGTTTTGGGGGTTCAAACCCCCCCCTTATGGTTTATCATAGATCCCAAATTAATGCCTTTATAGATTCTGCGCCCAAATTTCCCAAACTGATCAAGGAAAACTCTATCATTCCAAAAGCAATGGTTGGACCACATAACATCCAAAATATGTACCTACATGCGAAAAAAGTTCATGTAGGTACCTTTGAACGCACGTGCATAAAATCAAATTTGTCAAATTCTATTCGCAAATTGCCAAATCGCAAATTTATTTTCTTTTCTTTCTTATCCCTATTTTTATCGGGATTGTACAGAATTAATTTGGTCAGAAATGCCTGAATCGTTGGAGAAATTGCCCTTTTCAGAGGCATTTCGCAAATTCTTGTTTAAATTAATCTTAAAAATTTTAGTATATAAACACAAGAACTTCAATAAAGTAAAAATTCTATTAAAAATATAAATATAACCAAAAAGTACTACATACATATATTCTTATTTATTTTGGCTTTAAATGAAATTGATGATCAATTTGCCACCAATACCATACGATACTCATTCGCACGTACCAATGCAAAAATATACATACATACGTTATACATGTTATTTAGATTCTAATTTTAGAACTTCAATTGAAATCTCCTGCACTTTATGTGATGACATACATATTGTTAATTTGGAGGGTTTTGATTTTGTTGTGTTTAAGGTGCGGGAAATGGCGCAACTAGTATATAAAATAATAATAGTAGGTGGTATTAGTCCATATTTTCACCAGCGCACATAGGTAGATTTTCAAGTTTTATGCGGCCAAAAATATTTTATTGTCTACATCTATTCCAAATTGCTTGTTTGATGCAAAATTTTAATATTTTGAGTTAAAAGTCGATTTTATTGAAAAATATATACAGTGACTCAAAAAAAAAAAAAATCATACGCCAAAGGTTTTAAATTTATTTCAAAGAGTTCTGTCGAAAGTTTTACTTTC
The DNA here is from genome assembly GCA_960531455.1 of Urophora cardui. NCBI lineage: Eukaryota > Metazoa > Arthropoda > Insecta > Diptera > Tephritidae > Urophora > Urophora cardui. The sequence continues at coordinate 112,589,574 of OY482670.1, read as the reverse complement.
TTATTTAATTTAAAAATATAGAAAATTTTTCAATAAAAATCGTTTTAAGCAGGATTTCTGAGCTTATGGAAAAAATCTGAAAAATCTTAGAAATTTCTGAAAGTGGATTAAAAATTTCAAAGCAAGGCCATAATTTATAGAAGATTTTCAGGAGATTTCTAGGTGTACTGTTATGTAGCCAACCAATTTTAGTGTAAAAAGTGAAATTCTCAATGCTGTGAAAAATTCCGTCAATTTTAGAAGTTTTTTTCTGTAGGGTGTAGGGTGAGACCGTTCCAATTAAAATTTCCGAAAAGCCAATGAAAATTTTCAAAAAGTTGAATGTTGCATATTGTTATATTAAAATTGAATGAGCTGCAAAATTGCATACTCAAAACTCTTCTAAAAAATGTAGCTTTAGGATTCTTAGCCCCTTTTTACGATAAATACTAAAAATACGAAGGCAGGTAATTTTCCAAATAGGCCAATTTTTAATCCATTGTTGATAATTTCTGGCTTTGCATTTTTTCGTATAGAAATTGACGGGTAATCGATCGGAGGAATTAAAAAATTAACAATATTTTTTCAAGAAAAGCCAATATGCTTAAAAGCTTCAAAATGGTGGGTCTTTTATTATGCTAGGTTGACGATTTCTTCAATAAATAATGATATTTACCTGAAGCACTCGAATCCATGATGTTTACTTTGATAACTGTCTTAAAACTGAAAATATTGACGTTTAAAAATGGGTTACTTAAAATACGTAAAAAATAAAAAATCGAAAAGTGGGAGAATAATAAGTTTCGACTAGCGGCAGAGACACCCCCGTTGTCTATAAAAGCCGAGAAAACCGGTTTATTATCGCCCGGTCTATTATAAACGTAGAGCGATATTGTATTTTGTATTTGCACCAATTTTAAAATTTTCAATTTTGGCCGCATAAATTCGTAAAATCTACCTACCTATGTGCAGCGTCTGCCCTTAAAAACATCTTCCAAAAAAAGAAATTTTCAAAACCCCCCCTTGCCGAAATCCTGGATCCGCGCCTGAACGCAACATATAGACAAAATAAAAAGGAGTAACATGTTTGAACATGTATGTATGCATAAAAATACACATATATATATGGCCATGCACACCTACATATGTATGTATACTTATACATACAACAACAACAACAACAGAAAAAAAACAAAGACAAAAACAAAAAAAAACAGAAAAAACAAAATATTAGCAGTGGCAATAACAACAAAAAATTATAAAAAGGCCATAGTCTCATTTTAATCCCAAGAAAACCAGAAGGGAAACAAAAAACCGATTTTGAAACTGTTTACACATAATAAATGTTCATGAGTACTCGTTACTCACGGTTCCAATTTTTGTTTTTGTTTGTATTTTTTTTTTTTTTTTTTTTGATTTATTTATTTTATTTGATTTTATTGAGGAATTAATCATGTTTTTTGTATAATTTTTTTTTTTTTTTGTATACTATACGACAAAATCAACTTTTTTTCTGGGTATTGGACCAAACCAATTTTTTCGAAGAGATTGAGACAAAAGAAAAAAATATGTATGCGCCATTCTTCGAAGTTAGCCTCCAAAATTTAGTAATGGGCTTTCGAATTTCGAAATTTGAACCTCCCTAATTTGATTGCAATGTTTAAAATATTGAAAAATAAAAAATATGGGTACCAAATTGTAGATTGTTTTTATATTAAATTTAGCACAAACAAAACAAAAATTCGATTGCAGAATTGCTTGACATACTTTGTCTGCCATTTTTTTTTAATTAAAAAGCTGCTAATATTAATTCGTAGTAAAATCGGATGCGATTGATTTAATACTAAATATCCTTATCCGCATTTACACACTTGACCGGCATCAATTGCAATTGTTGGTGAACACAGTGGATAAAAGTATCTGTTCAAATATTTTATTTTTTTTGGTATTTTTTTAAGTATAGTTTTTATAAAATTTTCATTCATCGACCATAAAGCTGTGCATATCAGGGAATTCAAGCACAGCGTGAAGGTTTTCGAAATCGCTGGCAAAAAGTTCGAAATATACTACTTAAAGGATTTTTTCGGGCATTTTTTTCTTTAAAGTGTTTTATCATAAAATTTTTATTTAAAAAAGCATAAAGGTGATCATATCAAAAGGAAGGGAATTCAATCACCTTTACAACTCTATGAAGATTTTCGAAATCGGTTGGATATATTGGACTTTTAATTTTTTCGAAGATCTGACCTTTGACCCCTTATAACATTTGCTACATAAGCTTTCAAAACAAAAAATGTATACCAGTCGAGTTCGAAAATATAATATAACAATTTTTCAATTTTTTAAATATTGAAATCAAATTAGGGAGGGTCGAATTTCGAAATTCGAAAGCCCATTACTAAATTTTGGAGGCTAACTTCGAAAAATGGTGTATACATATTTTTTTTTATGTCTCAATCTCTTCGAAAAAAATTGGTTTGGTCCAATACCCAGCCGGGTGCTGTACAGTGTAAATGTTCTCAGCATAAAAAAATTGCTTATTAGAAAATGGAGTAAAGCAAGGCCTAAGTATGTACCTATTTTGATGAACGCTGGTGTATATACATATGTATGTTCATATTTCGATCATAATAGTTTTTAAAATTACAACTTGCAACTTGAACAGCTTGGCTTCGATTACATGCATTGGAGTATCTGAATCTTCATTCCATTCATTAACAACAATCACATTTTTTTCGTCGATATGATTTTATTACAAAGTCAAATGATTGTAATTTTCTATATGAACGTCACGCACACGAGGCATGCAAGAACAGCATGCGACTTTTTTGGATTAAAGATAATCTCATTATCTAACTGTCTATACAATTTTTGAGTGCTATGAATGATTATACCAGTGTATAGTATTTGCTGTACCATTTTGAAGCACAAGTTTTTTCGTATGTATGTAGTACTTATGTAAATACTGCGTATTATTCAACCGTATGTATGTATATCCGTATGTTAGGGTAGTTTTAATGAAACTTGCCTTCATTTCCCATCACTATGTATGTATTTATTGTTGTATTTATCACAAATGAAATCTGAAAAATATTTGAGTTTGATTTCAACTAATATCCAGCGTGTGAGAACTCTGCGTGCGACCTTTTTTGTGGCTGCGCTTGATTCCCATTAATGCCAGTGCAAAAATAATTAAATTGTCGACTTTCTGTTTTGTTGAACAGCTTGAAAAGTACAAATATATTGAATGCAAAAATTCTTTAGATATTTTTCATTATGGGAACCAAGCCGTGTAAATTTTATTTCAATATTTCCAATGAGTGAATTGTGTAAAATGAACACATTTATTGAATACTCAACTCAAGCGAAAATCACAACAACTTGTGAGCTTTTGGAAGTCTGACGTACTGATTTAAGGCGAGTTTAATTCGCCGTAGAACTTCATAATTAAAAGAAAAGTGAGCTAAAGCCCAAGCAAGGCAAATTCATTATATGGTAATGGCAGGGCGAATACTTCAATATTCGCCTCGATTCGCTTTAAGTTTTTGTCCATCAGAATGTCAAACTTAAAATTAAATATTTCTTTGTATGACATTCTTCTGTACTCGAAGAGTTAAAAACGAGAAGAAGAAGAAATCAGTTGTTCACTTACCATTACCATATGAATGAATTTGCCTTGAGCCCAAGTATTTGTGTGAGAAAATGAAAAGGCTACATTAGCAACTTCATTCTCTGTTGATGTCATCGAATGATGCTCTTATTTACACTTATCATAACAAGGAAATCGTATAATAATTTTGACTCACAACACGATGTTTGTAATCACCAGAATGAGAATATGAAATGAGTAATTACACCAATGTGTGCCTGGGCGTATGAGTAACTTTTTCATATAGACTTTTGAAAGTGTAAAAATTTAATCATGGAGACTTGAAAGTATATTCGCATTTAATCTAATGCTATTTTTCAGAATAAGAATGAATTTTGCAATAAATACGGAATGAACATTATACACCTTTAAATACTGTTACACAATCCATTAAAAACTAAAAAAAAATGAAAAAAATCACATAGCCCTGTTTGCAAGTGGACTACTCAACTATTTTTTTTAAATCTTAAGGGTCGATAACACTGGATCACAAAATGAAATTTTTTGTCTGTACTTTGGACGTGACTATCCTATCTATATGTAAAATCGGTCGCTGATTCCGAAAATCGGGTTCATTTTTAATTCTATGGGAAGGTTTTTGAGATATCGGCAATTTACCGTTATTTGGCCAATGGGTACACTTAATCCAGTATAGCTCTTTAACACAGTGAGTTATCTTCTTTGGGGTGACACCATACGAAAGAAAATTAAATTTTCTTTTCACGGCTCCTATAACATTTTTCTCTAGCTCTTATAGTTTCTGAAATATTGACGATTAAATTTTAATTTTTTCGATTTTTTACGATTTTTTGAAGAAAAAATTTACTTTGTCAGACAATATCTTTAAAACCAATGTCTTCACCTTCGGTTTTAATCTTTTACGTGAAGCTCCATTCCATTAGCAAAAAAATAAGCTATCAACGAAGAAAATCCATGGTAAAATGGAAAAGTTATAGGCGATCAAGTAAATACAGCCAAGTCGCACAATGCCTCTACACGGGTATATTTTATGCATGTTATACCCGTAAATGGGCTTGTATCTACCGCGCTGCCAATGTGCTGCTAATGCAGATGTGTAGGTATTGGTACAATATGCATAGAATGTACGCGTGCAGAGGCATTGCGCGACCTGGCTGTATTTACTTGATCGCCTATAACTTTTCCATTTTACAATGGATTTTCATCGTTGATAGCTTATTTTTTTGGTAATAGAATGGAGCTTCATGAAAAGGAGTAAAACCGAAGGTAAAAATATTGGTTTTAAAGATATTGCCTGACAAAGTCAATTTTTTCTTCAAAAAATCGTAAAAAATCGAAAAAATTAAAATTTAATCGTCAATATTTCAGAAACTATAAGAGTTAGAGAAAAATGTTATAGGAGCCGTGAAAAGGAAATTTAATTTTATTTCGTTTGGTGTCACCCTAAGGAATATAACTCACTGTGTTAAAGAGATATACAGGATTAAGTGGACACATTGGCCAAATAACGGTAAATTGCCGATATCTCAAAAACCTTCCCATAGAATTAAAAATGAATGAATGATTTTCGGAATCAGCGACCGATTTTACATATAGAAAGGATGGTTGCGTTCAGAGTATTTTTTGGCTGTAGAGCAGTGTAATTGCTCAAAGCCAATTTTGAACATTTCATATGCAACACTCTCGATTACACTGGACCACAAAATGAAATTTTTTGTCTGTACTTTGGATGTGACTATCCTATCTATATGTAAAATCGGTCGCTGATTCCGAAAATCGCGTTCATTTTTAATTCTATGGGAAGGTTTTTGAGATATCGGCAATTTACCGTTATTTGGCCAATGGCTCCACTTAATCCTGTATATCTCTTTGGCGCAGTGAGATATCTTCCTTGGGGTGGCACGAAACGAAAGAAAATTAAATTTACTTTTCACGGTTCCTATAACATTTTTCCCTAGCTCTTATAGTTTCTGAAATTTTGACGATTCAATTTGAATTTTTTCGATTTTTACGATTTTTTCAAGAAAAAATTGATTTTGTCAGGCAATATCTTCTTTGGGGTGACACCAAGCGAAAGAAAATTAAATTTCCTTTTCATGGCTCCTATAAAATTTTTCTCTAGCTCTTATAGTTTCTGAAATATTGATGATTCAATTAGAATTTTTTCGATTTTTTACGATATTTTTACTCCTTTACATGAAGCTCCATTCCATTAGCAAGAAAATAAGCTATGAACGAAGAAAATCCATGGTAAAATGGAAAAGTTATAGGCGCGTTTAGAGTATTTTTTGGCTGTAGAGCAGTGTTATTAATCAGTTTAAGAAAATTTGTTCCGCCTTTCCTAGACATAAGACACATCACGCAATCTATTTTGACAAAAATTTAAAAATTTCAAAGCATACAAATAAGCTATTTCATTAAAATTTCCATAACACCTAATTACCGTTAAAGATGTGTACGTAAATTCAATTTTTTTGAAGTGTCAAAAGTAACGGGATGTGAAATTGTTGTACATACTACATCAACGGCCAAAAGGCAGCATAAATTTGCTTGTTGTTGTTGCAATAATATTAAACGAAAACAACACCCCAACACAAAGAGCCCTAACTAGCCAGCCATTTAGGATTTATACAAGCAACAAACACATTTCATTTGGTACGCTGTCGATTCTAGGATATTTGTATGTAAACATATTTACGAGTTCATTTAAAATGTCAATTTGCTATTTTTGAAGTGAAAGGCTCGTAATCTCAATGATGCATATCAAATTAGGCACTTGAGTATTTAAATTTTTGTATGGGTAACTTTCCAACACACTGTATAAAACTCATTTGATTATAGTTAATTGCTTATTTTGCGAATATGTACACAAGTATGTATGTACATTAGGCCGTCTCGCCTTATATGGACCAAAAAAAAAAACTCCACCGTACGCCCCCCGATATGATTTCTCTTTCGAAAATCTTTCTGGAAAATTTTTTTTTTTTTGGGCGCAGCTAGATGTCGCTAAAATTAATTTTGTCATATCTTCGGTATTTATGGTCTGATCCCTAAGTTTGATACACCAATCTCTTTGAGAGGGAGGTTTCTACTTAATTATAGTATTAACCGTATGTGCGCCATTGGGGTCACTTCCACCCAGTACTTAGTTTATACTGCCTTTTTTTAACGAAATATTAAACGTCGTCAAAAAACATTAATCTTTTGCAAAAGAAGTATTTCGATCGATTCAGTAGAACGTGAAATAAAAACAAATTTAACATTCCGAGGAATATAAGTTTTTCGCTTCCTGTGGTCTTTTAGGTTCATTTTACAAAGATTTTTTCTGAAGAGACTCTGCAACATTACATTTCAGTATAATGAATATACATACATAGGTACACTGGCATTGGGCCGTATTAATAAAAACGAAGCAAACACGTTTACTCAAGATTTTAGAAATTTGACATCAATTTGTATGAACCAAATTTCAAAATTTGAGTAAAAGGTCTCAAATTTTAAGTAAAAGCAAATGCTCAGCTTTTATTAATATAACCCATTGAGTTCAAGTAAAATAAGAACCACACGTTACAAGAGAAAAAGGAACGTATTTTTAAACAATTACTCTCCTCCTCTCTCCCTTTTTCATTGACGTTTCCAGCGGTGAATGGGAACTCATACCGAAGGAAAATTACATAGAATAACGAAGGTTCCCTTTTGCTGGCGAATAAACTAGTTTTCGAATCGAAACATAAGCTCTTCATATTCATTTTCATATTTGAAGGTTGGACGTTTTTCCACCATTTTCCAATTGTTAACCAAGCCTAAGGTGCATTGAGCAGAAAGGACTATTACACTGGATCACAAAATGAAATTTTTTGTCTGTACTTTGGACGTGACTATCCTATCTATATGTAAAATCGGTCGCTGATTCCGAAAATCGGGTTCATTTTTAATTCTATGGGAAGGTTTTTGAGATATCGGAAATTTACCGTTATTTGGCCAATGGGTACACTTAATCCAGTATAACTCTTTAACACAGTGAGTTATATTCCTTAGGGTGACACCAAACGAAAGAAAATTAAATTTCCTTTTCATGGCTCCTATAACATTTTTCTCTAACTCTTACGGTTTCTGAAATATTGACGATTAAATTTTAATTTTTTCGATTTTTTACGATTTTTTGAAGAAAAAATTGACTTTGTCAGACAATATCTTTAAAACCAATGTCTTCACCTTCGGTTTTAATCTTTTACGTGAAGCTCCATTCCATTAGCAAAAAAATAAGCTATCAACGAAGAAAATCCATGGTAAAATGGAAAAGTTATAGGCGATCAAGTAAATACAGCCAAGTCGCACAATGCCTCTACACGGGTATATTTTATGCATGTTATACCCGTAAATGGGCTTGTATCTACTGCGCTGCCAATGTGCTGCTACTGCAGATGTGTAGCTATTGGTACAATATGCATAGAATGTACGCGTGCAGAGGCATTGCGCGACCTGGCTGTATTTACTTGATCGCCTATAACTTTTCCATTTTACCATGGATTTTCTTCGTTGATAGCTTATTTTTTTGGTAATAGAATAGAGCTTCATGAAAAGGAGTAAAACCGAAGGTAAAAGTATTGGTTTTAAAGATATTGCCTGACAAAGTCAATTTTTTCTTCAAAAAATCGTAAAAAATCGAAAAAATTAAAATTTAATCGTCAATATTTCAGAAACTAAAGTATAAGAGTTAGAGAAAAATGTTATAGGAGCCGTGAAAAGGAAATTTAATTTTCTTTCGTTTGGTGTCACCCTAAGGAATATAACTCACTGTGTTAAAGAGATATACAGGATTAAGTGGACACATTGGCCACATAACGGTAAATTGCCGATATCTCAAAAACCTTCCCATAGAATTAAAAATGAACCCGATTTTCGGAATCAGCGACCGATTTTACATATAGAAAGGATGGTTGCGTTCAGAGTATTTTTTGGCTGTAGAGCAGTGTTATTAGAAAACAACGCAAATTTTACATTAACTAAAACAAGAATACATTTCCAAAAAAAAATATACATATATGTAGGTATCAAACATTTTGAAAAGTAAAATGAAATTATTTATATCGAAACCGCACATGAACTGCAGTCGAACAGCAGAAAAAGAAATAACTAAAATTAACGCAAAACATGAAATGACAAACGAAAATTGCAAGTAGCAAAAGGCACGTTCAGAGAAAAATGAAACTTGTTTGTTGACATGTTGCGATGGCAACGGCAACATGACGATGACGGCAAAACGTTTAAGCAACAAACCAATTACGGCGAACGCAGCAACAAAACGAAAATACAGTAGAATCGCACAAAAGTTAACTCGCGAGAAAGTTAAACCTTCGGGTAAGTTAACCAAATTTGAGCGTCCACGTACGGCTCTAAAAAGTTAACTCTTGGTTTTTTTCAAATCCAACCGTTTATTTCTCAGCAAAAACAAGCTAATTCCTCTTGTTGCTATATATTCCCGGAATTTGCGTGCATTCCCCGAATTTCTGTGTAAAAAAATATTGTCGGTGTCGCGAGGTACAAATGTAGTTAGCCGTTTGAACTATTGATATTTTAAGAAAACTTGATGAAGGTATTCACGGAAACCGCTTGGCATTAGATTATAGTGTATCTAAAGTGGCCATCTCAAAAAAAAAAGAAAAAACGATATGAAATTTTGGAGGCAGTGGCAAGCACACAGGAATTAGCAACCAAGAAAACTGTGCACATGTCGGAATATCCCGTTCTCGAGGCAAGGTTGTATAAAAGGTTTTTGAACCAAAGACAACGCAATTGTGCAATTAGTGGTCCAATTTTAAAATCAAGAGCTAAGATTGAATTTGCCAAAATGTACCCTGGAAAAAATTTGTATACAAGTGATGGATGGCTAGCAAATTTTATGTATGTAAATTAACTCTAAGTTTCTGCTTTGTAATGATGAAAACTAAGATATTCAACTAAATTTGATATGTTATATCCCAAAAATTATGTTTATTACCGTATTCTATCAAATTTAAAAACCACCTGGAAAAGTTAATATTTCGGAAAAGTTAAATGCCCTTGGGACCATTTGGTTAACTTTTGTGCGATTCTACTGTATTTGCGCATACATATGTATGTATGTATGTACATAAAAAATTCAATTTACCAGTACATATAGATATATGCATATACATACTTACATATAGGTAAGTTTACCTATGGACTTATGTATGTACATTTATAAGAGTATGAATGGCTTTAACAGCCAAAGTAAACTTGCAAACTTACATTCAACAAACAATGGCGAATGCCTAAAAGAAGAGGTGCTTAATGGTTAAATAAAAATAAAACTAAAAATAAAAATATAAAGACAAAAACAACAAAGGCCGCACCATTAAAAATAAGAAAAGTCAAAGTAAACTTTTTTTTAATAAGAAGGAACTTCCCTGCAAAAAATGCGATTAATCCGGGACGTGTCCGGGATCAATCGCAAGGGAGCATGCGACTAATACAATTTTACATCCCTTTATATGGAGTGAATTGATCGCATTTGTTCGAGCATGTCCTATGAAGAGACTAATTGTTCAACTTGTATACCCGAACGGGTACCAATGTAGATCAATCGCTTTCATCCCGAACGGGTACAAATGTAGATCAATCGCTTCCAGCACGAACGGGTACAAATGTAGATTTTTCCAAGTTGTTCGCCAAGGCAATTTTTAATAATATAATATAATACAACGAGTTTTATGGCCGAGCTTCTCTCCCAATTCGAGGTGTGCTCCTTTTTGTTTTTCCTACTAATTGGGTGGACCTACAGTTTTATGCCGGCTCCGAACGGCGAATGCATTTTTTGTGAGAAGCTTTTTCATGGCAGAAATACTCTCGGAGGGTATGCCGCCCACTGCCGAGAGGTGACCGCTGTTCTTAAAAAATCCAATAATTGGATTTTTACTAATTAGAAAAATTGTTTTTGGTGTTTGGCTCGGACCGTGGTTTGAACCCGAGACCTCTGGCATAGCAGGCGAGCACTCTACCCACTGCACCACAGCGGCCACCAATTTTTAATAACAATCTTTAAAAAATTGTACATGTTCATGCATATATGTATAAATAAAAATTATATAATCACCCTTATTACGGTTGTCGTCGTCGACACTCACTCGACGCTGTCGGCGACGACCTATCAAAATCGGTATTACGTATGGTAAAGTCGATAACTTGTGACAACTATCGAAACATATTTGGTATCAGCTAAGTCGACGTCGACGGTCACTCGTTGCCATTTTCGTCGACGCTGAGTTTAATGGTGACAAGAAGAAAATTTAGTATGTATGCATTTTTGTTTTTAAAATTTTATTACGGGAGTGTTAAAATTAGTAGAACTAACATCCGCAGAACATTTCCTGCTAGTTTTATTGAAAAATTCCCACTAGTTTAAAAATAAATTCGGTGAGCGCACATACCGAAGCCGACCCAAAGGTTTTCAATGGGGTACGATACCAACTAATTTTTTACAACATTGAGAAGCAATCACCATTAAATTGAATGCCTTGGCACCTCCTTTAAGAAAGATTGAGGAGAAAACTAATTTATTAAATATTTATGTTCATACATACATATGTATATATGTATTTCAACTAAAATATTTTTTCTTTTATTTATTAATTACTCGAGCACTTCATTGCTATGTTCATCGCTAAAACTTGATGAATCATATGCAAAATACATTTATTATAAAGAAATAAATTATCTAAATAGCACAGATTAAAAATACGGAAAAAAATGCGCACAGATTCTAAATAAAATCAAACAGCTAGTGCAGAAATTATAGTGATGGTACTTTCGTCATTCGGTTTACCGGTAAACAGTCGACGTCGTCTCAATACGCTTAGCTAATACCGATTTTGCGTCGATGTGACGACGACGTCAAGACGACGTGATGTCGACTGAAAAGTGACAACGACGTCGACGACGACAACCGTAATAAGGGTGAATGTTTTACTTTTGAAAAAAAAATCTCAATAAATAAATAAAAAAATTGTAAGTTTTGAGTATGCATTATATGAGCGGCGTAATGTAAAGTATTTTTTCATAGGATTTTTTAGGCAACATTTTGTTAAAATTATTATTCATCATTGTTATTAAAAGAAAGGGTGTTCAATTCGTTTTACCGGTTGTTCTACAATTTTTTAAATACATACATTGCACATTTTTGTAAAATTTCTACATGTAAGGAATCTAGATTTGTACCCGTTCGGAATGAAAGCGATTAATCTACATTTATACAATTGGTCTACAATTAGTCTACATTTATACCCGTACGGGAACAATCGGGGCTAATTGTGGACCGATTGTTCTCGAAAGAGATCAATCCGGGACAAATATCTTTCGGTATTAATCGCACATTTTTTTGCAGGGTTGCTGTAGGTATATTGAGTATTCGTGTGTGTGTGCATGGATTTGTAGGTGTATAAGTACGTGCCTTGTTGAGCGTAGAATCAACTCGCTTGTGTCCGTCTTAGCCGTTAACTTTCGACTTTTTGAGCTTTGTTGGGCCGTGCAACAAATGCGCCGGCCCGGCCACTGCCGATGCACTTACTGCATATATGAGTAGACCAGACAAGCAAACGCGATGACTATGGTATGGAAGCACGACAAATACAAGACGAAACGAGTTTACGTTAAGAAAACAAAAATACGGTAAGTCACATTGGCGTGTTAACTTTGAAATAATTGTACGTATGTATGTATGTATGTATGTATGTACTTTTCTTTCTTATATGCACCCTGCAGGGAACTCAATAACTAGTGAGCAAAATTTCTAGTTCCGAACTAGCGAAAAGGTGTCAAAAGGGAACTAGATCAATTGTAGTTAGACCCTCACCAGTTCAGAATGAGTGAATTGAGTGACCATTATAAGACACACTTTGATTTGTATGCAATTTCGAAGTGACAAAAATTTCATGTATTTTTTCGTTCGTCCATTTGCCGCCGGCTTTGTACATTTCTGCAATTCTCAGATGTTTAGTGAAACATTTTATATAAAGAGTTTTCTATTTGCTTCTAGTATGAAATTAAATGTTCCCCTAATTAAGCTTTTCCGATCCCTCAGGCTTATTTTTAATTTTCTTTATTTTATTACTTTTTAAATATTATTGTAAATTTTTATTAAATATGTAAATAAATAAAAAAATATTAGTTAAAAAAAAATTAAAAAAAAATTATCATCCACCTTGACACCGACAGGATTCGAACCCGCGCCCCTCAGATTGAAAGGTACATGCGTTAGCCAGTCGGCCATCGCGCAACTTGCATGAAGTGTGTCAAAGGCTACACTTAAGCGGCGGATGTAAAACTGTAGAATTTGTAGGTACTTGGAGCTAGTTCAGAACTATCGAAATTGTACCAATAAACGAACTAGTGTAAACTGTAGAATTCAGTACTAGTTCGGAACTATCGAAAATGTAGTGCAGAGAGTGACAATTGACACCGCCTAGGACATCGCCGTGTTAAATTCGCCAGTTGATAACATTCAAAAGAGATTTAGCTCGCACTAGTAGTGTCGAAAAGTGCACTAGAAGCGACCTAGTTCGGAACTAGAGATTTTCCCTACAGGGCATATACATACATACATACAGTGTTCTAAGGGTTGGAGTTGGTTTCTTGCGAAAAAATCAATATTTTGTGTAAGAATGTACATACATATGTCTGCATGTAGGTATATACATACATACATATCTATATACATATGTATGTCGCCGTATTTAATATGAATGAATTAATTGGTCTATATGACATTTGCAAAAGCGTATAATTGCTGTTGTTATAGTTTATTTACACGACAAAGGTGTTTGAACCCTTGGGTTATCGCTGTTTCCAATTTCAGTGGTAGGTATTGTGTGTATCGCAATTAAGGAGAAGTAGGTACCTAGGTATTTACTTACATATAAGCATAAATATGTATGTATATCTGTAAGTATCTCTATGTACATACATATATGCATGTTAAAGGCTTTTCGTATGGCCAGCCTTTTTAAAAGGTGCCGAGGCTTTGACGTTGACTGACAAAAACGCTTATGGATGTCCCTCTTCCTTTCAAGAGAGAATTTAGTAATGTGTCCTAGAAAGAAAGAAGTTACAGATATCGTCGTTTAAGGTTCATAATCGCATAAGCGAAGTTTCATAACCGCATAAGCGGCACTTGTGCCAAAAATAAAATTCGCCAATTATTCAAATTGTTCCTACTTTTATACGAAGTTGATGCTTTAGTTAATAAAATGATCTACATAACTATTTAAATTTAAGTTTATACGCATTAATAAGTTTGAAATGAAGCAGTTTTTAGCTCTCCTGTAAAATTAATTTTCATCTACTTCAAGAATGTCATAACGTTGGATATTTGCTATTTATTATAGGAAAATGAATCTACGTATGTATTTTTCAAGTCGTAGTTTCGATAATGAATTTGTTAATAGGTTGGCATTCGTTTCGGCAAATATGTACCGAGGTCATTCTTCAGAATACACAGAACTTTCGATATCACATCTATCCCCCCTTCCTTGTGAGTTCGAAGTCTATGCTAGTATTGCCGAAGGGAAATTTTAATGAGAGTGATTGAGACAGTAATTGTTTGAAAATATGTACATAATTTCTTTACTTATTACTATGGTAGCATGCGATTCTCAATTTTTTTACGAACCCCGTTTCGAGTGTATTGCCAATATACTTATCAGGAGGTAATTTTCGAACGTTCACCAAAATGTATGCTGTGATGCAATGTGCGTGTTTGTATGTAGATATACATATAAATACATATACCCATCTTGCACAAAATATAATTTGGAAAACATTGAAATTCACCATAAATGCATTAAAGCCCACCGTGCATTGGCCTCCTTTTTTCGTAAGTCCAATGCTGCTGTAAGACTCAAACACAGAATGAAACACTAACGGCCTTATTCCGGTGTGGTAACATAATTTCCCTGCAAGAACTGTGCAGGTCATTTGACCGGTCATATGACCGGCAGGCATGACCAAAAGTTTTGGGATATTTCCTATCACATTCTTAAGGGCATCGGTAACTTTTGTGACCGTTTCATTCATCACGTTTCCGTATGTGTATTTTCAAATTCCATTCTATCCTTATCTATCTCATTGGTTTTGAACTTGGCTAGAACACATACGAGTGCAAATGTGTTGGTAATATTATATTTTTGTGATAGTGTTAGTACTTTCGGTCACACAATTCTAGCAGGGTTACTTTACTGGTGAAATGAAGAATCTGGTACTTTAAACACGCTTTTCGTATTCTGGCAGGAGAAAATTAAGTTACCACTTCAATATGTGGTAACATTTTGTTACCATTTTCAGCCCGATTCCATTCCGTTCGTATGGAAATGCTTTGACAGCGGTACCATTCCCTGCAAGAACTGTGCAGGTCATTTGACCGGTCATATGACCGGCAGGCATGACCAAAAGTTTTGGGATATTTGCTATCACATTCTTAAGGGCGTCGGTAACTTTTGTGACCGTTTCATTCATCACGTTCGCGTATGTGTATTTTCAAATTCCATTCTATCCTTATCTATCTCATTGGTTTTGAACTTGGCTAGAACACATACGAGTGCAAATGTGTTGGTAATATTATATTTTTGTAATAGTGTTAGTAGTTTCGGTCACACAATTCTAGCAGGGATTTGTGCCAGAATACCAATTGAAAAAATGGTAACAATTTTCAGCACCAAAAATTACTAGCAAAGTAATTTTCTGGTAACGCTCAGAATAGCACTGTAAAGATGAAGGAGTAACTACCTACATATGTATGTAGTATGTACTTAGTTAAATAAAAAAAAAAAAAACATAACGCTTAAGATATAACTTTAAGTACATATTTTAAGTTTTATTTTTTGCTTTTTGTAAATTGTGCTATAAACGAGTAAATAAATATAGTATTTTAGAATGCTTCGAGTGACCAGCATTATTGTATTGACAGCGAGCGTGTATTTATGTGCATACATATGTATGTATGCATGCTGGACTAAGCCGGCTAGCCATGGCTTGTTGTCTATTTTAGAGCCAAGTAGTTACATGTTAACACGAGTGTACATGCATGCCTTATACAAGCGAACATACAAACCTACATACATACATACTTTAGAGATACATAATTACATATCTAGAGATTACATCCTGTAAAAAAGTACTACTTAACTAGATGACGAGTTGTTTTTCTGGTTTAGCAAGCTTTTACACTTACTTACATACATATACATACTAGCAAATACCCGTCACACTTCGCTGCGACAAATCACACTATGCCACTCCCTTCCCTATCGGTCTCCCCACCAGTCAGCATTTCCCGTTCCCCTATCTCTTCCTCCTCTAAAAATATATATAGAATAGATATAAACATATGTACATATACATAGTTATAGATGCATATAAAAATATCTTATGCATACATACATACATACCTAGTTCTAGTGAATTCGTGCCACACTAATGCTACATTTCTAAACTCGAAATTTAATCTTCGCGACGGTACCCACAACTTGATCCGAATACCGGATGAACATATCAGACATATGTATGTGTTTTATTGAGTTATGCTACTATTGAAGCAAGCAAGCTATATTCCGCGGCTATACTTGTACCTATTTGAGATGCTACGGTACAGTAGGGCAAGTTAAGACACAAATTACAACAAAAGCTTCCTTTATACACGCACACACACACACACACACAAGTGCACACAATAAAGGTGCTCATCGTCCTCAAGTGCTTAGAGACTCTTCGCGGCTTAACTAGTGCGGATATAAAGATGGCTTGAATGCACCCGAGCTGATGATGAGTGGTTCGTTGCGAGCGCGACGCTCGCTTATAATAGCCCAATGTAGTGCAGGAAAATGTACGTACATATGTATGTATGTATATTTGTATGGCTGTATGTATGTAGATATGTATATATCCATATGTATGTAGCTATGGTTCGAGGTAATAATGGCGGAAGTGGTTGTAGATACTTAACAGTATGCAACAGCGAACAAAAGATGCAGCCAAACGTTAGAATGTTATTTATTTTAACAACAACAAAAAAATTAAATACAAAACTACAATTGTGCAAAATAATGTAAAAAGTGTGTTCTTTAGTGTGTGCTCACACTAACAAATTGTGTAATTATTTACTTCCTTGTCTACCTATTTTTATACTCAGCTGTACTAGTACACAGAGCATTATACATAATTTTGATTTCATAACGGTTGATATCAGGGACCGAATATAAAAATTATTATTTTTTTCGATGCTATAAAACTCCAGGGCTAGATTGTGCCCTTGGGCAAAATTATTAACTTTACTTTCATCCCAGGACCTCCAGGATTAATAACCTGGGCTCTATTAATTTTACTGATTTTTTAAAAAAAACGCTAGCTTAAAAATAAAAATATGGCGTTTTATTTTTTAAGGGCAGCGATAAAATACAAATTTTGAGTTTTAATTTTTAGCACCAGCGATAAAATAAAAACCTGGAGTTTTATTTTTTAACTTCAAAATAAAACTCCAGGGCAATAACTAGCGAACCCCTTAACCGAATTGCATAAATTTTGTATCAGATGAAAGGTAATTCAGTAAGCTTTTTAATGGTGCCACCCATGTCAAGGTTACCACTCAAACCAAGGTTGCCACCTAATTTTTTAATTTTTCCCAATTTAGTATAAGTGCCACCATTCAACATATAAGTCCGGGGTAGTTTTTAAGTAATTGCAATTTTAAGAATGCATAATATGAACTTTGGCCTTTAATAACTTTTGTTGTTGTTGTTTCCAAAAAAATTCACTTTAATACTCAACTTAGCCATGTTTATCAATCCTCATACTTCGTTTTTTTGATTTTATAATTTTAGAAATTTCACATTTGTACCAGATCGTGCTATTTTTTCCAACTTTGTGGGGCTGGGGGCGCCTCTAAACATGCGAGTAGGCAAATAAAATTTTACAGGCTTATTTCTGGGCTAGAGAATTGCCGTTCTGGCTTTGGAACAAATTGAATTTCCAAAAAGAAATTTTCATTCCACCTTAATGTATGCATATACATACATATCAAAATGAAAAAGGTGAAAAGAGAAATCGATTGAGCCATGTCCGCCCGTCCCTCCGTGTGTAAACACTCTAACTCGCGCAAAAATTTTAAAATTTTGATGAAATTTGAAATGTAAGTTGGTATTCAGACTGGGACGGTTAGTATTGAAAATCGGACCATGCCCACTTTTCCTGTATACAAAAAATCGAAAATCGCTGCCAGCGTACTCCCTTCTTAGATCCGATTTGACAACAATAAGCAAAACTTTTTTGCAGGGTAGTACGCTGAGCTCTTAGAAAACAAACAGAAAAGCCGCCATACAACGCTTGCATTATATTCATTATTCAAATGTTTTTTTTTTTTTTTCATTTTATTATTTTTTCATTATTTTTTAACATGTTACTTTTTTATTTACTAATCATGTGCAGGCACACAAATACATATCGCACGTTTTATGCAATAGGGATTTAAGTCAAAATTATTTTTTTTTGGGAAAACGCAAATAAAGTTTTATAATTTCAAATAGTTTCCTTCTACGGCTAACTACAAAATCACTTTTATTTCCGCCATTTTTATCTTTTTGAATATTTTATAAGACTAGACTCAAAGGCAGTACCCAGTTATTGAAATATATGGCAAAATCCCAGAAATCGAAATTTTTATTCCATAAAACGGGCGATATGTACATATAACCATGCACATTTCCAATAGATATTCCCATTCACACCGAAACCCTATGATTTCCGATACCATTATTTACTTTAGCATATCTCATGGATTCCCTTTTTCCCACTTTTTCTGTAGGTATATTCTTCATTCGCTCATAAATTAATACGCTTGACGAATTTTTCGCTCCTATGATAGTTTAACTAACAAATTTGATTTTTTGATTTTTTTCTTTATTTTTCGCTCACGCGGCGGCACACCTTTTCTGTGTGTGCAAACTGGTTTTCTTTCTTATCCAAAAAATTTTCATTTTCATCAATGCTTGTGCGCGCTCGCTCGCTTGGGCGGTTTTCGTAAATATTTGTTTAGGATGTTATTTAATCTTTATTATGAAACTGCCAAGCCGTTTTTGTTTTATCGCCTAAGCCTAATTGCTGTTGTAATAGGCAGTTGGCTCTGGCGGCTTCGATCGGCTATCAGTTTTACATTCGTATGTACAAACAAACTTTTGTGTTTACATCAGGGACCGAAAATAACGGTTATTTTTTCTAGTGTGGTGAAAAGGTTACGCAAAAATAACCTTTATCTTGTTTTGGTCCTTAATAACCATTATAAAAACCAAAAAACCGTTTTGGGCTTGAATAACCATAATGGCAACCAAAAAACTGTTTTGGGCCTGAATAACCGTTATTCAGATTTTTATTTTTTTTTTTGGTCAGCTATAAAAATCAAGCATTTTTATTTGTCAATATTTCTGGACGATATTGGTATCAAATGAAAGGTGTTGAGCAGGGCTTTTACATAGAGGTGTATTTGATAGGATTCGTAGGTCGGGTTCCCAGTTATGGGTGAAAAGTGGACGCGGATGCCCTGGAATGTTTTAAGCAATATTGGTCTCAAATGAAAAGTGGTAATCAGAGCTACAATCCCTGCTCAACACCTTTCATTTGATACCAATATCGTCCAAAAATATCGACAAATAAATAGGCTTGATTTTTATAGCTGACCAAAAAAAAATAAAAATCTGAATAACGGTTATTCAGGCCCAAAACAGTTTTTTGGTTGCCATAACGGTTATTCAAGCCCAAAACACTTTTTTGGTTACCATAACGGTTAGTCAGGCCCAAAACGGGTTTTTGGTTTTTATAATGGTTATTAAGGACCAAAAATTTTTTTTTTCTCATGATAATGGTTAAATATGACTTTTACCCCATTTCTCTTATAACCGTTACGTCCCATGTGTCTCACCCAGCAAAAAATGTACGCCTTATTTAAAAATTATTACAGAAGTTTTAAAGGCTTCAGAAATAAGTCTTGAAAATTCTAAGGGAAGTTAAAAGTGTATGGCAAAGGCTTAAAATAAGCCTGATTTTCCTGTGTTGATGTCATCAGGCCATAAGGAATGCTCATTTTCTCTGAGTGCACACCATATTCCAAAGGCTTATCCGCCATGCGAAATAAGGCTTATATAAAGCTTTATTGTAGCCTGATAATCAGGCCTTATGTGGTGTATTTAGGTCCTATAAATTCCATAGTAAAAGGGTGTTTCTTTAGCTGCTTATTTCATATTTTGTGCAATTTAAGCGTTGCGGCTATTTAAGAATATAAAATATATTCTGCTAGGGTTGAAACATTATTATTCGTATATTTTCAGATTTTGCTTCAAAAACGCCCTATTTCAGAGAAAATTCCATATATATTTCTCTGAAATAGCGCGTTTTTGAATAATTGAAATAGGACATTATTGAAACAAATTCTGGAATTGGGCGTTTTTGAAACTATTTTTGAAATAGGGCGATCTTATTCTCAGCCGTCGATATGCACATGTACATATATACAATCTTTCCTTCGACAACGCGCAATTTTTCAATTCCCTTTCTCTTTATTTGGGTAATGTGAAAATTAAGTATTAAAACGTTTGGAGTAGAGACAATGAGTGCATAACAGCAAGCAGCGCTGCTAGCTTATTCCTGTTGCATAGCTGATGCGTCAACAATAAGCAAAACCTTTCTGCTGGGTATCCAAACTGCCTTCGAGCTGAAGTAGAGGAGTTATTTATATATAGGAACAAACATTTGGGTTTCGGTATGGTGGATTATTTCCACGCATAATATACATATGTAAATTCATATTTACATAAGTCCATACCTACATATTTATCCTAATCGCTATACCTTTACCTAGGTATATAAGAACGATTATTACAGCCAAAAAATTAGTTTTACTAAAGTTGAGGAAGTTCAGTACTTAACAAACAAGTAAGGTCACTTTCTTATTTTGGAGCAATAGAACGCTAGACAAATCAAATACGCACCACGGTAAACCAGTCTGTGATACTTGTCATATTTCTACTCGTTGTTATAAGCGCATATTTTCCTCTCTATTTTGAAATAAAATTCTTTACGAAATTTCCTAGTTTTTTAACAGAAATCAAACAATCAACAATTTTCCGTCATCTCTTGTCAAATTTGATTTGTAAATAAATCGAGTTCGGCGATGTGGCCTCTTCGAACGTAAAATGACACTGCACATTGATACATTTGTAGATCAAATTTAAATGAACCCTAAGAAAGTTCGGATATGGATTCGCAAAAGAATGAGAACTATATGCTACTATAGTAACAAGAGGAAAAGTAATGTGTTCTGAGACTATTCTACTTCATTAACATATCCCTTCGCTGGATGGGCTGGATTCGAGATTTTTGTATGTTTTAACAAAGGGAGAATATATCGGATAACTAATGCTGTTATGCTAAAGAATGATACTATGCATAGTTCTCTTATCGAAAATCACATTTGTTATTGAAAAAATCGAGTTTTCGTAAATAAAAAAAAGCATTCGTGATTATTCGAGTTAAATTGTAGGTATTGTAGTAATAAACAAGTTCCAAATCGCCAAACAGTTTTCGTTGGTTTTCAGTAATCTTATTCTTCGTACGATGTTGGCTATCTTCACCCCATAATATCATAAGCTTAACTTGTTTTAAAGGCAAATTTTAAGAGAAGTGTTTCTATTACGCAATGTTCAGTTAGCAAATAGTAGGGATTCCAATCCCGGGATCCCGGGATCCGGCCCTTTTTGACACCCCGAAAATCCCGGGATAGCTAGATAAAGAGAGGATTTTCGGGATAAGATAAAGAGAGAATATTCCGCTATTATAGCAAAGAAAAGTTATATTTTATATAACTGTTATTGGTCTCAGATTTGTATACTGATAGCATTTCCTATTCTGAATGAAAATGTTGCATTATTACATTGCAGCATTATCAACATGTGTCCTGTGCCCTATTAAAGTGTTGAATTTTTCATGTGATGAATGAAACAAAAATAATGCAACCTTTTACTTGTGCTAAGAGCAGAAAATGTTGCCCGTATTCGGGCCAGTTTTATATTTTGGCAATAGAACAAACATCCCTAAAAAGTGTTGAGTCTGTGTGGAAGTGAACAAAAAAATGTGACAGCCGGAAGAAAGTGCGACATTTTTGCTAGAATAAAAAAGTCCATTAGTCAAAGTAAGGATTAAAATTTTTGATTTTTTTAATAATTAAATTTTTTGTGTTGAAGTACGCGTTGTAAGGAAACGTACGTTAGGTATTTTTAAAGCTTTTAGCTCGTGGCAAAATTCATTTGATAATTTCTATTTCCTGATTTTGGTCATTTATTTCTCAAATGTTTTTTGGAATTTTCCCACATGGAAAGTAAATAATGGAAGAAAATGGAAACAAAATTTTAATTAGATTTGATAGTCTTACAACACTGTACTAAAATTAAATACGCAGCTGCATACTCGGAATTCATATCAAAATTTTGCCTCCGATATTTATCTATTCAGAAGTTGCATTAATTTTCTGAATTTTTCGGCAAGCTTGGAAATATTCGCTTAAACAAAGTGCGTCGTTAAATTCTAAAAAAAATTTTATTGGAAATTATCAAATGATTGCAAGCCTTTTTATTAATATGTTAATATCCTAAAAGTACCAACTGCAAAGGCAAATGTTTTGTTCACCAAATGTATGTAGTTTTCGTTGATGGTTGTGCTTTTTAAACTAACTCTTAGGTATTATTAAATAATACGCATGATTTTACATTTCTATTTTATTTTGTTACAAAGGCTGTGTGCCATTCGGTAGACAAAATGAAATTTTGACATAAGGGAGTAAAACTTTGGCAGTATTCGTGGTGAATTTTAGCTCAATTGGCTAGTTAAAATTTTGACATTTTGTTATTATATACACATACAAGTAACACAAATATTTAAAATCAAAATAACATCAGATCATTACATAGATACATATCTCCTTTTCCATCAATATTGCCATCCACAATTATATTCATTTTATGTTTTAAAATTGTATCGTTGTCCGTTTATCTTTGTAACTGTCAAAATTTTCTATTCCGTTTGGCATAGCAAAATTGTGTTTTTTTTCTCACCATGGTAAAATTTTCTACCTCATTTTCCCATAGAGAAAAATGTTACCGATTGGCACACAGCCTAATGAAATAATAAAAAATGGCAATAAAAATCTATTTTTTCTTTGCATTTTAAAGTTGTAGCGTTTCTCTAAAAATATATTTACTTTTTTCAGCCCCAAATATGGGAAAATAATACTGGTCGAAAAATTTTTGTAATAGAAATAAAGTTCTACGTTTCAAAGGGATTTCGGTGTAGTTTTTGAGATATTCATGTCCAAAGAGGCGAAAAGCGCAGTTTGTGGCCATATTCACTCCTCAATATTTTTAAAATTACTCACTTTCATTAAAAACTGATTACATCTATTGAAAGCACGATCATTTCTTTTGAAGACAACGTAGATATCTGAATAAGATACCCGAAAAAGCAAAGCGCTGTTTTCAAGAGAAGTGATCGTTCTTTCAATAGCTGCAATCATTTTTTAATGAAAGTACGTAATTTAACAGATTGAGCAGTGAATATAGCAAAAAATCGCAATTTTCGTCTCTTTGGACATGAATATCTCAAAACCTACACGTATTACCGAAAATCCGACTTCAGATTCAGAATCAGCGCACCGAAATCCTTTAGAAAAGTAGAATTTTATTTGAGTTAGAAAATTTTTTGGAAATCGAAAATCCCGAGATCGTAAAAATTGGAAAAATTGGAATCCCTAGCAAATAGGTATGTACAAACTCTGCTGGAGAATTAACTGACGGGAACTTAAAATCAATTTGCTAAAGAAGAAGAAGAACTACCTTTAATATTAGTGATCATGCAAAGTAACAATTTCTGGTGTTTCTTCTGCTTATACACAATGAGAAATTTAGTTTACTGTTTCTAAAATTATTACTAATACTTTACGTTCTATAAAGAGCTCAGTATAATACGCAACGAACACACATGCATATAAATTTCAACTAAATTTTCTATTATTCACCGCAAAATAAATACATATATAAAAGTAGGTACATATGTATGTATATGTATTGCGCGCATGTTGCCTTTTTTAATAAAAAATATTTGCACAACTGACAGCTTGTTATGACGTTCAGACAAAATTAAGAGAGTACCTACATGAAAATATTTACATGTGTTTCTATGACTGTTTGTGAATTTCGTCGCATTCATAAGCAACATTTTAAGCTTATGCCAACTAACTATTTACTAGTCTACTGGAAATTTTTGCAAACTTCAAGATTAAATTTGCCCAAAAGTCAGAGTTTATTGCCATAAGACAATTGATAAGCTTAGTATGTTGTTGTTTATAGAAACCTTGTTTATATTGACATCGATTCCATCTAAAAGTCATGTTGATAATTATTTTGTAAATAACACTGTGCAAAGTCTAATTATGCACTTTTTATTTTCTTTAGCAGTTTTTATGACTTTTCAACCTTTAAAAGTCACAATAAACGGCAATATATGTATAAGAAATATCCAGATATTCTCGTAAACATCGTAGCAAAAGACACTGGGAAATTTTTTTGATTTTATTTTTTGAAGCTGTATTTAAAATTATTGCACAATTTAATTGATGGTATTATTTATATTTTTACATACATATATGGATTGATAATTTAATCTCCTTCTATTTGAACTTGTTTAAACAACTGCAAGCTTCCTCAACTCTAAGTATGTATGTATGTATGTACGTGGCTATGTTTCTTGCATGTGTCAAAACTTTTCTATAAATTTTATTGCCTAAGACTTGAGGCCTAAGTGAATTTTACGAACTTGTCAGAGCTTCCATTTATTATGGCCAAAAGTTAGAGCAAAATGTGGTGTGAGGTTTGCAAGAACTTCAATTCGATTCAATTATCGACATTATTCATAGTAAAGAAGCGGCAATATTAAGTTGAACGAAGCGCATTCTTGCAGAGAGTTGCCATCTATAAAGTTAGTTAAGACGTTTCAACCAAAAATATAAAATACAAGTATTAAATGTGTTCAAATTTATGTTTGCACTTGCTATGAATGTAAGTAACCATAAATCTCTTCTTCAAGTCTAATCTTCAGCTTTATCAAAGTTCTTACATCAGGCACGTAGCCAGGGGGGGGCTCGGGGGGCTCAAGCCCCCCCCGAAATTCGAAGGTAGTATTTTTTTTTTTGTAATTTCCTCAACTCGCGTCTCGCAAATTCGAATGTCAAGCATGGCGAAAGCGGGTTTGGATTTTCTTGAAGAAATTTAGCTATTTCAAGCCCTTTTTTCGTGAACCTAGCCCCAACCAAAGTGCGAAAGTTCGAGTCTTGGCAGAAGCAAAAGTAACCTGATGAGTCTTCGAGGGATCTAAGGTAAAACAGCTGTAGTTACATCCATGCTTAAAAAGTTTTTTTCTAGTATCTAAAAAATAAAAAATTAAATATAACATGGGCCTGTGCTCGTTAAATTAAATAAATCAAAATTTTTTCTGCCAACACTAAATTTCTAGATAACAAGTAAGGAAGCCTAAGTTCGAGTGGAATCGAACATTAGATACTCAGCTGTATGCTTTCATTGTTTGTTTGCGTTTGATGGAAACACGGTGTACTTTATATAAAGCGAGTGCTGCATAAAGTGGGCGTAGCCACGCTCATTTTCAAAATTTTTATCAGTCATCCTACTAAGCATATGAATATTATTCTTTGTGCAAAATTGCATTCCTTTATGACTTCTAGTTACAAAGATGTCACGTTACAAATTCCTAAAGGGTGTTCCAGAAATATCTTTGTTAAAAAGAAGGCGTGGTCATAAACCGATTTCAATAAATTTTTGCGTGTCTATTAACACAAGTTATAAAAGTGTATAAACAAAGTTTCGTCATAATATTTCAATTAATTGTCGAGTTATGGGCTCCGAAATCTCGTAGATTCCTTTGTCTAAAAAGAGGCGATGCAACGCCCATTTTCCAAAATTTTTCTATTTTTTGTTTCCGGTCTATTCTAGAATTCATGCAACAAAATTTCAATGAATTATCTTTATATTTGAAAAAGATATCACTTAAAATGTTTTTATTAGGCCACTTTATAATACCCATATATAAAAGTGGGCATGGTCGTCAACCGATTTCGCTAAAATTTTGAACATGTATTACTACAAGTAATAAAAGTGTATACACCAAGTTTCGTCATAATATCTCAATTATTTGTCGAGTTGTAGGCTAAGAAATCTCGTATATTCCTGCTTCTAAAAGGAGGCGGTGCCACGCCCATTTTCCAAACTTTTTGTGTTTTTTGTTTTATGTCCATAGTTGGACTCTTGCCATAAAATTTCAATGATATATCTTTATATTTGACAGAGATATCGTTTAAAATGTTTTTATTAAGCCCCTTCATAGTTTCCATATATAAAAGTGGGCGTGGCCGTCAACCGATTTTGACAATTTTCCCTCAAAACGTTTGCCTAAGTAAGTAAATCACGCATACCAAATTTCATCGATATACCTGCTACGGTTTCTGAGTTATGGCTTATAAAACTTTCAATGTTTGACCCTTAATAAGTGGGCGTGGCACCGCCCATTTTTCTTTGATGAAAAGGTTATTGTAAAAGAAAGTTTTATATGAAATTTTGTACCACATTTCATATGTATATGTATGTATGTACATAATAAATGTCAATTAAAATAGCTTTTCAGTAATCTTGTACATATGTACAAATTTTTTCCATATTCATTTTCAAAACAATCAACCAATATGAATAACTTTCATTTGACCTATGTATGTACATATATGTATGTGGGGGGGGGAGGGGGGAGTGCAATTTGTCCATGATTTCTGTAAGCCCCCCCCGAAACGAATTCCTGGCTACGGGCCTGTCTTACATATATTCAAAAATATCTCTTGGAGTGTAGAATCAGACGCTTTCTGAGAAGTCCAAAGGATGCCGTTGACGATAGAGGGGAACTGTCCGCTCTTGTCAAATGCGCTGTCAATAGCTACAATAATTAAATAATACAAACAAGTAATATCCACTTGAAAAAAGATCGTAAAGAAATAGGGTCAGTGACAATAATCGACGGCTAAACAAGATCACATATTTCTGTATGTACATAAATGTGTATTGTACATATAAGAGAAAAATCGTTTAAATTAATTTACAATGGCATTTGAAGCAATTTACGAGCATTAAACTTGCACAGAAAAGAAAAAATTGCAAAAGAAGGAAACGACGCGTAACTACATAGAAAAGTATGAAAATATTTTCATATGTATCTACAAAAATGCCACAGCTGCTATGTAGGTACTGCATATGCACGCATGTATATACATATGTAGGTGCATATTTAGTCCACACACAAAGCTGAGCAATTACAAAATGCGAATCGGAATTAAGAGCGCAAATGTCATTCATTGTCAGTGTCATTGCCAGTAAGCTTTAGGCGCGGTGTATAACCATTTTTTTTTTTTTTTTATACTCAGCTGTACTAGTACACAGAGTATTATAATTTTGATTTCATAACGGTGGATTGTAACATAATGAAATAATCGAGATAGATATGGACTTATGTATATCAAAATGATCAGGGTGAAAAGAGAAATCGATTGAGCCATGTCCGTCCGTCCGTCCGTCCGTCCGTCCGTCCGTCCGTCCGTCCGTCCGTCCGTCCGTCCGTACGCACGATAACTCGCGTAAAAATTGAGATATTTTGATGAAATTTGAAATGCAAGTTGGTATCGAGACTGGGACGGTTGGTATTGAAAATGGGCGAAATCGGACCATGACCACGCCCACTTCCCCTATATAGTAAAAATCGGAAATTTTGTATCTCAGCCACTAATATAGCTAGAGTGCTAAAATTTTACCCACGTATTGAGCTCAGGCCCTTATGAAGAAATTTGATGAAGTTTTGGAAAATGGGCGGTGCCACGCCCACTTATTAAGGGTCAAACATTGAAAGTTTTATATGTCATAACTCAGAAACCGTTGAAGATATATCGATGAAATTTGGTACGCGTAATTTGCTTACTTAGACAAATGTTTTGGCGAAAAATTATAAAAATCGGTTGACGGCCACGCCCACTTTTATATATGGGAACTATAAAGGGGCCTAATAAAAACATTTTAAGCGATATCTCTGTCAAATATAAAGATCTATCACTGAAATTTTGTGGCACGAGTCCACCTACGGACGTAAAACAAAACATATAAAAATTTTGGAAAATGGGCGGTGCCACGCCCACTTATTAAGGGGCAAATATTGAAAGTTTTATAAGCCATAACTCAGAAACCGTTAAAGATATGTCGATGAAATTTGGTACGCGTGATATATTTACTTAGCCAAATGTGTGGACGAAAAATTACCAAAATCGGTTGACGACCACGCCCACTTTTATATATGGGTATTATAAAGTGACCTAATAAAATCATTTTTAGCGATATCTCTGTGAAATATAAAGATAATTCATTGAAATTTTGTGACATGAGTTCTACAATAGACTGGAAACACAAAAAAAAAAAATTTTATAAAATGGGCGTGGCACCGCCTCTTTTTATACAAAGAAATCTATGAGCCTATTACTCGACAAATAACTGAGATATTATGACGAAACTTAGTTTATACACTTTTATAACTTGTGTTAATAGACACGCAAAAATTTATTGAAATCGGTTTATGACCACGCCTACTTTTTAACAAAGATATTTCTGGAACACCCTTTTGGAATTTGTAACGTGAAGTCTTTGTAACTAAAAGTCATAGAGGGATGCAATTTTGCACTAACAATAATATTTATATGCTTATTTGGATGATTGATACAAATTTTGAAAATGGGCGTGGCTGCGCCCTGTTTATGCAGCACTCGTTTCATATAAAATACACCCTATATCGAACAAACGCAAACAAACAATGAAAGCATACAGCTGAGTATCTAATGTTCGATTCCACTCGAACTTAGGCTTCCTTACTTGTTTTTATTATTTTCTTTTTTCTTTAACTTAAAAAAAAAGCATCGTTATGTTTTGGCGCGGCTTATTGCTTTCGAGTGGGTGGGAATTATGGGGAATACGCCAACACCATGCCACAGCCGCCACACAAGCGTCACGACCGACAATTTTGGGTGGTGTGAGGAGAGAAGCGAAATAAAAAAGGCAAAGTTGATGCATTCGCATGTCTCAAGTGCTTGTTATATGCTCGATATGCGGCTCCGGCTGCGGCAACAAGAACAACACCACAATAAAAGCGCAGAAAAAATTGAAAAAAACAAAAAAAAAACAGGAACAACAACAGTATTAATGTGCAATGATAAAAGCGGTCACGTTGGCGACAAAAATATGCATAAGTATGCAATTTACAATAGCATTTCGCTACACGTTTGTAGGTACACATTAGGGATTCCAATTTTTCCGATTTTTTCGATCCCGGGATTTTCGAGATTTTTTTTATAATCCCGGGATCCCGGGATTTGTCCCGGGATTTTGCCATTAATTATTTTCCTACATTTTCGGTTGAAAACAGTAAATATATTTTTCGAGAAACGCTACCACTTTAAAATGCAAAGAAAATAATTGATTTTTATTGCCATTTTTTATTTAAAACAAAAATTATTTCATAAAAAAAATTAATTCATGCGTATTATTTAATAATACTTAAGAGTTACTTTAAAAAAGACAACCAACTAAGAAAATGACATATGTACATTTTCTTTAAAGTTGGTACTTTTAAGATATTGACAAGAAGGCTTGCGATCATTTGATAACAATGTGACAAAATAAAAAAAAAATTTTAAGTACTTTTTTCGAGGTTCACATATGTTATAGGCCGTAACAAATATACGAAGAATGCATACTTAAAATTTCAATACACCCTCAAAATCTGGAGTACTGGCCAAAAACACTTTTTCACAGGTTATGTCTGTTTAGTCTATGAACATAATTTTGATGTTGAAAATACGACATTTCACCGCTTCCATCAGTATAAGGACTGTTAATGTGCCTCGATAAATGTCAGAGAAACTGTAAAAATATTATCGAAATTTATTTTTTCCTTTTTTCATCTTCCTCGAATAATTTGTTAACAAGTGCATATATATAAAATTATTTCGAAACAATTTCCTGTTAATACTGTTTTCAACGATATATAACTTTCCATATCTGCGTAGGCTCACCTATGATATTCTACTTTAATCAGTTTCTACTGTTAAATTTTCCATACTAAAATTGCTAAATTTGAATCCACCCTTAACCCGGGTATCGTACAAATTTAGCAATTATAATATGAAAAATTTCACAGAAGTAATTAAAACGGAGTGGCACATTTAATTTTAGTACACTGTTATAAATATTGAAATATTTCTTAAACTTTGATTTGGTTTGAAAGGAATTTAAAACTTTTTTTGAGTTAAATTTTGAACCTTCGAAAGTTTAAAAGTATCTTATTCCTTTTTGGTTTAAAATTCCAACTTACAAAAGTTCAAATATATCAAAGTATTTTTTGGAATAAATTTCATACTTTTTTGGTTTAAATCTTACACTTTTTCTCATTTAAACTTTTAAGGTTTAAATTTTAAACTTTCATTGGTCGTAAAATTTGATTTCAACAAAAAAAATTTAATTTTTGATTTGAAATTCCAACTTGCTCATTTATAGTTAGTAGACAATTTGAATGAATGCCTGTGTGGCGTTGTTTGAATGGAGAAACAAACAAATACAAAATAATTATGGAAACAGATAAAATGAAGAAGGAAGAAAAGAAGAAGGAGAAGGAGAGTATAGGAAAAAGACACAATATGGAAAAGGATTAAGGGGATGTTGGGGAGAGAACAATATGGAAGAAAAGGAGAAAAAAGGATAGGAAAGAAGATAAAATAGGGAAAAGCATGAAGAGGATTTGGGAGCAGACATTTTTTTTTTAATTTAAACCAAAAAAAGATTTAAATTTTAAACTTTTGAAAGTCTTAAAATAAATTTTATTTTGGAATAAAATCTAAACCTTAAAAGTTTAAAAATCTTTTAAACTTTTCAAAATTTAAATTTTAATAATTTTTCGGTCGACCAAAAAAGTTTAAAATTTATACCAAAATTTATTTGAGTGTAGTAGTGCGAAACTCTCAAGTCTAATTCAAATTCTCTTTGGTTTTTGGTAATTTTATTTTTTGATTATTGTTTGCATTTTCTTCCAATATTTACTTTTCATGGGAGAAACTTCAAAAAAACCCTTGAGAATAAAATGGCCAAAAATCAGGAAATCGAAGTTATCAAAAGAATTTACCACAAGAATTCTAAAGATTTTAAAGGTACTTAACGTTCGTTTCCTCACAGCACGTACTTTACAACAAAACAATTTAATTATTAAAAAAATCAAAAAATATTAATCCTCACTTTGATTAATGGACATTTTAAATTCTGGCAAAAATGCTGCACTTATTCTGCATTTTCTTCCGGATTGTTCTATTCCAATATTTTTTAGGCCTTTTTGTTCTATTGACAAAATGTAAAATCGGCCTGATTACGGGGCACACATTTCTGCTCTTAACACAAGTAAAGCGCTGCATTACTTTTGTTTCATTCATCATATGAGAAATGCAGCATTTTCACAGGGCACAGGGCACATGTTGATAATTCTTCCATATAATAATGTAAAATTATCGTTTAGAATAGGAAACGCTATTAGTATACAGATCTGAGGTCAATAAAAACTATATATAAAATAATTTTCTTTGCTTTAATAAGAGAATATTATGTCTTTATTTTATCCCGAAAATCCCGGGATGAAATTCTAGCAATCCCGGGATTTTCGGGGAGCCAAAAAGGGCGGGATCCCGGGATTGGAATCCCTAGTACACATGTAAAAATATTAGCATTAAGGTATGTAGGTATATGTACATTGTACAACCTTTCGCATATGAAACCAAAATTATATTGGAAAATGTCTCTTCAACTATACATAATTCCATATTTTGGTACTCTGAAAAAAAAAACGTTGTAAATCTAAAGACTTTCGCTGTTAAATCAACTACTTTCCGCAATTGAAATGTGCCCAACAACGCTCCGTTGTTGTTTCAAAGGTGCGAGCGTTGTTGATTTAAGTCAATAACGGAGATTGTTGGAAAAAATTTTCACCTAAAAATAAATTTTTGTTTACATTTTACTCTTCATCTTCTCTCCACCCGGGTCCCAACTGCAAATATGTAGCCTCCGCTTGTTCTCCTCTTCTTCTCCCCTTTTTATCATTCACTGGTTTCTATCTTTATTTCTTATTCTGCGTTTTCTTCTTTATTTTATATTCTCCTCCAGATTCGAAATATGACATCAACCTGAAATTTTATCCAATCATCACATAGTGGAACATTCAACATTATATTGAATTGTAGTAACCTATTTATACTTCCATTTCCTAAAAAGGAATCCATGAATTATTTGAATCATTGTAAAAACAAAATTTAAAAAAAATTGTTCTCATTAGTTTTGTTTACAACGGAAACTGTTGGGTCAAATACTTTTGCCTTTAAATCAACAACGGGGAAAAAATTGTTGCTAAAAATAAACTTTTGTTTGGATTTTTCTCTTCATCTTCTCTCCATCATTATTTTGTTTGTTGGTTTACTCACAAAAAAATGTTTTCTCACAAAAATTTTTTTTAAAAGCAAGCAAGTTTTTGAAACAACAACGGCCGTTTTTGAATAAGTTGTTGGATCAAAAACGTTGCTGTAAAAAACAAATAATTTTGCTGTTGAATCAAAGACGGAGATTCAACAGCCGAAAGTTGTTGGTGTAGTTAAACCATATTATTTTCAGAGTATTTGCAGCTTTTGTAGGGCATATAATTTGCTGTTAAGCAAAATGCAATTAAAAAAAAAAAATATATATATATATATGTATATACTATATGTATGTAGGTAATCGAATTTACAATGCGATCAAGGTTTTCCCCACAATTAATACCGATATATACATACATATGTACATTCATATAAAATATGTGCACATGGCAAAAAAAAATGCCAAATTCGGGTCGAAAGACACGTTCCTTGCCAAATACTTACCTACCTACTTTGCTAAATTATTTCGATGTCATGCCTAGGGATGGGACTTCAACTCAATTTAAAGAGTCAGCTGACTCGAAATAAATCAACGTAGGTATTCATTTTGATTTTCCCGGTAAACAAAACGACACCCGATCTATGTATAAACGCAACATTAAGGCCCTCGGCAACTTACAATCTTGCATGACAAGCAGTGCATATGTGTGAGTGTCGGGTGATTGACGCAAATATTAAAAATTTTTGATTTTCATCGCCGCGAGCAGATAGCGAGCCGACAACGAGTACGTGTAGCACGACGGCTGCCGATTGCACTCACACCATCAAAAAAGAATATGCACTGCTTGTCATGCAAGCTTGTAAGTTGCCAGAGGCCTTTAGTCCTCACGTTCAACAATGTCTATCACCAAAAACAAAATGCTACTATAGGTCTGTTCGTTAACGGATATTTTTTGATGTTTTTTGAAATCTTTTAAAAACTAGCCAACTTACGCCAAATCTCCAACAGAAGAGAGTCAACTGAGAGAGAAAACTGACATTTCATTTTGTGAGAACGTGTTGGATTCTGTTGGACACATTTTTGCCAACAGCAATTTTCCAACAGGGATACAGCTGATCAAACAACAGCTGACTGGAATTTTTGCAAGTAACAGAACTTGCAAAATATACAAATCAATTATAAAATTGGAAAAATACACTAAATTGGCACAAAAAAAAAGTATAAATTAAATATGCAAAATAAGTTGAATACTTTTTGCTAAGTATTTATATGCATATTATGTACCTTAGTAAATTGTAATCTCCTTTTCCTTAATAAATATTAACGTGGCCGCTGTGGTGTGGCGGGCAGTGGCTAGTCTGCCATACCAGAGGTCGCGGATTGAATCCCCAACTTGGATAGAGGGAAAATTTGTATATAGTGAACCACGATTCGATAAAAATTACTTTTTCCGGAGGGTAGGGGTGGTCTCACAGATCACAATAAACAAAAACCCACCCTCCGGACGCTTATAGTTCAGGAAATATTCCTTGTTAAAGTAATGTATGTGTAGAACGCCAACGCAAAAGTTTGTTCTACTCAAAAGTACTATGGATCGGTCCATAGAGGGTTATTTTTCTAAAGCATGGCCGGGGCCGGGTGCATTAAATAGAATTCTCTTCTGCAAAGCAGCAGACGCGAAGACATACTACGGTGGAAAACATTATGCACATCGGTACAAAGAAAAGCAATTCTTAGTGTGATCATTATTGCAATGAAATCCTATTTATCAGATAGTTACAACGAAAGTGATGATGAAGTTCATTGTATTGCAAATACATACATATGTAGGTACATTAGAGCGTATCACGGTGTATGGAGGAAAAAAAGTTGAAAATGTTCCCCCCCAGTTTGAACACTTACCTTATGAGGTTTTCAAAAAAATTTTTTTTAATTTTTTTGTCACCCTGTAAAAACAGCGAAATTTGTTTTTTTCTATAATTTCTATATTTTACGTTCGATTTTCAAAAGTGGTACATTTTTAGAATGGTATTCACCAAGGCAATATTTCATCCATAGAAACTTCTAGCCCATCATGCCAAGTTCAGCTTTTATTCTATTTTTACTAAATCCAACACCCTGTATTTGAAAAAAAAAAATTGTTTCCTGAATACTAAGAAAAACAAGTAAGAGCGCGGCTGACTTCGGACGTACCAAAGACTGCATACCTTTCATGAATGGGGAAATGAAAAGTTGCATAGTCTGATATTGTTTAATTTATACTTTCAATTCTCTGGGTAATTTATACAAAGATTCCTTAGAAAAAGAAGTGTCATTATTTAGATGGAGAAGTTATACCCTAAAATATATATATCTGAACAATCGGTTGTATGGCAGCTATATGATATAGTGGTCCGATTCGGCCGATTCCGACAAATGATAAGCTTCTCCTAAAAATACACTCACATTCCGAATTTCATGCAGATATCTCAAAAATTGAGGGACTAGTTTGCGATTAAACAGACAGACAGACAGACAGACGGACATGGCTTAATCGACTCAGCTCATGATCCTGATCATATTGGTATATATTTTCGTAGGTCTGCAACGCCTCGTTCTGGTACTTTCACCATTCGTGTTCGGTACAAAGTTATAATACCATTTCATTCCCATGAATGGTATAAAAAGAATATTTACCTGCATATAATGAGGAAATAAATGTAATGCATTTATGCTAAATCTTTTCTTGGCTCTAATTTTCTGTAACGTTCTCGGCTACTTACTTTAGCGAGTATATAACCTAGGCGTTCCTCGTCGGCAACTTCTGTACAAGGATCACTTACTACCTTTTCAAATCGCTCAGTATTTAGAGAATGGCATAGAAAATCTAAGTAAATTAATAGGTTATAATTAGTATAATTAGTATCAATCACTGCTGTTTGGAAATATTAATCAGGTATTTTTATGACATCATTAGAATTTTGTAGTTCCTGCAAGTCCGTATCAGAATAAAATTGCAAGCATGGTGGCTCTGTAATTCTAAATGAGCTCCAATCGATCATTTGAGTGTACTATGTACTTTTTCATGGCATTTCTGCTCTGAGTTGCTCTATGTTGCTCTATTTCGACAGCTGCCCTACTTTGCTCTGCTCTAACCTGCTCCGAACTTTTTTGTTCATTAAACAGAGCTAATATTAATAAGTAATAATGTTTTTTACTCATATAATGATGTCAAAACTAAATTCAAGGCTAAATTTACTTTATTCAAAAAATTCTTTTTAATACAGGGTGTTGGTTTTAAATAAATTTTAATAAAAGCTAAAGTTGGTGTCGCAGGTTAATGGCTTATATGTACGAAATATGACACGGGTTAAAACCTTTACAACAATATATTGCTCGTTAAAATCAAACACCAAATAGAAAAGTTATAAGCAAAAAACGAATTTCGCTGTTTTTGCAGGGTGCCGAAAAAAATTTTTTTTTCCATTTTGGAAATCTCCAAGGAGTAAACAGTCGAACTAGAGGGGAACATTTTAAACTTTTTTTGGCGATACGCTCTAATGTACATATATCCCAACTGTTTTCAGGCAGAATTGTAACTCCATTAGTATTTATATAGAAGAAACAGTTCCGAATTATTGTAAGAGAGTTCCGGATGTATTTCCGAATTTCAAAAAACCTTTTTGCGAGCCTATGCGAACGATTTTTAGATTGAGAAGCTTATCGCGAGGTGACAAAAGATTATTAGGTGGTAGGCAGCAGTATTTTCAGCATGGAACAGACAACACGCATAAAGCAACAACATTTGACAGGTCTGGGAACAAAATTCGGTTGGTTCTGAGGAACCTGGGTTGATATACGGTATCGATGTAAGCGACAATGAAAATTCGAATTTATTCACCAACAATTTTAAGCTGTGTGTAGCACTACTGGGTATTAAAAATAATGTTTCTGAAAAAGAACACAGATTTAACTTTACATATGTACATATATGAAATTCCGGATGCGAGCAATGAAGGTGAATGAAGTGAAGCTTAAGAAGTAAAAGCGAAGAAAGGCAAGCAAAAAAAACAAAAACAAAAACGCAGAAAATGAAAACGAAAATTAATTTAAATGCGCGAAAGTATGAAAACACAAAATAATGCCCGCTGTGCGTACAACGTTCAACCGCATCTGCGTGTTTTCGCCCAAAAGCAGCATTGTATGCAAAGTAATGCTATGCCAAGGGGATAAATATGTACGTATACATACATACATACATACATACATACATCCATACATACATACATATGTATATATTCATCCAGAACTAAAAAGTGAAAATTCTTCAGGTCGAAAATCACGTTAAGTGCAACCGGCAACCAACAACCGTCAAGAATATAACCAACAAACCATTCATGCATCTCATTCGGCTTTGCTTCACACCACACTTTGTGGCATAACGAGAGAATTTTAATTGGATTTGCAAATGTGGAAGATGCAAGTTAAAAAATTATGTCGCACATATTTATTTGTTTGTTTCCTTCGGCATAACGAAGCGTAAGCGAGCGAGCGAGCGATCGAAAGACTGAGCAACCGACAGACCGACCACAGGCTTTGACTTTTATGTCCACAGGTATGCATGCATGTATGCTCGAATTCGCCGTTCCATGCGTGCGTGTGGTGTAGCTGGAAACAAGTTCCCATTTTGAGGGCTTGGCTGGCTTTTTTTTCTTTGGGAGGGTGTGTTGCTGCCCACCCATAATATACCAACAACCCGAACGTCGAGCAGCAGCTTTCGGCGTCTTGAGTCGGGGCAGTGGCAGCGGCGGTGGGCTGGTTGTAACAATCAAAATGACGAGTGGGTCGACGACGGCAGTTAATGGCGTCGCACCACAATGTAGTGGTCGGAAACTATCGATGGCACTATCGTCACTATCGATGGTTTCTGAACATCGTTTACACTATCGATGGTTTTCGACTATCGTTTGAACTATCGATAGTTTATTGAAAATTTGAAATGTGACCACTAGGCACCAAACAAACGGTAACTATTCCATGCAGGGTTTGAATTGCTGACTAGCAAATAGTCAAAGCAACATAAATAGGACTATGCGTTCTAGTCGCATGGTCGTTTAAAATGTGATTACCCAAAAACATTAAAATTACACTACAATATGGGTATCAAACGAAAGGGGTTTTATTTGGACTACGATATATTTCGATAAATTTATCGATAACTGAGTCAGCTCATAATTGTGGAAAAGCGGATAAATATGGATACGGAATACGAATATAGAATACCGAACACGGCAAAATGGGTATCAAATGAAAGCGCTTGGCTAGGGCTATCATTTGGTCGAGTCTTAATTAATTATGAACTGATCTAAAAAATATCCATCATCCAGTAATTGTTATGAAAGATCGAAAAAATATAAATTGCTCATAACAATTATGGGATGACCTAAAAAATATCCATCAGCCAGTAATTGTTATGGAAGATCGAAAACAATATTAATTGCTAGCAACAATTATGAGCTGATCTAAAAAATATCCATCATCCAGAAATTGTTATGGAACATCGAAAAAAATATCAATTGCTCATAACAATTATGATCTGATCGAAAAAATATCGATCTTTGAGTAATTGTTATTGATGATAGAAAAATTTTTCCATTGCTCAATAATTGTTATCAAGTGATTTTTATATTTATTTGTTATAATTGTTATGGCCTCTGGTTAATATATTAATTTTTTTGAACAAGAATAAATGGATAATAAATAAATAAAACAAAACAATGTACTGAAAAAAGTTTTATTTGATCATCTTCTATTACTTTCATGTATTGGAATAAGAATAAGACCAGGACAGGTGGGCAAAGTTTGTTTACATTCGGGTGAAATCGGGTGAGCTCATTTAAAATAGATGTGTTTGTGGATGTGTTTGTGCCGGACGGCAAAAGGCGGTTACAGTGTGAGCGTAGCCGTAGACTCTCCCAAATCACCCGAAACTATCGTCAACTATCGATATACTATCGATAGTTTGCAAAAAACTATCGTACACTATCGATGGTGCTGACTATCGATAGTTTCCGACCTCTACCACAATGTCATGCATGTCTAAGCAAGTTGGCGCGTGATTTCCACGGATACATACATACATAAGTAGATACATATGCACATGCAAAGCACGTATGAAAATTTACATGTTTCTCTTGTATTCTTTAAATTGTGATGAGTCATACATTAGTCTAACAATCCACCCACAACTCTCATCAACAACAAAAAAGTCAACACCAACCAAGCTCCAGCGCTTTCTTTCTGTTTTGCGCTGCATGACGATTGCAGTTGCTGCATTATTTGCAACATGCAGCATGGCAGCATGAGGAAATGCAATGCATCGTAATCATCATTCATTAAGTAATGCCTAACCGGTTACCGGTGTTCAGAATTTAAACATGACGAGACTTTCGCTATTGTATGTTCTAGTTGTGCATCAAACACGTTGCAGTGCTCATATGGATGATTGAACTTTCGAATAATTTAGAACTAGAAGCTTGATTTGAATAATCGTTGGGAAATATTCGGCAAAATTAAATCGTTCAACAAATATGTACAAATAGCCGATTAGGACTTTTTGGTTAATCATGACATTACTAGAGTCAAACTGAGACTCTTAACTTACGATATTTCAATAAGTTTAGCTATAACATACTGGGTAGGTATGTACATATGTATGGCCCATTGTAATGTGATGCGATTTTTATTCATGCCAGGATACTTTCTTTTGTTTGATATAACGTAGGTACTCCTAAAGTATGTTGAACGGCACGTACAAATTGAGCACAGATCATTTCTTCACTGACCAAAGTGGGAGCTAAGAAGAGTGAACCGAAACAGAAAAATTTATACGAATGAAGCAGACCTGGGTAATACTGAGTAGTAATTGGACTATTACGTACTTAAATATTTTTTATATTTTGATCAGGAAGTAATTAGTCCGTACTAAGTACTTTCAGAATATTCAAGTACAAGTACAAGGAACTACAAAATAATTGAAGTTTTAGCAAATACTTCAAAGTATTTGAAAAGAATTGAAAGTACTTGAAAAGAACTGAAAAATGTACTTGAATGGATTTTTTAATTCTTTTCAAGTACTTTCAATTACTTACAAATCGATTCAAGTACATTTTTCAATTCTATTCAAGTATGTACTTTCAATTCTTTTCAAATACTTGTAATTGTACTTGTAGTTGAAAATTTTGGGAATGCCAGTACCAGTACAATTCCTTTAAAATGTACTTGTCACAAGTCGTTCTGGTACTTGAGATTACCCAGGTCTGGAATGAAGTACATAACAAAGTTAGATGGTAGGCAGCTGTATATTCAGCACTACAATAATGCTACCATTCATGCTGAGTACCTAGCAAGAGTATAATAACGACCATATGAAAAAAGCATGAAGTTTGGAATGAAAGCCCGACGCTTTCGCTTTATTGCTTTTTTTACTATACAAAGTCATTCATGCGAAGGCAGCCATCGCCGCGCTATAGTCATGGGGCATAGTAATGGAAGTTGTTATCTTTCTTTATTTATTTATTATTTATTTATTAGTCTATGATATAAATCTTACAGACTATACAAAATGATGATTGTAGTACCTTTGGGCCTACTGGGTGCATATTCTCATACACACATTTCTACCAATTCAAATGTAATTTTCCTCACTTTGAATATTCTTCTTCTAAAATTTTTTCACTAGATTTGATATTACAAAGGTAAAGAAGCATGCAAAATTTGCAGGAAATTGAAAAGAAAGCTAAAAATATGGCCGCCAGGCATGCAGGAAACAAGTACGGAAACATCAAAATTATAACTTCAGCCGTCAAGTTTTTTTTTTTTTTGGTAGATATTCGTCTCCATCATCAGCACACACGCAATCGCATATATGTATGTATGTACTCGTAAACCCCTTACTTCCTGCCATTCACATTCATTACGCTTGCTTTCTTCTAACGCTGCTGCTGCTGCTGCCTGTTTGATAGTCAAGCAAGCAGGAAGAGGGAGGCACAAATAAATTTTATCTACAAGCCGCTTTCCGCTCAGCTTTGATTGGTTGAATTGGTTGCCGGTTGGCAAATCGTATGTTATTGTTGTGGAAGTTGCTGTCGTTATTGTTGTTATTCTTTATTTTATTTTTGTAAAATTTCCCTAACAACAAGGAGTGTGCTGTGCTTTCCGCTTTCTTGCATTTGACGCAAAATGGCGTCCTAATGGAATTCAAAAAATACGAGCATAAAAAGTGTTTTTCCTGTCACATAAGATACGCGACGGACACCAAACACCACACGTCCATGCCCTTTCGCACATTTCTAATGTTTTGCCGTTGACTTTGACATTGGCTTTTGGCAGTAAACGATAATTTCGTCATTTGGGGTTGCATTGATACATTTAACATTGTCGTAGCACGAGTACAACTACAACATTTTGAGCTTTGATTTTTACGCATAGATTTTTGTACATACTAGCTCCGGACAAACTCATGCTCATTCCCGTGCGGATATCTAACATATGCTGGGGTCGTTTTCAAGAGGTGGTGTGGTGCAAATGCTACATATGTGGTGTTGAGAGTCTGCGTTTCTAATTTTATTAGCGTTTTTGGGAAAAGTTCTGTCGTCGCGTATTAAATATTATGAGTTTTCTGTGAACATATGTATGTACGTACATATGTTAGTCTTTTTCTATTATTAGAAATTTGAGAATATTATTTTGCGAGCTAAATATGTACATCTGTATGTCGTCATTAGTAGCAAATAAAGCTTCACTTAATAATTATATATGTACATTAAATTATGATACACAATTGACATTGCATAAGTTCTATTTTAAGTACATGAGGTAATATGACAACTGGCAGTCTGCAGTCTACTCTGAACAATATCAGCATGTAGTTAGCGATTTTGGCATTGTCTGACCGAAGAATCACTTTTTATCGGTTTTATACAATATGAGAGCTTCTCACTGGAAATCCCCCCAAACTTCGTATCAGTTTCCGATATATTTTATTATTTTAGGTAATTGAAGAAGGTCTCCTACATTCAATTGTGTTAGTACCGCCAGGTTTGGTTAGACTCATACACATTCATACATATCAGCCCTTTCATTTCCTTCGATACCTTGGTTCTTAGTTATCCGGTAGACTGCCTTAATCTAAAGTGTCCTTAATATATCTAACTTATTTCTTAACGTACCAGTCTCTAGGTACATTTTAATACTCATGCCTTTCGTTTAACAATATCAACAGCTAATCGAGTAATTATACACGGAAAGAAATTTGTATACTTGATTCAAGAAAAATGCTTTCTTGAACTCAATTTAGAAAATTTTTAGGGAAATAAGAAAAATTGACTTAATTATTACTGGAATTAAGAAATTGAGTTTTCCAAAAATGAGACAATTATTTTCTTATTCAAGAACACTAACAAAATTTATAGAAAAAAAGTGTTGAAAAAAAATGTTGAAATAAATAAGAACATCTTTTCTTAAATTTACTTAAATGAAGAAAATCTTTTTGCTATATCAAGAAGAATTTAAGAAAATTGTGTTTCGATGAATTGGAACAATAAACTACAGCAAAAAAAAATTTAAAATATATAAGAAAACGTTTTCTTGAGCGAAGTAAAATATTTCTTGCTCAATTTGAACGCCAAAGTTCTTTGAACATATCAGCAAACTACAGCCAAAAAAAATTGAAAATAAATAAGAAAACGTTCTATTGAGCGAAGTAAAATATTTCTTGCTGAATTTGCATTTCCAAAGTAACATGTATTTTTTTCGTTTGCCATCCGCTTTGCATATTTCTGAATATTTCTGCAATTCTCAGATTGTTAGTGAAGCATTTGGTATAAGGAGTTCACTATTTGCATCTTCATTTATATTAATTGAAATGTTGTCATTTCAGTGAACAAGTCCTAGGAAAATAAGTATTAGTTGACTAGTTATGGTTTTCTAATCCCTCATGATTAGTTTTTATTTTCCTTTTACGTTTTTAATATTTTTTAAAAATTTTTACTTGGTTTAATATTTAATATTTTCTTATTTACTTAAGCTCGTATAAGAAAAGTTTTACTTGCAACAAAAAAATTATTTCTTAATTATTTATTTCTGAAAACAAGAAAAAACACTTATCGTAAGTAAATTATTTCTTATTTATTTAAAATCCATTTTTGCTCGAAGTGAGAAAACTTTTTCTCATTTATTTAAAATCCATTTTTGCTTGAAGTGAGAAAACTTTTTCTTATTTATTTAAAATCCAATTTCACTTGAAGCAAGAAAATGTTTACTTATTTATTTAAAATCCAATTGGATTTTCTTGATATTAAGAAATTATTTTCTAAGTTCAAAATCAAGTCTAATTTTTCTTGTCTCGGCATTGATTCTAGTAAAAAATTCTTTCCGTGTAATTAGCCTTGTGCAAATCAGATCTTGTCGAAACCAACTTCTTTCAATTTCTGGCATAAAAACCTGATTAGCAATTAGTCGTATGCTATGCCTTTAGAGTTTCTATTTGGAAGCTGTAAGTGAATTACTGACAATTGATTATAATTAATTAATTATTAATTAATTATTAATTAATTATTATGCAAAGAAAACGAATGTGTAGATATTGTAACCATAAAATGATTACTAAATTGGTTACTACTCTGAAAAAAAAACGTTGTAAATACAAAGACTTTTGCAGTTAAATGAACAACTTTCCGCAGTTGAAATGTGCCCAACAACGCTCCGTTGTTGTTTCAAAGGTGCGAGCTTTTTGATTCAAATACTTTTCGTATTTAAGTTAACAACGGAAACTGTTGAATGAAATACGTTTACATTTAAGTTAACAGTTTTTGCTTTTGAATTAACAGCAAAAAATTTTAGACCAAAAGCAAGCACTGTTGATTCAAATACTTTCCGTATTTAAGCTAACAACTTTTGCTTTTTAATTAACCGCAAAAGTTGTTGGTGGAAAAACGGGCACCATTGAAGCAAATACTTACGCATTTAAGTTAACCTCAAGAAAATTTTAAAAATAGTATTTTTTTTTAATATAACAGATATTATTTTATTTTATTTTTTTATACATATAATATATGTATGTTTACTTATCGAGCCCTAACCGCCATAAAGTGTATCCAACAAAATTATCG
Organism: Urophora cardui; assembly: GCA_960531455.1. Taxonomy (NCBI): domain Eukaryota; kingdom Metazoa; phylum Arthropoda; class Insecta; order Diptera; family Tephritidae; genus Urophora; species Urophora cardui. The sequence continues at coordinate 112,546,177 of OY482670.1, read as the reverse complement.
ATTTTAGCGTTTTTAATCAACTCCCACAATTTCATAGACTTAAGGCCGGTTTCACCACCTCCAGTTAAGCTCTTAACCAGAGATTTTTGCCCGGTGAACCAATTTATTTGACAGCTCGCCATATAATTTACGTCAAACTAACCAGCGATTAAATTAACCGCAGATTGTGAAACCGGCCATAAATAAATTTCAAGGCTGATTACCAACTGTATGAAAAGAAAATAAAAAAAAAAACCTGTAAAATTTAATTTTTGTTGGATACAATTTTTGGCGGGATTAGGGCTCGATAGGTAGTAATATTAATACTAAGGCCCGCCGTCACCAAACGAACTTTAGTCATTCATCCATTCACCATTTCCAAACGCATCAGTACATCTGCAGACAACTCTCACGACATAAAAAAAGCTGAGTTTATCAATAGATATTAGTTTTTGTTTAATTAATTAATTTTGTTAATTTTTTTTATTTATGTATGTATGTATGTATGTATATTACTTTCTTTATTTTCCTTTAAAATTGAAACGAATTGAACGAATTTGAAAAATTTTGTTTATTTTTTTTGATTTTTTCTTTCAAATCCTTCTTTCTTTTTACTTAAAAAATGTTTAACAGCAAGCAAGTTTTTGAATCAACAACGCACGTCTTTGAATTAACTGCGGAAATTTGTTGAATCAAAAACTTTGCCGTTAAAACAAATACTTTTGCTGTTGAATCAAATACGGAGATTCAACAGCGAAAAGTTGTTGATTTAACTACGGGTATTTTTTTCAGAGTAATGGCATTGATTGATTAGCAAAGTGAGCTTTACGTCTAAGTTTTAACTATGCAATTGTGAAAGCATAAAATCAATCAAGCATTGAATTTTAGTACAATTTTGCGCTTACAATTTATTTGATATATTCTCTTAAACAACAACGAAAAAATAACCATTACTAAGGCAACCACCACAACAGAACTTCTTAACGAGCAATGATTAACGATTTCAGTGAAATCGGAGGCCAAACAGCTCAAAGTCTTTGAAAATATTTAACACGCGCCTTAAGCCGATGGCTTCTATATAACAAAATAGCTTATAAGTGTTCGAAAGCACACATTTATCTATTTACATATGTATATAACACCTCTGCACTTCTATAACATGAAGAATAATAACTCAAATACCAGAAGACTCTTAAGCAGTCAACAAACATAATTGCTGCGATTTTTCATGTTTCTTGCTTTTTTGTTTTTTTTTTACTTCAATCGGATAATCAAACTTTAAAGCAGTATTAACGGTATGTTCAGCATACCAAAAAAAAAAATAAAAAAATGGTTTTATATAAAAATATCTCTCTTTGTTGCGTTTGCGTTGTCACCAACTAAGAAAAGTTCATTTAAAAAAAACCCTAAAAGAAAAAGGTCAACAAACCAACCGAAATCTCTTCATCAGCTGCATATCGAATTACCATATCGGAAAATGGTTTAAAAAGTTTAAGCTATGAAAAAATGTCAATTCATTTATCACCTTTAAATTTATATGAAAAGGTACTTATGTGCATACAAACAAATATACATACTTGAATGACCTGGTGATGTGCTGATGCCAATGCTCCTTCTGGGCGCTACATTCTATCTACTGTTGCTGTTGCAACCATTAAATGGCTCTTTACTTAAATCAACTAAGTATCGTGAAAATGTTGAAATGTTATTGCTACAGTGAAATTGTAAAATTGAAAAATTTAAGTTAACTTGCTACTGTGTTGTGCATTGATGTTGTTTTTATAACAAACGTCAACAACAGCAGCTTCAGCTGCAACAGCAACAACAACGGCAACTGCAACAGCAACGGCAACAACAACAGCAACAAGAAGAAAGAGGTATAGAACGAAAACGACAAAAATAAAATAATTGTAAAAGAAACCAACACATTGACGAAGCTGCAGGCGGTACGGCATTGTAAACTCATTTATTATTCTTTAACATTACCTGGATAAAAAGTTATACAAAAACAAAAACAAGCCCGAAAGCCTAGCAAGTTCGGGTAGAACTAATAGATGTACAACTAAATGCGAGTTTTCGAGAACGAGAACCTGTAACGATTGATAAGACTGTGATATACTTGAGACGTAAAGCTGAAAACTGCAAACAGCTACAGTTGGAGTTCCTGATTTCTATTTTGACGAAGATTTTGATATCCATTTCAGAATAGATTTCAAAGGCGATTTCACTTACAATTTTGATTTTGCTTTTGATTTCGATTTCGGATTTTGACTTTGGACTTTGCTTTCGATTTCTTATTAATATTTCCATTTAAATTTCCATAGAATGTAATATAATAGAATAAAGCTTTTAATGTATTCTTATTTGCTAAGACTATTTTAAAATAATAACCACCCTTCTAACTATTAGTTTCTTTTATTTTTTCAGGTAAGCGTTCTGCTTGAAATAGGAAATTACTTAACTAAAATATTTAAGCAAGTAAGTAACTGCATGTACTGTTCACGGAAAGAATTTTTTTACTAGAATTAATGCCGAGACAAGAAAAATTAGACTTGATTTTGAACTTAGAAAATAATTTCTTAATATCAAGAAAATCCAAGAAAATTGGATTTTAAATAAATAAGTAAACATTTTCTTGCTTCAAGTGAAATTGGATTTTAAATAAATAAGGACAAGTTTTCTCACTTCAAGCAAAAATGGATTTTAAATAAATAAGAAAACATTTTCTTGTTTCAAGTAAAAGTGGATTTTAAATAAATAAGAAATAATTTACTTACGATAAGTATTTTTTCTTGTTTTTAGAAATAAATAATTAAGAAATAATTTTTTTGTTGCAAGTAAAACTTTTCTTATACGAGCTTAAGTAAATAAGAAAATATTAAATATTAAATCAAGTAAAAATTTTCAAAAAATATTAAAAACGTAAAAAATAAGGAAAATAAAAACTAATCATGAGGGATTAGAAAACCATAATTAGTCAACTAGTACTTATTTTCCTAGGACTTGTTCACTGAAATTACAACATTTCAATTAATATAAATGAAGATGCAATAGTGAACTCCAGTGGCGTAGCTAGAGAATTTTTCGGGGGGGGGGGGGGGGTCAAAGCCAATGTAAAAAATTTACCAAAATTAAAATTACCAAAAAAAAAACTACAATTTTTTTTACAAATGATAAAAATCGCTAGCTTAGAATGCAAATTGCGTAAGTCCTTTTTTAAAACTTTGTAGGAGAGACAAAAAACAAAAAACAAAAAAAAAATCGAAATGAAAAAAAATTTCTGTTCATATAAATATTTTGGACTTACACAATTTTTTTCGCTTTTTGGACTTACACAATTTGCGTATCACTGAATAACAACGAGTAGAAATATGACAAGTATCTCAGACTTGTTTAGCGCGGTGCGTATTTGATTTTTCTAGCGTTCTACATAAAAATACACTTTTTCATAATGCGAAATGTAATTTTTTCAGACTATAATTTAACATTTTAGTACACAAATATCGCTTATAATACATATATCAAACTCTTAAGGCCCTTGGCCACTTAAAATCTGGAATGTTAAGAAGTGTATACATATGTGTGAGTGTCGGGTGATTGACGCAAATATCTAAAAGATTTGATTCTCATCAACGCGAGCCCGAACAAGAACGTTTAGCACGACGACTGCCGATTGCACTAACTCATTTTTCCCGACCCCATACTCTGCACTTGCCCCAGATGGTCTTAGCTTAGCATATCTGAAGTTAATTTTTTTGTTTTTTTCTTACATATTTTTAAGTGCTAGTTTCAACTTGAATATTTATTATTTAAAGCATTTCATTTAAGTAATCGTGATGAATCCTAAAGGTTCAAGTAATTATTAACACTTTTCAATAATATCCTTGGTTTCCAATAATTCTAAGTTTATAGTTTTAAGCTTTTAAAGTTGGGATATTTAAAAAAAAATTATCACTCTTTTTCATGTTAAAAATTGGTTTTGTTATGTTGCTCTGTCAGACTCAGTCAAATTAACCCTCGGACATGATATCTAGTACAATTAGTAGTTTTCCGACAAAAAATTACGTCGCACAAAGCCGCACTTCACTACTAGATACAGGGTTTTTCATATGTACCTACAATAATTTTCTTTTTGTGCTTTATATTTAATTTTAATGTTTATATTTCTAACGCATATCTTGGTTAATGTAGGTGATGCTCGAAAGTAACCCAGATATTTAGCAGCGATTATTGTTAACTTTTTAGGCAGTATTTTTAGTATTTCCAATTTTTCAAAGTTAAGGAAGTACTTATCATAAAAAGGGGCTAAGAATTATAAAGCTACATTTTTTAGAAGATTTTTGAGCATGCAATTTTGCAGCTCATTCAACTGTGATATAATAATATGCAACATTCGAATTTTTGAAAAATTTCATTGGCTTTTCGGAAATTTTAATTGGAACGGTCCCACGTATGTACATATAACGCAAACACCCTACAGAAAAAAATTACTAAAATCGACGGAAATTTTTACAGCATTGAGAATAGCACTTTTTACACTAAAATTGGTTGGCTACATAACAGTACACTTAGAAATCTCCTCAAAATCTTCTATAAATTCTGGCCGCGCTTTGAAATTTTTAATCCACTTTTAGAAATTTCTACGATTTTTCGGATTTTTCCATAAGCTTAGAAATCCTGCTTAAGGCGATTTTGATTGAAAAATTGCTTACATTTTTAACCGAAAATAAGAGAGTCAAATTTTCGACAGAACTATTTGAAATAAATTTAAAAACTCTGGCGTATGATTTTTTTTTTTGAGTCACTGTATATATTTTTCATTAAAATCGACTTTTAAGTTAAAAGTTTTAACACAAATTATTAAAATTTTGCATTAAACAAGCAATTTGGAATAGATGTACACAATAAAATATTTTTGGCCGCATAAAACTTGAAAATCTACCTATGTGCTACGGTTATAAATAATAATTTTCTTATATAATTTAGTTTTTTAATATTCCATTTTGACAGACATTAAGTAAAATCTCAAGTTCAGATACTCTTATATGTACATTGCATATTTATTCCCATTGTAGTTTATACTAATATTATTTGATTAAGATGATAAGTAATTGAAAGAAAACTTGAAATTTAAATAATTGGCGTTACTTTTCTGTTATTAGATGTTAATAACAGCAATACCGTATAATAATTGTAGCGTTTGTTGAGCCGTAGGGAAGTGCAGGAACCATAGGAATTTTACCACAAATGAGCGAATATAATTACAAAGAATGTAAATTGTGGTAAAATTCATGCGGTTCTTGCACTTTCCTACGGCTCAACAAACGCTAGAATTATAAGTAATACTTCGTGAAAAAGCGCTAAATTTCGAATTACCAATTTCGAAAAATTACTATTCTCATTGATTTTTTCCTGAAAAAGAAATGTATGCTAATAAAGTCAAAGATGGTTTTATGGTCAAAACGAATCTTCCGTTACTACGCCACTGGTGAACTCCTTATACCAAATGCTTCACTAACAATCTGAGAATTGCCGAAATATTCAGAAATATGCAAAGCGGATGGCAAACGAAAAAAATACATGTTATTTTGGAAATGCAAATTCAGCAAGAAATATTTTACTTCGCTCAAGAAAATGTTTTCTTATTTATTTTCAATTTTTTGTTTGCTGTAGTTTGTTGTTCCAATTCATTGAAACACAACTTTCTTAAATTCTTCTTGATATTAGCAAAAAGATTTTCTTCATTTAAGTAAATTTAAGAAAAGATGTTCTTATTTATTTAAAAATTTTTTTCCAACACTTTTTTTCTATAGATTTTGTTAGTGTTCTTGAATAAGAAAATAATTGTCTCATTTTTGGAAAACTCAATTTCTTAATTCCAGTAATAATTAAGTCAATTTTTCTTATTTCTCTAAAAATTTTCTAAATTGAGTTCAAGAAAGCATTTTTCTTGATTCAAGTATACAAATTTCTTTCCGTGTTGTTAAATATTTATACACACTTTTCGATTTTGATTCCGATTTCGGTACCGATTTCGATGTTGATTTGAATTTTGTTTTCGTTGTCGTCGAAGATTTCGATTTTCACTTCGATTTCGTATACGATCTAGTTCGTTTGCGATTTCCATTTCAAATTCTGATTTTAATTCAATTTCGATTTTAATTTCGGTGCGGCTTAGATATCAATTTAAATTTTTCGATTTCCATTTCAATTTTAATTTCGTCTAAGATTTCGATTTTCACTTCGATTTTGTATACGATTTAGTTTTCAATTTTAAATTCCAATTGTAATTCAATTTCGATTTTAATTTCGGTGCGATTGTTATTTCAATTTCGATTTTTCGATTTTCATTTCAATTTTAATTTCGTCTAAGATTTCGATTTTCACTTCGATTTCGTATACGATCTAGTTGGTTTTCGTTTTCGATTTCAATTTCAAATTCTGATTTTAAATAAATAGATTTCAATTTCAATTGCGATTTCTAATTCAATTTCCATTCTTCGATTTCGATTTCGTTTTCCATTTCAATTTTCAATTCGTCTTCGATTTCGATTTCAAATTCAATTTCGATTTCGACTTCAAATCGCAGTCGAGTATACATAAAAAGCTCAAAACACAGCGTAAGTAAGAGCCAGCAAAAAACATTTGAACGCCTTACAACTCTGAAATTCAGTCAAGCATTGAAGCCATCATCGTGTCGTGTGCCCATCAAAAAAGAATCAACAGCAACGAAATGAAGAAATGCAACGAATATCAAGTCGCATTAAACTTCATCGCTTCATGGCTCAGCAGCAGCAGCAGCAACAAACCTATTGTTATAGCTTATGCGGATATACATATATACATGTACATATATATGTATATCTACCTTTATATCCATATGTACCTACATATTATTATGTACCCAGTAGCCGCAAAGATCTGCAAATCATCAATACTTTCCTTGCATTTCCTTTAGGGAAGATAACAACTTCCATGACTATGCCCCATGACTACCGCACGGCGATGGCCGCCTTTGCATGAATGACTTTGTATAGCAAAAAATGCAATGAAGCGAAAGCTCGGGCTTTCATTCCAAACCTCATGCTTTTTTCATATGGTCGTTATTATACTCTTGTTAGATATTCAGCATGAATTGTAGTAGTGTTGAAGTGCTGAATATATAGGTGCCTACCACCTGTAGGTGGTATACCTGCGGTATATCTAACGAAAGCAAGTATCCTGGCATGAAATCGCATCAACTCACAAATGGGCCTAGTGGGTATATGCACACTTATGTATGAACATACATATATACGGTGGTAGTTGGAACATTATGCTTGTATGAATACCGATTTTCGTAGACACCAAAAGCCAAAACTTTCTTCTTCTTGCTATTCTTGATGCGGACAACACCTTGCTTCCCAGTTTCCAACAACGATAACACACTGATTTCGAAACAAATACATTTTCACAATAAATATGTTCATACATGTATACATGCATGGATACCCAGCCAGCAAAATCATCGTAAACGAGCTCGTAAACTGATGTTTTCTCGAAGAAAACTCTAATAAAATATCGTTTATGAAATCCGTTTACGATTCGCCTACGAATGCTGTTTCGCTTTAAAATGTTCAGTGCCTACGAGTGTCGTAAATGTATCGAAAAAGCACTCGTATATGAATCTTTTTACGTCCGTTTTTTTTATCGTAAATGTACTCGCAAACGATTGATTTTCAATAGAAAAAACGACCTTTTGGACTGCCTTACCGACTGATTTTCAATGCGTAAAATAATGCCCATAAACAAAGCTAAATTTTAGGTATAAAGTTTTTTTATTGACTGCTGTTTAATATTAAACTAAACAATGGTAATGCATGCGATAATTATAATAATATATTAATTTTGTTTTCGATGGTATGCTGCCAACTTCTTTTGCCTGTCATGGACATATTGAAAGTGCTTCTTCGAAATCGTGGTAAACACTTCTTCCTCTGAATTGAATTTGTTACGAAATGCACCTTAGCGAACAGAGTAAAAGATTAAACCTAATAAGTATTATTGAAACTGTAACATACATACTTCTTATTGCTGCAGTCGTTGCCAAACCAATTGCGCTAATTTTCACACCAGTTCCCCTCCACGAAAAATGCTCGGCTACTTCATCGCTAATAAATTTCCTCCAGGACGTTCTTACTTGTGCACAAATCCTTCACCTTCCTGCATGCTAATTATAATTTAATATATTTTATGTTATTTGTTTTTAATTAGAAATTTTACAAACATACTTACTTTTAAAATATGGAGTTTGAAATTTTTCGTACAAAAGTGTTTGTTTGAAATTTTTCGTTTTCTTTTTTTTGACATGATAGAAAAAAGCTTCTTTTGTTATTGTTTTCTGATTCGAGAATAGCTCGTAAATCGCAATGTTCGTAAAATGTACGGTACCTTGCTGGCTGGGTATATATGTACATAAGAGCATCATCAAACCTTCCTTCCTTTTCACTTGCACTCGCCATTTCGCGCTGCACCTTAATTTTTCATGAATTTTTTCACATCTCGATTAAATGTTTTTTTTCACGTTTCTTTTATTTTTTACTCCTTCTGGTCTTCCGATTTTGTTTTCGACTATAAGAATAGCAGTATGATAAAGAATAAATCCTTCTTTATTTTTCCAACGCTTTTTACACTCTCGTTATGTGCTTGCTTGCTACCTGGCTGAGCGCTTGCAAGTCTTTGCCCCGCGCTGGCTCTATAAGGAATCATACAGCTTTCGGTTGCATCCTTTTTTCTCTATTTTTATTTCTTCTGTTTTTGTCTATCCTTTTATCATTAAGCAAATGTTCATCAAAGCGTCAGTTAAAGTGGCGGCGAAAGAAGAGTTGGTTGCAATGCAATACAGCACAGAGTCAGTGAGTGCATCTCGTACGAATGTGGTGGCATGTGGCAGGTTAACAGGCTGACAGGTAGATAGACAGTTCATTGGTATGTGCCTGTGCATACTTATGCACCTGAATGTTTGTATGAGTGTATATTGCACAGTGGTGTAATTGTATACAATTGCGAAATGGGGCGAAAAGAGCATTTATAGATATCGGAAGTTAATTGATCTCCTATGGTTGTCCACCGAAGTTGTTGAGTTCTGAAATTCAATTTCTTCAAAAAAACAAGTCTCCGTTTCAAAGTTAGGCCCACAACGCTGCTTCATGCTCAGTAGCTTACGTTTGTCACACAAGCTTGTTGCCAATGCTTAAAGGGGGTTTCGCTGCTGCAGAGCTTCGCAGGCGATAACCGTAATCGGTTTTAGCCAAGAAAATACCACAGTGAGCATTTGTATGTTGCTTGTTGTTTGTTTTAATGTTTTTTTTTAATGCTTAGGCATTATAGCTGGCAAAGTTATTTTTATACGTTCACCAACACCGACACATTTACATGATAGACCAAAGCTTGCTTATCATCATTATTCCACCTCTGCGAGAAGAAAGAAAATATACTTACCTACATATCCATACATATGTACATATATCTATGTATATTGTTTGTACGTATGTATGTATGTCTACATTATATGTATGTACATATGTATGTATATGAAAGCCATCAAAAAGCAAACCTAGACACAGTCATATAAACAGGCATTCAATTACATACATACATACAAATGTATGCAAGTATGTGTATATGTTCATATGAAGATGCAACGTAATGTTTTAGACTGCACTTCGCTAGTGAAGAAATGCTGCTGTGTCTGCATTCTACAATTACAAGCTACAAGAAAAACAACAACAACAAAGCAACCTAAAACGAATGCACATCAAATCCAAGCAAAAGAAATCACTTTTAACTGAAAACGCTTACACTCATTTTTATTTTTTTTTTTTTTTTTTTTCAAAACGGCTTACCAACATTTTTACCTGCGCTATCCTGAGTTTAGAAGCAGTAGCAGCCCAAACAGAAAAAGCAACAACAACAGCACTTGTGTTTATGCATCTGACGTTTCACCTGTTTTTTTCTTCTTATTTACCATCTTTCATTACATTTTTCTTTCTATCGGCTTTAAGTATATACAAATTTATGTATACCCCGGCAAAAAAGTTTTGCTTATTGTTGACAAATCAGGTCTAAAATAAGCACATCTCACACTGAAAAACTCCCATTCAGTGTGTGAATACACACGCTTTTGCGTTAACTTATGCAATGCAAAAAGGACTCGGCTACATAAATGCGTACAAGCAAACATACAGTGAACTACACTGCGTATACGTAACTTGTTTACATACATACATACATAGATACAGGTGAAACTAATAAAAGCGTGTTAAAAAGGAGTATGCTGGCAGCTCTGCTTCTGTTATGCACTCACTCCGTCTGCTCCTAACTCTCTAATACTTATTTCGCCTTTGGAATAAGGTGTGCCTGATAACATCAACACAGGAAAATCAGCCTTGTTTTAAGCCTTTGCCCATACACTTTTAGCTACCCTCATAATTGTCAGTACTTATGTATTTCGTAAGCCTTTAAATCTGCTGTTTTAATTCTTAAATAAGGCTTAAATTTTTTGGTGGGATGTACATATGTAAGTACATATGTATATATGTATATGTGTACATAGAAGCTCATTGTTCAAGGGTTTATCTTAGTCAAGTGATTTTTGCTAAATCATTTTCAACGCTGCACCTTTACAACAGCCAACAATAAATATCTATCCTTTGTGGATTTGCTTTGCTTATTCTTTCACCAACTTTTCCGCCTGTGTTGCATGAGTTTTATTCTTTTACTATTCATTGCGAGTAATAGCAGTATGATAAATATTATTGTTTGGTTTTTTACACTGTCTTTTCATATTCATATAAGAACTTAATGTTATTAATTCGCTTCGAGATTTTACATAATACATATTTATGTATGGTTTCTGCTGCTGAGGAGAGAAAGTTTTTTTTCTAAAGAAACCACCTAAACATTCTGTCATAAAAGTGTTTTTCAAAAAAAATTAAATGCTGCAGCATTACTTAAAATCAATTTTGTTAAAACAAAAGCAAAAAAGAAATATTTTCCTCAGCTGTGCTGCATTTAAACGAGTAACTTCCATTCAACTTTGTAGTTAAAAGCTACATAAGTATGTATACGAGGGCTGCTCGATATATTTTTAGCCTAATAATGAAAATGCGAATATTAATCATCAAAAATGGTTTTATTGTTTTTCAAAGTATTCTCCAGCATGATTTATACACTTTTCATGCGCTCAAGCGAATTGTCGAAGCACTTTTTCCACTCCGATTGAGACACTTCCAAAACATGGTTTTTGAAAGCTTGAACAGCATCTTCTGGCGACAAAAATCGTTGACCACGCATTTCTTTCTTGATGTGCGAGAATAATAAGAAGTCACTGGGTGCCAAGTCAGGGCTGTACGGCGGATGACCCATCAATTCGACGTTTTTGCCGGCCAAAAAGGCTTTGGTTTGAGCCGATGTGCGAGAGCTCGCATTGTCATGGTGAACAATGATTCGTCTTCTCTTGTTCGTTTTTCAAATTTCTCCGAAGACTTCAGGCAAACAATTTGTGGTGTACCAGTCAGAATTGACCGTCCTACGTTGCTCAAGCGGAACAGTCCCCACATGACCAGATTTGCCGAAGAAACAGGCGACCATTTGAAGCACCGCGATCATATTTTTGCAACATTTCTTTGCACCAATCGACACGAGCCTTTTTTTGAGCGGCAGTCAAATTGTGCGGGATCCAACGAAAACAAACCTTTTTTACGACCAGGTGTTAATGCAATTTCGAATTTATGCTGGTGGGAGAAATGTCCAAGGATGTCTCTATCTCACGGTATGTCACATGACGATCTTGCATTATGAGTTCACGCACGGCATCAATGTTATCTGGTACAACGGCCGTTTTTGGACAACCTTCACGGAATTGGTCTTTGAGCGAGCGTCGGCCACCATTGAATTCATTATACCAATTTTTCACAGTTCCATAGGATGGTGCTTCATCGCCATATAAAGATTTAAGTTCATCAACGCACTCTTGTCGTGATAATCCACGTCGAAATTTGTGAAAACTGATCGCACGAAAATGTTCACGAGTTAATTCCATTTTTTTGCCAAATTAAATTTTTCAAGTCACTGTAAAAACACAAATGATGGTCGTACGTCAAAACGTTCTGAGTACGATTATGCTAGAAAATGTCAGACTTTCCAATGGAAATGTCAGATTTCACCTGGCAACACTTTTTCATTGTTAGGCTAAAAATATATCGAGTAGCCCTCGTAAGCACGTTTGCTCTACTATAAATAATCACATTTATGTATTGTCTGTTTACTTTGTATGAATAACATTGTATAGCCGGAAGTTGAATTGTACTTAGTACTTACTTATTTTCACATTTCCTTCGAGTACATACATTTATCATTAGTAGGTACTTATGTATATTCGATTGAGTGCACGTACATAGAACCTTTCGATGCGTGTAAGATCAGACCATGGCTGAGGGATTTTTTTTCTACTTTATATATGTATGTACATAGACTTCTTTTTGCAAATCATGCATTAATAACATCTTCAATTAATCATATAGAAATGTTAAACATATATTTGTACATATATATAAATATATGAAATAAGTTTGTATTATGAAGAGAGCTAAACCTAAATGCGAGACTATAGTCAATCATAACGCATAATGAATTCCTTCCTTTAATACATAATAAACAAATTTGGTATACAATTTTAACATATTTGACGTATGTACGAGTAATTTACATTCAGTCATGAGCTTAATAGACTATTAAGGGACTTTCAGAAATTTAAAACGCTATATACAAAATACAAAAAGTGTCATCTTCAAACACTCTTGCATAAAATTTGTATCATATGCAATAATTGAGGAAGAATGCGGTTACCACAATTTACTATAAATCTCCTAAAGAAAAAAAATTGTAATTCCTCATCTTCAATACAAATTTTCATAATAAGAACCTATAGTATATGTATGCTTGTACACTCAGAAAAAAATTCATCAACACGATTCATGTAAAATGAACACGACCGATCTTTACACATAGAACAGCAACAATTTTTTCAAATTACACGATATTTGAAACATGATTTTGGCTTTGTAACTGTCATCTGAAAATTTGGTAAATTCAACCAAATTTTATTGTTGATACAACATGAAGAAATTTTAAAATATACAAGATGATTCCAATATAAAATTTTATTCCTAAATGTCATTTGGAATTCGGTTTATTTAACATGATGATAGTGTCAATATAAACTAAAAAAATGTTAGAAAAATGACGTACCAACTTTAGTGTTAATACAACATGAAAACAAATGTTAAAACAACAAGAACCACAATTAACAATAAAAGTTTGTTGATATAACACGAAACAATGTTCAAACATAAACGTAAATTTTAAAATTTAAAATTTTTTAAAAAATTGATTTCAAACTATTTTTTTTCTGGGTGTATTTACTATGAAATTGAAATAAAATTATGTCATATAACAACTCAAATGTGAAAAAAATATACATACATAAATAAACTTAATGAAGATTACATAAGCACAATATAAGCTTTTGCCTCATATACCCAAAAACAGCAAATGTCTTAATAAATTTGAACCCGAAGGTCACGCTTTTAATACCATTTATTCAATACTTTATGTGTCTTTATTGCTAAATGATACATAATGTGCATATGTGCATATGTGCATACATTTTATTATTACTTATTGCCATAAATGTCAGTAAGAATATGTACAAATATGAATATGTATGTATGTATGTATGTATTTATGTATGTTTTTGTGTTTGTGTGTCAGGCCATTGGATTGAACTCTAATTTATAAACAAATGCCAGACGGTCTAATAGACCCAACCGAACCTTTTTCTTATACATATGTACATAAATATGTACGTATATTTGGCCGTTAATTTGTCTCTAGCACAAGAGAATTTCATTTCTGTTGCTCAGCAATCCTCAAACTTTTCTTTCCATTTACTAGAATTTATAAAAAAAAAATTGATTTTTTTATGAGAACAGCGCGTTGTTGATGCTGCGAGCTGTGAGGGTAAGCAAAAAACTATGCCTTTTCTTGTTGTTTTTAGTTTTTTTTTTGTGGCGCCGGCATTATGCATTGAATGCTTAATTAATTGTTATTTAGCTTTGCATGGACACATGTATGTATGTATGTATTTACATATGGATATCTACATAGTACGCGAACAACGAAAAGGTTGCTTGTGAAACGTTCAAATAATAAACATAGACATCAAAGTTAGTTTACAACTTCCAATATTGTATAAAATATTTTAAATTGTAAACAATGCATAAATAAGCCAGTTAAAAAATATTTTTATTTCATTATTATGAAGTTACCTTAATTGCAATAATAGCTTTGTTCGCGTACTTTCTCCAACAGCATTTACTCAGCAGCCTCCAAGAGCCAGGTGTTGGAGAAAAATGTCACCTATCCTCTCACAAGAGAAAAATATCGTAAGAGGTAAACGAACACAAAATTTGCAGAGTTCAACAGCTTTGGCAAACAGCTGATTTTTATTTACATTCACAAGCCCCAAATTCAAAGGATAAAAAGGATTAAAATTAAAATGATAATAAAACTGGTGGAAATTATTGCTGTTAATTATGTATATATGTACATATAACATAAAAATAATAAAATAAAACATAGTTTTTTTCTTATTTAATTTCTTTTGATTCGTTTTGGGTTTCGTTTTGGTCAGTCTTTTGTCACTTCGCGATAACCTCCTCAATCTAAAAATCGTTCGCATAGGCTCGCACAAAGGTTTTTTGAAGTTCGGAAATGCATCCGGAACTCTCTTTTACAATAAATCGGCACTGTTTGTTCTATATAAATGCTAATGCAGTTACAATTCTGCCTGAAAACAGTGGAGATATATGCACATATGTATGTATGTATCTGCAATACAATTAACTTCATGTTGTTGTTGTTGTAGCCACCAAGACACTCCCCGAAGGTTTTGGGGAGTGTAGGGGATGTGACAGTCCTTTGCCGGATAAATCCGGTACGCTCGGGTACTAGTCCCTTCTGACACTGTCGTGCGAACGATTTTTCCTGGCCATAATCAACCTTCTAGGCCGGTGGATTTTAGTCGCGTCTTACGACAGGCATTCCTTACAACGGGTATATTCTAGACCCCCTAACCCGCTGGGGTTCGCTGTTATTATCTAATAAATAGGATTTCATTGTAATAATTATCACACTAACAATTGCTTTTCTTTGTACCCATGTCCATACTGTTTTCCACCGCAGTATGTCTTCGCGTCTGCTGCCCCGCAGAAGAGATTTAAATTTAATGCACCCGGCCCTGGCCATGCTTTAAAAAAATAACCCTCTATGGACCGATCCACAGTACTTTTGAGTAGAACAAACTTTTGCGTTGGCGGCATTTGGCCGCGCTTTAAAAAAAATAGCCCCAGCCAGCAAAATTTCCTTTCTCGAATTATATCTGCGGAGCGATCGGGAGTGTTATAATTAGTAAAATTAACATCCATAGAAGATTTCCCGAAAGTTCCAGTCGCTTGAAAATAAATACGGCGGGCGCATTATACCGAAGCCGACCCACTGCAGAACTACTCTCGGAGGGTGTGCCACCCACTGCCTAGAGTGGCTGCTATTTTTAAAATCCGGATAATTGGGTTTTAGTTAGAATTTTTTGTCTATCCAGGCTCAGTGAAACTTTCAGTAAATATTCTGTAGATGATAATTCATCTTATCTTAAGACTTTCAACTATTATTAAATTATAATATTAAAGTTCTCCAGAAATAGAATTCTCCCGGCTGAGGGTTATTTTTGTAAAGCGCGGTTGAAGGCAAAAGGTGTTCTATACAAAACAACTGTGGATTGCTCCATGGATATTAATCCAGAAAGAGAATTCTGCCGGCTGAGGGTAATTTTATTGAAGCACGGCCAAAAGCCGCCAACGCAGAAAGATGTTCTACACATACATACATTAATTTAACAAGGAATGTCTCCTGAACTATAAGCGTCCGGAGGGTAGTACCTTGTTTTTTTGTGATCTGTGAGACCACCCCTACCCTCTGCAAAATTAATTGTTATCGGATCGTGGATCATTATATACAAATTTTCCCTCTATCCAGGTTGGGGATCCAACCCATGACCTCTGGTATGGCAGACTAGCCACTGTCCGCCACACCATTCCCCACTGCACCACAGCGGCCCCGTTAATATATATTCCCGCAAAGGAGATTACAATTTACTAAGGTACATAATATACATATAAATACTTCGCAAAAAGTATGTAACTTATTTTGCATATTTAATTTATCCATATTTGTTGCCAATTTAGTATATTTTTCCAATTTTATAATTGATTTGTATATTTTGCAAATCTTGTTACTTGCAAAAATTCAAGTCAGCTGTTGTTTGATCAGCTGTTTTCCTGTTGGAAAATTGCTGTTGGCAAAAATGTGTCCAACAGAATTCAACAGCTTCTCACAAAATGAAATGTCAGTTTTCTCTCTCAGTTGGTTCTCTTCTGTTGGAGATTTGGCGTAAAAAAACGGCGACAAAGTGTTTGTTTTTAAAAGTTTTCGAAAAACATCAAAAAATATCCGTAAACGAACAAAACTAATGACAAAGCTAATAAAATCATTTACACTGGGCGGCAACGAAATCCTCCTTTTAGGTTGGATGACGTGATGGGCTTTATCAATATGACTTTCGTAATTAGCGCCAATGACAATTTTTTCTTGCAGACCAGTGTAATCTTTTAAACCAATGAAATGAGGACATTGAACTCATTGAAAATGCATTATCTGTTAATCATAAAAAAAACTCAATTTCGATTTTTTTAATAATAGGTACATACATATGTACATATGTATGTAGGTATATAGATATTTATCAGTTTTTTATTGCAGGTGATGATGTAAAATTTTTTGTTTCGATTATGAAAAAAATGCAACTCATTTCAAGCCAATATTTATTATTGGGTTCTTTTTGTTTATTTTTGGTTTAGGTTTTTTTTTTTTGCGAAATCGGACCATGACCACGCCCACTTTTCCTATATAGAAAAAATCGGAAATTTGGTATCTCAGTCACTATTAAAGCTAGAGTGATGAAATTTTACCCACGTGTTGAGCTCAGGCCCCTATGAAGAAATTTGATAAAATTTTGGAAAATGGGCGGTGCCACGCCCACTTATTAAGGGTCAAACGTTGAAAGTTTTATATGTCATAACTCAGAAACCATTGGAGATATATAGATGAAATTTGGTATGCGTGATTTACTTAGGCAAACATTTTGATGGAAAATTGTTAAAATCGGTTGACTATAAAGGGGCCTAATAAAAACATTTTAAGCGATATCTTTGTCAAATATAAAGATAATTCATTCAAATTTTGTGACATGAGTTCCACAATAGACCGGAAACATAAAATAGACAAATTTTGGAAAATGGGCGTGGCACCGTTTCCTTTTGGACAAAGGGATATACGAGATTTCTTAGCCTTTAACTCGACAAATAATTGAGACTAGCTGGACCCGTGCGCATCTTGCACAAAAAATAACAAAACATACATACGTGGCGCCAGTCGGTATGGTTTGTGCTGTCTCGTCCATTTTAAAAAACTTATTATTTATTTGGTTTGGTTGAACTTATGGAACTTTCAATGAACTACCTATATGTTTGACAAAGATATCGCATAACATGTTTTTATTACTTATAACTACATATGTATGTATATAGGTATGTGTATTATATTTTTATATAGTTTACATATACTTTTATGTACATACATATATGTGGTCCCTGCCGACTTGGGTAATTTTTTTCCACACGTTTGCCTTGGCAAGCAAATCAGTGGTCGAAGCTTAATCGATTTATCTGCTACAGTTCCCGAGTTTTGACTTATAAATCTTTGAAAATTTGCCCCTCTTGGCCCATTTTTTTAAATTTCAGCATATTTCCTCATAACGGCATAAGGAAATTCCATCACTCGGGCTTTATTAGTGACTTAATTATCATGTTTACGTGTTTTTCGAAATACATACATATGCGTTATTTTCAACCCCAACCTTCTCTGTGTACCAAATTTCATTAAAATATTTTTATTTTTGCGCCAGTTAGATTATGTACGACCGGCCGTTCAATCATTTTTTTTTTCATCGTGATCGTTTTGATTTATGTAAGTCCATATCTATCTCAATATTTTATGGTCTTACGTACAACCGTTATTTGATCAAAACTATAAATACATATACATATATTGTACTACGAACAGCTGTGTATAAATAAGCACATCCCATGCTGAAAAAACCCCATTCAGCGTAAGTATGAATACACATGTGCAGAGAACTTAAAAAGTAGAGAAGCTGCAAATGTTAAAGGTTCAGACATTGGTGACTTGTAAGTATTTCAGTATCGTTAACCTTATTGAAACTTTATCGCTATCCATGTGAGCTGTTAGTGGTGCCGTAAATCTGTAAACAGCTGACACTTGTGGAAGCAGATCTTGGAAGGTAGGCGCATAGGCGAATTAAGAAATTTCCCATGTAGTTTGTTATTGTAATTGGTAGATTGTAATGTCAAAATAATATTTCTCCTTGTTAAAATCTGAATTCGCTTGGGACTCGCCCATTACTATTGGCCATGATGTGAATTCGCTTTGTTTTTCATATTATAATCTACCTTTGTAAATAAAAAAAGAAGTTTCTGCATTCGCCAATGCGCCTACCTTCCTAAATCTGCTTTCACAAGTGTCAGCTGTTTACGGATTTAGGGTTGCTAATCAAAATCCAATTGGTCTGTAAGTTAAGGACACAGCTACAGAATTACGATAAGGCACCAATGACTAGTAACAAAGCTTGTCGTAAGGTTGGTTGAATCAGCTGTTTTATAAGGTTACAGATAAGTCACCAATGTCTGCACTTTAAGTGGCAAAATTTTAACAGAATTTGCGTGTACGCGAGAGTAGACATACCGCAGTCACTTTCCTCAGGGTTGTATTCGTGTATCGAATCAACGCTTTTACCAGTATTTTTTTTTTGTGAACTTTTGTCCTTTTGTTTTTCTTGACATTTTTATGCAAAGCACCGATTCCACCGATACACCAATTTGCTAAAACCGGTGAGTATTTTTACAAATTTCTTATCGAATTTGAATTTAGGAAATTAAAAAATAACAAAACATCGATTAAAATTAATTAAAATTTTACTTGACTGGGACTCGAACTTGCGACTCCTAGCATTTTTCTATCCCTAAATAAGGTGTTGGTGTGTACAAAACAAAGCACCAATTTGATTAAACGGTAAGTATTTTTATGTTTTCTAATCGAATTTTCAATTTTAATTAAATGTGCGAAATTTTAAAAATATAAAAATAATATGTTGTCCATAAAAATAATTTCTTGTCCATTTGTTGATGACCAACCATCAACCATCATAAGTCATCGAACTTATACGTATGTACATACATATGTATGTATGTAGGTAGGTACACACATAGGTAGTTTCTATTTTATATAAATTAATTTAATTTAATTTATATATGTATGTAATTATATATGTATGTACATACATACATAGGCATGTATGTACATACATATGTACATATGTAATCAATTACATATGTACATACCAAATCCAAATCGCCGTCGGCATTTCACATTACTCTATGTTTGAGTAAATATCGACGCTTCCAAACAAAACTGTACTAAGTCTGAAAACTGTGTTTTGCAGGAGAAGCTCTCAAAGTTTGAACTCGATATGAAACTTCAGTTGTATGCTAAGTATATTTTCACTTGTAATTTCTGTTTGGATTGAACGATCAACATCAAAACTCAACAATATCAAAGTTAGGGTACGCTTTATATAAAACCGTAAGAAAAAATAAAAATTTTTACGTGGTTTTTCATGGCAAGCTCTCAAAGTTTTTATTCTCTAAAAATTTCGAGTTGTATTATATGTACACTTTTGCTTATAACTTTTGATTGGATTGTCCGCATCTAAATTAAGACACGCTCTATTTGAAAACGCCAAAAACGGGAAAATATACTAAGTCGACTTAGTACAGTATTGTTTGGAAGCGTCGATATGTGTGTACATATGTATATACATATGTTTAAGAATTTCATTCATAAACGCAATCACAAAAAATCAAGGCAAAATTGACAACATTGTCTTCACGCAAATCGACGACAAATTTAATAATTTTTCTAGTCCAACTCAACTTGAAATAAATTCATGGGCAAGGAGACAAGGTGGAAAGGGGGAAACGTATTGAGATTTTGTTATTGTACAATGTACATACACCTCAACAAGTGGTACGCTTGCTTGCCCCTCTACATTTCTTTGCTGTCCATCACTTCTTAAATCGAAGCAATTTTGTCAAATTTTAACTCCAAATAGCTTTGAGATCAAGCCAGTGGACATACGGGTAATTCAAAAGTGATGAACCTTGCGCACAATGGCAATGGTTCAACACCTGCTTAAGTGCGCATTCATATGAACAAGCGCGGTCACTTGCAATAATCGGGCCTGCGCACTGTCAGCGTACTGTACTCCATTCTGCACATGCATACAAAGCCTGATTTGTATGTGCGCATTTTTTGCACAAACTTTGACTTCTTTACGCCAGGCATTTTCACAGCCTATGCACGCGGTACAAGCTTTTTAGAGCTTTCACACCGACAGCCTCACACCGACACTGCAGAACTCTTCGTGCACGAAAAGAAATTTTGCAAATTTCTGTTCAGTGAGCATTGAGCTGTTGAGCTAGCAGTAGGGATGGGCAAATTGCAAAAACATATCGATATATATTATATCGATATTTAAGAAAACATCGATTTATGCCGTGTAAAAACATCGATATATCAATATATCGAAAGGGTCGACTTTCCATTAAGGAAGCACGCCTCGAGAAAAACCACTTTTTCGTGGGGTTTGATGTGCTCTCACGGATCTCAAAACTGAATCCCAAACTTGCCGGGGGCTTATAGTTTACTAGATATTTGTTGTTAAAGTTGGGTGGGTGTATAGATATTCTACGAATGTTGAAGCATAAATATAAGAATCATTAAGCATTGCTTGAAGAAGAAAGTAATGAAAATTCAAGCACCCCGGACATTATGGTTATACCATTTCCTAAAAAAATGTCTGCTGCTAAATTCAAAGCGAATCAGAAATGTATGAAAAATATCGAATTTGGCACGAAATGTCAAAAAATTATCGATAATCGATGCACGGTAATTCAAAATATCGTCGATGTTATCGGCTGTACTATTTTAAAAATATCGATATATTGATATATCGATATATATCGCCCAACCCTAGCTAGCAGGTTGTGTTGCTCGAGAAGTCTCTGAATGCTTGTAAATGATTGTGTGTTGGGGGTAGACATATACGCCGCCGATTGACGCCGCCGCCGCCGCGCCGATTACCTTCATAATCGGCCGCCGCCGCCATAATCCGTGAAATCGGCGTATCGGCGCGGCGGCGTGCGCTGGCGCGCCATACCCGTATGGAGCGAGATGTGTACATATTTTCCTAGTTTTGCTAACTGCTAAAGTTCTTTAAAATTAAAAAAAAAAAAAGGAACCAATCGACGTGTTTTGACCTCAGGAACACGACGCTGAATGCGGAAATGTTTTATTTTTTGCCGGTTAAAAGTTATTAACAAAAACTTTGGCTGTTCCCTACTTTACTAGCCTCAGTCTTAAAGAATTTAAGCTACTGGAAAATTTCAGTTCGTTGGCTTACATAATTTTTTCTCAGATACGGAGCTTTTCTGGGATTTCTTCCACTTAGTTCTACTTCTCGAGGTCTGTTGCGAATTGTTCTACTCAAAACAGGATCATTTAAACCCTCCTTGATATCATTAGATGGCGATTTACGCAAGACAATGACCCCAAACATGCCTCCAGACTCGAAAACTCATGGTTTGAACGTAAGAAAGCTGCTGTTTTGGAGTAGCCCTCACAGACGTCGTACCTCAGCCCTATAGGGAATATTTAAGAAGACGATGGGGGATCAAAAATGGGAAAATAAGCAAGAGTTATGGAAAAAAATTAAAGAAGCTTGGTGCTTAATACCAGTTGCAAATTGCGCTGATTTGGTCAACCCTATGCCACGAAGAAGTAAGGAAGTTATAAAAAATAAAGGAGCTTCAACTAAACATTAGTTTAAATCTAGCTGCAGCAGTAATATTGTAGTTTATTTGAAAAAACAATCGAATTTAAAGTTTGTCCCTATTATTATTTCCAACTTAAATTATACATTTCATTATTTTTATTCATAAAAATTAAATTATTATACAAAAACCACCCCAGAGTCATTGAAGCATGTCCTCTCCGTGTAAGCATCAATATATGGTAATTATTATTTGGTCTTAAAATTAAATAAATGGAGAATTGCAAAATTTTGTCCCTATTATTTTTTCCAACACTGTATATACATATATTTATTTTAAAGTGCCTTATATATATATAAATACGTACATATGTAAATATATGTATGCATGTTTATTATCATACAAAATAAGCAAATGAATTTAAATTTACCCTTACATATGGATTTGTGTATATTCTTTAATATTTATTTTCTTTATTTTATATTTTAGTTTATGTAACAATTGTTTTTTGCTGTTAATAAAAAAGTTTCAATAATTTAAGGTGGAAATTAGCTTATTTATTCCATTCAGCCAGCGATATTAAGGTAACTAAATAAAATTAATATTTGAATAAGGATTGTGATTTGTAGATTTGGGGCAGGCACGCCGGCGCGAAAAAGCACGCCGGCGTCGCCGCCGCCGCCGAAATGTTTTTGGAATAGCGCCGCCGCCGCCGGAATCACTGTCGGCGTATATGTCTAGTTGGGGGTGGTTTTTTGTTTGGATTTTTTTACGTAATATTTTTTTTAGGAATCATGATTTTGCATTTCGTCTCATATTTTTTTATTTTAATTTTTTTGTTTGTGGTTTTTTGTGAAGTTAAGAATAAAATACTATCCATTTCCAATTTAAAAATTTTAATGTTCGACAATGATTGAGTTTCTTTTGGGTGTAGCCAAGAGCTTTTGTGCTTTTAACACATGCACAATGTTTGAAAGTATTAGTGTGATAATCCCTGCTTTACGCTGATCAAACGACGAAGGGTTGTTGTCGCCTGTTCCTGTGTGTGTTGTTGTTCCTTCTGTTCAGCGAAACAACCCAAACCAACGCTGACAGTGCGCAGGCCCGATTATTGCAAGTGACCGCGCTTGTTCATATGAATGCGCACTTAAGCAGGTGTTGAACCATTGCCATTGTGCGCAAGGTTCATCACTTTTGAATTACCCGTATGTCCACTGGCTTGATCTCAAAGCTATTTGGAGTTAAAATTTGACAAAATTGCTTCGATTTAAGAAGTGATGGACAGCAAAGAAATGTAGAGGGGCAAGCAAGCGTACCACTTGTTGAGGTGTATGTACATTGTACAATAACAAAATCTCATAACGTTTCCCCCTTTCCACCTTGTCTCCTTGCCCATGAATTTATTTCAAGTTGAGTTGGACTAGAAAAATTATTAAATTTGTCGTCGATTTACGTGAAGACAATGTTGTCAATTTTGCCTTGATTTTTTGTGATTGCGTTTATGAATGAAATTCTTAAACATATGTATATACATATGTACATACATATTTACTCAAACATAGAGTAATGTGAAATGCCGACGGCGATTTGGATTTGGTATGTACATATGTAATTGATTACGATTACACGAATACAACCCTGAGGAAAGAGACTGCGGTATGTCTACTCTCGCGTACACGCAAATTCTGTTAAAATTTTGCCACTTAACATTTGCAGCTTCTCTACTTTTTAAGTTCTCTGCATGTGTTCGCCTAAAATAATGTGATTTTTACATACAAACATACAGCTGAAGCTTATAAAAGTGTTTTAAAATATACACGACTATTCATCTGGAGCGACATCTACATTTGAAATTTGTATTTAACACTCCACTCTTGTTAAATAAAATAATTCTGAAGGCATAGTTTTAGGCGCAAATCTTTTAGTTTAAAACATTTTATTTTTACTAAATACTATTAGAAAAAAAGTACCACGCCCAATAAAACACCGTCTCGCATGCATAGCTAATTAATACCTTTAAAACGATGCCTTACTTATTAATTTTGGTAAATTATGTGAGCAGAAAAAGGGATATTTATAAAACACCAATTAGAAATAATATATAATATGATATTATGACGAAACTTGGTTTATACACTTTTATAGCTTGTGTTAATAGACACGCAAAAATTTATTGAAATCGGTTTATGACCACGCCTACTTTTTAACAGATATTTCTGGAACACCCTTTGGCAATTTGTAACGTGACATCTTTGTAACTAGAAGTCATAAGGGAATGAAATTTTGCACAAAGAATAATATTCATATGCTTAGTTGGATGATTGATAAAAATTTAGAAAATGGGCGTGGCTACGCCCACTTTATGCAGCGCTTGCTTTATATAAAGTACACCGTGTTTCCATCAAACGCAAACAAACAATGAAAGCATACAGCTGAGTATCTAATGTTCGATTCCACTCGAACTTAGGCTTCCTTACTTGCTTGTTTTTTTTTTTTACTTTTCATTCTATTTCAAATGCAATGTGGCAAGTGGTTTTTTGTGATTGCGTGGTCCGTATATGTATGTATCTATTTATGTATGTATGTTTATATGCATACTAATCAACATTTGCAACATGGACATACATACATATTGTGTAATAAAAAAATCGCTTTTGCACTTTAATATTGTTTCTGTTGTTATTTCTTTATTCCAAACATACTAATTTTTCATAGTCTACTTAAGCCCATATGACACTACATTTTTTTCTGGTATTCTACCAGGTTTTTTGTGTGAAGGAGATGGTCAAATACAGTTTTGCGTTGGTGCAAGCGAGCAAGCTATATTGAAAAAAAACAAACAAAATACCATCTAGGCGATTAAAAACCAACGAGCCAGCTTGTATTTCGGTAGGTTTTTTTGCATTCGGTCATTTTTTCTGACAATTTTTCCAATTTGACAACCATAAAATAAATTATATTTAAAATAAAAAAATATATGGAAATACAAATTTTAAATTTGCCTCTTGTAAGCTTCTGCTTTGGCCGTAAGGGTAAAGAAGAAGTCCGCAAGAAAAATTATATTGCGTACTTACTGGCTTCCCTTTATAACACGGAATACAAAGCTATCCTGCCCTTTGGGTTTCATAACTTTTTTATTTCAGTAATTTAAATCAAATTTCCAAAAAAAATAATTTTTGAAATAAATATTATTTTCATTTAGTTTGAAGTTTAATGTCAATCTAATTATTTTTGAGGGAGTATTTGTCTCTTTTCAACCTATAGAAGAATTGTTTTTGTATTTTGACTTTCGGTGGGTTTTCAAAACCAAAAAAACCAGGGAAAAAATGTAGTGTCATATAGGCATTAGCAAAAGAAAGTCTAAAAATTTTATTATACCTACTCCTTTTACTTCTTTTATTAACAACCTCAAAAGTCAAAGTAACGGTGCAACAGTATGTCAATCAGTTTTATCTCTTGTCTTTAATCGTTTGAAAATTTATATATGTATGTATATATACATACATACTTACATATGCACAAGTGTTTTTATGCTCATATTTCAGTCTTGTCATTTGTCATTCACGGTAGGCAGGAAGCGACGATAGGTTGCATGAAAATGTCGAGAAAAAAGGAAAGTGGGGTTGTGTTATGTGATGTTTATAGATGAAACATCCGTTGAAATTAAAATCCGAGCTGCTCCTTTTTCAAGGATATCCACATTTTTTTTTTTTTTGAAAGGATCAAATATTGAGAAAATCGAAAATTCGCCACCGTCCAAATTTTTCCGATTTCAATACATGATTTGGTCGCTAAGGGATACAAAAAAAGGTATTAAAAAGAAAAATGGACACCTGTAGTGGAAAAATCCAATGTGAACAGGACCTAAAGGATAACCACTGAAATTTAAAATAACACAAAAAGTACCCACTTTAATTTGCGTATAACTCCTAACATGTTAACTCTACGTGAAAATTCCTTATAATATATTTCATTCAGAATAAATAAAGGAATATTTCTTTGATATACAATTTTGATGTACCTGCAGTGGTTAATGCACTTTGGTCCATCTAAAGTGAAAATTTCAAAAAAGGTACGTTTTTTTTATGGTGCTATTTTAAGTTCAAATATTTTTCTAGTTTATGTAAATATTTTAATCTAATGATCCAATTCTCATTCTTACATATCTATACGTTAATATTAAAAAGAATTAGAGCTGAAATACGCGCTAGCTGTGCACGGTGGGCGGTAAGCAACAATAGGTTGCATGAAAATATCGAAAAAACGATCGCCGGCTAAACACTTACGTAAAATGATATTCTAATATACTTCATAAACACACAGCAAGCGTGAATAAAATCTCCAAAATTTTTTTTAAACGAAAATTAGTACCAGCACACAGCTAGGCACATATTCGTTGGGCCATCGTTTTTACGATATTCCCATGCAACCTATTGTTGCTTCCCGCCCACCGTGCACAGCTAGCGCGTATCTCAGCTCTAACTCTTTTTTAGTATTAACGTAGAGATATGTAGGAATGAGAGTTGGATCATTAGATTAAAATATTTACATAAACTAGAAAAATATTTGAACTTAAAATAGCACCATAAAAAAAACGTACTTTTTTTGAAATTTTCACTTTAGATGCATAAAAGTACATTAAGCACTGCAGGTACATCAAAATTGTATATTAAAGAAATATTTCTTTATTTATTCTGAATGCAACATATAATAAGAAATTTTCACGTAGAGTTAACATTTTAGGAGTTATACGCAAATTAAAGTGGGTACTTTTTGTGTTATTTTATATTTTAGTGGTTATCCTTTAGGTCCTGTTCACATTGGATTTTTCCACTACAGGTGTCCTGTTTTCTTTTTAATACCTTTTTTTGTATCCCTTAGCGACCAAATAATGTATTGAAATCGGAAAAATTTGGACGGTGGCGAATATTCGATTTCCTCAATATTTGATCCTTTCAAAAAAAACAAAAAATGTGGATATCCTTGAAAAAGGAGCAGCTCGGATTTTAATTTCAACGGATGTTTCATCTATAAACATCACATAACACAACCCCACTTTCCTTTTTTCTCGACATTTTCATGCAACCTATCGTCGCTTCCTGCCTACCGTGCATTAGTCATTTCACAACTTGGGCCAATTTCTAGCCAAGCCCTGATTACAAAGCTCAATTTAATTCCATGCTTACTTAAGTATTTCAACTTCCTCAGCTGTTCTAAACGTCTTGTATGGATACATATGTATGTATGTATGCATGTATGTAATGCGTATGAGTGTGCATAAATAACTTTTTTTTTATATTTTTTGTGATTACAGTGAACTCTCAAAAAAACTTACAAAATAAAATATGAAAACTAATAAAAATTCAAAAATAGTTAGGTAAATAAATATCTTCATTCTTTCCCAATTCGAGACTTACGGCGAATGCATTTCAGTGAGAAGTTTTTCATGGTAGAAATATGGGTACTCTGAGTGTATGACGCACTCTGCCGAGGAGTGAATACTTTTTTTAAGGATCCAATAGTTGGGGTTAGTTGGCTTGGCAGGCGGTTGGCTATAGTGGTCGATATATGTACATATGAAGATTTGATACTCTTTAATTCTTCAGCCAATTTTTAACTCTCGACGGATAATCGAAAAAATCTTATTCTCAACTCTAAATCGCAGTTCATTGCTATATACCGTTTACTGTAGCTTCTTCGTAGGTACCTCAATTGACGCAGCAGCTATATGCATGTTTATTATTCATTCGCTTCATTGTAAGTCTTCATTTTTTATTCCATTTGTCATACTTTGTGTGATTCATCTAAAGTTTAGATTCTAAACTATGTACCTACTACTACTAAAACAACAACAAGACATACAGCATTTTTTAACCATTTGCTTATAGTTATTTTGTAACGGCATTTTATAATATCAGCTATGTATATATAATTTTTTTGTACAATTTCCATGAATTCTGTTTTTATTTCTACATAACTAGAAATACATACATATATAAATACATACATACATATATACATAAGTATGAACCCTGCAAAAAATTGTGCGATTAGTCTCGAAAGAGATTTGTCCCGGACAACTCTCTTTCGGGTACACTTGGCTACAATTACTCCCAATTGTACCCGAAACGGTAAAAATGTAGAGTAATTGTTGACAATTTTACTCAAAAGGTTATAAACGAATTTTGAAATATGCTTTTGTAATTGCCTTTTTATTTTGCAATTAAGTATATGTATGTACATACACTATAAAAGCGTACAACTTCCATTTGGTATCCCATTGGCATCAAAAGGGAGTTCTCTACTTTCGTACTCGTTCAGGTATAAAAGGGTACAATTAGTCTCTCCATAGGACATGCTCAAACAAAAAGGAACACTTCATTCCATATAAAGAGATACAAAAAGAGAGTAGTCGCGTGCTCCTTTGCGAGTGATCCCGGATGTATCCCGGAATAGTCGCATTTTTTGCAGGGAACGTTTGGCATATTTGATAGTATAATTTGGTAAATGTCACGCTTTAAACTTTTGTCATACATATTTATGCAAACGTCATCGTTTCTTGCTTTTTTTTTTTTTGAGAAAACTTTTTAGTGTCAAGTATGTACGATTATTGCTTGCTGTTTCTTTATAATTCGTACGAATAAATAGGTACCTATGTACATTAGAGCGTATCACGGTGTATGGAGGAAAAAAAAGTTGAAAATGTTCCCCCCCCAGTTTGAACACTTACCTTATGAGGTTTTCAAAAAAATTTTTTTTAATTTTTTTGTCACCCTGTAAAAACAGCGAAATTTGTTTTTTTTTTATAATTTCTATATTTTACGTTCGATTTTCAAAAGTGATACATTTTTAGAAAGGTATTCACCAAGGCAATATTTCATCCATAGAAACTTTTAGCCCATCATGCCAAGTTCAGCTTTTATTCTATTTTTACTAAATCCAACACCCTGTATTTGAAAAAAAATTGTTTCCTGAATACTAAGAAAAACAAGTAAGAGCGCGGCTGACTTCGGACGTACCAAAGACTGCATACCTTTCACGAATGGGGAAATGAAAAGTTGCATAGTCTGATATTGTTTAATTTATACTTTCAATTCTCTGTGTAATTTATACAAAGATTCCTTAGAAAAAGAAGTGTCATTATTTAGATGGAGAAGTTATACCCTAAAATATATATATATCTGAACAATCGGTTGTATGGCAGCTATATGATATAGTGGTCCGATTCGGCCGATTCCGAAAAATGATAAGCTTCTCCTAAAAATACACTCACATTCCGAATTTCATGCAGATATCTCAAAAATTGAGGGACTAGTTTGCGATTAAACAGACAGACAGACAGACAGACGGACATGGCTTAATCGACTCAGCTCATGATCCTGATCATATTGGTATCTATTTTCGTAGGTCTGCAACGCCTCGTTCTGGTACTTTCACCATTTGTGTTTCGGTACAAAGTTATAATACCATTTCATTCCCATGAATGGTATAAAAAGAATATTTACCTGCATATAATGAGGAAATAAATGTAATGCATTTATGCTAAATCTTTTCTTGGCTCTAATTTTCTGTAACGTTCTCGGCTACTTACTTTTGCGAGTATAAAACCTAGGCGTTCCTCGTCGGCAACTTCTGTACAAGAATCACTTACTACCTGTTCAAATCGCTCAGTATTTAGAGAATGGCATAGAAAATCTGAGTAAATTAATAGGTTATAATTAGTATAATTAGTATCAATCACTGCTGTTTGGAAATATTAATCAGGTATTTTTATAACATCATTAGAATTTTGTAGTTCCTCCAAGTCCGTATCAGAATAAAATTGCAAGCATGGTGGCTCTGTAATTCTAAATGAGCTCCAATCGATCATTTGGGTGTAGTATGTACTTCTTCATGGCATTTCTGCTCTGAGTTGCTCTATGTTGCTCTATTTCGACAGCTGCCCTACTTTGCTCTGCTCTAACCTGCTCCGAACTTTTTTTGTTCATTAAACAGAGCTAATATTAATAAGTAATAATCTTTTTTACTCATATAATTATGTCAAAACTAAATTCAAGGCTAAATTTACTTTATTCAAAAAAAATTTTTTAATACAGGGTGTTGGTTTTAAATAAATTTTAATAAAAGCTAAAGTTGGTGTCGCAGGTTAATGGCTTATATGGACGAAATATGACACGGGTTAAAACCTTTACAACAATATATTGCCCGTTAAAATCAAACACCAAATAGAAAAGTTATAAGCAAAAAACCAATTTCGCTGTTTTTACAGGGTGCCGAAAAAAATTTATTTTCCATTTTTGAAATCTCCAAGGAGTAAATATTCGAACCAGAGGGGAACATTTTAAACTTTTTTTGGCGATACGCTCTAATGTACATATGTATATGTAAATATGTACATATGTATGTAATACACCATTACACTATGAAATAGTTTTGACTGCTGGAGAGACTTGAATAAAACAATCAAATTGATATGGAATACGAATCGTGCTAAAGTTAATCTTAAACATAGTTTGTTATTTTATTATTTTTTTCAAGCTTAATTCTCCATTTTCGGAGAAAGAAAATTTAAGAATGTTTAGGTATAGTATTAATTTTTATTTGCTGGCATTTCCGATATGATATAATGCTCTGAAAAACAAAAACGTTGTAAATCTAAAGACTTTCGCTGTTAAATCAACCACTTTCCGCAGTTGAAATGTGCCCAACAATGCTCCGTTGTTGTTTCAAAGGTGCGGGCGTTGTGGATTTTAGTCAACCACGGAAACTGTTGGATCAAATACTTTTGCCTTTAAGTTAACAACGGAGATTGTTTGAAAAAAATTTCACCTAAACATAAATTTTTGTTTGCATCTTCTCTCCACCCGGGTCCCAACTGCAAATATGTAGCCTCCGCTTGTTCTCCTCTTCTTCTCTCCTTCTTATCATTCACTGGTTGCTATATTTATTTCTTACAGTCTTATTCTGAGCGTTATTGGAAAATTACTTTACTGGTAGGATATGCTGCTGAAAACTGTTACCGTCTTTTCAATTGGTATTCTGGCACAAATGGTAACGCAGTCAAAGCATTTCCATTAGTGATGAGCGATATATCGCAAACGGTGATTTTTTCACTGTGAATAAAAAATCGCAAATCGCAATTGCGATCACTTTTTCAAAATAGCAGTTCACTACTTATTGGGAACTGTTATCGATGTACCAAGTAAGCAGTTCACCTATGTGAATCGCAATCGCAAAAGCATTATAAATTTCTTTTTGTTTATACTTTTGAGCAGACCACATATGTACGTATATAGAAATATAAGAAAAAAAAAATTATTGAATTTACAATTTATCTTTGAAAAATGTTTACAAACCGCGAAATTACTGCGGAATACGTTGTTATTGCTATCATTTTGTTAACATAAAATGAAGACAGGTTATATCGCTCAGAAAACGCAAAATTAATCTCTACCGGTAACTGATGATTTTATAGCAGTCCATGCAATCGCAATAGCAGTTTAAAATCGCAGTGATTTAAAAATAGCAATCACCGAAATCACAGATATCGAAAAATCGCAGTTTCTCTCATCTCTAATTTCCATACGAACGGAATGGAATCGGGCTGAAGATGGTAACAAAATGTTACCACATATTGATGTTGTAATTTAATTTTGCTGTTGCCAGAATACGAAAGGAGGGTTTAAAGTACCAGATTCTTCATTTCGCCAGTAAAGTAAATTATGTTACCACGCCGGAATAAGACCGTTATTCTGCTTTTTCTTCTTTATTTTATATTCTCCTCCGGATTCGAACCATGACATCAACCTGAAATTCTATCCAATCATCACATAGTGGAACATTCAACATTATATTGAATTGTAGTAACCTATTTATACTTCCCTTTTCCTAAAAAAGAATCCATGAATTATATGAATCATTGCCTTTAAATCAACAACGGCGACTTTTGGAGAAAATTTTCTGTTAAAAATAAACTTCTGTTTGGATTTTTCTCTTCATCTTCCCTCCATCATTATTGTTTTTGTTGGTTTTCTCACAAAAAAAATATATTTAAAAGCAAGCAAAAACTTTGCAGTAAAAACAAATACTTTTGCTGTTGAATCAAGGACGGAGGTTCAACCATCGAAAGTTGTTGATTTAACTACGGGTATTTTTTTCAGAGTATGAAACGATTTTCCGTCATCCCTTGTCAAGTTTGGTTAAGTAGGTATACCGTTGTTTTCACGTTGTTCGAACTTAAGTAAGGAAGTAAAGAATTTCTAAAGGCATTCCACTATTTACGGCTGACACTCGAGATCATAATCCACGAATGGGATATTATATGACTATTTATGCAATATACATATACATATGTATATGTATGTACATTAGAGCGTATCACGGTGTATGGAGGAAAAAAAAGTAGAAAATGTTCCCCCCCAGTTTGAACACTTACCTTATGAGGTTTTCAAAAAAAATTTTTTTAAATTTTTTTGTCACCCTGTAAAAACAGCGAAATTTGTTTTTTTTTTTCTATATTTTACGTTCGATTTTCAAAAGTGATACATTTTTAGAAAGGTATTCACCAAGGCAATATTTCATCCATAGAAACTTTTAGCCCATCATGCCAAGTTCAGCTTTTATTCTATTTTTACTAAATCCAACACCCTGTATTTGAAAAAAAAAAATTGCTTCCCGAATACTAAGAAAAACAAGTAAGAGCGCGGCTGACTTCGGACGTACCAAAGACTGCATACCTTTCATGAATGGGGAAATGAAAAGTTGCATAGTCTGATATTGTTTAATTTATACTTTCAATTCTCTGGGTAATTTATACAAAGATTCCTTAGAAAAAGAAGTGTCATTATTTAGATGGAGAAGTTATACCCTAAAATATATATATCTGAACAATCGGTTGTATGGCAGCTATATGATATAGTGGTCCGATTCGGCCGATTCCGACAAATGATAAGCTTCTCCTAAAAATACACTCACATTCCGAATTTCATGCAGATATCTCAAAAATTGAGGGACTAGTTTGCGATTAAACAGACAGACAGACAGACAGACGGACATGGCTTAATCGACTCAGCTCATGATCCTGATCATATTGGTATATATTTTCGTAGGTCTGCAACGCCTCGTTCTGGTACTTTCACCATTCGTGTTCGGTACAAAGTTATAATACCATTTCATTCCCATGAATGGTATAAAAAGAATATTTACCTGCATATAATGAGGAAATAAATGTAATGCATTTATGCTAAATCTTTTCTTGGCTCTAATTTTCTGTAACGTTCTCGGCTACTTACTTTAGCGAGTATATAACCTAGGCGTTCCTCGTCGGCAACTTCTGTACAAGAATCACTTACTACCTTTTCAAATCGCTCATTATTTAGAGAATGGCATAGAAAATCTAAGTAAATTAATAGGTTATAATTAGTATAATTAGTATCAATCACTGCTGTTTGGAAATATTAATCAGGTATTTTTATAACATCATTAGAATTTTGTAGTTCCTGCAAGTCCGTATCAGAATAAAATTGCAAGCATGGTGGCTCTGTAATTCTAAATGAGCTGCAATCGATCATTTGAGTGTACTATGTACTTTTTCATGGCATTTCTGCTCTGAGTTGCACTATGTTGCTCTATTTCGACAGCTGCCCTACTTTGCTCTGCTCTAACCTGCTCCGAACTTTTTTTGTTCATTAAACAGAGCTAATATTAATAAGTAATAATGTTTTTTACTCATATAATGATGTCAAAACTAAATTCAAGGCTAAATTTACTTTATTAAAAAAATTTTTTTTAATACAGGGTGTTAGTTTTAAATAAATTTTAATAAAAGCTAAAGTTGGTGTCGCAGGTTAATGGCTTATATGGACGAAATATGACACGGGTTAAAACCTTTACAACAATATATTGCTCGTTAAAATCAAACACCAAATAGAAAAGTTATAAGCAAAAAACGAATTTCGCTGTTTTTACAGGGTGCCGAAAAAATTTTTTTTTCCATTTTTGAAATCTCCAAGGAGTAAACAGTCGAACCAGAGGGGAACATTTGAAACTTTTTTTGGCGATACGCTCTAATGTACATACATACATACATATGTGTATGTACCTAAGATTTTATGGAATTGATTTTGGATTGCGGCCGGATTGCTTCTCCGCTCTCCCTTTCCTATTACTCAGTAACACTCCCAATTCCCGCAGGTTGTAAATACTATAACACAAATAGGTATAAAACAAACAAAATTATTGAAATGAAGCTCTCAAGGGGCTCCCATCTCAGCTGTACCTATCTACTACACATCGAATAACTGTCTTCAGGTGAAAAATATGTACTACATACATACATATGTACAAATACGTGTTCATTGCATGCCCTTTATAGTATGTCTTTACATGAGTTAATTAACCAATTGATTTTGAAAATTATGTACGTCATACACACATATGTATATAAACACATATATATGTATGTATGTATGTATATGCACAGAGGCGGATTATCCCTAAGGCAAACTAGGCACTTGCCTAGGGGCGCGTAGTTACAAGGGGCGCGCGAGCTCAGAATTTTTAAACAAATAAAGAAAATAACATATCGACGATTAAGAATTAAAGCTGATCTATAATAGATCGATAATAGATAAATCGATTATATTGCACAAGCATCGATATATTGTGCAATATTACGCGTTTGTTGCGTCGTCAGGCTTGCCAGTACTGGCGATTTGTCGCCAAATTGGCGATTTTTTACAAACTTTGGCGACCAATTTATGAAAATTGGCGATGGCGACTTTTTCGGCGATTATCAAAATATTAGATTATATTAATAAAAAAGTAATTACTTTTTCAATCCTTTTCTCAAATTTTGAAAGTTTCTTCATACAAATTTTTGTCAAATTACAAAAAATTTGAGAAATAGCAATTGCTTTTTGTTTATTAATAAGACCCATTATCTCCACTTTGCCAATAAATCTTACGATATGTAGAGTTCTATTGAGAAAATAAATATATACTACATACTCTGGCAACCATTTTCTGCACACTTGAGTGCAAACCAAAATTTTGGTCTGCACACTCGCCTATCCACGATACGACGCACAATGGGTGACTGCGGCCAAAAATAAATTCAAAATTAAAGTATGAGTAAAACCATTTTTTTAAATAGAGATCGACAGATACATCAAATTGTAATAAAAAAGCTTATATAAAAATTTTTGAGTCTCTTTTCGTTTAGCCGTACAGGGTGCCCAAAGTTGAGCAAAAAATAGGTCCTTTTATTTCTCAATGAACACACCTCATACAAAACGCTCTTTCTCATTTAACTGTTAACCTACATACACGAATGATACATCGTTACATAGATAATGATTTTCTCTTTCAGAGTTGTAAATAGCGTTCACTGTTGAATTTATATGAATTTTCAAATATTCACAAAAAATGTCCATGATAAAAAATTTTCCTCGACTTTGAATAAAAAAATAAAAAAAAACAAAAAATATTACATCCTCAATTTTTTTTATGCTTTGAAATAATATATTCTTAATCAAACTGCATTTTCATTTTAAAAATCCACTTGCTCCATTTGCTTTTATAATTTTTTTCCCATCTGCCTAAAACTGCGTTTTTGTAAATGCATTAATTATGTTACTTTTGACATTATGAAAAACGTTTATATTTAGGCGACTAATCGAATATTTCTCTATCGTCTTTCAGCAAATGGTCCATACTTTAAAATTATGAGGTAATTTTTTTTATCAGCGTTAATTACACAGTGCTACAGTGAAAATACACTCATGAAGCGACCTAGCTAAGATTGTTTATCTAGTCAAGTGTAACACGAAACGGTATTTGAAAAATCCAAATAAAATGAAATTTTTTTTCAGTGTAATATAGCATTTTTAAAGTGTATGTTTTCAAAAGGCGATTTTAATACCTTTCTAACGGTATAAAAATTTTTGAAATCGGTAAAGCCATTCCCTAGTAATCACACTTTAAAAGTACCTATTATCGTCATTTTTCGAATATTTTCGAATATTTCGATACCTTGCCACGCCCACAATTTTTCGAAAATGCAATTTGTAAAAATGAGGTTGTGTTTGGGTAGGTAAGATGTACCTCTATGCAAAATTTCATCAAATTCTGAGGGGGTCGGGTTCAAAATGTTCGTTTTTATTCAGCCTTTGATATGAAATTCATCTTATATGCTATGCTATGCAGTGGGTGGTAAAAACGTTGAAATTCTTGTTTTCGAAAAAGCGTTATAACATCGTCAATTTTTTAAATTTTTCAATAAATAAGGTCTAGTTTTACCAAGAATTAATAGTAGAACGATAATATTTGTTGTAATTAAAGCATGTTTTTCGAATTGTACCAAAAAAATGACGTCAAACTCGAAAAAACGAAAAAATTTTACGAAAATTTCAGATTTAAGTGCAAAAATTTCTTCTTATACCTTATAAACTAACAAACTGCTGTTTATATATTAAGAATACCATTATTTAACTTTCCGAAACCGTTGGAAAAATTGAAATCGGTTAAAAAATAGCCCCTCTAGGAATTTTTATGTGCCGACAAGCATGGAATAACGGTTTTTTAGCAATAAAAAAAATTTGAGGGTACAGCGGATTTTTCAAATACCGTTTCGTGTTAAAGCCTCTGCACACGGGCATGATTTAAGGGTGATTTAGGCAAAAATCGTGTTTTCGGCGTTAATTACCCTTAAATAACGTTGTTTTGCCATACAAAAATGCCTGCTGAAATTACCCTTGAAATGCGCATTTCGGGGAAAATACTCACGAAATTACTCTAGAATCGGTCTCTTCTCTAAATTTTATCGATTATAATCGAAAACATCTTTACCCATCGCTAATATTTCACATTAGCTGAGTTTTATTTTAGCGCATATACAACTGCGCTAAAATAAAAACGGCTATTAAATTTGTTCGCGACGGTTTCTTAGAAATATTCTCATTGTATATTGCATTAGCGATTCTTTAATTATAAAAATTTAATTTGGTGGGAGTATTTTATTAATGATATTTTCATTTAAGTTGACCATGTACAAATTTTTATTTGGAGCAGGAACAGCGTAACTGAAACCCGACTAAATGAAATTACTCAAAAACGTGTGTGAATGCGCGTGATTTCGGAAAGTAATTTCGGCTAATCAACGTAATTTCAAATGCCGTGTGCAGAGTCTTTTACACTTGACTAGATAAACAATCTTAGCTAGGTCGCTTGATGAGTGTATTTACTTTTTTTTTTTTTTTGTAGCACTGTGTTATTATCTTTGGCAGCTTTTTTATTTTAGAATATAAAAAAAAAATTGTAAAAATTGTAAAATTTTAAAATGAAATTAAAAAAAAAAAACAAAAAATATTACCTCCTCAATTTTTTAATATTTGATGCTCCTGAATGTCTTTTATAAACTGGTGAAAAAATTGTAAAAATTTGTTTGCTCCATTTTGTTTTATGAACATTTTTATGGAAGGTGTTTTTTGAGTTTTGGTACATTTTTCCCATACAAAATGCCCAGAAGTATGCTTCAAAAAGTTTAAATTTTATTGTATGGGGAATATTTGTCAAAATGGTGAAACTTAAATATCGATATTTCCAATTCTAATTAAGATATTCGAAGAAACTAAACGATGTTTTCAAGGGTAATGATTGTGATTTCAACTGGTTTAATCGAATTTGAGTGGAAAGTAATTACTTAAAAGATATTAAGCAGGGAATAGAGCCAAAAAACGTGTTTTTTGCCTATTTGGGCATGAATATCTCAGAAACTAGAAACAATTTGGAAAATCTGACTCCAGATTCAGGTTTAGCACACTGAAATCCTTCAGAAAAGTGTAATTTCATTTCTGGTATAAAATTTTTTTGAAATGCAATTTTTTTGTATGAAAGTTTTATGATAAATGCTTATAACATACTTAAAAGTGCATATATTTTTAATTTAAAAACGGTGAAGTGCTTTACCCCTTTTCCAAAATGATTACCGCATTTGATTTATATTTCAAAAATGTATACACTAATAAAAATGGAGCATTTTAGCTATAATAGTTAGGAAAATGCTGAAATTTAAAAAATACCGTTATATGGGAGGTGGGTGTATTTGTGGGTGGATTTTGTTCAAATTTTCACAGTTTACTAATTTCAACCAAAAAGCTTAAGTTCCGAGTTTCAAGATTCTAGCTTAATTATTACTATTTTTGGCCGCGTTTGTATGGAGGTACCCCCACTGTGCGACGGTCTGTACAACTTTGACACCCTACGGGACAGTGAGCTTCAGCCGACACCGCACGTGCTGTTCATCGCTGACATATGTTTTGTGCATCGTCGACAGCACTTTCTTAATGGCCTTGTGAGAAAAGTGATGCCTGGCTTTGCGTACGTGTGATCTTGCATCACCTTCTCTCTTATGTACTTTGGCTATCTATTCAAAATAGGTTTGTCTCTTTTACTCTGTTGGTAAATAATAAGTACCAACAAAAAAGACTTGATTTCAACTCTAAGATGATGCCTGCTTTCAACCAGCTCTTCGCGCCCGTGTTTGAACAGCTCGGCAGGTAGTCCGTCTTTTCCAGGAACTTTATTGTTTTGGACCCGGGGTATAGCTGTCCTCACTTCATCATAGTCGGGTGGTGGAATGTTTTTTCCATGGTCAGGGATTGTGGTATCGGGTTCGACGACTCCCTCGCAATTTATCAATGAGGAGAATTTATCGCTCCATAACATAAGTACACTCTGTACGTCGGTTACCAGGTAGCCATTACTTTATTTCTTATAACAAAATAGCCATATTAAGCATTTTGAGATTAAGAAGGTTCACATTTTATGAGATATCTCCGAAGCCAGTTTAGGTATTGAAATTAATCAAATGGTTAATGGCAGTATTCATAAACACCTTTCGTTTGATACCCATATTGTACTAACACATTTTGGTGCACATATTGGCCGATAACTCCGAAACCGGTCGAGATATCGAAACAAATAATACCTTAAACTTTAAGTTGAGCGTCTAGAAATCCAATAAAAAAAGTTTTGTTCAATTCCATTCAGCATTTTTTGAGTGATACGGCCACAAACATACGGACAGACAGACAGACAGACAAAAATTCTAAAAATGGTTGATTTGGATTCTACTGGCTTAATAATATAATAATAATATAATACAATGGCGCTATTATAACTCTGACGAGTTTTATGGCCGAGCTTCTCTCCCAATTCGAGGTGTGCTCCTTTTTGTTTTTCCTACTAATTGGGTGGACCTACAGTTTTATGCCGGCTCCGAACGGCGAATGCATTTTTTGTGAGAAGCTTTTTCATGGCAGAAATACTCTCGGAGGGTATGCCGCCCACTGCCGAGAGGTGACCGCTGCTCTTAAAAAACCCAATAATTGGATTTTTACTAATTAGAAAAATTTGTTTGGCTCGGACCGTGGTTTGAACCCGAGACCTCTGGCATAGCAGGCGAGCACTCTACCCACTGCACCACAGCGGCCACTGGCTTAATAATGCTTCCCCCAATCATTTTTTTCTCGATATCTGCAATGTACAGACATCGACCTGTTACAATTTTATTATATGTAGAGATTAACAAATTATCTAAGCTTTTACATCATCTATATCTACATCTACACTAATATTATAAAGAGGAAAGATTTTGATTGTTAGGGTGTAAAACAACTAGGTAGTTAAAATTTATAGTATTATGATGGCCATTTATGGTCGGTACAGGGGCGCCGAGAAAGTGGCTGCCTAGGGCGCTCTGGACCTTTAATCCGCCACTGTATATGCAGGTGTGTTACATAAACTAGCCTTAGAATAACAAAAAACTTTGAAAACCCTTTTTCTCTTAGGCCAATGACCAATTTCAAACTTGTTTGCTTAACCTCAATGTTTTGATTTACATCAATATTCCACATATGTACATATGTGCATAGTATGTGTGTAGGTATGTACATTTACCCGCATAACTGTTATGTAGGTGGCTAATTAATTAATGAAAAAAAATTATTGAATATGCATTTCTATGGCAAAGCAAGAATGAATGCATTTGATTGAAAGCTCTGCTGCATGTCTGGCCGAAGACGCACATGTTTGGAATATTCAATTACAATGACATTTTATTATATGTAGGAATGTACATTGGGGTGGGGCGATTTACTAACCTATACCGCGCCATCGAAATTCGGATTCCTCTCATTTTTCTGAGTAGAAAACTCCTCCACGACATTTGTCTAAAATTAAATTTGATGTTCCGGAATTTGGTTTTTATGAACCAAGACGAATTTTTGAAAATAAAAATTTGGCAAAAATCGACAAAAAAATATCCAGGATAATATGCATATCGATTTGAAGCACAATTTTATGCTAAATCCAGATATGAAATCCGAATTTAAATCGGATGATCCGTTTTCGAGATATAGCCTGATTTCCGGTTATGGAGGCCGAATGCCCAAAATCGCATATTTTCGCGATTATCTCTTGTTGTCTACAATATATCTTAATTTTTTTTTTACAAATTTCTTAAAGATACGTCAATAAAATATACGAGCAGTATTTTAAAATATTAATTTATCTTTCGGTATAGGAAAACTAGAATGCACTCTTTTTTCCTTGGCCCAAAATTGCGGTATGGTTTCTCTATGTTATAGTCATCCGATACCGATGATTTTCGCCGACAGCGCTTTGTGTACAATAAATGCTCCAAATCCAAAATTTCAGAACTTTCGCTGCAAAAATTGAAGAGTTATAACCCAAAACGTAGACGTGTGCTGTTTGGGACTTGTTTTTTTACTTTACTCAACTCTAAAAAAACTTAAGGTTACTCATACGCCATAGCGTACTATTGAAAGCAAAAAACAAATCTCAGAAGCATAAGTCTACGTTTTAGAGAATAACTCTTAAATTTTTGCAGCTAAAATTCTGAAATTTCGTATTTAGAGCATTTATTGTACACAAAGCACTGTTGGCGAAAATCATCGGTATCGGATGACTATAACATAGAGAAACCATACCGCAAATTTGGGCCAAGGAAAAAAGAGTGCATTCTAGTTTTCCTATACCGCAAGATAAATTAATATTTTAAAATACTGCTCGTATATTTTATTGACGTATCTTTAAGAAATTTGCAAAAAAAAATAAGATATCTTGTAGACAACAAGAGATAATCGCGAAAATATGCGATTTTGGGCATTCGGCCTCCATAACCGGAAATCAGGCTATATCTCGAAAACGGATCATCCGATTTTAATTCGGATTTCATATCTGGATTCAGCATAAAATTTTGCTTGAAAATCGATGTGCATATTGGCCTGGATATTTTTTTGTCGATTTTTGCCCAATTTTTATTTTCGAAAATTCTTCTTGGTTCATAAAAACCAAATTCCGGAACATCAAAATAAATTTTAGAAAAATGTCGTGGAGGACTTTTCTACTCAGAAAAATGAAAGGAATTCGAATTTCGATGGCGTGGTATCGATTAATTTCCCTCCATACAAATCGCCCCACCCTAATGTACATGTATACATATTTTTGGTTATATTTTATATACAGATTTATGTATATCTACATATGTACATATGTATGTATACACATATTATCATTAGAATCATAAATATGTTGTATTTCTGTACATACATATGTATGTAGGGTATAAGGTGGCACATTCGCCACTTTTTTTTGAATAGCTGTGGAAATTAAACCAATGAATTTTGTATTTAAAGTTAACTTGATTGCAAACCATAGCTGGGGAATAATGATTAGTAATCCTAATGATTACTAATCGGATTAGAAACTTTTTTTTTTAATCCTAATTGATTAATTAGGATTAGATGGATATTCTAATCGACTACTTTTTGATTAGATTAGAACTAGTCAAAAATCTAATCGCGATTAGTGACGATTGGCATATCTAATCAAAACTAATCAAAAATAAAATCGATTAGATTTCTCGACTAGTTTTGATTAGATTTGATTAGATCAACTATTGTGAAATATCTGCAATCGTGAAGTTACTACAATACAAAGAGAAATTGAATAAGCTTTCCGATGAGCTGAATATGTCTCCTTTTACATCAAGTGATTTTCGATATTTGGAGTCGTACAAGCTGCTAATGGAGGCTATTGCCCACACTTTGGACTTTATCCAAGGTGAAGCCAATGTGAAATATGGTTGTATTAATCCTGCGTTATTTTCTTTGAGTAATAAACTGCTAAAATTATCCAGAAAACCCGAAGTTTTGAGCAATGTTAGCTCAACAGCAGTACAATTAGAACATCAATTGAGAGAACGGTTTAAGCCATATTTTACATTGGCTCCTGAGGGCTTTTTAAGAGCAGCGGTCACCTCTCGGCAGTGGGCGGCATACCCTCCGAGTGTATTTCTGCCATGAAAAAGCTTCTCACAAAAAATTCATTCGCCGTTCGGAGCCGGCATAAAATTGTAGATCCACCCAATTAGTAGGAAAACACTAAAGGAGCACACCTCGAATTGGGAGAGAAGCTCGGCCATAAAACTCG
Source organism: Urophora cardui (assembly GCA_960531455.1). Classification (NCBI taxonomy): domain Eukaryota; kingdom Metazoa; phylum Arthropoda; class Insecta; order Diptera; family Tephritidae; genus Urophora; species Urophora cardui. Next base: position 112,503,560 of record OY482670.1, on the reverse strand, counting down.
TCAGAGTTATAATAGCGCCATTGTATTATATATTATACTTTATGAATTAAATTACAAAAAAAAATATTTCAAAACAGTTGATCTAATCAAATTTAATCAAAACTAATCGAGAAATCCAATTGATTTTTATTTTTATTATGTTTGATTAGTTTTGATTAGATATGCTAATCGTCGCTAATCGCCATTAGATTTTTGATTAGCTCTAATCTAATCAATTAGTAATCAAAATATAAAGAAACAAAAAAAATCTAATGATTAGATTACTTAATTTTTCTAATCGTAATGATTTCTAATTCTAATCGAAGTTCCCCAGCTATTTTGCAAACCTATATCTTTTGCCTTCTTTATTTTTTCTTCCTTGCATACATTTTTGTATGTTTTTTTTTTTTTATTTTTAATTTTTCCAAATTGCCCAAATTGGTGAAACGGCCCCACCCATGCACATGCGCCGAGGGAATGGGGTACAATCGCCACAGTGTACAAAATAAATATAATAACTGTTTTTTTTTAATAAATTTGTTTTCATTAAAAAGCTGTATCATTTATTCTTATGGCGAATATACCCCAGTGGCGAATGTGCTCCCTTCTACCCTATGTAATGATGTTATTTTGTTTACAATGAACACATATTGATATTCAGTAATGGAAAACCGTAGCAGCCAACAACAACAATAACAAAAACAACTCAAATGTCATTATGCATACATAAACGGATAATTCATATTTAGGTAGATACATACATACATGCGTCCTTCCATATACATATGTATCTATGCTACGATGCTATCTGCATAAGATGAATTTCATATCAAACCCAATATGCGTTGAACCCGACCCCCTCAGAATTTGATGAAATTTTGCACAGAGGTACATCTTACCTACCCAAACACAACCTCATTTTCAGAAATTGCATTTTCGAAAAATTGTGGGCGTGGCAAGGTATCGAAATATTCAAAAATATTCGAAAATATTCGAAAAATGACGATAATAGGTACTTTTAAAGTGTGATTACTAGGGAACGGCTTTACCGATTTCAAAGATCTTCACACCATTAGAAAGGTATTGAAATTAGCTTTCAAAAAAATACACTGTAAAAATTTTTTTTGTTTTAGTACACTGAAAAAAAAATGTTTTCCAAAATAAAATTTGAAACTGAAAAAACACTTCAAAGATCAAGCGATTTTGAAAAATACACATTTTTTTAGAAATGTCTATTTAATATATATAACATATCTTAAAACTAAAATGGCCTTTTTCTTTATTTTTTTTTTTAATTTATTTAAGTAAATGCATCTCTTGGCTTTCTTATATTTTGATATCACGCGTAAACTAATCAACCGATTTTAAAAATTTGTATACCGTTAGAAAGGTATTAAAATCACCTTTTGAAAACATACACTGTAAAAATTCTATATTACATATTACACCTAAAAAAAAATTTTCAACATTTTTTTTTCAAACTAAACTGAATTTTTTTTTTTCAGTGTAATATGTAATACAGAATTTTTACAGTGTATGTTTTCAAAAGGTGATTTTAATACCTTTCTAACAGTATAACAATTTTTGAAATCGGTTGATTAGTTTACGCGTGATATCAAAATACAATAAAGCCAAGAGATGCATTTACTTAAATAAATTTAAAAAAGAAATAAAGAAAAAGGCCATTTTAGTTTTCAGATATGTTATATATATTAAATAGACCTTTCTAAAAAACATTCTTATTTTTCAAAATCGCTTGGTCTTTGAAGTGTTCTCCCAGTTTGAAAAAAAAAAAATTTGAAAATTTTTTTTCAGTGTAATATGTAATATAGAATTTTTACAGTGTGTGTTTTCGAAAGGTGATTTTAATACCTTTCTAATGGTATAAAAATTTTTGAAATCGGTTGATTAGTTTACGCGTGATATCAAAATATAAGAAAGCCAAGAGATGCATTTACTTAAATAAATTTAAAAAAAAAATAAAGAAAAAGGCCATTTTAGTTTTCAGATATGTTATATATATTAAATAGACCTTTCTAAAAAAAATGTGTATTTTTCAAAATCGCTTGATCTTTGAAGTGTTTTTTCAGTTTCAAATTTTATTTTGGAAAACATTTTTTTTTCAGTGTACTAAAACAACAGTACAGTTGTTTACAGTGTATTTTTTGAAAGCTAATTTCAATACCTTTCTAATGGTGTGAAGATCTTTGAAATCGGTAAAGCCGTTCCCTAGTAATCACACTTTAAAAGTACCTATTATCGTCATTTTTCGATTATTTTCGGATATTTTCAAATATTTCGATACCTTGCCACGCCCACAATTTTTCGAAAATGCAATTTCTAAAAATGAGGTTGTGTTTGAGTAGGTAAGATGTACCTCTATGCAAAATTTCATCAAATTCTGAGGGGGTCGGGTTCAAAATGTTCGTTTTTTTCAGCCTTTGATATGAAATTCATCATAAAGAAAAACGAGGAATTTTATGAATTCCCATTAATTGGGTACGTGATTAAATTGCATTTGTATTAGAATTGACTGAACGTGCGCTCGTGCGTCTCCCCGTTCTATCGCCCTCCCCCTCATCAAACACATTTAATGTGTCAGTCAAATGTGTACACATGAACAATGCAATTCTGTATTTATTATTTTGATGCACATACCTATGTATATATGCACATATGACTTGTACACGCACTTGGAAATGTAATGCAATGCAATGCCACCGCTGTCGCAATAAGCAACTCCAATGCTGGTAATTTACATTAATTTTACACGAAATGTCACACTCACAAGATGTATTTGTTTGCCTATACAGTGGGGAATTTACATATGTCCACTTATGTATTGAAAATATGTACATATAAATTTCTATAATTAACAAAGAATAAAAAGCACGAAAAAAACGCGGCAAAAATACTTCGCGGAAGTTCTGCGCAGTGACTCCGATGATCTTTCGTCGGATATAAAACCCGGTCGATTCGATATTTAGACCTGCCTGCCACGTGCGTTGTACTGCTTAAAATATTTATTAAAATCTCCCGAACTTTTTACTTGCTCATGAACTTTTTGTTAATGTTTTCTGGTTCTTCAAAAAATAATTTTTTTGCGCTTTCGAGTTACTTTTTAATTTTTAGCCAAATCCCTTCAGAATGCCCCACGGTACGCAGCTGGGGAAATTATAAGTAAGTAAATATGCATTTATGTATGTACGTATGTATATCGCCGTTTAAACTTCACAACCGCCTAAGTGGTACTTTCATAACCGCCTAGGCGACATTTGTGCCAAAAATTGAAAATTAATTTCTGGCGGCCAACTCTACGACCAGAGCTAAAAAGGACATCGGAAGAAAATATAGAGCTTCCCGAGCTCCCCAATGCCCAAATTTATGGCATGGATCAATATAGCTGGGCGCGAGGAGTAAAATTTTGGCAAATCTCAATTTTGTCATAAGAAAGCTTCACTTAGGCGATTATGAAGTTTAAATGACGATACGAGCAAATGCGGCAATTAAATTTTTGAATGGTCTCATAGTTGGGCCATTGCAACCCACATTGAATGCTCCAAAAACACACAAATGCACATACAAATGTAGATACATACGCATGTACATATGTGAGTACATACGAGTACATGTGCGTAAATCATCAACAAACCAATGAGTGCGTTGCTGCGATGCGTTGCATTGCGTATGAGAGTTGACGCAAGCCGGCTGTAACAATTATTTTCATTTACGGCATATCTTCACTAATTAAAAATGTAAATCAATATGAGAAAGTGGAATTAAAAAAGCACTACAGAAACAGCATTTTTGGGAAATGCATTTGTTTGAATGTACATACATATCTATGTATGTCTGTATGGATGTACATATTTAAATGGGTAAAATTGTTCGAAAATCGAATTACAAATGCATGCCGACTGCATTACATTGCATTAAAGCGACTGCAAAAATGGGGAAGGGGTGAACAAAATACTAAGCGTAACAATAAACGTTGAATGAATGCCACAAACATTCGGCAAATGTAATCTATCGATTGCAATTTGCCTAAATACATATAACTATACACATCAACATACCGCACGTTTTATGCAATAGGGATTTAACTCGAAATTTTCGATTTCTGGAATTTTGCCATATATTTCAATAAATGGGTCATGCCTTTGAGTCTAGTCTTATAAAATATTCAAAAAGATAAAAATGGCGGAAACAAAAGTGATTTTGTAGTTAGTCGTAGAAGGAAACTATTTGAAATTATAAAAGTTTATATGCGTTTTCCCAAAAGAAATTTCTTTGAGTTAAATCCCTATTGAATAAAACGTGCGAGACATATGTGTGTACATACATCTGATGGTTCATACTACAAATGAAGCTTTTAAACTGAAAACGCTATGGACGGTGATTTGAGATGCACTCGAGAACTAACGTTTGAGATTTGAGAATCTGGTTAGTTCTCAAATGCTTCTTTACACTGAGAGAAAAAAAAAATATATGCGTTACCATGGTTTCATATAATTTTTTTTTGAAAAAATTCATACACGATAATAATGAAAAATTCTTTAAGCACTATTCCATTCCCAACTTGCCCTTGTTTTGAAGCGTTGATTTCTTTAATTTTGATAAATTGAATTCCCATGCAAATCCCCATGGCAACGAATTTGTTTGAATGTTTTTTTATGTTTTTTCCATATTTTTGAGAAAATTTACTCAAAACAAAGAAAATTTTGTATTGGGACACGTGTTCAAAATTAAGAAAAATATGCCTTTGATCGAGAGAATTTTTTTTGAGTGTAGTTGAGAATTAATAAAAATGCTTATTCACAACAAAAAGCTTCCCAGAAAAGAAATCGTTCACGTTGGCAAATTTAAATTTTAGCGACCCTCGTAGCATACAGTTATGTATATATTAGGGTAGTCCTTAAAAAAAATCAAATTAGTGATTTTCTTCGATCTAACCCCCTAGATCGGTAGCAGCACAGTCAAAGATATCACATATAAATTTTGGTCCTTACTGGAGATGGTTAAAGGGTGTCGCGCAAGAGTCACTTATAGTAATATAAACTTTGATCCATGTGCGGCGCCCCTTAACCGTCTCCGATCGGGACCGAAATATATATGTATTTCGTATCCTTGCGTGCAGGATTATCGATTTTGGGCATTAGCTCTACAAAAAATTTAATTTAGTTTTTGTTAGGCTTCATAGAGTTTTCTGAATTTTGACCCCAGTGCGACACCCCTCAGCTGTGTCCTATCAGAAAAAAAATTATATGTGTTATTTTTGACTATATTAGCATCGACCTAGCGGGTGAGATTGAAGAAATTTGATATAAAATTTGTCTCCATATACATCAGGGCTGCTCACCTCATAGGCACTCAAAGCACAATTGTTTTTGTTTTGTTCCGAATCATAGGCACAGATACATATTTTCACCTCAAATATGAAAATAAAATTTTCTTTGCACTCCCATAAGCACTCAGATATAAAAAAATTTTATATGTATGTGCTTATGATTCATATTGAATGTGCAGAGCAAAGGCACTTTCTATAGGAGCTCGAGCACTGCCGTAAGAAATCGAAATTTACAATAACAAATGTGTAATGAAAAAAAATTCAAAAAATGAAAGCACTGTAAAAAATTAGTATTCAAAAAATTTTCATATAAAAAATAAAAAAAATTTTTATGTATATGATACTACCATTTGAAAATAAATTCTAAAATAATGTTTTATTGGAATTCATAAAAAATTTAAATGAGCAAAAAAATGTTTCAGTGCATATACAAAATTTGTAGATGTATTGAGTTTTGTACTTTCAATACGAGAGCGTTGAGCAGCCCTGATATACATACATATTTGGTGACCACCTTAGTATACATACATACATACATACATTTGTTCTGAAAATTTTGGTTTTAATGAAATTTCCAATTGCAATTGCATTTCGTTTGAAGTTCGAGTTGTTGGCCTTTTGCTTTTGTTATGCCAAATGTGCATTAAAGTAAAGCTTTTACAGCTGTTTGTGCGATTGAAATTGCAATTTCGTTACCTCAATAGTTACATGCATATATAGATACGTAAATACATACTAATGTACACTGCAAGCGCATATATTGCGCAAGCAGATGAAACAACAACCAAAAAACATACAAAATAATGAAACTTACATACACCCGTTCAGTCCATTCTAGTCTAAAAATCGATGCATTTTCATACAGTGCGGGCTCAGTCCTAAATGCATTGTGTGCAAGTAACAACACGGTCAAATAGCCATATTTACATACCTACATATTGTATATGTCCATACAAATAAACATACACACATTTGGAAGCATGCTCCAACTAAGCTATATCGGCTGCCCTTATTATTTCCTTTTTTGTTGTTTTTGTTGTTGTACTACCTTTCATTTAGCTGCATTTGTGTTGGTTAATGCATGCACCTACATAGGCACATACATACATACATATGTACATACGTATATACATATATGCATGTACGTAAATAAGTCTTCACATCATGTCAACGATCTCAACGGCATATTTTGCACAATTGTTTCTGCTTCAATTGTAATTTTGTGCTTCAATGGTGACGCGGCCGCAGCTCAACTCGTCCATACGTTGCAACATAATCTAGAATATTGCTTGGCATTTTCCAATAGTACGTTAAGGTGGTATTACATCAGAGGTGGCCAAGAATTAAGCGTAAGGGAGCCACACGACAACAACATCAATAAAAATTGCAACAACCTTTTTCTCGGAATTATAAATTTTGCCAAATAACGGTTTATTGCAACAACATGTACTTATGTATGTACAAATATAAAAAAAATCATACTTCCATGAGCACTTAAACTTTCTATTCTTAGATGTTGAAAAGAACAAATGTACAATGTACATATGTACATACATATGTATAGATATGCTGCAGCTTGGCATTCAAATATTTTGTAGCAGATATAAATGTACAACCATATGTACATATGTATGTATGTATGTATGACGGCGTAACTACACAATGAATGTCGGTCGAAGCTAGACCGTTAGGTTTGAGTGCTCGCCGCGGCGACGATTTCTGTGAAAAAAATAAATGTGCGTTATTCTGTCGAAATTGATTTGCTTGTTGTTGGGAGCCACTTGGAGCCACAGCGATGTTGTTGGGAGACAAACGGAGTCACTGGAGCCATTGGGTGGCCATCTATGTACTACATAGTTGTTGTTGTTGCTGTTACTCTTACGTTGCATCGAATAATGACGTTATAGTTGTCATTGTCGTTGCCACTGACATCGCAACTCCCACGCCGTACTTCTGTGGCAACATAGCGCTAAAAGTCAACAAACAAGTCTCAAATAAACGACCTCCGACCATTAACTCCGCGACCGCGAACACACACATACTACATACATGTGCACATCTTTGCTTGCCTTTTCCACTTCTTAATCACCATCGCATTCTTCCTACTCCATCTTACATCTCCTCCATTTTCTGCTTCTCCTTATTTTTTCTTCTTCCTCCTTATTTTTTCTTCTTCCTCTCTATTAAAGTGTTCAGCAATGCACTTGAACCCGAAGAACTTTTGCTGATGTTTAAGGTTTCACGTATTGAGCGCCATATAAGCTTTGCGGTGGCTACTGTGTTTTGTGTTCGTCATCTGAGTGAAATAAAAATAAAAATAAAAATAACAATTTGCATAAATCTGGTAGTTTAAATATTTATCTTTTGCAGAACCTTGTTGTTTTTATTGCTTTACGAAGAACAAGTAAAAGCGCGGCTGTCTTCGGCCGTACCGAAGACTTCATACCTTTCATGAGTGGGGAAATGAAAAGTTACCTATGTATGTACATAGCCGGATTAAGTTTAATTTATAATTTTAATTTTTTGGGTTATTTATGGAAAGATTTATTAGAAAAAATGGTGTCTTGGCTAATTAAATGGACGAGTTATACACCAAAATGTCCATATCTGAACAATCATTTGTATGGGAGCTATATGTTATAATGGTCCGATCTTGACAATTTTCGGTAATCCCGTTTGGGCCCATATGGGTACAAATACTTCAAAATTTCAGGCCGTTAGCTGTTAAGATGGAGGAGTTATACACCAAAATTTGTATATCTGAATAATCGGATGTTGTGGAACTATATGTTATAGTGGTCCGATCTTGACAATTTTCGGTAACCTTGTTTGGGCCAAAATGGGCACGTCTACCTCAAAGTTTCATGTCCTTAGCTGTTTAAATGGGGAAGTTATGCACAAATTACATCCAAATATTTCATGTATATCTGAATAATCGGTTGTTTTCTATATGTTATAGTGGTCCGATTCGGCCGGTTCCGACAAATGATCAGCTGCCTATAATAACATACCTGTATTCCGAATTTCATTCAGATATCTCAAAAACTGAGGGACTAGTTTGCGTTCACACAGACGGACAGACGGCAAGACGGACATGGCTTAATCGACTCAGCTCGTGATTCTGATCATATCGGTATATATTTTGGTGGGTCCCCCACGCTTCCTTCTGGTACTTTCGACAAACATTTTTTGGCACTAAGTTATAATACCATTTCATTCTCATGAAAGGTAAAATAAGTGTTTAGCACAGGTTCCCCAGATCGTTATTGGTCCTGTTGTTAATGCTAAACAGCAGAAATTTTGTATAATGTGTGATGGTTCAGAAAAAGAGATTATTTGATTAAAACGAAAGACTTAAACAGCGAACTCGAAATTTATTTTTACTTCTTTTACTCTTAAAAATCTTAATATTGTTAACTTTTGGTTTAATTATACGTATATTATTATAATTTTCCACGAAAATACATATATTTTTGAAAGAAAACGCTTTCACAAAACGTATTCATTGATTGCCAGCACAATTTTGCTTACACATACATATCTTGTGCAATTTTAAGGGTTAAAATTTGTTTCTTCGCCTTATCGTTTCTATCTAGCTGCCATTCATGCCAATTATGTATATTTTTTTTCTATTCAAAATTACTGCACGCACAAATAGTATGTGCCTACAAATTATAAAGGTGTGCTGTTACATTATTATTTTTCTTGCATGAATTTTGCATACTTAACTTTAGCTTGCATAATTTTATAATCATTATTATTTTTATACTCAGCTGTACTAGTACACAGAGTATTATAGTTTTAATCACATAACGGTGGATTGTAACACCATAAAATAATCGAGATAGATATTGACTTATATATATCAAATTGATCAGGGTGAAAAAAGAAATCGATTGAGCCATGTCCGTCCGTCTGTCCGTCTGTCCGTCTGTCTGTCTGTCTGTACGAACGATAACTCGCGCAAAAATTGAAATATTTTGATGAAATTTGGAATGCAAGTTGGTATCAAGACTGGAACGGATGGTATTGAAAATGGGCGAAATCGGACCATGACCACGCCCACTTCCCCTATATAGTAAAAATCGGAAATTTTGTATCTCAGTCACTAATAGAGCTAGAGTGATAAAATTTCACCCACGTGTGGAGCCCAGGCCTTTATGAAGAAATTTGGTGAGATTTTGAAAAATGGGCGGTGCCACGCCCACTTATTAAGGGCCAAACATTGAAAGTTTTATATGTCATAACTCAGAAACCGTTGAAGATATATCGATGAAATTTGGTAGGCGTGATATACTTACTTAGGCAAATGTTTGGACGAAAAATTGCCAAAATCGGTTAACGACCACGCCCACTTTTATATATGGGTCTTATAAAGTGACCTTTAAGCGATATCTCTGTCAAATATAAAGGTATGTCATTGAAATTTTATGGCAGGAGTCCAACTGCGGATATAAAACGAAAAGCATAAAAATTTTGGAAAATGGGCGTGGCACCGCCTCTTTTTAGAAGCAGGAATATACGAGATTTCTGAGCCCATAACTCGACAAATAATTGATATATAATGACGAAACTTGGTGTGTAGACTTTTATTACTTGTGGTAATACATGTTGAAAATTTCAGCGAAATCGGTTGACGACCACGCCCACTTTTATATATGGGTATTATAAAGTGGCCTAATAGAAACATTTTAAGCCATATCTCTGTCAAATATAAAGATAATTCATTGAAATTTTGTGGCATAAGTTCAACAGTAGACCTGAAACAAAAAATAGAAAAATTTTGGAAATTGGGCGTGGCACCGCCTCTTTTTAGACAAAGGAATATACGAGATTTGTTTGTATGCAATATTTACTCATTCAATTGTAGATTTTTAGCCTTTAACTTGACAAATAATTCAGATATTATGACGAACTTGGTTTATACACTTTTATAACTTGTGTTACTAGACCAGACATAGGCAGCCCATACCACAATTGTGGGAAGTCGATTCACACGTATTCTTACTCTCTTCATCAGTCGTTTGTCAACTGTCGAACGATAAACATTGCGCCTGACTATGTCGCTTCGTGGTTGAACGCAGGCATTGACTTTATACAGGTGATGTATGTATGTATGTCCACAAAAAAAATGCCCGGCGAGAAATTGTATATGGTGGAAATGTCTTCGGCGATATGCAATGCCTTTTTTGCTATAAAGTATTTAAAAATAATACAAATGGTTATGCACTACAAAGGCATTGCGAAGTATTTCACAAAGAGTTTTTGTACTCTTATTTGGATGACTTTTGTCTTCCAAACACTCTGTTTTAGCCAACTACCCTTTAATTTTTTTCAGAAGAGCTAATTTTTTTTTTTATTAAAAACTTTTTTTCCTTTCTCGTCCCCATAATCCCTAAACTCTTCAACACTACAGCAACATCAACAAAAAACAACAACAACGGCCAAAAACAACAAAAAAACAATAACAATAAAAAAAACAAACACAACAAAAAACGAAAAAAGGTTCTACATATACGCGGATCAATTTCCTACTGGGGTGCGCATGCTGAGAACTTGTTTTGTTCTCACCAACACAACCTCATTTCAGATTTCGCCGACCACTGTACTAGACACACAAAAATGTATTGAAATCGGTTTGTGACCACGCCTACTTTTTAACAAAGATATTTCTGGAACGCCCTTTGGGAATTTGTAACGTAACATCTTTGTAACTAGAAGTCATAAAGGAATGAAATTTTGCAAAAAGAATAATATTCGTATGCTTTGTTGGATCACTGAAAAAATGTTTGAAAATAGGTGTCGCTACGCCCACTTTATGCAGCACTCGCCTTATATAAAATACGCCGTGTTTCCATCAAACGCAAACAAACAATGAAAGCATACAGCTGAGTATCTAATGTTCGATTCCACTCGAACTTAGGCTTCCTTACTTGTTCTACATATTTTTTTTTTTTTGCCACACCCCATGCCAAGCACCTGGAAAGAGTACATATTCTTTTTCTTTTACTCTTTTGCTTGCCTTTGCCTCTCCTGAAGCCACTGTAACGTTCTTGCTGTGCTCATTCGGGTTAACCGTGGCGAATTTGCGTAGAGCATTGGTGGCTGCCACTTTCCACTTCGCATAACTTCGCGTCAGTGCATAACCGCGTTGCATTAAAGTGCGTTCATTAACTTTTCGTCAACGCTAACGCATGCTGCTAATTCAGCTGCCGGCTGTGCTCTACTCGTCTTGTTTGCTGTTGATACAGAATACATATTGGATTGTTGCTGTTACTGTTGCTTTTGTTGCTGTTGCTTTTGTCGCGCTTACGCTTCGTTGCACTTGCAACATAATGTACGAAAAATTTTACCAATTTCCATATACATATGCATGTGTTTTTTTTAAGTGCATATATGTATGTGTGAACATATATAGGCATGAGTTCATCGCTTTTTTTATCCCTAGAAATTATTTAAATGTTTGCTAAGCTACTGCATATTTCGTCGTTACTGCTCAAGGGAGTGTTAGTAGTACATTTCGTGCTCTCATGAATTTTCAAATTGTGTTACAAATTTACATTTAGCCGAAAACAAACACTCACATGCTTAAGTAACCGCGTATATACACACATATGTATGTATGAATATTTCCATGTGAAGGGTTGCTACTTCCCTGCAAAAATCATTGGATTATATGCTCCATTTGTGGTAGGTTGGAGTACTTTCAAAGTGTTCACCAACATATCCCAAACGACCGATTCATGCTGCATCGGTTCGTAGTTAGCCGAACATAACAAAAACCAAATGTTTATGGCGACGACGACGATATGTGTATACATATGTACATAACTAAATTCTACTTGTTTGAATGTATACACGTCATTCGTTGTCGTCGCGATAAACATTTGTTTTTGTTGTTATGTTCGGCTAACTGTTAGGTACTCCATCAATTACTCCAATGTAGGTACTCCATGGATTAATTTTATTGTTATGCGGGACTGGAGTATATACTCCACTGCAATGACATGCAATGTTAAATGGACCATATTTTTTGTATGAAATGTGGCAAGTTATGGAGTAATCGGTTGGTCCATAGCGAGCACTCCATGGGTTAGCGATTGGAGTACTCGGAATTTTTGCAGGGTTCCTTAAATTGGCTTATTAGAATGGCAATTGAAGTTCAAATCTCGGTGTCTTTACTGATCACATTTGAAATATATAGGTGCCAATTATCTAAACATATGCTCATACAGACATATTATTATAATCTCAAACTCCACCCTTCACATTTGCCCATATTCAATGAACAAAACATATCCACAAAGTACGAGTACTTGATAACCTTACCCTCGAAAAAATTCATCATCAACAAATGTTATATTTACAAGGTGTGTTGTATTGTCTACTGTGGTGGTTTATGTTCATTCATTCATTTTATTCATTTCATTCGCAAGGCACAAAAGTTGCAGCTGCACGTTTGCAAAATATGGGCATAGCGCATACAAAAGCAACATTTAAATGCTGACAGCAGGGGGATAAATGAAATTGCAAAAATCTGTTTACTGTTTTTATTTATTATTTATTAAATCTAAAGCTACTGCCATTCATACTTGTCTTGTTTTTTTTTTTTTGTTGGTAGGTACCTACATCATGTGCTTCCGTTGATGGCAGTCATACTATCCCTTTTTTGCTGCTATTTTGCGCACTGTTGCATTGCAGTGGCATGTATACATGTAGTTATGAGCAATGTTATAACCTCTGCACATTGGCATGATTTAAGGTTAATTTAGGCAAAAATCGTTGTTTCGGCGTTAATTACCCTTAAATAACGTTGTTTCGCCATACAAAAATGCCAGCTGAAATTACCCTTGAAATGCGCATTTCGGCTAAATAACTCACGAAATTACTCTGGAATCGGTCTCTTCCAGGCCCGTAGCTAGGGGGGGGGCATTGTGGGGCAATGCCCTACCTTAAAATTAGAATGCCCTACCTTAAAAAGGCCAACAAGTGAGATTATTATAATTAAATTTTTTGTCATAGTTTGAGAAAAAAAATTATTGCGGTTGCAATGTATGATATGGAGCATCCACCCTGCACCACAGAGATAATTAAATAAGACCATCGAATTTTTGTAGTTTGGTTAAAGGAATGGTTCATTCCGGCACTTTTCTGACAAAAACTAATCTCACTATGAGCGAACAACACCAAAAGCGCGGGATTGATTTCTAAGGCTGTGTGCTAATCTAAAACATTTTACTCGATGGAAAAATGAGGTGTCTAAATTTCATTCAGTACTTCAACTTTGCCGTAACAAATATATGAAATTGAAGTATGTGTCAGTTAAACGGAGCTGGATTCCCGGAAAAGTATTCATTCTGACGGGCCCATAACTGCAATCAGTAGGCCTCAAAGGTTGTCAATGGGTCACGAGAGAATGGCTGGTATGGTATTTCTCGCCTTTGAGAAAAAGAGAACAAAATCGGTTGATCTGAACGAAGTTCTTCGCATTTTTAATAACATGGCGAACCGCAGAATTCAGCTGTTTTGAATGCTTTTACTATTTTATTTTGTATGATATGATATTTATTATTAGAATAAGTTTGCAGAAACAATAAACTTAAATGGTACTTTTGGTCGTATCTATTTACTCGTATCGCCCACCCGGTACTCACTCGCACTTAGACGTGGATCTCCACATCTAAATCTGGAAGCTGAACCATATTGTTGGCTTATTCTAAATGAGTGTTGCTTATGTACTGTCACAATAATTATGTGTAAACAAATAGGTATTAAATGTACGTCACTGACCTAGAAAAAAGTGATATACATGCTGATTGATTTTGGAAGCCATGCCTCGATGTCAGATTAATTGTGATACATTATTTACTTCCGCCCTACCTTAAACCAACGCTGCCCTACCTTAAATTTAAGTCTAGCTACGGCCCTGGTCTCTTCTCTAAATTTTATCGCTTATAATCGAAAACATCTTTACCCATCGCTAATATTTCACATTAGCTGTGTTTTATTCTGCGATAAAGTAAAGACGGCTATTAAAATTGTTCGCGACGGTTTCTTAGATATATATTCATTGTATATTGCATTAGCGATTCTTTAATTATAAAAAATTTAATTTGGTGGGAGTATTTTATTAATGATATTTTTATTTAAGTTGACCATGTAAAAATTTTTATTTGGCGCAGGAACAGCGTAAGGTACCCCGAAATAAGTCCCAAATGAAATAAGTCCCAATGAAATAACTCCCAATGAAATAAGTCCCAATAAAAATGAAATAACTCCCAACTTTTAGAAATGAAATAACTCCCAAAGAAGGAAATGAAATAAGTCCCAATATTTGGGGCTTATTTCATAATGAGGCCCCAAATCCCAAAAAATATGAAATAACTCCCAAATGAAATAAGTCCCAGAAATATGAAATAACTCCCAAATGAAATAAATTCCAAGAAATATGAAATATCTCCCAAAAAGTACTACGCAGAAGGACATCTATCGCGCGATTTTTAATTCCAATTTTTGGTTTTTTTAAATATGGTGTTTGTTTTATTGGAAAAAGCGCCGCAGGCGAAAAATTCAAATAAAAAATCGCGCGATTTTTAATTCCAATTTTTGGTTTTTTTAAATATGGTGTTTGTTTTATTGGAAAAAGCGCCGCAGGCGAAAAATTGGAATAAAAAATCGCGCGATTTTTAATTCCAATTTTTCGTTTATTTTTTAATATGGGGTTTGGCCCGCAGGCGTTATTTCCTCGGGCGTTATTTCACTGCACCGAACACTTTTCTGCGTTGGCGGCCTTCGGCCGCGCTTATAAAAAATAACCCTGGGCTACGCCATCCGTCCGGACGTGTGCCCTAACCGTGGCTACAGCCACGGTGATGTCCTTCTGCGTGGTACACCCTTCAGCGGCGGCGATAAAAATGTAAGTATACAAATTTCGGCCTTTTTCGGTCATTTTCCTTATTTCGACAGTTTTTAATTCGGCCAAAAAGGTATAATAAGACTTTCGGTTACTTTATAACGTTACAAAAACGCCGAAGCTTGTTAAATTGCAATTTTAAGAGAAATGAAATAACTCCCAAGAAATATGAAATAACTCCCAAATCCATTTTTAAGAGAAATGAAATAAGTCCCAACAAATATGAAATAACTCCCAAAGCTGGAAAATAATGAAATAACTCCCAACGGAATTTCGTTGGGAGTTATTTCATTTGGGAGTTATTTCATTATGAAATAAGTCCCAACAAAATATTATGAAATAAGTCCCAATGCATTGGGAGTTATTTCATTATGAAATAAGTCCCAATTTGTATGGAAAATATTTGGGAGTTATTTCATTTTTTTTTTTGGGACTTATTTCATTTGGGACTTATTTCGGGGTACCCAGCGTAACTGAAACACGACTAAATGAAATTACTAAAAAACGTGTGTGAATACGCGTGATTTCGGAAAGAAATTTCGGCTAATCAACGTAATTTCAAGTGCAGTGTGCAGAGGCTATAAGCTGTAAATTAGATCAGGGGTGCACAAGCGATAGTGGTATATTTTTGCAAGTGTCGAATTATTATATCTACTCTTAAATACATACATATATGTACATATGTATGTATATTGCATGAAAAATATGTATCTATGGTAGGTAAATCACGAGTTTAGCTCGAGTTTGTGCATGTATTTTTAATTCCTTTTTTTTTGCTAAATTTATTTGCGGCATTTTTGGTCTGTCCAAGTATAATTTTCTTTTGTCCAACAAATCCAATTGGTTTGCTACCACTGTCATGTATAGAGAAAGGTCATTAACGCCGCAGTTGCCGCGCTTGTTTACGCTTTACTTACACGACAAATAAAGTGACCAAAAATTTATTGCAGTAATTCATTTAAATGTGCAACATAAAGCCAAAAGAGGGCGAAACATGAAATGATATTGTAATCCAATCTATTGTACCTACATACATATGAATATATGTATTTATGTATATAATATCACCAGGAAGTAGGTACACACTCATACCATACACACTTCCATACATACATTCACAATTTCATTGTCATTGCGTCTTTTCAGCTTGGCGCGACATTGCAATGAAACTCTCTGGGCGATTATGATTTCCCTTGAAATGGTCGTCGCTAAATTTGAAACTTCAAATGGCATTAACAATCCAAATGCTGGCAGTTATACAACCATCCATCCATCCATCCATGCATCGTTCGACGAATGTTTCAATTATGCATTTGCGTATTTTTCTCCATGTAATTGTAGCGTTGCATAGTTAGTTGACTGCTCGTTTTGGTGCATGCTGCTCGTTCGCCAAATCCCAATCCATTTTGATTGTCCTCTTTGCTGCTAGTTATTGTGCTATGCATGCTCTGCATTATGTATTTATCAACTACATACATACATAGTACTATTTGCAACGAGTATTTGCCGGTAATCTGTATTTTGCGCGCTTGCCCATTTTGCAGCAGTGATTGGCATTTAACGGCACTGTACGCATTAAAAATCCATTAACTTCACCGCGCACAACACAATAGCGCAAAAGACGAGATAGACAAAAGGCTTGACAACGCCATTGACCCAATTCCGGCTTTGCACGTTCAAAAAGGGAGATTTATGTTTGTACCTACCATGTATTTAAGAATTCCCTTTTTGCTAGTTTGTTGTTGGGCTGCTGCTTTGACGAATTTAAGTTGTTGTTGCGTTCTTTGTAAGACTGTTGTTTTCTGCAAACAAATGAATGTGATATAAGTTTTAGTGTTGCACTTAACAGCTAGTAATAAATTATTGTATTTCTTTCAATTGAAATGTGTAAATGGGACGAAAGTCCCAAAAAGCAGAAGTATAATTGGCGAGGGATGTTAATACCAACACCCGCTATTCTATAGAACTTTCTCTGAATTTATCAAGTAGTAAGCGTTGCTTTTAAATATGTACGAAGAATCTAGTGCATTTGAGAAAGGCTGTATGCATTATACTGGAAAAGCGGTAAATCTCCTATGAATGAACGAGAAGTTCGAAAATTCTTGACAGTGCAGTAAAACATCTCAGACTCACCCATCATTAAGAAGCAGCGAATGACGTGCTGCGTAGGTTCAGGAAAAATTGACCCAGCGAACACAATAAGAAGAAAAAGAAACGCATGGTTTATGTAAATACCAAAAAACTGACTTTCTCCTGTTATATTTGTCCGAAGATGTCAAATATGTTTACATAACATACCTATGACAATTAATTTAAATTTTATTTTAGGTATATCATTTACATATTTATGTAGGCACATTTACAAAAAATTAAATCACACCCAAAGCCTTTAAATATTTTTCCACGTTTCAACTAACTTCCTACTTAATGTAAAAGCATATTGTAAAGGAAAAAAAATTATAATAGCAAACAACTCTTTTATAAGAACTGTTCTTATCTCTTAGTTAAAAGATTAAAAAAAGAAAAACCGTAAATTAATGCCCGTGATTGTAGACATTGAAAAATATTTTGTTCAATACAAACAGGTTTTTAGTAATGAAAAGGGCAACCAAAGGTATAAACACTCACGTAAATGACCATAACAATACGATAAATTAGTACAACCAAAAAAGTATGTACTAAATATGTAGTTATGCACATAGTATGTATGAATGTAGCTGCCATGATGCAACAATTGTATGTTTTCTAAACAACACAATCACTATACGAAGTTAATGAATATTTTTTTAACGCCCATAGAAATTTAAATTTACCTAAGCTGGTTAAATACGAACATACATAAATAAATACATACATAGATACATATACATATAAAGCTTAAAGGTACCCTGTAGGAAATTTAATTAATTTTAAATCACTTTATAAACTACTTTATTTTCAATAACAACGGCGATGTCATAGCAAGCAGTCAATTGCCCTATCCTGCATTTGTTTTCAACTACTTTACTAGTAGTTTAAAATAAATAACTTTATCTTGAGTTTCTTTTCAACTACTTTACTTGTAGTTTAATATAAATAACTTAATCCTGCATTTGATGCCGAAATTCAAGAAATGGTAAAAATGCGAAGCAAATTTTCCTCAAATTTCGCAAATTGTTCTCAAGTTGATAAACAATATTTGAGAAACAATTGAATTTATCTTAATTTTCAAATGATAAATATGAAACAATATTTTCTCCGTTTGAGAATTTCGTTTTCAGTGTTTAATGGGAAGTGAAGCTGAAAAACGGTAACCAAAAAAAGGAAAAAACAATCTTGGCATACTTAGATCTGAAAACATGTGTTTACATATAAATATGTACATATACAAGAAACTGTCCCGCGCTGCATTTGTTTAAAGCTACTTTAAAATTAGTTGAATATAAATCACTTTTTAATATATTTATTTTTGCAACTAACTTTTTTTTTCCGTGAGGGTATATTTCAAAAATGTGAAGAACTAAAAGAAAAAAAAAATAAAAATCATGCTGGTAATTTAAATTCTTTTTTCTCTCATTTCATTGTGTAACAATTTTCTTATTTATCATTTAGCCTACCTTTTTCTTTCTAAAACCTACGCCATTTCAAAACTGTTGAATTTTCTCCACTTCTATCCCGCTCACCATTAGCACACATGTAAGCTGTGTATGTATGTACTAGGCATTCCAATCCCGGGATCCCGACCTTTCTGACACCCCGAAAACCCGGGATAGCTAGAATTTTATCCCGGGATTCTCGGGATAAGATAAAGAGAGAATATTCCGCTATTATAGCAAAGAAAAGTTATATTTTATATAACTTTTAGTGGTCTCAGATCTGTATACTGATAGCATTTCCTATTCTGAATGAAAATGTTGCATTATTACATTGCAGCATTATCAACATTTGTCCTGTGCCCTATTAAAGTGTAGCATTTTTTATGTGATGTATGAAACAAAAATAATATAACCTTTTATGATGTATTGTGGAACGATCCTCCGTCATCCCTTGTCAAGTTTGGTTTGGAGACAAACCGGTTTCGGCTAATATGCGCCATCTTCAGTGTCTTTTTTCGTTCGAACGTCTCCAAACCAAACTTGACAAGGGATGACGGAGGATCGTTCCACAATACATCATATTCCTACCCTGTCGGAAAAACAAGCAACCAAAAAGTATATAACCTTTTACTTGTGCTAAGAGCAGAAAATGTTGCCCGTAGTCGAGCCAGTTTTATTATTATTATTTTGTCAATAGAACAAACATCCCCAAAAAAAAATGTTGAGTCTGTGTGGAAGAGAACAAAAAAATGTGACAGCCGGAAGGAAGTGCGACATTTTTGCTAAAATAAAAAAGTCCATTAGTCAAAGTAAGGATTAAAATTTTTGATTTCTTTTTAGTAACACTGTAGGGAGGTCAAAATATCACAGCGAAACGCCGAGACACCCCAACTTAATTTTTGGCGTTTTCAGAGAGTCAAAGTTAGCTCTCGTTTTCGAGAAATTTAGGAAAGAACTTTCAGAGCTCTGAAGGTAATTTTTTTTTTCGTCTATAAACTTTACTAAGATTTTCAACCCTTTTCCCGCGCAAAGGTTTTGATGGTTGTTCTTACTTAATTGGGACATTCTAAATTCAATGCCATTATTAGTTTTTCCAAACTGGCTCCGGTTTATGAGATAACGGTATTTAAAAACAAGTAAGAGCGCGGCTGTCTTCGGCCGTACCGAAGACTTCATACCTTTCATGAGTGGGGAAATGAAAAGCTACCTATCTATGTTGTACATAGCCTGATTTAGTATAATTTATAATTTCAATTTTGTAGGTTATTTATGGAACGATTTATTAGAAGAAATTGTGTCTGGGCTATTTAAATGGAGGAGTTATACGACAAAATGTGTATATCTGAACAATCGGTTGTATGGGAGCTATAAGTTATAGTGGTCTGATCTTGACAATTTTCGGTAACCTTCTTTGGGTCAATATGGGTACAAATACCCCAAAGTTTCGTGTCCTTAACTGTAAAAAGGGAGAAGTTATACCCCAAAATGTGTATATCTGAACAATCGGTTGTATGGCAGCTATATGTTATAGTGGTCCGATCTTGACAATTTACGGTAAACTTGTTTAGGCCAAGATGTGTACAAATACTTCAAAATTTCATGTCCTTAGCTGTTTAAATTGGGAAGTTATACACCAAAATGTGTATATCTGAACAATCGGTTGTATGGCAGCTATATGTTATAGTGGTCCGATCTTGATAATTTTCGGTAACCTTCTTTGGGTCAATATGGGTACAAATACCCCAAAGTTTCGTGTCCTTAGCTGTAAAAAGGGAGAAGTTATACCCCAAAATGTGTATATCTGAACAATCGGTTGTATGGGAGCTATATGCTATAGTGGTCCGATTCGGCCAATTCCGACAAATGATAGATTGAGCACCAAAAGTCACCCGTGTTCCAAATTTCAATCAAATATCTCAAAAACTGAGGGACTAGTTTGCGTTCACACAGACGGACGGACGGACGGACGGACGGACAGACGGACATGGCTTAAACGACTCAGCTCATGATTGTGATTATATCGGTATATATGTTGATGGGTCTGTCACGCCTCCTTCTAGTACTTTCAAGATTTTATTTTCGGCACAAAGTTATAATACCATTTCATTCTCATGAAAGGTATAATTACAATCAATTTGGACTTTTTTGTTAATAACTTTATGAGTTAAATTGCCCAAAATTTGCACATGACCATATTTTAGCATTACCTTAACTTTTTCTGAAAATAATTGAAATCGGGTGACTATAACATATAGCTGCCATACAAACGATTGTTCAGATGTGGACATTTTGAGGTATAGCTTCGCTATTTAAACAGCTAAGGACATGCGCCTTTGGAGAATTTTTACCTGTATTGATCTTAATCTATTCCGTGGAAATTGTCAAGATCGGGTCACTATAACATATAGCTCCCATACAACTGATTGTTCAGATATATGGTTTTGCACCTTTATTTTTTATAACTCCGAAAATAGTCATTCTGCGTGAAAAAACAACATTCAAAATTAATAGGTGAAAAATTTTCTCATATACGATTTCCACGTATCTGCATCGGTTATTGCACTTTTGTGCAACCAAGTTTGAAATTTCACCATAGGCATTTTTTCGAAGCCCGATAACACATATATCGTATTAAATGAATTAGATGATCTTTATATCGTCTTACAGAGAATTAAAAGAACTATTACGCAGTTTTTAAATTAAATACGCAACTACATACTCGGAATTCATATCAAAATTTTGCCTCCGATATTTATCTATTCAGAAGTTGCATTATTTTCTAAATTTTTCGGCAAGCTTGGAAATATTCGCTTAAACAAAGTGCGTCGTTAACTTCTAAAAAAAATTTTATTCGAAATTATCAAATGATTGCAAGCCTTTTTATTAATATCCTAAAAGTACCAACTGCAAAGGCAAATGTTTTATTCACCAAATTTATGTAATTTTCGTTGTTGGTTGTGCTTTTTAAAGTTTTGTTTCTAATGAAATAATAAAAAATGGCAATAAAAATCTATTTTTTCTTCACATTTTAAAGTTGTAGCGTTTCTCTAAAAATGTATTTACTTTTTTCAACCCCAAATGTGGGAAAATAATACTGGTCGAAAAATTTTTGTAACAGAAATAAAATTCTACGTTTCAAAAGGATTACGGTGTAGTTTTTGAAATATTCATGTCCAAAGAGGCGAAAAACGCAGTTTGTGGCCATATTCACTCCTCAATATTTTTAAAATTACTCACTTTCATTAAAAACTGATTACATCTATTGAAAGCACGATAATTTCTTTTGAAGGCAACGTAGATATCTGAATAAGATACCCGAAAAAGCAGTGCGCTGTTTTTAAGAGAAATGATCGTTCTTTCAATAGCTGCAATCATTTTTTAATGAAAGTAAGTAATTTAACAGATTGAGCAGTGAATATAGCAAAAAATCTCATTTTTCTTCCGTTTGGACATGAATATTTCAAAACCTACACGTATTACCGAAAATCCGACTTCAGATTCAGAATCAGCGCACCGAAATCCCTTAGAAAAGTAGAATTTTATTTCAGTTAGAAAATTTTTTGGAAATTTTGTCGGCCTGGGTAATTACAGTTCAAATCCCGGGATAAATCCCGGGATCCCGGGATTATAAAAAAATCTCAAAAATACCGGGTTCGTAAAAATTAGAAAAATTGGAATCCCTAGTATGTACATAATCGCTTAAAATCAACCTTACATTTTTGTGACCCTTTTTTTTTGTGATGACCTCACTTTTTATCGTCGCCTGTCCAATTTCATTTACTTGCTGTTCCGACTCTTCTAGTTACCTTCATTCTTCTAGTTACCTTACGAAATTAATGTAGCATCCCGCAGTTAAACCACTATGTACATATGTGCATGCATTCATATTTATGTATATGTGTGTGTATGTTATTGTGTTGAACACACCTGAAACGAATGCAACAGCAATGCAAGTGGTTAATTTTCCCTATTTATTTAATCAGTTAAATGTTCGTCAGTGGCACTGGACATTGACCTTTACGTGTATTGAACTCAGGTACTTGGAAATTAAATTTGGCCCGATTTTTTGGATTGCTGTTTTGTTGATGTTGTTTAAAAACCTTTTTATACTCAGCTGTACTAGTAGACAGAGTATTATAGTTTTAATCACATAACGGTGGATTGTAACAGAATGAAATAATCGAGATAGATATAGACTTATATATATCAAAATAATCAGGGTGAAAAGAGAAATCGATTGAGCCATGTCCGTCCGTCCGTCCGTCCGTCTGTCCGTCCGTCCGTCTGTAAACACTCTAACTCGCGCAAAAATTTAGATATTTTGATGAAATTTTAAATGCAAGTTGGTATCGAGACTGGGACGGTTGGTATTGAAAATGGGCGAAATCGGACCATGACCACGCCCACTTTTCCTATATAGAAAAAATCGTAAATTTGGTATCTCAGTCACTAATATAGTTGGAGTGATGAAATTTTACCCACGTGTTGAGCTCAGGCCTCTAGGAAGAAATTTGATGAAATTTTGGAAAATGGGCGGTGCCACGTCCACTTATTAAGGGTCAAACATTGAAAGTTTTATATGTCATAACTCAGAAACCATTGAAGATATATCGATGAAATTTGGTACGCGTGATTTACTTATTTAGGAAAACGTTTGGACGGAAAATAGTTAAAATCGGTTGACGGCCACGCCCACTTTTATATATGGGTCTTATAAAGTGGCCTAATAAAAACATTGTAAGCGATATCTCTGTCAAATATAAAGATATATCTATTTAATTTAACGAGCACAGGCCCAGGTTATATTTTATTTTTTATTTTTTAGAAACTAGTAAAAGTAACCTGATGAGTCTTAGAGGGATGTAAGGTGAAACAGCTGTAGTTACATCCATGCTTAAAAAAGTTTTTTTCTAGTTTCTAAAAAATAAAAATAAAAAAAAATAATAAATAAAATATAACCTGGGCCTGTGCTCGTTAAATTAAATAAATTAAAAATAAAAATTAAGTTCATTTGAACATCCCTACACTTTATTCGCTACTTATGTTTAATCATACAATAATATGTAAATATGTACATATGTACATATGTATGTGCATAAGTTAGAAACGAATTATAGTAGGAAAGAAACTAGCAACAAATTTTCTATCAGATGTCGAAGGCAGGCAATGGCTCAGCGGTTAGAACTGTAGTTATTGTACTGCAAGGTGCGCAAGTTCGAGTCTTGGCAGAAGCAAAAGTAACCTGATGAGTCTTAGAGGGATGTAAGGTGAAACAGCTGTAGTTACATCCATGCTTAAAAAAGTTTTTTTCTAGTTTCTAAAAAATAAAGATATATCGTTGAAATTTTATGGCAAGAGTCCAACTGTGGACATAAAACAAAAAACGCAAAAATTTTGGAAAATGGGCGTGGCACCGCCTCTTTTTAGAAGAAGGAATATACGAGATTTCTGAGCCCATAACTCGACAAATAATTTATATGTAATGACGAAACTTGGTGTGCACACTTTTATTACTTGTGGTAATACATGTTAAAAATTTTAGCGAAATCGGTTGACGGCCACGCCCACTTTTATATATGGGTATTATAAAGTGACCTTATAAAAACATTTTAAGCGATATCTTTGTCAAATATAAAGATAATTCATTGAAATTTTGTGGCATGAGTTCCACAATAGACCGGAAACATAGAATAGAAAAATTTTGGAAAATGGGCGTGGCACCGCCTCTTTTTGGACAAAGGGATATACGAGATTTCTTAGCCCATAACTCGACAAATAACTGAGATATTATGACGAAACTTGGTTTATACACTTATATAACCTATGTTAATAGACACGCAGAAATTTATTGAAATCGGTTTATGACCACGCCTACTTTTTAACAAAGATATTTCTGGAACACCCTTTGGGAATTTGTAAAGTGACATCTTTGTAACTAGAAGTCATAAAGGAATGAAGTTTTACACAAAGAATAATATTCATATACTTAGTTGGATGACTGATAAAAATGTTAAAAATGGGCATGGCTACGCCCACTTTATGCAGCACTCGCTTTATGTAAAATACACCCTATATCGAACAAACGCAAACAAACAATGAACGCATACAGCTGAGTATCTAATGTTCGATTCCACTCGAACTTAGGCTTCCTTACTTGTTTGTTATAGTTATAAAAAAAAATAATGAATATGTACGAGTAAATGAAATAAGTAAGGAATTTAAGAGCTTTGTCGTTTTTGATCGATGCTTAGCCGATAAAAAAAGTTTTCCTGTTTTTTTTTTAAAGCATGTTCACTGTAAATTGCGCTGCATCTTAGGTACCCACTGATGCTAATTTAAAATTATTCAAAAAAAAACCTAACCTTTCCCTTTCTCCGCAATTGGTAAAGATATATTCCCCAATTTTCAACGACAGCCATAGCTAAATAGCTATCAAATCGCTTAGCTCAAACTTCTTTATTTTAAATTAACGTTGAACTGTCCTCAACCTCTATAGAGGATGGCAAAAGATGAATGCACCTTACGTACATACGCCCCGTGGCATAGGAGCATCGAGGGAAACTGTAGCTATGACAAACAAATTTGCAAGACAGGGTATGAAGTAGGTTCTTTTCGATAGAGAACGTTTATACATATGTTGTTGTTGTTGTTGTTATAGCAGTACCAAGCACTGCTTAGCCGGCACGATAGGCTCATAGATCGTCGTCAGGCTCACTTAACGGGAGGCCCAAGAATGAGGCAGCGTTTTTTGGGCTAGTCCATACCCAGCAAAAATCTGGTCATCGCTATTACCTGTCAGGCATGATAGAAGGCCTTGCCATGGAACATCTGGTGAGTTCATCACTTCTTTCACGCATTGCCAGTAATGCAGAGTGGAATGAGCTTCCATTACCCATTCCACGTAATGCAAAGTAGAATGGAGCGCGAAAAATGAACTGGAATAAATACCAGTGGAAATTTCCATCATGCCTTACATTTTTCGCCTTCTTTCTCTGCTTCCCTGTAAGGTATTCTTTATTTGATTCACTAGAATCCTTGCGGTATTGCGCGATTTATTCGTTCGGCGGTAATGCAGTGGGCAAGTCCTTCCCTCCAATGACAAGCCCATGCTAATGTCAGGCATTATGTCAACGAATGTGGAAGCGATTGCCAGGGTTTTTCTGAATTACCCACTTAATTCCACGGTCATCGAGTTTTTTGGTGGGTAGGGACAGGGGGGTTAGGTGAGTATACATATGTATATGCTCCTTGAAATCCCGAAGAATCGTTTCGTGGACTTCAATTGGTCAGATCACGTAAATTTACTTGACAAACTTTATCCGACTCTTGAAGTGGAGAGTAGTAGTAAAAAACTGACATTTTGTGGTATGACAATAGAGTTCTTCTTCTGATCTATGTACATAAATGTACCGCTACTGTGGCAGACACTTCAACTGGCATATCTACACTTCCTTTGTATATCATTACTAATTTGTGAAAATATTTTAGGCACACCTGTATCGTTTCTTCTGCACTTGAATTTTATCCGTGCATTTTTACGACTCTTATGACCTAACTTAAGCTCAAGGCTATCGTTGTATTAACTTTCGTTGCACATAACCACAATGAACGAAGTTAAATTGTGAATTCTAAGATTAATTTTCATGCAATAAAAAGTATTTAGGCCTTTGATTTTGACCGCCAAGAAAGTCGGTTGATGTGATTATATTTTTACTTTTGAAAAAGTGTATTTCTTATATTCATTCACGTTTCACTTAGTAGTTTATAAGAGTTTCAATTTTTGATTTATAGTTTATGTATATCTTTACCAAAATATTAAATTATAGTGTTTCATTCGGCTTCTACTTCCAGATAGCGCCACCTATGTCGGCAACATTCTCAAAATCAAATCGGTGAAGAAGGAAGATCGCGGCACATATTAC
Organism: Urophora cardui; assembly: GCA_960531455.1. Lineage (NCBI taxonomy): Eukaryota > Metazoa > Arthropoda > Insecta > Diptera > Tephritidae > Urophora > Urophora cardui. The sequence continues at coordinate 112,476,824 of OY482670.1, read as the reverse complement.
TGCGTTGCCGACAATGGCGTTAGCAAAGGTGATCGTCGTAATATAAATGTTGAAGTTGAATTTGCGCCCGTCATCACTGTGCCACGACCACGTTTGGGACAAGCCCTACAATACGATATGGATTTGGAATGTCACATTGAAGCCTACCCACCACCGGCGATCGTCTGGCTAAAGGATGACATCCAACTCTCGAATAATCAACATTACAGTATCTCACATTTTGCCACCGCCGATGAATACTCCGATTCAACGTTGCGTGTAATTACCATCGAAAAGCGTCAATATGGCGATTATGTATGTAAGGCAGTGAATAAATTGGGACAAGCTGAGGCGCGTGTTAATCTATTTGAAACAGTGATTCCCGTATGTCCACCCGCTTGTGGGCAAGCATATTATGGTGGAGCTGAACATTTGGCGTCCACCACTTTTGTGGTGTTGGCTATTTTGGGTGCGGCTGTGTTTGCAAGATAAATACATACAACAGAGAATGGACAATGAGTACATACATAGATACATTATTAAAAAGCAAAAACAAATGTATGTAGTATGTACATATGTGTTTGATATAGTACATGCAAACATGTATACATGCAAACATGCCTAGAAAGAGCTGTTTTTGAAGTGGGTGTGAGTGGTAGAAGGTAGAAAAGATTAAGGTGGCAAGTAGGTAAACAGTATAAAGTTTTAAGATAATAGAAAAACGGCGGTAGAAGTTTTTTGAATTCGAAAAAAAAAAACAAAAATCAATTATGAAATTTTAAAATAGAATCAAACACAATTCAAAAAAATAAAGAAAAGTTCGAATTAAGCAATTATAAAATGCATTTAAACCAAAATACATACATACATGATACAAAGTTCATAAGAATCTTCAATAGCAGTAACCGCTTAAGTTGAGTTTTTTTTTGAAAAAAAGTCGAATTTTACTTTGAAAAATGTATAACATCAATATTGTACTGTGTTGCATTGGCTGCCAAACTGTTAATTGAATTTTAAAAGGTGAACAGTCGATAGATAAACACAAGGTTGATACATAAGGTTATCTTGGTAGAAACAGCTGACTATTTTTTTCCATTACTTAAATTGTCAAACTTTATTTGTTTGTTGCTTTTCTTGTATGCATGTGTTGCTTGTCCAATTGAAAATGGACGTTTGACAATTGAGATAACGAAACGGGCAACAACAAAATGTATTGCAGGGTTGCTTTTCCGCACTGCGGTAACCTTATGGATCACCCTTGGATATACATACATACTTTACAAAAAAAAATCTTCTAAATCGACTTAAGCGGTTATTGATTCTGAGTACAGAATTACTTCATATGCATATAAATGTTTATCACGAAAACGAAACACAAAAAAGAAACAAAAACAAAAATTAAATAAAAATCAATAACACAAACCCGCTGCTCTTCGAAACGCATGAAATATTGGTGAATTGTTGTTTACTCTCGAGTCTCAAAGTGCGGCTTAATTTTTTTTTTTTTCACACTGTTTTTAATTTATTTTTATTTTATTTAATGTTTTGTTTTTAATTTTGTTTTTCGTTTTTTAATTATTATTTTTTAGTTCCTTTTTAGTTTCTTCTTTAACAATTAATGTTAGTCATTCGTTGTAAATTTGCAAAAAGACAAAAAAACTAATACACACATGCATACATACGTCCATTTTTAGTTAAGCACACCATAGACATTTTAAAAGCAGTAAAACATACAACTACATACATATGTTAAAATTAACCCGTTTACCGCATACATGTGTACATGTATGAAACAAAATTTTTATATGCAATTGTATTTTCAGTTGGATTCCTTAAATAGTATACATACATATACTACATATGTACATATGTACATATGTACTACATATGCATATGTTTATGTATCTTAAACATTATAAAAGCTCTCTATCTCTAAAACATCACACAAATTCTTTTATATTTACAACAACAACAACTAAAAAATAACTTTGTATGTAGTAGCATCACATTTTGAAAGAATTTGTTATTTTACGTTTGGAAAAATTCTTAGACCCAAATGTACGTACATACATACATATATACATATCTACATATGTATGTACGACCCTATAAGTGCATACATACATACATATGTATGTACATAAGTATGTATAGATATGCAATTTTAAGTGAAAGGAATTCCTTCTATAAGAAACATATAGAAAAATAAAATTGCATACAAAAAGCAAATATTTTGTTCTAAAATATTTTGTACTAGGTAATAAGCTGAAAATCTTAATATTAAACTTCTCTATGAAACGTATAAAAAAAGATTATTAAAATTTGCTCTATTATACATTTATTTATACATTTTGTGTGTATGTAACGTAAGAAATAAAAAAATACAAAAGTAAATTCTTTAAAAATTTTTTAAAAACTTTTTTATAGTTAAAAACATAAATAAATAAATACATATGTATAAATATGTTACCTTGCTTTACTGCGCTGTAAATCGTAAGTTTTTTTACATATAGTAAGTGAGTAAAATGATAATTTTCTTGTATACATACATACATACATACATCAATGTGTATAAAATTTAGTATGTGACTACCAAACCCATTACTTAACGGGTGTAAATAAAATTTATATAGTAACCAACTTACATTTACGTATACAAGCTTACATACATATATACATACATACATAGGTATATAAGTTTATCAATTTCAATTACATATAAATGATAAAAAAAAATAAAATGTAATAATTAAATGTAATGTGTGACAAACCAATAGAATAAAAGAGAATTAATTAAAAATAAAATTAAAAAAAAAAAACTTATTTTGTATGTTTCATTTTGCATTTACATATTTGTGTTACACTTGTTGGAAATCTTTGAGTTTATCAAGGTAGAATGGCTGCATTATAAATCAGGGCTGCACATTAACGTTATTTTTTATCGATAACCGAAAAAATATTATGTTTTCAATTCAACTTTGAAAAATTTTAACGTTAAGTGCCGAACAAAAAAATACTGTTTTGATAATTATCAAAAAAAAATTATGAAAAAAAATTTCGTTTTGTTGATTATCAAATATTGAAAAAATTTTGTTTCGGTAGCCAACAAAAAAAAATTATCAAAAAAAATAACGTTAATAAAAATTCAAAGTAAAATGAAGCCGTAAGCCCGAAACAATTTTTTATTATTATTTTGTTTTTGATGATCAACGAAACAAAATAATTTTGATAATTTTTTTTTGATAATCAACGAAACGAAATAATTTCAATAATTTTTATTTGATATTCAACAAAACAAAATTTTTTTGTTAATTTTAATTTGATATTCAACAAAATAAAATATTTTTGTTGATATCGTTGTGCAGCCTTGTTATAAATCAATGAATAAGTTTTCATAAACATTAAGTTAAATATAACTTAATTGACTTAATGGCATACCTTTACTTTCAAAAAATATGTATGTGGATTTTTGAGTCATTTACTTAAGACCTCATTTCTGCTAAACCTAATACTTTTTTCTACTGAAATTAAGTTAAATCTTTAGAAGCCTACTAAGTTTTTTTTTTTTAATAAGAGACGATTAAAAAATAATAAAAATTTAAAATTAAAAACTAAAATCAATCATCAGACCTTAAACCTCAAAGGACAAATCTTCCATTTTTTGGCGAGCAGTGTAATCGAAATTTGGAAATATTGGTAGTTGGTTTTCGATTCAAGGATTAGATAACATCGCCCGGATAAATTACTGTCGTATGTGAATTTGGGCCGAATTGAGTTAATAATGCAGTTATACTAAACTAATCAAGATCTTTCGAATGACGTTATCCGTGTTTTGCTATCGCTTTAATTTAAGAGATATTGAGCAGTATTTTGTCGTATGTGCAAGGTCACAAGCGTTTTCGTCTAATTACGTCTAATGTGCTTTTACTTGCTGTGAATTATTTATTTACTTTTAAGAGAAATAAAATACAACACATATTTAACTAATTTAAAAAATCTTTAATTCAGTTCAAATTGGGAGCATATTTTGTCGTACACATATCCTGAAAAACTGTTGCTAAAGATAATATACGACAAAATTTTACTGAAGAAAATCCTTTTTAAATTCCAAAATAAAGCATAGTACTGAGTTCGAGTTTCACGTGAAACTGCTGCCAAAATCCATACAAAAAACTGGCTGTGAAACATGTGTGAAATTTCACAGATATTTCGCGCCACATGCTAGCAACATTATGCCAGCAACATTTTTTCACGCCAATTTAAATATACAATGCCATTTATTTTCGAGTGAAAAGTGACATTTGTTGAAATTGAAAATTATATTTTGTATAAAATTTTTTTATTGGCCAAAATTTGAAAGTTGGTTCTGAGGCGATGCTCCAAATTTTTTCTTTTTACATTTGCCCAGTTTTCATTTTATTCTCATTTGACAAAATAATTTTCTTGAAACATTTCACGGCAAAATAAATGCATGTTGCTGGCGAAATTTCACGGCGGTGAACTCAGTACTAGGCTTAATAAACAATATATGTACTTATAACAAAATTAAAATAATTTAAGAATTTTGTGGCCTAGTAGTGTTCTGCCAGACTTTGGAGAAAATCTAATGAGGCGTTTTGCAGAAATACAATTCCAAACTTCAAACCTGTTTTCCCAAAAGTCTTTAAATGCAATATGCGACTTTAATTTATCCGGACGACGATCAGTCATTCTGCAGCAAAATGAAAATTTCTTTACGCCTTGTACCCACTTTTTAATGTATGCATGTACATATGTATAAAGAAATATGGTTTATGGATCAGACATGATTATCCATATATATATGTATATACATATGGATGTGACATCAACAGCTTTTTCGGCGTACGATAACACCGAATGATTCCTGAATGGTTTACATCTCGCATTCCAGATTTATTTTCTCAACTTGTTTGAGACCTTCTCAATTCTGAATGCGAGAAGGTCAACAGTTTCTTCGTTTTCTCTATTTCTCTCAGAATTTTTGCAATATTAAATTTCCTCAATGGCGGGATGGAGTGAACAACGATTCCACGACTATTTCGTTTTGTCTATAATTGCTCGCGGCGAGCAGCAGAGAAAGAGTTCACAGCCTCTCGGGAGCCTCCAACTTTCCTTGCGTTCCTGGTGTGCACTCATTACAGCTGAAGGGCGCATTCAGGATTATATTTCAAGTTGCTGTTATTCGCGTCCATCGGTTGGGGAGACAATGAGATGAGTCTAATAGATCTTCTGTGAAATCTTGTACCACCAATAACCATACATATTTCGGCGCTTTTTATTAAATCTCGCCAGTTCCATCGCATTTCCTGTAAAGAGGCGATGTCAGCACATGCATTTACGAGTATATCAGCTAGGCGAACAGAGGATCCATCCCCTTTAAAGATACGGTTATTCCAGGTGCATACTCTCAAATCAAGCAGCCAAAATACATACATATATGTACATTAGGGTGCGTTTAATTTGTATGAAAAATTTAAAAGTTTATAAGAAGACTGTATCACCCCCTCAATCTGTAGTAACATGGTCAAAGATATCACACATAAATTTTGGTCCCGATTGGTGGCGGTTAAGGCGTGGCGCATTGAGGTCAAATTCACCCAGCCAGCAAGGTACCGTACATTTTACGAACATTGCGATTTACGAGCTATTCTCGAATAAGAAAACAATAAGAAAAGAAACTTTTTTCTATCATGTCAAAAAAAAAAAAAGAAAACGAAAAATTTCAAACTCAATATTTTAAAAGTAAGTATGTATGTTTGTAAAATTTCTACATTTACGATAAAAAAAACGGACGTAAAAAGATTCATATACGAGTGCTTTTTCGATACATTTACGACACTCGTAGGCACTGAACATTTTAAAGCGAAAGAGTATTCGTAGGCGAATCGTAAACGGATATCATAAACGATATTTTATTAGAGTTTTCTTCGAGAAAACATCCGTTTACGAGCTCGTTTACGTTGATTTTGCTGGCTGGGCAGAAAACTCTATGAAGGGTAAAAAAATCAAAATATTTTTTTTTAATTATCTAATACCCAAAATTAATATGTACTTCTATACCCAATGATAACAAATATAAATTTTGGTCCCGATTGATGACGGTTTACTGGTGTTTCAAGGGGGCCAAAGTTCAGATTACCATATGCGACACTAAAAATGTAAGTCTTCTATACAGATTGAGGGGGCGATACAGTAAAATATCGTTAATTTGAATTTTAAACGCACATATGTCCACTGTGGTGCAGTGGGTAGAGTGCTCGCCTGCTATGCCAAAGTTCTGGGGTTCAAACCCCAGTCCGAGACAAACAAAATTTTTCTAATTAGTAAAAATCCAATTATTGGGGTTTTTAAGAGCAGCGGCCACCTCTCGGCAGTGGGCGGCATACCCTCAGAGTGTATTTCTGCCATGAAAAAGCTTCTCACAAAAAATGTATTCGCCGTTCGGTGCCGGCATAAAACTGTAGGTACACCCAATTAGTAGGAAAAACAAAAAGGAGCACACCTCGAATTGGGAGAGAAGCTCGGCCATAAAACTCGTCAGAGTTATAATAGCGCCATTTATTATATTATATATTATAATGTACATATGTATTTGCCGTTTTGTGGGTAATTCCCCAAATTTGGGGAATTTTTTAATATTTGGGTAATTTTTGGGGAGTGCTATGATTTGGGGAATTCGCCTTTTAATAGTTTTATATGAATAATAATACATATAAAAAAATTAATTATTTTGAAGAGTTTCTATTACATTCGCATTGTGTGAAAGTGTGCATGAGTTTTTGCAGCATTTATTTAATCTTGAATTACCGGCTGGTCGAACATGTACAAGTAAATTTCATAAGCCCATTAAAGTAAGAAGTTAGCTAGGAAAAAAAAAGCAATTTTATACCTTTCATGAACATGAAATTGAGCCAAAACAGGGTTGTCGAAAGTTCCAGAAGGATAAAAAGTAGACCCACCAAAATATATACCGATATTATCAGAATCATAAGCTAGTTCCTCAGTTGTTAAGATACGCTGATCACTTGTCAAAATCGGCCAAATTGGACCATTATAACATATAGCTCCCCTACAACCAACCATATATTTTGGTGTAAAATTTCTCCACTTAAATTGCTAAGATCATTACAATATTTTTTTTATAAATATTTGCATAAACAACCCACAGAATTGGAGGTACCTATAATTTAAAGAAAATCGGACTATTTAATGTTTCATTTCTCTCTTACTTGTTTTATGTTTCTTTATAACTTTTTTTAACCACAGATACATGCACATGAATTTAAAAATACAAACCGTTATAAAGGAAAATAAATTTGAAAATACTTACATATTTATTGGAAATCTCTTGATAACACTACCCGACAAAAAAATATTCTCGACATTTGATTCCTATGTATTCCTGCTGATTCCAAATATGTCATCAAATGGTTCAAAAGTAGAACAGTTTTCGAGATATTTTGAAATTTCAGTTTTAGCGCTAAGAAGAAAAGGAGGATTACTAATCTGTCAATATCTTCGCCATTACCGTCTTGAGTTTTATGTTATTTCATTTCATTTCATTTTGAGAGGAAGAAATACCCTTTCCAATTCCACTTAAAATCGACGTTAAAGTGACGGAATTATGACGAATAAAAGATTTGTTTTTATGCAAAAAATAAGTTTAATACAAGATGTATAAAATGTCGATATCAAAATTTTTTAAATTTTGTCGGGTAGTGTAATTTGAACATTCGTATGGGGAATTTTGGGAAATTATGGGTAATTTGAATATTTTTTTGGCTAATCTCAAGAATTTAAAACGGCAACGCTGGTATGTAGACTTCCGTTTGAATCCACGCCTTTTGATGAACAAATACTACAGTTATTGCCCTCGGCAAGCTTTAAACACTGCGTAACCAATGTTAGATATTTGTTATACGTTACACCCAATGTTAGTACATTCGACTACCATGACTCAATTTGGCGACCTCCTGCACACGGAAGCATTCATGTGTTTATTAACAAAAAAAAAAAAAAAGAGTAAGAAAAAAAGTAAAAATGAAGATAACTAATTCTTGATTTTAATGAGATTCTAAAATTTTACTTCAATACATTTTAAAATAGTAAATATACATTGCGACGATATCAAATGCATAATACCAATTGTTTAACAAACATCCGTAAATACATACATACATACATACATATCTCTACAATAAACTTAAAATAGAGTACAAATTTACTACACATTCCTTTTGAATACGAATCACGGACCGGCCGACGATTATTTGATTGACGCACCAACCGTTGCCATGCGGTGATACATTGAAAATTCCGCCTCATAATCGGCATAAGTTTGATTATTGTAATGCTTGTCCGACGGAATATACTGACGCAAAGGATTTTTCAGAATAAAATCGTATAATTTTGATAATTTTTGCAGAGTGCGATTAGAATTGATACTGCATACATCGATTTTATCCAAAAGCTCCTCGATTTGTTCACGATGTTGTTTCATTTTTTGTCTACAGCTTTGGGCATCCACTGTGTGTTATAGTATATAGAAGATACAATAAAAAATAAATATTAATAATCAAATTGTATATGTTGTACAAATGTATGTGTATGTGTTTAATAGTTTGCAAGCAATTAGCTATGCTTTATTACTGCCTACCCATAATCAAATCCAAATCCAATTTCAAATCAAGCGAATGCTGGGCAATTAAATCCGCCCACTTGATGCGATTACGCACTTCCTGTAAAGCGCCCGAAGCGGTTAGTAAACTGCCAGGCGCCAATTGCATTGTAGAGGAAAGTTCACGCATATCCACAATCAATGGATTGGGTGATAGATGGTAAGCGCTGCAAAACAGAACAAAAAAAAACATATACATATGCTTATTTGGGTGGGTGTGTAGGCAAAAACATAGGGGTTAAAAAATTTCTAAAACATGTCGATGCATTTTATACGATATCCACATACTACACTATGTATGCATACATACATACATACATATACAAAGTAAATAATATACGAGCTCACCAATCTTTTGTTACACAGCTAAACTTTTCAAATGGCATTTCAGCAAAGGTGTTCAATTCATTTAAATATGGTGGCAAATTGAAGCGACCATCGCTGTTGTTGTTGTTGTTGTTGTTATTACTGTTGCCATTACCAAAGTTAGCTGCAGGCATCAGTGTGGTATCCGCACTACCCAAACTACGTCTTAGCGTAGCAGCTCCAGTCAGAGCGTTCGATGCGGTGGTGGTGGCATTTAGTGACATAATGGTGGAGTCAAAGTCCAATTTTGTACTACAAAAAACCGTATCACCGCCAACCATTTCAAAGCTATCGCCAATGGTCGAAGCATTGCTGTTGACTTTCAATTTGGTGGATTGAAAATTGGATTTAACGCCCACACCGCCGCCACTGCCACCGCCGATGCCATTACTTTGTAGGGCGTTGACATTGCCCATAGTGGACATCATTTGCGTATCATCCAATAAACGTTTCAACATATTCCTTGAATAGAGTATCTTTTCCTTGATTTGACCCAACTGCAGCATTTCATATTGTATGCGATTAACAGATGTGTTGATGTCACTATAAACTTGTTTAATGGATCCTAAGATGACCTGTTTAGAAGAGACTAGAGGCTATTGGAAAAACTTAAACAATTGATGCAAAAAATTTTACCTCATGATTTTCCAAATGTCTAGCTCCATTCTCAATATCCATTTTGCATTGTTCAATTTGTTGTGCTATAAAATCGTTTTGGCTCTTCGAAAAATTACGCAAATTATACTGCACCAAATAGTCAGATATCATATCGTTGATATTCTCATTTGACGTAGCGTTAAATAGATTGACTTTTTTCTGCAATTCATCAACGAATGGCCCGTAGGCATTAGAGAATCGTTCCTCAAGCTGTATACGTTGTTTACGTGCTGATAAATATTTAACTACTGTTCCCAAAAGATCGGCTTTCGTTTGTAGTAGCTTAATTTCGAAAGGTGTTAGTGGCTCCTTTGTAGCGCTACTACCCATGCCGCTGAGTGAATGTGTACTTGAGTCTTCACTATTTGATTTATTTATTAGTGACATTAGGTATTGTAGTTGTTCATCTTTTAGACGCATTATAACATTAAAGAAAATAAAATTTGGGATATTTGAAAAAATTGCACGCATTTTTGTCCAGAGAGCTTCCTTTGCTTCTCGTATAGTGACAGCTGTAAATATATGAAGGAATAATTGGGAAATTATGGATGGAATATATATATACAAGTAGCACATCGACCATGGATTCTTGCTGTTTTTGACTTAAGCATAATTCATACTAGCATGTACATACTATATTAATATTATTTAACTTACGACTGCTGGACTGGCTTAGGTAAAATATATAAAAGTCATCCAGGTTGCGTAAAGCTTGCTTAACGCCATCCATAGCTAAAGCCTCACTCGCATTTTTTGCTGTCAAACGTATTGGCATTGTAGCTATTATAAGTTCTTTATTTTTTTCTTCTCCCTTTATTTGCTTATCCAAAGCCTCAGATTTGAACTCTAAAATGTTAACCCGAGATTTCAGAGTTTTATGTTTATGCTGGAGGCTAATGTATTGGATATCTGTAAAGGAAGTTAACATAAATATTTGTTTAATTGGTAAGTAAATACATGTTTATGTAGCTATGTATGTGTTTTTGGCTTAGCATACTTTTTGTTTTGATATTAATTGCCAATGTCTCGTATTCCTTTCTATATTCATCCAAACGCATAGTTATGTCTTTCTTTTGCTTCTTTAAATCTTCCATTTTAAGATAAATTTGCATTTCTTTCGGCAAAAAACTGCGTGCGGAAGTCTAAGGATAGAATAAAAGAAAAGAAAGTTCAGCGTTGATCTTCATTTACAACTCCGTTTTTCTAGATGCGCTATCCGCGCATAAAAGAATCGGTCTCTGAATACAGATTCTCTCTTACCGGCACAACTTGATTCCTCATTTTTTGCAAACGCTTGATCAATATATTCTCGTTTATATTCTGCACATCCTGCCGTGGTCGCACACGCTTGATTAAATTGCAAAATAAATCACGCTGTCGTGATTTAAAAATTCTGTAAAAGTATATTTATTAATTCCTAATTATGTTCCTGAGGTGTGTTGATCACCAGCTTCTCAAACTTACGATTTTAATGCATCTTCTGCTGGTATTGCATCAGGTGGACAACCTAATTTGGCTGCCCACACTTGAAACGATTCTATATCCTTCTCCAGTGGCATTTATGGTAGCAAAATATTATTTTTAACAAAAATTAAACAATTTAGCTAAATAAAAGCAAGCGCCCAGTTGATCCCGTTCAAATTTTTTCTGCATGGCTCATTCACAATAGAAATGAAACGGAATGAAATTAGTTACAAACCGCTAATGCCGCAAACACAATGAAGACGACATACAAGGCAAATTCATTCTTAATCCCAAATTACATCAGCGATGTGGCAGCGGCATGGAGGAACAATAAAGGAGAATGCATAACGACATACCTTCATACATAGTGGGCCGAGAAGTGTCATGCAAAGAGGAATGTAGAAGAATTTGACAGATGTAGGGGCCACACAAATGCTAGGGTGCGTGTGTGTGTGGAATATGTCAACAAAAAAATGCTTGTGTTCGTGTGTGTTTATGAAGATTGAAGAAGAAGTCAGCTGATCTTATGCATTCTCCTTTATTGTTCCTCCATGGGCAGCGGGCAGCGACGGTTTTCGAAATCAGCTGATGCGTCTAATATGAGCAGTGACTGCCAGACCAAACACAATAGAGCGTTCGCAGTATTTGGCAGCAGTGTTTAAAAAACTGGCATAAGTTTCATTTCTGTTGATTTTGATTTTGATTCCGCTTTTAAAAAATCAGAAGTCGCAGTTAATCAATATGAAAAAATATGAAAATGAACGATTTTGCCTGATTTTGATTTTGATTTTTTTTTTTTTTTTTGCTCGCTGCAGCATCTGTGCATATCGACGTACATACATATTTATTTATTTATTTATTTATTTATGTCTACAAAAGAGTTAACATGTTTCCACAGACATATCAGCAAAGTTAGAATAAAATGTAATCAATTATGTATAAGTTGTAGAAATTAAATAAATAAAGCCATATAGGTTAAAATATATAACATATAAACATAATTAATAATACAATTGATAATGAACTAAGTTCGAGCAAAATATGTTTTCAATTCTAAAGCAGTCTTTATTGGATCAGAAATGTCCAGGTCTAGCAAATTTGAGAAATAGTTAAATTCAGTCAGCGTTCTGTTTAAAGGCGCATTAGCATTATAAACCGTTCTACTAAAGCCAACTTTGAAAACACTGAAACTGCGAAAGTTTCTGCTAGGGGTATAAAATTGTATTCTCTCAAGAATAGAGGGACAGTCAATTCTCCCCGTAACTATACCCATTAAAAACGAGATAGCTTGAGTAATTGCCCTATTACGCAAAGAAGGTAAACTAATTAGCTGACATCGCGAAGCATAAGGTGGTACCGGTTCTTCAAAATTTAGAGAGCGCAAAGCAAAACGTACAAATGTCTTCTGAACCCTTTCCAGACGATTTATGTGGACAGAATGATTAGGCCTCCAGATAAAGGCCGCATAATCTAGCTTAGATCGTACAAAAGCTGAATATAACATCTTATGGGTATAAGGATCCGAGAAATTTGTAGAATGTCTTCTTACAAAAGCAAGCGTAGCAAATGCGTCCGCTATGGTCTTATTCAAATGTGTGATAAAAGTGAGTTTAGAGTCGAAATGCACACCCAAATCCTTAATCTCACTAACCGACTCCAGACAGATATTATTGGTGGCATATGATGTGGCTATAGGATTTTTCAACTTAGAAAACGTAATTTTATGGCATTTTTTAATATTAAGAAAGAGTTTATTTGCTAAACACCAAGTATAAAATTTATTGAGCTCAGATTGCAGCAATATTGAATCATCATAATGTCTAATTTCTGAATAAATTTTCAAATCATCGGCGTAAAGAAGAAAGCGGGCATTTGTAAAGCAAGAGCTAATATCGTTAATAAAAAGAACGAAAAACAATGGACCCAAAATACTTCCTTGGGGGACACCAGAGCGCGCAATAAATGGTATAGATGAAACTCCATCCATAACCACATGACTGCGTCTGAGTTGAAGATAGGATTTAATCCATTTAAGAAATATTGAATGGATACCCATTGCGGCAAGTTTAAGTAAAAGTAATTTATGAGAGATTTTGTCGAAAGCTTTGGAAAAATCTGTGTAAATTACATCCATTTGGTATCCATAATGGATGGTTGACATACAGTCCTCCGTAAAGACAGCAAGATTGGTAGTCGTGGACCTACCTGCTACAAATCCATGCTGATTTGGACAAATCAAATGTTTGACACTGAAATAAAGTTTTCTCTTGACTATGTTTTCGAAAATTTTTGCTACCGAAGAAAGTTTACTAATTGGTCTATAATTTTCGATATTGCATTTATTGCCACTTTTGAATATTGGCGTAATTGATGTACGTTTCCAATCATTAAGAAAAATGCCTTCAGAAATAGATTTATTAAAAATGTGCATTAATGGTTCGGCCAAAGAGATACAGTTTTTGAATAAAACAGCTGAGAAACCATCCGCATCTGACTTGAAAGAGCATTTTATGCTCCTAATACCTTCAATAATATCTTCCTCAGAAAGCTCAAGGGAGCCAAAGTCTAAGGCGGTAAGTATCTCCAGATTATTTCCACGGCTTAGATTTTCTAACAACAAATCATCATCAGACTCGAAATTTGACGAAAAGAATTCAGCAAATAAATTCGCAGCATCAGGCACTGATGCAGCACTAGTATTTTTGTAAAAAACCGATTTTGGTATATCTGAGCACGCTCTCCTTGATTTGATGTATGACCAGAATTGTTTAGGATTCACCTTAATATTGGCTTCAAAACCACGGATGTAGCTATTGTACCGCGATTTATTTAACTTTGAAAACTCTTTTTTATAATAACTATATTTCACAAAGTAACAACGCCGTTTAGTTGATTTGAACTTCTTATGAAACTTATTTCTCAAATTTCTCAGACGCTTTAGGTTTTTTGAAAACCAAGGAATTTTATACCTGACAGGTTTTAGAACTGGAACATAAAGATATAATAAATCATAAATATATGTTTTAAATATGTTAAAACAGTCTTCAACACCATTATCTCTAAACAGAGCCTCCCAATTTAGTTCGCTAAACATAGCATCAAGAGCATTAAAATCATAGCGGTTGTAATTAAAAGAAATATCATTATCATTATCCGTTAGGGAATCTTCAAAGAACTCATAGAATTCAAAATCCAAACTTAACGGAAAATGATGGAAATTACATCGAGATATTGAGGAAGACGACTGTGATATAACAAATTTTATATTGTCACTAATGAAAACTAAATCTAGCAACCGATACGAATTATTATAAACACTATTAACTTGAGTTAAACCTATGCCTAGGAAATTATCAATCACATAAGATTCCACAAAACTACACCCAGAAAAAAAATAGTGTGAAATCAACCAAAAATCAACAAATTTTGTGGTTAATTTTTTTCAACACGATGCTTAATGTATGCCATCATGTAATCGTGTAAATTTAACACTACTGTCAAGTGTTAGTTTAACAGGATGACAACTGTAGAATTAACACTAAAAAGTATTGAGTCTTCCTGTTGATTTTACAATTTTAACTAGTAATTGTTACAATAAAAGCTGGTTAAATTAACACGAAATGGTCCTGTTGAATTAACAATAACATCTTTTTGATTTTAAATTAAGTTTATTGTTAAATTAACTAGAAAGTCTTGTTGATTGTACAATTTATTTTTTTAAATAAAAAAACATATAAAACATAAAATATATAATCATTCAATTAAGCACATTCGTACATCACCCGCACAACTGACCAAATTGAAGGCGTCCTTCTCATACGAACACAAATGTACCGGCGATAGTTTGTACATGGGCGATAGTACTATCACTTGCACCGAGTAATGTTTGGCCGTTAATGTAAAAACCACATGCTGCACGCAAACCCCCATTCGCTAAAAAACCTCCTCGTGATATTGCAACCTTTGAAGAGGAAAAATAAAATATGAGGATTGATAAACAGACTAAGTTGAGTATAAAAGTGAATTTTTTTTTGGAAACAACAACAACCAAATTTATTAAAGGTCAAAGTTTATATTATGCATTTTTTAAATTGCAATTACTTCAAAACTACTGAACCGATTTCAAATATTTTTATACCATTCGATAGGTATTTTGAATCCCTTTAATTTGATATACATTTTATGTGGGTTCCATAACACTCCCCGCTGCGGGGGTAAACCCCCCTTTTACCCCCCTTACTTTTCATATAAAGTACCACGCCCAATAAAACACCGTTTCGCATGCATAGCTAATTAATACCTTTAAAACGATGCCTTACTTATTAATTTTGGTTAATTATGTGAGCAGAAAAAGGGATATTTATAAAACACCAATTAGAAATAATATATATGATATTTGAATCATCTTGTATATTTTAAAATTTCTTCATGTGTTCAACAATAAAATTTGGTTGAATTTACCAAATTTTCAGATGGCAGTTGCAAAGCCAAAATCATGTTTCAAACATCGTGTAATTTGAAAAAAATTGTTGCTGTTCTATGTGTAAAGATCGATCGTGTTAATTTTACATGAATCGTGTTGATGATTTTTTTTCTGAGTGTAGTTACATTAGTAGGAGTCAAAAACAACTCATTATCAAAAACTGACCACTTTAAATTACTTAAATTAAAATCGCCAAGTACACAAACTTGGTTATCACCAATTATTTTATGAAGTGCTAATACATTGTCAACATGCTTCTTGTATATGATATCAGAGCTAAGCGGAGGTATATAAGATACACAGATATACAGCACGCCAAGTGAGCTACAAACGCGTACACATAATTGATCAATTATGGTATCATTATCATTAAGCGGGAAAATCGAAGCTTGAAGATGATTACGAGTAGCGATTAACACACCACCACCTCTATTGCATCCAGTTTTTGAAACATTCCTATCCTTCCGAAATACGTCATACTGCTTTGGGTCGAAAAATTCCGCATCAAAGAAATTCACATTGAGCCAAGTCTCAGTAATCACAATTATGTCATACTCTAAATGAGCGCTGAACATTCGAGCAATATCCGATTTTCCACGGAGTCCAGAAGCATTTTCATAATAGATTCTTAGCAGCTTATCAGAGTAGGAACGAACGGCTAATCTTGGGACAGCATCCCGTGTTTCCGAAAAAACTCGAACGGCCTAACTGCAATATTCGATGGCCACACATTCGGGTCTAAGATTTTGTCATAAAATGCAGGATCAACGCCAAATTTTAGATTTACGTATTTCAGATCCCGTAATTGAGCACCTTTTTTCAATAGTTTGTAGCAGATTAAATGATTACTATTAATCCCTGCTTGCCTAGATACATAGTCAACAACCCTCTCCACAGATATGTCAGGCTTAAATGATGAAATATGCAACCATTTCTTCTTTTCGACTTCAACCACATCCAGGTCACAATTAGCATTACGGCCGACAACCACATTACTACGTCGAGCCCTCTTGCTTGTCACTTTAGTAAAACCATCATCAGTGGCCGTCGAAAACTTTTCGGGATTATTAGCACCAGAACTTATAATTGACTTGACGCCGTTGCCACTGCCAGCAGCAGAACTATTAGAGGCAGCAAAGCTTACAGAGGCAGCATTTTGTTTTGCTGTTGAAACAAATTGTTTTACGGGTGAAGGCTGTTCGGGATCAGCAGCGCTAGTACTCAGTGCCGACTTTGCGTTCTCGTTGCTGCTAGCAGCAGAATTCGTAGTGGCAGCAGAGCCTGCAGAGGCAGCAGTTTGCTTTGCAGCAGAACTAGTAGAGGCAGCAGAGCCTACTAACGCAGCATTTCGTTTTGTAGGCGACGACTTTTCGGGATTAGCAGCGCTAGTATCTGGAGCCGACTTGACGCTCTTGTTTCTGCCAGCAGCAGAGCCAGCAGAGACAAGAATTTGGTTTGCAGGTTGATCACATGGTGAAACAGAAATACATTCACGATGTGATGGAAAATTAAAAAGCGAATCGCAAGCATTACAGCCAGAGCGAGACAAATCTACAGTAGGTGTTTGAGCCCGCGAAAAATTTTGAACTCGTTGAGCCGATGTAAAAGGAAGCGAACAAGCAGCATTGTTTTTAGGAACATTCGGCGAACAGTGATTAACATTATAATGATCATTAGCAAAATTCGATGAATATGCTTCATTGCGTGGGTTAGAAGCAACAGCACTCTTTATTACACTAACTTCATTTACTAACAAATCAATTTTATTACCAATGGAATTTTCACCTATAGTTTTAGATAATTCAATTATTTGGTTATTGATTTCTGAAATTTGCACCAAAACAGCATCTATCCTCATGACGAAAACATTTGTCAATGTATCTATGACAAGTTTATTGCTTGCCAGAATAGCATTTAAATCACTGCTTAGCTTTGTGGGTAAGACAAAGCACTCCTCGCACATATACATAATATGGCGATTGACTTTAAATATTTTCACGTCATATTCACTTATTGGCCCAGCACAGCACGCTCTGTGGAATACCTTTTTGCAAAAGCCACTACATGGGACGATGAGGGGATCACCCCTTTTTAAGCCTTTATCACATTTGCCGCAAAAGTCATCCATTCCCATTAAACCAAAACAGAACTGCACTTTAGAAGCGGGAAATTATATTAATTGGTGACTGAATCTCTGTCCAGTTTAATTAGCATATATTAAGAGTCACTGTCTCGTATTATGCATTTAAAATCGATCAATAAACATAAAATTATGTATATGCTAACTTTGCACAACACAAAAGAAAATTCAGAAACAATCAGATTTTGCGCTGATTTCATATTGCTCAAAATCAAAAGCAGCCAAATATCAAAATTAGGGAATTTGCCTGATTTTCATTTTGCGCTGATTTCATATTGCTCAAAATCAAAAGCGGCCTGATTTCAAAATGAACAATTTTGCCTGATTTTGATTTTGTGCTGATTTCATATTGCTCAAAATCAAAAGCGGCCTGATTTCAAAATGAACGATTTTGCCTGATTTTGATTTTGCGTTCATTTCATATTGCTCAAAATGAAAAGCAGCCAAATATCAAAATTAGCGATTTTGCCTGATTTTCATTTTCTGCTAATTTTGATTTTGTGCTAATTTCATATTGCTAAAATCAAAAGCAGCCAAATATCAAAATCAATGCTTTCACACACGGTAGGCAGGAAGCGACGATAGGTTGCATGAAAATGTCGAGAAAAAAGGAAAGTGGGGTTGTGTTATGTGATGTTTATAGATGAAACATCCGTTGAAATTAAAATCCGAGCTGCTCCTTTTTCAAGGATATCCACATTTTTTGTTTTTTTTGAAAGGATCAAATATTGAGGAAATCGAATATTCGCCACCGTCCAAATTTTTCCGATTTCAATACATTATTTGGTCGCTAAGGGATACAAAAAAAGGTATTAAAAAGAAAACAGGACACCTGTAGTGGAAAAATCCAATGTGAACAGGACCTAAAGATAACCACTGAAATATAAAATAACACAAAAAGTACCCACTTTAATTTGCGTATAACTCCTAAAATGTTAACTCTACGTGAAAATTTCTTATTATATGTTTCATTCAGAATAAATAAAGAAATATTTCTTTAATATACAATTTTGATGTACCTGCAGTGCTTAATGTACTTTTGTGCATCTAAATTGAAAATTTCAAAAAAAAGTACGTTTTTTTTATGGTGCTATTTTAAGTTCAAATATTTTTCTAGTTTATGTAAATATTTTAATCTAATGATCCAACTCTCATTCCTACATATCTCTCCGTTAATACTAAAAAAGAGTTAGAGCTGAGATACGCGCTAGCTGTGCACGGTGGGCGGGAAGCAACAATAGGTTGCATGGGAATATCGTAAAAACAATGGCCCAACGAATATGTGCCTAGCTGTGTGCTGGTACTAATTTTCGTTTAAAAAAAATTTTGGAGATTTTATTCACGCTTGCTGTGTGTTTATGAAGTATATTAGAATATCATTTTACGTAAGTGTTTAGCCGGCGATCGTTTTTTCGATATTTTCATGCAACCTATTGTTGCTTACCGCCCACCGTGCACAGCTAGCGCGTATTTCAGCTCTAATTCTTTTTAATATTAACGTATAGATATGTGAGAATGAGAATTGGATCATTAGATTAAAATATTTACATAAACTAGAAAAATATTTGAACTTAAAATAGCACCATTAAAAAAAGGTACTTTTTTTGAAATTTTCACTTTAGATGGACCAAATTGCATTAACCACTGCAGGTACATCAAAATTGTATATCAAGGAAATATTCCTTTATTTATTCTGAATGAAACATATTATAAGGAATTTTCACGTAGAGTTAACATGTTAGGAGTTATACGCAAATTAAAGTGGGTACTTTTTGTGTTATTTTATATTTCAGTGGTTATCCTTTAGGTCCTGTTCACATTGGATTTTTCCACTACAGGTGTCCGTTTTTCTTTTTAATACCTTTTTTGTATCCCTTAGCGACCAAATAATGTATTGAAATCGGAAAAATTTGGACGGTGGCGAATTTTCGATTTTCTCAATATTTGATCCTTTCAAAAAAAAACAAAAAATGTGGATATCCTTGAAAAAGGAGCAGCTCGGATTTTAATTTCAACGGATGTTCCATCTATAAACATCACATAACACAACCCCACTTTCCTTTTTTCTCGACATTTTCATGCAACCTATCGTCGCTTCCTGCCTACCGTGCACAGTTTTGCTATTTACGCTTACATGCGCATACATACACATGTATGTATACAAACGTAATACAGAGGGTAAGAAATTACGTACATACACACATGTGTTCATGTAAGCGTAAATAGCAAAACTGTGAAAGCATTAAGGTTGTTCTCTGTGTCTAATATTTTTGCCGAGATATCATGATATCTTGAGAAATTTGCCACACAGAGAGAGCGCACCTTTAAGAAAATAAAATTCTAACTGACTTCATTGTGAATTAGCATGTTAGTCATATTCTTTCCACTCTTTATACAACTGTTGTCGCTTTGCTTTGCTTGCTTCAATTTCGAATTAATTAATTTTTTATCTGAATAAAATAAAATACTTAAAATAAAAGAACTAGAAACATAAATTCAAACTCACTTCTCATAGAAGACCATTGTGAATGTAATAACATGGTTGCATTTCCCGTGATATTTTTCTCATGATATCACATATCACGGGTTGGGGTATGAGAAATTTGCCGAATCTCCAAATTTGACAAGACGTGTATTTTGTTGTTGTGCTCGGCAAATTTATCACACTTATGTCATCTCGGCAAATTTGGCAGGCCAAAATCACAGAGAGAGAACAACCTTATTGATTTTGATATTTGGCTGATTTTGATTTTAGCAATATGAAATTAGCACAAAATCAAAATTAGCACAAAATGAAAATCAGGCAAAATCGCTAATTTTGATATTTGGCTGTTTTTCATTTTGAGCAATATGAAATCAGGCAAAATCGTTCATTTTGAAATCAGGCCGCTTTTGATTTTGAGCAATATGAAATCAGCACAAAATCAAAATCAGGCAAAATTGTTCATTTTGAAATCAGGCCGCTTTTGATTTTGGGCAATATGAAATCAGCGCATAATCAAAATCAGGCAAAATCGTTCATTTTGAAATCAGGCCGCTTTTGATTTTGAGCAATATGAAATCAGCACAAAATGAAAATCAGGCAAAATTGTTCATTTTGAAATCAGGCCGCTTTTGATTTTGAGCAATATGAAATCAGCGCAAAATCAAAATCAGGCAAAATCGTCATTTTAAAAAGCGACGAATATCAAAATCAAATAAAATCAAACATTTCACGACTTTTGCTAATTCCGACTGCAGTTTTTTAAACACTGTTTGGCAGTGACTTCTTTATATATATATTAGGTCTGTTTCCTTTTACCTTGGGCACGTGGTGACATAAATTTAATTACCATTTTCATGTCCACTTTTTTAAATTAAAATAATCAATCCTTTCATTTTTTCCTCTGCTCTTTCTTCTTCTTTGCTTTTGCATCCCGCCAGCAATATTTGCTAGTGGAAATCAATTAAGTAAATTGTTGGGGTAAGTGGAAAAAAATTCAACAACTATTTACAGCGAAGGTTGAGTGTATAGCTATTTCACGAAAAACCATTTTCGATCATCAGCACTCTTTTCGGAAGTGGATGCACCGGGGATTGAACCCGAGTCCATTCCATCTTCAGCCGCAATGACCCAACGCATAAACACACTCGGCCATTGAGACTCTGTGCAAGCTGTTGGATTTTCCCCACTTTTGCCTTTTTTTTTCATTTTCAACATTAACGTTAGTGTGTATATGCTTTTGCAATCCCCGGTGCATCCACTTCCGAAAAGAGTGCTGATGATCGAAAATGGTTTTTCGTGAAATAGCTATACACTCAACCTTCGCTGTAAATAGTTGTTGAATTTTTTTCCACTTACCCCAACAATTAAAAATTGAATTAAAATAAAAATTTCGTGCTAAGCACTAAAAACTCTCAAGTCAATTAAGTAAAATTTAAATTCTCTCCCGCTTGCTGGCATCAAAGTACGGAAACACAAAATTAGTAAAAATTTATTACATTGGATAGTACGGAAACAAACATAAGTTCACATCAACACTTTGAAGTTGGCTGCGATTCAAGGCAGCGGCAGCGAATTTAGAATTTGGGCTAAACGGAGCGGTGCTGCCAGCTGCCTCTGCTGTATTATGTGCCGCTTCATGGCAAACCGTAGTTTCTAAAAATCAGCTGATTTCGAAAAACGATCGCTGCTACTGCCACAGCGCTATTGTAATAGTCCAACTCTAATGCACCGTATGCGAATGCGTGTGCGTATGCGCATCTAAACGTTTTCTTGCGTGCGGCCCTGACTGCTCCAGTGTATGCGCATGGTTGCGTCTGTCAATTACACTACATATATACAATTCCCGACATTGTTATTTTTGAAAATACATATTTTACCAATTCGCGAAAGATTCAATAAAATGTATAATGGATGACGATTTAGAATTGATATTAATTAATAATTAAAATTATGATAGGAAGTATTATTGCCGCATATACGGAATACTTTAAAATTATTAAAAAAAAAAAAAAATACGTACCACTGGGGTATGTGATTTGTAATTGGAAAGGGAAGTTAGTGTTTTTTTTAATTTGATGAAAACCCGTGAAGTGGATCAATTCCAAATTAATAATAATATAATAATAATAATAATACACTGGCGCTATTATAACTCTGACGAGTTTAATGACCGAGTTTCTCTCCCAATTCGAGAAGTGCTCCTTTTGTTTTTCCTAATTGGGTGGACCTACAGTTTTATGCCGGCTGCAAATGGCGAATGCATTTTTTGTGAGAAGCTTTTTCATGGAAGATATATACTCGGAGGGTAAGCCGCCCACTGCCGAAAGGTAACCGCTATTTCTAAAACCCCAATAATTGGGTTTTAATTAATTAGAAAAATTTTTTTTGGAGTTTGTCCGGACGGGGGTTAGAACCCGAGACCGCTGGTATAGCAGGCGAGTACTCTACCCATTGCACCACAGCATATAATTAATAATTATTAATCATTTCTAAATATATTTAAAACCCCATTTAATTAACTTTTCTGCAGGCAATCAAACTTTCACTACTTCATTTTAAATCAATTTAACGAAATTTTTACCAGAAAATATGTATACCGATGTAGCAACCAACTTAATATTGGTTGCGAAACGCATAGAAAACGCATAGAAGTAGAAAATTTTCAACTTAGCTGCATTCGAATGCGTGTTCGAAATCATCTTCGAATTTTCTATGCGTGTGGTGCATTTACATCCGTGCCACTGGAGTTTGCCTCATTTAAACACAGGTATGCAACACGGCTGTCAGTGACACGCACACGCATACGCATCTGCATACGGTTCATTAGAGTTGCACCATAATTCCGGCTCAAGGCAAATTCATTGATATGGTAATGGTACGTGAACAGCTGACTTCTTCTTCTTCTCGTTTTTAGTTCACCGTGTATAGAAGAATACAGGAGAATGTCAAACAAAGAAAAATTTTACTTTGAGTTTGACATTTTGCTGGACGAAAATTTAAAGCGAATATTGCCGAATTCGCCGTGCCATTACCATAATGAATTTGCCTTGTTCCGGCTTTATGGTAATGGTACGTGAACAGCTGACTTCTTCTCGTTTTTAATTCACCGTGTACAGAAGAATACGGGAGAATGTCAAACAAGGAAAAATTTTACTTTGAGTTTGACATTTTGATGGACAAAAACTTAAAGCACATCGAGGCGAAATCGAGGCGAATAATGCCGAATTCGCCGTGCCATTACCATAATGAATTTTCCTTGACGACATATAGGTACACATATTTTATCACTTACGGATATCAAAGAACGTAAATTTATAAGAAGGGAGAGTTCGTTACCAAAGAACGTAAATTTATAAAAAGGTAAATATCGTAAATTGAAAACTTTTTAGCGAGTATGCCTGCACTATTTTTCGTCGTCGATTCTCGGCGAATTATCTGCCATTTCGCCGCGAAATAAAACTAAGGAAATAGAAATACAAGGCAAATTCATTCATATAGTGATGGTAAGTGAACAGCTGACTTCTTCCTCTTCTCGGTTTTAACTCGCCTTGTACCGAAGAATACAGAAGAATGTCAAACAAAGAAAAATTTTACTTTGAGTTTGACATTCTGCTGGGCAAAAACTTAAAGCGAATCAAGGCGAATATTGCCGAATTCGCCCTGCCATTACCATAATGAATTTGCCTTGTAGAAATAGAATCCAAATAAAATAAAACGAAATGTAGAGCTCTAGAAACGCGGGTATCGAACAATTCGATCTGATCGTTTTTGTTTGCAGTCCGTTTGTTGTTCAAATGCCCGTACAAATATTCAAGCATTCGAGCTTACAAACAAAACAAATTTGTATCGGAAAAACAAAAATAAAAAACTACATATAAAGAAAAAAAAATCATAACCGTACATATGATCAGAATCACGAGCTGAGTCGATTAAGCCATGTCCGTCTGTCCGTCTGTCCGTCTGTCCGTCCGTCCGTCTGTGTGAACGCAAACTAGTCCCTCAGTTTTTGAGATATCTGAATGAAATTCGGAATACAGGTATGTTGTTATATGCAGCTGATCATTTGTCGGAACCGGCCGAATCGGACCACTATAACATATAGAAAACAACCGATTATTCAGATATACATGAAATTTTTGAATGTAATTTGTACATAACTTCCCCATTTAAACAGTTAAGGACATGAAACTTTGAAGTAGACGTGCCCATTTTGGCCCAAACAAGGTTACCAAAAATTGTCAATATCGGACCACTATAACATATAGTTCCACAACATCCGATTATTCAGATATACACATTTTGGTGTATAACTCCTCCATTTTAACAGCTAACAGCGTGACATTTTGAAGTATTTGTACCCATATGGAAGTAATTGTACCCATACAAAAATCATACACGGTGCGACCGTTGACTCAACTAGCCATGGGTAATGGCGCAATTTTTTTGGCGCTGATACAATAACGCCAGCGCCAACCGTGGCGCCAACTCACGGTACTGGCGCAATAACACCTTTAGCGCAATTGTCATCGAATAATCGATAAATAACATTTTTTCGCTTGTTACTGTTTACCATCCCCGTTTTATTTCTTTTGGCGCAATTCTGCTTACATATACGAGGGCACAATTAATTTTAATTTTCATAATCATTTGGAAAAATATTCCGTATATATGTGAAAATATGCTGGAAATTAGAGTCACTTAGATCACTATCAAGCACACATAATTGTGACGTTGTCATACGTATACATATACTATGATGCTGTTTGTTATTGGCGTTGTGGTTGCGCCATTTTACACTAGCGCTATATTGGAGCTGGTGTTAGCGCACGAAATTGAGTCAGTGTTATATTGCAATAGCGCATCATTGAGTTGGCGCTACATTGAGTTGGCGCTATATTGAGTTGGCGCATTTCCCAAATCGGAGTTAGCGCAATAACACCAGGGTTGGTGTCAGCGCAATTGCGCCGCGCAGCGCAGTGTTACCCATGCCTAGACTCAACTCGGTTGCAATCGAGTTGGTCTATTTGCCTACATACGGTGCAATTTATTGTACAACCTTGTTGTACAATCTCATTTTGCAAAAAATTATTTTGAGTAAAGATGGAATAGGATAATATTGCGCTTGTAGGAAGAAGAAGAACATACAGCAAAAGTACGATTAATTAAAGGAAAAAATTGCAAAAAAGTGGTTCCTGCGAGCTTTCCATTTTGTGTTATTTATTCTACAAATATTTATGTTTTTTTGTGTTGAATTCGCTTATTTTTAATTATTTTAATTTGATGTGTTTACTTCAAGAATTCTCATAAAATGAAATGTTGAACAACATGCCCCCAAACGAGGCAACAAAGTTGTACAACTTGCCAAAAAATCAAAACTTTTTGATTTTTCGTACAACCGATACACAACTTCATACAACAGCCCCAAAAACGTTGCAATTTCGAGCGCAACTTGCTCAAGTTGTATAAAAAATTGCAAGGTGTGTGTCTAGCATAATAATAAAAAGAAAAGAAAAACAAACTTCAAAATACACGAATTGTTGAAATGCCTGCACAAACATACGGGTAATAAATGAACAAATGACTATTCGAGCATTTGAACAACAATTTTTCGGGCTACTCGAAAATGTTCAAAAACAATCGAGAGCTCTAATAGATATTTCAGATTGCACGGTATTGTTTTAATTTTATCAAATATCACGGTTGAGGTGTGAAAAATTTGCCGAAGCTTCAAATTTTACAAGACGTGTATATTGTTGTTGTGCTCGGCAAATTTGCCACGCTAAAATCACACAGAGAGAACAACCTTAATGTTTTCATGTCCATATATTGCGCAATTCTTCCCAAAACTTTAGAACAAAATAAGGTTGTTCTCTGTGTCTAATCATTTTGCCGAGATATCATGATATCTTGAGAAATTTGCCACACAGAGAGAGCGCACCTTTAAGAAAATAAAATTCTAACTGACTTCATTGTGAACTAGCATGTTAGTCATATTCTTTCCACTCTTTATACGACTGTTGTCGCTTTGCTTTGCTTGCTTCAATTTCGAATTAATTAATTTTTTATCTGAATAAAATAAAATACTTAAAAAAAAAGAACTAGAAACATAAATTCAAACTCACTTCTCATAGAAGACTATTGTGAATGTAATAACATGGTTGCATTTCCCGTGATATTTTTCTCATGATATCAAATATCACGGGTTGGGGTATGAGAAATTTGCCGAACCTCCAAATTTGACAAGACGTGTCTTTTGTTGTTGTGCTCGGCAAATTTATCACACTTAGGCACTCTGCACACGGAGCGTACTGCTTTAGACGCGTATTAGATACTACAGACGAAAGCTGTACGCTTTGATGTCGCGCACGTATATTTCAATTGAGGGCTGCACACGAGTCGTCAGCTTCATGCATTCGTCAAAGTATGCTGGCTACATGTCGCTTGGCGTAAAGCAGTGCTAGTAGCTAGGCGTACTACGCTTAGAAAACAGGAAGAAGAAGATGTTTGTTTACATTTTTCCACTTGGTGAAATTTAAGAAAGCAGTAAAATTTGTGTAAAAATGAGTGTAAAATTAAAGAAAATGGAAGATTCCATAAAAGTTATCATCTTTTCTATTTAAAGCTTCGAAATTTAAAGCAAATACCGTATTATTAATTTGTTTGTTTGTTTGTGCAGCGAAGTTTCATGTCGCTTCGTGTGCAGATCTTGAGGCGTAAGGAAATCGACGCTACATAAAATGTCTGATACGCGTCTATGACGATTCGCCTCGTGTGCAGAGTGCCTTATGTCATCTCGGCAAATTTGCCAGGCCAAAATCACAGAGAGAGAACAACCTTATTCAGATAAGTGTTGACTGATCTGGTAACTCTACCATTTAATTGCACATATATGCTTTGTCAAATGGCCTGGCATCCCTACTCGTGTACACAAACAACTTTTGACAATTGCGCGCATTTCTTTACAACTGACAGCAAATTTCCTTCAATGAACTGTTTTACGCATATTTTATTTTGGAAGTGCATCGCATTCAGATGAGAATCTTGTGCAAGACTGAAAGCTACTTTCTAAAGAAAAATTAAAATATAAAAGTAGTTAAAATTAAGCGCGACAATTGCTAAAATGAATAGGATTCAAACGTTTTTCAATCGCCAACAAGGCATTGGTATGTACATTCATATCTATTATAAAGAGTTGCGTGCATATATCTGTGGCCACAAGGCATAATCGCCAAGTTGTAAAATATGATTTCGAGATAATTTGCTTTTGATATTCGAATGTGTTTTTTCAAAAATTATAAAAGTCGAATAAAAACTATGAATGCAAAATCGATGAGCCATCCACAAGGTTACGATTAAAGTTTGCAAATAAAAGAAAATGTTATCAAGAAATTTCATTGAGTATATACATACATACATTTTGGCTGTTACAGCAAGTTTAATATATCTCTATTGTGTTAATCCAAAATCTTTTTATTAATATCTTTTGATTTTAATAAGTTATAGGTATGTGGTTTTACAAATATATAGTTTTTAATGTATAATAACGTGGGATATATAGCTCAATTTTGTCTTAAGTCGACTTAAGTGGTTATGGCTTGTGACCACAGATATATGTGTTGTCTGAAGTGGCGCGAGTTTGCTCCAAAAATCTAGGTGAATTCGCGGGAAAGCCACCGCCAAAAACTTTTTTGTTGGTGGGTGGTGGAGAAATTGCGCCTAATTGGCACACATATATTAGATAAAGCTATACATATATATTTATACGTGAATGCACTTTCTATAGACGAGGAGTTGGCTATCGAAATAAAATAAAATTCAGCTGCGTCTGCAAAATGACTACTGACCTATTTGCAAATTTGCTTTTCACTGCAAAAATAATTTCTTATTTATATTTTTTATTTAATTACAGCAAATGACTATACATATGATTTTGCCTTACGGCGACTGTGTGTCGCTAAAGAAGATAGTTGGCGTGGAATATTGCCCTCTAATTATAGTTCAGATTATAATCCAGAACCACCAATTTTTTCGGCAAAATTCGCAAACTGTGATAATTACAGACACATTTTGGCCATCGCTAATGAGGATGGCAAGATTGCCTTACAAGATACCACCAAAAGAAATGAAGAACCAGAGGAGCAATCACTTAATGCTCCACAGTGTCACTACAATGCTGTGTTCGATTTGGAATGGGCACCGGGGCAAATGAAATTCGTTTCGGCATCTGGTGATCATACGGCCAGCCTATGGCAAGTGGATGATGCAGGTGAAATACGTACCATACGTTCATTTGTTGGGCATACACGTTCGGTAAAGACTGCTGCATTTCGTAGACGTGATCCCTCCGTATTTGCAACGGGCGGTAGGGATGGCGCAATCATTATATGGGATACGCGTGCAAATTTAAATGTCGACTTAACACCGAGAGCGGATAATTGCATCTATAGTGGACACGTGGGGGGACCGGGCACGCCGGTATCGCAAAAAAAGCGCACACGTACACCTAAAATAGCGCCTAACACAACATCAAGTAGTATTACGGGATTGGCGTTTCAGGTAGCCGATTAATTCAATATATATAAAATATACACATGTACATCCTACATTTTTATAGACATTCATAATTAAATTTATATATTTTTAGGATGCGAATACGCTAATCTCATGTGGTGCTGGCGATGGCATTATAAAAGTTTGGGACTTAAGGCGCAACTACACTGCTTATAAGAAAGAGCCGCATCCCAAATATAGCTTGCCTTATGCTGGCACTAGCACATTCAAAGGTTTCACGAATTTGCTTGTAGATGAGTCAGGATCACGCTTATTTGCTAATTGCATGGATAATACAATTTATTCATACAATCTTTGCTCGTATTCGGCCAAGCCATTGGCACGTTACAAAGGTCTGCTAAATAGCACTTTCTATATAAAATCTTGCCTTAGTCCCGACGGCAAATATTTACTGAGCGGCAGTAGCGATGAGAAGGCATATATATGGAATCTTAATTATCCAGATGAACCATTAGTTGCCTTAAATGGACACGCCGTGGAGGTGACATGTGTGGCATGGGGTTCAACACATGATCGACCCATTGTTACATGTAGTGATGATGCGCGTCATAAAATTTGGCGTATAGGACCAGAGAATGTTCTGGACACATCAGCCGAAAATCCTGATGCGTATCGGGGACATGCTGAATATATACGCCAGTTCGGAAAGAAAATAAATTCTGGTTCGACACACAAATACAATTTGCGAGATCTTGAAAATACGCCGCGCTCTTTGAAACGACTTGTGGACATGAATGAACGCACACCCAGCTCGATGGAAAAAGTTACAGCGAAACGTTCATTTCTGGAGATGTTGGGCACAGCAGCCAGCACAGACGACAATGAAGCGCACGAGCCTAAACGTTATAAAGTACTCGAGTCGAGAGGTGGGTTATTTGTGCAATTATGTTTTTAGTTTTTTTTTATGTTATGTTATTTTCTTTTTTTTTTTGTTTTTCTTGTTTAACAGGTCGCCGACTGTTTAGTCCTGTCACAACATCGCCGCAAAGGCGCAGTATTAACTTACAACTCACCATGATACCTGAGGAGGCCTCTACTTCGCCCACCAGCATCAGCACCACCACCACTAGTAGTTCACCCACAACAAGCCGCGCAATAGCGCATACATTATATAGTAATAATAGTAATCAGGAGAACAATACATCTAATACAACACCGCCATATATTTCAACAACAAAATACACACATCCCATTATCCCATCACCACTCAGTGAAGTGACTGAAAATCATAACATGAGCTACACTTCACCGCCGCCAGGTTTAGCATCGAACACAATGACAAACATGTCAGCGCAACAGGTGCCTTTATCTTCGATGATATTTTCGCCCACCTCAAATCTACCCAATTTCGTGTTGGATGGTGATGCACCACATTTAAGCATAATGTCACCCAAACGAAAGCATAAAGAAAAAGTCGACTGGTTAACCAAAATACGTAAACAAAAATTAATGTCATCCACACGTACTGCCACCCTAACCGACAAGATAACGGAAGACTGCAATGGTTCAGAATCATCAGCCATCCTAACTGCATCGACATCATCTCGCCTACACAATTTACGTCAATCGGATGCCAGTCCACGTCTCACACACGGGTCGCCACGTCGACGCATGTCAAGTGGTACACGAGATCTACTCCATAACTCGCCTTCAACTTGCCATACGAATCATCATCGTCACAGCAGCATACATCACCCGAAAACGCCAACATCCAGTCGGCGTAATAGTGAAACTACTATTTTACGATTTTTCAGCGTACGTGCAACGCAACAATCAGAACAAGTCACAACTGAGGCCTCGTTGTCGTTGACGTCGTCGTCGCCGTCAGCAAATGCCACAACTGTCACGTCGGATATTACAGATGATGAGCTGCCACAACCTTTAGCATTATCATCTACTGCAGTGTCATCGAATACACATTCGGTTAGTGTAAATAGGAATTGTACTTATAATGCCACGTCTGCACATACTGCTGTTCAAGCTACAACATGTAGAGATTGACTGCAGCGCACACGCGTATAATGGCAATACTTTGTATACGCATTTTAACATTATTATTCGCATGTTTTCTGGAATATTAAAAATTTCGCTTTCATTTTCTGTGCTTTAATCGAGTGCTTACACACGTATCTTTGATAGTTTAGTGTGTTTGTATCCATTCATAGGTTATTAAGCACTGTTATTTACTTTTTAAAAAAAAGTTTGCTTACATGCATATAGTATGTATGTATGTAGTTTAAGATATATACATACAAACATATTTTAAGCTTAAATATGTAGCTTTTAAGTGTAACTCATGGACTTTTCTAAAAATAAATAGAAAATTACTAAGACACTGCTTCGAAAATTAATGGATGAAAAGAAGTAAATCTCTGTTACCACGGTATGGGTGTAGTTAGTAAGAAGTAAATCTCTGTTACCACGGAATGGGTGTAGTTAGTATACTTTCTGTATTGTCAGCAGGTTCTTTAAAAATATACCCACTTCATCAACCAAATTAATTTGTTCCTATGATAGCCAAGTCTAAATACCGGAGCGAAACGGATTTGTATTCGGCCAGGGACTGCCACTCGGACTACACTCTTCGAAACATAGCTGGGGAACTTCGATTAGAATTAGAAATCATTACGATTAGAAAAATTAAGTAATCTAATAATTAGATTTTTTTTTGATTCTTTATATTTTGATTACTAATTGATTAGATTAGAGCTAATCAAAAATCTAATGGCGATTAGCGACGATTAGCATATCTAATCAAAACTAATCAAAACTAATAAAAATAAAAATCAATTGGATATCTCGATTAGTTTTGATTAAATTTGATTAGATCAACTGTTTTGAAATATTTTTTTTTTGTCATTTAATTCATAAAGTATAATATATAATACAATGGTGGTATTATAACTCTTAAACCGTTCTCGCAATTGATGTTCTAATTGTACTGCTGTTGAGCTAACATTGCTCAAAACTTCGGGTTTTCTGGATAATTTTAGCAGTTCATTGGCTTCACCTTGGAGAAAGTCCAAAGTTTTGGGCAATAGGCTCCATTATCAGCTTGTATGACTCCAAATATCCAATCACTTGATGTAAACGGAGACAGATTCAGTTCATCGGAAAGCTTAATCAATTTCTCTTTGTAGTGTAGTAACTTCATGATTGCAAATATTTCAAAATAGTTAATCTAATCAAATCTAATCAAAACTAGTCGAGAAATCTAATCGATTTTATTTTTGATTAGTTTTCATTATATATGCCAATCGTCACTAATCGTGATTAGATTTTTGATTAGTTCTAATCTAATCAAAAAGTAGTCGATTAGAATAGCCATCTAATCCTAATTAATCAATTAGGATTAAAAAAAAAGTTTCTAATCCGATTAGTAATCATTAGGATTACTAATCATTATTCCCCAGCTATGCTTCGAAACTCATCAAGCGTAGATTGTTTTTTTACGAGACCAAATCTCGGTATATTCCGGGCACAAATGAAGTTTCCCTCCAGGGGTCTGACGACTTCTACAAGCCTTAAGGAAATGAAAGGTCCTGCTGAAGATAGTTCAAACAAAAGCTTGTTTGTAATCTTGCCGTTAA
Source organism: Urophora cardui (assembly GCA_960531455.1). Taxonomy (NCBI): domain Eukaryota; kingdom Metazoa; phylum Arthropoda; class Insecta; order Diptera; family Tephritidae; genus Urophora; species Urophora cardui. The sequence continues at coordinate 112,444,391 of OY482670.1, read as the reverse complement.
GCGACGCAAATCCACCGGCCTAGAAAGTTGATAATGGCCAAAAAAAATCGTTCGCACAACAGTCGAGCTAGTGTCAGAAAGAACTAGCACCCGAGTGTACAGGATTTTTACGGCAATGGAATGTTACTTCAGGGACGCTCCCCAAAACCTGCGGCGAGTGTCTTGGTGGCTACAACAATAACTATATACATATGGGCCAGTTTGCATTTAGGTATAGGCAGGACTATGTTATAGCCCACCATTCTGATCCTATTGACATAAACAAATGCACGTTGACGAAAACTAGTACTTTTGGCTAACGATTAGTGCTTTAAATTTTTGTCTGACGAAAAGCAGCAATAGTTAGTAATAATTACTCATACATATATTGCTTTCGTCAGACACAAAAAACCTTGGGTCTCTAAAGGCGGATTCATCGTTCGAGTTCAGAACTTTTTTGCCATGTGGTTGTTGTTGTGTTTTCCGAGTGTGATCGATTCGAAAGAAAATTTGGTCGCTCTCGAGTTCTCTTCCATATCGTCGTACCATACGAAAACTAGCACATTTAAAATTTCTGGCGAAAGCTTTCAATTAAAAAATTCTGCACGAAAAGTAGCACATTTGACTTTTGGCCGACGAAAAGTAACAAAATCGACTTTTGGCTGACGAAAAGTAACAAGTTCGACTTTTGGCTGACGAAAAGTATCAGTAATTATATACTGTTTTTACCCGGGACCGATTTTAATCGTTATTTTCATTTCTTCGGATGAAAAAATCATTATGAAAACTTCGTCAACAATAAAATGCAAGTATGCCGATACAATGATTTTAGCACATTCTATCCAAATATGAGCTCATCTTTATTCTAAAGACTTTTATTTTTTTTAATTTTTAAATAACCATTATTTACGATTTTTATTTTTTCGATCAAAAATAATTTTTATTATTGAATTTAAATTTTTCCGATGAAACTTGATCGATATTTTATGATTTTTATTTTTTCGAACAAAAATAATTGTTATAATTGGATTTAAATTTTTCCGATCAACTTTAATCAATATTTTTTTATTTTTTCTCCAATCATAGTAAACTTTTTCAAACGTTAGTGAATCCTATATTTGATGGCTTGAAGTTGACGATTGTGCCAACATTGGCGCAATTCTATTTGAGAACAAAATTTGCAAAAAAAAAAAACAAGTTTTTAGAGTTTATTATAATCGGAAAAATTTAAATCCAATAATAAAAATTATTTTTGATCGAAAAAATAAAAATCATAAAATATCGATCAAGTTTCATAGGAAAAATTTAAATCCAGTAATAACAATTATTATTGATCGAAAAAATAAAAATCAAATTATAACGATTAAAAATGATTTTTTTTATAAAAATGATAATCGTTACGGTCCCTGGTTTTTACATTAAAATTGTTGTTTTTTAAACGAAATTGATAGTTTTCGTCAGCCAATAGTCGAACTTGTTACTTTTCGTCAGCCAAAACTTGAACTTGTTACTTTTCGTCAGCACAAAAAATCGTATGTTAGTTTTCGTATGGTACGACGATAAGTAGTTTTGGTATTCTTCGACGATATCCATCTCTCCTAATTGATAAATCTTTAAAGAGTATGATTTTTTTTTTATTTTAGATTAAATCATAATAAACACTACTGAAAAGAACCGAAACAAATAAACAATAGCAATTCCTTTTAGCAATTCAAACCAGAGTTGTAATTATTATAAGAGAAAAAATAAAAATCAAAAAATAATTATTATTGAAAGAAACATATTTTAAAAGTCTTTGCATAATAGTTATTTCTGAGATATTTTTTTTAAGTCGTTTTGTAATTATTATAAATGAGAAATTTTGTTTTATATCTTCAAAGACTTTTATATTGAGACAAATTTGAAAAAAGTCTTTGAGTAATTATTATCCGTAACAAATTGTTTTTTATATATTCAAAGACTTTTTCATTGAGACAAATTTCAAAAATATCTTGAAGTAATTATTTTGAGTAACAATTTATTTTTTATATCTTCGATAAAAATCTTTCATACAATTTCAAATTGGAAATTTGCTTGAATTTTGAAGTACTTATATGAAAGTTATTTTTATTTTATACTTATATGAAAGTTATTGAAAATTTTCTGAGACTTTTTTGAACTTTGTCTCAATGAAAAAGTCTTTGAAGATATAAAAAACAATTTGTTACTGATAATAATTACGCAAAGACTTTTTTCAAATTTGTCTCAATATAAAAGTCTTTGAAGACGTAAAAAAAATATATTTGAAATAACTATTATGGAAAGATTTTTAAAATATAAATTTCTGCATAATAATTATAGAAGATTATTACCATTTTCACAAGAAAAAAAATATTGACAAAAGACTTTTATGATTCGGAAGGAAATTTGTGAGACTTTTTTATAATTTGAAAATGAAATAATTATTATTCTACATCTCTGATTCAAACATAAGCCAATTATTAAAAAATTCAACTTTATTAGTATATAAAAGAAGAAAGTACTATGTATAACTGATTGGTTATATATTCAATTCAATTTTGATTATGTATGTATGTATGTACATATATGTATATCAATTAAAAAACTTAAATCACTGATTCAATAAATGGTTAAATGCGAGTAAAAAAACGTTGCAAATTCAATTGGTTTGGAATGCAAATAAATTTAAAAAAACAAAAAACAAAAACTTAAACTTATTTAAATATATGTATATAAGAAAAGAATAATGAATTAATTGAAATTAAGTTTATAGAAAGGGGTGGATTTAGCCTCCCAATGTGTTTTAAATCTCTGTATGAATTATTGTAAAAAAAATTGTCCAAAATGCATATAACATGTATGTATATATAAGTATGTATGTAAATATTCATTCCATTTCCATTTAAAGGAAGTATAATTGCTTTTCCAGCGCATTGCTGGGTAAGCGATTCAAGCTTTCAGCAACCAAAAATGCCAACTTATGGGCATATTGGCAAACAGCCGGTACACGGCAAGTACCACTCCAATTATAATACAAATGTGTCATTTTATACGTCAACAATTGTATTTTATCAGCATCCAGGCCCATAGTATCATAAATCACATTGTAGCTTGTAGGCGAAACAGTGCCCTGACGCACCGATTGTGAAACCAAAAAGAAATCATAACGCTCCGGCAGTGTGATTACGTTATCAACAACTGTGCCCGGTGGCGGATTTTTACCATTAACAAAGTAACGCGTATTTATACGCTTCGACACAACAATAAATGCCAATGGACATGGTGTTGGCTCGCCAGCATTTTTATAAATCTCATCCAATTTATCCTTTAGAAATTTCACCTCCGTATTGAAGACTTGATGCAATTGTCCATCACCGACACCGTCACGATAGAATAGAATTTTCTTTGGTAATGAGCCATGTTCTTGGCGATAGGCTTTCAAGGCGTATGTCATATTCATGGCGATTTCATTGGAAAGCTCCTGACCCTTCAAGTGTTGCGAAACGGCAGAGAAAAAATGCGGTTTTGCACGTAAATCCATTGTAGCGACCAATGCGCCATATGATTTGTTTTGCTCTTTCGGCGAGTGACAAACATCAAAGCCCACGGTCATGAGGCCACCCAGCGGCATTTCCGTTAACCATGGAGCACCCATCAATTTGGCATTCATTTGTATTACTACTTTTGTGGCAATGGACATCAAGCCACTGCTTCCGCCGCGTGGTGCAATCGTACGCAAAGTGACTACTTGTGATGGTATTGGACGATCGACGCAACACCTTTTCTTGATACAGCTGTATTTCTCTTCATGTGCCTGTGTCAAAACAACCATCAAAATTTGTGGATCCTGAGCCGCGCACGTATTAATCGCCTGCGAATAAGTGCCCACACGATCGTCGGGCATGTTTTGATAACTGGGCTGAGCTATGCGCATCTTCATGCCGCTAGCGGCTTTGATGCACATCCCAATAAAAGTTTGTACATCAGGCATACTTCGTTGTTGAGCAATTACACACCAGCGTTTAATATCAATATTTTTATACATAGATTTATTACGAAATTCTTTTGTCCAATCAGCGAATTCATTACATTGGTATTTGGATTGATCGCCAAATACAATATTACATGCTGGTAAAATGCGAGCAGGAACTTCAACCAAATTTTTATCCAAACTCATATTCCACGATTCGAGCATTTGCATGCTTTCGGGCGCTTGCTGGAGGCGCTTATTAAATGTGAGCAAACGTTCGATGCGCCGCTCCGGTGGTAAACGTGTATATTCACTCATTGCCCGCATTAGACGAAAATTGCTGCGCATAGCATTGGTGAGACCTGTGGCACGTGACAATTCCGGTATAAGCATAATGAATTCATTCTGACCTCCACGAATATTGCGTTCGGTAGGACGGGATACCAGCAGGGGTTGGCGCTCGTCCGTCAATTTAATATGGTAACGTTTTAAATAATAATCCTTATAAGATATCTCACCATCTTTGGTTGGAAATTTTGATGTTGGGTTGGCTTCGAAATCAACATCATCAATTCGGTATGTTTTGTTGTTGTAATCAGTGAGTACAATTGTTCCGACCACTTCCTTCTTGAAAATACTTTGGAAATCTGCATGCGATTGAGAATATATTGTATTTAAAATATGTAGCAAATTATCAGTGCGCATAACTTTGTGTGCAATTTCGGAGCACAACAGGATATCTTGCTCATGTTGACGTATAGATGTCTGATAACCTGGCCATAATTCTAAGTTGTAACCTTGTAGAGAAACTTTGGCAGCAGGGTCGAAAAAATTGCGTCCAACAAGTTGCAGCTTGAGACCTTCCATTGCGCGACGCAAAATTAGATTTAGGACTTGTAATTGTTGTGCATCTGTCACTTCCAATTGACCAACATATTTGATTTTTATTTGTATAGTTTCACCTTCGCGATTCTTTGTTAGCAATTCAATTTGTTTGTCCAAGTATTTAGTACAAAATAAAACTGTACCATCGAATATATAGCCGCCAAAAATGGCTTTGTGGTGCGCCAAATATGCGCGTCTCACACGGATCATATCAACATCGGGCGCGAAATCAACTCTATATTGGTGAATACACCATTCAGGTTTTTTCAACACACGAAAATAGTTCGTATGTATGTGAACACTTGTGCCTGTTTTACCATGTTTCGTAACACAAGAAGCTGGCTTAGATGCGACTACCTCAGTTATTACCCTTTTTCCGCGGACAGCACCGCGAGTGTCCTCACGTACAACAGCTGCTGCATCCCCGCCACCCTCTGCAGCTTCTCTATGTGAAGTGGCACGCCCTTGCATTACCGGAGCAGCGGCACGTTGTTGCATTGGTGCGGTACTACATGGTTGTTTCGGAACAGCTGCGCCGCGTGCCAAGCCTGGCGGGGGCTGTCCCCATGCAGATGTAGGCGGCGGTGGGTGAGGAAAAGTTCGTGAAGGTCCTGCTGCAGCGTCACCACCACCACGACCTCGTTGTCCAGGTTGTTGTGGGCCTCGACGATTACGTGCATCACCGCGAGGTTGCTGCTGCGGATTAGAGGCCCTTCCACGACCTCTAGAGCGCCCAGCGCTTGTTAGTTTTTCCATATTTCTTATGAAAATTAAATTTTTACAATTTTACACGTAGCAGGTAAGTCAAAATGTATCGAATAACTGTTCGTGGAACAAGGCACGCTGGGAAGCTTCAGTTAGCACATAGAGTTACCAGACTTCGAAATTTCCATAAAGTTAAATATTTGGAATATAATAGGCATGGGTAACACTGCGCTGCGCGGCGCAATTCCGCTAACACCAACCCTGGCGTTATTGCGCTAACTCCGATTTGGGAAATGCGCCAACTCAATATAGCGCCAACCCAATATAGCGCCAACTCAATATTGCGCCAACTCAATTTTGCCTTATAACACCGACTCAATTTCGTGCGCTATCACCAGCACCAATATAGCGCTAGAGTAAAATGGCGCAACCACAACGCCAATAACAGCACCATAGTATATGTATACGTATGACACCGTCACAATTATGTATGCTTGATAGTGATCTAAGTGACCTTAATTTCCAGCATATTTTCACAAATATACGGAATATGTTTCCAAATGATTATGAAAATTTAAATTAATTGTGCCCTCGTATATGTAAGCAGAATTGCGCCAAAAGAAATAAAACAGGGATGGTAAACAGTAAGGGCCTTTTCATATTACTCGGTACGACATCGGATCGACATTTTTTGCTCGGTATTTTCAGCTTACCGAAACGATTCCGCGTTGCTGTGTTTTTCACACTTGTGGGAATACTTTCGGTGCGTAATCGGCAGAAAATAGGAAAACAAACATCGAAATTTGCAAAACAAAATTTTTAACTTCAACAAATCACTCAATAATAACAATAATGTCTTCTAGCGAACACGAAGACATTATAACTTGCTACATTTATAGCCGAGAGTTTTTTTACTGACTTTGTTTTTCTTCTTCTATTACGCCGTAAAAATGTATGCAGTAATTCCTCAAGTTTTACTGACCGGTCTTATCGCGTTGCGGTATACCGAAATTAATCCGCTCCGATTTCATGTATGCAACACTAATGTGAAAGTGCCAATTGAAATACATGTGGTCGGTAAGGTTTCGGAATACTCTCGGTAAAAACCAAAAATGTCGATCCGATTCCGCACCGAGTAAGGTGAAAGCGCTCTAACAAACGAAAAAATGTTATTTATCGATTATTCCATGACAATTGCGCTAAAGGTGTTATTGCGCCAGTACCGTGAGTTTGCGCCACGACTGGCGCTGGAGTTATTGTATCAGCGCCAAAAAAATTGCGTCATTACCCATGGCTACCGCAGTTATGGCGCAACAAGTAAACAATTGAATAATGCTGGCAGCCCAACAGTTCCAGAACGGAAAATGTACAGTTTTAATGGAATTAAGCAGTTATAATACTTATTCCAATCCAGTGATGGAAAATGACTCGTACGCAGCGTTGCCAGAATGACGATGGCATCGTCATTTTGCCAAATTTTTGGACTCCATGACGATGGGACGATTTCATGTCACAAAATGACGATTTTAGGAAGTACAGAAAAATATAGATTTATTCGTAATAAAAATTAATTACTTTATACAAATTTCCATAATTAAAAAAAATTAAGGCAATCTGATTGGTTTTCTTCAATCCTTTTCCAACACTGGTATTATGGTTTTCATAAATCCTTTTATTACATTAAAATGCAACATTGCCTTAGTTCTGAGCGCACTGCCACACGAATAGAATAAGTGCATTCATTGCTCAACATAATCTACTATTCTCCGCCGTAGATGATCTTGTAAAGTGTATAAAAAGCAGTTTCGACGATTCTAAAACGGTGGCAGCTTTATCGTGTGGAAGAACAAAAGCATCAAGTATTATTCAAAACGCTCTTGGGCAGTACCAGCTATAATCGCTATGTGCCATACTCCGAACAACTAAATTTTCATTATGCGTTGATGAATCCACTGATATACATAAGTAATATGAAATTACTAAGTCTTTTAGTGAGAGTATGTATAAACGATGTGCCTTGTGAAAACAACATGATTGCATTTGTCGCAGATGGGGCAAAAAATGGATGACGATTTTTATTTTTAAATTGACGATTTGGGACAAAAAAATCTGGCAACACTGCTCGTGCGTGATGTTTATTACAATAGGGTCATTACGCGATCAAATATTTGACCAAATCGTGTCTGTGTTTGTAAAATTTTCTATATATAGCACAGCCCATGATCCAATAATTCTATATGGTCGTAGCGGCTAAAAGAGAATAGGCGATTACCGTTGAACGGCCGTAGATAAAAATGTCAAAAACAGAAAAAACGCCAGCAAACATACAAGCGAACACACAAGCTATTTCCACGAATAACACGTGCAAGAGGGCAAAATCAAAACAAAACACGATAATTTGACAGCTTACTATTCCAAAAACAAAATAGCCGTCCTCTGCTGAGTCCACCATTTTATTATTTCATCATGGCACAGCCCAACCAAGGCAGATATACCAGGTAGGCGCAGGGGCGAAAAATCCCCATGTATTTTGTTATTGTAATTGGTAGAGTGTAATGTCAAAATGATATTTCGCCGTGGTTAAAATCTGAATTCGCTTGGGACTCGCTCATTCCTATTGGCCATGATTATAATTCGCTGGGATTTTGACATTACACTCTACCTTTGGAAATAAAAAAAAGTTGTTTCTGAATTCGCCCATGCGCCTACCTCTAAGTTATTGTACCATGAGCCCAACTATACAGATCGTAGCATTACGCTTTTTCGCACGCAGTTGTCAAAATTCGGCAAGACAATTGTATGTAGAATTTAAGCAAGACCAATCTATTACAGGTCGTCTTATGTGAAGCGGAATAGGTGATTACAGTTAGACGGCCCTTTTCAAAAATGTCAAAAGCAGAGAAAACGCGAGCAAACACACAAGCTATTTCCACGAAAAACACATGCAAGAATGCAAACTCAAAACAAAAGACAATAGTTTGACATAAGCTTCAAATACGCTGAAGAAGAGATACTCTCACTTGCATCGACCTTCTATAGTTAGGTTATGAATTTAAGTAATAGGCCCGTCACATAGCATACGTCAATCCGTCTACGTCGACGTATGTGACTGACAGCTCACGTACTTGACGGAGAGGTCGCCACATAGGAAACGTTGGCGGATATACACAAATCAGCTGTTTGATTAACCTTTAACTACAGAGGTGATGGCAAAAATTTAACTCTTTAGAATATTTTGTAATTTCTCTTTTAAGTTGCCCTATTGAAATTCAGTTTTCAGTAACTTCACATCTCCTGATAATTCTTGACCATTTTGTTTTATGGAGGAATGTTATACAAATGAGAAAAAACTCGAAAAGCAAATTGCAAAAAAAGGAAATTTCAAGAGTAGCTAAAGGTTAACAATCAAAAGCAATCAGCTGACATAGCGACGGATTGACGTATACCAAAAGTTGACTTTTGGGCAACTTCGGTACGTTGCGGCGACGGATCCGTCGTACGTGTGACGACGTACGTTTAAATGCCGACATTTTACTGAGCTGTCAGTCACATACGTCGACGTAGACGGATTGACGTATGCTATGTGTCGGGGCTATAACCCAAGCAGAAACAACTCAATTTGACAATTATGTGAAAACAGAAAACCAGCTGATGGCTTGCTACAACCATTGTTAGTGCCCTGTTCTATGGATTTTCACACGGATGTGTTTGATGCCGTCATTAATAGCCCCGACACATAGCATACGTCAATCCGTCTACGTCGACGTATGTGACTGACAGCTCAGTAAAATGTCGGCATTTAAACGTACGTCGTCACACGTACGACGGATCCGTCGCCGCAACGTACCGAAGTTGCCCAAAAGTCAACTTTTGGTATACGTCAATCCGTCGCTATGTCAGCTGATTGCTTTTGATTGTTAACCTTTAGCTACTCTTGAATTTCACTTTTTTTGCAATTTGCTTTTCGAGTTTTTTCTCATTTGTATAACATTCCTCCATAAAACAAAATGGTCAAGAATTATCAGGAGATGTGAAGTTACTGAAAACTGAATTTCAGTTCTGAACTATTTTTATTAGTTAACTCAAATTCAACTTTAGTTCAGAACTCGAACGATGAATCCGCCTGTACAATCTGGATTGTTCAGTTTGAGTGTTTTTTTGAGTGAGTTAGTCAAATTTGAGTGTTTTTTTGTGTGTGTTAGTGCAATCGGCAGCCGTCGTGCTACACGTACTTGTTGTCGGCTCGCGGCCACGAAAATCAAAAATTTTTGATATTTGCGTCAATCACCCGACACTCACACATATCGATGCCTTACTTTCTCAACCTCGTATCTTAAATAAGGAAACTTTTCAGGAAACAAAAAAAACTGTTTATTTTTTTACCGTCGTTTTTTATGTAAAAATTTTAATGCAATTATTAAGACATGAATTATAACTATGTGCACAATTAAAAATTATATACTTATCTATGTTCGTTTACGCATAAACGAATTTTTTAAGATACGAGTTTGCTGCATTAACGATAATTTCATTTTTGAAACTTGATTTATAAGTTACTCGTTTGCTGCACTTATATGCATACAACGAAGATACTTCAAAACTATTAAATAAAAACAATATTTTGCTTAAATTCAATGTTTTATTTGTTAGAGGATATTATAAAAAAAAAACAACTAAGGAAGCCTAGAAGTTCGAGTGGAATCGAGCATTAGATACTCAGCTGTATGCTTTCATTGTTTGTTTGCGTTTGAGGGAAATACGATGTGATTTATATAAAGCGAGTGCTGCATAAAATAGGCGTAGCCACGCCCATTTTCAAAATTTTTATCAGTCATCCAACTAAGCATATGAATATTATTCTTTGTGCAAAATTTCTTTCCTTTTTGACTTCTAGTTACAAAGATGTCACGTTACAAATTCCTAAAGGGTTTTCCAGAAATATCTTTGTTGAAAAGTAGGCTTGGTCATAAACCGATTTCGTTAAATTTTTGAGCATGTATTACCACAAGTTATTAAAGTGTACAAACTGATTTTCGTCATAACATCTCAATTATTTGTAGGGTTATAGGCTCAGAAATCTCGTATATTCCTGCTTCTAAAAGGAGGCGGTGCCACGCCCATTTTCCAAGTCTGACTCCTGCCGCAAAATTTCAGTGATATATCTTTATAATTGACAGAGATATCGCTTAAAATGCTTTATTAGGTCACTTTACAATACACATATATAAAAGTGGCCGTGGCCGTCAACCTATTTTGACAATTTTTCCTCCAAACGTTTACCTAAGTAAGTAATAGCGTTTTCGATTCTGAACCAAAATGCTGCATTATTACAAGGCAACATTATCAACATGCGCCCTGAGCCCTAAGAAAATGTTGCACTTTTCATGTGATGTATGAAACAAAAATAATGCAACCCCTTGGTCATATTAAGGGCAGAAAATGCTGCCCTGTGGTCTGGCAGAGGGCGACATTTTTGTCAATAGAACAAGCAACCCTGAAAAAATGTGTGGAATCTATGTGGAATAGAACAAACAAATTTGACAGCCCGATAAAAATGCAGAATAAATGCGACATTTTTGCCAGAATCGAAAACGCCATTAATCACGCATACCAAATTTCATCGATATATCTGCTACGGTTTCCGAGTTAGGGCTTGTAAAAGTTTTACAGTAAAACTTTCAATGTTTGACCCTTAATAAGTGGGCGTGGCACCGCCCATTTTCCAAAATTTCATCAAAATTTTTCATAAGGGCCAGAGCTCAATACGTGGGTAAAATTTTATCACTCTAGCTATATTAGTGGCTGAGATACCAAATTTCCGACTTTTTCTATATAGGAAAAGTGGGCGTGGTCATGGTCCAATTTCGCCCATTTTCAATACCAACCGTCCCAGTCTCGATACCAACTTGCATTCCAAATTTCATCAAAATATCTCAATTTTTGCGCGAGTTAGAGTGTTTACAGACGAACGGACGGGGGATGACAAAACGATTAATACGCCTTTAAATATACATGTATATTAAGATAAGAGTTTGACGCAGTTATGAAAAAAGCATTGATTGAGATACCAAGATATTTATTCCTATTTTTTTTTGCTATAGACACAATCTATTGAGATAGGAATTTGTTGCAGTTATAGAACAGAAAAATAGGAATCGTTTGAAATGAAAATCTCAAAATCGCATTTTTTTAAGATACGAGGTTGAGAAAGTAAGGCATCGATATGCAATTCCTCTCAATCAAGATTGTAAGTTGCCGAGGGCCTTTAGTGCAATCGGCAGCCGTCGTGCTACACGTACTTGTTGTCGGCTCGCTGTCGGCTCGCGGCGACGAAAATCAAAAATTTTTGATATTTGCGTCAATCAACCGACACACACATATACACTTCCTCTCAATCCAGATTGTAAGTTGCCAACGGCCTATATACACTTCCTCTCAATCCAAATTGTAAGTTGCCAAGGGCCTTAACGACAATATATGTGTGTGTTGGCAACCACAAAATACGTGGAATTAGCGTTGCCACTTTCGCTACTTTTTACCCAAATTGGTTACAATTTTTTCGTTTGGTTACGTGGCTACTTTCGGCCGATTTTGGTTACCTTCAAGGTCCATGTATTGAGCACACCATGGTTACATTCAATTTTTAGGAGTGCTTTTAAGTTTTCTAAACTATAAAATATTTGTTAACCAAATTGTTTTGTTGTATTTTTTATCAAATTTCAAATAATTTATTGTTGGGGGGTAAATGGAAAAAATTCAACCACTATTTCCAGCGAATGTTGAGTGCATAGCTGTTTGACGAAAATGAATAAGGCAAAAGTGGGAACAACTCAACAGCTTTCACAGAGTCTCAGTGGTCGAGCGTGTAAAAGCGTTCGCACATTGCGGCTGAATATGGAATGTATCCCGCGTTCGATCCCCGTGAGGAGCATCCACTTCCGAAAAGGGTGCTAATGATCGAAAATGGTTTTTGGTAAAATTGCTATACTCAACCTTCGCTGGAAATTTCGTCGGGCGATTTTCGTCATCTTTTTGGTTCTGTTCATACTCATACCTAGCCGTGTTTTTAAATGTTGATAGAACTCCACGACCGGGCGATATTTCGCTCGACATTGCATCTCTTTAAGGCTTAATGATGTAAAACAATTGATACATTTTAGTTTTTGTTAACCGTATTTTTTTTTTCTTTCAAATAAGTAACCCTAACGTTAATGGGACATATGCCTATATTTTTAATTTATTTTGGTTACTTATTTCTAGTTTTGGTTATTTATATTTTGTATTTTGGTAAATTAAAAATTTTTTAAGTGGCAACGCTGCGTGGAATATTTGAACAGGGTGGTCTGCCTTTTTATAAAAGATGCATGGTTGCCCCTTGTTTAAAAAATAAAGCAACCAAATTCTGGAAAACCCAACATAAAAAAAAACAAATTTGATTTTCTGCTACTGATTGCAAAAAAAAAAAAACAAAAATTAAAAAAAAAATGCTTGCAATACAAAATCATGTTACATACATAGGCTCAGCTTTTATATAACTAACCAATTTCATTTATTTTCAAACTACTGGGAATTTTTCAGTAAAACATTCAGGAATTATTCTGTAGATGACAATTCATCTAATTTTAACAGTTTCCACTAGCATCGCTGCCAACATACTCCTTGTTTGACCTAATTTGTCAACTATAAACAAGTTGTTTGCAGGGCTGGTTGAATACAGCCACGGTGGCATCCGTGAAAAAATCTTATCAGATCACAGCACCGATGCCGTTCCAAAATTTATGAGCGGAGTGAAAATTAATAAAAAGCGGAGTGTTTCGGAGGGACACACGAAAGAGAGGAGTGAAAAAAAAAGCAAATCAACAGATAAATGTGTATATGGCCGATTTTCTCGGAAAGTAAACCAAGTAGTTTTTTTTTTTGTCAAATATTGCAAGCACTGGGGTCTTGCGGGGTTCATGACATATTATAATAGCTGTTGAAAACAGTGGCATTCAATTTTAGTCGTTTTAAATTAAACTTTTCGCTCTTTTTATAAAACGTTGTGATTAAAAAAAAATATGGTCGGAAGTAGTTCAGTAAACAAAAAGGTAAATATAACGTGTTTGTTGTGACTAATTTTAGCTGTTCAAGTTTTATCTATTAGAAAATTTGCTATAATATCATAACACGTAAAGTTTTTAAAAAAGTTATGTTCCAACTAGCAGTTATGTGAAAAGTAAATGTGCCGCAAAAATCGTATGTAACGTTAGCAGTGCAAAACCAAAAAAGTTTTTTTAAGACATGTTAAAATACGTTTTAATTTAATTTGTTTATATATTTTCTTAATACTATACGTACTATATCTCACGTTCCAATTAAAAAAAGTTAAACTTCCAAAGATTTGAAGACATTGTTAGCTTAAAGAATATGTAACGTTAGCAGTGATTTTTTATCTATATAATACATATCGACGGCTGAAAATAAGATCGCCCTATTTCAAAAATTGTTTCAAAAACGCCCTATTTGAAAAATTGCTTCAATAACATCCTATTTCAGATTTTGCTTCAAAAACACCCTATTTGAAAAATTTTTTTCAATAACGTCCTATTTCAGATTTTGCTTCAAAAACGCCCTATTTCAGAGAAAATTCCATATATATTTCTCTGAAATAGGGCGTTTTTGAATAGTTGTCTGAAATAGGACGTTATTGAAACAAATTCTGAAATAGGGCGTTTTTGAAGCAAAATCTGAAATAGGACGTTATTCAAACAATTTTTGGAACAGGGCCTTTTTGAAACAATTTTTGAAATAGGGCGATTTTATTCTCAGCTGTCGATATAATAAAATTGTAACAGGTCGATGTCTGTACATTGAAGATATTCAAGAAAAACTGATAGGAGAGGTGGTTATTGGACCAGCGGAACCCAAATCTAGAATTTTTAGAAGTCTAGCTGTCGGTCTGTCTGTCTGTCCGTCTGTATGATTGTGCACGCATCACGCAAAAACTACTGAATAGAATTGCATGAAACTTTCACCATTCTATCACTTAACGCCTAACTTAAAATTCAGGACAACTTTCATTTGGATATCTCATCCAGTTCCCGAGTTATTGACCAAAATGTGGGAAAAATATGACCAAAAATGTGTTTTTTACCATAACGCCCGCGTCACACAAAAACGACTGCATATAAATGAATGAAACTTTCAATAATCATTTTCTGGATGAAAAAATAAGAGCTATTGGAAAAGGGGTGTGGCACAACCCATACAAACTTAATCTTTCATGCTGAATATCTGTGGAAGTGTTTTCCGTAGGATATCAAAACTTGGAGGGATAGGGAGATATCTCCGAAACCAATCGAGATATTGAATTTAATAGAACTACTTATTGCAGCACTCATCAGCACCTTTTATTTGATACCCATATTGTACTAACACATTTTGGATCACCCTTGGTCCACATATTGGTCGATAATTCCAAAACTGGTTGAGCTATAGAAATGAGGGATATCTTAAATCTTAAAGTAGACATCTATAATAATAATAACAATACAATGGCGCTATTATAACTCTGACTAGTTTCATTCAATTCCATCATTCCAATTTTTAGTGACACAACATAAGGACAGACAGACAGTCAGACCGACAGAAATTTTAAAAACAGTTCATTTTGATTCCTCTGGCTCCTTTTTTTATTTTCTGTATATCTGCAATGTACAGAGATCAACGGTTACAATTTTATTATATGTAGAGATACTCAGTTTTCGCACGTGTAACGTTAGCAGTGCTTTGTGTAACGTAGGCAGTGCCTTATTTTATGTTAAATTACGTTAAAAAATCCTAAAGATTTTGGTAAAGCGGTATGCCATGACCTTGTGGCATCCTTGCTATATAACCTGAAGTAAAATTGGGATGATTGTCTCAGCAAGTTCGCAGAAATTAAACCAAACATGATCTGTATCTTGATCTCACTTCCAAATGATGTAACGTTAGCAGTGCGTTTCACGCGCTTATAACTTTTACGGTATGGTAGCCATCAGACTAATGTTACTCTTAAAATGAAGGTATAGGTCTACCTGAAAGCATAAGTAGCAGAACCTTGGACGTTTCTAACATTTTTGTTATTATTTTGTATAAACTAAAAAAAACTCCATGCGAATGTAACGTTAGCAGCCAGAAAATTGGCCATATGGGAAAGCAAACGCAAAACTTTGTTTTCGAATTAAGGAACATATTTATTAGAAATGAATTTAATTAAATTAAAATTTGTGTGTTTATTCATAACACATTTGTTTATAAACTTTTGTATACATAAATTATTGCATGTTATGCATTAGATATCATGTCTTGGATATAAAGGTACAAGTTTATGTATATAAGCACCTTCTTTTTGCATTTGGTCCAGGGCAAACTTTTCTGATGAAAACAAAAAAAAATGTATAAACCAGCTAATTAGTTTTTATAAATTTTAACTCGCCTATCAAAATAATTTTTTGATTCGAATCAAAAGTTTGATTCGAATCAAAAATTTGATTGGAATCAAAAATTTATTAAGAATCTTGATTCGAAATCAAGTTTGAATCAAGAATCAAAAAAGATTTTTGATTCTTTTGAGAAATGAATCACAAATCAATTTTATCTTTGATTTGAAAATAGTTTGAATCACGAATCAAAGGGTATTCCTGATTCTTTTGTGAAACGAATCACAAATAAAATTTATCTTTGACTTGAAAATAGTTTGAATCACGAATCAAAGGGTATTTCTGATTCTTTTTTGAAACGAATCACAAATAAAAATTATCTTTGACTTGAAAATATTTTAAATCAAGAATCAGAAAATATTTTTGATTAGTGATTCAGTCAAATCAAAATCACGCAACCCTGCTGCATATACACTTTTGATTAAAAATTTCTGAATTATTTCATAAACAAGTGGAGTAATTTACTCAAAGAGGGAGTGACGGAGCGATAATGTCAAAATCGGAAAAAAATCTTCCAATTGGAGTGATGGCATCGCTGGATCACAGGGTTACAATTCTTCCAAAACTTTTTTTTTGTTTAAATAGTAAGGGCTGTGGTTATTAGCCCATAGTGATGGCTAAAATCTTAGTCTTTGGCTAAAATACGTTTTAGTTCGTATTGTAAAAAACGCGTTTTTTTAATTACAGATTTTTTTTATTGGAAAAAAACGAAAAACACAATAATAATTGTTTAATCAATCTAGAAAGTTTCTCTTATACAAACATAATTTACACAAATATGACAATTGTTGAAACGCTCCGAAAAAAAAAAACAAAAATAAACTTATTTAAATTTTGTCCTATTACTGCCGTTACTATTTTGTTGTTGCTGTAGAGATTGTATTGCAGAGGATTGTGATGTTGTTTTAAACATACTTTTACCCACGCCGAATAAAAGTACTAGATGACATAAATGTAGTAATCCACTGGAGGAACTCGTACTTGGATATGCATTCCAACAAAATTCAATCAAACCTAGCAAAAGAAATCTTATACCCAAGCTAAACTCCGTTGACCACGCTAGATAAGGTAATGAATGGAAGTACCAAACATAAAATTGATAATGTAAAGATCGGGCGCAAACCAAGCCAATGAAATTGCATAAAAAGAATGGCAAAATCGCGAGTTGTGTACATTTTTCGAAAAATATTGACACAGGTTGTTCTTCTTCCATCGTAGACATATCTTCATCATTTTTAGGTATTTTATTTCCACCGGTTTTTTGTAGACCTTTTTCAAACATTTTTAAGAATTTCTGTTGTTCTGCTGTTAAATCTTCATCTGCATCTTCCGAGTATTTCAGTTTTGCATTTCTCCGTTCTTTCGCATTTTTACTGTGCTTTTGTTTAATTTCCAAATTTTTCAAATGAATTTGTGGTTGCAATTGATCTTGTAGGGTGCGCAAACGTACATAATTTTTAAAATACGTATAAGATGGTTTCGCGAATAAAGCGAGAAGAAGTAAATGTGCTAAGAGTAGAGAGCAATGAAACATTTTATTTTCGAACAAGCCGCGTGCCAGGAATCTGTAGTTAACGGTCCATTGGTGCTCAAAGATACGCCCGAGGTTGAAGCTGCCTTTTATGTATTCCAAGGGATATGTGAGTAAAAATGGTGCACCCAAAAGTAATTGCAAAGCACCACATATTCCCAAGTGTATCATCGTTTTAACATATCCTAAATTCACCAAATAAAATAGAAGTAAAGCTGGTGCAAATAGCAGAATGTTCATCTTTACACCAACAGCTAAGCTAAAAAAGAAACAACCGTAGCTCCAGTATCGATCCAGGAAGAGATTAAGTGCTGCATATAGGAATAGCATGGCTACAGGATCATTGAAGAGTCGTAAAACATATATCGAATGTATGCGGTAGGAGGTAAACGCACTTATAACCAATACATACGGTGGTACTTTGCGGCTTTTGGTGTATATGCGGAGCACAAGCCACATTTGTGTCAAATATATGAAGCCAAATATGTATTGACCTAGGCGTATATTCTGGCCATTATATGTAATATAGTATAGTGCCGAATATATGTATACAAACGCTGCTGGGTATACTAGTGGTCCGGTGTCACCTGCGGAAAAAATTAAAATTTAATAGAACTAGAATAATATACCCTCACAGAAAAAAGTATTGGCACAGCAAACAAAGTTAGTTTCGACCGCACATTATTTCGTGGAATTAAAAAAGTCCTATTTTTATGTGGAAAAAAGTATTGGCACACTTCATTTTCAGATTAACGGCCTTATTCCGGTGTGGTAACATAATTTACTTTACTGGTGAAATGAAGAATCTGGTACTTTAAACACCCTTTTCCTATTCTGGCAGGAGAAAATTAAGTTACCACTTCAATATGTGGTAACATTTTGTTACTATTTTCAGCCCGATTCCATTCCGTTCGTATGGAAATGCTTTGACAGCGTTACCATTTGTGCCAGAATACCAATTGAAAAGATGGTAACAATTTTCAGCAACATAAATTACTAGCAAAGTAATTTTCCGGTAACGCTCAGAATAGCACTGTAAATAACAACTCAATTTTAAACGCTAGTATATTTTGGGCGTAAAGTTTTATTGTCTAGCATCATTAAGTGGCATACACCCAGAAAAAAATAGTGTGAAATCAACCAAAAATCAACAAATTTTGTGGTTAATTTTTTTCAACACGATGCTTAATGTATGCCATCATGTAATCGTGTAAATTTAACACTACTGTCAAGTGCTAGTTTAACAGGATGACAACTGTAGAATTAACACTTCCTGTTGATTTTACAATTTTATCTAGTTAATGTTACAATAAAAGCTAGTTAAATTAACACGAAATGGTCCTGTTGAATTAACAATAACATCTTTTTGATTTTACATTAAATTTATCTTGTTGATTGTACAATTTATTTTTTTAAATAAAAAAACATATAAAACATTAAATATATAATCATCACTTCAATTAAGCACATTCGTACATCACCCGCACAACTGACCAAATTGAAGGCGTCCTTCTCATACGAACACAAATGTACCGGCGATAGTTTATACATGGGCGATAGTACTATCACTTGCACCGAGTAATGTTTGGCCGCTAATGCAACAACCGCATGCTCTACGCAAACCCCCATTCGCTAAAAAACCTCCTCGTGATATTGCAACCTATGAAGAGGAAAAGTAAAATATTGAACATTAAGTACTTTTAGAAACAAAAATGTAATCCTCTTTTAACTCACCTGCAAACTGAAAATATAAATCGAAAACCCACTATCGCGAACTGACAATGATGCTAAACTCGCATCACTGCCACGGCACAAAACTTTCCTTTTTTTTTTAAAAAATAATTTGCGTTTTGCACGAAAATCAGACTTCAAATTATCAAAAAAATTATGTATGTTTCAAAATAGTTTTGACGTTCTTTTTTAACACTTTTTTTTAGATTACATTGACACTATGATCGTGTTGAATAAACCAAAATTACAAATGACGTTTATGTTTGAACATTGTTTCGTGTTATATCAACCAAATTTTATTGTTAATTGTGGTTCTTGTTGTTTTCACATTTGTTTTCATGTTGTATTAACACTAAAATTGAGACGTCATTTTTCTAACATTTTTTTAAGTTTATATTGACACTATCATCATGTTAAATAAACCAAATTCCAAATGACATTTAGGAATAAAATTTTATATTTGAATCATCTTGTATATTTTAAAATTTCTTCATGTTGTATCAACAATAAAATTTGGTTGAATTTACCAAATTTTCAGATGACAGTTACAAAGCCAAAATCATGTTTCAAACATCGTGTAATTTGAAAAAAATTGTTGCTGTTCTATGTGTAAAGATCGATCGTGTTGATGATTTTTTTCTGAGTGTATGCTAGACTGTCAATATGAATCGCGATTCAAATATCGATTGATGGTTTGATGAATCGCAAACTGGTGCTACACGTTCAATATGAATATTGCGATATTTTTCTCGCTCTGAGATTCAAAATATTTTACTTCCATCCTTTTCTTACTTTCACTTTCAATTCGTTTATTGCCAATATTGCGATCCAGATCACGATCCACCAATACTCGATGCTACACTGTCAATATGAATCGCGATCAACGGATTTCATCAATATATATTGACAGTGTAGCATATCGTAGTGGGTTTGGCATAGAATATACTAACTTTTTGGTAGTTTCCTCCCCAATATTTAGACTTTGCTTACCACTTTCTTAACCGCCACATTAGATTCAAAAATACCTTATTCACGGTACATAAACGGAGTCTCACTGACAGTGAGACCTTTTCGTGTGACATTCGAGTTTCAGTTAACAATATTTTTCGTAAAACATATTCGAAATCTGCCAATCGAACAGACGAAATTACGAAAAAATAAATACGCTATATTTTTACTCTTTTGAAAGCCAAGATCGAAATTGTTTTGTTGTTTATATGACACCTTGGGTCAACACCGCCTTGAGTAGACACCGAGAAGTAATTCGGCTACTTGAAATTAGTTTAATTTTACCTCTGTTTAAAAAACGAAAAATTTTTGCATATCATATGTATCTAATAAAAGTTTAGTTCATTAAATCATTAGCCCACCTATTGAGTCAAAAGCATAAAATATCGCCCCTATATCATGCATTAGATTTCAAAATCATAAAATTTAGTTTTTGGCCTTGAAATTTAAAAAAAAAAAAATAACATAAAAATTGGCACGTACTATATTAATGTAAAACCCATGGTGGAATAACCAGGTGACGTAAGTAGGCAGCTATTTCATTCTGTTTTCCTCTTGCTCCTGTCATTCGGCTCTTTGAAAATGAAATTCCAATGTTGTCCCCAGTTGTTCCCAAAAAAGTGTTGTTTTTATGTGTATTTTAGGTGTATGTATTTTGGTAAAAATTTAAAACAATAGTTGTCTTGTAACATTTTTATTTCCTTTCACAATATTATTATTTATGAAGAAAAAATCGTTAAAATTTAAATTTTCGCGCCATAATTTCAAAAATGCCAAAAACAACCTACGCCCGTTGCAGAAAACCATGGACGGTGGAGAGTTTCAGAATGTTTGGCACTCCCACAAACCCACAGATCCTGATATGATTCTGGTAGGGTGTGTGCGATGCTCACACAAAATTCAAAAGTGTGCGAGCCGCATTTTGCCGAATGCGATTTTCGGCAACCGCATAACCCAGCAAAACGAGGCTTGCTGACAAAGGAAGCAGTGCCGATGCCTGTGGTATCCCTTATCTTGGGATTCCGAAAACCATGGTATTTGTAAAAAACGAGACCGTGCATCACAAACATTACATATTACTCTACGTATGTATTATTATTTAAAAAGTTTTTTGGAAACGGTTTTCGCTCTAACAAAGAATATGTTCCCAAGGATCCAATGCTTCTTCAAATAGCAAGATTAAAGTTGCAAATAAAGCACGAAAGGGCACGAGACGAAACAATATTAAAAGGTGTCAAAAATATTTTTACAGAGGAACAACTCCGAAAATTGTAATACCCGGATCACCATACCCGTTGAGATTGGATAGATATATTAAATGTCCAAACAATACACGCAGATACTAACGATTATAAATTTTACCAGATATTGAGTTCAATGGGTGAGTTTCTAAGACAAAGCTGCTCCGCAACTGTTGAGTGTTTGTCTTAGAAACGCACTGTTGAGTAGTTCCGCTCAGCTCAACAGTTGGCAACTTTTCGCCATCTTTTCCATCACAAATTTTGTTCGCTACTTGAGCTCAACATGTTTGTAAAGCCAAACAGCTGATAAATTGATCAAGCCGTTTCTAAGACGTAGCTGTTTAACTCAACTGCTACCCAACTGTTGGCAACTGTTGAGCTCAACAGTTGCGGAGCAGCTTTGTCTTAGAAACTCACCCAATATATCCAGTTGAGTATGAATTATATCGTCGTTTTATGTTTGCCTTTTTTTATACAAAACGCGCTGCGAATTCGGAAAAACGAAACCTGATACTAATGATTATAACTTTTACTAGATATTGAACTCTATATATTTAGTTAAATTTGAAATATATCGTCCTTTCAAGGCGTTTTATTTTAATATTTATGTTCATATTGGTTCAGTTCACCATTTTTTTTTCTATCTCAAGAGTGAACAAAAGCTTCTTAAGAATTGTAAATAATATAATATAAATATAGTATTTTACTTTTAACAATAAGGCAAATATATAAATAATTTACTCCCCCTTTTGGACCGGATCCGGCCAATTTAGCCCTACATTTTTCCCCCTTTTCCCTATGTAAATGCAACCCTACCGTTTCAAACAGCTTACTATTTGAGAATAGTGTCGCACTCTTCTATTTACGTCACCTGTAATTATTACACCATGTGTAAAACCATATGCAAAAAAATCCTCAAACATTAGGTCTGTGCGGTGAGTACACTGAAAGTGTAGAACAGTGTAGTGCAGAACAACATCTGACAGTTGTCAGAGCAATTTAGTGCAAACGCTTCAACGAACGAAAACTAACGAAAATGTTGATTTAGTGCAAACCAGCTGATTTTTGTAAACAAACAATTCTCAATGGTGAAATTTATAGCTATTAAATTTACACAAATATTCTATTTTTGATCGGATAACTTCCCAAATTCTTTGCTTTGTTTTCACTCGTAAACTTTTCCCCAATTGCGGTTTGTGCTCCTTCAAAAAATTTATGAGCAATTTCGTTTGGTTTTGACCACGCAATGAATATAATCTGCCATACAGAGAAGAAAACCCCATATTTTTTAAGTTACTTTTGGTTTTCTATTATTTTGCCTCACTAACTTTTAAAAACAGCTGTTTTCATATGCTGCACTAACTTAAACTAGCTATGAAGGTGGTGTAGTTTTAGTGCAGTAAAGTGTAAGTTGGTGCTAACTCAAAAAACTGAGCTCTGAACAGTTTAGTGCAAAAAAATGCTCATCGAACGCTTTTTTCTGCACTAGAGTACTCTAGTGCGTTTATCGAACAGACCTATTCATTCAAGCAAAATTTTAAAACATCAGGCGCATTTCAGTTATTACATCTGGGTCTGAGTCAAGATAAATTTTTACTGAAACAATCCGGATCATAATGAAATTTGGCTGCACTTGAAAAGAAGTAAAAAGAAGAAGAAATATCAACAAACCATTTGTGATTTGAGAAAGTAAAAAAAAAAACAAAATAAAAAATCATGGATCAAGAATTATTTGAGGCAAATTTATATATAATTTAAATATATGACCTTTATACTCATATTTTATGTGTTACTTCCATAATTTGTTTTTTTTTTCACGGCGTCTGAATGAAAAATATGGCCGACAGCTGCTTGTGTATATACATATACAAACATATACCCCGCAGTAAAAATCTGAAATGAATCCTTTATGAGTCACTGATGAAATTCATCATGAGGAGGCATCAGTGAATACTTTCATATAAAGGCTGCTGAATTTTTTCAAATAAATGGTTTGCTTTCCTCATGCCTATATGACACTACGTTTTTTCTCTGGTATTTTTGGTTTGGCCGCTGTGGTGCAGTGGGTAGAGTGCTCGCCTGCTATGCCAGAGGTCTCGGGTTCAAATCTCCAGAGCAAAAAAATCAAAAAATTTTTTCTAATTAGTAAAAATCAAATTATTGGGTTTTTTAAGAGCAGCGGTCACCTCTCGGCTGTGGGTGGCATACCCTCCGAGTGTATTTCTGCCATGAAAAAGCTTCTCACAAAAAATGCATTCGCCGTTCGGAGCCGGCATAAAACTGTAGGTCCACCCATTTAATAGGAAAAACAAAAAGGAGCACACCTCGAATTGGGAGAGAAGCTCGGCCATAAAACTCGTCAGAGTTATAATAGCGCCATTGTATTATTATTATTGTATTATTGTATTATTTTTGGTTTGGAAAACCCACCGAAAGTCAAAATACAAAAACAATTCTTCTGTACGTTGAAAAGAGACAAATACTCCCTCAAAAACAATTTGATTGACATTAAACTTCAAACTAAATGAAAATAATAGTTATTTAAAAAATTATTTGTTTGGAAATTTGAATTTAAATTACTGAAATAAATTATGCAACTCAAATGGCGGGATAGCTATGTATTCCATGTTATAAGGAGAAGCCAGTGCGCAGTATAATTTTTCTTCCGGACTTCTTCTTTCCCCTTACGGCCAAAGCAGAAGCTTACAAGAGGCAAATTTAAAATTTGTATTTCCATATACATATTTTTTATTTTAAATATAATTTATTTTATAGTTGTCACATTGAAAAATTTGTCAGAAAAGCTGCCGAATGTCAAGAAACCTACCGAAATACAAGCTGGCTCGTTGGTTTTTAACCGCCTAGATGGTATTTCGTTTGGTTTTTTCAATATAGCTTGCTCGCTTGCACCAACGTAAAACGATAGTGATGAATATTCAACAAAGAATCATCAATGATTATTTAGCAGTGAAACAAATTGACTGCAGGGTATATGTATATATATGTATACATACACAAATGTCACTTTTCAGTTCTGCCAAATCAAAAAGCACTGTGCTGCCAATTCAGCACGGAAAAAACAAATCGAACAGGGCGGATCATAAATTGAACCAGCAATTTATCTGGTTTAATCGAGCTGAAATCGTTGTTGTTGCATTTGCATGTAAAAATTTTTATCTGGGTTAGGATCACCGTATGTGAAACACGGCTATCGCCGTCAATCGCTTATAGGGATGGGCAAATTGGAAAAATATATCGATATATACTGTATCGATATTTAAAAAAACATCGATTTATGCCGTGTAAAAACATCGATATATCAATATATCGAAAGGGCTGGCTTCACATTAAGGAACCACGTCCCGCGAAAAACCAATTCTTCTCACAGATCTCAAAACTGGAATTCAAACTTGCCGCAGACTTATAGTTTACTAGATATTTGTTGTTAAAGTTGGATGGATCTACAGATATTCTACGAATCCTGAAGTATAAACATAAAAATCATTAATAATTGCTTGAAGAAGAAAGTAATGTAAATTCAAGCACCCGGACATTATGGTTATACCACTTCTTAAAAAATGTTCTGCTGTTAAATTCGAAGCGAATCAGAAATGTATGAAAAATATCGAATTTGGCTCGAAATGGCAAAAAATTATCGATTATCGATGCACGGTAGTTCAAAATATCGTCGATATTATCGGCTGTACTATTTTAAAAATATCGATATATTGATATATCGATATATATCGCCCAACCCTAATCGCTTATCAATCAGTTGTGAATTATTAGCCGTGTTTCACTTACGGTGATCCTAACCCAGATAAAAATTTTTGCATGTAAATGCAACAACAACGATTTCAGCTCGATTAAACCAGATAAGTTGCTGGTTCAATTTATGATCCGCCCTGTTCGATTTCTTTTTTCAGTGTTGATTTGGCAGCACAGTGCTTTTTTGATTTGGCGGAACTGAAAAGTGACATTTTGTATGTATACATATATATACATATACCCTGCAGTAAATTTGTTTCACTGCTAAATAATCATTGATGATTCTTTGTTGAATATTCATCACTATCGTTTTGCGTTGGTGCAAGCGAGCAAGCTATATTGAAAAAACCAAACGAAATACCAACAAAATACCATCTAGACGGTTAAAAACCAACGAGCCAGCTTGTATTTCGGTAGGTTTTTTGACATTCGGCAGGTTTTCTGACAAATTTTTCAACAACAACTATAAAATAAATTATATTTAAAATAAAAAATATATGGAAATACAAATTTTAAATTTGCCTCTTGTAAGCTTCTGCTTTGGCCGTAAGGGGAAAGAAGTCCGGAAGAAAAAATATACTGCGCACTGGCTTCTCTTTATAATATGGAATACATAGCTATCCCGCCATTTGAGTTTCATAATTTATTTCAGTAATTTAAATTCAAATTTCCAAAAAAATAATTTTTGAAATAACTATTATTTTCATTTAGTTTGAAGTTTAATGTCACTCAAATTGTTTTTGAGGGAGTATTTGTCTCTTTTCAACGTACAGAAGAATTGTTTTTGTATTTTGACTTTCGGTGGGTTTTCCAAACCAAAAATACCAGAGAAAAAACGTAGTGTCATATAGGCATAAGGAAAGCAAACCATTTATTTGAAAAAATTCAGCAGCCTTTATATGAAAGTATTCACTGATGCCTCCTCAGATGAATTTCATCAGTGATTCATAAAGGATTCATTTCAGATTTTTACTGCGGGGTATATGTTTGTATATGTATATACCAGGGTTCGGATTTCCCTCATTTTGCCTCCACACTCACACATGCCGCACTCATGAGGATCCTGTGAGTGTGCAAACAACGGAGGCCACACAATAGCGTGAGCGCTCCGCATGAGTGGCAACAGAGTGCGCAGCCAATAGGAGGCAAAAATGAAGCGTTGGCTCTCCTCCGCTGCGCCTCCATATTTTACTCCGGAGTGAGTGAGGATGAGCGAGGCTCACAGCTTGGCGATGAAGCAGCCAAACGTCTGTAGTGTGTAGTAAGCAGCTGCATGGATGCTACAAATTTGTTTATCCTCTACAGTGTGCACAGCTCATTATGCAAGCTAAACGACAAGCTGGACACGTTATTAAGCAGTCATTGTGCAACAGAAACTATGCAAGTAAACTTAAAGCAAAAGTTGGAGAATCTGGTATATGCTCAAAGAGTTCCTTGTGAAGTAGATATTCTGAATTACTGGAAATCCCGTTTATTAAATGATCAGGACTTATACCATGTCTCCACATAACGTGTTTCGCTCTTTTTTTCTGCATTTTCTCTCTCAATCTTGTTTCGACACGGAAACCAGTGCCGAAACTCGCCAATTTCCATACAAAATTTCTGAGAGCGAGTGAAGATTGAAACACTGTTTCATTCTGAATCATCTTGCCAACCTCGATGATATCGATGTCTTCTCTAATTTTGTATCGAAAATCTATCGAAATCTCACACAGACCAAATCAAAGACGCAAAAATAACCAAACATACAAACATTTAAGAAGAACAAGAAGGAGAAATGTCAAACTGAATCACGATTAGCCACGTGGAGACGGGTTATTGAGCGAGATGTTTTGCTACATGTTTCTCTGGTGAATCAAGTTATGTGGAGACGGGCTTTTAGGAAACCTGATTCAAGTAGTATTAGCGGTTCCATCGACTCAAGTGTCTGTTGAGAAGGCGTTTAGTGCTCTGGCTACAATTTTAACAAAACTGCGCACGAGGCTTTCAAAAGAAACCTTGAATAATATATTGATTGTTAAGCTAAATAATGATATTCTCGGCAAAGTTTCTTATTTTGATTAAGTACCTAAGTGTTAAGAATAGTTAAGAAATATGTATGTAAATACATACATATCTGTGTTCATATCGAACAGTAGCTTATGTCGAAAGGAAAATTTTAAAGTGCAGTTTCCCGCACAATATTATTACATGAGTAAAATCATTGAGGCTGAAGTTGGTTGAAGGCCTAAGAAAGAGTTAAAAAAAAAACTGCAGAATGTACTCTCTGGGATGCATTACTTCTGCTTTTTCCAAACTGACTCAATTTTTCCTTAAGTACACTTAAGCTACTGTTCCATACGAACACAGATATACATATACTGTGAGTTATGATTTCTATTATGAAGTAATAAATATTTCGTATTGTGGAACGATTTTCCGTCATCCCCTTGACAAGGGATGACGGAAAATCGTTCCACAATACATCATATTCCTACCCTGTCGGAAAAACAAGCAACCAAAAAGTTATTAATAAATATTTCGTTTATGCAAAAAAAAAATATGTTTCTAATGACGAATAAATAGTTTTTTGCGTTAATCGCATTATAAATAAAAACTAAACAAGTAGGTAGGTACCTACTACATACACCTACTACATATACCTCAACAACCTAACCTACTACATACATATGTACAACGAATAATGCACATTCTTGAAAATAATTTTCCTTTTACCTACCTACCTATATACGTACATATGTAAATATGTATTCGTAATTGCATCTGGTGAATTAAATACATATTTACATATGTATCTACACATGTACACAGATGAAAAACAACAAAAAACAAGTATAGGTAGAAAGATGGATTTTACATACCTACTCAATCGCCTGAAACGGGCATAAATACGAAAAAAAAGGCAAAAAACAAGCATACATGCTATTTAGCAGAAAAACCACACTGCAACATACATATGTATGTATGTGTATGTATGCATTTTTATGCAGCGTCATTACGCATTCCTCACTCACACGCTCCAACACATTGGAGCTCACACCGTGAGAAGAGGAAACCTACGGCGGCTCACTCCAACCGCACACGCAGTGAGCGGCTCCTTCGAAACTCACTCCAACCAAAGGAGCGGAGAAACAAAAAAAAAATACTCACTCCGCGTTCTAGAGGAGTGTGAAACGCAAACGGCCACTCCACAGCACGCCGTGAGGAGGAGTTTCCTCACTCACTCACACATACTCGGAGTTTCTTCCTACCCTGGTATATACACAAGCAGCTGTCGGCCATATTTTTCATTCAGACGCCGTGAAAAAACAAAAAAAATTATGGAAGCAACACATAAAATATGAGTATAAAGGTCATATAATTAAATTATATATAAATTTGCCTCAAATAATTCTTGATCCATGATTTTTTATTTTGTTTTCTTTTACTTTCTCAAATCACAAATGGTTTGTTGATATTTCTTCTTCTTTTTACTTCTTTTCAAGTGCAGCCAAATTTCATTATGATCCGGATTGTTTCAGTAAAAATTTATCTTGACCCAGACCCAGATGTAATAACTGAAATGCGCCTATTGCTAATGCAAGTGCAGAAAGAAGAAGACTATGAAGTGACGCATGGTTAGGGATGCAAATTTTGAGGACCAACCTCGATACATCGATGTTTGATGTATCGACAAAATAAACATCGATTCTAAAAAAACATGGAAGAAAACCATCGGGTAAGCAATTTATTTGACAGCTGTCCATACAATTTACGTCAAACTAACCAGCGATTAAATTAACCGGATATGGTGAAACCTAGGCTAATTTATAGAAGGTTAACCTACTAAACAGCTGATTGCTAACTTTTTTCTACTTTTTTTATTCATATTGTGGTGCTTATGTCAATTTTGTTCTTGACGCAATATGATTTCTACAATGGCGGGCTATGATTTTGACAGAAGCACCACAGAATACACAAACAATTTACATGGTGTGTATGTATGTATGTACATATATCGTACTGCGAAAACCTTCTATAATTGAACCATTGGTGAAACCGGCCCTGAGTAATTTTCAAACATCGATGTCAAACATCGAATTTTCGTTCGATACTATCGATGTTTCAAAAACATCGATGTATCGTTTGCATCCCTAGGCATGGTTGTCATCAGTGTTACAGCATAGGCATGTCCCTGTCCGAAGGAATTCTTGTGAAAATGATTTTATCATCAGCAAAATCTATTAATCTACTTGCAATTCGACGTTTAACAAATCGTGTCAATTGCCATCAGCAGGAATATTTAAGGTTGCAATCAGTGTCGCAACGCAGTTTCCTCACCGGCTGTCATGGAGGGGGTCATGATAAGACTGTATCAAAGTTGTTGCTGACGACATCGTTGACACCGGCAAAGCATCAAAAATTGTATATACACACAACGAATGTCCTTAACGCCAAAGACTACTATCAGATATTGGGTGTGGCTAAGAATGCTAGTGCTAAAGATATAAAAAAAGCATACTATCAGCTAGCCAAAAAATATCACCCAGACACAAATAAGAACGATCCAGATGCAGGTAAAAAGTTTCAAGAAGTATCGGAAGCTTATGAAGTGTTGAGTGATGACACTAAGCGCCGTGAATATGATACATATGGTCAAACAACGGAGGATATGGGACGATCAGGTGGCGGTTTCGGTGGGCAGGGCCCACAAGGTTTCTCGCAAAACTGGCAATTTCGTTCAACAATTGATCCCGAAGAGCTTTTTAGGAAAATATTTGGTGAAGCTAATTTTCGTAGCAATAGCTTTGATGATTTTGCCGATTCCAAGTTTGGCTTTGGAGCCGCTCAAGAGATTGTGATGGATTTGACATTTTCACAAGCGGCGAGAGGTGTTAACAAAGACGTTAATGTAAATGTTGTTGACACGTGCATAAAATGTAATGGAACCAAATGCGAACCTGGCACAAAACCTGGACGTTGCCAGTACTGCAATGGTACAGGTATGGAAACGATTTCAACGGGACCATTCGTTATGCGTTCGACATGCCGCTATTGCCAGGGTACGCGTCAATACATAAAATATCCTTGTGCCGAGTGCGAAGGTAAGGGGCAGACAGTGCAACGCAAAAAAGTCACAGTGCCTGTTCCAGCCGGAATCGAAAACGGACAGACTGTGCGTATGCAGGTTGGACGTAAAGAACTATTTGTAACATTTCGCGTAGAACCTAGCAAGTATTTTAAGCGAGAGGGTGCTGATGTGCATACCGAAGCTTCGATTTCAATATCACAAGCCGTGTTCGGTGGTACTATACGCGTACAAGGTGTTTATGAGGATCAATGGATTAACATACCAGCTGGCACATCTTCACACCATAAAGTGTTTTTACGTGGCAAAGGTTTGAAGCGTGTCAATGCGAATGGACATGGTGATCATTATATAAACATAAAAATCGAAGTACCTAAGCATCTTACATCCGAGCAAAAGGCATTGTTGAAAGCATATGCCGAATTGGAAACGGACACACCTGGGCAGATCAACGGCATCACGAGACGAAAAGATGACACCAAGAAAGCTACGTAATTACAAAAAAAAAATACGTTGCACATAACTGAATAGCTATTTACCAAAACTTCTTTGTTGTTACAGAACAGCGGACACCCAGAATCCCCCAAACAGAACGTTCCTTTCGAAAATTAAATCGTTTTTTAACAGATAGTTATGTATATACTATTAAAGATCTACATAGTGTGCGCGTATGGGTAGGGCTTCATCATCGCTTTGATTGCTTTTTTGTTTGTTTAGTTTTATAAACTATGAGATAATAAAATTAAATATGGATGAGTTACAAGGTATACACTTGGTTTTTATATGAAATACTAAATTGGCTTCAAATATAGCGTTTCGGCGGTGTTTCAATGCATTAAAAAACTAAAAGACGGATGTACATGACGGGCAAAGAACATCCCCAGAAGTTATGAGGAATGCAGCCGGAATGGTAGTTCTTGGCCGGATATAAATCTGGGTCATTCCGGTACTTATATTTGACTACCATGGTGGGATCTGAGGCATGCCTGAGGCATTTTTTCCTATGCTAAAGTTCTAGGCATAGCAGCCGAAAGTTCTTGCCGGGTCATACATATGTAAATCCGTATACTTCCGGTATTTTAGACCCGGTGGGAATATTTCAGCAGACATTGTTCCAGTTCGCAAACTTTATTAATCTGAAAGTGCTGAAATTTATATAATATCTTGCCTTTTACCGGTACCCTAAAAAAATATGTGCATACATTTATTGAGGTCTCTACTTGTATGTAAAAATAGAATAGATACAAAATGGACAGCAACAATTACGCACGCAAAAGCTATACAAAATAAAATAAAAACCATACCTTTGAGAAGCGCATAATTTAAGGTACCATTCAGAAATCCTTCACATTCCTGCATATACGCATTCCAATCTATTTCGGTGTAAGGTACCCGCCATATTACAAATATATTTATCAGTAACTCTGCCAGTAAAATTAATATAGTGACAACAGGTAATGCCGCCGGGTCAAATACAAGATATTTTGCATATTCCAAATTCACATATTTTTTTACAAATCGCTGTATTGTTGTTCGATTGTTTACATTTTTATTAGTACTGGGTGAATAGTGTTTGAGCTTCGGTGGCGGCATTTGCTCCAGTTAAACACAACTTGGCTTTTTTTTTGTTTTATGGAGAAGGACGTGCACTGTTCAATCTAGTGCTGAAAAACCATCGATTTAACCATGATACAAGAAAGAAGGTAGTGTAAACGTCAAATTTTTGTCGCCATATTAACCACCTGACAATTATATGGATTATGACATTTCGTGCTGCCATATTCAGTGCTAAAAATCCTCCATTTATGTTATTTTTTATTTCCATGGTAATCATGGTATCGATTGCAACAAAACGAATTTTTTAA
This sequence comes from Urophora cardui, assembly GCA_960531455.1. Lineage (NCBI taxonomy): Eukaryota > Metazoa > Arthropoda > Insecta > Diptera > Tephritidae > Urophora > Urophora cardui. The sequence goes on along the minus strand of OY482670.1, from coordinate 112,412,180 downwards.
ATTTAAATATTGATATATATATATATATATATATATATATAAATACGCACATTTACGTGTTAAATTCTTCATAACATCAGATCAAAAATAATTATATAAAAAATAAGATTTATTCTTAAAATAAGTTGCGGTAAGTTTGTGGAATATGTATAGTACATGTTACATTCCCACTACACCTCCTGTGAATTTCATTGAAAAATTTCAGTGGTTTAGAAATTATGAATATTGTCACGACTTAGGAACTTACAACCGAAAAAACAAGTGCGGTCGATGGCATGGTTATATGTAGAGCCCTAGATACCCGGGTATCGAGCAATTCGATCTGATCGTTTTTGTTTGAAGCCCGTTTGTTGTTCAAATGCCCGTACAAACATTCGAGCATTCGAGCTTACAAACAAAAAAAATGTGTATCGGAAAAACAAAAATAAAAAAAACTACATATAAAGAAAAAAAATAATAATAAACAAAAGAAAAAAACAAACTTCAAAATACCCGAATTGTTCAAATGCCTGTACAAACATACGGGTAATAAACAAACAAACAACTCTTCGAGCATTTGAACAACAACTGTTCGGGCTACTCGAAAATGTTCAAAAAAAATCGAGAGCTCTAGTTATATGCAAAATTTATTAGTAAATACAAAATTTAATTTAGATGAAAAGGTACTAAAAAGATTTTTTTGCGAAGAATCTATTTCAGAATTATGTAAATAATAAAATAAAGGAAAATAAATTTAGTAACGCAAGTAAAAACTAAAGAAAACTGCAACATAAAAATTTAAACTAAATTTACATTGTTATATAACTGCTAAACAATTTTTTTAATAAATATATTTTTTAAATGTGGAAATATTCTTGTATAAAACATTGAAACCAAATATGCATATATATATTTATACGTACGCAATAAATAATACATATAAAGAAAATCAAGAACTCTTACCTTATTCATAAAAAATCGAACAGTTTTCAAATATTGGGTCATATTAATAAAAGCCAAGTATTTACTTTTGCTTAAGATTTCAGACCTTTTACTCAGATTTTGAAATTTGGTTCATACAAATTAATGTCAAATTTCTGAAATTTTTAGTAAAAGCAGTTGCTTGATTGTATAAAGGACGTTTTGATACCATTTTTCGACTCTAATAACTGCATAAATCTATTTTATTTTTTATGAATAACTTATTTTTTATTTTCTTTGAAAAGCTCATTACATCGGCTCATTTGTTTTGTTGATTAGCATATGTGAAAAACGCCATTTCATTTAAAATACCCAATATTTTGTTCAAATATACCCTCAGCCAAAAACTTTTGATTGGGCAACGCTATCCTAAATTTTTGACTTAAAATGAGACGTCAAAAATCCATATTATAATCAAAAATGACAAAGTCAAAGTGAAATGGAACTACCTTGAATGTTTGTATCATGGATTTAACCAAGGTTGATTGAACCATCGATAGGGTCAATCAAAAGAATACTTTCCAAAGAAAATAATCTCTAATATCGAAACAGCTGTGCTCAGCTGATTGGGTTGCAGTTTCCCAGTCAACACTTTGGTAACCGTTTGCAAATTAACTCAATGAAGCTTACATAATTTTACTAATTTAAGCGTTTATTCCATGCTTAATATAACCGTGCGTTATGATACAAATATTTCAAAGTCGTTTTAGTTCTTATTTTTTACCGACATTGTCCCATTTGACATAAAGTTTATTAATTGCATGTATTTTATAAAAAAATGTTTCTGGGTTGTTTTGAGGTCCTTCATTCTCCCGTTGTCCCATAGTGACGAGAGTACCGAGCGATATCAAACCGATATACCTGTTTCATTTCTATATAAGCCGTGTTTCACATACGTTGATCCTAAGAGCCTATACACACTTGCGACTCAATCGATTTAGTCGAATGTTGATTTGCATGGGAATGTATGGAAGCATTCACACTACATTCAATTAGTTGTACAACTGAAACAGTTGGATTTGCAGCCCAATTTCATTCCAACTGAAACAGTTGTACAACTGCTTGATCAGCAAGGCGCCCTTCTACGTATTCACACTTGAGACAATTTAGTCGAACGACTACAACAACAACAGTGATATTCGTAGTGGAAAGAGTTGCCATGCTGACAGCACTACTTTTATTTCACTTTTGGTAAATTGTAGAGATTGAATATTTCAATTAATATTTTCAAAATGTTTAAAAACAAAAGGTTCGTTTCTTATTAACTACACCATTTCCAGATGGATTTTAGAAAGCGTTAACTGGATTTTAGAAAGGGGAAATTGGATTTTAGAAATGTCAATTGGATTTTAGAAAGGGGAAATTGAATTTTAGAAATGTCAATTGGATTTTAGAAAGCGTTAAAAGGATTTTAGAAAACAAAATTGGATTTTTGAAAGCTTGAATTGGATTTCAGAATGTGCGTTTAAAATAAATTTTACACAGAATTTTTCGAATAGAAATTCTTTATTGCGTATGAAAGTATAAATTAATAATTATATAAATTTTCGAAAATCCAATTTACAGTTTCTAAAGTCCAATTTCCCTTTTCTAAAATCAAATCGACATTTCTAAAATCCAATTTTCCCTTTCTAAAATCCATTTGGCTATTCTAAAATCTAATTTCCCCTTTCTAAAATCCAATTGACATTTCTAAAATCTAATTTCCCCTTTCTAAAATCCAATTGACATTTCTAAAATCCAATTTCCCCTTTCTAAAATCCAATTGACATTTCTAAGATCCAATTTCCCCTTTCTAAAATCCAGTTGACGCTTTCTAAAATCCATCTGGAAATGGTGTAGTTATAGACAAGAATTATCTAACTAAGGATATTTACTTCCGTTTTCATATGTTTCTTGATATTGTTGTTCTCTTCAAATGTCATTAATCGCATTTTAAAATAGAAATAATGAAAATGAAATTTCATGAAAATTATTAATGGCTGATTTTTACTATTTTTCCGTTTCTTGTACTTCTGTTCGTTTCGCCTTTATGAGCGTAATTCCTTCCGTTTTTCTCTTTTCATTTACTTGACAGCTAGTTGCTAGTTTAATAAGAAACAAAGCCAAACAATGTATGCACTTTTTGTTTATTTTATTGTTTTTTATTTATTAATCAAGTTGACAGCTGACAAGAAGGTGCTTTCATGTAAGAATGCAGATAAACTTTAACAATTTAATACTTCATCACTTTATATGAAGACCACTAATGTAAAATTTGCTGAGTAAAATGTGAACATTGGCAACACTATGTCATTGTCAATCGCACGACTATTTAGTCTCAAGTGTGAATAGCTGCCACCGATTCGACTAAATAGTTGGAGTAGTGTGAATACAACAGTCCAATTCGACCAAATCGATTGAGTCGCAAGTGTGTATAGGCTCTAACCCAGATAAAAATTTTTGCACGTAAATGCAACAACAGCCGTGTTTCACATACGGTGATCCTAACCCAGATAAAAATTTTTACATGCAAATGCAACAACAACGATTTCAACTCGATTAAACCAGATAAATTGCTGGTTCAATTTTTGATCCGCCCTGTTCGATTTGTTTTTTCCGTGCTGATTTGGCAGCACAGTGCTTTTTTGATTTGGCAGAACTGAAAAGTGACATTTGTGTATGTATACATATATATAGATATACCCTGCAGTAAATTTGTTTCACTGCTAAATGATCATTGATGATTCTTTGTTGACTATTCATCACTATCGTTTTGCGTTGGTGCAAGCGAGCAAGCTATATTGAAAAAACCAAACGAAATACCATCTAGGCGGTTAAAAACCAACGAGCCAGCTTGTATTTCGGTAGGTTTTTTGATATTCGGCAGCTTTTCTGACAAAGTTTTCAATTTGACAACTATAAAACAAATTATATTTAAAATAAAAAATATATGGAAATACAAATTTCAAATTTGCCTCTTGTAAGCTTCTGCTTTGGCCGTAAGGGGAAAGAACAAGTCCGGAAGAAAAGTTATACTGCGCACTGGCTTCTCCTTATAACATGGAATACATAGCTATCCCGCCATTTGAGTTTCATAATTTATTTCAGTAATTTAAATTCAAATTTCAAAAAAGATAATTTTTGAAATCGTTATTTTCATTTAGTTTGAAGTTTAAAGCAGGGACCGATTTTAATCGTAATTTTCATTTCTTCGGATGAAAAAATCATTATGAAAACTTCGTTAACAATAAAATGCAAGTATGCCGATACAATGAGTTTAGCACATTCTACCCAAATATGAGCTCATCTTTATTCTAAAGATTTTTTTTTTTAAATTTTTAAATAACCATTATTTTCGATTTTTATTTTTTCGATCAAAAATAATTTTTATTATTGGATTTAAATTTTTCCGATGAAACTTGATCGATATTTTATGATTTTTATTTTTTCGATCAAAAATAATTGTTATAATTGGATTTAAATTTTTCCGATCAACTTTAATCAATATTTTTTTATTTTTTCTCCGATCATAGTAAACTTTTTCAAACGTTAGTGAATCCTATATTTGATGGCTTGAAGTTGACGATTGTGCCAACATTGGCGCAGTTCTATTTGAGAACAAAATTTGCTAAAAAGAACAAGTTTTTAGAGTTTATTATGATCGGAAAAATTTAAATCCAATAATAAAAATTATTTTTGATCGAAAAAATAAAGATCATAAAATATCGATCAAGTTTCATCGGAAAAATTTAAATCCAGTAATAATTATTTTTGATCGAAAAAATAAAAATCATAAAATATCGATCAAATTTCATCGAAAAAATAAAAATCAAATTATAACGATTAAAAATGATTTTTTTTATAAAAATGATAATCGTTACGGTCCCTGGTTTAAAGTCAATAAAATTGTTTTTGAGGGAGTATTTGTCTCTTTTCAATGTACAGAAGAATTGTTTTTGCGCTATTATAACTCTGACGAATTTTATGGCCGAGCTTCTCTCCCAATTCGAGGTGTGCTCCTTTTGTTTTTCCTACCATTGGACAGTTTTATGCCGGCTCCGAACGGAGTCATATAGGCATGAGGAAAGCAAACCATTTATTTGAAAAAATTCAGCAGCCTTTATATGAAAGTATTCACTGATGCCTCCTCATGATAATTTCATCAGTGATTCATAAAGGATTCATTTCAGATTTTTACTGCTGGGTATATGTTGTATATGTTTCTTCTTCTTTTTAGTTTTTTTCAAGTGCAGCCAATTTTCATTATGAGCCGGATTGTTTCAGTAAAAATTTATCTTAACCCAGACCCAGATGTAATAACTGAAATGCCCCTATAGAGTATTCTTTGATCACAAAGTGACACAACTCAAATTTTTCGAAATCGGGTTTCCTTCATAAATCGGTACGCAGAATATCACCCCTATTGCGAGTGTCGACTGTCATAGATAATCGACTGTTGATCGATCCAGGAGCATAATAGGGGCATAGTGTTCATTCACAATGATCGCGATCCACGGATTTCATCAATATATATTGATAATGTAGCATCTCCCTTTGATCGATCAACAGTCGATTATCTATCAAAGTCGACACTCGCAATAGGGGTGTATATCTCCAGCGATTGCCATAAAATCTTCTCCATCAGTCTTTTTTTTACTGAAAATGGAACAAGTGCAGAATATGTACATTTTAAAATGAAAATGTGGGCGTTGTCCGTATGGTAATTAAAATTCCATATATATTTATTTTTTTAAAAATTTCATTTAAAATTATACGTTAACAAAATTCGTTGTTTATTTTTTAAGTTTAAAAAATTCTCTGAGGAAAATTTTTGAAGTTATGTATTTCAAATTTCACAATAGAAATCATGATCAACAAGATCAATAAAAAACAAAGTTAAATTAACCCTACAGTCCGCCCCTTTTTTCTGATTTTAGTAGTATATTTTTTTTTGGTGCAAACCAAAGGGGCGGGTGTTAGAGAGGGGTAAAGATGGAAATCTAAATTTTTTCAAAGGCGTATATCTTGAAAAGTACTAATCCAATCTTTAAAAACTTTATACCGGTGAATAGGTAATTAAATCTTTCATTTGGTACCTATATTTATATAAAGTTTTATACAAATTTTGAAAAAAAAAACACTTAAAAAACAATTTTCATATTTTTTTTTATAAAACATATTTTTTTTTTTCGTAAAAATGCCTAACTAGCTATCATTGTCAGAAAAAGCTTTAAAATACCTTTAATTTGGTGTATAACTTGTTGGAAAATACCACAGAGTTCTCCTTCTAGAGTAGAATCTATGGACCGATCCACAGTACTTTTGCGTGGAATACCTTTCTACATTGGCGGCCTTCGGCCGCGCTCTACACAAATAACCCTTGCGGACCACTGGCATAGGGAAATCAAACACTGCTCTAATTCGATTCGGCCGAGAATCGAGCTTGCGACCTTTGCAGTACAATGACTACAGCTTTAACCGCTAAGCCATTGCCTGCCTTCCAAATTTATTGCTAGTTTCTTTCCTACTATAATTAGTTTAAAAAAATACTTTTCTATCTTTTACTATCTAAAAAAATTAAACCTCATATACGGATTTTCAAAAAAAAAGAAAAATATAGGTTAAAAAATGCAATATGAATTTAATTGGAAAACCTATTGTAAACAAGTAAGGAAGCCTAAGTTCGAGTGGAATCGAACATTAGATACTCAGCTGTATGTTTTCATTGTTTGTTTGCGTTTGATGGATTTTATATAAAGCGAGTGCTGCATAAAGAGGGCGTAGCCACGCCCATTTTCAAAATTTTTATCAGTCGTCCAACTAAGCATATGAATATTATTCTTTGTGCAAAATTTCATTCCTTTATGACTTCCAGTTACAAAGATGTCACGTTACAAATTTCCAAAGCGTGTTCCAGAAATATCTTTGCTAAAAAGTAGGCGTGGTCATAAACCGATTTCAATAAATTTTTGCGTGTCTATTAATACAAGTTATAAAAGTGTATAAACCAAGTTTCATCATAATATCTCAATTATTTGTCGAGTTATGGGCTCCGAAATCTCGTAGATTCCTTTGTCTTATGTTCGTAGTTAGACTCCTGCCATACAATTTTAATGATATATCTTTATATTTGACAGAGATATCGCTTAAAATGTTTTTATTAGGTCACTTTATAATACCCATATATAAAAGTGGGCGTGGTCGTCAACCGATTTTGGAAATTTTTCGTCCAAACATTTGCCTAAGTATATCACGCGTACTAAATTTCATTGTTATATCTTCAATGGTTTCTGAGTTATGACTCATAAAACTTTCAATATTTGCCCCTTAATAAGTGGGCGTGGCACCGCCCATTTTCCAAAATTTTTGTGTTTTTTGTTTTATGTCCATAGTTGGACTCATGCCACAAAATTTCAGTGATAAATCTTTATATTTGACAGAGATATCGCTTAAAATGTTTTTATTAGGTCACTTTATAAGACCCATATATAAAAGTGGGCGTGGCCGTCAACCGATTTTAACAATTTTTTGTCCAAACATTTGCCTAAGTAAGTATATCACGCGTACCAAATTTCATCGATATATCTTCAATGGTTTCTGAGTTATGGCTTATAAAACCCTCAATGTTTGACCCTTAATAAGTGGGCGTGGCACCGCCCATTTTCTAAAATTTCACCAAATTTCTTCATAGGGGCCTGATCTCAACACGTGGGTAAAATTTCATCGCTCTAGCTATATTAGTGGCTGAGATACCAAATTTCCGATTTTTTCTATATAGGAAAAGTGGGCGTGGTCATGGTCCGATTTCGCCCATTTTCAATACCAACCGTCCCAGTCTCGATACCAACTTGCATTCCAAATTTCATCAAAATATCTCAACTTTTGCGCGAGTTAGTGGGTGAGTTTCTAAGAAAAAGCTGCTCCGCAACTGTTGAGCTGAACAGTTGCCAACAGTTGTGTAGCAGTTGAGTTGAACAGCTACGTCTTAGAAACGGTTTGATGAATTTATCAGCTGTTTGGCTTTACACAACATGTTGAGCTCAAGTAGCGAAGAAAATTTGTGATGCAAAAAATGGCGAAAAGTTGCCAACTGTTGAGCTGAGCGGAATTACTCAACAGTGCGTTTCTAAGACAAACACTCTACAGTTGCACAACAGCTCAGTCTTAGAAACTCACCCAGTGTTTACAGACGGACGGACGGACATGGCTCAATCGATTTCTCTTTTCACCCTGATCATTTTGATATATATAAGTCTATATCTATCTCGATTATTTCATTCTGTTACAATCCACCGTTATGTGATTAAAACTATAATACTCTGTGTACTAGTACAGCTGAGTATAAAAATGCAGCTCAATCTTTGAAGTTTTTTTTTGCAATAAGCGTATAAAATAAAACAACCTCGAAAGACGAAGCGCTTACGCAACTCGGTAAGTAAAATTTCCGAATGCTAAGCCTGTTTATAATCTTGTTCCATTTTAATTAAAAAATATATTCACCCTTATTACGGTTGTCGTCGTCGACACTCACTCGACGGTGTCGGCGACGACTAATCAAAATCGGTATTACGTATGGTAAAGTCGATAACTTGTGACAACTATCGAAACATATTTGGTATCAGGGTGACAAGAAGAAAATTTAGTATGTATGCATTTTTGTTTTTAAAATTTTATTACGGGAGTGTTAAAATTAGTAGAACTAACATCCGCAGATTATTTCCTGCTAGTTTCATTGAAAAATTCTCACTAGTTTAAAAATAAATTCGGTGAGCGCACATATCGAAGCCGACCCAAAGGTTTTCAATGGGGTATGATACCAACTAATCTTTTACAACATTGAGAAGCAATCACCATTAAATTGAATGCCTTGGCACCTCCTTTAAGAAAGATTGAGGAGAAAACTAATTTATTAAATATTTATGTACATATGTACGTACATACATATGTATATATGTATTTCAATTAAATTTTTCTTTTATTTCTTCATTACTCGAGCACTTCATTGCTATGTTCATCGCTAAAACTTGATGAATCATATGCAAAATACATTTATAATAAAGAAATATATTCACCCTTATTACGGTTGTCGTCGTCGACGTCGTTGTCACTTTTCAGTCGACATCACGTCGTCTCGACGTCGTCGTCACATCGACGCAAAATCGGTATTAGCTAAGCGTATTGAAACGACGTCGACTGTTTATCGGTAAACCGAATGACGAAAGTACCATCACTATGATTTCTGCACTAGCTGTTTGATTTTATTTAGAATCTGTGCGCATTTTTTTCCGTATTCTTAATCTGTGCTATTTAGATAATTTATTTCTTTATAATAAATGTATTTTGCATATGATTCATCAAGTTTTAGCGATGAACATAGCAATGAAGTGCTCGAGTAATTAATAAATAAAAGAAAAAATATTTTAGTTGAAATACATATATACATATGTATGTATGTACATAAATATTTAATAAATTAGTTTTCTCCTCAACCTTTCTTAAAGGAGGTGCCAAGGCATTCAATTTAATGGTGATTGCTTCTCAATGTTGTAAAAGATTAGTTGGTATCATACCCCATTGAAAACCTTTGGGTCGGCTTCGGTATGTGCGCTCACCGAATTTATTTTTAAACTAGTGGGAATTTTTCAATAAAACTAGCAGGAAATATTCTGCGGATGTTAGTTCTACTAATTTTAACACTCCCGTAATAAAATTTGGCATAAGTGCAGAATACGGCCCGTTAAGCTAGACAAAAAAAATTTAGTGGGCGTGGTCCGCCTCTTTTTACTGATTTCAGTGATATAATTTTTTTTTTGGGCTCGCTTATATTAAGGGTGCTAGGGGGGGGTAAAGATGAAATTTTCCAAATTTTAAAAAGCAAATATCTCGAAAAGTACTTAACCGATTTTAAATTAAAGCACACCATTGAAAAGGTAATTAAAAACACTTTTTTATGATATGCGTATGTATATGCTTATAGCAAATAGTTTGTAAGAAAATTAAGAAAATAAAAAAAAAATCAATTTTTTTTGTAAAAAACGTATTTTATTTAAAAAAAAATTATTATAAACATATATTTTTGTTACTGAAATCAAAAAGATAATTCTATTTAAAAGACCGAATTGAAAAAAGCATTATTATACCGAATACATTTTTGACCGAATTAAAAAATGTCGAGGGCCGGCTTTCCATTATTCCAGCACGTCCTGAGAAAAATGACTTATGCAGGGCGGTAGAGGGGCTCTCAAAAATTGTTTGTACAATTTTGCGAGTTGAAATGGCCGCAAAAGTACTGTGGACCGGGCCATAGATATTACTCCGGAAGAGAATTCTACCGGCTGAGGGTTATTTTTTATAAGAGCGGCCGAAGGCCGCCTATGCTGAAGGGTGTACTACGCAGAAGGACATCACCGTGGCGGTAGCCACGGTTGGGGCACACGTCCGGACGGATGGCGTAGCCCAGGGTTATTTTTTATAAGCGCGGCCTTAGGCCGCCAACGCAGAAAAGTGTTCTGCGCAAAAGCACTGTGGACCGGGCCATAGATATTACTCCGGAAAGAGAATTCTACCGGCTAAGGGTTATTTTTTATAAGCGCGGCCGAAGGCCGCCTACGCTGAAGGGTGTACTACGCAGAAGGACATCACCGTGGCGGTAGCCACGGTTGGGGCACACGTCCGGACGGATGGCGTAGCCCAGGGTTATTTTTTATAAGCGCGGCCGAAGGCCGCCAAAGCAGAAAAGTGTTCTGCGCAAAAGCACTGTGGACCGGGCCATAGATATTACTCCGGAAAGAGAATTCTACCGGCTGAGGGTTATTTTTTATAAGCGCGGCCGAAGGCCGCCTACGCTCAAGGGTGTACTACGCAGAAGGACATCAAATTAATTTGCGAACTCATTTTTATTCACCTTTCACGTTGGAAAAATATATAAACTTTAATTTAAATAGTACGTTTGAAATATACCGTTTTTCCATATGCCGTTAGTATGAGCATATACGTGGTTGCCAATGCACACAAATTTTCTTATTATTTGTATATATTTATATAACATATTATACATCAAATAAAAGGTAATAGAATTCTCTCTTTGATTTCAGCAACAAAAATATATGTTTATGATAACTTTTTTTAAATAAAAATGGTTTTTTTATGAAATACATTGATTTTTTTTTGTTTTCATAATTTTCTTACAAACTATTTACTGTAAGCTCATACATATGTATATCACAAAAAAGTGTTTTTAATTACCTTTTCAATGGTGTGCTTTAATTTAAAATCGGTTAAGTACTTTTCGAGATAATCGCTTTTTAAAATTTGGAAAATTTCATCTTTACCCCCCCCTAGCACCCTTAATATAAGCGAGCCCCAAAAAAAAATTATATCACTGAAATCAGTAAAAAGGGGCGGACCATGCACACTTTTTGTTTTTTGTCTAGCTTACCGGGCCGTATTCTGCACTTGTTCCTAAAATTTTAAAAACAAAAATGCATACATACTAAATTTTCTTCATGTCACCATTAAACAGCGCGTCGACGAAAATGGCAACGAGTGACCGTCGACGTCGACTTAGCTGATACCAAATATGTTTCGATAGTTGTCACAAGTTATCGACTTTACCATACGTAATACCGATTTTGATAGGTCGTCGCCGACAGCGTCGAGTGAGTGTCGACGACGACAACCGTAATAAGGGTGATTATCAAAATAGCACAAATAAAAAAATACGGAAAAAAATTGCGCACAGATTGTAAATAAAATCAAACAGCTAGTGCAGAAATTATAGGGATGGTACTTTCGTCATTCGGTTTACCGATAAACAGTCGACGTCGTCTCAACACGCTTAGCTAATACCGATTTTGCGTCGATGTGACGACGTGATGTCGACTGAAAAGTGACAACGACGTCGACGACGACAACCGTAATAAGGGTGATTAATTCGTTTCATACTATAAATAAAAAATATACTTTAACATATATTTCAATTATTGTAAATATTTTTAATCTCAATTTATTTTAAGATTTTGTAAAAATTAATGCTAAAAGCGCAAAAATGCATCAAATTATTTGGTAATACATACATACATATATTAAAAAATTAGCATTTATACATATATGCACATAAATATAAAAATAAATTTTCTAAGTGAACTTTTACATAATTATGTATGTTTGTAACAATTTTAGGTACGATAGTGCTTATTTTTTAAAATTTCAATAGTGTACTAAGCTACATTAAAAAAAATACGTTAACAAAATTCGTTGTTTATTTTTTAAGTTTCAAAAATTCTCTGAGGAAAATTTTTGAAGTTATGTATTTCAAATTTCACAATAGAAATCATGATCAACAAGATCAATAAAAAACAAAGTTAAATTAACCCTACAGTCCGCCCCTTTTTTCTGATTTTAGTAGTATATTTTTTTTTGGTGCAAACCAAAGGGGCGGGTGTTAGAGAGGGGTAAAGATGGAAATCTAAATTTTTTCAAAGGCGTATATCTTGAAAAGTACTAATCCAATCTTTAAAAACTTTATACCGGTGAATAGGTAATTAAATCTTTCATTTGGTACCTATATTTATATAAAGTTTTATACAAATTTTGAAAAAAAAACACTTAAAAAACAATTTTCATATTTTTTTTTATAAAACATATTTTTTTTTTTCGTAAAAAAGCCTAACTAGCTATATGTAAACGTATCATTGTCAGAAAAAGCTTTAAAATACCTTTAATTTGGTGTATAACTTGTTGGAAAATACCACAGAGTTCTCCTTCTAGAGTAGAATCTATGGACCGATCCACAGTACTTTTGCGTGGAATACCTTTCTACATTGGCGGCCTTCGGCCGCGCTCTACACAAATAACCCTTGCGGACCACTGGCATAGGGAAATCAAACACTGCTCTAATTCGATTCGGCCGAGAATCGAGCTTGCGACCTTTGCAGTACAATGACTACAGCTTTAACCGCTAAGCCATTGCCTGCCTTCCAAATTTATTGCTAGTTTCTTTCCTACTATAATTAGTTTAAAAAAATACTTTTCTATCTTTTACTATCTAAAAAAATTAAACCTCATATACGGATTTTCAAAAAAAAAGAAAAATATAGGTTAAAAAATGCAATATGAATTTAATTGGAAAACCTATTGTAAACAAGTAAGGAAGCCTAAGTTCGAGTGGAATCGAACATTAGATACTCAGCTGTATGTTTTCATTGTTTGTTTGCGTTTGATGGATTTTATATAAAGCGAGTGCTGCATAAAGAGGGCGTAGCCACGCCCATTTTCAAAATTTTTATCAGTCGTCCAACTAAGCATATGAATATTATTCTTTGTGCAAAATTTCATTCCTTTATGACTTCCAGTTACAAAGATGTCACGTTACAAATTTCCAAAGCGTGTTCCAGAAATATCTTTGCTAAAAAGTAGGCGTGGTCATAAACCGATTTCAATAAATTTTTGCGTGTCTATTAATACAAGTTATAAAAGTGTATAAACCAAGTTTCATCATAATATCTCAATTATTTGTCGAGTTATGGGCTCCGAAATCTCGTAGATTCCTTTGTCTTATGTTCGTAGTTAGACTCCTGCCATACAATTTTAATGATATATCTTTATATTTGACAGAGATATCGCTTAAAATGTTTTTATTAGGTCACTTTATAATACCCATATATAAAAGTGGGCGTGGTCGTCAACCGATTTTGGAAATTTTTCGTCCAAACATTTGCCTAAGTAAGTATATCACGCGTACTAAATTTCATTGTTATATCTTCAATGGTTTCTGAGTTATGACTCATAAAACTTTCAATATTTGCCCCTTAATAAGTGGGCGTGGCACCGCCCATTTTCCAAAATTTTTGTGTTTTTTGTTGGGGTAAGTGGAAAAAAATTCAACAACTATTTACAGCGAAGGTTGAGTGTATAGCTATTTCACGAAAAACCATTTTCGATCATCAGCACTCTTTTCGGAAGTGGATGCACCGGGGATTGAACCCGAGTCCATTCCAACTTCAGCCGCAATGACCCAACGGATAAACACACTCGGCCATTGAGACTCTGTGCAAGCTGTTGGATTTTCCCCACTTTTGCCTTTTTCATTTTCAACATTAACGTTAGTGTGTATATGCTTTTGCATATATTCTCCACAAACGTGCTGAATTTTTGTTGTAGGCAGTTCGCAATGAACATTGTTGTTGGTATTTATTTTATGTATATACCAAACAACGTTAACAATTTTACTTGAAAGAGTTTTTAGTGCTTAGCACGAAATTTTTATTTTTAATTCAATTTTTAATTGTTGGGGTAAGTGGAAAAAAATTCAACAACTATTTACAGCGAAGGTTGAGTGTATAGCTATTTCACGAAAAACCATTTTCGATCATCAGCACTCTTTTCGGAAGTGGATGCACCGGGGATTGAACCCGAGTCCATTCCAACTTCAGCCGCAATGACCCAACGGATAAACACACTCGGCCATTGAGACTCTGTGCAAGCTGTTGGATTTTCCCCACTTTTGCCTTTTTCATTTTCAACATTAACGTTAGTGTGTATATGCTTTTGCATATATTCTCCACAAACGTGCTGAATTTTTGTTGTAGGCAGTTCGCAATGAACATTGTTGTTGGTATTTATTTTATGTATATACCAAACAACGTTAACAATTTTACTTGAAAGAGTTTTTAGTGCTTAGCACGAAATTTTTATTTTTAATTCAATTTTTAATTGTTGGGGTAAGTGGAAAAAAATTCAACAACTATTTACAGCGAAGGTTGAGTGTATAGCTATTTCACGAAAAACCATTTTCGATCATCAGCACTCTTTTCGGAAGTGGATGCACCGGGGATTGAACCCGAGTCCATTCCAACTTCAGCCGCAATGACCCAACGGATAAACACACTCGGCCATTGAGACTCTGTGCAAGCTGTTGGATTTTCCCCACTTTTGCCTTTTTCATTTTCAACATTAACGTTAGTGTGTATATGCTTTTGCATATATTCTCCACAAACGTGCTGAATTTTTGTTGTAGGCAGTTCGCAATGAACATTGTTGTTGGTATTTATTTTATGTATATACCAAACAACGTTAACAATTTTACTTGAAAGAGTTTTTAGTGCTTAGCACGAAATTTTTATTTTTAATTCAATTTTTAATTGTTGGGGTAAGTGGAAAAAAATTCAACAACTATTTACAGCGAAGGTTGAGTGTATAGCTATTTCACGAAAAACCATTTTCGATCATCAGCACTCTTTTCGGAAGTGGATGCACCGGGGATTGAACCCGAGTCCATTCCAACTTCAGCCGCAATGACCCAACGGATAAACACACTCGGCCATTGAGACTCTGTGCAAGCTGTTGGATTTTCCCCACTTTTGCCTTTTTCATTTTCAACATTAACGTTAGTGTGTATATGCTTTTGCATATATTCTCCACAAACGTGCTGAATTTTTGTTGTAGGCAGTTCGCAATGAACATTGTTGTTGGTATTTATTTTATGTATATACCAAACAACGTTAACTTACCCCAACAATTAAAAATTGAATTAAAAATAAAAATTTCGTGCTAAGCACTAAAAACTCTTTCAAGTTTTGTGTTTTTTGTTTTATGTCCATAGTTGGACTCTTGTCACAAAATTTCAGTGATAAATCTTTATATTTGACAGAGATATCGCTTAAAATGTTTTTATTAGGTCACTTTATAAGACCCATATATAAAAGTGGGCGTGGCCGTCAACCGATTTTAACAATTTTTTGTCCAAACATTTGCCTAAGTAAGTATATCACGCGTACCAAATTTCATCGATATATCTTCAATGGTTTCTGAGTTATGGCTTATAAAACCCTCAATGTTTGACCCTTAATAAGTGGGCGTGGCACCGCCCATTTTCTAAAATTTCACCAAATTTCTTCATAGGGGCCTGATCTCAACACGTGGGTAAAATTTCATCGCTCTAGCTATATTAGTGGCTGAGATACCAAATTTCCGATTTTTTCTATATAGGAAAAGTGGGCGTGGTCATGGTCCGATTTCGCCCATTTTCAATACCAACCGTCCCAGTCTCGATACCAACTTGCATTCCAAATTTCATCAAAATATCTCAACTTTTGCGCGAGTTAGTGGGTGAGTTTCTAAGAAAAAGCTGCTCCGCAACTGTTGAGCTGAACAGTTGCCAACAGTTGTGTAGCAGTTGAGTTGAACAGCTACGTCTTAGAAACGGTTTGATGAATTTATCAGCTGTTTGGCTTTACACAACATGTTGAGCTCAAGTAGCGAAGAAAATTTGTGATGCAAAAAATGGCGAAAAGTTGCCAACTGTTGAGCTGAGCGGAATTACTCAACAGTGCGTTTCTAAGACAAACACTCTACAGTTGCACAACAGCTCAGTCTTAGAAACTCACCCAGTGTTTACAGACGGACGGACGGACATGGCTCAATCGATTTCTCTTTTCACCCTGATCATTTTGATATATATAAGTCTATATCTATCTCGATTATTTCATTCTGTTACAATCCACCGTTATGTGATTAAAACTATAATACTCTGTGTACTAGTACAGCTGAGTATAAAAATGCAGCTCAATCTTTGAAGTTTTTTTTTGCAATAAGCGTATAAAATAAAACAACCTCGAAAGACGAAGCGCTTACGCAACTCGGTAAGTAAAATTTCCGAATGCTAAGCCTGTTTATAATCTTGTTCCATTTTAATTAAAAAATATATTCACCCTTATTACGGTTGTCGTCGTCGACACTCACTCGACGGTGTCGGCGACGACTAATCAAAATCGGTATTACGTATGGTAAAGTCGATAACTTGTGACAACTATCGAAACATATTTGGTATCAGGGTGACAAGAAGAAAATTTAGTATGTATGCATTTTTGTTTTTAAAATTTTATTACGGGAGTGTTAAAATTAGTAGAACTAACATCCGCAGATTATTTCCTGCTAGTTTCATTGAAAAATTCTCACTAGTTTAAAAATAAATTCGGTGAGCGCACATATCGAAGCCGACCCAAAGGTTTTCAATGGGGTATGATACCAACTAATCTTTTACAACATTGAGAAGCAATCACCATTAAATTGAATGCCTTGGCACCTCCTTTAAGAAAGATTGAGGAGAAAACTAATTTATTAAATATTTATGTACATATGTACGTACATACATATGTATATATGTATTTCAATTAAATTTTTCTTTTATTTCTTCATTACTCGAGCACTTCATTGCTATGTTCATCGCTAAAACTTGATGAATCATATGCAAAATACATTTATAATAAAGAAATATATTCACCCTTATTACGGTTGTCGTCGTCGACGTCGTTGTCACTTTTCAGTCGACATCACGTCGTCTCGACGTCGTCGTCACATCGACGCAAAATCGGTATTAGCTAAGCGTATTGAAACGACGTCGACTGTTTATCGGTAAACCGAATGACGAAAGTACCATCACTATGATTTCTGCACTAGCTGTTTGATTTTATTTAGAATCTGTGCGCATTTTTTTCCGTATTTTTAATCTGTGCTATTTAGATAATTTATTTCTTTATAATAAATGTATTTTGCATATGATTCATCAAGTTTTAGCGATGAACATAGCAATGAAGTGCTCGAGTAATTAATAAATAAAAGAAAAAATATTTTAGTTGAAATACATATATACATATGTATGTATGTACATAAATATTTAATAAATTAGTTTTCTCCTCAACCTTTCTTAAAGGAGGTGCCAAGGCATTCAATTTAATGGTGATTGCTTCTCAATGTTGTAAAAGATTAGTTGGTATCATACCCCATTGAAAACCTTTGGGTCGGCTTCGGTATGTGCGCTCACCGAATTTATTTTTAAACTAGTGGGAATTTTTCAATAAAACTAGCAGGAAATATTCTGCGGATGTTAGTTCTACTAATTTTAACACTCCCGTAATAAAATTTGGCATAAGTGCAGAATACGGCCCGTTAAGCTAGACAAAAAAAATTTAGTGGGCGTGGTCCGCCTCTTTTTACTGATTTCAGTGATATAATTTTTTTTTTGGGCTCGCTTATATTAAGGGTGCTAGGGGGGGGTAAAGATGAAATTTTCCAAATTTTAAAAAGCAAATATCTCGAAAAGTACTTAACCGATTTTAAATTAAAGCACACCGTTGAAAAGGTAATTAAAAACACTTTTTTATGATATGCGTATGTATATGCTTATAGCAAATAGTTTCTAAGAAAATTAAGAAAATAAAAAAAAAATCAATTTTTTTTGTAAAAAACGTATTTTATTTAAAAAAAAATTATTATAAACATATATTTTTGTTACTGAAATCAAAAAGATAATTCTATTACCTTTAATTTGATATATAAAATGTTATATAAATGTATATAATTAATAAGAAAATTTGTGTGAATTCCCAGCAGAATTTGAGGTAAGGAGGTGCATATTCAGTAGAATATTCATTATGAAAAATACCCTGAAACTAAGTTCAAAATTCATTGCTGAAAAAACAACTGAACACGCAGTGAAGACATCAGGTGTACTGAAATACATGCTATGGAAGTTCTCCCTGCGTATTCAGGCCTTTTTTCCTACAGAAACTCTCCCTTCTCGTTCAGCAGTTTTTAGGTAGTTGATTTTCGACGCCACCTTTATATAAAAACGAAAGGGAAATTTCAGATTTTAGAACTACATCTCTACTGAATATTCAGTAGGAAATATGTGCTGTTTTCCAGCTGATAAATACTGCAGGGTTGTCAACCATGTATATGCTCATACTAACGGCATATGAAAAAAACGTTATATTTCGGGATCCGTACAATAAGTCGAAAAAAAATGTCGAATCTTAAAAGACCGAATTGAAAAAAGCATTATTATACCGAATACATTTTTGACCGAATTAAAAAATGTCGAGGGCCGGCTTTCCATTATTCCAGCACGTCCTGAGAAAAATGACTTATGCAGGGCGGTAGAGGGGCTCTCAAAAATTGTTTGTACAATTTTGCGAGTTGAAATGGCCGCAAAAGTACTGTGGACCGGGCCATAGATATTACTCCGGAAGAGAATTCTACCGGCTGAGGGTTATTTTTTATAAGAGCGGCCGAAGGCCGCCTATGCTGAAGGGTGTACTACGCAGAAGGACATCACCGTGGCGGTAGCCACGGTTGGGGCACACGTCCGGACGGATGGCGTAGCCCAGGGTTATTTTTTATAAGCGCGGCCTAAGGCCGCCAACGCAGAAAAGTGTTCTGCGCAAAAGCACTGTGGACCGGGCCATAGATATTACTCCGGAAAGAGAATTCTACCGGCTGAGGGTTATTTTTTATAAGCGCGGCCGAAGGCCGCCTACGCTCAAGGGTGTACTACGCAGAAGGACATCAAATTAATTTGCGAACTCATTTTTATTCACCTTTCACGTTGGAAAAATATATAAACTTTAATTTAAATAGTACGTTTGAAATATACCGTTTTTCCATATGCCGTTAGTATGAGCATATACGTGGTTGCCAATGCACACAAATTTTCTTATTATTTGTATATATTTATATAACATATTATACATCAAATAAAAGGTAATAGAATTCTCTCTTTGATTTCAGCAACAAAAATATATGTTTATAATAACTTTTTTTTAAATAAAAATGGTTTTTTTATGAAATACATTGATTTTTTTTTGTTTTCATAATTTTCTTACAAACTATTTACTGTAAGCTCATACATATGTATATCACAAAAAAGTGTTTTTAATTACCTTTTCAATGGTGTGCTTTAATTTAAAATCGGTTAAGTACTTTTCGAGATAATCGCTTTTTAAAATTTGGAAAATTTCATCTTTACCCCCCCCTAGCACCCTTAATATAAGCGAGCCCCAAAAAAAAATTATATCACTGAAATCAGTAAAAAGGGGCGGACCATGCACACTTTTTGTTTTTTGTCTAGCTTACCGGGCCGTATTCTGCACTTGTTCCTAAAATTTTAAAAACAAAAATGCATACATACTAAATTTTCTTCATGTCACCATTAAACAGCGCGTCGACGAAAATGGCAACGAGTGACCGTCGACGTCGACTTAGCTGATACCAAATATGTTTCGATAGTTGTCACAAGTTATCGACTTTACCATACGTAATACCGATTTTGATAGGTCGTCGCCGACAGCGTCGAGTGAGTGTCGACGACGACAACCGTAATAAGGGTGATTATCAAAATAGCACAAATAAAAAAATACGGAAAAAAATTGCGCACAGATTGTAAATAAAATCAAACAGCTAGTGCAGAAATTATAGGGATGGTACTTTCGTCATTCGGTTTACCGATAAACAGTCGACGTCGGTTCAACACGCTTAGCTAATACCGATTTTGCGTCGATGTGACGACGTGATGTCGACTGAAAAGTGACAACGACGTCGACGACGACAACCGTAATAAGGGTGATTAATTCGTTTCATACTATAAATAAAAAATGTACTTTAACATATATTTCAATTATTGTAAATATTTTTAATCTCAATTTATTTTAAGATTTTGTAAAAATTAATGCTAAAAGCGCAAAAATGCATCAAATTATTTGGTAATACATACATACATATATTAAAAAATTAGCATTTATACATATATGCACATAAATATAAAAATAAATTTTCTAAGTGAACTTTTACATAATTATGTATGTTTGTAACAATTTTAGGTACGATAGTGCTTATTTTTTAAAATTTCAATAGTGTACTAAGCTACATTAAAAAAAATGTGTACTACATCATTGCGTTTTCATTTCACATTTCATCAAGCTTACGCTTTTTTATTGTGTGCATGGATTCGCAGAACTCGCATCGATTTCCTTTAGAAAAAGACCAGTTTTTAATATACCATCTTTGTACCCCGGATAAACTTTACGTATATGATCGAGGAATGTCATTATCCTTTCTGCATCGCTATCAAGTTTTGCCAAGTAGTGACGCCTGTAAGAATTGAATTGGAATCAAAGTTAGTATAATGACTTACACAACATTTAGCAGATCTAAAGAAGCTTTTAGAAATATGTGATGTGTTAGTATTAACATAAACATTTTCTTTACCTATAAAAAGTCGCTCCCATATTTTGATGGCTCAGAAGTGGTGTTCTCTTGCTAGAAGAAATATTTCTCAATGATTTTACATTTCCATATTGTATATTATCCTCTATTCCATAATCGCTTTCTTCATCACCATCCCAATCATCGTTGTATTTAGAAGATTTATGAGTCTTTTTCGGTTTTACATGCTCAACAAACTCGGCTATGTAGGGCCATATGTGGTCAATGTTAGAATGATTAACTTTATAAAAAAGTCCACTTCTATCTTCTGTGCAAAACAAACCAATTACATTGATAGTCATTTCCTTGTTAAATCGACCGCGATTATATTTCCGTTTTGCTAAAAATGTCTCATCAAATAATACTATTCTGCCTAAACTCTCTAGTTCGAGATCTGTATGTGATGATATGATTTCTGCGACCTCTCGACAATGACTATAATAATCAGTGATAGTGCCAGTGCTCAGTGATGTTGTGGTATCGCCTTTACGTTGTCGATAAGCATTCAAATGTTTCAGGGCAAAAATTATCTATTGGAGCAGATGTACATATACATATTATAAAATATATATGTATGTATATATTTAGCTATACATGCCCCTTTCATCAGTGCATATCTCTCCTTGATAAGATAAATACAGAAAAATATCCAATTAAAATTTACTTAAGCTTATGCAAGCAAGGTTAATATTAACCCTGGCTCTAATTTTTTTGTTTTTTTTTGTTTGCTCATTCGTTTATTCCTCCATTAGTCTTAATTTAAATAAATTATAATGCAATTTTTCCACAAATAAATATACATACATACATATGAATTTAATCTATATATATCAAATTGTAGGGGGTTTTTTTATGAGGAAATGGCTCAAAAACTACTGGACGGATTTCTGCCAAACTATCAAAGATTTTTTTTTGGATAAGTGCGCTCGACATAGGCTATATTTTCCAACGCCAGATGGCGCTGGAGTCGAGATTTTCTGAAAATCCGTATTTATGGTCCGTTTTTGTTAATTTTTGTACCGTGTGTTTGTTATGTAATGGAGAACTCGGGAACAAAAAACGAACCCGCTGCATTGAGATATTAAGTTCCGCAACAAAGTCGCTGGCATCAGCTAGTATTGCATAAAAAGACAATAGGGGTATTCGCTATCGATAGCATAACCCTAGCACGTAGCACGGATTGCAAAGTTTTACAACGCACAACAACAAAATACAGGCGAACAGAAATATGCTAGACCTCAAAAATATGCTACAGCAAAACCTATGTATATTTATTTGCTATGAAGTGTAGGAAATTAATTGCGACCCTGCGTCAGCTGACATTTGCCAATTGCTAATTTCAATTTCAATTTAAGCATCCAAATTTTGCTTGAAATGTTATGTTTTGTGTGTATTTATTAAATTTACTAAAAAAAATGATTTATTTATTAAAAAGTGAGTGATGAATGCGTCCGCTTGGCAAAAAAGAAAGGCTGCTTCTTAAAATTTCCTACGACTGTGCAATAGGGTGCTCTCTACGTGTAGCATATTTTGGTCTAGGATATTTGCAATCCGTGCTATCTTGCTATCGTGCTATGGATAGCGAATACCCCTGATTCTAGCCTCATTAAATGGGGCTCATTGATAGACCATTTACATATGTGCATATCGTCGCTGCGCCAACAAAAACAGCTATACGTTTTTCAGCAACTTTTCAGGAGAGCAAAAAAACCGTTTTCTGGTGATCCTAGAGAATATTTTTTCTAGTTTGAATTGTTAACTAATGATACTACACATATGTAGTAGACTTGTGCAATTTTTTTTTACTTTTTTTGACCAACCACTTCGCATGAAGCATTTGCGCCGTTTTACAGCACATAGCTCTTTTTACAAATTGTTTAAATTTGCTAGTGGGGGTAAGAAATCGTGAAAGATGTGTATACAATTCTTCGCTAGGGTCCGATGCAATTAGCGATAGCTTGGAAATGCATTATTTAATTGACCAGTGGTCCAGCCGATAGCCTATGAAGCTAGCGCTGCATTATCTAGTAGTTTATACATATGTATGTTATTTACATTTTATAAGCTTTTATAAATAAATAAAAAATAAATAAATTGACCAGTGCCCCTCCTATTTTGAAAATTGGTCACATACGCTTTTTTTAAATAATTTTTTTACACAAAAATAACCTGAAATCAAAAAACAATTATACGAAAATAGATGTATAACTGATTTTACAGAGCATTTCTACTACTGAGAGCATATAGCTGTGTTTGATAACTTCTAACCAAAGAAGGATATCAGAAAACGGGAAATGAAGAAATGTGGCTAGCGGATAGCGCTAAATAAATATGTAATAAAAAAAAATCGAAAAAAACATATAACTGAATTTGTTGGCGCAGCGAGGATATGCACATACGTGACTGGCAGAGTGATTGTGAAATATTAGAGATCATCTATGTATAAATGCACATAATAAAAAAATTGTGAGTCATAAACCGGTAAAACAATAAATGCGCATTCACAAAATTTGTACCAAGTTAGCTTATTGACTAATAACCGCTAATAAAGTACTACAGCACCCTTCCCTCGAATTAATTACATACATATATGAATTATTGAAAGTCACCTTTACGTCCATTACAAAGCAAAATAATATGGCTAACGCATCCGCAATTGAAATATGGCAAAATTTACCTGCAAACAGCAAATGTTTTATTAGAATTGAATTCGAGATGAACATAAAATATAAATATGTATGTATGTATATTTCTATATTTACGAAATGAAAGACTATATTATTTTTTTTTTTTTTGATTGTGTAGGTTGGAGATGGCCGGGCTAGTAACCCAAAAAGCCAGGGTAATCAAAATCCAATGTATTAATCGATATTTGATTGGTATCCAATATATTTGCGAATGAGTTTGTGTTTATGATGTTTATTCTTCTTCCATTGTTTGTTTTGTAACTTAACGTATATAATTGTTATGATTTGTAAATTAGATGAAAGTGGCCAAAGTGATAACAATATGGCCAACTTTGTATAAAAACGAATACGATGTGTGTGCGTTTAGAGTTGCATATAATGGTATGTTGTGCTTCTCCAGTGTTTTGTTGTTAAACGATGTGATAGACTTCAGTTGTTAAACGAAATCAATCAAGTTGAAAAGAATTTCCTTTGTGTTAAGTGATTTAGATCATATTATTATGAATTAGATTATGAATTTGATTAATTTAGGCGTTTTTGCGATTTCCAAAATTTTAGTTTGTGAATTTTCGACGACATTAGTGTTTTGTTGTTAATCGATATGATTGATTTGAGTTATTGTGCGTTAACAATTAATTTAAGAGGTTTGTCCACATTTGTTGCGATAGGACAAAACGTTTATAAAAAAAAAAAAAACAAAAAAAAGATTGGCTAAAAGCCACTTTTCGTGTGTGCAATGAGCTTTTTATTTAAACAAAAAAAACAAAACAAAAAAATAACACAAAAAAGTTGCAAATTGATTGGATGGTGATCTCAGATACGAGCTAAGCTGATAGTTTTTAAGAGTCGTTATTATATTTTGATACTGAACTTGTGGTCTTATCTAAGCTAAATTGTGATAATAATGCTAATTAAATTTTTTTTTATATGTATGAGTACTACATTTTGTTATATATGTATTTATATATATAAGTGTGTACTTCATAATTATTATGAAAATAGACTTTGTTATTATAGCTCGATTTGAGCTTCGTCAACAAATTTGCACAGTTCTGTAAGTGCTTTACTATCATTTTCTTTAAAAAGCTCATTGAAGCTATTATGTTTAGTTACTGCCTTGTACTTTTCCCTGATGCTGTTGTATTTGCCACAAGAGAAAAGTGTGTGATTATAGGAATCTATAGTTGAACACGACTCACATACGTTAAAGCTATGTATTTTTATCATATTTAGGTAAACTTTGTCATACGTATGTCCTGTGAGTAATCTATTTATAAGTTTTATATTCTTGGGACTAAGTGTGGAGTTATAATACCATGGCTTGGTAGGAATTTTAGTAAAATTTGATGCAAAAGTTTTTCCTTTTTTATGTGAAATGGATTTAAATCTACTGTTCCAATCATTTCGAAGTATTGTTTCTATTCTTTTTAGGCCTTCTTCAGGGGTCAGCGGAGGGCTGATAGGAGCACCAACTTCTATCGCCCATTTAGCAAGTGTGTCGGCTGTTTCATTTATTTCTATACCCATATGGCCTGGCGTCCAAATTATTGTGCAATTTATGTTGTGATTGTTTAAATCTGAATGAATTTTAGCAATTATGTAGTTGTTTGTATTAGTTTTTTCTAATAGGTGACAAGAAGTCATGCTGTCAGAGAAAATTACAATTTTTTTTAAATTGTCCTCAATGGCAATCTCTATAGCTTTTGCTAGTGCCCATAATTCACCAAAGCTAGAGGAGGTAACAAAGTTAATTTTGAAAAGAAACTTATGATTTTCCGTAACATTATAAACACTACAGCCCATGGAGTCAGTTCCCCCAGCTGCGTCAGTTGCAAATATTGTACAATTGTTTGATTTGTATTTGTTTAAAAGTTCGGTGTAAATAGACAAGATTTGTTCTTTTGAGGTGTTATTTTTGTTTTGTGAGAGACTATTTTTAACCACTGTAAGATGCTTGTTGTAATTGTAATTTGATTCAGTGGATATTTGTTCAAAAATGTATTTAAAACGGTGAAAGACGGAGGAGTAGCTAGAATTTAACTGAGTGGTGGATTTGACAGAATTATAAACATTGTTGTTAATGAATTTTAACCTGATTAATTCACGCGCTGTTAACAAATATTCTCTCTCCTTTGGTTCCATTTCATTAGCTAGAATATAAATAGTGTGTGTGGGGGTGGAGGGGGTTAGACCAAGACATCTGCGCAATGTGTTGTTTTGGAATACCTTTATCTTCTGCTCGACGGTTTTGGGTAGATTGTGAGTTGTAGATTTTGCAACTTCAATCTTAGAACGAACAATACTTTTATAGAGATTAACGGCTATTTTGGGAGTTACTCCGGATTTGACTGTGGTAATGGTTTTAATCAATTTAACATTGTTTGTTGCTTTCTTAATTAGGTCGTTATAATGAGCTGTTACCGATAAAGACGCCGTTAACGTTCTGCCTATGTATTTAATATTGTTAACTTGGTCAATTTTTTGATTGTCTATTATAATATCGAGTCCTATTTTCCTGTTTTTAATAAATTGTATTATTTTAGTCTTTTGGATGTTGATTGTGAAATTTAGCCCTCTACATCGTTCAAAAAATTCCTTTAACTTATTCGTTAATTTACTTTTGATGTTGTTTAAGTTTACATCGGAAATTAGTATCAAAAAATCATCGGCAAATTGGTACAATTGGGTGGAGTTGTCTTCAATTTCATGTAACGATTTGGTATATAAGTTGAAGAGAAGAGGGGATAAGCAGCTGCCTTGAGGTAGACCATTGTTTACAAAAACGGATTTATTTCCTAGCTTGAGAGTTCTGTTCTGTAAAAATGAATTAATCCAGTTGACGTAAATATTGTCTATTCTATTTTGTTTAAGCATTTTTGTAAGAGTTGAAGTGGGTACACAATTGTACGCATTGCTGATATCTATAACACCAGCAATTACCTTAAGGCCTTTGTTTTTTTGAGTATGGATGTTATGTAATATTTCATTAACGCACATTGAGGCTGATCTACCTTTACGATAGGCAAAGCACCTGCTAGGTAGAAGACTATCAATTTGGTCATTTATCCTTGTTTTGATCATTAGATTTATTGTTTTTAACAGTACTGGTATTAATGATATTGGTCTATAATTATTGAAATCCGTTGGGTCTTTGCCATATTTAAGTATTGGAATCACTTTAATGAGGCGCCACTGGTCATCTAAGTCACCCTTGATAAAGCAGTCGTTTAGAGCAGAAAGTAATACTTTTTGCGCATCAGTCGAAAGTGCTCTTAGCATTTCGTAAGTTACTAAATCATGACCACCTGCAGATTTTTTATTTTTATTTTTAAGTACTAGATCAAGTTCTTCAAATTGAAAGTTGGAGAATGAAGTGAAAGACGATTCTAAGATATTATTTTCAGAATTATCCTGTAGGTTTGTAATTTGATCTTTCATACCTCGAAGGAACGGCTCATTCCATTCTTCCAACCATTCGTTTGTTTTAGACTTTTTTGGATTTCCTCTTAAGTTATTGACAAATCTCCATGCTTCAGTGGTGTTCGGCTTAATGTTCAACATTTTTACACTATCTGAAAAATTTTTGTTTTTTGCCTTTTTTACCTCATTTTTCCAGATTTCCTTGAGACTAAGCGCTTTTGCAAAGTTTTCAGGGCTTGGGAATTTGTTGCATTTTTTTGTGGCAGCTTGATATACCCTAAAATGCTTATCTAATTCTTTATGCCACCAGGATTTTGGTGATCTATTGTCAAAGCTAACAGTCGCATTTTTTATTTCCGATGATAAGACATTTTTTATGTTAGGTAGGGACGGTTCCAGCTCAACTTTGTTTAGAGTAGATAAAAGTTTCTTTTTAGAAAGGAAATTGGAGATTTTTGTTTTTGTCAAATCAATATTAATTGATATGGGGTAATGATGACTCCCGCCTAGATGACATTTGATGACATTCCAGTCTATTTTATCAGAACTGTTTGTGAAGGAGAGGTCTAGTACCGAGCCTTTATTAATCTCATTTAGATTTGGAAGAAAAGTAAAATCGCCAGTGTTAAGGCATCTAAAGGTTGAAGTTGTAATAAAATCGTTGAGCCATTTACCTCTTGGAGAGTCAAAAGTATCACCCCAAGCTAAAGCACGAGCATTAAAGTCACCCATTATTAAGACATTATTGTAATTTTCCAGGAAGTTGAAAAGATGAGTAATTAGATCTTTGAAAGTGTTTTGGTCTATTGAGGGTTCACAATATACAGAACAAATTGTGAAATTTTTATTAAGATTAAGTGTTTGTATAATACAAATATCGTGTACAGTTTGATAAAAAATTTTTTTAAACTTTATTGACTTACGAAGTGCTATGGCTACTCCACCATAACCATCAGATCTTTTTTTTTCAATCAGGTTAAAATTCATAAATTTTTTGCATTTTTCATTTTCACTGTGTGAAAAAACTTCACTGAGACATATGAGATCAAAGTTTTTGCTGTTTACATAATAGTCAATATTATGTGCGTTTTTCTTTAAAGATTGGCAGTTATATTGGAGAATCTTCATCTTGTATCTTTTCTGTTGGTCCTTCTTCTGAAGGTGGTTCTTTGTTTTCTAGAATCGAAAAATGCTGCTTTAATCTCTGATTAAAATGTACGAAAGCGTTGATCCCAGCGGGATAATTTATCGTACGGAAGGCATCTCTAGCAAACTTGGACATTTCCGTAGTAATTTTTTCTATTTCAGATACCAGATGCATATTCTCTTGTGAGAAGGCTATGCCATTATTGTTGGGGTTGTTTCGAGATTTAATTTTAATAATTTGGTTTGATCCGGAATTTATGGACTTATTTACTGATCTATTTTGCTTTAGCTTTCTAGCAAAGCTGATAGGGGTTAACATTTTGTTAATAAGTTTTTGTTTGTCTAAAAAGACATTTTCTTGTGGGGTTAATTCAGGAAAATGTTCCTCACTTAAAAGCTCAAACCTATTAGTGGAGGCAATATTAATTTCTCTTAAGACTTCACTTCTTGATTGTTTATTTAATGTCATTATTTTGTTTACTTTATTTTCTTTTTCCCAGACTGGACATTTGGACTTTTCAAAAGCGTTATGAGTTAAATCACCACACAGTATGCAGATAGGAGTGGTACAGTTACCAATGCAGACTTCCTTGTTACCACATTTTAAGCATCTTTTGTACGATTTGCAAGCTTTACTGGTGTGACCAAGCCTACCGCAGTTGTAGCACTGTCTCACCCGTGGAAAATAATTTTCAACTTCGATGATGGTGTGGTCCAAAAAGACTTCTTTGGGGATACAGTTACCCGAAAAACCTAATTTAACTGAGAGGGTTGGTATTAGTTCGTTGTTTACTTTTTTAAGAAATCGTTGCACAGAAGTTACTTTCACAGCAGATAAGATACGTTCTTTTATGTCAGTTTCCGTATATTCGGTCGGTATGTACCTAATGACACCATAAGACTCTATGAAATTTTTCGGTATAAAGGTTTTGATATTAATTGATTTTAGTAAATTTCTTCTGACGCATTCATTTGCAAATGCGGCGTTTTCAAAATAGACTTTGTACAGTGTTGCACCGATGGCTTTAATGGTGTCTATACCTAAAATGTTAACATTTTTTATCTTGCTCCAAAGGTACAAACCATTTCTAACCCTTTTGTTGTGTACAGATTCAGCACCGGAGGTGTCAAAAAGTACACACGCTTTACCTTTGTGATTAACGGGATAAAATACTGTTTCCCTCACTGTAGTTTTGTCGCCAGATTGCTTGTTGTTTGTCTCTGCACTATTTGGTGTACTTGTATAAGTAATGGTATTTTCGTTCATTCCGTTATTTGGGGTGCCGTTACGAAAAACTGCACTCGACCGTTGGTTTACTGTACCTACTTCTGTAGCGGTGACTCCTGAGCCACCTACTGCTCCTTCCTCATCCATAATGTCCATATCAAAAGCACTATCAAAAAAGTCCGTATAATTTGCATGTATTTTTTTCCTTTTATGTTTTCTATTGAGCATCAATGCCTCATTGGCATTTTCGCCCTCATCTGAAATCTCACTTATTGACGCCATGGCGTCTTTTTTAACCTCACTATTACGCACTAATTCTCTTATGGCAAGAACAGCACAGGAATCTAAATATTAAAAGTTAAGCACAAGGTAGCTTACCTTCTTAGGTTAATTTCCCTAAGGTAAAAATAAAATGTTAAATTAGTGAACGATAATAAGCACTAATATAGAACTGCACTTTAGCACAACCGGTTTGACTGAAGAAAAAGTATTAATTTTTTTTTTCGCACTGAAAAAACCATCCGCACTCGTTGCTAGCTCAACACGAAGTGTGAAAGACTATATTATGATTATGATTACTTGTACTTGCCATCAAAGAAGGAGCCATCACTTGGATTCAATATTTTACGACAATTTGAGGCATTTCCCTTTACTACGGACGATCCACAACGCCACATCCACCCCAATTTTCGCCGTACATCATTTTCGATTCTCATAGGTATACCACAACATTTTGGTGAAATTGATTTTTTCGATGGAACTAAGCCTGTCTCCTCCAGAAAGGATAATGCCGAAGCATTATCACCACAAATTTCCATCATCGAGAAAACGCTTATCGATTTTAGTTTTGAATGTACTTTATTGTTATTATACATTATAGAACAATTATGTATGATTAAAAGGCACTTACTCAGAAAAATAATTAGATACACTAAGCAGAGCTACTAGCTAGTTGTACATCATGTATTTGCGAAGGAACATGATCTAGGGTTGGGCGATATATATCGATATATCAATATATCGATATTTTTAAAATAGTACAGCCGATAATATCGACGATATTGTGGCGAATATAATCGGTTCTCCACTTACATCACTAAAATGATTGAACACATTTCTAGGGAAAGTGCCAGAACTAGAAGAAGATACCAGATAATTTCCAGTGTTGCCAGAATTTTCCAGATTGCGTTTGACAGACTATATAAGGCGGCGAGCAGACGCTCCAGAGTCAGTCGTAATTTAACCGTAGAAGTGTTAACATCAAGTCAAGTAAAACAAGTGTAGACTTTTTAGTCGTGAAATAAAGCAGTGTGAATTAAGAAGTAAATAAAGACTTTTATTTAACAATTCAGCGATACGAACCCTATAGAAATAATCGAGCTATCGACAAATACGTAACAATTGGTGTCAGAATTGGAATTGTTAAATAAATTCCAGGACCAAGGATAACGAAGCAAGGATAACGAATCAAGGATAACGAATCAAGGATAAGGAAACAAGGATAACGAGACAAGGATAACGAAATAAGAATAATGGCAAAGTTAAATGATCTGAAAATCCAAGAACTTAAAAGGGAGTTAGAAAAGAGAAACCTGAGTACCACCGGCAATAAAATTGAACAACAGGCAAGGTTAAGAGTAGCTATGGAAGCATATAACATTAATGTAGATGAGTTTGATTTCAACGATGATGTGGAAGAGGTGCAAAAGGAAGAAACCCAGAAGGAAGAGGCTCCACAGTCAGTAGCAAACGTAGACATGAACTCGATATTGGCTGTGCTGACACAGATATCGGCAAAAATGGAAGATCAACAGGCACAGATGTCGACAAAAATCGAAGAACAACAGGCACAGATAACGTCAAAAATGGAATTGCAACAGTCAGTACTTTCATCACAGGTGTCCGGCATTGCGGCTCAGTTGGAGGCACAAGAAGAACGCATGTCCTTACAATTCAAGGCACAGGATGCAAAAATTATACAAGTTAAGGAGGTCCTTGAAGAAAGACAAGAAAAATTAGAGGACGATGTAAAAGCATTGAAAGCCCGTCTCCAGGATATTCAACTAAGTCGTCCAGTCGCTTCAACTGCTACACAGAAGATAAAACCTCCGTCGTTTGATGGAAGTGGTCCATTTCAAGTATTCAAGCTACAATTTGAGAAAACGGCAGTTGTAAATAATTGGAGTGCGGAGGACAAAGTCGCTGCCCTGTTCGTAGCATTGAAAGGACCTGCAGCAGAAATATTACAGACTGTTAGCAAGGGCGAAAGGAACAGCTATGACGCAATTATGGGTGCCATTGAAAGACGTTATGGTAGCGAGCACAGGAAGCAGATATATCAAATGGAGTTGCAGAATCGCTTCCAGAAACCAAATGAGACGTTACAAGAATTTTCTTCTGAGATTGAGAGGCTAGCTCATTTGGCAAACGCAGGAGCACCTCAAGAATTCATCGAAAGAATGAAAATTCAAAGCTTCATCAATGGAATACGAGATATTGAAACGAAGCGGGCTACCTATGCAAACCCAAAGGGAACTTTCGCTGAAACGGTCTCATATGCTTTGACACAGGAAACGGCATCTCTATTAAGCAAGCCCACTTACAAGGCTCATCGTGTGGAAGTGGAAACGCCAGACTTACTAAGCAAAATATGGGAGGCGTTGAATGAAGTGCAGAAAAAGAAAAGTAATGCTGTGAAATGCTTCAGATGCGGAAAAATAGGACATATAGCACGCCACTGCAGCAATAGTTCCAGTAAGTTCAGCACTGCCGATGGGCGCAAGCGGAATATTGATGGGTATGAACAAGCGCCCAAATCAACTGAGTCGTTAAACTAAAGCGGGCCAGCCAAAAGGGGCGTGGGCTGGTCCCCACAATGGAATGCCCCATAATCTCTGTCTCTCAGTTGGGAAGAAGCACGAGTAATGTTACTATTGGTGGTTTGGTGGACGGAATGGAGCGAATGTTGACTGTGGATACGGGAGCATCTCATTCCATCATTCGATCTGACTTGGTAAAGAAGGAAATAAGGCCATTGTATGGAGCAAAATTGCGTACGGCAACAGGCGAGGATACCCAAGTCCTAGGGGAAGTTACATGCGAAGTTGTAATTGGAAATGTTGTCGTACTACACACCTTCATAGTGGCGGAAATTGTTGATGAAGTCATAATTGGTGTGGACTTCCTAATCGACCAAGGCATTAAGATTGACATGAAAAACAAGGTTATGAGTTACAAAAACTTGGAGGTGCCGCTAAATTTTGGCTACGATAAGAGATGCAGCAGTAAGAAAGTGCTCGTGGAAGAGAATCAGCAGATACCGCCAAAGTCCGAGGCAATTATTTGGGCAAAGATTGATGGAGATTGTGGGACAAACAAATTGTGGGTTGTCGAAGCAGAAACAGAAACTAAATCCGATGTACTTGTTGGAAAAACCCTGGCTATGACAAAAGAAGATGGACGACTACCAGTAAGAGTACTTAATGAGTTCAAGTCACCAATCAAACTCTCCAAAGGTGCTATATTGGGAAAATGCGAAGAGGTTGACATCATCATGAATTGCGAACAATCCCAAGGAGAAGTTTCTACTAGCAATACAGATCTTTCAGATGAAATAAATGCTTGGACAGAAGAACTGCAGGAGAATCACAAAAGAAAGGCGAACGAATTACTTGCCAAGTATTCTAGCATATTTGATAAGGATGGTACAAAACCAGGCAGGACAAATATTGTGAAGAATCACATTGACACCGGTGATGCAAGGCCAATCCGTCAGGCTCCTCGCAGCGTTCCATTAGCGAAACGTCAAATGGTGAGCCAGATTATACAAGAAATGAGCGACAGTGGGGTAGTTGAACCATCAGTCAGTCCATGGAGTTCTCCGGTAGTACTTGTTAAAAAGAAAGATGGCAAGATGAGATTCTGCGTTGACTACCGGAAACTGAATGATGTAACGAAAAAGGATAGTTACCCATTGCCAAGAATTGACGACACTCTGGACTCGCTATCTGGAACGGAATGGTTTTCAACACTGGACTTGAAAAGCGGCTATTGGCAAGTCGAAGTAAAAGAGGAAGACAAGGAGAAAACAGCCTTCAGTGTTGGCGATGGTCTTTGGCAATTTACGGTGATGCCATTTGGATTATGTAATGCTCCAGCTACCTTTGAGAGACTTATGGATCAGGTACTGAAAGGATTGCACTGGAAAACATGTCTTGTGTACTTGGACGATATCATTGTATTGGGAAAAAGCTTTGATGAACATCTCAAAAATTTGGAGGAAGTTTTCCGAAGAATAGCTGGCGCTGGTCTGAAGTTAAGTCCTAAGAAATGTTCATTATTCAAGAAAGAAGTAAAATACTTGGGACATAAAGTGACTACAAAGGGCATCTGCACTGATAACGAAAAAATAGAAGCAGTAAAAGATTGGCCAAGACCTCGGAATCTACATGAATTGCGAAGCTTTCTTGGGCTGTGCACATACTATCGCCGATTTGTACCAAATTTTGCCAGCGTAGCAAATAGTCTCACGGAGCTTATGAGGAAAAATAAGACTTTTGAGTGGAGGAAGGAACAAGAAATGGCTTTCCAAACGTTAAAAGATCGGCTTTGTACTGCTCCAATGCTAGCATACCCGGTTCCAGGAGCGAGGTTTATTTTGGATACTGATGCGAGTGGTTATGCTATAGGAGGTGTTTTGTCACAGGAAATCGACGGACAGGAGAAGGTTATTGCATACTACAGCCGATCAATTGGGAAACCGGAAAGAAATTACTGTGTAACACGAAGAGAACTATTGGCATTGGTAGAATGCATCAAACACTTCCATAAGTACCTCTATGGTCAACGATTCCACGTCAGGACTGATCATGCAGCGTTAAAATGGCTTTTGAAATTCCGAAATCCGGAGGGTCAGTTAGCAAGGTGGATTGAGCGACTACAAAATTATGACTTTTCTATAGACCATCGCAAAGGCAGTACCCATGGAAATGCTGATGCAATGTCGCGGCGACCATGTAATCTTGAATGCAAGCATTGCTCTAAAGCTGAGGAGAAGGAAGACATCATAGATGTTCGGCTAATGACAATAACATCTACAGACGAATGGAATGCGGAACAATTAAGGAAGTGTCAGATAGAAGATCCAGATCTGGCACGTGTAATGATTGGTTTGGAGCAAAACGAACGACCATCAAAAGAAGAGATGTCAGCAGAAAGTCCTGTTGCCAAATCATATTGGGCACAGTGGAATAGTTTGCAATTGGTAAATGGTTGCCTACATCGTGTTTGGGAGAGTGAAGATGGTCAAAGTTCTAAAACATTGATAGTTGTTCCAAGGAAAAGAATACCGGATGTGTTAAATGAACTACACAATGGTCCAAGTGGAGGTCATCTTGGAGTAACAAAGACGGTAGAGAAAATCAAGAAGAGGTTTTATTGGGTCGGCTGCCGTCAGACAGTTGTTGAGTGGATTGCGAACTGCGACGTGTGCATAAAGGCTAAGGGTCCCAAATCCAGGAGTCATGGGCTGATGAAACAATACAACTCAGGAGCACCATTTGAGAGAATTGCCATGGATGTAGCTGGGCCATTTCCTACTAGCAAACTTGGAAACAAATATGTACTGGTAGTCATGGATTACTTCAGCAAATGGCCGGAGGTGTACCCGATTCCAAATCAAGAAGCAGAAACTATAGCCGAAGTATTCACCAACAATTGGGTGGCGAGATATGGTGCACCTATAGAGCTACATTCTGACCAAGGAAGGAACTTCGAATCAGTTGTGTTTCAGGAGCTGTGCAAAACACTGGGTATTAGGAAAACCCGAACAACTGCGTTGCATCCACAATCAGACGGCATGGTAGAAAGATTTAACAGAACATTAGAGGAACATTTACGAAAAGTGGTGGATAAGTTCCAGAGAGATTGGGACACTCATATTCCTCTGTTCCTGATGGCATATCGATCGGCCGTACACGATACAACAGGTCAGACTCCTGCAAAAGTAATCTTTGGTAGTGATCTTCGACTGCCAGCTGACTTGAAATTTGGGATAAGTGCTGATGCGGGAATAAATGCCAGACAATCTAACAACGTTCTGGAAGAGGAAATGAGAGAAATACATGAACTTGTAAGACAGCGAACAAAGATCATGAGTGACAAGATGAAGGCCAGATACGACAAGGCAATGAACTCAGAAGGTTTTGTTGAGGGAGATCTAGTTTTGCTATACAACCCGCAGCGAAAGAAAGGTTTGTCCCCGAAATTGCAGTGTACTTGGGAAGGGCCCTACAAAGTGATTAAACGGCTCAACGATGTTGTGTATCGCATACAAACGATTGGAAGACCAAGGAATAAAATGAAAGTGGTTCATCTGGAAAGGCTAGCAGCATTTGGGACAAGTAATGTGTCAGATCGGGACGATCAGACTTAGGTGGAGGGCAGTGTGGCGAATATAATCGGTTCTCCACTTACATCACTAAAATGATTGAACACATTTCTAGGGAAAGTGCCAGAACTAGAAGAAGATACCAGATAATTTCCAGTGTTGCCAGAATTTTCCAGATTGCGTTTGACAGACTATATAAGGCGGCGAGCAGACGCTCCAGAGTCAGTCGTAATTTAACCGTAGAAGTGTTAACATCAAGTCAAGTAAAACAAGTGTAGACTTTTTAGTCGTGAAATAAAGCAGTGTGAATTAAGAAGTAAATAAAGACTTTTATTTAACAATTCAGCGATACGAACCCTATAGAAATAATCGAGCTATCGACAAATACGTAACAATATTTTGAATTACCGTGCATCGATAATCGATAATTTTTTGCCATTTCGAGCCAAATTCGATATTTTTCATACATTTCTGATTCGCTTTGAATTTAGCACCAGAACATTTTTTAAGAAGTGGTATAACCATAATGTTCGGATGTTTGAATTTACATTACTTTCTTCTTCTAGCAATTCTTAATGATTTTTATGTTTATACTTCAGGATCCGTAGAATATCTGTAGACTCATCGAACTTTAACAACTAATATCTAGTAAACTATAAGACTCCGGCAAGTTTGGATTTCTGTTTTGAGATCTGTGGGAACACCTCTAACCCCGTGAAGAAGTGGTTTTTTGCGGGACGTGGTTCCTTAATGTAAAGCCGACCCTTTCGATATATTGATATATCGATGTTTTTACACGGCATAAATCGATGTTTTTTTAAATATCGATATAATATATATCGATATATTTTTCCAATTTGCCCATCCCTAACATGATCCAATTACCAGGTCGGTCCATGGTACATACACACAAACATGCCGTGAGCTGAATGTCAAACGGAATGTCAAAACTGAAAGGAGAACGAAATAATTTGACATTCAGCTCACGAGCGAATGATGGAGAAACTCAGAGAACGAAGAATTTGACCAATAGTAAACACGAATGTATGTATAGAATATGCAGAAGCAGAGAAATTGGATAGCTGTTGAAGAAAAAGAAGAAGTCAGCTGATCTGAAGAGCCGACCTGTATTGGTGGATCCTGCGAAGGAATGTTAAGGGCAGTGATGCCAATATTCCTGGACCAAAAATCCCTACGGCATACCAAAAAATTCCCTATTTTTCCCTACGCTACGACGAATTTTCTCTATATTGAAATAAACACGCACAAAATTGATGAAAATCAAGTTTTTATTCAAAAAGCCACATATGCATACATAGAAAATTTTATGTTTATTTGTGTTTATATAATATAAATAAATAATGTATACATGTATTTATGTAGATATTTTCATACAAAAATATGGGGCAGACATTTCCCATTAAAATTATCATACCTTGACTAAGAGAAATACAAATTTCATGTGTTCCCATCATGTATTGATACACATTGTAAGATGACAGTGAATACTTTTTTTGTTATCGCATTTATTTGAACAACAATCGCCCAGTGGTCGAATTTCGACCAGCCCTATTTTTTAATTTCAATTACAACATGAAAATTTCACTTTATATGATAGGTACCACGTCGACATTTCCGTATATAATTACTTCCTATACTGGGTTGGTAAGAAAAGTCCACAAACGCATCTCTGATCACCACAACCAAAATATATAAGCGAAATTTGGTGCTAAGAGAGAACCCAAAGCTAAAGCAAATAAAAATAGGTAAAAAAACTTTTTAAGTTAAACGGTTTTATGTTATACATACATTGCAATGTTTAAGATAAATGTACTAAAAACCAAAAAATAATAAAATAGATACAGTCGTGGGAATTATAAACATTTGCATAGACTAGACTAAAATAAAACCGGGGGGCACGTCAATTGTCTACAAATTATCGACTTAGGCACTCTGCACACGGAGCGTACTGCTTTATAGTCCAACTCTAATGCACCGTATGCGAATGCGTGTGCGTATGCGCATCTAAACGTTTTCTTGCGTGCGGCCCTGGCTGCTCCAGTGTATGCGCATGGTTGCGTCTATCAATTACACTACATACATATATACAATTCCCGCCATTGTTATTTTTGAAAATACATATTTTACCAATTCGCGAAAGATTTAATAAAATGTATAATGGATGACGATTTAGAATTGATATTAATTATGTTAGGAAGTGTTATTGCCGTATATAAGGAATACTTTAAAATTATTAAAAAAAAAAAAGTAACATTCGAGTACGTGATTTGTTTTTGGAAAGGGGAGTTAGTGTTTCTTTAATTTGATGAAAACCCGTGAAGTGGATCAGTTCCAAATTAATAATAATATAATACACTGGCGCTATTATAACTGTGACGAGTTTAATGACCGAGCTTCTCTCCCAATTCGAGAAGTGCTCCTTTTGTTTTTGCTAATTGGGTGGACCTACAGTTTTATGCCGGCTCTGAACGGCGAATGCATTTTTTGTGAGAAGCTTTTTCATGGAAGAAATACACTCGGAGGGTAAGCCGCCCACTGCCGAAAGGTTACCGGTATTTCTAAAAAGCCAATAATTGGTTTTTAATTAATTAGTGGGTTTTTAATTAATTAGACAATTGGTTAATACAAATATTTATGTACATGTATGCACAACCTCTGAAATCTGGTGTTCTGTTATACCAAGGCGAAAACTCCCTATTCAAAAGAGTACTCACTTCACTTAAATATTTTTTCACAGTTAAACTTATTTAAGTTTCAATTATGTATTTTTACACGGGTAACTACATATGTATATGTAATTTAAATTCATGTACTATGTACATGGATATGCAGATAGTAATTAACATATAATTAATATTAACCATTTCTAAATATATTTAAAACACCTTTTAATTAACATTTCTGCTGGCAAACAAATTTTCACTACTTCACTTTAAATCAATTTAACGAAGTTTTTACGATTAAATATGTATACCGATATAGCAACAAAATTAATATTGGCTGCGAAACGCATAGAAAACGCATAGAAGTAGAAAATTTTCAACTTAGCTGCATTCGAATGCGTGTTCGAAATCATCTTCGAATTTTCTATGCGTGTGGTGCATTTACATCCGTGCCACTGGAGTTTGCCTCATTTAAACACAGGTATGCAACACGGCTGTCAGTGACACGCACACGCATACGCATCTGCATACGGTTCATTAGAGTTGCACTATTAGACGCTCATGCATTCGTCAAAGTATGCTAGCTACATGTCGCTTGGCGTAAAGCAGTGCTGGTAGCTAGGCGTACTACGCTTAGAAAACAGGAAGAAGAAGATGTTTGTTTAAATTTTTCCACTTGGTGGAATTTATGAAAGCAGTAAAATTTGTGTAAAAAATCGGAAAAAATGAGTGTATAATGAAAGAAAATTGAAGATTCCGTAAAATTTTTCATCTTTTCTATTTAAAGCTTCGAAATTTAAAGCAAATGCCGTATTATTAATTTGTTTGTTTGTTTTGTGCAGCGAAGTTTCATGTCGCTTCGTGTGCAGATATTGAGGCGTAGGGAAATCGACGCTACATAAAATGTCTCGTACGCGTCTATGACGATACGCCTCGTGTGCAGGGTGCCTTAATGTGCGATAGAAGAATCGTTTAATTCGTCGTTAGGCAGTTGGCCCGCAGACGGCGAGGAAATTACCCTGCAAGAACTGTGCAGGTCATTTGACCGGTCATATGACCGGCAGGCATGACCAAAAGTTTTGGGATATTTACTATCCCATTCTTAAGGGCATCGGTAACTTTTGTGACCGTTTCATTCATCACGTTCCCATATGTGTATTTTCAAATTCCATTTTATCCTTATCTATCTCATTGGTTTTGAACTTGGTTAGAACACATACGAGTGCAAATGTGTTGGTAATATTATATTTTTGTAATAGTGTTAGTACTTTCGGTCACACAATTCTAGCAGGGTACTTACTATTTTCTTGCTCATGGAAATTCCAATAGTTATACACTCCATGTTAATAAAAGAGATGTTTCAACTAGTTTATCGTTGGACATTCACACGAGGAATCGTTTCACTGCTCGTAGTTTGTCTTTAATCGACAAAACATATGATAAAAGTACTACTCGCTCACCACTATGAAACCCTAAAACTCGCTTATAATCGAGCTTGCTAGCTTTTTTCCACATTCTAGCCCTACTTATCACACGTCCATCGTTGTCGGTTGAACAACTGCCTAATTATAGTTTAACATTACAAAACAAACATTTTAATCAACGATTGTAGACAATTGACGTGCCCCACTGTTTTATTTTAGTCTAGTCTATGCAAATGTTTATAATTCCCACGACTGTATCTATTTTATTATTTTTTGGTTTTTAGGACATTTATCTTAAACATTGCAATGTATGTATAACAACTGCCTAATTATAGTGTAACATTACAAAACAAACATTTTAATCAACGACTGTAGACAATTGACGTGCCCCACGGTTTTATTTTAGTCTAGTCTATGCAAATGTTTATAATTCCCACGACTGTATCTATTTTTATTATTTTTTGGTTTTTAGTACATTTATCTTAAACATTGCAATGTATGTATAACATAAAACCGTTTAACTTAAACAGTTTTTTTACCTATTTTTATTTTCTAGTTTTTAGTTTTTATTTCGCATTCTGTTTAATTCATTTAGTGCTTCATTAACTTGGGTGGTGTAACGACGTATCATTTTTAGCCACCCTAACGCCACACAGTCCTCATCACGATACAAAATCTTGACTTGGGTGGTGGATTCAGGCTGGATTAATCAGATACCTAAATTACAGATTCAATTTCTAAATTAAAATCTTATTATTATACGCCATTTAGTCTTAAACTTTGCAATGTATGTTTAACATAAAACCGTTTAACTTAAAAAGTTTTTTTACCTATTTTTATTTAAATAGAGCGACTCACGCGCCACCTAGCGGCTCAAATTTTTTTTTAAACATTTGTAAAGTATTTAAGTAATGCACATGCTAAATATCAGCCAAATCGGTCCATAATTAGGATTTTCAGTTTTAATTACCCCGATCTCAGCTCCACCTAGCGGAATTTTTTTTTAAGAAAATATTTCTTTTCAAGGTAGTAATACATGTTCCGAATTTCATCCAAATCGGACCATAAATGCGATTTTTGTAAATATAGCGACCCACGCGCCACCTATCGGAAGTTTTTTTAGGAAAATATTTCCTTTCAAGGTAGTAATACATGTTCCGAATTTCAGCCAAATCGGACCATAAATGCGATTTTTGTAAATATAGCGACCCACGCGCCACCTAGCGGAATTTTTTTAAGAAAATATTTCTTTTCAAGGTAGTAATACATGTTCCGAATTTCAGCCAAATCGGACCATAAATGCGATTTTTGTAAATATAGCGACCCACGCGCCACCTAGCGGAATTTTTTTTTCATAATATTGCATTGTCATCGGGGTTATACAAGTTAACACATCCGCCGACACTCGGCGTGGTGCATTCCCACAGTCTGATAATACACGTGCACCACGTCAGCATAATTATCGTTCACATAATAAGCGTCACCCGACACCTCTGTCAAGGCCAAGCTAATTACACCATATTGCGCAATACAGAATTGCGCGGCACTATCAAGACACCTGTGGGAAACGTTGGCCATAGTTAGGCTAATGCATTGCAGCGGTGTCAGCATAATTCTATTTCACACGATTGTGAAATCAGTGCATTACACATTCCAAGCTACCTGTGGGAATTCAAGGCCAAGGCGGCTCACCGACGCCGGGTGCGTCGGGCTAAGTAACACCAGCAGCAACATTATAAAAGGGGGACAGAACTTGAAGTACGGCAGTTGCGTCGGGGTTGCAGTAGATTAAGCTAGTTTTAGTGCTTGCTATAAGTTAATTAATAAATTGTGAATAAAGTGTTTGTCATAATATTATAAATTCAGTGTTTGCTTTGCAGGGCGAGTTGGCCCTTTAATTTTTTTCTGTCTCAAGGACCTTCAGTCCGTAACTGGCGCCCGAGCAGGGACCAGTAGTGATAGTAGTGGAGTTAAAAAGTGAACAAAAAAGAAGAAAAAAAAATCCCCAAGAAAATCAGAAATAAATAATTAAGAAAAGAGGGAAGAAAAAAAACGTACATGTAAGGTGAAGAAAAAAAAGAGATAAAAAATTGCTTAAAGGAAAAAAGTGTGAAACGACAAATAAGAAGAAAATATAAAGAATAAAGAAGAAGGAAGAATCCCCAAGAAAATTCAAAATATAGAATTGAGAAAAAAGGGAAGAGAATACGTGTGTCTTGAGTGTGAAAAACAAAGAATCCCCAAGAAAATTAAAATAAAGAGTTTAGAAAAGCGGGAAGAAAAGAGGGAAGAAAATACGTGTGTGAAAAACAAAGAATATAATTGCAAGTTATGCAGCTTACCTTACTGTAAGTATACAATTAAAACTTTCCCATACATAAACATATAGCAAAAAGCAGAATGGATGCCCTTCAAACCACTGTTACGAACCTTACGGGCGCGGTAAACGCGCTCTTAGAAAAAATGAAGACATTGGAGAGACGAGTTACGCACCTAGACGAATTGGGCTCGAGGGTAGCTGTGCCTCAACCTGATGCTGGCCGACAAGAGGAGGTGATAGCGCAAGCCCCCACAACTGAAGCAGACATTAAGGACATCAGTCGACTCCCGGATTGTGTGAAGGAGTTGCAAGTTTTTGACGGCAATCCCGTACAATTCGTGTCCTGGGTGCACACCGTTGAGGTGATATTGTCGGATTTTGAAGTAATTAAGGGTAAACCTTTATACCGTGCTATCTTGCAGCACATAAGGCAAAAGGTGCGTGGCGCTGCCGACTTGGCCCTAATTTCTTACAATATCTTCGAAAGTAGTTGGGCTCAGATTAAGGAGTGCCTTACTCTGCATTACGCAGACAAGAGGGATGTTCGCACCCTTGAACACCAGCTGCACCAATTGCAGCAACGCGGCCTTAGCGTAGACGAATTCTACTCTAGGGTAAACCATATCTTAATTTGATAATCAATAAATTGAAAACCGAGTCCTACACGGACGAAACGGTTGGGGTCCTTGCGGAAACATACCGCAATCGTGCCCTAGATGTCTTTGTTCGGGGCTTAAATGGGGAATTGTCTAAAATGTTATTGATTAGGCGACCAAATAGCCTCCCTGAAGCTTATAAAACATGCCTTGAAATCCAAAACATCGACTTCAGGAATTCGATACATCCCTCCTCTGCAAATAACAAAGTGGTGGTGCCCATTAATACATTACCTAGCGCTAATAGCTTCCCGAGTAAAGGCAGAAATCTCTTGGCGTACTCAGGATCAACGCTCATCTTACACAAAAACCGATCGTCCTTCCGTGAAGAATTACAACCAAGCAGTACAGCCGCCAGTTGAAAAAATGGAAGTGGACTCCTCCGTACAGACGCGGCGGTCGAACTATAACAATCGACCAAACCCTTTTAAACGTAGTGCAGGGTCAGAAAGTTATCCACGTAAACAGCAGCGACTGTTCCACACCATCCCCGAAGCTTTAGAAGAGGTATAGGAAAACGTAGGCGAAAAGGGTGAAGATGACCATAAATCTGAGGATTTTCTATCTTCAGGGCATCTAGCGTACCATACTTAGAATACACACTACCAGATGGTCGCGTGTTAGATTTCCTGGTGGACACGGGTGCCAATAAAAATTTCATAAAACCAGGCATTGCTCAAATAACAAACCCAGTTGCCAACCCTTTCGATATAACTTCTGTAGGGGGTAATGTACCAATTAGCGCTAAGGTAAATATAAAAATTTTTGGAAGCATTGGCAACACGAACGAAATTGAATTCTTCATATTGCCATTCATATTGAAGGGATTCAGCGGAATCATTGGGGATGACACTCTGCGCGCAGTGGGTGCAATAATAGACAGGAAAAATAATCTCCTCGATATTGGGGGTTATAAAAT
This sequence comes from Urophora cardui, assembly GCA_960531455.1. Taxonomy (NCBI): domain Eukaryota; kingdom Metazoa; phylum Arthropoda; class Insecta; order Diptera; family Tephritidae; genus Urophora; species Urophora cardui. The sequence goes on along the minus strand of OY482670.1, from coordinate 112,368,326 downwards.
TCCGCTTAAGGCACGGGCATCAAATAATGTCCATTTCACATTAGGTAGGGATTTGCCTGCTGGCGTGCATGACAAAATCAACGTCCTTTTAGAAAAATATTCAGCACTCTTCCGGCCGCTGAACGGCCATGAACTCATAGACACGAACGTCCGCGCCGAGATAAGAACTTCAACCGATGACGCAGTTTACAGCAAAGTGTACCCTTACCCAGCATGCATGAGAGATGAGATCGAGCGATAGGTAAACGAACTCCTTGAGGAGCGCGTTATTCGTCCTTCCAAAAGTCCCTATAATTCTCCCATCTGGGTGGTACCCAAAAAACCTAAACCAAATGGTGAAAAGCAATACCGCATGGTAATAGATTACAAGCGTCTGAATGCGGTAACTATCCCGGACACCTACCCAATTCCCGATATTAATGCCACCTTGTGTAGCCTCGGCGAAGCCAATTACTATACGACAATAGATTTGACCTCCGGGTTTCACCAGATTCCAATGAAGTATTCTGATATCCCTAAAACGGCCCTTTCAACAATGAACGGGAAATACGAATTCCTGCGCCTGCCATTCGGCTTGAAGAACGCGCCTGCCATCTTCCAAAGAATGATAGATGACGTATTGAAGGAGTACATAGGAAAAATCTGCTATGTATACATTGACGACATCATAGTATTCGGTAAGAACGCGGCCGAGCATCTTGACAATATTGACAAGGTCTTCGCTAGATTGTTAGAGGCTAACCTAAAAGTAAATTTGGAAAAAACGTGTTTCTTTGAAAAAGAGGTCGAATTTCTTGGGTACATAATCACTCCGGATGGGGTGCGCGCCGATCCGAAGAAGGTAGAAGCTATAAAACGTCTTTCTCCTCCACAAAACTTGAAGGATTTGAAGTGTTTCCTTGGCATGGCCTCATACTATCGGAAGTTCATTAGGGACTATGCCAAGGTCGCCAAGCCATTGACCAATCTCACGCGGGGAGAAAATGCACAGGTAAGAGCAAATGCGTCAAGGAAGGTGAGAATCGAGCTTGACGAAGAAGCACACAACTCCTTTCACGAGCTAAAGCAGCTCTTGGTATCCGCCGATGTACTAGCCTTTCCAGATTTTACCCAACCATTCAACCTAACGACGGACGCATCAAATTATGCTGTATTATCTCAAGGGACGATAGGGCAGGATAAACCCATAGCCTACATTTCATGGTCGCTAAACAAATCAGAGGAGAACTACGCCACGAATGAAAAGGGGCTCCTAGCTATAGTCTGGGCGCTTGACAATCTGCGCTCCTATTTGTACGGGGCGAAGAAGATACGTATTTATACTGATCACCAACCTCTAACGTTTTCCTTGAGTAATCGAAACTATAATGCAAAACTCAAACGATGGAAAGCACGAATAGAAGAGTATAATTTTGAATTAATATATAAGCCTGGTAGGACCAATGTGGTCGCGGATGCTCTCTCGCGTCTTAAAACCGAAGTTAACGCCTTAACGGATTCTGTGGTGGCTCAACCGTCAGGAAGTGAAATAGGAAATAATGATGAGGACACAACATCGGAGGCAACGATGCACTCCGCTGAGCAGGATAATTCTGATCTTATGCCACACGTTGAAGCTCCCATAAATGTTTTTAGGAATCAAGTAATATTCAGGGTAGGTCAGGAATCTCGATGCCATGAACAACCGCATCATGGCTACCGTAGATATTTTATTTCTCTACCAAGTATCGATAGTTCGAACATCATTCCAATTCTTAAGGAATGCCTTAATCCTAATGTTATAAACGGTATAAAAATCCCTGAGGAATTTCTCCAATTATTACAAGACGTATATGTCAATAATTTCCACAGGTATAGAATCAGGATAACACAGCGCGTAGTGGAGGACGTGACCGTCCCTGAGAGAATGTTCAATATAATCGAAGGGGAACATCGCAGAGCCCACAGGAATCCGAAGGAAAATAGGGAACAGATATTAGAGAAGTACTATTTCCCTGGTATGGCAAAACAAGTTAGAGATTATGTTAAGCAGTGCGAAGTGTGCAAACTTAATAAATACGACAGGCATCCGGCTAAGCCTCATCTTCAGCCGACACCAATTCCCAGCTACCCATGCGAGATTGTCCACATTGATATTTTTGAAATAGAAAAACAGAGGTTTCTGAGCTGTATAGACAAGTTCTCAAAATTTGCAAAGTTATTCGCTATAAAGAATAAGTCCTCAATTTATATCCGAAGGAAGCTTACCGACGTTTTACGATATTTTTCCGTTCCAAAAATCTTGGTCATGGACAACGAGAGGGGTTTCCTAACTCCACTCGTACTCAATTACGTTAGATCTCTCGGGATTGAAATTTATCAGACACCCACACAGCGCAGTGAAGCAAATGGCCAGGTAGAAAGGTTACACTCAACGCTGATCGAAATATATCGGTGCATATCTAACGGTCTTCCTAGGATGACTCCGAAAGAGAAGATAGCGATAGTGGTAGATAGGTATAACAACACAATCCACTCAATAACGAAAAGGAAACCGGTAGATATATTCTTTAACAGAACTGCTAGGGTCACCTATCAAGGCTTAAGGGACTTTAGGGATCAGACACACGAGAATGTTAAGGCTTTGCTATTGCAAGAGCAAGAAAATAGAAATGCGAGGATTAATTCGAAACGCTCGCCACCCAAAGAATTTAATAGTGGCGATACTCTGTTCATAGCAAACAGACAAATAAAGGGGAAACAAAAGCCTCTATTTAAAAAGGAAACAATCGCAGAAAATAGAAATGCGACCATAGTAACTGCAAGTGGCAAAAAATTCCACAAAGCAGATATAAAAAATGTGTAAGATAACATTGGGCAAAAGGTTAATAGAAGCTTAAGATTGCCAGAATCCGGCGGTCTGGAATGCAAGCGTTTATGCGTTTGTATTTGACGAAGTCATAGTGGTTCAATTCCACCTCGCTCAGCGGTGAGATGACGGACTAGAGGTTGTTCGAACTCCTCCACGGTAATCTTCTGCTCATTTGCGTGAAGCCACCCATGCCATGAGTAGGTCATTTGCAATTATAAACGCTTATGACTAAAAGGGATCAACGCGGGCCTTCCATAGTCAAATAATACCTACAGCTCGATGCAAAAAAACATAAATGCACATCCTGATAAAGAAGCCAATAAGAGCTAGAAATATATAGCGTGAAAAGAAGAAAAAAAGAAGAGAAAATTTTTCAAAAATGAAATATCTTTTATGAAAAAGAAAAGAATATGTAGGCATATATGCCTTCAAAAATGAAATATCTCTTATGAAAGAGAAAACAATATGTATGCATCATGCATGCGTATAAAAAAAAAAAAAAAAAAAGAGGGAGAGTGAATTCCCAATAGCTAACCAAAAAATCTTCAAAAAATTAACTTTACCTTAACTTTTTCTTACTAACCGATTACCACAACTAATGACATTTCATGCAACCTACTTCTACACATTGATTCTACCATAACCGGCATTCCTCTCATTAACCCATGGCAACTATTAACCTAACGACTAACTTCATTACTGCTTCACTACTGGGTTCCCAAAGAAAATACACATTAAGAAAAAAACGCAACCAAACCTTCTTCTCTACCCTATGACTACTAATCCCACGCAACTCAAAACTAGAATATGGATTTTAAGAATAACATTTTGAATTGTATAGAGTCACTATCTGCTTAAGCATAACACTTTGAATTGTATAGAGTCACTATCTGCTTAAGCATAACACTTTGAAATGTATAGAGTCACTATCTTCTTAAGAATAACATTTTGAATTGTATAGAGTCACTAGCGTCTTAAGAATAACATTTTGAATTGTATAGAGCCACTAGCTTTTTAGGAATAGGACTTTGAATTGTATAGAGTCAATATCGTTCCACAATACATCACAACTATAGCATACGTATAGGTAATAAAACATTAGTAGAATAACATTATTCTAACCCCTAGCATCTGCATTTGCGCCATTGCGCATTCATACGATTTATTCAAAATAAACTCACCCCTAGTCACCATACGGGATGGGTATGGATGGATCATCGACGGACACTTCAAGCTCATTCATGTGGTAAATTTGGAGCGGTATGAACTGGCAGCGAACCGGCTCGAACATGCAATAAGAACATTAAACGAAACAACAGCATCGACAGAGGTACTACTATTCCAGCTGCACAGGATCCGAACACGTTTAACCGAACTAGGAGGCCACAAAATGGCCAGAGTAAAACGATCTATCAACTGGATTGGCTCAGCTTGGAAATGGCTCGCTGGCTCACCTGATGCTATGGATTGGGATGAGGTCCTGCGAAACGAGAACGCCCTTAATGATAATACAAGGTAAATAACGAAATATTTAAGAAAACTGACCAGTTATTACAGAGACTCAATGGCATTGTGGTCACCACGAACGATGTGATCAACAAGAGGAACCTGGAAAGAATTACGCAAGAGGTCCAGCATAAGATCGTTATCCTTAATGAAGACATCAACGAATTGACCCGTGCTTGTCAGATGGCCAAGGCAGGGGTCGTCAACACCAACCTTCTGAGCATGGAGGAAGTCAACCAGCTTGTCAGTGAGATCGACGTCCTCCCGTACAACAATGCCATCGAAGCCATCGAATATAGCAAACCATCGATCTATACTAACAACACGCTCCTCCTATACGTGTTGTCCCTACCAAAAGTAACGGAGACCAGATTGAACCACCTAATCGCAAGGGCTAACATACAAAACAGCGCGCGAGTCGCACTGCCATATCGAACAATTCTGACGAATAAGCACCAGACATTCGGCATCAAGGAACACTGCCTGCAACTATCAGCCACGATGATCTGTGAATCAAAATCACTCGATCTGCTACCAGAATATATTTGCTTCCTCGTCTTCTCAAGGGGGGGCAAACAAGTTGCACATTCACCACTTGTAACGATTCCACTGTCGAAATCATCAAGGACGACACGATTTTCCTTGACAACTTTATAGGGGTCGTGGAATCAGGTAACATGTCAAATACACTTAGGGCCGTTTACTCAACCTCTGATTAACGCTAACCGGAGGACAAAGGTCCGGTTAACTTATGAACTGCATTATCGACCACATGATAAATACATGGTTTGATGAAGTCGATAATGATGTTTAACCGGACTTTTACCGTGATTAGCATTAATCAGAGGTTGAGTAAACGGCCCTTAATGGTTCTTTTATCCTCCAGATAGACAATGAGACGATAACACTCAATGGAAAGACCTACTCGAGTACCAGTAAATCAGGAGCACAGCTGCTTCCACCAATCTTGGCCAGCGTCACTAACCGCAGTATTGCTATGAACCTCAATCTCGTATACGCAATCGCAGCCGACAATATAAAACTCCTGCGGTCCCTCAAGGATAAAACAAACTGGTACGTGTTCAGCGAAGGGCTAGTAATGGTGGTACTGATGTTAGTCCTTTGGTACATTTGGAGGAGGATTACGGCGAAGATACACTTACCCGTATTGCATACCGATAACGAGACCAATGCAAGAACCCAAGGCCGTCCTTCGCCGTCGAATCTGCGGGACGCAGATCTTTGAGGGGGAAGAGTTAACACATCCGCCGACACTCGGCGTGGTGCATTCCCACAGTCTGATAATACACGTGCGCCATGTCAGCATAAGTATCGTTCACATAATAAGCGTCACCCGACACCTCTGTAAAGGCCAAGCTAATTACACCATATTGCGCAATACAGAATTGCGCGGCGCTATCAAGACACCTGTGGGAAACGTTGGCCATAGTTAGGCTAATGCATTGCAGCGGTGTCAGCATAATTCTATTTCACACGATTGTGAAATCAGTGCATTACACATTCCAAGCTACCTGTGGGAATTCAAGGCCAAGGCGGCTCACCGACGCCGGGTGCGTCGGGCTAAGTAACACCAGCAGCAACATTATAAAAGGGGGACAGAACTTGAAGTACGGCAGTTGCGTCGGGGTTGCAGTATATTAAGCTAGTTTTAGTGCTTGCTATAAGTTAATTAATAAATTGTGAATAAAGTGTTTGTCATAATATTATAAATTCAGTGTTTACTTTGCAGGGCGAGTTGGCCCTTTAATTTTTTTCTGTCTCAAGGACCTTCAGTCCGTAACTTACATGCGTACAAAATTTCAGATTAATCGGTTGACAGGAAGAGGGTGAAATTTTAATTACTAAATTTGACCCAAGAATAAATAATAAATAAAACAAACGGGGTGAGCTATAGCCGAAAGGTGCGACCTGAACGTCATTTGGGTTCCAGGCCATAGCAACGTTCGGGGCAACTGCATTGCAGATGAGTTGGCAAGGGAGGGCACAAGCTTGCAGGATATCACATCTGCGACATGGGTTGGCCCCCCGCTTAACTCATGCAAGCACTGGTTGAGATCTCGCTCCATTGAACAGGCTAACGCTAGATGGGCCAGGGAGTCAACTTGTGTGATTTCTAGGCAAATCTGGCCTAGACTGGATGAGGCTAGGTCTGTATCGGTGCTGCATCTGAATCGGCTCTCTATAGGTCCGCTGGTGGGACTTCTAACAGGCCATTGTCTTATGGGCACTCACGCCTCTCGCATGGGCCTATATAAAAACGACTTCTGCCGCAGCTGCAGGGACGAGGAGGAAATAGAGAGTGTTGAGCACTATCTATGCCACTGCCCCGCACTGTCGCAATCCAGGTACCGCTTTCTCCATAAACACTTTTTCGAGTGCCTGGCGGAGATGGAAAATGCAAGGACACTAGATTTTCTGCGCTTCATGAAACAAACGCGCCGGTTTAGCTTAACGGGCATCTAATCTTATCATACTTTCGAATCTAATTTTTCCGGAAAGGTTTGTAAACAGGGATAAGGAAGCTAGGGCTCCCGTGTGGTATCACAATGGGCCACCTCGGCCTAAGTGTGTCCCCGCTTTCATGAATTGCGGAGACAGCCACCTCAACCTAACCTAACCTAACGGGGTGAGCTAAATAAAACCGTTTAAAAATGTGGGGGGTGGACCAGAAGCGAAGCTAACGAAAAGAACGTTTGTCCTGAGGCCCTGTAACTGTGTAACCTAAATCAAACGCAAGTCGTCAATTAACGCACGCACGCAAATTTTTCATATGCGTTGAACCGAAATTGACTTGCGTGCGTGCACAGATAAAGAAATAGAAAAATATAGAAAATCAGAGAAAATATTGTTATTTTGTGGAATATGTACCTAACACACACGATATCAAAAGCAAGTGTCAATTTTTTTGCAAACAATCACCCACAATGCTTAATTTCAACTGTCACGCAAAACAAAAATTGGGCGTCGAGTTTGCTTTTTACGCACGCCGTTCAATTTCGGTTACTCCCATACAAGTTGTATGGGCATGAGAAATTTTTGACAGTAAATTGACGGCGTGCGTTTGATTTAGGTTACACAGTAAGCAGGTCGAAGAATATATTCTCAGATCAGAATAAAGTACAACAGCTGACTTCTTCTTCTTCTCGTTTTTAACTCGCCGTGTACAGAAGAATACAGAAAAATGTCGAACAAAGAAATATTTGACTTTGAGTTTGACATTCTGATGGACAAAAACTTAAATGAATCGAAGGGAATATTGCCGAATTCGGTCTGCCATTACCATAATGAATTTGCCTTGGCAGAAACATTTTGTTTGTAGCTATTAAAAAATTTTAGGTTTTTAGAAAAAATGAATTCGTTGCAAAGAAAAAGAAAATATTTGTCTTCAAAAATTCCCTACATTTAGCTAAATTTTGAAAATCTGTCCTTTTTTCCCTACACTGCAAATCTGAGGTCGAATTTCCCTACATGTAGCCTCTTTTCCCTATACTCGGCATCACTGGTTAAGGGCAATTAAGAGCGCTTTCACATTACTCGGTGCGGTATCGGATCGACATTTTTGGTTTTTACCGAAAGTATACCGAAACCTTACCGACCACATGTATTTCAATTGGCACTTTCACATTAGTGTTGCATACATGAAATCGGAGCGGATCAATTTCGGTATACCGCAACGCGGTAAGACCGGTCAGTAAAATTTGAGGAATTACTGCATACATTTTTGCGGCGTGATAAAAGAAGAAGAACAAAGTCAGTAAAAAACTCGTTTCGGCTATAAATGTAGCAAGTTATAATGTCTTCGTCTTCGCTAGAAGACATTATTGTTATTATTGAGTGATTTGTTGAAGTTAAAAATTTTGTTTTGCAAATTTCGATGTTTGTTTTCCTATTTTCTGCCGATTACACACCGAAAGTATTCCTACAAGTGTGAAAAACACAGCAACGCGGAATCGTTTCGGTAAGCTGAAAATACCGAGCAAAAAATGTCGATCCGATGTCGTACCGAGTAATGTGAAAAGGCCCTAAAATACAAAAATGTCAACAAAACAGGGAACCATGAAAACAGGTGTTCGATTATTAGGTCTGGTTGGTGAGATTTTGGGTAGATTCATGGTTGAATTATAGAAGGTTTTCGCAGTAAGATATTCGTACATACATACATACACACTCCAGGTAAATTGTTTGTGTATTCTGTGATGCTTCTGTCAAAATCATAGCCCACCATTCTTGAAATCATATTGCGCCGTGCTCAAAATTGACATCAGTTTGGCATAAGTACCATTATTAAAATAAAAAACTTGTTAAAAATCAGCTGTTTAGTGAGTTAAGATTACCCTTGATAATATCCGTGTTTTTATTTAAGCGCATATACATCTGTGCCATGGAGCAACAATAAAGGAGAATGCATAAGATCAGCTGACTTCTTCTTCAATCTTCATAAACACACGAACACAAGCATTTTTTTTTGTTGACATATGCCACACACACACGCACCCTAGCATTTCCATAGGGGCCGAATCTGTCAAATTCTTCTACATTCCTCTTTGCATGACACTTATGGCCCCACTATGTATGAAGGTATGTCGTCATGCGAAAATCTTTATTGTTGAATCATGATCTGTGCTTAAATTTTGTATGGACAACTAAGCGCGGATAGAGATGTGCGCTTAGAAATCCACACAAAATTTAAGCGCAGATGTATATGCGCTTAAAAAAACAGGGCTAATAATCAATTTTTTCATTCACAATAGGTCTATGCGATGAACGTACTTGAGTACTCTAGTGCAGAAAAAAAGCGTTCGATAAACATTTTTTGCATTGAAGTGTTCAGAACTCAGTTTTTTGAGTGAGTACCATTTAATACGATCCAAGGCAATAATTATCTAAAGACGCATATTGCACTTCATCATCTGATTGCATGATTCAATAATAAAGGTTATCTTATGTGATCAGCTGACTTCTTCCTCTTCTTCAAAAACACACGAAAACTAGCATTTAACCCACGAAAACTAGCATTTTGTTTTTGTTGACAAATGCCACACACACACGACAACTAGCATTTCCGTTGGCGACGACCTGTCAAATTATTATACATTCCTGTTTCCATGACACTTCGTTTCTGACTTGCGTCCTCCTTTACTAGTTGCTAAAATTGAATGAACTGTGAAGGAGAATGCAGGCGAACAGTTGACTTCTTCTTCAATCTTCATAAACACACGAACATAAGCATTTTGTTTTTGTTGATATATGCCACACACACATGCACCCTGGCATTTCCATAGGGGCTGGTTCTGTCAAATTCTTCTACATTCCGGTTTCCATGACACTTCTGGCCCCACTATATATGAAGGTATGTCGGCATGCGAAAACCTAGCCCTGTTTTTTTTCAAGCGCATATACATCTGCGCTTAAATTTTGTATGGATTTTTAAGCGCACATCTCTATCCGCGCTTAGTTGTCCATACAAAATTTAAGCGCAGATGTATATGCGCTTGAAAAAAAACAGGGCTATTATTGAATCATGATCATGGCGAAGAAGGTTCACATAGAATGTCAAACCAGACGAATTGGAAAAATGGTTTTGTTGTAATTCTATGTGATTAATGAAATTTTTGAATAAAACAAAAATAGCAAAAAACACATTAAAACGGAAGTAAAATAACCTATTTGGATAAACCTTGCTCTAGTGATTGATTCTATTTAAAGCTTAACCCTTTCAGTACAAAAAATCAACCGGTGAAGCGAAAAATCTGAAAATTCGTGTTCTGACTAATTTTGGGTCACTGATTTCAAATTTTCAAGAAAAATGTTTGTAAGTCCCTTGGTTTTACCGTTATAACGTGTCCAATATATTGGACTGCGGTTCCCAATAGCTGTAAAAATAAGAACTGTTTCAAGAGTCATTTGTTAGCTTTATTCGTATTTATAAAAAACCTTAGCAGTAATTTTAAGTTTTTATGCATAAAAACCGTTCTAATTTTTTAAAAAAATATTTTTTTTTAAACATTCTTTCATTTTGCATTAATTGACGTTTTCACTACACCATTCTATCGAATTATCTGTCCGTAATTTCAATGGCGGTGTTTCGGTTTACTTTCATTTTCTGTAGCCCAATGTAGGATGAAATAGAAGTAGTTTTTTATTCTCTTTGTCCCACCAGTTAGCTTTGTCTCCGTTTGCTGATTCCGATGAAGTTCGAAGCTAAATTCACAACTTTTTTTTCGAACCATTTGGAAAAATTACCTTTCCATTCGTATTGTAACATTCAGCAGAAGAACCACGTCCCTGTTTAGCCATTGTTCTAGGATCCGGAAGGGGCGGTTGGCTAAAACGATTATTCGCACTGTTCCAGCAACTTTTATTCCCCTTCCTTCCTTCCTTAATTGGCACGTAAAAGTCTAGACGATTCTGACCGAGTCCAATAAAGCGCGCCAGCTGTTTCTGTTTTGTGCAGCATGGCGCCACATGGGAATACCTAGGGAGTCAGCATCATTCTCCACCTGATCTTCCCAACGCAGTGGAGGTCTCCCATTTCTTCTGCGTTCAGCGGGTTTCGATAGAAATACTTTCTTGGCCGGAGAACCTTCATACATTCTAACGACATGACGTGCCCAACGCAGCCGCTGAATATTGATTCGCTGAACAATGTCGATGTCTGCGTAAAGCTCTTACTACAGCTCATCGTTAAATCTCCGTCGGTACTCGCCCTCGCCCCCTGTCGTACAAAAATATGGAACAGGGCGAAATAATGGAAGTAAATATCGAAGGAAAATGCATGCCGTTTTTGCCCTCAACAATCATGTGCTTATTAGACTATAACATAGTGGCTAATTCGCTTCCAACGGATTTCACAAGTGGTGCATCCAATTGGGTTGAAGACCTTTCGTAAACTGTAAAATCCGAAGAACTTTCCGCTTTTAACACAAAAAGACCTTTATATGTACCTAATGGACTTGGATTCCCTAGATATATTTTTGTTTTTGGTGAACTCTCCCTTGAAGGGGATTAGCTGTCCACCAACACAAAGATTTTCCTGAAAAGAGAATGGTAAACTCCAACGCTTATCTAAAAATAGGCGAATTTGATGGATCCTTGTGGAGCTTGGCATAAAATCCACACCAAAGTACTTCATAAAGTACCGTATTTTCATTTTGAATAGCAGTTGAGTCATTTTGAAAATGTAGTATATCGTCGCTGCGCCAACAAATTCAGTTATATGTTTTTTTTTTCGATTTTTTTTATTACATATTTATTTAGCGCTATCCGCTAGCCACATTTCTGCATTTCCCGTTTTCTGATATCCTTCTTTTGTTAGAAGTTATCAAACACAGCTATATGCTCTCAGTAGTAGAAATGCTCTGTAAAATCAGTTATACATCTATTTTCGTATAATTGTTTTTTGATTTCAGGTTATTTTTGTGTAAAAAATTATTTAAAAAAGCGTATGTGACCAATTTTCAAAATAGGAGGGGCACTGGTCAATTAAATAATGAATTTCCAAGCTATCGCTAATTGCATCGGACCCTAGCGAAGAATTGTATACACATATTTCACGATTTCTTACCCCCACTAGCAAATTTAAACAATTTGTAAAAAGAGCTATGTGCTGTAAAACGGCGCAAATGCTTCATGCGAAGTGGTTGGTCAAAAAAAGTAAAAAAAAATTGCACAAGTCTATTACATATGTGTAGTATCATTAGTTAACAATTCAAATTAGAAAAAATATTCTCTAGGATCACCAGAAAACGGTTTTTTTGCTCTCCTGAAAAGTTGCTGAAAAACGTATAGCTCTTTTTGTTGGCGCAGCGACGATATGTTTCCTATTTTCTCAATCCAGCTTCAAGAATCTCTTCCTCTGTCGAAACATGGCAAGAAGTCATATCCTCAATAAAAAGCAGGCATATAGTAAAGCTGGTACAAAAAAATCCAGTAATAAAATTTTGGCGCATTTTAACAGTCTCTGAGTACTATTGTCCAATATAAGGGACATGTATATTTTGAGACCCCCTCGAGAAACAATTCATAATTTTTATTTCTTATTTACACAAAACATATTATTAAAATTGTAGCAATACTCAGGATTTTTTTCTAAGTTAAATTCCAGCAATAAATAATAGTTTTTAATCGACTATCTTTCAGAATTTAAACATTATTCAAATTTAGGTAAAAACACGTTTAATAATTTTCGGAAAATCAAAATAAAGAAACGATCTAAAGAAGAATAATATAATTTTTGGAAAACAACCATTTTTTAATCAATAAAAGCTTTAGTATGTGAGAAAATAAAGTTTTAAGTACATATAAACAGCGTCCAATATATTGGACGTTTTTACTGAAAGGGTTAAGAAATAAACAAGAAATATACGATTTTTCATGTTGAAATAACAATTTTTTTTTGAAAAATTATTATTTTTCTTAAAAAAAAATTCGGCAACGCTGACTGACGATATTTTTTCTATCGATATTCCCTCTCTTTTCGGGTGAAAACAGAATCGATGCGTAACGACACGACGTTGCGACAACGACAGCCTGTTAAATGCCACTATCACCAACACCGTCGGCGTTACCGAAATGACGTTTTCGGCATTTCGGAATTATGACAACCGACGGCGCGCCGAATCTTTCGAACTTCGGTAAATCGGCATTATGAACACCGAATGATCGAACTGTTTGACAGTTTTTCGTGCCGAAATTTGCCGCAAGTATTTGGTTGCGGCGATATTAACAAAATACCAAAAAATTACAATAAAAGTTTAAGTAAATTGTGTAAATGCTTGTATGAAGTTGGAATAAGTATTAATAAGTGTGAATATATGTAAATATATTAATCAACCGGTCGCGAGAAGCCACAAACATGGCGTGGGTCCATTGCATTTTCCACCGAGATTGAATTGCTGTTATATGCAAAGAAAAACTTCAGAGAAAAAATTGTGAAACAATGATAATAAATGCGTGTGTATGTAGGTTTTGGAAATTAAAATATATTTTCACCAAAGAATAATAATGCATTTTCTGAAGTTGATAATTATTGTTTGACTACTATAAAAAAGCAACTAACGAATTATGAATGTGTATTACCAACAATTTACCATTTCAGTAAAAACTTTCGTCTCAATAAAGACGCGTTCAGACAAATATTGCAGGTGGTGGAAGGTCGGCTTCAGTATAATGCGCCCGCCATATTTATTTTCAAACCACTAAGAATGTTTCAATGAATCCTTCAAGAAAATTTCTGCGAATTATAATTTTACTAGTTATAACACTCCCGACTACGCAAAATTACTGTAAATCTCTCCAGATCTAACTCCAGAAAGGTAGTTCTGTCGGCTGAGGGCTACTTTTCAAAGCGCGGCGCAGTGCATAAGGGTGCTCTATGCAAAAATATTGTGTTATTAATGAATTATAAGTTTCCGCAAGATTTCGTTTGCATTTTAGTGATCTATCGCCAAAAAAAATAAACGGAAAATTCCGGTGCCGGGTACATTGTTATTGAAAATTTCCCCTGTTTTTGTATACATTTTGCTTTTATGTAGTTCAAAATAATTCTATGAAAAACAGAAAAGAGAACAAGGTAAAGGTTTGTTTCACGCAAAGTTAAGACTATTATTTTTATTTTCAGCCTCTAATTAAATTTACGCTTGTTTACTTAAAGTAAAAGGATTGCTATGATCCCTTAAAAACTTTCTCTCGTTTATCAGATTCCTTTGCTCTTCTTCCTCCACTAATATAGCTGCTATCACAATAGAATCCATTATTTTATTATTTAAATAAATAGTTTTTAGTAAAATAAACTGACGATGTATTTGCTTTTATCAAAAAGATAAGAAACTTCAGAAAATCCCGCTCAATTCCGCCAGCCAGATTTAGAAAGGTAGGCGCATACGTGAATTCAGAACTTTAATATTGTAATTGGTATAGTTTGATGTCAAAATAATGTTTCGCCTTGGTTAAAATCTGTATTCGCTTGGGACTCGCCCATTCCTGTGGGCCATAGTGTGAATTTGCTTTGATTTTGACATTACACTGTACCTTTCTAAATAAAAAAAGTAGTTTCTGAATTCGCCGCTGCGCCTACCTGTCTTGAATTTCGCATCAGTACTTGGCAACACTGATTCGAACACAGTTCACATATTTGGCTACACTGAACTTCGAACCGTCGGGGTTGCTGATGCCATTTTCGATGAGTTCGGCACCGTGGCTTTCGGCATTTCGGTGCCGCCGACGGCGTTGGTGATACACACAAAAATTAAAACCCATGCATTCTTATGAAAGCAATTATAATGAAGACGACGCGGCACGGCGTCGTCCACCGACAAAATTACGTTGTCGTCAACTTAGAGCCTATACACACTTGCGACTCAATCGATTTAGTCGGTCTTTCATTTGCATGGGAATGTATGGAAGCATTCACACCATGGTATAAAAATTCAGAAGGTAATTTCACTTTAAACTTTTTGACGACTATTGAATTTTTCTGAAGTATCTTTTTTGTAAACATTATGAGTGAGGCTGCCATATTGGACAAATATAAAAATGGAGATTTTTTAAGAAAATTTTGGTAATTTTAGTTTTAGTTGAAGAAAGCTCAGAAATTATCAAAGAAAGTCATATATTATTATAAGGGATGTGAAAAGTGAGAGTATTTGGCTCGAATATTTAATACAAAGCCTTACGCAATACAACAGACAGAGAATTTAACAAAGAAGTAAGGCTGGAGTCATCGTTATGTCCGAACAAATTTTTTGTTTATATTTTGCTCGTTCTTTTTCACTTCTATCTTACAGAAAGGGAAGAGAAGGAGTACAATACAAGCAAAAATTTGGTGGAACAGAAATGAAGAATTCAGATTAAAGGAAACAAGAAGGTATATTTTAAAGTTCTTTATTAAACTCATTTACGTTGTAATTTTTTTCATATTTTTGTTTTTGTAATCTTTTTTTTCATCAGGATGTCTTCGAGATATTTTCAATTAAATGTTTGTTTATAAAGCACTTACGTATCTACAGCCTCGAGATTTTTGTTCACAAAGCTTTCCACTAATTGCACTCTAAAAAATACATATTTCTTTAAGATTTATGCACATTTTAATTATTGCGTCCATACTTTGTTTACACATTATAACATGGCACTGCACATTTCGATAATAACGTTTTGTTGTTTGTGCTACTAATATCGCTAGCACCGAAATGCACTGAGCACATCAACGGGTTCTTTGGAAGATCAACTTCCTCTATTTGGCACGCTTGAAGCCATTGATTCCTTATAAACGGAATTGCTGGAAACCTAAAAAACTTCACCGCTGAGCCTTTGCAAAAGTGCACGGTATTTTCGCATCCCCTGAAGAGGCAGCAACTTAATTTTCCAAATCTTTTTTTCACAAATTACGCGTATGGAAGTAAATTTATTTATTTTGCATAAATTATACGGCTTTCGAAGCAATTGCTTTTTTGAAAATAAATTAATTTATTTTCACAAACTTCAGATTTCGGCCCAAAAAACATTTGCTGCTGTTTACTCTGGTAGCATGATTTCAATGAAATGCCATAAATTCAATAAAAGTCAAATGGCTAAGATGGCTGCCTACGTCAATAAGTGATTTTACCTTCTATTTTTCTACCATGATCTGAACTAGAAACTTTTTAGTTGTGAATGAAAAACTGTAATGTGACAGCAACGAGCCTTCTGCAAGGGCGATCGTTGCCGCATTTATTATGTTTCAGTCGCCGGCTTCGCACCGACATTTTTACGTCAAGAGACTGTCGTCGAAACGTCATGTCGTTTCGCATTGATTCTGTTTTCACCCTTCTTGTTGATATTCGATTTATTTACCTTTTATTTTCCATTCCTAATTTTATGGCTATCGTGCAGTGTTGTGGTTTATGGTGGTTTATTTATTAAATTTAATTTAACTTTATGAAATAATGCCTGTTCAATGTAATAGAAAATGCGGCAGAAATGCTGTACTTAAGGTAAGCTGAAGTTAATCTAACAATAAATATTCAAGGCAAATATTTCTAACTCACATTTCTCACTGGCAGCGCCCAAAGACCTCACATGCGCTCTGCAAGGAATGCTTCTTTCATGCATTTGAAGAAGAGATTAATTTCACAATAATCAGCAACAATTTGTTTAAGCGTGGAGAAAAAGTTGCGATAGGAGCAAGTGGTGGAAAAGATTCAACTGTTTTGGCATACGTTTTAAAATTGCTTAATGACAAGTATGATTATGGCTTGGAACTACTGCTATTGTCAATAGATGAAGGTATAACTGGCTATCGCGACGATAGCTTGGAGACAGTCAAACAAAATCGCGATGACTATAAAATGCCCCTCAAGATTCTCTCATATGAGGAGTTATATGGTTGGACCATGGATCGTATTGTTCAACAAGTAGGACGTAAGAACAACTGTACATTTTGTGGGGTATTTAGACGGCAGGCATTGGATAGAGGGGCAAAGTTGCTTAAAGTAGATTGTATAGCGACGGGTCACAATGCCGATGATATTGCTGAAACGGTAATAATGAACATTTTACGAGGAGACGTTAACCGTTTGTCACGTTGCACGGATATACGTACAGGTGGCGGTGAGGATACTATACCTCGCGTCAAACCACTCAAATATGCATATGAAAAAGAAATTGTTATGTATGCACACTTCAAGAAATTGGTGTACTTTTCAACGGAATGCGTGTTTGCACCAAACGCGTATCGTGGACATGCACGCGCCTATTTGAAAGATTTGGAAAGGGTAGAACCATTAGTTATAATGAACATAATACACTCGGGAGAGCAGTTACGATTTAAAGAGACCTTAAAGAAACCTGTTCGAGGTATATGTGAGCGCTGTGGATTTGTATCGTCTCAACAGCCCTGCAAAGCTTGCCTTCTGCTGGAAGGCTTAAATCGAGGGTTGCCAAAGTTAGGTATCGGTAAGAAATCTAAAGCTGATCGTATGCGCTCGAACCAAGACAAGCAACTTGCTCTGAGACAGCGAGCAAACTTAGTTAAAAATGATTTTTGAATATTTATTAATACATAAAATGTTTTGTACTTGTGTAGCTAATAACACTGGTCGACAAGTTTTTGTTACAGAAATAAAATTCTACTTTTCTAAAGGATTTCGGTGCGCTGAATCCGAATCTGAAGTCAGATTTTCTGTAATACGTACAGTTTTTTAGATATTCATGCCCAAAGAGGCGAAAAACACGATTTTTGCCTATATTCACTCCTCAATATCTTTTAAATTACTTACTTATTTTAAAAATTGATTAAAGCTATTGAAAACGCGGGCATTTCTCTTGAAGAAACCGTTTTAATATTTCAGATATCTTTCTTGTAACTTGCAATATTGAATATTAATCTTCATTAGTTTTGCAATATTTTCTCCATACAAAAATAATTAATAATTTTGAAGCACGCTTTTAGGCAGTTTATTATATTATGGACGTATGGAAGTGGCTTCGTAAAAAAAATTATTCTGCTAAGCAACTACAAAATTTGATTGCGCCTATAACATGCTACAAATGCTGCCGTTGTTTTCGACGACAAATACCTTATTGTGCAAAAACATATATTACTATATACCTAAATTAGATATCCGAAAAATTAAAACGTTCTCTTCAAGAGAAATGGCCGAGCTTTCAATAGCTTTAATTTCTAAAATAAGTAAGTAATTTAAAAGATATTGAGGAGTGAATATAGGCAAAAATCGTGTTTTTCGCCTCTTTGGGCATGAATATCTAAAAAACTGTACGTATTACAGAAAATCTGACTTCAGATTCGGATTCAGCGCACCGAAATCCTTTAGAAAAATAGAATTTTATTTCTGTAACAAAAATTTGTTGAAATTTTGTCGACCAGTGTAATTTTAATTACGATAAAAACCAAGCCAGTTCGAGGCTGATCTTGGGTTACATAAATGCAAATTTGTAAAAAGTTTTACTTTAAAATAATGATGCCCAAACATTTCTTACGGGCGAGCAATGTCATAATAAAAATAAACTAAAACAAGTAAGGAAGCCTAAGTTCGAGTGCAATCGAACATTAGATACTCAGCTGTATGCTTTCATTGTTTGTTTGCGTTTGTTCGATATAGGGTGTATTTTATATGAAACGAGTGCTGCATAAACAGGGCGCAGCCACGCCCATTTTCAAAATTTATATCAATCATCCAAATAAGCATACAAATATTATTGTTAGTGCAAAATTTCATCCCTCTATGACTTTTAGTTACAAAGACTTCACGTTACAAATTCCAAAAGGGTGTTCCAGAAATATCTTTGTTAAAAAGTAGGCGTGGTCATAAACCGATTTCAATACATTTTTGCGTGTCTATTAACAC
This sequence comes from Urophora cardui, assembly GCA_960531455.1. Classification (NCBI taxonomy): domain Eukaryota; kingdom Metazoa; phylum Arthropoda; class Insecta; order Diptera; family Tephritidae; genus Urophora; species Urophora cardui. Next base: position 112,349,606 of record OY482670.1, on the reverse strand, counting down.
ATGTTATAAAAGTGTATAAACCAAGTTTCGTCATAATATCTCAATTATTTGTCGAGTTAAAGGCTAAGAAATCTCATATATCCCTTTGTCTAAAAAGAGGCGGTGCCACGCCCATTTTCCAAACTTTTTTATTTTTTGTTTCCGGTCTATTGTAAAACTCATGTCACAAAATTTCAATGAATTATCTTTATATTTCACATAGATATCGCTTAAAATGGTTTTATTAGGTCACTTTATAATACACATATATAAAAGTGGGCGCGGTCGTCAACCGATTTTGGTAATTTTTCGTCCACACATTTGGCTAAGTAAATATATCACGCGTACCAGATTTCATCGATATATCTTTAACGGTTTCTGAGTTATGGCTTATTAAACTTTCAATATTCGCTCCTTAATAAGTGGGCGTGGCACCGCCCATTTTCCAAAATTTTTGTAGTTTTTGTTTTATGTCCATAGTTGGACTCCTGCCACAAAATCTCAGTGATTGATCTTTATATTTGACAGAGATATCGCTTAAAATGTTTTTATTAGGCCCCCTTATATTTCCTATATATAAAAGTGGGCGTGGCCGTCAACCGATTTTGATAATTTTTCGCCAAAACATTTGACTAAGTAATTATATTACGCGTACCGAATTTCATCGATATATCTTCAACGGTTTCTGAGTTATGACTCATAAAACTTTCAATGTCTGCCCCTTAATAAGTGGGCGTGGCACCGCCCATATTCCAAAATTTTTGTGTTTTTTGTTTTATGTCCATAGTTGGACTCATGCGACAAAATTTCAATGATAGATCTTTATATTTGACAGAGATATCGCTTAAAATGGTTTTATTAGGTCACTTTATAATACACATATATAAAAGTGGGCGTGGCCGTAAACCGATTTTGATAATTTTTCGTCAAAACATTTGTCTATGTAAGCAAATTACGCGTACCAAATTTCATCGATATATCTTCAACGGTTTCTGAGTTATGACATATAAAACTTTCAATGTTTGACCCTTAATAAGTGGGCGTGGCACCGCCCATTTTCCAAAACTTCATCAAATTTCTTCATAAGGGCCCGAGCTCAATACGTGGGTAAAATTTTAAAACTCTAGCTATATTAGTGGCTGAGATACCAAATTTCCGATTTTTTCTATATAGGAAAAGTGGGCGTGGTCATGGTCCGATTTCGCCCATTTTCAATACCAACCGTCCCAGTCTCGATACCAACTTGCGTTCCAAATTTCATCAAAATATCTCAATTTTTGCGCGAGTTAGAGTGTTTACAGACGGACGGACGGACGGACGGACGGACAGACGGACGGACGGACGGACGGACGGACGGACGGACGGACATGGCTCAATCGATTTCTCTTTTCACCCTGATCATTTTGATATATATAAGTCTATATCTATCTCGATTATTTCATTCTGTTACAATCCACCGTTATGTGATTAAAACTATAATACTCTGTGTACTAGTACAGCTGAGTATAAAAAATCCAACTTTGTATAATATGTATATAATAAATATGTTTAAACTTTATACATTTTTGATGTGAAATTTATAAAAATCAAATAAAATTTATATTTATAAATAAATGAATAATGTTGAAAAGTGAATTGTTTTTAGAAAGCTTAAAAAACATCTTTAATATAAGATTTCTTGATTTTGTATGTACCTATAAAAATATTGTCAAAGAAAAAACCTAAAATGTTTTATGAAATGTGGGAAAGTGATTTCTTATTTACAAAATATTTTAAGGGCGAAGGATAATGCATGCTGTGTCAAAAATAAGTACGAAATTTAATGTAAAACGCTATTTCAACACGACTCTAAATTTAAATTTTCTAATGGTAAAGTTGTGGAAATCAATTGACAAAATTAATTATCTTTGCCTCCGATCTCTTGTTAACACGCTTTTATTAGCTTCAGCTGTATGTATAATTTCTTTTGTGCCTAAATATATGCAACTATAATAATGGGATAAGGTTATGACCAGAGCTATCTTCCAGCAGATGGCGCTGGTTGTAACCTAACTAATATTGATGTTTACAAGAGGGAATTAAAAAAAAAAGCCCATGCGTGATCTTACGTATATTTTTAAAATATTCACTTATTTTAAAACTCTCTTCAATGTTTTGTAGTACGTACATATAAATGTGTGCATTTTCAGAATAAACAAGTAAGGAAGCCTAAGTTCGAGTGCAATCGAACATTAGATACTCAGCTGTATGCTTTCATTGTTTGTTTGCGTTTGTTCGATATAGGGTGTATTTTATATGAAACGAGTGCTGCATAAACAGGGCGCAGCCACGCCCATTTTCAAAATTTATATCAATCATCCAAATAAGCATACAAATATTATTGTTAGTGCAAAATTTCATCCCTCTATGACTTTTAGTTACAAAGACTTCACGTTACAAATTCCAAAAGGGTGTTCCAGAAATATCTTTGTTAAAAAGTAGGCGTGGTCATAAACCGATTTCAATACATTTTTGCGTGTCTATTAACACATGTTATAAAAGTGTATAAACCAAGTTTCGTCATAATATCTCAATTATTTGTCGAGTTAAAGGCTAAGAAATCTCATATATCCCTTTGTCTAAAAAGAGGCGGTGCCACGCCCATTTTCCAAACTTTTTTATTTTTTGTTTCCGGTCTATTGTAAAACTCATGTCACAAAATTTCAATGAATTATCTTTATATTTCACATAGATATCGCTTAAAATGGTTTTATTAGGTCACTTTATAATACACATATATAAAAGTGGGCGCGGTCGTCAACCGATTTTGGTAATTTTTCGTCCACACATTTGGCTAAGTAAATATATCACGCGTACCAGATTTCATCGATATATCTTTAACGGTTTCTGAGTTATGGCTTATTAAACTTTCAATATTCGCTCCTTAATAAGTGGGCGTGGCACCGCCCATTTTCCAAAATTTTTGTAGTTTTTGTTTTATGTCCATAGTTGGACTCCTGCCACAAAATCTCAGTGATTGATCTTTATATTTGACAGAGATATCGCTTAAAATGTTTTTATTAGGCCCCCTTATATTTCCTATATATAAAAGTGGGCGTGGCCGTCAACCGATTTTGATAATTTTTCGCCAAAACATTTGACTAAGTAATTATATTACGCGTACCGAATTTCATCGATATATCTTCAACGGTTTCTGAGTTATGACTCATAAAACTTTCAATGTCTGCCCCTTAATAAGTGGGCGTGGCACCGCCCATATTCCAAAATTTTTGTGTTTTTTGTTTTATGTCCATAGTTGGACTCATGCGACAAAATTTCAATGATAGATCTTTATATTTGACAGAGATATCGCTTAAAATGGTTTTATTAGGTCACTTTATAATACACATATATAAAAGTGGGCGTGGCCGTAAACCGATTTTGATAATTTTTCGTCAAAACATTTGTCTATGTAAGCAAATTACGCGTACCAAATTTCATCGATATATCTTCAACGGTTTCTGAGTTATGACATATAAAACTTTCAATGTTTGACCCTTAATAAGTGGGCGTGGCACCGCCCATTTTCCAAAACTTCATCAAATTTCTTCATAAGGGCCCGAGCTCAATACGTGGGTAAAATTTTAAAACTCTAGCTATATTAGTGGCTGAGATACCAAATTTCCGATTTTTTCTATATAGGAAAAGTGGGCGTGGTCATGGTCCGATTTCGCCCATTTTCAATACCAACCGTCCCAGTCTCGATACCAACTTGCGTTCCAAATTTCATCAAAATATCTCAATTTTTGCGCGAGTTAGAGTGTTTACAGACGGACGGACGGACGGACGGACGGACAGACGGACGGACGGACGGACGGACGGACGGACGGACGGACGGACGGACATGGCTCAATCGATTTCTCTTTTCACCCTGATCATTTTGATATATATAAGTCTATATCTATCTCGATTATTTCATTCTGTTACAATCCACCGTTATGTGATTAAAACTATAATACTCTGTGTACTAGTACAGCTGAGTATAAAAATTGTAAAATCAAAACACAGAAACCGGATCTCAGACAAACACCTCGCGTGAGGTTTGCAACTATCAACTACAAATGTTCCATAGATAACATTATCGAAATTATGAAGGAATAAAATTAATATACATATGTATATACCTGCATAAGTATATATTCCAATTTCAATAGGGCTTGGGCTTCAAAAATAAGATTATTTTTTTTTTTTATTTAAAAATTTGTTTCTACAACGCTTTTATTAGTTTCACTGTACGTACATATGTAAATGAATGTGTAGCTTAAAAATATGCAATATAAGCGTTTCAACGTTATGTCTAGAACAAACCTGTTAAATAATGATTATTAATCGTAATGATTACCGGCTTGATTGATTATTTTTTCAACTGTCCATTTAATGATTGATTACCCATTGTTTTCAAATTTTAATGATTACACTGCTCTACAGCCAAAAAATACTCTGAACGCGACCATCCTATTTATATGTAAAATCGGTCGCTGATTCCGAAAATCGGGCTCATTTTTAATTCTATGGGAAGGTTTTTGAGATATCGGCAATTTACCGTTATTTGGCCAATGGCTCCACTTAATCCTGTATACCTCTTTAACGCAGTGAGCTATCTTCCTTGGAGTGACACTCAACGAAAGAAAATTAAATTTCCTTTTCATCCCTGCTACAACATTTTTCTGTAACTCTTATAGTTTCTGAAATATTGACGATTCAATTTGAATTTTTTCGATTTTTTACGATTTTTTGAAGAAAAAATTGACTTTGTCAGGCAATATCTTTTAAACCAATGTCTTCACCTTCGGTTTTACTCCTTTACGTGAAGCTCCATTCTATTGGGAAAAAGATAAGCTATCAACGAAGAAAATCCATGGTAAAATAGAAAAGTTATAGGCGATCAAGTAAATACATCCAAGTCGCGCAATGCCTCTGCACGGGTATATTCTATGCATGTTATACCAATACCTACACATCTGCAGTAGCAGCACATTGGCAGCGCAGTAGATAAAAGCCCATTTACGGGTATTACAGAAAATCTGACTTCAGATTCGGATTCAGCGCACCGAAATCCTTTAGAAAAATAGAATTTTATTTCTGTAACAAAAATTTGTTGAAATTTTGTCGACCAGTGTAATTTTAATTACGATAAAAACCAAGCCAGTTCGAGGCTGATCTTGGGTTACATAAATGCAAATTTGTAAAAAGTTTTACTTTAAAATAATGATGCCCAAACATTTCTTACGGGCGAGCAATGTCATAATAAAAATAAACTAAAAAAAATCCAACTTTGTATAATATGTATATAATAAATATGTTTAAACTTTATACATTTATACCAATACCTACACATCTGCAGTAGCAGCACATTGGCAGCGCAGTAGATAAAAGCCCATTTACGGGTATAACATGCATAGAATATACCCGTGCAGAGGCATTGCGCGAGTTGGATGTATTTACTTGATCGCCTATAACTTTTCCATTTTACCATGGATTTTCTTCGTTGATAGCTTATATTTTTCCCAATAGAATGGAGCTTCATGTAAAGGAGTAAAACCGAAGGTGAAGACATTGGTTTAAAAGATATTGCCTGACAAATTCAATTTTTTCTTCAAAAAATCGTAAAAAATCGAAAAAATTCAAATTGAATCGTCAATATTTCAGAAACTATAAGAGTTACAGAAAAATGTTATAGCAGCGATGAAAAGGAAATTTAATTTTCTTTCGTTGAGTGTCACTCCAAGGAAGATAGCTCACTGCGTTAAAAAGGTATACAGGATTTAGTGGAGCCAGTGGCCAAATAACGGTAAATTGCCGATATCTCAAAAACCTTCCCATAGAATTAAAAATGAGCCCGATTTTCGGAATCAGCGACCGATTTTACATATAGATAGGATGGTCACGTCCAAAGTACAGACAAAAAATTTCATTTTGTGATCCAGTGTTATTTTGCAATTACCATTAAAAAAAATCAAAAAAAATCATAAAAAATCAAAAAAAAAAAAAAAAATAATCATAAAAAATCAAAAATAATCAAAAAAAATTATTTTGATTGTTTTTGATTATTTATAATTTTTTTTTGATTTTTTATGATTTTTTTGTGATTTTTTTTGATTTTTTATCAATATGGTTTAACCCTCCGTCTGACACTTGGTTCCAGCCAGACCTTTTTCATTTTCAAACTACGAAAAAGAGTCTATAAATTGAGCTAGATGCTTGAAATTTCAGGTAGCTTACTAAAATTTAATTTTCTACAGACCTGTAAAAAAAGTACGTTGATATCTCATATACTAAGCTAGTTATACCGATATGTTGACCAACACATCACATTCGGTACACTTGGGTCTGGCTGGACCCACATACAAATTGTATGAAAATGAAAGTGGGTGTACGTGTTTTGCTTAAGAACTTCCAAAGTATCCAATCGATTTTTATGAAATTTTCAGAGTGGGTTCATGTGGTCTCTTCGCATAAGATGTGGTTTGAAAAATTGGACAGTTCCCGGAATTTCGGCCCAAATGTGGACCCGAAAGGCCCCGGAATGTACTTGGGCAATATTGTTGTCAAATAAAAGGTACTAATCAGGGCTTGAAAATAGAGTTATTTTTATTGGGTTTTCTAACCTGGTTCACAAGATATAGATGAAAACGTGGATCCGAGGGCCCCAAATGTTTTTTTTTTTTGAAGGTATCGATACTAATCATATGTACCTGTATGTAGACAGAGGAAGGCAGGTTTAGCGCAGCGAAGCGTGACGGTTATACGCTAGTATTCCTTTATATTTTTTACCTTATATGAAGGAGTGCAATCGTTTGCATATTTTTCTTTGAAATTTATGAATTATCGGGGCAATAGATACTTGCGTTTTAGTTTATATTTTTCAGTTCTGATTTTGTGGTTATTTGATAAATTTAAGTGCAAATATAATTCATAATATACGCGTTATTTTTTTTATTTTTACTATTTTTACCAAGAAAATTTTGAGTGATGAAATTGATTTGATGTGCAATTTTAGACCACATAGAAGGAACTCTGATGGTGAAATTTATGAACGGCTAGCACCTACATTAGCAAATGATTTGGGCCGTGAGTGGGCTGCTGAGGAAGTTAAAAAAAAACTTAATAAAAATTTGAATATAATAATATAAATAACCTAACATTCACAAATTCTGTACAAAATTCCTATATTTACGCGTAAATTCACACAACATTCCGAGGCCATTTCGCTGCGACAAACATGCCTCCCTCTATCTATGTGACTATTCCTATCTCTATTACTATCGCTTACAAACATTCCGAGGTCAGCGAATACACGATTTGACCCAGCTTAGATATCTCATCAAAAATAACTATATTCAAGCCCTGATTAGCACCTTTCATTTGATACCAATATTGCCCAAGTACATTTCGGGGCCATTCGGGTCCACATTTGGGCCAAAATTCCGGGAACCGACAACTTTTTCAAACCACATCTTATGCGGAGTGACCACATGAACCCACTGTGAAAATTTCATAAAAATCGATTGGATACTTTGGAAGTTCTTAAGAAAAACACGAACACCCACTTTCATTTTCATACAATTTGTATAAGGTTTGCGCACGATGAAATTAGTGCACAAAATATTTGAAATAACTTGTAAGTTAGATAATATATTAAAAGTTAATGCACGGGATTCTAAAATAAATTAAATTTATGTTTATAGTTATTAAACACATTTTTCAAATTAATGCGTTTTTATGCACAATTTAGCTTTTTTCAATATGCCTCCCATTAGCCTTCAAACTGTAACTTCGGAAACTTTTTTGCTTGAAGATAGCCATTTTTTTTTACAAAATTGTTAGTTGTTTCAGTAACTTGTTTTGTGCCCTTCATAATCCTTTTTACTAGAGCCAAATATCTTTCGATGGGTCTGAGCTCCGGGCAGTTAGGCGGATTGGCTTGTTTGGGCACAACAACTATATGGTTCTTTTCATACCCCTGATCTACCGATTTGCTATAGTGGCACTAAGCTAAGTCAGGCCAAAAAAGTAGATACGTCATCCTGTCTTATGAATGGCAAAAGTCGTTTTTGCAAACACTCCCTTTTATATAATTCACTATTAATTGTTCCCATTGTAACAAAAGAGATGCTTCTTTTACCACAGCTACAAATGTCTTGCCAAACCAAAAATTCTTAGGAAACTTTGTTTTATTTTGGGTCTTGAACTCCTCCTGCACATTCCTCAACGGCAAAAAAATCAACACCTGGTAGTTGTGAAAAGTCTCCAAGCACATACGTTTCAAATCAATCAAAAATTTAGAGAAAATCTAAGTGTAGTGGTTTGGCCCGCTCTTTTGCCGTGTTGTTCTTTTTTGAATTTCTGTCAGGCACTTTCTGTACTTTATAAGACTTAAGCCCTTCCTCCTTCTTAACCTTCCTGATGAATGCCTGGGAGCATTACACTTTTTCAGCCACTTTTCTACCAGATATATTGGGATTTTTCCTGAGAAGGGTTATAATCCTTTTGGCGACGTTAAGATCTTTAAAGCCCTTGTTTTTACCACTTCCACCTTTCCTAACGACAGTTAGACGTTCATTATATGTTTTGATAACACGCGACCCTGTATTTCTGGAAACCTTTAGTTTCCTAGCGATTTTTTTAAATGTCCAGTTCGGATTTTCGTTATGAAATCGAACTATTTTTTCACGCACTTCTATTTCTCTGTTCATATTTGCCACAAAACGTTTTTGAATCTTTAGAAATTTGGCACTAGTATTTGTATACATTTAGTAAAGCCATCTTATGTTACAAAAAAACTAAATTTGGAGGTTGAAAATTTTTACAAGTCGAAATGTATGCACTAATTTCATCGTGCGCAAACCTTATGGGTCCAGCCAGACCCAAGTGTACCGAATGTGACAATCGAAATAAGTGTCTGACGGAGAGTTAAAGAAATATGCACATTTGTACGTATGCAAGTATGTATATAGCCTTTTAAGGCAGACTTCCGACGGTAGCTTGATGGTAGTACCGGGAGGTTCGATACGATGAGCGTAGGTGGTGTAGTGCGGTTAAAGTCCCACACTAACAGGATAAAGGCTCTATATGCTTCCTCCTCGTATATTTGTGCAGAGAGGCATACATATTTATACATATCTTACAAGCTTGGAATTATTGTTAATTTGTCATTGACCGTACATGGTACGATGCACGTTTATATCAAATTATTTATCTTTATGAAAAATTGTTTAAAGTGGCCAAATCAAACATTTTAGTGTAACATTCGCTGTTGTACTAACTCATAAATTGGGCTTTAATACAGAAGTTCTCGTAGTTAGGTATACAATGAAAAGCAACTAATATTGCGGCTGTCTTCGACTGTATCGAGACTTTATGACATTCATGAATGAGGAAAAGAAGCGATACATAGTCTCATTTTCATTAATTTATACAGTGAATTATGTGCGTTATTTATGGAGATGTTATAGTCCAAAATGTCTATATCTGAACAATCCGTTGTATGGGACCTATATGTTATAGTGGTCCAATTTCTCTTAAGAAGTCACCCAAGTACCAAATTTCAAGTAGATATCTCAAAAAATGAGGGATTAGTTTGCGTTTATACAGACGGAATGATGGGCATGGCTTAAACGACTCAGCTCATGATCCTCATCATAGCGGTTATATTTTGGTGGATCTGTCATGCCTCCTTCTGCATTTCCGCTCAAAGTTATAACACCATTTCATATGAGTATAAAAAGAAGGGTATAAAAACTTTGTTATAATTGTACTCAATGTTAGTCAATCAAATGTACTTGGAGTTTTAATAGCTATATATAAAATCATACTATATACATATATGTTCATATTAAAAATATAAAAACAGAATTGAATTAATAAATGTATGTAAATAAGTGTTTTAATTAAATTATTGTCGAATTTCAGCGAGGTAGTCTGTTGAGAATACCAATATTACCGAATTGTCTTTCGTTTCAAAGAGCAGACTATAGTATTGATTGACTGTTACACAATATCAATGGGCCTTATGAATAAACATCCTTTTGCTGAAATTTCTATTAATAAAACTAGTATTTGCTATTTCTATAAGCAAGAGGTATTGATTTTTTAAGTCTGCCGCCAGTTATTGAATGTAAATTTCCTCCAAATATTGCATAAATACTTCCATAAGGATAGCTGATGTGGGGCTACCCATGCCCAGTCCGTGAGTTTGTCTGTATATTTTAATGCCAAATTTGAAATAATTCTGGTCCAGGGTTATTTTCAGCGTATTTACGATCTCTGTTGCAATGTCTTTGTTCGTTTTCTCTGTCAGTATTTTAGTTAGAGCTTTTAGTATTTCTGTCGTTGGTATCGAGGGGTATAGATCCTTCACGTAAAATGATACCAGTTTTGAGTCCTTGGGTACGTTCAGAATTCTCAGTTTGTTGACTAGTTCCGTTGTGTTTTTCATTGCGTGTTTATTGGACAGGTCTAATTTCTCGGCTAGTAGCATATTTAGATGTTTTGAAAGTCTATATCCTGGTGCCGATTTATGGTTTACTATTGGTCGCATAGGTGTTCCTGTTTTGTGGATTTTAGGTAGTGCGATCAGTGATGGGGCAGATGGATTCATTGCTGTGAGAGTGTAGGCTACTTTGCTATCTCTTATATTTTTCGCTTGTTTTATTGCACGCTTTATTGCCATTTGGTATTCTTCCGTTGGGTCTTTTCTCATCACTCGGCAGCCCATTTCTTTGATTAGTTGACCTGTTTTTGCGGTGTATTCCTCTTCCTCCATTAGCACAGTTGTATTTCCTTTGTCTGTTTCACACTTCATAAATTTTTTCAAAGAAGGAAAAATTCTTAATTTCATATAAGTTGTATTTATTGTTCATCATACGCCATACCGTTTCAGCCCTAGATATTGCCCTATTGTATTCTTTTAAAAGGCAGAAATATTACGTACTTACGTTCCGACATTGTTCCTCAAATATTCACTGACTGTCGTAGAGTGCAGACGTGTTTTGTGCGCGCTCTCGCAAAGTTTGTTTCTTTCGTGTTCAATATGGATGATTATTGTGGTAAATGCAATAAGATGTTTGCACGGGGTGATACTATGGTAGTACCGTGCAGTGGTTTTTGTAGGAAGATATTCCACCGTGCTTGTTGTCCTGGGCCAATATCTGAATATGACATTAAGCTTCTTAAAGCAAATAGACATATCTGCTATCTTTGCCCAGAGTGTGTGATTTTGCCTGAAAGGTTGACTAAGACATTGGACGCCTTCATGTTGGTGCAAAAAAATGGCTTAGACTCCATCATAACTACAATTATGGGTCAATTTGGTGAAATAAAAAAAGAGGTTGCTGATATTCAAAAAATTTGTCATCTGAGTTGCGACAACAACAACAGTGTAGCAACTCAAATAAATTCTCTAAAATCAGACTTTTGTGCTTTAAAAGACGTTGTTGCTAAAACTGTAAATTCAAATACAAAGCGTAGTGATTTAGCTAATACAAATAAAAAGAAGCTTGCAAAGTCATCGACCCCTGTGGTAAATATTTCTCCCTCAACTGACACTGAGAGTATGGCTAATATTGTTGGTAACATAGCTGATCGACGGCCTGCTCGCCTATTGGCTGAAACGTGCTCTGTGAGTGGTGGTGATAATCTACCACTTTGCTCTCCTGCTGCTGAAAATAATTCTGTTGCTGTTGTTGGTATATCTACAGGCGGTTTGCCGCCTTCTCGCCCGGCAGTAAATTTGTGCTGTGTTGGAGGCAAAAGTACACCACCTTGCTCTCCGGCTGCTGATAAAAATGATAATGTTCTGCCAACTACTTCTAAACAGACGTTGACTGTGACGTCGCCGATGCAACTGCCTATGGCTGCTAATAATTGGATTACAGTGACTAATAAAAAAAGTTCCTAGACAAAGAAATGCAGTGGTTGGGCGCTGTGAAAATAATGAGCTTGAGGTATTTACTCGCTATAGGTGGCTTCATTTATCATCATTTAAGCCTTCAGTTACATCAGGTGCTATAATTGACTATATCACGAAACGCACCTCTGTTGTGAAAAAAGATATTATTTGCATGAAGTTAGTGAAAAAAGATACAAATCCGGATTCCCTAAATTACATTAACTTCAAATTGAAGGTTCCTGAGCATCTATGTGCTAATCTTATGAAGTCGGAATTTTGGCCGAGTAATGCAAATATACGGCGTTTTCGGTTTTTTCAAAAGGAAGGGGAGCAGCTTTCCCAAGACTAGCTGTTCCACGTAGCCTAAAACAAGCAACTTCTTCTCGTAAACATGTAAAAATTTATTATGAGAACGCTTCTGGACTACGTGGAAAGTCTGATATTGTGCGTATGTTCAGTTCGCATTTAGAGTTTGATGTTATTGTTATTGTTGAGACTTGGCTCAATGCGAATTTCTTCGATGCGGAATTATTTGACCTAACCCAATATGATGTATTCCGCAAAGACCGGGATCCTATAAAAACTGGATGCAGTAGAGGAGGCGGTGTGTTAATTGCTGCTCGAAACTATCTTCAAGCCTCACTCTTTATGCTACATGATAATGATACTGTGATCGATCAATTATGTGTACGAGTTCGTGGTTCGCTCGGCTTGCTATATATCTGCGCATCCTATATTCCTCCAAATAGTGGTGATAACATATATAAGATGCATGTTGATAATTTAATAACACTTCACAAAAACATTGGAGACAACCAAGTATGTGTACTTGGTGATTTCAACTTAAGTAGTTTGAGTTGGTCAGCTTTTGACAATAATTTATTTTTAACACCTAATAATGTAATTAGTTTCGCTGAGTCCTATGTTATTGATAATTTCTTAAGCATTGGTTTAACCCAAATTAACCATGTTTGCAACAATTTTGGTCGTTTTCTAGATTTGGTTTTCATTTCCTATAATGTCAAATTTAATATAGCACAACCCTCTTCTTCAATATCTCGCCCGAATTCGCATCATTCACCGTTGGAGTTGGATTTCGAATTTTATGAGTTTTTTGATGACGCATCAATAGACAGTAAAATTTCTTTTAATTATAAATGCTGTGATTTTAATGCTTTAGATATATTGATGAGTGAATTAAATTGGGATCATATGTTCCGTGATATTGAAGTTGAGGGATGCTTTAGTATATTTAAAGCGCATGTATATGACTTATTATGTTCGTATGTACCAGTTCTAAAGCCCAAAAGGTATAAGCTTCCTTGGTTCTCGAAAAACCTAAAGCGTCTGAAAAATCTGAGAAATAAGTTTCATAAGAGGTTCAAGTCAACAAATCGTCATTGCTTCTTCCTTAAGTACTGTCATTATAGAAAGGAATTTTGTAACTTAAATAAGTTGCGTTATAAGAGCTATATTCGGGACTTTGAGAATAACATTAAGCTGAATCCCAAACAATTTTGGTCTTATATAAAATCTAGAAGAATTTGTTCAAATATACCTAAGTCGGTTTTTTATAAAAGTGCATGCGCTGCATCGGTGTCTGAAGCTGCCAATCTATTTGCGGAATTCTTTTCATCCAATTTTGTATCGGATGATGATGTGGATGACAGTTTGGGACGTGAAAACCTTTCAAATATAATTTCCACCTTAGATTTTGGTTCCCTAGTGCTTACTGAAGATGATATCATTGTAAGTATTAAAAATATAAAATGTTCTTATCAGACTGATATTGATGCATTCTCGGCTGCTTTATTCAAAAATTGCCTATCATTGGCCAAGCCACTAACGCACATCTTTAACAAATCCCTTTCTGCAGGCCTATTTATAGATGACTGGAAACGTACATCAATCACGCCAACCTATAAAAGTGGTAATAAATGCGATGTCGAAAATTATAGACCGATCAGCAAGCTGTCTTCGGTGGCTAAGATTTTCGAAAATATAATTAAGACCAAACTTTATTTTAATGTCAAACATTTGATATGTCCAAATCAGCATGGGTTTGTTACGGGTAAATCCACAATTACTAATCTTGCTGTCTTTACTGAGGATTGTTTCTCAACATTCCGTAATGGATACCAACTAGATGTTATCTACACGGATTTTTCTAAAGCATTTGATAAGATTTCGCATAAAATACTGTTAAAAAAACTGGCCTCTATGGGTATCCATTCAGTATTTCTTGATTGGATTAAGTCATACCTACATCGCAGAAGTAGTGATGTGGTCATTGATGGTGTTTCGTCTAAATCATTTATTGCGACTTCAGGGGTTCCTCAAGGTAGTATTTTGGGCCCATTATTCTTCATTCTTTTTATAAATGATATTAATTCCTGCTTTAAATACGCTCAATTTCTTCTTTATGCTGACGATCTGAAAATTTATTTGGAAATCAAAAATTATGATGACGCATCAAAATTACAATCCGACATCAATAAGCTTAATGCCTGGTGTGCAAATAATAGTATTTTTATCAACATCAAAAAGTGTCACAAAGTAACCTTTTCAAAGTTAAAAAACCCTATTATGTCAACTTATTCAATAAATAATATCTGCTTGGACTCGGTTAATGAGATAAAGGATTTGGGAGTACATTTTGATTCGAAACTCACTTTTATTACGCACTTAAATAGAGTGATAGCGGACGCATTTGCTATGCTTGCATTTGTGAGACGAAATTCTAAAAATTTTACTGATCCTTACACACTAAAGGTTTTATATTCAGCATTTGTTCGCTCTAAAGTAGATTATGCATCTTTTATATGGAGACCCCATCATTTAATTCATATAAATCGTTTGGAAAAAGTACAGAGGGTATTCATACGATTTGCCTTGCGCTCTTTAAACTTTAATGAACCCTTGCCCTCTTATTCTTCTCGGTGTCAACTAATCAGTCTACCTACTTTGCGTAATAGAGCAGTTATTCAGGCTATCTCGTTTTTAATGGGCATAGTGATAGGGAATGTTGACTGTCCCTCAATTCTTGAGAATATACATTTCTATATTCCCAGTCGGAATTTCCGTAATTTTAATGTTTTCAGAGTTGGCTTAAGCAGAACGGTATACAGCGCAAATGCACCATTAAATAGAACTATGTCTGAGTTTAACTATTTCTCAGGTTTCTTAGATATTGACTTTACTGATCCGATACAGACTGCTCTTGAACTGAACTCATATCTTGCGCGCACTTAACTTCCGGTTTACCTTTATATTTAAGTGAAACTTTTGTATATGTATACGCATATCTCATTGAATTTTTCGTTTTCTGCTATATTTTTACTATGTATCTATTCAGATCATAAATTTATACTTATTTGTTATATTAAATTACGCTTAAATGTCTGTGTAAATATGAACTATTTTAGACATCAATAAATAAATAAATAAATAAATAAATAAATAAATAAATAAATAGGATTATTTGGGAATTTATATTCGTCTTCGCATGCCTACTACATAATAAAGCAGTAGACGATTTGCTATGTTGCAAATAGATTTACGTAAAGATAATCTCTGTCATAATCAGAATTCTTTATTCGCTCTTCCCTGTCCTTATACTGAACCTAGAAATGAATCTTCCCCAGGTGTAGGAAGGGTTTGTATCCGTATCTAGCACGAAAAACTTCGAACGACCCAAGATCTATACAAATTTTGTACTTCTAAATTTGTCGCCATTTTAATTAGTGCAGTTGTCGCTGTAGAATACACAATGACTTGGATACACCTGTCTCCATATTTACTGCAGGGTTACGTACTTTAATATGCGTTCACATACATTTGTACAAACAAACTTTATGCCTCTCTGACCAAACATACATACCTACCTGGATACTTATGTGCATGCGTATCCAAATTTCTTTACAACAATATTGAAAAAAATCAAACAAAATAAAAAAAAAAAAATCATAAAAAATCAAAAAAAAATTAAAAATAATCATAAAAAATCAAAAATAATCAAAAACAATCAAAAAAAATTATTTTGATTATTTTTGATTTTTTATGATTATTTTTGATTTTTTTTTGATTTTTTTTTAATGGTAATCATTAAAATTACTTTTTTTCTGCAAAACAATTAAAATAATGATTACCAATTAAAAAACAAAATAATTTAATTGATTACTAATCCTAATCGGAATTTAACAGGTCTGGTCTAGAAATACGCATTAGACGAGTTTAAATATTTGTTAATAAAGCGTGTTTTTTAGTTTTTCTAAACTATGCGTTATTTATTTCATTCTTTTTCGTGGTACATAAGCTCCTTCACAAGACCGTTTGCTGTAAATAAAATAATAAGGCTTCGTTAATTGCATACATATTTTGATGGGGTAAATATTGTTTTGAAAATGAAACTCAGTGCCATTTTCTAACCATTATCCATAACCAGTACAACAGAACTCACTCATTCCAAAAGAATATTGGAGAAGTTTGTTCAACGTTATACCTTTATATGGTTGTCTGTGAATGGTTTATAATATCATCATCGAAATAAATTTTAGATAATTAAACTTTTTTATTCTCACCATATGATTCAAGCATAACAAACGTATGCCCGGCATGTGGAGAGTCACCGCACGACACCCAGCACCTCTTCATATGCCCCTCAAAACCAACCCATCCAACACCACTGTACCTCTGGACAAACCCCATAGAAGCTGCAACATTTCTGGGTTTACCGTTAGATGAAATTGATGATAGTTTATGATAAAGGTGTGTTGCCTAGGCAAGGCTTAGTACTGCTAATACAACAACATGGTCAGCGGAAAATTTGCAGAATTATGTCTTTACAATTTCGATATATAAATGCATTATATCGAATGCCTGTATGATTCGACAAGATTGACTGTTCGTACTCGCTATTTGGAAGCCATCCTTTCCTAGAAAAGATAAAATATTATGTTAACAACATACATACATACATCGACAAATATTTAATAGTTATTGTAGAAGTCATCAGATAGATATATAGAATCACAGTGATTCATTAGAGATGTCAGAAAAGTATATTATTAAATCATCAGTGCCAAGTAATACGTAGTTAATGATATTTTGAAGTGAAATACATATGTATGTAGACTTTTTACCTTATACCAAAATTGCAATAGGTTTGTATTCCAGATAGATGCGATTATCCACCATTCTACGTTTCCTTTTCACATCTACAATGAAATATTTAATTTAATAATTAAATACTATCTTTAAGCAACTAATTAAATACTTTTTTCACCTATGTAATAAATCCGAATTGATAAGTTGTTTACTTCACTAAAATTATGCACCGCAAACTTTCAGCCCAATTTGGGTTATGCTTGGGCGAAGTATATATATTTTTATATACGAGCAAGTAAAAAGCACTAGTAGAAGTGGTGTAAAGTATTCTTCAAACTAGCGACTCTGTACTCGACATCATTTTTGAACTTAGTATAGGTTACGTTATAGTACTTACCAAAAAATTCTTTCACATATTGTTAAACCCACATTTTTGTTGATTTCTGTAATAAAGAGTGGCATATTAGTACACGTGTACTAAATACATTCACATGTAGTATAAAATTATCGAAAATAAACACGTGTAACAAGGACTCTAGACCACATAGTTTTTCCAATTCAAACCACATGGTGATAGACAATGTCCACACTTGTTTATTTGGCAGCATTTGCGAGTTCTACAATGTGACATATGTATGTATCATATTGTAGTTATATAGCGCTGCCTTTTTCATTCTGTTTAATTTGTAGCTGAAACCTATGGACCAACCATTCATAAAGAAAATGATGATCCTCAAACAACAGCGGCTTCTATGGCAAAACGTTTGTTCCTTGGTGAAAATGTCAAAAAGAATACACCAACGATATATAAATTTTGCCATTGAGCATATGCTATTTCAGCACTTACCCAACTCATCTGGTATTTTATGTCCACTCCACATCGTCATCGAAAATCTTGCAATATCTCCATTTGACAGATTGTTAGAAAGTGAAAAAGCCAAACCGGAAATGGCGCGCCTGCAATGGCGGTTGCATGTGCAAGCTGGGAGACATCTAGTGCGTAAAATGCAGATTGTCGTATTGCCATACTATTTTCTTATAATTTAACCCATAGCGTCCGTTCGATGAACGCAATAGAGTACTCTAGTGCAGAAAAAATCGTTCGATGAACATTTTTTTTTCCACCAAACTGTTCAGAACTCAGTTGTTTGAGTTAGCACAAACTTTTTTTTTTTGTTGTTTTAACGTTACTTCATTCCCTTTACGAATTGTAAAGATAGAAGACTTATTTGGCCAGCTCACTAGCTATATCGCCATCACCAAATTTACTATTAATTTTCCTTGTTATAAGTCAATTTTGCATTGTTTAGTATAACTAGAGATGGTCTTGAACGCTTTTTCCCCATATGCTTTGTATAATTCGATTATTGATTTTTTGGATTGTAATATCGGATATTTGTTTCTTATGTTATCGTATTTTTTGCATTTGAATATTAGGTGGTTCGTATCTTCTGTTATATTACAAGTTTCGCAGTTGTTATTTTGGTAAACATTCATTTTGAATAAGGTATCTTTACAGAAAGTATGGTTAGTTAATATCCTGTTAATTTCTTTAATTTCCATGGGTTCTAGTTGCAATTTTTTTTTGTGGAACCATGGTTTTTTCAGTAATTCTGGAAACATTTGTCCATATTCTTTTCCTTTATGTTGAATTTTTCCTTTATATTCTGTATCCCAATCTACTAATATTCTATTTTTAATTTCGTTAATAGCGTCTTTGATAGTCCAATATATATTAATTCTTTCTCCATTTTGATATGCATCCTTTGCCGCTTTGTCTGCTTTTTCATTTGCTGGTATGTTATTATGTGCTGGAATATAATGGATTTCTACGGTTTCTATCGATGAGCAGTTAATGATTTTTTTAATTTCTTGAATTATGTGGTTATTGCTTTCACTGTCTTTTAGAGATAAAATACTGCTTAAGCTATCTGTTAAAATGGCAATTCTTTTGAAATTGTGTTGTATGGCAAATTCGAACCTTTTTGTATTGCAATGAGTTCTGCCGTCATTGATGCCATTTTTTTATTGCAATAGTAAGCTTTGATTGTATTGGTTTTTTCATGTACAATTGCTAGACCGGTTCTATCTTCTTTTATTGATCCATCTGTGTGTATGATTTCGAATTGTTGTGTTTTTAGTTTTTGTATCTTTTCATTGTATAATTGATTTATTATATCTTGGTTGGTTTCTTTTTTGTTTTTTCCATTAATAAAAAATTCCTTAATAAGTACTATTTTGTTAGCTTGTTGTATTGGTGTATTAATTGTCGCTATATTTTGTAATATGTGTCTGTATTTATGATATATTTTATAATAGCTTGTGTTTTTACATAACTTGCCATTAAGAATTATATCTTTTGCCTGTAGATTATATGCGATACATTTTATAGCACAAACTTGAAGTGCAGAAATTTACTACGTTTATACGTTCGCAAATTCATGAAATCATTTCATGAATTTTCGCTGCATAAACGAATTTTCATGAATTTAATTGTTCACGAAAACTATCCATGAATTTCGCCATCATTTCATGAATTTATGAAGAACAAGTCCGGCAACGCCAAACCAACAGCTGTTCATTCAGTGAAGACAGATTTAACAGGTAGGCTCGGTGGCGAATTCAGAAATGTCCAATGTATTTTGTTATTGTAATTCGTTGTGTAATGTCAAAATTATATTTCGCCGTGGTTAAATTCTGAATTCGCTTAGGACTAGCGCATTCCCAATGGTCATGATGTGAATTCGGTTAGATTTTGACATTACACTCTACCTTTGTAAATAAGAAAAGTAGTTCCAGAATTCGCCACCGAGTCTACCTGGTAAATCTGTCTTGACAGCTGATCTCGTTAAACAAAACAACCTATTACAATCTATACGGATCCGAAATCGATACAGATAAACGCCAGGATCACAGAATTCTTGTTGCATTTGCATGTAAACTTCTTATCCGGATCTGGATCACTGCCACGGGAACTCGCCTATTGTGTGCGTTTCTAAGACAGAGCTGTTGTGCAACTGTTGAGTGTTTGGGAGATGCTACATTATCAATATATATTGATGAAATCCGTGGATCGCGATTCATATTGACAGTGTAGCATCGAGTATTGATGGATCGCGATCCTGGATCGCGAATTTTTAGAAATTTTGCGATCCGCGATCCGGATCGCAATATTGACAATATGGATTGACTGTGTAGCATGAAAATTTTGCGATCCATCAAAATGCGTGTATATTTAGAAATTTAGAAATCCGCGATCCGGATCGCAATATTGACAATACGGATTGACTGTATAGCATGAAAATTTTGCGGTCCATCAAAATGGATGTATTTTTAGAAATTTTGAAATCCGTGATCTGGATCGCAATATTGGCAATAAACGAATTGAAAGTGAAAGTGGGAAAAGGACGGAAGTAAAATATTTTGAATCTCAGAGCGAGAAAAATATCGCAATATTCATATTGAACGTGTAGTACCAGTTTGCGATTCATCAAACCATCAATATGAATCGCGATTCAAATATCGCGATTCATATTGATAATGTAGCATATGCCTTTGTCTTAACCCGGCGTCTCCTCAAAACAAAATTCTGTCATCACAAGCACCATTATAACATAGATTTCAAATGGAGACCGCCTCTGTCTTCTGGTATAACAGAGATGCCAAGGCAATTGCTTTAACAAGATTGCCTTAACATGAGCTGTCAGTTTGGTGATTTGACAGCTAATTTTTCATTTCAACGAAAAATTCACAGTGGCAACATCTCCACATTGAACGTGAAATTTCGCACGGCGTCCATTTGGCTTGAGTGTTTGGGCTTAAAAAATAAATAAAAAGAACATTAAGTGCATATATACAGTTTGCGAGCATCATCGCCAATTTTAAACAATTTTTTTTAACTTTCTAAGTGCTTCTGCGTACACGGCATGCCAATTCGGCGCCATTTTGCAAATTATGTCTAACAAAATGAAGTGCCCACGCATATGCAAACATGGATTTTAGACATGATTCTGGTAGACAAAATTAACATAATTTTTGTTTTGTGGAGTTTCGGCGTAAGGTTCAGACATTGGTGACTTATGGCACATGTCAGACGGTCAATATATATTGATGAAATCCGTGGATCGCGATTCATATTGACAGTGTAGCATCGAGTATTGATGGATCGCGATCCTGGATCGCGAATTTTTAGAAATTTTGCGATCCGCGATCCGGATCGCAATATTGACAATATGGATTGACTGTGTAGCATGAAAATTTTGCGATCCATCAAAATGCGTGTATATTTAGAAATTTAGAAATCCGCGATCCGGATCGCAATATTGACAATACGGATTGACTGTATAGCATGAAAATTTTGCGATCCATCAAAATGCATGTATTTTTAGAAATTTTGAAATCCGCGATCTGGATCGCAATATTGGCAATAAACGAATTGAAAGTGAAAGTGTGAAAAGGACGGAAGTAAAATATTTTGAATCTCAGAGCGAGAAAAATATCGCAATATTCATATTGAACGTGTAGCACCAGTTTGGGATTCATCAAACCATCCGATTCAAATATCGCGATTCATATTGACAGTCTGACATCTCCCAATAAGTTATTCTGTATCCAGGCCCGTAGCCAGCTTTTCATTTCAGGGGGGGCTGAAGTAAAAAAATATATAAACTTTAAATTTTCTGTTTATTAAAAAAAAACAATATAAATTCATATATATATTACTTAAATTATTTGGTAGTTGTAACTTAAATAAGTAATATTTTTCTTTTCTTCTTGTTTGCCGTATCATTAATTACTTCATCTGGATCTATTTTAATATCCCAGTGCACTGCAATAACAGCAAGTGCACTCAGCCGCTCATTGCCCATCACACTGCGTGGTAAAGTTTTTATTCTTTTTAAGGTAAACAGGTAGTGAATAGCTCGTTTCAGCAAAATAAGCAACTGTAAGCAAAAATTTACCACTCAACTAATTGCTGGAAGTAAAAGCAACCCTCTCAAATTGAGTTGCTTGGCTTAACTATACATGCAAACACGACTCAGCTGAACACTGAAGCGAATGATTCGTGTTTTCGTTTTTGGCTCGGCTGAATTCAGCAATAAGCAAAATACATCGGCTATTGCTGTTTTGCAGCGAGCAAATTCAAACCCTGATGTATATGCTCAAAATAGCGGTATTTTGTAGTATTACGCCGAATTGCATAGTATGACACTCCAGATTTTGTTGTTGCTTTTTTGTATACATATGTATGCCAATGATCTAAAACAGTCCCCTGCAAAAAATGCGATTAATCCGGGACGTGTCCGGGATCAATCGCAAGGGAGCATGCGACTAATACAATTTTACATCCCTTTATATGGAGTGAATTGATCGCATTTGTTCGAGCATGTCCTATGAAGAGACTAATTGTTCCACTTGTATACCCGAACGGGTACCAATGCAGATTAATCACTAACATACCGAACGGGTACAAATGTAGATTTTTCCTTAAAAAATTGTAAATGTTCATGCATATTTAAATAAAGATAAAGATTATATAATGTTTTACTTTTGTAAAAAAATTTCAATAAATAAATTTAAAAAATTGTAAGATTTGAGTATGCATTATATCGTCCCCTCAATATAACAATAGCGTATAATTTTTTTGGGTTTTGAGAAAATCGAGTTTAAAGTTTTTGTCAAATCAGATACATATCTATTAAATTTTTTAACAAGAAATTATACACCATTTTTTCCAATGACATTTTGACCCACTTTGTGGAAGTAGAATTTGACGAAATTTTGACCAGACATAGAATCAATGATGGAGATTCTAAATATGCAATAAAAAATAATGGCGTATGAGCACGTACGCTATTGTTATATTGAGGGGACGATATGAGCGTGATGAAAAGGATTTTTTCATAGGATATTTTAGGCAACATTTTGTTAAAATTGTTATTAAAAAAGGGTGTTCAATTCGTTTTACCGGTTGTTCTACAATTTTTTAAATACATTGCATATTTTTGTAAAATGTCTATATTAAAGGAATCTAGATTTGTACCCGTTCGGAATGAAAGCGATTAATCTACATTTATACCCGTTCGGGATGAAAGCGATTAATCTACATTTATACCCGTTAGGGAACAATTGGTCTACAATTAGTCTACATTTATACCCGTTCGGGAACAATTGGTCTACAATTAGTCTACATTTATACCCGTACGAGAACAATTGGGGACTAATTGTGGACCGATTGTTCTCGAAAGACAATCGAGGACAAATCTCTTTCGGGATTGATCGCACATTTTTTTGCAGGGTCGTGTGCAAGCCTCAATACTACTACATTTTACGTTTGCGCTGCACAAATACTACTACACGTTTTCGCTGCCAAGTACGCTGGACAAATTTGTATGTTTGTTGTAGAACAACAGCAACAAACGCCGATTCTTTGTCTAGACCTAGCGTACGTGTTCAGTCGCTTTCGTGTTTGTGTAATATTTTTCGCAGTAGCAGAATTATCGCTCAAACACTAGTGTTTGGTATTTTATTGCGTCTTTCGCAATTGAGCATCACTGATCTAAAATACTCACTACATAAATTGAATGTAAATGTTTTATTTGGCGCGTGCCATATTTTTTTGTATTTCGCATAGATCTTAACGCTGACGAAACGGCGACAGTCAGTCACCGTCCAGTGTAGTTGCGTACGACTGTTATAGGTTTGAGCTGAGTTGTGTATAAGAGTTTCAAAAGATTCAGTCAGTGATAAATCTTTTTTATTTGCGATTTATTTAAAAAATTTCCTTATTTCGGGGGGGGGCTTCAGCCCTCTAGTCCCCCCCTGGCTACGTGCCTGTCTGTATCGTAAACTTTATTGTAACTTTATCGCTATCCATGTGAGCTGTTAGTGGTGCCGTAAATCTGTAAACAGCTGACACATGTCGAGGCAGATCTTGGAAGGTAGGCGCATAGACGAATTCAGAAATTTCCCATGTATTTTGTTATTTTAATTGGTAGATTGTAATGTCAAAATAATATTTTTCTTGGTTAAAATCTGAATTCGCTTGGGACTCGCACATTGCTATTGGCCATGATGTGAATTCGCTTTGATTTTGATAAGATAAAGCTTAGTATCGACCATGGTATAATGAGAAGGTAGAAGCATTACGAAAAATGCAACCCTTCTATATTTGTTGTTGCCTCATGTCGCTAGACTGTCAAACGTGAATTGTCCAATTGGGGAACACACATCCACACACTGAATATAATTTGACAGTTCAGAATCGTAAGATCGTTCCCAATAAGCACTGAAAAAGAAATTCTCAAACGTTGAAAATATTTGCCGAGTTCCCGTGGCAGTGATCCATATCGGGATAAGAAATTTGCATGCAAATGCAACAAGAATTTTGTGATCCTGGTGTTCATCTGTATCAATTTCGGTTCTTTCTGATTTATTTTCTTTCCATATTATTTCTGTCGAGGAAACCATTCCCCGCCAGAAACACTCTTCTTCATTTCACTTGGTATTCACAGTGGATTACTAAACGTCAAAATTTCTTGCCTACTACTATTTTTTACTCAAGAAATAAATCCAAAAATTTCTTGAGCTGTTTCTTGAGAGGTCGATACCAGCCTTAAGTCACCAATGTCTGCACTTTTAGAAACGCACTGTTGAGCAAGGCAGATCTAGGAAGGTAGGCCCGGTGGCGAATTCAGAAACTACTTTTTTTATATGCAAAGGTAGAGTGCATGGTGGATCCAGGATCGCGATCCATCAATACTCGATGCTACACTGTCAATATGAATAGCGATCCACGGATTTCATCAATATATATTGATAATGTAGCATCTGCCAATAGATACATGGCCCTTGAATGTAACCAAAATCGGCCGAAAGTAACCAAGTAACCAAACGAAAAAATTGTAACCAATTTTGGTAAAAAGTAACCAAAGTGGCAACGCTGGCCCAAGCGAATTCAGATTTTAACCACGGCGAAATATCATTTTGACATTACACTCTACCCAAGGCAAATTCATTATGGTAATGGCACGGCGAATTCGGCAATATTCGCCTCGATTCGTTTTAAATTTTCGTCCAGCAGAATGTCAAACTCAAAGTAAAATTTTTCTTTGTTTGACATTCTCCTGTATTCTTCTATACACGGTGAACTAAAAACGAGAAGAAGAAGAAGAAGAAGAAGTCAGCTGCTCACGTACCATTACCATATGAATGAATTTGCCTTGACTCTACCCAAGGCAAATTCATTATGGTAATGGCACGGCGAATTTGGCAATATTCGCCTCGATTCGCTTTAAGTTTTTGTCCATCAAAATGTCAAACTCAAAGTAAAATTTTTCCTTGTTTGACATTCTCCTGTATTCTTCTGTACACGGTGAATTAAAAATGAGAAGAAGAAGAAGTCAGCTGTTCACGTACCATTACCATAAGAATGAATTTGCCTTGACTCTACCAATTACAATAACAAAATACATGGGAAATTTCTGAATTCGCCACCGGGCCTACCTTCCTAGATCTGCCACACTACAACTAATTAGTCGTCCGACTGAAACAGTAATGGCCTGGTTATGCTACCAATCAAGCTGGTCGAGCACCGTGTAATTGTTGTTGTGCACTCCGACGGTGAGAGAATTTTCGGACTCTCACATCCAGCAAACTTGCTGTGTGAAACAGGCAGCCAGCAAACGAGGTTTCAGAGGTAATAATGTGTTATGTTGTGTATGTGCTCAGTAATTATCATGTGTTATGTTGTGTATGTGCGCTCCAATCATCAATGTAAGCGTAACCACCTCTCACCAATCACGAAATGTTTCCGATTTTGATTGGCAATCAAGATTGTAACCATAACCATAGCATAAGGTTGTACTCTGTGTCTAATATTTTTGCCGAGATATCATGATATCTTGAGAAATTTGCCACACAGAGAGAGCGCACCTTTAAGAAAATAAAATTCTAACTGACTTCATTGTGAACTAGCATGTTAATCATATTCTTTCCACTCTTTATACAACTGTTGTCGCTTTGCTTTGCTTGCTTCAATTTCGAATTAATTAATTTTTTATCTGAATAAAATAAAATACTTAAAAAAAAAGAACTAGAAACATAAATTCAAACTCACTTCTCATAGAAGACCATTGTGAATGTAATAACATGGTTGCATTTCCCGTGATATTTTTCTCATGATATCACATATCACGGGTTGGGGTATGAGAAATTTGCCGAAGCTCCAAATTTGACAAGACGTGTATTTTGTTGTTGTGCTCGGCAAATTTATCACACTTATGTCATCTCGGCAAATTTGCCAGGCCAAAATGACAGAGAGAGAACAACCTTAATCATTTGCTATGGCAACGCTAAATGAGCATATAGACCCTTGGCAACTTTCAATCTGGAATGTCAAGCAGTGTTTATGTGTGAGTGTTTTTTATGTACCCAGCCAGCAAGGTACCGTACATTTTACGAACATTGCGATTTACGAGCTATTCTCGAATAAGAAAACAATAACAAAATAAACTTTTTTCTATCATGTAAAAAAAAAAAAAGAAAACGAAAAATTTCAAACTCAATATTTTAAAAGTAAGTATGTATGTTTGTAAAATTTCTACATTTACGATAAAAAAAACGGACGTAAAAAGATTCATATACGAGTGCTTTTTCGATACATTTACGACACTCGTAGGCACTGAACATTTTAAAGCGAAACAGTATTCGTAGGCGAATCGTAAACGGATATCATAAACGATATTTGATTAGAGTTTTCTTCGAGAAAACATCCGTTTACGAGCTCGTTTACGATGATTTTGCTGGCTGGGTATGTTAGTGCAATCGGCAGTCGTTCTTGTTGTCGGGCTCGCGTTTATGAAAATCAAAACTTTTAGATATTTTCCATTTACAAAGGAAATTGTTAAAATATAAGCGATTTGAAGCCGAAAAATGTCCGCAGCACGCACAATTAACAATATACGAGTTTTTAGAACACCATAATTATCACTTCTTTGTCCCGATCCAAATTTAATTGTCTTTATAAATTAATTTTGCGCACTTGCCCACTCATAAGGCCCTTGGCAACTTACAATCTGGATTGTCCAGTTTGAGTGTTTTTTTGGGTGAGTTAGTCAAATTTGAGTTTTTTTTTGTGTGTGTTAGTGCAATCGGCAGCCGTCGTGCTACACGTACTTGTTGTCGGCTCGCGGCGACGAAAATCAAAAATTTTTGATATTTGCGTCAATCACCGACACTTTGCGACACTCACACATATACACTTCCTCTCAATCCATATTGTAAGTTGCCAAGGGCCTATACGTTTGTTTACATTTGAAATTTGATTAAATGGATGCAACTCACGTCAAATGCTGATTTGACACTGAAATTTGATCAAACTGCAACTTACATGCATTCACAACGCGCGTCAAATAGTCATTCATTTTGATAAGAAACAAAAATGTTTGACATAGGTCAAATCGGCATCAAACAAGTATGTGTGAGAAATACATGGACATTTTAACTAAGAGCCTATACACACTTGCGACTCAATCGATTTAGTCGAATGTTGATTTGCATGGGAATGTATGGAAGCATTCACACTACATTCAATTAGTTGTACAACCAGTGATGCCAATATTCTTGGACCAAAAATCCCTACGGCATGCCAAAAAATTCCCTACTTTTCCTTACGCTAACATAATTTTTCCCTACAAATTTCCCTACACCGTATTTTCTCTATATTGAAATAAACACACACAAAATTGATGCATATAAAGTTATTATTCAAGAAGCCACGTAGGAATACACAGAAATTTTTATGTTTATGTGTGTTTATATAATATAAATATATAGATATATTTATAACTTTATAGATGAAATTTTGTTTTTCTTAATAACATTGTACATATTTCATAAAAAATTATAATTGTAACTTTTTTTATTATAAATTAACATTTTTAAATAAAGAATGTTTACAAGTATTTATGTAGATATTTGCATATAAAAAATTGTATGGTACACATTTCCCATTGAAAATTACCATATACACCTCTATAGTATTTCATATTTTTGAAATCGCATTCGCTAAATTTAAAAGAAAAACAATTTTGATTTTTCGCTTGTAGAAAAGGCCGAATTATGCATATTGAACTGAGGCTATCGTGACTGAATTTATTCCCTTTTTTGTTATAATTGAAAATTTTGTTCTGCGTCTGCATTAGCGAGAGGCAATACTAAACAATATTTAGCTAATTTTGATAATTAGTTTGTTAAAATTTAAAAGGTTTTAAATTTTAAGCCAAAATTTTTCAACATCTATATTTTCAAAAACTTTCTTTTCATGTTCAAGGAAATGATATTCAACAGAACTCCACTCAACCAGCAAGTAATTTCTATTAAATTTAAATTTCTCACAAATACTTTTAAAATCAATAACACCCCTGTTGAATTCAGTATGTACCCCAGTACAATCTTGGGATTAAGAAAGCATATGTCTTTGACATAGGAGTTACTCTGTAGAGGCAATCTTTGCTGTATTTCTTCCAAAGCAGTGATATAAGAAGATAGGCAATATAATCTTATTCAGAAGCTGATTTCGGGAGAGTATTTAGAAGCTCGAGATATTCAGATCCAATATATATATATATCATCGGCTGGCAATGTTACGTGAGGTGACCTAACATTACAATCAATCCTTATTTAGTTTTTTTGTTAATTTTGAGCCAGCTTATAAAATATTTTAGTTGCTTCCAAATAAATTTGATGTATTAACGGCTTTCTATACTGGTTTGGTAAGAAAAGCCCACAAACGCATCTCTGATCACCACATCAAAAAAATGAAAGCGAAATTTGGTGCTAAGATCGGACCCAGAGCTAAAGCAAAAAATTTTAGGAGCGAAGGAGCGAAAAAAAAACTTTTGCTCCGAGGCTCTGTAAGCAGGTCGAAAAATATATTGCCAGATCAGGGGCCTCACTCTGTAGTTCGATTCGAACGAAAATTCGTTCGCTTTCGAGTTCTTTTCCATATATTCTATACAACACGAATGTGCTTTCGAATCGAATTTCCCTTTCGAATCGAACTACAGAGTGAGGGCCCAGAACAAAGTACAATTTTGAACTATTGCACACAGGCACACAGAAACATTTTATTTGTAGTTATTAAAAAATTTTAGGTTAGAAAGAATTAATTCATTGTAAAGGAAACTAAAATTTTTGACTTCAAAAATTCCCTACATTTAGCTAATTTTTGAAAATCTGTCCTTTTTTCCCTACACTGCAAATTTGAGGTCGAATTTCCCTACATGTAGCCTCTTTTCCCTACACTTGGCATCACTGTGTACAACTGAAACAGTTGGATTTGCAGCCCAATTTCATTCCAACTGAAACAGTTGTACAACTGCTTGATCAGCAAGGCGCCCTTCTACGTATTCACACTTGAGACAATTTAGTCGAACGACTACAACAACAACAGTGATATTCGTAGTGGAAAGAGTCGCCATGCTGACAGCACTACTTTTATTTCACTTTTGGTAAATTGTAGAGATTGAATATTTCAATTAATATTTTCAAAATGTTTAAAAACAAAAGGTTCGTTTCTTATTAACTACACCATTTCCAGATGGATTTTAGAAAGCGTTAACTGGATTTTAGAAAGGGGAAATTGGATTTTAGAAATGTCAATTGGATTTTAGAAAGGGGAAATTGGATTTTAGAAATGTCAATTGGATTTTAGAAAGCGTTAAAAGGATTTTAGAAAACAAAATTGGATTTTTGAAAGCGTGAATTGGATTTCAGAATGTGCGTTTAAAATAAATTTTACACAGAATTTTTCGAATAGAAATTCTTTATTGCGTATGAAAGTATAAATTAATAATTATATAAATTTTCGAAAATCCAATTGACATTTCTAAGATCCAATTTCCCCTTTCTAAAATCCAGTTGACACTTTCTAAAATCCATCTGGAAATGGTGTAGTTATAGACAAGAATTATCTAACTAAGGATATTTACTTCCGTTTTCATATGTTTCTTGATATTGTTGTCCTCTTCAAATGTCATTAATCGCATTTTAAAATAGAAATAATGAAAATGAAATTTCATGAAAATTATTAATGGCTGATTTTTACTATTTTTCCGTTTCTTGTACTTCTGTTCGTTTCGCCTTTATGAGCGTAATTCCTTCCGTTTTTCTCTTTTCATTTACTTGACAGCTAGTTGCTAGTTTAATAAGAAACAAAGCCAAACAATGTATGCACTTTTTGTTTATTTTATTGTTTTTTATTTATTAATCAAGTTGACAGCTGACAAGAAGGTGCTTTCATGTAAGAATGCAGATAAACTTTAACAATTTAATACTTCATCACTTTATATGAAGACCACTAATGTAAAATTTGCTGAGTAAAATGTGAACATTGGCAACACTATGTCATTGTCAATCGCACGACTATTTAGTCTCAAGTGTGAATAGCTGCCACCGATTCGACTAAATAGTTGGAGTAGTGTGAATACAACAGTCCAATTCGACCAAATCGATTGAGTCGCAAGTGTGTATAGGCTCTAAACCAATGATGCCCAAACACATCTTACGGGCGAGCAATGTCATAATTTAAAGAAAAAAAATTTTTTTTTTCTATATGTTTGTTTTTGTAGTTTTTTACAACTTCATTGACATCTCGATAACCCAGTAGAAAAATTAGGACACAAACCAGACTGATGATCGAAATTAACTAAAAATCCAACTTTGTATTTATGTTATGCAAACAAAGCTATCGAATATGCATTGGAATATATATATACATTTTTAATTAATAAAATTAATATTAATATTTATAAATAAATAATTAATTAATATTGAAAAGTGGATTGGTTTTAGAAAGCTTAAAAAACATCTTTAATACGAGATTTATGGACTTTGGCTACAATTACTGAATTTATTAATTAATTTTCAATGCCCTCTAAATTTTTCAAAATATATAAATAAATAATTAATTAATTATTAGTGTGACAAAATTATTATATATATTTTCGTCAATGTTTTTAGTACATATAATTGCGAAAGTGTATTTTCAAAATTAAAAATTGTAAAATCAAAACACAGAAACCGGATGTCAGACAAACACCTCGAGTCGCTTTTGCAACTATCAACCACAAATGTTGAAATAGACATGGATAACATTATCGAAAATATGAACGAATCAAATTAGTATATATATGTCGTCCCCTCAATATAACAATAGCGTATAATTTTTTTTGGGTTTTGAGAAAATCGAGTTTAAAGTTTTTGTCAAATCAAATATCTATTAAATTTTTGAACAAGAAATTATACACCATTTTTTCCAATGACATTTTGACCCACTTTGTGGAAGTAGAATTTGACGAAATTTTGACCAGACATAGAATCAATGATGGAGATTCTAAATATGCAATAAAAAAATAATGGCGTATGAGCACATACGCTATTGTTATATTGAGGGGACGATGTATATATCTACGGCTGAGAATAAGATCGCCCTGTTTCAAAATTTGTTTCAAAAACGCCCTATTCCAAAAATTGTTTGAATAACGTCCTATTACAAATTTTGCTTCAAAAACGCCCTATTTCAGACAATTATTCAAAAACGCGTTTTTGAAGCAAAATCTGAAATAGGACGTTATTCAAACAATTTTTGGAATAGGGCGTTTTTGAAACAATTTTTGAAATAGGGCGATCTTATTCTCAGCCGTCTATATGTACATACATGCATATATGTATGTCCCACATTTCATTCTTTTCATTGCTGGGTTGTATCTGTTCGAATCAAAATAAAAAATTGTTTTTTTATTTCCATAGAAACGTTTCGGGAGTATACAAATTTTTTTCCTATGCTCGCCTATGCTCGCCATATACACAAATTTCTTATGGAAGTGTATAGGCGAGTAAAATCCTATACTTACGAGCATTACAAAAACAAAATGTGTATGCGAGCATAGGGCTTGGGCATCTATGCTCTAAACAGACACATGATTTGATCAATTTGTGGGGACCTTAAAGCTGGCCACAGACGACGAACATGCTCGCCAACATGCGCGCCAGCATGCTCGTCGCCTTTGCCCACTAACGTGCGAACATCTCATTTGTAAATGCGCATGGAGGAACAATACAGGAGAATGCATAAGATCAGCTGACTTCTTCTTCAATCTTCATAAACACACGAACACAAGTATTTTTTTTGTTGACATATGCCACACACACACGCACCCTAGTATTTCCATAGGGGCCGAATCTGTCAAATTCTTCTACATTCCTCTTTGCATGGCACTTCTGGCCCCACTATGTATGAAGGTATGTCGTCATGCGAAAACCTTTATTGTTGAATCGTGGTAAATGCGTACTTCAAGTGGGAAGATGGCAATGAATACGCGGATGATACTCTTGCTATGAGTTAAATTTGCATATATATATATGATTATGTTGTTTTTTTAATTATGTACACTGTAGGGAGGCAAAAAAATTAAATACATACGTATAAAATCCTTAAACATGCATATTTTTCTTTTGCATTCAATGCAATTCAGTAATTTCCAGTGTGATACTCACTTCATCCGCGATGTTTACTGCTCAAGCGTCAAGGCTGGTATCGACCTCTCAAGAAACAGCTCAAGAAATTTTTGGATTTATTTGTTGAGTAAAAAATAGTAGTAGGCAAGAAATTTTGACGTTTAGTAATCCACCGTCAATACCAGGTGAAATGAAGAAGAGCATCAAAAACGTAAACAAAATAAAACTTTTTGTAAACATAAGCAATTAGTAAGTTCTTAAAACATATTAAATAAAAGCTTTAAATATATGTTTTCAATAGTTTTATTTTGTTCTTACTTTAGGAAATCATCGAAAGCGACGAGGATGACCTTATATTACTGGTAAACTGTGCTATATTGTGGCCGGAATGGAATAATATATGAGAAATCGATGCCAACTATGCCCTTGCATCATTAGAAAAATTGTGCATTCTATTTTTCGTTTCTTTTTTGTCATTTTCACTAACGATTTCCACGATTTTTTTTCAACACGCAACAAATGTCAAAATTTCTTTAAGAAATAAATGCACGATGATATATTTCTTGGCAAAACCTGTGTTGCTGTGTTCGCATAACGTTGAAAAATAGTATTAAAAAAGTGTACTAAATTTCTTGAGAGGTCGATACTCGCTCAAGAAAGTTTCACAAGAAAAATTTCTTGAGCATTTCTTGTACGTCATTTTATATGAAACTTTTGCGTTTCTTGAGAGGTCGATACTAAGCTTCAACACGAAATGAGGTTGTTGTTGTTGCTTTCAATGCAATGTTCGTGAACCACGCCACTAACGGCGAACATGTGCGCCAGCGGTTGGTCAAATGTCAAAAAATTTTGATTTTTGCCAACATTTTGGCGAACCACGCCACTAACGAGAAAAATGCACCTGACCACGAGCATGTTGGCGAGCATGTTCGTCGTCTGTGGCCAGCTTAAGCCAAATTAAAAAGTATCTACGTATCTTGGATTTAAAAAAGTATCACATTTGATACAACTGGATCAAACGGCATCACTGGCAATAACGGTATCCATAACTGTGAAGCAGCATTGAAGGGCTGAGTGGTTAATTAATTTCAATTAATTTATAACTTAACAACTTGCAATTTTTTTCTGCGCGGTGGGATATTTGGCTTTTATTAATTACTGAACATTAATTTTGCGCCTACTTCACTGAAAAAAAGATTTGAATTAATATTCGCATAGAAATAGGTTAGGTTGAACGCATCATTTGACAACATCAACTTCAACGATGGCTTCAAACTTGGAGAAATACTTGGATATGTCCCTTGGTAACAACAATCACTATGTAAAGAAGGCTGTTTAATAAGATAACATTTTTTTTAGATGAGTATATAGCAAAAAAGAAAGGGGATAAAAGTCCAATCAGTGCGCCTTGCACTTCGACACCGGCGGCGAACAAATCAGTGTCAACTTTTAAAGCCGAGAGAAGGCAACCAAGAATTTATGATGAATTTGATGATGAGGACGAGCTTATGGCTGAAGAACCACCGGGTGAACAAAAGCATGTGCGTTTCGGTGATAAATTAGATAAGTCCGTTGGGATTTGGCGAGGACCGAGTATTGAAACCAGTTACATTGATTTGGATTACATGAAAGATGAATTCGATGAAATGTTCAATAATCCAGAATTACAAAGTGCGTCAAATAAAGAAAAGGAGGTAGTAAAAAAAACCCACAACCCTCAACCAGATTTGCGGGAGAGGCTTAACAACAATAACAATAATTTTAAAGCAACTAACAACAATAATAACTTTGACGCAACCAGTAACAATAACAATAAAAACAAGAACAATAATAAAAACAATCATAATAACAACAATCAGTGTTCTAATGTAAAAGAGCAACAGGAAAAAACAACGCTACAAGCAAACAAACAAGCCAATGTGAATTCCAACGAGAAAAGATGGAACAGCAATATGCGTTCGCTGCAACAACAATCGATATCGTTGACAAGCCTCAATACAGATGGTGGCGTGAGTTTTAACGGCGGCGGTTGTAACTATCGTCGACGTTGGAATAATAATAGGAATTTTCGTAGACGTTATAATGATGGTTGTGGGAACCGCGGCAACAACGGTTTCGTAAATAATTTTGTTCAAAATCAAAACTGGAATAGCAATCGTAATGGCTTTGCTAATGGACCCAATGGGAATAACATGATACCATTGAACAACAATGGTCGCATACAACGTCCGAATCAAAGATACAATCAAGATGTTGTGAAGTACGTACATACATATTTATATTCTACTCTGATAAGTATAAA
Source organism: Urophora cardui (assembly GCA_960531455.1). Classification (NCBI taxonomy): domain Eukaryota; kingdom Metazoa; phylum Arthropoda; class Insecta; order Diptera; family Tephritidae; genus Urophora; species Urophora cardui. The sequence continues at coordinate 112,314,771 of OY482670.1, read as the reverse complement.
AGGAATAATTTTTTTTTTTTAAATTATCTTTGTATACAGTTTGTATGCAGCCGTGTAGTTTATTTGCCAACAAACACTAAAGTTAGGTATCGGTTTGAGAATGACTCGAGAACTATCCCTTATCTCAAATCTCTAACGTTAGAAGACGATTCATACAAAATAGTAGCTTAATTCTCGAATCGAAATCTAATATATCGTCGTACCATATGAAAACTAGTCCTTTCAAAATTGGTTGCCACAACAAGCAATTTGAAAATTCTTTACGAAAACTACCGCTTTCCACTTTTGGTTCACGAAAACTAGCAATTTCGTTTGGTGGCTGACGAAAAGTAAGAAGTTCGACTTTTGGCTGATTTATAATCCTGTCTGATCCATATTCAAATGCTGAATATGTTTATGATTATTAAACATATAAACTATGGATGTCATATCTATATTTTTTTATATATTACAATGTTTTTGGATATGACACCCTCTGCATGCATGTGACATGCAGGTTTATCAATATAGATATATGGATGTGGCATCAATATAGTTTTCTCGGTGCACATATAGCAGTTATGCAATTTTGAGATTTAATGCGTGTAACCCTTATTTTAAGATTTTTGAGCTCTATCTTGTAAGCGATAAAAGCCTTTTATTTAATAACGATTTTCCATCCACACTCACACATAGCAAAAACGTCAAAATGATCTTGGATCAAATCAACGGCAACAATACCATTTACGCAAATAGACAGGCTGGTTCTGTACGCGATTTGACAATTGAATTACCCAGTGGCTTACTTTTACCTGGTCGATTAACAGCTAATGGTTCACTACAACAAAGTTTTTCAAGTACAACACAAAATACTCCGCAAACACCATCGACGCAAATACAAACGCAAGCGCAGAGTGACCTAAAGACTATGCTGGGTGTTAATGAGAACAATATAACAGCAGGAACAATGGCCATGTTGGCCGGAAAGTTGCTGGATTTATTTCAATCTGGGCAGCAACAAACGGTGCATAAGCCCATTTACGATATGCAAATACAAAAGGAAATTCATGAATTGCAGGTAAGCGCCTGTAGTAAATTGTTTTTTAAATATATATGATATAAAATTGTATGTCTAATTTTCTCTAGGGTAAATCTCTACTATATAAATGTCCTGGTGGTGAAGTTGTAAGTTCCGACGGAACAGGTATTGATAATTGTAAGATCACACCAAGCTCAAGCGGTGTGACTCTCAATTATAGATTTGGTTAAATAAGAAAAAGAAAAAAACAAATTATTTAATACAGCCTTGAAACGTATGATAAAATGAATTGTTCTTATACCATTATTTTTTTATATTTTTATTTTTTTTTGGCATAGGAAGATCATTTCTCTTTAAGTTCTATATCAGTTAATTTGTTATGCTTATGTACATATATTCTTTGTAGTAATTCCAGTGAATTAAAAAAGTATACAACAAATAAAAGTTTAATATCCACAAAATTGTAAGATTTTTACGACTACATTATTTCAAGGGTCTGCCTAGAAAGTTGTGAAACAGTGTATGTAAGTACACGTTTCGAAAACAGTTTCCCATGAATTATTTTTCTTTTTATTTATCCCTCCGTCTGACACTTGGTTCCAGCCATACCTTTTTCATTTTCAAACTACGAAAAAGAGTAGGTACTATAAATTGAGCTAGATGCTTGAAATTTCAGGTAGCTTACTAAAATTAAATTTTCTACAGACCTGTAAAAAAAGTACGTTGATATCTCATATACTAAGCTAGTTATACCGATATGTTGACCAACACATCACATTCGGTACACTTGGGTCTGGCTGGACCCACATACAAATTGTATGAAAATGAAAGTGTGTGTACGTGTTTTGCTTAAGAACTTCCAAAGTATCCAATAGATTTTTATGAAATTTTCCCAGTGGGTTCATGTGGTCTCTTCGCATAAGATATGGTTTGAAAAATTGGACACTTCCCGGAATTTCGGCCCAAATGTGGACCCGAATGGCCCCGGAATGTACTTGGGCAATATTGGTGTCAAATGAAAGGTACTAATCTGGGCTTGAAAATATAGTTATTTTTATTGGGTTTTCTAACATGGTTCACAAGATATAGATGAAAACGTGGATCCGAGGGCCCCAAATGTTTTTTTTAGAGGTAGAGATACTAATCATATGTACCTATATGTAGACAGAGGGAGGCAGGTTTAGCGCAGCGAAGCGGGACGGGTATACCCTAGTATTCCTATATTTTTTACCTAATATGAAGGAGAGGGAATCGTTTGCATATTTTTCTTTTAAATTTATGAATTATCGGGGCAATAGATATTTGCCTTTTAGTTTATATTTTTCAGTTCTTATTTTGTGGTTATTTGATAAATTTAAGTGCAAATATAATTCATAATATACGCGTTATTTTTTTATTTTTACTATTTTTACCAAGAAAATTTTGAGTGATGAAATTGATTTGATTTGCAATTTTAGACCACATAGAAGGAACTTTGATAGTGAATTTATGAACGGCTAGCAGCTGCATTAGCTAATGATTTGGGACGTGAGGGGGCTGCTGAGGAAGTTGAAAAAACTTAAGGCGTTTTCTTTTCTACGAAAAAATGTTGCCCTCCTATATCCCAATTATCGAATTACGTATCCTGACTTTCTATAAAACGGCTGAATTTGTAGATAAGGGTGCCCTCTTACTTAGTTAGAGGTCAATATTTGGTGAAAGGACCAGACAAACATACAAACTAGCTAAGAAAATCAAACAGGGCAACATTATTTCGAGAAAAGAAAACGCCATTAATAAACATTTGAATATAATAATATAAATAAGCTAACATTCAGAAATTCTGTACAAAATTCCTATATTTACGCGTAAATTCACACAACATTCCGAGGTCATTTCGCTGCGACAAACATGCCTCCCTCTATCTATGTGACTATTCCTATCTCTATTACTATCGCTTACAAACATTCCGAGGTCAGCGAATACACGATTTGACCCAGCTTAGATATCTCATTAAAAATAACTATATTCAAGCCCTGATTAGCACCTTTCATTTGATACCAATATTGCCCAAGTACATTCCGGGGCCACTCGGGTCCACATTTGGGCCAAAAATCCGGGAACCGACAACTTTTTCAAACCACATCTTATGCGGAGTGACCACATGAACCCACTGTGAAAATTTCATAAAAATCGATTGGATACTTTGGAAGTTCTTCAACATCACGCGCACACACACTTTCATACAATTTGTATGTGGGTCCAGACAGACCCAAGTGTACCGAATGTGACAATCGAAATAAGTGTCTGACGGAGAGTTATTTATTTACTAGCTGACCCTCCAGGCGCTGTTCTGCCTAAAATTTATTCCTATAAAGCCTAAAAAAAGTGTTTGTTTACCGTGTTGCTCACCATTATCTTAAAATCCATAGTATTTTCTGCGAATACTAAATAATTGTCAATTCTCTCAATAAAAGTTATATATGTACATAAATACATATATTCGCCGCGAAAGACCCTCCTATCCTTATTTTTGTCCCTGTCCCTATCCTTATCCCTATTTCTATCTCTATTGATTTCGTTTATCCTGCCAAGTTCTGATATTCTACCGAAAACACTTCCAGAGATATTCAGCATGAAGGATTAAGAGCCCGTGCACAATTGGCTTTGTCTGCTCCAACTTTGATAGAAAAAACCTTAAAGCAAAGCGAAATTTCAGATGCTTGCTACAATTAACACTTTGACAATTTCCACCTCACTTCTTTGCTTTAATTTATAAACCTGATTTTTGGTAAAATATTTGGGGAATTAGCTTTTTTCTGCTTATTCGAATGTTATTTTTTACTTTTCTCTGTTCACTTCTCACGAAATTGCGCGAAATCGGTAAATTAAGAGCCTATACACACTTGCGACTCAATCGATTTGGTCGAATTGGACTGTTGTATTCACACTACTCCAACTATTTAGTCGAATCGGTGGCAGCTATTCACACTTGAGACTAAATAGTCGTGCGATTGACAATGACATAGTGTTGCCAATGTTCACATTTTACTCAGCAAATTTTACATTAGTGGTCTTCATATAAAGTGATGAAGTATTAAATTGTTAAAGTTTATCTGCATTCTTACATGAAAGCACCTTCTTGTCAGCTGTCAACTTGATTAATAAATAAAAAACAATAAAATAAACAAAAAGTGCATACATTGTTTGGCTTTGTTTCTTATTAAACTAGCAACTAGCTGTCAAGTAAATGAAAAGAGAAAAACGGAAGGAATTACGCTCATAAAGGCGAAACGAACAGAAGTACAAGAAACGGAAAAATAGTAAAAATCAGCCATTAATAATTTTCATGAAATTTCATTTTCATTATTTCTATTTTAAAATGCGATTAATGACATTTGAAGAGAACAACAATATCAAGAAACATATGAAAACGGAAGTAAATATCCTTAGTTAGATAATTCTTGTCTATAACTACACCATTTCCAGATGGATTTTAGAAAGCGTCAACTGGATTTTAGAAAGGGGAAATTGGATTTTAGAAATGTCGATTTGATTTTAGAAAAGGGAAATTGGACTTTAGAAACTGTAAATTGGATTTTCGAAAATTTATATAATTATTAATTTATACTTTCATACGCAATAAAGAATTTCTATTCGAAAAATTCTGTGTAAAATTTATTATAAACGCACATTCTGAAATCCAATTCACGCTTTCAAAAATCCAATTTTGTTTTCTAAAATCCCTTTAACGCTTTCTAAAATCCAATTGACATTTCTAAAATCCAATTTCCCCTTTCTAAAATCCAATTGACATTTCTAAAATCCAATTTCCCCTTTCTAAAATCCAGTTAACGCTTTCTAAAATCCATCTGGAAATGGTGTAGTTAATAAGAAAGGAACCTTTTGTTTTTAAACATTTTGAAAATATTAATTGAAATATTCAATCTCTACAATTTACCAAAAGTGAAATAAAAGTAGTTCTGTCAGCATGGCAACTCTTTCCACTACGAATATCACTGTTGTTGTTGTAGTCGTTCGACTAAATTGTCTCAAGTGTGAATACGTAGAAGGGCGCCTTGCTGATCAAGCAGTTGTACAACTGTTTCAGTTGGAATGAAATTGGGCTGCAAATCCAACTGTTTCAGTTGTACAACTAATTGAATGTAGTGTGAATGCTTCCATACATTCCCATGCAAATCAACATTCGACTAAATCGATTGAGTCGCAAGTGTGTATAGGCTCTAAGTGTAGCTATACAAACATACACACACACACACACACAAGGGGAGATGTTTGTCAAAGTGTAAAAAAGTTGAAAGATGGCTAACTTTATACCTTGCTTTACTCGCTTCACCTCAATTGTGAACATATCCCTTTGAAAAGCACATGCTGAACGAAACTGTCAAAGCAAAACTCTGAAGCAAAGCGAGGTAGAAGTCAATTGTGCACGGGCTCTAAGTTCCTATGGGAGGGACCACGCCCCTTTCCCAATAGCTCTCATTTTTTCTCGTAAGTATGCATGGTAGGCAGGAAGCGACGATAGGTTGCATGAAAATGGCTTTGTTCAGAAACTCAGTTTGAAGCGCAACCTGATTTTGTAGTACAAGCAGAGCGTTCATAAACATAAATTTTGCATGAAGCGCCGCTCATCACAATGGGTGAGTTTCTAAGACAGAGCTGTTGTGCAACTGTTGCGTGTTTGTCTTAGAAACGCACTGTAGTGATGGGCGAGTCCGAGATGTTTTATTCGATTCTCTCGATTGTTGAAACATCTCGAATGCTCTCGATGGTTTTCATTCGTATTCGAGTCAAGTCGTAAATGGCCGTCAGTCGAAACAATCGCTAAAACATCTCGGACTCGCCAACGATTCCTCTCGTTTTCAAAGCAACCCTACAACATCTCACACTCGCTGCAAAAAATACATAATAATTGTTGCCGCTTGAATATTAAAATTGCTTTACAAAACATACAGAGTGGTACAAATCTATTGCCGTTGTTGGTACTCGTAAAATTCATTTGTTTCATAAGCGTCTCACTTCAGAAAATTTATTAATGTTTAAATAATTAATTATTATTATTATGCACGACACTGTTTAGTTGTGATTGCAATTGTAATGCAGCGTCGTAATGCAGCGTCTATGTATAGCATATTTTTCAATTTGGTTAATTTATTTATGTATTTGCCTCACTTCCATTAAAAATCCTACTTTCTTTATCAACAAACCTCATTCAGTTTATTTTATCAACTAAAACATATCATCAAAACAACAGCCGGCCCGCCGACTCGGAACAATCGCAAAAACATCTCGCTTGTGTAGTCGAGATGTCATCGAAACAACCTACGACTCGCCGACTCGGAACAATCGCAAAAACATCTCGCTTGTGTAGTCGAGATGTCATCGAAACAACCTCCGACTCGCCGACTCGGAACAATCGCAAAAACATCTCGATTGTGTAGTCGAGGAGCGAGTCAACTTTTGACTAGGGATGGCAACTATAACCGGAAAAACGATTATAATCGGTTAATTTCTTTCGGTTAACGGTTAAAATGTATCGGTTTTTTCCTTTTGATTATTTTTTCGATTAACCTTTTTCCTCTAAAGTCGAAAATAATCGAAAGGAAATAATCGAGAATTACCGCCTTTTCATTCGAGTCCGAATTCAGTTACCTACGGTTTTGTGAGTATATCCAAAAAATCGCAATATAGGTTCCCTCCAGCCAGCGTTGCCGTATTGACGATTTTTCTCAATAAATGTCGAATTTTTCGTTTATTGTATATTTTTTTTAAGGAAAGTGGCATTATTAAAAATTTAAACCATCTCAGTACAATAATTAAATGGTTATCTTCATGAAGTAAATCCTTATATTTTGTAAATTATTTTTCAAGGCAAAATGTTAGTATTAATGAATGATTGATGATGTTATTTAAGTAAGCGCAATGTGCAGATAAATGTGCACAGCTTTTTTAAATATGATTTCATTTATATACGAATTTGTATTAATTCGTACCTCCTTAAAATTGTTTTTGGGAAAATTTTCCATTAAGGAACAACGCCCCGAAATAAATGACTTTTTCAGGGGGGTAGAGGGGCTCTCACAGAACTTGGAACTGAAATCAAAAATTTCCGGAGGCTTGTAGTTTACAAGATATTTGTTGTTAAGATTTTAAAATTTACCAAACAAAACAAGAAAACTACGATTTATTTCCGAGATAAAAGCACGTATTAAAACGAGAAAATGCATATATGTATGTGTGTAGAACAATATTTTGCGTTGGCGGCCTTCAGCCGCGCTTTAAAAAAAATAATCCTCAGCCGACATAATTCTCTGGGGTAATATCTATGGATCCATCTAACCTTAACGACAATTATCTCGTAAACTGTAAACTTCCTGCAAGTTTTGATTTCAGTTTTGAGATATCTGAGAGCCCCTGAAAAAGTAATTTTTTTTTCGTGGTGCGCTTTCTTAGTGGAAAGCCGACACTTTTTTGTTTATAACGTGTTTTTAGTATTGACGATTTTTTCGCTGAAATTACGATTTTTTATTATTATAATAAAAACGAACACACATACATAGTATGTATAAAAATTAGCTTGTTTGTCCTCTTGGGTACTACGTATTAATTTATCAGTAATAGTAATCGAAAAACGGTTATAATCGGTTAATTCCCTACGATTATTCGCGATTAATAATCGAACCCTTTCGATTAACCTAAAAAACGGTTAATCGATTATTAAATTTTTTTGCCATCCCTACTTTTGACTCGATTGTGATTTTGCAACGATGGCGATTCCCTCGATTGTCTAAACATCTCGGACTCGCCCATCACTAACGCACTGTTGAGTAGTTCCGCTCAGCTCAACAGTGGGTCGGCTTTCCATTATTCCAGCACGCCCTGAGAAAAATGACTTATGCAGGGCGGTAGAGGGGCTCTCACAGATCTCAAAACTGAAAACCAAACTTGCCGGAGGCTTATAGTTCCCGAGATATTCCTTCTTAAAGTTGTGAAAATACTATGCAGAAGGACATCACCGTGTCGGTAGCCACGGTTGGGGCACACGTCCGGACGGATGGCGTAGCCCAGGGTTATTTTTTATAAGCGCGGCCGAAGGCCGCCAACGCAGAAGTTTTTTTTTGCAAAATTTTCGCTAAACTCCATGTGTGGTGAAATTTGTATGGGAACTTTAACAGCAAATATCTCGGGAACTATAGGCCTCCGGTAGGTGGGGTCTTCAGTTTTGTGATCTGGGGGCCCACCTCTACCCTCCTAAAAAACCATTTTTTTCTAGCCGTGGAGGACTCGTCTAAAATTTTTCCTATCTCGGAAACCATAAGCCTCCGGCAAGTTTGGTTTTCAGATTTGGGATCTGTGAGAGCTCCTCTACACCCCTGTATAAGTCATTTTTCTCGGGGCGTGCTGGAATAATGGAAACATTTCCCTCAACAGTTGGCAACTTTTCGCCATTTTTTCCATCACAAATTTTCTCCGCTACTTGTGCTCAACATGTTGTGTAAAGCCAAACAGCTGATAAATTCATCAAGCCGTTTCTAAGACGTAGCTGTTTAACTCAACTGCTACACAACTGTTGGCAACTGTTGAGCTCAACAGTTGCGGAGCAGCTTTGTCTTAGAAACTCACCCAATCATCAAAAAAATAATTATAGTCCAGTTAGTCGAGAACGTGTGGTCCGCTCGCTGACGCAAACGCCCGTATGCAATTTTTAGGATTTTTTGAACCCGTAGCAATCAGCTGTTTTACTCACACATATTTACATTTATATATAGTTTGTTTACATTTTGGCAGGGTTGCCATTTAGTAATTTTTGAACAAACAAGATTTTTACTAATCTTCAAAGTGTTATGCGGATTACTCTTCAATACACAACTGTGCATTATTTGTCAAATGACAAAAAATACTAATTTAATCGTTTTTAAAGTTGTCGTTGACGACTTTTTTTTTTATTAATTTAGTTACTTTTTTACGGCTTAGTTGGTAATTAAAACACGTTTTTCTTGTAATTTTGTTGCTGCCCAATATATTTCCATCACACCTTGGTGATAGTTATCAAGGACTAAAACATAAAATAACAAAAAACACAGTCAGAACATTAAATTTACAATTGAAAATCCATAAAAAAATTATATTGGGAAGCAACAAGATTCTCACAAAAATCTGTGTTTAATTAAGAAATCTGTACTGAGTTTCTGTAACTCATATCTTTTCTAGTATAAATAGGTTGTGACATGGTGGTGTGGATCGTATTCGTGTGACATCACTTTAATTGATTTTGTTACAGAAACTCAGATTTATTGTGGCAATTTATAACTTTTTAATGTAGAAAAATTGCAGAAGAAGACCACCAAAAGTTATCAATTAAGAAAATACCGCCACCATTGTGGATAAATACAATTTTTGCTTTAATTTTCAGTAATATCTTCATTTATTAGGAGTGTTCAATATCTCAAAATTTTTACATATTTTTACGAATAAGTAGTTACGAATTTATGCTCAATAACCCAAAAAAATCGCAAAAGAGAGCCAAATTGAGAGAGTAAGACCTCGAGAGAGTTGATAAACGCTGCAAGTAAAATTTTCCCTTGCAACTACTAGCAGCTTTAAAAAAATAGAAATGTCAAAAATATATGATCACAAAAATTTCAATTGGAAATATTCAAACATTTTAAACGCAAATTTCTAATTGTGTACTAAATAAGTTAGCGCAAAAACGAATCTTGATGATGTTGTGGAATAGCCAAAGTAGAATTTTGTTTTCCTAATTCAGTTATTTCCATTCATTTCCAATTTCAAAAATTTCAATTACAACCTAACCTAAAAATCAAATTGGCAAAACAGCGTATCAGCTGTTTTCTTGCGAATGTTTACGATTTTGTGTTCAATTACTTTGGTTGATAATTTTCTCTTTTTCTCGTTTTTACTCTTAATTTGACATTGACGCTCTTTTTGCAAGTACTTGCAAGTAAAGTTGTTGAACAAAGCTATTATCTTGTTATTAATTTATATATATATATATATATATATTTACATTTTGGGATTTAAAAAAAAAGTATACACGTTTTCTTTCCTTTCTTTTTAAAAATTAAAGTAATAATAAATAGTTCGTTTAAGTAGACATACTATTTTTTCCATGTGAACACAAATATGTATATTCGATAACATTTTACAATCTTGTTGAGTTAGTTGTATAATGCTGTGAAAATTACTGTTTAAATATTTAATAACTAAAAATGTTCAACTGGCAACCCTTCTACCTTGCAACCATGCGAGCGATCAGCTGCCACGTTTTTACGTAAAAAATCAAAATGATTTTGATTTCTGCGGTACGGGCTTCTGCGTCGTACGTCGTTGAATAATCGGTTACATACAAATCCCATTAAATAGGTTGGATCAGCTGACACGGTACACGGGTTTACGTTCTCGACTAACTGGGCTATTACTGCCGATGTTGCGCTTCATGCTGCGTTTCTGAACATACCCAATGTCGAGAAAAAAGGAAAGTAGGGTTGTGTTATGTGATGTTTATAGATGAAACATCCGTTGAAATTAAAATCCGAGCTGCTCCTTTTTCAAGGATATCCACATTTTTTGTTTTTTTTGAAAGGATCAAATATTGAGGAAATCGAAAATTCGCCACTGTCCAAATTTTTCCGATTTCAATACATTATTTGGTCGCTAAGGGATACAAAAAAAGGTATTAAAAAGAAAAAAGGACACCTGTAGTGGAAAAATCCAATGTGAACAGGACCTAAAGGATAACCACTGAAATATAAAATAATACAAAAAGTACCCACTTTAATTTGCGTATAACTCCTAAAATGTTAACTCTACGTGAAAATTCCTTATAATATGTTTCATTCAGGATAAATAAAGGAATATTTCTTTGATATACAATTTTGATGTACCTGCAGTGGTTAATGCACTTTGGTCCATCTAAAGTGAAAATATCAAAAAAAGTACTTTTTTTTATGGTGCTATTTTAAGTTAAAATATTTTTCTAGTTTATGGGGCCTATTATGAATTAATACGATACACGCTAAACGCTTGCAGTCGGGTAATTCGTATTACGAAATAATTTCTGTCGTGTGAAACCCGATAGACTGTAATGGAAATAAAGTTAACACATAACTAATTGAACCCTAAACAAATGTCATTCACGATAGTGCACCTAGCGGGCGTGTGGAATTCATAATATGGAAACTCATTTTATACGATACGCTTGCAAGCGGCCGATAGCTATCGTATGACAGTCCATAATAAGGGGGTATGTAAATATTTTAATCTAATGATCCAATTCTCATTCTTACATATCTATACGTAAAGTGGGTACTTTTTGTATTATTTTATATTTCAGTAGTTATCCTTTAGGTCCTGTTCACATTGGATTTTTCCACTACAGGTGTCCTTTTTTCTTTTTAATACCTTTTTTGTATCCCTTAGCGACCAAATAATGTATGGAAATCGGAAAAATTTGGACGGTGGCGAATTTTCGATTTCCTCAATATTTGATCCTTTCAAAAAAAAAAACAAAAAATGTGGATATCCTTGAAAAAGGAGCAGCTCGGATTTTAATTTCAACGGATGTTTCATCTATAAACATCACATAACACAACCCCACTTTCCTTTTTTCTCGACATTTTCATGCAACCTATCGTCGCTTCCTGCCTACCGTGTATGGTACAGCTATTGTTTATCGCCGTACCAATTTCCAGCGCCCTACCATAAATACTTCTAGAGATATTCAGCATGAAAGATTAAGTTTGTATGGGAGTTGCCACGACCCCTCAATATTTTCAACTTTTTTTAGCCTAAAACCGATTCGAGGTAATTATGAACAAACTTACAGAAGGAAGTATTCAGTTTAGTCCAATGGTTTTCAAGTTTTAAGGGACCATCATGATCAGGAACTAGATGTTTTCCTCCGAAAGAAAAGGAGGGTGGAAATCTAGAAGCTTTTCTTTTGAATTAACAAAACTAAAGTAAGTAACTTTTATAGCAATGTTGATTTAGGAAAAAAAAGTTCGAGCGAACTATTAAGAATTTAGAAAAAAGTCCCGTATATCCAGTTTTCTTAAAGCGTTTATAAAGTACCGTATTAATGATGTATTGTGGAACGATTTTCCGTCATCCCTTGTCAAGTTTGGTTTGGAGACAAACCGGTTTCGGCTAATATGCGCCATCTTCAGTGTCTTCTTTCGTTCTGAGTTATTTTATGTAAGTTCGATAGTATTTATAGTAACTAACTTCCATCGTTTTGTTCAGGTACTTCGTGTTCATGTGATGTGTTCGTGCATTCGTGCGTGTGTGTGTGTGTGAGTCTGTGTTGTGTGTTTAGGTATGCAAATCTATTTTTTGTCATATTTTCATTATTGTACCCTCATTAACCAAGTAGGTAAAAGTCCGTTATTGTCCGTTTGTGTGTTGTTTTGTTTATGTCGGTTTTAGGTCTTTTGTCCTCTTTCGGGTATAGTAGCTTAAGCGGTTCAAATAATGTATCCGATGCGGTGTTTATTTGTTCATTTATTATTTTACCTACGAATGTTTTTTGTTTGTATATCTCCATATTTTCTAATATGTTAAGTCGTCTTCCTTTATGCTGTATGTGGAGAATTTTAGCTGTTTTTCCTATTTTCATGGGTGTACACTTGTTTTCTGCCATGTGGTTGGCGAAATTTGATTCCACTGTCGTTGATGATTTTCTTATTTTCTTATTGTAATCCCTTATGTGTTCTCGATATCTCGTCTTGATTTGGCGTCCTGTTTGTCCTATATAACTGTTTTGGCATTCGCAAGTCAATTTGTATACGCCTTGTTTGTCAAAGAGGTCTTCCTTGTTAATGTTGTTTCGTAGAAGTTTTCCCATATTGTTCCTCGTTTTAAATGCTGCATTAATGTTATATTTTTGGAAAACTTTAGCCAACTTGTAAGATGTTGCTCCGGTATATGATAGGACTGCCCATTTCTTCTCTTCTTTTTCTTTGGTTTCTGACTTTCTTGAATTTATGTTTTTTTGTATTTTCTTCACTAAACTTTTTTGATATCCGTTGTTCTCTGCGATTGTGTATATTGTGCTCAGTTCCTTGTTGTAAGCTTCTTTTCCTAACGGGGTTCGTTCAAGTCGTGTTAATAAATGTCTGAAAGCGGCGTTCTTGTGCTGTTGAGGATGGTTAGATTTATTGTGTATTATTGTATCTGTTGCTGTGGGTTTTCTGTATATTTCGTAAGTAAATTTGTTAGTCTCTTTGTTTATTTTAATTGTTAGGTCCAGGTAGTTGATTTTTCCATTTTTCTCTGTATCCATAGTGAATTTTATATTTTTGTGTTGGCTGTTGAGGTGCTCCAAAATTTGTTCTTCTTTATTTCCCGATATTAGGCAGATGATGTCATCTACATACCTGGCATAAAAATTGACTCCCAAATTTGCCGTCAGTTCTTCCATATAAATTTCTTCCAAATGTTGCATAAATACTTCCATAAGGATAGCTGATGTGGGGCTACCCATGCCTAGTCCGTGAGTTTGTCTGTATATTTTATTGTCAAATTTAAAATAATTCTGGTCCAGGGTTACTCTCAGCGTATTTACTATCTCTGTAGCAATGTCTTTGTTCGTTTTCTCTGTTAGTATTTTAGTTAAAGTTTTTAGTGTTTCTGTCGTTGGTATCGAAGGGTATAGATCCTTCACGTCAAATGATACCAGTTTTGAGTCCTTGGGTACGTTCAGGTTGTTCAGTTTGTTGACTAGTTCCGTCGTGTTTTTGATTGTGTATTTATTGGATAGGTCTAGTTTCTCGGTTAGTAGCTTGTTTAGATGTTTTGATAGTCTATATCCTGGTGCCGACTTATGGTTTACTATTGGTCGCATAGGTGTTCCTGCTTTGTGGATTTTAGGTAGTGCGATCAGTGACGGGGCCGATGGATTCATTGCCGTGAGAGTGTAGGTCATCTTGTTGTCTATTATATTCTTTGCTTGTTTTATTGCACGCTTTATTGCCATTTGGTATTCTTCCGTTGGGTCTTTCCTTATCACTCGACAGCCCATTTCTTTGATGAGTTGACCCGTTTTCGCGGTGTATTCCTCTTCGTGCATTAGCATGTTATGGTTTGCTATCGATATCAATCCTGATATCGATCATAAACGGGTTAATTTCGGTTGCTTAATTTTGTCTGTGTGGCAGCACCACTATTTTAGTAGTTTTTCTTAGTAGTTTCCAATAACTTCCAATTAATAATGGCCGACGTGCTGACATGGTGAAGAAGAATGGTGACGCGTGGCCAAACAGGAAAGGTAGTCGCATGCATGGTTCAATTATAGAAGGTTTTTGCAGTACTATATACGGACATACATACATACACACTCCATGTAAAATTGGTTGTGTATTCTGTGATGCTTCTGTCAAAATCATAGCCGCCATTGTAGAAATCACCTTGCGTCAAGATGAAATTGTCATAAGTTTTGACACAAGCACCACAATATGGAAAAAAAAAAAAAATAGGGAAAAGTCTGCAATCAGCTGTTTGGTAGGTTAACCTTCTATAGATTAGCCTTGGCCGCATGTGAAGGAGAATGAGGTTGTATTATAGGGGTGGTTTCGATAGAATAGCTTACAATTTTTTTTTGCCGTCAGTAACTTTCCTGTTCGAGTAATTTCATTTACCAATTATGGTGTTCTAGCAATAATAACGATTCATATTTTCTCATTCAGTTACTAGATATTTCAAATGCGAAATTTTTCTTTGCTCAAATCCTGTAATTAATTCCCTTTTCCTCCATTAAGTGTTTAAACAAAATTTAAGCGAGTGGGTTTATCCGAAATTTACATTGATTTTTTTTTATTCTTTATTCTTCGAGATGATTATATGGTATTGCTTCATTTTTTTTTTGAACTCGAGCTTTATAGATCGCACATAAATTTTTCTTCAAATCTGGCAAGCTATCGAGCCGACCTCTATGAGTAGGCATCATGAGAAATTTCCCCTCCGAATCTTCACAATCGTTCCAATGGCGGAGATGCACAAGTATGGTGATGGACAAACTGGTTCTTCCAGGGTTGCCATGAACACTTTGTAATGTGAAAATACGTAATACGTGGTTATTCGGATACTTAGTACTTTCAAATGCACATGTTATAAAATGTTCTTATTCGCCCTATACAACTTTAAACTTTTTTTTTATTCGCAGAACATTAAATAATTAATTACCACATTTGTACTGCTGTTTCATTAATCAGATTTTCCTAGCTCTTACCATTTTTATAATTTGAGCGTAAGACAACAATGTTTACTGATATTCCCAATGTACACTAATAGAATTTTACAGTAGCAAATTTACTAGGGCACGAATATAATCGATTATTTTGAGATGGTTTCATGGGAAAAATGTTTGAGGCATTTTATTCCGAAAGTTTTGGTATTTTTTTTTGTGTAACATGGCAATCGCATTCCGTCTCGCTTGTGTCATTACTAGCGTCATACCATGATGTAGACATACGGGTAACCGTAAAGTCACGCCACTATTATGCACACGTCACTACATCATTACAGGGTATACGAAAAAGGAAACGGGACTCTTCCAGATGAATACAGAAAAAGAGGGGAAGTGTAGGCACGCTGGGTATCTGGCGAAAATTTTAGTACAGAGTCAGTCAGTTGGTAGATAGTCGTTGAGCTGGTCGAAGGATAGTGTCGTGAAAGTGTCGCGTGAACCCGGCGTACAAAAAAATTGATGAATGGGAAAAATTTTAAATACATTTTAAAAACTTAAAAAAAAAAAAAAGCTTTGATTTCAAATGTTTGCTTTCGAAAGTTTCAAAAAAAAAAAAATATTCACAAATTTCGAAAAAATTAAACTATTAATGACTATAGAGTTTTAAATTTAAACTTTAAACCTTACAAAACCTGTTTTTGAAAGTTTCAAAAGAAAATTAATTTTCGAAAATTTCGAAAAAAAGTTAAAAAAAGGACAAAAAAATCCTTCCAGGACTATAAACAAATTTTCGAAATCAATTTAAAAAAAAAAAAACTTCTTGTCGAAAATTTTTAAAAAAAAGTATTGAGCATACTCAATTGCGGCGTGATGCTTTTGTTTTAATTGGAGGCAATGTGGCAAAATAGAGATTTGCTTGGCGAGAGATGCGGTTCTGTGCGATCATGACCACGTTTCCACATGGGGGGGCTAACTACGTAGTGAGTGTTACGCTAAAAAGCTGCTACCATTAATTGCCACCTTACTCATGTCAGCAAGCGGCACCAACAACAACGGAGAAGCATATATGGTGCTCGCTAACACAGCGGCGCACAACTCGTAGCGCGCCAATCACCGGCAATAACAACGGCGGAACTTACACAGTGGTAGGTAACCACTACCAACGACCAACGACCAACGATAACAGCAACGGCGAGGCATACATAGTGCTCGCCAGCGCAGCGGCGTACCACACATAGCGCGCCAACAGCCTGTAACAACATCCGCGCAGCCTATATAGCACTCGACAGTACAACGGCGGGCCTTACATAACGCCACCAACCTTCAGCCACAACAACGGCGCAACACGCATAGCGCCCAGCAACAAGGCAGCATAGCAGCAGCAGAATCCATAGCAGATCGGTGGCACCATCACTAAAGGTGCACTGCAACGGTTGGTGAGTCAGGCACCGGAGTGTCACCCATATGTATATTATGTATAATATGTATAATATTTGATTTATTAAAAAACCAAAAAAAAAAAAAAAAATTTATAAATAAAAATCAAGGGAAAGGCTTGAATGTTATTAAATTGTACACAATGTACGCATGTGTGTAAATACCCAGTAAACGCGGTTAATTGGTTCTGAGGTCGGATAGATATCCAATTCATTTTCAACCTCCAATTAGATGGAAAAAAAAAAAAACCAAATATATATATCCATATATATACATGCATGACATGTATCACATTATACCCACTAACAGTTTTGGAGATGCGCATTGGGTATGAATACACAGGTGTACACACATATGTTGGTATGCATAAGCTATTTGGTTGCGAATTACGTTAAACTAGTAAGTACATGTTTACAATTTTGTAATCAAAAGGATTGGCATTAGATTGTTTAGTTAGCTTGTGTTCATAACGATCAGGGAATTTTCCGAGATTTAAGGTTAGATATACGCATTTAATTAGAAACCAACGGTAGAGGTGGACATTGGTATTGGTAACCAATTTTTTTTTGATGTTTAATTATGCAGTGATTTGTACATGTGCGCATACAAAAGC
This sequence comes from Urophora cardui, assembly GCA_960531455.1. Taxonomy (NCBI): domain Eukaryota; kingdom Metazoa; phylum Arthropoda; class Insecta; order Diptera; family Tephritidae; genus Urophora; species Urophora cardui. The sequence goes on along the minus strand of OY482670.1, from coordinate 112,297,500 downwards.
GGCAATACCCTTTTGAGTCGGTGTGGAGAGAGCCGGCAGACATTTGTATGTATGTAGCCATGTACAAATGCATACCCACATGCAAGATTAAGTACAAATTTTCTGAATATTATTTTGAGTAAGGTGCCACTTAGTTCGAGTGCGATTGAGAACATTAGCATCAAGACTGCGTGACTCCATGTTATATGACGCGAATGCATTGACTCGCATCAAATTTGGGTTATGTACATACAAATGTCCATATCCACCGTATATGTATGAATAAGAAAAGAATGAAGTACGAAATTCCATGTAATAGATATTAGTATAAATACTTAGGGTATAAAGCCAAATACACAAAAATATTATCTTGATAGCAGTTGTAATAGTAGGAGAGGGTGCCTTGGGAATATAACCGACCCCGAATAAATCAAAAAACTCATAAAGTAAACAGTACTGATAACAACCAAAAAAAAAAGGCCACTGATAATATGAAATATAACCTATAACAGAAATTTCCGACACTGACTCCTATTTTCTTTTTGTATTACATCCACATATACTCATGTTATTTATTCCATACATATGAGCACATAAGGGTGCATACATTGCATTTATTTGATTGATTGATTGGCTGATTGTCCAAGATGTTATTACCTTCAATTACAATAATGTTAATAAAGTCCAGAATGTTTGGTTAAATTGTTAATACATTTAATAGGATTAATTTTGTAGAGTAAATAAGGATAAATTTAAATTTGGTCATATCAGATTGTACACAACCATTACCCTCGTACTAAGATAGGTGTACATAAATTAATATTAGCTCTATAAGATGATGAATTCTGAATAAAATCTGTAATTAAATGGGAATGTTGACCACCCTAATTTAAAAGGCATAGGGATTTTCAGCAATGGGGTCATCGAATTTAAGGTGCACCGATGGCCATGGATGAGGGTGGGTCGAAAAGCACCAGCGCTGCAACAACACCGGCGGCGCAACACAGGTAAGGGGTTACTGGTATTCGGGTGCGACAGTAACCATGGATTAGGGTGGGACAAAAACGCACCAGCGCTGCAACAACATCAGCAACGCCACCCCCTTGTGAGTTCGGCCTTTAACTTTTTTTTGATTGTTCATATATTTTAAATTTCAGCTTTCTTTTATGTATTTTCAGATGCCTGTTAATAACCGGTCCTTCCGGTTGATTCAAATTTAAATTCAAATTAACGATTTTTTTCTTGCGATAAATATATTCAAATTTAAATTCACTTTGACAGGTTTTTTTTTTATTGCAGTGGTTATTCAAATTTAGTGCACATAGATTTCAAAGTACATTCAAATTTAAAATTGGATGTAACGATTCTTTTCTCTTCCGTCCGCGATTATTTAAATATAACGTCCGCTTATCTATTTTAAAATGTTTCCGTGTATGTCAGTATTTCCGTCCGATTTAAATTTTGGTTTAAATGTTTTGCTAACGTCCGTCTGATTTTAACGTACATATGTACGTTCAAAATTCATATTCAAATTTTAACGACATTTTCCCTCGGTTTGTATTTATTTAAATTTAACTGATGCCTGGCCTCTTGAATTTGATTTTTTTTCGGGTTATCTTTTGAATTTTTGAATTTTTCAACGGTCCGTCCGTGGCATCCGGCTAAAACCGGATGTTGTTTTCGTTTGATTTTACTCGTTTTGGTTTGAAAAGGCATGATATGAATTTTTTCTGTTTATGGCGCAGGACAGCAATGTAGGCAAGAACCCCGCCCAGCCGACAATGACTAGCCACAGTGCAACCCTAGATCATGCCGACCGCCATGCATTGCTGCTCCACTCGTATAGAATGCGTATCCATAACAGATGGCGCCCAACGTGCTGACTCGATGGCTTTTTGGTCAGCCAGTGACGCCTTACTATCTCGCAAGTCCCAGATGGGCAGGCCCTGCGCCGCCACTGCGTTGCGGCGAGATGGTGAGACTGATCAGGTTGTCCAAGGAGATCATCGCTGTTGGTGGCATAGGGCGCCACAAAACATAGATCGTGGGCTATCCATAACAGATGGCGCCCAACGTGCTGACTCGATGGCTTTTTGGTCAGCCAGTGACGCCTTACTATCTCGCAAGTCCCAGATGGGCAGGCCCTGCGCCGCCACTGCGTTGCGGCGAGATGGTGAGACTGATCAGGTTGTCCAAAGAGATCATCGCTGTTGGTGGCATAGGGCGCCACAAAGCGCAGATCGTAATCGAGGTCAAACGCGTACCATAACAGATGGCGCCCAACGTGCTGACTCGATGGCTTTTTGGTCAGCCAGTGACGTCTTACTATCTCGCAAGTCCCAAATTGGGAGGCCCTGCGCCGCCACTGCGTTGCGGCGAGATGGTGGGGCTGATCAGGTTGTCCAAGGAGGTCATCGCTGTTGGTAGCATAGGGCGCCACAAAGCGCAGATCGTAATCGAGGTCAAACGCGTACCATAACAGATGGCGCCCAACGTGGGGCCCGATGGCTTTTTGGTCAGCCAGTGACGCCTTACTATCTCGCAAGTCCCAGATGGGCAGGCCCTGCGCCGCCACTGCGTTGCGGCGTGATGGTGAGACTGATCAGGTTGTCCAAAGAGATCATCGCTGTTGGTGGCATAGGGCGCCACAAAGCGCAGATCGTAATCGAGGTCAAACGCGATCCATAACAGATGGCGCCCAACGTGCTGACTCGATGGCTTTTTGGTCAGCCAGTGACGCCTTACTATCTCGCAAGTCCCAGATGGGCAGGCCCTGCGCCGCCACTGCGTTGCGGCGAGATGGTGGGGCTGATCAGGTTGTCCGAGGAGGTCATCGCTGTTGGTGGCATAGGGCGCCACAAAACATAGATCGTGGGCTATCCATAACAGATGGCGCCCAACGTGGTGTCTTGGGTGCTGGCTTCAGTGGTTTTCTGGTCGGTCTGTGAAGTTTCATCTTCACGCAAGTCCCAGATTGGCAGCCTCCGTAGCCGCCACTGCGTTGCGGCGGGATGATGGAATTGATCGGGCTGATTGGAGAGGCATTGTTGTTAGTGGCTCAGGGCTCCACGAGACTTAACGTCATTTTGTCTGTTTTTTTTTGCATTTCACCCGGAGAGGCAGTGTTTAACGCACTTAATTTTTTTTGTAGTTTAAATATTAAATTTGTTTTCACTGTCGTCCGAGGGGCATGTCCGCTAGATTCAGTATTTATTTTTATTTCTTTTTGCCGAATATGTCTTTTGTGCAGTTTTGTGTATCGGATTTTTTTTTTCTTTCGGGGCCCAGCTTATCTCGCGTCGGAGTTGGCTGGATTCTAAGCTAGCAATCCTTCTTCGCAAGTCTGGGGTAGCGGCTTCAAACCGTGCCTTTCATTGCGGCGGAGCCAAGGATGTTGGTCATAAGGAAAATTCGTCCTTTTTATTTTTTTTGTTTTCTTGATTTCTTTTTTGCAATTTAGGCTTCAGCCATCCCGCGTCTGAGTTGGTTGCACCTAGCGCCACTTTCATTGCGATGGGTTGGTCTGAGACCTGAGTTGGTACTTTTCATCTCCGCAAGTCTGGGGAAAGCAGCCTCTAGCTGTTCCTTTCATTGCGGCGGAGATTAGGAGGGTATAGTTGCAAATTTCTTTTGTTTTGTCTTTCTCTTTTGTTATGCGATGCAGGCCTCAGTTCATCTCATGCCTGAGTTGGGTGCCTTGGAACATTTAGCACCACTTCATGGCGATGAGCTGAGCTGAGACCGAAGGATGTATTGTCTATCTCCGCAAGTCTGGGGATAGCGGATTGAAACCGGTCCTTTCATTGCGGCGGAGATAGGTTGGTATTTCGCAAAATTTAAAATTTTTTTTTGTTGTTAACTATCTTTTAGTTAGCCAGCCTGTCTCAGGGATTTAGCTTCCGAGCAACCCTGCATTGCGGTTGGTGCGCTGGAGACCAGTTGGCACACACTGTCTTAATTTTTTTTTGTTTTTCAAGGGGGTTTATATATTTTTTTTTATTCTGTAACCTGTGCCTTTTATAATGGGAGGTCAGCATTCCCATTGAATAACGAACATATATATATTTTGCTTATATATCCATTTACATTTACATATTCACGTATGTATATGAACACGTTTATTTATACAAATATTTTTTTTTTGATAAGCGAAGCGAAGTCATCTTGAATCGACATTGTTAGTAAAATTTAAGATAATTTTTTTTTAATCGCAAATAATTATTACAATTATTGCTTGATTTTTTTCACCAAACGCGACAACGTATTATAATTTCTTGGATATGACATAATTTTTACCGGCATGGAGATTTGAAAAGCAAATATTCGTTATAAATGATTGCTGAAGTTATTTCTTTTGGATGCGACATAATTTTGAATCGAGATAGAGATTTAAATTTCGTTAATTGTATAAATATTTGCATTTGGACTTTAACACCAAACGTGATTTTATTTAGGCAGTTAATTGCTTAAGATCTCATACGACCATTCAAGCGTGCCTTGTTTTTTTGAAGCGCTCATACGTTCGATTTTGTTTAAATGTCCCAAAAGTGTCAGCAGTCGACTGAACGGACGCAAACGAGGAAATCTGTAAAAACTTAGCGCAGGCAAATGATAGAGTCAAGTGTCGAGTTCGTGGAAAAGTTGGCAATGCACTGTATGACTTAGAAGACTTAACAGGGAGATTAATAGGACGATTCCATGCTTCTGATATCCGTCCTCAATAAGACTCCGCTGGGCGTCTTGGCGGTCGGGGACAATTCGCCCAGTATTCTCCCCGAGCAGTTATAATTTAGGTGGATCACAAGCGCTCCCATCGGGAACCGTGGACCATCTAGCAGTCCATATTCCAATTGGTCTGCTTATACGGAGTTTTGACGAGTTCTCCCAAATTAAAATGTCTAGTTTTATGGAGTTTTGGCGAGTTCTCCAATATCAAATGCCTAACCTTACGGAGTTTTGACGAGTTCTCCAATACAAAAATGTCTATTCAAACGGAGTTCTGATGATTTTCCTGTTAAAGTTTATTTTTGTCCAGCTTCGCGAGGTTAGGGACGCTAGACCAGCTGATAGGGTGGATGTATTCGGAGTTTAGACGCGTTCTCCTGTAAAAAAATGTCTAAGGCCGCGAAGCCTTAAAATAGGAAACAAAATAATTTTCTTTTTTGTAAAGCCCATTCCGGGGGGCGAGAAACCAGCGGACCAAGGGTCTTTTTCAAGACCGCCTGTCCTGGGTCCAGCGTGCGGGGTTGGATCAGCCGGGGGGGACAGGTTGTTAAGACCGACCAAGATCGGCACCTAGGAGGAGGGCTCCTAGGGGGGAGTAGGCTTCTCTGGCCTAAGCCAATAGAGAATTACCGCAACACCGGACTTACGCGTTTTGGTTTTTTACCAAATGAATTTTTTTTTTATACCTGACTTTCAATTAATCTCGGATTTTCATACATTACTAGATTGGACATGTTCATATAGCCATATGTTTTTTGATATCACCTGATGGAGCCTCTGTTGCCCGGATAGCTGTGGTAGAATTTGAGACTCTTATCTAGGGGTGAGTCGTGCCCCACGTAGTTAACAGTTGAGTATTATCGCAACAACCTTACAGGCAAACCATTTTTCCTGTTCGCTCCCTCATCAGGTCTTCGAAGCGAAGCAGGCCTGTTATGGTTTGCTATCGATATCAATCCTGATATCGATCATAAACGGGTTAATTTCGGTTGCTTAATTTTGTCTGTGTGGCAGCACCACTATTTTAGTAGTTTTTCTTAGTAGTTTCCAATAACTTCCAATTAATAATGGCCGACGTGCTGACATGGTGAAGAAGAATGGTGACGCGTGGCCAAACAGGAAAGGTAGTCGCATGCATGGTTCAATTATAGAAGGTTTTTGCAGTACTATATACGGACATACATACATACACACTCCATGTAAAATTGGTTGTGTATTCTGTGATGCTTCTGTCAAAATCATAGCCGCCATTGTAGAAATCACCTTGCGTCAAGATGAAATTGTCATAAGTTTTGACACAAGCACCACAATATGGAAAAAAAAAAAAAAATAGGGAAAAGTCTGCAATTAGCTGTTTGGTAGGTTAACCTTCTATAGATTAGCCTTGGCCGCATGTGAAGGAGAATGAGGTTGTATTATAGGGGTGGTTTCGATAGAATAGCTTACAATTTTTTTTTGCCGTCAGTAACTTTCCTGTTCGAGTAATTCCATTTACCAATTATGGTGTTCTAGCAATAATAACGATTCATATTTTCTCATTCAGTTACTAGATATTTCAAATGCGAAATTTTTCTTTGCTCAAATCCTGTAATTAATTCCCTTTTCCTCCATTAAGTGTTTAAACAAAATTTAAGCGAGTGGGTTTATCCGAAATTTACATTGATTTTTTTTTATTCTTTATTCTTCGAGATGATTATATGGTATTGCTTCATTTTTTTTTTGAACTCGAGCTTTATAGATCGCACATAAATTTTTCTTCAAATCTGGCAAGCTATCGAGCCGACCTCTATGAGTAGGCATCATGAGAAATTTCCCCTCCGAATCTTCACAATCGTTCCAATGGCGGAGATGCACAAGTATGGTGATGGACAAACTGGTTCTTCCAGGGTTGCCATGAACACTTTGTAATGTGAAAATACGTAATACGTGGTTATTCGGATACTTAGTACTTTCAAATGCACATGTTATAAAATGTTCTTATTCGCCCTATACAACTTTAAACTTTTTTTTTATTCGCAGAACATTAAATAATTAATTACCACATTTGTACTGCTGTTTCATTAATCAGATTTTCCTGGCTCTTACCATTTTTATAATTTGAGCGTAAGACAACAATGTTTACTGATATTCCCAATGTACACTAATAGAATTTTACAGTAGCAAATTTACTAGGGCACGAATATAATCGATTATTTTGAGATGGTTTCATGGGAAAAATGTTTGAGGCATTTTATTCCGAAAGTTTTGGTATTTTTTTTTGTGTAACATGGCAATCGCATTCCGTCTCGCTTGTGTCATTACTAGCGTCATACCATGATGTAGACATACGGGTAACCGTAAAGTCACGCCACTATTATGCACACGTCACTACATCATTACAGGGTATACGAAAAAGGAAACGGGACTCTTCCAGATGAATACAGAAAAAGAGGGGAAGTGTAGGCACGCTGGGTATCTGGCGAAAATTTTAGTACAGAGTCAGTCAGTTGGTAGATAGTCGTTGAGCTGGTCGAAGGATAGTGTCGTGAAAGTGTCGCGTGAACCCGGCGTACAAAAAAATTGATGAATGGGAAAAATTTTAAATACATTTTAAAAACTTAAAAAAAAAAAAAGCTTTGATTTCAAATGTTTGCTTTCGAAAGTTTCAAAAAAAAAAAATATTCACAAATTTCGAAAAAATTAAACTATTAATGACTATAGAGTTTTAAATTTAAACTTTAAACCTTACAAAACCTGTTTTTGAAAGTTTCAAAAGAAAATTAATTTTCGAAAATTTCGAAAAAAAGTTAAAAAAAGGACAAAAAAATCCTTCCAGGACTATAAACAAATTTTCGAAATCAATTTAAAAAAAAAAAAACTTCTTGTCGAAAATTTTTAAAAAAAAAGTATTGAGCATACTCAATTGCGGCGTGATGCTTTTGTTTTAATTGGAGGCAATGTGGCAAAATAGAGATTTGCTTGGCGAGAGATGCGGTTCTGTGCGATCATGACCACGTTTCCACACGGGGGGGCTAACTACGTAGTGAGTGTTACGCTAAAAAGCTGCTACCATTAATTGCCACCTTACTCATGTCAGCAAGCGGCACCAACAACAACGGAGAAGCATATATGGTGCTCGCTAACACAGCGGCGCACAACTCGTAGCGCGCCAATCACCGGCAATAACAACGGCGGAACTTACACAGTGGTAGGTAACCACTACCAACGACCAACGACCAACGATAACAGCAACGGCGAGGCATACATAGTGCTCGCCAGCGCAGCGGCGTACCACACATAGCGCGCCAACAGCCTGTAACAACATCCGCGCAGCCTATATAGCACTCGACAGTACAACGGCGGGCCTTACATAACGCCACCAACCTTCAGCCACAACAACGGCGCAACACGCATAGCGCCCAGCAACAAGGCAGCATAGCAGCAGCAGAATCCATAGCAGATCGGTGGCACCATCACTAAAGGTGCACTGCAACGGTTGGTGAGTCAGGCACCGGAGTGTCACCCATATGTATATTATGTATAATATGTATAATATTTGATTTATTAAAAAACCAAAAAAAAAAAAAAAAATTTATAAATAAAAATCAAGGGAAAGGCTTGAATGTTATTAAATTGTACACAATGTACGCATGTGTGTAAATACCCAGTAAACGCGGTTAATTGGTTCTGAGGTCGGATAGATATCCAATTCATTTTCAACCTCCAATTAGATGGAAAAAAAAAAAAAACCAAATATATATATCCATATATATACATGCATGACATGTATCACATTATACCCACTAACAGTTTTGGAGATGCGCATTGGGTATGAATACACAGGTGTACACACATATGTTGGTATGCATAAGCTATTTGGTTGCGAATTACGTTAAACTAGTAAGTACATGTTTACAATTTTGTAATCAAAAGGATTGGCATTAGATTGTTTAGTTAGCTTGTGTTCATAACGATCAGGGAATTTTCCGAGATTTAAGGTTAGATATACGCATTTAATTAGAAACCAACGGTAGAGGTGGACATTGGTATTGGTAACCAATTTTTTTTTGATGTTTAATTATGCAGTGATTTGTACATGTGCGCATACAAAAGCGGCAATACCCTTTTGAGTCGGTGTGGAGAGAGCCGGCAGACATTTGTATGTATGTAGCCATGTACAAATGCATACCCACATGCAAGATTAAGTACAAATTTTCTGAATATTATTTTGAGTAAGGTGCCACTTAGTTCGAGTGCGATTGAGAACATTAGCATCAAGACTGCGTGACTCCATGTTATATGACGCGAATGCATTGACTCGCATCAAATTTGGGTTATGTACATACAAATGTCCATATCCACCGTATATGTATGAATAAGAAAAGAATGAAGTACGAAATTCCATGTAATAGATATTAGTATAAATACTTAGGGTATAAAGCCAAATACACAAAAATATTATCTTGATAGCAGTTGTAATAGTAGGAGAGGGTGCCTTGGGAATATAACCGACCCCGAATAAATCAAAAAACTCATAAAGTAAACAGTACTGATAACAACCAAAAAAAAAAGGCCACTGATAATATGAAATATAACCTATAACAGAAATTTCCGACACTGACTCCTATTTTCTTTTTGTATTACATCCACATATACTCATGTTATTTATTCCATACATATGAGCACATAAGGGTGCATACATTGCATTTATTTGATTGATTGATTGGCTGATTGTCCAAGATGTTATTACCTTCAATTACAATAATGTTAATAAAGTCCAGAATGTTTGGTTAAATTGTTAATACATTTAATAGGATTAATTTTGTAGAGTAAATAAGGATAAATTTAAATTTGGTCATATCAGATTGTACACAACCATTACCCTCGTACTAAGATAGGTGTATATAAATTAATATTAGCTCTATAAGATGATGAATTCTGAATAAAATCTGTAATTAAATGGGAATGTTGACCACCCTAATTTAAAAGGCATAGGGATTTTCAGCAATGGGGTCATCGAATTTAAGGTGCACCGATGGCCATGGATGAGGGTGGGTCGAAAAGCACCAGCGCTGCAACAACACCGGCGGCGCAACACAGGTAAGGGGTTACTGGTATTCGGGTGCGACAGTAACCATGGATTAGGGTGGGACAAAAACGCACCAGCGCTGCAACAACATCAGCAACGCCACCCCCTTGTGAGTTCGGCCTTTAACTTTTTTTTGATTGTTCATATATTTTAAATTTCAGCTTTCTTTTATGTATTTTCAGATGCCTGTTAATAACCGGTCCTTCCGGTTGATTCAAATTTAAATTCAAATTAACGATTTTTTTCTTGCGATAAATATATTCAAATTTAAATTCACTTTGACAGGTTTTTTTTTTATTGCAGTGGTTATTCAAATTTAGTGCACATAGATTTCAAAGTACATTCAAATTTAAAATTGGATGTAACGATTCTTTTCTCTTCCGTCCGCGATTATTTAAATATAACGTCCGCTTATCTATTTTAAAATGTTTCCGTGTATGTCAGTATTTCCGTCCGATTTAAATTTTGGTTTAAATGTTTTGCTAACGTCCGTCTGATTTTAACGTACATATGTACGTTCAAAATTCATATTCAAATTTTAACGACATTTTCCCTCGGTTTGTATTTATTTAAATTTAACTGATGCCTGGCCTCTTGAATTTGATTTTTTTTCGGGTTATCTTTTGAATTTTTGAATTTTTCAACGGTCCGTCCGTGGCATCCGGCTAAAACCGGATGTTGTTTTCGTTTGATTTTACTCGTTTTGGTTTGAAAAGGCATGATATGAATTTTTTCTGTTTATGGCGCAGGACAGCAATGTAGGCAAGAACCCCGCCCAGCCGACAATGACTAGCCACAGTGCAACCCTAGATCATGCCGACCGCCATGCATTGCTGCTCCACTCGTATAGAATGCGTATCCATAACAGATGGCGCCCAACGTGCTGACTCGATGGCTTTTTGGTCAGCCAGTGACGCCTTACTATCTCGCAAGTCCCAGATGGGCAGGCCCTGCGCCGCCACTGCGTTGCGGCGAGATGGTGAGACTGATCAGGTTGTCCAAGGAGATCATCGCTGTTGGTGGCATAGGGCGCCACAAAACATAGATCGTGGGCTATCCATAACAGATGGCGCCCAACGTGCTGACTCGATGGCTTTTTGGTCAGCCAGTGACGCCTTACTATCTCGCAAGTCCCAGATGGGCAGGCCCTGCGCCGCCACTGCGTTGCGGCGAGATGGTGAGACTGATCAGGTTGTCCAAAGAGATCATCGCTGTTGGTGGCATAGGGCGCCACAAAGCGCAGATCGTAATCGAGGTCAAACGCGTACCATAACAGATGGCGCCCAACGTGCTGACTCGATGGCTTTTTGGTCAGCCAGTGACGTCTTACTATCTCGCAAGTCCCAAATTGGGAGGCCCTGCGCCGCCACTGCGTTGCGGCGAGATGGTGGGGCTGATCAGGTTGTCCAAGGAGGTCATCGCTGTTGGTAGCATAGGGCGCCACAAAGCGCAGATCGTAATCGAGGTCAAACGCGTACCATAACAAGCACCGTTGTATTTCCTTTGTCTGCTTTTGTTGCTATCACCTTATTATCGATTAGTTTCTTCCTTAATACTTTTGCCGTTTTATTGTCGTCCATTGCCATTTCATTTCCAGCAGCTTTTATACTCTTTTCGATTATGCGTCTGCATAGATGCCTTGCGTGCTCCTGTTCTTCGTTTGGTACTAGTGATATGGCCATCTCCGTGTCTGCAATAGTGTTCTCTACGTCTTTTTTTCTATCGTAGCTTTCGATATTGTACTTCAAACCTTTTTGTAGTAGCTCTGTTTCTTTGGCGTTGATTGAAAGATTTGTCAAGTTAACAAATCTTGGATGGAATGATGTTTTGTTCTGTTGTGAGCCTTTTTTGTTGTTGTTTTGTTTTGTGTCAAGGTCCTCCAGTTTTTTTTTGAGTTTTTTGTATTTGTGTTCCATGGCCTTTTTGATCTCCTCCTTTATAGTGTCTAACGTTTCCATAAGGCAACTAACTAGGTTGTTTTCCATCAGCTCCAGGTGGATGCGTAGTAGTTCCTCATTTATGCGCTCCTTCTTTGCGTGTTGGTTCCTGATCTCGCATCTGAGGAAGCTGTTCTCCGCTTTCCGTATAATTTTGCGTTTATCCTCGCTGTTCACTTTGTGCCCTATTTGCGCGTATTTTGGAATGAGTTTGGTCTTTAGACAATCCTTATTAAACCATATGTTGGCTTTTGTGTTGTGTATTTTCTGTAGCCGCCTTTTGTATGCTGTCAGTAGAATATTTGTCCGGATTTGATGTGCCTGACTGGCATTATTAATAACTTTTTGGTTGCTTGTTTTTCCGACAGGGTAGGAATATGATGTATTGTGGAACGATTTTCCGTCATCCCTTGTCAAGTTTGGTTTGGAGACAAACCGGTTTCGGCTAATATGCGCCATCTTCAGTGTCTTCTTTCGTTCTGAGTTATTTTATGTAAGTTCGATAGTATTTATAGTAACTAACTTCCATCGTTTTGTTCAGGTACTTCGTGTTCATGTGATGTGTTCGTGCATTCGTGCGTGTGTGTGTGTGTGAGTCTGTGTTGTGTGTTTAGGTATGCAAATCTATTTTTTGTCATATTTTCATTATTGTACCCTCATTAACCAAGTAGGTAAAAGTCCGTTATTGTCCGTTTGTGTGTTGTTTTGTTTATGTCGGTTTTAGGTCTTTTGTCCTCTTTCGGGCATTTTTTTATTTATTCCTACCCTGTCGGAAAAACAAGCAACCAAAAAGTTATTAATAATGCCAGTCAGGCACATCAAATCCGGACAAATATTCTACTGACAGCATACAAAAGGCGGCTACAGAAAATACACAACACAAAAGCCAACATATGGTTTAATAAGGAATGTCTAAAGACCAAACTCATTCCAAAATACGCGCAAATAGGGCACAAAGTGAACAGCGAGGATAAACGCAAAATTATACGGAAAGCGGAGAACAGCTTCCTCAGATGCGAGATCAGGAACCAACACGCAAAGAAGGAGCGCATAAATGAGGAACTACTACGCATCCACCTGGAGCTGATGGAAAACAACCTAGTTAGTTGCCTTATGGAAACGTTAGACACTATAAAGGAGGAGATCAAAAAGGCCATGGAACACAAATACAAAAAACTCAACAAAAAACTGGAGGACCTTGACACAAAACAAAACAACAACAAAAAAGGCTCACAACAGAACAAAACATCATTCCATCCAAGATTTGTTAACTTGACAAATCTTTCAATCAACGCCAAAGAAACAGAGCTACTACAAAAAGGTTTGAAGTACAATATCGAAAGCTACGATAGAAAAAAAGACGTAGAGAACACTATTGCAGACACGGAGATGGCCATATCACTAGTACCAAACGAAGAACAGGAGCACGCAAGGCATCTATGCAGACGCATAATCGAAAAGAGTATAAAAGCTGCTGGAAATGAAATGGCAACGGACGACAATAAAACGGCAAAAGTATTAAGGAAGAAACTAATCGATAATAAGGTGATAGCAACAAAAGCAGACAAAGGAAATACAACGGTGCTAATGCACGAAGAGGAATACACCGCGAAAACGGGTCAACTCATCAAAGAAATGGGCTGTCGAGTGATAAGGAAAGACCCAACGGAAGAATACCAAATGGCAATAAAGCGTGCAATAAAACAAGCAAAGAATATAATAGACAACAAGATGACCTACACTCTCACGGCAATGAATCCATCGGCCCCGTCACTGATCGCACTACCTAAAATCCACAAAGCAGGAACACCTATGCGACCAATAGTAAACCATAAGTCGGCACCAGGATATAGACTATCAAAACATCTAAACAAGCTACTAACCGAGAAACTAGACCTATCCAATAAATACACAATCAAAAACACGACGGAACTAGTCAACAAACTGAACAACCTGAACGTACCCAAGGACTCAAAACTGGTATCATTTGACGTGAAGGATCTATACCCTTCGATACCAACGACAGAAACACTAAAAACTTTAACTAAAATACTAACAGAGAAAACGAACAAAGACATTGCTACAGAGATAGTAAATACGCTGAGAGTAACCCTGGACCAGAATTATTTTAAATTTGACAATAAAATATACAGACAAACTCACGGACTAGGCATGGGTAGCCCCACATCAGCTATCCTTATGGAAGTATTTATGCAACATTTGGAAGAAATTTATATGGAAGAACTGACGGCAAATTTGGGAGTCAATTTTTATGCCAGGTATGTAGATGACATCATCTGCCTAATATCGGGAAATAAAGAAGAACAAATTTTGGAGCACCTCAACAGCCAACACAAAAATATAAAATTCACTATGGATACAGAGAAAAATGGAAAAATCAACTACCTGGACCTAACAATTAAAATAAACAAAGAGACTAACAAATTTACTTACGAAATATACAGAAAACCCACAGCAACAGATACAATAATACACAATAAATCTAACCATCCTCAACAGCACAAGAACGCCGCTTTCAGACATTTATTAACACAACTTGAACGAACCCCGTTAGGAAAAGAAGCTTACAACAAGGAACTGAGCACAATATACACAATCGCAGAGAACAACGGATATCAAAAAAGTTTAGTGAAGAAAATACAAAAAAACATAAATTCAAGAAAGTCAGAAACCAAAGAAAAAGAAGAGAAGAAATGGGCAGTCCTATCATATACCGGAGCAACATCTTACAAGTTGGCTAAAGTTTTCCAAAAATATAACATTAATGCAGCATTTAAAACGAGGAACAATATGGGAAAACTTCTACGAAACAACATTAACAAGGAAGACCTCTTTGACAAACAAGGCGTATACAAATTGACTTGCGAATGCCAAAACAGTTATATAGGACAAACAGGACGCCAAATCAAGACGAGATATCGAGAACACATAAGGGATTACAATAAGAAAATAAGAAAATCATCAACGACAGTGGAATCAAATTTCGCCAACCACATGGCAGAAAACAAGTGTACACCCATGAAAATAGGAAAAACAGCTAAAATTCTCCACATACAGCATAAAGGAAGACGACTTAACATATTAGAAAATATGGAGATATACAAACAAAAAACATTCGTAGGTAAAATAATAAATGAACAAATAAACACCGCATCGTATACATTATTTGAACCGCTTAAGCTACTATACCCGAAAGAGGACAAAAGACCTAAAACCGACATAAACAAAACAACACACAAACGGACAATAACGGACTTTTACCTACTTGGTTAATGAGGGTACAATAATGAAAATATGACAAAAAATAGATTTGCATACCTAAACACACAACACAGACTCACACACACACACACACGCACGAATGCACGAACACATCACATGAACACGAAGTACCTGAACAAAACGATGGAAGTTAGTTACTATAAATACTATCGAACTTACATAAAATAACTCAGAACGAAAGAAGACACTGAAGATGGCGCATATTAGCCGAAACCGGTTTGTCTCCAAACCAAACTTGACAAGGGATGACGGAAAATCGTTCCACAATACATCATATTCCTACCCTGTCGGAAAAACAAGCAACCAAAAAGTTATTACCGTATTAATGTCTAACAAGAAATTTTATAAACCAAAGCGGTTTCTTCGTTTCGGAACTAATGTATATATCGGAACACGACGTTCCATGGAGCCTTAAGAGTGCTGTAAAATATATTAGTTGCCAACTCAATGTCAACACACGCATAGACGTTAGACCAGTCATCGTTAGCGATCATTTCATTGAGCTTAGCAAAATTCGTTTTACGAAAATATCTCGAACGGACACGAGAGTCAACTTCTTTTCCATTTCCCGTAGGATGCAAAATATCAGAGGGCGACCTCAAACGTAGGATGCAATGAATCCTCTGGGTGAGATAGCGGAGTAAATGATAAATGGCAACACCGATTGGGTTGTCAATAAAGAATAAATCCAAGAACTTGTCTTTAGAATTTAATATGTAGTTAATCTGCAGTAGATGAATTTCGATGTGGCCGCTGTGGTGCAGTGGGTAGAGTGCTCACCTGCTATGCCAGAGGTCTCGGGTTCAAACCGCATTCCGAGCAAAACACCAACACAATTTTTCTAATTTGTAAAAATCCAATTATTGGGTTTTTAAGAGCAGCGGTCACCTCTCGGCAGTGGGCGGCATACCCTCCGAGTGTATTTCTGCCATGAAAAAGCTTCTCACAAAAAATGCATTCGCCGTTCGGAGCCGGCATAAAACTGTAGGTCCACCCAATTAGTAGGAAAAACAAAAAGGAGCACACCTCGAATTGGGAGAGAAGCTCGGCCATAAAACTCATCAGAGTTATAAAAAAAAGCGCCATTGTATTATACTTATTATTATATTATATATGTAAGAGGAATTTCGATAACACTGTTAACGAAGTCATGCTGGATAGCTGGATTTAGAAAATTAGCGTCATTAATCCAATGGCAGATTCAAATCGCCAGGAACGACCAAGCGATCGTTGTCACGCATACGAGAGCGAATATTGCCAATTGTTAATATATGTACATATGACACATGGCCAAATAATCTAAATAATAAATTTTAAGCTAGTTTTACATATCGACGGCTGAGAATAAGATCGCCCTATTTCAAAAATTGTTTCAAAAACGCACTATTTGAAAAATTGTTTCAACAACGTCCTATTTCAGATTTTGGTTCAAAAACGCTCTATTTGAAAAATTGTTTCAATAACGTCCTATTTCAGATTTTGCTTCAAAAACGCCCTATTTCAAAGAAAATTCCATATATATTTCTCTGAAATAGGGCGTTTTGAATAATTGTCTGAAATAGGACGTTATTGAAGCAAATTCTGAAATAGGGCGTTTTTGAAACAAAATCTGAAATAGGACGTTATTCAAACAATTTTTGGAATAGGGCGTTTTTGGAGCAATTTTTGAAATAGGGCGATCTTATTCTCAGCCGATCTTACTGCCGTGGCGTATACGCAACGTTTTTATTGGAATTTTAAAGCAATTGCGAATATACTGATTTTTTGGACAAAAATTTAAAAAAATATTCTTTTTTCCATCCTTGCTATACATATGTTCAACGTATTCTGTAGTTTAATCAAATTTTATTTATTGTTTGGGGTTTTGTTTTATCTTATTTGTTGTTAAAAGGGCGAAGCCGTTAAACGGAAGTTCCGACGAGTATAGCCAGAGTGGCAATCGGTTCCCGGACACAAATCTGGGTCGTTCTTCATAGACTTAACAGCCATAGATACGTTATATCCAGTGTTGCCGCAGCCTAAAAAAATTTGGTTTCAAAAACTGATACTTTCATGGTTTTTTAAGTATCACCGAAAATTTTTTGGAAAAAAAACTTAAATTAATCAAAAAAGCTGTTTTCGGGCTTTTTTTTTCGTCACTGAAAAATTTTTGAAAAAAATTAAAATTATTAAAATAAGCTGCTTTCGTGTTTTCAACGTGACATCGTTTTTTTATTACATTTACCAATACAAAAATATAAAGATAATGAATAGTTAGGTATCATTTTAGATTTTTCGAATTCAATTTAATTCAAGAAAATCATAAAAGCTATTAAAATAATGGTTAACATAAAAAATTCAAAACTCCATATACAAAACACGTAAGAACTGATCAAGATCATTTAATATAAATTGTTTGTGTATTCTGTGGATACTGTGGAAATTAAAAATCAGCTGTTTAGTTAGTTAACCTGTGTTAGTGAGTCGTGCTCATGCCTGCCATGGGCAGTGATGCCTTACTATACAGTTTGATAAAATATTGCCCATTTTTGGTATTTTCAAGACTTTCACAATACATATTTTTCGCGGCAAACACAGGTTGTTACAATTTTTAGAAAATCTTAAAAATGAAAAAGAATAGGTTAATATTCTTTGATTTTGATTAAATCGTATCAAAATTATTTGATGTTGATTAAAAAGGTATCAAATTTGTTCGACGTCAAAATAAAAAGTATCTACGTATCTTGGGCTTAAAAAAGTATCACATTTGATACGATTGTATCAAAACGGCATCACTGGTTATATCTTGTATCTTTCTGTGATATTTCGTTTATTTCGCCGTTGTCACGCGATTTTCGCAATTCGCTATTGATTAGCGAGCCATAATCTATTGTAAATGAAACTCTTAGTAAGAAGAAGGAAAACATATGTTTATTATATACATAAATAAATAAAATTCAATGGAAACAAATTCAGGCAAGAGCTTATCACAATCAAATAGCGTGTTCAACGAATTGATAAGAAAATGTGTAATATTAAACAATTCCAAAAACAGCGCAGAGGGAGTTCTCATTGTGGGACCCATCAGTAATGTTTGAGATGTCACAGTGAGAAGCCGGTGGTACAAGTGAGCGACATTTATAGCCATATATACATATATGTATGTATATATTTTTGAACACTAAGGTTATTCTCTGTGTCTAATATTTTTGCCGAGATATCATGATATCTTGAGAAATTTGCCACACAGAGAGAGCGCACCTTTAAGAAAATAAAATTCTAACTGACTTCATTGTGAACTAGCATGTTAGTCATATTTTTTCCACTCTTTATACAACTGTTGTCGCTTTGCTTTACTTGCTTCAATTTCGAATTAATTAATTTTTTATCTGAATAAAATAAAATACTTAAAAAAAAAGAACTAGAAACATAAATTGAAACTCACTTCTCATAGAAGACCATTGTGAATGTAATAACATGGTTGCATTTCCCATGATATTTTTCTCATGATATCACATATCACGGGTTGGGGTATGAGAAATTTGCCGAAGCTCCAAATTTGACAAGACGTGTATTTTGTTGTTGTGCTCGGCAAATTTATCACACTTATGTCATCTCGGCAAATTTGCCAGGCCAAAATCACAGAGAGAGAACAACCTTACTATTTTTGGATTTTGATAACGTTACATTTTATCACTTTAAACTGAATAAAAAGGATTTTGCGAAATCTCTATATTGCCTTCATATATTGCCCTTGCAATGCGGGGTGGTTTTAAAATCAAAAGTGCTGGTTATAAAAGAAGAAAGTACAAAAGCAATTAATAAGCGAAGACGAAAAATGAGAGCAAAGTTCATTTCTGAGGCCACTTAATATACATGTGTACATATCTACTGTAAATACATATGTATACATACCAATTACTGCATTTATAAATATACCGGACTTACTAATTAGATTAATCTAAACTAATTAGTTTACAATATTCGGTGTGGCGAATAATAAAATATATAATCACAAAAAAATATATGTACATAAGAATTCATCGCATTTTCGAGCCACGAGGATGTTCAAATCGAAAGCCTTAACTCATCAACTATCGAAAGGTAAAGTTATATTGATAATTACTATATGCACTTATATATTTTATTTATTTTGATCCCTGTGTATATGTTCTCAATGCCGTTAGTATTATGTATAATTTTTTGAATGTACACAAATTAATCTTTCTCTACCTATAAGCGAGAAAACTTACATTCATACGCACATGCATTGAAAATTATCGTGCCACTTCATCTATAAAATTTTCCTATATTTCGCTGTTTCAATTATTGTTGTCACGATTGATACGGTGCTGGACTCGCATGTCAGTGAATGCCCCTACCCATAGTGTTTGCCTGAGCTCAAAAGAGATACATACATATATGTGTGTACATGCATTCGTACATACATATATTAGAATTTAACCAAAGACCGACGCACGTTTTCCATATTCGGTGGTAGGTATTAAATATTGGTATAAATTTAATAAACAAAAATCTGATATGAATTAATTCAAATACATTCTGCTTTTCTTCTATGCCAATTTTTCTAATTTAAAGGCCTTTGTCCCCAATACTTTAGTGAAAGCATCCCAGATAAGATGCTTTTAAGTTTCTTTTTATTATTTTTGTCTTACGCAGGTTTCATAAAAAAACTATTAGCATAGCACTACACATAAAATTCCTTACACACTATTCGAACTAGTGCAAAAGTAATGCGTCATGTATTTAACGATTGAGATATCATCATACTACATACATACATATGAGTATCATATTTTTTCGCTTACGCTGGAAATTTGATTCAATAATAGAGTATGCTTATCATTAAAAAAGTTAAAAAAAATAGATTTGTTTTGGTTTTTTTTTTATGAATGTGTTTACTAGTTGTAATGTAATGAAATACTTATTATTGATAACTGCTAATTGAGGAACAAATTTTGTGTTGAAAATATTTATAAATAAAGTTATATACATACATATGTTCATATTTACGTATTTTGTCTATTAAGGATTTTAAAGTCGCATTAATTGATTAATTTTTAATTGAAAAACATGCATGTTTTCTCTCCAATAAAATTAGGTGTCAATAAATCAAACCGGAAGCAATTATGTATGGACATTATGGTGACTGCAGTGATAAACAACTTTTCTGTAGATAATTTTGTCGAAAGTTCACATTACTAGACCAAAAAATTAATTAAACTATAAAGACGTTTTATTGCTTAAGAACCAAAAAGCTACATATATCCTAAATTTTTGTAGGTACCTTTTCATTAATTAATTAATTTTTTTACACTTCAGAATATAGTATATGGCGCAAATTTAGCGGCCACAACAACAACAGACAGAGCGCGGCCAAATTCAAATTACAACGAGCGTTAATTATAACAAAGTTTTCCCGTTATGAATTCGAAAAAATGCGCCATCCGCAACTCAATCGCAAACAGTTGGAGCAGAAGTTGCGCGATCGTGGCACCGATTATGAGATGCTAATGTATTTACACAATTTGCACAAAGATTTTGAACGCAATGTAGTGCAGAGCTTTTTGGATGTGGGCTGCGAGGTGAAGGTGGCTAATAGGTATGTTCATATGTACTTTTACATACGTATGTAGCTAATGTTTAATTGTTCGATTGTTTGTTTGAATGATAAAGTGAATGTTTTTGTTGCATGATATTTGTACGCTTCATAGTAAGAAAAAATCATTCGAAGAAAGCTAAAACTATACAATAATTGCACAATGCGCTCGAATACAGTTGAGTAAATGAAAGTAGTGTTATCCTACAAAGAGGGAATGATGGAATTCCTTCTCTCTAGGTTCATACTACTACTTTCATTGTCGTACAACTGTTTTTGTGGACAAAGCTATATATTGATAACTTGATATAAAATTTATAATAAATTTTTTATTTTATTTTATTTATTATTTTTTTGAATAAATAAATTGGTGAAAAGCGAACAAGGCTAAACTACGTACGTTTGAGCTTGTTCACTTTTCACCAATTAATTAATTAATAATCTTCTGTGTGCGTAGGTACACAATAATTGAAAATTAATATTATTTTTTTATTTTGTTTTATTTTAATGCCTTTATAAATTTAATCTAATGAACTTTAACTTCATACATACATACATACATGTGCTTGCGCGTCTGTTTGAATGAATTTATGATGAATGTTTGAATTTACTAAAATTAGAGTCGAATTTAGAAGCTCTCTGAGTAAAGAGATCATGAAATGGGCCGATTTGATTGTACCGGTAGGCGGTGATGGCACGTTTTTGTTAGCGGCCGGACGTGCTAGTCCATTGTTTGCACAGAGTCAACAGAAAACACCGATTGTCGGCTTTAATTCGGATCCACAACGTTCAGAGGGTCGCTTAATGCTGCCAAAACATTATACAGAAAATACGCGAGATGCTGCAGCGAGGATAAAGAGCGTAAGATAATTTACATATATTTCACTCAAAACGTAACTAACTAAGCATTAATTTGTTATTGATAATTTGGTGCTATTATCTTGCTTCAGGGTGATTTCCAATGGATGTATCGCACTCGCATACGTACCTCAATTTTAGGCAGCAATGGTAAAATACCTGAATCCACAGATTTATATCGTCATACTGTAACTAAAATGGAACAAGAGAAGACTGAACCGGAATATTTGAGCAAAGAATGGGCGCAGCGTTATAAAGCGAAAATGAAGCGAGTATTGCCCTATTTGGCCTTGAATGAGGTTAATATTTTTTTTGGTTTAACATATGTGATTAAAATTAATCAATTAAGCCTATGTACATAGTACATACATATGTATACATAAATGTTTACATTTTTATAAATATTCGTTTTTTTTTTATTTTTTTTGAATGTGCTTCAGGTTTTCATAGGCGAAACACTTTCAGCGCGCGTTTCACATTTACAATTAGTGATAAATCATGAAGATATAGATAATAAGACGAAATGTTCGGGCTTGTGTGTGAGCACGGGCACTGGTTCGACTTCGTGGCATACGAGGTACATATTGACTGCATATATGTATGTATAGCATTTTCAAGTCAAATGAAACCCTTTTCAAGTCAAGTGAAACCATTCTCAAGTCAGGTGAAACCTTTTCCAATTGAAATGAAACTTTTCAATTGAGATAATTTAAAAAAAAAGGTTTAATTTCAACTTAAAAAGGTTTCAATTTAATTGAAAAACGTTTCACTTGACTTGAAAAAGGTTTAATTTGACCTGAAAATGCTATATACCTTAATATGTATGTGAATATTTATAAATAAATACAACTTCTTAAATCTTAGTATAAATCGCATAACAGCTCAACAAGTTGAAGATCTGGCACGAATATTGCCCCCACCCGAACCGGCTGTTGGCAAACCAATACCTGCTTTAGATGCCGATGCCATAGCCACTGAGTATAATCAAAACCTACGCTTTGCGCCAGGTAAAAAAAAAACAACAGGAACCACCCCATACTAAATTGATTAAAAAAAAACTGTTTAGGTTGTATGTGCTTAATTTGACCCGTAACAAAAAAAAAATGTATGCTCAAATTTTAACTGTAAGTGCTTTTGTAATCTTCAAAAGTAGAAAGTTTACTATTTTTGAGCGCTTAAAAATAAACAAAATCTGCATGTCTAATATTTCTCTGAACCTAGAATTTTAACCTAGAATTATAAGCCTTAAAACCTAACCGTTTATTGTAAATTTGTTTGTATGCGCCTATTTTAAAAGCAAAATTAATTTATTTTCGCTTCATTTGCAGATGATCCACGTTTATGCTATTCGATACGTGAACAAATATGTGTTGGCGTATGGCCCAGTCCTAAAGATTTTAAGGCGCGCCGATTTGTGAATAGCCTATTTGTTAAGTCGCGTTGTATTGATGCGAGTAAGTAGTTGAATATTACTGTTATTTTAGCCAATATATTTTGCACAAAATTTCGATATTACGTTATACAGTTTTAATTTTAATTTAAATTTTTTTTTTTCTTTGGCGTGTTTATAAGTTTTTATTATAAGTAATTTAAGTATTCATAGAAACGCAAGACTTGCAGCGTTAATTTACTTTGTAAACAAATCATAAATATACCAACCAATGAAATGGTGAAAAATAACTGAAATGGCACCTCCAATACGTACATATTCCAAACGATTTCTAAAATATTTTCCGTCACAGCGGCTATGCTATAAAAATTCCAAAGTATGCAGGGTAGCAGGAATTTGCGATTATTACGTTTCTGCGCGAAGAGAAAAAGAAACTAAACAGTTAAAAATGCATTAAATTAAGAAAGAGATTAGAGAAGAGTAGCTATGCAGGCGCCTTTGTGCGAGGTTTTTTTCATATGTACCCAAAGCTACTACATATTTCTAATGTAATCCTAAAAACTAAAAGACATCTTAATGGTCAATCGAAATACATACATATGTATAATAATTGTGCATCTCAAAAATAAAGCTCTGGTTATTGTCTTTTAAATAAGGCATGATTAAATGTAATCGTTTCCACGTTAGTAAGAACTTTTTTAAGTGTTTATTTTTTACAAAACAATAACAACTGCAACATCTAATACTTGCGCTGCATTGTTTTACTTAATAGGATAGGCTAGTAGCAGGGTTGCGTGATTTCGAATCAATTTTGATTTCAAATCAACTTTCAAATAAAGAATCAGCTTGATTCGTGATTCAAAATACTTTCAAATAAAATATAATTTTTATTTGTGATTCATTTCTCAAAAGAATCAAAAATACCCTTTGATTCGCGATTCAAACTATTTTCAAATAAAAGATAAAATTGATTTGTGATTCATTTCGCAAAAGAATCAAAAATATTTTTTGAATCTTGATTTTAAATAAATTCTTGATTCGAATCTTTTGAGAAATGAATCACAAATCAAATTTATCTTTTATTTGAAAATATTTTAAATCAAGAATCAGAAAATATTTTTGATTCGTGATTCAGCCAAATCAAAAACACGCAACCCTGGCTAGTAGTCGTGGTCAGACTCAGTAATTTATAATGAAAGTTAGGGAAAACTATTTTTTTTCTTTTTTCATTGCATTCACTAACAAATACATAAATCCCACCTACCGGACTTATAACCGCATTTACGGCCAATGTATTCAAAATTACTGTCAACAGTCGAAAACATAATCCAAATTTGGATAATATTGTCGGTTCGATTAATTCTTGGCCAAAACGGTTCGATAGCTCAATACCTGAATAAGGAATTGAGGAAATAGAGAAATGCGTTTATTATCAACTTTTTTTTTATTAAATAAACCAAAGACTTGCCATTAAATTTATAGTTCCAGGTAACATCCTGATTTGCTATTAGCAGCACAATGGCATAGTTGTAAACGAGAAGCTTTACTGTTTCGGTTTGAAATTCCAATAGCAAACTGGTATTCTGTGTGGAAACAATGGAAATTAAATGCATTTTTTTTGTTAATAATTTCTTTGCTACGCCTTTTGCTACAAAGGTTTTGTTCAGAAACTCAGTTTGAAGCGCAACCTGCTTTTATAGTACAAGCAGAGCGTTCATAAACGTAAATTTTTCATGAAGCGTCGCTCATCACAATCATCAAACAAATAATTACTGCCGCTGTTGCGTTTCATGCTGCGTTTCTGAACATATGTATGCTCTGTTTTTTGCTTCTTTTCTTACCCGAATTACCGACGTGAATTTACTCAATGAAGATGGTGATGATGATTGCTGCTGCTGCTCCGTTTGTTTTGCTAGCATTTTTGTTTAATTATTCCGGTAATTGTCAGTCATAATTTCAAAATTTTCTCTATTCTTTTTGGTTTTTTTTAGGCAAGTTTATAGGAGATTTGATTGAAGAAGTAGTGCATGCTTTGAATGTTTATAATTTTGGTTGTTACGGGTGATTAGCCCATGATACAAGAAATTCAAACTCGATTGCAGAGCCTTTTTTCATTTAATTTTTTTTAGCTTACATTGCAATAAAAATGTAATGCATTGTGTATTAAGAAAACTTTAGCAGCTATGTATACATTAATCTCTATCTAAGATATTGTCCTGTCATACTATTTTTGTGCTGTCATACTATTTTTGTGCTGTCATACTATTTTTGTCCTGTAATACTATTTTTTAATGTAAATACATACGTTTGTTTCTTCCTTTCAGATCTCGTTATCGATGGCAGCATTTCATATCCCTTCAATGATGGCGCGAAGGCTTTGCTGGAGGTGCATCCAGAAGATGCATTACTAACTATATCATTGGACTAAGTTTTTGCAGCGCGAGCTTTCTCAATATAGCATTTCATATACTTAAATATATAAATATATTATTTTTATACATACATACAAACATATAATAGCATAACTACCCAATAAACACAAAAGCGAGGATGATATTGTGGCGAATTCGAGATGAATTCGCGGAGGTGAATGTAATTTTTCGGACTTGTATCGAGTTCGAGATGGACTCGAGAAAAATCAATTATCGCAATAGCATTTATAAAATTTTATTAAATCTTGCTTTACACGAAGAAATACCCTGTTGGACTTTAATTTACCATTTAAAACTCTACTAAAGCGACTGGAAAGCTCGGATGATATCGTGGCGAATTCGAGGCGGATTCGCAGAAGAAGATTTTCTAGAATGTATTCGCCAATGAGTCTAAATCTCGAATCGCCAACGATCCGAGAATATAACAATGTGCGAATCGCTAATGAGGGGTGACTCGCCTGGGAATTCGGATTCGCCGATCTATTGTCGCGAACTATCGCCGCGATAATATAAACAGAGAAGCGAACTCGTCTCGAATTCGAGGCGAATCCGTTGTGTTTATTGGGTACTATTAATTAAATATGTGATCGTTATCGATATTGAGAATATATGTATATGCATAAGAATGTTAAGTGTGCCTGCATAGCGCGTATTTGTTTAGTTAAGAGGTTTTATAAAAACAGTTTTTAAATAAGTATGTGAGTATATAAGAGTAAAAGTTTAAAGTGTTAGCTTTACCAATAACAATAAATAATAGTGCATGCTTCTGAGAACAGAGAAAATACTTTGATTTTGTTTGCGTTGCTCCAGCTTAAATTAATGC
Organism: Urophora cardui; assembly: GCA_960531455.1. Classification (NCBI taxonomy): domain Eukaryota; kingdom Metazoa; phylum Arthropoda; class Insecta; order Diptera; family Tephritidae; genus Urophora; species Urophora cardui. The sequence continues at coordinate 112,271,386 of OY482670.1, read as the reverse complement.
GAGTAGTAGTTTGCTGTGGCGCGTACAAATGTGCACTAAGCCTTTTGCTTGTTTTTATTTTTCAACATTTTATGCTTTCCTTTTGTAACATTTGGCGTTTTTAAGTTCTTATTTTTAACAATTGTTTTCGATTTATTCGCCAGCTTAAATTTATTGTTTGTTTTATTTCTGCCTGGCTCACTAATATTTTTATTAGCATTGGCCTCGCTGTTTTTAGCTGCCTTGTCCTTTTTACGCTTTTCAAATCTCGTGGCATCAACGCTCTTGAAACGTTCATCTTGTACGAGTTTTGCTTCTTTTTCGGCCCATTCCTTTTGACGCTCCTTGCGCTGACGACGTGCTGCTCGTAATTTATCTCGTTGCTTTTTACGAAATCTAAAAGGAAATGCATGATTTATTGATTATTGTCAAGTAAATGTTGCCCCAGTCTGGCTTCTACTTACGCTTCCTCCATTGCATCCGGATCTTTACCGTCTAATATCCACTGCTTTCGCCTATAGTTTTGTGCGCGCTCATCAAAATCATTATTATCCAGTTGTATTTCGGATTCACGTCGTGTTACATTTACTTGCATAAAAATGCGCTCAACCATACGTTCTGTAAGCAAATTTTTTTAGGATGTGAATAAAAATCTTCTGTTTACATAGTTTCGCTTACGATCAATTGGATGTTCTGTTAATTTTGTATTAATTTCCGCCTCTATCTCGCCCAATAATTCCAAATCACGTGGAAAACGAAAAATGGATATAGCAATTCCTTTGCGTCCAGCTCTTGCTGTGCGCCCTACACGATGTATATATTCTTTGGGCGTACGTGGCAAACGATGATTGATTACCAATTGTACACTGGGTATATCAAGACCTCGAGCAGCTACGTCTGTAGCGATTAGAGTGCGAACATGATTGGATTTAAAGCGATTCAAGGCGGCAACGCGTTCCTTTTGACGCATAAAACCGTGTAAGCAGACATTTTCAATACCCATGGTATTGAGGGTCATTGAGAGCAGTTGACAATATCTGAAAATATGCATGAAAGTTAAAACTAGTCTCAAGTTGTATGCATGCCATGCACATATATACTTCTTTGTGTTGGTAAAGATCATAACATTTGCATTCTCATTCTCTTCGCGATACCTTCGCAATGCTTCAATCAATACCATGTCACGATCGTAATCGGCGCAGAGCAAATAACGCTGATCAAGCGTTTCTACTGTGGCCACTTCAAACTCTTCAGACCATTCAAAGCACTGAAATCAGGGATTTACATATTAATTAATCACATATCACAACATGATAAATAGCACTCACGTCCTTTGCTATGGGAAATATACTCGACTCCTTCATGAAGTCCTTCATTGTTGCAGAGAAGAATAAATTTTGCCGCTCTTTCGGTAGACAACTTTCAATTACCGCCAAACTTTCATCGAAATCTCCATTTAACATACGATCTGCCTCGTCCACCACCAAATATTTCAAGTTATCAAAGGAGAATGTATCACAGCCAGTCAAGTGATCGGCCAAACGTCCGGGCATGGCTACGACAATGTGTGGACGTTGCATAAGTTTTATGCTTTCGAGCATTTGATCGGTACCACCTGAAACGACACAGACACGCACGCCCATCGGTTGGCCAGCAACCAGGAATTGCTCGGAGATCTGAGAGAAGTGGAAAGCCCAAATTAGAGTTAAAAAACACCTTCTTACTACACTTAAATGTAGGTATATAGGTATGTCCATATGTTGACTGAGGCTCTCAGAATGTTAGGCATACTAAAGCAGAAATCTTCGAGTGCAAGTTCCTGAATTACTTAGTAGTATCTTCGGCCACGCTCATCGAAATGTTTTTTGTCATTACATATAGTAAGTCGTATAACGTTGACTACAGCTACTCTCATACCTGGTACGCAAGTTCATGTGTCGGTGTCAAAACCAATGCAAAATGACTCGTTGGCTCTTCACTCAACTTTTCTAAAATGGGCAAAGCAAAAGCAAATGTTTTACCAGATCCCGTCTTGGCTGCACCAATACAATCACGCCCTGCTAATATTGCTGGAATGCAATTCTCTTGTATGGGCGTAGCGGTCTTCAGGCCTACCATAACAAATGTATGTAGTTACTTTAAAATTTTATTTTTTTAACTCTTATATTTACCCAATTTTGTTAGTTGTTTTGTCAGCCATGGTCTTAATCCCAAAGGAGTAAAAGGACTGGTATCCTTTTTTAACATCTTTTAATAAATAATTGTTTATAATTAATTAAAAAAAAATATAAACAAACGTGCGATGCAATCAACAGCTGTGACAGCACATGGCGTGGTGAATTAATTTGCGAGTACATTGAGAATGGTGAGATTTTTATTAAAGGGTTGCCAGACCTATAGATGGGTGTTTACACCTAGCGATTTTTTACGGCGCACTTTTTTTTTTTAAATTTTAGATATATGTATATAGTATATATATACTATATACTTCGAAATATTCCCGTCGTTGTTGTTGTAAATACCACCCAGCCAACCAGAGGAGTCCGCACGGTGCTCCGTTAGGAATTCTTTAATGGCTCACAATGTAGTGTATCCGACGGAGAAGTGCCTTTTGGAATATATCGACGGCCGAGTAAAAGATCGCCCTATTTCAAAATTGTTTCAATAACATCCTATTTCAGATTTTGCTTCAAAAACGCCATTTTTCAGTGAAAATTCCATATATATTTCTGTGAAATAAGACTTTTGAATAATTTTCTGAAATAGGACAAGTTCTGATATAGGATGATCTTTTACTCAGGCGTTGATATGCAAAAAATGCACCCTTAGGGTTCCTTAAATGCCTAAAACGCTCCTTCAAATAATCCTCAAAGACTCCATGCGGACTCAAACACTCCATTGAACAGCTTTTTCGGACTCCTTTTTCACTCCGCTCTCTGTCGAGGGATTGTTTTGGGAATCCGATTACGCTCCTAATTCGGAGCGCTCGGTACTTGGTTAGCTGGAAATATTTTGCAAGAATTGCCTGTTGATGATATGATGAAATGAACAAAATTTCCCTGATTAAAGGAACACGATGGACTAAATTTTTACTTGTCCATTCAAGAATTAATCGCATTGCGTTACTCAGGAATATCTAGCATGAAAACAAGATATCCTCGGAACATTCTTGAAGTGAAGCGAAAGGATCCTGTTAAACTTAGACATACATTTTTTTACCTAATCCTCAATCTCCTTTTGATTCTAGAGTTCACGGATCAATATCCGAATAGTAAAGGTCCCCACAAACAGTTCACGCATTCTATTATAACGTCCATGATGTGGAGGCACCAAAAATTTTGTATGTTGTTGCCGGTTTTACTTCTAGTTTAATATGATTATACCTACACTATATTATTCAGAAGATATAATCATATTTTTATTACATTTTAAGGGTATTTTATTTAATTAAACTTTAATATATGTAGAAACAAATGTGTCCTCATGCCACTAGTTATAAAACGCATAGCACTTTCACATACTCCAAAAATAAGCAACGTATAATCCACATACATATGTATTTTCCATTGTTTTATTGATATAAAAACAGTTTTGGAATATCTCGAACTCCTCTTGCTTCTTACTTCTTCGCTGTTTGACCAATCTTTGCTTTGGCAGTACCGCGCACCTTCTTCATTCTGTTGCGACGTTCCTTACGTTGTTTACGTGTTTGTTTCTTCTGTTCGAAGAGGCCATGACGCGCCAGGCGATATTTGGGTTCGAATTTCTTGGCATTATCTAAGGTATCGTAGATGAGCGCAAAACCAGTTGAGCGGCCGCCACCGAAATTGGTACGAAAACCGAAGACGAAGCACACATCAGGGGTCACTTTGTACATGGCAGCCAATTTCTCACGAATATCCTTCTTGTTGACCGAAGCCAAACCGGGATGGAGTACATCGCATACCATTTGTTTGCGAGCAAGCAGGCGGTTGGTCATGAACTTACGGGTACGAATTGTAGCAGTTGTACCAGACATTTTGGCGACTGTTCTAAATAAAAGAAAGAAAAACAAAATACAAATTAATGAGGATATTTTTCGGGCGAATGTGATTATTTTGCCCCAGTGCTCACTACGCTGCTATGCCCGTATCCATAACCTCACTTATATACAGGCACTGACAATTTGGCAGCGCAGCACAAACACCAAATCCACGTGTGCTCTATTTCACAAAAATTAACTTTTTCGTTGAGAAACTCGTATGGCATATACACGATAGCGATTTGGGACACTTTATAGAAGAATTTTTGGTTAACTATTTAGAAATTTACCTGTAAAAACACTTAAAAAGTATTCAAACACGTCTTCAACACAAGCACGATTTGTTGTAAAAGAAAGAAGTTCCTTTTTGTTTGACGTCAAGTTGACAGCACTGAATGTCAAATTGACGTTTGGTAGTACAGATATGTTTAATATGAAGGGATGATTAAATAGGTTAAATTTTTCTGAAGATTAATTTTGCAATAACACAAATTATGGTCTAATAAATAATTAAATTAGACAATAAATTACTTGAATTAAGCAACTTTTTTTAAATTAATTACCTCACATATGTATTATTGTACAAATGTTCTCACAAGCATTTGCAGTGGTACACCAGCGTGAAGACATCTTATAGGCCATTTACATATACGAGATTATCTACTTTTTTCGAGGTTGACACAAAATCTTCGATTGAAATTCGAGGTTTGCCATACAAAAATCCGCTACCAAAAATTCGCGATTTAAAATGAATCTCGAGATTATCACGATAGTTTTCTCAATGCAACCCTGTGTTCTTCGTGTTATCGATATTTTTTGGCCATTTTCAAAAAGTGGATATCGACGTCGAAACTCTAGCCCCACTTTTTTAAAATTAATTAACTCACGTATGTATTATTGTACAAATGTTTTCGCAAGCATTTGCATTGGTACACACGCGTGGGGACATCTTAAAAATTCCTCATTATTTGACTAATGCATATATATATTAATACTAGTTATATTTATTTATATTTATTAAGAAAATTTATATTAAGAAAGTTTACTTTTGCACTTTTGCACATTCCTTTTTGTGCTTTTCGAACAGCTGAGGTGAGCAGAGTTTCAGCTTTTTGAATAATTACTAAGAGTCAGCTGTTTTATGTCGTGAAAAATAAGTTAGCGAATCCTACTGTTGTCACTGCAAACGTCATTGTTGTTAAGCTAACAACTCGATTTGCGTTGTCGTCTAATACCATGTCTCCACATAACGTGTTTCGCTCTTTTTTTCTGCATTTTCTCTCTCAATCTTGTTTCGACACGGAAACCAGTACCGAAACTCGTCAATTTCCATACAAATTTCTGAGAGCGAGTGAAGATTGAAACACTGTTTCATTCTGAATCATCTTGCCAACCTCGATGATCTCGATGTCTTCTCTAATTTTGTATCGAAAATCTATCGAAATCTCACACAGACCAAAAATAAGCAAACATACAAACATTTAAGAAGAACAAGAAAGAGAAATGTCAAACTGAATCACGATTAGCCACGTGGAGACGGGTTATTGAGCGAGATGTTTTGCTACAGTTTCTCTGGTGAATCAAGTTATGTGGAGACGGGCTTTTATGTTACTGAATCCAGCTACAGGGTCCGAAGCGGAGCGAAGCCAAAATTAAACCGCAGGAACTTTTATTCTCTGAGCAAAAAAAAATAAAACTAAAAAAATAACTTATTTTCTGAAAAAAATAAAATTCAAAAATAACTTTTCTAAGCGAAATATAAAACTGAAAGATTTACTTCTATTTTCTGAGCAAAAAATTAACAGAAAATAATTATTAAAAATCAATTTTTGTATAAAAATTGAAACGCAGAGATAGTCTGCGTTACGTCATTTATATCTGTGTACTTCTTTTGCATTTAGGATTTCTCTTTCAGCATGATTTTTTTTAGTCAAAATGTAAAAAAACGATTATTTGCAAATCCCTGCTTTTAAATATTGTTTCTTTTACCTTAATAAAGACACGTATAGAGGCAAGGTATGTAGGTAATTATATGGCTAAATGTATTTATATAAACATATCTATATGTATAGATATGTAAGGAGCTAAATATATTTTGCTCCAGCTCCAGGTCCTTGAAAAAGCCTTAGCTCCTTTGGTCCGATCCGTTCCGGGGCCCTGATTTATTTTACTTAACTTTTATTTACTTATGAGAGTTAATATTATTATATTATATTTTATGTTATTTTATTTTATTTTATCATACCTTTCATGAGAATGAAATGGTATTATAACTTAGTGCCAAAATTTTTTTTGTCGAAAGTACCAGAAGGAAGCGTGGGGGACCCACCAAAATATATACCAATATGGTCAGAATCACGAGCTGAGTCGATTAAGCCATGTCCGTCTGTCCGTCCGTCCGTCTGTGTGAACGCAAAACAGTCCCTCAGTTTTTGAGATATCTGAAATTCGGAATACAGGTATGTTGTTATATGCAGCTGATCATTTGTCGGAACCGGCCGAATCGGACCACTATAACATATAGAAAACAACCGATTATTCAGATATACATGAAATTTTTGGATGTAATTTGTGCATAACTTCCCAATTTAACCCCTTGTATTCCGACGGTACTTTCTAGTACCATGCTCATTTTTGCTCTCTCATACGTAGCGGGCTGATTTTTTTCAGTAAATAAGTAAATGAAATTTCAAATTATAGATTGAGAAACATGAATAACGGTACTTTTTCTCATATACATTTTATTTTTGCCTGGGATTCGCATAAAAAGTTAGAGGTTTCTGCAGTGAAGTCGTGAGTGAATAGTGACAATTTATTTTAGCTATTTCTATTGAAGTTTTTCATATTTTTCCACGAAATAAAAAGCATATAAAAGCCTGATGTTATCTGCATAAACAAGTGGAAAAAAAGTTTTCTAACACTCGTTTGTTTGCCGGTGATATCTGATTTTCCATAGGGGACTTGTAAGTACCGTTCGGCTTTGTAATATATATATTTTTATACAAATATGCTACATTATTTCTTATATCCATTTACATATGTTTACATAGCTGAATATGGCTACAGCTTACGGAAGATCTTTGAGAGAAGATGAAATTGCCGCAATTTTGGAAGAAATTCCACTCGATAACGAAGAAAACACATATATTGAGAGTGATGATGAAGATGAAGTGAAGTGATAATTTCAAATGACAGCGAAGATGCAATCTTCACTGAGATTGTGAATGCTGTTCATGCAGAACAAATTGCTGAGGCGAATATATTTATGGAAGATACCCAAAACGAAGAACCTTTGCGGAAATGGAAGAAAATTGAGAAACAAACAGAGATTTCACAATTTAACTCGCCAGAGGGAGCAGTTAGTGGTTGTTTTGATGACAAAAGCACTCCCACCTCATTCTTTTTGTCTTTCATGGAAAGTATTGTTGATGGTGTAATTTTTCATTCAAATTTATATGCCGTGCAGAGAGATAAGTCCCTAAATCTTAGCAAAAATGAATTCTACGCATTTATCGGTATAAACTTATTTATGGGCTACCATAAACTTCCAAGTTGGCAACATTATTGGAATACGTGTGAAGCTTTGGCAACACCTATTGTTTCAAAAACTATGCCCCGAAACAGATTTGCATCAATACTACGATTTTTGCACGATAACTCTAAAATCCCAGAAAACAACAAAGATCGACTTTTCAAAATTCGTCCAATGATTGATGATCTGAACCAACGATTTCAGCAGGTATATCACGGAACAAAGGAACTATCGGTTGACGAATCTATGATTGTTTTCAAGGGTAGAAGTGCAATCAAACAATATTGTCCTATGAAGCCAATCAAACGTGGCTATAAAGTATGGTGTTTGGCGGATCAGTATGGATATGTTAAAAAATTCTCTATATACCAAGGAAACTGTTGAAGAAAAGTACGAAAGCTTTGGTCTAGGGGAAAGAGTTGTGTTGTCTTTAACGGAATACGAGTGGGGAAAGAATAAGTATGTGTACTTCGATAATTATTTTACATCTATTAGACTCCTAGAATTTCTCCAAACAAAGCAAGTGTTTGCGTGCGGAACAATCAGAGCAAATCGAAAAGGACTCCCATCGAATATGAAAGCAGATAAGAAAATGAAAAGGGGCGAATTTGCTTCAAGAACCACAACGAATGGTGTAATTGTTTTTAAATGGAAAGATAACAAACCAATATTACTGGCGTCTAATTTTCATGGCACTGAGCAAACTACAGTAAAGCGAAGAGATAGAAAGGGGCAAGAAATACACGTTTCATGTCCAATGGCAATTAAAGATTACAATGCTTTTATGGGTGGAGTTGACCATGCAGATCAGCTAAGAAGTGCATACGGTATAAACAGGCGATCGAAAAAATGGTGGCATAGGTTATTTTGGGGACTTATCGAAATCACGTTTAATAATTCCTATATCGTGTATTGTCAAACCCATGAAAAAGTTAGTTTGCTAGAATATAGACGGGCCGTGGCACAGGGCTTAATGACGCTGAAAGATGTTGGTGCTAACAAACGAAGATTGAGTAGTCCCTCAACACCCCCAAACAAAAAACGCCGTGGCAAGTGCGAGTCCGTGATAAAGGATGTTCGATTAGGCAATTTGGGAGTGCATTGGCCAGCATTTGTAGAAAGTCGAGGAAGATGTGAATTGTGCAGCATAAATAAGATTCAGTCAAAACCGCATTCGAAATGCCAACATTGCGGTATATATTTGTGTTGCAATGAGAAAAAAAACTGTTTCGTAAAATATCATGGAATTGATATATAATAACTTATTATTTAAGCCCGACGGTACTGCAAAGTACCATGTCCTTTTTTTATACTAAGAGGTCCTTGAATTTTATGATTTTTTATTCTGATTATTTAAACATGAATATGAATTAAAAAAAAACATTAATTATTAAAAAATTTTATGTTTTTCTGGGCTTGGTTAACAAGGGGTTAAACAGCTAAGGACGTGAAACTTTGAAGTAGACGTACCCATTTTGGCCCAAACAAGGTTACCGAAAATTGTCAAGATCGGACCACTATAACATATAGTTCCACAACATCCGATTATTCAGATATACACATTTTGGTGTATAACTCCTCTATTTTAACAGCTAACGGCCTGAAATTTTGAAGTATTTGTACCCATATGGGCCCAAACGGGAAAACAGAAAATTGTTAAGTTCGGACCACTATAACATATAGCTCCCCTACAACCGATTGTTCAGATATGCACATTTTGGTGTATAACTCCTCCATTTTAACAGCTAACGGCGTGAAATTTTGAAGTATTTGTACCCATATGGGCCCAAACGGGATTACCGAAAATTGTCAAGATCGGACCACTATAACAAATAGCTCCCATACAACCGATTGTTCAGATATGGACATTTTGGTGTATAACTCCTCTATTTTAACAGCTAACGGCGTGAAATTTTAAAGTATTTGTACCCATATGGGCCCAAACGGGGTTACCGAAAATTGTCAAGATCGGACCACTATAACATATAGCTCCCCTAAAACCGATTGTTCAGATATGGACATTTTGGTGTATAACTCCTCCATTTTAACAGCTAACGGCGTGAAATTTTAAAGTATTTGTACCCATATGGGCCCAAACGGGGTTACCGAAAATTGTCAAGATCGGACCACTATAACATACAGCTCCCATACAACCGATTGTTCAGATATGGACATTTTGGTGTATAACTCCTCTATTTTAACAGCTAACGGCGTGAAATTTTAAAGTATTTGTACCCATATTGGCCCAAACGGGATTACCGAAAATTGTCAAGATCGGACCACTATAACATATAGCTCCCATACAACCGATTGTTCAGATATGGACATTTTGGTGTGTAGCTCCCCCATTTAAATAGCCAAGACACAATTTTTTCTAATAAATCTTTCCATAAATAACCTACAGAATTAAAATTATAAATTAAACTTAATCAGGCTATGTACATACCAGACCTGTTAAATTCCGATTAAAATTAATAATGATTAATTTTTTTGGATTTTTTAATTTTAATGATTATTTTAATTGTCTTACATTAAGCGGACAATTAATAATCGATTAAATTAAAAAAATTGTAAAAAAAATCATGATTACTAACCATTAGAAAAATAATCGGAAATAATCATATAATCACATAATTTTTTTTAATCGCATGATTATTTTTAATTGCCCAATTATTTTTAATTGTTTGATTATTTTTAATTGCCAAAATTTTTTTAATTGTATGATTATTTTTAATTGCTCGATTATTTTCAATTGTGCGATTATTTTCTTTAATATGATTATTTTAAATTATTTTTGAAAATAGGTATGTGTGGGTATGTACATATATACATGTATGTGTGTTTGTATGTGTGCATGAATGTGTGTATGTATATATGCATGTGCACATGTATGTATGTGTATACATATATATATATTTTTTTTTTGTAACGAGGAGGAAGCATCGAAAGCCTTTACCCTTTCAGTGCGGGACTCTCCGCACTAAACGTTCTACTGTCATCGTACCGAACGCCCCGGTACTGCCGTCAGGCTACCATCGGGTGGTGGGTTAAGCACCAGGCTCGAAAGTCCGTAATGGTCGCGTTATTGCCCTCAGTCTGCCTTAAAAGGCTTCACCCATTTATTTTTTACAAAAGTGGTCACTGTTGGTCTGCGGAGGCCAAAGCTCCGTACCACGCGCAATGACGGCGGATACAGGAGGCCGAGCTCCTGTACTTACGTATCCGTTCCACTTGAGGTGCCTATGATTAGAGGGATACAATTAGTGCTAATTTAGTCGCCACTGCCTCGCTGTATTCTCTCTAGGCTTCTTAGTGTTTTCATGGTGTGTGCTATTACATCACTCGCTGCAGCCCATTTTGGCTTGCTTTCTAGCATATGCTTCACGAACGACTCAGGTGTATAGTCTCCTCTAAATATTCTACGGAACTTGTTTCTAGATTCGTAAAAGATTGCACACTCAAAGAATACGTGGTGTGCATCGTCTATTGCTTGCCTCCCGCAGTGATCGCACGTTATGTTCGACTCGTGCTTAAAGCGAAAGAGATGGGCCTTGAAACAACCGTGTAGAGATAGGAACTGCGTCAGCAGTATAGACTGGCAATTACTAGTGCGGCCTCATCCGATACGGTTTTAAACGCAAAGTATACTCTCAGCACATGTATGTATGCACGTGCATATGTATGTATGAATATATGTATGTATGTTTTGTTCACAAACAAATTTGAAAAGAAACAAAAAATTAAAAATAATTAATCGATTAATTAATTAATCATGCAATTAAAAAAATCATAGATAATTTGAAATAATCATACAATTGTATTAATCATGCAATTAAAAAAAATCAAAAATAATTGAAAATAATCAAGTAATTGCGTTAATCATGCAATTAGAAATAATTGAAAATAATCTAAATAATTGTGCAATTAAAAATAATTAATCGATTAATTATTTTTTTTATATAATTTAATTAACTTTTAATCATTAAAAAGGTGAAAATAATCGTAATTAATCATTAAATAGTTACAACAACAAAACATGCTTTAATTAATAATCATTAAAATTTGTAATCATTAAATAACAGGTCTGGTACATACATAGGTAACTTTTCATTTCCCCACTCATGAAAGGTATGAAGTCTTCGGTACGGCCGAAGACAGCCCCGCCTTTACTTGTTTTATTTAATTTAATTTAATTTAATTTAATTTAATTTAATTTTATTTTACTATATTTTATTTTATTTTATTTTATTTTATTTTATTTTATTTTATTTTATTTCATTTTAAATACTTTTTGGTTGCTTGTTTTTCCGACAGGGTAGGAATATGATGTATTGTGGAACGATCTTCCGTCATCCCTTGTCAATTTTGGTTTGGAGACAAACCAAAATTGACAAGGGATGACGGAAGATCGTTCCACAATACATCATATTTCATTTTATTTTACTTTATTTTATTTCATATTATACTATTTTATTTTATTTTGTTTTATTTTATTTTACTTTATTTTATTATATTTTATATATATTTTTTAATTTAATTTAATTTTATTTTATTTTATTTAACTTTAATTTAATTTATTTTATTTTATCTTACTTTATTTTATTTTATTTTATTTTATTTTATTTTATTTTATTTTATTTTATTTTATTTTATTTATTTTACTTTATTAATTTTCAAAATCCTTTTTTTCTACATAATTGATATAAATTAAATTATTATTTTTTATTGTTCTATTCAATAGTCTTTAATGCAGTTTCTTATGAAATTTCGTTTCTTTCTGCAATCCGCCACTCTATCGTTCCAATAACCTTGTGGGCAGGAAGTGAACATTTTGTTACGCACACAAAAGCGTATGATTTCCGGCAATGGATGGCATCCGTGGCGGCTAAATCGTTTTACCGTATTTCCGAGCACATCGGTGGCTGCGTAGATGAAAAGATACGACATATGTGGATTGGTAACTAATATCACAGTAATTGTATAACAGAATTATGAAGGTAAACAAATAGGAGTGGACTGAAAACTAACAACAAAACTGTTATGCATACATATTTTAATTGCGCTCGGCGTCTAAAGCCTTTTAAAATTCTCGCTTTGCACTAAATGTGCACATGCTTACACATATGCATGTGTAGCTGTTGCCTTCCAATTAGTTGCCGTGCAGTTTTCCGTAATGATTTTAACGCCACTCCAATGCAAAAAAAAATACTATGTATGTATGTATGTATGTACATAAATCACAAATTAGTATTTTACCTTTAGCAATGCACTTTTTGAATACACGTTTATAAATTTCCTTGAATGCCGATTGCTGTACGGCGCTTTCACTGTCAAGGTAATCGTTTGCACGTTGATAACTGCATTTTCCATGACGACAAATACCAGATCTTTCAAAGAGGCACTCCACAAAGCACTAAATTTTCACAAATAATTAATGAAAAAGTATGTATGTATGAATGTACATATATAAGTAAATTTGTATGTTTTTAGGAAAATTGATTCAACACATTTCCCCATACCTGTCCAATGTCGGTATGCATATTATAGCAATCGTCTAAAATGGAATATTCAAATGGTTCCGGAAAACGGCAGCAAGTTTGAGGTGCCTATTTGAGAAAAGAAAATTATTTTTTTTTATACTTAGTACTGCTAAATGAATTTATTATATGCACTGTAAATATATATAGTATATATAAACTAACAATTGGTTTCGGCAGCTTTGCGCATTCCGTTGTGATCGTTTGTTCCGCGTGGCACTGAAATCAAAATACAAACTATCATATCGTCGTACCATACGAAAACTAACATCAGATTTTTTGTGGCTGACGAAAAGTAAAAAGTTCAAGTTTTGGCCGACGAAAAGTAATAAAATCGAGTTTTGGCTGACGAAAAGTAATAAAATCCACTTTTGGCTGACGAAAACTATCAATTTCGTTTAAACAACAACAATTTTAATGTAAAAACAGTATATAATTACTGATACTTTTCGTCAGCCAAAAGTCGATTTTATTACTTTTCGTCAGCCAAAACTCGATTTTATTACTTTTCGTCGGCCAAAACTTGAACTTTTTACTTTTCGTACAGAATTTTTTTATTAATAGCTTTCGCCAGAAATTTTAAATATGTTAGTTTTCGTATGGTACGACGATATATGTATATATAATTAATTTAATTATTGGAATGTATGAAAAAAAAATTCTTTGTGTTAAGGTAAATCTTCTCTCTGCATGTTTAGAGGGACGATAACACTACACATAATCTTTTTCTTGAGTTAACCGCAAAAAGTAGAGAGAACTTTCCAGTAAAAAACAAATTATAACAAATATCACATACTTACACGCTTAGCTAAAAGCCAAACAGCAAATAAAATTGTTACTCGTAGCATTTCTGCAAAAAAAATATATTAAATTCTTGTTCACTTATGTATATAAAATTTTAAAATGTATTTATTTCAGGGATCGTAACGATTATGACTTTTATCGAAAACGTCAAAAAATAACTATTAAATTTTGACTTTTATTTTTTACGTCAGAAAATAACGATTAAACTTTGATTTTTATTTTTTACGTCAGAAAATAACGATTTAACTTTGATTTTTATTTTTTACGTCAGAAAATAACGATTTAACTTTGATTTTTATTTTTTACGTCAAAAATAAAAATCAAAATGGCGTAGATCAATGAATATTGGTATCTGGGTCATATTTGGTATATAGGTCGATGCGTATACCAATACGGAAGCGAATGCGAATACCGAATATCGAATACGAATACCAAGTACCGAGAACCGAATATGCATACGAATATGCATATGAATATGTATGAATATCAGTATGAAAAGTGATGTGATGTGATGTCATGATGTGATGTCATGATGTGATGTCATGTGATGTCATGATGTGATTTCATGATGCGATGTGATGATGTGATGTGATGATGTGATGTCATGTCATGTCATGATGTGATGTGATGTCATGATGTGATGTGATTATGTGATGTGATATCATAATGTGATGTCATGATACATATGAATATGTATGCATTCACCTACTTTTCAGATTAATATTCGGTACTGGTCAGTATTTGAATTCGTGACTCGAATTCGCTATACGTATTCGTTTCGATATGCAGAATTCGTGGTTGGTATTCGGTATATGTACGTGTTCATACTGGTATCCATATTCCCCTTCACACACTTTTCATACTCATATTCATACATATTCATATGCATATTCGTATGCATATTCGGTTCTCGGTACTCGGTATTCGTATTCGATATTCGGTATTCGCATTCGCTTCCGATTGGTATACGCATCGACCTATATACCAAATATGACCCAGATACCAATATTCATTGATCTACGCCATTTTGATTTTTATTTTTGACGTAAAAAAAAAAATCAAAGTTTAATCGTTATTTTCTGACGTAAAAAATAAAAATCAAAGCTTAATCGTTATTTTTTGATTTTTTCGATAAAAGTCAAAAAAAAAAAAATCACATCGGATTGACCATCTGTGGCCCACGAGCATCACAATGGTATATATAAATGTTAAAAATATTAACCCTTTCCCTTTGACTTTTTGAGTTGAAATTTCAAAAATAACAATTATTTTCCATCCCTGATTTATTTCTATTCAATTTAAAGAGAATACACTTTATTTATCTTTCATTAGGACATATGTACAAATTTCACCTTATTTCAATTCACTAATAATTTCCTTTTTGTTTGCGTATTTCCGCTTCAAGCTGCATATGTTGTATCACAGAATAATTGTTTGTTCTGTGGTTGTATGTATCTATATGCGTATGTATGTTCCTTTAAGCTCAAATTCTATTTGAAGACTGTCGCGGTTATTTAAATACTCATCTTATCATCTTGTGAGAATAACTGCTCTATGTGGCATACATATATGTACATATACAAACATCTTTGGCATCCAGCTGACGGCGGTTAATTATTACATTATGTGGAACCATATATTGTATGCACAGTGATGCTCAAACAAATAAGAGTAAAATGTCTCGTATAAGTCTTGTGTAATTTTCTTTATTCTACTTGTTTTAGATAATTTCTCAGAAAATCTGCATAGAATTAGTTATACAACAAAAAGTAGAGCTAGGAATGCAAATTAAATCTACGCCGACACGTTGTTACTTTTATGTAAAAAAAAAGTTTGATTGTTTAAAATTTGCTTCAGGGCCGTGCCTAACTGGTATTTGCTTAAATATTACACTTGAAAAATTGTAAATTGTATTCATTAAAAAGGGGGAATCAACAGATTTACCGAACATACATAAAGGTTGTTCTCTCTCTGTGATTTTGGCCTGGCAAATTTGCCGAGATGACATAAGTGTGATAAGTTTGCCGACCACAACAACAAAATACACGTCTTGTCAAATTTGGAGCTTCGGCAAATTTCTCATACCCCAACCCGTGATATGTGATATCATGAGAAAAATATCACGGGAAATGCAACCATGTTATTACATTTACAATGATCTTCTATGAGAAGTGAGTTTGAATTTATGTTTCTAGTTCTTTTTTTTTAAGTATTTTATTTTATTCAGATAAAGAATTAATTAATTCGAAATTGAAGCAAGCAAAGCAAAGCGACAACAGTTGTATAAAGAGTGGAAAGAATATGACTAACATGCTAGTTCACAATGAAGTCAGTTAGAATTTTATTTTCTTAAAGGTGCGCTCTCTCTGTGTGGCAAATTTCTCAAGATATCATGATATCTCGGCAAAAATATTAGACACAGAGAACAACCTTATAGTTTCGCAGTTTGTTCCTATTTTTTAAGCACAGATGTACTTAGGAACCCAATGTATATGTATGTACATACAAAGTTCTGTTCTGATTTTTAGTTTTTTATTTTACTTTTTTTGTTGCCATACGAATAACATCAATCTTCGGTACCTACGTTGACTAAGATTGTGATGTAAGCAGATGAGACTAGATTCAATTTTGTGGCGAATAACTGCCCTGTAGGGAAAGAGTTTGCTACGCTGGATAATGGCGGTGTAAGTACCTGCATACTTGTACATATGAACAAGAGAATTGTAAATTTATAATATATGTATTTATGCCTAGGTACCTACATTTTTCTAATATTAGCGTTACCGGAAAATTACTTTACTGGTAATTTATGTTGCTGAAAATTGTTACCATCTTTTCAATTGGTATTCTGGCACAAATGGTAACGCTGTCAAAGCATTTCCATACGAACGGAATGGAATCGGGCTGAAATGGTAACAAATTGTTACCACGTATTGAGGTGGTAACTTAATTTTCTGCTGCCAGAATACGAAAAGACTGTTTAAAGTACCAGATTCTTTATTTCACCAGTAAAGTAAATTATGTTACCACACCGGAATAAGGCCGTAAATCTATTTTTAACACGCTTTTATAAGCTTCATCGTGTGTATATATGATTGTAAATATTGCATACTTTTAGGCGAAAGCGTGTGTATTCATACACTAAATAGAAGTTTTTCAGTGTGGGATGTGCTTCTATCTATCTATCTATCTATATATATATAAGGATAAAAGTTTGTTTGTTTGTTTGTTTGTTTGTATGTTTGTTCCCTATGGACGCCGAAACTACCGGGCCGATCACATTCAAATTTTGACACAATGATCACCTGATATTAGTTTGAAATTATGACCACATTTAGTTCTGGTATCTCAACCCCTTCCCGAGATATAGGCCAAAATGTGGACCCAGATTCCTCCGAAATATTTTTCTGCATTATTAGTATCAAATTAAAGGTATCAATCAGAGCTTCAATAGGGAGTTCATTCCATTCCAATTTTCCAGTCGGTTCTCTAGATAGAGACCAAAACGTGGACCCGGATGACCCCAAATATTTTTTCGTAATATTGGTATCAAATTAAAGGTGCTGATCAGGGTAGCCATATATATTTTACACTATACGGATATCTCAATCGGTTCCCGGGATTGAGGCCGAAACATGGACCTAAATAGCCCCCGAAATATTTTTTAGTATTATTGGTATCAAATTAAAGGCATCAATCAGAGCTTCAATAGGGAGTTCATTCCATTCCAATTTTCAGTCGGTTCTCCAGATAGAGACCAAAACGTGGACCAGGATGGCCCCAAATATTTTTTCGCATTATTGGTATCAAATTAAAGGTATCAAACAGAACTTCAATAGGAAGTTCATTCCATTCCAATTTTCCAGTCGGTTCTCTAGATGGAGACCAAAACGTGGACCCGGATGACCCCAAATTTTTTTCGTAATATTGGTATCAAATTAAAGGTGCTGATCAGGGTATCCATATATATTTTACACTATACGGATATCTTAATCGGTTCCCGGGATTGAGGCCGAAATATTTTTTAGCATTATTGGTACCAAATTAAAGGCATCAATCAGAGCTTCAATAGGGAGTTCATTCCATTCCAATTTTCAGTCGGTTCTGCAGATAGACACCAAAACGTGAACCCGGATGGCCCCAAATATTTTTTCGCTATATTGGTATCAAATTAAAGGTGCTGATCAGGGTAGCCATATATATTTTACACTATACGGATACCTCAATCAGTTCTCGGGATTGAGGCCGAAACATGGGCCTAAATAGCCCCCGAAATATTTTTGGGCATTGTTGGTATCAAATTAAAGGTATCAATCAGAGCTTCAATATAGAGTTCATTCCATTCCAATTTTCCAGTCGGTTATCCAAAATATATTATTTATCATGATGTACACCGATATGTGCACCGGATGGCCATGGAAAGTTGTTGATAAGGAACGTGAGACGGGGAGAGAGAGAGGGAGTAGTATAAGAGAAGGAAGAGATAGGGGGAACGGGAAATGCTGACTGGTTGGGATACCGATAGGGAAGGGATTGGCATAGTGTGATTTGTCGCAGCGAAGTGGGACGGGTATTTGCTAGTATGTTATAAGCGGAGGTGTAAACCCGTGCAGAATATTTTCCTATAAAAAAAAATTCCTTATAGGCCATTACTACCCTAATATGCATACAGTTAATACCTACGGCTATGCCAGCCAATGCACACTGGTCAGCCCCCATACACAAAATTCAAAAACGTTGGTGCTTGGAAAAGAAATTTCTGTCATGCATTTCCGTGGGAAATATATTGAATTTTGTGGAAAACCTCCTTCTATACGCAATAGCCACCATTAAATGTTACTTTGGCTCATTTAAATTCAACACATTTGAAAAAATTTTTTTATTGGAAAAAGCTTGTGTAAAAAAGTGTATTATGATTTTTGCGATATTTCAAGTTTGAGTGCTAAAAAAAAAATGCGGATAACTATGGAAGCACAAGAAAAACGTATGTTTCATGATTTAGCGAAAGAAAACAGTGAAAACAATTTATTTTTAGCAAAATACAAGATGAAGAAATCTTGGCTTTTCTATGAGCGTAATTTTCGAATATTAGCATTTTCATTTAAACTTTTAACAACTAAGGACCACTCTGGACCAGGTCTTATAAGCAGATTTGAGTTCTTTCAAGTCTTCTCTTAAGAAGCCTGTTTATAAATTTTTCCCTTTTTTCCCCTTTTTCTTAAAATATCATATTAAATGTAACTAGTCTATACAAAATATTGTTGCCCCTTTACGATTTTTGTACATATTTACATCGACTGTTTTCGATAGAACTTTATTTTCGATAAAATCTGAGTAATTGAGTTTTGTCCCACTCTCCATACAATTTTTTTTTTGATACCGCGAAATATCGCGGAATAATTTTTTTTTATTGTAACTTTGTTATTTGACATCGGATTTTTAAAATCGAAATGTCATTAGTTTAGTCTTTGGAAGCTCTATATTTTCTTCTAATGTCCTTTTGACCTATGAAGTCGTTTTCACATAGTTAAGCCACCTAACCAAGTTTTTCGACCAAAATATCATTTTTGTTTCACAAGAAAAAAATCGCAAAAATAAAATATTTATCAGATATCTCTGATATTACGCTTAAAGTCTTTGCAATTAAACGGGCAAATTTTTAAAGTAATAAAACTTTCCTGATTTGTACAATTTTTTATAAAAACTTAATCTGAAAATCAAAATTTTTCCAAAAATCGCAAAAAATCCACAAAATTATGACTTTGACCAGCTTTCGCTCAGCGAGTTTTTGTTAGACCACTACAATTTGTATGCCATTTGAAGCGTATTTTTTTGCCTTTCGAACGAAATACTGATTGCGTTTATCGCGTTTGTAACTCCAGAGAAAATAATTTTTGAATGATGTGATAACAAAAAACACAAAATTACCGTTATCTCAAAAACCTAACTATACAAAAAATTAAAAAAAAATAGTTCCAAGCTCAGCAGGTCAATTCCTATCCTTCCCCATTATTGGTTTTCTTGTTTTTTTTTGGCTGTAAACTAGCGTTAGTGGTGGGCGTGGATTACAACATATATGCTTTTAATTTTTCTGAAAGATGAGTCGTATAGTGGGACACCAATGTGCCAAATTTCGTTTCGGTAGGTCCATCCGTTTCCAAGAAATTGAGTTTTGTCCCACTCTCCATACAAATGAGACCAGTGTGCAATGTGTCTACATCAATTTATTTAGTTTATGAACTTACATGTGTTACATATGTATGTAGTATATTACAATTCCGTTTAAATTGAAATCTGGTTAAAACTGGTTGCAATAATTATTTAGTATTTTGCATTAATCGGAGATAATTAAAAAAAGCTTTTGCTCAAATGACTCACAACCTTCTTCAGTTTATTTATTTTCTGGTTGCAATTAAAGGAATCTTTTTTCAACATATGTACATATAGTTGAGTGGGATGCTCATCTTTGGAGGATATCTGTAGAGTCTGTAACAAAATCGGGAAAATTGTCGATTAAATTGACGTCATAATAATACGTTCCACACTTTGTCTCCACCTAAAAAGCAAGTGAAAATCCATCGATTGACGTTATTATGACGTCACTCAGTCGAAAGCATTGATAGAGTTCAGTTACAGAAACTCAGCACTGAAATCACCCAGCGGCGCAAATGTTGCTTACAGAATCGATTAAGTCATGCACACATTTAAGGCTGTAATGCACACCACCTCATATACAGATCTGTTATACATTTTCATATACATGGCCGCAAATGTAGAGTGAACGCCTACACGTTACATACAAAGTAATCAGGGTAGTGAAGTGTTCATCCAATGACCATATCACTAACTAGCATACATTGTAAGCTACAGGTAGGCAGTTCGAATCCTACTTCGCCAACGTTGTAAGGTGGATGTAGGCGGACTGAATACAACTCCGTTTACAGGGTATATAGTTGGTAGGTGCCTCGAATCTACCTTCGCTTACCTTGTAAGGTGGATGTAGGCGGATTGTACACAATTCCGTTTACATTGTAAGCTGTAAGTAGACATTTAGAATTCAAAAACCACCACTACCCCCACTAACAATATGTATGTACATATGCAATGACTTTCAGATAATACAGCAAAGAAATATACACAAAGGGCGAATCACTGCTTCACACATAGGCTTGCCCAGCCAATTTATGCTGGGACTGCTACTGGTATGTATTTAAGGAAACGTGCATAATTAGCGAAACTGAGGTAAAAACCACATAAAACACCAAAAGAAAACACCGAAATCCGCCAATAATCCAATATATCTGCATAGGGAGAACGTCCATGAAGAAGTAGAGCATTTTTTTTTAGCACTCAGATCTGTTTTATACAATTTTATTCTATCAGCGCTTGATTCAGAACCGAATTTGTAACAAAAAAATTCTTCAATGTGATGTTATTTTGTTTCTATGAAATTTCCGAATCTTATAAATGTGAAATGGAAATTGTGTTTAAACTCAATTGGCGAGAAAACCGCTGAAAGGATCCTCACGAAACTTTGCACACCTAGGTATTTTCACCCGGTAATTGCTATAGGCATATTTTTAATCTGATTAAAAGTCAGGGATGGGCACCTCCCATACAAAATTTTCCTTTTTTTTGTAATATCTCTTGAAATATTTGTACTAGAATAATGAAAATTTTTGTGAAGGAATAATACAAAAATATATACTCAACGGATAAACAATTTAGGTCTTGGTAAAGCAGGGATGGGCACTCTCCTCCCATATAAACTGAAATTTTCACATCGAATATCTCTGGAAATATTTGTAGTAGGGTACTGAAAACTTGTGTGAGGGCGTATGAGATAACTATGTATTAAACGGGAAAAACACTAGGTCTTGGTAAAGCAGGGATGGGCACCTCCCATACAAACTGAAACTTTCACAGCGAATATCTCTGGATATATTTGTAGTAGGGTACTGAAAACTGGTGTGAGGCCATGTGAGATAACTATGTATTAAACGGGTAAAACTGCTAGGTCTTGGTAAAGCAGAGATGGGCACCTCCCATACAAACTGAAGTTTTCACATCGAATATCTCTGGAAATATTTGTAGTAGGGTACTGAAATTGGTGTGAGGGCATGTGAGATAACTATGTATTAAACGGCTGAAAACGCTAGGTCTTGGTTAAGCAGGGATGGGCACCTCCCATACAAACTGAAAGTTTAACAGCGAATATCTCTGGAAATATTTGTAGTAGGGTACTGAAAATTGGTGTGAGGGCATGTGAGATAACTATGTATTAAACGGCTGAAAACGCTAGGTCTTGGTTAAGCAGGGATGGGCACCTCCCATACAAACTGAAAGTTTAACAGCGAATATCTCTGGAAATATTTGTAGTAGGGTTCTGAAAACTGGTGTGAGGGCATGTGAGATAACTATGTATTAAACGGGTAAAAACGCTAGGTCTTGGTTAAGCAGGGATGGGCACCTCCCATACAAACTGAAAGTTTAACAGCGAATATCTCTGGAAATATTTGTAGTAGGGTACTGAAAATTGGTGTGAGGGCATGTGAGATAACTATGTATTAAACGGCTGAAAACGCTAGGTCTTGGTTAAGCAGGGATGGGCACCTCCCATACAAACTGAAAGTTTAACAGCGAATATCTCTGGAAATATTTGTAGTAGGGTACTGAAAATTGGTGTGAGGGCATGTGAGATAACTATGTATTAAACGGCTGAAAACGCTAGGTCTTGGTTAAGCAGGGATGGGCACCTCCCATACAAACTGAAAGTTTAACAGCGAATATCTCTGGAAATATTTGTAGTAGGGTTCTGAAAACTGGTGTGAGGGCATGTGAGATAACTATGTATTAAACGGGTAAAAACGCTAGGTCTTGGTAAAGCAGGGATGGGCACCTCCCATACAAACAGAAATTTTCACATCGAATATCTCTGGAAATATTTGTAGTAGGGTACTGAAAACTGGTGTGAGGGCATGTGAGATAACTATGTATTAAACGGGTAAAAACGCTAGGTCTTGGTAAAGCAGGGATGGGCACCTCCCATACAAACTGAAACTTTAACAGCGAATATCTCTGGAAATATTTGTAGTAGGGTACTGAAAATTGGTGTTGGGCATATGAGATAATTACGCACTCAACGGACAAAAAAAAAAAAGAAAACTATTTTTGACGTCAAGAATGATATTTTTCTATGTAACTTTTTTGGACTAACTCAATATGCTAATATTTTTAAAAGCACGTGAAACCCGTGGGTAACCTCTAGTTTATTATACATAGCAACACAATAAGAATGAAATTTGAAGAAAAACAGAAAAATGAACAAAATTCATTTTTGTGAACCCAACTTACTTTTTCATATACATTGTATGTTAGTTGGCATTGTTCATAATGTGTAGTATACATCATTGGGGAGAAGTAGTGAAGTAGGCAATGTTCGCCGCTGGGCATACAAAAATTGTCATATGCTCTTACAGTTAGAAATGTATTTATTTATTGTATTTAAGTAATAAATTTGTGCCTTAAACCTAAAACCGCTTTTCGATTAACTTAATTTTGTATACAATTTTTGCATTTCTCGTCTCCTCAACAATATAATAGCCCCATAGAAACCACCCACCAACACGCTAACGATTAATACAGCAACTACAAAATAGTATATAAATAAATCCAAAAGATGCAATTGACTGGAGGGAATCCCAACACCAATTGCTTTCAATTTTGCACCACCCTCATAACGCAACACATACTCCATCCAATACATGCATGTCTCCAAAGCGCCCAACGGCCGATCACGAAAAGCTCTCGATACCTGACGTATAGTCAGCGCATATTTGTTGTTGTGTTGCTGGTCTCTGAGCGCATTCAATGCCCATTCGAGTGATGCCTCTGTTAGATTATCACGCTTCAATTGTACGCCAACACCGAGTTCCTCCATCAGGGCCATATTTTCCTGTTCATTGCGGAATATGGACAAACCAATCATGGGCACATTTCGTACTATACCCTCCTGCAGGCTAAGTAAATCACCATTCATTAGAAATGCGCGAATATGTGGATGTGCGAGAATATCGGTTTGTGTTGTGTCATGTTGTACCATCATATTGGTAGGTAAATCCTTTATAGCTTTCGCATCATGACATGTCCATAGTACGCGTTCCTTTATGCGGCCCAAAACTTTTAGCAGCACTTGGAATGTGGGTTTGGGTATGTCGGCGCATAGTTGTTCATTGCCGAGATTCATGTAAATTACACCAAAGCGTGATTCATCTAGAAAACGTCGTAATTGCCAAGGTAATTCGCGTGGTGGACGTATATGCATTCCACCGGCGGCAATTGTGTTGGGCAGTAATGGGCGTGGCGTCATAAGTGGTACGTGGCTATTGAGTAGTAGCAGAGCTAGTTCGGATTGCAGAGTTGGTATGCTGAGTTCGGCGGCACCTGTGATTATTTAGAAGGGTATGTACATATGTATGTAAGTATTTCAGAATTCCGTAAAATTAATGCATAGGTACATAATTTCTCTTAAATACGCGTACCTTCCAAATGTCCAAAATGTTTCCTTATCATTAGCTCTTGTCCACCCCAATTGTATTTCGCAAATTGTTTGCGCCGCGACAAACAGTTACGTATCGTTCCCAAACGTCTCCAATAGCCCGCGTTCGGTCCGTATGTAACATAGTCGTTGGGTGAACAAGCAACAGGCACTATTTGCTCTAACGCAAGTTCCATATAGTTGGCGAAATCGCTGCTCACAATGCCAACAGTTGGTTTCCGGTAGAAATGGCCCACGGCTAATAATGCTTCGGTATAGAATAAGTCGACTATAACCAAATCATAATCAAATTCATTGATTGGTAAATGCAGTAAATTTTGGACGGCTGCATTGGATAGAAAGTGATCGACAGCGGCGCCGCCAACAATGGCCAATGACTTTTGTAATGCCGTTTCGGTTAGCTGACTCAGTACCAAGAGACTTTGGGTGCCGGCAACTTCCAGTACTATTTGTGCATGTATGTAAGTAAAAGAAGAGAAAACAATAGAATGGTTGTAGGTGTGGGTGAAAAAGGATGTAATTTATAGCTAAATTGACTCAATTCTCATTTACATACATTGCTTCCAAAACGAAAATTCCGGTTCCACAACAATTTCCCGAATATTATCCACACGCTCATTTAAACGATGGCTGCTATAAACGGTAACCTTGAAACCAAAGAACAGTTACGAATATGTATAAAAAATATGTTTACAAACAAATACATATAAGCTCATATACTTATAAGTAAGTGCGTACATTGTGTTCACGCTTCGCCAACTCCAACACTAAACTTTGCATCACGGCGAAATGACTTTCACTTGGATGTGCAAATAAACCGAGAATTTTGGCACCATCCGCCGTCGTGGTCGTCCTCCATGTAAGCGGATACAATAAAGCATATATAATTGGCAGGATGATGGTAATAGAATGATATGAAAAAGCTGTTTTTGACCGTAACTAAGTAAAATTCAGCAAAGGGAAGACAAGAAAAGGGAAAAGTAAACACAATTAGATTAGGGAGAAATACAAGTCTGGTAAAGCAAAATGAGGTGAGAATAAGAGACATTGAAATCGAATGGCGATTTTGCGAATACGAAGTTCTCTTGATAATATGAAATACATACATACATACATACATACAGAGGTACATACATATGTACATAAAACCTTGCAGCAATAATATTAAATAAGCACTTATTCGTGTCGGCATTATTTGAATGAATGTGGTAAATGAAACTTTCATATCCTTTCAAGGGCGTAGCTAGGATTTTATACAGGGGGGGTGCAGGCACATCAAATATTTGAAGTAGTCAAACATCAATCTGTTTGCGACTAAAATCAAGTGCTGCTGTTCCACTCTTAAATGTCAAAAATAATACTAATTTGTGTGTGCGACTACAGCAACACTGCTAATATAAAAATGACAACAACAACTGTCAAAGAAACTGGGTTGCGCAGTCAAAAGGTAGGAAATAAACTATTAAAATACTACTATGTATAAAACAGCTCATCGGGTTGTTGTGTGCAAAATTACACTGGCCGACAAGAAATTTGACCATAAACCAGACCATACTTTCCTAAAGGTTGTCGATGCGCTGAATTCAAATCTGGACGCAGAATTGCTCTATCACGTCAGGATTTTGAGATATCCTAACCTAAATGTGCAAAAAACACCGTTTTTGGGTATTTTTGAGGTTATATATAAACGACAGATTATTTAAAAAAAAAAAAAGCGCACATAGCATCTTAGAGAAGAAGTCTTTCTCTTACGAATGGCGTTGAGTTTGCTCAAATATCTTTTTTTTCGCTAAGATAGAGCAATTTAAAGTTTATATGAATTAACGTAGGTATGATGCAGTAGAGCACATACCTATGACGATAAGTCTGCAAATTTCAATTGCTCCATCTTAGCGAAAAAAAAAGATATTTGAGGAAACTCAACGCCATTCGTAAGAGAAAGACTTATTCTTTAAGATGCTATGTGTGCGTTTTTTTAAAAAAATAATCTGTCGTTTATATATAACCTCAAAAATAGGCAAAAACGGTATTTTTTGCATATTTAGGTTAGGATATCTCAAAATCCTGACGTGATAGAGCAATTCTGCGTCCAGATTTGAATTCAGCGCATCGAAAACCTTTAGGAAAGTATGGTCTGGTTTGTGGTCAAAAAAATCGGTCTCATTTTGTCGGCCTGTGTTATTCAAGTCGCTCATTTGGTGAAACCCAAAGGTAAGTTAGCCCCAAATCTGGCTAGCTAGGTTAGGTTAGGTAATAGTGGCTGCTGGTACACACCAACAGACTTAGGCCCATAAGGACCCATTGTGATACCACGCGGATCTAAACCCCTACTCGAACCAGAAAGTGGATTCAGCGAATCTTAGGAATTTTACAGGCTCTAAATCAGCCAAATCGCCGAGGCCAGAAAAGTGGGGTGCCCCCAGCAATTTTAGCCTCTTAGTCCACAGCGCGGGACATTCACACAGCAAATGTTCTACAGTTTCAGGATCCTCCTCATCTCTACAGCTCCTACAGAAGTCATGAAAAGGAGCGCCCAATCTCTCAGCATGTCTGCCGATAACGATGTGGCCCGTAATCAGGCCAACAGTAAGCGCCAGGTCTTTCCTCTTTAGAATAAGTAGCCCTTTAGTACGTCTCGCATCCCAATGAGGTCATACGAGTCTAGAATGAATGCAGGTGCTAAGGCGTTTCCATCTACCACCCGCTTCTGCATGGAAAAATCCCTTAATATTGAGCTTGCATGTAGCGAGCGGCATTCTTAAACCCTTCCAAGATGACGAAAGCGGAGCAGATGTGCCCCCTCTTGCAAGTTCGTCTGCCATCTCATTGACTGGTATATTGCAGTGTCCAGGCACCCATACCAGCGTTAGAGAAGCCTGCGTAGCCATCTCGTCAAGAGATTTGCGACAACCCTCTACAGTCCTGGATTTGCAAGTAGCAGACCCAATCGCCTTCAGCGCAGCCTGACTATCAGAATAAATGTAAATATTGTCGTGCATGAGGACTCCTTTACGAAGATAGTCCCCCGCCTCTTGAATGGCAGCAACCTCTGCCTGGAATACGCTGCAGTGATCCGGAAAGTTAAGGGAGAGTTTCGTACCTGTTTGGGCTACGAAAATTCCACCACCCACCTTACCATTCAGCTTCGAACCATGAGTATAAATGTGGAGGGCACCCGGCAAATCCGCAGGTCCATTGGACCAAAACTCCCTATCCGGAATAACAACATCGAAGTTCCTCCCGCAAGTGGTGGTCGGTGCAAAGTAGTCCGTTGCACTCGTCAAAGAAATGCTAAGGATCTCAGCATGACCACCTACATTTACCTTCCACCCCGGAAGTTCCCTTAAGCGCATTGCCTACCCATCAGGACAATCGGCAGGACATTAAATAAAGTGTCCAGAGCCTCCTTGGGAGTGGTGCGCAGCGCGCCACCAATACAAATCAGCGCGCTTATTTGCACCTTTTTAAATGCAAGAAGGATTGAACTCTTTTCAAGACATTTCCACCACACCAGAACTCTGTTCTGGGCTAACTTAAGTCAAAACTTAGTTTTAGCTTTAGTCACGCTGGTGAAACCGGGCCTTAGATTCTGCTTATCAATGCTAATGCTAAAATATTTAGTGAACTGTAGACACGAATCGAAACAAATCTCACTGTTTTATTTTGACATGTAAATTTCTGTACTATTCTCTGATGCCAATATTAAGCAGTAGCCAGGGGGGGAACATGCCCCCCTGCCCCTACCTGCCTACGCCCTTGTATCCTTTGTAAATTCAATACATACATACATACATACGTTAAACGTTCCTTTTTCTGTTTTTCCTTTTTTTTTCATTTGGGGCGAGAAAAGCTTTTGATATTTCTTTGACTTGATTGACCATTGAATTTGATAGTTTTTTGTTGCCGTATTTAGTATGTCTCGTATATGTATGTACGTGCCTATATTTATTTATGCACACATAGAAAACAGAGCGCTACAAAACCATTAAGTCTTGGGACAAATAAGAAAGAGAATTGTATGAACAAAACGTACACAAATTTGGTTAAGAAATGCGTATGCGAGAAGATCGAAGTTCTACCTACAAGGCAATGAGCTCCAATTTACCAGTTAATGCAACAGCAGTCTTGGACAGCACTTATAATGTATTTTAGTATTTTGATCCCTGCAGTATTTTAGATATCTTATGTACCTACTCACCGTAACATTATGAATTCATTAATTGACCATCAGTCCATATTTTCTATATTCGATTTTTGCAAGAGTATTTGGCGACACTATAAAGTTACGGTATGTAAAAATATACTGTCAGCATTTTATGATAACGCTAATTTTGTGAACTTACTTAAAACAATGTACATATCGCAACCTAAATCATAAAGTGACACATCTCAAAATTTTTCGAAATCGATTTTTTTCATAAACTGGTACACAGAACATATATCTAGCTATTGCTAAAAAAAACTTTTCAATAAGTATCTCTTTTGACCGAAAAATAGCTATTATAGGTACGTGGCCATTTACCATACTCTGAAAAAAATACCCGTAGTTAAACCAACAACTTTCGGCTGTTGAATCTCCGTCTTTGATTCAACAGCAAAAGTATTTCTTTTTACCAGAGTTGTAATTATTATAAGAAAAAAAATAAAAATCAAAAAATAATTATTATTGAAAGAAACATATTTTAAAAGTCTTTCCATAATAGTTATTTCTGAGATATTTTTTTAAGTCGTTTTGTAATTATTATAAATGAGAAATTTTGTTTTATATCTTCAAAGACTTTTATATTGAGACAAATTTCAAAAATATGTTTAAGTAATTATTTTGAGTAACAAATTTATTTTTTATATCTTCGATAAAAATCTTTCATACAATTTCAAATTGGAAATTTGCCTGAATTTTGAAGTATTTATATGAAAGTTATTTTTATTTTATACTTATATGAAAGTTATTGAAAATTTTCTGAGACTTTTTTGAACTTTGTCTCAATGAAAAAGTCTTTGAAGATATAAAAAACAATTTGTTACTGATAATAATTACGCAAAAACTTTTTTCAAATTTGTCTCAATATAAAAGTATTTGAAGACTTAAAAAATATATATTTGAAATAACTATTATGGAAAGATTTTTAAAATATAAGTTTCTGAATAATAATTATAGAAAATTTTTGACATTTTCATCAGGAAAAAAATATTATCACAAGACTTTTACGATTCTGAAGAAAATTTGTAAGACTTTTTTATAATTTCAAAATGAAATAACAATTATTCTACATCTCTGGTTTTTACAGCAAAGTTTTTGAACCAACAATTTATTCAATAACGGGCGTTGTTGTTTCAAAAACTTGCTTGCCTTTAAAAAAATTTTTGTGAGAAAATATTTTTTTGTGAGAAAACCCACAAAAAAAATAATGATGGAAAGAAGATGAAGAGAAAAATCCAAACAAAAGTTATTTTTAGCAACAATTTTCTCCCCGTTGTTGATTTAAAGGCAAAAGTATTTGACCCAACAGTTTCCGTTGTAAACAAAACTAATGGGAACAAATTTTTTAAAATTTTGTTTTTACAATGATTCAAATAATTCATGGATTCCTTTTTAGGAAATGGAAGTATAAATAGGTTACTACAACTCAATATAATGTTGAATGATCCACTATGTGATGATTGGATAGAATTTCAGGTTGATGTCATGGTTCGAATCCGGAGGAGAATATAAAATAAAGAAGAAAAATCAGAATAAGAAATAAAGATAGCAACCAGTGAATGATAAGAAGGAGAGAAGAATAGGAGAACAAGCGGAGGCTACATATTTGCAGTTGGGACCCGGGCGGAGAGAAGATGAAGAGTAAAATGCAAACAAAAATTTATTTTTAGGTGAAAATTGTTTCCAACAATCTCCGTTATTGACTTAAATCAACAACGCACGCACCTTTGAAACAACAACGGAGCGTTGTTGGGCACATTTCAACTGCGGAAAGTAGTTGATTTAACAGCGAAAGTCTTTAGATTTACAACGTTTTTTTTTTCAGAGTACGATTGCTTGTAAAGAAAAATAGTTTTTTGGTTCTCCTGAAAATTTTTGAATTTGAGTTGTATCACTTTATGATTTAGGGTGCGATATGTACATTCGTACATATCTACATAGTATGTATGGATATAAAAATGATTTGTTTTTCTTAACCGGCAATTGTGCACACAGATGCTATATGAAGAATAATATTTCAAACATACACTTGCCTCTGCTTACATAGTTAGGAATAATCACCCAGCAGCGAAACGACAAACTAGTATAAAAAATACTAGCTCATTAACTAGTACTAGAGTGTCGCCTACTCGAAACTCGACAGTTTGGAGCGAAATATGTACTAGTTGCTTAGTTTTCTTCAAAAAAAAAAAAAAAAGAAACCAACCGACGTGTTTTGATCTCTGGCACACGAACCTGAATGCGGAAATGTTTTATTTTTTGCCAGTTAAAAGATTTTAAGAAAACTTTGGCTATTCTGCTTACTTACTAGCCTCAGTCCTATAGAATTTAACTACTGGGAAACTTTCAACTAAGTTCACAGAGAACGGCCAGGGGTGATATTTAATAAAAATAAAGATAATGTTTGACTAAAATTTTAATATTTTTTGAGACGTTTGCCGTTGCAAATCACCCACTTATAATGGGATTTGTCTAGTTTAGGTAAATAATATTTCTTCGGAATAAATTCTAGAGTGAAATCGAAAGTAATATTAACTAGTTGTGTAGCTTCTTTGAGTGTAATTTCGTATGCTCCCGGGAGTAGTTGCATTTTTACAGGGTGAATAAGTAAATCAATTTATATCCCTGCAAAAAATGCGATTAATCCGGGACGTGTCCGGGATCAATCGCAAGGGAGCATGCGACTAATACAATTTTACATCCCTTTATATGGAGTGAATTGATTGCATTTGTTCGAGCATGTCCTATGAAGAGACTAATTGTTCAACTTGTATACCCGAACGGGTACCAATGTAGATTAATCACTAACATACCGAACGGGTACAAATGTAGATCAATCGCTTACATCCCGAACGGGTACACATGTAGATTAATCGCTTTCATTCCCAACGGGTACAAATGTAGATCAATCGGTTACATCCCGAACGGATACAAATGTACACTCAGAGAAAAACAGCATTTTAAAATCAAAAATAATATTTTTATTTTTATAATGCACGTTTTAAACCAGATCATTTTTAATTTAAAAATAAAAAATTTTAAATTAAAAATGAAATTTTTAAAATAAAATGTATGTATTTAATTTAAAAACGCTACATTTTTAATTTTAAAATGCACATATTTATTTTAAAAATGTAACATTCTTACAATCTTCTCACCTAAACCAAAAACGGAAAATTTAATTTCAAATATAAAAATAACACGCCAGCTTTTATTTACTGACACGTATCTACATATTTCAGATAAAACTTGATTTTAAAATTATGTACCCTGGCAAGGAGGATTGCCTTTATTCGAAATGGGAAATGTTTAAGCAGAGAATTACACGTTTTTATGAAACCAATCTTCATAACGAGTTTTGTAAACAGCTTTTTTCGTTAGCTAAAGCTTCAACTAATACAGGTAAATAAAAATCAAGAATAAAAAAAGCTCAAATCATTCTACTCTCGCTAATTTCTTATTTATTTTTTAAGACACGCAAGACTACATACTTACTAAGCTACTTAATGGAGTCCTTCCACCATCAGCAAGGTTTCAGAGTCCTTCCGGAAAGTTAAGGAAAAAGCCACCATAGCAGATTCCCAAGAAAGCTTCATCTTACGACTTACATCAATCAATGATTACGAAAGGAAAATTGATGAATTGATAAGTACATACTACTCTGTGGGAATGACAATACAACCTTTCATAATTGTCGAAGAAAAATCTGAGTCTGACATAAGAGAATTTTATATATACTTTGATAAAACACTTTATAAATTTGAGTCGTTTCTAGAAGGTTTAGATATCTGTTTTAAAATCTTTCACACTCTTTGCCTAAAATCAATTATTCACGAAATTTACTACATTCCGCAGTCATTTACACATTGAAAATCATAATATTTCTAGTTTTAAAACACAACCATTACATTTATATTCAATTAACAATGGCAAAACATATGTATGTAAAACCAAAATCAATATGAATTTGTAATGTATGTACATGTACATATGTGTATGATTATTAGTTTAGATTTAAGTTTTTTTTCTAAAAACTGCATTTGAAAATGTATACGAATAAAATTCTGAACCGGACTAATAATTTTTGTATGGTTTAATAAAGGTGAATTAATGAAGGGTGGTGCGTATATAAAACAAAAATGTTTCATTATTAAAAAGAAAATGTGCATTTTTATTTTAAAAATGCAGAATCTTTATTCAAAATCGTTCATATTTGATTTATATATAAATATTTTTAAATTAAGTACGTTTGTTATTTAAAATAAAAATAATGGTATTTAAATTAAAAATAAACATAAATGGAATAAAAACGCAAAGCTCTTAAAATAAAAATAAAAATTTTTAAATTTAAAATGTTTTTACTTGATTTACAATTTTACAATGAACATTTTTAAAATAAAAATGTTCGTATTTACATCACTTTTAAATACGTTTTTGTCTATTTTAAGCACGTTTTCGTGGATTTTATAATGTTCTTTCTCTGAGTGTAGATTTTTCCAAGTTGTTCGCCAAGGCAATTTTTAATAACAATGTTTAAAAAATTGTAAATGTTCATGCATATAGTATACATAAATAAAGATTATATAATGTTTTACTTTTAAAAAAAAAATCTCAATAAATAAATTTAAAAAATTGTAAGTTTTGAGTATGCATTATATGAGCGTAATGTAAAGGATTTTTTCATAGAATATTTTAGGCAACATTTTGTTAAAATTATTATTCATCGTTGTTATTAAAAGAAAGGGTGTTCAATTCGTTTTACCGGTTGTTCTACAATTTTTTAAATACATTGCATATTTTTGTAAAATTTCTACATTTAAGGAATCTAGATTTGTACCCGTTCGGAATGAAAGCGATTAATCTACATTTATACCCGTTCGGGATGAAAGCGATTAATCTACATTTATACCCGTTAGGGAACAATTGGTCTACAATTACACTGTGGAACAAATTTAGGTCAACAAAAGTTAACTCGGTTCTGAAAGTTAGGGGTGAAAATAGAGGCTAAATTAGAAGACCCGTATCGCGGCGTTTGCTTAGGTTAGTTCGAATTTGTTTTTAATCGACCTTTGAACTTTGCAGGCAAATGCCGATTTTCAGCATATTGATGTATGGTTTTTTTGCTATAACTCAGCGCAGTAGATACAAGCCCATTTACGGGTATAACATGCATAAAATATACCCGTGCAGATGCATTGCCCGACTTGACTGTATTTACATGATCGCCTATAACTTTTCCATTTTACCATGGATTTTCTTCGTTGATAGCTTATTTTTTTGCTAATAGAATGTAGCTTCACGTAAACGAGTAAAACCGAAGGTGAAAATTTTGGTTTTAAAGATATTGCCTGACAAAGTCAATTTTTTCTTTAAAAAATCGAAAAAATTCAAATTGAATTATCAATATTTCAGAAACTATAAGAGGTAGAGAAAAATGTTATAGACCCCTTGTATAGGAAATTTAATTTTCTTTCGTTTGCTGTCCCTCTAATAAAAAAATCTCAATTAGTCGACGAGTTATAGCAAAAAAACCATACAAACAGTATGCTGAAAATCGGCATTTGCCTGCAAAGTTCAAAGGTCGATTAAAAACAAATTCGAACTAACCTAAGCAAACGCCGCGATACGGGTCTTCTAATTTAGCCTCTATTTTCACCCCCAACTTTCAGAACCGAGTTAACTTTTGTTGACCTGAATTTGTTCCACAGTGTTAGTCTACATTTATACCCGTTCGGGAACAATTGGTCTACAATTAGTCTACATTTATACCCGTACGGGAACAATCGGGGACTAATTGTGGACCGATTGTTCTCGAAAGAGATCAGTCCGGGACAAATATCTTTCGGTATTAATCGCACATTTTTTTGCAGGGATATGTATGTGCATACATACATATGTTTATAAGATATATATGTACTATGTATGTATGTATATGTGGGAATGTATGATGTTTATACATATATAATCTTTGCCAGTTCCATTTAAACACATCAGAAGCGTACCTACGCACTTTTGTTTTAGCTTATCACCGCCCGCACAAAAGTCAACCACAAAATATGTACATATTACTGTACATAGGTACCCTACAAAAAATGCGATTAATCCGGGACGTGTCGGGGATCAATCGCAGGGAGCATGCGACTAATACAATTTTACATCCCTTTATATGAAGTGAATTGATCGCATTTGTTCGAGCATGTCTATGAAGAGACTAATTATTCAAATTGTATACCCGAACCCGAACACCCGAATCGAATGCAATGCTTGCTTACATTGGCATTGGTTATATAATCGATGAAAGGAGAAGCGCTTGTCAATACTTTTGCTGGGTACCTACTCGGTGAGATTCCTCAACGGAAATTTGAGTTTGATGATTTTTTAATATTTTTCATAATTTTAATTTTGATTTAAATTGTTAATAAAGAAATACATATATGTGCAGAAACAAATGTATTTTGTTTATTCGTATATATTTTTAAAATTTGGCTGCATAAATTTAATACACATAAAATGTACATATGTACATATGTATGTTTTATACACAGTGCTGGCTTCTGTTCATTTTCATGTGAATGTACATATGTACATATGTATGCTTGCATTTTAAATAAATTTACCATTTTTATGTATTTCAAATTATCTTATCTTGAAAGCACTTCAAATTATATTTATATTTTTAAATTAGACAGCACCCGCACTAGCCCGGTAGAGGAAACTAACTTGTAGAGAATTGATGGCATCATGCTGGAGTCCAGAGCGAAAATTGATTGTAGACATAAACTAACACATACATACATATGTATGTATGTATTTACCCTGTGGTGAAAATCTTTAGTTCAGAAGTAGTGCGTTTCTAGTGCATTTTTCGAGACTACTACTACTGCTAGTGCGTTCTCTTTACATTTGCTAAGCCATTTTCCCATTTTATTAAAAAAAAAATAAAAAAAAATTAGGTCTTTTCCTATCACTCCTTCGCAGAAAGCGCAAAATTTGATTTTATATAAAGAAATTTAAATGTTTCATTAACACTCTGAGAATTGCAGAAATATGCAATACCGACTGCATAAAACCGAGCGAAAAATGTGTAGTAAACATTTTTTCTTTTCGAAACTTGATACAAATTAAAGAATGTCTTGTAATGGCCACCCTTCTGAACTGGTGAGAGTCTAGCTACAAATGAACTAGTTACTTATTGACTTCTTTTCGCTGGTTCTGAACTAAAAATTTTACTTGCTGGTTGTTAATTTTTCTGTAGGGTATATTGCATCATGAATCTGATATTATAATATAAACATATGTACATAATATTATGTACATAGATTGTGTTTAATGTACATATGTATATTGTACATATAAATGACCTATGTACAATGTACATTCCTACACACATATATACACGTAAGTATATGTGTAATTGGATGCGTGTATAAATAATCCTCTCCGATATCGCCTACAGTGACTACTGTGCAGATCGACGCACTCATTTTATAGCCGGCGAGAACGTCCATTATCGCCAACTATGTAAATAAATTTAGCTCTGGACGATCTCATTCTCTTTTAAGAGATCGCATAAGAACATCGAGAACTTTTATGGTTTCAAGTGGCATGTTGAAGCTCCAGAAGTGGACTTTTGTGTGTTAGTGCAAGAAATGTGCATGTTTTAGTAAGGAAATTATGCGCTAAATATAAACTTGCCAAGTTTTTGCTGACTCTTAAGAATTAAAGTACATATATGAACATATCGTCGATGCCTTTGCAAAACCGCCCATCAAAAAATTGCAAAACCGCCCATTTAGCAAAACGCAAATTTTACAGGAGAGCGAAAAGATGTCTTGTTTTGCCATAGAGATGGTAAAATAATGTTTCTACGATTTGTATGTTTTCGTCGATATCTGGAGCTCAGGGCTTCCAAATCTCATTTTTGCCATAAATGTCAAATAGGCGGCTTTGCAAGTGTTCGATGGGCGGTTTTTGCAAAGGCATCGGCGATATATATGTACGTAAAGTTTTCATTAGAAATTGTCTAAACAAATAAAGTGTAGAAGTGTTACGCTAAATTACTCGCATAGAAGGTGGAAAAATGAGAAGAGGGAATGGAGTTTAAAAAAAAAAATAGGAAGGGAAGAGAAGATAGGGAGAAGAAAATGAGATTTTATTGAAAATGGACAGCCTTAATTCAAGTTCAAAGGAAATTTATTAAAAACGGAAAGTCATTAGCTTCAACTTCCGCTTTGGTATACGCTATCTGGTACATCAATTTCTGAATCTCAGCTGGAAACCTTTTTTCCTTCTTCGTTCTAATAAACAAATGGCTATGATATGATATAATTGTAATTAGTACAACGCGAAACCGGAAACGGTTATCTTTTTTGTGATTGCGTCTTATTAGGGCATGACAAAAACATCTAAAAATTGTTAACCCTATCCCTCATTCCCCCCATATTCCTTTTAAAAAATTTCCCACTGCGTAGTACTAAGTGCATGATGTTCTATGATGAATGGAATATTACAAAAAGTAATAAAATAAAAAACGTATAAATCATTTTAGGAAACATGCAAGCAATGTTTACAACGTCCGACCGACCGGCGAATGGGTTCAATAAGACGTGTTTGCTATCAAATTGGCAGTGTAAAGCAAGCGAACGAATGAGAGCATTGTCCTTTCTAGCCATAAACAAATCCAAAAGACCGTATTAAATATCTACATTGAACATGAAAGAAACCAGAGAAGCATTACTCAAAAAAAAAAAGGTTGAGTAAAAAGTGTGTCGCATTGACCTTTCGATGAAATTTCGAATACAACTGCGTCCGGATAAAATAGAGAGCAAAAAGCATAAGCGGACATGCAAATAAAAGCACACATTTGCGGATAAATCAGCAATTGAAAATCTGTGAACTCGACTCGAAAAAAATACTTGCTTTTGTATTTTCACTATCGCTTGTTTTTGGCAATTTGTATGGGGTGGCAATGAAATTGACAGTTTTTGGCTAATAGGAAATTGTGATTATTAGGGTGGTTCGCAAAAAAAAAAAAATAATCCTTACATATGTACATACATTAAGCCGTATAACGTTATATAGACAAAAAAAAATTTAGTGTGTGTCAGTTTTATTTGAACACTTATGTCGAAGAAATATTTTTGGTGTAAAATTTTTATTTTTAGGCCCGCGTTAAAAACAGCTAAATCGCGTTTTTTGTAATAACTTCCTTAAATGATGTCGGATCTCTATGATCTTAATGTCGCAGAAAAGGTCTCGCTCAGCGC
Organism: Urophora cardui; assembly: GCA_960531455.1. Classification (NCBI taxonomy): domain Eukaryota; kingdom Metazoa; phylum Arthropoda; class Insecta; order Diptera; family Tephritidae; genus Urophora; species Urophora cardui. Next base: position 112,233,488 of record OY482670.1, on the reverse strand, counting down.
TATATTTGGCCCATATAAAGTTTCGTCCTCAAAGGTTGTCCTGAGTTTTACCTTTAAAAATTTTGGAGTTACTATCCCTAGATTTTTTTATTTTTATCACTAATACAAAGCTCTCAAAAAACCATGATTAATCCCCCAAAAAGTTCTAGCCTTTATTCACAAACAAAAAAGTTATAACGTTGTAAAATGAAACACTTGTTTTTTTTTTATAAAAAATTACCACAGAGAAACGGCGAAACACGTCAGCTTAATTTTTGGCTCCAGATTACGATGGCGTTTTTAGAAAATCCGGATTAGCTCCCATTTTCGAGATATTTAAGAAAACATTTTCAGTTTTCACATACAAAGCAATCCCATGTGGGGGGGGGGGGGGGTCGTATGAGTAACTATTGTTGAGGTAAAAAAAATAAAGAAAAGGGGAAAAAACTATACGTACATATCGCACGTTTTATTCAATAGGGATTTAACTAAAAAAAACAATTTTTTGGGAAAACGCAAACAAACTTTTATAATTTCAAATAGTTTCCTTCTACGGCTAACTACAAAATCACTTTTATTTCCGCCATTTTTATCTTTTTGAGTATTTTATAAGACTAGACTCAAAGGCATGACCCAGTTATTGAAATATATAGCAAAATCCCAGAAATCGAAAATTTCGAGTTAAGTCCCTATTGCATAAAACGTGCGATATATGTATATAAAATGCACATGAGAGGGAAGAGAATACCCTGCACATAAACTCCAATTTGTTTTAAACGTTCGAAACCTGCACTGAAAAAACAACTTACTCAGATTATGGAAAAAAGGGAATGACTCGGCGCTAAAGACATATTTTCATTGTTTTGATGTACAATTTTCTTTCAATCAAGGAATAAAAACCACGTTTTGAAAGAAAATTGTATTCAAAACAATGAAATCATTTCAATTTTTCCATAATCTGCGTAATTTTTTTTTGAGTGTGAGCAAAGTAATATAAGTGACGAAGAACTCACTTTCAGAGCTCTGAAACTTCTTTCATAAATATCTCAAAATTTGGAGGACATCGTTATTTTCGGTCTCGGTTATCATAGTATTGATAACACATTTAGACTTCCGTTGTCTCTTTAGGCGCGTATAATTTTACAACGAACTCTAGCAGTTTTTTTAAATAACTTGGATGATTTTACGATATGCACGGATGCAGAAATCGTGAAGCCGTAGTAAGCCTGCGCGCTGTGCTTAGAGGTCCCACTTGAATACTTGCCAAGTCTTCACTACAGCCATTATCATTCAATATAAATAACGGCGATCAGCACGAATAGTCCAATCATCAATAATTTTTTGCATATCATGTATCCAGTATTGGTAGCTGTTCCATCGCGGTACAACATTCTCAAGTCAAGTATAGTAAAAAAAAAGCAATGAAGCGAAAGCGTCGGACTTTCATTCCAAACCGCATGATTTTTTCATATGGTCGTTATTATATTCTTGTTAGGTATTCAGCATGAATGGTATCAGTCATGATTCAAATAAAGAAGATTGTGTATTCAGCGGTTCCGCTATGCGTTCATCCAAAATTTGACAGAATCAGCTGATTTAGTGACGTAGTAACATAAATTCTCTTTCACCCAGTTTCGTTTCCGATTTTCTAATAACTAAAGATTGTGTGCGATAAATGTGAAGTTTATATTAAAAAGCTATTTTAAATAAAGGAAAATTAAGTGCCGCGTTTTTATTTGTGTGAATAATAGTTCAATAAAGGTATTTTTGCCTGTTTGAATATTTTCTTACTCGTCGATAACGTAGTTGATGACGTACTAACCAAAATGAACCCAGTCTCACGGATGAATATTTTGCTGAATATGGCTGAGTGCGCAATCTTCTTTATTTGGATCATGGGTATCAGTATCGTAGTGCTGAATATACAGCTTCCTACCACCTAACTTTGTTCTGTACTTCATTCGTATACATTTTTCTGTTTCGGCTTACTCTTCTTAACTCCTACTTTAGTCAGTAAAGAAATGGTATGGGCTTAATTTGTACGTGCTGTTCAACATAATTTAGGAGTAAATGCGGTATATCTAACAAAAGCAAGTACTTATCCTGGCATGAAAAAAATCGCTTCACCCCACAAATGGACCTAGTGGGTACATTATATGTAATATATTTCAGTTACTTACATATATGTATGAGCTTTGCTGCATTCGAGCGTGCCTTATGTATGTATTTTAAAACTAAATATATTGGGTCATGCCTTCTTGATAATAAAAACAATATATTCTCATATTATCCAGTTTTAATTGGTATAAAATGATTAATGGATGCAAAATATATTCCTTTTATATTATGTTGAATTTTAAAACCTTCTGCCGAATTTTACTTTCATTTGTATGTAAATGTGAAATTTAATACGATATTACGAACTTGCCACGTAATGATTACTTAGAAATGTTGTTGTGTTGTTGATTATTGATTACTCTGCAGAAGGACTACTTACTCATCCTGTCAAGCCCAGCGACCTCTATTAATAATAAGGGTGTGGTGTTCGCAGCAGAGACATTACTGCCAATTCGAATGATTCCACATACATATACCATCGTGATTAAATTCCCCCACATACATATACCATCGTGATTAAATTTCCACATTCTTCGATTCGCTTACAATCGAATGTCTCATTTTCGATTGTTGTAGATAAATCACAAAGCAAGCTGATAATATCAAAGCCTACAAACGAATGTCGCAACTTCAATTCAATAATATCAAAGCTAATATAATATGTGAATGCAATGTCCATATAAGCTTAAGCATCACTACATATTATATTGTATTTGATTGTACCAAATTTATGTACTTAATAAGCTTCCATAATTCATGGTCGATGACATGTCTGCGCTTCATTACATTTATCTCTGACAGGCAGGCTTTAGTATCTTGCAGCATGACCAGCAATTCCAGCCAGGTGCTGGTCCATTTTTGACCATTATAATAAATTGAATGTCATTGAATGTCCATAAATGTCATTACGGCGATGAAGATGAATGTTATATGGATAAATGTACATACATACATACATATGTACATACATAACTATGTATCTAAACGCCATTTATCTTGGGCGTTGAAATTTGAATAATATGCCTGGCTGGTTTGTGCTGAGTGTGCAGTAATATGAATGCAGATTTCTATTTCACAAAATATTCATCTATTCTTTAAGTTACTTGTATACATACATACATACATACATACAATACATACATGCATACATACATACATACATACATACATACATACATATATAGCATCCCAGTGGGACTGGGGATCATCGTTTTATTAATCCCGGAGTACTCCCTTGCGAGTACTGGATTACTCCCCATTGCTCCCTATGACCCCTGTGTATTTTCATACAAATTTCGGTACTCGCTTTTAATATTGTATGTCCTAGAAAGGGAGTAATAGATAAAACTCCATTTCTCCTCCCAAAATAGCAATGAGGGAGTTTTTGCTAATACTTCCATATACCTCTTTATCGAGCAAGGGGGGAGTCTTGGAGAGTATTCTGATAACCTCCTAAAAGAGCAATGAGGGAGTAATTGTTAAACATTCCCCGTTCCTCCCAAGCGAGCAATGCAGGAGTACTCATTTGAAACCTCCTAAACGTGTAATCAAAGACATAAAATGCATTTCTGCTAAAATTTATTGTTTTAATTTTTTCAATTATGTGGAGCACCAAATTGTAGCACTAGAGCCCTTTGTTGTGTAGCGTTGTTGTTGTTGCTGCTGCCGCTGTCTTTTCCGCAACCACCATAGCCAAATCAATCCGAAATGCCACTTTTGGCACCCAAATTTAATTGCCCATCAAATTCACACACACTATCCTTGCCTTTTAACATGATTGATGCAATTCCTCCATATGTATGTAGGCAAAAATTAAGAAATTTGTCTTCTACTCGTATGATTGGGATAAAAAATTTTCAAATAAACAAATTTTCAATTCAATGAAAAAATATTACAGACAAATTTCGCCTGCTGAAAACAATGTTAGATTGGAGTACATATTGGAGAAATCTCCTCTATTGCTCCAAAAGGATGACAGAGTGAGTCATCTTTTATTTATAGTTTGGAGAGATCTCCCATATTGCTCCACAAGGAGTAACATGCAAAATTTACGTTTATGAACGCTCTGCTTGTTCTACAAAAGCGGGTTGCGCTTCAAACTCAGTTTCTGAACAAAGCCATATTTAAGCGTTTATAGATATTTTTTTTATAGGCGCACATAAAATTGCTGCTCAAAGTGCTTGCCTATTTAAATAAGATATGTATGCATAATTATATGTGTGTATATATGTGAATAATGTAGGCTTAAGGTAAAGGCCCAATGCACGCTTGCTTTGCTTGCTTGGCTGTGAGAAATGTCAAAATTATTTTGAGCTCTACTAAAATGTATAAAAGTTGGCCAAATGTCAGCTTTACTTCACGCGCTTGAAGCGCTGCAAAGTTTCGAATTGCCCAATTCTCTATTTGACAGCGCTTTGAAAGCCTTGACATCATTTTTGACAATTCAATTTCCAATATGACTGCTGATATTAGGCATTAGGTGTATTCCCTAACAGAAAATTATTACAAATTATTAAAAAATTGTAAGAAATATCACCGTTTCCCATTTTTTACGCAAAAAATTTGCAGAAGAGGTTGTTTCTTAGGAAACTAACAGCTAGCTTAGTCAAGTGAAATGAAAAGAGAAAAATTGAAAGAATTACGCTCACAAAGAGCAAGACAGACAAGAAATCAAGAAACGGAAAACTGCTAAAAATTAGCAAAAAATATTTTAATGCCATTTTTGGCATTTGTTATTTTTTTCTAAAAAAACATTTCATTTTCATTATTCCTATTTTAAAAATTTAGCAAAATTCAAAGGTACCAAAATCATATATATATTAGTTTATTTTTTAACAGCTGTTTCTTAATTTGGCAGCAAATAATTTCAGCTTGTAAAAATTTTACTAGCTGAAAATTGGAGCTCTCTATGTTTTATTTATTTCGATTGCCGATTCAGCTGATTAATATGACAGCGTTCAAAGCTACCATTGGGCTATAATAATAATATAATACAATGGCGCTATTATAACTCTGACGAGTTTTATGGCCGAGCTTCTCTCCCAATTCGAGGTGTGCTCCTTTTTGTTTTTCCTACTAATTGGGTGGACCTACAGTTTTATGCCGGCTCCGAACGGCGAATGCATTTTTTGTGAGAAGCTTTTTCATGGCAGAAATACTCTCGGAGGGTATGCCGCCCACTGCCGAGAGGTGACCGCTGCTCTTAAAAAACCCAATAATTGGATTTTTACTAATTAGAAAAATTTGTTTGGCTCGGACCGTGGTTTGAACCCGAGACCTCTGGCACAGCAGGCGAGCACTCTACCCACTGCACCACAGCGGCCACCATTGGGCTATAGAAGCTTTCAAAGTAAAGCAAAGCAATCCGAAGCAAACAAAGCCAGAAAAGCAAGCGTATATTGGGCCAAAACCTTGACTCTTGAGTTTAAGCAGCATTTGTGTGCAAAAAGCTGGATGTAAAGTAAACAAATATATACATATGTACTTATATCACTAGCTTAGAGTGCAAATTGTGTAAGTCCTTTTTTCAAACTTTGTAGGAGAGACAAAAAACAAAAAATAAATAAATTTTGAAATGAAAAACAAAATTTCTGTTCATGTAAAATTTTGGACTTACACAATTTTCTTCGTTTTTTTGTACTTACACAATTTGCGTATCACTGAATAACAACGAGTAGAAATCTGACAAGTATCACAGACTTGTTTAGCGTGGTGCTATTTGATTTTTCTAGCGTTCTACATAAAAATACACTTTTTCATAAAAATCGACTTACACAGTTTGCACTCTAAGCTAGCGATATATTTAATTTTATATGTACATATATATGTGGACTTAAGTGTGTGCATTAAGTAGATTAATATGCATATTTACATAACAAACATGTTTAATATACATATGTATATATTTAATGTTATATAAGGTACATACACAAGTACGCTGTTGGTCATGTCGTATGAGCGACATGTCTGTTCTAATGGCCGGAACACAATTGCGACGGGTCAACGGAAAACGGGCCAACGGGTAGTGAACAGCTGATATTTTCCGTCGGAAAATTCGTCCGGGCACACACAATTGTGGCGGAAACTGATTTGACACAGGATCCACTAAATAATGGCAGTCGCCACAAGTGTGCACTCTTGTGTCAAAAGGTACAACAACCATACCAACCGTGGACCAAGAAGAGGAAGCATGTTTTGATGTGGTATGGCCATGAATTCTATGGATCCAGCTTTGACAGCAAAATCAACTCTGATCATTTCAAATTTTGGCGCAGCTTCTTTACTAATTTTTCTCTCTTAGAAATTGCAGAGCCTAAAGCTCAACGTCTACTCTCCGAACGGCATTTTCCAAGACATGATTTAATAAATTTTTCTATAAGACTAAATGAAAGCAATTTCTGCTGAGCGCTTTTCGATGAAATGACGTTTTATGTAGCCAAAGTATTTGCATACATTGCACAGTGTAGCATTTCAATATATTTTGTGGCCAAAAATAATGGACATTAATGATGTCGATAAGATTTGGTTTAGACTCTTAAAATATGAAATTATTGAAGTCGTTAATAGTTAAATAATACTTACTCTGCTTAAGAAACACTTTAAAAGTTTTGACATATATGCGCATTTGTATATTTATTAAACTGATGAAATTACTTATAACCAATGCAGTAGGAAAGGGGACGGTGTGTCGCGCCTTTGAAGTTCGCCAAATTAAGGCAGTCGCCAAGATGGATTAAATGGAAATACCAAAAGCTAAGGTATATGAACAAGAACATCAACTTTTGGGCGATTGCAAAAGTTCACAATTATTTTACATATTTGAATTTTCTTTTTATTATTTTTATATATACTTGAAAGAGTTTTTAGTGCTTAGCACGAAATTTTTATTTTAATTCAATTTTTAATTGTTGGGGTAAGTGGAAAAAAAATTTTTCAACAACTATTTACAGCGAAGGTTGAGTGTATAGCTATTTCACGAAAAACCATTTTCGATCATCAGCACTCTTTTCGGAAGTGGATGCACCGGGGATTGAACCCGAGTACATTCCAACTTCAGCCGCAATGACCCAACGGATAAACACACTCGGCCATTGAGACTCTGTGCAAGCTGTTGGATGGTTTGTGGAGAATATATGCAAAAGCATATACACACTAACGTTAATGTTGAAAATGAAAAAGGCAAAAGTGGGGAAAATCCAACAGCTTGCACAGAGTCTCAATGGCCGAGTGTGTTTATCCGTTGGGTCATTGCGGCTGAAGTTGGAATGGACTCGGGTTCAATCCCCGGTGCATCCACTTCCGAAAAGAGTGCTGATGATCGAAAATGGTTTTTCGTGAAATAGCTATACACTCAACCTTCGCTGTAAATAGTTGTTGAAAAATTTTTTTCCACTTACCCCAACAATTTTTATATATATGTATTACCTTTTTTGTTGGGTTCATAACATTGAGACGTTTTGTTAGAGAAACTTATTTGGCGCGGGTTATATGTAATACATACTTATGTGTGCATATGTATGTATGTGTGCTTTGATTGCTATGTATATTCGCTATTTACACACATATCAGTATTATAATCTAGATAACATTTGATTCGACTTATTGAAGGTGTATTGATTTCTTATACTGACATTTGTATAGAAAAACTTTTCTTTGAAGTATGCGCATCGGTTTGAAATGAGTTTATGTGAAATTTCATATACATACATACATACATACATAAGTATTTACATGTGTATGTTTGTAATTTTGAATTTGATATTGGATCCAATATGCATCAATATGTTTATTATTGCCACGATTTCATTTCAAGCATAAAATGTTGTTCTTTGACGGCGCAAAATGTGTTCAATATTAGGGGCATTTCAGTTATTACATCTGGGTCTGGGTTAAGATAAATTTTTACTGAAACAATCCGGCTCATAATGAAAATTTGCTGCACTTGCAAAGAACTAAAAAGAAGAAGAAACATATACAACATATACCCAGCAGTAAAAATCTGAAATGAATCCTTTATGAATCACTGATGAAATTCATCATGAGGAGACATCGTGAATGCTTTCATATAAAGGCTGCTGAATTTTTTCAAATAAATGGTTTGTTTTCCTCATGCCTATATGACTCCGTTCGGAGCCGGCATAAAACTGTCCAATGGTAGGAAAAACAAAAGGAGCACACCTCGAATTGGGAGAGAAGCTCGGCCATAAAACTCGTCAGAGTTATAATAGCGCAAAAACAATTCTTCTGTACGTTAAAAAGAGACAAATACTCCCTCAAAAACAATTTGATTGACTTTAAACTTCAAACTATGTAAATGAAAATAACTATTTCAAAAATTATTTTTTTGGAAATTTGAATTTAAATTACTGAAATAAATTATGAAGCTCAAATGGCGGGATAGCTATGTATTCCATGTTATAAGGATAAGCCAGTGCGCAGTATAATTTTTCTTCCGGACTTCTTCTTTCCCCTTACGGCCAAAGCAGAAGCTTACAAGAGGCAAATTTGAAATTTGTATTTCCATATATTTTTTATTTTAAATATAATTTGTTTTATAGTTGTCAAATTGAAAAATTTGTCAGAAAAGCTGCCAAATGTCAAAAAACCTACCGAAATACAAGCTGGCTCATGGGGTTTTAAACGCCTAGATGGTATTTCGTTTGGTTTTTTCAATATAACTTGCTTGCTTGCACCAACGCAAAACGATAGTGATGAATATTCAACAAAGAATCATCAATGGTCATTTTGCAGTGAAACAAATTTACTGTAGGGTATATGTATATATATGTATACATACACAAATGTCACTTTTCAGTTCTGCCAAATCAAAAAAGCACTGTGCTGCCAAATCAGCACGGAAAAAACAAATCGAACAGGGCGGATCAAAAATTGAACCAGCAATTTATCTGGTTTAATCGAGCTGAAATCTTTGTTGTTGCATTTACATGCAAAAATTTTTATCTGGGTTAGGATCACCGTATGTGAAACACGGCTATTGTACTCAGCCCGATGTGATTTTGGTATTTGCTCTAGCAGCAACAGACCAAGAGAATTCAATTAGCTGGCGAATATGTATGTTTGCTGCTATTGTGCTGGTATCGCTGAAATCGATATAAAAATAGATTAGAATATTTTAAAACAGTTTCAGAAAAGGTTTTTAAAATTGGTTGTTTTCGGATTTTTATGTTGGTAAGTACTTGTATGCATTAAATTGATTTTCGATTAAAAAAAAAAGGTTTGGTGAAATTTTGATGCTTATGTCTCTGTATATATGTACTTACATATCGTTGGCTTCGTGAGCAAATGTGCTAAGTCCAATTTTTATTAAAATCAAGATTTTGATGCAGTAAGATAGTACAATTAAAAATACATCGTCTGCCAAAAAGAAGTTACCATAATGTCTGTTTTTCATGCAGTAATGCAGTGTTAAGCAAATGTGCTAAGTCCATAAAAAATTTTTTTTTCAAAAATCTACGTGCTAAGTCCAGGTGAAAATAAGAAATTATTAGTTTTTTTAATTTGTTTCGTAGAATGATATAGAATTATTACTACTTTGCTTTAATAAGCATGGCTTGGGACTGCAAACGTTAATAATTTGCGGGAGTGGCTAGCTTCCCACCAATTTGATATGCAAACTAGTTTGCGGTACTTTTTACATTTTTATTATACATTTTTACATTTTATTATATTTTCTATAGAGAGGGTGCAGTATAATGTGGGCGTGGCCACACCCATTATCAACAGTGTTATCTGTCATCAGACCCAGCCTAAAATATTCTTGTTAGTGCAAAATTTCGAGTTTTACAATTTTTTTTTAAGTAGACGTGGTTACAAACCGATGTTGCTAAAATTTTACTATAAGTAATAAACTTACATACATATGTACCTACACCAAGTTCCGCCGTAATATCTTAATTATTTGTCGAGTTATGGGCTCCGAAATCTCTTAGATTCACGATGCCACGCCCATTTTCAAAAATATTTATGGTTTCTGTTTTTGTCCATAGTTGGACTCATGCCGCAAACTTTCAATGAATTATCTTCATATTTGACAAAGACGTCGCTTAAAATGTTTTTATTAGGCCACTTTATAGTTGCCATATATAAAAGTGGGCGTGGTCGCACCGATTTGGACAATTTTTCGTCCAAACGTTTGCCATAGCAAGTAAATCACGCTTTCCAAATTTCAGCTATATATCTACTACCGTTTCTGAGTTATTGATGACTTATAAAACTTTTAGAATTTATCCTTTCATAAGTGGGTGTGGCACCGCCCATTTTCGAAAATTTCAATTTATTTCTTTATAACGGCGAAAGCTCATTGCATGGATGGAATTTCATCCATTATCACTTTTTGCGTGTTTTTCGATATATACTATATGGGGAAAGTGGGCGTGGTTATCATCCAATTTCGCCTATTTTCAATACCAACCTTCCCTGTCTAGTTAGGAGCCTCTGTACCAAATTTCATCAAAATATTTCAATTTTACTACGTACAGTTGAGTATAATAATTTATGAGAAAATGTGCTAAGTCCACCTAAAAAAAAAACAAAATCATAGAAAGCAAATGTGCTAAGTCCTAAAGAAGCTCATAACTTTGGACAAGCTTTATATTAAAATGTGCCGATAACTGGTATTTTAGCACGATCATCTGAGGAAGAAACTGCATTTTCAGATTTTTAAAATAGTAACAACAAAAAAAGTTAGGTGGTTTTTTGCCTCTCCTGAAAAGTTACCAGAAATGGACAAATGCACATTTGCTCACGAAGCCAACGATATGTATCTGCTAGGGCACAGAAGTGTAAAGAAAAGAATGTGCGGATCACAGATGGAGTGCTTTTACGTTGGAAGTTAAATGACAAAGCACAAACCCAGTTTGTTGTTTGCCGTCTTTGCTTTTACTTGAAGATTTATCTCTAATCATTTATTACACAATCCCTCCCCCAAGAAAAAAAGTTGCGCATTCGACCGTTGCTAATTTATCTACAAAAAATGACAAAACCATCTATGCATTTATGCTATAATAGTTCAATATTATATACCCAACTGTAGGTATATTTCACAGCAGGTGAAATAAAATACCACCAACAACCCAACAAACACTGAGGTTAGTTATCGATTTGAGAATGACTCGAGAACTAGCCTCATTCTCAAACCTCTAACGTTAGAGGACGACTCGAAAATCTATCGAGAATCATAGCGTTCTCAAACAAAAGGGTATCTAATTCTCAAATCGAGAAAATTATAATTCTAGAATCGAATTCTAATGCAGTTATCTAATGAGATTCTAATCAGAATTTGCAAATACTTCCAATTGAAATGAAAAACAAAGCTTTGTCTCCTTTTACATGATTTTTTCATTGTTTAGATTTTATTAACGCAATATGTGCCTAAATTGTATATGATTATATATATTGACATGTATATGTTTACCACATTTATAAGAACTGAAATTTAAACAAAATTCAGTTTTACTATTTAAATTAAAGGTACTTCTTGTACTTTTTAATGGAAAACATTGTACTACGGTAATATTAACTTTACCATTTTTTAGTATCTAATTTCAATATATGTATGTATATTCAATATATCACAGAAATATATTGAGAATTGATAAAAGGCGTGAGATTTGGCTCCTTCTCTAATCACTCGCTAATCGAATTCTAGTGTAGTTTTCAACCCTATTTATCGATTTGAGAATATATAGAGAATTACACTAGTTATCTAAGGTAATCTCGACAAAATTTCTAACGTTAGAGACTGTGTTTGCTGGGAACACAAAAACAACACCATTTAGCTGGTTATAATGCTTCAAAATCGGAATCGAAATCAAACACTTTAACATACTTACAGTAATACTACATAGTACATATTACATATCGATGTGCTAGTGCACAAACCGGATAAGTGCGGGTTTTGGCGAAACTGAGTTAATTGCATTTCTGGAATCATCAACACTATACCTACCTCGTGTGTAATTTTTATAAGGAAATTATCAATAATGGCGGAGATATGCGATAGCATAATCAGTCAAGTGCTTTGAAAATGAAATATTTGTTGTGCACAAACCGGATAAGCGCGCTTAGAAATTCCAATTTTCTATAAACATAATTTTTCTTGTGCACAAAAATTCCAAGTGCCACAAAATAAAAATTTATGCTCGTATCCTATTTAAATAACCCATAAAAATTTACTATTTGAATTTAATAACTATGTTAGTGTTTTAAATGAACAATAAAATATGTATTAACAGAAATAAATTGAATAAATTTTTCATAGAAGTGCTCTAACAAAAATATTTGAAATTAAAAAAAAAGTTAGCGCCAAATGGGCTAAGTGCCCAACAAATTTTAATCACTAAAAAAATAGTATAGGTACTGAAACCATCAATATAATTTTAGCACCTTTGGATTCTACATACTCCAATTAACTATTCGTAATCGTTGTAACTGAAAAAAATTTGACAGATAACAAGTTATTGCAATTTAAACACAAAATTTGCTCTCCTGAACATTTTTCAAAATATTAGTTATCCGGTTCGTGCACTAGCACATCGATATGTCCATACGTTCTAGTTCATGGCCCATCCCGGCTTTTTATGTATATCGTTACTTACAGTCGCTCTGTCGTCTATGTAGTGATTCCTATGCCCAGCTGAGTAGAAAAAAAGGTTAAACAAAATTTATGGGCAAAAAAGATAATAAGATAACTACCCAGTACAACAACAGATTACTAAGCAACAACTATGAAAAGCAATGGATAGAAAAGAAGCAAAATCTGTTTGATCAACGAAATCCCAAATATGTACATTTGATGTCCTTGAAGTATTTCTTTCTTTTTTAAATGATTGAAATCAGAAAACGCCAATTGGATTTCAGAATAGGTAATTGGATTTCAGAATTTGTCATTTGGATTTAAAAATAGTTATCTGGATTTCAGAATCTGTTAATTGGATTTCAGAATAGGCAATTGGATTTCAGAAAACGAAAATTGGATTTCAGAAAAAGTAATTGGATTTCAGAATGTGTGAATTGGATTTCAGATATCATATCTTTCGTAAAGTTGGAAAATAATTTGTAAGTTCAATTCAGGTTATAAATTCATATGTTATGTACTACAGATACAATTCAAAATAAGAGATTACGCAGTTATCGCGATACTCCATTTTTAAAAGTACAATTACAACTGAACGGCATAAAAATTACGAATTAATTTATTCCATAGTAAATAATTTTTGCATTTTCCATGGCCTTCTTTATACATACTCAAGTAGTTCGAAAGGTATTTTCTGAAATCCAATTCTCTATTTCTGAAATCCAATTCACACATTATGAAATGCAATTACCTATTCTGAAATCCAATTTTTGTTTTCTGAAATCCAATTACCTATTCTGAAATCCAATTAACAGATTCTGTAATCCAGATAACTATTCTTAAATCCAAATGACAAATTCTGAAATCCAATTAACTATTCTGAAATTCAATTGGTGTTTTCTGAAATACAAATGGAGTTTTCTGAATTCAATCTGGAAAAGGTGTAGTTAAGTCTACTGAATAACTGGCTGAGCACCTATGCTTTTTCTTAGGCTTATGTATGTACATTAAGGTGGTAAAATATAATTAAAACCCAACAGACCACGGTTGTGTGATTTCGAACCACTTTTGATTTCCAATGAACTTTCAAATAAAGAATCAGCTTGATTCGTGATTCAAAATGTGTTTCAAATAAAAGATAATTTTTATTTGTGATTCATTTCACAAAAGAATCAAAAATACTCCTTGATTCGTCATTCAAACTATCTTCAATTCAAAGATAAAATTGATTTGTGATTCATTTCTCAAAAATTTATTTAGAATCGAAAATTTCATTTCATTCGTTATATCCCTGCAGCGAAAGTGCAAACTAGTCAGCCAACCTACCAGTTAACTGACTAGATAAATTATGGGAGTTGCTCAACTAGATTCATAGGGGACAAATTGAGATTAGTTATGAAACTAGAAGTTTTGCCAAAAAAAGGTTTTAAATTAAAAACGAATGTATCCGGGGTTTCTGGAGGTTGCAATGAACACGTATGCAGTAAAAGTAAAGCAACTTCTTTATTGTTGTTGTAGTATTCGAACCCTGCGTAGTAGGCCCCTTGTAGATTTAGTTGGTTGCAAATGGTTAGATCATTAAATCAGGTGAATACCACAAATATAACATAGTTTGAGATGTTAATATAGCCCCGTATATTAGATACTACTTCAGCCATAGAAAAAAGTACATGATATGTTTGTATAAAGTCAGAAAATCATCAATATAAATGTCAAGCTCAGAATGGTCAACGTGTTACTTATTCACAATGTTAACGTTAATTTTCCTAAATACTTAATATGCAAGATCACAATCTAATGTGCCTGAATTCTTTAATTTAAATATCATATTCTAATAACTAAATAAATGTATTAGAAACTTTATTTTGCAGTTTTTATTTTCATTAGAGTAGCATGTAAAACTAGTCAGTCAACTGGTATAGTTCTGATATCTACACTGACTAGTCAGCAAATTGGTATGATGCTGGTGTGGATACTGACTAGTCAGTCAAGTGGTATGATGCTGGTATGGATACTGACTAGTCAGTCAAGTGGTATGACTCTGGTGTGGATACTGACAATTGCCATTTCCTAGGTCATCACCGTGTTAAAAATACCAGTTGCTAATATGGAGAAAAGATAGATGACTGACTAGTTGAGCTGTATGGCCAACTAGTTGTCAATTAGTTTACAAGTAGTTGATTTCGCTGCAGGGATGTACATATATATGTAAGTATATATATATGTATGTACGCGCAAATGCTTGACTAAGGCAATCGTGAAAATCTGCTTGCATTTTCTTCCATACAACGTAGACGTTTGTCGACAATTTAGATTTTTTGAATTTCCACAACTCGAGGGGGTGGTGGGATCACCTATTAAAGTATTTTTTATTTGAAATACATTTTTGATTGAAAATAATTTTTTGATTCTAATAAAAAAAATTGATTCGAATCAAAAATTTATTTATAATCAAGATTCAAAAATTTTTTTTTGAAAAAATCAACCAAAAATTGGTTAATAATACTATTTTTATATTAAAAATGAAATCTGCCAGAGTTTAAAATAAAATTTGTGATTTTATGCAATATTTCGTTTTAAAAATAGTAATTTTTTCTCAGTGTATCATTACTGATGTAGAAGTAGAGGGAATTCGCGCAAACTCTAAGCTTTAAAATAGTTTAAAGCAAAATTTTCGGCATAGATTTCCTATAGTACAGTCGCATGAAATGCGGTTTATTACTCGGAATTCGTCAGAACTTTATTTTCTTCATACAATTTTGCACCACCCTATTAAATATACAGGACAACGAATAATATGCGTATTCATTCGGTTGCTTAGGCGTTGGTTTTTCATTTCTAAGGTTTCTTATTTATTTATTCGTTAACTGCAAAATATTGTTGTTTATGGTGGATTTAATGTAAAATGGCTTCAAGCATAACTACATATAAACATATTGGAAAGTAAACATTTTATGTAAGCCAAGGTAATAAGAGCATAAAAGCAGTGGAAAGCAAGCAAGAAAACGAGTACGAAACACGTAGAACGGGAAGGCAGAAGACCTTTATAGAAAAAATTAGCAATGTTGGGATGAAAAGTCAGTTTCGTAATCACACAACCGTATACTGATTTAGGTCAATCTTTTTTATATGAGTATTCAATAATTTAACATACATGCATACATATGTACATAGAAACTAAAAAAAGAATACTTTTCTGTTGACTCTTCGTGTTTAAACATTTTGCATTGGGGCTTGCATTAGTCCTAGTTAAAACGATGAAAGTTGAAACCATGAAATTTAAAAACGGGTCATCGCTGGGGTAGAGAAATTGAGATAGTAAAGATAAGATTACAAGCAAACATTAAGATTGATTTTTGGATTGCCCAATGTCTATGCACATTTGCGGCTGCTGTTTCGCCAATTCGCTGCGATTGCTAACCTTTAACCTTTTGCTTTTGCAGTCGAAGTGAATTGATTGAGTAGTGAATTCGCGAAAGTCATATTTCTGTCGTCGATTTTTGTTACTGTAATGCGATTTTTTAGTAGATGGTTGTGGCGGTGGATTGATATGTAGCAATAATTCATATTTGTATGTAATTTTGAAAACTATTTATCCTTTTTGCTGAATCCAATTATTGCTTTCACGGTGCAATTCAACCGAAAGGGTAATGCTTCTGAGGACATTTACATCTTTCACTTGGGTACATCGTTGCTGCTGCTGTGGGAAATCACTCCATTCACTTGTTACCGCCAAAAAAGTTTTTAGACAGAGCAACGACTTGTGCGCTCGTGAGCTTTGATTCGATTGATTACTGCAGCTGCTGCTATAATATCTCGATAAAAATTTAGAGATCTTTGGTTGTAGAGCTATTGTTGGAATTCAGCTATATTGAATAATTCTTGAAATCTTAAAAATTAGTATGTAATTTTAAAATTAATTTAAAGCATGTTCTTATCCAAAAGAAAAGAACTAATAGCGAAATTGAAATAGTAATCATTACAAGCAAATTTTAAAAGCTACAACAAAAAGCCGGCAGAAAAAAAAAACAAACAACAAAAAAGGAAAATGTGCTTAGAAATTCTCGTTTCATCGAATTTATTTTTTCTTTTGATCTTCTTGGAAATTGGCCTTCCCTTTTGCACTTACCACCGCACACTGGTCAGCCCCCATACACAAAAGTCAAAAACGTTGGTGCTTGAAAAAGAAACTTCTGTCATGCATTTCCGTGGGAAATATATTGAATTTTATGGAAAACCTCCTTCTATACGCAATAGCCACCATTAAATGTTACTTTGGCTCATTTAAAGTCAACACATTTGAAAAAAATTTTTCTGGAAAAATTTTGTGTAATTAAGTGTATTATGATTTTTGCGATATTTCAAGTTTGAGTGCTAAAAAAAATGCGGATAACTAACGGAAACGCAAGAAAAACACCTGGTACGACAAGGAATGTCGCGATGCCTCGGAAAGAAAGAACGCCGCCTACAGGGCTACATTGTGTGCGGGCGCAACGCGAAGCGTAAGGGAGCGTTATCGAACGGCGAAGAAGGAAGAGAGGCGCCTTTTTCGAAAGAAGAAAAGGGAGGCTGAAAGGCGCGAGTGTGAAGAGCTTGAGATGCTGGCGGGTAGGAACGATGCTCGAAAATTCTATCAAAAAATCAGGCGGATGACTGAAGGTTTCAAGACCGGGGCAAATTCCTGCCGGAATGATAACGGTGATCTGGTAACTGATGTCCAGAACATACTTAGGTTGTGGAGGGATCACTTCTCCTCCTTGCTAGATAATGGCAACAGTGAAAGTGCGGAAGGAGAAGATGTACGACCCGAATCCCCAATAGCAGATGATGGTAGGCATGTTCCACCACCTGATCATGACGAAGTGCGAATAGCAGTATGTAGGCTTAAGAATAACAAGGCCCCGGGCGCTGACGGCTTGCCAGCCGAGCTATTCAAACATGGTGGCGAAGAGTTGATAAGGAGCATGCATCAACTCCTATGCAGAATATGGTCGGACGAGCGCATGCCCGACGATTGGAACTTAAGTGTGATCTGCCCAATCCACAAAAAAGGAGACTCCACAGTACGCGCCAATTATCGTGGGATAAGCCTCCTGAATATCGCATATAAGGTCTTAGCAAGTGTATTGTGCGAAAGACTGAAGCCTATCGTCAACAATCTGATTGGACCTTATCAGTGTGGCTTCAGACCTGGTAAATCTAGCATCGACCAGATCTTCACAATACGACAAATACTGGAAAAAACCCATGAAAAAGGATCCGACACACACCATCTCTTTGTCGATTTTAAAGCCGCTTTTGATAGCACGAATAGGAATTGCCTGTATGCCGCAATGTCTGAATTTGGTTTCCCTGCTAAACTTATACGGCTATGCCAAATGACGTTGACTAACACCACCAGCTCCGTCAGAATTGGGAAGGACCTCTCCGAGCCGTTCGAGACCAAACGAGGTTTCAGACAAGGTGACTCTCTTTCGTGCGACTTCTTCAATTTGATACTGGAAAAGATAATACGAGCTGCAGAACTTAACCATACAGGAAGCATCTTATATCACAAGAGTGTGCAACTGCCGGCGTACGCCGATGACATCGACATCATTGGCACTAACACGCGCGCCATATGTTCTGCCTTCTCCAAGCTGGATAAAGAGGCTAAGAAAATGGGTTTGGCGGTCAACGAGGACAAGACGAAGTACCTCCTGTCATCACACAAAGAAACAGCACGCCTTGGCAGCCACGTCAATGTTGATAGCTACAAATTCGAAACTGTTAAGGACTTCGTCTATCTGGGAACCAGCATTAACACCAAGAATGATGTCAGGACGGAGATCCAACGAAGAATCACGCTTGCCAATAAATGCTACTTCGGACTAAGTAGGCAACTGAAAAGTAAAGTCCTCTCTCGACAAACAAAAATCACACTCTACAGGACGCTCATCGTTCCAGTCCTCATGTACGGCGCAGAAGCATGGACAATTTCAAAATCAGATGAGATGGCACTTGGAGTATTCGAGAGAAAAGTTCTTCGTAAGATTTATGGACCTTTGC
This sequence comes from Urophora cardui, assembly GCA_960531455.1. Classification (NCBI taxonomy): domain Eukaryota; kingdom Metazoa; phylum Arthropoda; class Insecta; order Diptera; family Tephritidae; genus Urophora; species Urophora cardui. The sequence continues at coordinate 112,214,749 of OY482670.1, read as the reverse complement.
GCGTTGGCGTGGGCGAGTATCGACGGAGATTTAACGATGAGCTGTACGAGCTTTACACAGACATCGACATTGTTCAGCGAATAAAGATCCAGCGGCTGCGTTGGGCAGGTCATGTCGTGAGAATGGACGAAGGCGCTCCGGCCAAGAAAGCATTTCTATCGAAACCCGCTGAACGCAAAAGAAAAGGGAGACCTCCACTGCGTTGGGAAAATCAGGTGGACAGCGATGCTGCCTCCCTAGGTGTTCCCAAGTGGCGCCATGCTGCACGAAACAGAAGCAATTGGCGCGCTCTGTTGGACTCGGCCAGAATCGTCTAGACGGTTAAGCGCCAATCAAGAAGAAGAAGAAGAAAAACGTACGTTTCATGATTTAGCGAAAAAACAGCGAAAACAATTTATTTTTAACAAAATACAAGATGAAGAAATCTTGGCTTTTCTATGAGCGAAATTTTCAAGCATTAGCATTTTCACTTAACTTTTAACAATTAAGGACCACTCTGGACCAGGTCTTATAGGCAGATTTGAGTTCTTTGAAGTCTTCTATTAAGAAGCCTGTTTATACATTTTTCCCTTTTTTTCCCTTTTTCTTAAAATATCATATTAAATGTAACTAGTCTATACAAAATATTGTTGCCCTTTTGCGATTTTTGTACATACTTACATCGACTGTTTTCGATAAAACTTTATTTTCGATAAAATCTGAGTAATTGAGTTTTGTCCCACTCTGCATACAATTTTTTTTTTGATCCCGCGAAATATCGCGGAAAATTTTTTTTTTATTGTAAATTTGTTATTTGACATCGGATTTTTAAAATCGAAATGTCATTAGTAGACTGCGGATCTTTATGCAATTGCATATTTTTAAGGAAAAGAGATAGCGATATGGTTCCAAAGAGAAAAATGAAAGTTATTAACAAAATATTCTAAATTTTCATATTTATTTCTGCATATTTTGCATATTGCATATAACTTGCATATTGCATATAACTTGCATATTTGCTAATATAACTTGCATATTTACATAATAATTGAGGTTTAGCAGTTTTAATCCGCAAGTTAGAGTCTCGCGGAGTTCCCCTAATGGCTTCAATGGCCCTAATAACAGAAGCTTTTGAAGGACTTGACGCTACGGATCATGTGGGCAAATAGTTTTGGTCAAAATTGAAGCTATTTCAAAAAAGAACCTGCTTTTGAAGTCATATTAGGAGTAGCCAAAATACTTTCAGGTGACAACAAAATATTAGAAATTGGAATACAAATTCCCAGTCAATTTTGGAGCGAATTTAAGTATGCTCCGGTTACATCTTGTGATGTTGAGCGTTCATTTTCAGCATATAAACGGATCTTAACCGATAAGCGTCACAATGTTCCCATTGAAAATGTGGAGAAAACACTTGTAGTATATTGTGGTCTTAACTACAACTAAAATTACCTCTTTACATTAAAAATTATTATAATAAAAATTAGTTCCCATTTGCAGTTTGTTTTTGGGTGTTAATGGGTTTTATATTTGCATAGAACAAAAGATTCAGCATAGAACATATGATTTTTGCATTCAACTATACTTTACTTATTGTGTATATCACTTAAAATTCCATATCTGATGTAAAAAAATGTGTACTTTTAATTTGCATATAACTTGCATATAACCTGCATATAAGTTGCATATATTTTGCATATCCAAAACAGAGCAAGAAAATTCGCTTTGGAATGTGAATATATAGTTTTGCATCAATATAACTCTTAATAAATCATTTTAAATTTTTTTGCATAAAGGTCCACAGTCTAGTCATTAGTTTAGTCTTTGGAAGCTCTATATTTCTTTCTAATGTCCTTTTGACCTATGAAGTCGTTTTCACATAGTTAAGTCACCTAACCAAGTTTTTCGTCCAAAATATCCTTTTTGTTTCACAAGAAAAAAATCGCCAAAAAATAAAATATTTATCGGATCTCTCTGATATTACGCTTAAAGTCTTTGCAATTAAACGGGAAAAGTTTTAAAGTAATAAAACTTTCCTGATTTTTACAACTTTTTATAAAAACTTAATTTGAAAATCAAAATTTTTTCAAAAATCGCAAAAAATACACAAAGTTTTTATTGGACCACTACAAGTTGTATGTCGTTTGAAGCGTATTTTAATTGCCTTTCGAACGAGATGCTGCTTGCGTTTATCGCATTTGTAACTCCAGAGAAAATAATTTTTGAATGAAGTGATAACAAAAAACACACAAAATTACCGTTATCTCAAAAACCTAACTATACAAAAAATTAAAAAAAAAGTAGTTCCAAGCTCAGCAGGTCAATTGGTATCCTCCCCCATTCCTGGTTTTCTTGTTTTTTTGGCTGTAAATTAGCGTTAGTGGTGGGCGTGGATCACAACATATATGCCTTTAATTTTTCTGAAAGATGAGTCGTATAGTGGGACACCAATGCGCCAAATTTGGTTTCGGTAGGTCCATCCGTTTCCAAGAAATTGAGTTTTGTCCCACTCTCCATACAAATGAGACCAGTGTGCACCGATATATTTCCTTGTCATGACTAGAACCACTTCATTTTTTCATTTGAGAAATAAGTACATTCTCTGAAAAAAAAACGTTGTAAATACAAAGACTTTTGCAGTTAAATGAACAACTTTCCGCAGTTGAAATGTGCCCAACAACGCTCCGTTGTTGTTTCAAAGATGCGAGCGTTTTTGATTCAAATACTTTTCGTATTTAAGTTAACAACGGAAAGAAATACTTTTACATTTAAGTTAACAGTTTTTGCTTTTGAATTAACAGCAAAAATTTTTAGTCCAAATGCGAGCACTGTTGATTTAAATACTGTTCGTATTTAAGCTAACAACTTTTGCTTTTGAATTAACCGCAAAAGTTTTTGGTCCAAAAATGGGCACTATTGAAGCAAATACTTACGCATTTAAGTTAACCTCAAAAAAATTGTAAACAATAGTAATTTTTTTTAATATGAAAGATATTATTTTATTTAGTTTTTTTATATAATATATGTTTACATACATAGTAATATTAATACTAAGGCCCGGTTTCACCAAACAAACTTTTTCCATTCAGTGATGGTCATTTGATGCATCATTTGAACAACGCGATGCTTGGAAAGAGACACGGCCACAAAGGTTTGCATCACATTTTCACAGCGCCAATATAAAGATTATGGAAACTTGTAGGCAGTAGTGGCAGAAATATCCATCAATCCTGCACCTCAAATGATATATCAAATGACTATCACTGTCTATAGGGCTTTTTACACACACATAAACACAACTGATTTTATTTTATTATTTCATAACACATTCCTTATATTAACTTACATTGTTTTCCGACCGCCAGATTTGTAGGTTTCTGCGCAATCATCGCCGACAAATTTTACCTCGTTTGCTCGTTTTACCTCGATTGCTCGCTATCGGAAAAACGGGATAATCAAACATATTTAATCTGAAAATACAAAATACATATATGTATTTTTAAACGTACATACATACATATGTACATATAATATTAATATATTATAATAATATATAAATATTATTATTGTGACTTACCTTTATTTATAATTATATATTACATGTACATACATATATGTATGTATAAATTTTTCCCGAAAATTTAAGTTTGGAAAAAAAATTTTCTATTTTTTATTTACTTCAAAATTTTCCAACAGCAAGGGAGTTTTTGAATCAAAAACGCCCGTCTTTGAATTAACAATGGAAAGTTGTTGAATCAAAAACTTTGCCGTTAAAACAAATACTTTTGCTGTTGAATCAAAGACGGAGATTCAACAGCGGAAAGTTGTTGATTTAACTACGGGTATTTTTTTCAGAGTTGTAGATATTTTATATATTTATGTACTATGTACATACTATATACTATGTACATATACATACATTTAAGAGTAAGTATGTATATGTGTGTATTAAAAGTTCTAGTAAATTTTAATGTATTACATTCTGACGACCCTTGGCGCTTTAACATAAGACAAATGGTTTTGTGGCCGCTGTGGTGCAGTGGGTAGAGTGCTCGCCTGCTATGCCAGAGGTCTCGGGTTCAAACCACGGTCCGAGCCAAACAAATTTTTCTAATTAGTAAAAATCCAATTATTGGGTTTTTTAAGAGCAGCGGTCACCTCTCGGCAGTGGGCGGCATACCCTCCGAGAGTATTTCTGCCATGAAAAAAGCTTCTCACAAAAAATGCATTCGCCGTTCGGAGCCGGCATAAAACTGTAGGTCCACCCAATTAGTAGGAAAAACAAAAAGGAGCACACCTCGAATTGGGAGAGAAGCTCGGCCATAAAACTCGTCAGAGTTATAATAGCGCCATTGTATTATATTATATTATAAATGGTTTTGATAGCCACCCATGGAAGAGGGGGCTTTGGCAGAATTAAATAAAAACAAATAGGTAAGTGCTTTCTTGTTGCCAAGTGATAAATGTTGGTTTTATATTTGTCAAATTTGTCTTTTTTCGTGCGAAAATACAAAGGTATCTACTATGTATGTATGTATATATTTTTGGTGCGAAAGTGTAATGACCTTTCTTCTTATATATGTATGTAGGTACATACATACATTTTCGCATTTTGAATTCCAAGATTTTGGATGCTCAGTTATGGCACAAGTTCGCAGAAATTCACACGAGCAAAACACGGTACGTGGAATAATTTCATTTTGTTTTTCAAAGTCACACTTGTGCAGATATTTGCTGTTGAAGTAACCATTTGCTTGAAAATCATGCATTTGATGACATTGAAGTGGAAACAGTGGGGGTTGCATATGGGTAACATATGTATGCAGCTCAGATTACGATGGTAGCGATGATTGTGACACCTGTAACCCGAACAGTCGTCATTCTAAAAAATAACTAGAAAAATACATGTTCAAAGATTATATAAAATTTGTTGCATATTTCAAGGCGCCATAGTAGTTTTTTATTTCCTGAGGTTTTTTATTACATTCTAGTCCGAGGATGTCTGTAGTGAAATTTTCCGGCGAACAAATTTCGACCGCTTTTTAACCCTCTAGCGACCTGCTAAATACTATCTTAATTTGAATCCGCAAAAAAGCAGTAAATGGACTTCTCCGGGAGCGAGCTAATATTCTAGAATATTTTAGCTAAATAATGTATAATTTTATTATTATCACCTGAATATTGTGTTTAGGCCAGTTTAGAATTTTAACCATTTATTACATTCTCTACAAAAAACGCTCTGGCAAAAATTTGCAAATTTCACATGTACACAAAGAGAAATTTTTAGTATTGCGGAACGATTTTCCGTCATCCCTTGTCAAGTTTGGTTTGAAGACAAACCGGTTTTGGCTAACACATTCTGTTATTTTTTTAGCGTTTTTGAAATTTTTAGCTGAGAAAACAAAAGGACTTTGAGGCTTCACTATATTGGGTGCACGCATTCCATCCAGAGTCCGAAGTATTTGGTACCAGTGATGCCAGATAATCTCCGCTGAAATTCCCACAGAAATTGGAAAAAATCCCTAATTTCCCACATTTTAAATACAAAAATCCCACAAAATTCCCACCGAATTTAAAGCGTTTATTTCATTAATATAAGAATATATAACAGGCAAATACAGTTTTTTAATAGCTAAAAGTATCAGTTGTACAATTTATTTGCATTGTGCAAGTGGATATGATTTTAGTTGATTTTAAAGTTGAAGCAATTGATATTTTTGGATTGAAAGGCAACTCTTACTTTCCTTATACTATTTAAAATATCACTAGATAGTTCGTTTCGCTTTTTACATTTAACATCCATTACAATTGAAAATATTCTCTCTGATTTAGCGTTTGAATGGGGTAACGTGAGTACAATTTCAACCAATTGCTTAAGATTATGAAACAAAAAATTGTCATTATAGTATTTAAAGTTTATTATTTTACTCCACAATACATCAACAGGTAATTTTCTTAAATCGCCTTTTTGTGTTTCTGTTAAAACTATACAAATACTTTCGTATTCCGATTCTGTGAGATCAGGATTAAGATTTAATTTTTTAGTTAGAGCAAGAAGTCATACTCGTACACGATTGTTTTTAGAGAAATCAAAAACAATATCGGGATCTAGGAACTGCAATTCTTCGAAAACACCGTCAAATGGAAAACGTGATATTATCTGAAAAGTAGAAGCTTCGTAAAAGCGCAAACACTTTTTTTTTTGAATATAATCTTTTCCTCCAAATTTAAATTTGGCAAAATATCTTCGCATTCATAGCCAACGTAAACGTTATGCACGGCAAGTAAATATGGAGTTGGGTGGGGTTTTAAGAAATTTCTTTCAATTTTCAACACAAGTGTCTTAGCTTCTTGACCTAGTCGGTGTATATGTACATTTCGGCTTAGGAACAATACGCCAAATTCATTGAAAAAGTTAAGAACATACTTCAAAAATATATTTTAAGTTATACATACTATAAATTATACATATGTAGGTATGTAACAGTTCTGCAACCAAAAAAACTTTTTTTATATGGACGATAACAAAATGTCCCTTTTTTCCCTCCTTAAAAATTTTGCAGTGAAATATCCCTCAAAAAGGGAAACTTCCCTCAATCTGGCACCGCTGTTTGGTACCCAGACAATTATCCTGAAATGATCGCATGATTTAATGTGTATTTAAATTTTAAAATACGAGTTGAATTATTTTTAAGCGGTTTTACTGTTATACGTACAGTTCTATCTGTTCTTCATGCCAGTGTGGCGCTTCAAAATGGCTGCCTTCCAGTTAAATCGATTACAGTTTTACATGTTTTGCCATTGAAAGCATAGATTGTATTTTATTATTTTTTGCATATGTAAAAAAATGTGATTGCTTTCAAATAAATATTCACCACATGTTTCCAAGCAAGCACATATTGCATTATTGGGTCAAGGCGATTTGAAACAAGTCTTGCACCAATTGACCTCATTTTTAGACATACATATCCATCATAACAATTGTTTTACCATTAATGTTCCAGTAGGCGACTACAGTCTGTTATACGTACGCACATATATACATATGTATATTTGTATGCAAATATATCCATGCTTAAAGTTACTATTGTTGTACAATCATAGTAATGCATCCGGTGTAATATCCGTTTGGGCGCCATTGATGCTAATGCATTTACTGTGATGATGATATCATAGAAAGTTACGTATTTGCTTGTACATATATATGTATGAGGCGTATGAAATTTAGCTGACTGGTGAATGTGGACTTAGCGTCGAAGACTACTTTACTTACAATACAAGTCAGCGTTTTTTTTTTGTTTTATTAAGATGCATAAAATGCTATGCAATCCTCGGAGAATTATGCTAAGTTAGTGACCGTAAAATGCATTTGCCATTATCTCTCAAATGTGTGATTAGAAAAAAGATTGAAATCGAGTTTGCTTAATGCAAATGAGACTGGATTTAATCTGCATACGAGGCGCGGATCCAGGATTTCGGAAAGGGGGGGGAGGGGGTTTGGAAATTTTTTTTGAAGATGTTTTTTAAGGGCAGACGCTGGTGAAAATATGGACTAATACCACCTACTATTATTATTCTATATACTAGTTGCGCCATTTCCCGCACCTTAAAAACACCAAACTCAAAACCCTCCAAATTAACAATATGTATGTCATCACATAAAGTGCAGGAGATTTCAATTGAAGTTCTAAATAACATGTATAATTGCTTGACCACTGCGCGACACCTAGTGAAGGGTAGCAGTTATTATATGATATAATTTGAAGCGCGAGGTCGCTACTGCGTGTTCTAAATTTTCAAACGTGCAACCAACGAACGTATATTGTATAAGAAGGGAAAATTCGGTATTTTGGACGAGTGAGGTGGAAATCGTTTAGTCAAAAAAGGATGATGACTTCGCGAGTTGCCTCCCATCATTCTTCAAGCTCGAATTCGTTTGTTTTTTCGCTGCGAAAAATAAATTCATTTTGACATTTCTTTTGCTTGACATTTAGTTATTATTTCTATTCATACTCTACCGCCACTGCAAAGATGGTTGAAAATGAGCCGGGCTGCAAATTTTAGAATTTTATAAAAACCTTCTGATGAAAAGCTCTGTTGAAAATTTTTTTTATCCTTTGTTGAAACATTTCAATTTTATGAATGAATCGCTTGTAGTATTTTAACTTCGTACTCGTTTTAATTCTTGTTTTTGGTGGTTGATTTGATTGTGCTTATACTCTGAAAAAAATACCCGTAGTTAAACCAATGATTCAACAGCAAAAGTATTTGTTTTTACAGCAAAGTTTTTGATCCAACAATTTATTCAAAAACGGCCGTTGTGTTTCAAAAACTTGCTTGCTTTTAAAAAATTTTTTGTGAGAAAATATTTTTTTGTGAGAAAACCAACAAAAAAAAAATAATGATGAAGAGAATATGAAGAGAAAAATCATAACAAAAGTTTATTTTTAGCAACAATTTTCTCCCCGCTCTTGATTTAAAGGCAAAAGTATTTGACCCAACAGTTTCCGTTGTAAACAAAACTAATGAGAACAATTTTTTTTAATTTTGTTTTTACAATGATTCAAATAATTCATGGATTCCTTTTTAGGAAATGGAAGTATAAATAGGTTACTACAATTCAATATAATGTTGAATGTTCCACTATGTGATGATTGGATAGAATTTCAGGTTGATGTCATGGTTCGAATCCGGAGGAGAATATAAAATAAAGAAGAAAAGTCAGAATAAGAAATAAAGATAGCAACCAGTGAATGATAAGAAGGAGAGAAGAATAGGAGAAGAAGCGGAGGCTACATATTTGCAGTTGGGACCCGGGCGGAGAGAAGACGAAGAGCAAAATACAAACAAACATTTATTTTTAGGTGAAAATGTTTTCCAACAATCTCCGTTATTGACTTAAATCAACAACGGTCGCACCTTTGAAACAACAACGGAGCGTTGTTGGGCACATTTCAACTGCGGAAAGTAGTTGATTTAACAGCGAAAGTCTTTAGATTTACAACGTTTTTTTTTTTCAGAGTATATACGTATGTATGTATATTTTTGCATTGGTACGTGCGAATGAGTATCGTATGATATTGGTGGCAAATTGATCATCAATTTCACTTACCCTCGCATTTAAAGTCAAAATAAATAAGAATATATGTATGTAGTACTTTTTGGTTATATTTATATTTTTAATAGAATTTTTACTTTAGAATAGAATTTCGGGTTGAGGAATATACGTCGACCTATTGATCTATTGTACCCTCCGAATTTTTACTTTCTTGAAGTTCTTGTCCTTCAAGAATTTTTCAAAAAGCCTCGAAAATTGAAACATGATTGAAAGTTTGACAGAATCGACAATATAGTACGCGCTTATTGTATTAGATTTAATTCCTCTAAAGTTCGGGTATTTTCTATTTAACTATAAGTTGTAATTGTATGTTATTATTGCCTACAAGGACAACTATTTTAATGAACTGATTCAATTGTACCTGTTTCACCTTGTGGATATGTGCATATAAAATATAATCTGAAAATAAATGAAAATAAATGTCGAGTTTTGCCTTTGGACAGCTAAACCCATCCAACCATTGCTTTTGGAATGATAGAATTTTCCTCGATCAGTTTGTGAAATTTGGGCGCAGAATCTATAAAGGCATTAATTTGGGATCTATGATAAACCACAAGGGGGGGAGGGTTTTGAACCTCCAAAACCCCCTCCCCGTGGATTCGCCACTGCTGCATACATATGCATATTATTATGAAGGGGCTCGTCTGTGCAGTCAAGTCTGTTTGCAAATAATTTCGCATAACAAAGTTAGGAATGGTGTTTACTTTCCTTGTATAATATAGTTGTTATGGTATTAAATATGAACTGAAATTACACTGGAAGAAAAACACAAACACACGAGTTCATTAACTGTAATAGATACATACATATTTGTGAGGTTCGCTATGCTAAGATGAACGAATTAAAGAAGTGTGAAGTTGATACACATACATATGTACATACATATGTATTTCTTCGAAGAAAATAATGCGAAAATCGAAACTCGCGCTCAATAATCCCCAAGCAAATCAACAAACAAAGAAAAAGTATGCGTCCATAACGCTGACAATTTTTAGAAAGAAATTAATTAAATAAAACCGAAAGCAGATGCTAAGCCAACGCTTCCAGCTACTTTGGCCTGCTACCAGACGCTGTAAACCACTACGGGTAATCTTCAATAATAATAATCTATATATATATATAAATCAAGCCCATTTCTTTGTCGCCGGCTTTCGCCCAAACGCGTGGAGGGATTTTGACCAAATTTACACACCAGCTTAGTACCTTGCCCTATATGGTTTATATGCATATTTTTTTCAAATCCGGAAGTCGGTTCCCGAGATATAGGTCAAAAGGTCAAAACGTGGATCCGGCTCTCCCCTGAATATCTTTGGACGATATTGGTATCAAATGAAAGGTATTGAGCAGAGAATTTACATAGAATAGTACCCATTGTGATTCCAAGGTCGGGTCTCCAGATATGGGTCAAACGTGGACCTGGATGACCTCGAATTTTCCTGAGCGATATTGGTATCAAATGAAAGGTATTGAGCAGAGAATTTACATAGAATAGTTCTCATTGTAATTCTAAGGTCGGGTCTCCAGATATGGGTCAAAACGTGGACACGGATGACCCCGGAAAATTTCTCAGCGATATTGGTATCAAATGAAGGGTGCTGAGCAGGGATTTTAGATAGAAATGAACTCATTACGATTCCTAGGTCGGGTCCCAAGGTGTGGGTCAGCACCCGGACCCGGATAACACCGGGATATTTCTCAGGGATATTGATACCAAATGAACGTGGACCCAGATTGCCCCGGAAAATTTCTCAACGATATTGGTGTCAACTGAAAGGCAGGGTTTTTACATAGAGATGAACTCATTATGATTCCTGGGTCATGTCCCCAGATGAGGGTCAAAATGTGGATCCGGATGGCCCCGAATAATTTCTCAGCTATATTTTTACTTAATCACGGCGCATGACGATTCCTAGGTGGGATCCCAAAATATGGGTCAATATGTGGACTCGGATAACACCGGGATATATCTTAGGGATATTGGTACCAAATGAAAGGTGTTGAGCGGACTCTCATTTAAAGCCGTACCCATTACGATTTCTTGATCACGTCTCCAGATACCGTACCCATTATGGTTCCTAGGTCAAGTTCCCAGATGTGGGTCAATAAGTGGACCCGGATGAGCCCGGGATGTCTGAATAATACTGATATAAAATGAAAGGTGTTGACCGGGTCTGCTATATAGATATTTTCATAGTGATTCTTAGTCCCGATACCCAATTATGGGTAAAAGAAACGATTCGGACGCCACGGAATGTTTTTAAGCAATGATGGTATGAAATGAGAAGTGGAATGCAGGGTATGTTATGCTAAATCCAGTTCCCTAGGGAAAGGGGAAGAGTAATGAGACTGGGAAAGGCAAAGGGACAGAAAAGGAGAGGGAGAATATAATAATAATGGAATGAAGAGGATGGGGAGAGAAGACAGGGAAGTAGAGAAGGAATAAGAGGGGGAATAAAAAGGAGAAAGACAGAAAAGGAGAGGTAAGAGAGAGCGATAGAGAAAGCGAAAGAGGAAGCAGAAATGTGACGGGAAAGGAAAAAGGAAACGGAAATGAAAGGAAAGATAAATGGAAAGGGAAAGAGAAAGAGAAAGAGAAAAGTAGAGGGAAAGGGAGTTGGAAACTAATACGAAGAAAAATGGGATAAGAACATGAAGAGGGCAAACTTTTGAAAATATAAATTTTTGCCTTCACTTTTTCAAACTTATCTGAATTGTGCTGAGCTCTGCAGCCCGAGGTAATTTCGGTTTCTAGATACTTCCAACATATTTTAAAGTGTGCCGTTTTTCGCTTCAAGTACATATAATAGGAAGTGGGCCAAAGCAAAGCTTGGCCGGGTACAGCTAGTAATGCTATAAATCATAGCGATTAACATTCCTTGAACTATGTAAATGTACGTTGAAATGTTTGGCTTAGTGGAGGCCAATGTCCTGCATACAATCAGAACTGTAATTAATATGCATTAGCTGTAGCGGTAGTGATGTAGTTCAATTAATTATGTGCATATATGTATGTACATATGTATATATAATGTAAGAAACGCTTCCCTGCAAAAAATGCGATTAATCCGGGACGTGTCCGGGATCAATCGCAAGGGAGCATGCGACTAATACAATTTTACATCCCTTTATATGGAGTGAATTGATCGCATTTGTTCGAGCATGTCCTATGAAGAGACTAATTGTTCAACTTGTATACCCGAACGGGTACCAATGTAGATTAATCACTAACATACCGAACGGGTACAAATGTAGATCAATCGCTTACATCCCGAACGGGTACACATGTAGATTAATCGCTTTCATCCCCAACGGGTACAAATGTAGATCAATCGCTTTCATCCCGAGCGGGTACAAATGTAGATCAATCGCTTACATCCCGAACGGATACAAATGTAGATTAATCACTAACATACCGAACGGGTACAAATGTAGATCAATCGCTTTCATCCCGAGCGGGTACAAATGTAGATCAATCGCTTACATCCCGAACGGGTACAAATGTAGATTAATCACTAACATACCGAACGGGTACAAATGTAGATTAATCGCTTTCATCCCGAGCAGGTACAAATGTAGATCAATCGCTTACATCCCGAACGGGTACAAATGTAGATTAATCACTAACATACCGAACGGGTACAAATGTAGATAATCGCTTTCATCCCGAGCGGGTACAAATGTAGATCAATCGCTTTCATCCCCAACGGGTACAAATGTAGATCAATCGCTTTCATCCCGAGCGGGTACAAATGTAGATCAATCGCTTTCATCCCGAGCGGGTACAAATGTAGATCAATCGCTTACATCCCGAACGGGTACAAATGTAGATTAATCACTAACATACCGAACGGGTACAAATGTAGATTAATCGCTTTCATCCCGAGCGGGTACAAATGTAGATTAATCGCTTTCATCCCCAACGGGTACAAATGTAGATCAATCGCTTTCATCCCGAGCGGGTACAAATGTAATAAAGATCCAGCGGCTGCGTTGGGCAGGTCATGTCGTGAGAATGGACGAAGGCGCTCCGGCCAAGAAAGCATTTCTATCGAAACCCGCTGAACGCAAAAGAAAAGGGAGACCTCCACTGCGTTGGGAAAATCAGGTGGACAGCGATGCTGCCTCCCTAGGTGTTCCCAACTGGCGCCATGCTGCACGAAACAGAAGCAATTGGCGCGCTTTGTTGGTCTCGGCCAGAATCGTCTAGACGGTTAAGCGCCAATCAAGAAGAAGAAGGGTACAAATGTAGATCAATCGCTTACATCCCGAACGGATACAAATGTAGATTAATCACTAACATACCGAACGGGTACAAATGTAGATTAATCGCTTTCATCCCGAGCGGGTACAAATGTAGATCAATCGCTTACATCCCGAACGGGTACAAATGTAGATTAATCACTAACATACCGAACGGGTACAAATGTAGATTAATCGCTTTCATCCCGAGCGGGTACAAATGTAGATTAATCGCTTTCATCCCCAACGGGTACAAATGTAGATCAATCGCTTTCATCCCGAGCGGGTACAAATGTAGATCAATCGCTTACATCCCGAACGGATACAAATGTAGATTAATCACTAACATACCGAACGGGTACAAATGTAGATTAATCGCTTTCATCCCGAGCGGGTACAAATGTAGATCAATCGCTTTCATCCCGAGCGGGTACAAATGTAGATTAATCGCTTTCATCCCCAACGGGTACAAATGTAGATTAATCACTAACATACCGAACGGGTACAAATGTAGATCAATCGCTTACATCCCGAACGGGTACAAATGTAGATTAATCACTAACATACCGAACGGGTACAAATGTAGATTAATCGCTTTCATCCCCAACGGGTACAAATGTAGATTAATCACTAACATACCGAACGGGTACAAATGTAGATTAATCACTAACATACCGAACGGGTACAAATGTAGATCAATCGCTTACATCCCGAACGGGTACAAATGTAGATTAATCACTAACATACCGAACGGGTACAAATGTAGATCAATCGCTTACATCCCGAACGGGTACAAATGTAGATTAATCACTAACATACCGAACGGGTACAAATGTAGATTAATCACTAACATACCGAACGGGTACAAATATAGATTAATCACTAACATACCGAACGGGTACAAATGTAGATCAATCGCTTACATCCCGAACGGGTACAAATGTAGATTAATCACTAACATACCGAACGGGTACAAATGTAGATTAATCACTAACATACCGAACGGGTACAAATATAGATTAATCACTAACATACCGAACGGGTACAAATGTAGATCAATCGCTTACATCCCGAACGGATACAAATGTAGATTAATCACTAACATACCGAACGGGTACAAATGTAGATTAATCGCTTTCATCCCGAGCGGGTACAAATGTAGATCAATCGCTTACATCCCGAACGGGTACAAATGTAGATTAATCACTAACATACCGAACGGGTACAAATGTAGATTAATCGCTTTCATCCCGAGCGGGTACAAATGTAGATTAATCGCTTTCATCCCCAACGGGTACAAATGTAGATCAATCGCTTTCATCCCGAGCGGGTACAAATGTAGATCAATCGCTTACATCCCGAACGGATACAAATGTAGATTAATCACTAACATACCGAACGGGTACAAATGTAGATTAATCGCTTTCATCCCGAGCGGGTACAAATGTAGATCAATCGCTTTCATCCCGAGCGGGTACAAATGTAGATTAATCGCTTTCATCCCCAACGGGTACAAATGTAGATTAATCACTAACATACCGAACGGGTACAAATGTAGATCAATCGCTTACATCCCGAACGGGTACAAATGTAGATTAATCACTAACATACCGAACGGGTACAAATGTAGATTAATCGCTTTCATCCCCAACGGGTACAAATGTAGATTAATCACTAACATACCGAACGGGTACAAATGTAGATTAATCACTAACATACCGAACGGGTACAAATGTAGATCAATCGCTTACATCCCGAACGGGTACAAATGTAGATTAATCACTAACATACCGAACGGGTACAAATGTAGATCAATCGCTTACATCCCGAACGGGTACAAATGTAGATTAATCACTAACATACCGAACGGGTACAAATGTAGATTAATCACTAACATACCGAACGGGTACAAATATAGATTAATCACTAACATACCGAACGGGTACAAATGTAGATCAATCGCTTACATCCCGAACGGGTACAAATGTAGATTAATCACTAACATACCGAACGGGTACAAATGTAGATCAATCGCTTACATCCCGAACGGGTACAAATGTAGATTAATCACTAACATACCGAACGGGTACAAATGTAGATTAATCACTAACATACCGAACGGGTACAAATATAGATTAATCACTAACATACCGAACGGGTACAAATGTAGATCAATCGCTTACATCCCGAACGGGTACAAATGTAGATTAATCACTAACATACCGAACGGGTACAAATGTAGATTAATCACTAACATACCGAACGGGTACAAATGTAGATTAATCACTAACATACCGAACGGGTACAAATGTAGATCAATCGCTTACATCCCGAACGGGTACAAATGTAGATTAATCACTAACATACCGAACGGGTACAAATGTAGATCAATCGCTTACATCCCGAACGGGTACAAATGTAGATTAATCACTAACATACCGAACGGGTACAAATGTAGATTAATCACTAACATACCAAACGGGTACAAATGTAGATTTTTCCTTAAAAAATTGTAAATGTTCATGCATATTTAAATAAAGATTATATAATGTTTTACTTTTGTAAAAAAATCTCAATAAATAAATTTAAAAAATTGTAAGTTTTGAGTATGCATTATATGAGCGTAATGTAAAGGATTTTTTCACGCGTATGCAGACGATATACAACTTTATTTATCTGGTTGTACAAATCAGTTGAATAAGATAACGCTTGACCTGAACAATGATTTGTCATCAATATCTGTATGGTCAATGCAGAACGGCCTTCAACTTAACCCTATAAAACCATACATACTACCGGTTATAAAGCGAAAAATTGATTTTAAAAATATTCCTACTATATATCTAAATGGTAACTCTCTTAAGGTTGTCGATAAAGTGACTAACTTGGGGTTTGTTATTAATTCAAATCTGACCTGTGTTGATCACGTCAACTCAGTCATAAGCAAAGTGTATAGTGCCCTTAGGAGCCTGAAACTCTCTGCTCACTGTACCCCAATTCATGTTAGGCGAAAGCTTGTCCGTCAGGTAATTTTACCAATTGTTACATATTCTGAGTTGGTATATAGTAACTATGACTCAAAATCAGCTCGTAAAATCGATATTATTTTTAACCAAATTACCCGATATGTGCATGGTATTCGGAAGTATGATCACATATCGTCTTGGCGAACATCGTTACTACGATGTGATATATTTGATTATTTTAAGGCCAGAAATTGTATTTTCTTATACAAGCTATTGAGTACGAAAACACCGTCTTATCTCTATCAAAAATTAACTTTTCCAAAATCAGTGCATTCCTGTAATTTAATTGTGCCGTGTTTTAACTATAATAACTCTACACGACTGTTTTTCCTCAATGCTATAAGAGTTTGGAATCTTATCCCTGTTAGCATTAGGAGCGGATTGAACTTAGGTAATTTCAAGAAAGTGTTATATAACTATTTCTCTACAAATAAATAAACAAATAATTTAGTGAACCAATTAATTTTAATTTTAATGTTTTATTGTTAGTTTTTAAGTTGAAATTTTTATATTTAGACTGTACATGCAATGTAATATGATCTCCATATAAGTATGTGTTGTACTATTAAAGATTCAATCTTGCTGTACTAATTTTGTCAAACCAATAAATACAAATACAAATATTTTAGGCAACATTTTGTTAAAATTGTTATTAAAAAAGGGTGTTCAATTCGTTTTACCGGTTGTTCTACAATTATTTAAATACATTGCATAATTTTGTAAAATGTCTACATTTAAGGAATCTAGATTTGTACCCGTTCGGAATGAAAGCGATTAATCTACATTTATACCCGTTCGGGAACAATTGGTCTACAATTAGTCTACATTTATACCCGTACGGGAACAATCGGGGACTAATTGTGGATCAATTGTTCTCGAAAGAGATCAATCGAGGACAAATCTCTTTCGGGTTTGATCGCACATTTTTTCCAGGGTTGTGCTAGAAATATGCATACATACATACATATGTAAGTATCTAAGGATATAAAATCAACAACAAATGGATGTTGTGCGTGATGAGCTGAGAAGGTCAAGGCTTCTATAAATTTGCGCAAAATTATTCAATTTCATACGTGCTTTGGCAAACATTTATGTGCATAAACTGATTAACTCTATATAAGATTTTGTCGTACCTTTCATTTCACATCTACATACTCGTATGTGTCTCTCATTAAACATCGTGCAACATTACAGCAACATCATGCCAGAAACATTTTTATTACAACAAGCCAAATGCATGTTGCTAGTGAGTTTTGACGGCTTAAAGCGCGTTCTTTAACTTCTTTTGGTGTGAATAAATTTTTAGCTTGTAGAATGAATGTTGACATCTTTTCGGTTTAAATAAATGAGTTTTATAAGCAAAACTTTTAGATCTTCAGGCTATTTTATAATATTGTTCAAACGTGGCCGCCATAGTCTAAACTATATGAGTCAAAAAAAAAAAAATTAAAAAAAAAATAATAATCGTTTCTTTGAAGTGTATATTGGACTATTCAACGCAGTGGCAAATTCATTAAATAAATTTCTATGGCTAAACAGAAAAGCGACCGAATGTCATGGATGGACTCTCTCAGTCAAAGCTCAAAGCATCTAACTACATTTTTCAGAATTTTGTAATTTAACTTTTTATAGCGCTTTTGATTTACGGGTTTTTTCAGTTGCCCAACACGTCCGATTATGCCCCTTTGCGGTTTATTTAGTTGACTGTGGTTCACTGCTTAATTTAAGTGGTGCGAAATTTGAAATTATTCGTCGTAAATTTTTAATATTTTAATCCATGTAAACTTATCATAATATCTTGTTACAAATATAAAATTAATATTCCAAGCCACGAAGGTCAAGTTTAGAGCAATAGCCCTTATAGCTTTGTGTACTCAGTGTACTGTGTATTATAGTATTACTTAAATATTTCGGTTGACTTATTTAATTAATATTTTGCTTTGATATAATCACAAGAGGGCTATGTACTTAAGGGATTAAAAGGAAAGAAAAATGGAATTGTATTGGAAACAAGGCTTTCATTGGAATATACATAGTTGATTTCAGTCTATATTTCATCAAACGTGCAGGCTTTAATAATTTCATTGCGACTTTACAATTTTGTGGGAAAACTTAAATGCAAATAAAAAGTTGAAAAGATGGAATTTGACCAAAGTTCATACATGCAAGCGCCAAAACGTTGAAGGAATGGTAACCAATGGTAATTAAGAACATCAGAGTTTAGAAGAAAAACGCAACAACTTTATTAGCAACACGTTTCCCAGAGCAAGCACGCTTATGCTGGAATTTCTCCAGAGTCGATGAGTTTACATTGATGGCCTTAAAAATGCCATAATAATATTAAGCATGAGTTAAATTATAGAATTGTTTTGAAGAGCGTAGAGGATTAAAGCAAATTAAAGTTTTTGAACACGAAACATCCGGTCTGGATATTTGGTAATTTGTGAGCAAAACGAAATGAGCGGGTATATGCATTAGGCCGTGTCGCCTTATATGGACCAAAAGAAAGTCCTTCGTACGCCACTCCCCCCTCCCCCCATATCATTTCCTTTTCGAAACCATTTCTGGAAAAGTTTTTAATCTGTTTTCGGACGCCACTAGATGTCGCTAAAATTCATTTTTTCATATCTTCGGTATTTTTGGTTCTAGAAAATTATTCGGCGTAAAATTTCAGTATGAGTCTCTTCAGAAAAGATCAACCTAAAACACCAGAGCAAGCGAAAAACTTATATTCCTCGTAATGTTAAATGTGTTTCATTTCCAGTTCGGCCAAAACGATCGAAATACATACGTCTTTTGCAAAAGATTAATGTTTTTTGACCAAGTTTAACATGCTGGCAAAAGAAGATACGCTAAGGTGATATAAACTAAGTGTCGGGTGGAAGTGACCGCACTGGCGCACAAAGGGTTAATACAATTATAAAGTAGAGACCCTCCTCTCAAGCCAAAGAGATTGGTGTATCACACTTAGGGATCGGACCATAAATACCGAAAATATGAAAAACAATGAATTTTAGCGACATCTAGTGGCGTCCAAAAAAAGATTAAACATTTTTCCAAAAATGGTTTCGAAAAAGAAATCATATGCGGGAGAGGGGTGGACTTTTTTTGCGATACGCTCTAATGTGCATTCCTGCACTGTTGGCTTGACAAAGAAGATTCCCAGCCGATTAGCCGAAACCGGTTTGTCTCCAAACCAAACTTGACAAGGGATGACGGAGGATCGTTCCACAATACATCCCACAGAAATGAACTTCAAATAATGGTGTTAAATGCTATGAAAGTCAGGTAAGTATATACATACATACTTATGTAAGTACATTCTATTAAAATCCATTGGGTAATTTTTGTTACCAACATGTATATGTATGTAGCTACCTACAACGCATATGTAATTTACTACGGCAGTGAAGTCCACCTTTGATGCCACTACATCGTTCTTTGCCATACACAGAGAAACAAAAAGGTGGGCGTTGCGGGTAGAAAAAAATTACACATCTTTCTGTAACATTTTATTTTAATTTCAATTGTTTAAGGTTTCTATTATGCACATGTGTAGATACATATGTCGTTGTTCAGGCAACACCCCTTTTCGCAGTTTTTGCTCTACCTTAACCCAAATACCCGCTCCCTTTTTAAAACAACACCTTTGCCTAAAACTGCATTGACGACTTTGATATATGAAAACAGGCACAGAATCAAAGCATACCTGAAGATATTGAGCTACGCTACATACCGAACAAAAGAGCAAAGTCTTTTAACTAATGACCTTGAATTTTCAACAGATCTCTTCAAAGCGTGTTTTGAATCTAAGGCAAAGGGCTCTCATAAGGGCAGTAGGCTTTCGTTTGCAAGCCGCGACAAAAATGCCGCTGTGCCGGCAGCAAAACTATCTATCCTCTTTCCACTCAAACTAATCGTAGTGACGGTTCATTGTTTTGAACAATTTTTCGCAATAGTTATCCAAACCTATTCTGTTACCTGCCACCTGCTATAAAGCGTATAAAAATCGGTGTCACCTTAATTTTTAGCATATTTCGATTGCGCTTTCGATGGCTCAAACAATGACACAAAACATGAAGCGGACAAGAGAACCGGAGGATGCCAATGATTTTCCACCAGCCAAGCGTTATTTTGCGTCTGGTGTCGAGGCGCTGTTGGCAGCAGCCGCAGTCATCGAGGTGATCGATGCTGACGATGAGGATGAATTTGCGGGTGCGCAAGAAGATCAAGTTATTGATTTCTCCAAAACCCTTCTCGCGGAAATGAATGAAAACAGCGATTTCCGATATCAGGCATCACCTACATTCTCCTCACACCTAAGTGGTTATGACGCCAGCAGCGATAGCGATAACGACATTAGCAGCATCGGAAGCAGATGAGATGCAGAGTTGATTTGGGTCAGTGATGCACAGCCTCGACTGCGCTACTAAGCCACTTTTGGATTAGTGTGCTGTACTGTCATAGCATTCATTGCTTGCTAGCAGAGCATACACGACTGGTATGTGTAGGCGAGTAGCTCCAGAGAGCTCTTGTGCGCATGACCGATTTAGATGTACGTAAAGTTTAGACAATTTGTACAATGTAAATATGTATATACTATAAAATAAATAACTATTCTTGTTATTTATTTAATTTAATAAATTTCTGACTAAGTGATTAACCGAGAATAAATTGCGTGTTTTAACCATGGATGCTCAAAAAACTATCAAAATATTTTTCCGTTTGTTAACATGCTGTGTTAACGAAATAAAATGCAAGCGTTAATGTTTTAAACTAAATAAAATCAACAAAAAGGAAATCGTACTCGTTGAATCGAAAATTAACGTTAAAACTGTCATTGAAATGAGTGTTTTTCGGTTCTCATAATAAGTTGAGAGTGCCTAGTAGCAGCGTAGAGCAACAATGCTCGCAAAGATACACATCCATAGTGCGCTTTAATGGCCCGTTAGAGTGACAATTCTTCAACTTTAAAACGTTTCAGCGTTAACGATTGAGTTTCGTTGATGTTGAAAACGAAACAGAACTTATTTTGATAATTTTTATAATGTTGAAAAACTGAGTCCTTCAAACAGAAACGACTTTAACATTTCTTTTATCGTTAATATTAACGTTGCGATGCATGCTTGGGTTTAACTCAACGAATTTCGTTTAGTTAAAAAAAAACTCACTGTTGTTTACCAATCGACAAAAATTTATATTTTCCAAAGGTCATAAGGATAAACATTTTGTAGTAAAACTTAGAAAAATTAGTTTATCGAACCCGCTATAACCATCATAACTTTTTTACCTAAACAACTTTTTTATAATTCTCGACTAGGTGGATTTTGTGCTACCGTTTCCTCTTTTCGCGTTTAAAGTCCGTCTCCACATAACTTAATTTGCCAACGAAAAATGTAGCGAATAATCTTGCGAAATAATCCGTATCTGATCGTCGTTCAGTTTGATATTTCTGATTCTTGTTCTTCATCAACGTATGTATGTATTTTCGCTCATTCCCAGCAAAAATCTGGTCATCGCTATTACCTGTCAGGCATGATAAAAGGCCTTGCCATGGAACATCTATCGAGTTCATAACTTCTTTCACACATTGCCAGTAATGCAGAGTGAAATGAGCTTCCATTACCCTTTCCACGTAATGCAAAGTAGAATGGAGCGCGAAAAATAAACTGGAATAAATACCAGTGGAAATTTCATCAATCATGCCTTACATTTTTCGGCTTCTTTCTCTGCTTCCCTGCAAGGTATTCTTTATTTGATTCACTAGAATCCTTGCGGTATTGCGTGATTTATTCGTTCGGCGGTAATGCATTGGTCCTTCCCTCCAATGACAAGCCCATGCTAATGTCAGGCATTATGTCAACGAATGTGGAAGCAATTGCCAGGGTTTTTCTGGATTACCCTCTTAATTCCACGGTCATCGATTTTTTTGGTGGGTTATTGCGTTTTTGTTTTGGTATGTGTGAGATTTCGATAGATTTGCGATACAAAATTACAGAAGGCATCGATATTATCGGGGTTAGCGAGTGTGTTGAGAACGACTAACGTACATATTTCATTTGTTATTCGCTCTCAGAATTTTATGTGGAAATTAGCGTGGTTCGGCACTGGATTCGAGATCGAACTACAATTGGGAGAGCGAATACAGATGCGAACGACGCATGAAGACATGTTATAAGTTGCTACCATATCTTTGAGTTCAGGACAATCGATTTTGGATATTAGATATACAAAAAATGTTATTTAATTTTTCAGTCTCCATAGAGTTTTCAGAACTTTGACTACTGTGCGACATCTCCTGGCCGTCTCCGCTCGGGACAAAAATGTACATATATATGGTATCCCCAACTGCATATGTTACCATCGACCTAGGGGGTGAGGTTCAAGAAATATGATTTACAATTTGTCTCCATACATATATTTTGGAACCACTCTAATATACATATTGTATCCCTTTTAACTGCAAGCTAATTTGGAATTAATCAGAGTGGGACATTGCTTTGAATTAATACAATTTCCTTTTGTTATATGACCTTGCTCCTATTTCGCTTCATAAAACAGGCCACCCAATTGATTACTTAGGCTTAGTTTATTGCAGTTTAACAGAATTTTTCGGTCAACCCTTAGCTTCCTGTAAACTAAACAAAGTTTAAATTAACTGCTGACAATATTTAAATTTAGTTAATCTAACAGTTGTTTGCTGCTCAAGTAAATTTTTTTTTTAAATTTTTCCGCATCTTTATTGTTTGCTAATTCATGTTATTTATCAAACAATTATCGGTTAAGTATGAATGTAGACAAATAAAATAAAATTTTCGCTTCAGTGGAGTTAGTGGTGCAAACATCGGCCTTAAACTCGCAATAAAACCAACTCTGCATTTTAAATGAGTTTTGGTTTGAATTAAGTTTAGGTAAACTAAGTTAAATTGAGTTCAAACTTTGATTGAAAACTAGACCTTAGTAATTTTCCATATGTTTGCAGTTTAATTCGCATTTCGTATTAAAACAAATCCTTCCGGTTGCCTCCTCCCTAATAAAATAATGGTTAATGTATCTTTGTGGTCTGACTAGCTGCAGTTGTCCATGATGGACGATATTGGACATGTACATGCATTTGTATTTTTCTTGACAGAAATTAATTGAGCTCACTTAATGGCATCCCACCGTTAAGTAATCAAAAGTGCTGAAGAATATTGGCATTTCCGAATCGCAAATGCTAATGCTTGTTTCGTTTGTATAAAATGGCCGTTTCTTTGGGTATGTAATTAATTGATTTTGAATAGAAAAGACACAAAACATGTTTACGCTAGATTTGCCAAACAAAACGACTTTAATTTGTCATTCACGTTCCCTTTATATCCTTACGGTAGACCAAAAAGTTTTGCGGATTCGTTTGCAGAAGAAATGTTTGTGTCTAAGAATTCTTTTTAAGTAAGAGAGCATTGAACTTTTGAGGTATTTGTAAATAAAATTGACGCATTTGTTTAAACGCTTGAAAGCGGGCGAATGACCTTTTCGATATTTTGTGAAAAATCTCAGACGAAGTTTTTTTCTCATTACAATTTTTCCTTAAAAAACTGTTCAATAAAAAGCTCAAAATTTAAAATAATAAAGAAAACAGCAAGTAAATATAAATTAAAACTTTGTACTTACTTCCTTTATAAAATTGCATGATAAAATTCAATAAAAAAAGAAATTTCATGCATTCGTGTGGATTCGTTTCGAGTTTTCGCAGAAGAAATCATCATGATATTTTATGAGACAAAATAGCATCCACTTCGTCTGGAGTGCAGCAAGGCAGGCCCAGAAAGCAGCGGAGCCATACGACAACAACGCCATAAACTTTAAAACTTTGTTCTCGAAATGGGAAAAAAAAAAATTATAAAATACATTTTCTACTAATAGAGTTCACTTCATTTTTGAAAAGCGGTTAAATAAGATATTTGTTTTGAGCGTGTAACAGGCGCGGTTTCAACATTAAATTTGTTTAGATGTTAATAGAACTTTTTTTTATGCAGAACTACGTCGAAAGAGAATCCATTTTAACTCTGTATGGTTTCACATCACTCAGGTTAAGGCTGCCACTGAAATCGATGTCGATGGCGTCTTGCGGTGCTGTCATTTTTACATTACATTGAAAAATGGCAGCAAATAGTCTACTAAACTTCTTGGTAGCACGATATTGGTATAACTAATCTCTCTTAGGTTTTGTGGTGATAAACGATACGAATTCCAAGAACCAAATTCAATAATCGAACTCTCAAAAGTTCATATAGTTATAACAAAGTACGGAAAATTTGTGAGAGAGTTTGGGTTGGTTAAAATGTGTGTGATGCTTCCCATTTTCCCGTGGGGGCCACTTTTGCCGGTGCCTGATATATACATACATATATACATACATGTGTACACTCAGGGAAAAACAGCATTTTAAAATCAAAAATAAAATTTTTGTTTTCATAATGCACGTTTTAAACCAAACCATTTTTATTTTAACAATGAAAATTTTTAAACTAAAAAAGAATATTTTGAATTAAGAATGAAATTTTTGAAGTAAAAATGCATTTTGGATTTAAAAAGAAACATATGTACTTAAATTAAAAATGAAAATGAATGTTGATTCAAAAACTCGCTCTTTGTTCAAAATTTTTTTGTGAGACAATATTTTTTTGTGAGAAATCCAACAAAAACAATAATGAGAATCGTTTTTTTTTTAATTTGTTCTTAGAAGATTCATATAATTCATGGATTCTTTTTTAGGAAAAGGGAAGTATAAATAGGTTACTACAATTCAATATAATGTTTAATGGTCCACTATGTGATAGCGTTGCATTTCAGGTTGATGCCATGGTTCGAATCCGAAGGATAATATAAAATAAAGAAGGAAAAGGATAATAAGGAGAATAGGAAATAAAGATAGCAAAAAGTTAGGGCGAAGTGGAAAAGAAGAGGAGAATAAGCGGAGGCTATATTTTTGTAGTTGGAACTCGAATTGAGAGAAAATGAAGAGAATACCGTTGGATACAATTTCGAATCCGGAAGAGAAAATGATATAGAGAACACTGCAGCGTTTTTTGTTTCTCATAGTGCTTAAAATGAAAATAAACATTTTTAAATTTAAGATGTTTTTTCTTGATTTAAAAACATTACAATGAACATTTTTAAAATAAAAATGTTGGTATTTACATCACTTTTAAATACATTTTTGCCCATTTTAAGCACGTTTTCATATGTTTTTATAATTTTTTCCCTGAGTTTACATACGCGTATACACAAGACGATTGAGTTTGTGGTAAAAAAACAGTTACGGCAGAAAAATTCTCCAAATTGGTGGCTACGTGGTTACTATTTAAGCAGCTTTGCTCTTATCAAGTGAATTAGATGCATACATAAATATGTACAGGTGAAGGTAAGTGAAAGCAATAAACAACAAACAAGTAAGGAAGCCTAAGTTCGAGTGGAAGCGAACATTAGATACTCAGCTGTATGCTTTCATTGTTTGTTTGCGTTTGATGGAAACACGGATTATTTTATATAAAGCGAGTGCCGCATAAAGGGGGCGTAGCCACGCCCATTTTCAACATTTTTATCAGTCATCCAACTAAGCATATGAATATTATTATTTGTGCAAAATTTCATTCCTTTATGACTTCTCCTTACAGAGATGTCACGTTACAAATTCCCAAAGGGTTTTCCAGAAATATCTTTCTTAAAAAGTAGGCGTGGTCATAAACCGATTTCAATAAATTTTTGCGTGTCTATTAACACAAGTTATAAAAGTGTATAAACCAAGTTTCGTTATAATATCCCAATTATTTGTCGAGTTAAAGACTAAGAAATCTCGTATATTCCTGTTTCTAAAAAGAGGCGGTGCCACGCCCATTTTCCCAAAATTTTTGTGTTTTTCGTTTTATGTCCGCAGTTGGACTCCTGCTATAAAATTTCAATGATATATCTTTATATTTGACAGAGATATCGCTTAAAATGTTTTTATTAGGCCATTTTATAATACACATATATAGAAGTGGGCGTGGCCGTCAACCGATTTTAACTATTTTCCGTTCCAACGTTTGCCTAAGTAAGTATATCACGCGTACCAAATTTGATCGATATATCTTCAATGGTTTCTGAGTTATGACATGTAAAACTTTCAAGGTTTGACCTTTAATAAGTGGGCGTGGCACCGCCCATTTTCCAAAATTTCATAAAATTTCTTCCTAGGGGCCTGAGCTCAACACGTGGGTATAATTTCATCGTTCTAGCTATATTAGTGACTGAGATACCAAATTTCCGATTTTTTCTATATAGGAAAAGTGGGCGTGGTCATGGTCCGATTTCGCCCATTTTCAATACCAACCGTCCCAGTCTCGATACCAACTTGCATTTCAAATTTCATCGAAATATCTCAATTTTTGCACGAGTTAGAGTGTTTACAGACGGACGGACAGACGGACGGACGGACGGACGGACGGACGGACGGACATGGCTCAATCGATTTCTCTTTTCACCCTGATCATTTTGATATATATAAGTCTATATCTATCTCGATTATTTCATTCTGTTACAATCCACCGTTATGTGATTAAAACTATAATACTCTGTGTACTAGTACAGCTGAGTATAAAAACAGTACACGAGGCAATTGTCTAGGCGACATGCCGTGCTTCCTGCAAAATATGGGTTTTGTGCAAATACACACAAGGGAGATTTTAGCTAGAAAAAAAGTGAAATTGATGAACATTTTTGAAATTTTCGTTGTAATCATATGAATGTATGTATATATGTATGTATGTGTTATGCAAAAAGCTGTTGCTCGTTTCGCTTTAAAACGAGGACGTTTTAAGGATAAGAGTTTAATTCTTGTTTAACATTATCAACGTAAATAAATATTTGCTATTTCCTGTTGTCGTTTCCCTTCTACGGATGTTTATATTCACATATCTATGTATGTACATATGTATGTGTACCAGGTACATTGTACATACTTATGCATGCTTAACCGTTTTTTGTGGGCATTAAACTCGATTAAGCTTATCTGCAAGCTCGAAGGATTTTGTGGTTGAAGTGAAAATTTGTACTTAGAGGCATATGTATGTGTGCATATGTGTTGGCTTGGGAATGTAAAAGGTACCCTGCAAAAATTGTGTGATTAATCCCGAAAGATATTTGTCCCGGATTGATCTCTTTCGAGAACAATTGGTCCACAATTAGTCCCCGATTGTTCCCGTACGGGTATAAATGTAGACTAATTGTAGACCAATTGTTCCCGAACGGGTATAAATGTAGATTAATCGCTTTCATCCGGAACGGGTATAAATGTAGATTAATCGCTTTCATCCCGAACGGGTATAAATGTAGATTAATCGCTTTCATATTTGAGTTATGTAGGCTGTGGTTTCTGGGCAAGTAAAAAAAATGTAATTTGGTAGGTATTCAGTTGACAATTATGGTTGTTTGTATGCTTGATAGGTTGTAAAGATTATTGGCCAACGAACACGCAACTGCTATCATCTGGCATATTTCTATATGAAAGAGATTGATTGCATTTGTTAGAGCATAACTTACCCGCTTGTTTTGTGTGATACGGCGAAAAGAAATACAAATTGTGTTGATGTAAATTGAAAATTTGTGGTAAATTAAAAGAAAATTAAAATATTCGTAATAAGGAATTGATATTCCTCATTAAAAAAAAATGCAAACAGCAAATTAAATATGTACATATGTACGTTGCGAAATATAAGAAAAATCATGAGGTAGCTAAGAAAAATCAGAATTTTTGACCTTAATTACCGTTGAAAATTGCATGCAATTTTTTGTTATTGTTCAGAAAGCATAAAAGCCAATGTAAATTGAAATCATGATTAAAGAGTATATAGCACTGGTCTACAAGGTTTTGGACCGGAGCAACCAAATATCATTTTAATTTTGTGTGCTGAATTCGAATCTGTAAGGAAAGGAGATCTTTCATACATAAATTTTTTTACCACCATTCTCCGTCATCAAAAAAATGAAAATTTAAAATTATATCCAAATCTGACTACTTACCGACCAGTCGTATACAGACTTAAACCAACTACCCAATTGAATAACACTCATCCCAACACTAACTTAGTGATGGGCGAGTCCGAGATGTTTTATTCGATTCTCTCGATTGTTGAAACATCTCGAATGCTCTCGATGGTTTTCATTCGTATTCGAGTCAAGTCGTAAATGGCCGTCAGTCGAAACAATCGCTAAAACATATCGGACTCGCCAACGATTCCTCTCGTTTTCAAAGCAACCCTACAACATCTCGGACTCGCTGCAAAAATACATAATATTTGTTGTTGCCGCTTGAATATTATGCAGCCCACTAACCATGCAATTTATCGTACGACCTGGCCAGGTTAGTGGGCTTGTTGTACAAATTTGACTGCAAGTTGGATGAAGATCAAACGATTTTGGTATTTTGTCGCGTTGTACAACAAATTGGAAGGTTAGTGGATATGTTTGACAAACTTCATAATTTTTTTTCTCGCTGAAGTGAAAGCATCGCGCGCATCGTGTTGGAAATAAGAAATAAAAGTGGCAAAATTTAATAAATTGCTACAAAAATATTGCCACATGTGCAATATTAAGTGCGAAAAATGTGAACAGTTAACTTATATATTTTTATAACATAAAAATTAGCATTTTTTAATTATTACATGTACAATCTGTATGCATTGGTTTGTTGTTTAATCTTCAAGGCGTTGGTAAAATTGATATTTGATGGTAAATCGACGTAGAAGTTGGAACGTTAGTGGCGAAGCATGCGATTTATCATACGACGGTGTAGTACGATAAATTGTATGATTAATAGGCGGCATTAAAATTGCTTTAAAAAACATACAGAGTGGTACAAATCTATTGCCGTTGTTGCTACTCGTAAAATTCATTTGCTTCATAAGCGTCTCACTTCAAAAAATTTATTAATGTTTAAAAAATGTATTATTATTATTATGCACGACACTCTTTAGTTGTGATTGCAATAATGCAGCGTCTATGTATAGCATATTTTTCAATTTGGTTAATTTATTTATGTATTTGCCTCACTTTCATTAAAAATCCTACTTTCTTTATCAACAAACCTCATTCAGTTTATTTTATCAACTAAAACATATCATCAAAACAACAACCGACTCGCCGACTCGGAACAATCGCGAAAACATCTCGATTGTGTAGTCGAGGAGCGAGTCAACTTTTGACTCGATTGTGATTTTGCAACGATAGCGATTCTCTCGATTGTCTAAACATTTCGGACTCGCCCATCACTACACTAACTGCTATCGGTCAACAGGACCTACCTAAAGAATTAAAATAAGGTGGCTACGTGATATTCCCGGTATGCGTCAGAACGGCTTTGCCAGCATGCGATAAAAAAATTTCTTAAGTGCTATTTAGAAGAAAAATTTGTTTACAAAACTTCTGATTTTCAAATTAGGGGTTTAACTCGGTTAGATTACCCAGCTATTTTCAGCTGTAAAAGTCCGCCCCAAGATTTTTAGCTTATGTTGAGACTCTAACTTGTTTTTTTTTGCAACTAGGTTATTTGACATCCGATTTTTAAAATTGATAGATAAGCCATTATTTTAGTCTTTTGAACAGAGTTTGAAATTATTTTCAACTTTTTTTTTCATTTCTATTGAATTTCATTTTCATTTGAAAATTAAAAAATAAACAGCGCAGCAGAAGTATAAAAAATAAAAAGTTCTACTGTACTGCAACTGCGCAGCCTTAAGTTTCAAAAAATTATAGTCGACTGTTGCTGTATTGTGGAAATTTGTACAGCACAGCAAAGGGCAAACATAATTTCGAGTTTTTACAGCACTCATGTTATTGTTTTTTTTTTTTAATTTATGGGAACACAGTCGAAATTGTAATGTACAAAAAAAAAACAATTTTAAAAAGCCGCACTTAAAACTGAAATTCTGTTTATCTGTGCTTTGCTGTCGACTGATCTGTGAAATTACACAGTAAAGCAACAGCACAAAAAACAAACAAATATATTTGACTGTTCTGTGCTTCGACTTAAATTATTTTCAAAGGAAATCGAAATTCAAAAGTTCTCAAAAAATTATGATAACTTTCAAAACAGCAACAGCTTATTTTTGAGACTGTTGGTGTTATGCTGGCAAACAGTGCTTGGGAAGTTTTATATTTCCTCCTAATGTCCTTTTATCTGCGAAGTCGTTTTCATATAGTTGGGTCACCTAGCCGAGTTTTTCGACCATAAAACATCCTTTTTGTTTCACTTGAAAAAAATCGCCAAAAATAAAGTATTTATCGCATCTTTTTAATATGACGCTTAAAATGTTTGCAATAAAACAGAATAATTTTAAAAAGAATAAAACTTTCCCGATTTTTAAAACTTCTTATAAAAACCCCAATAAAAACAAAATTTTTTCAATAATCGAAAAAAATCAATAAAATAATTACTTTGAAAAGTTAGTATTGAAAATAGGTGAAATCGGACTATATCAACGCACACATCCCATATATGGGATCTTTCGAAAAACACACAAAATGTTATAATTCAGACACTAATATAACCCGAGTAATGAATTTTCAGCCATGCAATGACTTTATGCAGTTATAAGGAAGTATCCTAAAATTTTAGAAAATGTATGTAACATAAAAAAAACAAGCAACCAAAAAGTATTTAACATAATTTAATTTATAAGTGGTATGTCGTTAGAAGCGTACTTTAATTATCTTTCGAAGGAGTAGATACGGTTTGTGAGTATTTGCAACTTCAGCGAAAAGAATTTTTGATTGAAGTTGTAACCAAAAAACTCAAAGTTAAGTTATCTCAAAACCCTAACCATAAAAAAATGATTTTGACCTCAGCAGGTTCATGCCAGCCCTCCTCTATACCTGAAATTCTTGGTATCTTCTCAAAATAATTATTTGTAGACTAGTGTTTTCCACATACAGTTTTGAATATGAAAGAAGTAAAATTTAGCTACCAGAATTTCGCGGAGGGTTCAAACACCCAAAACCTCCCCCCCTAAATACGGCCTTGCTACCGATTGAGGGGTCGGTGCAGTCTTTTTATGAACTTTTTATTTTTTCGTAAAATTTAAACGCAGTGTAATGAATAGTTTATACATATATTAAATTACAGAATCGCTTAGAAGAAATAAAAAAGCACTAAAATCTCTGAACACCAGTCAACCAAAAAGCCAATCAGCGTGTCACAAACCACTCGGAAAAAATTCAGCAATAAATTAAACGGAAATAAATTAGGACATTCGTTCAAATTAGGTCATAAGTTTCTTTGTGTGTAACTAATATTCCGGGCATGCCTGTAAATATATGGATGTATATTTCTTTTAGACTTCTGATACGTGCTAATTAGAATTTCAACTCTTCCTCATTCACTTCCTTTTCATTCAAAAGCCATTATCTAACAAACGAATAAGCAAACGTGGCTTTAAAATCTTCTACGCAGTACAAATGAAACAAATTTTCCAAAGGCACATACATACATACATAATAATGAGGAATGCAACTATGACAACTTGTCGATGACAACAACAAGCAAAGAGCCCTCATAATTACAAATGTCACGCAGAAGAAGGCAGAATAAAAGAGAAATAGAAAACAAAGTCTGCGCATAATTAGAGTCGGAGATTACTTTAAAATTGCTGCTGGCTATTTTGTATTACTAATTGTGTAATAAACTTTTACGCATTGACATTATAACGTCGTTGGCTTGTTGTTGTGTTTCGTTATCTTTCATTTTTAACATTTCGTACCTATTTCTCTTAAATTGTAATTGAAATTAGCTAAAATTTAAGAGCGAGAGATAACAATATAGCGTGTATTTAATACTTATGAGGTTTTTACTGAGCTAATGATACGTTAATTACAGCACCCGTATAGGGTTGCCAGACGAAAGCGATAAACCGGATTAGCACAACACTTCATTCGATTCAAATTTTACCCTCACAGACAGCAACATAAACCGCATTGCCAACGCTCTGCCCATTTCTCTTTCGCCATTCGTTCGTCCTGCTCCGTTCACACTGGCCGCCTAGTTTTGGTTATTCGTTTTCTTCACTGTCCATTCACAATAGAGATTTTTCGACAGAGATGTCATTACAAAATGCCGTACTCCGCTACAATTTTGAGTACTGACTCAAGAGATATTCCGCATTACCTCCATTTAATTCTCAAGTTAACTCCGAATTAGCTAAAAATTCTGGATTATCGCTGCCGTCTGTCAAGCGACCACGAATATGGCAAAGCAATAGCCAAAGTGAAAGAAATAGGGGTTTATGGTAAGCTGGTTTGATCCGCTGTGGCCGCTGTGGTGCAGTGGATAGAGTGCTCGCCTGCTATGCCAGAGGTCTCGGGTTCAAACCACGGTCGGAGCCAAACACCAAAACAATTTTTCTAATTAGTAAAAATCCAATTATTGGGTTTTTTAAGAGCAGCGGTCACCTCTCGGCAGTGGGCGGCATACCATCCGAGAGTATTTCTGCCATGAAAAAGCTTCTCACAAAAAATACATTCGCCGTTCGGAGCCGGCATAAAACTGTAGGTCCACCCAATTAGTAGAAAAAACAAAAAGGAGCACACCTCGAATTGGGAGAGAAGCTCGGCCATAAAACTCGTCAGAGTTATAATAGCGCCATTGTATTATTATATTATTATTAAGCTGGTTTGATCAAGATATCTTAAAATACGGATTTAAGCAGATTTTTTGTTTATAAATTTGAACACGTTTCTGCATTGGTTAAAGCTAGTTTCGAAGAAAATCTTATTTTTATAGCAAATCCGTTGCATTCATATTGATTTTTTTTGCTTCGAGTAACTTTTTCTTCGTAAATGATAAAATGGGTAGCGTAGAACTAAACTGGTCTACATAATATTTTTTCACAAATCGAGTTATGTACTTTTTTGAACTTGAAAATCACAAATTTATCCGTGCAAAATTGATGTATGTCTTATTTCTGCACCAAAGTGTCCAAACGATAAAAATGTTACTTTAGAATGTCCGCCCTTTTGTCATTTCAAGAAATTCTAAAGTGGTCCAACTAGCATTGACTACCATAGACCAGTATGATCTTACAAACTTTTTGAAACTAAACTGGTCTATGTGCACTATAGGTACAAAAAATAGATTTGAATCATATCTGGCAACACTCTAAATCTCATTATCATTCATTAAATCAGCTGATGTTATTATTTATTTGCAACTGTGTTTGCGGTTAATTTACGCTAAGTTTTGAATGAAAAGGAGAATTTGAGTAACAGTGTACATATAAGTTAAAAACCATGGACGCAGAGCGAGCAACCACGTCTGCACGAATGAGACGTATAAATAATGTACTCAGAAACGCTACCATCCGGAATTACGCAGAAAGTGAATCTGGACCTGCAGATTTTGGCTCTAGTGATGAGGAAGATTTGTATATACCTCCTACTCATGAGGTCATTTATGTCATTTGACGAACTACGCCCAATGTTCATAGGTTTCCGAAATGCGAAAGGCAAAATTTGTCAAGGGTGAATCTGTGATGCAGTTTAATGATAATTCTGAAACATATAAATCCGTCGATATAAAGAAATCTAGCGTGAACCTACATGATTTCATACAGTTCTTGCAGAATTTTACACCAGATCAGGGCAGCGACACACGCGTTTTGAAATTCAAAAAAAATGCAGGACATAAAAAAATTTTGAAATTCATTACCCCTCTCAACTGTCTCTTCCACATGTAAATAGCAGAGAGGAAACAGAAAACAATCCCGAAGATTTTCTACCAGACCGCCGTGGAGAAAACAAGGTTACTGTTAGTTTTAATGCAGAGGTGATCATTTACGAACACGTGTATGTTATTTTTGTAATTAAAGAACTCACATATATTTTGTTGTTTTATTCATATAATTTCCAATTTGTAGTTCAAACTTCCTTAAAAATTCTAAAGTGGTCTATGTAACAAGTTTTCTTGTTACAAATAAATATTATATAAAACAAGTAAGAGCGCGGCTGTCTTCGGCCGTACCGAAGACTTCATACCTTTCATGAGTGGGGAAATGAAAAGCTACCTACATATATATGTTGTACATAGCCTGATTTAGTATAATTTATAATCTCAATTTTGTGGGTTATTTATGGAACGATTTATTAGAAAAAATGGTGTCTGGGCTATTTAAATGGAGGAGTTATACGGCCGCTGTGGTGCAGTGGGTAGAGTGCTCGCCTGCTATGCCAGAGGTCTCGGGTTCAAACCACGGTCCGAGCCAAACACATTTTTCTAATTAGTAAAAATCCAATTATTGGGTTTTTTAAGAGCAGCGGTCACCTCTCGGCAGTGGGCGGCATACCCTCCGAGAGTATTTCTGCCATGAAAAAGCTTCTCACAAAAAATGCATTCGCCGTTCGGAGCCGGCATAAAACTTTAGGTCCACCCAATTAGTAGGAAAAACAAAAAGGAGCACACCTCGAATTGGGAGAGAAGCTCGGCCATAAAACTCGTCAGAGTTATAATAGCGCCATTGTATTATATTATTATATTATATTATTATTAGTTATACGACAAAATGTGTATATCTGAACAATCGGTTGTATGGGAGCTATATGTTATAGTGGTCTGATCTTGACAATTTTCGGTAACTCTATTTGGGCCGATATGGGTACAAGTACTTTAAAGTTTCATGTCATTATCTGTTAAAATGGAGAAGTTATATCCCAAAATGTACATATCTGAACAATCGGTTGTATGGGAGATATATGTTATAGTGCTTCGATCTGGACAATTTTCGGTAACCTTGTGTGTGTACAAATACATGTGTACAAATACTTCAAAATTTCATGTCCTTAGCTGTTTAAATGGGGAAGTTATATACCAAAATGTGTATATCTGAACAATCGGTTGTATAGCAGCTATAGGTTATAGTGGTCCGATCTTGACAATTTCCGATAACCTTGTTTAGGCCAACATGTATACAAATACTTCAAAATTTCATGTCCTTAGTTGTTTAAATGGGGAAGTTATACACCAAAATGTGTATATCTGAATGATCGGTTGTATGGCAGCTATATGTTATAGTGGTCCGATTTTGATAATTTCCGGTAACCTTGTTTGGGTCAATATGGGTACAAACACCCCAAAGTTTCGTGTCCTTAGCTGTAAAAAGGGAGAATTTATATCCCAAAATGTCCATATCTGAACAATCGGTTGTATGGGAGCTATATGTTATAGTGGTCCGATTCGGCCAATTCCGACAAATGATCGATTGAGCATCAAAACTCACCCGTGTTCCAAATTTCAATCAAATATCTCAAAAACTGAGGGACTAGTTTGCGTTCACACAGACGGACGGACGGACGGACGGACGGACAGACGGACATGCCTTAAACGACTCAGCTCATGATTCTGATTATATCGGTATATATATTGATGGGTCTGTCACGCCTCCTTCTAGTACTTTCAAGATTTGATTTTCGGCACAAAGTTATAATACCATTTCATTCTCATGAAAGGTATAAAAAGTTTCTATAATAATTTTTTTAATGCAGATTGCTAAGTTAACTATTAAGCTAACATAATAATTTACAATATTCACTTAACATACATCAACAATCGCACACCGCATTAAAACGCGTTTCATCTGTTTTCTCCACTTTTGTATTTTGTTAGATAGCCCGGTTTAGTTCTACGTTAGCCAAATTCTCTACTTAAAAAAAACACAAACGTTAATAATACTTTGCGTTTTTGTTGTTGTCTTGTTTTTGTTACTTTGTTACGTGAGGAAAAAACCCATAATAAGGAATCAAAGCACAACAAGAAATCAATACCAAAACATGAAAACAAATACACAAGCATCGCAAATGTTACTTATACGCTCCGTTGAACTGGCTTGTGAATTGCGCATACTTGCTTTGTCTAGCTGCTGATGAGTGCAATTGCTCAACAATCGAGATCAATGCTTCTTTCTCTTCCCTGTAGGGAAAATCTCTAGTTCCGAACTAGGTTGCTTCTAGTGCATTTTTCGCTACTACTAATGCGAGCTAAATCTCTTTTGCATGTTATCAACTTGCGAATTTAACACGGCGATGTCCTAGGCGGTGTCAATTGTCACCCTCTGCACTACATTTTCGATAGTTCCGAACTAGTGCTAAATTCTACAGTTTACAGTAGTTCGTTTATTGGCACAATTTCGATAGTTCTGAACTAGCTACAAGTACCTGCAAATTCTACAGTTGTACATCTGCCGCTTAAGTGCAGCCTTTGCACATTTCGTGCAAGTGGCGCGATGGCCGACTGGTTAACGCATGTGCCTTTCAATCTGAGGGGCGCGGCTTCGAAACCTGTCGATGTCAAGGTGGATGATAATTTTATTTTTTATTTTTTTTAATTAATATTTTTTTATTTATTTATTTATTAAAAATTTACATTAATATTTAAAAAGTAATAAAATAAAAAAAATTAAAAATAAGCCTGAGGGATCGGAAAAGCATAATTAGGGGAACATTTCATTTCATACAAGATGCAAATAGAAAACTCTTTGTATAAAACGCTTCACTAAACATCTGAGAATTGCAGAAATGTACAAAGCCGACGGCAATTGAACGAACGAAAAATTTTCATAGAATTTTTGTCACTTCGAAATTGCATACAAATCAAGGTGTGTCTTATAATGGCCACTCAATGCACTGTCTCTGAACTGGTGAGGGTCTAACTACAATTGATCTAGTTCCCTTTTGACACCTTTTCGCTAGTTCGGAACTAGAAATTTTGCTCACTAGTTATTGAGTTCTCTGCAGGGCTTGTGGCAAGCAATTATGTATAAGGGCATTGATGTCAAATTACTTTTGTTTGTTTTTACTGCTGTCTTGTTTTTATTGCTTTGCTACAAGTGTAATGCGTTGTTGTTAAGAACTACCTTGTTTACTCGCATATATAAGCGCTGCTTTGGCTTTGAAGCGCAAGAGAAAAGAAGTGAAATAATGAAAATAGAAGTTAAATACAAATACATACATTTGTTAATTAATAATGAAATAATAATGACAGTTTAAATTTAACATTTTTTTTTTATCCATTTTATTATACATAATAATATATGTACTAACTTAATTCTATTACTGCATTTTGTTTTTTAAATAAACGTAAATAGGTGAAATAAATATATGTATATATGTATGTATGTACATATATGCATACCCTTATATAATTGTGTTAAAAAGTGTGCAAGTTTCCCTCCTTTGCAAAAATACCACAAAACGTCACTCTCATGCGCCAGCCCTTCTTAAATCAACTTCATGCTACCACAAATTTCTGTTTACAAAACGTGATGAAAGCGAATTAAATTGAAATGGCAAAACAGTTTGCATTGAAGGCTTTCAGTAAATACTTTTGAAGGCCATACAATTTTACACGTTCCACATTTTGCATTTTTGTCACCCAACGCCGCCTTCACTACCGATCAGAATAAGAAGTCACATTTGCTCGCATATGACTCTATCAATCACGTTTCTAGGTATGCGCAACATGTTTCTTGCGTAACAAACAAACAACAAAAAAGGGAAGATAGGGAAGTAGAAGCCATTTCACAAAGTCTCTTATTAGCATTTCCTTTGCAGCACTTGAGTACCTGGAGAATGGATTTATATGACAAATATGTATGAATGTATATGTCTACTTATATAAATATGTATGCATGTAAATATATATATATGTATGTGCATAGGTATGCACAAATAACTTTATTGAAAGCTAACTGTACAACAGTAGAAAAGTATCACAGAATAACACTTTAGCAGTATTACAGTATAACTGTAACTGTATAGCAATATAACAATATAACAGCAGAGCAGTATAACAGCAAAATAATATAACCGTATACAAGAATAGCAGTACAACGTAATATCAGTATAACAGTTTACATAACAGTATCACAAGTAGCAGTATAACAGTTCAACATAGTACCAGTATAACACTATACATAACAATATAACAAAGTAGCAGTATAACAGTATGACACAACGGTATAACAGTCAGTGTTAAGCCACACATTAGAAAAAAACAGAAAGAGGTTAGAATGTGTACATTAGGGCGGGTCAATTTTTTCCAACTTTGCTTCGGCCACGGCTTAATTCTCTGGTCAATTCTGAACAAAAAGGTGCAAAGGAGCATAGTTATAAAATGAAGTTTGATCCTCCGCAATTTTGATTTTAGGTAGTCATTCCTAAATTTTTTTTTTTTGTATTTTGTTGAAGATACTTAAATAAAATTTTGATATTTATCTCAGTTGAACTCATCCGTCGCACGACACACCATCGCAAAATTTAATCAATTTGATTATTTTTTGAGGGAAATACATTAATTTTTTATACCCCTTCTTTAGAATTTCTCGCCATTATTTTATGTTACAAGAGGTACACTTTCAACATTTGAAATATCTAAGTGAAACTCCGAAACACGTAAACTTATGGCGTTTTCTTTTCTCGAAATAATGTTGCCCTGTTTGATTTTCTTAGCCATTTTGTAAGTTTGTCTGGTACTTTGACCAAATATTGACCTCTAACTAAGTGAGATGGCACCCGTATCTACAAATTCAGCCATTTTATAGAAAGTCAGGATACGTAATTCGATAATTGGGATATAGGAGGGCAACATTTTTTCGTAGAAAAGAAAACGCCATTAATTTTTGCCTGTACATATAAAATCATATAGACGTTTGAAAGTGTATCCGTGTTCAATGCTATTTTTCAGAATATGGAAGGATTTTGCAATAAATTCTTAATGGGTATTATACACTTTTTGGTTGCTTGTTAAGTAAGTGATGACGGAAAATCGTTCCACTACCTTATACACCCTTAAATACTGGTACACAATCCAACAAAAACTCAATATCGAAAATATTTCACTTAACCACTTTTGGAAGTGGTCTGTCTACACAATTACTCTCATTCAGCACATACATACAAAGCAAGCAAATAGCTTCAGCAACATTAAAAGTGCTAATAAACTGTTAATAATTGAGAAATATGATTTCTAATCAAAATGAAAATATCTTTAGTACATACGTACATAAATAATATCCATGTATGTGCCACAGTATTTATTAATTAAGCGGCATAATTAAATAACATTTATGTGTCTTATACTATACATTGATTGAATAATTCCCTTACAAGGCCTTGGCCTTTGAGTGTCATTGTTATGATTGTGAGCTCAACGTTCTCTTATCACTTTCTTTGCTTTCCTCTTAAACTAAATCGTTTGTTATTGTTTTGATAGGATATGTACATATGTTTACATATGTATATCGTACATAAAGACATAGTTGTTGTTTTTGGTATCCAAGCAAACCTTGAAACACAGGCAATGTCAGGGTAAACTAACAAGAAACTTAGAAAACTAGAAAAAAAACTAAAAACTGTTCCCAATCTACAGGTGGAGGAAATGCATAGAGCCTGTAGTTTAAGAGAGAAACAGAGTGAGAGCATGACACTGAAAATGAGAGTGTGAGCGACGTCAAACAACTTGTTAGGGGACTTTGTTGAGAAATTTTAACATAAGCGGGTGTTGGTGAAAGACTAGGGCGAGGTGTTTTGATGTCTTGTAAGGGCAATTTCAGCATAAAATAAATATCTCATAACTGTCAAACGAATGCTTCGAGGCTCTCTAATAGCTAAAAATTTGATATTCTATCGCTAGGCAGAAGTAAAAATACCGGAGGTTAGTGTCAGTGCTCCTCTCTGTCGCAATTATTCTGAATAATAATCTCTAAGATCGCTAAAAAGGCGAAATAAAAGTACCAATTAGCATACGTTTTTTTTTGTGAGTGGTTTTTTGTTGTGATCACCGGTGATACACTGGCAGCCAACGTGTTAATTGACGCTTAACCGTTTAAACTTTAAATGATTTTGGCTGAGACCAATAAAACGCGAAAATCATTTCTATTTCAAGATATTTTCCGTTTGATCTTTCCAACGCTGTATTCCACCTATTCATCTACCAGCGGTGGTTGTCTGTCCTTCTACGTGCAGTGAAATGCTTGGTGTAGCGCTGAACTGTATTAGGTATTTAACTCTTCTTCTTCTTGATTGGCGCTTAACCGTCTAGACGATTCTGGCCGAGTCCAACAGAGCGCGCCAATTGCTTCTGTTTCGTGCAGTATGGCGCCACTTGGGAACACCTAGGGAGGCAGCATCGCCTCACTACACTCAAAAAAAAAATTTCTCTCGATCAAAGACATAATTTTCCTTATTTTGAACACGCGTCCCAATACAAAATTTTCTTTGTTTTGTGTAAA
This sequence comes from Urophora cardui, assembly GCA_960531455.1. Classification (NCBI taxonomy): domain Eukaryota; kingdom Metazoa; phylum Arthropoda; class Insecta; order Diptera; family Tephritidae; genus Urophora; species Urophora cardui. The sequence goes on along the minus strand of OY482670.1, from coordinate 112,174,097 downwards.
TTTTCTCAAAAATGTGGAAAAAACATAAAAAAACTTTCAAACAAATTCGTTGCCATGGGGATTTGTATGGGAATTTAATTTCTCAAAATTAAAGAAATCAAGTCTTCAAAACAAGGAAAGTTGGGAATGGAATGGCGCTTAAAGAATTTTTCATTATTTTAATGTATGAATTTTTTCAAAACAAGTATATGAAACCATGGTAACGCATGTAACAACAATATTTTATAAACCTTTTAACATGTTTTAAGGAAAATTTACTCAAAACAAAGAAAGTAGTGTTCAAAATAGGTAAACAATTTCTTTGACCCCTCCATATATTTTTTTTCTCTCAGTGTAATGAGATTAAAGTTTCCTCTATGAAAGGAACCACACTTTCCAGTATGACTATTCCATTCTTCACCGACCTTCATCCTAGGCACAAAAAAAAAAAAAAACCCCGCCGCATTACAATCGCAAAAAAACAGAAGCCATAAATCGTGAATATACAAAATGGCATGGCATGTTATGTTAATATGCTCTTCATGCTCTTCTTCCCATTAAAAGTGCAGAATTTCCAAAACAAACGGGAGTGGAGCGATTCATTGAAATACAAACTAACGACTTTGCCATTTTAAATATATGTAGTATACAATTTTTATAACAGCTGTTCTAAGAAATCATAATGAAATGTGAAGCTTTTTATTTTATTTGTTAATGTTTTTTTTTTTTTGTTTTTTTGAGTTGCATAGAATTATGCTTTCGTTTGTTATATTATTTTACTTGATACAAGAGAGAGAGTAAGAAAAAAACGTTGTAAATCGAAAGACTTTCGCAGTTAAATCAACTACTTTCCGCAGTTGAAATGTGCCCAACAACGCTCCGTTGTTCTTTCAAAGGTGCGAGCGTTGTTGATTTAAGTCAACCACGAAAACTGTTGTATCAAATACTTTTGCCTTTAAGTTAACAACGGAGACTGTGGAAAAAAATTTTCACCTAAAAATAAATTTTTGTTTGCAGTTTACTCTTCATCTTCTCTCCACCCGGGTCCCAACTGCAAATATGTAGCCTCCGCTTGTTCTCCTCTTCTTCTCTGCTTCTTAGCATTCACTGGTTGCTATCTTTATTTCTTATTCTGCTTTTTCTTCTTTATTTTATATTATTATATTGAATTTAAAACAACCATTTATATTTCCCCTTTTCCCGAAAAAGCATCTATGAATTATATGAATCATTGTAAAAACAAAATTAAAAAAAAAAATTGTTCTCATTAGTTTTGTTAACAACGTAAACTGTTTTATATGGAAATTGGCGAGTTTCGGCCCTCGTTTTGAGGTCGAAATAAGATTGAGAGAGCGAGTGCCGAAAAAAAGAGTGAAACACGTTATGTAGAGACATGGTATTATAGTGTGAGTTCGATAGATAAACATACATTCCGTAAACTCTGGTTGCTGCAGTTTGTATTAACTAAAGGCAATGCTGTGCTTTACTGAAAATAAAGACCAATACTCAATATTAAATTTGTGAGAAAATTGTTGAATATGCAATTTCTTCTTTGGAAGTGAAAAATTTACATAATTTTTAATTTAATTTTAATTTTTTTTTGCAAGTGAAGTCTATTTCATATGAAATTTAATTTGAATGCAATGGATGTGCTTTGAGATGTGCATACGAGTACAGAAAAAATTATGTTTGTATGTACATATATAAATACTTTACCGCCATATTTTCCGTAACATGAAAGTTATAAAATGGCTGAGGTTAAAAGTAAGAGTAAGGAAAAGAGTGAGAGAAAGGGAAAATGTGAGGAAGTAGAAGAAAAAGTAAGAAAAGCAAAAACAAAGGAGAATATGAAGTAAGTGCATAATATAAATGTATGTGCATGTATGTGCACACGTTCAGTTCAATCTTCAAAAAATTTATTTAAAACTTTTCTAAGATTGAGTGAAATATTTCCTTTCTACGCTTTTACTTTTGTTTTCACTTTAAGTCAGGGATTGCAAATAATCGTTATTTTTTAAATTTTGACCAAAAAAATCATACTGAATGAGAAATGCTAAACGCAGAAGAAGTACACAGATGTAATCACCGTAATACAGACTACCTCTAGGTGCATTAACTTTTATTTTTTTGATTTAAAAAAAAAACTAATTTTTATACATTATTTTCTGAGTTTTATTTTCTGCTCACAAAATAAAAGTTATTTTTTGAGTTTTATTTTTCGATCAGAAAATAAAAGTTATTTTCTGAGTTTTATCTTTTTGCACCACAGCGGCCATATCGCACACTAAATCAAAAAGCGTTACAACTCAAAATTCAAAAATTTTCAGGAGAGCCAAAAAACATTTTCTTTTTTATAGGCAATGATATGGGAAAAGGCCACGTATAATAGTTATTTTTCAGTTACAAAAGGCTCTGATGGAAAAGATTTTTTGTCAGTCGCTAGAGATATTTTCTGTGTACCGATTTATGAATGAAACCCGATTTCGAAAAATTTTGAGTTGTGGCGCTTTTTGATTTAGTGTGCGATATGTATGTATATGTTTCTAAAAACTGAATATTTGTGCTCTTTCAGGCGTACTTCTCTAACACCCTCATTCTGTATTGCGAACGGAAGCTCAGACAAACGAATCGTCTCGAGACGATTTCGTCTAGCGTTGGCATTCTCTATGCTGTTCGTCAATTCTTGCGTTTCTTACGTTATGACAAAATGTGAGACGAAAGCATTTGTCAAATAGCAATTTACCATATGAAAATAATTTAAGATTTATAAAAAAACTACTTTTTTTTCAAAGTTTTTATATTTTTTAAGCATTTTTCCGACAATCTGGAAACACTAGTCTTCTTTGTTTTCTTGTCTCTGTCAATATATTTACATACATATGTATGTATTATTTCATTTGTTTATTTTCCCAATAGTTTGTTTAAAAATTTTAAAATAACTGAAAATGAAAAAAATGAGGTGCAAAACATTATGAAGCACGTGAGGGTAGACAGGCTTCGCTTGCCGGTGATTTTTGCATACCACAATTTTCACACATCGCTAAGCTATTGCTGATGTACGGCCGTCGTTCCGTTCAGCGGCACGTTCCCAATTTGTCATCCATCGTCGTTTAATTATATCCACACTGCAGACGGTATTTTCTCATTATTCGAAGATGAATTCATACATATTGTAGCGATTACCTTTTCAACGGTGATAATGCTTGCGTCGACGGTGTGATCTCGCGCAAACATTCGGCAATAGCTGCTGATGTTAAGTTGTTGGTAGCTTTGGTTTGTTTTTGTTTGCAGCTTCGGCTGGCCTAGAAATCATATCATGGAAGCTGCGCTTTCGTCGCAGCGATGGTCTTGTCGGTGTAGTGGTGTTGGTTGTGCGACTTTTGGTGGGGATGGTGTAATGAGTAATGCAGGTGGCTCTATTGTAGATGGAGTAGTCGTAGGAAGTGTTGTTGTTGTTATAGGGCCTGCTGTGGATGGAGTGGTTGTTTACAGCACTTTTGTTGGTGGTGTTTTTGGTGGTGAACGTATGCCTAACCAAACGTTCTTCCATTTCAAATTCATCAACGATAACAAAATAGTTTTCGTTTGAATTTGACATTTCTTTTCGTCGTTTTGTCGATTTTTCGAAATAGAGAATGTAAATTTCTTACGTTTTGGCAGCCGTTTTCGTCTTCTTGTTCGTTCGTAATACATAATACAAACAGGCGAACGATTCGTCTCTGACACGAAACGAAAGTTCGTTTCGCAATACAGAATGAGGGTGTAAATCAATCAAGCAAGGAGGTAAATATGTGCTTATATAGAGCTGAAACCTAAAAAGAAAGAAAGAAAAGGGATTTTAAATTACTTTAACTTGTGTATGGCGATGAAATTTTAATTTTAACAGCTCATGCCATACATCATATATATACATATTTACATACATATGTTTGTATGTAACAAGCTAATAAAGCAACCGGACGTAGACTGGTAGGTGGCTATGTGATGTGTTAAAGTTGTACGTGGGTGGGTGGATGGGTGTGCTCGAAAGGCAACAATGTCGAAAATGAGGGGCAAAGCAATATCCAATTCGTTGGCAATTTCTTGCTTAAGGGCTTGCTCATATAACAAGTTCAATTAAATCTGTGCCCGCAAATTAAAGTAGCCTAACTCGAGATAACGCGAAATTGAGTTATTGTTATAGTGTTAATCTTTGGAGGAAAACCCATCGATCTGTCTTATCCCCATTTAAATTGGAGTAATATTTAAAAAGTTATTAAGATATAAAAATCCTAACTCAGATAGAAACATTTTGCACCAGTTAAAACAACTTATCTTCTAGCAAATCTCTTAAGTCTAGTATTGTATGAAAATCGTTTTATTAAAACATCCTAACTAGAGTTAGAGTTAGAGTGGGTACTTCATGGATGTATTTATTTGTGTTTTCAGTTTATTAAAAAAACTTAACTTCAGTTAGGAATTATAATTTTTTTTGTCAATTTTGTTTTCATATCCTAAGTGGAAATAGGTTATTTTAAGTGATTTTTTTTTTTTTATTTTACACAATTTATCTCGAGTTAGGTTTTTTTGTTAGAATATTTTTCTCATTTCATGCGTTATTATCTTCAGCAGGGACCGTAACGATTATCATTTTTATAAAAAAAAATAATTTTTAATCGTTATAATTTGATTTTTATTTTTTCGATGAAATTTGATCGATATTTTATGATTTTTATTTTTTCGATCAAAAATAATTGTTATTACTGGATTTAAATTTTTCCGATGAAACTTGATTGATATTTTATGATTTTTATTTTTTCGATCAAAAATAATTTTTATTATTGGATTTAAATTTTCCCGATCATAATAAACTCTAAAAACTTGTTTTTTTTTTTGCAAATTTTCTTCTCAAATAGAACTGCGCCAATGTTGGCGCAATCGTCAACTTCAAGCCATCAAATATAGGATTCACTAACGTTTGAAAAAGTTTACTATGATCGGAGAAAAAATAAAAAAATATTGATTAAAGTTGATCGGAAAAATTTAAATCTAATAATACAAATTATTTTTGATCGAAAAAATAAAAATCATAAAATATCCATCAAGTTTCATCGAAAAAATTTAAATCCAATAATAAAAATTATTTTTGATCGAAAAAATAAAAATCGTAAATAATGGTTATTTAAAAATTTAAAAAATAAAAATCTTTAGAATAAAGATGAGCTCATATTTGGATAGAATGTGCTAAAATCATTGTATCGGCATACTTGCATTTTATTGTTAACGAAGTTTTCATAATGATTTTTTCATCCGAAGAAATGAAAATCTATATATTAATAGGCTAACATTTTGCCCATACAAACAATTGCCAGGCTGTTTAGCACATTTAACATACTCATATCCACATAAAATTGATATGGATGTGTTCGATGAGTCAGGAGCAGTGCATAGGCATATAATTTTTTCTATAAATTATTTAATTTCTTTATAATTAATAAATAAAGTTTTTAGTTTTGTACCATATTTGATTTACTTCGTTTTTGCTTCGTTGGCAAATGTGCCCACTATGTATATATTAATAGGCTAACATTTTTCCCATACAAACAATTGCCAGGCTGTTTAGCACATTTAACATACTCATATCCACATAAAATTGATATGGATGTGTTCGATGAGTCAGGAGCAGTGCATAGGCATATAATTTTTTCTATAAATTATTTAATTTCTTTATAATTAATAAATAAAGTTTTTAGTTTTGTACCATATTTGATTTACTTCGTTTTTGCTTCGTTGGCAAATGTGCCCACTATGTATATATTAATAGGCTAACATTTTGCCCATACAAACAATTGCCAGGCTGTTTAGCACATTTAACATACTCATATCCACATAAAATTGATATGGATGTGTTCGATGAGTCAGGAGCAGTGCATAGGCATATAATTTTTTCTATAAATTATTTAATTTCTTTATAATTAATAAATAAAGTTTTTAGTTTTGTACCATATTTGATTTACTTCGTTTTTGCTTCGTTGGCAAATGTGCCCACTATGTATATATTAATAGGCTAACATTTTGCCCATACAAACAATTGCCAGGCTGTTTAGCACATTTAACATACTCATATCCACATAAAATTGATATGGATGTGTTCGTATGAGTCAGGAGCAGTGCATAGGCATATAATTTTTTCTATAAATTATTTAATTTCTTTATAATTAATAAATAAAGTTTTTAGTTTTGTACCATATTTGATTTACTTCGTTTTTGCTTCGTTGGCAAATGTGCCCACTATGTATATATTAATAGGCTAACATTTTTCCCATACAAACAATTGCCAGGCTGTTTAGCACATTTAACATACTCATATCCACATAAAATTGACATGGATGTGTTCGATGAGTCAGGAGCAGTGCATAGGCATATAATTTTTTCTATAAATTATTTAATTTCTTTATAATTAATAAATAAAGTTTTTAGTTTTGTACCATATTTGATTTACTTCGTTTTTGCTTCGTTGGCAAATGTGCCCACTATGTATATATTAATAGGCTAACATTTTGCCCATACAAACAATTGCCAGGCTGTTTAGCACATTTAACATACTCATATCCACATAAAATTGATATGGATGTGTTCGTATGAGTCAGGAGCAGTGCATAGGCATATAATTTTTTCTATAAATTATTTAATTTCTTTATAATTAATAAATAAAGTTTTTAGTTTTGTACCATATTTGATTTACTTCGTTTTTGCTTCGTTGGCAAATGTGCCCACTATGTATATATTAATAGGCTAACATTTTGCCCATACAAACAATTGCCAGGCTGTTTAGCACATTTAACATACTCATATCCACATAAAATTGATATGGATGTGTTCGTATGAGTCAGGAGCAGTGCATAGGCATATAATTTTTTCTATAAATTATTTAATTTCTTTATAATTAATAAATAAAGTTTTTAGTTTTGTACCATATTTGATTTACTTCGTTTTTGCTTCGTTGGCAAATGTGCCCACTATGTATATATTAATAGGCTAACATTTTGCCCATACAAACAATTGCCAGGCTGTTTAGCACATTTAACATACTCATATCCACATAAAATTGATATGGATGTGTTCGTATGAGTCAGGAGCAGTGCATAGGCATATAATTTTTTCTATAAATTATTTAATTTCTTTATAATTAATAAATAAAGTTTTTAGTTTTGTACCATATTTGATTTACTTCGTTTTTGCTTCGTTGGCAAATGTGCCCACTATGTATATATTAATAGGCTAACATTTTGCCCATACAAACAATTGCCAGGCTGTTTAGCACATTTAACATACTCATATCCACATAAAATTGATATGGATGTGTTCGTATGAGTCAGGAGCAGTGCATAGGCATATAATTTTTTCTATAAATTATTTAATTTCTTTATAATTAATAAATAAAGTTTTTAGTTTTGTACCATATTTGATTTACTTCGTTTTTGCTTCGTTGGCAAATGTGCCCACTATGTATATATTAATAGGCTAACATTTTGCCCATACAAACAATTGCCAGGCTGTTTAGCACATTTAACATACTCATATCCACATAAAATTGATATGGATGTGTTCGTATGAGTCAGGAGCAGTGCATAGGCATATAATTTTTTCTATAAATTATTTAATTTCTTTATAATTAATAAATAAAGTTTTTAGTTTTGTACCATATTTGATTTACTTCGTTTTTGCTTCGTTGGCAAATGTGCCCACTATGTATATATTAATAGGCTAACATTTTTCCCATACAAACAATTGCCAGGCTGTTTTGCACATTTAACATACCCATATCCACATAAAATTGATATGGATGTGTTCGTATGAGTGAGGAGCAGTGCATAGGCACATAATTTTTTCTATACATTATTTAATTTCTTTATAATTAATAAATAAAATTTTTAGTTAAGATAAATAGATATCGTAAACGTGTTTACAAATATCGTAAACACAGTTGAAGAGTCGCTTTAATTTAAAAGCGCTCACCACCGGGCCTACCTAGATCTGCCTTGATTTTGACCATGATTTCGCGTCGGACCGTGATGAAAAGGGCAAATCAGTGTTGCGGTACAACTGGAATTTGGAAAGTGTTGCTTATCTCCGCGAAAAGGAATCATTTTTGTACCAATACAAAGTTGAAAAAATAAATTGCTTGGTCGAATTTCGACCACCGGCGATACTAGTAACGATTAAAATCGGTCCCTGATCTTCAGTTAGGTTTTTTTTGTTGGAAGCAAGTGGATATGATAAACTGAGATAAGAGATTTTTCAAGGATATATATTATAGAAATTCAATTAATTATTATATACTGTATACACGGAGAAAACTGTTGTGCATTATTTATGAACAAGCTGTTCATAACTATAAAATTTTTAAGTACATTTTTGAATATGCAACTTTGCACATAAATTGCGCCTAATAATCATAAATTCTGCACAATAATTAAAATTGTGCATAAGTTATACACAAAAAATGTGCACAGTTTGTGAACATTGTTCATAGCTTAATTATTTGAAAATCAAACACAATTGATCATAATATATGAACATTGTGCATAATATGTGACTATAAACACTTTCTTTGTGTCAAGAGTGCCGGATGTGTTTAGCAGCGACAATAGTTGAAGTGTGTTTATATTATTTCTTAACAACTGGAATTAACTGAAGGATAACATCATAGCAGTATGCAAAATGTTGTTAAATTTCCAGCTGATAAAAAAATTATAAATAATCTTGCAACAAACAAAGGTAAAAAAAACAATTTAAACTTATGAAATAAAGAACTAATTTCAATATTATTTTTAAATTTTCTTACAGATTTAGAATTATTTGAAGTCTCGAAGGTGCTGGCAGCAATTTTTAAGCCTGTGGCAAGAAACAGTTGAGAAACAGACGTGGAAGCTTAGCACAGGCGACGCTTGGAGGTCCTTCGTCGTTGAAATAAACAGCGGTGCTGACATAGAAATACATGTTAATACTGAAAAATATGATCTATTGTATATTAATATGTATATATATGTACATATATAATATTAGTTAGAAGCATTTGTACTTTTAAAAAAAGACATTTGAAAATAAAATGAATTTTTTTTCTTTAATATTAGCAGGAGGTGTCAAAATTTTTTCCTATTTGTTCACAATCTATGCAACTTTTGTTCATAACCTATGCCCAGTTGTTCATAGTCTTTCCCAGTTGTTCAGAATCTATAAAAATGTTGTTCATAATCTATGTCCAGTTGTTCATAAAAATGCTCATAGTGCTGAGCTTAAGTTATGAACAACTGTTCTTGGTCATTTTTCGTGAACAATTTGTGCATAAGTTGTGCCCATACCGCATAATTTCTGCACACAATTCTCTCCGTGTACATAAAACACCTTTTTTCATCAATTAAACTTTAATGTGGCCGCTGAGGTGCAGTGCGTAGAGTGCTCGCCTGCTATACCAGAGGTCTGGGATTCTAACCCAGTCCGGACAAACACCACAAACACCAATTATTGGGTTTTTATAAATAGCGGTCACCTCTCGGTAGTGGGCGGCATACCCTCCGAGTGTGTTTCTGCCATGAAAAGGCTTCTCACAAAAAAGCATTCGCCCGTTCGGAGCTCCCATAAAACTGCAGGTCCACACAAATTGTAGGAAAATCAATAGTTAAGAAGCACACCTCGAATAGGGAGAAAAGTTTGGCAATAAAACTCGTCAGAGTTTTAATATCGCCAGTGTATTATTATTGTTATTTTTATACTCAGCTGTACTAGTACACAGAGTATTATAGTTTTAATCACATAACGGTGGATTGTAACAGAATGAAATAACCGAGATAGATATAGACTTATATATATCAAAATGATCAGGGTGAAAAGAGAAATCGATTGAGCCATGTCCGTCCGTCCGTCCGTCCGTCCGTCCGTCCGTCTGTCCGTCCGTCCGTCTGTAAACACTCTAACTCGCGCAAAAATTGAGATATTTTGATGAAATTTGGAATGCAAGTTGGTATCGAGACTGGGACGGTTGGTATTGAAAATGGGCGAAATCGGACCATGACCACGCCCACTTTTCCTATATAGAAAAAATCGGAAATTTGGTATCTCAGTCCCTAATATAGCTGGAGCGATACAATTTTACCCACATGTTGAGCTCAGGCCCCTATGAAGAAATTTTATGAAATTTTGGAAAATGGGCGGTGCCACGCCCACTTATTAAGGGTCAAACATTAAAAGTTTTATGAGTCATAACTCAGAAACCGTTGAAGATATGTCGATGAAATTTGGTACGCGTGATTTACTTACTTAGGCAAATGTTTTGACGGAAAATTGTCAAAATCGGTTGACGGCCACGCCCACTTTTATATATGTGTATTATAAAGTGACCTAATAAAAACATTTTAAGCGATATCTCTGTCAAATATAAAGATCTATCACTGAAATTTTGTGGCATGATTCCAACTATGAACATAAAACGAAAACCACAAAAATTTTGGAAAATGGGCGGAGCCACGCCCACTTATTAAGGGGCAAACATTGAAAGTTTTATGAGTCATAACTCAGAAACCGTTGAAGATATATCGATGAAATTTGGTACGCATGATATATTTACTTAGGCAAATGTGTGGACGAAAAATTACCAAAATCGGTTGACGACCACGCCCACTTTTATATATGTGTATTATAAAGTGGCCTAATAAAAACATTGTAAGCGATATCTTTGTCAAATATAAAGATAATTCATTGAAATTTTGTGACATGAGTTCCACAATAGACCGGAAACATAAAATAGACAAATTTTGGAAAATGGGCGTGGCACCGCCTCCTTTTGGACAAAGGGATATACGAGATTTATTAGCCTTTAACTCGACAAATAATTGAGATATTATGACGAAACTTGGTTTATACACTTTTATAACTTGTGTTAATAAACACGCAAAAATTAATTGAAATCGGTTTATGACCACGCCTACTTTTTAACAGATATTTCTGGAATACCCTTTGGGAGTTTGTAACGTGACATCTTTGTAACTAGAAGTCATAAAGGAATTAATTTTTGCACAAAGAATAATATTGATATGCTTAGTTGGATGACTGATAAAAATTTAGAAAATGGGCGTGGCTACGCCCACTTTATGCAGCACTCGCTTTATATTAAGTGCACCGCGTTTCCATCAAACGCAAACAAACAATGAAAGCATACAGCTGAGTATCTAATGTTCGATTCCACTCGAACTTAGGCTTCCTTACTTGTTGTTGTTGGTTTTGTTGTCGTTACTCGTCTTCACAATCCTTCCACCTACTTCTTTCTTTATTTTCTGCTCTTTTCTTTCTTACTTATTCTTTCTTATCCTTCGTATTACTTGACTTTGTGTTTTTGTTGTAGTGTTTTGGCTACTTACTGTTTCTACATCCTTGAAACTACACACCACTTCCTGCCAAACATATTCACAATTGCATGGTAAGTTTAGTGAGCACACACAAACTCACCTATGCATGCACATTGACATAGCTCTGTAGTGTTCAAAAGCATGCAACAACAACCACACGGGAATTTTCCAACGACGATTGCGGACTCATTTTCCAACCAATTTTAATGAAAATTGGCGGAGTTCTATTTGAGAGCAATGCCTTTCTAATGGTATTCTTAGTTTTAAATTCGGTTCAGTAGTTTCGACGGAGAAGATGCAACAAAATTTATGTTAGCTTATTAAAAATATGTATAGAGTATAGATGTAGTTATACAAGTATTTTATACAAAGCTTACCATGGAATTGTAAAACTGTTTGATCGCAAGTGGTGTGTAGGTTTCAAAGAACTAATGAGAAAAATAAAAACGAGCCAACAAATAAACACAAAACAAATTCCAAAAACTCATTGCCATTTTTTAGTGCTAAGAAAAACACCTACAAATACGCTCGAGTTTCAACAATAGCCTTCGGAAAATAAGTAACCAGAAACACATTGTCCTAACATTTCAAATTTATTTAACCAACGCTACTTTTTCTAATTCTTTTGCTGCAATACAAAGGACAATTCATTTGGTCTACAATAAAAACCATCGACAGTGTTAGTAAAACGAGCATTTATAACTTTTGTTTTCGTTCAAAGAAAAACGAAATGCACCTCTTTGAAATGTTATTTTTCAATATTTGTCTGTCAACATCAAAAAGCAATCGGAAATTTCTGACTTCCAGCACTTTAACATTTGCTAGTAAAATTTCATAAGAACTAAACTTGTCAAAATAAGCCGCTTGAAATAACCAATTGCACCTGGTAGGCAACATTTGCTCGCCCCAAAAGTTGAATAATAAGGCAATTGTTGTGGTTTGGGCCCTTCTTGGAAGGGCAAAGGATTCCATGAAGTCAAACGGATGAAGCTCACATACATATGTACTTTCGATTTCGAGTACTTGTATGTATGTACGTGTAAACATAAATATTTTAGTTGCAGATATTATCGAATAAGATTTTACCTTTCCTATCACGTTTCTGGAATGGGAGAAAATTCAAGACAATTTGAAATAAAACTTTGACAATTTTGACCTCATAAGAGCATTCCACATACGGTACCTACAAGTAAGTAAGTTTAAGAACTATTTTGTTGTTGAGTTTTCAGCAGTTATGCCACGCCCAAAACACACTTATTTACGTAGAAGTATATATGTATGTATGCACAGCAAGCACTTTACAAATATTTCTGATTTAGTTAAAGCTAACTTTTGATTCGTAAAACTTGCCTCCAAATATTGGTTTTCTTTAAAAAGAGCAAATGAAAGTTATCGAATAGCAGAACTGTCAAGGCGTGTAACGAACGCAAGTCAAAGAGAGTACGTATCAACTTTTCCAAGCTAAGGCTTCGGCTACAAAGCGGAAGTCGCATTCAGTGATCGCAAATCGGTATCCAAAATAGGGATAAAGAAACTCCAGGTATTTTCCAAAGGGGCGAAGGGTTATTCTTCAGTCTGAGTCCAGGATTTTGATGTAGAAGGTTTTCATGCTTTTATGGTAACACTACGTACTCACCAAGTCTATGTGAGGCCATTAATGGCCGGCCAGTCTAACCTAACCTAACCTAACTTACGTTATCAATTTTAAAATAATATGCGTTGCTTTGCGGAAAGATATGATATATCTATTAAAAAGATGCCCTTTTATTATCGAAAACATGTTTATTGGGTTATTAAGTTTGGTCACATTTTTACTGACAAATTTTTTCGCATACATATGTTACATACATACAAGCAATTATTGTCGTTGAATGTTTTAAGAAAGTGTACACGTGCGAAATGTGAGGAAATTTCTTTAGATATACTTCAAGGTTTTTCTGGTATGAAAAGAAAAACCGCATGGAAGCAAACTTTTAGTTTCACAAACTAAAGCACATACAAACTTATGTACAAATACATACATAGTAGTTATTCGAGCAATGCCCCTACGCACATAATATATAAAGAATCGTGGCTTGTTTGTGGTCGACGCCAGGGCCGTAGCTAGACTTAAATTTAAGGTAGGGCAGCGTTGGTTTAAGGTAGGGCGGAAGTAAATAATGTATGTATCGCAATTGATCTGACATCGAGGCATGTAGGGGGCCTGCCGCAGATCTTAAAACTGGAATCAAAACTTGCCGGAGGCATATAGTTCAGGAGATATTTGTTGGTAATTTTTTGATAGTTGGATGGGTCCAAATACATTAGATAAGTTTTTTTTAGATATTGTCTCCGGCACCGGAATATGAAAATAGGATGTTTTAGAACAACCAAACTGAAAAAAAAGTTGACTTATCCAAAAACTGGATGGAGCTACACCGAAAAGCGCGCAAATTCTCAGAATTTAAAGGTATATTTAGATCAAGGCCCGGCAAATCGACTCACGTGAGTTAATGAGTATAACACACATAGGCTTACGCTCTGTGATTCAGTCGTTGTTTACACAGCGAAGAAGCAACACAAGCATTGGCTGCGTTGCTTTATTTGTTATGCGACAGTGTGCCATTGCGTATGTATGACCATGAATAATAAATCATTTTGTACTGCAACCAAATTTTCAAGTTGCAAAATTGCAATGCTTTATTTTTCAATTCATATAATAAAATTTGCTTATTCTTAAAGGTTCTACTAAATCTTCAGTTATAACTTACGCCCCATCCTTGCATACCTTAACAAGTTTAGTTATGTACTTTTGGAAAAATTTCGTAAATGATATCAACTCTCAACTATTTCTCAATGAATATTCTTCAAATAAATATTTATTGTATTTTTTTTACACTAAAAACTCCTTATAGATATTTTTTTATTATTGGAATTTCCAATATTTTACATTGTTGAATCCAAATTAATTTATAAAACATTTTTTTAAGTTAATTTCCAATATTTTAGATTGGTGAATCCAAATTAATTTATAAAACATTTTTTCAAGTTAAAAATTCCTAAGTAATACATTTTTCATTATGATTCAAATATTTATTTTATTTTCAAAACGTTGCTATTTTGTACGTTTGCCCCATATGCTTAGTTCTTACACCACTGTTGCATAAATCTCTCTGTTCTCACTAACACAATCTCAGTTTTAGTTTTGCCGGGGTCTGATTTAGATTTATGTATGAAAAATGTAAGGATTTTGCACAAGAAAAAAACTGATATCTACTCATGCGTAGAATTAACCGCTAAAGCGAATAGCGTACTCAGTTTTTTGGTACACAACCCAGGGAAGGTAATATAGCGGTCCAAATTTTCTGTTTTTTCTCATGAATCTTCAATTTCTTGCCCTATACTCTTCCCAAAAGCGGACATTATTAACACGCTTTTATTAGCTTCACCTGTATGTATGTATGTATGTATGTAACTTCATCCCATCCTAAAAGTTGCAACATTTAACTAAATTATTATATCTTCCAAACATTCACTTTTTTGTGTTCTCTCTATTATTTCTATTCTCCTCCAGATTCGAGACATGACATCAACAGCCCAACGGCATCATATAGTAGGACATTCAACATTATACTTTATGCTTCATTGTGGCTTTTATGTTACCTTTCTTCAAAATAGCCTCTACGAATTTCAATTCACTCCCGTATACAAGCCAATAAGTAACAAGCTTTCAGGGTACGGAAAAACTCACTCATGAACGCTCAAAAATACATTCTTCTCAAATCACAAACAAATGTTCAAAGAAAAACGTATAACCACTCAAATAGCTAGCGAACTAACGCACAACAGCCAGCAATCGCTCATAGCGTTGGCGATACACTCAATGCATAAATTCACCCAAAAATGAAGCTTGAAGCTTTCTGTTTTGTTGTTGTTGTATTTGCAATGAAATCAACCGCATGTACATACATACGTATGCAAAGCAAGAACTGTTTTTGTGTTTTGTGTAACAAGCTTTCTGTTTTGTTGTCATTGTGTTTGTAATAAAAACAATCGCATGTACATACATATGTATGCAAAGCAAGAACTGTTTTTGTTTGTTCAAATTCTATTTATACCACGATTGCCGAACTTGGTAATTACCAAAATAAGTTATTTTTTCGCTGTTGGTTTCTTGGTAACTTTCACATGTGTTTGGCTATTTTTATTTTCAAGAAGTTGTTTACTATTTTTGGTATACAAGAAAAATATGGAAGTGATTATAGGACAATGAGAATATTTTGGAGCGCTGACTGTTCATTGTGAATATGCACAGGCAAATAAAGAAGAGCATATCTCCAATTAAAAACTGAAATAGTTTTGCTTCGATACACATAGTACATATTAGTTGATATTTTTTCGTTTAGGCTTCATTTTTGAGCTCCCATGACCAATGTTTTTTTTATAAGGAAAAAATGTATGTGAAAAATTTACTTTTATTCTTGTGTGCGCATAAAACATCCTTTAATGAAAAATTTCACTAAAAAGTTAAAAATAAATAATAGCTTAAAAAAACTAAAAAACACGCTTTAATCTTGAAAATCGTACTAAAAATTGAGAAATTATTTAATTAGAAACAAAATGATGAACGAAAATATAAGTATTTAAGGAAAAGCGTGGGGGTGCTCAATAATATTTGAACATGAAAATATTCGATTCGTACAACTAGTACAAAAATATAAATACCTAGTTGCGAAATTAAACAGTACGTTATATGAAATCTCAAAAAAGTCAAAATAAAAATATTAGTAAAAAAAAAACAGCGATTTGAAATATGTTTTGACATACTGAGCACCCCCACGCTTTTCCTTAAATACTTATATTTTCGTTCATCATTTTGTTTCTAATTAAATAATTTCTCAATATTTAGTACGATTTTCAAGATTAAAGCGTGTTTTTTAGTTTTTTTAAGCTATTATTTATTTTTTAATTCAGTTATTTAATACGCTTTCCAGAAATGTATGTATAGCTATTAAAAATCGAATAATATTTGCATAAGTTCATCAAGTATAAGTGAAGTAAAGTCGGGTATAAAAGGGGAACATACCTTAAAACTTTTTTCAGACATAAATCTAAACATACCTTGAAATTCTGGGAATTTGCGCGGTTTTCGGTGTAGCTCCATCCAGTTTTTGGAAAAGTGAAATTTTTTTTCATTTTGCTTGTTCTAAAACATCCCATTTTCATATTCCGGTGCCGGAGGGAGGATCTGAGAAGGTTTAAAGAATCCCATACAAAAAACAACTCATCTAATATACACAGTGGCGGACCTAGCATAAATTGCCTGGGCAAGCCTATGTGTGAAGCATAACCATTAGCCATTTATGTAATTTCCTTTGCTGTATTATTTAATAGTCTGATTGCGTTCCGTCATTGACTTTGATTTAGAGTTCTCGATTTCTTTTTAACATTTTCGAGTGGCCCGAATAAATGCTTTTCAATGCTCGAACGCTCGTTTGTTTGTTTATTACGCGTATGTTTGTACGGGCATTTGAACAATTCGGGTATTTGAAGATCGTTTTTTCTCGTTTATTTTTTTTTGTTTTTTTCATATGTATTTTTTATTTTATTTTTTTCCTGATACACATTTTTTTGTTTGTATACTCAGAGAAAAGGAATCAAAAATAAAATTCTTATTTTTATAATGCACGTTTTAAACCAAGTCATTTTTATTTTATAAATGAAAATTTTTAAATTAAAAATTAAATTTTTTAAATTAAAATGTATTTAGGATTTAAAAAGAAACATGTTTAAATTAAAAATTAAAATTAATGGAATAAAAACGAAAGTGTTTCCTTCAAAATCTCATAGTGCTTAAAATAAAAATAAACATTTTTAAATTAAAATTGTTTTTTCTTGATTTTGCAATTTTACTCTGAACATTTTTAAAATAAAAAAATTTCGTATTTACATAATTCTTAAATATAAAAACGTGCGCTAGGGAACGAATGCGCAGAGGTATTTTTAGTTTCCTTATACCGACAGAAATTTCAGCAGTAGCAAGTGTATTTGCTTATTGTCTAATAAATGGGTGCTTTAGTGTTTGAAAAACTGAGGTCCAATTTGATTTCCACCGCTTTTTAAAATTATCTTGATATTGTGCCAATAGTCGCCAAAAATCACAATGAACCCTTTTATAATCTGGTATTTGATATTTATGTTTGCATGCACATGCAGATGTAAGAAATTATGTGCATAAGTATGTACCTACATGCAAACGAGAATCAAATCAAATATGAATATGGCTGTGAATACTGAACTTTTAAATGCCGAAGCGAGCTTCATATTCGCATACAAATTTGATGTGAAAAATAAAAAAAGTGCTTTGCTAGTTTTTTTTCAATTTAAGTCTGAAAATAAGCAATTGGTTTCTCCTTAGCGAAAGCGAGAAAACAAGCTATGTTATTCTGTTTTGAAAGCCACATAAAAGCTAATGTGTGGAAACGTTGAAGCATGCTCACTGTGTTGTGATTGGCTGTACAAACAAAATACACATTGTGAGGTGGATTGGTGGTGTATTTGCGCTATTTTCTTAGCAGGGATTTAGGGGCATGTTACAGTGGGGGCTATAGAACTTAAATAGTAAACATATTCAAAACGTAAAATAACCAGATTTTAAAGAATTTCGTATGAAATGAACGAAAATGTGTACGCAAGCCGGGCTTCTCGGCTTGTATGAAGCGACCGCCTCTGAATATACATATCTGCGTGTTTTTATAACTGCCTTTCCTCGGTAATCGTACGCAGTTTTCGGGGTTTGTTTGGTAAATTTTACAACTTACAAACATCTCCGGTCGACGGGACTTATGGATTTAGAATCAGGAGGACCTCCTCTACAACCCACAATGACTTTTTTTTCAATTGGTAGGAAAAACAAAAGGAGCACACCTCGAATTGGGACAGAAGCTCGGCCATAAAGCTCGTCAGAGTTATAATAGCGTCATTGTATAATTATTATTACATAAGCAATACTCATTGAGATTTAAGCCACAAGATGGTTCAGCTTCCAGATTTAGATGTGGAGATCTTTAAATTTGGTATGTGGGTCGCCTGTAGATATGCACGCAAGTCAAGGTGAGAAAAAAACTCTCGAAAATGATTAAACGATAACCATAGAAAATTTAGACACTTCATTTTTCCACCGAGTAAAATGTTTTAGATTAGCACACAGCCTTAGTAATCAGTTCCGCGCTTTTGGTGTTGTTCGCTCACAGTGAGATTAGTTTTTGTCAGAAAAGTGCCGGAATGAACCATTCCTTTAACCAAACTACAAAAATTCGATGGTCTTATTTAATTATATATATGATGCAGGGTGGATTCTCCATATCATACATTGCAACCGCAATAATTTTTTATCTCAAACTATGACAAAAAATTTAATTATAATAATTCATCTCACTTGTTGGCCTTTTTAAGGTAGGGCATTACAATTTTAAGGTAGGGCATTGCCCCACAATGCCCCCCCCTAGCTACGGGCCTGGTCGACGCTGTCATTGATGAGGTTTTTATTAAAATTTTTATAAATTTTCAGGTGAGACATGATGTGAATTGTTGTTGTAACATTTTAATATGATATAAATAGAAGAAAGGGAAAAAGGGTAGGAAATTAAAGAGGTATAAGAAGGAAAAGGAGAACATGACAAAATAATAATAAGAAGAATAATAAAGAATGCAAAATAAGAAAAATAATAAAAATAATAGGAAAATAATGAAACCTTTTCTATGAATACCGGGGTATCGGAACGACCCCGTTTTATATGCGGTCAAGGAATTTCATTCAAACTGCACTTTTCAGAACTACTGGGGAGTGTTTTTGTCGTTACAACAACAAGGTGATAGAAGAAAAAGAAGGAAAAGTTGATAAGAAAAAGAAGACTGCGATCCTATGGAGAAATAAAAAGGAAGAGTAAAGATGAGATAAAAACTCAAATTAGCAAAAAGCAGAAGGAGTAAGATATTAATATCAGGAAAAGGAAAATAATCGAATATCTTTAAACGAGCAATTCTTGTTTATATTACCGAAAATGGCTGTAACGATTTTCTTGAAATTTGGGACGCATAGAGCTTCGGGGGTGAACTTTAAAAAAATTTAATTTTTCGGGTCCCGAGATATGGGTCAAAACGGGGACCCGGTTGACCCTCGAATGTTTCTTAGCGATATTGGTATCAAAGGAATGGCCTTGGAGAGAATTTCAACATAAAATTCTTTTAATTGTGATGCCTAGGCCAGGTCTCCACATATCAAACGTCTTCAGATATCAAAACGTACACCCGGATGACTCCGAAAAGTGGCAATCATAGCTTCAATATAGAGATCTCCTGGATTTAATGGTAAGCCTGGATCCCTAGGTAAAGGCAAGATGAAAAAGAAAGTCGAATAGAATCAAATGGGACGGAAAGGGAGAGGGAAGGGGAGAGAGATATTTGGAGAGTGAAAAGGAGAACGAATAGGGGAGGGAGGGGGGGGGGGGGAAGAAAAGGAGGGATAAGGTGGAGTTATATACAAAGGGAAAGGAAAAGAATGGAAATGGAAAGGGAAAGAAAAAGAAAAAGAATGGAATGGAAAGGGAGAGAAAGGGAGAGAGAAAGTGTGAGAGATATGGGGAGAGTAAAGAATAAAGGGAGAAGGACATGAATAGGTAGAGGTATTGGGGCGAGGCGAGACGGATCTACTTTAGTTCTAGATCTCACAAACGGCTTCAACAATTTTCATGAAATTTAGTGTACAAGGGGTCTCGAGGGCGAATTTCTGAAAAGTTCAATTTTTCCATTCATTTTTAATTTTTTATTTCGCTTGCGAAGATCTGCGAGAAAAAAATGGCAGCCCGAGATAAGCTCGGTCATCCGGGAACAGAAAACTAAAAGAAAAAGCCTGAGAAGTAAAAATTAGAAGGAAAAGTGGGGGAAAAAGAAAAGGCTACTAATATTACTACTAATACTACTTCTACTACTATTATTAACTACTCTCAGAAATTCTAATACTACTAATACTGAGACTACTACTATTTAATAACTAATACTACCAAACCACAGCAGCAACAACAAAAAACACATCCAAATTATTATTTTCTTCATTTGCTACTTTAAAATGCATTTACGATGAAATTCATACTTAATGCATTTAGTGTGGTCCCTTTATTTTTTTTTATGTACAATAATACATACATATTTTTTTAGACTTGCTCATCATATGAACGAAACAGAATCTGCACAAAAGTCAATTCCTTTTAATAAATAAATAATATAATAAACAAGTAAGGAAGCCTAAGTTCGAGTGGAATCGAACATTAGATACTCATCTGTATGCTTTAATAGTTTGTTTGCGTTTGATGGAAACACGGTGTATTTTATATAAAGCGAGTGCCGCATAAACTGGGCGTAGGCACGCCCATTTTCAAAATTTTTATCATTGATCCAACTAAGCATATGAATATTATTCTTTGTGCAAAATTTCATTCCTTTATGACTTCTAGTTACAAAGATGTCACGTTACAAATTTCCAAAGGGTGTTCCAGAAATATCTTTGTTAAAAAGTAGGCGTGGTCATAAACCGATTTCAATAAATTTTTGCGTGTCTATTAACACAAGTTATAAAAGTGTATAAACCAAGTTTCGTCATAATATCTCAATTATTTGTCGAGTTATAGGCTAAGAAATCTCGTATATTCCTTTGTCTAAAAAGAGGCGGTGCCACGCCCATTTTCCAAAATTTTTATACTTTTTGTTTCCGTTATATTGTGGAACTCATGCCACAAAATTTCTATGAATTATATATATATTTGATAAAGTTATCGCTTAAAATCTTTTTTATACTCAGCTGTACTAGTACACAGAGTATTATAGTTTTAATCACATAACGGTGGATTGTAACAGAATGAAATACTCGAGATAGATATAGACTTATATATATCAAAATGATCAGGGTGAAAAGAGAAATCGATTGAGCCATGTCCGTCCGTCTGTCCGTAAACACTCTAACTCGCGCAAAAATTGAGATATTTTGATGAAATTTGAAATGCAAGTTGGTATCGAGACTGGGACGGTTGGTATTGAAAATGGGCGAAATCGGACCATGACCATGCCCACTTTTCCTATATAGAAAAAATCGGAAATTTGGTATCTCAGTCACTAATATAGCTGGAGCGATGAAATTTTACCCACGTGTTGAGCTCAGGCCCCTATGAAGAAATTTGATGAAATTTTGGAAAATGGGCGGTGCCACGCCCACTTATTAAGGGTCAAACCTTGAAAGTTTTATATGTCATAACTCAGAAACCATTGAAGATATATCGATGAAATTTGGTACGCGTGATTTACTTACTTAGGCAAACGTTTGGACGGAGAATAGTTAAAATCGGTTGACGGCCACGCCCACTTTTGTATATGTGTATTATAAAGTGACCTAATAAAAACATTTTAAGCCATATCTCTGTCAAATATAAAGATCTATCATTGAAATTTTGTAGCATGAGTCCAACTATGGACATAAAACAAAAAACATAAAAATTTTTGAAAATGGGCGTGGCACCACCTCCTTTTAGAAATAATTTATATATAATGACGAAACTTGGTGTGTACACTTTTATTGCTTGTGGTAATTCATGTTCAAAATTTTTGCGAAATCGGTTGACGACCACGCCCACTTTTATATATGGGTCTTATAAAGTGACCTAATAACAAGTGAGGAAGCCTAAGTTCGAGTGGAATCGAACATTAGATACTCAGCTTTATGCTTTCATTGTTTGTTTGCGTTTGATGGAAACACGGATTATTTTATATAAAGCGGGTGTCGTATAAAGTGGGCGTAGCCACGCCCATTTTCAACATTTTTATCAGTCATCCAGCTAAGCATATGAATATTATTATTTGTGTAAAATTTCATTCCTTTATGACTTCTAGTTACAAAGATGTCACGTTACAAATTCGCAAAGGGTGTTCCAGAAATATCTTTGTTAAAAAGTAGGCGTGGTCATAAACCGATTTCAATAAATTTTTGCGTGTCTATAACACAAGTTATAAAAGTGTATAAACCAAGTTTCGTTATAATATCTCAATTATTTGTCGAGTTATAGGCTAAGAAATCTCGTATATTCCTGTTTCTAAAAAGAGGCGGTTCCACGCCCATTTTCCAAAATTTTTGTGTTTTTCGTTTTATTCCGCAGTTGGACTCCTGCTATAAAATTTCAATGATATATCTTTATATTTGACAGAGATATCGCTTAAAATGTTTTTATTATATAATACCCATATATAAAAGTGGGCGTGGTCGTCAACCGATTTCGACAATTTTTCGTCCAAATATTTGCCTGAGTAAGTAAATCACGCGTACCAAATTTCATCGATATATCTTTAACGGTTTCTGAGTTATGACTCATAAAACTTTCAATGTTTGCCCCTTAATAAGTGGGCGTGGCACCTCCCATTTTCCAAAATTTTTGTGTTTTTTGTTTTATGTCCACAGTTGGACTCATGCGACAAAATTTCAATGATAGATCTTTATATTTGACAGAGATATGGCTCAAAATGTTTTTATTAGGTCACTTTATAATATACATATATAAAAGTGGGCGTGGCCGTCAACCGATTTTAAGTATTTTCCATCCAAAAGTTTGCCTATGTAAGTACATCACGCGTACCAAATTTGATCGATATATCTTCAATGGTTTCTGAGTTATGACATATAAATCTTTCAAGGTTTGACCCTTAATAAGTGGGCGTGGCACCGCCCATTTTCCAAACTTTCATCAAATTTCTTCCTAGGGGCCTGAGCTCAACACGTGGGTAAAATTTCATCGCTCCAGCTATATTAATGACTGAGATACCAAATTTCCGATTTTTTTTCTATATAGGAAAAGTGGGCGTGGTCATGGTCCGATTTCGGCCATTTTCAATACCAACCGTCCCAGTCTCGATACCAACTTGCATTTCAAATTTCATCGAAATATCTCAATTTTTGCACGAGTTAGAGTGTTTACAGACGGACGGACGGACGGACAGACGGACGGACATGGGTCAATCGATTTCTCTTTTCACCCTGATCATTTTGATATATATAAGTCTATATCTATCTCGATTATTTCATTCTGTTACAATCCACCGTTATGTGATTAAAACTATAATACTCTGTGTACTAGTACAGCTGAGTATAAAAATTTGTAATGCTTTACGCGCTCAATTTCTCTGCGCTATTGGGCATTTGACGCCCATTTAACTTGAATCATATCATAGCGTCAGACTTGGGCATTATTCGAATAAATTTTTATTTAGATAATTATTTGAATAAAAATTTATTTTTCAAATTTTATTCAGATAAATTCCCTACGAGTAATTATTCTGAGGTTTATTCGTTATTTCAAATAATAAATAAAAACTTAGGGTACAACAAAAAAAAAAACAACTGAGTAATGGTAAAAAAAATTTTTGTTATTTTTTTTGTTTGTATGTTTGTTTGTTTATACATATCGACGGGTAAGAATAAGATCGCCCTATTTCAAAAATTGTTTCAAAAACGCCCTATTCCAAAAATTGTTTGAATAACGTCCTATTTCAGATTTTGCTTCAAAACGCCCAATTTCACAGAAAATTCCATATATATTTCTCTGAAATAGGGCGTTTTTGAATAATTGTCTGAAATAGGACGTTCTTGAAACAAATTCTGAAATAGGGCGTTTTTGAAGCAAAATCTGAAATAGGACGTTATTCAAACAATTTTTGGAATAGGGCGTTTTTGAAAAAATTTTTGAAATAGGGCGATCTTATTCTATGCCGTCGATACCCACCAAAAAACTCGATGACCGTGGAATTAAGTGGGTAATCCAGAAAAAACCTGGCAATCGCTTCCACATTCGTTGACATAATGCCTGATATTAGCATGGGCTTGTCATTGGAGGGAAGGACTTGCCCACTGCATTACCGCCGAACGAATAAATCACGCAATACCACAAGGATTCTAGTGAATCAAATAAAGAATACCTTACAGGGAAGCAGAGAAAGAAGGCGAAAAATGTAAGGCATGATGGAAATTTCCACTGGTATTTATTCCAGTTCATTTTTCGCGCTCCATTCTACTTTGCATGACGTAGAATGGGTAATGGAAGTTCATTCTACTCTGCAATACTGGCAATGCGTGAAAGAAGTGATGAACGCGCCAGATATTCCATGGCAAGGCCTTCTATCATGCCTGACAGGTAATAGCGATGACCAGATTTTTGCTGGGTATGTAAATAAAAATTATCTATTATTCGAATAATTTGGTTTCTGAATAAACAAAATTATTTATTATTCAAATAAAGATAAAAAAAATTTATTCATCTATTATTCGTTATTCGAATAAATTTTGCCCAACTCTGCATAGCGTAGGTTGATGTTTCAATATTTTACTTATACCATGTCTCCACATAACGTGTTTCGCTCTATTTTTCTGCATTTTCTCTCTCAATCTTGTTTCGACACGGAAACCAGTGCCGAAACTCGCCAATTTCCATACAAATTTCTGAGAGCGAGTGAAGATTGAAACACTGTTTCATTCTGAATCATCTTGCCAACCTCGATGATATCGATGTCTTCTCTAATTTTGTATCGAATATCTATCGAAATCTCACACAAACCAAAACAAAGACGCAAAAATAAGCAAACATACAAACATTTAAGAAGAAAAAGAAAGGGAAATGTCAAACTGAATCACAATTAGCCACGTGGAGACGGGTTATTTAGCGAGATGTTTTGCTACATGTTTCTCTGGTGAATCAAGTTATGTGGAGACGGGCTTTTATCCACAATGTGTTTTATAATTTAATTAACTTGACGAAGTGTTACAATCAAAAAAAGTTAAGCTGCCTGCCCACAACTTGTGGATGGGATAAGCCATGTTTACAATTTTTGTTTGAATGTGCCTTTTTAAGTGGTGAAAGGGAGCAGATTTATACAAATTTTATCACCTGCAGCCTTTGACGTCATACTACAAAAATTAAAATTTTTTCTTCTCTTTGTAACGCTTTGCTATTGCTTGCCCTTGATATTGATTTTGTTGTGAACTTGGTGATCCATATTTCCTTGCGAATTTTCTTTCTACTAGGTAGATTATAATGAGAATCTCGATGGAAGTGGCCGAGTGCGAGTCTTAAGGAAGAAATTTATTGCTACTTACATACTAAATATATATGTATGTATGTACATTAGGGTAGTCCCCAAATGTATGCAGTCAAATGTGTATGATATATCTTCAACCTCACCTCCTAGGTCGTTGCTAATATAGTTCAAGATACCACATATAAATTTGTATAACGATTGGAGAGGCTGAAGGGTTGTCGCACAGGGGTAAAATTGCAGAAAACTCAATGGAGACTCAAAAAATAATATTTTATTTTTTGTATATCTGATGCGCAAAATCGATAATCCTGCACTCAAGAATACCAAATATAAATTTTGGTCCCGATCGGTGACGGTTAAGTGGTGTCGCAAAGGGGTCAAACTTCATATTACCATATATGACCCCTGTGCGACACTCCTTAACCCTCCCCGATCGGGACCAAAATTTATTTATGATATCTTTGACTGTGGTGTTAGCGATGTAGGGGGTGAGACAGCAGAAAATCGCTAAATTAATTTTTTGAGGATCACCTTTATGTACATTCATATGTACTTTTATATGTACATTAGACCGTATCGCAAAAAATAAAGTTCGCCGTACACCCCCGAATATGATGTCTTTTTGGTAAACATTTCCGAAATATTTTTTAATTTTTTTTTTGCAAAATAAGTATTTCGATCGCTTGAGCAGAACCCGAAATAAAACACGTTAAACATTTTGAGGAATATAAGGCCGTTGGCAACTTACAATCTGGATTGTCATTTCCCAACAAAAATCTAGTCATCGCTATTACCTGTCAGGCCTTGCCATGGAACATCTGGCGAGTTCATCACTTCTTTCACGCATTGCCAGTAATGCAGAGTGGAATGGAGCGCGAAAAATGAACCGGAATAAATACCAGTGGAAATTTCCATCATGCCTTACATTTTTAGCCTTCTTTCTCTGCTTCCCTGTAAGATATTCTTTATTTGATTCACTAGAATCCTTGCGGTATTGCGTGATTTATTCGTTCGGCGGTAATGCAATGGGTAAGTCCTTCCCTCCAATGACAAGCCCATGTTAATGTCAGGCATTCTGTCAACGAATGTGGAAGCGATTACCAGGGTTTTTCTTGATTACCTTCTTAATTCCACGGTCATCGAGTTTTTTGGTTGGTTTGAGTGTTTTTTTGAGTGATTTAGTCAAATTTGAGTTCTTCTTTTGTGTGTGTTAGTGCAATCGGCAGCCGTCGTGCTACACGTTCTTGTTGTCGGCTCGCTATCTGCTCGCGGCGACGAAAATCAAAAATTTTTTATATTTGCGTCAATCACCCGACACTCACACATATGCACTTCCTCTCAATCCATATTGTAAGTTGCCGACGGCTTATAGATTTTTCGGTTCCTTTGGTCTTTTAAGTTAATTTTAAAAAAAAAATTTCTGAGGAGACCCCTAATGAAATTTTATGCCAAATAATTTTCTAGAACATTTTAACCCTCTAGCGACCTTAAAAATACTAGTTTTCCTGATTTTCTAAAAAAAGGGTTAAAATAACACATTATTGGCGGTGATGGAGGGTTAAAATGTTCTAGAAAATTATTCGCCATAAAATTTCAGTAGGGGTCTCCTCGGAAGAAATCTTTGTAAAATTAACCTAAAAGACCAAAGGAAGCGAAAAACATATTTTCCTTGGAATGTTGAACGTGTTTTATTTCGGGTTCTACTGAAGCGATCGAAATACTTCTTTTGCAAAAGATTAAAGATTTTATACTACGTTTAACATGCAGGCATAAAAAATTGCATTAGGGTGGTATAAACTAAGTACTGGGTGGTAGTGACCCCAATGACGCACATAGGGTTAATAATATTCCATAGTATAAGCCGCCCTTTCAAGCCAAAGACATTGGTGTATTAGAGATCGGACTATAAAGGCCGAAGATATGAAAAAAAAATAAATTTTAGGGACACCTAGCGGCGTCCAAAAAAAAAAAAAGTTTTTCGGAAATATTTTTCAAAAAGATATCATATGCGGGGGCGTACGGCGAACTTTATTTTTGCGTCCCTATTAGGCGATACGGCCTAATGTACATATGTATGTATATACACATGTTTGTGCATCGCAAAAAAGTGCAGTAATGCGGAAATTTCAACAAGTAAGAGCAACTTGATGGATAAAGTCTAGCTCTAGTGCACTTAAGGGGAGCAGGGGGGGAGGGGGGTTAACTACTTAGTTCAAGTTTTTTGAAAAAGGTTACTCAAGTCTTGCACATCGACCGGCGCAAAGGTGAATCAACTTTATACATATGCTTATATTGTTGTTGTTATAACTGTTATAACGAAAAATTGCAAAAGTTTTGAAGCGGGAAGAAGCGATGTTGTGCGACTGCAGCTGAGGTTATAGATATTTGACGTAGCATGGAACAAATTGAGAAACGGACCGCTTTATGCGCGCTCCGTAAAAATATAAATGGATCAGACTTCTATGTTACGCTAAGTGTGTATAGGTATAGGAAAATAATGCATTCCAACCCCCTTGAACAGAAATTTTGAGTAAATTTGTTCATGCCAAGTTAAGTACCTATAACTCCAGCTTGACAATCTTTGGTTTGTAATAAAAAGCATATCATTTCGGTTAGTTGATTAGTTTTTATAAAGAGTTAGTTATTGTTTGGAGGCTGACTGATACCAACTTAAGCTATAGATGAACCTTACCATCTTTCCAACATAGTTCAGAATATTTTTTATCGCCATTTTAAATTTCCCCTGTCTCTTTAATGTCAACAATTCCAGGATTTTCGCACAAATTCACACTCCATTAACAAAATTTCAGCCGCTAGAAATGCTATGAAATTAACATAAGCATAAGATACCTTGAAATGTTTCACACACAACTTCATAACTTTACTCAACGCGAAGGTGAAAAGTTGCAGATGGCATAAACTTACATATATAGGCTGGACCACTGACTGGGGCTGACCTCACACAGATTAATATAAAATACCCTGCAGCGAAATCAACTAGTTGTAAACTAATTGACAATTAAATTACAGCTCAACTAGTCAGCCATCTATCTTTTTTCCATATTAGCAACTGGTATTTTTAACACGGTGATGATCTAGGAAATGGCAATTGTCAGTATCCACACCAGAGTCATACCACTTGACTGACTAGTCAGTATCC
This sequence comes from Urophora cardui, assembly GCA_960531455.1. Lineage (NCBI taxonomy): Eukaryota > Metazoa > Arthropoda > Insecta > Diptera > Tephritidae > Urophora > Urophora cardui. The sequence goes on along the minus strand of OY482670.1, from coordinate 112,145,468 downwards.
ACAACAGCATCATACCACTTTCTGACTAGTCAGTGTAGATATCAGAACTATACCAGTTGACTGACTAGATTTACATGCAACTCTAATGAAAATAAAAATTGCAAAATAAAGTTTCTAATACATTTACATATTTAGTATATCATATTAGAATATGGTGCAGTGGGTAGTGGCCACTGTGGTGCAGTGGGTAGAGTGCTCGCCTGCTATGCCAGAGGTCTCGGGTTCAAACCACGGTCCGAGCCAACAGCAAAACAATTTTTCTAATTAGTAAAAATCCAATTATTGGGGTTTTTAAGAGCAGCGGTCACCTCTCGGCAGTGGACGGCATACCCTCCGAGAGTAATTCTGTCATGAAAAAGTTTCTCACAAAAAATGCATTCGCCGTTCGGAGCCGGCATAAAACTGTAGGTCCACCCAATTAGTAGGAAAAACAAAAAGGAGCACACCTCGAATTGGGAGAGAAGCTCGGCCATAAAACTCGTCAGAGTTATAATAGCGCCATTGTATTATTATTATTATATTAAATATTTAGGTAAATTAATATTAACATTGTGAATAAGTAACACGTTGACCATTCTAAGCTTGACATTTATATTAATGATTTTCTGACTTTATACAAACATATCATGTACTTTTTTCTATGGCTGAAGTAGTATCTAATATACAGGGCTATATTAACACCTCAAACTATGTTATATTTGTGGCATTCACCAGATTTAATGATCTAACAATTTGCAACCAACTAAATCTACAAGGGGACTACTACGCAGGATTCGAATACTACAACAACAATAAAGAAGTTGCCTTACTTTTACTGCATACGTGTTCATTGCAACCTTCAGAAACCCCGGATACATTCGTTTTTAATTTAAAACCCTTTTTTTGGCAAAACTTCTTGTTTCATAACTAATCTCAATTTGTTCCCTATGAATCTAGTTGGGCAACTACCATAATTTATCTAGTCCGTTAACTGGTAGGTTGGCTGAATAGTTTGGACTTTCGCTGCAGGGATATGTACATTAGACCGTATCGCAAAAAATAAAGTTCGCCGTACGCCCCCCCATATGATGTCTTTTTGGAAAACATTTCCGGAAAATTTTTTAATTTTTTTTGTGGACGCCGCTAGATGTCGCTAAAATTTATTTTTCTCATATCTTCGGGATTTATAGTCCGATCTCTAAGTTTAATACAGAAATGCCTTTGGCTGGAAAGGGCGGCTTATACTGTAGAATATTATTAACCCTATGTGCGCCATTGGGGTCACTACCACTCTAGCGACCTTAAAAATACTATTTTTTCCCGATTTTCTAAAAAAAGGGGGTCAAAATAACCCTTTATTGGCGGTGATAGAGGGTTAAAATGTTCTAGAAAATTATTTGGCATAAAATTTTACTATGGGTCTCCTCAGAAAATTTTTCTGTAAAATTAACCTAAAAGACCAAAGGAACCGACAAACCTATATTCCTCGGGATGTTGAACGTGTTTTATTTCGGGTTCTGCTGAAGCGATCGAAATACTTCTTTTGCAAAAGATTAATGATTTTTGACTACGTTTAACATGCAGACGTAAAAAAGGTACATTAGGGTGGTATAAAATAAATACTGGGTGGTAGTGACCCCAATGACGCACATTGGGTTAATAATATTCCATAATATAAGGCGTCCTTTCAAGCCAAAGACATTGGTGTATTAAACTCTGAGATTGGACTATAAATACCGAAGATATGAGAAAAATAAATTTTAGCGACATCTAGCGGCGTCCAAAAAAAAAATAAAAAACTTTTCCGGAAATGTTTTCCAAAAAGACATCATATGCGGGGGCGTACGGCGCACTTTATTTTTGCTTCCCTATAACGCGAGACGGCCTAATGTACATATGATGTGTGTATATAACGAATTACTTGCACGTGCAAATACAGCAAATGCAATGCGCAAAAAAGCAACACGAAAACAAACAAGCGGTATTACGACGTACCAGGGATGGGCATTATTCAAAATTTGAATAATTCAATAACGAAAAAATAAAAATAAATTTTTATTCTTCATTCTCATAGCCTTGAATAAAGAATAAATTTTTATTCTTCATTCCGGCGCGCTTGAATAAAGAATAATTTTTTATTCTTCATTCTGATACCCTTGAATAAAAAATAAATTTTTATTCTTCATTTTGGTGCCCTTGAATAAAGAATAATTTTTTATTCTTCATTTTGATACCCTTGAATAAAGAATAAAAATTTATTCTTCATTCTGATACCCTTGAATAAAAAATAAATTTTTATTCTTCATTCTGATGCCCTTGAATAAAGAATAATTTTTTATTCTTCATCCGAAATTGGTTGAATAAAAAATAAAATTTAATTTTTCATTCAGATAATTTTGAATAAAGAATCAATTTTTATTCACGTTATTCAAATTATTCTTGCAGGTCACACAAGTAAATGATTTTGCGAATATTTTTCTGAATACGAACCAAGTATTTTCCCGAGCCCCAACCGAATATTTTTCCGAATACTTTCCCGAATCCGAACCCAAATACTCAACCGAATATTTTTCTGAATCCGAACCGAATATTTTACCGAATACTTTCCCGAATCCGAACCGAATATTCTCCCAAATCCGAAACCGAATACTTTCCCGAGTCTGAACCGAATACTTTTCCGGGTCCGAACCGAATACTTTTCCGGGTTCGAACCGAATACTTTTCCGGGTTCGAACCGAATACTTTTCCGAGTTCGAACCGAATACTTTTCCGGGTTCGAACCGAATACTTTTCCGGGTCCGAACCGAATACTTTTCCGAGTTCGAACCGAATACTTTTCTGAGTCCGAACCGATTACTGTACCGAGTCCGGGACCCGCTGGCTCTGTAATTAACGAAGTTATGGTAAAAATGAAAATGTCCTTGTATTTGAATAGAACGGCGCCAAATTTCATTATCGGTTCGGACCCGGAAAAGTATTCGGTTCGAACTCGGAAAAGTATTCGGTTCGGACCCGGAAAAGTATTCGGTTCGGACCCGGAAAAGTATTCGGTTCGAACTCGGAAAAGTATTCGGTTCGGACCCGGAAAAGTATTCGGTTCGAACCCGGAAAAGTATTCGGTTCGGATCCGGAAAAGTATTCGGTTCAGACTCGGGAAAGTATTCGGTTTCGGATTTGGGAGAATATTCGGTTCGGATTCGGGAAAGTATTCGGTAAAATATTCGGTGCGGATTCAGAAAAATATTCGGTTGAGTATTTGGGTTCGGATTCGGGAAAGTATTCGGAAAAATATTATGTTGGGGCTCGGGAAAATACTTGGTTCGTATTCAGAAAAATATTCGCAAAATCATTTACTTGTGTGACCTGCAAGAATAATTTGAATAACGTGAATAAAAATTGATTCTTTATTCAAAATTATCTGAATGAAAAATAAAATTTTATTTTTTATTCAACCAATTTCGGATGAAGAATAAAAAATTATTCTTTATTCAAGGGCATCAGAATGAAGAATAAAAATTTATTTTTTATTCAAGGGTATCAGAATGAAGAATAAATTTTTATTCTTTATTCAAGGGTATCAAAATGAAGAATAAAAAATTATTCTTTATTCAAGGGCACCAAAATGAAGAATAAAAATTTATTTTTTATTCAAGGGCATCAGAATGAAGAATAAATTTTTATTCTTTATTCAAGGGTATCAGAATAAGGAATAAAAAATTATTCTTTATTCAAGCGCGCCGGAATGAAGAATAAAAATTTATTCTTTATTCAAGGATATGAGAATGAAGAATAAAAATTTATTTTTTATTTGAATAAAAATTTATTCAAAACCGCCCATCCCTGCGACGTACTATCAAATAAATTTGCTGCAGGTATTGTTGCCAAGGTTATTACACCTTTACTCGAGGCAACATTACAAGCCGCCGCGGCGTCATTGATGAATTACGTTTACACGGGCGTGTGCGCGTGTGATGTAAAGACCGAACAACACCGTATTGTTGTCTGCTTGCAGATTACCAAATGTATCTATAGAAGGAGATGATGAAGGTCGCACAACAAATGTGGACAGAAGTGTGTTGATGGTAAACATATTATGCAGCGATACTTATTGCTACTGTATCAGTTTGCAAGTTTTTGTTTTGTTTTTTCTTTAGCACGTGAATGATCTCAGTGCTTTTGTAATTAAGCATCATTAGTGATTTTTTATCTTAGGATTCTTAGAATTAAAAAAAAACAATAAATAAAAAGTAAAAAAAAATGTGGACTGTGAAGGAAAATATTTAATATCCTCACATGGTTTTCAAAACTTGCACAGCAAAACAAATTCAACAAACGTCCTCAGAATAGTAATTCACAAATAAACATTAAAGGAAAACGATTGGAAAACGAAGCCCATTCTTAAACATCAGCTTTGATAATGATTTACGGCGCTTAGCATTTAGATACTAGTTGATAGGTATTAGCGGCATTGCCGTCTGCCAATTCTATTAGATGCCAAAACAAGAAAGTCTGCGGCGCAATTTATTTTGTTCAGAAAATTCTAAAAATAGCATATATATATGTATGTATAGTGGCCGCTGTGGTGCAGTGGGTAGAGTGCTCGCCTGCTATGCCAGAGGTCTCGGGTTCAAACCCCAGTCCGAGCCAACACCAAAAAAATTTTCTAATTAGTAAAAATCCACTTATTGGGTTTTTTCAGAGCAGCGGTCACCTCTCGGCAGTGGGCGGCATACCCTCCGAGAGTAATTCTGTCATGAAAAGTTTCTCACAAAAAATGCAATCGCCGTTCGGAGCCGGCATAAAACTGTAGGTCCACCCAATTAGTAGGAAAAACAAAAAGGAGCACACCTCGGATTGGGGCAGAAGCTCGGCCATAAAACTCGTCAGAGTTATAATAGCGCCATTGTATTATATATGTATTATAGATATGCATACCGTTGCTCATAAACCGAATTTCCCATGCTATAAAAGTACTACATGCATATCTAAATATGTAGATAGGTATGCAGCTACAATTTGAAATGAATAGGCACATACAAACGTTTAAACTTCGCAAACACTACAAATTTGAAAGAAGATAAGAACTGGCAGCTATTATTTGCGAAATAGCGCCAACTCACTCCACATGAATGGGCGCCATTTGATTGTTATCAGCAGTGTGAATTGTGTTGAATATTTAATCAAAATGTGTAATGTGGTACGAGTATGTGCTTCAGGTGGGCACGTCTCCAAACCACATAAATTACACTGCTCTACAGCCAAAAAATACTCTGAACGCAACCATCCTTTCTATATGTAAAATCGGTCGCTGATTCCGAAAATCGGGTTCATTTTTAATTCTATGGGAAGGTTTTTGAGATATCGGCAATTTACCGTTATTTGGCACATGTGTCCACTTAATCCTGTATATCTCTTTAACACAGTGAGTTATATTCCTTAGGGTGACACCAAACGAAATAAAATTAAATTTCCTTTTCACGGCTCCTATAACATTTTTCTCTAACTCTTATAGTTTCTGAAATATTGACGATTAAATTTTAATTTTTTCGATTTTTTACGATTTTTTGAAGAAAAAATTGACTTTGTCAGGCAATATCTTTAAAACCAATATTTTTACCTTCGGTTTTCGTAAATGGGCTTGTATCTACCGCGCTGCCAATGTGCTGCTACTGCAGATGTGTAGGTATTGGTACAATATGCATAAAATATACCCGTGTAGAGGCATTGTGCGACTTGGCTGTATTTACTTGATCGCCTATAACTTTTCCATTTTACCATGGATTTTCTTCGTTGATAGCTTATTTTTTTGCTAATGGAATGGAGCTTCACGTAAAAGATTAAAACCGAAGGTGAAGACATTGGTTTTAAAGATATTGTCTGACAAAGTCAATTTTTTCTTCAAAAAATCGTAAAAAATCGAAAAAATTAAAATTTAATCGTCAATATTTCAGAAACTATAAGAGTTAGAGAAAAATGTTATAGGAGCCGTGAAAAGGAAATTTAATTTTCTTTCGTATGGTGTCACCCCAAAGAAGATAACTCACTGTGTTAAAGAGCTATACTGGATTAAGTGTACCCATTGGCCAAATAACGGTAAATTGCCGATATCTCAAAAACCTTCCCATAGAATTAAAAATGAACCCGATTTTCGGAATCAGCGACCGATTTTACATATAGATAGGATAGTCACGTCCAAAGTACAGACAAAAAATTTCATTTTGTGATCCAGTGTTATTATTACATTAGCGTGTACGTACGTACGTGCGGTGGCAGAGATGATCTCCTAAACATTTATAGGAAGCTATTAAATAACTATTGAACAATTAAAAAAAAACAAGTAAGGAAGCCTAAGTTCGAGTGGAATCGAACATTAGATACTCAGCTGTATGCTTTAATAGTTTGTTTGCGTTTGATGGAAACACGGTGTATTTTATATAAAGCGAGTGCCGCATAAACTGGGCGTAGGCACGCCCATTTTCAAAATTTTTATCATTGATCCAACTAAGCATATGAATATTATTCTTTGTGCAAAATTTCATTCCCTTATGACTTTTAGTTACAAAGATGTCACGTTACAAATTCCTAAAGGGTGTTCCAGAAATATCTTTGGTAAAAAGTGGGCGTGGTAATAAACCTATTTCAATAAATTTTTGCGTGTCTATTAACACAAGTTATAGAAGTCTATAAACCAAGTTCGGTCATAATATCTCAATTATTTGTCAAGTTATGGGCTCAGAAACTCGTAGATTCCTTTGTCTAAAAAGAGGCGGAGCCACGCCCATTTTCCAAAATTTTTCTATTTTTTTTCCGGTCTATTGTAGAACTCACGCCACAAAATTTCAATGAATTATCTTTACATTTGACAAAGATATCGCTTAAAATGTTTTTATTAGGCCACTTTATAGTTCCCATATATAAAAGTGGGCGTGGTCGTCAACCGATTTCGCTAAAATTTTGAATATGTATTACCACAAGTAATAAAAGTGTACACACCACGTTTCGTCATAATATATAAATTATTTGTCGAGCTATAGGCTGAGAAATCTCGTATATTCCTGCTTCTAAAAGTAGGCGGTGCCACGCCCATTTTCCAAAATTTTTGTGTTTTTCGTTTTATGTCCGCAGTTGGACTTCTGCCATAAAATTTCAATGATATATCCTTATATTTGACAGAGATATGGCTTAAAATGTTTTTATTAGGCCACTTTATAATACACATATATAAAAGTGGGCGTGGCCGTCAACCTTCAATTTTAACTAATTTCCGTCCAAACGTTTGCCTAAGCAAGTAAATCACGCGTACCAAATTACATCGATATATCTTCAATGGTTTCTGAGTTATGACATATAAAACTATCAATGTTTCATCCTTGATAAGTGGGCGCGGCACCGCCCATTTTCCAAACTTTCATCAAATTTCTTCCTAGAGGCCTGAGCTCAACACGTGGGTAAAATTTCATCGCTCCAGCTATATTAGTGACTGAGATACCAAATTTCCGATTTTTTCTATATAGGAAAAGTGGGCATGGTCATGGTCCGATTTCGCCCATTTTCAATACCAACCGTCCCAGTCTCGATACCAACTTGCATTTCAAATTTCATCAACATATCTAAATTTTTGCGCGAGTTAGAGTGTTTACAGACGGACGGATAGACGGACAGACGGACGGACGGACGGACATGGCTCAATCGATTTCTCTTTTCACCCTGATCATTTTGATATATATAAGTCTATATCTATCTCGATTATTTCATTCTGTTACAGTCCACCGTTATGTGATTAAAACTATAATACTCTGTGTACTAGTACAGCTGAGTATAAAAAATGCAGCGAAGGAGGAGCGACGAATGCACACCAAAGGAGATATCAGTAAATAAGGTGATCAACCACTTCAGCTCGCGGTGTCGATCCTCATGAAATGTTACAGGCATAAAAAAGTGAAATAAGATCAGTTTTGCCTTATTACGTAGCTCCGCTGGAAATAAGACAAAACCCGAAAGTTGGTGTTATTTCCCATTCGGAAGTGAAATAAAGCATAGTTTGCTTTATTGTCGTTTGCCTTATAGCAACCCACCGCATGTTAAGTGTCTAGTAGGAAATTGTTATTTTTTTAACTTAATTTTTATACTTTTTATTTTTTATTTTTTACTTTGAATTTTTATACTTTGTGATAAGCGCAAAAATCCAAGTAACTCAAACAGCGATGGTAAAAGTGATAGCTATTTCGACGAAAAACCACTTTCTTCATCATCATCCGACTGCTTTTCGGAAGCACCACACAGGCTTTGAAACTACGCTCCAACTCGACTACTGCTGGTTGGAATTCAGCCAGACCATCGGTAGTCGCGGTGCTTAGCGCTTCGCTTATATTCGACTACTGTTGGTTGCAGCATAGTTTCGAAGCATGTGTGGTGCTTCCGAACAGCAGTCTGATGATGATAAAAAAAGTAGTTTTTCGTCGAAATAGCTATCACTTTTACCATCGCTGTTTGAGTTACTTGGATTTTTGCGCTTATCCCAAAGTATAAAAATTCAAAATAAAAAATAAAAAGTATAAAAATTAAGTTAAAAAAGTAACAATTTCCTACTAGACACTTAACATGCGGTGGGTTGCTTTAAGGCAAACGGCAATAAAGCAAACTTTGCTTTATTTCACTTCCGAATGGGAAATAACACCAACTTTTGGGTTTTGTCTTATTTCCACTTCTACCATCGCTGTTTGAGTTACTTGGATTTTTGCGCTTATCCCAAAGTATAAAAATTCAAAATAATTTTTTCCCATATTTATATTTTGCGTTAAGCCAGTTCTCTGAATTTATTGCAATCATTTTACATAGAGAGAAGGTTTTCATGCAGGACTGAAAACAGTAGAATTTCGCCTAATGTCATCATTTTAATGCATGCACGTGTGCACAAAACGAAATTAATTTAAACCACTTTAGCAGACAAAACTGTGTTTTTAGAGAGAGAGTTGGCAGCACTTATTAGAACTCATATATATTCCTGTTAAGAAGACTTGAAGTCTTCTTGGGCACTTCTATCTTCAAATTGATTATGATTGTTTTTGATACAGATATGTAGGTATGTACATTTATACACACTATACGTTTATGTATGTATGTACATATATAAAAACGAATTATCTAAAACTTGTTAATATTTTTTGACATTCCTAGAAATGCAGTAAATGGTAAACATGAAAATACAAAAGACTAACAATAATTCAAATAAACAAAACATGTAAATAAAATGAAGTAGGTATCGCTAGAGAGAGAGCACAAATTAATTTCATAGCGACAGTGAAAAAGAAAGTAACAAAAACGCTTTTCTTGAAGGACTATTATGTATGTTTATTGGCCGCTTCTTGAAATTAAATCTTTCCATTGTCATGGAAATATTTGTTGCAAAAGCGCAGATAGATAAGTAGTGTGGATCAGAATAATGTATGTAGACTTGGCATTACATATGAATTTGAGTTGGCACAGCTTACAAACAGGTACATACACTCAGGGAAAAAAAAAATATAAAAACATATGAAAACGTGCTTAAAATGGGCAAAAACGTATTTAAAAGTGATGTAAATACCAACATTTTAAAAATGTTCATTGTAAAATTTTTCAATCAAGAAAAAACATTTTAAATCTAAAAATATTTATTTTTATTTTAAGCACTATGAGAAAAAAAACGCTGCAGTGTTCTCTACATTAATTTCTTTTCCGGATTCGAAATTGAATCCAACGGCATTCTCTTCACCTTCTCTCAATCCGAGTCCCAACCAGTGATGCCGAAATTGGGCCTTTCGGACCAAATCTGGTCCGATAAATTTACTTTGGGCTGTTGGGCGGCTAAAATCAATTTTGGTCCGATTTGTAATATGAATATTTTTAGTGGAGACAATTTCTCTGACGCTAAACATTTTATCTTTCCCGTGTAAAGTTCTTTTATTGTTACATATATCTAAATTCGCTTGGGACTCCTCTCGCATGCCAAGTTTAATGAAACGTCAAAATCACACAATCTGACATTTGTTTTGCAAATAAAATGCTGAAATTTAACACAAATTATGTTTCACTTGAAAAGCGCCAGCGAACATACGGGCTATTCCACGAATAGGTTAGGTTGGAGTGTCTGCCATAGAGTCACACTTAAGCCAGTTGAGAGGCCCGTTGTGATACCACAAGAAGAAAACGGATTACTCCTTCTTTTCGAACCAATTTGAGAACTTAATGCAGTTCACCAGGGCCTTCACTATGTAGTTCTATTTAAAAGCGAAATGCGATTCGAAAGCACATTCTTATTGCATAGAATATATGGAATAGAACTCGAAATCAAACGAATTTTCTTTCGAATTAAACTACAGAGTGAGGGCCCAGGTCTTTTATGTCGACGTCCGCGACTTTGCATAGGCTATCCAGGAAGGAAGTCCCAAGAAAGCGTCGTCTGCCGAGCCGAGCAAAGCTGTGGCAGATGAGGTGTTCGATTGTCTCCTCGCCTCAAGCTTATGCAGCATCTGCGGTAGGGTGCACCTAGCCTCTCTGCGTGTTTCCCGATGAGGCAGTGTCCTGTGAGTACCACCATAAGGTTCGAGATGTCATCTCTCCTTAGAGTACTTATTTGATGGGATTGCTTGTGAACCCATTTCTGCCAGATTTGCTTTGATGTTCGACATACTGGCTTCTGTTGCCATCTATCACTTGCTAGTTTATAGATATGCTGTTTAAGAATTATATTGTTTGTTGCTAACGGCATACCTATGCGTTCTTTGTTAGAAAGAACCTGCTCGTTAGTGCCCTGCCTCGCAAGTTCATCCGCCCTACAATTGCCATTAATATCCCTACGTCCCGCGACCTACACGAGGTGCAGACAGGTCTGTTTGACCATCTCTTTTAGAGATCGGCGACAGTCTAGTGTTAGTTCTGAATGAGTGGGAGCCAAGGTTACTTAGTATGTACATATGTATTTAAAAATAAATATGTAATTCCATTTTAAGTTGACTTCGGATTTTTGGGCGTTTTTTGCCGGAATTGGGCGGTAATTTGGTCGGTAAAATTTTTTTTCAGTGGCAGCACTGGTCCCAACTACAAAAATATAGCCTCCGCTTGTTCTCCTCTTCTTTTCTACTTCGCCTTAACTGTTTGCTATCTTTATTTCTTATTTCTTATTCTCCTTTTACTTCTTTATTTTATATTCTCCTCCGGATTCGAACCATGGCATCAACATGAAATTCAATGCAACGCTATCACATGGTTGAACATTAAACATTATATTGAATTGTAGTAACCTATTTATACTTCCCTTTTCCTAAAAAAGAATCCATGAATTATATGAATCATTGTAAAAACAAAATTAAAAAAAAAACGATTCTCATTATTGTTTTTGTTGGATTTCTCACAAAAAAATATTTTCCCACAAAAAAATTTTGAACAAAGAGCGAGTTTTTGACTCAACATTCATTTTCATTTTTAATTTAAGTACTTTCTTTGTTTTTAAATCCAAAATGCATTTTTACTTAAAAAATTTCATTCTTAATTCAAAAATTTCATTTTTAATTTAAAAATTTTCATTGTTAAAATAAAAATGGTTTGGTTTAAAACTTGCATTATGAAAACAAAAATTTTATTTTTGATTTTAAAATGCTGTTTTTCCCTGAGTGTACGTATACTTAATTTATCAACCATAAATTGTGAAATTTCTATTCCTTTTTAGCGTTCTTTATTACAATAGTGATTACTTTATTTATCCAAGTTCAAAGAGAGTTCGTTGTTGTTGTTGTTACAAACATTCTCATTTCTAGAAACTCTATTATTATTATGGCAATACAAATAAAAGAACTCATAAAATTATGGCACCCTCCAAGTAGCTGACACCCACAAAAGAAACTCTCTTTCAATCCTCAACGCAGCTCAAAGAGTTTGTGAACGAACGCCCAGCCTTAAGAATCTGTCAGTGGTATGATTTGTCTCACAATGTCATTGAATTTGTAACTGCTCTTATATTAAAAATTTAATAAAAAATATTCAGCAAATCATATATATATGTACATAGTTGCGTGTGCAGGTATACTTCCTTTCATCCAAGCGCAATCAACTCTGTTGAAATGTTTCATGTAAGTTTGTCATCTAACAATTTCTATCAGTTTCTAGCAATTTCTGAACGTTTTTGCACTCTTTATTAGAAGTTGCTTGTTGTTGTTGCATGCCAATGCCAATTTATATGCGCACATTTATATACATCATATGTATGTAGATGGAAATATTTATATACATACATACTATATATGAACATGGAAATATTTTAGTGAAGGTAATTGCACTCTAAATTGCGTGCAAAATTCTACGTAAAGAAAAAATGAAAGAAAGCGTTTGTGCGTGGAATAAAACGCGATTTGCTGATTTGCTGATTGTTTATTAAGAAATGTTACTCATACGTCAAGGCGGACAGGTTTTAGTTGAATGGCATGCAATGAGTGAAGGTGTATGCAAGAGAGCATACATACATATGTACATGTTTAAATGTTAATCAAATAGAGTTAAAGCCCGTCTCCACATAACTTGTTTCACCAAAGAAACATGTAGCAAAACATCTCGCTAAATAACCCGCCTCCACGTGGCTGATCGTGATTCAGTTTAGCATTTCTCTTTCTTGCTCTTCTTAAATGTTTGTATGTTTGCTTATATTTTGCGTTCTTGTTTTGGTCTGTGTGAGATTTCGATAGATTTTCGATACAAAATTAGAGAAGACATCGATATCATCGAGGTTGGCAAGATGATTCAGAATGAAACAGTGTTTCAGTCTTCACTCGCTCTCAGAAATTTGTATGGAAATTGGCGAGTTTCGGCACTGGTTTCCGTGTCGAAACAAGATTGAGAGAGAAAATGCAGAAAAAAAGAGCGAAACACGTTATGTGGAGACATGGTATTAAATATAGAATTTGTATTTTGATTTATTTTCCATAAAATTTCCACTCAAATCAAACCCACACTCTTGCTGTTTCGGTAATTCTGTATTTTAAGTTCATTGTCTGCTGTTTTCCATACAAAATTAAATAAACTACGCGACAGCTTCAAATAATCTCCAACTTTATTTTGCGTTTATAAATAGAAATGACGTTGTATAAAAGTAGATGTGTTCGTTCCTAAATTTTATGAACAGGTACATAAAATTAACTGGAATATTAATATTAATATTTATATTACACTAGCAAATACCCGTCCCGCTTCGCAGCGACGAACAAAAGCTTTTATGTTATAATGGGTCTTTCCTTTTACCTTTACCTTTACCTTTACCTTTACCTTTACCTTTACCTTTACCTTTACCTTTACCTTTACCTTTACCTTTACCTTTACCTTTACCTTTACCTTTACCTTTACCTTTACCTTTACCTTTACCTTTACCTTTACCTTTACCTTTACCTTTACCTTTACCTTTACCTTTACCTTTACCTTTACCTTTACCTTTACCTTTACCTTTACCTTTACCTTTACCTTTACCTTTACCTTTACCTTTACCTTTACCTTTACCTTTACCTTTAATTTTACCTTTACTTTTACCTTTACCTTTACCTTTACCTTTACCTTTACCTTTACCTTTACCTTTACCTTTACCTTTACCTTTACCTTTACCTTTACCTTTACCTTTACCTTTACCTTTACCTTTACCTTTACCTTTACCTTTACCTTTACCTTTACCTTTACCTTTACCTTTACCTTTACCTTTACCTTTACCTTTACCTTTACCTTTACCTTTACCTTTACCTTTACCTTTACCTTTACCTTTACCTTTACCTTTACCTTTACCTTTACCTTTACCTTTACCTTTACCTTTACCTTTACCTTTACCTTTACCTTTACCTTTACCTTTACCTTTACCTTTACCTTTACCTTTACCTTTACCTTTACCTTTACCTTTACCTTTACCTTTACCTTTACCTTTACATTTACATTTACCTTTACCTTTACCTTTACCTTTACCTTTACCTTTACCTTTACCTTTACCTTTACCTTTACCTTTACCTTTACCTTTACCTTTACCTTTACCTTTACCTTTACCTTTACCTTTACCTTTACCTTTACCTTTACCTTTACCTTTACCTTTACCTTTACCTTTACCTTTACCTTTACCTTTACCTTTACCTTTACCTTTACCTTTACCTTTACCTTTACCTTTACCTTTACCTTTACCTTTACCTTTACCTTTACCTTTACCTTTACCTTTACCTTTACCTTTACCTTTACCTTTACCTTTACCTTTACCTTTACCTTTACCTTTACCTTTACCTTTACCTTTACCTTTACCTTTACCTTTACCTTTACCTTTACCTTTACCTTTACCTTTACCTTTACCTTTACCTTTACCTTTACCTTTACCTTTACCTTTACCTTTACCTTTACCTTTACCTTTACCTTTACCTTTACCTTTACCTTTACCTTTACCTTTACCTTTACCTTTACCTTTACCTTTACCTTTACCTTTACCTTTACCTTTACCTTTACCTTTACCTTTACCTTTACCTTTACCTTTACCTTTACCTTTACCTTTACCTTTACCTTTACCTTTACCTTTACCTTTACCTTTACCTTTACCTTTACCGGGACCATCCATCACCATCCAGGCCCACTACTTGAACCATCTCTGGGAAACCGACTTAAAAAATAACAATGAAAATATCTGTATGTTGAAGCCCTACTCGACACCTTTCATTTGATACCAATATCGCTTAGAAACATTCGAGGGTCATCCGGGTCCACGGTTTGACCCATATTTGGGGACCCGGTCTAGGCATCGCAATGAAAATAACTCTATGTTGAAGGCCTGCTCAGCAGCTTTCATTTGATACCAATATTGCTCAAAGACTTGCTGGGTCACTCTGGGTCCACATTTGGGCCTATATTCCGGGAAGTTCCCACTTTTCCGAAAGTCTGTATACCCTATCACCAGCGCATATACCATATGAATCTACTGTGAAAATTTCATAAAGATCGGTTGATTACTTTGGGAGTCCATAAATAACACACACACACACACACACACACACACACACACACACACACACACACACACACACACACACACACACACACACACACACACATATTCATTTTTATATAATAGTATAGTAAGTGGAAATGTAACTATCTACGTAGGTATCTATTTATGAAAATTAAAAGCGCATAGTAATTTAAAGACATAAATATGTACATATTTACATATCTACCTGCCTATATATCTGCGCAACAGTACGTGTCGCGTGCCGCCTCGCATGTCACATTTTAGTTAGTATGTATGTATGTGCACACGAGTATTGAATCCCCAAGCAATTTTGTAAATATATATGACTTTGAACGCATGCCAATTTGCATATGAACATACATACATACATACATACATACATACATACATATTTGCGCACCTTTGCACCGTCATCACACGTCATTGCGTTTTGGTTTTGCATTTTACTAGAATTTCAGTCACATGACATGCCCAGCCGACAAGTGGCGACACGTTTCACTTCAGCGTAGTTCTGCATGTTGCACGTGTCAAGGAAACGACAATCGCAGAAACAGTTTGTTTTTAATTTTTCTTAGTTTGTCAAAGATTTGTTTACAACTTTTCGAAAGCGTTGGCTGAATGCACATGAACGTTGTTTAACTTTGTAGTATTCTTGGCAACCAGATGAAAAATGTAGGAAGTACCTGTACAGTGTACACTAGGGTGGTGCTTAAAATCAAATTAGCGATTTTCTTCGGTTTAACCCCCTAGATCGGTAACAGCACAGTCAAAGATAACACATATAAATTTTGGTCCCAATCGGAGATGGTTAAAGGGTGTCGCACCGGGGATGAAAGTTCAGAAAATTCTATGGAGATTCAAAAAGTTAAATTAATTGTTTTTTATATCAAATACTCGAAATTCCCGATATTCCTCAAGTAAAAGATATTAAATATAAATTTTGTTCCCAATCGGAGATGGTTAAGGGGAGTCGCACTGGGCGTGAAAGTTCAGACCAAAGTAAGGAACAAACAATCTCATAACATTTTTTATATATCTAATGTCTAAAAGAGAAAGTCCTGTACTCGAGGTTACTAAGGATAAATTTTTGTCCGGACTGAAGACGGTTAAGGGGAGTCGCACAGGGGTCACATATGGTAATACGAAATTTATATTTCGACGGCTGAGTATAAGATCGCCCTATTTCAAAAATCGTTTCAATAACGTTCTATTTCAGATTTTGCTTCAAAAACGCCGTATTTCAGAGAAAATTCCTTATATATTTCTGTGAAAAGAGTTCTGATGATCGAAAATGGTTTTTCGTGAAATAGCTATACACTCAAACTTCGCTGTAAATAGTTGTTGAATTTCTCTTCCACTTACCCCCCACAATTAAAAATTGAAATAAATAATATTTCGTGCTAAGCACTAAAAACTCTTTCAAGTAAAATTGTTAACGTTGTTTGGTATATACATAAAATAAATACCAACAACAATGTTCATTGCGAACTGCCTACAACAAAAATTCAGCACGTTTGTGGAGAATATATGAAAAGCATATACACACTAACGTTAATGTTGAAAATGAAAAAGGCAAAAGTGGGGAAAATCCAACAGCTTGCACAGAGTCTCAATGGCCGAGTGTGTTTATGCGTTGGGTCATTGCGGCTGAAGTTGGAATGGACTCGGGTTCAATCCCCGGTGCATCCACTTCCGAAAAGAGTGCTGATGATCGAAAATGGTTTTTCGTGAAATAACTATACACTCAACCTTCGCTGTAAATAGTTGTTGAATTTTTTTCCACTTACCCCAACAATTAAAAATTGAATTAAAATAAAAAATTTCGTGCTAAGCACTAAAAACTCTTTCTCTAATTTTGTTTATGGACTAGAATAGTAGTACTCAGGCGACAGTAACGCACGCGACAAAATTTCCCAATGAAAAAATATAAAACATAAATTTTTTTTAATTCTCATTTTTAATGAATTTTTAGCAAAGAATGAATAAAAAAGTACATTTAAAGCATTGTGGTAGAATAAGTGAAAAATAACTTAAAACTAGGTACGTTGTACTTTAATTTTTTCTTCGGCGAATAAGCTGTTCGAGCAACCTCAATAAAGTCGCAATCGATGTATTAAAACCAGCGTAAACTTTTAATTCCGAAAATGTTTGGAACACTTTTCCATAACTTAGAGAGATAAAGTTTGTATCGGAGATCCACGCCCCCTTTTCCAATAGCTCCCATTTGACATTTTTTATGTCCCTACAAATTTCCAAGGTCCTACCATGAACACTTCCAGAGATATTGAGTATAAAAAATTTGGGGTATATGGGAGGTGCCACGCCCTTTTTTGTAATAACGCTCATCTCTATTTGTGAGCTTGGCATGACGTTAGTATATCATCCCAAGTTCTAAGCCTTACAAAGAATATTTTCAGAAATACGTATACAGTATGAAACGTTTTGTTTGTATGGGAGGTGCCACGGCCTTTTAACTTTTTTGAAATTATTTTCCAATAGAACTTTCTCCAGACAATACTAAACTCAACAAAAAAAGAATTATCGAAATCGTTCCATCCGTTCAGTCGTGATGCGATGACCAAGGAAATAGTGATTAATTTTTTTTATATGTATAGATTGAATTTTTGCACTTACGGTAACGCACGCGACAAATTTAAAACACACAAAAAGTGGTAACATTCAGCTTTCGGACAACACTGACTTTGTTTTTGGAAAAAGGTACACAAGCTTACTTTGTCACTGAAATTTCTTTTTTTTTCACGTGGTCTCCTAGATTTAATTACTATTTATATAGTTTTTTGGTAACGCACGCGACATAAGGATAAGCGAAATTTTAAAGTAAAAAAACTCCTTTATTCTTACTAGCTTAACAAATTTTATACTCTTAAATTAAATTACGTTTTATGTAGAATGATTAGAGCGTGTAACAATAATATAACTCTATTTTCAATAAACTCAACCCGCGAAGAAAAAAATGATACTTTGCTAATAAAAAAGCCTTAGTGAAAATTATTTTTTTTGGCGATTTTTCTCCGCCAGAGTTTAAGAACGAATAGATAATGCTTATATTTTTCTAATATATACATATACTAGCTGACCCGGCAGACGTTGTTCTGCTAAAATTTATGCCTAAAGAAAAGTCTTTGATTACCGTATTGCTAACCATTATCTTAGAGTCCATCTTAATGACTGCGAATAACAAAAAATTGTCTATTCTCTGAATAAAAGTTATAGTTATATTCGCCGCGACAAACCTACTTCCCCCGATCCCTATCTCTATCTCAATCCCTATCTCTATTTCGGTCTCAATTTTAATCTCAATCTCAATCTTTATCCCTATCACCATCCCTGTCCCTATCCCTATCCTTATCCTTATCCTTATCCTTATCCTTATCCTTATCCTTATCCTTATCCTTATCCTTATCCTTATCCTTATCCTTATCCTTATCCTTATCCTTATCCTTATCCTTATCCTTATCCTTATCCTTATCCTTATCCTTATCCTTATCCTTATCCTTATCCTTATCCTTATCCTTATCCTTATCCTTATCCTTATCCTTATCCTTATCCTTATCCTTATCCTTATCCTTATCCTTATCCTTATCCTTATCCTTATCCTTATCCTTATCCTTATCCTTATCCTTATCCTTATCCTTATCCTTATCCTTATCCTTATCCTTATCCTTATCCTTATCCTTATCCTTATCCTTATCCTTATCCTTATCCTTATCCTTATCCTTATCCTTATCCTTATCCTTATCCTTATCCTTATCCTTATCCTTATCCTTATCCTTATCCTTATCCTTATCCTTATGCTTATCCTTATCCTTATCCCTATCCCTATCTCTATCTCTATCCCTACCCTTTCCCAATCCCTATCCCTATCTCTATCTCTATCTCTATCTCTATCTCTATCTCTATCTCTATCTCTATCTCTATCTCTATCTCTATCTCTATCTCTATCTCTATCTCTATCTCTATCTCTATCTCTATCTCTATCTCTATCTCTATCTCTATCTCTATCTGTATCTCTATCTCTATCTCTATCTCTATCTCTATCTCTATCTCTATCTCTATCTCTATCTCTATCTCTATCTCTATCTCTATCTCTATCTCTATCTCTATCTCTATCTCTATCTCTATCTCTATCTCTATCTCTATCTCTATCTCTATCTCTATCTCTATCCCTATCCCTATCCCTATCCCTATCCCTATCCCTATCCCCATCCCTATCCCTATCCCTATCCCTATCCGCATCCCTATCCCTATCCCTATCCCCATCCCTATCCCCATCCCCATCCCCATCCCTATCCCTATCCCTATCCCTATCCCCATCCCTATCCCCATCCCCATCCATATCCCTATCCCTATCCCTATCCCCATCCCCATCCCTATCCCCATCCCTATCCCTATCCCTATCCCCATCCCTATCCCCATCCCCATCCCTATCCCTATCCTTATCCTTATCCCTATATCTATCCCTATCCCTATCCCTATCCTTATCCCTACCCCTATCCCTATAGCTACCTACCTTTACCTTACTGGGACCGTCCATCACCATCCGGGCCCACTACTTTAGCCATCTCTGGGAAACAGCCATAGAAATCACAATGACAATAGCTGTATGTGGAAGCCTGCTCAACGCTTTTCATTTGCTACCAATATTGCTCAGAAACTTTCCAGGGTCACTCGGTCCCACGTTTTAACCCATATCTGGGAACCCGGCCTAGGTATCGCAATGAAAATAACTTTATGTTGAAGGCCTGTTCAACACCTTTCATTTGATACCAATATTGGTCGAAGACTTGCTGGATCGATCTGGGTCTTCATTTAGGCCTGTATTCCGAGAAGCTTCCTTTTTTTCGAAATTCTATATACCCCACTATGTGCACTAACACCACATGAATCTACTGTGAATATTTCATAAAGAACGGATGGTTACTTTGGGAGTTTATAAAGGACACACATCCACAGATGCACACATACACACATACACACCGATTTTTCCAATTTTCGGACTTTTCCGGAGGGATTTTCCAAAATTTTCTTCCGTACGAACCATCTCCTCGAGAATACGAACAACTGACAAAAAATTTTACAGAAATCGGCCCAGCCGTTCTCATCTGATGAGGTTAGTAACATTTTTTACACCATTTTTATATATATAGATTATCTTTACTAATAAATACCAAAAAAAAAAGTTGGGACCATTTTCAATTTCATGCTCTTGGTTGACTTTTTCAGGATTAGCCCATATGTATGTACATACTTATATATGTATATTAGAGTGCGTTTAAAACTAAAATTAACGATATTTTACTGTATCGCCCCCTCAATCGGTAGTAATATGGTCAAAGATATCACACATAAATTTTGGTACCGATTTGTGGCGATTAAGGCGTGGCGCATTGAGCTCAAAATTCAGAAAACACTATGAAGTGTGAAAAAATCAAAATATTTTTTTTTTATTATCTAATAAGCAAAATTAATACTTCTATACCCAAGGATAACAAATATAAATATTGGTTCCGATTGATGACGGTTTAGTGGTGTTTTAAGGGGGTAAATGTTCAGATTGCCATAGAAGACTTACATTTTTAGTGTCGCATATCGTGATCAGAACTTTGACCCCCTAGAAACACCAGTAAACCGTCATCAATCGGGACTCATATTTATATTTGTTATCATTGGGTATAGAAGTATTAATTTTCGGTATTAGATAATTAAAAAAAATATTTTGATTTTTTGAACTTTCATAGAGTTTTCTGAACTTTGACCTCAATGCGGCCTTAACCGCTACCAATCGGGACCAAAATTTATGTGTGATGTCTTTGACCATATTACTACCGATTGATATGAACTTTTAAATTTTTCATACAAATTAAACGCACCCTAATGTACATATATGCCCAAAAAACATGTTTTTGTGGGCCGTTAACAGAAGAGAAACCATAGTAGAATAGAAAACAACAAAAAAGCATATTGCAGCAAAGTTTTACTCTCAAAACCAGGGTTTGAAATTACTTTCAACTTTCTTTTTCATTTACTTTGAATTTCATTTTCATTTCAAAATTAATGAACAGCGCAACAAAAGTAAAAAAAAAAATAAAAAATTCTACTGTACTGTAACTATGCAGCCTTCAATTTCGAAAAATTACTGTCGACTGTTGCTGTACTGTGGAAATTTTTACAGCACAGTAAAACAACAACAAAATGCAAACATATTTTTTTTACAGGACTTTTGTTGTTTTTTTTTTATTTATGTGAACACAATCGAAATTATAAGGTAAAAAAAAAAAATTTCAAAAAGCCGTACCGAAAATTGAAATTTTTGTTTATCTGTGCTTTGCTGTTAACTGAACCTTTTGAAATTACACAGCAAAGCAACAGCACAGAGAAACAAAAAGAAATGATTCGAATGCTCTCTGCTTCGAATGTAGATATTTTCAAAGGAAATCAAAATTCAAAACAAAAGTTCTCAAAAAATAATGACAAATTTCGCAGAACAGCAGCAGCTTATTTTTTGAGACTGTTGCTGTTTTGCTGGCAGTTTTTCAAACCCTGCTCAAAACGCGTTAAACATAGTAAGTGTATGTATGTCTATAGAAATATTTGTTTATCAAAAAAAAATCGATTAATAGCTCTGAAGAGCCTTTCGCAAATATAGGCTATGTTCAGAAACGCAGCATGAAGCGCAACAGCGGCAGTAATTATTATTTTGATGATTGTGATGAGCGACGCTTCATGCAAAATTTACGTTTATGAACGTTCTGCTTCTACTACAAAATCAGGTTGCGCTTCAAACTGAGTTTCTGAACAAAGCCATATGTATGTAGGTATGCATTTGTCTATGTACAATATTCATTGTACCTACATATTTGTGTCATCATACACTGAGCGGCTGATTAGTCTATGTAAACAAACATGATGTTTGAAAGTGTGTAAGCCAAATTCCTTAGTACAAAAAAAAAAAAAATTTTAACTAAGCAGAAATATGTACATATGTAAGCAAATATTTATGTACAATCTTCACCGTACAATACTTCACCGATAAGAACGTGTTCCACAAATATGTCAGTAGCGAAAAAGAAGTGAGGAGAAGAGTAGAGAGAGAGAGAGAGAGAGAGAGAGAGAGAGAGAGAAAGTGAAAGAGAACATGCGTATGAGTAAAAACAATTCCAGAATTCAAGCGAGGCAGTATTGCCGCTCAAAAATTTCAAAAGGTGGCCCAAAAAATTAAAAAAAGTGGCCCCAATTTTTTTTTTTTTTAGCTAAAAAACATTTTCATATCTTTTTGTGGTTTATTTAATGCTTTAAGAAAATGGAATTTAAAATATTCTCTACACTAACGCAGCGTTAATATGATCGTTCGTTGAGCAGACGGAATAACCCGAGAAAGGCAAGGAATTAAAAAAAAAATACTGTTATAGTCTTCGTTGAGCCGTAGGAAAGTGCAAAGATCATTGGAATTTTATCAATAAAGAGCGAAAATGAGCGCAAAGAATGTAAATTCTGGTAAAATTCCTACGTTTCTTGCACTTTCGTACGGATCAACGAACGCTATATGTGTTTGTGTGTGTCTGGGCTGCTCCGTGCGTTGTCATTATCTTAACGAACAGCCCAAATTTCAAAGTATTCAAGGGTAGTGTTGGCAAACAAATTAAATAAAGAACCTTTCGAAACGGAGAGTTGCCAATGCAAAGTAAAATAGTAACAAAGGGGTTTTTTGTTCTTATATTTAAGAAGAAAACTAAAAATTATTTAATAATTATAGTTTTGAAAGTAAAAAAGGACCAAAAGTGGCCCAAATTTTTAAAAAGGTTTATTGCATATTTTCAAAAAGTTGGGTTCAGGCCTGCCTTTAAAAAAGGTTCAAATTGCCACTTTAGTGGCCCAAACGGCAATGCTGAAGCGAGGCATACAAAATTGAGTTATGAAAAACTAACGATATATGTATGGCTAAAAAATTCCGAATATGCAACTAAGGGTTAAGTATGTTAGATGGTATTTGTAAATATTATAACGCTATTTGGGCCGTTAAATAGTTCCGAATAATGCACTGGTTAAATACAACTCTAATGATTTTTCAGCTTTTTTCCTGGTATTTAGCCGGAGTCAGTCCGAAAATGGAGCCTCTGGCATAACAAGCGGTCACTCTACCCACTATTTACACCATAGCGACAACTATAGTTTTCATTCAATTTGAGGTTTCCGTCTGTCTGTAATGAGCCTATCCTAGACAGGCTCCTGCATAAGCTACTTTAGATGAACAGTTGGAGTAGTTGATTTATGTCTCAGTCCGATGATAGGAGTAGCGATGAGATATCAATAATATATTTGTGATAACAATAATTTTGAATATCCCAAGGCAGATCTAGGATGGTAGGCCCGGTGGCGAATTCAGAAACTACTTTTTTTATATGAAAAGGTAGAGTGTAATGTAAAAATCCAAGCGAATTCACATCATGGCCAATAGGAATGGACGAGCTCCAAGCGAATTCAGATTTTAACGACGGCGAAATATAATTTTGACATTACACTCTACCAATTACAATAACAAAATACATGGGAAATTTCTGAATTCGCCACCGGGAATACCTTCCTAGATCTGCCTTGGTATAACCTTCGCCAGACACTAAGCATAATATTGTTGTAGTGGTGTACCCAGAGTTGGTTTTGAAACAAGCAATACTGGAATGGTGTCAGAGAATATTTACTTTCCAGAAAATTATATCAGAAGGTTTTGGGGTTACATACAGAAAAGGCTTGCATTAAAGGACCCTCTGGCGAGAAAGAGTAATGATACGGTCTTCTATAGATTCTACAGATTTTTTAAGGTATTCTGGGGATTTATAGCTTTTCCATTTGTGATATTCTTATCATTATGGCGAAGGTATAGTAAATTGTATGCTAAGCTAGATTGCCACTATACTTGCCTTGAATAAAGGCTCTGAAATTTCGCCCACATTTTTCATCTCGAGCTAAACTAAGTTAATATAATCTTTGATTATCTATTACTAATATCAGCGGAGTAACATCAGAACGTGTTGCATTGCTGTTATTTTGCCTCTTTCTTTATTGTTGTTATGATTTGAGAGTATTCATTCTAAAAAGTCTTCCCACTGAGCGTACCGCGTATTTACGAGTACAATACGAGTGGTTGCGAGTGCTATGGAAATTAAGTTGAGAGGATAACAAATAAGTACACGTATTTCAGCGTTGCCGTTTTGTGGGTAATTCCCCAAATTTGGGGAATTTTTTAATATTTGGGTAATTTTTGGGGAATGCTATGATTTGGGGAATTTTTGGGGAATTCGCCTTTTAATAGTTTTAACTATATGAATAATAATACCTATAAAAAAAAATTAATTATTTTCATGAGTTTCTATTACATTCGCATTGTGTGAAAGTGTGCATGAGCTTTTGCAGCATTTATTTAATCTTGAATTACCGGCTGGTC
Organism: Urophora cardui; assembly: GCA_960531455.1. Taxonomy (NCBI): domain Eukaryota; kingdom Metazoa; phylum Arthropoda; class Insecta; order Diptera; family Tephritidae; genus Urophora; species Urophora cardui. Next base: position 112,121,019 of record OY482670.1, on the reverse strand, counting down.
GAACATGTACAAGCAAATTTCATAAGCCCATTAAAGTAAGAAGTTAGCTAGGAAAAAAATAAGCAAATTTTATACCTTTCATGAACATGAAATGGTATTATAACATTGAGCCAAAACAGGTTTGTCGAAAGTTCCAGAAGGAGAAATAGTAGACCCACAAAAATATATACCGATAGTATCAGAAGTATAAGCTAGTTCCTCAGTTGTTAAGATACGCTGATCATTTGTCGGTATCGGCCAAATTGGACCATTATAACATATAGCTCCCCTACAACCAACCATACATTTTGGGGTAAAACTTCTCCACTTAAATTGCTAAGATCATAACATTATTTTTTTATAAATATTTACATAAACAACCCACAGAATTGGAGGTACCTATAATTTAAAGAAAATCGGACTATTTAAAACCCCCCCATGGCCAAATCTAAGTTGCAATGATTTTGCAAAAATTTTCAAAATACAGTTTATAAATTTTGCATTGAATCTTGACTCATAATTTTTGACAAAATTAGTTACAATAATTTTACGGAAGAAGAAATTGGTGAAAGTTGCAAAAAATAAGGTTGGTCAATACATAAGTTCGGCACTTTGAATTGCACTTGGAGCTTTCCGAAATTACAAAGTTGTGTAGCATATGTTCGTTTGGCATTTTTCAAAAAATTGTACTGATAACAAAAAATTTTCATTTTGTGAAAACAGTGAGATGTTTCAATTAACAAGTAGGTACTGTAAACAGTACTATTCAGGACCTGGTTAACTAGTGCGAATAATATGCCACCATATCACAAATTCTCTATCAATAACAGAAAAATTTGTACAACCAAAAAAAATTCTTGGGTATAATTTTAAGCATCAGAGTATGCAGTTTCAGAAAAGTTAGAGAACATTTATGATGTATGGGTCTGGATATCTGTTTCAGCAAATATGTTTATCTTAGCGAAAAATGTATGCGAATGCAAACCAAAATTAAAAACCCCCAAGGCTAATTCCTGCGCACGGCCCTGTGTACATACATATATGCACATGAATTTAAAAATACAAACCGTTATAAAGTAAAATAAAAAGAAAAGGAGGATTACTAATCTGTCAATATCTCCGCCATTACAGTCTTGAGTTTTATCTTATTTCATTTCATTTCATTTCATTTTGAGAGGATGAAATACCCTTTTCAATTCCACATAAAATCGACGTTAAAGTGATGGAATTATGACGGACAAAGGATTTGTTTTTATGCAAAAAATAAGTTAAATACAAGATGTATGAAAAGTCGAGGATATCAAAATTTTTGAAATTTTGTCGGGTAGTGTAATTTGAAAATTTGTATGGGGAATTTTGGGCAATTATGGGTAATTTGAATATTTTTTTGGGTAATCTCAAGAATTTAAAACGGCAACGCTGACGTATTTATACGTAAGTATATGTATGTATGTATATGGATACAAATTTTATTTGGTGTTGAAGCATAAAAGAAAGGCGCGTTCTATGATAAGCTTCACATGAAAGTTAGCTTTCGGCGCGTACGGTTGTACTAACGACTAAAGATATAGCTCGACTGGTTGCATTTTGGAAGAAATTAATATATACCAACATACATACATACGTATGTATGTAAATGAATATTGTTGCAAGTGCTTAAATATGGCAGATGAAATATCTGTCGCGGTAAAGTAAAATTCCGTATCAACATAAAAGAGTTTGACAAAAAAAAAAAAATTAAGTGAGTGTCCAAAACCTAGAATTTGAAAAATTTTGAAAAAATAAATTTGTTGGTGTACTAAGCAAAATAAGTAAGAATATATTTTTTATAAAAAATTAATAAGAAAATTGCCAATAACTCATTAAAAAAAAACAAATTTTTAAATAATTTTGCGATTTTTGTGTTAAAAAATTTACAAAAAACAAATTTAGCAAAAAATATAATAAAAAAATAAAAAATAAAAATAAATGCATTTGCAGGCATTTTCAAAGTGCGCGTCGAAAATCAAACGTCTGTTGATCAAAACAAAATATATTTTTGCATTTCCTGAAAGCAGAAGAATGTTTATTTAAAGCTCAACGCATAAAAAAGATACAGTGGTAAGTGTTTTCTTCATTAAGTCAAATTTCAATTTTAGTTTTTCCATGCATTTAAATTTCCTTCTTCGTTTTTATTTTCCTTTCCTTAACATTTTACCGCACACACATGCAACAAGCTGCCAAATGCGAGTGTGATAATCTGCAGGCGGCGGGCACGTTTGTTTGTTTGTTTTGCAGTCTCGTGTCTGTGGCACGTCTTGGCTTTGTACTCAACTGACCTCAATAAACAATGGAGTAGTAGAGTAGTATGCAAAGTGAAGGTTAGCACACCCACATATGCACACATGTTTTGGTCATATGCTTTTGTGCTTTTTGTTTTTTTTTTTGGCGCCAAGGTTAAAAAAGTATAGGTAGAGTATGCAAATTTTTTGTTGATAAAAATTTAGTTCAGTAAATAGAATGTAAACTCGTTTTTTGCTTAAGTGTTAAATATCACAAAACACGGTTTTAAACAAAAATAAATTTAGCAGCTTTACAATCAAAATGAATACAGCAAATAAATCGTATAAAATAAGTGAGTTTTTTTTTTCCAATTTTTTATATCAATAAAGAAAAGATTATAATCTTGAATTAAGAGAAAAGTACCGCATAAGGAAAGACTAAAATGTTAATGAAATATGCAACAACTTTTATATGTTTTAGCCAGTCAAGGTTTGCGTAATTACTATAGCTACATATACTTTATTCCAGGGATTGCAAATGATCGTTATTTTTTAAATTTTGACTAAAAAAATCATACTGAAGGAGAAATGCTAAACGCAAACGAAGTACATAGATGTAATCACCGTAACGCAGACTACCTCTAGGTGCATTAACTTTTATTTTTTCGATTAGCTGCAGCTAAAATTAAAGTGAAGAAACTTTTATTCTCTGAGCAAAAAGATAAAACTCAAAAAATAACTTTTATTTTCTGATCGAAAAATAAAACCCAAGAAATAACTTTTATTTGGTCAGCAGAAAATAAAACTCAGCAAATAATGATTAAAAATCAACTTTTTGGATATAACTCATAACCGTTAGAGTCCCTGCTTTATTCAACTCTAAGAAAATTCAAGGTTACTCATACGCCATGGGGTACTGCTGTAAGCAAGAAACAATTTTCAGGCAGCATAAGTCTACGCTTTAGGGAACAATTGTTCAATTTTTGCAGGTAAAATTCTGAAAATTTGCATTTGGAGCATTTATTGTACACAAAGTGCTTTTAGCGAAAATCATCGATATCGGATGACTATAACATAGGGATTACATACCATGATTTTGGGCTAAAGAAAAAAGATAGCATTCTACATCATTTCCAGATGGATTTTAGAAAGCGTCAACTGGATTTTAGAAAGGGGAAATTGGATTTTACAAATGTCAATTGGATTTTAGAAAAGGGAATTTGGACTTTAGAAACTGTAAATTGGATTTTCGAAAATTTATATAATTACATATCGAGCCGTATGCGCCGGAAAGATGTAAAGGCCATGATTTCCGATTTTCACTTTTTTGTAGAAATGGCTTACTTGTCATCACCCACACCTTCTCCAGAAATTTTATGTCTGAAAAATGTACCGTTATGAAAAGCAATTTTGATGTATGTACATAAGTTCAGTTTGTTTACTTTTTTTGTGAGTACGAAGTGGCTTTTACATCTTTTTTGCTTTTCAAATTATTGAAGACTAGTAACAAATAAACAAATTTAACGGGGTTTTGTTGGAATTTAACCAATGGTTTTATCACTTTGAAGACTTCTACTTTGTATTTTATTACATAACGATGACCAATATGGTTTTCTTGTGCGGCATATGCACTTTATTGCTCCATAATTTTGGAATAAAGTTCTAACGATTTCACGATAGTTAGGGTGCCTTTTGTTACTGCTTAGAGCAGGTTTAAACAAACTGGTTGTGTATTTCTAAAATTTCTTCAAATTTAATTTCTTGAATCTCGATAATTTCCCTCCAAACGTAGATGCTGAAAGTGATGAACATGGCGAGAGATTTCATCAGAACTTAATAGTTTTTGAAAGGCGATATCAAGGATCTTGGAACAAGGATATGATGGGAGACAAATCCAGGAAATTACAAAAGAATAGCCAAAAGTACTTACATCCCTCATTATTTATCCTCTCCTTAAAATCGCGAAATCCATTAATTTTTTTATTCAATTAATTCTTTATCCTATTGATCACTGTTTTTAGAGACATTGTGCACTTCAAAACTCATAATAAATGGAAAGAAATAATGTTAAATGTTACTTCTTAATCAAGTTTTATAAAGAAACGGAAAATGCTAGGTTAAGAACTCTCAATAAAAATAGGTAAATATAAATACTGATACATCCCATTATTGCAAAAGTAGTCTCAAAATGTTCACATTTAAATTCTTTATAGGATAGAAAGGAGTCGGATCTGAAATTCCTTATACAAACTTAGATTTTTTCATTCTTTTTGCCATTGTAACCAAACTACTTGACCAATTTTTAAGTGCAAAGGCAAAAAATGTTTGTTGGGATTCTCTTTACCAGTTGTTATTAGATGCCAAATCGCTACGGTGGCTAATACAATTTTTTATGCACTTATCTATGTCATGCAATGTCTTGTATATACGGTTTTTGCTACATTTTTACCGATATCTCAGAAACAGGGTCTGTCACAAAAAAATGGATATGCTATTCGGGATCAGCGTTAAATTTCGGTTTAGAAAAGTATAGTTTTATATTTTTAGTGGTTAAAGTTGATTAAAAATTGTCGAAAAGCAAAGAAAAAGGAATCGAAATAAAGAAATGAAAGTAAAAAAATTTGTAAAAAACCTTCTCCTGAACATTTTTGAATTTGGCCTTTACATCTTTCCGGCGAATACGGCTCGATATGTATGTGTACATTATACTTTCATACGCAATAAAGAATTTCTATTCGAAAGATTCTCTGTAAAATTTATTTTACAAGCACATTCTTAAATCCAATTCACGCTTTCGAAAAACCAATTTACGTTTTCTAAAATCCTTTTAACGATTTCTAAAATCCAATTGACATTTCTAAAATCCAATTTCCTCTTTCTAAAATCCAATTGACATTTCTAAAATCCAATTCTCTCTTTCTGAAATCCAACTGTCGTTTCTAAGATCCATCTGGAAATGGTGTAGTTCTCCTATACCAGAAGATAAATTTATAATTTCAAAATATTGTTATTAAGTATAATCAGTTTACTTATCTTTAAAAAATTTGCAAGAAAATCTAAGATATATTATACACAGCTAAAGATAACTGCGAAAATATGCGATTTTGGGCGGTCAGCGTCGAAAATCGAAAATCGCGATATATCTCGAAAATTACTCATGCGATTTTAATTCTGATTTCATATTTCGTCGTACTATATGAAAGCTAGCACTTTCAAAATTTTTTACAAAGAAATTCTATGAAAGGAATTTTAAAAGTGCTAGTTTTCGTATTGTACGACGATTTGCAATCAGCATAAAATTTCGGTTGAACTTGATGTGCATATTGGACTGCCTAATTTTTGTTGATTTTTGTTGAATTTTTTTAAATTAATTAAAACCTAATTATTTCATCATCCCTCGGCAGTGAGCGGCGTATTTCCGTCATGAAAAAGCTTCTCATAAAAAATGTATTCGCCGTTCGGAGCCGGCATAAAACTTATATTTTAATTTTCCTGTGGAGTCATTTAAGTTTAGGCTATTAAATGCTGGAAAATAGAAAGGGATATCTTAAGCAATAAAAGCAAATAAAATGATAGATTTAGCATAGGAAAATAACACAAATGAGCGTAAGTTAAAATCTAAGATTACCCGCATGTAATCTAAAATTATAAAGCAAAGTTTGTAGGTGTGCTTATTGCGACTTTATATTATTTTTCGCGGAAAATTTTGGCTAATGAAATTTCTATTTTGGCTTGGTGAATGCCGAAAAGCTGGCAGAATAATAAATTGGATATCTAAATTTAAACATATGCATGTATGTAAATATGTACACTTGTATGTATTCAGTTTCATGCCAAAGTGTTTTTTTATTAAACTATGAACAACAGATAAGCGTGCCAAAAGTGCATAATTATACATTACAGACGCCACACACCTTTTTGGGTTTATGCCCTGTGGGCAGAATCTCTAGTTCAGATATAGTTCGCTTCTAGTGCATTTTTCGACACTACTGATGCGCGTTCATACTCTTTTGCATACAACCAACTGGCAAATTTAACACGGCGATGTCCTAGGCGGTGTTAATCGTCACCCTCTGTACTATGTTTTCGATAGCTCCGAACTAGTACTAAATTCTACAGTTTTCACTAGTTCGCTTATTGGCACAATTTCGATAGTTCTGAGCTAGCTACGAATTGAACGAACTCAAATGAACGAATGAAGATTTTCATAGAATTTTTGCCACTTCGAAATTGCATACAAGTCAAAGTATGTCTTATAATTGTTACTCAAATCATTCCTTCTGAACTGGTTGGGGTCTAACTAAAATTGAACTGGTGCCTCCTTGACACTTTTCGCTAGTTCGGAACTAGAAAGCTTGCTCACCAGTTATTGATTCCCCTGCAGGGTTATTCATTTATTGTAGGTAGGTATGTATACCTCATAAATGCCATACGTTTCGAGGTTACTCATACCACCTGTTGTCCTCTTTCGCACATTGGCGGTTAAAATTAAGATAAGCATAAATAGATATATTATGTATATTTAAATATCATTCGTTTGTGGGCACATGCAGGCTTTGAACACGTAGCTTTATGTACATAAATACATATGTATGTAGGTATATATTTAAGAATGCAGGAGAGTACAAAATTTGCTACATATGCAAAGGCTTTGTTATAAATTGTTTAATAACATTTTAAGTGTTTAATGAAATTAATGCGGGTGTAGTTATTAACCGATTTCTTTGATATATACATACTTACTAGGGATTCCAATCCCGCGATCCCGCGATTTTTCACACCTTGAAAACCTCGAGATTGCTAGAATTTGTTAACGGGATTTTCGGAATAAAATAAAGACAGCATATCCCGGATATTCTTATATTAAAGGCATAGAAAAGTGAAGGAGAGATAGAGATTATTAGGACTTGCAGTTGATTCATACATATGTGACTACAAAGTAAGTCTCAGATACCTCTAAAGAAACTTTCGACGAACATTTTACCCCTCTACCAACCTCTCAAATACCAGTTTTCGAACTCCCCAAAAAACAAGGATGGGCATTTTTCAACTACCACTCATTTTCAACTACCACTCAAATTGAGTGGTAATTAAATCCTGATTTTAACTACCACTGAATTTGAGTGGTAGTTCAATTTTGATTCAACTACCACTCAAATTTGGTGCTCGAAACCTATTCAGACGGTGGAATTATTGAGAAGTTAATCAACACATCAGCTTGTGGTGAAATGTATGTACATGGGTCATTATTTTACAAATCGTACGGATTTGTTGAAAAAAAAATTTCACATTTTTAAAAGACACCAAATTTATTTCTTGGAATATTTTCGCAATTTAAGTAAACACCTATATCAGGATTTTGGCAAATTTTTTTTCTTTTCAGAGATCTGCATGTGTAAAAATTCGATGGTTAAGCAAACATGCCCACATTCAAAATTCCATATCTTTGGTTCGGCTCGTCGTATCTTGTTCATTTTTTTTTTATTTTGAAGGTAATAATATTTACTTTATAACTGCGTTAAAGAAATATTTAATTTTACAAAATCAAAATAATGAATTCAAACTAAATTTTTTAAAGCATTATTACATACTGATCGGGTCAACGAATATTTTCGAAAAAATATACATAATATGCGCTGAACTTTCATCTAAAAAACGCATTTTATTCCAAGGTGGAGACTTTTATGGTTCAAAAGATATTAACTCATTTCTGACATGACCTCGAGCAACTTGCCTACGTTCCACTAAGGGTGTACCGCCAGCGTGTGCCTGTGCGCATGCATGGTGATGTTAACCACCGCATATATCCCTGCAGTATTTATCAGCTGGAAAACAGCACATATTTCCTACTGAATATTCAGTAGAGATGTAGTTCTAAAATCTGAAATTTCCCTTTCGTTTTTATATAAAGGTGGCGTCGAAAATCAACTACCTAAAAACTGCTGAACGAGAAGGGAGAGTTTCTGTAGGAAAAAAGGCCTGAATATGCAGGGAGAACTTCCATAGCATGTATTTCAGTACACCTGATGTCTTCACTGCGTGTTCAGTTGTTTTTTCAGCAATGAATTTTGAACTTAGTTTCAGGGTATTTTTCATAATGAATATTCTACTGAATATGCACCTCCTTACCTCAAATTCTGCTGGGATACCTATGTATGTATGTGCATGTAATTCAAACTGCTTATCACTTAATAGGTAGCTAGTAGTTATATTTTACCAAATCATTATTGTATTGTATATTTTACCAAATCATTATTGTATAGACGGTCTAGTAAAATAGATAATACAACTATTTATGTATTTAGGACCAAGGACGATCATTAAGATTAATATATTATGTTATACACATATTATATGTTATGCCTGCGAGCCAGTACCTTTAGTATAAGTAGATATCAGATTCTAGATATGAAATCTGACAGGGAAAAATTAAATTTTCACTTAAATATTTTCGTGAAACTGGCTGTAAATTTTTAGTAATATTAGATATACTTATTTTATTACGACGGTTTTGAAGTGTACATCCCTATTACATTTGTCAATGAAAGTAAAATTTATAAAAGCATTAAAATAATAGAAAACATTTATTTACTTATTTGTATCCATATATATATATCAGGGTTGGGCAAGCTGCATTCAATTTTGATTGCATTCAGCCTTGCAGCCCCCAATCAATTCAGTAGTGAATGGGAATGCAAATGTGATTTGCACTACCATTCAATAGTGAATGCGAATGCAAAGGTGAATGCATTCCCATTCATTGCATTCCCACTGCAAATGTGATTTGGACTACCAATTAAAAATGAGTGCGAGGGATTTGGACAACCATTCATCATTTAATAGCAGTTAAAACCTGTGACCATAGTTAAGGTATTAAGTGGCTAATCTATTTATTAACGGAAGGAAGTTTATGGGATATTATAAATATGGAATTAGGCTTAGCAAGGTAACGGGAAACCAACACGGCATAGTAATATGTACATATGTTCTATGTTATACCTGTATGTAAAAGTATTTCTTTCAACTTCTGAGGCTATAATTACACAGTTCAACAAATTTGCAAAAATTTTACTCAACACGAACAAACGCTAGTTATTATGAAAGAGGATGCCTCTCAGACCAACTTTTCCGAATAGAGTACTAGTCCAGTGCAAATCACATTTACAGTGGGAATGCAATGAATGGGAATGCATTCACCTTTGCATTCGCATTCACTATTGAATGGTAATGCACTTTGAATGGTAATGCAAAAATGCCCATCCTTGATATATACATATATATATATATACATATATGTACATCCATATACTAGCATCTTTGATCACACTACAGCCTCACGAAATGTACAAGAACGTCGCGCACACCCCTGCACATATTGCTTGCTGCAGGTATACATATGTATGTATGTACATAAATACATAGTTGCATTATCTATTTTACTAGACCGTCTATTGTGCTACAATAATAGCTGAGTTCCTGTGGCAGTGATCCAGATCCGGATGCAAATTTTGCAAGCAAATGCGACAACAATTTTGTGATCCTGGTATTTATCTGGATCAAAACAACCTATTACAATCTATACGGATCCGAAATTGATACAGATGAACGCCAGGATCACAGAATTCTTGTTGCATTTGCATGCAAACTTCTTATCCGGATCTGGATCACTGCCACGGGAACTCGCCTAATGATTTGGTAAAATATAACTACTAGCTACCTATTAAGTGATAAGCAGATTGAATTACATGCGCATACATACATAGGTATGTATGCGGTGGTTAACATCACCATGCATGCGCACAGGCACACGTTGGCGGTACACCCTTAGTGGAACGTAGGCAAGTTGCTCGAGGTCATGTCAGAAATGAGTTAATATCTTTTGAACCATAAAAGTCTCCACCTTGAAATAAAATGCGTTTTTTAGATGAAAGTTCAGCGCATATTATGTATATTTTTTCGAAAATATTCGTTGACCCGATCAGTATGTAATAATGCTTTAAATAATTTAGTTTGAATTCATTATTTTGATTTTGTAAAATTAAATATTTCTTTAACGCAGTTATAAAGTAAATATTATTACCTTCAAAATAAAAAAAAAAATGAACAAGATACGACGAGCCGAACCAAAGATATGGAATTTTGAATGTGGGCATGTTTGCTTAACCATCGAATTTTTACACATGCAGATCTCTGAAAAAAAAAATTTGCCAAAATCCTGATATAAGTGTTTGCTAATTTCGTGCAAGTAACTTAAAAAAAAGTTTGAGCCGAATCAGAAATATGAAATTCCAAAAGGTGTACGATTTGTAAAATAATGACCCACATACATATGTATGTGAGTATATGTGAGTCGTTAGTTTTGAAATTGGCATAAGTGAACTAGAGTTGAACTAGAAATTGAAATAGGTGTGAACTAGAAAGTGAACTAGAACTTTAACTAGAACGAACTAGTAGATGAACTTGAATATCTACAGCTACTATTGTAATGCACATGTCCTTCCCTTGAATTTTGTATACTTAATGTACATACATATGTATAAGTTATACGCATACATATACATATGTATGTATGTAAGTTTTTCCATAAGATTTTTTGGGGTTTGACTGACTTCTGTGCACGTTTGCTACCAACACTAAAGTTGAGTGGTAGTTGAAAATCGAGTTAAATCATGAATTTAACTACCACTCAAATTGAGTGGTAGTTAAAATCAGATATTTAACTACCACTCAGGTTTGAGTGGTAGTTGCAGGCTGAGTGCACTCAAAATTAGTTGAATATTGCCCAACCCTGCCAAAAAATGAGTCAAGAAACCCCCTTTATGAGAAATTTTACTACTATCCATTTTTCATTTGTCTTAAAGGACTTAAGTATTTATATAGGTTTAAGCATATTGGTGTAGAAATTTCATTCTTAGCTGGCATTATTCGTACTCCAGATGATGACCCATTGTTGTATACGGAGAAAACTACGTATATTGATGTCTCATCCATGTATATTGAGACTCATGTCCGATCCATAAACTATGGATGTCTTACCCATATATATTGAGACTCATGTCCGATCCATAAACTATGGATGTCTTACCCATATATATTGAGACTCATGTCCGATCAATAAACTATGGATGTCTTATCCATATAATGGTTGTCATAGAATTGAAAGTGTTTGTATATCAGAGAGGATTATCAATATACATATTCTTAAAATCTTGCCATTTATTTCACAAACGTGACTTTATAAACCGAGTCTAAAGCTTCCCTAAATCACAAATGTTTCCTAAAGTTTAAAATTCACAATTTCAAATTTTAAATCTCGAAAATCTCTACTAAAACATTTTTTCAACCAAATGATCTCTGACGTCCATAATATTATCACGAGAAAAATGCCACTTGCATAAATATACAAGCAAATCTATTTGATCAACATGAAACAACTGCTGAAACTAAATCTAATCCTATAATCCGCATCATTGTTTTGATGAATAAATGAATGGTGATGGTGATGATGGGGCTATGGAAATGAAATGACTGATCACGATAATAAACTGCTGAATTGAATGAAAATTGCTTTTGTTGTGGTTGTTGTTGTTGTTGTTGTTGTTGTTGTTGTTGTTGTTGTCATGTAAAATGTTAGTCAGAACAAACGCACGAAGTGACACAGTCGATGGCATCATTTGTTGGTTTTCTTTATACTTATCTGCGTACGGCACTTGGTAGTAAAATAAAAGCAGCTGTTGAATATGAAATTGCTTTTAAATTACACACATTTGTATTGTGTACGTATGCATATACACATATTACGCTAAATTAACTTTGCCAACAGTTCATTTATTTTGCTTTTGCTTCTCACTTACATTTTACTTTATCTTTACTACGAATCTTCAATTGAATTAACTTTTATTAAGGAATAAAATAGATACTCTCATTTCGAGTAGCGAAGGGAAATATTTGTTTGCATTTATTTAAATATGTACATATGTACATAGAATGTTGTAAAGCATTTGTGTTTAATTGTGCATACCCACCAAAAAATCTAATCCTTATTTAAGAATTAAAACAGCAGATTTAAAAACTTGCGAAATAAGGCCTGAAAATTATAAGGGTAGCAAATTTGTATGGCGTAAGTCTTAAAATAAGGCTGATTTTCATAAGTTGATGTCGTCAGACCATAAGGAGTAGTTTCTCTCTCTCTCCCTGAGAGCACACCTTATTCCAAACGCTTATCCGCCATGCGAAATAAGGTCTGGATAATTATTAGAAAGTTAGGAGCAGACAGAGTGAGTGCCTAACAGAAGCAGCGCTGCTAGCGTACTCATTTTTTTGACCTGATTTGTCAACAATAAATAAGCAACAGTTTTTTGCAGGGTATGTACATTAGATGCGTTTTTTTCGGCAAAGTTTCTCAGATCTTCCCTCCGGCCACAGAATATGAAAATAGGATATTGTAGGATAACTAAGCTGATTTTTATTTTTTTTTAGAAAGAAAACTGAGTGGGCTACTCCAAAAACAGCGATTTTTTTTTTTAATTTCATGATAGGTTTAGATTCATATATGAAAAAAACCACAGAATTAAAAATAAAACAACAAAAGATATTTATTCTCATGTAAAATTAACGGCTTAATCGAATGGTGTAAAAAAAAATGTTGTTTAATATGAAAGTGATTTTGGAATGTTTCATTTAAACCAAAGTAGCTTGGACAAAAAAAGCTCGATTTCGATGAAATAAACTTCTCTGAAAACTGCATTAATTTGCGCATATTCCTGTATATATTGATTAAAAAGAAATTTAAGGTATCTTGAAAATACCAGGGTCCAAATTTGAAAATCCGTGACTAAAAAAAATAAAATTCCACTTTAGGCGATCTTGGTACCTTCCCTATGGCTCGCACTAAAAAAGTGGGTACACCATTCGATTAAGCCGTTAATTTTACATAAGAATATATATCTTTCGTTGTTTTATTTTTAATTCTGTGGTTTTTTTCATATATGAATCTAAACCTACAGTGGCGTAGTAACGAAAGATTCGTTTTGACCATAAAACCATCTTTGACTTTATTAGCATACATTTCTTTTTCAGGAAAAAATCAATGAGAATAATAATTTTTCGAAATTGGTAATTCGAAATTTAGCGCTTTTTAACGAAGTATTACTTATAATTCTAGCGTTTGTTGAGCCGTAGGAAAGTGCAAGAACCGCAGGAATTTTACCACAATTTACATTCTTTGTACTTATATTCACTCTTTTTTGGTAAAATTGCTACGGTTCCTGCACTCCCCTACGGCTCAATAAACGCTACAATTATTATACGGTATTGCTGTTATTAACATGCTAATAACAGAAAAGTAACGCCAATTATTTAAATTTCAAGTTTTCTTTCAATTACTTATCATCTTAATCAAATAATATTAGTATAAACTACAATGGGAATAAATATGCAATGTAAAGAGTATCTGAACTTGAGATTTTACTTAATGTCTGTCAAAATGGAATATTAAAAAACTAAATTATATAAGAAAATTATTATTTATAACCATAGCACATAGGTAGATTTTCAAGTTTTATGCGGCCAAAAATATTTTATTGTGTACATCTATTCCAAATTGCTTGTTTAATGCAAAATTTTAATAATTTGTGTTAAAAGTAGAGCTCTCGATTTTTTTTGAACATTTTCGAGTAGCCCGAACAGTTGTTGTTCAAATTCTCGAAGAGTTGTTTGTTTGTTTATTACCCGTATGTTTGTACGGGGATTTGAACAATTCGGGTATTTTGAAGTTTGTTTTTTTCTTTTGTTTATTATTTTTTTTTTTCTTTATATGTAGTTTTTTTTATTTTTGTTTTTCCGATACACATTTTTTTGTTTGTAAGCTCGAATGCTCGAATGTTTGTACGGGCATTTGAACAACAAACGGGCTTCAAACAAAAACGATCAGATCGAATTGCTCGATACCCGGGTATCTAGGGCTCTAGTTAAACGTCGATTTTATTGAAAAATATATACAGTGACTCAAAAAAAAAAATCATACGCCAGAGTTCTCAAATTTATTTGAAACAGTTCTGTCGAAAATTTGACTCTCTTATTTTCGTTTAAAAATGTAAACAATTTTTCAATAAAAATCGCCTTAAGCAGGATTTCTAAGCTTATGGAAAAATACGAAAAATCGTAGAAATTTCTAAAAGTGGATTAAAAATTTCAAAGCGAAAGCCAGAATTTATAGAAGATTTTGAGGAGATTTCTAAGTGTACTGTTATGTAGCCAACCAATTTTAGTGTAGGAAGTGCTATTCTCAATGCTGTAAAAATTTCCGTCGATTTTAGTAATTTTTTTCTGTAGGGTGTTTGCGTTATATGTACGTGAGACCGTTCCAATTAAAATTTCCGAAAAGCCAATGAAATTTTTCAAAAAGTTGAATGTTGCATATTATTATATTACAATTGAATAAGCTGCAAAATTGCATACTCAAAAATCTTCTAAAAAATGTAGCTTTATAATTCTTAGCCCCTTTTTATGATAAGTACTTCCTTAACTTTGAAAAATTGGAAATACTAAAAATACTGCCTAAAAAGTTAGCAATAATTGGTCACTAATATCTCGGTCACTTTCGAGCATCACCTACATTAACTAAGATATGCGTTAGAAATATAAACATTAAAATTAAATATAAAGCACAAAAAGAAAATTATTGTAGGCACATATGAAAAACCCTGTATCTAGTAGTGAAGTGCGGCTTTGTGCGACGTAATTTTTTGTCGGCTAGCTACTAATTGTACTAGATATCATGTCCGAGGGTTAATTTGACTGAGTCTGACAGAGCAACATAACAAAACCAATTTTTAACATGAAAAAGAGTGATAATTTTTTTTTAAATATCCCAACTTTAAAAGCTTAAAACTATAAACTTAGAATTATTGGAAACCAAGGATATTATTGAAAAGTGTTAATAATTACTTGAACCTTTAGGATTCATCACGATTGCTTAAATGAAATGCTTTAAATAATAAATATTCAAGTTGAAACTAGCACTTAAAAATATGTAAGAAAAAAACAAAAAAATTAACTTCAGATATGCTAAGTTACGACCATCTGGGGCAAGTGCAGAGTATGGGGTCGGGAAAAAAGCGATGAATCATTGTTCCCCATTCTATTTCCTATATGTGAGTATGTTTTTTTCTGTAATTGTAACAATTTTACAAAATTCAATTTTGGGCGCATAAAACTTGAAAATCTACCTATGCGCGTAGATTTCCAGAAGAGAATATGAGACTTACTTTTGAAGTATAGTTAAAGGCCCTTGGCAACTGACAATCTGGCATGTCAAGCAGTGTGTATGTGTGAGTTTTTTTGTGTGTGTTAGTGCAATCGGCAGTCGTCGTGCTACACGTTCTTGTTCGGGCTCGCGTTGATGAGAATCAAATCTTTTAGATATTTGCGTCAATCACCCGACACTCACACATATGTATACACTTCTTAACATTCCAGATTTTAAGTGGCCAAGGGCCTTAAGAGTTTGATATATGTATTATAAGCGATATTTGTGTACTAAATTAAATGTTAAATTATAGTCTGAAAAAATTACATTTCGCTAGCTTAGAGTGCAAACTGTGTAAGTCCACTTTTATGAAAAAGTGTATTTTTATGTAGAACCAAAAATATTTATATGAACAGAAATTTTTTTTCATTTCGAATTTTTTTTCTTTTTTGTTTTTTGTCTCTCCTACAAAGTTTTAAAAAAAGACTTACACAATTTGCATTCTAAGCTAGCGATTTTTATCATTTGTAAAAAAAATTGTAGTTTTTTTTTGGTAATTTTTATTTTGGTAAATTTTTTACAGTGGCTGTGCCCTCCCCCCCCCCGAAAAATTCTCTAGCTACGCCACTGTAAACCTATCATGAAATTAAAAAAAAATCGCTGTTTTTGGAGTAGCCCACTCAGTTTTCTTTCTAAAAAAAATAAAAATCAGCTTAGTTATCCTACTACATCCTATTCTCATATTCTGTGGCCGGAGGGGTATGTTAGATCAAAAAAACGCATCTAATGTACATACATACATATATATAAAACCTCCCTTGGGCGGACACTCACCGTCGGGCAAATTTTGTCCGCCCAAGAGAGGTGTCCGCCTAAGGGAGTGGGTTGCTATTGTAGAATTTTTTTGAATTTTAAAGGATTTATTTATTCATATATCACTGAAAAAAACAAGGATTCTTATGTCTTCAAAATTTCACTTAAAGACATAAAAACATATATATACATATTTATGTATGTACATATGTATACATATACATAAAGTATTAACATACATATTACATATCAATTAGTAAGTTACTGAGAACTAGAAATGTTGGGATATCTTTGAAATTATTTAAAAAATTGCGAAATTGTCGATTGACGAGGGGTTTTTTGCTTATTTAAAATAAAATTTTTTTGCAGATGGCTTTCAAATTTCTGCAACAATTCAAATGCAATAAGATCTTCCGTGCAAAATCTTTTCAAATTTGAAATTGCAGTCAAAGCCATTTCGTTCGAGGAGATTTCATTACCCACTTTCAGCGGTAATACTTTCAGTATCGGTACTATCATCCTCAATGGTTTTGACATTCTAGTCAGTTAGAACATCTAACTGGAAACCCGTGAATGTAGTTATATCTATTCCAATAGTCATGCGGACATTTATTTTAGTTGGTGATTCCCCTTTCATCGTAGCGCTTTTTACCTAACGAACATTCCACGAACTTTTTTTATATTGCTATACATACTCATATTTTGTCAGCATAAGAGGATTTCGTGTCCGCCTAACAGAGGTTTTTATGTGATTTGTTATAAAAAAAAAAAAAAAAATCAAAGTGTCCGTTGACGAGAGGTTCGTGTCCGCTTAATAGAAGTTTTTAGTTCAATTCAATAGTAAATAACTGTCCGCGTCCGGCCAAGAGAGTGTCCACCTAAGAGAGGGCAATTTTTTCTAAAAATTGAACCTAAACCTCGGTGCATGAAAAAATGTCCGCTCAAGGGAGGTGTCCGCCTATGAGAGGTGTCCGTTACGAGAGGTTTCTCTGTACATACCTAAATTAGAAATTTCTGCAAAGAGGTTCCTTAGCGACAGCCTGTTGACAACAGGAAAATTATTACGCTGAATGGCGGAAATACATATATACAAAACATATTTAACCTTCAATTGCGCATCCATCCTGCTAAGCACTTACAGCACTTACAGTTTATATACATACAATGTATGTCATACATATATTAAATCATCTTTAGGAAAGTTTTGAGTTTTTGGTACCATAAGGTATCATGAACTAATTAGTTTAAATAAATGACACAAGTTAAAGAAAAAAGCAAACAAAAATTATCAGCCCTATCATGAACTTCATGTGAAAAATTTCCCTCGAAAAATATAAAGAAAAACACTAACAATTTTTCACATTTTGTTTTTGTTTTGCTTTGTAATTTTTGGGAACATTTTGTTCACATGAAGTGCACGATAAGGCTGTATGTCATTAAAAATCAAAGTTGAAAAACTTTTTTCGTCATGAAAAGGGTAAAGCCATTGAACTGCAGCGCATGTGTTTACACCGAATGCCTTAATACATATGGAAAGCATAAATAATAATTTTTTGATATCTTCATTCTCCCATTTTCAACTGCTTCGAATACTTACATACATACATACATACATATCGTCGCTGCGCCAACAAATTCAGTTATATGTTTTTTTTTCGATTTTTTTTTATTACATATTTATTTAGCGCTATCCGCTAGCCACATTTCTGCAATTCCCGTTTTCTGATATCCTTCTTTGGTTAGAAGTTATGGGAAAATTTTCCAACCGTCTACCACGCGTTGGAAAAAAAGAGTTATTGGGCGTTGTAGAGGAGATCCTCCTGATTCTAAATGTAAAAGTCCTGGCTTCCGGAGATGTATAGTTTTCAAGTAATTTGTAGTTAAAATTGCAAAAAAAGTCAAATTTAACTTCACCTTTTCTCTGCGAAACAATGAAATAGAAACACCGGTGTTGCCACACGCAGTCGACTATTTCATAAGGCCGTCGTCACAGTGGTAAACGAGTTGGGTCGTATTGAATTTTTCTGCGTTGGCGGCCTTCGGCGGCCGCGCTTATAAAAATAACCCTGGGCTACGCCATCCGTCCGGACGTGTGCCCCAACCGTGGCTACCGCCACGGTGATGTCCTTCTGCGTAGTACACCATCCGCCTTTATTTACTCATTTGATTGGCTCCGAATCGAGCACTGTGAATGTGACCTTATCATGTGACTCACCTTTTGGTAGGTGTGGCATCACCATTATATGTTGGTGGCCATTATTAGGGACACTATATCGAATAAAAAGCATCGATCTGGTACTCATTTAAAATATCGGTTAAAAAGAATCGCGAACCCGATAATATCGAAACTAAACTACTCGATACTCAAAGTATCTGTATCGAAAGCGGTAATTTTCTATAAGGTGCAACCTTAAAATTTCCTCTAAAATAGTTAAAACAGGTTCTGACCTCTAGATTATGTATTCGAAAGCGGAGATAAAAGATTTTTCCACATTTAAAAGATATTTATTAAAACGGTTTAAAGTTGCACCGTCTTCTAGAAAGTTGCCAAAAACGTAAGAAAACTACATACTGAGGCATACGCATATCGCTGTATTAGTGCTAGTTCCATGGCATAGTATGCCATGGCTGGTTCCAAAGTTTTGATTTTGACGTAAATCCTTTTTCAACTCATAAGAATAGTTCAAGCTGATTAAAAAAATTGTAGAAGTTTATTAAGTTCTTAAAAACATTTTTTACAAACCAACAGCTTTTACAAAACAACAGGTGTATTTAATGCAATCACAGTTGTAAAAGATATTTGCAAAATATTTAGTATTTTGAAAAATAAACATCTTAAATAACATTAACAATTCATTTTCATTGAGGTTATATGTATCCATCAATGATTTTTTTTGGAAATTTGAATTTAAATTATCGAAACAAAAAAAAAAAGATGAAACTCAAGTGGACTTCTTCTTTCCCCTTACGGCCAAAGCAGAATCTTACAAGAGGCAAATTTAAAATTTGTATTTACATATATTTTATATTTTATAAATAATTTATTTTATAGCTGTCGAATTGAAACAATTGTCAGAAAAAAGTGCCGAATATCAAAAACCTATCGAAATACAAGCTGGCTCATTGGTTTTTAACCGCCTAGATGGTATTTCGTTGGTTTTTTCCAACATAGCTTACTCCCTTGCACCAACACAAAACTGTATTTGACCACCTCTTCCACACAAAAAACCTTGTAGAATACAAGGATAAAACGTAGTGTCATATGGACATTAATGGAAAACAGACCCTTTTTTGTTTATACCGTGTTTTTAGAAAAGTGAGAAAGAAAAAAGATATTGACGATTTTTTCGCTGAAATGACGATTTTTTATTTGCAAACGTCAAATTGTCGTATGAAAATGAAAAATATATAATCCTATATCTCCAGTTATCATTATTTCTATCGCATGGTAATTGCAAATTGTTAGCAAGTTTCAGTGCGCCTCGTTTAATGTGAAAATCAATAAACAGATTTCGGTAACTTCATACAACTTCATACAAAAAACCTTACGAAGTGGCCCAAACCTGCAATTATTTCAGCACGTGGATCAGACCTATTTTTCGATATGTACCAGTGATGGAAAATTACTCGTGCTTGTGCATTTTTCGGCCCTTTAGGAAGCAGCTTGTCACTTCTGCACACTCGACCGATTTTCGGCACTATTTTGCGTTGCACAATTTTTAGGACAAATATGACACAATTTTAATTTTCCATCACTGAATGTACTCATTTGTTCGATACCGTGGTTGAAGTACTCGATACCAAAAAATATCGTCGCAAAAGAATCGAGTAAAAAGTATCGGTATCAAATGCAAAAAATATCGATTTGGTATCGTATCGTATCGAAATTCGTGTCCCTAGCCATTATTATTATTGAAAAGGTACAAAAGCAGTGGTCGAACAATTAAAATGTAAAATTCGGCAAGTAAAATTAATAAAAAGTGTGTGAAAGTGCTTCGAACAGCTTAATAAAGCTACGTGTGAAAATATAGTAAGGATTAGGTGTGTGGAGGATGGCTTCGTGTGTAAAAGTCCACGTAAGTGGGGAAAGCTTCTGACTGCCATCCACCTGGGGGTGGCCAGAGCGATTCTTTTGCATGCGGAGCAAGCAGCTCACGACTTCCGCGCAGTGTCCTCTGGATAGCCACCGAACACCCGTTTGGTGGTGAACTAAAGTGAGAAGGCGACAACTCGACAAGGCCACTCCGACATATTCGGTTTAAGGGCTTGTTGAGGGGAATAACTGCAGCGTCTGTTCACCAGAAGGTGCGGCTGCGAGCGGGCGTCTGTCTTGGAGCAAGCGGCTCTCTATATAAACGTGTAACAATATACAACTCCCGCAGGGCGGGTTGTGCGTCGGGCTTGGGACCCACCACGTAAAAATCCTATCCAATGAAAACAACAACAAAGCCTCGGATGAGACCACCCCTTTCTGATGACAACCACGGCAAACGTTTAAAGGACTATGATTTGAGGGTAAGCACCTGGAACGTCCGGACCCTTAATTGGGAAGGTGCCTCTGCCCAGCTGGTTGATGTCCTCGAAAGAGTGAAAGCTGACATCACCGCCATACAAGAGATGCGGTGGAAGGGGCAAGGCAAGAAGAAATGTGGGCCTTGCGATATATATTACAGTGGCCATGCAGAGGAGCGTATATTTGGTGTTGGTTTTGTGGTGGGAAAGAGACTCAGCCGCCGAGTACTATCGTTCACGCCAGTGAACGAGCGTCTAGCCACCATCCGCATCAAAGCGAGATTTTTCAACATATCTCTTATCTGCGCCCACGCCCCGACGGAAGAGAAGGACGATGCGATCAAAGACACTTTCTATGAGCAGTTAGAGCATGCCTACGACCGCTGCCCCCGTCACGACATTAAGATTGTGCTTGGCGATTTTAATGCCAGGGTGGGTAAGGAAGGTATCTTTGGCAGCACAGTCGGAAAATTCAGTCTCCACGACGTAACCAGTCCCAATGGGACGAGGCTGATCGACTTCGCCGGGTCACGAAACATGGTCATTAGCAGTACCAGATTCCAGCACAAAAAAATACACCAAGCCACATGGCTGTCTCCTGATCGAAAAACGCGAAATCAAATTGATCACGTCATGATCGACGGCAGACACAGCTCCAGCATCCTAGATGTGCGCACAATCCGTGGTCCCAATGTCGACTCCGACCACTATCTTGTAGCAGCCAAGGTACGCACCCGCCTCTGTGCAGCAAAGAATGTGCCAGCAGGACAGCAAGGAAAGTTTGAAGTCGAAAGGCTGCACATGACGCAGACAGCCAATCAATACACCACTCGGCTCTCACTCCTGCTCTCTGAGAGCAACCCTTCACCAAACGATGTATCTGAGGAATGGGAACACATCGCTCGTTCACTTCGTATCGCCGCTGAGGAATCTATAGGATACAAGCGAGCCCACAAGAACACCTGGTACGACAAGGAATGTCGCGATGCCTCGCAAAGAAAGAACGCCGCCTACAGGGCTACATTGTGTGCGGGCGCAACGCGAAGCGTATGGGAGCGTTATCGAACGGCGAAGAAGGAAGAGAGGCGCCTTTTTCGAAAGAAGAAAAGGGAGGCTGAAAGGCGCGAGTGTGAAGAGCTTGAGATGCTGGCGGGTAGGAACGATGCTCGAAAATTCTACCAAAAAATCAGGCGGATGACTGAAGGTTTCAAGACCGGGGCAAATTCCTGCCGGAATGATAACGGTGATCTGGTAACTGATGTCCAGAGCATACTTAAGTTGTGGAGGGATCACTTCTCCTCCTTGCTAGATAATGGCAACAGTGAAAGTGCGGAAGGAGAAGATGTACGACCCGAATCCCCAATAGCAGATGATGGTAGGCATGTTCCACCACCTGATCATGACGAAGTGCGAATGGCAGTATCTAGGCTTAAGAATAACAAGGCCCCGGGCGCTGACGGCTTGCCAGCCGAGCTATTCAAACATGGTGGCGAAGAGTTGATAAGGAGCATGCATCAACTCCTACGCAGAATATGGTCGGACGAGCGCATGCCCGACGATTGGAACTTAAGTGTGCTCTGCCCAATCCACAAAAAAGGAGACTCCACAGTACGCGCCAATTATCGTGGGATAAGCCTCCTGAATATCGCATATAAGGTCTTTGCAAGTGTATTGTGCGAAAGACTGAAGCCTATCGCCAACAATCTGATTGGACCTTATCAGTGTGGCTTCAGACCTGGTAAATCTACCATCGACCAGATCTTCACAATACGACAAATATTGGAAAAAACCCATGAAAAAGGATCCGACACACACCATCTCTTTGTCGATTTTAAAGCCGCTTTTGATAGCACGAATAGGAATTGCCTGTATGCCGCAATGTCTGAATTTGGTTTCCCTGCTAAACTTATACGGCTATGCCAAATGACATTGACTAACACCACCAGCTCCGTCAGAATTGGGAAGGACCTCTCCGAGCCGTTCGAGACCAAACGAGGTTTCAGACAAGGTGACTCTCTTTCGTGCGACTTCTTCAATTTGATGCTGGAAAAGATAATACGAGCTGCAGAACTTAACCATACAGGAAGCATCTTATATCACAAGAGTGTGCAACTGCTGGCGTACGCCGATGACATCGACATCATTGGCACTAACACGCGCGCCGTATGTTCTGCCTTCTCCAAGCTGGATAAAGAGGCTAAGAAAATGGGTTTGGCGGTCAACGAGGACAAGACGAAGTACCTCCTGTCATCACACAAAGAAACAGCACGCCTTGGCAGCCACGTCAATGTTGATAGCTACAAATTCGAAACTGTTAAGGACTTCGTCTATCTGGGAACCAGCATTAACACCAAGAATGATGTCAGCACGGAGATCCAACGAAGAATCACGCTTGCCAATAAATGCTACTTCGGACTAAGTAGGCAACTGAAAAGTAAAGTCCTCTCTCGACAAACAAAAATCACACTCTACAGGACGCTCATCGTTCCAGTCCTCATGTACGGCGCAGAAGCATGGACAATTTCAAAATCAGATGAGATGGCACTTGGAGTATTCGAGAGAAAAGTTCTTCGTAAGATTTATGGACCTTTGCGCGTTGGCGTGGGCGAGTATCGACGG
Organism: Urophora cardui; assembly: GCA_960531455.1. Lineage (NCBI taxonomy): Eukaryota > Metazoa > Arthropoda > Insecta > Diptera > Tephritidae > Urophora > Urophora cardui. The sequence continues at coordinate 112,097,586 of OY482670.1, read as the reverse complement.
AGATTTAACGATGAGCTGTACGAGCTTTACACAGACATCGACATTGTTCAGCGAATAAAGATCCAGCGGCTGCGTTGGGCAGGTCATGTCGTGAGAATGGACGAAGGCGCTCCGGCCAAGAAAGCATTTCTATCGAAACCCGCTGAACGCAAAAGAAAAGGGAGACCTCCACTGCGTTGGGAAAATCAGGTGGACAGCGATGCTGCCTCCCTAGGTGTTCCCAAGTGGCGCCATGCTGCACGAAACAGAAGCAATTGGCGCGCTCTGTTGGACTCGGCCAGAATCGTCTAGACGGTTAAGCGCCAATCAAGAAGAAGAAGGTGTGTGTTTAATTTAGAAATTGGTGATAATGGTGTTAGTTTATTTAACAGCAATTTGCTATTATTAATAATAGTAAAATTTTTATGAAAGTAATAAATTTAGATGAAGAAAAGTCCCGCCTAACATCCCCTGAAAGATTCATTTGAAAAACATTAATACTTTTGGAGATATAGCTTTTGGTAGACAGAAGGAAATGTGAGTCGAAGTTATCAAACACAGTTATATGCTCTCAGTAGTAGAAATGCTCTGTAAAATCAGTTATACATCTATTTTCGTATAATTGTTTTTTGATTTCAGGTTATTTTTGTGTAAAAAAATTATTTAAAAAAAGCGTATGTGACCAATTTTCAAAATAGGAGGGGCACTGGTCAATTAAATAATGCATTTCCAAGCTATCGCTAATTGCACCGGACCCTAGCGAAGAATTGTATACACATCTTTCACGATTTCTTACCCCCACTAGCAAATTTAAACAATTTGTAAAAAGAGTTATGTCCCGAAAAACGGCGCAAATGCTTCATGCGAAGTGGTTGGTCAAAAAAAGTAAAAAAAAATTGCACAAGTCTATTACATATGTGTAGTATCATTAGTTAACAATTCAAACTAGAAAAAATATTTTCTAGGATCACCAGAAAACGGTTTTTTTGCTCTCCTGAAAAGTTGCTGAAAAACGTATAGCTCTTTTTGTTAGCGCAGCGACGATATGCAGTTGTGTATACCCTTCATACATTTTGGGAAATGTGTCACTCATGAGGTTAACTGTCACTTATGAGATTATCAAAAGTTTAGATGGCATTTCAAATTATAATGATAATGAAATAAAATAAATAATAAAAGTTGTAAATAAAATTGGTAGCGCTTGCGAACTCAGTATCACAAAATCAATGAAGCGAACCAAAGTTAATGAGCTTCTAAACAGTTTGCTAATTGAATGTAAATGTGACAAACACAGTGTGAAAGAAAAGCTACAAAATGCCAAAAAATCTTTTAATTAATTTAATTGCTGAAACAATGCACATACATACATACATTCATAAATTCATATGTAATATATCCTGCTATCACTCGCATTTTTGCTTAAGCTTTAACATTCAACAAAATAAAGTTATCTAAAAAACAAGTAAGGAAGCCTAAGTTCGAGTGGAATCGAACATTAGATACTCAGCTGTATGCTTTCATTGTTTGTTTGCGTTTGTTCGATATAGGGTGTATTTTATATCAAACGAGTGCCGCATAAACAGGGCGCAGCCACGCCCATTTTCAAAATTTGTATCAATCATCCAAATAAGCATATAAATATTATTGTTAGTGCAAAATTGCATCCCTCTATGACTTTTAGTTACAAAGACTTCACGTTACAAATTCCAAAAGGGTGTTCCAGAAATATCTTTGTTAAAAAGTAGGCGTGGTCATAAACCGATTTCAATACATTTTTGCGTGTCTGTTAACACATGTTATAAAAGTGTATAAACCAAGTTTCGTCATAATATCTCAATTATTTGTCGAGTAATAGGCTCGTAGATTCCTTTGTATAAAAGAGGCGGTGCCACGCCCATTTTCCAAACTTTTTTTATTTTTTGTTTCCGGTCTATTGTAGAACTCCTGCCTGATAGATCTTTATATTTGACAGAGATATCGCTTCAAATGTTTTTATTAGGCCCCTTTATAGTTCCCATATATAAAAGTGGGCGTGGCCGTCAACCGATTTTGACAATTTTTCGCCAAAACATTTGTCTAAGTAAGCAAATTACGCATCCCAAATTTCATCGATATATCTTGAACGGTTTCTGAGTTATGACATATAAAACTTTCAATATTTGCCCCTTAATAAGTGGGCGTGGCACCGCCCACTTTCCAAAATTTTTGTACTTTTTGTTTTATGTCCGTAGTTGGACTCCTGCCACAAAATTTCTGTGATAGATCTTTATATTTGACAGAGATATCGCTTAAAATGGTTTTATTAGGTCACTTTATAATACCCATATATAAAAGTGGGCGTGGCCGTCAACCGATTTTGATAATTTTTCGTCAAAACATTTGTCTAAGTAAGCAAATTACGCATACCAAATTTCATCGATATATCTTCAACGGTTTCTGAGTTATGACACATAAAACTTTCAATGTTTGACCCTAAATAAGTGGGCGTGGCACCGCCCATTTTCCAAAACTTCATCAAATTTCTTCATAAGGGCCTGAGCTCAATACGTGGGTAAAATTTTATCACTCTAGCTATATTAGTGGCTGAGATACCAAATTTCCGATTTTTTCTATATAGGAAAAGTGGGCGTGGTCATGGTCCGATTTCGCCCATTTTCAATACCAACCGTCCCAGTCTCGATACCAACTTGCATTTCAAATTTCATCAAAATATCTCAATTTTTACGCGAGTTAGAGTGCGTACGGACCAACGGACGGACGGACATGGCTCAATCGATTTCTCTTTTCACCCTGATCATTTTGATATATATAAGTCCATATCTATCTCGATTATTTCATTATGTTACAATCCACCATTATGAAATCAAAATTATAATACTCTGTGTACTAGTACAGCTGAGTATAATTATTAGGGCATGGAAATCTATGCAAATACATGTTTTTCTTAGATTTAGGTAGAGCCAAATAAATAAACAATCTTTGCGAATCGTGAAATTGTCTTAAAAATGGCATTCAAATGTTTTTGCATATTTTGCATATTTTGGTCATATATGCATATTTTTACATATTTCGCTTTATTTGCATTTTTTTTATTACATATTTCGCATTATATTGCCTATTTTTGTAATTTGATAGTTGACAGTTTTATACAAACGAAATTCGTGCATAACAGTCATCTGAAGACGAATAGAGTTTCGTGTGAACACGGCTATTATTAGTATTTTCGATACGGTGCATACCTGTCGACAAAGAGCCGTTTTCAAACATGCTCCTATTACCTCTGTGGATGTAGAACGTTCGTTTTCTATGTATAAGAGCTTTTTTCGACCGAATCGGCAAAGTTTTCTTTTTGAGAATAAGAAAAAATATTTCATTGTGTATGCTAATAAATCGTTGAATAAGGATTAACCTTTGCAAATTATGCAATGTTCAAGACTGAATTTATGTATCTATATATATATATATATATAAACATACATATGTATAAACGTACAACGTAAGAGCAAAATTGAATTAAAAAATGTTTGTACCTAATTTATTTAACTATTGTAACTTCAATAAACATGAATTATCTGAATTAATTGAATTAATGCATTTTTTTTTTTGATTTTTCATGCATATTTCTCAGTTTTTGTTGCATTTTTTATGCGCATATTTTGTAATATTTAGTACATGAAATTCCATGCCCTAATAATTATAATCATGTACAGGGCCCGCAAGGCGTATACGTAACGTGATTGAAATTGTTGGAAAAGTCGTGAATATGTGCATGCACTTGCAAAAATATACATATATGTATGTATATGTATGTATGTATGTATATGAATGTACAAAAATATGCCGCAGTTAAAAATATATTTAATATTTAATTAAAATACCGTCAGTTTTAATTATGTATAAATATTTGGCACTTTTTTGTAATGCGTTAACGATGTAATTATGATTTCGATATTTCTTGTGCGTTCATTAGGTCATAAACATTTAAAAATGAAATGAAAAGAACGACAATATATAATTATGCAAAATATGAGTAGTCCACTTTCAAAACTGGCTATGTGAAACTTTTTCAATATTGAGTTTTTGATGATAATCCATAACAGTATTTAAAGTTGTATAATGTCCATTAAGAATTTATTGCAAAATCCTTCCGTATTCTCTATAGATTTTATATGTACACAATCAAAATTCTATTTTTGTTTTTTCTACTTTGTGGCTTATTATGAAAAATTAATATAGGGACTTTTGAGAGTGTACTACTCATACATATATACATATATTTAATATATAACCTTACTACATACTTTTATTTTCATTTTTATTATTTTATTATTAGGACAAATATTCCCAGTAGGTACAAAGGTTCTACAAATCATAAATACTTTCCTCATTACATATATTTCCTTTAGGGAAGATAACAACTTCCATGATTGTGCCCCATGACTAACGCACGACGATGGCCCTCTTCGCATGAATGACTTTTTATAGTAAAAACAGCAATGAAGCGAAAGCCTCGAGCTTTCATTTCAAACCGCATGATTTTTTCATATGGTCGTTATTATACTCTTGTTAGGTATTCAGCATGAATTGTAGCATTATTGTAGTGCTGAATATACAGTTGCCAACCATCTAACTTTGTTATGTACTTTATTCGTATAAATTTTTTTGGTTCGGCTTACTCTTCTTAACTCCTACTTTAGTCAGTGAAGCAACGATATGTGCTCAATTTGTACGTGCCGTTCTATATACTTTGGGAGTACCTGAGGTATATCTAACAAAAGCAAGTATCCTGGCATGAAAAAAAAAAATCGCATCACCTTACAAATGCGCATAGTGGATTGGATTTTTCCACTTACACCATGCTATAGATTTTCATTTGTATACAAAAAGCAGGTATTTAATACATACATACACATTTTATATTAAGCTTTATGTCTCAGTCTATTTATGCCTGTTCTGTTAGTGAGAAATGTGTGTTCATACCCAGCAGGAATATTAGAACTTATCATGTTTATATTTATTATTGGTTATGTTCCCATTCAATAAAACGTGTGACAAACATTGAAAAATGACTTCTGATATGCATTTCTGTTTTGCTACACTCAAAAAAAAAAAAAAAAAATTTGTCAGATTATGGAAAAATGGGAATGATTCGGCGCTAAAGGCATATTTTCATTGTTTGGAATACAATTTTTTTTTATTAATTAATTTTTATTTATTGATTTGAAGAAAATTGTATATCAAAACAATGAAATTATGGAGAAAACTTTTATATCAAATTTCCTCAGTATCACGCCCTACGTCGTTGTTTATATAGTCGAAGACATCATATACCTATAAACTTTGGTGTCGAACCCGTTATCCGGCTGCGATCGGGATAAACATTTATATATGGTATCTTTGGCCATGCTGTTACCGATGAAGGGGGCTCAGACTGATAAAATTAGTTTTCTGATTTTTAGGTTAGGTTAATATATATATTTCCATCCTTTTTGTGTTGTGGATTTCTTTAATTTGATGTGAATATTTAGGGACTCACCTGTTGGTAAAAGCATTTGTGACCCAAAGCAGATGTCACTAACCTTAACATATTGTATAACGGGGCGATTAAGAAATGTTTGGTTTAGGTGTTTGGAAGAAATCATAATGTGCGCTTTAATTATTAAATGAATATTTATAAAGGCAAAACTAGGCTAATGACATCATTCGCAAAGAGCGGTGCTGCCCAACGCCCCTGAAATCTCATTATGAGCAAATTATTTCTAAGATTATGGAATTAAACACATGAATTATTCTTATATGTATGCATTAATTTATAATAATAATAATATATAATATCGCACGTTTTATGCAATAGGGATTTAACTCAAAAAAATTTTTTTTTGGGAAAACGCAAATAAACTTATAATTTCAAATAGTTTCCTTCTACGGCTAACTACAAAATCACTTTTATTTCCGCCATTTTTATCTTTTTGAGTATTTTATAAGACTAGCGCCAAGGCACGACCCAGTTATTGAAATATATGCCAAAATCTCAGAAATCGAAAATTTCGAGTTAAATCCCTATTGCATAAAACGGGCGATATGTCTTTTAACATTTCGAAGTTACTAGTAATCAGAAGTTGCTACAACCAGCAAATTTAAGTGACATTCTTTTCGTATCGAACAGACGATGTCGCATCGGCCGAAGACTGAATAGTAGCCAAGTTCTCTAGAGGTCTCTTAAGGTCTCTAAAAAGGGGAACCCTCCTCGTTATATTTCAAATGATAGTGTACAGAGGGAAATTTTTAGAGAGAAGAGTGGTGAAAAGAACACCACTAAAAATAAGGCTGATTTTCCTGTGTTGATGTCAGAAGGCCATAAGCAGTACTCTCTCTCTCTGAGAGCACACCTTATTCCAAAGGATTATCCGCCATGCGAAATAAGGCCTAGATAAGTATTAGAAAGTTAGGAGCACACAGAGTGAGTGCATAACAGAGCTGCTAGCGTACTCCTTTTTTAAACCTGATTTGTCAACAATAAGCTAAATTTTTTTGCAGGGTGCATATGTACAAATGTACATATGTATGTTCGGTACGATGACAGTAGGAGGTTTAGTGCTGGTTAGAGTCCCACACTGACGGGGTAAAGGCTTTCGATGCTTCCTCCTCGTAAAAAAAAAACATATGTATGAATTTATGCGATGTCTATGGGGCAAATGCGAGTACGAGTAGACATTGCTATAACTGAAAGTCGCACACGTGCCACACTAACGCACGTTAAGCCAACTTGAATTTGCCATCGAGCAATATTATATTATTTCGCTATATCTCCGCCACACTCTACTTTGCTGCTCTTTATGCATTGAACTTGTATATCGATGTCGTCGCCATGTTGCTGTATAAAATCAGGAGAATGAGCGACACGTTAATACACTTCAGAGAATAAGCTTTTCTAAAAAAAAAAAAATTTTTTTTTTTTAATGAATCCATATACACATTTGTATATTTGTAAGTAAACAAGTGGCGGCACGTGGCCTTTATTGGAGTATTTTTTAATTCGTTCTGGAATTGCGTCTGATTTGTATTTTTAATGATGTTACAAATTTTATCTCATCCCTAAGTACTTTTCACATTTTCACTTGTGAGTGATTACACTGGATCACAAAATGAAATTTGTAGTCTGTACTTTGGACGTGACTATCCTGTCTATATGTAAAATCGGACGCTGATTCCGAAAATCGGGTTCATTTTTAATTCTATGGGAAGGTTTCGGAGATATTGGAAATTTACTTTATATCTCTTTAACGCAGTGAGCTATCGAAAGAAAAATAAATTTCCCTTTCATGGCTTCTATAACATTTTTCTCTAACTCTTATAGTTTCTGAAATATTGACGATTCAATTTGAATTTTTTCGATTTTTTACGATTTTTTGAAGAAAAAATTGACTTTGTCAGGCAATATCTTTAAAACCAAGGTTTTCACCTTCGGTTTTACTCCTTTGCGTGAAGCTCTATTCTATTGGGAAAAAGATAAGCTATTAACGATGAAAATCCATGGTAAAATGGAAAAGTTATAGGCGATCAACTAAATACAGCCAAGTCGTGCAATGCTACTACACGGGTATATTTTATGCATGTTATACCCGTAAATGGGCTTGTTCTACTGCGCTGTCAATACGCTCCCTACAGGGAACTCAATAACTAGTGAGAAAAATTTCTAGTTCCGAACTAGCGAAAAGGTGTCAAAAATGAACTAGATGAAGCGTTTTATATAAAGAGTTCTATTTGCATCTTAATTTGTATGAAATGAAATGTTCCCCTAATTATGCTTTTCCGATCCCTCAGGCTTCTTTTCAATTTTTTTATTTTATTACTTTTTATGTATTTTTGGAAATTTTTATTAAATAAATAACTAAAAGAATATTAGTAAAAAAAATATTAGTAAAAAAATAAAAAAAAAAATAAAAAATTTCATCCGCTTCGACACCGACAGGATTCGAACCCGCGCTCTCCAGGTTGATTGGCACACGCATTAGCCAATGGGCCATCGCGCCACTTGCATGAAGTGTGTCAAATGCTGCCCTTAAGCGGTAGATGTAAAACTGTAGAATTTGTAGGTACTTGTAGCTAGTTCAGAACTATCGAAATTGTGCCAATAAACGAACTAGTGAAAACTGTAGAATTTAGTACTAGTTCGGAACTATCGATAATGTAGTGCAGAGAGTGACAATTGACACCGCCTAGGACACCGCCGTGTTAAATACGCCAGTTGATAACATGCAAAAGAGATTTAGCTCGCATTAGTAGTAGCGAAAAATGCACTAGAAGCGACCTAGTTCGGAACTAGAGATTTTCCCTACAGGGCTGCTACTGCAGATGTGTAGGTATTAGTAAAATATGCATAGAATGTACCCGTGCAGAGGCATTGCGCGACTTGGTTGTATTTACTTGATCGCCTATAACTTTTCCATTTTACCATGGATTTTCTTCGTTGATAGCTTATTTTTTTGGTAATGGACTGGAGCTTCACGCAAAGGGGTAAAACCGAAGGTGAAAATACTCACTCACTGCGTTAAAGAGATATACAGGATTAAGTGGAGCCATTGACCAAATAACGGTAAATTGCCGATATCTCAAAAACCTTCCCATAGAATTAAAACTTTCGATTTTCGGAATCAGCGACCAATTTTACATATAGATAGTATGGTCACGTTTAGAGTATTTTTTGGCTGTAGAGCAGTGTTATTTTTTATAATGATGTGCAGCAACATTAAATTTCAGCTTTTTTTACGATCAAATTAACCGAGATTTTTCAATTTGAATTCGATGATTAAAAAATTGCAGAGATAGAAACGGAAAAAGGGAATTAGAGCGCAAAAGCGAGGGAGGTATGGAAGGAAGTGACATAATTATAATAAATGAGCAAGAAATGCAGAAAGAGGAGATACTGCGTGTCATTAATTCACTCAAAGGTTCTTTTGTATAAACAGTTTTTTCATACGCAAAAAAGGGAAATTAAATTAATTGTCCTTTTGTGCCTTTGTTGTTAAAAGTTAAATATTCTAATTATTAGGCATTTTGAGGGAAAAATAAAAAGGACAACAGAGAGAGGGAGAGAGAGAGAGAATAGGAAGAAGATTGATGAATAACTTCGATTTAACATTTTTAGCACAAATTTTTTTATCACTCGATGCTTTTATCTTGTTTTTATTCAGTCATAGATTAAAAACTTTTTTCTTTTGAAATTTTGTTAAACAAAAGTTTTTTGGCAGTTAAAATTATAAACTTTTCCATCACACCCGAGCGCTAGGTGAATTTCTAACAACAATTTATGAATTCTTCTGTACAGAATGTCATCATTACTGTTTTTTTTTCTTGGTGGTGTTTCGGTTGAGAAACATTTTTTTCTGTAAATGAAATATCAGAGACTAAGCTGAAATGCCTGTCGTTGAGCATAACTTAAGATACAAGTTACATATACTACTTCAAAATGTATCACACATTAAAGAAGGTACGATTTGATGACGGTGAGTGGAGTTCAGAGTGAATGGCGCAGCTTAGAGGCGGTCGAGAACGGAAAAGTTGAGAGAAAAGAGAATTTGACATACTTTGTCACAAGTGCCTAGCTTCATTATTAGATCATTTCACACCGAGAGCTAAGTGAGGTTTGGTTAAACTGGAACGTTGAGAACGTATTTTGTAGCCGCTTAATTAGGCCACTTAATTAGGCCTGCATCTATTGCATTGAACAAACCGACTGTAAATTGAACTCGGATATCCACCAAGTCCTTTCCTCAAGCGTTGCGCTCTCTGTGAATAGCTCACGTCAGGAGAATATTGTGTGTATCACCAACGCCGTCGGCGGCACCGAAATGCCGAAAGCCACGGCGCCGAACTCATCGAAAATGGCATCAGCAACCCCGACGGTTCGAAGTTCAGTGTAGCCAAATATGTGAACTGTGTTCGAATCAGTGTTGCCAAGTACTGATGCGAAATTCAAGACAGGTAGGCGCAGCGGCGAATTCAGAAACTACTTTTTTGATTTACAAAGGTACAGTGTAATGTCAAAATCAAAGCAAATTCACACTATGGCCAACAGGAATGGGCGAGTCCTAAGCGAATACAGATTTTAACCAAGGCGAAACATTATTTTGACATTAAACTATACCAATTACAATATTAAAGCTCTGAATTCACGTATGCGCCTACCTTTCTAAATCTGGCTGGCGGAATTGAGCGGGATTTTCTGACGTTTCTTATCTTTTGGATTAAAGTAAATACATCGTTAGTTTATTTTACTAAAAACTATTTATTTAAATAATAAAATAATGGATTCTATTGCGATAGCAGCTATATTAGTGGAGGAAGAAGAGCAAAGGAATCCGATAAACGAGAGAACGTTTTTAAGGGATCGTAGCAATCCTTTTACTTTAAGTAAACAAGCGTAAATTTAATTACAGGCTGAATATAAAAACATAGTCTTAATTTTGCGTGAAAGAAACCTTTACCTTGTCCTTTTTTCTGTTTTTCATAGAATTATTTTGAACTAGATAAAAGCAAATTGTATACAAAAACAGGGCAAAATTACAATAACAATGTACCCGGCACCGGAATTTTTCGTTTCTTTTTTTTGGCGATAGATCACTAAAATGCAAACGAAATCTTGCGGAAGCTTATAATTCATTAATAACACAGTATTTTTGCGTAGAGCACCCTTATGCACTGCGCCGCGCTTTGAAAAGTAACCCTCAGCCGACAGAACTCCCTTTCTGGAGTTAGATCTGGAGACATTTACAGTAATTTTGTGTAGTCGGGAGTGTTATAACTAGTAAAATTATCATTCGCAGAACTTTTCATGAAGGATTCATTGAAACATTCTTAGTGGTTTGAAAATAAATATTGCGGGCGCATTATACTGAAGCCGACCTTCCACCACCTGCAGTATTTATTTGAATGCGTCTTTATTAAGACGAAAGTTTTTACTGAAATGGTAAATTGTTGGTAATACACATTCATAATTCGTTAGTTGCTTTTTTATAGTAGTCAAACAATAGTTATCAGCTTCAGAAAATGCATTATTATTCTTTGGTGAAAATATATTTTAATTTCCAAAACCTACATACACACGTATTTAAATCACTGTTATTATCATTCAGTGGCGCACACAGAAAAATATTTTGGGGGGGTTTTCAATATCCAACGGAAAATTAAAAAAAAAAATACTTAAAACTCGTCCAGACAATTTTTACTCAAATTTATGTTTGGGGAGTGGACCTACGTATGCACACATTAAACAAAGGCACCTTTTAAATCTCAATTCATTGCATTTTCTCTGTTTTTAAACTAAAACTAACAAGTAAGGAAGCCTAAGTTAGAGTGGAATCGAACATTAGATACTCAGCTGTAGGCTTTCATTGTTTGTTCGATTAGGGTGTATTTTATATGAATATGAGTTTCGCATAAAGTGGGCGCAGCCACGCCTATTTTCAAAATTTTTATCAATCATCCAAATAAGCATATATAAGTCTATTAGGGGATTCACAACCTGTCATATTGCGTCATATCGTCATAAGTCATAATATTTTGTTGTTGCATTCTAGGCTATATGTGTACTAAATAAATACAACTCTGCACGATATGTTTTCGGGTCGTCGTATTTGATCAGCTGTTCTTGTTTACTTCTTCACAGGGCTTCGGAAAAGTCTTTTATAACTATTTCCGTACAATATTTTAATATGACATATGACTAGAGCTCGGAAAAATAGGTGAAATCAAGCGACCCAAAATATGCTCCTTTTTTAAATTTTGTTTGTTTTCAGTGGCGGGATTACAATTTAAATATAAAGGGGTACCATATTGGTATGGTGGGTGAAGAAATAACATGTATTAGTATTTTTTATAGTAAAATTCAATTGCTAATATGCACTTGCCTCATTTTCATTCAAAATATATTTGGTTTGAAACTGTAATTGTTTTTCCTTCACGTGCGAAGATTTTCTCTAAAATTTAAGCGAGTCACTACAAATTTTTAATTTTTTCTTTATTCTTTATAATTATATATTTATTTATTATACTTTGTTTATTATTATTCTTTATTATTAAATTTATTTATTGTAGCTTTCTTTGCAATTTTTCACGTGCAATCCATAAAAAACCTTAATAATTTATACTTGAAAGAGCTTTAGTGCTTAGCACGAAATTTTTATTTAATTCAATTTTTAATTGTTGGGGATAAATATTTTAACAACTATTTACAGCGAAGGTTGAGTGTATAGCTGTTTCACGAAAATAATTTAATTAATAATAATTAATAATTAATTTTTCTGGCATCCTAGTAAGCAAAAAATCCAATTGCATTCACGGGGGAATTAGACCCGAATGTACCCCACCCTTAAACTTGCCACTGGATGTGTTCACAAACATTACTTAGCATAATTTTAGGCGTCTGATTTTCACCTATTATCCGAGCTCTACATATGACTTTATGACACTTTGTGAATCACCTAAATATCTATCTCGATTATTTCATACTGTTACAATCCACCGTTATGTGATTAAAACTATAATACTCTGTGTACTGGTAAGCTGGGTATAACAAACCTCAGCTAATATCCACAGCATACTTTTAGGGAAATGTCTCCACACTGCTTGTTTATAAACATAATCAGTAGTTGTTGACAAACATTGGCAATGTACATCCACGAATATTCATATTCATATTCATGTATTTACACAAATATTTGTGCATGTACCATCTTTTATAAAATAATTTTTTGTATGGTGTGGTTAAACCCCCCCTTGAGTGCGCCAATGTTATCATTATTTCAAAATTTTTTCTCTGAAGTTTTTCTTTGCATATAACAGCAATTCAATCTCGGTGGAAAATGCAATGGACTCAAATTTCGGCACGAAAAACTGTCAAAATGTTCGTTCATTCGGTGTTCATAATGCCGATTTACCGAACTTCGAAAGATTCGGCGCGCCGTCGGTTGTCATAATTCCGATTTGAATTAAACGCCATTTCGGTACCGCCGACGGTGTTGGTGATAGTGGCATATATCTTCTTTGCCCGGAAGATTTCGCTTCTTCTTAATTGGCGCGCAACCGTCTAGACGATTTTGGCCGAATCCAACAAAACACGGCACGCGTTTCTGTTTCGCGCTGCCTTGCGCCAATTGGAAACACGAAGGTAAGCCGAGTCACTCTTTACCTGATCTTCACAACGCAGTGGAGGCATTCCACTTGTAGAGGATTTTGCTTAGGTCCACTTTATCTGAAATAAAGGCGCCTTGTTCGAAAATTACCCGCTCTCATTTGCTACCCTTTGAAAGGGTACTACTTCTGGCTGAAAGATGATTCAGTGATCCGGTCTTTTCGTCCCATCTGAGTCAACATAAATGGTATTCTCCCTTATATCCCCACCTTTCAACTAGTTTTCATAAACTCCTAAAGTTGCATAGTCATGTGGTAAGATATCTGCTTTTAGCTCCGTTAAATTTGTTAAGGCAGAACGATAATACTACATCTATCTTCACAGCAAGCACGTCTTCATCTTGGATCAGGTATAAATTTCGCCGAGTGCCAAACACATAAGAGTGCTTATCGCGCCTAGTCAGGTATTTTCCCTTTATTATGACTATCTAGTTCAGCGAACTTAAAATCCTTTTCACTACATTAAGACCATTCCAATAAACACAACGGATTCGCCTCGAATTCGCGTTCTCTGATTATATTATCGCGACAATAGTTCGCGGCGATAGATCGGCGAATCCCAATTCTCAGGCATGTCACGTATCACTAGCTATTCGAGATTTTGTTCATTCTCGAATTGTTGGCGATTCGAATTTTTTATCATTAGCGATTCAAGAATTTTTAATTACCCGGATCGTTGGCGATTCGAAAATTTGTTCATCCTCGTATAGTTGGTGATTCGAATCTTTTATCATTGGCGATTCGAGAATTTTTAATTTTTTGAATCGTTGGCGATACGAGATTTTTTTTATCAATGGCGATTCGAAAAATTAGAAATTCTCGGATCGTTAACGATTATTGGCCATTTTAGAGTTTGGTTTAATGGCAATGGATTAAATCCGTATAAAATAATAGAAACCACTTAAAATATTTTTATAAAAAAAAGTTTAACTTACATGAAGTAAGAAAAGCTTTTCAAATAAATTTAAGCAGGAATATTCTTCTGCGGAACTGTGATATTCGAGTTCAGGTGTAAATGCAAAATTTCAGAACTATATTGATTTTTTTGTGCAAAACAACTTAAAAAGAAATTAGAAAAATTGATATCGCGAAAATCTATTTTCTCGAACTTGCCGTGAACTCGAGGTGAGTCCGAGAAATTACATTCGCTAAAATTTGCTTTCGCGAACTCGCCTCGAATTCGCCACGATATCATACTTGCTTCTGTGTTTATTGGGATGTGGAGAAGAGTGTGTTAAATGTAGTGGAATTGTGTGCCTTTTACGCAAGCAGACCCATTTCAGTTCAATTAATTTTTGTTTTTGTTTATATTTTTTACTTTGTTTTCTTATCGCTTCTGTTTCCATCAATGTTGTCACGCAAACAAATTTTTCCACAGCAAACTAATGTCTCGCTCTTTCCTTGTAGATATCTACTATATATGCGGTTAACATCAACGAAACCACTTCAACTGGAAAACTTCAAATCCCAAATTAATTTCAAACCAGCATGAGCGATTGCTCTTTACGGAAAAGTACTGTTAAGTAATTAAATTAAATCAAAATTAATACAATCCGACAACATGTGGGCGATGAATACACTTTGCATGATAAATTCAATGTGAACCAACGCGGAAAGAAATTGAGAATTCAATTATATGGAAGAGAAATAATTGGGACATACACATTTTCCGGCACGAAATTGAATCGCCGATTGCATCAAGTGGCGCCAACCGCATTGAGGGCTTGCTGGTGCACCAGCCGAAACCATTAAAATTGTCTCTCTAAAGGAATTAATACAATAAAGCAAACAAGCAGCAAGGAAAGGAAGGAAGGAAGCAAGTGGAGGCACACACACACACATTTACACAACTCATTCAGCAGGCGCTCCGGTTATCGTTATAAGCCGCCACAGTGGCACTTAGCTACCGCTTTAGTAACGTTGCTCTCACCGAGATCGACGACGACGACATCGACGACGCCGTTTTCGACACCACCAACGACACCGCCGCCACCACAACTACCACCACCACCACCCGGATGTCAGGCTCGTGTCAACGTCTCCGTTTGCCATCGCTGGCGGCTGTGGTGCGTCAATCGCGCGCCTCCACCAGCAGCTACACAGCCTCGACGGTGCGCAAGGAGCAGCGGCGCGTCGTCATGATGGGCGCCGGACGCGTCGGCAAGACTTGCATCATCTCACAATTTCTCTATGACAAATTTCAAACGCGTTACAAACAAACGGTTGAGGAATTGCATCGCGGTGAATATGAGCTGCCCGATGGTTCGGCGTTAACGTTGGACATTTTAGATACTTCCGGTTCGTATGAATTCCCAGCGATGCGCACATTATCGATATCAACAGCGGGTGCATTTATATTGGTGTATGCGGTGGATGATAAGCAGTCGTGGTGTGAAGTGGAACGACTGAGGAATCAGGTGAGTTGTGACGAGGGGGCGATGGTGATGATGGTGAAGAGAATGATGACGGAAAATATATTTTTTCTAAGTTTTTTTATGCATTTTTTTTATTTAGGGCAGTATAAAAGTTTTATAGTATAACAGTATTACAGGTTCACTTTTTATTATTCATCGAGTACCCAGCGGCGAAAATGTTGCTTACAGAATCAATTAAGTTATGCATACATGTAAGGAAGTAATGCACACCACCTCATATACATTTATATATTTCCGTACATATACATGGCCGCAGAACTAGAGTGAGCAGAACTAGAGTGAGTCTACACGCTACATACAAAGTAATCAGGGTAGTGAAGTGTTCATCCAATGAGCATATCACTAACTAGCATACATTGTAAGCTATAGGTAGGCAGTTCGAATCCTACTTCGCCAACGGTGTAAGGTGGATGTAGGCGGACTGAATACAACTCTGTTTACATTGTAAGTTGTAGGTAGGCACCTGTAATCTTCCTTCGCTTACCTTGTAAGGTGAACGTAGGCGAGCTGAATACTATTCCGCTTACATTGTAAGTTTTAGGTAGGCACCTCGAATCTACCGTCCCTTACCTTGAATTTCCGCAACATTTGAAGAAAAACAGAAAATTGGGCAAAATTGTGACCCTATTTACTTTTTCATACACATTGTAAGCTAGTTTGTATTGTACCTAATGTGTAGTATACATCATTGAGGAGAAGTAATGTGGTAGGCAATGTTCGCCGCTGGGTAGTATTGACATAACTGTAACCACAGCTCATACATCTACTTTAACCTATTGAGAGCCAAAGTGGCATTTATGCATGAGCTCCAGTTTCTATATTCAAATTCAATTTGTGGTCAATCAAAATTAATTTGCGGCTAACCATGACTTTGTACCTCTAAATAATAATTTTACTTCATATAAGTACTCTGAAAAAAAAACGTTGTAAATACAAAGACTTTTGCAGTTAAATGAACAACTTTCCGCAGTTGAAATGTGCCCAACAACGCTCCGTTGTTGTTTCAAAGATGCGAGCTTTTTGATTCAAATACTTTTCGTATTTAAGTTAACAACGGAAACTGTTGAATGAAATACTTTTATATTTAAGTTAACAGTTTTTGCTTTTGAATTAACAGCAAAAAATTTTAGACCAAAAGCAAGCACTGTTGATTCAAATACTTTCCGTATTTAAGATAACAACTTTTGCTTTTTAATTAACCGCAAAAGTTGTTGGTGGAAAAACGGGCACCATTGAAGCAAATACTTACGCATTTAAGTTAACCTCAAGAAAATTGTAAAAATAGTATTTTTTTTTTAATATAATAGATAT
Source organism: Urophora cardui (assembly GCA_960531455.1). Classification (NCBI taxonomy): domain Eukaryota; kingdom Metazoa; phylum Arthropoda; class Insecta; order Diptera; family Tephritidae; genus Urophora; species Urophora cardui. Next base: position 112,080,670 of record OY482670.1, on the reverse strand, counting down.
TATTTTATTTTATTTTTTTATACATATAATATATGTATGTTTACTTATCGAGCCCTAACCGCCATAAAGTGTATCCAACAAAATTATCGATTTTAGCGTTTTTAATCAACTCCCACAATTTCATAGACTTAAGGCCGGTTTCACCACCTCCAGTTAAGCTCTTAACCAGAGATTTTTGCCCGGTGAACCAATTTATTTGACAGCTCGCCATACAATTTACATCAAACTAACCAGCGATTAAATTAACCGCAGATTGTGAAACCGGCCATAAATAAATTTCAAGGCTGATTACCAACTGTATGAAAAGAAAATAAAAAAAAAACCTGTAAAATTTAATTTTTGTTGGATACAATTTTTGGCGGGATTAGGGCTCGATAGGTAGTAATATTAATACTAAGGCCCGCCGTCACCAAACGAACTTTAGTCATTCATCCATTCACCATTTCCAAACGCATCAGTACATCTGCAGACAACTCTCACGACATAAAAAAAGCTGAGTTTATCAATAGATATTAGTTTTTGTTTAATAAATTTTTTTTATTTATGTATGTATGTATGTATGTATATTACTTTCTTTATTTTCTTTTAAAATTGAAACGAATTGAACGAATTTGAAAAATTTTGTTTATTTTTTTTGATTTTTTCTTTCAAATCCTTCTTTCTTTTTACTTAAAAAATGTTTAACAGCAAGCAAATTTTTGAATCAAAAACGCACGTCTTTGAATTAACTGCGGAAATTTGTTGAATCAAAAACTTTGCCGTTAAAACAAATACTTTTGCTGTTGAATCAAATACGGAGATTCAACAGCGAAAATTTGTTGATTTAACTACGGGTATTTTTTTCAGAGTATGTATGCTTGTCCGATTGATTGCCTCTATGCATAAATAACTAGACAGTTGTGAAGAGTAGTAATTTGATGTCACGAATAAATAACTGCAATTGAAAGTGTAAACATACGCACATGTTCATTGAATAGGTTACAATGCAAAAAGATTAATTTTGAGAGAAATCACGACAGCTGTACAAAGAACTAAATATGTACATTAGGGTGGTCCTTAAAACCAATTAGCGATTTTCTTCGATCTCAGCCTCTACATCGGTAGCATCACAGTCAAAGATATCATATACATATAATTTTGGTACGTATCGGAGATGGTCAAGGGGTGTCGCACAGGGGTCAAGGTTCAGAAAACTATATGGGGATTCAAAAAATTAAGCAAATTTGTTTTTTTATTTCTAATGCCCGAAGTCGATAGTTCTGTACTCGAGGATACCAAATAGGTATAAATTTTGGTCCCAAAAGGAGTCGGTTTAGTGGAGTCGCACACGGGTCATATATGGCGATATAACTTTGACACATGTGCAGGACTATCAATTTCGGGCCTCAGATATAAAAACAAATAATTTCATTTTTTTAATCTCCATAGAGTTTTCTGAACTTTGACCCCTGTTTGACACCACTTAACGATTTCCGATCGGGACTAAAATTTATACATATATGATATCCAGGGTAGGAAGAAATTCAAAGTATGAGTGAGTGAGTGAGGAATCTCGTCCTAACGGCGTGATGATGAATGGCCGTTTGCATTTCGCGCTCATCTAGAACGGAGAGTGAAAGTTTTATTTGTTTCTTCACTCATTTTGAATGAGTGATGTAGAAATGAGCCGCTCCCGCTGCGTGTGAAGTGAGCTGCCGCACAATGGGAACGTTTCATACAAAAAACGGCCATAAATAGTAAAAATGGACCTAGAGTGCTCAAATTTTGAAAATAAGCTTTTTTTATGAATACTAGTACATGGTGTAAAAATGAACTTAATCTGATGGCAAATTCTCCCACCCTCCATATAACGGGTGTCGCGAAAAACCATTAAAATGCATTTATTTTCGAAACTAATTAAGTTACAATGCTGAAATTCAGTATGCAAGCTTCTTTGATGAATATTAGTACATGGTGTAAAAATGAACTTAATCTGATGAGAAATTCTCCCACCTCCCATATAACGGGTGCCGCGAAAAACCATTAAAATGCATTTATTTTCGAAACTAATTAAGTTACAATGCTGAGGGGCAATTATATATATAGGTATAAGCATATATTTGTAACTATTTCAAAAATATTTACTTAATTATCTATGTGACGTTTATGTAGAGTGCTCGCCTGCTATGCCAGAGGTCTCGGGTTCAAACCACGGTCCGAGCAAAACACCAAAACAATTTTTCTAATTAGTAAAAATCCAATTATTGGGTTTTTTAAGAGCAGTGGTCACCTCTCGGCAGTGGGCGGCATACCCTCCGAGAGTATTTCTGCCATGAAAAAGCTTCTCACAAAAAATGCATTCGCCGTTCGGAGCCGGCATAAAACTGTAGGTCCACCCAATTAGTAGGAAAAAACAAAAAGGAGCACACCTCGAATTGGGAGAGAAGCTCGGCCATAAAACTCGTCAGAGTTATAATAGCGCCATTGTATTATATTATATTATATTATATTTAAAATCTGTACCCTTAGGGCTCATTTACTTCTATACTATCATACCTTAATAAGCTGATTTTACGAAAAAGCCCATTAAGTTTTCGATCGCTATATATGTATGTACATCAATAGTACATATAGCACAGATAATTTTTTAATCTCAAACTCTAAATTTTCAATATATCAGACCGAAATTTCGTCATATAATGCATATACATATATGTACATACACACACATGCATGCATACCCATCCTTACATGAAAACTCGCGTTTTTGAGTTATGATACTTTTGAAGTAAATAGGCTAAAAGTAAGTATATATGTAAATATTCTATATAAAATTGCATTAGTTAATATATTAGCGATTTTAAAGCATAAACATATGTAAAACTGCTCATCAATGCTTTTCTCTCTTGCTACACATGTGTACATCCATACTGATAGCGCGCATATACACCTCGTCGAAAAATATGAATTAGTGAGAAGAGCGCGCGTGAATGATGAAACTGACTATGGGGGGTTATAAAGCACACTTGGGGTGAACATATATTAAAAAATTGAGGAGACCTTTTTTATTTTTTTTTAATTGATTTCAAACTTTTGGATTTTTTTTGAATTTTTTTTTACCCTGCAAAAAAAAAACAATATATAATAGAATCTATATAGCTAATTCAAAAATGAGCTGCTGTATTTCATATTGTGAACCATCATATATATTATTTCTAATTGGTGTTTTATAAATATCCCTTTTTCTGCTCGCATAATTCACCAAAATCAATAAGTAAGGCATCGTTTTAAAGGTATTAATTAGCTATGCATGCGAAACGGTGTTTTATTGGGCGTGGTACTTTATATGAAAAGTAAGGGGGGTAAAAAGGGGGGGTTTACCCCCGCAGCGGGGAGTGTTATGGAACCCACATAAAATGTATATCAAATTAAATCAAAATACCTATCGAATGGTATAAAAATATTTGAAATCGGTTCAGTAGTTTTTAAGTAATTGCAATTTAAACAAGTAAGGAAGCCTAAGTTCGAGTGGAATCGAACATTAGATACTCAGCTGTATGTTTTCATTGTTTGTTTGCGTTTGATGGATTTTATATAAAGCGGGTGCTGCATAAAGTGGGCGTAGCCACGCCCATTTTCAAAATTTTTATCAGTCATCCAACTAAGCATATGAATATTATTCTTTATGCAAAATTTCATTCCTTTATGACTTCCAGTTACAAAGATGTCACGTTACAAATTTCCAAAGCGTGTTCCAGAAATATCTTTCTTAAAAAGTAGGCGTGGTCACAAACCGATTTCAATAAATTTTTGCGTGTCTATTAACACAAGTTATAAAAGTGTATAAACCAAGTTTCGTCATAATATCTCAATTATTTGTCGAGTTAAAGGCTAAGAAATCTCGTATATCCCTTTGTCCAAAAGGAGGCGGTGCCACGCCCATTTTCCAAAATTTTTCTATTTTTTGTTTCCGGTCTATAGTAGAAATCATACCACAAAATTTCAATAAATTATCTTTACATTTGACAAAGATATCGCTTAAAATGTTTTTATTAGGCCACTTTATGATACCCATATATAAAAGTGGGCGTGGTCGTCAACCGATTTCGCTAAAATTTTCAACATGTATTACCAGAAGTAATAAAAGTGTATACACCAAGTTTCGTCTAATATATCGATTATTTGTCGAGTTATGGGCTCCGAAATCTCGTATATTCCTGCTTCTAAAAGGAGGCGGTGCCATGCCCATTTTCCAAAATTTTTATATTTTTTGTTTTATGTCCATAGTTGGACACCTTCCATAAAATTTCAATGATATATCTTTATATTTGACAGAGATATGGCCTAAAATGTTTTTATTAGGTCACTTTATAATATACATATATAAAAGTGGGCGTGGCCGTCAACCGATTTTAACTATTTTCCGTACGAACATTTGCCTAAGTAAGTATATCACGCGTACCAAATTTCATCGATATATATTCAATGGTTTCTGAGTTATGACATATAAAACTTTCAAGGTTTGACCCTTAATAAGTGGGCGTGGCACCGCCCATTTTCCAAAATTTCATAAAATTTCTTCCTAGGGGCCTGAGCTCAACACGTGGGTAAAATTTCATCACTCTAGCTATATTAGTGACTGAGATACCAAATTTCCAATTTTTTCTATATAGGAAAAGTGGGCGTGGTCATGGTCCGATTTCGCCCATTTTCAATACCAACCGTCCCAGTCTCGATAGCAACTTGCATTTCAAATTTCATCGAAATATCTCAATTTTTGCACGAGTTAGAGTGTTTACAGACGGACGGACGGACGGACGGACAGACGGACGGACAGACGGACGGACGGACGGACATGGCTCAATCGATTTCTCTTTTCACCCTGATCATTTTGATATATATAAGTCTATATCTATCTCGATTATTTCATTCTGTTACAATCCACCGTTATGAAATCAAAATTATAATACTCTGTGTACTAGTACAGCTGAGTATAAAAATGCATAATATAAACTTTGACCTTTAATAACTTTGGTTGTTGTTGTTTCCAAAAGAAAAATTCACTTTTATACTCAACTTAGCCTGTTTATAAATCCTCATACTTCGTTTTTTTGATTTCATAATTGTAGAAATTTCACATTTGTACCAGATCGTGCTATTTTTTCAACTTTGTGGGGCTGGGGGCACCTCTAAACATGCGAGTAGGTCAATAAAATTTTAAAGGCTTATTACTGGGCTAGAAAGGTGCCGTTCTGGCTTTGGAACAAATTGAATTTCCAAAAAAAAATTTTCACTCCACCTTAATATATACGAGTATATCAAAACGATCAGGATGAAAAAAATGATTGAACCATGTCCGTCCGTCCGGCCGTATACACTCTAACTTGCGCAAAAATAGAAATATTTTAATGAAATTTGGTACACAGATTCTAATGGGAACAGAGAAAGTTGGGGTTGAAAATAAGGCATATGTGTGTATTTCGAAAAACACGTAAAACATGATAATTCCATCACTAATAAAGCCCGAGTGATGAATTGACGTTATGCCGTTATGAGGAAACGTGGTGAAATTTTGAAAAATGGGCCAATAGGAGACAAATTTTCAAAGATCTATACATACTTCAAAACTCAGGAACTGTAGCAGATAAATCGATTAAGCCAAGGCAAACATGTGGAAAAAAATTACCCAAGTCGGCAAGAACCACATATACGCACATAAAAATATACATAAAATATATAAAAATATAGTATTGCACATACGTACCTATATAGGGATAATAAAACAATTTTATGCGATATCTTTGTCAAACATATAGGCAATTCATTGAAAGTTCCATAAGGTCCACCAAACCAAATAAATAATAAGTTTTTTAAAATGGGCGTGACAGCACAAACCATACCGACTGGCGCCACGTATGTTTTGTTATTTTTTGCGCAAGATGCGCACGGGTCCGGTCAGTTTTATATATTACAGATGTAAATTGGATGATAGATCTTCTATACACTTTTTTTTTTTAATTTTGAATATGTCATTATAAATGTAATTTGAAAAATGCACTTTTAGCCAGTTAGGAGAATAATTAAAACACGCGAAGGCGCGCGTGAAATAAATATCTGTTAATGTGATCTGATAAAGAATATATTAGTTCATAACACAAAAAAAAAAAAAACCAAGATACCTTTTCTTTTGTTTTTTTTATTTTATTCCTTAAAGTGGACGAAGAAAAATTTTTTTCTATATTTTTTTATCAGTATTTGAAAAATCATATAAAATCAGATTTCAAAGTTAGAAGAAACGAGATTACTTCCTAGAAAAGTAGAGGTCATTTTCTATATTTAGATGTCAAAACCACATATATACGTCGATAAATGGCTTAGATAGAGCTTTTCGTATCAGGTCATAAAATTCATAATTCATATGACATATTTTTTGTTCAACTTTGAGCACCCTGTATGGCTAAACGAAACGGAACTCAAGAAATTTTACATGGGCTTTTTTTGTCCCATAAGATATCTGTCGATTGCAGTTAAAAAATATTTATTTATCACTACTTTAATTTCGAATTTATTTTTGGCCAAAAAATCCCATTGTGTGCCGTAGGTTTCCTCTTCAATATGCAAAAATGAATGGTAGATTTACATATTGTCGTACCATACGAAAACTAGCATACGTTTTTTATGGCTGACGAAAAGTAACAAAATCGACTTTTGGCTGACGAATAATAACAAAATCGACTTTTGGCTGACGTAAACTATCAATTTCGTTTAAACAACAATTTTAATGTTAAAACAGTATATAATTACTGATACTTTTCGTCAGCCAAAAGTCGAACTGTTAAATGTGGTACTTTTCGTACAGAATTTTTTTATTGCTAGCTTTCGCCAGAATATTTAAATATGCTAGTTTTCGTATGGTACGATGATATGTGCTAATTTGGCCCAACCAACAATTTTTTTTCAATTTAAAAAAAAAATTTTTAATTTCAAACTGTCATTTACGAAAAAGATTTTTTTGTTTTTTTTTCAGAGATGTAGAATAATTATTATTTCATTTTGAAATTATAAAAAAGTCTTACAAATTTTCTTCAGAATCGTAAAAGTCTTTTGATAATATAAAGATATTTTTGAAATTCGTCTCAATGAAAAAGTCTTTGAAGACTTAAAAAACAATTTGTTACGGATAATAGTTACTCAAAGACTTTTTTCAAATTTGTCTCAATATAAAAGTCTTTGAAGATACAAAACAAAATTTCTCATTTATAATAATTACAAAACGACTTAAAAAAAATATCTCCGAAATAACTATTATGGAAAGACTTTTAAAATATGTTTCTTTCAATAATAATTATTTTTTGATTTTTATTTTTTCTCTTATAATAATTACAACTCTGGTTTTTTTTGAATTTTTAAGACTTTTTTAAATTTCACGTTTTTTGACCACTTTTCTTAACGTGCTTGCATGAAAAGCATTTACAAGTTAGCTAGAGGATTGAAAATGTTCGACTCAAAATTTTACTCTCGACTGTATTTTTATACAAAGAGCAGATAAATCCATACACATCCTACCTCCAAGCAATTTATTGACAAATTTAACACCTCTCTCTCCCCTTTCTCTCTCTCTACCCATCCATTCACAGATAATAGCAGCGCGTGGCCACAATGTACCAATAGTTGTTGTCGGCAATAAGGTAGACCTAAACGAAGGCGATTGGCAGGTGCAACACGAGGTGACCGAAATGATTGTGTGCGAAGATTGGAAATGTGGTTATATTGAATGTTCGGCGAAGGAGAATAAAGGCATTGTGGAGATTTTCAAGGAGTTGCTCGTACAAGCGAATATACGTTACAATTTAAGTCCGGCCGTGCGGAGACGTCGCCAATCGTTGCCCTCGTACAGCAGTGCGGCGTCGGGTGCGGGACGTCATAGCAAGGGTACATCACATACGAAATACACATTGAAACGTCATTCGTGTACCATGACATGAAGGCCACATTAGAAAATGAAGAGAGGTACAAAAATAAATTTTATGAAGTCAAAACACATTACTAAAAACTTTAGTACAAAAAAAGCTTCACAGCAATGACAGTGGAAAAAAAACCAAAAGAAAAATTTTCCAAAGAAATGGCAAATTATGCAGATATGTATGTATGTATGTATGTGACGCACACAGCTGTTTCCTGTAATTCGTCATGCAGCTTAAGGTCATCTTTTTTCATACAGTTTTTATGTGTATATATGTATGTGTAGGTATGTCTGCTTGTGACATATCCTATGAAGCCGCCAATGTTGCAACATCATTTTTATGCAGCTTGCCAAGGATTGTTTTTTTTTCATAGCGTTCAATGCCAAAAGCCAAGGTGCGCAGGTGACAAGCTTTTCATGGTTGATTTACTCTCTTGTATTTGTATGGATATGTGCATGACAGTGGTGAGCAATGAATATGCAGCATTATACATATACTCAGGCAAAGAAGCAACCGCCACAATCAAAACACATGGTGTAACAATATTTTGGGGGTCGCATTACATCCCAGAAATTTTTTTTAATTTTTTTGACGCCGCTAGATGTCGCTAAAATAAAATTTTCCATATCATCGGTATTTATAGGTCGAGCCCTAAGTTTGATACACCAATCTTTTTGGTTTGAGAGAAGGGGTTCTACTTTATAATTACGTTAACCCTATGTGCGTCATTGGGGTCACTTCCGCCCAGTACTTAGTTTATATCACCTTAGCGCTGCATTTTTTGCCGGCATGTTAAACGTCGTCAAAAAGCATTAACCTTTTGCAAAAGAAGTATATCGATCGATTCAGTAGAACCGGAAATAAAACACATTTAACACTCCGAGGAATATAGGTTTTTCCCTCTCTGTGGTCTTTTGGTGTATTTTACAAAGATTTTTTCTGAAGAGACTCCTACTGAAATTCTATGCCGAATAATTTTCTAGAACATTTTAACTATATAGCACCCCTAAGAAAGGGTTATTTTGACCCCATTTTATACAGTCGGGAAATATAGTATAGTCAGGGTACGGCGAACTTTTTTTTGCGATACGCTCTTATGTACATATGTATTTACGTAAAAATTTGGTAAAAGTTCAGAGAAATTTTTTAGAAAAAAATAAGAAAATTCTTGAAAATTTTAACCCTCTAAAACAGGGCTGCTCACCTCATAGGCACTCAAATCACAATTGTTTTTGTTTTGTACCGAACCATAGGCACAGATACATATTTTCACTTCAAATATGAAAATAAAATTTTCTTTGCACTGCCATAAGCACTGAGATATAAAAAAATTGTATATGTATGTACTTATGATTCATATTGAATGTGCAGACCCAGCAGAATTTGAGGTAAGGAGGTGCATATTCAGTAGAATATTCATTATGAAAAATACCCTGAAACTAAGTTCAAAATTCATTGCTGAAAAAACAACTGAACACGCAGTGAAGACATCAGGTGTACTGAAATACATGCTATGGAAGTTCTCCCTGCGTATTCAGGCCTTTTTTCCTACAGAAACTCTCCCTTCTCGTTCAGCAGTTTTTAGGTAGTTGATTTTCGACGCCACCTTTATATAAAAACGAAAGGGAAATTTCAGATTTTAGAACTACATCTCTACTGAATATTCAGTAGGAAATATGTGCTGTTTTCCAGCTGATAAATACTGCAGGGGAGCAAAGGCACTTTGTATAGGAGCTCGAGCAATGCCGTAAGAAATCGAAATTTACAATAACAAATATGTAATGAAAAAAAATTCAAAAAATGAAAGCACTGTAAAAAATTAGTATTCAAAAAATTTTCATATAAAAAATAAAAAAATGTGTATGTATGTGATACTACCATTTGAAAATAAATTCTAAAATAATATTTTATTGGAATTCATAAAAAAATTTAAATGAGCAAAAAAAATTTTCAGTGCAAATAGAAAATTTGTAGATGTATTGAGCTTTGTACTTTCAATACAAGAGCGCTGAGCAGCCCTGCTCTAAAAACTCCAAATTGTTATTTTACTTGTACTACCAAAAATGGAGCCAAAAGAACTACTTCGTGAATAAATTCAAATTTTCGTTTGTACCGACTTACAGTCACTCAACCCATAAAAAAGCTATCGCATTATATAACGAGTTTAAAAAGGAGCTATAAAACTAACTCATTGTTAAAAATAAATACTTTTTTGATAGCGGCATTTTTAATTGTCCATTTTGCAATGCAAATTTATTACACAACACTGTATGCAAATATCATGTTCTTTAGATGTCAACTGCAAGGCGGAATCCATCAACGTCTCTTTTCATATGTTCTTAAGCTATTTACTTTCGATTTTGTACGTTGATGCCGACGATGACGACGACTATAACTATGAGTCAGCCAATGTCATTTCGACGATTTCATGGCCAATATAAGCAAAGCCCATTAGAGATAAAGTCAATGATTTTATCACTCTGCAGTTAATAGGGCACCCTCACACTTGTTACATACATACATACACTGGTGGCAAAAAAATAGACTCTTAGCCTTGATATATGTATATTACTTCATTCATATTCTCAATATTATTGCACTATTGATAACCAATTGGATACACGATTTCGACATACGGGTTACGGTACGGGCACCGCGCGGTCTTCTTGTATGGCCGTTTTTCGTCGGTGTTACTTTTGCTTCTAAGCTCGTTTCTCAGTAAAAGATCGGATCGTTTACAATTTCAGTAATATTTTTCATGGCAATCTTTTTTTTGAAGATTTTCAAAATCTTTATTTTCACTTTCGGTACTATGGACTCGGCGATCCGTTTTACAAATCGCTAGCTTAGAGTGCAAATTGTGTAAGTCCTTTTTCACATTTTGTAGGAGAGACAAAAAACAAAAAATAAAAAAATTTCGAAATGAAAAAAAGATTTTCTGTTCATGTAAAATTTCGGACTTACACAATTTTCTTCGTTTTTTGGACTTACACAATTTGCGTATCACAGAATAACAATGATTACAAATATGACAAGTATCAGAGACTTGTTTAGCGTGGTGCGTATTTGATTTTTCTAGCGTTCCACATAAAAAGACATTTTCCATAAAAATGGACTTGCACAGTTTGCACTCTAAGCTAGCGAAATATTTTATTAAAAAGCACGTTACTGAGTAGTGATTCAGAACGATGCAATGCTGTACTAGTAAATCTGTTTGATCTTAACAGTTTAAAGGGGGAATTAATGGAGTCAAATGAGGAGGCAAATGATTGTGTTGTTGTTGAGAGGACAAGATTGGAACAAAAAAACGTGTATACAATTGGTTATCAATAGTGCAATAATATTGAGGATATGAAAGAAGAAATATATATCAAGGCTAGGAGTCTATTTTTTATGCCAACAGTGTACATATGTATATAACTAAATCCATACATACATACAAAAATACATATAAATCTTTGTACATATGTAGATTTTCAATTAGGATTTTAATGTGATTCCCGTTCTTGGATACACAAAATACAAGTTCAAAGGTCAATGGGAAAATGTTCGACGTGTGGCATAGAAACAGGGCAACAACGAAAAGAAAAAACGCCAAATGAGAAAACATACAGTATTTTATTATTATTATTTTTCTTAAAGCAGTGATATTACATTTTTGTCTACGCAGTACATATATGCACATATTTATTTGTGTAAGTTGGCATATTTTTTAGGTATATTAATGTATTGATATAGGACATGTCGCACGCGCATGAACTTTGACTTAGAAAAGGTGAACAGGTCAAAGGGTTAAGACCACAGTTATATTTGCTTATAACTATAAATTAAAATACAATATATGTACATATGTAGGTTTTAAGCAGTAGGCATTAAAAAGGTGTTATCTACCAAAAGTTAAGCGTTATCAGCAGTCCTGTGGTTTTGCATATGATTTACATACATATCGTCGGTCTCCTGCCAGAAACACGAATGTGAAAGTTTTTCTAAGTGCGATGTCTGCTCTTTATCGGGTATATATTGATATAATAACAATTAATATTTGTATATATGCTTATGTACGTACAAGTATATATTATGCGTGTATGTTTACACAAGAATTTATACCAATATTAATTGTTATTACATCAATATATACCCGATAAAGAGCAGACATCGTACTTAGAAAAAATTTCACATTCGTGTTTCTGGCAGAAGACCGACGATATGTTTTTTTTGTATATTTGCATAATTCAATTTTATGCATATCCAAGGTCTGGTTAGAAATATATTTATCTTGCATATAAGGATATATACATATATGTAAATGTGTTTACTTAAAGGCATATAGAGGGCAAAGACATATTCATGATTCATGCATATAAAGACCATTTAATTCCAAATTGTTCACAACTTTTTGCAAAGCTTAAATTTGAAAGAAATTAATTAGCCCACACTGGATTTCGTTTGCATCATGCATCGAAAATACATTGCGTTTTGCTGCCTAGCTCACGTATCGAATACCAGCTATTTTTAACACGCTTTATCGAAGGTGTGACTTGAAAAAGAAATTAAATTTCCAATCGTTTTCGAATTGTTAAACAAGCTTATTGTTTATGGGGTTAAGTAGTGTGAAAACTTCACGCATCGCTGTCAACATTTGGAAGAGCGTTTTCTCGTCTATCTAAAATAAGTAAAGTTCTAGGCGCTTGTAGGCGTTATTCGAGAGTTAGTCTCTATTTTACAAAAAAAATCTCATTGCTATCGCGTATCTTGCTTCTTGGTGTGTATGAAGAAGATACTTTGACGCTTAGTTGACGATTTGGTGTCTCTTAGACGACACTAAGAAGTTACTTCCGGAAGTGCTGGCTTCTAAACGACATTTGAAATATAACTCCCAAAGTATCATATATGACTCATTATTTACGTACTGTTGACGGAGAATACTTTTTCCTGAAACAAGGTAGGAAAAAGTTGTGAATGCGATATCTTCCGCGTTTGAATTCTTTCGTAACTTCCACGATAATAAATGTTGGTTGGGTTACTATGTACTTTCATTAACACAAACAGCGTTGCATATTTTTAGGCTTTACATACATATTTACACAACGTTTTACTACAAAAAAAAACGTATGCTTTCCTTTTCATTCCGATTCTACAGCTAAGGCTTTGCTGTATCCAAATTGAATCGATATCACCATTGCTAATGCTATTCACCAATTTGGTTATGTTTTTGTAGCGAACGAAAAAAATGTTTCCTTTGAATATTTGCTTTGCCATAAATCAGTACATGATCTTTGATTTTAGTGGCTTAACTAAGTCCATACATGTGTACATGTGTTTGCAAGCCAGACGGTCAAATGTCGGTATATATGTTGCTTTTGGTTTTTGTAGATATTTTGTTTTGTCTTTCGGCAAGCCCAGACGTTCAAGGCCATTGTGTGGCATTTGGAAAGTAAATGGGGTGCGTGTTGAAAAAAATTAAAAGCGAAGTAAAATAGCTCAAGCTTGAAAAGATTAACTTAAAATGCTGGTAAAGAATTTAACTTAAAATGCTGCTAAGGAAATTTTTTTTTTATTTTTCTTTCAATTCTGTCAAACATAGGTTTAAAATTTGAAATAATCAATTAGGGTTTCGAGTTTGGCCATAGTTTTTATGAATTTTTTTTAAGAAAAAATATTAAAACAAAAAAGTTATAACTACAAACTTAAAAGGCAAAATACCAATAAAATGTATGCAGAGCTTAATGTATGTTTAGAAAAAATGTTTATCAATACATAAAAAAAACACAAAAAATATCGTATTTGCTTAATCAAATAAGGAAAAAAGTTATGGTTAATAATAGCGTGTGTTTTTTATAATAAAATTAAATTTTGTATGTACTTAGTAATTAAAACAAATTGGTAAAGAACAATAATTTAATAAGTATGTATGTAATTATATTAAGTATTATTATACAATCTTAAACTTGTACATAGATATTGTCGGTCTCTGCGCGGAGTAGTACCTACACTTCTAGTTTTGGCGTGGAAGGAGTCTCACTTCCACTTTTTCGTTAATTAACAATTTTCAGAATCAAAATCGTCTAACATTTTGACAAAAAGAGGAAAAAAAGCGAGCAGGTTTTCGTGGCTTAAAAGTCTGGAGTGTGCTAATGTTTGATGCTAGAAATCAAATGTGATCTTCCTCGAAGCGGTAAGTAGAGGTAAAAAACCCTTGGCATTTCCAAAAGAACGGTGATGTTCTTCAGTTTCAGTCCAGGCTTCTAATTAGAGGTGTTCATGTTCAAAGACATTTCTGGTAACACTGCGGACTTATCTAATCTATGTGAGGCTATTGATGGCCAGCCAGTATAACCTAACCTAACCTAACCATCTTCTAAGCGTATAGCGGAAAAGTGCTACTCTTCCTAGAGAGCGAAGGTACATGTATGTACATTAGGGTGCTTTTAATTTGTATGAAAAATTTAAAAGTTCATAAAAAGACTGTATCGCCCCCTCAATCTGTAGTAACATGGTCAAAGATATCACACATAAATTTTGGTCCCGATTGGTGGCGGTTAAGGCGTGGCGCATTGAGGTCAAAGTTTAGAAAACTCTATGAAGGGTCAAAAAATCAAAACATTTTTTTTAATTATCTAATACCCAAAATTAATACTTCTATACCTAATGATAACAAATATAAATTTTGGTCCCGATTGATGACGGTTTACTGGTGTTTCAAGGGGGTCAAAGTACAGATTACCATATGCGACACTAAAAATTTAAGTCTTATATGGCAATCTGAACATTGACCCCTTTAAAACACCACTAAACCGTCATCAATCGGAACCAAAATTTATATTTGTTATCATTGGGTATAGAAGTATTAATTTTGGGTATTAGATATTTAAAAAAAATATTTTGATTTTTTTACCCTTCATAGAGTTTTCTGAACTTTGACCTCAATGCGCCACGCCTTAACCGCCACCAATTGGGACCAAAATTTATGTGTAATATCTTTGACCATGTTACTACAGATTGAGGGGGCGATACAGTAAAATATCGTTAATTTGAATTTTAAACGTACTCTAATGTACATATTTACGTTAATATCTATATTAAGCATTTATATGAATGTTGAACAAACAAAAATTTAACGCACATTCAAGAGTATTGTATATAAAATAACAAAAATTAAAATAAAATTATAAGTTTCACATATCTAGCATAAAATCAAACAAAAGTAAGATAAATTAGCTTGAAATAATTTAAAAACATACATATGTACCTTTTTATAATTAAAAAAATTTAATGGATGTTAGAGATGTAAAACTGATCGCCAATAAAGGTGTCATTGCAAGAAGTGGGACATGCAAGTTTGTGTGACATTTGTATTGGATTTAGCGATTTAGCTTAGAGTGACACAACTAGCTATACACATGGAAAAAATTTTACAAATAGGTACGAAGATGATATAAGGTTTTTAATAAATCGAACTAAAACAACAATAAATGGACAAGTAATTTTAAACAGAAGATTGTAGCGATTTTAAATATAATCTAATTTAGAAAAAAGAAAATATATGTATATATATACGAAAAATGCATTCTAATATTATAGTATTTTGGCCGATAAAAGTATAATGGGGCTAATAAAATAATAGAAATAAATATATTTATAAAAAATTATTTATATATGCATGTGTGTATGTATGTATTAAATCATATACATATAAATAGAAATGTTAAGATACATATACATATGCATGTAAAGGAAAAAATATTAAAGGTGTGTATGTGGTTGTGTAGATGCTCAAGAAGCCACTTTTTTTTTTTTAATGTATCTAGTAATTAAATAAAGAAATATATCAAAGGAAAAATAAAAGAAAATGCTAACATCAATAGAAACAACAAAACAAAAGTACATAATTATAACTCGCTTTTTTATAAGAATGTTTGTTCATTGAATTTGATATGTAATATATGTATATATGAAATTTACAAGAAAACAAATAAATATATTATATTATTTATTAATTAAGTGCATTAGAATGTAATAATATTTGTAACGCGCATTAAGTTTTAATAAATGTGTGTACTACATATGTGTACTGATATTCAATATTAGTAAATTGTGTTTTATTTTTGAATTGCAGGAGGAAACTCGAAAGATTGGATAATCGATAAGCCAAGGTAAAGCACGTTCTTACTGAGGGAAAACGTTCTAAAAACAATCCAACAAAATAAAATTAATTACCACAGAGAAATTAAAACGGTAACGAATAACAATCCACAATTAATTACGCTTTTCCTTGCCCAATACAACTATTTAATATGAGCATGTCGTTGATCATCGAGTTTTAAAAAAAATGTATAGCAGGTATGCAGTGTAATCGTGACAACACATTCTAAGACAATGCCTTCTGTAATACATTACTTTTAGAAGCAATTCACTTTGAATTTCTGGCGCCCAACTATACGATCTTAGCGCTGAAAAGGACATTAGAAGGAAATATAGTGCTTACCGAGCTTGTCAAATATCAAATTTCTGGTATGGATCGATAGAGCTGGGCGCCAGTAGTTAAAGTTTGGCAAATCTCATTTTTGGCATAGGCGGTTATGAAAGTTTAAGTTAGACGGTTATGAAGTTTAAACGACGAAATACATATACATAAATGTTACACATAAATGATCGCTGAAATGGTCACTGAAACGGTCACTGAAATGACCGTGGCCAATGAAAAGCTTGCTTGTTTAATTATTTCTGCATGCAAATTTCTAAGAACGAGTTGAAGTAGATCCCAGTAAAAATTGTGGTGAATGTTCGAAAATTACTTTCGATATCCAATATGAATATCGAATTGACAACAAACTTAGAACCCACCTATGTTTCGCCGGTTTATGTTGTTCCTTCTGATTTCAGCGATATCGATTCACACATATGTACATGCGAACAAATCCCAGTTGGAAAGGTGGTCATGCATGACCTTGCGGACGCATGAAAAGATGTACGCAACATTTGCATTATAGTATGTATTCTAAAAAAACTATGATTTCATCTAAACTCTATGTTGTGTGGCTGCCAACTTATAGGAAATCGGATACAATTTAGAATGCACCAATGAAGATGTCAAGTATCGGCTCTCAGCTATAACATTGAATCTAGCAATGAAAACAATTATGATAATCAGGCTTTTTTTAGTTTTGCTTTTTATATAGTGGCGACAACAATTCATAGATTCTTTTTCGAACAAACGGACATATAAAAGCATCACTAAAGATCAATATAATGTTGAAATCCCACTATATGAAGGCGTTGGATGAAGCAGTGAAGAGGAAGATAGTGCGACAATGAGAGGAGCAGAGCAGAACAAGCTGGAGTGAAGTTACATATATCTAGTTGGAAACCTATGACCTTTATATCCATTTATAGATGACCATACATTACCTTTTCCAATTCGAATGTAGCGAAAATCACTCTGCGCTCTCCGACACAATCTCTCTCACAACTTTGCCGAATATTAGTTTAGAACCACCCTGTTTAGTTACACGCTCATAAATATATCCAAGATGAACGACCGACCCCCTTCAAACTTCTCTAGCATTTCATTGCAACAATTGACACGTAGATAACTGTTTTTCTTCTTATTTCAAATTGTGTGGGATCAAAGGACTGCAAAGCTTCCTGATATGCAAATGATCGTGCAAATTCATATGTATGTATTTATTTCGCCGCAATGCCGAGGGATGCCTCTATCTCCCTATAGGTCACTTGCCGATCAGACAAAATCATTTCATGCATAGCATCAGTATTTTTTGCGACACTAGAGGTGAATGGACGACCTTCGCAAAGATGGTAATCAAACGTTGGTCTTCTACGCTTGAATTCTACAAACCATTTGGAAATTATCGTTTTGGATGGTGCTTCATCCCCAAATAACGAACTGATTTTCTCCATACATTAATGCGGTGTTAAACCGTATTGAAAATCATAAAAAATCATCACTCGGAAATCAGGATTCGAAATTTCCATTTTTCACACAGTTACTACGCTCGCCAAATGGTTTTGAAACGAAAACGAACTGTCCACTGAATTATAGGTAAAAAGCGTCAAATTTTACGAATATGATAATGGCAAAACGCTGGCGATACAGTGAGTACTTGGTTCCGCGAATTTTTGCAGAGACCCTCGTATTTGATTTTATTAATATGCTTTTTATTAAATAATATACTTATTTACAAAAATAAAACAAAAGGGCAGTGTTAGAAATTTTTTAAATGCATAAAAAAACATATGAAAACGTTATTAAAAAAAATAAGCAATTAAATAAAGCGTATAAATACAGACATACAAAGATACTCGTTTTATAACTAAAAAGTTCAAGTTCAAATGAAAACATTTTTCTGCTCAATCTCTTTGATAATTCAGCTCTGTGTAATAGTTTACTTTGCCGCCAACTGACTCAGCAGCTCCGCCATTAACACCAAACGCTCTTCAATATTCTTCAATCGCCGCTCCGTGTTCACCTCACGCATTTTATCATGCTGCGCCAACATTTTGCGTTCAATCACTGCAATCGCCAACTTAACGGTACGACTATCCATTTCCGAACACTTGCCAGTGATGCATGTGCAACAGCAGGGCAAAAATGAGACGGGTGCATTCAACAACTTCTTCTCATGATCACCAATACCGCCATCCTCTTCGTTCAGCGGCAGAAATTTCGATTTGGAGTTGCGTAAACCATTTGTCAAATCCTTTTTCAGTTCGATAGCATCGGTTGAAGTGATGGCATTGTTAGCCAGACGCACCAACACTTTGTTATTGTCATTCGGTAATATGGCAATTTTTCGGCCGACAATATAATTGGAATCGAGATTCATTAGACGACGACAAATCGTGCGAAATGGTTCGTGTGTTATGATGAAACCGGCATGTCCGGAGCGTCCCGTCAGCACTTGTTCATAGTTTGAGAGTAAATTGGTGCGGCAGATGGAGCCATTCAGTTCGGCTTGTGATTTGATGGCCTGGAAGAGCGTGGAGAGAATGATTGAAAATTAAAATTGGATTGATGAAACTTGTAGAAAGAGCAGGGAATAAGTATTTCATGGTACAAGATATTCTAAGAGAATTAAGAAGTTCACAAGATTGACTAAGAATAATTAAATGAAAGTAGAAAGCTTTTCTGAATATTAAGCTAGAGGGGCTTTTACGGTAGTAGAAAAGGAGCATTCGATTTGAGCTTGCACCCAACTGTGTAAGCCTCACTAGTTTTTCTTTGTAATCTTTTCAGACGATAGGGCTTTACTGATGTCTGATACATAGTAAAGAATAAAGAATGAAGCTTCAAGTACGTAATAGGTTTTTTATATTTTTGTTCAAGATTCGCTCAAAATAGACACTGCACATAGATAGATTTTCAAGTTTTATGCGGCCAAAAATATTTTATTGTCTACATCTATTCCAAATTGCTTGTTTAATGCAAAATTTTAATAATTTGTGTTAAAAGTCGATTTTATTGAAAAATATATACAGTGATTCCAAAAAAAATCATACGCCTGAGTTTTTAAATTTATTTCAAAGAATTCTGCCTAAAATATTACTTTCTTATTTTCGTTTAAAAATATAGGCAATTTTTCAATAAAAATCGTTTTAATCAGGATTTCTAAGCTTATGTAAAAAATCCGAAAAATCGTAGAAATTTCTAAAAGTGGATTAAAAATTTCAAAGCGCGGCCAGAATTTATAGAAGATTTTTAGGAAATTTCTAAGTATACTGTTATGTAGCCAACCAATTTTAGTGTAAAAAGTGCAATTCTCAATACTGTGAAAAATTCCCTCGATTTAAAAATTTTTTTTCTGTAGGCTGTTTGCCTTATTTGTACGTGAGACCCTTCCAATTAAAATTTCCGAAAAGCCAATGAAAATTTTCAAAAAGGTGAAAGTTGCATATTATTATATTAAAATTGAATGAGCTGCAAAATTGCATACTCAAAAATCTTCTAAAAAATGTAGCTTTATAATTCTTAGCCCCTTTTTATGATAAGTACTTCCTTAACTTTGAAAAATTGGAAATACTAAAAACACTGCCTAAAAAGAACAATAATCGCTGCTAAATATCTGGGTTACTTTCGAGCATCACCTACATTAACCAAGATATGCGTTAGAAATATAAACATTAAAATTAAATATAAAGCACAAACAGAAAATTATTGTAGGTACATATGAAAAACCCTGTATCTAGTAGTGAAGTGCGGCTTTGTGCGACGTAATTTTTTGCCGGAAAAATACTAATTGTACTAGATATCGTGTCCGAGGGTTAATTTGACTGAGTCTGACAGAGCAATATAAAAAAATCTGTTTTTTGGTATAGGCTGTTTTGATCTATTGTGTGCACAGTGCAAAGTCAAACGCAATAACTTCCACTTTCTGCCCAACGTTTCGCTAAACTCCTTAGCATCATCAGGGGCGAATCTTTATTTAAAAACAACATAAATCAGAAAAAACAAAATTTATAGTATTACTATACATATGACGTTATTTTAACAAAAAATTTTTTAAACATAACACACGAAAGAAATATAAACTTACATGAATTTTTTTCACCTAGCACTTGATCACATTTAATTACATTAAATTACATAAATACATTGATATATAAAAACATAAATTTGTCAAGTTATATATGAAAATGGTACCATTAACTCAGGTACACTTGTCCTTAACTAAATACATATTATTCTCATTTATAAACCTGAGTTAATGGTACCATTTTCATATATAACTTGACAAATTTATGTTTTTATATATCAATGTATTTATGTAATTTAATGTAATTAAATGTGATCAAGTGCTAGGTGAAAAAAAATTCATGTAAGTTTATATTTCTTTCGTGTGTTATGTTTAAAAAATTTTTTGTTAAAATAACGTCATATGTATAGTAATACTATAAATTTTGTTTTTTCTGATTTATGTTGTTTTTAAATAAAGATTCGCCCCTGATGATGCTAAGGAGTTTAGCGAAACGTTGGGCAGAAAGTGGAAGTTATAAAAAAATCTATTTTGAACACAAAAAAAGTGAACATTTTTTTTTTTAATATCTCAACTTTAAAAGCTTAAAACTATAAACTTAGAATTACTGGAAATCAAGGATATTATTGAAAAGTGTTAATAATTACTTGAAGATTTAGGATCCATCATGATTACTTAAATGAAATGCTTTAAATAATAAATATTCACGTTGAAACTAGCACTTAAAAATATGTAAAAAAAAATTAAAATATTAACTTTAGATATGCTAAGTTTCGACCATCTGGGAGCAAGTGCAGAGTATGGGGTCGGGAAAAAAGCGATGAATTATTGTTCCCCAGTCTATTTTCAATATGTGGGTATGTTTTTTTTCTGTAATTGTAACAACTTCACAAAATTCAATTTTGGCCGCATAAAACATGAAAATCTACCTATGTGCACTGTTCCACTAGAATCAGCCAGGTTTTTTCGAAAAAGCCCTAGAAGTGGGTTTGTTCCAACTTGAGATTGATATTCCATAAGCGAATCTACATATATACATACTTATGGCGTTTTCTTTTCTACGAAAAAATGTTGTCCTCCTATATCCCAATTATCGAATTACGTATCCTGACTTTCTATAAAGTGGCTGAATTTGTAGATAAGGGTGCCCTATTACTTAGTTAGAGGTCAATATTTGGTGAAAGGACCAGACGAACCTACAAAATGGCTAAGAAAATCAAACAGGGCAACATTATTTCGAGAAAAGAAAACGCCATTAGTTTAGCTTCTTTTATCTTTCTACGTGTATCTAAAACGTGTTCCTAGTTTTGGAAGAACTTCATTTAGCTTATATATATAGCTTCAGAGCTATTTGCTTGAGTACCAGCTACAGCATCGGTCACTGCTTATAAACTAAATCAAACAAAGTAATTATAGGAAAATGCTCTAATGAGTTTTAGTTTTCCAATCCCAAGTGGCATAAGCCCAATTCTAGATAGATAGATATATTCCAATGAGGATTATACTGCGACCGCTAGCTCTATTGTACCCTCTTCTCGCTCACATTATCTCTTCTAACCCGAGCTCCTACAGAAATCGAAAAATATCGTTCGGCTTTAGAGACTGAATGTGTCACTGAGCTGGTCAAGGCGTGCCCAGGAATCTCCCACGCTGCAATGGTATCGCTCTCGACCAGTATATGCTCTGCAGGCTCATCTTCTCTGTCATAGAAGCGACATAGACTGACTGACAGGGTAAGACTAGGTATCATATGCATATGTTTCCTAAGCCTGCAGTGTCCTGTGAGAAATGCTGCCAACATTCTTGACAAGGGATGACGGAAATTCGTTCCACAATACATCGATTCTCAGTTTATTCTTAGGGAGGTTCCGAAGCCCTTTGAATCGACTTATATTATGCCCTCCCATTAGTGCCTTTGCCTGCCGCATTTCATCGGTTTGGCGCCAGTATTGTTCTCTTAACTTCCTTTCGTCGTTTGTGAGCTCATTCCGGATAGTAGGTATGTGGGCCTATTGCTATGAATGCGACCGCTGTGGTGCAGTGGGTAGAGTGCTCGCCCTGCTATGCCACAGGTCTCGGGTTCAAACCCCAGTCCGAGCCAAACACCAAAAAAAAAATTTCTAATTAGTAAAAATCCAATTATTGGGTTTTTTTAAGAGCAGCGGTCACCTCTCGGCAGTGGGTGGCATACCCTCTGAGTATATTTCTGCCATGAAAAGGCTCCTCAACAAAAATACATTCGCCGTTCGGAGCCGGTATAAAACTGTAGGTACACCCAATTAGTAGGAAAAAACAAAAAGGAGCACACCTCGAATTGGGAAAGAAGCTCGGCCATAAAACTCGTCAGAGTTATCAGAAGCGCCATTGAATTATTATTATTACTATTTCTATGAGTGGCTCAGGTCCTAAACCTTTTTTTAAACCTTGTCACTGCCCATAGGAGTCGAAATTTTCCTTCACTAAATTGAAAGTACGCTCAATTCGAGGAATCAAGTATTCATCTGGATACTAGAACTATTTGAGTTGTCCCATCTCTAACTTTTTCGAAAAAAAAAACGTTCCTCCCCTCTCTCTTATTTCGCACTCACCTGTGTATCGCTAACGGCCAGACCATTCAACAAATTGAACAACACAATCGACATGAACACCACAAACATAAGGAATATCAAATAGCTGTAGAGTGAGTCAAACTCGATATCGCCAGCATCGAATTCGCCCGTCAACATGACAATCGTTTTAATAACCGCCGTGAATGGGTTGGCGAACTTATTGAACTCGCCACCATAATTTGTTGCATCCACACCATCCTCCGCAGATGGTTTGCCAAATAAAATATAAAAACACAAACTGAACGTAATCACAAAGATCGAATAGAGCGCAAAACTTTTGATGAAACTTTTCGACACAGCGCGCAACATCAGCATATGTGTAGATATAGAGAGTACAGGCAACGAACCGACGAGTAAGCATAACTCCAAAGCAACGAGTAATATTGCAAGAACGGCGATAACTCGTTGCGTTTCGCGATTATAGCTGGGCTCAGTGCAGGTCATTATGGAGAGGACGATGAGCGCGACTTCCATGTAATTCGTTGGCGAACGGAAATACTTCAGCGGCGACATAACGAATTGTATTAGTTCACGCAACAACAAATAAACAATGCCGATCCATGAGAAAAGGCCAAACAAAACGGTGAGAGCCTCATGCTTGCTCTCGCGGAACTTCAGCACCGTGTGTATGATAATACTCAAAGCGAAACAGAAATAAAGCAGAAAGTTGATGTAAAAAATGACCGACAGGCGATGCCATTTGAGGAACAAAAAGCTGGTGATGAGCGGATGTTGCAGTAAATGGCGATGCTCTTTGGATTCGGCTATAAAAGCGATTGGTGGCATTTCTTCACGGAAATTTTGCGCACGCAATTTATCAGCATGACTGGACGTGGACGAATGTGGTATGAGATTCTTGAAATCAATTAACAATTCAAAATCATTATCGCCCGCCTTACGGCCATTTGTGGTGATGCAACTATCGAAATGCTCCTCCAACACCTCGGGGTGCATGCCATCGATGGGCAAGTCGGAGAAGGAGCTACGTATGCCAATGTAGGCGCCATGACGCAACAATTCTTGTATCACCACGCGATTGCGATATTTGACAGCGTAGTGTAGCGGCGTTGAACCGCTCGGGTCCGTTTCATTTACATCGATACGTTCCGAGTTTAAGAGCAGATAGAAGCATTTTTCATAATTCACAAAATCATGCAAAGGCTCGTCCTCCAAGTGACTGATCACCGTAATCAGCAGCTGATCCTGCCTACGTAGCTTTAGATCCTCTGCTGCGAGCAACGCCTTTAAAGCGCGCCAATTACCCCATATGGCGGCGATGTGTATGGGCGTCTGGCCATCCTTAACCCCGTTGATATTGACGCCATGCCTCAGCAACAAATCGAATGCTTCGTGTGTGCCGCGCTTAATTGTCTCGATAAAAAGTTGAAGCTTTTGTTCAGCCAGTTCATTGCCATTATTGTCCAAACTCGTATTATCCAACGTCTGATGTTGATAAATTTGAAATTGTTCCACAAATTTCTCTTCATCGCCATTGCGCAAGAGCGAGAGTAACTTTTCGCATGTAACCATGCCGACATTCGCTTGTGGTGGCGGCAATAGCACCTCGGGATAGTCGCGACGCAACAAATCGCGCACTTCACCATCACGAAAACTATCCACGTCTAGATCTTGCAGTGTGGTGAAGACCTTAACGAGTTCGCGCTTGGTTTCACTATCGATTTTGCGATTCTTTAGCACATAATTGAGTGGTGTCATTTCACGATCGTCTGGCTTGTTGGCGGAAGCGCCATATTCGAGTAGCAGCTTAATGCAAGCGCAAACATCATTTTGATTGTCGGCAGTGAGATTTTTGGCGAGCGCATTGAGTGGCGTGAGATGCGCATGCGCGCGATCCATTTGAACATCTTTGTAGCGCAGCAGAGCGGCCAAAATTTGTGGATCACGCGAATCGGCAGCAAAGTTTATGGCTGATTTCTTCCAACGTTGATTTATCTGAAAGAAATAGCAAAAGTGAAGTAATTATTTAGGGAAAGTTTAAGAATTTTTTAGACTAAAAACAGAGTTTATTCGAGATACGACGCTTTAATGTTTGGCGGCCGATATTTACACTCAAATAAATTGTGGTATAAATTTTAAACTTTTTTGGTCCATATATAGGACACGACCGAAAAATTATTAAAATTTCAACTTTGAAAAAGTTTAGATTTTATTCCAAATTAAAATTTATTTTGAGACTTTCAAAAGCTTAAAATTTAAAGCTTTTTTTGGTTTAAATTAAAAAAAATTTCTGCTCCCAAATCCTCTTCATGCTTTTCCCTATTGTATCTTCTTTGCTATCCTCTTTTCTCCTTTTATTACATATTGTTGTCCCCCCAATATCCCCTTAATCCTTTTCCATATTATGTCTTTTTCCTATCCTCTTCTTCTCGTTTTCTTCCTTCTTCATTTTATCTGTTTCCATAATTATTTTCTATTTGTTTGTTTCTCCATTCAAACAGCGCCACACAGTCATTCATTCAAATTGTCTAATAACTATAAATGAGCTTTTTATATTGTTCATTTCCCGTAAAAGCAAGTTGGAATTTCAAATCAAAAATTTAAATTTTTTTGCTGAAACCAAATTTTACGACCAATAAAAGTATAAAATTTAGACCTTAAAAATTTCTATGAGTAAAAGTGTAAGATTTAAACCAAAAATGTATGAAAGTTAGGGCCGATTTCATAATCAAATTAAAAGTTCCTTTAAATTCTAAAGGAGCCTTTAATTTGCTGATCGATTTCTTAGTATTTTTAAAGATAAAAGTTCCTTTAAAGTTAAATACCCAAAAACGGGCATTTAAGTTATTTAAAGGTTCCTTTTGCCAGAAAAAATTTAATTTCTGTAGTCTGTCAAAATCAAATATCAAAAATTTATTAACATTTTTGAACCGATTTTGTTTGTTGAGGCCTATAATGCAATATTCATCTTCTTCCTCTTTTGTGAGGTTGGATGACCGCTTCCTATTTTTTCTGTACTGGGATTACAAATTATGCTTCTTTCCACAATCAAACAATTTATTTATTTTCAGAAAAAAACAAATGTGAAATTTCAGTATTTTTAAATTTATGACAATCATTTGACGTTAAAGGGGCCTTTTAATTTTATATGATTATGAAATCACTCCCAATTTAAAGAACATTTAAATGGCTGTTTAACTAAAAGGCTCCATTAACAAAAGGAGCTTTAAGAATTTCATTATGAAATCGGCCCTTATTCCAAAAAATATTTAAACTTTTGTAAGTTTGAATTTTAAACCAAAAAGGAATAAGAAACTTTTAAACTTTCGAAGGATCAAAATTTAACCTAAAAAAGTTTTAAATTTCTTTCAAATCAAATCAAAGTTTAAAAATATTCCAATATTTATAACTAGGGCATGGAATTTCATGTACTAAAAAATAAAAAATATGCGCATAAAAAATGCAACAAAAACTGAGAAATATGCATGAAAAATCAAAAAAAAAAATGCATTAATTCAAATTTTTCAACTTCAGATAATTCATGTTTATTGAAGTTACAATAGTTAAATAAATTAGGTACAAACATTTTTTAATTCAATTTTGCTCTTACGTTGTACGTTTATACATATGTATGTTTATATATATATATATATATATAGATACATAAATTCAGTCTTGAACATTTCATAATTTGCAAAGGTTAATCCTTATTCAACGATTCATTAGCATACACAATGAAATATTTTTTCTTATTCTCAAAAAGAAAACTTTGCCGATTCGGTCGAAAAAAGCTCTTATACATAGAAAACGAACGTTCTACATCCACAGAGGTAATAGGAGCATGTTTGAAAACGGCTCTTTGTCGACAGGTATGCACCGTATCGAAAATACTAATAATAGCCGTGTTCACACGAAACTCTATTCGTCTTCAGATGACTGTTATGCACGAATTTCGTTTGTATAAAACTGTCAACTATCAAATTACAAAAATAGGCAATATAATGCGAAATATGTAATAAAAAAATGCAAACAACGCAAAATATGTAAAAATATGTATATATGACCAAAATATGCAAAATATGCAAAAACATTTGAATGCCATTTTTAAGACAATTTCACGATTCGCAAAGATTGTTTATTTATTTTGCTCTACCTAAATCTAAGAAAACATGTATTTGCATAGATTTCCATGCCCTATTTATAACAGTGTAATGTGGGAACTGCCAGCGCATCTTCTTCAACTATTTCAACCTCTTTTGTTCCGCATAAAAATTGATACTCACATGATTTGGACTGCAACCGCGTCTCAAACATTCCTCCACAAATGCCGCACGTCCATGTGTCTTCAAGGCCAATTCATAGACGCTCATGTGCTTGTCATCGGGTCGTGCAGCATTTGCGCCCTTATCCAGCGCGATACGAAAATCGCTGATGTTGTTGTTGGCAAAAGCGGAACCCAATTCGCTCTGCAAAAGAAAGAAAGAAAAAAAAAATAGGTGTTAAACATTTGCAACGTATTGTTTAGTTATGAGAACCCTTTGTCTATTACATGTGGATCCTCCATACCGCAATTTGTTATCGATATTGAACTGTAAGGCTTATTGGACATTTTGAATGTTGTTTGGCGTTTATTGTTGGCATGCACTGGTTTGTAATTGCTTTAGATATCACTCTAAATAGTTGTTAAGTGCCGATGATGGTAGTCAATCTGGAATTCGCATTGAAATGCAAGTATGTTTATTAATTTTATACAAGTTGAATACATTTTAATGCTTAAATATTAATTTTTTTTAATAACTCACATCCAAATTTAATTAAATAATATTTGATTTTAAATGGTTTTTATTTTAAATTATAGTCGTTCGCTTCAATGAGCACTATTTACTTTAAATGACATTTTAATATGTAAATTTGCAATAATTGCGAAGAGCTAAACTAATTTTTGTCTATGTACTCGTAAGCACAGTAGCATTTGAATGAATAAAGTCTCGCCTGCGTATGCGGTCATAAATTAATTAAATGCAATTTTGTCATTGCCAATTAGTTAGCAGAGTCAAGTAGACAACGCATTTTTATGAAATTGCATATTTTTATTTGGCATCCAAGAGCTTAGTACTGAAACTGAAGCCGGTTTTGTAGAAAATGAGGAGCTAGCTACGGGTTTATTTTTCAAAATGTGCTTCTTCGAAATAGAGGAGCCTTTGTTGTAGGCTTCTCAAAACAAATAATAGACAGTGATTTCATACCTTGAGTGGATTGAGGGAAAAGGAGCCTATTTTTATATAAAAAAGTATTTTTTTTTTGCAGTAGGGATCAATCGGCATAAGTACTTATTACAGGGATTTTCTCTGATGATTTCGTCTGTAACTTTTTTCTTAAGTTCCCATTTGAAGGCCATCTTAGAGTCAGTCGACATATGCGGTTATTACAAATGCTAAAAAAAAACTGTAATTCAGATAAAAGTTTATGACAGAAGGCAAAATACTTCTGCGATCCACTTTGGCTACATTTTATATGTATAAGCTCTGTTCAAAAAATTAAAATCGCAACCACCCAGTTTCGGTTCACTCTTCTTAACTCCTACTTTAGTCAGTGAAAAAATTACCTGTGCTCAATTTGTACGTAACTATTAACATAACTTAGGAGTACCTGCGGTATACCGATCAAAAGCAAGCATCCTGGTATGAATAATATTCGCATCACCTTACAAATGGGCCTAGCCGGTTTGCATGTTCATGAACAGATCTTTTTGTATATTCTCATCAACATTTCCACTACTGAGCATGACAGTGAGCCATTTGAACTAGGCACTAATACATAACATCCCCCCATCAAGTTGATTATACCCAAAAAGCAGCCCGCCAACTACTCTCATGAGTGGTATAATGTAAAGTAGTTAGCAAAAGTATGTATCAGTAAAGTTTTAAAATAAAGCGAATGTCATCTGAAACCCAGTTAGTAAGTTAGGACCGTTTTTTCATCTCTATATTATTACTGATAGGTCATTTGGATCGAAAGTTGACTATAGGCCAATAAGAGTTCAGAAAAGGAAATAAAATAAGTGAACTCCCTTTACAATGAAAATCACCAATCAAATAGAAAATAGACACCCTAATATTTAAAAAAACATACATACATGCATATGTATTATAAACTCTACAAATTCCCATTAAACTCCACTCACTGGCTACAAAATCGACGAAAGCAATTTCCCAAGCAATTTTGGTGTAAAGTGGTCGAGTAAATATAAAAAATGATTCCAGCAACTAGAATGAATGAATGAATAGCCACATTAAGCGATTATGATGCGCAGTGCGTACAAAAGCTGCAGAGCTGAAATGCTGAAAAATAATTTAAACAATAACTAAAAAAAATGTTGCAGACATCAGCGGATACAGCGGCACTGAATTTCGTAGGCAAATTTTAATTGCCAACTGGCGCTTTTTTTTTACCATTTTGTTTATAAACTGACAGAGTGACTGACAAAGTGAATGGCTGCTGGGCTGGTTGTGCTGAAATATATATTCCCTGCAAAAAAATGTGCGATTAATACCGAAAGATATTTTGTCCCGGATTGATCTCTTTCGAGAATAATCGGTCCACAATTAGTCCCCGATTGTTCCCGTACGGGTATAAATGTAGACTAATTGTAGACCAATTGTTCCCGAACGGGTATAAATGTAGATTAATCGCTTTCATCCCGAATGGATATAAATGTAGATTAATCGCTTTCATTCCGAACGGGTACAAATCTAGATTCCTTAAATGTAGAAATTTTACAAAAATATGCAATGTATTTAAAAAATTGTAGAACAACCGGTAAAACGAATTGAACACCCTTTCTTTTAATAACAATGATGAATAATAATTTTAACAAAATGTTGCCTAAAATATTCTATGAAAAAATCCTTTACATTACGCTCATATAATTCATACTCAAGACTTACAATTTTTTGTTATTTATTTATTAAGATTTTTTTTCAAAAGTAAAATATTATATAATGTTTATTTATATATGCATGAACATTTACAATTTTTTAAAGATTGTTATTAAAAATTGTCTTGGCGAACAACTTGGAAAAATCTACATTTGTACCCGTTCCTGCTGGAAGCGATTGATCTACATTTGTACCCGTTGGGGATGAAAGCGATTGATCTACATTTGTACCCGTTCGGTATGTTAGTGATTAATCTACATTGGTACCCGTTCGGGTATACAAGTTGAACAATTAGTCTCTTCATAGGACATGCTCGAACAAATGCCATCAATTCACTCCATATAAAGGGATGTAAAATTGTATTAGTCGCATGCTCCCTTGCGATTTATCCCGGACACGTCCCGGATTAATCGCATTTTTTGCTGGGTTGTGTGTAGTTAACTATGTACGTATGTATGTAAATAGCATAAGTACATAATAGCATATGCACAAATACAAAGGTACCTATACATATCGTCGTACCATACGAAAACTAACATCATATTTTTTGTGGCTGACGAAAAGTAACATGTTCGACTTTTGGCCGACGAAAACTATCAATTTCGTTTAAACAACAACAATTTTAATGTAAAAACAGTATATAATTACTGATACTTTTCGTCAGACAAAAGTCGATTTTGTTATTTTTCGTCAGCCAAAAGTCGAACTTGTTACTTTTCGTACAGAATTATTTTATTGACAGCTTTCGCCAGAAATTTTAAATATGTTAGTTTTCGTATGGTATGACGATATGTACTCATTTACATATGTATATAGTTCACAGTTGAACTACGATGCGGGTCAGCATGAACACAAAAAATCAGCATTGAACACTTATAAAATAAATTTGAACAATGAACGAAGAGTAAAAATTGGGAGGGGAGTGGAATTTCGCTGGATAGGCAGTTGTGGTGCAGTGGGTAGAGTGCTCGCCTACTATGCCAGAGGTCTCGGATTCAAACCCCAGTCCGAGCAAACATCAACAAAATTTTTTCTAATTAGTAAAAATCCAATTATTGGATTTTTTAAGAGCAGCGGTCACCTCTCGACAGTGGGCGGCATACCCTCCGAGTGTATTTCTGCCATGAAAAAGCTTTTCACAAAAAATGCATTCGCCGTTCGGAGCCGGCATAAAACTGTAGGTCCACCCAATTAGTAGGAAAAAAAAAAGGAGCACACCTCAAATTGGGAGAGAAGCTCGGCTATAAAACTCGTCGGAGCTACTATGGTAACCAGTGTTGCCACTGAAAAAAAAAATTTTTCCGATCAAATTACCGCCCAATTCCACCAAAAAACGCCCAAAAATCAGAAGTCAACTTAAAATGGAATTACATATTTATTTTTAAATACATATATACAATGTATATTATACATAATAAGTAATCTTGGCTCCCACTCGTTCAATTCTGAACTAACACTAGACTGTCGCCGATCTCTAAAGGAGATTACCAAACAGACCTGTCTGCACCTCGTGTAGGTCCCGGGACGTAGGGATATCAATGGCAATTGTAGGGCGGATGAACTTGCGAGGTAGAGCATTACCGAGCAGGTTCTTCCTGACAAAGAACGCATAGGTATGCCGTTAGCCACAAACAAGCTATTTCTTAAACAGCATATCTATAAACTAGCAAGTGATAGATGGCAACAGAAGCCAGTATGTCGAACATCAAGGCAAACCTGGCAGAAATGGGATCCCAAGTGATCTCATCAGTACTCTAAAGAGAGATGACATCTCGAACCTTGTGGGGGTACTCACAGGACACTGCCTTTATCGGGAAACACGCAGAGGGGCTAGGTGCCCCCTACCGCAGATGCTGCAAGCGAGGAGACAATCGAACACCTCGGCTCTTAACAGCGGCAGACGACGCTTTCTTGGGACTTCCTTCCTGGATAGCCTATGCAAAGTCGCGGACATCGACATAAAGGACCTGGGCCCTCACTCTGTAGTTTAATTCGAAAGAAATTCGTTCGATTTTGAGTTATATTCCATATATTCTATGCAATAAGAATGTGCTTTCGAATCGCATTTCGCTTTTGAATAGAACTACATAGTGAGGGCCCTGGTGAACTGCATTAAGTTCTCAAATTGGTTCAAAAAGGAGGAGTAATTCGTTTTCTTCTTGTGATATCACAACGGGCCTCTGCACTGGCCTAAGTGCGACTCTATGGCAGCCACTCCAACCTAACCTATTCGTGGAATAGCCCGTATGTTCGCTGGCGCTTTTCAAGTGAAACATAATTTGTGTTAAATTTCAGCATTTTATTTGCAAAATAAATGTCAGATTGTCTGATTATGACGTTTCATTAAACTTGGCATGCGAGACGAGTCCCAAGCGAATTTAGATATAACAATACAAGAACTTTAAACGGGAAAGACAAAATGTTTAGCGTCAGAGAAATTGTCTCCATTAAAAATATTCATATTACAAATCGGACCAAAATTGATTTTAGCCGCCCAACAGCCCAAAGTAAATTTATTGGACCAGATTTGGTCCGAAAGGCCCAATTTCGGCATCACTGATGGTAACATAAGAAAAGTAAAGTTATTAATGCAACTACTCTCTCACATTAAAAAGCGAAGGTTTCATTTTGCTATAGAATGATCTAAAAGCCCGTCTCCACATAACTTGATTCGCCAACGAAACATGTAGCGAAACTTCTAGCTAAATAACCCGTCTCCACGTAGCTGATCGTTATTCAGTTTGACATTTCTCGTTCTTGTTCTTCTTAAATGTTTGTATATTTGCTTATTTGTGCGTTTTTGTTTTGGTGTGCGTGAGAATTCGATAGACTTTAAAACAAACGTTTTTACCTTTAGTAAAATGGAAAAGTTATAGGCGATCAAGTAAATACAGCCAAGTCGCGCAATGCCACTATACGATTTTCGGAATCAACGACCGATTTTACATGTAGATAGATACGTAGCGTTCAGAGTATTTTTTGGTGCAGTGTAATCAAGCCTAGTGTCTATGGGGCTCAAACCAATTTATGATGTGTAATAAGCGTGTGCGTTATTTTGGGAACAACTATCTTTAAACACACGCAGCTAAATATAAAACATACGAAAAACTATTAAGCGAATTGTGATTGAGGAAACAAACTAAAGTGCACGCACGTGTAAACGCAAAACTCCATGGTAACACTTCAAAGTAGAGAAAACGCGTGTACGAGCAGATGAGCGCACACATTGTATCTATTTTCGTGCATACCTATGTACTTATACATATGTATATTTTAAAAAAGTTAAAAAAATGTTGTTTGCTGTTTTCATTTTGACCCCATGTCAAAAGTTCAGAAGGCCGCTTTGTCAAGCACATACTCGTACAAATTACTCATTCCACTGTGACACACACATTTTGAAGGCCACTGTTGTCCAGACGTGATGATGATGCGATAAATAATATTTTTGGCACATTGTATATAATAAATGTATGGATACATATGTATGTTTGTATGTACCTATGTACCCTGCAGGAAGAAAAAAATCAATTCCAAAAAGTAGTTGATTTTTAACTGACTATTTTGAGACAATTGAAAAAAATAATCAATTTGTATGAAACAGCAAGAAAGCCATTTTTAGTTGGTTGCTTTGTCATGCAGGAATATCCAGAAAAACGTTAAGTGTGCATTGACAAAAGCTTTCAAATGCCTGATGAAAATATTTTTATTCAAAAATATTTAAACAGATAGAATTTTGCTGTGAAAATTCCTCATTTTGGGTTTGGGAAGCGAATCAATGGAAGAATATCGAAATTCTTGCGAATTCCATGAATGTAAACATGTAGGTACGTAACAGCTACAACTGCACCCATTTCCGATGTATGTTTTGTATAATTTTCTAAAGATGAATTATGTTATATTTTGGGATCAATTATTTTTCACCCCAAAAAAGTTAGTTTATAGTTACCCTCCAAGTAATGCAGAAGTACATAGGACTGACTTTTTTATCGCCATTCCCAAACAAAAGTAGTTAGCCTTCTTCAAAGAAAATATACAATTAAAATTGACCACTAATGTCTTTGTAAACAGTTTAAAGTCAATTTTAAGTTAGATGCATTTCCTGCAGGGTATGTATACAGGTAAGTACATAAGTGTGCAAACATTATAAAGCAAAAATGTTTCTAAATTTAGACATTTTTTAAAATTAATATTTTTTCTACACTTTTGTACAGTTAAAGTTTTCATGTTTAGTTATTTATATCTACAAACAAAGCTTGTAAGCTTATAAGGTACGCATTGTTTTTAATAAAAAAATTGTTGAAAATTTACAAGTCTATTGCATTAGCACTAAAATGTTAAGCTTGTAATCTCACTGTAAGCTCCAAAAGGCTATTCATGCTATTTATGTATTTATATTTTTAAGCCCTTCAATTGAAGAAAAGCGTTTACATATGTATGTATGTATATTTATATTTTTGCCTTGGTCTTAACTTAAGCCATGTGTAAGGTATTATTTTCCGTTTAAGCTTTATGTCTTCTCATTTTTTGGGATGCTTCAAGTAATTGTTTGGAATTATTGAAAGCAAAAAAAAATCATGAAGATATGTTTTGCTTTTGTTAAGCAAATTATGTTGTGTGGCGCATGTTGTTTTTTCGGTAAGAAAAAAAAAACTGTTGAAAACATTTGTCATTTGACAGTTTCGTTTACGTTTTTTTTGTTCCATCAGTATAATTGCGTTAATTGTTGATGCGAGTCTTTGCAGAAGCTGTCAAATGAATATTTAATGATGTTAAATTGAGCTGATTGTTTATTTATGCATACATGCAGAGACAAATACCAACATATTCATGTATAAACATACTAGCAACTACCCGTTGCTTCGCAATGGGGAATAATAGTTAACCAAAGTCAAGTCAAGTCAACTCAACTCAAATCAAGTCAAGTCAACTCAAGCCAATTCAAGTCAAGTCAAGTCAATTCAATTCAAGTCAATTCAAGTCAATTCAAGTCAAGTCAAGTTAAGTTAATTCAAGTCAAGTCAAGTCAAGTCAAGTCAAGTCAAGTCAAGCCAAGTCAAGCCAAGTTAATTTAAGTTAAGTTAAGTTATTCCGGGGTTATCTGGGTTCACTCGATGACATTGTCTAGCCATCACCACAGCTCTATGTTGAAGCCGTTCCCAACACTATTCATTTGATGCCAATATCGCTCAAAAACATCCGGGTCCGCATTTTGACCCATATCTGGGGACCCGGTCTAGGAATCATTTTGAATGGAACTCCATTTAAAAGCCTGGTTAAAAACCTTTTATTTCATACCAATATTGCTCCGAAATATTCCGGGTTAATCCGGGGTCACATTTTGACCCATATTTGGGGACCCGGCCCAGGCATCACAAATAACATAATTCTAAGTCGAATTCCTCATCAAGACCTTTCATTTGGTAGCAATATCGCTCAGAAATATTCGAGGGTCATCCGGTCCACCTGTTGGCCCTTATATGGAGACCCGACCTAGGCATCACTAATAAAATAGCTCTATATTGAAGGTCAGATCAAAACCTTTCATTCGATACCAATATCGCTCAGACACATCCCGACGTCATCCAGATCCACCTTTTGACCCATATCAGGAGACCCGGCATGGAAATCATAATGAAAATTTATCTATGTTAAAGCCCTGCTCAATGCCGTTAATTCCATACCAATATCGTTCAAAAACATTCCGGAGTCATCTGGGTCCACATTCTTACCCAGACTGGGGAGGATGTCTAGGCATCACAATGAAAATAACTCTATGTTGAAGTCCTGCTCAATACCTTTCATTTGATACCAATATCGCACGTGTAGGTGCAGGCGTTCTTGAGTTATATAGCATTTTCAGGTCAAATGAAACCTTTTTCAAGTCAAGTGAAACCTTTTTCAAATAAAATGAAACCTTTTTCAATTTAAGTGAAACTTTTTTCATTTAAAATGAAACTTTTTTCATTTCAAATCAAACTTTTTTTCATTTCAAATGAAACCTTTTTCAAATTAAATGAAACTTTGTTTAGTTAATACAATAATATTCTTATACGAATTTTTTGAACACGGCTTTTTTTCGAAATGTATTAATAAATGTATTAAATATAAATTATGAAATACATTAATAAATTACTCATTTCCATGCCAAGCCCTTTCATATGACACTTCAAATTTAAAAATCAAACAAACTATAGCGTAGAACTGAATTCTTGAACAGGTGGCAACCCTTTTTGTAAAATTTTTATTAAATTACTCAATATCAGGTCAAGCCCTTTCATATGGTACCAAAAATTTTAAAATCAAACAAACTATGGAGTAAAATTAAATTTTCAAACATCTGGCAACCCTTTTTAAAAAATGAAACCTTCCTGCACATCTACAGGTCAAGCCCTTTCATCTGACACCACATTTTCGAAAATCGGTATAACGGTGTAAAAGTTATGATGCTTACAAAGCGTAATATACATATATAAAGATTTCTGAAGGATTAAATATCACTCAAGGAACAAGTGTTATTTCTGATCAAAAAAAAATAAAACTCAAAAAATAATAATTATTTTTGATGAAATATAAAAAAACTACATATAATGATTAAATGGCGATTTGTATTATAAAACTCATAATGATTACGGTCCCTGTTGAAATCAAATTTGAGCTGGAGTAAACCTCGTTGGAAACTGTTATTTTTATTTGTTTTATGCGCCCTCACGTACTCTAAGCCAAAATTGAGTGACATTACAAAAAAAACCGAAACTACTTATGTAACTTAGTTTAATTTGTTCCGCTAAATTTCGGTAGACAAACAAAATCAACTAAATGCTGCGTTCACTAAAACCAAAATCTACATACATAACATTATGTACATACATACATATGTATATACGTTATATAAATCCTATTCTATACATCTCGCTCTTCTACGATCAGTCAATTAACGCAGAAAACAATAAAAAAAAAATAAATTGTTTCTCATATAAATTATCAAAAACAAAGATGCCAAGCGTGACAAGCGTGAGAATTTTCATTTCTTAATTCTAGTTTAAAAGGCCAGTTACCCAAAAATTACTGAATCATGTTGAGGGCAACGCTAAACGTATGCACGTATGTATGTATGTTAAAAATACGCACGAAATGCGAAAGCAAAATAAACGTGAAGATGAATTAATTAAAAAAATGAATTTTGATAAAGTTCGACGTCGAGAGATAAACGATATTCACACGCATTTTTTTTTGGGGCGTTGCGTGGATGCGGAGCTTTGGGCTGTTGTTTGAGGGCAGTACCTAAATGGGGTGTGCTTCTTCTTTTCTTGATTGGGAACTTTGATTGGAATAAATTTATGTTTTATAACCTTTTGTGGTCAATCTATTTACAAAGATTTTTATACTTACATACATATGCAATTTGGTTGTTTTGGATTTTCAACGCAATTTTTATTCGTATGTACTTTTTATTTATACCCTTCATAGGCATTAAATGGTAAAGTTAGACCCACCAAACTATATACACATGCAACTGATATATATATATATGTATGTAGCAGGGATGGGCGGTTTTGAATAAATTTTTATTCAAATAAAAAATGAATTTTTATTCATCATTCCGGCGCTCTTGAATAAAGAATAATTTTTTATTCTTCATTTTGATACCCTTGAATAAAGAATAATTTTTTATTCTTCATTCTGATACCCTTGAATAAAAAATTAATTTTTATTCTTCATTCTGATGCCCTTGAATAAAGAATAATTTTTTATTCTTCATCCAAAATTGGTTGAATAAAAAATAAAATTTTATTTTTCATTCAGATGATTTTGAATAAAGAATACATTCTTATTCACGTTATTCAAATTATTCTTGCAGGTCACACAAGTAAATGATTTTGCGAATATTTTTCTGAATACGAACCAAGTATTTTCCCGAGTCCCAACCAAATATTTTTCCGAATACTTTCCCGAATCCGAACCCAAATACTCAACCGAATATTTTTCTGAATCCGAACCGAATATTTTACCGAATATTTTCCCGAATCCGAACGGAATATTTTCCCAAATCCGAAACCGAATACTTTCCCGAGTCCGAACCGAATACTTTTCCGGGTTCGAACCGAATACTTTTCCGGGTCTGAACCGAATACTTTTCTGAGTTCGAACCGAATACTTTTGCGGGTCCGAACCGAATACTTTTCCGAGTACGAACCGAATACTTTTCCGAGTTCGAACCGAAAATTTTTCCAAATCCATTTCCTAGTCCGAACCGATTACTTTCGCTTACGAAATCGTTGTCTGTGCTGTAGAATTGTAGTGTTTCGGTAATGAGCCTTGAAAGTGTCAAATATCATATTACAAATTCCAAGCCGACAAGCTGGTTATTAATTCTTATTTCACGCTTTTCAGCCATTTGTTGTTATTAAGTAATTTGTACTATTTTGCATATTTTTCAAGGAATCAACTCAGCTGTAGCTACCAAGTACACACAAATTTAGTAGCTAATCAGCACAATAAAGCGAAACAATTAATAGTCAAAATAAAAAAAAAATTAAAGCGTGAATAACGGGTATTCATGAACATTGATGTGTAAACAGTTTCGAAATCGGATATTTATTCCCTTTTATTTATTCCTGGTTTTCTATGGATTAAAAGGCGACTATCGTTTTTGTAATTTTGTGTTGTCATTGTGACTGCTACTATTTTGTTGTTTTTGTTTGTTTTGGTTTTTGGTTTTTGACTTTTGATTTTTTATGTTGTTTTGTTTTGTATTGCTCAGAAACATGCAAGATCATCCGAGTCCACGTTTGACCCATATCTGGAGACCCGGCCTAGGAATCATAAAGAGTAGAGCTCCGTGTAGAAGGCCCGCTCAACACCTTTCATTTGATACCAATATTGCTCAGAAACATTCCGGGGTCACATTTTGACCCATATTTGGGGACCCGACCTAGGACTCATAATGAGTAGAGCTCTATGTAAAAGCCCTGCTCAACACCTTTCATTTGATACCAATATTGCTCAGAAACATTCAAGGATCATCCGGTCCTCATTATGGCCCATATCTCGGGACCCGACATAGGAATCATAAGGAGTAGAGCTCCGTGTAGAATCCCCGCTCAGAAGCTTTCATTTGACACCAATAATGCTCAGAAACATGCAAGAAGGTAATTTCACTTCGCTTCGTTGCTGTTGTTGTTGATATTTGCATTTGCACGGCTATACATGCAAGCATTTGTATGTACATGTCTATCTACCTACCTACCACTGACAATGCCAAGCGATTCACACGGACGCAGCAGTGCACTAACACAAAGGTCATTTACGGTTTACGCGTAAACTTTACCTGTTTTTCGAAATCACTCGTAGCTACAGCAAAGATGTTTACACATCAAAAATGTAAAATTTATGCTTTCGTTGGCGTTTGTATAAAATTATTTCAGCGCTTTTCGATTTAAACGCGTGAATGCCTGGAGCCTTTGTATTTTTGTTGCTTTTTCTTTTCTTTTTTTTTGGTTTTCGACAATTTGTTTATGTACAAATGTGTTAATGCAAATTTGGTGTTCAATACTTTTGTGTGATTTTTCGATTTTTCGGCGTGACGACGTTGCCGGCACATTTTACAAATTAAACGGCGGCACTTTAAGGCATTTGTGGCATTCGAAAACGTTTTAAATTTTATAAAATTTAAGAAATGGGCTAGAATTTAAGTGTAAACTGGTTTGAATCAAAGTTTTTCTGCAGTGCTGCTCTGTATCGATTTTGCTGCTTATTAGCCCATGGAACTGCGGGTTTTGTTCCGATTTCTTGCGTTCTTAACAGCGGCGACTTTGTTGGCCATGCAAAGGGAGAGATTTGCTTGGCATAACCTTTTAAAAAAAAACTTGCACTTATATGCATAATTAATTATTTATACACCGTTTTTTTAAGCTGAACTCAAATGTTTTCGGCTTAGGGCAAAAAAAAAACGAAATCAAAATGAACGTGCGTCAACGATTTTCAACTACTCAACAAGCTGCCTAATGCTGACAAATAATATAAGCAAAACACGCCAGCTGCTCATTAAAATGGATCTCCAAATATTTTAATAGTTTTTTATATTTTTGTTGTTGTAATAGTTTGTTGTCATTAGGCTCAACACCTTCGTCATACAGCTTAGGCTAAACGATAGAGTTAATAATTACGGGTATAATCGGCATGTAATATTCCGCAGCTGCGCGGTTGCGTGAAGCGGTAGCCAGATGCTGTGTCTGATGGGTTTCAAGTGGTTCAACAAAAAAAATTGTAAAATCATAGCAATAACAGATACAGATTAGGGATTTCAATTTTTCCGATTTTTACGATCCCGGGATTTATCCCGGTATTTGGACTTTATTTACACAGGCCGACCAAATTTCCAAAAAAATTTTCTAACTCAAATAAAATTCTACTTTTCTAAAGGATTTGGGTGCGCTGATTCTGAATCTGAAGTCGGATTTTCGGTAATACGTGTAGGTTTTGAGATATTCATGTCCAAAGAGACGAAAAATGCGATTTTTTGCTACATTCACTGCTCAATCTGTTAAATTACCTACTTTTATTAAAAGATGATTGCAGCTATTGAAAGAACGATCATTTCTCTTGAAAACAGCGCTTTGCTTTTTCGGGTATCTTATTCAGATATCTACGTTGTCTTAAGGAGAAATCATCGTGTTTTCAATAGATGTAATCAGTTTTTAATGAAAGTGAGTATTTATAAAAATATTGAGGAGTGAATATGGCCATAAACTGCGTTTTCGCCTCTTTGGACAAGAATATCTCAAAAACTACACCGAAATCCTTTTGAAACGTAGAATTTTATTTCTGTTACAAAAATTTTTCGACCAGTATTATTTTCCCACATTTGGGGTTGAAAAAAGTAAATACATTTTTAGAGAAACATTTTGATTTCTTTTCAATCAAAGTTTATTTATTTTTATATAAATGTTTTTTCTTTAATTTATTTTTTTAACTTTCAATTGAAACAAAGAAATTGGCCTCATATAATTAGCAAACCCAAATACATATGTATAACTATAGATATGTCTGTATTTTTATGAATATTTAAAAACAAAGTGAAACAGATGAAACAAAAATGTGCTTCCTTACTAAATTAATGAGAAAATAAGTAATTAAAATTTTTCTTTTGTTGCTTGTTTTTCCGACAGGGTAGGAGTGCGATGTGTTGCGGAAGGATTTTCCGATATGATCAGAATCATGAGCTGAGTCGTTTAAGCCATGTCCGTCTGTCCGTCCGTCTGTGTGAACGCAAACTAGTCCCTCAGTTTTTGAGATATTTGATTGAAATTTGGAACAAGGGTGAGTTTTGATGCTCAATTGATCATGTGTCGGAATTGGCCGAATCGGACCACTATAACATATAGCTCCCATACAACCGATTGTTCAGATATCCACATTTTGGGGTATAACTTCGCCTTTTTTACAGCTAAGGACACGAAACTTTGGGGTATTTGTACCCATATTGACCCAAATAAGGTTACCAAAAATTGTCAAGATCGGACCACTATAACATATAGCTCCCATACAACCGATTGTTCAGATATACACATGAAACTTTGGAGTATTTGTACCCATATGGACCCAAATAAGGTTACCGAAAATTGTCAAGATCGGACCACTATAACATATAGCTCCCATACAACCGATTGTTCAGATATACACATTTTGGGGTATAACTTCTCCCTTTTTACAGCTAAGGACATGAAACTTTGGAGTATTTGTACCCATATGGACCCAAATAAGGTTACCGAAAGTTGTCTTGATCGGGCCACTATAACACCGACAGAATTGAAATTATAAATTAAACGAAATCAGGCTATGTGCATAGGTAACTTTTCATTTCCCCATTCATGAAAGGTATGAAGTCTTCGGTACGGCCGAAGACAGCCGCGCTCTTACTTGTTTATTATTTTATTAGTAACAAGATAAAATAGGAATGTAAGATCATGCGTATTATTTAATAATACCTAAGAGTTACTTCAAAAAGCACAACCAACAACGAAAATTACATACATTTGGTGAACAAAACGTTTGCCTTTGCAGTTGGTACTTTTGGGATATTAATAAAAAGGCTGGCAATTATTTGGTAATTTCCAATAAAATTTTTTTTAGAATTTAACGACGCACTTTGTTTAAGCGAATATTTCCAAGTTTGCCGAAAATTTCAGAAAATTAATGCAACTTCTGAATAGATAAATATCGGAGGCAGCTGCGTATTTAATTTTAGTACAGTGTTGTAAGACTATCAAGTCTAATTAAAATTTTGTTTCTATTTTCTTCCATTATTTACTTTCCATGTGGGAAAATTCCAAAAAAAATTTGAGAAACAAAGGACCAAAAATCAGGAAATATAAATTATCAAATGAATTTTGTCACAAGCTAAAAGCTTTAAAAATACCTAACGTACATTTCCTCATAACGCGTACTACAACACAAAAAAATTTAATTATTAAAAAAATCAAAAATTTTAATCCTTACTTTGACTAATAGACTTCTTTATTCTAGCAAAAATGTCGCACTTTCTTCCGGCTGTCACATTTTTTTGTTCTCTTCCACACAGACTCAACATTTTTTTAGGGCTGTCTGTTCTATTGACAAAATATAAAACTGGCCCGACTACGGGCAACATTTTCTGCTCTTAGCACAAGTAAAGGGTTGCATTATTTTTGTTTCATTCATCACATGAAAAATGCAACATTTTAATAGGGCACAGGACACATGTTGATAATGCTGCAATGTAATAATGCAACATTTTCATTCAGAATAGGAAATGCTATTAGTATACAGATCTGAGACCAATAAAAATTATATAAAATATAACTTTTCTTTGATATAATAGCGGAATAGTCTCTCTTTATCTTATCCCGAAAATCCCGGGATAAAATTCTAGCTATCCCGGGATTTTCGGGATGTCAAAAAGGGCGGGATCCCGGGATTGGAATCCCTAATACAGATACATACTCGTACACAATCAGTGATTTTGAATAATTTTTTGTTTGGCTTAAATGCGTGAAATTCTCAATGGAGCAAATCGAATATGCAATTAATGCCAAACCGACCGCAACAGTCGATCATCACGCGAAGCATGAAAAGGCACAATCAGAAATATACACTGAGAAAGGAATCAACCAAAAATTACTATTTTTATATTAAAAATGAAATCAACCAGTGTTTTGGTTAAAACAAAATTTCTGATTTTATGCAATATTTTGTTATTGAAACAAAAAAATAACCCAAAATTGGTTCATATGGAATAAGTTTGAGTTCAGTTAAATATTACATAAGTAGTTCATTTTTTCAATATTTTAATTTTAATATTAAAAAAAAAAACAGGATTGTAATATTTACCAAAAATCTGGTTGATTCTTTTTACATGTGAAAATAGTACTTTTTTCTCTGTGTATAATCGAAAAAAACATATTTTACGCCGCATGCCACGAATAATAACAACAAATCGATTTGTGGTTGTTTGGTCGCTGCCGCATTTATTGTACTTGGGGCGCGTGGTGTGGCATGGACAAGTGCTGGGCATGTGCTTTAACTCTTCATTTCTCACTCTTGTTCATTACTTCCGCGTTTGCAAC
The DNA here is from genome assembly GCA_960531455.1 of Urophora cardui. Classification (NCBI taxonomy): domain Eukaryota; kingdom Metazoa; phylum Arthropoda; class Insecta; order Diptera; family Tephritidae; genus Urophora; species Urophora cardui. Next base: position 112,037,127 of record OY482670.1, on the reverse strand, counting down.
ACTTTTCTTTTCGTTTTTTTTTGCTCTCGTTGCTTATTAATGATGATCAGTTCTCAAGTTCTTGACCGCTTTCACGTCAAATTAATCAAAAAAGGTTGTTCGACTATTATTAAACCAATTTAGTTTTGAGGTTGTGGAACATTTACACTTTTGTTTGAGTAATTTCCAACGAATACATGCGTAAGTAGCTCCATTGTATGTATGACCATTTTTCATAAATTTTTTTCCATATTCATAGTTATTAATTGCATATACATATACAACCGTTTATAATTAAATATGAGAGCATCACTTCACAGCGAATGAATAAGTCGCCGCATATGTAGGTACATACAATGTAAAGGAACAAAGAAAGTGAGGAAAAAAATGTTTTTTTTAATGGTGTAATTTAATTGAAGTTAATTGCGTGTAATTTATTGCTCAGTATAATTCGACAAATTAACAAACACACATGCCCGCAAATGAACACATACATATGTATGAAGAAAGCGTGATGGAAGGTTCCGGCGTGCATTCTCATAAGGGGTCATTGGGGCAAAGCGATGGCAATTTCATTATGATAAAAGAATAAATCAATATAAAGCATATATGTATATTCATCTATTATACATATATCCGAGCTGTGATGGTGAAAGTTTTAGGTTTGTTTTATTTTTTTTCTAACAGCGGGTGGCGTAAACATAAAATTGAAAGTCATATATCTCTGTGATTATGATGATTGGCACTAGAATATTTTACGGGTAGAGATGTAATTAATTTTATAGCATATATGTATACCATTGGCGCACTCGAGGGGGGATGGGGGTTTTGGGTTAACCCAGCCACTAATATAGCTGGAGCGATGAAATTTCACCCACGTGTTGAGCTCAGGCCCTTATGAAGAAATATAGTGAAATTTTGGAAAATGGGTGGTGCCACGCCCACTTATTAAGGGGCAAACATTGAAAGTTGTATAGGTCATAACTCAGAAAACGTACACTGAGAGAAAAAAAAATATATGGAGGTGTCAAAGAAATTGTTTACATATTTTGAACACTACTTTCTTTGTTTTGAGTAAATTTTCCTTAAAACATGTTAAAAGGTTTATAAAATATTGTTTTTACATGCGTTACCATGGTTTCATATACTTGTTTTGAAAAAATTCATACATTAAAATAATGAAAAATTCTTTAAGCGCCATTCCATTCCCAACTTTCCTTGTTTTGAAGACTTGATTTCTTTAATTTTGAGAAATTAAATTCCCATACAAATCCCCATGGCAACGAATTTGTTTGAATGTTTTTTTATGTTTTTTCCACATTTTTGAGAAAATTTACACAAAACAAAGAAAATTTTGTATTGGGACGCGTGTTCAAAATAAGGAAAATTATGTCTTTGATCGAGAGAAATTTTTTTTTGAGTGTAGCAGATACATACATCGACGAAATTTGATACGCGTAATTTACTTACTTAGGAAAATGTTTGGACGAAAAATTGCCAAAATCGGTTGACGACCACGCCCAAATTTATATATGGGAACTATTAAGGGGCCCAATTAAAACATTTTAAGATATTTCTGGAAAACCCTTTGGGACATTGTAACGTGACACCTTTGTAACTAGAAGTCATAAAGGGTTGCAAATTTGCACTAACAAGAATATTTATATGCTTAGTTTGATGATTGACAAAAATTTTTTGCGCCCACTTTATGCGGCACTCGATTCATATAAAATGCACCCTAATCGAACAAACGCAAACAAACAATGAAAGCATACAGCTGAGTACTTATCTAATGTTCCATTCCACTCGAACTTAGGCTTCCTTACTTGTTAGATTTAGTTTAAATATGGAGAAAATGCAATGAATTGAGATTTAAAAGGTGCCTTTGTTTAATGTGTACATACGTAGGTCCACTCTCCAAACATAAATTTAAGTAAAAATTGTCAGGACGAGTTTTAAGTATTTTTTTTTAATTTTCCGTTGGATATTGAAACCCCCCCCAAAATATTTTTCTGTGTGTGCCACTGATGTATGCATGTAAAATAGTTATATATGTACATATGTATACACATAAAAACATAAATATCTAGCAGTGTACTGCACAAGCTGATTCATTTACGTATTCAAGCTACTTAAAAATATATATGTATATGTATGTATATGTATGCATTAGGGATTCCAATTTTTCCGATTATAAATTCCGAGTATACAGCTGCGTATTTTATTTTAGTACATAATGTGAAATTCTCAAATAAAATTAAACTTTTTTTTTAAACTGATTTTTGCTAATTTTATTTTTTGAATAAAATTAACCATATGTAAAACTGGCCCGATTAAGGGGCAACATTTTCTGTTCTTAGCACAAGTAAAGGGTTGCATTATTTTTGTCTCATTTATCACATGAAAGATGCACCATTTTCATTGGGCACAGGCAGGCCCGACGAGAGGGGGGGGGGGGTGAGGGGGTCAATTGCCCTGGTCCGGGCTTTAGAGAGCCCGGGAATCTCAAAATGATATCCAAGTTTTTGCTTACAGAAAATAAACAAACAACACCTTTAATCACCTTTCGTAGATAGCAATCATTTTAAATTTCAACAAATTTTATAAATCTCTTAACGTGTCTGCATCCCACTTAAGGAATTGTTGGTTTTTGGCGCCGACTTTGCAGCATAAATTTGAATTCGTTTTCTGTTGCAACAGAAAAATTCGGTATGATGCAAATTCTTATACAGCGATATGGGTATTTCCTGGGCGTTTCGGACGGCATGTTCGCACGATTTTTTGAACTTTTGGTGCAGAAATATCGCGAAATATTGTATCGTTTTATGATAAAATGAAAGATTTAGGTCACAGCTAATGACTAAAGTATGTTAGAGACAGAAATTTAGTTTAATGCCTCTGTTTTAGCCACTTAAACTGCGTTCCGGACGCTACAAAAACACGCAATGACTAACAGACGGCGATGGCCGCCTTCGCATGAATGACTTTGTATAGTAAAAAAGCAATGAATCGAAAGCGTCGGGCTCTTATTCCAAACCGCATGCTTTTTTCATATGGTCGTTATTATATTCTTGTTAGTTATTCAGCATGAATGGTAGCATTGTTGTGGTGGCTGAATATACAGCTGCCTACCACGGTGGTAGTACCACCTAACTTTGTTATGTAAATCATTTGTGTAAATTTTTCTGTTTCGGTTTGCTCTTCTAAGTCCTACATTAGTTCGTGAAGAAATGATCTGTGCTCAATTTGTACGCGACTGTTAACATATTTTAGCAGTACCTGCGGTATATCTAACAAAAGCGAGTATCCTGGCATGAATAAAACTCGCAAAACTTTACAAATAGGCCTAGTGGGATAATAATTTTACAAGCTTAATGTATGACAGAATAATAAATCAGCTGGTTGGACGATACCACCTTATACCACAAGTACCTGAAAATGTAAGTACCTAACTTATTGCAGTTCTCTACTACCATGCAAAAGTAAATTAATGCTCAAGTTTTTGACGCGGCGAAAGAAAGGAGTATGAAAATGTTGCAATAGACCACGAACACACTTCCACGCTGTTGCCGGATATCACGTTCTATCATCACGACACACCAGTGTACCTACACACAAATAATTAAGTTGGTACAAGCGTACATCATACCATGTCCATATATACTAAACCGATTTGTGCCAACGAACCAGACGTTGACCATTGAGTTGGTTTCTTTTAGCTCATATATGGAGTGTACTTGTCTATGTGTTCACACATACATATGTACAAGTACATTTAAGTATGTAAGTAAATAGCTGATCAAGTAATTAGTTCTTTATTATAATTTGAATGTTTAAGCGGAAATGGCCACCAGACAATTAATTGTTTGGCAATTTAATTGGAAGCTACTAAAGAGGGGAGGGAAAGTAGAAGTAGAAATAAAATAAAATTGTACATAACATGTATGTATGTATACTAAAATTAAAATAATATAATTGCACGTATATAACTCTAATGAATCGCGGTGGCCTTCGCCTTTTTCATGGCAATAATACACTCGGCAGATATGCATGCCGGGGACCGCTTTTTTTTTTGTCAAAATCCCAATTAATATTTTTTAATTTCGGAATTTCTATGGGCCAGAAATTGAATCTGGGATCAAATGCATGGAAGGCAGCCACCATAACGGTGACAGTGAATAAATATATTGTTGCTATTTTTTAAATTTTCATGTACTATTCATCGTTCATATTTCCGTAAATTTGGTAGTAAAACATCAATCGAAGAGCTCATTTTAACAAGATAAAATTATATTCAATTCAGTTTGAATTTGCAAAAACCATTTTACAAATAAAATTAATTTAAAATTTCACTGTAATAAAGTTAAAATAATGTTTAGTTTAAAATCATGTTTATGTCATTAAAATATTATTTTAAATGGACAATGATTGCCAGCCTAAAGCTTTTCCCCAGAAATTAACGTACAGTGGCATAGATTGTATACATTTACATATCGTCGTTTAAAGTGCATTTTTGCGTAACAGGTATTTTCATTTTCGCGTAGCGGACATTGTTTGAACTTTATAGGAGAGCAAAAAAACTATTTCATTTAAAAACCGTTACTTATTTCTGCGTACAAACTTAAATTTAAATAGTTACGTAGATCAGTTTGTTAGCCATAACATCAACTTAGTGTAAAAAAAGAAACAAATTGAATTATTAGGACTTTTTTTTCATGTGCGGTTGTGCAATTTTTATTTGGCACAAAAATCACGCACAATCGGTTATGAAATGGCAAAATGTTCAATATAATTCTTATTTTAGCATTTTATAAAGGAAAAATGTAACAAAACTTGTACATATATTAAATTTTAAACTAAAATTCATATTTTTAATTAAGAAAACGTAAGTTTGTTTACACATAGGTGGATAACTCTTAAGGTAAATGTGGTAAATTGTCATAAAAGCTATGACGATCGGACGGCATCACTCTTTTAAGTTCTTGTAAATGTTGATATTTACGTTTTGTAATATTGAGGTGACCTTTGTGGATTGGATTAGGAATATCCGTGTCTATATGGTTTATAACCTGACATGAATGTCTTATAAATTTTCGCTTAAGAATCATGGCCTACAAAAAACATGTTTTTATCGCAATGTAATACATTAATTTTTATACACAGCTGTAATAGTACACAGATTTAAATATTTTTATGAAATTTCGTATATAGGTTCCAGACTAGGACGGTTGAAAATGGGCGAAATCGGACCACGACCACGCCAACTTTTATATATGGGTATTACAAAGGGGCCCAATAAAAACATTTTGAGCGATATCTTCGCCAATTATAAAGATAATTCAATGAAATTTTGTGGCACAAGTACCACGATAGATAGAAAACCATAAACAGAAATATTTTGGAAAATGGGCGTGGCACCGCCTCTTATTATACAAAGGACTCTACGAGATTTCGGAGCCCATAACTCGACAAATAATTGAGATATTATGACGAAAATTGGTGGACTTATTTCTACCACTTGCGGTAGTATATGTGCAAAATTTTAGCGAAATCAGTTTATAACCACGCCTACTTTTTAATCAAAATTTTTCTCGAATGCCCTTCAGAAATTTGTAACGTGACATCTCTGTAACTAAAAGTCATGAAGGGATGAAATTTTATAATAACAAGAATATTTATACGTTTAGTCGGATTATTGATACGAATTTTCAAAATGGGCGTGGCTGCGCCCACTTTATGCGGCACGGCCTTTTTTAAATTGCACCGTGTTTCTAGCAAACGTAAAAAAAACTATGAAAGCTTATAATATTTGGCTCCACTCGAACTAAGGCTTCCTTTCTTGTTTTGTTTTTTAATTTTTGATAACTTTAGTCATAATTTGGTTGGGAAAATTGTAAAGATTGTAGCAAAAAAACGTAGCTTACCAATTAGCAACTTCATTAATTTGTTTAAAATAATACCTGCTTGATATTTACCTGACATTATTTGTTGAAATAAGTTAACTGTTGCTCCCTTTCATAAAAATTCGCCATTTAATTTATTTATCTAATAACATATAACTTCGCTTATATGAATGAACTGAAATCATACGCGGTAATGCTGCCAAATTTTAACAATACCCTTCATACGCGATTATGCAATTTACTGTTATTATGCGTTTTTGTTGTTAGAATTGCAATGTTTTGGTATGGACCGATAGAGCTGAGCGTCAGGAACTCAGGGTTGGAAAATCTCATTTTTGGCAAAAATGTCCCTTACTCGAAAATGAAAATACCTGTTACGCAAAAATGCACTTTAAACGACGATATGTAGAATATGTGTACATACAAACGTACATATATACATATATGTATATGATTATAAATACATAAATGCATGTACATACATTCGTATTTTTATAGTAAGTTTATTTTCAATATAAAAGCAAGTGTCGGCTTTCATTTCCAATTTCATTATTGTGATTGGCAGTGTTATTGTTATTGTTTCGGTCAGTCAGAGTAATAACTTTTGTTGGAGGCTCTTCTATTCCACTTTAAAAAATTGAACTCGTATTTATGTACTCGTTCGTAGTTATGCATATATAAATATGTTTATTTAACTAATGCCGTTTTCTTTTCTCGAAAAAATGTTGCCCTGTTTGATTTTCTTAGCCATTTTGTAAGCTTGTGTGGTGATTTCAACGAATGTTGTCCTCTGACTAAGTAAGAGGGCACCATTAACTACAAATTCAGCCATTTTATAGAAAGTCATGTTACGTAATTCGATAATTGAGATATTAAAGGGCAACATTTTTTGTCAGAAAAGAAAACGCCATAAGTGTTATGATTCATAACTTATGAACAAGCCCAATCGGAAAAGGTTGTGTATTATGCGTCCGGCTATATATGTATTACGTATTTAGTGATTCAATGCGCATTACTTTCAGATCTTATACAATAACGACACACTATTTATAATGAATGCTTTTTTGAAGAGCTTTTAGGCAGGTGAGATTTATAAGCAAAACTAAAGTTTACCCATATTCTCTTACGCGTTTCGGCGTCTTTTCCAAATTATCCTAATAAAACAGACTCCTTGAGGAAGGCGGAAAATACACCGAAACGCGTAGGAGTATACGGGAAAACTTTAGTTTTGCTTATAAATCTCATCCGACTAAAAGCTCTAAAAAAGCATTCATTATCAATTGAATATATTTGACCTAAATTCCATAAAACACACTATTTTTGGGATGCATGGTAGAATGCTTTGAATTTCCAATAATTTGAAATATAAAATATATTTAAATGAATGCATCTCTGTATAGAGGTGTTCTAAAGTACATATATTCCTGATTTCATATTATATTTGGGTGGATCAATTTTTGTTTTATCCACAACGCAAATATATGAAATCAAAGAATCTCAGAAGCTTTAGTTAGATCCGCTCTAACTCTGATTGTCCAGAGAAGGCAATGATACTTGAGAACGAAAAGCGACACTGAAGTTGGCACTTTGCCGAAAACGGTTTGTCTTAGCAACAAAATTGACAAGGGCTAACGGAAAATCGTTCCAATATACATCGTATTCCTACCCTGTCGGAAAAACGAAATAAACCAAAAAGAATCAAGCAATGATACTTCGTAGATACTATGAGCTAATCAGAATTCAGATAATTATAAAACTATAAATTTTTGAAATCGATTGGCTCAAGAAAGTTTTTTCCTTAAAATAAAAGTAACACAGTTCAGCAAATTTGATATTTTTCTTTGCAGCAGAGTAACCATGCTAGTTTTCCAAGAATTATTCAACACTTTTGGTGACACCTTGCAAAGCTTTAATACCTTAATTTTATATACCCATTCGCCTTTTCCATGCAATTTTGCTGACAGAGCAAGTCTTTGTGTATATACTTACGCGCTTATTCATAAAAAATAAAATAGATTTATAAAACATATAAATTTTAACCTAAGAAATCTGTGCCTTTAAATTAAACTAGCTTAACTCAAAATATGGTGAACGGAGAAAAATCGATTTTTTGTCAAAACTTAAACTGTTGGACCAATTCGGATTTTTAAAAGTGAAAACAAGGAAGAAGAGAAGGAATAGTTGTGAAAGAGAAATCTTAAAGCAACGTTTATGGCGAAAAAATTAACTTTTATAACTTAAGTGCTTTTATTGAATACAATTTTTATGAAAAGCAGAATTAACTGTTGTTAAGTCTTTTTTTATTGAACTGAGGTCTTTCCAACAAGTTTTTATCTCCATTTAACTCGCGTTAAGTGTAATAAACAGAAAACACAAATAAATGTGCCCACATAAGCCTAGTTAGGATATTTTAATAAAATAATTTTCATATAATACCAGACTTAAGTGAAGATAAGTTACTTTAACTGATGCAAAATGTTTCTATTTGAGTTAGGATAATTTGTATATCTTAATAACGTTTTAACTATTACTCCGATTTAAATGGAGATAAGACAGATCGATGGATTTTCCTCCAAAGATTAACACTATAACAATAACTCAATTTCGCACTATCTCGAGTTAGGCTACTTTAATTTGCGGGCACAGAAATGATTGTAAGTTTTTTCTTTTATTAGAAAATTTCTGTGTAGAAGCTATTACAAAAATTCATTTATTCAGCATAAAGTTTTGTTGCAGTTCTGGGAAAAATATACATACAAATAATTTTCGCTGAAATTGAATTACATATACACCGACTATACTAAAATAACATAATTTAATTATTTTAATCAGCAGTGACAGACTTTATTAATAGTAACTTTTGCTTAAAAATAGAGCAACCCTTTTCGTCCATTAGTACGGCCTATGGTTGGTAAAATGGCTTTAATTAAGCCAAGTGGTGAAAAACAAATGAATGCCTTAAATGCGAAAATCCGAAAATAAATAATTTATGGAGCACATGCATGCTTACACAATATACATACTCGTACATACATACGTACTTATGTATATAATAACATACATAGTACGTACAATTAATTCATTAAACATGTACACATGCTCAAATTTATATAGGTACATATGTGAGTACATGTATGCATGTCATATGTGATATATTTGTATAAAACTATGATTAATTTCATAAAGTTGGTTTATAAATATTTACATACATACATACTACATATATAACATGCATACAAATCCACTTACATATTTTGTATGTATATATGCATCAACATTTTCATTATGTCCATTAAGTGCTTTCTACGCTCAACCAATTACCGTCACATGCATAAGTTAAGTTTTTTTGGATTTTTGCTAAGTGGCATATTTAGTACATAAATAGCAGTTAATTAGGTTGCCTGCGAGAGTGTTTCGGATGTACTTTGTACACACATAATTTTTTTTATACACTCAAAAAAAAATTTCTCTCGATCGAAGACATAATTTTCCTTATTTTGAACACGCGTCCCAATACAAAGTTTTCTTTGTTTTGTGTAAATTTTCTCAAAAATGTGGAAAAAACATAAAAAAACATTCAAACAAATTCGTTGCTATGGGGATTTGTATGGGAATTTAATTTCTTAAAATTAAAGAAATCAAGTCTTCAAAACAAGGAAAGTTGGGAATGGAATGGCGCTTAAAGAATTTTTCATTATATTAATGTATGAATTTTTTCAAAACAAGTATATGAAACCATGGTAACGCATGTAACAACAATATTTTATAAACCCTTTAACATGTTTTAAGGAAAATTTACTCAAAACAAAGAAAGTAGTGTTCAAAATAGGTAAACCCCTCCATATATTTTTTTTCTCTCAGTGTATGTATAATGTTCGTTTGCATCAACTTTCTGCTCAATCAACAATTATTTAATTGACGAAACATGTCAAACGATTTTGACATAAGATATGACATGCACGATTTTTATGTTTGCACGTTTTTTTTAGTATTTAATATATTTAAGTACGAGTAAATACGACGTGAGATTTTCCAAAAAATACTCATAAATATTGTGAAGAACACTCGAAAGAGCTAATCAAATAATTATGTATTTGTATGTTGGAAATCCACTTGAAATGGTTTAGAAAAATATGAGAAGCAATCATTGGTTACTATAGTAACAAGTGAAATAACGAGTGAAGACAACCATTTTCTCATTAGAAATTGCTTACGAGAATCAGATGGTTGTCAAATTCATAGCAAAGTGAAAATACGTGCACGGTAAAAAAGGATAGTTTATTTCTAATATCAATTGGTACTTAATTTAATAATTTTTGGAATTAAATTTGAATTTAATGCCAAAAAGTTTTATTTTAAAACTATGAGAAGTTTTACAATTTTATTTATTCCAAAATAGTTTCAAAATAAAGTCTTGAAAAGTATTAAAATTCTCTCTAAAGAAGTTTAATCATTTATGGTTTAAAAACAAATCCCGAAAAGTATGTATAAAAAACTTTCTGTTTCTCAATTATGTACATATATGACCATCAAAGTATTTTTGGTTTGAAATCAAAACCAAAAAAAATATTAAGAAAAATTTATCAGAAAAAAATCTAAATAAATCAAACAAAATGTTTCTAAAAGTGCAATCTCCTAAAATAAATGGCCCGAATCGAATTTTTCACGCCTGATGAAATAATTGTATCAAGTAAGTAATGCAGGAGATTAATTAAATATCATGAGGATACATTTTGCTTTATTTTTTCAGTCTTATGGCAGTTCAGTATGACTTCAAGAACCACGACGGTGCCGAAATTTCCCTGGATATCTCTAAAATATTGGTGTAAAATTGACGATATGCACATATATATATCGAGCCCTAACCGCCATAAAAGTGTATCCAACAAAATTATCAATTTCAGATTTTTTATGGAAATCAACAATTTATTATCACATGCATCAACTCCCAAAATTTCATAGTTTTGAAATGTGGAGTTTCGAAGTTAGAGACTAAATAAGTTTCAAGGCTGCATACAAACTCTATGCAAAACAAATTAAAAAAACTGCGTCCTGTAAAATTTACTTTTTGTTGGATACACTTTTATGGGGATTAGGGCTCGATATATAAGGTACTTTAGTGATTGCTACTACTGTTTTGGATTTTTATGTAAATAAACAATGTTAACGTTATTCAATTTCTCTTTAATCTTTGGGATAAAGGATTATTTGCGGTATATCCACTGGAAATTTTATAGAGGTTTATTTTTAAATCCAAAAAACTATACAATTTATTCCAATTTTCGGATTGCTCTTATACCATTTCAACTAGTTTTAATACCAAAAATATTCTAAAAATAATTAAAATTTGGTTTTGATTTAATTCCAAAAAAATATTAATTTGTACCTCACAAGACAATATTGCTTCTTCCCTTCGCGTACATACGAAGGTACATAGTATTTTTCAAATTGAAGGCTAATTTCATACACAAGCAAACAAACATAAATAAATAAATAAATAAATTCTGTCTCTCAATATTCTCTTCCTTTTTTAAACCAGAATGGTTTTATTTTTACTGTGTTGAATAGTGTGCTCCCATTTGCTAGAGAACGACCTAGTTCGCTGGAACAAGTAACCTTTCACACTCCTTATCAAAATTGAGAGCGTGCTTCCTTTTTCAAGAGAAATTTTGTTAAACCAAATAACCTCCCACATCGTAGGCAGATCGGTAAATGACCGGAATCTAATTCAGCAAAGGATTATGAAAAGGCTTTCTCAGTGAGCTCTATATTTGTAAACAGCAACAAAACTGGAGATAAGCTGGAATTAGATTGCTTAGATCTCTCTTTGCAACATTTCGCAAAACTCAACAACAAGACAAACTTTTCATGTTTCATTTAGCATTTCTTAGAACGAAATTTGTGCGCGAGCTGTGAGGGACCTTAAAACTTTTTAAAAAGTGTCTACCATGCGAGTATAAGTATGTACATACAGCGTTGCCGTTTGGGCCACTAAAGTGGCAATTAGAACCTTTTTGAAAGCCAAGCCACCTGAACCCAACTTTTTGAAAATATGCAATATTTGAACCTTTTTAAAAATTCGGGCCACTTTTGGTCCTTTTTTACTTTCAAAATTATAATTATTAAATAATTTTTAGTTTTTTCTTAAATATAAGAATAAAAAACCTATTTGTTACTATTTTACTTTGCATTGACAACTCTCCGTTTCGAAAGGTTCTTTATTTAATTTGTTTGCCAACACTACCCTTGAATACTTTGAAATTTGGGCTGTTCGTTAAGATAATGAAAACGCATGGAGCAGCCCAGACACACACAAACACATATAGCGTTCGTTGATCCGTAGGAAAGTGCAAGAAACGTAGGAATTTTACCACAATTTACGATCTTTGCACTCATATTCGCTCTTTTTTGGTAAAATTCCTAGGGTTCTTGCACTTTCCTACGGCTCAACGAACGCTATAACAGTTTTTTTAATTCCTTGCCTTTCTCGGGTTATTCCGTCTGCTCAACGAACGATCATATTAACGCTGCGTTAGTTTAGAGAATATTTTAAATTCCATTTTCTTTAAGCATTAAATAAACCACAAAAATATATAAAAATGTGTTTTAGCTAAAAAAAAATTGGGGCCACTTTTTTAATTTTTTGGGCCACCTTTTGAAATTTTTGAGCGGCAACACTGTGTACATACATATATTTATATGGTATGTGGTATTTGTTCATTTTAGTAGCCTGCGGTTAAGGTGTAGTTCGAGATTGCCTTCACCGTCCGCGACGCGTCGGGTTACAGACCACGTACGATCGCAGTTGAAAGCATTCAGGAGAACTTTTGCGGTTTTGTGCACACAATTCAACTGCCACACGTAGCTACAACTAAATGAATAACAACAATGAACTGGTATTATGTTATTCAGCGGCAAAAAAAAATCTCAAACAAGAAAAATAAAGTAGTATTATGCGGACAAAGGAAGCAGAAGTGGCAAATGTTCAAACAACAAACCAACGAGAAAAATTGCAAAGCAATCAGAATGACCATACAAATAACAAATATATTATAACTTTTTGCGCTTTCAAAGATATTTGCGCACCACAGACCGACCGACCGACCGACCGACCGACCGATTGGTGGAGCTTTGCGAGTGGTTGATGCGGTGCAGTGAACGTTCCACATTTCAGCGCATTATTGGTGTGCTGCTATAAGTGGTAAACATACCTACAGTTGTACACAAAATAAGTGGAAACGAAATGATAAGGTAAGTAAGTAAGTCGCAGATTATTGTGGCGAATATTCTAAAATGAACTTTGATATAAAAATGGAACTGAGAACGAACTTATTTTTTGTCCAAAATTCGTAGTTATTTGGAAATATTTCTTTTTTGTTGTTTGTTTTTCCGAGGATTGTGATGTGTTTCGGAACGAATTTCCATATCTACAAATACTGCAGATAGCACATAGCCGAAACCGGTTTATAACTGAATCAAACATGAAAGGGGGTGCCGGCATTCGTTCGCAACACAACGCAATTTTGAAATACCTATGCCTGAAATACTTTGGAAAAATTTTAGAACTGTGGTGACAAGATAAATGGTTACGTAGTTTAAATCAACTATTCTATCTCATTAAAAATGCACTAAATTAATCATAACGAAGTTAACGTTTTGCTGAAAAAAATTTATTTATATAATTTTTTCTAGAAATGGGTAACATTAATTTTGACCAGCAGTATATGAATACTAACTAGTATTTACACAAATATGTATGCACAACATGCACTTAATTGTTTTACCTCACTCTCTCTCTCTCTGTGTATACCTTGTTGGCCAAACAGTTGGTAACAGCATCCACTTTATGGTATTTACTCGCATTCGCCGGCACGCAAGGTAATCATAAATTGAAATATTTAATATTTCGCAATAAGCGTATACAGACATATAAATAATAAAGTATGTACATATAAAGCTATGTATGTATATGCATTAGGGCGGTACTTAAAATCAAATTAGTGATTTTCTTCGGTTTCACTCCCTACATCGGTAACAGCACAGTAAAAGATATCATAAATAAATTTTGGTCCAGATCAGAGATGGTTAAGTGGCACCGCACATGGGTCAAATTTCAGAAAAGTCCATGAAGATTCAAAAATATTAAACAATTTTATTTATATTTAATACCCGATATCGATAGTCCTGCATTCAAAGATACTAAATATAAAATTTAGTCCCGATCGCAGGCGTTTTGGGGGTGTCGAACAGGAGTCAAAGTTCAGACCAAAGTAAGGACCAAACAACTTCATAATATTTTTTTTTTATATCTAATGCCCAAAATCGATAGTCCTGTACTCGAGGATACCTAGTATAAATTTTGGTCCCGATTGGAAACGGTTAAGGGGTATCGCATAGGGGTCATGTGTGACACCCCTTAACCGTCTTCGATCGGAACCTTAATTTATACTAGGTATCCTCGAGTACAGTATTATCGATTTTGGGCATTGGATATAAAAAAATATTAATTTAATTTTTTCAGTCTCCATAGAGTTTTCTTAAATTTGACCCCTGTGCGACACCACTTAGCCATATCCGATCAGGACAAAAATGTATATCTGATATGTCTGACTATATTAGCATCGACCTAGGGGGTGAGGTTCACGAAATCTATATATATAAAAATAATTTGGTGTTTAATTGTAAGGCTAAAACTTGAAAACGGCTGAACCAAATCAAATACTTCCTTAGGAGGGTTTGTTTGTTGTTACCCCGCGAAGGTTTATTCGAAGAAAAAATTAAAAAATATTAGGGGGGCGTGGCATCTCCCATACAATATTAATTTTTAAAGCTGATTACCTGGAAATTGGTACAGAGCTATATGATATCAAAACAATTTTTGCGCATAAAAGTGTAGGTTATCGGAAAACGGGGCGTGGCACCTGCCATATAATCTTAATTTTTCAAGTTGATTACCTCTAAAGAAGTTCAAGGTAGGGAGCTGAAAATTGTTATAGAGCTAAATGATATTAAAACCATTCCCACGCATAAAAGTGGGGGTTATCGGAAAAGGGGGCGTGACACCTCCCATACAAATTTAATTTTTCAAGCTGAATATATATAAAAGCGTTTAAGGTTGGGACCTGAAAATTGATCAGGAGATTAACGATATCAATAGCATGCTTATGTAGTTTTGGGAAAAGGGGGTGTGGCACCTCCCATGCGTTCTTCATTTTTAAGGCTAAATATTCCTAAAAGCGTTCATGGCATGGACATAGAAATCACTATGCAGACATATATACGATATCAATACCATGTTCACCCGAAAAAAAAGATTTATCGAAGAATGGGGCATTGCACCTCCCATACGTACTAAACTTTTGAGGTGTAATAACAATTTTTGAAATGAAATTAAGAAAAAAATCTATTTTGGGCAGAACGAAGTTTTCCGGGTCAGCTAGTATCATATAAAATTTGTCTCCATATATTTGGGGACCATCCTAATATGTATACACATATGTATACAGCTATATATTTTTATGCATGGATGCTCAATGCACTTATTATTGGTCATTTTTTTTTTTATTATTTCCACGTGAAATGGATATTCCATAAGTACGAGTACCACAAAAAAGGCATTCAAAAAATACAACAATGCCACTTGGACGTGCATGAAATATCACTGCGCATTAAAGTGAATCATTTTGTTGAAATGTTGAATGATAAAAGAGAATAAAACTATAAAAAAATAATTACGTACATAAAAAGTTAAAAGAAACAACATTCGAGTGGGCAAAAGTATGCAGGTACAATGCACATACCTACATACAAACATATAAAGTCATAATCAGTGGGATAATTATTATTTTCGAAAGTGATTTTCATGGAAAGCGCTTTTGAGTCACTACGCAATTTTTACCTTGGCTGCTGTTAATTTCCACGAAACTCCACTAACGTTTGGTTTTTACCGACAACGCATCAATTATTATTCGTCTCAATACCACCAGCAATATCAATGATCTTATAATTAAAATACATATGTACATATTTATATACAGTTTAATTATCATTTTGATAGGCAATTGGCTTTCCATTAAAATTAGTCATTTCAGAAATATAGTTTGGCATAGACCTTTCCAAATTTTGTAGCAGCGTTGGAATCAAAACCTCTCAAGCTACACGGATGGCTAACTTCTAAGACAACCTAGCACTGGTATTTGGTAAATTTTTTATCACATGCAGCTGAAAAGGTTAGTTCTTTACTTTCTTACGAATAGTAGATATTGAAATAGATTTGTTCTAGAAACTTCGAAAGCTTTTACATACCATATCTATTTTTGAAGTAATTATTTCGATTTTCTTTTCTCCTTCACATTTCCAAAACAAAAAAAAAAAATAAAAAAAATAAACGTGACCTACGAAGAGGAGCGCCGGCAACATTATTAATATAATTGTAAACTTCGATAAATTTTATGTTTTGTACGTGACCTACGCCAACTAATTTTTCTATAATTGCTCAAGATTTTGTCAATTCAAAGCATGACATTGAAATAAATCATGAAAGTGAATTTTTGATAAGACTGTGGGAAAATTAAATTAACAAGACGCAGTTACTGTCACACGCAGTTGTGAGGTGACTTAAATGTGTCATCATCGGCAATTCAACTGTCTGAGTCTTTCTTTTAATTAAAAATTTGTCTGTAAAAAAAGATTATAGCCCAAAGTCATAATTTGTTTTACATACGAACATTAGAGTGTCACTTAAATACAACGGCAACAGCACAGATACCACATATGTACACAGTAAAAAAATTTAGTTTAATTCTAATATTATTTGGTACTTGATTTAATCATTCTTGGAATTAAATTTGAATTTTAATTTATTTTATTTATTCCAAAATAGTTTCAAAATAAAGCCTTGAGAAGTATTAAAATTCTCTCTAAAGAAATTTAATTATTTATGGCAAGGGTGCTCAACGCTCTCGTATTGAATGGGGAAACTCCAATACATCTACAAAAATTTATTAGTGCACTCAGAAAAAATTTGTGTTAGATTTAAAAAAAAAGTTACAAACTACAAGTAAATTTTTATTGTATGATTGGAAAATTTTACATACAACATAAATACATACATACATATGTACAATATTTAGAACATATTTTATTTATATTAAATTAAGATATGAACTCGTACATATAAAAAAATGTATCTACATATCACATAATAACAATAAGTGATAAGTTTATTCAAGGCTGTTTAATAAATTGTCAATATTTGTTGTCAAATCAGAGGTGGATAATTTCAGAATTTCTTCCAAATGCTCTTGTGATAAAAGGTTTCTTTGGTTTGTTTTGATTAACTTAAGGCTAGAAAAGGCTTTTTCGTAAATATAAGTGCCTCCGAACATGGATAAGTATTTTAAAATTTCATTTCTTATGAGTCGATACTTATCATATTTTATTTCTGTCATATATTAATTTATATAATTTAATTATTAATTTAATTATTAATTTATATACGTACCTATAATTAATTAGCATAGACTGTGACTCGCAATAATATTTCAGCAAAAAAAGCTCTAATTCCTATTTTTCTTATTAAAATCTACTTTTATTTTTCTTCAAATAATTTGAAATACACTTTTGCCACACTTTTTTATACTCAGCTGTACTAGTACACAGAGTATTATAGTTTTAATCACATAACGGTGGATTGTAACAGAGTGAAATAATCGAGATAGATATAGACTTATATATATCAAAATGATCAGGGTGAAAAGAGAAATCGATTGAGCCATGTCCGTCCGTCCGTCCGTCCGTCTGTCCGTCTGTCCGTCCGTCCGTCTGTCCGTCCGTCTGTAAACACTCTAACTCGCGCAAAAATTGAGATATTTTGATGAAATTTGAAATGCAGGTTGGTATCGAGACTGGGACGGTTGGTATTGAAAATGGGCGAAATCGGACCATGACCACGCCCACTTTTCCTATATAGAAAAAATCGGAAATTTGGTATCTCAGTCACTAATACAGCTGGAGCGATGAAATTTTATCCACGTGTTGAGCTCAGGCCCCTAGGAAGAAATCTGATGAAATTTTGGAAAATGGGCGGTGCCACGCCCACTTATTAAGGGTCAAACCTTGCAAGTTTTATATGTCATAACTCAGAAACCGTTGAAGATATATCGATGAAATTTGGTACGCGTGATATACTTACTTAGTCAAATATTTGGACGAAAAATTTCCGAAATCGGTTGAGGGCCACGCCCACTTTTATATATGGCTCTTATAAAGTGACCTAATAAAAACATTTTAAGCGATATCTCTGTCAAATATAAAGATATATCATTGAAATTTTATAGCAGGAGTCCAACTGCGGACATAAAACAAAAACACAAAAATTTTGGCAAATGGGCGTGGCACCGCCTCTTTTTATAAACAGGAATATACGAGATTTCTGAGCCCATAACTCGACAAATAATTTATATATAATGACTAAACTTGGTGTGTACACTTTTATTACTTGTGGTAATACATGTTGAAAATTTTAGCGAAATCGGTTGACGACCACGCCCACTTTTATATATGGGTATTATAAAGTGACCTAATAAAAACATTTTAAGCGATATCTTTGCCAAATGTAAAGATAATTCATTGAAATTTTGTGGTTTGATTTCTACAATAGACCAGAAACAACAAATAGAAAAATTTTGGAAAATGGGCGTGGCACCGCCTCTTTTTACACAAAGGGATATACGTGATTTCTTAGCCTATAACTCGACAAATAATTGAGATATTATGACGAAACTTGGTTTATACACTTTAATAACATGTGTTAATAGCAACGCAAAAATTTATTGAAATCGGTTTATGACCACGCCTACTTTTTAAGAAAGATATATCTGGAACACTCTTTGGGAATTTGTAACGTGAAGTCTTTGTAACTAGAAGTCAAAAAGGAATGAAATTTTGCACAAAGAATAATATTCATATGCTTAGTTGGATGACTGATAAAAATGTTGAAAATGGGCGTGGCTACGCCCACTTTATGCAGCACTCGCTTTATATAAAGTACACCGTGTTTCCATCAAACGCAAACAAACTATGAAAACATACAGCTGAGTATCTAATGTTCGATTCCACTCGAACTTAGGCTTCCTTACTTGTTCAATATTAATTTTGTTCAGTTTTTTCGTTTGCCTACAAATCGCACCCTAAATCAAAAAATTGCACAACTCAAAATTTTTTGACTCCATGAATAACGTATTTAGGAACTGCTAAATGTTAGTCTCCTCCCAGCAAAAGTCTTCTTCCTTACCCAAGGTTTTACTTCAAAGCTTCGTTTGTAAAGAAAAAGGTTTTCTTGCATTTCTTCCATTTATTTTATATTTATTTGGGTTTTGAGTTACGCCGCTTTTCAATTCAAGAATTCAATTTTTTCAAAAAAATTTCATTTTCAATTTGTTAGTGTAGTTTTCAATTTCATATGGGAAGGGCGACGCCAACGTAGCTACGTTAGCTTCGCCCTTCCCATAAGAAACTCAATCACATTCATTTGAAATTTTTTATACCTGAGGGCATATGACAGGGGAAGAAAATTTTATTTTTATATTCAAAGGGCGAATTTGTATCTGTGCCTATGTCTGGGGGGAAAAACAAAAACAAATGTGATTCAAGGGCACAGGCATGAGCATCTATGATTTATGGTTTAAAACCAAATCCTGAAAAGTATAAAAAACTTTCTCTTTCTCAATGTATATTACTATCAAAGCTTTTTTGGTTTGAAATCAAAACCAAAAAAATATTAAAACAAATTTTCATAAAAAAAGTCAAAATAAATACACACATGTGTAGTATGTACATAAACAAAATGTTTCTAAAAGTTCCCTACGTGATCCAAGTAAGAAAATGTCCAAATGGGATGCTGATCCCAAAGCAGTAATCTATCTAACAGATGATGCAGATACCATAGTGGAAAAGGTAAAAAAAAGCGGTAACAGCGGAAACACGTCAAGGTGTAAGCAATATAAAAGCAATACATTCGCTACTCACGGGCAAAAGTGTGCAACAGATTTGTGAGGATGCCAAAGATATCGATACTGGCAAATATAAAATGCTTGTCGCAGAGGAGATAGTCGAACATTTACGTCCTATACGCAATAAAATCCAACAACAGCTGTTGCGACGTAATGAGTTAGTTTATTTCAGCGTTGGGCAAAGTAGCTCCTGGTAGCATTTTGCACTTAGGAGCCGACTTTGCACATTTGGGTGATGGTGAGGGACGCAACCAAGTGCAGCATAAGGGGAGAAGAACTGAGGAAGAACTCACTAACACATAAGCAAGATTGAGAACGAGAGAGTATGTCGCTCCCTGTATTCGTGTCAGTGATGGAAAATGAAAGTTTCCAATTGTGTCAAATTTGTACAAAAAGTGGTGAATTTTTGAATTTCATTGTGCAATTAATTTGAAAATCGTCAGTTGGTACCATTACCTTGATAAAATAAGTTTACAGCACATATTGTACAACAAGGATCTCATACAAAACCTTTCTTACGCATATTTGTGCGTCCTACTTTTATGAAGATTACATTATAATAAAGTTTATATGCCTTCATAATAAAAAAAACAACCGTCTGTTTACTATGAAGCAAACAAAAATGGCATTGTAATCGAAAAATATTTATAACCTGAATTGAGTTTTGCAGAATAGTGCGAAAATCAATTGATTATACATAAGTGCCTTGCTACTTCCCAAATAACCGAAAACTACATAGGCACGAGTCATTTTCCATCACTGGTTCATGCCTGAGAGGCAGTGTGCAGCAGTGTTGCCGCAGCGTCAAACATTTTGGTATCACAAATTGGTACTTTCATGGGTTTTTCCTCGTATCACCTAAAAATTATTGAAAAAAAATTAATTAAATGGAAGGCCAGCTTAGCACCTTTCATTTGGTACCAATATTGCTCAAAGTCTATCTGGGTCACTCTGGGTCCACATTTAGGCCCGTATCCCGAGAAGTTCCCACTTATTGAAATTCTATATACCCTATCATGTGCGTTAATACCACATGGATCTACTGCAAAAATTTCATAAAGATCGGTTGATTAGTTTGGGAGTCTACAAAGGACAGACACACATTCTTTTTTGTATAACAGATTTTATTTAATATAAGAGAATTTATAAATATAAGTTCTTGAATTTTGACATTGCTAAAATAATATAAAAATAAATTATCTATCTTCTATGAATCGAATGTGAGTGAGTTTCATAAACCAAATATTATTTCCACTAAAATAATATATGTATTGTAGGAGCGGCAACTCTGGGGGAAGAGCGCCGTTGTCAACAGGGAGGGTGTCATTGTTTAAGGATTGTATAATAAATGTGTTTTAGTACTCTTTTCTACAACAAATACTACTACAACTACTACTCTTAAAAACTAATACTTATGCTTTGCTACCATCAATACTAAAAATATGTATATAGTTTGTAAATAAATCCATTTGCATGTAGAAATGAAATACGCACAAACTAAATGTATATTATAAAGTCGTTGCTACCTAAAAGTCGAAAAATTCAGTATTAATTACTTTTTCCGTAATTCTTGGCAAAAATTGTATTATTTTGTTTCCGTACTACGGCAACACAGTTTAAGAATTGTTGATCGTGGCTGAGAGTTCGTGGTTTTGGTTTTTGATTTTTAGTGTTTCCGCAGGCTTCTTGCGATGAACATGACGAGCGAGGGAATATACGCTGATTTTAATTGTTTTACATTCCCCTTATGCTTATGCTTTAATGCTTTTTGGCATTGTTATATATAAATACCGAAATTGTATTAAAAAAAAGAAAAAAAAAAAAATGTTTACTGTGTATGTATAAATTTTGTTCCCGATAGGAGAAGGTTAAGGTGTGTCGCACAGGCGCAAGAGTTAAGAAAACTCTATGGATATTCAAAAAGTTAAATTAATTCTTGAAAGAGTTTTTATTTTTTTTTTATTTTTTTTAGTGCTTAGCACGAAATTTTTATTTTTAATTCAATTTTTAATTGTTGGGGTAAGTGGAAAAAAATTCAACAACTATTTACAGCGAAGGTTGAGTGTATAGCTATTTCACGAAAAACCATTTTCGATCATCAGCACTCTTTTCGGAAGTGGATGCACCGGGGATTGAACCCGAGTCCATTCCAACTTCAGCCGCAATGACCCAACGGATAAACACACTCGGCCATTGAGACTCTGTGCAAGCTGTTGGATTTTCCCCACTTTTGCCTTTTTCATTTTCAACATTAACGTTAGTGTGTATATGCTTTTGCATATATTCTCCACAAACGTGCTGAATTTTTGTTGTAGGCAGTTCGCAATGAACATTGTTGTTGGTATTTATTTTATGTATATACCAAACAACGTTAACAATTTTACTTGAAAGAGTTTTTTTTTTTTAGTGCTTAGCACGAAATTTTTATTTTTAATTCAATTTTTAATTGTTGGGGTAAGTGGAAAAAAATTCAACAACTATTTACAGCGAAGGTTGAGTGTATTTGTTCCACTTACCCCAACAATTAAATTAATTCTATTTTTCTATATAATAACCGAAACCGATAGTCCTGCGCTCAAAGATGTTAAATATAAATTTTTTTCCTATCGGGAACAGTTAAGGGGTGTCGCACAGGGATCACATATAATAATAAATACCAGCTTTGACCACTCTACGCACTTTTTAACCGTTTTCGATCGGCACAAAAATTTATATGTGATATTCTCTACTATATTAGCATCGAACTAGGGGATGAGGTTGAAGAAATATAACATAAAGTTTGTCTCCATACATTTGGTGAGCAACCTAATGTACATGCATACATATGTTTAAACATATATAATTTTTGTTATAAACTTGACCTCACCCAAATAAAATCTTTGCTTTTTACTTTATCTTTGTTTTGCTTCGTTATGTCGCAAGAATTTTTGTACTCAAATATTTTGTTTTTTTTTGTTTGTTTTTTTTTTTTTTTGTTTTGTTTTTGTCTTCTTTTTTCTTAGTTAAAGTATCGCTTGACCAATTATTTTTGCTTCCAATTACTTTACTTTGTGTAGGTACACAAAAATGAGTACATTAAAAAAACTTAAAAAAAAAAATTAATAAATACATTTTTGCACAAAAACTTTTAATTAAAATTTAATATTTACCCTCTTTTTCGGCAACCGAGCTTACGCTTTGTAGTGCTCAATTATTATGTACATAAGTTTTTATGTACTTTGTAGTTTTAGCTTACCTTTTCAACTTACTGCTCTGTTCAGCGATTTATTGTTTGCTTGTTAATTATTTTTGTTTGATCAAAGATTGTTTTATTTGTTTGCTTTTGCTACTTAAAAATTGTCATCGAAACAATTGCATGGAAGTTAAATTGTTTACGTATACATACAAATATTTACATAAGTACATTTTTAAATCCATTTTGGGAACACTGAAGAGTTCATTATTGTCGCAGCGCTCAAAATATGGCTCTTTATGTATTTGGCTTTGCCTTAAAGATTTACCTTAAAGCCGTATTGTGCCTTAAAGCTATGAGTGATAGCAGACAACATCATTGACTGCGAAATGCGATATACACAGGTACATATCGTCGCTCCCAACGAAGACTAGCACGGTTCAGTTAGCGTGGAAGACTAGCACGGTTCGTTGTTCGCGTGGAAGACTAGCATGCTTCAGTTCTCTGCGTGGAAGAATAGCATACTTCGTTGTTCGCGTGGAAGATTAGCATGCTTCAGTTCTCTGCGTGGAAGAATAGCATACTTCGTTGTTCGCGTGGAAGACTAGCACACTTCGTTGTTCGCGTGGAAGACTAGCATACTTCGTTGTTCGCGTGGAAGACTAGCATGCTTCAGTTCTCTGCGTGGAAGACTAACATGCTTCATTTGTTTGGGTGGAAACTAACATACTTCTGTTTGTTAGAAATAAGCTTAGGGGTTAAAAACCGGAGGAGGATGGTCCGAGGAGTGAAAGATATTTGATAAGTAAGTGCAAGAACAATAATTCATACTGCAATAAAACTTTAACCAGGAAGCTTCAGCCAAACTATATGAAAAGTATATGAGTTTCAAATATTCCTAGACTTGTACTAGGCCTACTTTTAAGTATGTGCATAGGTTGTGCAAATAAAACCTGGCTTTTGCATCAAATAAAACACCGAGTTAACTAGTTATTACTCTGAACTCTATGTATATTTATATATGTATATGTAGATATGACTAGTGCTGAGGTACTACACAAAAAGTGTGCACAGTGTGTATCTTTGTATTTCTAAAATGATTTAAAACAAGTAAGGAAGCCTAAGTTCGAGTGGAATCGAACATTATATACTCAGCTGTATGTTTTCATTGTTTGTTTGCGTTTGATGGATTTTATATAAAGCGAGTGCTGCATAAAGTGGGCGTAACCACGCCTATTTTCAACATTTTTATCAGTCATCCAACTAAGCATATGAATATTATTTTTTGTGTAAAATTTCATTCCTTTATGACTTCTAATTGCAAAGATGTCACGTTATAAATTCCCAAAGGGTGTTCAAGAAATATCTTTGTTAAAAAGTAGGCGTGGTCATAAACCGATTTCAATAAATTTCTGCGTGTCTATTAACACAGGTTATATGAGTGTATAAACCAAGTTTCGTCATAATATCTCAATTATTTGTCGAGTTATAGGCTAAGAAATCTCGTAAATTCCTTTGTCTAAAAAGAGGCGCCTATTTTCCAAAATTTTTCTACTTTTTGTTTCCGGTCTATTGTGGAACTCATGCCACAAAATTTCAATGAATTACCTTTATATTTGACAAAGATATCGCTTAAAATATTTTCATTAGGCCACTTTATAATACCCATATATAAAAGTGGGCGTGGTCGTCAACCGATTTTGGCAGTTTTTAGTCCGAACATTTGCCTAAGTAAGTATATTATGCACACCAAATTTCATCGATATACCTTCAACGGTTTCTGAGTTATGACTCATAAAACTTTCAATGTTTGCCACTTAATAAGTGGGCGTGGCACCGCCCATTTTTCAAAATTTTTGTGTTTTCTGTTTTATGTCCATAGTGGGACTCATGCGACAAAATCTCAGTGATATATCTTTATATTTGACAGAGATATCGCTTAAAATGTTTTTATTAGGTCACTTTATAATATATATATATAAAAGTGGGCGTGGCCGTCAACCGATTTTAACTATTTTCCGTCAAAATGTTTGGCTAAGTAAGTAAATCACGCATACCAAATTTCATCGATATATCTTCAATGGTTTCTGAGTTATGACATATAAAACTTTCCATGTTTGACCCTTAATAAGAGGGCGTGGCACCGCCCATTTTCCAAAATTTCATCAAATTTCTTCATAGGGGCCTGAGCTCAACACGTGGGTAAAATTTAATCGCTCCAGCTATATTAGTGACTGAGATACCAAATTTCCGATTTTTTCTATATAGGAAAAGTGGGCGTGGTCATGGTCCGATTTCGCCTATTTTCAATACCAACCGTCCCAGTCTCGATACCAACTTGCATTTCAAATTTCATCAAAATATCTCAATTTTTGCGCGAGTTAGAGTGTTTACAGACGGACGGACGGACGGACGGACGGACATGGCTCAATCGATTTCTCTTTTCACCCTGATCATTTTGATATACATAAGTCTATATCTATCTCGATTATTTCATTCTGTTACAATCCACCGTTATGTGATTAAAACTATAATACTCTGTGTACTAGTACAGCTGAGTATAAAAATAGAACCGTGATAGTCTTCGCTGGGAGCGACGATATATAAATATAGAGTTCCGAGTAATAACTAACTCGGAATTTTTTTTATTTGCACAACCTATGCACATACTTAAAAGTAGGCCTAGTACAAGTCTAGGAATATTTGAAACTCATATACTTTTCATATAGTTTGGCTGAAGCTTCCTGTTTAAAGTTTTATTGCAGTATGAATTATTGTTCTTGCACTTATTGATATTGATATTGATATTGATATTGATATTTATTGACAAATTAGTACAATAAGATTTGAAATCTTTCAAAGTACAACAAGGATATTGGTACATATAATTTATATTATTGGGACAAAATTAGCTTAACCTAACTTAATCCTAAGGATTCATTTATACATTACACATTATACATTTATGTATTTATGTATTCTTAGAAAAATAATTTAGAATGAGACTTCTATAGTTGCCCTTGTTCATGCCACTTCTTAAGACGCATGGGATAGAGTTCCAAACACGAATAGTGTTCACAAAGAATAGTCTAGTGGAATGAATAGAGTTGAAATAATACTTATCAAATATCTTTCACTCCTCGGACCATCCTCCTCCGGTTTTTAACCCCTAAGCTTATTTCTAACAAACAGAAGTATGTTAGTTTCCACCCAAACAAGTGAAGCATGTTAGTCTTCCACGCAGAGAACTGAAGCATGCTAATCTTCCACGCGAACAACGAAGTATGCTAGTCTTCCACGCGAACAACGAACCGTGCTAGTCTTCCACGCGAACAACGAACCGTGCTAGTCTTCGTTGGGAGCGACGATATGTACTCTAGTGTGAGTAGAAAAGTAAAAGATATTCAGTAAGAACAAAGGTCAATGGAACAAATTTTTAGACCTTACTAAGGGTTATCATGCCAAACATTTCGTCGCCTGAGAAAACGAATGTCGTATGTTACAAAACATAGTTTCAAGAAAATCGAGTTTAAAGTTCAAATTGGAAATTCTCAAAAACTATACAACAGATTTTTCTGTTATTTGGAGAGCTGTAGCGTGTATTATCTATATATTTTGACCTGCAATTTTCAAAGTTCGATATCTTTAAAATTATGGGAGATAAACGACTTTTCATTCAGTATGCATTTGTCGTATGTGACGTCTGAGCACCAATACCTGTTTATAATAGCACATACGACAAAAATTCTTCTCTTTTTCCAAACCGGAATGGTTATGAGGCAAACATTTTTTGAGATATCGACTTGAAATTTGGCAGTTAAATATATTTTGATGGTACTTTGATCATTTGTTGGAATTCACCACATTGGACTAATATAAGATATATCTCCCATACAACTGATTGTTCAGATATAGCTGTTTTCGGGTATAACTTCTCCATTTAAAGAGCTAAGGGCATGAAACTTGGAAGTATTTTTACCCATATGCACCTAATAAGTGTCACCGAAAGTTGTCAAGATCGGACCACTATAACATATAGCTCCCATACAACCGATTGTTCAGATATGAACATTTTGGGGTATAACTTCTCCATTTAAAGAGCTAAGGACATGAAACTTTGAAGTATTTGTACCCATATGGGCATAATAAATGTCACCGAAATTTTGTCAAGATCGGACCACTATAACATATAGCTCCCATACAACCGATTTTTCAGATATAGCTGTTTTCGGGTATAACTTCCATATTTAAGGATCAAATTATACTAAACTTTGCAGTAATTGGTATTATACTACAATAAAAGATGTCATTTAAAATCATTCAGATCGGATCACTATAACCTATAGTTCCGATACAATATTTTGGTTTATTCTCAGTAGCTCAGCGGCACATACGACATATGTATGTTTAAAAGAAACAAAAACGAATTTATATGGAAATTTGTCGTATGTGTGTTACATACGACAAATACATACCCAAATGGTAGTAATTTTGTAACATACGACAAATGCACACTAAATAACTCAAAAACTGAAAGAGATAGAAAAAAATGGATTGAAAAAATTAAAAGATTAGGTCCGATTTAGTTAATCTGCATCAAAAACTGGAAATCGTCGATTTTCACATACGACATTCGTTTTCTCAGGCGACGATTTGTCATTTAAACTATTCCACCTAAGATCTTTGGACTTTTTGGATATCTTGCTATCCAAGCAGAGTATTCAACAACACATAATTCAAATGTCCATATAATATCTCTAAATATGTATAAAAATCTCTAGTTTTCTCATAATTCTCCGCTTCAACAACTTATACACTAAACCTTCAAATCCAAATTTTAAATTTCGTTAGAATTTTGTTTTTTTTTTTTTCTGTGAGCTTTTCCGCGAACCCTTAATTTTCTTTCATCTTTATTGTGTTCACCAACTTTTTGCAGCAATTGCGGTTTAATATCAAATGCGATATAATGATAATGAAGTACATGTGTGTCAGTGGCGCACACAGAAAAATATTTTGGGGGGGGGGGTTTCAATATCCAACGAAAAATTAAAAAAAAAAAATACTCAAAATTCGTCCAGACAATTTTTACTTAAATCTATATATGTTTGGGGAGTGGGCCTACGTATGCACACATTAAACAAAGGCACCTTTTAAAGCTCAATTCATTGCATTTTCTCTGTATTTAAACTAAAACTAAAAAGGAAAGGTCAGCTGTATTATTGCGTCATGATTGCAACTGAATTCATATTTTTCGTCATGTAGCAGCTATATTGTAGCTTTGGTGAAACGAATTGGATTATGGTGAATTAAATATTCGTTAAGTCCACATCATTGCACACTGGTCAGCCCCCGTACACAAAAGTAAAAAAATGTTGGTGTTTCAAAAAGAAATTTCTGTAATGCATTTCCGTGGGAAATTTATTGAATTTTATGGAAAACCTCCTTCATACGCAATAGACACCATTAAACGTTACTTTGGCTCATTTAAAGTCAACACATTTGATAAAAAAATATTCTGGAAAAAGTTTGTGTAAATAAGTGTGTTATGATTTTTGCGCGATTTCAAGTTTGAGTTCTAAAACAATGCGGATATGTAACTATTGAAACGCAAGAAAAAGGTATGTTTCATGATTCTTAGCAAAATACAAGATGAAGAAATCTTAGTTTTTCTATGAGCGTAATTTTCAAGCATTAGCATTTTCATTTAAACTTTTAACAACTAAGGATCAGTCTGTACCAGGTCTTATAAGCAGATTTGAGTTGCTTCAAGTCTTGTCTTGTTAAGCCTGTTTATACATTTTTCCCTTTTTCTTAAAATATCATATTAGATGTAGCTAGTCTATAAAAAATATTGTTGCCCAAGATGCTCCTTTTACGTATTTTTGTACATATGTACGTCGACTGTTTTCGATAAAACTTTATTTTCGATAAAATCTTAGTAAATGAGTTTTGCCCCACTCTCCATAAAATTTTTTTTATCCCGCGAAATAACGCGGAAATATTTTTTTAATGGTAACTTTGTTATTTGACATCGGATTTTTAAAATTCAAATGTCATTAGTCTAGTCTTTGGAAGCTCTATATATCCTTCTAATGTGCTTTTGACCTATGAAGTCGTTTTCACATAGTTAAGTCACCTAACCCAGTTGTTCATCCAAAATATCCTTTTTGTTTCACAAGAAAAAAAATCGCCAAAAATAAAGTATTCATCGGATCTCTCTGATATTACGCTTAAAGTATTTGCAATTAAATGGGAAAATTTTTAAACTTTCCTGATTTTTACAACTTTTTGTAAAAAACTTTGAAAATCAAAATTTTTTCAAAAATCGCAAAAAATGCACAAAATTTTTACCAGCTATCGCGAGTTTTTATTAGACCACTACAAGTTGTATGTCATTTGAAGCGTATTTTAATTGCCTTTCGAACGAGATACTGTTTTTGTTTATCGCATTTGTAACTCCAGCGAAAATAATTTTTGAATGAAGTGATAACAAAAAAACACAAAATTACCGTTATCTCAAAAACCTAACCATACAAAAAATTAAAAAAAAATAGTTCCAAGCTCAGCAGGTCAATTCCTATCCTACCCCATTCCTGGTTTTCTTGTTTTTTTTTTTGCTGTAAACTAGCGTTAGTGGTGGGCGTGGATTACAACATATGCTTTTAATTTTTCTAAAAGATGAGTCGTTTAGTGGGACAACAATCTGCAAAATTTGGTTTCGGTAGGTCAATCTGTTTCCAAGAAACTGAGTTTTGTCCCACTCTCCATACAAATGTGACCAGTGTGCGTTGGTGAATTATTTTAAATTAAAACAAACCTCAGCTAATATCCACAGCATACTTTTAGGGAAATGTCTCCACACTGCTTGTTTATAAACATAATCAGTCATTGGCGCACACAAGGGGGGGGGAAAGTTTGGGTTAAATCCCCCCCCCCCCCCCCAAATTTGACAACACCATAAAAAAACAATTTTATAAAAGATCGTACATGCAAAAATATTTGTGTAAATACATGTTGTAAAATCTATCAATATTCGTGGATGTACATTGCCAATATTTGTCAACAACTACTGATTATGTTTATAAACAAGCAGTGCGGAGACATTTCCCTAAAAGTATGCTGTGGATATTAGATGAGGTTCGTTATTCTCAGATGTACTAGTACACAGAGTATTATAGTTTTAATCACATAACGGTGGATTGTAACAGAATGAAATAATCGAGATAGATATAGACTTATACATATCAAAATGATCAGGGTGAAAAGAGAAATCGATTGAGCGATGTCCGTCCGCCCGTCCGTCCGTCTGTAAACACTCTAACTCGCGCAAAAATTGAGATCAAATTTGGAATGCAAGTTGGTATCGAGACTGGGACGGTTGTTATTGAAAATGGGCGAAATCGGACCATGACCACGCCCACTTTTCCTATATAGAAAAAATCGGAAATCTAGTATCTCAGCCACTAATATAGCTAGAGCGATAAAATTTTACCCACGTATTGGGATCAGGCTCTCATGAAGAAATTTGGTGAAATTTTGGAAAATAGGCGGTGCCACGCCCACTTATTAATGGGCAAACATTGATAGGTTTATAAACCATATTTCAGAAACCGTAGCAGATATATCGATGAAATTTACTTACTTAGGAAAATGTTTGGACGAAAAATTGCCAAAATCGGTTGACGACCACGCCCAAATTTATATGTGAGAACTATTAAGGGGCCAAATAAAAACATTTTAAGCGATCTTTGTCAAATATAAGATATGTCATTGAAATTTTGTGTCATGAGTCCAACAATAGACATAAAACAAAAAGTAGAAAAATTTTGGAAAATGGACATGGCACCGCCTCTCTTCAGACAAAGGAATCTACGAGATTTTGGAACCCATAACTCTACAAATAATTGAGATGTTATGATGAAAATCAGTTTGTACACTTTAATAACTTGTGGTAATACATGCTCAAAAATTTAGCGAAATCGGTTTATGACCACGCCTACTTTTTAACAAAGACATTTCTGGAAAATCCTTTGGGAATTTGTATCGTGACATCTTTATAATTAGAAGTCATAAAGGGTTGCAAATTTGCACTAACAATAATATTTATATGATTAGTTGAATGATTGATAAAAATTTTGAAAATGGGCGTGGCTGCGCCCACTTTATGCGGCACTCGATTCATATAAAATACACCGTGTTTCCATCAAACGCATACAAACAATGAAAGCATACAGCTGAGTATCTAATGTTCGATTCCAGTCGAACTTAGGCTTCCTTACTTGTTAGTTTTAGTTTAAATACAGATAAAATGCAATGAATTGAGATTTAAAAGGTGCCTTTGTTTAATGTGTGCATACGTAGGTCCACTCCCCAACCATAAATTTAAGTAAAAATTGTCTGGACGAGTTTTAAGTATTTTTTTTGAATTTTCCGTTGGATATTGAAAAACCCCCCCAAAATTTTTTTCTGTGTGCGCCACTCTAATCAGTAGATGTTGACAAACATTGGCAATGTACATCCACGAATATTCATAGATTTTACAACATTTATTTACACAAATATTTATGCATGTACCATCTTTTATAAAATTATTTTTTTTATGGTGTTCTGTCAAATTTTTGGTGGTGCGGGGGGGGGGGGGTGCGGGGGTTTAACCCCAAACCCCCCTCCCCCGTTGAGTGCGCCAAAGATGTGTGTGTACGTATGTATTCTTCAAATCACTTTAAGCTGCTCGAATTATTTTTTTGGCGATTTTGCAGGCGCTTGTTCTGTTGCTAGGCAATGTACTCAGAAATAAATGCTTATCAGATTTTCTTCTAAACGTTCTTCGTCTACATTCCTTTTTTGCTTATCAAACAGAATTTGGCAGAAAATCTTGCTTTATTTTTTCATTTTGCTGATCAAACAAATTTTCATTTAAGAACTGTTTCTTCTTTTCTTCATGACTGTGCGGTGGTTTATCTACAGTCCACCGGACATCAGCGCTTCATCAGCAGTTTCTAAGCAAAAAAAAAAAAATTAACAAACATTAAGTTTTTATTGACTTGAATACTTTGGCCGTCTATTGCGCTAAAAAATCAATTTTGGGGTTTACTTGGCATATACTTTTACATACAAACATCGCTCGTAGTTTGCATCTCTTTAAAGCAAAACTTCGTAGTACACTTTTTGTTTACTTTGTTGCTTCATAAACAAAAGTGTGCTGGAAAGCTAGAAGTTGTAGTAAATAAAATAAGCAAAAAAAAATCTAAGAAAATCAAAGTTCAAATATCCAATCAAGGAAAAATAACTTCGAGTGGAGCGAAAATGAGGATACCCAGTTGCGTGTTGGGGCTGAATTCTGGAATGTTCCAAATAACTGTAAGAACTAGGGATAAGCTGCTAGAGCTTCTGGAAATTATTTCGTGCAACCGTAACAACCATAACAACCATAACAAAAACAACAATAACAACAACACATAAATGTACAAACAAGTTTTCCATGCAACTACTCAAAATGTTATCTAAAGAGACTCTTTTAATTTTAGCGCTACTGGGTATGCAATAATCGAAAAAATTATATACACACGTACATACATTAGGCCGTCTCGCCTTATAGGGACGCAAAAATAAAGTTCGCCGTACGCCCCCGCATATGATGTCTTTTTGGAAAACATTTCCGCAAAAGCTTTTTTATTTTTTTTTTTTGGATGCCGCTAGATGTCGCTAAAATTTATTTTTCTCATATTTTCGGCATTAATAGTCCGATCTCTAAGTTTAATACACCAATGTCTTTGGCTTGAAAGGACGCCTTATACTATGGAATATTAATAATATAATAATACAATGGCGCTATTATAACTCTGACGAGTTTTATGGCCGAGCTTCTCTCCCAATTCGAGGTGTGCTCCTTTTTGTTTTTCCTACTAATTGGGTGGACCTACAGTTTTAAGCCGGCTCCGAACGGCGAATGCATTTTTTGTGAGAAGCTTTTTCATGGCAGAAATACTCTCGGAGGGTATGCCGCCCACTGCCGAGAGGTGACCGCTGCTCTTAAAAAACCCAATAATTGGATTTTTACTAATTAGAAAAATTTGTTTGGCTCGGGCCGTGGTTTGAACCCGAGACCTCTGGCATAGCAGGCGAGCACTCTACCCACTGCACCACAGCGGCCACTATGGAATATTAATAGAACGAAAGAAGACACTGAAGATGGCGCATATTAGCCGAAACCGGTTTGTCTCCAAACCAAACTTGACAAGGGATGACGGAAAATCGTTCCACAATACATCATATTCCTACCCTGTCGGAAAAACAAGCAACCAAAAAGTTATGAATATTATTAACCTTATTTACCTCATTGTGGTCACTACCACCCAGTACTTAGTTTATACCACGCTAATACCTGCATGTTGAACGTAGTCTAAAATCATTAATCTTTTGCAAAAGAAGTATTTCGATCGCTTCAGTAGAACCCGAAATAAAACACGTTCAACATTCCGTGGAATATATGTTTTTTCGCTTCCTTTGGTCCTTTAGGTTCATTTTACGAAGATTTCTTCTGAGGAGACCCTTACTGAAATTTTATGGCGAATAATTCTCTAGAACATTTTATCCCTCTAGCACCGCCAATAAAGGGTTATTTTGACGACCTTTTTTTAGAAAATCAGGAAAAATAGTATTTTTAAGGTCGCTAGAGAGTTAAAATGTTCTAGAAAATTATTTGGCATCAAATTTTACTAGGGGTCTCCTCAGAAAATTTTTCTGTAAAATTAACCTAAAATACCATAGGAAGCAAAAAACTTATATTCCTCGGAATGTTGAACGTGTTTTATTTCGGGTTCTGATCAAGCGATCGAAATACTTCTTTTGCAAAAGATTAAAGATTTTATACTACGTTGAACATGCAGACATAAAACAGGTACATTAGGGTGGTATAAACTAAGTACTGGGTGGTAGTGACCCCAGTGGCGCACATAGGGTTAATAATATTCCATAGTATAAGCCGTCCTGTCAAGCCAAAGACATTGGTGCATTAAACTTAGAGATCAGACTACAAATACCGAAGATATGAGTAAAATAAATTTTAGCGACATCTAGCGGCTTCCAAAAAAAAATTAAAAAATTTTCCGGAAATGTTTTCCAAAAAGACATCATATGCGGGGGCGTACGGCGAACTTTATTTTTTGCGATACGGTCTAACGTACATGCTTTACATTTAACGTTAAACAATCAGAATATTTAATGGCTTTCGGTGAATTTTCGATTTTTACGATAATCTCAGCGCAAATAATTTAGGCAAAATGCAAAGAAAAACTTTATGTACATACATATGTATATATATAAAACATAAGCAATAAATACCCAGATATCTAAATCTGCCCCAACAAATTTAATAGCCAAAATAATGTACGCGAGCATTTAACATGCAACGTTCAACATTCAATGCCTCGTGCTTTTTTGTTTCTTTGTACATTATAAATAATGGCGAATTTCAATTTTACGTTTTTAGTTGTTTGTGTATAGCCGCTTGTAATAACAAAAGCTATATACTTACATAAATATATGTATGTATATTAATATGTATCTCTATGCATTTTAATCGTTTCAGTGTTTCCAGAATCAAATACCTTTCAACACATGAATTAATGGGCGCTACGAATTCCTGACTGCTATGAAAGCCAGGAAAGTATTTGTTGGTACTAAGTTCTGGTATTAAATGGAAACAGAACCACTTTTGATTTATTCATTATCTATTTTAAAATTCAATTTCTTTAAAATCGGTAAAATCGCAGTATTTTTGGGTTTTAAAGTGCATTTATTTCGAAAAAATGCTGTGACTTAGTTTTAAATATCACACTGAGCCTCTAATACTATAACAGTTCTAGCTATTCTTATAATGTGTAGATATACATACTTATTTATCCGATCTTAGCTTATAATCCTATATCGAACTTTCGATTATGTGGGATATGCCCCATATATAGGTATGTATAGTAAAGAGACATATTTTTTAAAGAGCTGTGAGAGTTTTCCCTAAGGCTAAAGCGTAACTGTCTGATTCAGCAGACAAATGAATAATCTTCAGTTACATCTGAATTTTTGCTGAGATACATACTCGTATATACATACGTAGGTTGTTATATCCAATTTTTTACTTGTTTATTCTGTGATAAAGAATTTAATAAAGAATTTCGAGGAAAAACTAGCAGCATTTTGCAAGAGTATTTGCAGAACCCTTTACCGTCTTATTTCTTATTCGCTGAATAGTTTAATGAAACAGACTTGCAGAAGTGGAAAGTAAGGAAGTTGTGTTGGCCTTGCCCCCTTGGGTGTTGTCAAATTTGTGTAATAAGTACTTCAGAAGCATACGAAACATTTTTGCTTTCCTTCCATTTTTATACTCAGCTGTACTAGTACACAGAGTATTATAGTTTTAATCACATAACGGTGGATTTTAACAGAATGAAATAATCGAGATAGATATGGACTTATATATATCAAAATGATCACGGTCAAAAGAGAAATCGATTGAGCCATGTCCGTCCGTCTGTCCGCCTGTGCGCATGATAACTCGCCCAAAAATTGAAATATTTTGATGAAATTTGGAATGCAAGTTGGTATCAAGACGAGAACGGATGGTATTGAAAATGGGCGAAATCGGACCATGACCACGCCCACCTCCCCTATATAGTAAAAATCCGAAATTTTGTATCTCAGTAACTAATAGAGCTGGAGCGATGAAAATTCACCCACGGATTGACTCAGGCACTTGTGAAGAAATTTTGGAAAATGGGCGGTGCCAAATGGGCGGACGCAAATATTGAAAGTTTTATAAGCCATAACTCAGAAACCGTAGCAGATATATCGATGAAATTTAGTACGCGTGATAGACTTACCTAGGCAAATGTTTGGACGAAAAATTTCCAAAATCGGTTGACGAAAGTGACCTAATAAAAACATTTTAAGCGATATATCATTGAAATTTTATGGCAGGAGTGCAACTACGGACATAAAACAAAAACACAAAAATTTTGCTAAATGGGCGTGGCACCGCCTCTTTTTAGATAAAGGAATCTACGAGATTTCGGAGCCCACAACTCGACAAATGATTGAGATATTATGACGAAACTTGGTTTATACACTTTTATAACTTGAGTTAATAGACACGCAAAATTTATTGAAATCGGTTTATGACCACGCCTACTTTTTAACAAAGATATTTCTGGAAAACCCTTGGGAATTTGTAACGTGACATCTTTGTAACTAGAAGTGATAAAGGAATGAAATTTTGCACAAAGAATAATATTCATATGCTTAGTTGGATGACTGATAAAAATTTTGAAAATGGGCGTGGCTACGCTCACTTTATGCAGCACTCGCTTTATATAAAATACACAGTGTTGCCATCAAACGAAAACAAACAATGAAAGCATACAGCTGAGTATCTAATGTTCGATTCCACTTCCTTACTTGTTTGTTTTGATTTTTTGTGAAGTTGTGGTGCATTTATGCTCTTCTATTCGTTAGAAATTCAGGAGGTTAAATCCTTTGCTAGACAACTCTGAGAATTTTGTTTGTTTAATCCTGCTTCATCTACATAGATACTATTTATGTGCTCTGTGTACACTGTAAGTGGATCTGCTTGTATATTGGGAAATCGTTTGTATTTATTTAAGCAATAGAAGCTTATTTACAACAGGATGGATATGAAATAACAAGTATTAGATTTTGATAGAATTTGGTTTTTATTCTTAAATAACAAATTACGTATGTATAAAGGTTTTTTAATAAAAGCTTTGAAAAAGAATCCGGCAATAAAAATTTAATTCAATATGTATGAATATCGAATCAGGAAGCAACAAACCTTAGTTTGCCAAAATTCAATCAATATTTGGAAATACACTCATATTTTTCTAGAAAAAAAAATGAGAGGATCAACAAGAAGAGTTTAGTATTTTACGAAAACGGTTGCCTCTCACTGACACTTGAGACTGAGATGGATTTCGAATTAATACCAAAGGTAATCTTACTATACGTGAGGCTAAGTCTTCAATATCAGTCTTCACTTCGGTAATGGAAGTTAAAACTGACTTTTATTAGATCATCATTATAATCATAATCGTCATCGTCATCATCATCATCATCATCATTTCATTTAACTTATTTTCCCTACAAATATGTATGTAGATTAAACTTATAAGCTACTATATTCTAACCTTGTATTTTATTTAATACACTCAGCAAGAAACGCACGTAAAACTGACTATTTACACCTTGATTTGACTATTTTTACCAATGGTTTTGCGCCTAGGATGAAAATAGTGATTCTGACTACGTTGCACTTCATACCATCATAATAAATATTAAGTAGTTAAAATGAAAATTAACCATACTCGACTTGAAGTGATGTCATAGGAAAAACAACTGTGAAAAATAGTTGTCCTAAATATGTTGAAAAATGCAGCATATTCAAATTGAATATTTTATAGTCAAGTTAAAGTTACAACATAGTTGTTTTAAAAAATGTTCATACTGAAGCTGACTATGACATATTCTTAAGTTTACTATGATTCATATCAAGGCCGTATTTAGGGGGGTGGTTTTGGGTGTTTGAACCCCCCACGAAATTCTGGTAGATAAATTTTACTTCTATCATATTCAAAGCTATATGTTGAAAACACTAGTTTACGAATAATTAATTTGAGAAAATACCAAGAATTTCAGGTATAGGGGAGGGCTGGTATGAACCTGCTGAGATCAAAACCATTTTCTTATGGTTAGGGTTTTTAGATAACGTAATTTTGAGTTTTTTTGGTTACAACTTCAATCAAAAATTCTTTTCGCTCAAGTTACAAATACCCGCAAACCGTATCTACTCCGTTCGAAAGATAATTAAAGTACGCTATTAACGACATACCACTTATAAATTAAATTATGTTACATTTGTAAAATTTTAGCATATTTCCTTATAACTTCATAAAGTCATGGCTGAAAATTCATTACTCGGGTTATATTAGTCTTAGAATTATAACATTTTGTGTGTTTTTCGAAAGATCCCATATATGGGATGTGTGCGTTTTTATATGTAGTCCGATTTCACCTACATATTTTCAATACTAACCTTGGAAAGTCACCATTTTTTGATTTTTTGCGATTATTGAAAAAAATTGGTTTTTATTGGGATTTCTATAAGAAGTTGTAAAAATCAGGAAAGTTTTATTCTTTTTAAAATTATTCTGTTTTATTGCAAACATTTTAATCGTAATATTAAAAAGATGCGATGAATACTTTATTTTCGCCGTTTTTTTCCAAGTGAAACAAAAAGGATGTTTTATGGTCGAAAAACTCGGTTAGGTGACCCAACTATATGAAAACGACTTCAGAGATAAAAGGACATTAGGAGGAAATATAAAGCTTCCCAAGCACTGTTTGCCAGCACAACACCAACAGTCTCAAAAATAAGCTGTTGCTGTTTTGCGAAAGTTATCATAATTTTTTGAGAACTTTTGAATTTCGATTTCCTTTAAAAATATCTTAAGTCGAAGCACAGAACAGTCGAATATATTTGTTTGTTTTTTGTGCTGTTGCTTTACTGTGTAATTTCAAACAGATCAGTCGACAGTAAAACACAGATAAACAGAATTTTAGTTTTAACCCAATAAACACAACGGATTCGCCTCGAATTCGAGACGAATTCGCTTCTCTGATTATATTATCGCGGCGATAGTTCGCGACGATAGATCGGCGAATCCGAATTCCCAGGCGAGTCACCCCTCATTAGCGATTCGCGCATTTTTATATTCTCGGATCGTTGGCGATTTGCGATTTATGCCCATTGGCGAATACATTCTAGAAAATCTTCTTCCGCGAATCCACCTCGAATTCGCCACGACATCATCTGAGCTTTTCAATCTCTTGAGTAGAGTTTTAAATGGTAAATTAAAGCCCAACAGGGAATTTCTTCGTGTAAAGCAAGATTTAATAAAATTAATAAATGCTATTGCGATAATTGATTTTTCTCGAGTCCATCTCGAACTCGATACGAGTCCGAAAAATTACATTCACCTCCGCGAATTCTTCTCGAATTCGCCACGATATCATCCTCGCTTTTGTGTTTATTGGGAAGTGCGACTTTTTGAAATTGGTTTTTTTTGTACATTACAATTTCCATTGTGTTTCCATAAATTTAAAAAAAAAAAAAAAAAAAAAAAAAAAACAATAACAACACTGCTGTAAAAACTCGAAATTATGTTTGCCCTTTGCTGTGCTGTACAAATTTCCACAATACAGCAACAGTCGGCTATAATTTTTTGAAACCTAAGGCTGCGCAGATGCAGTACAGTAAAACTTTTTATTTTTTATACTTCTGCTGCGCTGTTAATTTTTCAATTTTCAAATGAAAATGAAATTCAATGGAAATGAAAAAAAAAGTTGAAAATAATTTCAAACCCTGCTCAAAAGACTAAAATAATGACATACCCAATAAACACAACGGATTCGCCTCGAATTCGTGTCGGATTCGCTTTCTCTGATTATATTATCGCGGCAATAGTTCGCGGCGATAGATCGGCGAATCCGAATTCGTAGGCATGTCACCTATCACTAGCGATTCGAGAATTTGTTCATTCTCGGATCGCTGGCGATTCGAATTTTTTATCATTAGCGATTCCAAAATTTGTTCATTCTCGGATCGTTGGCGATTCGAAAATTTGTTCATTAGCGATTCGAGATTTTTATAAATGGCGTTTCGAAAAATTAGAAGTTCAGAGTTTGGTTTACTGGCAATGGGTCAACTCCGTATAAAATAATACAAAGCACTTAAGATATTTTTATAAGGAAAAATTTAAGCAGTAAATAAAGTCCCCCTATTAAACAAATTTGAATTGGTTTTTCTACATACTCGTATCTATTTGATTATAAACCGATTTGATCTACTTTCGCGAACTCGCCTAGAATTCGCCAAGATAACATCTGCGGAACTTTGATATTCGTGTTCAGGAATAAATCTAAAATTTCAGAACTATAATGATTTTTTAGTGCAAAACAACCTAAAAAAAAATAGAAAAAAATTATATCGCGAAAATTGATTTTCTCGAACTTACCGCGAACTCGAGGCGAGTCCGAGAAATTACATTCGCGAAAATCTGCTTTCGCGAACTCGCCTCGAATTCGCCGCGATATCATCTTCGCGTCTGTGTTTATTGGGTGTCTATCAATTTTAAAAATCGGATGTCAAATAACAAAGTTGCAAAAAAAAACAAGTTAGAGTCTCAACCTAAGCTAAAAATCTTGAGGCGGACTTTCACAGCTGAAAAAAGCTGGGTAATCTAACCGAGTTTTTCGTCCATAAAATATTATTTTTTTTTACTTGGATAAAATCGCCAAAAATAAAGTATTCATCGCATTTGTAATAAAACAATCTAATTTTTAAATGA
Source organism: Urophora cardui (assembly GCA_960531455.1). NCBI lineage: Eukaryota > Metazoa > Arthropoda > Insecta > Diptera > Tephritidae > Urophora > Urophora cardui. Next base: position 111,996,644 of record OY482670.1, on the reverse strand, counting down.
ATAAAAGTTTTCTGATTTTTAAAACTTCTTATAAAAATCCTAATTTGAAAATCAAAAGTTTCGTAAAAAAAATTTCTTCTAAATAGCACTTGAGAAACCAGAATTTTTTTTATTATTTTTATTTAGTGCACGAAATAAGTTATACTAGTAAACCCGGCCACGCGATGCTGTGGCTTTCAATTACACTGTGCTATAATTTGAGGCCACTTACCTATGTATTGCCACATTTGAAAATTTTTTGATATACCTTCATAGTTACTGGTTATTTTTATTTTCTGTGGACCTTGATTTTTTATACACAGATTTTGTCCGAGGGGCATAGTGAAGTTTTGTGCCGAATATTTTTCTAGACTATAGTAACCTTAAAGCGACCTCCAAAAGGCCATTTGGCGCGCTCCTATTTTTCTTTCTAGTTCTCTTTCTCTTCCCAGTCCCCCTTATTTGCGCTTTATTTTCCCTTTATCCATTTTATTTTCCGTGTTCTTTCCTCTTTCGCTTCCTTTCCTTCGACATATCCGTCCCTTTCATTTTCCTCTTCCCTTTCCTTTTATTCAGTACCCTTTTTGTAAAAATCACACTCCAAATTTAAAAATGAGATAAACTGTTGCGTAAAAATGGATTTTTGAACAGGCGGCACCCTTTTGTAAAAATTTTAATGAATTACTCATTTCCATTTCCATGCCAAGCCCTTTCATATGAACCCTCAAATTTAAAAATCAAACAAACTATAGCGTAAAACTGAATTTTTGAACAGGTGGCAACTCTTTTTGTAAAAATTTTATTAAATTACTCATTAGCTGATCAAGCCCTTTCATATGACACCTCAAATTTAAAAATCAAAGAAACTATAGCGTAAAACTGAATTCTTGAACAGGTGGCAACCCTTTTTGTCAAATTTCTATTAAATTACTCAATATCAGGTCTAGCCTTTTCATATGGTACCACAAATTTTAAAATCAAACAAACTATACAGGAAAGTAAAATTTTCGAACAGCTGGCAACCCTTTTCAGAAAAATTAAACCTTCCTGCACATCTACTGGTCAAGCCCTTTCATTTGACACCACATTCTCGAAAATCGGTATAACGGTGTAAAAGTTATCGTGTTTACAAAAAATCGCTTAGCGTAATATATATAAAGATATTTTTCCCCACGAAATAAATTCCTGGGTACGGCCCTGATTCATATTGAAGTTCAATATGTTTTTATTCAACTCTAAGAGACAGCGTATTTGTCTTAAATATATTTCATATTGAATTTAACTATGTGTCTAAACTTTGTGTGTACATATGCACATACATACATATGTACACATATGTGTTTTTTAAACCCTTTTATGTATTCACGTGGGGGGAGCGCTGTAGCTCCAAGGTTCGGCGAGAGTGCCAACCTCTGGGGTATGAAAAATGGCTTTAAATAAACCAACTCATTTCCCTTGTGGAAAATGAGTTATATTTGAGTTGATCAATCATGCTATATAGCTCGAACAATGTATAAACCATCTAAGAGTTACGGAAATTTGAAAAGCCGCATTCAAATGAAGGAACGAAAATCTACGCAGCATAAATTGCTTTTACTGTGCTAAATATTTAAGTTTACTATGAATCATATTGAAGTTCAAGCATCAACAGTAGTTAAAATAAATATGTTTCAACTTGAAGATGACTATTACAAATTTTATAATGACAGGTGTTAATACTTGTCCAGTTGGATTAGTATTTACTAGTCAACTCAAAGTTTTTCATATTCAAGTTGAATATCTTTCATACTTGAACCGTTGAAATAATACGTTTATATTCAGATTAAGTTGTTTCATAGTCATATTTCCGTGTTTTCATAGTAAAAAAGCGAATAGTAAAGCTGAATATTTTCATAGTCATTTTTACGATGCGGGTTTTCTCTGAGTGTAGGTAAATATGTATATTCTGATAGAATTTGCTTAAAAACAAAATGTTGCATTTTTGTTTAAATTTTCAAAAATAAATTATTATAATAATTTGTAGTAGAGAATGGCGAAATTCGCAAAAACATTTATCGAAAGATCTAAAAATTTCTGCCTATGTATTGGATTAAAGCCAGACATATGTACATATAAATATATATCTACATACATATGTATATAAAAATTTGCGTTTATGTATTTGTATGTCTAGAGAAGTTGCCGGTAGACAACCGCCAATAGCGTAGCAGAAATCAAATAAACCTCTCATGCGAATCGTAAAATACATATACCGTGTGTAACCCAGTAGAAAATTGGCGACTGGATGAATGAATGAATTAGTTCTAAGAGCGATGTGTCGTATGATTACAGACAGCCTACACGTGTGGCATTAATACAAAGATACCATTGGAAAGTGAAGAGTTTTATTTTTATTTTTTAAAGATACTACAGAAATTTTTTGCAAATGTGTATAGTTTTTTTTTTTTAATTTACTTCACATGTATATGGTTATAGAGTTAGAGAGAGACATAATTGGGAGAAGAAATTAATGAACTCGGATGTTAAATAATCACTTTCAGCACATATCTCCTTAATAGTGTTTCCATCGAGTTTCTAGAATGTCGCAAAGAAGGGAGTCACCACATATTTTTTTTGCCTTGGCTTTTATAAACATACGTTTTTCTAGTTTCTAAAAAATAAAAAATAAAATATAACCTGGGCCTGTGCTCGTTAAATTAAATAAATACGTTTTTTAATTGAAAATGAAAGTGGACAGTGAATAAATCGCACTAAGAGTTGTATTATTTTTGTAATTATTTTTCTTCATATTTAATTGCATAGTTTTGTGGTCATTACTTAAAAAACAATCTTTGTACAACGATTAAGTAAAAGGACAAAAAAGTCTGTAGTAATGCCAAAGGTTATTATCACTTAAAAATATAGCTTCGAGCTTCTCCCCCAATTCGAGGTGTGCTCCTTAACTTTTGTTTTTCCTACTAATTAGTAGAGTTGGGAAACTATCGATGGCGCTATTGATAGTATCGATATTTAATTTTTTTGAACACTATCGAAGACTATCGATTGCCTTTTCAAAACTATCAAAAACTATCGCTAGTAATGTGTACTATCGATAGTTTTACAACTTTTACATCCCCATATTACACATTACTATTTCAGATTTAGATCTTAAGGTTTTATATTCCTCTATGTACAAAATAATAGAAACGACATTATAGAAGGCTTTGAAGATTTTTTTTTCGAGTACAAACTTTCACTTCCGTGTTCTAAAATATACTGGACTGAATGCAAAAGATTGATATTTTGATGTTTTTTTGAATTTTTTAAATTTTCGGCGATAATTCTATCGATAGTACTATCGATGGTTTATTTTTTGAAGACTATCGAAGACTATTAATAGTTTTTTTAAAACTATCAAAAAATATCGATGGTGGCACTATCGATAGTTTCCCACATCTACTAATTAGGTGGACCTACAGTTTTATGCCGGCTCCGAACGGCGAATGCATTTTTTGTGAGAAGCTTTCTCATGGCAGAAATACTCTCGGAGGGTATGCCGCCCACTGCCGGGAGGTGAACGCTGCTCTTAAAAACCAAATAACTGGATTTCTACTAATTAAGAAATCTTTTTTTGATGTGTAAACATCTTTGCTGTAGCTACGAGTAATTTCGAAAAACAGGTAAAGTTTACGCGTAAACGTAAACCGTAAATGACCTTTGTGTTAGTGCGCTGCTGTGTCGTGTGAATCGCTTGGCATTGTGAGTGGTAGGTAGGTAGATAGGCATGTACTTACAAATGCTTGCATGCATAGCCGTGCAAATGCAAATATCAACAACAACAGCAACGACGCGAAGTGAAGTTGTTGTTGTTTTCTGCAACAATGCGACAAATAGGCAAAATAAAAAGAACCAACCAGTTTGAACATGTCTGCAAATGTATGGATATGCATACCTACATCTACCTACCTATCTAACTTTCTGAGCAATATTGGTATCAAATGAAAAATTTTGAGCAGGAGTTCGATATGAAGCTCTTTTAATTGTGACCTCTAGGCCGGGTCTCCAGATATGGGGCAAAACGAGGACCCGGATGATCTTGCATATTTCTGAGCAATATTGGTATCAAATGAAAGGTTCTGAGCAGGGATTCTACACGGAGCTCTACTCTTTATGATTCCTATGTCGGGTCCCGAGATATGGGGCAATACGAGGACCTGGATGATCCTAGAATGTTTCTGAGCAATATTGATATCAAACGAAAGGCTTTGGGTAGGGATTCTACAGGGAGCCCTATTCTTTATGATTCCTAGGTCGAGTTCCGAGATATGGGTCAAAACGAGGACCGGATGATCCTTGAATGTTTCTGAGCAATATTTGTATCAAATGAAAAATGTTGAGCAGGACTTCTGCACGGAGCTCTACTCTTTATGATTCATAGGCCGGGTCTCCAGATATGGGTCAAACGTGGACTCGGATGATCTTGCATGTTTCTGAGCAATACAAAACAAAACAAAATAAAAAATCAAAAGTCAAAAACCAAAAACCAAAAACCAAAACAAACAAAAACAACAAAATAGTAGCAGTCACAATGACAACAAAAAATTACAAAAACGACAGTCGCCTTTTAATCCAAAGAAACCCAGGAAAAAAGGAATAAGGAAAAGGGAATAAATATCCGATTTCGAAACTGTTTACACATCAATGTTCATGAATACCCGTTATTCACGCTTTAGCTTTAATCTTTTTTTTGGTGTTTGCTCGGACTGGGGTTTGAACCCGAGACATCTGGCATAGCAGGCGAGCACTCTACCCAATGCACCACAGCGATACGTTAACGTTGTTGTTGTTGTTGATTGGCGCTTAACCGTCTAGACGATTCTGGCCGAGTCCCACAGAGTGCGCCAATTGCTTCTGTTTCGTGCAGCATGGCGCCACTTGGGAACACCTAGGGAGGCAGCATCGCTGTCCACCTGATTTTCCCAACGCAGTGGAGGTCTCCCTTTTCTTTTGCGTTCAGCGGGTTTCGATAGAAATACTTTCTTGGCCGGAGCGCCTTCATCCATTCTCACGACATGACCTGCCCAACGCAGCCGCTGGATCTTTATTCGCTGACGTTAACGTGCTTATGAGAAATGCTCAAATGTTTGAGTTTCATTGCCGATAAAAGTACCAGCACAACACTATGGTTAAAGTAATACTTTTTTTTTATATACGAACCAGAGATCAGCATGCGATACATTTTTTGTGATTTAGAGTAAACTCATAATGAATGCGGTGGGAGGATGACCGCAACCGCAAAATATGCGATCATAATAAACACCGTACCGCATTTTCTTGATCAATTCCGGTATGCGGTAGTATGGATATCACAACACCGCAAACACCGCATACCGCAAACACCGCATTTCCCAAATAGAGATATTTACAATGTTGCCAGTGCAATTTTTTGTTTGTAATTTTTACCGTCTTATGGATTTCTGATGAAAAATACTACTGATTACAATTTGATTTTAACCAAAGAATATCTATACAGGAAAACTCTCAGGATTGGTTTTTTTTTTAATTTTTTCATTGAAAGGGCCACTTAAAATTTAAAGTTTGTTTACATTCAGAATAATTTGACTAATGAATTTCAAGATAAAAATATGTGCTATTTACATGAAATAGAGTTTTCTCCTAAAATCCTTGAATCACATTTATGGCTTCTTAGTAATACACATATGTACATAAGTTTTGGTTACAAATTTTTTTTGTCTCTGACATAATTCTTTAGTTTCCAACGAGGAATTCATTCTATTTTCACAATCGAAAAAAATTGGCTACGATACATTGATTGAAACCGAAGTTTTTGTCATTTTATTGGGGCAACAACAATACATATGTTTATTTTTATACATTTTATTATGCGCCCGTCGGAATGAATACTTTTCCGTCAATCTAGCAATTCGTTTAACTGATAAACATAGTTTAATTAGATGTCTTTTTTACGGCAAAGCTGAAGTACTGAATGTGTCGATCGTCATTTAAATACATTTAATTCAATTATGTTGTCAATTAAACGGATTGCTAGTTTGACGGAAAAGTATTCATTCTGATGGCCCTATTAGTCGTATTGGATTTCAAAAATGAATTTTTGATTACTTCATTATTGAAAATTATTTTATTATTCAAAAAACTTCCTCAAAAAACAAAGCACACAAAAATAAAAAAAAATACTTGAGAATAAATTTGCTGTATATCTTATAATCAGTAACACATATCTATGTATTTATGTACAAATGAATTTTCAATTGCCTATACCTTTTCAGTGTGTGAAAAATTTCCGACAACACTGAATAGTATACAAATAAACAAATGCGGTGTTTGCGGTGTTTGCGATAAACGGTGTTTGCGATATGCGGTGTTTGCGATAAACGGTGTTTGCGATATGCGGTGTTTGCGTTATGCGGTGTAAACAACACTAAATACCGCAATATCATTTAGGTTTTCAATCAATGCGGTGGCGGTGAATTTTTTTTCTGGGTACTTATTTTTTGAGCCACTTAAAAAATAAGTATTTTTGCGGTGCTTTAGAAAATGCGGTGCACCGCTGCTGATCTCTGATACGAACTTTTTTAACTTGGCAATTTATCATCACTCTTCACTTTAATTCCGCGTATCCTCCGAGACTGGTGCGAGCAATTTTTAAAAATTTTCGACGTGGTTTTGTCATTATTTGTATTTATTATACACATCCCTGCAAAAAATGCGATTAATCCGGGACGTGTCCGGGATCAATCGCAAGGGAGCATGCGACTAATACAATTTTACATCCCTTTGTATGGAGCGAATTGATCGCATTTGTTCGAGCATGTCCTATGAAGAGGCTAATTGTTCAACTTGTATACCCGAACGGGTACCAATGTAGATTAATCGCTTTCATCCCGAACGGGTACAAATGTGGATCAATCGCTTTCATACCGAACGGGTACAAATGTAGATCAATCGCTTTCATCCCGAACGGGTACAAATGTAGATTTTTCCAAGTTGTTAGCCAAGGCAATTTTAATAACAATCTTTAAAGAATTGTAAATGTTCATGCATATTTAAATAAAGACTAACAGCCTTATTCATAAAAAAATCCTACAACACATTATAAACGCTCAATAGTAAAAACTCTTTTTAACTTTATAAAGCCGTTATAATGCACATTATTCATAAACGATTTATAAAGGTTTTATTACTATCATTGATTTATAAGTTTTTTGCTGTCCAAAATCAAAATAAATGTGGCAATGTTGGCTACAAAAAATGTCAACCTGACAAAAAATTACAATTTTAAAATAAACAAATATGTAAATAAATGTATTCAAATTCGAAAACAAAAACGAATGCGGAAAATAAAAGGGTAATGCAGAAGAAAAGGCCCAGTAGAGGAGACAACTGGACTTGCTTAGCAAGTGCCACCGCTATCCTCATACAATTTAAACCTCTGCAAAGTACGATTTGCCTCTTCTATACATACATATTTGCTAATACTCTACATTGTACAAAACAGCACAATTCAAATGCCGCTACGAATAAATCCTCTATTCTTCATTTGGAATACAAATACCATTTGTATTTGTTCTGTTGGATCAAATAGTGTACACGCCACGCTACAAGTAGAGAAAATAATCTTGCCTACTTGGAGTGTGTACGCAAATTCTGGAAGATTCGCCAGCAGTGTACACTATTTGCAAAACCTTTTTCGCTGAAAATAAATATTGTGGTAGTGCGTTTATTAGTGAAAGACAAGTACAAGTAGATAATATAATTGGACGGCCGCAAATACAAATACGGCATACAGTAGTCTGACTTAGCCCGTGGAGATCACCTGCGTCGTCTTGAATCTGTTCGGATTATAGAATACATGCAAACATAGATACTTAGCAGGTCAAATGAATTTTAATGAAACACATATCTTACTTCTTTTCGACCCCAACATCGCAAAGCCACTAGCACCTGCAATATTGCTGAAGTCCCTAAACCTTGTTTATTCATTGAGATATTAGCTTTTACCAAATTAACTATTCTTTTAAGCTGTCCTCGATAAAACTATGAAGCCTAAATTACTGAAGCCTAAATTCATCGTCGGGCAACAGGAATGCGCCAGTCCTTACGCGATACCCTTTTTCCTTGCGAAAGGTGTCCCGAGTCATGTTTATTACAAGATCTAAAAAATATGTTCACATTTCCATATATATGTACATATGTACATACCCAGCAGTATTCGAGGTAAAGAGTTGCATATTCAGTAGAATATTCAGTATGAAAAATACCTGGAAACTAGGTTCCTTGAACGAGCTTCTCTCGTAATTCATTGTGTGCTCCTTAACTTTTGGGTTTCCAACTAATTGGGTGGATCTACAGTTTTATGGCGGCTCCGAACGGCGACTGAATTTTTTGTGAAAAGCTTTTTCGGGACAGAAATACACTCGGAGGGTATCCCGCCCACTGCCGAGAGATGACCGCTATTTCTAAAAACTGAATAATTGGATTTTAATTAATTACAAACATTTTTTTGGTTTTTGTCCGGACCGGGGTTAAAACCCGAGACCTCTGGTATGGCAGGCGAGCATTCTACCCACTGCATCACACTGGCCATCTCTACTGAATATTCAGTAGAAAATATGTGCTGTTTTCCAGCTGACCAATACTGGGCGTTTCGGTTTTTTTTTCTTTTTCAATTTGAAATTTTTCTTTATTTTTTGAAGTAATTGCTTTATAAAGAGCTTATACAAGGGTAAAGCTTGTTATAAATTCGTTTCCATTTTATCTGATTTTTAAGAGCATTTTAAATTTATAAATTGTTTATGAATAATGTTTTTGCTTATTTGATGAATAAGGCTGTAAGTATATAAAGTTTTACTTTTGTAAAAAAATCTCAATAAATTAAAAAAAAAATTGTAAGTTTTGAGTATGCATTATATGAGCGTAATGTAAAGGATATTTTCATAGGATATTGTAGACAACATTTTGTTAAAATTATTATTCATCATTGCTATTAAAAGGAAGTGTGTTCAATTCGTTTTACCGGTTGTTCTACAACTTTTTAAATACATTGCATATTTTTGTAAAATTTCTACATTTAAGGAATATAGATTTGTACCCGTTCGGAATGAAAGCGATTAATCTACATTTATACCCGTTCGGGATGAAAGCAATTAATCTACATTTATACCCGTTCGGGATGAAAGCGATTAATCTACATTTATCCCGTTAGGGAACAATTGGGCTACAATTAATCTACATTTATACCCGTTCGGGAACAATTGGTCTACAATTAGTCTACATTTATACCCGTACGGGAACAATCGGGGACTAATTGTGGACCAATTGTTCTCGAAAGAGATCAATCCGGGACAAATATCTTTCGGGATTAATCGCACATTTTTTTGCAGGGATTCTTCTGCAGAGTACATGCTTGTGTTGGTTTTTGTTTATTACCCAATAAACACAACGGATTTGCCTCGAATTCGCGTCGGATTCGCTTTCTCTGATTATATTATCGCGGCAATAGTTCGCGGCGATAGATCGGCGAACCCGAATTCGTAGGAATGTCACCTATCACTAGCGATTCGAGAATTTGTTCATTCTCGGATCGCTGGCGATTCGAATTTTTTATCATCAGCGATTCGAGAATTTTCAATTTATCTGATCGTTGGTGATTCGAAAATTGGTTCATTCTCGGATCGTTGGCGATTCGAAAATTTGTTCATTAGCGATTCGAGATTTTTTTATAAATGGCGTTTCGAAAAATTTAAAGTTCAGAGTTTGGTTTACTGGCAATGTGGTAAATCCGTATAAAATAATACAGAGCACTTAAACAACTTAAAAAAATAGAAAAAAATGATATCGCGAAAATTGATTTTCTCGAACTTGCCGCGAACTCGAGGCGAGTGCGATAAATTACATTCGCAGAAATCTGCTTTCGCGAACTCGCCTCAAATTCGCCGCGATATCATCCTCGCGTGGGTACATTTTATTTGATTGTACATTTGTATTAAACTTTTAAGAATTTTGTTAGCATTTTGTGCGAAAACGAATTGCAAAAAAAAATGCGTTAGCGGATTGGACATTGACATAAGCATTTATATGTACATATATACATATGTACATACCTAAGTAAGTAAGTGTATTTATAAGTACTCATGAAAGTATGTACATATGTATGTATGTATTTACCCATAGTATATATTTTATATACGTAAATATTCATATACGAATATTTCTACAATTCCGTATTAAATATACAAAGTTGTTAGGAAACAAAATGGCAACCTATTGCGGTGAGACAGGTAACAAATATATTTTTATTATACATATGAACATATGTATATATGTATATATGAATGTATGTATATTCATATCTTCATTAAAGTGCTTATTTGCATGTTGAATATATTATAATTAATATGTGAATGATTGAGTTGAGTAAAGTAATTTTTCAAATTGAGCTTATGACTAATAAAAATGCAACATAAAGTGGCGTTTGTGGTAAGCGAAATTTAGGCAGCCATGTATATTACAGGTATGTACATATTTATATGTATGACTTTTGCGGTATTTGTTTTAAATTTATAACGAATTAGTTATATAAATGACTAAATGGGCGTATATGTACATATAAGGCTTAAATGCAAAGAATACCTACATATATGAAAGGCAGTTAGGCCTAAGCTTAGCTTCCTAGCGAAGAGCTCGCATACACAGGAGTGCTATAAACTCAGAAAAGGGGAACTAAAAATAAGAAACATTAGCACCAGATCACTTAATAACGCAATCAAAAGTACTAAGCTCAGGACATTATGATGATTGCTTTAAAACAATTCTAAAAACTCACAATAAGCAACCTAAGGATATTGAAGAGTAGGTATACTTATGGAACACTGTATACTCAGAAGCCGTACGCATTGAGAGAAGAATTAGCTATAGAAATCCTCAACTAAAGTAGAGTAAACGCTAGGAAACGAAGAAGGTTCCTTGCCTGTAGGTACAGTAGTCATAACAATGGCACATTCAATTTCTGAAAGCTGTATTCTTCAATTTCTAATGCAGCTCAGCTTAGATGATATAATCTGATCAGTAGTGGACACAATAGACCTTGTAGTCGCAGTGCGAGCCCCAATCGTTTTTTTTTTTTCTAATTCATATGGCATGCCATTTCAGTTATCAAATAAAAAATAAAGCTCTTCTTTTGTCAAGCAAAAATATTCCATTCAATGATATCATGCAATGAATTTTTTTGTATACATTTAGTATGTACTTATAAGCATATGAATTTGCATATTCATATGTATGTATGTACACTAGGGGCATATATATTACTTTTTGAAATTTATTAACCTACATATGTACATATGGGCACACATATACCTACCTTTTTATTTAACAAAAGAAAAAAATGCCACAAAACTCATATTCAAAAAAAAAATTATGTCTTACCCAATTATGGTGCGGCAGGTAGACGTGGGTGTTCATAATAACCGACACAATTTACGGAATAACTTGAAAAGAACACGCGGAACAAAAAAGATTGGGTGATACCCTGCAGTAAAAATCCGCAATGAATCCTTAATGAATCACTGATCCAATTCACCTATGACGAGGAGGCATCAGTGAATAGGTACTTTCATATAAAGACTGATGAGTTTTTCATATAAATGGTTTGCTTTCCTCAGAAAAAAAAAACAAGAACAAATAAAAAAAAATATACTGAGTTATGACGACAGTGATGAATATTCAACAAAGAATCTTTACTGATCCTTCAGCAGTGAAACAAATTTACTGCACGGTATATGTATGTACATACATATATACATATATACATACAAACACACAAGGACCCGCTTATTTGAAAATAAATTTAGGCAAAGCCCAATTTGCATGCCAATCTTCATGATTTATTGAGCTTTTATTTTGTACATATGTATATAAATTTGATTGTGACAAATGTTTCCTTATTTGTATATACATATTTGTATATACATATGTATGTATGTAAATATGGGATGTATGTGTGTCTATTTATCCTAAGTTTTGGGACTAGCAGATAAAAGCAAAAGCAAGCAAATACATACCTACATACATATATTTAAATAATTTTTTAGATAATTGCTTTATTGAAGTAGCATTCATATGTACGTTTTGCCTTTTCCAGTTGCGTATACGCCACGTGTGTCCCTCATATGTACAAATTCATAAGCAACAAGTAAGGAAGCCTAAGTTCGAGTAGAATCGAACATTAGATACTCAGCTGTATGCTTTCATTGTTTGTTTGCGTTTGTTCGATATAGGGTGTATATTTTATATGACACGAGTGCTGCATAAACAGGGCGCAGCCACGCCCATTTTCAAAATTTGTATCAATCATCCAAATAAGCATATAAATATTATTGTTAGTGCAAAATTGCATCCCTCTATGACTTTTAGTTACAAAGACTTCACGTTACAAATTCCAAAAGGGTGTTCCAGAAATATCTTTGTTAAAAAGTAGGCGTGGTCATAAACCGATTTCAATACATTTTTGCGTGTCTATTAACACATGTTATAAAAGTGTATAAACCAAGTTTCGTCATAATATCTCAATTATTTGTCGAGTAATAGGCTCGTAGATTCCTTTGTATAAAAAGAGGCGGTGCCACGTCCATTTTCCCAAACTTTTTTATTTTTTGTTTCCGGTCTATTGTAGAACTCATGTAAAAAAATTTCAGTGATAGATCTTTATATTTGACAGAGATATCGCTTAAAATGTTTTTATTAGGCCCCTTTATAGTTCCCATATATAAAAGTGGGCGTGGCCGTCAACCGATTTTGATAATTTTCCGCCAAAATATTTGTCTAAGTAAGCAAATTACGCATATCAAATTTCATCGATATATCTTCAACGGTTTCTGAGTTACGACATATAAAACTTTCAATGTTTGCCCCTTAATAAGTGGGCGTGGCACCGCCCATTTTTCAAAATTTTTGTACTTTTTGTTTTATGTCCGTAGTTGGACTCCTGCCATAAAATTTCAGTGATAGATCTTTATATTTGACAGAGATATCGCTTAAAATGTTTTTATTAGGCCCCTTTATAGTTCCCATATATAAAAGTGGGCGTGGCCGTCAACCGATTTTGATAATTTTTCGCCAAAATATTTGTCTGGGTAAGCAAATTACGCATACCAAATTTTATCGATATATTTTCAACGGTTTCTGAGTTATGACATATAAAACTTTCAATGTTTGACCCTTAATAAGTGGGCGTGGCACCGCCCATTTTCCAAAACTTCATCAACTTTCTTCATAAGGGTCTGAGCTCAATACGTGGGTAAAATTTTATCACTCTAGCTATATTAGTGGCTGAGATACCAAATTTCCGATTTTTTCTATATAGGAAAAGTGGGCGTGGTCATGGTCCGATTTCGCCCATTTTCAATACCAACCGTCCCAGTCTCGATACCAACTTGCATTTCAAATTTCATCAAAATATCTCAATTTTTACGCGAGTTATCCTGCGTACGGGCGGACGGACGGACGGACGGACGGACATGGCTCAATCGATTTCTCTTTTCACCCTGATCATTTTGATATATATAAGTCCATATCTATCTCGATTATTTCATTATGTTACAATCCACCGTTATGAAATCAAAATTATAATACTCTGTGTACTAGTACAGCTGAGTATAAATATCTATATATTAATAGGCTAACATTTTGCCCATACAAACAATTGCCAGGCTGTTTAGCACATTTAACATACTCATATCCACATAAAATTGATATGGATGTGTTCGTATGAGTCAGGAGCAGTGCATAGGCATATAATTTTTTCTATAAATTATTTAATTTCTTTATAATTACTAAATAAAATTTTTAGTTAAGATAAATAGATATCGTAAACGTGTTTACAAATATCGTAAACACAGTTGAAGAGTCGCTTTAATTTAAAATCGCTAACCACCGGGCCTACCTTCCTAGATCTGTCTTGATTTTGACCATGATTTCGCGTCGGACCGTGATCAAAAGGGCAAATCAGTGTTGCAATACAACTGGAATTTGGAAAGTGTTGCTTATCTCCGCGAAAAGGAATAATTTTTGTACCAATACAAAGTTGAAAAAATAAATTGCATGGTCGAATTTCGACCACCGGCGATACTAGTACACATAAACACTTAAACACATAAGACGGATATAATCCAAGGACACAGATTAAAGCTCTTTACAAATTTTCCAAAACTCATTTTTATCTCGGTTAGTTATTTAGCCTACTTTGTGTAGCCTAAGTAAATAAATAGGCTTTTGAGGAATACTCGTACAAACCACAAACGCTTATATAAGCATCTGACACCTCTTCGCTCATTGTGGACGTTGTTTTCCCAATTTAATCCTTAATTGGAATTAAGTTAATTTTGTATTAAAAGCAATTTTTCCACGCAATACTTTCTTTCTGTTGGCATAAATACTGTATGCAAAATTTAAAAACGTGAAAGATTTTGCAATTGTTTATCCATCGTTTAAGAGCAAAAGGGATTAGATATGTTTGTCATATATGTTTTGCGTTGAATTTGAATCGATTTACCTACATATATTAACGTCTGCGTGGGCTTAACGATAGCTCAGTCTACGTTATTTGCCATATTAGTTTTAGCAAAATACCTCATATAATATTAAAGCAGGACGGATTGGCAGAAAAGACTGCAATTCAATCGTCGAACGATTAACAAATGATCTATGGATAAATCAAAAATGAACGAGCAAGCGGTACAGCGGTACTTTTGCTTCTGCCAAGACTCGAACTTGCGCACCTTGCAGTACAATAACTACAGTTCTAACCGCTCAGCTATTGCCTGCCTTCGACATCTGATAGAAAATTTGCTGCTCGTTTCTTTCCTACTATAATTCGTTTCTAACTTATGCACATACGTATGTACATATTTACATATTATTGTATGATTAAACATAAGTATGATGAGTCTTAGAGGGATCTAAGGTGAAACAGCTGTAGTTACATCCATGCTTAAAAAGTTTTTTTCTAGTTTCTAAAAAATAAAAAATAAAATATATCCTGGGCCTGTGCTCGTTAAATTAAATAAATTTTATATTTTTTGTTTCCGGTCTATTGTGGAACTCATGCCACAAAATTTAAATTTATTATCTTTATATTTGACAAAGATATCGCTTAAAATATTTTTATTAGGCCCCTTTATAGTACCCATATTTAAAAGTGGCCGTGGTCGTCAACCAATTTCACTAAAATTTTGACCATGTACTACCACAAGTAACAAAAGTGTACAAACCAAGTTTCGTCATAATATCCCAATTATTTGTCGAGTTATGTGCTCAGAAATCTCGTATATTCCTTTGTACAAAAAGAGGCGGTGCCACGCCCATTTTCCAAAATTTTTGTGTTTTTTGTTTTACGTCCATAGTTGGACTCCCGCCACAAAATTTCAGTGATAGATCATTATATTTGACAGAGATATCGCTTACAATGTTTTTATTAGGCCACTTTATAAGACCCATATATAAAAGTGGGCGTCGCCGTCAAGCGATTTTAAAAATTTTCCGTCCAAACGTTTGCGTAAGTATGTAAGTCACGCGTACCAAATTTCATTGATATATCTTCAACGGTTTCTGAGTTATGACATATAAAACTTTCAATGTTTGACCCTTAATAAGTGGGCGTGGCACTGCCCATTTTCCAAAATTTCATCAAATTTCTTCATAGGGGCCTGAGCTCAACACGTGGGTAAAATTTCATCGCTCCAGCTATATTAGTGACTGAGATACCAAATTTCCGATTTTTACTATATAGGAAAAGTGGGCATGGTCATGGTCCGATTTCGCCCATTTTCAATACCAACCGTCCCAGTCTCGATACCAACTTGCATTTCAAATTTCATCAAAATATCTCAATTTTTGCGCGAGTTAGAGTGTTTACAGACGGGCGAACGGACGGACATGGCTCAATCGATTTCTCTTTTCATCCTGATCATTTTGATATATATAAGTCTATATCTATCTCGATTATTTCATTCTGTTACAATCCACCGTTATGTGATTAAAATTATAATACTCTGTGTACTAGTACAGCTGAGTATAAAAATATGGACTTAAGATGATTTTCGATTCATCATATCTCCTGAACCCGAAATGATATCATAACACCGATTAGACAGAAAGAAGCGTATTTTAAAATGTATCTTTGTGATAAAAAAATCTGAAAATACACTTAGCTCGACTTAGGTTGTTCTTTCAAATGTCCACAGAGTTGGCATATTGAAATTAGCTAGCACAATCACATGAACTCAAAGCGTAAATTGATGTTTAGTCAAGCGATGCTGTCAGTACCTTGGAATATCTCATTTGTGAATTTCCAACAATTGGCAGTCAACGACTCCGTGTGTCACGGTTCTGCATATTTATGTCCCTAGGAAGAAGTCCGTCTTGAAGTCATATAAGTACTGAAACTTGCAAAAGCCTTCACTACAAGCAAGGTATAAATGCCTCCAAAGTATTGTAGGCTCATTTCGAAATTTTTGAGATTTATCCAATTCAACATAACCTAACTTAAAGGCTCCCATATTTACTATGAGTACTCAGCTTGCGTCTTAAGTCATTTTCAAAATCAATATTGATAAATAACATAAATTTCGCTTTTAAAATTGATAATTCTTAGTATAGCACAGACATCAGACTGATGAATGTAGACGACTAGACAAGTCGAAGTATTAAAAAAAATAAAAAAATAAAAATTCACACTTGTGCATTGATTTGATTGATTACTTTTTCGGCATTTTTTTTTAATTTTCAATGCGCTTTGTTTTTGTTTTTTTTTTCTGAAAAAAAAAAAAACACTGCAAAAAACTGCAAAATAAATTTAAGCCTTGACTTGATGACGTTGCAAAGAAACGCAAAAACAATAAAAAAAAAAAAACAAAAATCAATAAAAAAAAACACAAAAAGCAGAAAATTGCTTCATAATCATATATTTGCTCTGTTGTGTTGTTGTAACATCACTTGCATTTTTTTTTGCATTACAAAACAGGTATTTGCAGTTTGCTGCACTTAACACTTGGACAACAAGAACAACAGCAAAAGCACTATAAAATTATTTAGAAAAATGCTGACTTAAAAACTTGCTGCCGGGCGAATGTCACTTTGAATGAATGATGAATCACGGTAATTCGTTATAACATAAAAATACATATTACACCGCTTGAAATGTTTAGAAAAATGAAACGTGTTAAAAGTTAATCATTAATACATACAAATTTTCACTAAAGCAAAAAAAAAAATAATTTTTGCAATTTTTTTATAATTTATTACTCATTATTTATTTTTGTTTAACTGTTAAATATTTCTATTATACTTTTTGCATTTTTGTGTTAATTTCTAATACTAACTTCTTGCTGTAAACCTTCTGCTCCTCCGCTGCGTTACTCCTTTATTTTATTTTAGTCACCAACTTTTTTGGTTTAGTATTCCTTTTTTCACGTTTTTTACTGCAATTTTTTAAATTGCCACAATTAAGTGCACATTCAATTCAATTTAACTCAATTACTCTTGCCATCTCTTTCCTTTTAAACAAGTAGAATAGCGCACATTGCATGTATGTATGTACATATGTATGTATGTGTGTATCTTGTATTTAAATTTCAATTATTCGCGCCCACTTTTGTCTGCTACACAAAAGCTTTAGCTTCAATTACAACTACAGCAACAGGCATAAATATTCATGTCAATTGGTCACTTCGCTTATCCGCGCTTCCGTTTACTTTCTTTACAAAACCGATCCGCAATGCACTAACTCACAACACGAACTAAACGTTGAACAGTGCGCAGATTGCTGATCGCAAGTTCGTAGCTTTGATCAGTGATGTTACATTATGTTTGATTTAATATACCATGTACCATATTTAGGTAAAATGGGACACATTTATCAAAACGAAGGAAATACTTTTACTCAAGATTTCAGAAATTTTACATTAATTTGTCTGAACCAAATTTCAAAGTTTGATTAAAAGTTCTGAAATCTTAAGCAAAATTAAATGCTTGGCCTTTATTAATATAACCCAATGTGAGTTAGTGAAAATCGATTACAAAGCCAGATTAATTCGAAAAAATGTTGTACGTAAGTTCGAAATGGCTTTGTTTAAGCGACTCGAACTCACTTCGAAAATAAGAAAAAAATACGGTTAAATAACTTTTAACGGTTAACATTTTTTTAGTTTATAGCTATCGTACCGACTAGGATTTAATTTGAGAATGAACATCGAAACTATATAAACTTATTCGGATCTAGCAAATAGCCGTCCAGCTTTGACGCGACAAATCACACTATGCCACTCTCAATCAGTCTCCCTACCTCTCTGCATCTTCCGTTTTCTCTATTTCTCCCACCACCTACATATACTACTCTTTCTCTCCTCTCTCCCGGGTCCACATATCGGTATGTATCATTGGTTCAGGTATAGAAATGAAATTAGTCATATATTGGAACCCTCATTGCTGCTATATTTTGATACCAATATTGCTCAAAACTATTTTGGGCCTTTCCGGTTCCACAGTTTGGCCGATATCAGGAGAACCGACTTGAAAGTTCGAAAGAAATTAACTCTCTATTGAAGCCCTGATTGAAAACTTTAGTTTGACATCGACATTTCTCAAAAATATTTCGGGCCATCTGGGTACATATATTGGTCTATATGTCGGGGAACGGTTGAGATGCCAGAATTAAATGTGGTCTAGATCCTAATCCAATACCATGTAACCATAGTGTCAAAATTTGAATGTGATCGGCATGGTAGGTTCGGCGTGCATAAGGGTCAAATAAACAAACTTTCATCTTTTTATATATACATACATATATATGAAGGGAATCTTTGATGAAGTAAAGCATTTTTGCAGACCGTTTCAGAAAGTCGTTAGTTAAATTGTATAGATCACAGAAAGCCGAGTAGCTACAATTTTCAAAATATCTATTAAATCAAATTTAAAAGCTGAATGTACTACATTTCGGTACTCTTTGGCTTCGTGAGTCAAAACAACATCACTGACTGCGTTGCATGTGGGCTGAAATAGCAGCAGCATCGGCAGCAAAACCACTTTTCTGTATACAAAACAAAACAAATCAGCAACAAGTGGGTTTAATGATCATTAACAACAAATATCTCTCTTAGCAGCAAAGAAATAAGCTTAAAATGGTGGTTCTCTCTAGATTTGATTTCTTTGTTTGCTTTTTACTTTTGCTTTGATTTTTTTGTTACCGGTAACAACTTTACTGCAGCTTGTTTTGGAGGTACATAAGTTTTGGTGTGTGTTTAGCTTTTTCGCTTGGTTGTTTAGTTGTTGATGGAGTGCATTACTTTGTTGCATTGAAATATTAAAATTTTCTGCCTGCATTTCGCCTTTCTGATTTATAATTTAGCCAGTTTGAGTTATTTGCATATGAAGGGTATTGAGAAATATTTGTTATCTTGTTAATAATGTCGGTTGCATATTTTTCTTATTTAGTGTCCTAAATGAATTTTTTTTTTTTTTTATTTTTAATCAAACTTACTTAAATTTTCCAATTATGTAAAACAGTTTTTCTGAACTTAAATATTGTTTTCATTTAAGGAATCTTAAGTAATCTATACCTTACTATTTTCCTATGCTAACAAAACTTCTTACCACTGATCACAAGCCATCAAGCTTTCTTCCTCAGTATTCCAAGCTCACACACTTGCGCTAACTAAAGTAAACTGAATGGCATTGAAAACAATATTTAAAACTCAAAACCCGCTGCCACATAGTTAGCGGCTCACTTCCCACAAAAATTTGCCATATTTGGGCTATAACTCAGAGTTGACTGCGGTCACACCTACATTTTTTCCCCGCCATTTGAAATGTTAATTTGTATTGATATCAATATTTTTTGCTTTGTAGCTGTTTTCGAAAACCGCAGGCATCATTGTGCGCAAACAGTTAGAAATTGTGATGATGCTGTGACAAGTTTATTTTGTCTACTTTTGAGCTCGAATTTACGCTGGCTGATGAGGATGATTCACCCGCATCGTCTCTTTTATTGGCACATTTGTATGTATGTCATTAACTGAGCATTTAAAAAGCTGGCTAATTTCTATGAATGAATTTTTTTTTTTTTTGAAGGCAGTGATGAAATACATGTTGACAAAATAATAAGTAGATACATACATACATAATAAAAAAATAGCTTAGAAATGCATGCTGGGCCGTTTCAAAAAGATTAAATTAATTATGTTTATAGCACATACATATGTGGACTTTCAAGAGCTTCAACCATGACTGGAAAAATAACTTGCCTCAATTCAGATTATTCATGTAAATTGGTTGCTAGAAAAAGGTCGAGAAAAAGTCATGTAAAATCCAAAATTCGTTGTAGAGGGAGTAGAATAAATCCATAAAAACCCATGTTGAAGACCTTCAGTCGTAAGTTCACATCTCGGAACTTTTTACATTGGTCAAAGCTGATCATGAATCAACTAACCTTAAAATAATTCATTTCGATATACATACATAGTTCGAAAAACAACAAAAAGTCTTATGAAGTAACAATAAATAGCAAGCTTTTATTAAAAATGCCTTGGATTATATAGTCCATTTTGTGATAGTTTAGAGTACTTTTAAATTGATCGTAAACATAGCCCCAAGGGAGCGACTCATTTATCTGCACCGGCTCGTAGTTAGCCGAACATTGCTACGAGACCCAAATATGTATTTATCGTGATAAAGACGAAGCAAGTTCGTACATACATATGTATGTACATATGCATACTTGTTTGAACGTGCACGATTTAGTAATAAAGAGGCATTGAAACGCAATGCACCAGATACAAAAAACGAAAAATTAAATATTTATTAGAAAACAAAGTATACTAATAATTCAAAATGAACTGGCAGTCGTAGGCACAAACCTTTTCAGAGATTATCAAATTTCTTTAATTTAAGTACTCCATAAATTAATCCAATGTAGGTACTCCATGAATTACTCGGGTGTCATGCGGAAATCGGAGTATGTGATCCGTGCCTAGGACATCGCCATGTTAAATGGACCATATTTTTTTTATGGAATATGGTAAATTCTCGAGTACTCGTATGATCCACAGCGAGTACTCTATACACGCGTGCATGGAGTACACGGCTTTTTTGCAGGGTTGCTTGAAGGCTACATAAGAATTTACCCACAGCCAGCAATCCCACTTAAAAATTTTGAATTTACAAAAATTCAAAATAAAAGTAACCAAAACTAGAAACAAGTAACCAAAATAAATTAATAATATAGGCATATGTCCCATTAATGTTAGGGCTATTTATTTGGAAGCAAAACAATATATACGGTTAACAAAATCTAAAATATATCAATTGTTTTACATCTTTAAGCCTTAAACAAATCCAATGTCGAGCGAAATATCGCCCCGTCGTAGCGTTCTATCAACATTTAAAAACACGGCCAGATATGAGAATGAACAGAACCAAGCAGCTGGGGAAAATCGATTGACGAATATTCACCAGTATAGATTTATTTCTAATGTGGTCGCTGGCTCCTGTGAAATAAATTATTTGGACTTAAAAGCTTTTTAGTGCTTAGCATGAAAATTATTTAATTTAATTTTTTTTGTAGGGGTAAATGGAAAATTTTCAACAACTATTTCCAGCGAAGGTTGAGTATAGCTATTTCACGGAAAACCATTTTCGATCATTAGCACCCTTTTCGGAAGTAGATGCTCATAACGGGGATCGAACTCCTGATACATTCCATCTTCAGCCGCAATGTGCGAACGCTTGTACACGCTCGACCACAGAGACTCTGTGAAAGTTGTTGAATTTTTTCCATTTACCCCCAACAATAAATTAATTGGAATTTGATAAAAAAAAATACAGCGAAACAATTTGGATAACAAATATTTTATAGTTTGGAAAAATTAAAAGCATATTCTTAAAAATTGAAGGTAACCACCATGGTGTACCCAATACATGGACCTTGATTGTAACCAAAATCGGCCGAAAGTAAAAACGTAACCAAACGAAAAAATTTTAACCAGTTTTGGTAAAAAGTAACCAAAGTGGCAACGCTGATGTAGATATGCCAATACATTCATACCAGAGGCGGTCGCTTCATACAAGCCGAGAAGCCCGGCTTGCGTACACATTTTCGTTTATTTCATACGAAATTCTTTAAAATCTGGGCCCTAACTCCGTAGTTCGATTCGAAAGAAAATTCGTTCGCTTTCGAGTTCTATTCCATATATTCTATACAACACGAATGTGCTTTCCAATCGAATTTCGCTTTCGAATCGAACTACAGAGTGAGGTCCCTGGTTATTTTACGTTTTTAATGTGTTTACTATTTAAGTTCTCAATAATATAGCCCCCACTGTAACATGCCCCTAAAAGCCTGCTAAGAAAATAGCGCAAATACACCACCAATCCACCTCCCAATGTGTATTTTGTTTGTACAGCCAATCACAGCACAGTGAGCATGCTTCAACGTTTCCACACATTAGCTTTTACCTGGCTTTCAAAACAGAATAACATAGCTTGTTTTCTCGCTTTCGCTAAGGAGAAACCAATTGCTTATTTTCAGACTTAAATTGAAAAAAAGAAACTAGCAAAGCACTTTTTTTATTTTTCACATCAAATTTGTATGCGAATACGAAGCTGGCTTCGGCATTCAAAAGTTCAGTATTCACAGCCATATGATTATTTGATTTGATTTTCGTTTGCATGTAGGTAAATACTTATGCACATAATTTCTTACATCTGCATCTGCATGCAAACATAAATATCAAATACCAGATTATAAAAGGGTTGATTGTGATTTTTGGCGACTATTGGCACAATATCAAGATAATTTTAAAAAGCGGTGGAAATCAAATTCGACCTCAGTTTTTCAAACACTAAAGCACCCATTTATTAGGCAATAAGCAAATACACTTGCTACTGCTGAAATTTCCGTCGGTATAAGGAAACTAAAAATACCTCTGCGCAATCGTATAAGATTTCCCTAGCGCACGTTTTTATACAATTGCAAAATCAAGAAAAAACAATTTTAATTTAAAAATGTTTATTTTTATTTAAGCACTATGAGATTTTGAAGGAAAAACTTTCGTTTTTATTCCATTAATTTTAATTTTTAATGTAAACATGTTTCTTTTTAAATCCTAAATACATTTTAATTTAAAAAATTAATTTTTAATTTAAAAAATTTAATTTTTAATTTAAAAATTTTCATTTATAAAATAAAAATGACTTGGTTTAAAACGTGCATTATAAAAATAAAAATCTTATTTTTGATTCCTTTTCTCTGAGTATACAAACAAAAAAATGTGTATCAGGAAAACAAAAATAAAAAATACATATGAAAAAAATAAAAAAAATAAAAATAAACGAGAAAAAACGATCTTCAAATACCCGAATTGTTCAAATGCCCGTACAAAGATACGCGTAATAAACAAACAAACGAGCGTTCGAGCATTGAAAAGCATTTATTCGAGCCACTCGAAAATGTTAAAAAGAAATCGAGAACTCTAAATCAAAGTTAATGACGGAACGCAATCAGACTTTTAAATAATACAGCAAAGGAAATTACATAAATGGCTAATGGTTATGCTTCACACATAGGCTTGCCCAGGCAATTTATGCTATGTCCGCCACTGATTCATACATACATAAGTATATACCACTGACTGAATTCACCACACATATTCGAACTTCCGCTTCCGCTAAGCACCACTGGTTTGTACATTGAATAAATTTGTTGCTCGAATTCCTGTTTTAGCAATGACACAAACCTTCCGGTAAATCAAAACTACACTTTAAGGTGGAACAGATTTTTTTAACTTAAATAAAATACAAATTTTAGTGGTGAGTCAACAAAGGGAAAATATAAGTTGGAGTAAATTTTCTTACTTCGAAATCGTATGCAGTTTGGAATTGCTGTTAAATACTCGTACAATATTCGGTCTGATTTTTGTTTCCGAAATGGCATATCAAATAAAAGCTTATTTACGATATCGCTGTACAGCATTAAATTCTTATCAGGAGACTTATTACACTTGCAAGTAATGTAAAAGTACTTCGAGCATAAATCTGTGGGAGCGTGGAGAATTGATAGAATTCTTTGGAGAGAAATACATTAGTCCTCCACTTATATTACCCAATGGTTTCTGTCTCCAATAACAATTCAAGTATGCATTTTGTTTGTTATATTTTTATTATGTACTTAATTTAGCTTTCGATTTATGTACATATGCAGCAAATGCATAGTGAGCTCGTTATTTAACTATTAACGGATTAGTAAATATATTTATGCTTAGAATAATTATTAAATTGTTACTTTAGCTAATTTATTTTTAAACTAAATACTTGCTATTTTTTGTTTAATAAATTTACAATGTTATTTTTTCGCACAGAAAAACACGAACTGAAATATACATTTAATATAAAATATCGGTTACCTATAAAAACAAAACACTGCATTAAACTAAAAAGCAATATTTGCAAGTTAATGATATGTAATTACATACGTACATGTATTTTTATTAAACTATTTGGAATTCATAGCTGTGCATGCTTTCTTTAGTTACTAAAAAATTTAAACAATTAAACTATGTTGCCTTAATCAAAAAGTAATTAGTTAAATGCCATTAAATAAATGCTTAGTAGAATGAATTAATTAATTAATTAACTATATTCTGTTAAATTTAAAACTTAAATGTACTATTTTAATAATATTTAACTATGTATTGTTATTGCTCTTAGTGGCTAAGATTTGATTGCACAATTCCGGCCAAAGACAACGGAAAAATATCACATTGTTCATTTAAAAAATAAATTAATTGCAATTTGACTAAATTTAGCTAATTAAGATTTTTTAGTCTAAAAAAAATACATATATAAATGTATATATTTCTAATATATACATAACTACAATAAACACTATTGCTTCTCACTACAAAATTGCACGTAAATTTTTATTTATTATTGCACGCCTATTGCACAGTGTTGCTATTGATTTTTTATATACTATAAATAAAATTTAAATTACAACATATGTATACTATTTTAAAGGCGTTTGACCAAAGCTTATTTACAAAAATTTTCATCTTATTATTGCTCGTTTGGTTTTCTATCATACCGGAGCTAATTTGTCGTAGCTATGGCTGAACAACAAAGAGCTTGTGTTATTCCATCCGTTGATTTTTATGCGTTTTCATCGTGAGCGTTCTTTAAATAAATAAGAATCGTGATTCTTCAAAATAGCTTGAAGCTATTGATCTTAGAAAGAAAGTTTCTTGACCAAAGTTAATAACAAAATAAATGGAAGATTTTGAAAAATATTTTTAAATTGAAATAAATCTATATACTCTGTGTATGTACTGCGTACAGCTGAGTATAAAAAAAGTAAATGAAATTTTTCAAATTATAACTGAATATATTTTTTATACCACAACTGTATATCTACATAGTAACTCTCAACTAAATGTAAGCGACAACGAGCTTCAAAGGCTTTAAAAATCCGCGAATTCCGCGAAAAGGAGTATTGGATATTCTCTTTCTCTATATTTGGGTGATTTCAAGACTTCAAGAGTGAGTATGCGTAGTTGCTATAGCAATTACATTGAATTTGGTTGATCTTGATTTGAGATGATTTCGACGTTCTTAACGAAAAACTAAAAAACAAAAATACTTGTAAATTTTGTTGTTTTCGCAATAAAGTAACCTTTTGTTTTAATCTCGCTTATTTAAGGAAGATCTCGGAATTTTGACTCATATGAGTGAATGCGAAATATTACACACATTTCAACTCTGCGCTCTCCCACAAAATCTCTCTCATAATTTTGTCGAGCTTTGATTTGGAGTGAGAAACGTTTTCTGTTTCAAAGTTATTAGCAAGTGAAAACAAAACAGCTCTCATATAAGTAAGTAAATAGTTACTCTACAAAGCATCGCTCTTTCTCATGTTGCACTATAACATGTTAATCTGTAACATGTTACTATCTATCACTCCAACACACATTATAACAACTCCCTCTCCGCACTACGCCTTATTTAATCGCTATCAACTCTTTCGCACAATTTTATACAACACCGAATGCGTTTCAATGCTCTCCGCACCCGATTCCCACATATCTTCGGCGTTGGTATCACCATCACCATCCGTCTCCGATGAGCCATAACAAGGACTGTGACCACGGCGACGTTGTAGCCGGTGCTCTTCTTCCTCAGATGAGGAATAAGCATTTACAACGCCACCATTACGTGTTGAGCCACGTCCGCTGCGTCCGCCGCTGCTACTGTGGCCACCACCAGCACTTGATTGCGTAAGCGTTTTGTCAGACTCGGCATCGCTCGAATCGAGAGTTTCGTGTGAGTGCGCGCTTGATGATGCACCCAGACCACCACCACCTCCGCCACCATGCTCAGGCGGTGGTTCGCCACCAATATTCTCTAAATCTTCAAAACGATTGCTATCCAACAAAATGCTGCCGCGGCGCGCCGACGCCGGTTCACCGTTATGGCGATCGGTCAGCGTGCTGCCATCACCATCCGAATTATCTTCGATTGTGTCGACGCGTATGATCCGATCGCGCCCGGACATTTTGCGGAAATTGTAGCGATCGTAGAAGCTGCGTTTATACATTTCACTCGAATCGGCGCTCATATAACCGCTGTCCATTTCTTGCGGTCGTGGACCGAAACGTTGTTCGTAGTAATTCTGCGAGGCGGGCGCTGAGTAGCTGCTTTTGGGCGTGGCAGAAAGTGAGCGGCTGTGGTTGTGGTTGTGATTGCGGTGGTGATCATCAGCGACGATGAGTGACGAAATGCCTTCGTCACGATCGACGAGCGCCTCCAAAAAGTTGGCGGATGGCGACAGCGGCGGCGTCTTCTTGCCACCGGCATACGATGGCGCCGGACTGTGGGTGGGACTGAATTTGGACGCAGCCATGCTCACAAATTTCTTCCAAGCATTCTTCAAATCTTTCGCTTTTTTGGCGCGATCTTTCAGACCCATCGCAATTTGCATGCCATGCGTCAATTGAAGCGGTTCGATTTCACAATGATACACGGTTTGTATGGTGTTGGTGGGTGTTGATGCGGGGGCTGGTGGTGTACGGGGTGCTTGTGATGTGGGTGGAGTGGACGGTGTGCCATTGGCGCTGTTGTTGCTATTGTTACTATTATTTGTGGCTGAGGCAGTACTGCGCTGTGGATACGCTATACCCACGGGCACACCAGCATTCCGATACATATCTTTGGTGCGATCGGACAGTCGACTGCTGCTGCGATTTGAGCGCGAGCCAATCGAGATTAGATCCAGCTTGCTTCCATCCACATCGGCGGCGGCGGCCATCTTAGCGTTCGCGTTGATATTATTGTTCGTTTCCACCGATTGCTGTTCGCCGTTCGTCTGCTCGTCTTCTGCTGCTGGTGCTGCCGTATGATCTTGACTCTTGCGACGATTCATGTATTTGGTGAGACTGTAATCGTTGCGCAAGCCATTGATGTGCGTATTGAACATGGAACCGTAGGGATCGCCGTCGATATGCTGCGCAGATTTGATTTTTGGCGTTGGTGAGCCCATCGCAGTTTGCTTAGCGCTCTTGAGTAGCTCCACATCAGCTTTGTCGCCATTGAAGTGATCACTGCCAGTCTCGATAGTATGCGCGCTGTTGCGTGGACTTTTTTTTTGATCTCGCTCTTCATCAACTTCATCGGCTGTATCCAACTTGGCCTTAAGCTGCGGCCCCTTATCGCCAGCCACACTCGTTAGCGTGTTGTTACACGAACCGCCAAAATTATCCGATACACCAGTGACCTCTGTCGACTCGCTGTGATTGCTTGTCGTCTCATCTTCGGTGGCTTCGGTTGTCGTGGCATTTGTGCTTGTCGTGTCATGATGTACGTAATGATGGTGATGGTGATGATGGTGCTGGTGCTGACTGTGCTGGTAATGGTTGTCATTCTGCTGGTTTTGGTAATGATGACTGCGCCCGCGACTGCTGGTGTGACTGTGTTGCGAGCGCGGCGAGTGCTGAGTGGAGGCGTGACTCCGCTGGCTGGTTAACGTGGTGGAGGCGGAACTGGGCGGTGGCGGTGGTGGTGGCAATTGTGGCGGTGATCGGGCGATGCGTTTCTTCTGCCCCACCGACGATAATGATGAGGCTTTGCTGCTGCTGTTGGTGGCAGTGCCATTCGTGCTGATTGTGCTGTTGGGCGTGTGCGCGGGTGTCGGTGAGTGCGTTGGGTTCGCCGGCGGCGTTGGGGATGTGCAGGTGGGCGGAGTTTTTACGTTTTTTGCCAGCGCATATATTTTTGTCGGTGACGGCGAAGTTGCGCGCTTCTTCGCTGGCTGCGCATGCGTTGTTTGTGTCGGCGGCGGCGGCTGCGGCTGCGGTGATGTTGAACGTCGTCCGCCATTTTGCAATTGCGGATTAACGACAGCGGCCTCTGCTGTGCGTCGTATTTTCGGTGTAGTTATTGTAATTGTTGTCTTATTGTCCTTGGACACTTCACGCGAAATGTCGATGGTTGTGGCAGATGATGTTGGCGGTGGCGGCGGTGGTGGCGATTCGACAATCTGTTGCCGCCGCTTTTGTTTGGCTTCGAGCGTCAGAAGCCGGCCCTCCTCGCTATCCAGCTCCACATCTCGCGCGCCACATTTGCAGCTCGTCTGACTTCTTTGGCTGTTGTGGCTATTTTGCCGCAACAAAGGCGACTGATAGATGTCGCGCAACGCGCTGATGCTGGGTCTTACGCGCTCCAAATCTTCGTTATCTGGCCGCTCAGCAGCTGCGTAGCCATAAGTCTGCGAACAACTACTGCCTTGACTGCTCTGACTGCGGAATGAGCTGGCGGAACGCAATATGATTGAGGCGTGATTTGTTGCTTGCTCCGTTGCAGCTGCGCAGCTATTTTTCACACCCTGCCACTCATTCAAATCACAGAAACTCTGCTTCTTCGGTTTGCGATCCAATGTGTCGGGCTCGAATTGATCGCTGTCCGTGGAACGTTCCATATCTGATTGCGGCTCGTGTTCCACCTCGATGGTCATGCTGCCCAAAAAGGGCGTGTCGTATTTGATGCGTGCCGCGATCTCTTTCTGTTTGCTACCACTGCCACCGCTGCTGCTCTCCGACTTGCAGTTGGTCTTCTGCTTCAGCTCATCCTCCGCATGAAATCCATTCGTTTTATCGAATACGGTATGACTAATTTCAAGTTCCTCCTCGAGCGGCAGCGCCGTACTCAAACTGGGACTGAGTTGAGAGCTCTGCTCGGACGAGGGTGAGGAGGAAGAATGTGAGCATTTCCGTTTGGTTGCCTCCAAACGCTCCAGGCTATCCGTCTCATAGTCGACAATGAGGTATTGCGGCGATTTGCGTCGATAAACAGGCGAGTCCGGCTGCATTTGCTTGAGCGACTTGCGACTCAGCGTGCTATAGTCCGGCGTTGGCACGGACGGCATACTACTACTACCACTCTTATTATATATATCTTTAGCTTTCTTCTCTATTGTGCTATCATAATCGGGTGTGGGTATGTCAAAGTGGTGAAAACCATTGTTCATGTGGTATTCGCGATTCAACGCGTCGTACATGCTCTCCGGCAGTATATGCATCTGCTTGCGCAACAAGTCGTACTGTTGATGGTAAACCAAAGCTTGGTCGCACACAACCCCACCAACAACATCAGCACCACCTTCGTAGCGCTTTTGCGCCGCCGATGATTTGCTGCCGCCGGCATAGCGACGACTACGCTGCGGCGTGGCGGGCGGCGAATCGTTGAGCGTGAATTTGGGATTGTTGTAGATCTCGCTACCCGTTTCGGCGAAACCATACAAACTGGCGGCGGCCGTAAGCGCCGATACGGTTTTGCTATAGCTTGTGTGATTGTGTGTGATAGGTATGGTCACAGAGGGACCGGTGGAGATGCTCGTACAATATAGTTGATACGAAACGGATGATTTGCTCGGCATCACTTCGATAGCATTCACAGAGGCAGCGTGCAGAGCTGCTGCGTGGCGGATATTCCGCGTATCGTTCGTGGCGTTTGCGCATCCCCCACCACCGTCATTGCTTGTTGTTGGAGGCGGTAGTGGACGCTGTTTTGGTTGTGCCAGCGCCACATCTTTGCGTCCAGCCTGACTTCGTTGACTGCTGCGACTGTGCGGCCGATTGTTGCGTGACGGCGATGAGTTGCTGCTGCTCGCCGTTTGTTGATGCCGTGAGCTGCCGTTAAAGTTTGTTTGCTGTTGCCTTGAGTGTTGTGGTTGTTGCTGTTGTTGTTGCTGTTGTTGCTTTTGTTGTTGCTTTTGTTGTTGCTGTTGCTGCATTTGTTGTTGCTGTTGCGTATGTGGTTGCTGTTGTTGTTTATTTGTGCGCTCACTGTGTTCGCTCTGCTCTCTGGCTGTGCTCGCTGCAGTGCCATTCGTTCTCTCATTACTCTCAGCCAGCTCTTCGTTGCTCGTTACCGTTTGCAGCCACTTTTCAATGCTGTTGCGCTTATCGCCGCAATTCTTGACGTGTCCGCTGCAGCGATTATTCGCACAACCCTGACACTCAGAGGACGATGTCGTCTGTTGCTGCTGCTGTCGATTTGAGCCGTACATGGATGGCGTTTCCGAGCGTACAGTGCCTTCCTCGGGTATCATAATCAGCGAAGGTTGATAGCGTTTGGTGGCCATTTTATATTTGGCGATTGCGATGACTTCGCGTATTTTGTGCAGGAATTCAATGGCGGCTGGTGGCGGTTGCTGAGGGAGTAGACAAAAAATAGAGAGATTTAATATTAATTATTCGTCAGTTCAAATTTCTATTTCGGCTTAAAAAATTCCGAGTTAGGGAACTAAACAAGACAAATGTTTAAAACCTAAGAAAATTGCATAAGACAGATCGCATATAGATCATACTCACCGCCAGCAGATGCGGCTCGAAATAGGCGGGATTAAAGTAGAGTTTCTTACGCACATTCCCATTCACCATTTGCCGCAAATGCTCCAACTTCTCTTCGGTCATCATATCCTCCACAATGGAAACATTGCCCACCGGCAGACATTCGGTCTCCTGTGTGGGCGATGATGATGTCGATCCATCATGTGTTAGATGTTCACCACCACTATGATTATTATTACCGCCATTACTATTACACGGAGCATTCGCATTCTTCGGCGAATTGTTGGGGGAATTGTGTGGCCTGTTGCCGTTGCTGCCGTTGCCGTTGTTGTTTCTGTTGTTGTTGTTGTTGTTGCTGCCGTTGCCACAGCCGTTGCCGTTGCCGTTGCCGCTGCCGCTGCTGTTGTTGCCGCTGTTCATGCCCATCTGTGGATGCACTAGAGCTGATGTCTGCATCTGCAAAGACATGCAAACGCTTCAATAAACACTTCTAACGCAAATACCAAAGCCGTCCAACAGACAAAAAGTTTGCCTAAACAATCGCAATTCATGCAAAGTACCTGTTTGAGTTTGTCATGATGAAAACCACCACCGACTGCGCCATCCATTTCACACTCCGAATTCGAATTGGATATATCGCTGGC
The DNA here is from genome assembly GCA_960531455.1 of Urophora cardui. NCBI lineage: Eukaryota > Metazoa > Arthropoda > Insecta > Diptera > Tephritidae > Urophora > Urophora cardui. Next base: position 111,965,116 of record OY482670.1, on the reverse strand, counting down.
AAAACCCGAATTATGTTCGCCCAATTGGGGGAAATGTTGCAACAGTGGATTATTCTTGATTATGCCCATTTCCTCCTTCAAACTGCCCACAATGCTGGCACGCGAACGCGGCTCATTTGGCCCGGATGTACCCAAATTGGTGCTCACCGAATAGATGCTGCCGCTGCGATTGAACGGTGCACCGAATGTCACCTGATCATTCTTTGGGTAATTAATTTCATTGGCGGCTGCGATGTCGTCGAGTGAGTTGCGCATGTGCGGCGTTGATTGATCGCCACTTTTGCGTTTCTTCATGTGCAAATACAGGAAAACCGATGCCACATAAATCAGGCCGAGCAGGAGGCTGCATATGCCAATGACCACATACTCTTTGGTGGTCATGCCAGCGGAGGGGGTGGCCGCGGTGGCAGTGGCCTCGGCTTGGAAGAGTACCTCGGAGACATCTGTGAGGGGAGAGGGAAGAGAAGCAGAGAATTATTTAATTTGAATGGCGTGAATGAGTGGCGTGCATACATATGTATCTACTCTTGTGTTTCTGTACTTACTTGGCGTATATTTTACTGGCGAGCCATTCACGCGAAACGCAACGCAGGGCGAGAACACATTCTTCGGCGGCATGAAGTGATCTGGTTGAATGAAATTTCGTGAGATAAGTATTTTAATTAATAGCAAACAATGCTGAACTTTACCTCTGCGCGTGGCATTTAGCGTAAAGGTCATATCTCGGCAAACCAAATGTACGACGATGAGGCGTCCTTGCATTTTTTGACGCAAATCCGGCTCACCCAGCCACTATGTAATATAGTAAATAAGTAAAAGGTTAGTATAAAATAAAATTAGAATTAAAATTAAAATTAAAATTAAAGATAAAAATAAAAATAAAATTAAATTTAAAACTAAAATTAAAATTAAGATTGAAACTAGAAATAAAATAAAAGGCAAAAATAAAAATAAAATTAAAATTAAAAATAAAATAAAATTTAAATTAAATTTAAAATTAAAATTAAAATTAAGATTGAAATTAGAAATAAAATTAAAGGCAAACATAAAATCGAAATTAAAATTAAAATTAGAAATAAAATTAAAATTAAAATTAAAATTAAAATTAAAATTAAAATTAAAATAAAATTTAAAATTAAAATTAAAATTAAAATTAGAAATAAAATTAAAATTAAAATTAAAATTAAAACTAAAATTAAAATTAAAATTAAAATTAAAATTTAAATTTAAATTTACATTTAAATTAAAATTAAAATTAAATTTTATTTTGGCGAAAAGCGAACAAGTTCAGACTTCGTATTACCAGCGATGGTAAAAGTCATAGCTATTTCGAATCAGGCTTATTTATTAAATTAAAATTAAAATTAAAATTATAAATAAAATTAAAGGTAGAAATAAAAATAAAATGAAAACTAAAATTAAAATTAAGATTGAAATTAGAAAAAAAATTAAAGGCTAAAATAAAATTAAAAATAAATCCATGCTTAAAAAGTTTTTTTCTAGTTTCTAAAAAATAAAAATAAATTTTTTTTTATTTTTTTTTACTTTTTTTTATTTTTTAGAAACTAGAAAAAAAACTTTTTAAGCATGGATGTAACTACAGCTGTTTCACCTTAGATCCCTCTAAGACTCATCAGTAGGGCATGGAATTTCATGTACTAAAAAATAAAATATATGCGCATAAAAAATGCACCAAAAACTGAGAAATATGCATGAAAAATCAAAAAAAAAATGCATTAATTCAAATTTTTTCAACTTCAGATAATTCATGTTTATTGAAGTTACAATAGTTAAATAAATTAGGTACAAACATTTTTTAATTCAATTTTGCTCTTACGTTGTACGTTTATACATATCCTTAGCTTAGAGCGCAAACTGTGTAAGTCCACTTTTTATGAAAAACTGTATTTTTATGTAGAACGCTAGAAAAATCAAATACGCACCACGCCAAACAAATCTGTGATACTTGTCATATTTCTAATCGTTGTTATTCAGCGATACGCAAATTGTGTAAGTCCAAAAAGCGAAGAAAATTGTGTAAGTCCAAAATATTTACATGAACAAAAATTTTTTTTTTATTTCGAAATTTGTTAATTTTTTGTTTTTTGTCTCTCCTGCAATGTTTGAAAAAAGGACTTACAAAATTTGCACTCTAAGCTAGCAATATGTATGTATGTTTTTATAGATATGTACATAAATTCAGTGTTGAACATTTCATAATTTGTAAAGGTTAATCCTTATTTAACGATTCATTAGCATACACAATGAAATATTTTTTCATATTCTCAAAAAGAAAACTTTGCCGATTCGGTCGAAAAAAGCTCTTATACATAGAAAACGAACGTTCTACATCCACAGAGGTAATAGGAGCATGTTTGAAAACGGCTCTTTGTCGACAGGTATGCACCGTATCGAAAATACTAATAATAGCCGCGCGTTCACACGAAACTCTATTCGTCGTCAGATGACTGTTATGCATTAATTTCGTATAAAACTTTCAACTAGCAAATTACAAAAATAGGCAATATAATGCGAAATATGTAATAAAAAAATGCAAACAACGCAAAATATGTAAAAATATGCATATATGACCAAAATATGCAAAATATGCAAAAACATTTGAATGCCATGTTTAAGACAATTTCACGATTCGCAAAGATTGTTTATTTATTTTGCTCTACCTAAATCTAAGAAAAACATGTATTTGCATAGATTTCCATGCCCTACTCATCAGGTTACTTTTGCTTCTGCCAAGACTCGAACTTGCGCACCTTGCAGTACAATAACTACAGTTCTAACCGCTGAGCTATTGCCTGCCTTCGACATCTGATAGAAAATTTGTTGCTAGTTTCTTTCCTACTATAATTCGTTTCTAACTTATGCACATACATATGTACATATTTACATATTATTGTATGATTAAACATAAGTAGCGAATAAAGTGTAGGGATGTTCAAATGAACTTAATTTTTTATTTTAATTTATTTAATTTAACGAGCTCGTTAAATTAAATAAAATAAAAATAAAATTGAAATTGAAATTAAAATCATAATCAGAAATAAAATTAAAATTAAAATTATAATTAAAACTAAAACTAAAATTAAAATTAAAATTAAAACTGAAACTAAAATTAATATTAAAATTAAAATTGAAAATAAAACTAAAACTAAAATTAAAATTAAAACTAAAATTAAAATAAAGTTAAAGTTAAAATTAAATATAAATTAAAATTAAAATTAAAATTGTTGGGGTAAGTGGAAAAAAATTCAACAACTATTTACAGCGAAGGTTGAGTGTATAGCTATTTCACGAAAAACCATTTTCGATCATCAGCACTCTTTTCGGAAGTGGAAGAGGATTCACCGGGGATTGAACCCGAGTCCATTCCATCTTCAGCCGCAATGACCCAACGCTTAACACACTCGGCCATTGAGACTCTGTGCAAGCTGTTGCATTTTCACCACTTTTGCCTTTTTCATTTTCAACATTTAACGTTAGTGTGTATATGCTTTTGCATATATTCTACACAAACGTGCTGAATTTTTTGTTGGCAGTTCGCAATGAACATTTGTTGCAACAGCTTGCACAGAGTCTCAATGGCCGAGTGTGTTAAGCGTTGGGTCATTGCGGCTGAAGATGGAATGGACTCGGGTTCAATCCCCGGTGAATCCTCTTCCACTTCCGAAAAGAGTGCTGATGATCGAAAATGGTTTTTCGTGAAATAGCTATACACTCAACCTTCGCTGTAAATAGTTGTTGAATTTTTTTCCACTTACCCCAACAATTAAAAATTGAATTACAATAAAAATTTCGTGCTAAGCACTAAAAACTCTTTCAATTAAAATTAAAAATTAAATAAAAATTAAAACTAAAAATAATAGAGGAAAACCCACATTTAGCATTAGACTGGGAGGTAGAGCAAAGCGGGAGCTAGAGACTTTATAAGATTTTCTTGATTGCGAATGTCGGGATTTCGCTTATTTTTATGAGAATTGAAAGTTCAAGACAGCCATACGAATTTTGAGCCATACGAGTAAATGAAAAAAAAAAAATAAAAAATAAATAATTTTTGCTGTGAAATGAAAAAAACACACACAGTTTTCCTTGGCTATCTCGAAATTGCGTGCTCTTTTACTAATGCGTTTTAAAACGCACTTTATTAGCTGTTAAATGACTTTAATGTATTTTCTTCTCTCACCATGTTTGAGTAAAAAAAAGAAAAAGAAAAAGAAGTACATTTCATTTTCATTGAATGCCTAACGGTAAGTAAACCATGTGCATGTTCGCCCGCCAACAACTTGCCACATTCCGCCACAAATTTAACACTCTGATAAGCACATAAAAACTGATTATCTATCTATTTGTAATTTCTTATCTGCCACAGCATTTACAATGAAAGCGTTGATTGTCGCATAAAAATTTTATGTTCATCGCTTTGTTGTTGTTGCTTTTTTGCAATTTCTTTTCTATTTTTTCTGCAAAGCAAGTTCTTTGTTGGTTTTTGTATGTATGTTTTTATTTTATTTTTATGAACATTAAATATAAATGCGTATTAAATTTGCTCTCGCTAAGAAATGCAGTTTGCTGTCATAATCGTATGCATGTATATGCGTGCGTGTGTAAGCATAATTGTGTCTTTAAACATTTTAAATGTTTATATTTTTCAAAATCTCTCTTTTTGCTTAAATTTTTGTACCTGCAAAAATGTCCGTCCCTCATCGCGAAACATTCGAAACGGATAATCGCTATCGATTGGATTACGCAAATCTGTCCAACCGTTGATGGTGAGAAATTGTGCACCGGTGACGGCGCAGACGGGTGTGCGAATATCTGGAATGAGTGAAAAGAAATTAAGAGATATACAATAAATAATATAATAGACCGGCGCGAATATGTGTTTACTAGTTATTTTTAACATTAATACTTTGTAAAAAATACCCGTAGTTAAATCAACAACTTTCAACAGCAAAAGTATTTATTTTTACAGCAAAGTTTTTGATCCAACAATTGATTCAAAAACGGGCGCTGTTGTTTGAAAAACTTGCTTGCTTTTAAACATTTATTTGTGAGAAAACATTTTTTTGTGAGAAAACAAACAAAAACAATAATGATGGAGAGAAGATGAAGACAAAAATCCAAACAAAAGTTTATTTTTAGCATAACAAATTTTTTTAAATTTTGTTTTTACAATGATTCATATAATTCATAGATGCTTTTTCGGGAAAGGGGAAGTATAAAAGGATGTTTTAAATTCAATATAATATTGAATGTTCCACTATGTGATGATTGGATAGAATTTCAGGTTGATGTCATGCTTCGAATCCGGAGTAGAATATAAAATAAAGAAGAAAAAGCAGAATAAGAAATAAAGATAGCAACCAGTGAATGCTAAGAAGGATAGAAGAAGAGGAGAACAAGCGGAGGCTACATATTTACAGTTGGGACCCGGGTGGAGAGAAGATGAAGAGTAAAATTCAAGCAAAAATTTATTTTTAGGTGAAAATTGTTTTTTTTTTCCAACAGTCTCCGTTGTTAATTTAAAGACAAAAGTATTTGATCCAACAATTTCCGTGCTTGACTTAAATCAATAACGCTCGCATATTTGAAACAACAACGGAACGAACGTTGGGCACATTTCAACTGCGGAAAGTAGCTGATTTAACAGCGAAAGTCTTTAGATTTATACTGTTTTTTTTTCAGAGTACATAAATAATGTAAGTAGCAGTGCTCCGATGTCCATAAAATTTTGTGGCGTGATAAAGGAAATACGTACCTATATAATGGTATCAAAAAGTTTGGCCTAGGTGCATTTTTAAATTTTTCTCTTTGGTTGACCCATTTTCGGAAACACCCATATGTACGTCAAAAAATGTATAATTACAAAGGGTATAAGTATCAGGAGCGCCTCTTAAAATTTTTCGTTTTCTCGTTGTTCGAAGTAAAATAATGAAATCGAATCAAAGTCAAAAGATTGCGCGTTCATTCCGATACTCAGGCACGAATACCATACATCTGATATAAATATCTATGATTTTAGAGAAGTAAATGAGCTACATATATTGGAGCATACTCGTACATAGATATATGTATATACAATTATGTGTATATAGCAATTTCACATAACGGCAAATCACTTTCATTTATTCATCTCTTGGCATTATGTAGCAGCTTATTATTTTTTTACTCTTAGGCATACAAACCTACATATAAATATCTACACATACAATGTGGTACAAACCGCGATGTTATTTCTCTTGCTATTCTTTTTTTTCCAAACCTTTTTTATTCAAATTTTTATGTAAATTTAATTGTATGCAATTGTAAAATATGTAAAAGATGTGAGCTCATAACTGAAAGTGCAAGTAACTTATGTATGAATGTAGATGACATGTAGGTGTGTACCTACACCTCTATATAGGAGTTTAACAAAAGTAAGCACACGTATGCATAACAACAATGTATCTACCCACCAAAACATCTAAGCCTTATTTAAGAACTAAAACAGCAGATTTAAAGGCTTAAGAAAAAAGGGCTGAAAATTATAAGGGTAGCAAATTTGTATGACATAAGGCTTAAAATAAGGCTGATTTTCCTGTGTTGATGTCATCAGGCGCTCTCCGAGAGCACACCTTATTCCAAAGGCTTATCCGCCATGCGAAATAAGGCCTAGATAAGTATTAGAGAGTTGGGAGCAGACAGAGTGAGTGCATAGCAGAAGCAGAGCTGCCAGCGTAATCTATTTTTAGAGCTGATTTGTCAACAAAAAGCAAAACTTTTTTGCCGGGTAAACATAGATATATGTATATATGAATTTTATCTGTACATATATATGAAGTTTATAAGTACTTGGTGTTTTTTCTTCATTATGCCTTGGGAATATGTTGGAAGTATGAGTAGTTGTACAACTTAATAACCACTATCATAAATATTGACTTACTTCCCACAGAAATGACCTAAAGAAATGTGTTTTTATGATTTTCAACTACATGTGTACATATGTATGTATGTACGTATGAATGTATACACAATAATATACACAGTAACTTGGTTGGGTTAAGCGAAAAAAGTTTTCTTTTGCTCTAGCATGGGTTGAGATTGCAGCGAAATCTTTAATTGGCCTCTATGAATTACAAAAGGTATCATTGATTGAATAATGAAACATCGTACAATGCCTAGAAGAGTCATATATTACACGTTGTTTCATTATTCAAGCGATCAAAGTGGACTTGCGTTCAAATTTGCCTTGTTGATTTCCCAGTCGGCAAAGATCGGCCCATGTAAAGGCCGCATTAATCGTTTGTATGATGTCGCTTAACTTAAAAGTTGACATTTTAAACAAGGCGAGAGTCCTTTCTTGATTGTTTCAGTCCATAACTATCAACTGTAGCATAAATATCTATACAAGATAAAAAAACAAAATTTGAGTACTCTGAAAAAAAAACGTTGTAAATTTAAAGACTTTCGCTGTTGGATCAAATATTTTTGCCTTTAAGTTAACAACGGAGACTGTTGGAAAAACTTTTCACCTAAGAATAAATTTTTGTTTGCATTTTACTCTTCATCTTCTCTCCACCCGGGTCCCAACTGCAAATATGTAGCCTCCGCTTGTTCTCCTCTTCTTCTCTCCTTCTTAGCATTCACTGGTTTCTACCTTTTTTCTTATTCTGCTTTTTCTTCTTTATTTAATATTCTCGTCCGGATTCGAACCTTGACATCAACCTGAAATTCTATCCAATCATCACATAGTGGAACATTCAATATTATATTGAATTTAAAACAACCTTTTATACTTCCCCTTTCCCGAAAAAGCATCTATGAATTATATGAATCATTGTAAAAACAAAATTTAAAAAAATTTGTTCTCATTAGTTTTGTTAACAACGGAAACTGTAGGATCAAATACTTTTACCTTTAAATCAATAACGAAGGCTTTTGGAGAAAATTTTCGGCTGAGAATAAACTTTTGTTTGGATTTTTCTCTTCATATTCTCTCCATCATTATTTTTTTGTTGGTTTTCTAAAAAAAAAAAATGTTTAAAAGCAAGCAAGTTTTTGAAACAACAGCACCCGTTTTTGAATCAATTTTTCGATCAAAAACTTTGCTATAAAAACAAATATTTTTCCTGTTGAATCAAAGACGGAAATTCAACGGCCGAAAGTTGCTGAATTAATTACGGGTATTTTTTGCAGAGTACAATGCTTTTATTGGATTTTCCTTTTCTTTGCTTTCCTTTTTAATTGCAGCTTTTACAGTACACAGAATGCATATTATAGTGGTAAAAATACACCTATCGTAAGGTCCTTATACCCAACATATGTATACGCAACTTTATAAATATGCTTAAATCAAAATATATATAGATATATGCATGTACATGTAAGTAAGTAAAGCCATCGACAATTGCATACGTATGTATATAAATACATAAATATATATTAAAGTCTTTATGTCCTTATACATCACTTTAATGTTGCCTTACCGGGAAAGCTGATTTCTCTGCTCGGGTAAATGATTTGTCCACGTAATGGCAAAAATACAAACGGGATTTTCTCGGTTGATGAACCGCTCACAAATGGCGAAAGAGTGCATTCTGTAAATTGAAAAAAAAAAAAAAAAAAAAAAATATATATATATATATATAAATGGAAATCAAAATATGTACATTGTACATATGTAGTAAATAAGCAATGTAAAGTTTAATTATTTATTCCTTGATATGCATATAGCTAGAAATTAAAATTAGCATAGAAAAGTCAGAAAATTTGCTAAAAAGGTGATCACCTGATTCTTTGCGAAATAATCAGCTAATAACGAGTAGTGATTTAATCGCTAGTTCAAGAACGAATTCGCTTCTTCACGCAAAGTGAAAAAGAAGTATGCAAAAGCAACCGCAATGCTATCGAGGATTAACATTGGCTAGCGGATGATTAGCTTGAACTTGATCACGGTTAAATCTGCTTATATTAAATTGCTTGATCTATTCGCCACTCGCTAAGATTAGATTATAAATATGCACACATACATAAATGCAACGAGTTTTAGATTTAGCTTCTCTCATAATTTGTGGCATGCCCTTGAATTTTCGCCATGACTTTAAGTCAACACGTTCATTTATCTCAAAAACATAGCATGTGCATGAAAGCTGATTGACTGTGCTAGGATCTAGTGTATCTAACTTGATAGCGTTTTAAGTAAAAAGAGAATAAAAAATATAGAAAGCTCCTTTTTACACTGAAACAATACAATTTTGCACTAACTGCATCTTCATGCTTTCTTACAACAACCACCAACTTCTAGCCGTCAATCTGCTTGCTTTCTTTTTCTATAAAAAAAAAACAACGACAGTGAAAGTTTGTCTGTCCATCTGTCTTAACTAAATGCGCATAGTCAGCCTATTAGATAAAATAGTAGACAGAATGGCTGGTTTTTCTTTGCGTAAATGGCAGTAGATGAAGTAAATGTTTAGAAAACGTAGTTATTATATTTATATTTATGTTTATAGTGTATAGATATGCACATAAAAACGAATGACAAGGCATTTTATTAAATGCTAAATGCCACTAATTAAATGACTTAATGAACAAATTTGGTTTCAAATGAATTGTGCTAATCATTTTAATGAGTGAAATGAAAGTGCGATTGAGCACTTTTGCTTACAAAGAAAATAGGTGCCAGCAAAAGGGGACTTCGGGCTTCTTCTGATTTTACTTGCATACATACATACATCTTGAATGGGTCTTATTTTAGTTTGTCAATGTAAGAGAAAAGGGTTAAAATATCTATTGAACTGAAATATGGGATTATAAATTATACGAGAAACAAATTTAATTCATTCTCTCACTATCTAATGAAAAGAGATGCCTTTTTTCTGTGGAAGTCTGAGCAAAATAGAATTTTGGAATTCGCTCAAGTGTTATTAAATGTTATCGAAAACTGTTATATGAAAAATGCTAAAGGCAACAAAAAAAAAATCAATTCATTCCGTTAGAATCCCTTTACCAATTTCAATTTCTCATACATTCATTGTCCAACTTTATATAACATAAAATTTTGATATACATTTCTTGATTTGCATGCAGAAAATTCATTTAACCAATTCATTTAACCTCTTGCCATTAAGCTAAGCAAACTTTCATTTATACATATACCCTCATGAAACTTTCAAAGCCATACAAATTAACCTTGCAAAGTCATACAACTTAGCCTTTAAAATATATACAAATTACCAAAATGTTTTCATTTTCATTTAACCGTCCACCGTCCAAAGTGATTTAATTCATTTATTAGTGGCAGCACACATGTTTTTGTCAGAAAAAAACTTTTAAATTTCTTCTTTTTGCGAAGTGATTTGACATTTTTGCTTTATTTTCTGCTTTTCTTTGTGGTAAATGCAAACAAAATACAAGAAATATTAGTTTTAAAGACATTTGCAAGCACATTACATGCGCGTCACTGTTTCGAACATTGTGGATTATTATATACGTAGTATTTGTTTTTGTAATTACCGCATATGATAATTAAAATTTCCTTACATAGCACTATGGTTCAAAATCGAAATATTGAGGAATTAAACCCAATTATCGACTTTTGATTTTCCCAAAAAAAATGATTACCTTTTATTATACATTACTGTAGTAAATAAAAAATAAAAAAAAAAATAATGTCAGTTAGCGATCACTTGTTTATCAGGAAGCTTTCAAAGTCTTGGTTTTGATTTTTGTATTCGTAAAAAATATTTTACTCAAATTATATAAAAATCTCAAGTGGTGATAAAAAGCTAAGAAATTTGAATAAAATGTGTTTATAAAATAGAAAATATTAATAGAGGTATGTGAAATCAAGAACAACAAACTTTTTCTGAAACAATAATAATCGTTAATATATTTTTGAGTTTAAATAAGCCGTGTTGTGTTTTGATTTCTGTGAGTTTTTTCTGTGTTAAATAGAACATAAATAAGTTGGATCAAATAGGATCAATAAAAATTATATATGTAGTTACAGCTAGTAGTGTCCTCTCTAATGCAAATGTTATTTTATCTGCAGGAGTTTGCAAGCGAGGCTACAATTTCACTTTTTTCAGAGCAAAGTAAACTTCGAAAATGGCGATACTTTACAATTTTATATTGATAATAATAAAAATATAAAACTCATTTATATATAGGGTTTAAAAACCTAATAATTTCACTTGAAAAATAACGTTGCACTTTTTCGGATATCTTCTTTAGTACCTGAGATATTGTTATTTTAATTTCATTAACTTGCTAAAAAAATAAAAAACTTTAAAATTGCCTATCGAAAAGTTAATGAACTTAAAATAACAATATCTCCAAAACTACACGTAGCATCGAAAATCTGAATTCAGATTCATATTCAGCGTATCGGAAACCTTTAGAAAAGTAAAGTTTTATCTCTATTTGAAATTCAACCTAAATTTACAGTTTACACTATGTATGGCAGAAGCAGCGTAAAATGGGCGTGGCTCGCCCATTTTCGTCATGAGACATTACTTTTACCTTTAAATACCCTATGAAAAGTTTTAGACTGATATCTTAGGTTAGGTTAGGTTGAAGTGGCTGCCTTAGGGGCACACTTAGGCCAGTACAGAGGCCCTTTATGATACCACAAGAAGAAAACAGATTACTCTTCCTTTTTGAACCAGTTTGAAAACCTGATGAATTTCACCAGGTCTTTTATGTCGATATCCGCGACTTTGCATAGGCTATCCAGGAAAGGTGTCCCAAAACAGCGTCTCCCGACGCCGTTAAGAGCCGGGCAGTGGCAAATGAGGTGTTCGATTGTCTCCTCTTCCTCGTCGTTTTTGCAGCTTCTGCAGCATCTGCGGTAGGGTGCACCTAGCCTCTCTGCGTGTTTCCCGATGAGGCAATGACCTGTAAGCACCCCCACAAGGTTCGAGATCTCCTCTCTCCTTAGAGTGCATATTTGACGAGATCGCTTGTGATCCCATTTTGGCCAGGTTTGTCTTGACGTTCGACAAACTGGGTTCTGTTGCCATCTATCGCTTGCCAGTTCATAGATGTGCTGTTTAAGCATTAGCTTGCATGTGGCAAACGGCATACCTATGCGTTCTTTGTCAGGAAGAACCTGCTCGGTAGTGCCTTGCCTCGCAAGTTCATCTGCCCTACTGATATCTTAACTCTAACTATTTTATTCCTCAAAAACTGAATTTTGAACCATAGTGCATAGACTAAAAATATGTGTCTTTATTCGCTTGCATATTAGTCTGTGGGTGTGTATGAAAGTCAAATGACATGTGGTAGCAGCGCTTCACACAAATCCACTGCTGTGTAGTATCTACGCTTTATTGTTGTAACGATTCATGAAAATGACGTGATGAGAGAATCTCTTTTTGCTTGTGACTTACTACTAAGTACGTACAATATTTTTCACCATAACGAAAAATAAAACAGAAGAAGCACAAGACTACCGCCAGGCAAGCACATCACAAAGGCAGCTCTGCAGAAAATAACCAACTGAATGTCTCAGCTGTTAACCACAATATACAATATCACAATTAAAATCGGTACTGTGATGATGCATTTCACGTCACAGGCGACAATTTAAAATGCATATCAAGCGTCTAAGTATCATACTCACCAAAGTTGCCACACTGCATCGTTACCAGCGCTACGCAAAAACTACTCCACACACACACACTTGCATAAGTTGCTTTTTGCTTTACAACAAAAATGTGTGAGATAATAAAGTTAATAAAAAAATCATTAAGTGAATTCGTCTAATGCAAAATTTGTTGGTATTCATTTTGCCTTTTTCTTCTTGTGATGAAACTGCTATAAATTCGTTTGCAAATTAAAATATTAACAACAACAACAGCCTTAACAGCAAAATTTCTTCCTTGTATGTTGTCATAGAAATTTTTTTTATTTTTGTCAAGCATCCACTTTTGAAAAATTTGTCGGGCGGTGGCATTTTCTCAACATGCTGCTGATGCTTGCTGAGTGATATGCTTCATTTCTGGTGTAGGTATCTGTATATGCAGCGAAAGTGTATAAAAAAGAAGAAGGCGTACGAAAGACTTAAGATGCGAACTCGTTGTGACATATTTTCATATATTTGCATATTTTAAAAGACTTTTATAACATTTTTATTGGAGCAAGTGGTGACAGATGAGGAGTTTTTAAGTAATCAGATTTTCTTTCTTGCAAAGATATTTGGCTGAATTGTTTGTAATACAGAAATGTGTGTGCGTGTGTGAAATTTGGCAAGAAATGTGGAACTAAAAAGATAAGGTAAATTTATTATGTGATTTATTTGAGAAAACAAATCATTTGATGCAATATAAGGTAAGTTAAGGCAAAATATTATCCAGTATAAGAAAATAAGATAAAATAAAATAAAAAAGAAAAAAATAAAACAAAAAAAAAGAAATAAAATTCAAAAAAAATAATTAAAATTAAATAAAACAAATTTTAATAAAATAAACTAAACTAAAATAAAAAAATAAAATAAAATAAAAAATAAAATAAAATAAAGTAAAACAAAATAAAATAATATAAAATAAAATAAGAAAAAATAAAACAAAACAAGTAAGGAAGCCTAAGTTCGAGTGGAATCGAACATTAGATACTCAGCTGTATGCTTTCATTGTTTGTTTGCGTTTGTTCGATATAGGGTGTATTTTATATGACACGAGTGCTGCATAAAGTGGGCGTAGCCACGCCCATTTTCAAAATTTTTATCAGTCATCCAACTAAGCATATGAATATTATTCTTTGTGCAAAATTTCATTCCTTTATGACTTCTAGTTACAAAGATGTCACGTTACAAATTCCTAAGGGTGTTCCAGAAATATCTTTGTTAAAAAGTAGGCGTGGTCACAAACCGATTTGAATAAATTTTTGCATGTCTATTAACACAAGTTATAAAAGTGTATAAACCAAGTTTCGTCATAATACCTCAATTATTTGTCGAGTTATAGGCTAAGAAATCTCGTATATTCCATTGTCTAAAAAGAGGCGGTGCCACGCCCATTTTCCAAAATTTTTATATTTTTTGTTTCCGGTCTATTGTGGAACTCATGCCAATTTCAATGAATTATCTTTATATTTGACAGAGATATCGCTTAAAATGTTTTTATTAGGCCACTTTATAAGACCCATATATAAAAGTGGGCGTGGTCGTCAACCGGTTTCGCTAAAATTTTGAACATGTATTACCACAAGTAATAAAAGTGTACACACCAAATTTCGTCATAATATCTCAATTATTTGTCGAGTTATGGGCTCAGAAATCTCGTATATTGCTGCTTCTAAAAAGAGGCGGTGCCACGCCCATTTGCCAAAATTTTTGTGTTTTTAGTTTTATGCCCGCAGTCAGACTCCTGCCATAAAATTTCAATGATATATCTTTATATTTGACAGAGATATAGCTTAAAATGTTTTTATTGGGCCACTTTATAATACCCACATATAAAAGTGGGCGTGGTCGTCAACCGATTTTGGCAATTTTTAGTCCAAACATTTGCCTAAGTAAGTATATCACGCATTCCAAATTTCATCGATATATCTTCAATGGTTTCTGAGTTATGACATATAAAACTTTCCATTTTTGACCCTTAATAAGTGGGCGTGGCACCGCCCATTTTCCAAAATGTCATCAAATTTCTTCATAGGGGCCTGAGCTCAACACTTGGGTAAAATTTCATCGCTCTAGCTATATTAGTGACTGAGATACCAAATTTCGATTTTTCTATATAGGAAAAGTGGGCATTAGGGTGCTTTTAATTTGTATGAAAAATTTAAAAGTTCATAAAAAGACTGTATCGCCCCCTCAATCTGTAGTAACATGGTCAAAGATATCACACATAAATTTTGGTCCCGATTGGTGGCGGTTAAGGCGTGGCGCATTGAGGTCAAAGTTCAGAAAACTCTATGAAGGGTCAAAAAATCAAAATATTTTTTTTAATTATCTAATACCCAAAATTAATACTTCTATACTCAATGATAACAAATATAAATTTTGGTTCCGATTGATGACGGTTTAGTGGTGTTTTCAGGGGGTCAATGTTCAGATTGCCATAGAAGACTTACATTTTTAGTGTCGCATATGGTAATCTGAACTTTGTCCCCCTTAAAACAGCACTAAACCGTCATCAATCGGAACCAAAATTTATATTTGTTATCATTGAGTATAGAAGTATTAATTTTGGGTATTAGATAATTAAAAAAAATATTTTGATTTTTTGACCCTTCATAGAGTTTTCTGAACTTTGACCTCAATGCGCCACGCCTTAACCGCCACCAATCGGGACCAAAATTTATGTGTGATATCTTTGACCATGTTACTACAGATTGAGGGGGCGATACAGTAAAATATCGTTAATTTAAATTTTAAACGCACTCTAGTGGGCATGGTCATGATCCGATTTCGCCCATTTTCAATACCAACCGTCCCAGTCTCGATACCAACTTGCATTTCAAATTTCATCAAAATATCTCAATTTTTGCGCGAGTTAGAGTGTTTACAGACGGACGGACGGACAGACGGACATGGCTCAATCGATTTCTCTTTTCACCCTGATCATTTTGATATATATAAGTCTATATCTATCTCGATTATTTCATTCTGTTACAATCCACCGTTATGTGATTAAAACTATAATACTCTGTGTACTAGTACAGCTGAGTATAAAAAATGAAATAAAATTAAAATGAAATAATTAAAATTAAATAAAACAAATTTTAATAAAATAAAATAAACTAAAATGAAAAAAAAAATAAAAATAAAATAAAATAAAATAAAATAAAATAAAATAAAGTAAAATAAAATAAAATAAGAAAAAATAAAACAAAAAATGAAATAAAATAAAAAAAAATAATTAAAATGAAATAAAACAAATTTTAATAAAATAAAATAAACCAAACTAAAGTAAAAAAATAAAATAAGAAATAAAATTAAAAAAAATAAAATAAAATAAAATAAAATAAAATAAAATAAAATAAAATAAAATAAAATAAAATAAAATAAAATAAAGTAAAGTAAAATAAAATAAAATAAAACGAAATAAAATAAAATAAAAAAAAAACAAAATAAAACAAAATAAAATAAAATAATAATAAAATAAAAGAAAATACAATAAAATAAAATAATAATAAAAAAAAAAAAATAAAATAGAATAGAACAAAATAAATTAAAATAGAAGCAGAGAGACTAGGTGTGCCTTTCCATAGAAACTTCGGGCAGTATGATAAATTGACTTTTAGTAAATTCTATCAGAGTTTTTAAATGGTCTATATGTTGTTTAAATGTACATACATACAAAGTGTATGGTCTATAAATGCCACATACCTACACAATATCAGAGATAAAATGCTAATTGAATTTAAAGGATATGTTCTTTTAACCCTAATCACCGAATTTTGAAAAGTTACGTAAAACCGAAAGTGAGACTCTGAGGCTCACCTATAGGGAAATTTTGAAACACATTATTTTGGTATTTGTTTTTACTTTTATTTATGCAGTAATGAATTCAGAAGCATATTTATACATTCTTATAACGGTTCATGACATTTTTTAGTATATAAAGATAAAAAGGTAATTCCGTAAAATAGGGGATATTAATGAACTGCAATTTTCACACATTTTTGTAGTTGTTTGAATGTTCATTACAAATGGTTTTATTACATCTGTTATACATTTGTTGTTGTGCATACAATGAGAAAAGCTATGAAAGAAATGAATATGACTAAATTTTTCATATGATCGCCCCTAATATATATTTTCCGCAACCAAATTACAAATTTTTAAAACGCGACGTTCGTGGTGAAATTACTTACGCATAAAGCAGCTCATCTTTCGTTTCTATATCTGAACGTATCTTTTCCGTAATTTAGAATCTCAGTAAACAGAAAAATGATCAAATGTTAATTGTTTTGAAATTGTTGACTTTGCCGGTCTCCTTAATTTTATGACATCCTATTATATAAAGATCTATGGTGAAATACAACGAATTCACCAAAATCCGGGGGAAGTATGGTGAGTTCACAATGTAAAAACTTCACTGGGTAAACCTTGTGAACAACGGATTCAAAATTTAGTTGAATTCTAGAAATGTAAGCTTATTACGATGAAGATACTTAAGGTGAGTCTTTGAGGCTCACTTTCGGTTTTTCGTTACAATTTTATACGATTGCAAAAAAATGGTTAAAATAAATAAATAGCCCAAAGATCATAATTATTTCATAATTTATGAAGACAAATGGAGGAATACCCAAAATTTCAGACAAAAAGCTTTTTTGGTTTAGGAATAATTCGCTTTTAAACTTTAAAGTGAGACTGAAAGTGATCATAAATGCATACATAAGTACGTGTGTACAAAAATATATGCTTAAATATGAGGCAGTTAAAATTAGCTACGAACATGAACAACCAAACATATCTATAAGCCGTTATTTTCTTTCCTTTTTGTCTGCTACAAAAAAGTTGCAACTTGCATTTGCCATAAATTCGAGGCTCAGCCCAAAAGCGATTCAAAGTGCGATTTCTAATTAATTAAATACGATGCTACCAAAGTCAGCAAGAAGCTGGCCAACAACGTTAGAGAGCCTCGCTGGCCACCCGATCGGTCACATTTACCAATCACGTACCACAATTACATGTTTGCCAAATGCAACCAGATCCTCTAGTAGGCAACGCGGTTCATTAACTTTGCCACAAATAATTTGTGTTGTTTATTTAAGCAGCTGAGACCTGTTTTGTTTGTTTGGTTTAAATAAATGTGGAAATGTTGGTCGCCATTTTTAGAAGAGGAAACTCTATTCTAATTGGCTGCAAACGGTAATTTGATTTGGCGTTGATTATTTTTGTAGTTTCAACATGCATGTACATATGTAGATATGCAAAAGCTGCATGTTTCTTTGTGTTGTAAGTTGGTATTGCAGTTAATTTGAATATTATTTTAGCACAAAATTGTTGTACATCTAATTAAAAAATGCATTTGGAATTGTTACATTATTAAAATCAACTATCGACAGTTCGTTAGTTAATTAGCTTGTATTTTATTAATTTTTATGCTTGTAGTAAAATCAGCCATGAGTGTCTGCAAAATTGATATTGCAACAGAAAGCAACATATTTAATTAATTGTGAATTATTTTGATGGCGTTTAATTAGTATGTATTGTATATGTTTGCGTATGTCTTTACAGTGATCAGCTATGTGAAGTTCTATTCTAGTTCCTTAAAAGCTAGATTGAGAAATACGATACGGCTGAGAGCTTTACCTTATTGAACGCATTCTATACATAATGTCCGGAACTCTCTGTGCTAATGATATCACAAAATCTCTAACAGAAATAGCGCTAACTGCTAATAACACCCTTAAATCAATCTGAGTGCAGTTGGGATCTCAAAGCTTGCTGCCACGTTTTTTCAAGAACCAGGGATTGCAAATAATCGTTATTTTTTAAATTTTGACTAAAAAAATCATACTGAAAGAGGAACGCTAAACGCAAAAGAAGTACACAGATGTAATCACCGTAACGCAGACTACCTCTAGGTGCATTAACTTTTATTTTTTCGATTTTTATAAAAAATTGATTTTTAATCGTTATTTTCTGAGTTTTATTTTTCTCTCAGCAAATAAAAGTTATTTTCTGATTTTTATATTTCCCTCAGAAAATAAAAGTTATTTTTTGAGTTTTATTTTTCCCTCAGAAAATAAAAGTTTTTTTCTGAGTTTTATTTTTCGATCAGAATATAAAAGTTATTTTTTGAGTTTTATTTTTCCTTCAGAAAATAAAAGTTATTTTTTGAGTTTTATTTTTCGATCAGAAAATAAAAGTTATTTTTTGAGTTTTATTTTTTTGCTCAGATAATAAAAGTTTATTTATAAATTTTACGTATTTATGTGACGCGAGCACATATCGACGGCTGAGAATAAGATCATCCTATTTCAAAAATTATTTCAAAAACGCCCTATTCCAAAAATTGTTTCAATAAAGTCCTATTTCAGATTTTGCTTCGAAAACGCCCTATTTGAAAAATTGTTTTAATAACGTCCTTTTTCAAATTTCTCTGAAATAGGGCGTTTTTGAATGATTGTCTGAAATAGGACGTTATTGAAACAAATTTTGAAATAGGGCGATTTTATTCTCAGCCGTCGATATATACTATTAAAAATGTAATTTTATGTATGTATGTGATTAGGTACATAAATATGTATCATTTAGAAACTCGGTAGAAGGACAGAAATAAAGTTATTGTATGTGAAGCATTTACTTAAATCTAATAACTTTAAACGAGCAATTCTTGTATATATATATATATGTGTGTATATATACATATATATATATATATATACACATACACACATATATATATATATACAAGAATTGCTCGTTTAAAGTTATTAGTAGGGCATGGAAATCTATGCAAATACATGTTTTTCTTAGATTTAGGTAGAGCCAAATAAATAAACAATCTTTGCGAATCGTGAAATTGTCTTAAAAATGGCATTCAAATGTTTTTGCATATTTTGCATATTTTCGTCATATATGCATATTTTTACATATTTTGCGTTGTTTGCATTTTTTTATTACATATTTTACAACATTATATTGCCTATTTTTGTAATTTGCTAGTTGACAGTTTTATACAAACGAAATTCATGCATAACAGCCATCTGACGACGAATAGAGTTTCGTGTGAACACGGCTATTATTAGTATTTTCGATACGGTGCACAGTGGTTCAGCCGCGGAAAAAATTCATTTTTTTCAATACCTAATTTTCAGACTCTAATGATGAAGTTCTATAAAAAAATGTCCAAATATGAAGAATTCATGACTACTTTGCAAAAAGTTGATTATTTTTACAAAATAATGGTATCAGAAGTCAGAAAAATTTTATTCAACAAAAACTGCTTGAAATTTTTGCTAATTTTTAGAGCTCTCGATTTTTTTGAACATTTTCGAGTAGCCCGAACAGTTGTTGTTCAAATGCTCGAAGAGTTGTTTGTTTGTTTATTACCCGTATGTTTGTACGGGCATTTGAACAATTGGGGTATTTTGAAGTTTGTTTTTTTCTTTTGTTTATTATTTTTTTTTTTCTTTATATGTAGTTTTTTTTTATTTTTGTTTTTCCGATACACATTTTTTTTGTTTGTAAGCTCGAATGCTCGAATGTTTGTACGGGCATTTGAACAACAAACGGGCTTCAAACAAAAACGATCAGATCGAATTGCTCGATACCCGGGTATCTAGGGCTCTACTAATTTTAGCTATAAATTTTCCTTATAACTTATATCTCTATTGTCCCTGTTGTGAGTTTAAAAGAAAATATAGCACTTCCTTGGCTAATTAAAGAAAAAATTAGTGCAATCGGCCAAATATTAAAAAAAATATAGGCCAGCAAAAATGGTACTTCAAAAGTGCTACCTTTTCTAACTTCGATGGACAAAAAGTTTGTGTGCTACAGCGTGCTACACTCGCTAACTGTAATAAAATGAAATTTTGGAATGTCTTCTATACGATTTCTGTTAAAAATTTTTTCCCATATTTTCCCCAATCGATGTAAACTTGATTTAAATATCGAAAGTCCCATCAAATTTTGATAAAATTGACAAAATGTAGCATGCTTTTAGGCTTATGCGTATATATTAACATTTACATCTTATGTGACATTTTTTGTTTACGAATATGAAGGTACAGAGAGGATTAGATAAAAATGCAGTTTCCCTGTCGGGAATTCTGTGGTCGACTACCAAAAAAGTTAATTTCAAGCCCACCTATTAAGGCTAACTTTTAGTTGACTTCAAAATAATGCTGGATTTAACCAAAAAAACTCACAACAAATTTTTTTCAAACTTCATTTTCAGAAAAAATTCTACTGTACAAAATAAAAAAATAGCAATTTTCTGGTACTTATGTGTCTTTTATTAATTATATTGAAAATTTGTAAAAAAAAAAAGTTATAGGCGGAGATTGAAGAATAAATAATATACATAAATACATAACTTAAAACAAGGTAAAAATAACAAACAAAATGAGAGGAGTAAGTAAGAGAAATATTCAAAGGCTTATTAAAGAAGAAAAAAATAAATATGTAAAAAGATTGCGCGATATCAATAATCCATCACCCAGGCTCGCATGTGGCTCTTCTAACACACTTCACTTAGATGATGAGATTGGACAAAACTGCGATTTATTGGGCGTAGACTTAGGAGATCAGGGAGCTAAAACCACGAGGGATAAAATAGCTGAATGGTACCATTTGTATGAGATATCTCGAGAACCTTTTTAGCATCTTCTCTCTATTTTGGTGGAATTAAAGCTAGATCTCCCTTTAAGTGCTAAGTCGTTCAATAAAAAAATAATAAATTGGTGATAAAAAATGTTGTTGGAACTTATTACCACATTGGTGTTTAAATCAGTTGCTGGGGCTCTCAAACGAATTAAAAGTACGCAATGATAACAACATCAACGAAAATTGAATTTAAAATGAGACATGACGTAATATTTGGTATCGCAAAAGATAATTTTTATTTAACATCATCTTGTCCAAATAACTTTTGCGCAATTAAACCAGTTATTCCCATAAAAATAACAGCTTTTAGTAAAGAACATTTAGTGGGGCGTAGATTTCAATCTCTGGAGAGTTTTTATACGGATCCACTTGATTCATTGTCAGTTTTGGGTACATGTCTAGTAAGTTTAAATGATTTAAATGATGAAGAAAATTTTAAATTAGAAGACATTGAATGCAAACTTGTAGGATTTCCGGTAAATTCCAAATTTCTCTTGCTACCTCTATTACACAATTGCACATAAAATTAGAAACAAAAATAATTTAATATTGATCCCGAATATATAACTCCGTTAGTTCAAGAAAATGAAGCGTGTCAATTTCTCTTCGCCTGTTGAAAGTAATTCCTCCCAAACGTTAACTGATTTAAAAAATTTCTTTGAAGCTGCATTACAAAAAATGGAACGTAAGTTAAAATATATTTATATATTCTGAATGCATAATAATAATATACATTATTAAATTTGTTAAAAATATATTACATTTATATTTTTAATTTTAAATTTTAGATAAATTTGAGGCGCAAAATGAAGTAATTATGGAAGCACTGGCAACGCAGAAAGTTTTAACAGAGAAGCTGTTGCGCCAGGAAAATGCTGTCGATGCAATAAAGAACACCTTTCCATTAAATGTTTACAAAATTTATCAGAATTGAACAATGCAATTAACGCTTCCAATCGACAACTTTATGTATGCATTATTTGTTTTTATTTTGACAATTTTACTGTTATTACTTATATATTATTTACTATACATACACCTTTCTTTTTATAGCCGAAACATATGAAATACCTTTTAGGAGGAAAACTTTCAAAGACTCTGACATGCGTTATTTCCGTGGAATTAATAATCGTCATAAATATAGACGGTATTCATGACAAAAAGAGGCTTAAGGATTTTAATGAATTCTATGAAATATTAATAGGTGACTTAACACTTAATTTTTTATGTACAATTATATAATTTTTATTTATGTTTTCTTTTTCAGACGCTATTCGCTCTGAAGAAGTAGACGATCCTGAAAAGAAGCTACGAGACGCTTTGAAAATAATAAAAAAAACCCCATTTTCATACCGTATGTATTAAAAATAAAAAGAAAAGTTTATAAAAATGTACATATTTAAAATGTTAATTTTAATTTGATTTAATTTTAATTTTAATTACTTTCACTGTTATTATCGTTTAAAAATTCCAAATGTTATAAAACTTGAAATTAATTAAAATAAACATAACAACGAAGCCATATTTTTTGGTAAAATTTATGTGTTTTGATTTTTTATGGAGGCTCTAAAATAATCTGCATAATGTAAAAAGACACCTTACCGGGGTCTAACTACATAATTGCTTAAAAGAAATTAGCTATGAGTTAGTTTGGAAAAAGTGTACAAATAAACACCTCAATACTGTTCAATTAACTGACACACTACAAATCAACCTTTAGGCATCCAGTTTGTAGTTGGCTGAAAAAAAGTTAACTTTTTTAGCGCAATCGCCATACAAAAGTAGTTAGTTAAAGGCTATGAAAAGTAGTCGAGCCGGGGTCACAACTAGCTGTAAAAAAGTGAACTTTTAGTTAGCTTATAGTTAACTGAGTTCCCTACAGGGTTGGTAAATTATACACCTAATTTGTTAGAATCAATAGTAATGCAAACAAAAATAACGATAAACACATTCGTCATAACATTGCGGTTTGCAAAAAACAAAGCAACAAACACATTTGTTTTAACATTTTACCAGCTTTTTGATGATGGTATTAGATGAAAAAAAAAATGTTATCCCGACGAAATTGTAGTAACAGACACGATACACAGATATGTACATATGCTGCTGTTAATTTGCAAAGTTTACTTGATCACACAACCAGAAGACATTGATACTTTCTCAGCAGAACTCCTTATCATGTTCTGAGTTAACCCTTACTAAAAAATGGGGCTTATGATTTCTAGGCTTATGTTTTCTAGGAAAAGTGATAGAATTTCTACCAATACAGATGTTATTAATCGATTACTGGCAAGTTCTGGTCATTATATAAAGTCCATAAGACGACAACCCAACAAAAAGTGTGTGGAATTGGATTTTGTTGCCAAGGATATGCTAAATGATTAAACATTTTTCTTATATTTGTTTTTTTTCTTTCCATATATACATACATAGTTATATTTTCGATTATATGTATTATAAATGTAATCATTTAGTACATCAAATTTTTACAAGGGCTCTTTTCAGTTACTGAAAATGTATATCTTCATTTGTTTTTGAATAAAAGGTGTAGGAAAAGTGGGCGTGGTTATTTGCCAATCACGCCTATATTTGGTATTGTCGATATCTTTCATGACAGTAACTTATGCCCCAGTTTCGTGAAGATATCTTAATTTTTTGATTTAAAAATTTTTACTATAGGTCCAGGGGAGGTACCCCTAGGGAGTGCCGATTTCAACAATTTTTGGTACTGTCAATGCCTTTAATGAGGGTAACTCATGTACCAAGTTTCGTGAAGATATTTTAATTTTTTTTTAGCTGAAACTAAAATTTGTCTTTAAATCATATTTTTATAGGTCCAAGGGAGGTACCCCTAGGGGTTGACCGATTTCAACCATTTTTTGAAATTTTCTTAATTAGCTCACATACAACCTCTGTGCAAAATTTCAATGACCTAGGACCACTCCTTCTATTTTTTTCCGCAAAATGTATGGAGCCAAACCACTGTGCGGTGCATACCTGTCGACAAAGAGCCGTTTTCAAACATGCTCCTATTACCTCTGTGGATGTAGAACGTTCGTTTTCTATGTATAAGAGCTTTTTTGGACCGAATCGGCAAAGTTTTCTTTTTGAGAATATGAAAAAATATTTCATTGTGTACGCTAATGAATCGTTGAATAAGGATTCACCTTTGCAAATTATGAAATGTTCAAGACTGAATTTATGTATCTATATATATATATAAACATACATATGTATAAACGTACAACGTAAGAGCAAAATTGAATTAAAAAATGTTTGTACCTAATTTATTTAACTATTGGAACTTCAATAAACATGAATTATCTGAAGTTGAAAAATTTGAATTACTGCATTTTTTTTGATTTTTCATGCATATTTCTCAGTTTTTGTTGCATTTTTTATGGGCATATTTCTTATTTTTTAGTACATGAAATTCCATGCCCTAGTTATTAGATTTAAGTAAATGCTTCACATACAACCACTTTATTTCTGTCCTACAGAGTTTCTAAATGTTACATATTTATGTACCTGCTCACATACATACATAAAATTACATTTTTAATAGTATATATGTGCTCGCGTCACATAAATACGTAAAATTTATAAATAAACTTTTATTATCTGAGCAAAAAATTAAAACTCAAAAAATAACTTTTATTTTCTGATCGAAAAATTAAACTCAAAAAATAACTTTTATTTTCTGAGGGAAAAATAAAACTCAAAAAATAACTTATATTCTGATCAAAAAATAACTTTTATTTTCTGATCGAAAAATAAAACTCAAAAAATAACTTTTATTTTCTGAGGGAAAAATAAAACTCAAAAAATAACTTTTATATTCTGATCGAAAAATAAAACTCAGAAAAAAACTTTTATTTTCTGAGGGAAAAATAAAACTCAAAAAATAACTTTTATTTTCTGATCGAAAAATAAAACTCAAGAAAAAACTTATTTTCTGATCAAAAAATAAAACTCAAGAAAAAACTTTTATTTTCTGAGCAAAAAATAAAACTCAGAAAATAATCGTTAAAAATAAACTTTTTGGATATCACTTATAACCGTTACAGTCCCTGTCAAGAACTCTTAAAACTTCACCAAGCCAATTGCATTTACTCCTTTGCTGCGTATGTAACAAGTACATATGGCTAGCGTAGAACCTAACTGGTCTATCTAACATTTTTTCAGAAATCGAGTTATGTACATTTTTGAACTTGAAAATCATAAATTTAGCCGTGCAATATTGATGTAGGTCTTATTTCTGCACCAAAGTGTCCAAACGCTAAAAATGTCACTTTAGAATTCACGTCCATTTGTCATTTCAAGAAATTCTAAAGTGGTCCAACTAGCATAGACTACCATACACCAGTATAATCTTACACCAGATGAGTGGACGGAATTGGTTAAAAATTGTAGAAAGCATGCTCTTTTTGATGTTAATAATATGGTGGGGAAATTTATGTCATTTGACGAACTACGGCCAATGTTCAGGGACTACCAGAGTATAGTAGACGATGGCGCAAAAGTTTCCCAAATGCGAAAGGCAAATTTTGTCAAGGGTGAATCTGTGATGCAGTTTAATGATGATTATTGTGAAACATATAAATCCGTCGATATAAAGAAATCTAGCGTGAACCTACATGATTTCATAGAGTTACACCAGATCAGGGCAGCGAAATTCAAAAATATGCAGTACATAAAAAAATGTTGAAATTTGTACCACCGATTCATCACCGCTTTTACCTGTCTCTCCACATGTAAACCGCAGAGATGAAACAGAAAACAATCCAGAAGATTTTCTACCAGCCCGCCGTGGAGAAAACTAGGTTACTGTTACTTTTCATGCAGAGGTGATCATTTACGAACATGTGTATGTTATTTTTGTAATTAAAGTACTTCCTTTCACACATTTTTTACTTTATTCATATAATTTTCAATTTGTAGTTCAAACTTCCTTAAAAATTGAAAATTCTAAAGTGGTCTATGTAACAAGTTTTCTTGTTACATATAAATATTATATAAAAAACGTTTCTATAATAATTTTGTTTTTAATGCAGAATGTTAAGTTAACTATTAAGCTAAAATAATAACTTACAATATTCACTTAACATACATCAACAATCGCACACCGCACTAAAACGCGTTTCATCTGTTTTCTCCAATTTTGTATTTTGTTAGATAGACCAGTTTAGTTCTACGCTAGCCATATGTACGCATACATTTTCTAAAAATAATTTCATATTAAAAATACCAGTTTCATCTTTTTGTTTCCTATAGTTGTTTCCTCAAAAACACACCAGTTCCACCAGCTCTTTCACCCCCCAAATGGCTTTTAACCAACTTAGTAAACATAAATACAAGCCAGACATGCGTGCGAGTGAAACGATCGTTAAAAGAAAGCAAGACAAAGTCACAAATGACAACAAAAAGACGTTAAAGATAATAAAACCACAACAACAACAGCAACCACAATATCATGAAAAATGCAAAAAATAATACATTAATTTATTGCCCACTCGTCCATCCACTGCCTGTCCCCACTGGCGCGCGCGCGCTTCGCTCAATTTGGAGGTGTTCAAGTTTTTATTTGGCTTTGACTGCGTTAAACTTTTGATAAATATGCTGGCTATGTACATTAGCTAGTAAATTATACGTATGACAACAAATTAGGCAAGTCAAACAACAATAAGAATAACAGACAACAATAACACTGTAGTACAACAACACTGTCGCAGATATAACAATAAAATAAACAACAATGATAACAACAACCATTGAGGCAATAAAAATCATTAATCAACAATGCGCACATGAGCGAACATTAGCTAGAGCAAAAGCAACAACTTAAGCGAACACAACAACAATATTGGTACAAATGAAAACAACAACAATAAGCAACTAAAAAATCAGCAACTACAACAAATACAACAATCATACTTAACAACGTTGTTTAAGGGAATCAACAGCAAATAACACGTGCAAGAGATTGTCTGGCAGACTTTCTTTTTATTCTTCTTTTATCGCTGTCTGCTTTTATGCACGTACACTATTGTTCCAAATAAGAGCAACAAAAGATTGGGAAATTTACTAAAATCAGGGACATTGTGTTTTATTGCTTTTATAAAAAAACGCCAAAGAAAAAATTTATATTTGGACGAATATTTTATTTGGACAAAAATAATCAATAAACTCGGAGTTTTATTTTTTAACTCCAAAAACTAACGAACCCCTTAACCGAATTGCATAAATTAATTTATGTAAGGTTTTTAATGAGGGCAACTAAAGTTAATAATTTTTCTCAAGGACACTATCTGGCCCTGGAGTTTTATAGCATCGACAGAAAAAAAAATAATTTTTATTTTCGGTCCGTTATTAAATGTAAATCTATTATAACACTGTAATGACACAAATTGGGGGTAGTTGTTTGGGGGCGGAAAAATTCCCACACGAAATACCACTATCCATATAGTAAAACCCCCAAACCGTTTTGCTCCCTGAATTCAAATTTCTTTTATTGCCATTTTAAATTTGCGAAATTTTGACTGAGTGATTTTTAGATAAAGGAAAAAATGGTTAAATAGATGTCGTATAGAAATACCTTTTTAGGAAACATATACTAGTAAAATTGCACGAGCTTTAATTTCATATTTTTACCCACTAACAGCTCCACGAATGGGTCGTTTTGACCCCTTTGCTATAAAGTCCATTAAAAATAATATTTTAAAGGTCGATAGAGGCTTAAAATGTTATAGAAAATTATTCGCTATAAAATTTCACTAGGGGTCCCCTCAGACAAAGTGTTTGTATAAATAACACTGGACCACAAAATGAAATTTGTTGTCTGTACTTTGGACGTGACTATCCTATCTCTATGTAAAATCGGTCGGTGATTCCGAAAATCGGGTTCATTTTGAATTCTATGGTAAGGTTTTTGAGATATCGGCAATTTACCGTTATTTGGCCAATGGCTTCACTTAATCCTGCATATATGTGTAGAATGTACCCGTTCAGAGGCATTGCGCGACTTGGCTGTATTATCTTGATCGCCTATAACTTTTCCATTTTAACATGGCTTTTCTTCTTTGATAGCTTATTTTTTTTGCTAATGAAATGTAGCTTCACGTAAAGGAGTCAAACTGAAGGTGAAAAATTTGATTTTAAAGATATTGCATGATAAAGTAAATTTTTTCTTCAAAAAATCGTAAAAAATCGAAAAAATTCAAATTGAATCGTCAATATTTCAGAAACTATAAGAGTTAGAAAAAAATGTTATAGGAGCTATGAAAAGGAAATTTAATTTTCTTTCGTTTGGTGTCACCCCAAGGAAGATAGCTCACTGCTCACTGGTAAAGAGATGTACAGGACTAAGTGGAGCGATTGGCCAAATAACAGTAAATTGCCGATATCTCAAAAACCTTCCCATAGAATTAAAAATTAAACCCGATTTTACATATAGATAGGATGGTCGCGTTAAGAGTATTTTTTGTCTCTAGAGAAGTGTAATCCAAAAGAGTTCAAGTTTGGCAAATCTCAATTTTGGCATAATCGGTTATGAAAGTTTCAGTTAGACGGTTATGAAGTTTAAGCGACTATATGTATTTTTTTATATTTAAAAGTCGCCATATTTCTGTCATAGTGCTTTTACTTTGCTCAGCAATGTCAAGACATACACATTACATCGGTATGCTTGCAAGAAAGACACTGGTTAACCTGTTGCAACTTCGTCCCTTACATATGTACATACATACGCATGTTCATGTATCTAAGTTAGTTACGCTTAATTTGCTGTGGCTTCGTTGACGCTTCACAGCGCATCAAAAGGGAAAACTTAAAGCTGCCAAGTAGGGTATCATTTAATTCAATTCAACTTGCGGTCAACGTGCGACAACAACAACAACAACAAATATGCCCATCATTGGCATCATGCTCGAGTGATCGGCCGCTGAGTCGGCTCGTGTTAGTCAGCGCTAAAAGCATTTGTCGCTCTAATGATCACAAACGAATGCCTGTGTGACTAAATATTTGTTTTGCAAAGAGTTGTTTTGTGTGTTGACTTTATTAGGACACTTTTAAATAGCATAATGATGTATGGGGGGAAGAAATGCATAGATGGATGGAGAGAGATTTGAGCCCATACACTGTAATTGACCGTCAATGAACGTGCGAAATGGGCTTATGCTTTTCTTAACTGAAGACTACAAATTCCTGCAAGAAATTTTAATAAAAAATCATCTTAGAATCAAAAAAAAAAAATGTTTTCCATCAAAAAGCCGAACGTTATAATCACTTTTGTTTGGCTTGAAGTAACTACATACTAATCGGCGGTGTTAGCAATTTCATTTAATTGCATGTTTCATAACACTTGTCCGTATGCCACAATTAAGGCCAATGTAAATTTGCAGCTGCATTTGTAGCGTCGCCTACCGCGCTGTTGGCTGACATATGCGCGTAGCACAAGAAAGCACAACAACAAACAGTCATCAATTCTCTGAAATCGGCGCTACGGTATGCAGCAGCAATATCATCAAAAACAAAACAAACAAGATATTCACAAGTTCATCCAACAACAACAACAACAACAACAACAACAACAACAACAACAACAACAACAGCAACAGCAACTGTACATGTTGCAGCAGCAACGCCGTTCATGCAACAACATGGCTACCACATTTTGTTAGCTACATATTTTATTCAAGTTAATAATATGTTACATTGTTGTTGTAGTTCTTCTTCTTCTGTGTATAAGTACATGTGGCAGTGATCCATTTCTATCAACACACAACCTCCAAACCTGCGGCTACCAGCAATGAACTACGACGGCAGCGCGCCCACGTCACATCAATCACAGCAAATATGTATGTATGTACTTGCTACTCGTTCGATTGCTCGATTTGCTGTCTCGCTCGATTGCCCGCCATATTCTTGATCGATCGATGCAGAATTTTCAGTAGTTAGTTAAACCACTAAATTACTCAGCGCTTGCACATCATTTGATGCAGCCCACATTTTGATTTTGTTTGGTTGCTAAAAGTGGCGCATTTTGGCTGCTGCTGCTGCTGCAGTGTTGCCATATTGTTTGGCAAGTCCAAAAAGTGATTTGATGCTCTCTATTCTCTGCCTTGCTTGATATGTAGCGGTTGACTTGTCTGACTTTTTGGCCTGTCAATCGGGGTTGTATGATTGGCGATCATCAGCAACAAGTTCGTCGATTGAACAGACAGTTCGGTTACTCCTTAAGAACTCTCATCAGTTAGTGTTCAGTAAGGTTTTTTCTTTTGAGTGGCGGCTGCTTATGTGTCCGTGTCTGTGGCGCTGGCAATATTTTTAGCGCGAGCTTGTGTTGTAAATTGTTGTTGCATCAGCACGTGGGCGCCACACGAAATTCAAGAGAATTAACAATAAAAAGAAATAAGGCGATTTGGCAATTTACTGGCGTCGCTTTGGTTTTTTATCGAGGAATTTTAGAGTTAAGCAAATAATGGCGCTCAATTGGCTGATTGGCTAATGATGTACAATAATAATAACAATTTGGAGATTTTTTGAAATCAATAGCTGTTATGTTGTGCTTTCGCATGTGTATTTAATAGTAGATAACAAACATAACATTCAAAGCTAATTGTATTCAATAATATGAAGAGCAAATTATGGAAAAGGAAAGAACCAAAAAATAGTTGTTCATGCACATGCTAAATAATGGGGTTAATGAACAGCAAAATATTAAGATTAGACAAGAACATGATTTGAATATAAACAGAGTCAAACAATTAACTAAATATTTGCATAAACAAAAGACAAAATCAACAAAAAACATTAATACAATGATGATGACATCAATAACTGATTATGATCAAATAAGATGTAATAGAAAAGAATGAGAGCAATTCAAAAATTAAAACAATGCATCATAATAGCTACATATGTATATGGAAATAACCAAGACATCATTAGAAAGGTATGGCCGCTGTGGGGCAGTGGGTAGAATGCTTGCCTGCTATATCAGAGGTCTCGGGCTCAAACCCCGGTCCGGACAAACACCAACAAATTTTTTTCTAATTAATTAAAATCCAATTATTGGGATTTTTAAGAGCAGCGGTCACCTCTCGGCGGCCGGCGGCATACCCTGCGAGTGTAATTCTGCCATTAAAAAGCTTCTCACAAAAAATGCATTCGCCGTTCGGAGCCGGCATAAAACTGTAGGTCCACCCAATTAGTAGGAAAAACAAAAAGGAGCACATCTCGAATTGGGAGAGAAGCTCGGCCATAAAACTCGTCAGAGTTATAATAGCGCCAGTGTATGTATTATATTATATCATTAGAAGTTTAGAATCAATGAATATTAATAGCTAGTTGAATAAACAGCGAAAGAAGAACACAAGCAGATTTTGAATAAAAAATTCTAACCATTCAGAGGAAAAAGAAGATTATAAAATTTGAAAGTTTGCGCATAAAACAATAATAAATGAAACAATAAATTTTAAGAAAGAATTGTGATATTAACAAACAGTAGACGACTAATTATGTCGTACGTTAGTTTGTCGATGTTGATTGCAAAATATGTAAATCTATATACATACTTATGTATTATTATTATATCTGGCGCTATTATAACTCTAACGAGGGAGAGATCTGCAGTGGGCTTCGGTTCAAAACCGGTACCGCTGGAAAGGCGGTTGAGCACTACAACCACCAGGTCGTAGCGGCATGTGATAATGTGTGTGACAATTTCAAGGTCAATGTCTGGTATTGACTGGTTTAAATTTAGCAGCAAAGATCATCACACTTACTATGTATATATTTATATATGCATGCACATTAGAGTGGTTCTTATATATAGCAAGAAGATGTTTATATCCGATTTGCTAAACCTCAATGCCCTCAACGTCGATGCTATTAATAATAACTAGAGTGCTGCATACTGTCGAAACTCGACAGTGTTTCTAGATGTTTTCTTATGACTAAAGCTCCTGCCAGACGATGCAATGAAAGTGCTTTCAGAAAGTGAAAAAGTAAAATTTTCTCGTGTAGCCACCAAAAAAGTACTTTCTGAAAGTGTTTTCCGAAATTTCAGCAATTACTTTCTTACGAAAAACTTTCATCGTCTAGCTGCGAGAAAAATACTTTTCAGAAATACTTTTCACTTTCAATTGTTACATCTGAAAGTGTTTTACTTTCTGAAAGTTGCTAGCTGATACGAGTGTTGTCTAAATGATCGAACCGGCATGTAAATGTTTTCTTTATAAAAATACATATGTATAAACAATATACAATTATTAAAATAATTAATTATCACGTTATATTTTTCATATCAACACAAAAATCACAAAAGTCTCCACCATCACCATTCCACGCACAGCTGTTTGCTCTTACCGTAGCCATACACGGTGCGACCGTTGACCCAACTCGGTTGCAATCGAGTTGGACTGTTTGCCTGCATATGGTGCAATTTATTGTACAACCATGTTGTACAATCTCATTTTGTAAAAAATTACTTTGAGTGAACATGGAATAGGATAATATTGCGCTTGTAGGAAGAAGAAGAACGTAGAGCAAAAGTACGATAATTAAAAGAAAAAGATATTACAAAAAAGTGGTTCCTGCAAGCTTTCCATTTTGCGTTATTTATTCTACAAATATTTATGTTTTTTGTGTTGAATTCGCTTATTTTTACTTATTTTAATTTGATGTGTTCACTTCAAGAATTCTCATAAAATGAAATGTTGAACAACTTGCCAAAAAATCAAAACTTTTTGATTTTTCGTACAACCGATACACAACTTCATACAACAGTCCCAAAAATGTTGCGGTTTCCAGCGCAACTTGCTCAAGTTGTATAAAAAACTAGAGGATACCCGCGGGTTTCACAACACGTGCTTTTAAAAATATTAGCATATTGAGTTAGTCCAAAAAAGTTACATAGAAAAATATCATTCTTGACGTCAAAGATAGTTTTCTTATTTTTTTTTTGTCCGTTGAATACGTAATTATCTCACATGCCCTCACACCAATTTTCAGTACCCTACTACAAATATTTCCAGATATATTCGATGTGAAAATTTCAGTTTGTATGGGAGGTGCCCATCCCTGCTTTACCAAGACCTAGCATTTTTACCCGTTTAATACATAGTTATCTCACATGCCCTCACACCAGTTTTCAGTACCCTACTACAAATATTTCCAGAGATATTCGCTGTGAAAGTTTCAGTTTGTATGGGAGGTGCTTATCCCTGCTTTACCAAGACCTAGCGTTTTTACCCGTTTAATAAGTAGTTATCTCACATGCCCTCACACCAATTTTCAGTACCCTACTACAAATATTTCCAGAGATATTCGCTGTGAAAGTTTCAGTTTGTATGGGAGGTGCCCATCCCTGCTTTACCAAGACCTAGCGTTTTTACCCGTTTAATACATAGTTATCTCACATGCCCTCACACCAGTTTTCAGTACCCTACTACAAATATTTCCAGAGATATTCGCTGTGAAAGTTTCAGTTTGTATGCGAGGTGCCCATCCCTGCTTTATTAAGACCTAGTGTTTTCCCCGTTTAATATATAGTTATCTCACATGCTCTCACACCAGTTTTCAGTACCCTACTACAAATATTTCCAGAGATATTCGCTGTGAAATTTCAGTTTGTATGGGAGGTGCCCATCCCTGCTTCACCAAGACCTAGCGTTTTTACCCGTTTAATACATAGTTATCTCACATGCCCTCACACCAGTTTTCAGTACCCTACTACAAATATTTCCAGAGATATTCGCTGTGAAAGTTTCAGTTTGTATGCGAGGTGCCCATCCCTGACTTTTAATCAGATTAAAAATATGCCTATAGCAATTACCGGGTGAAAATACTTAGGTGTGCAAAGTTTCGTGAGGATCCGTTCAGCGGTTTTCTCGCCAATTGAGTTTAAACACAATTTCCATTTCACATTTATAATATAAGATTGCAAGGTGTGTGGCTAGCATCACACTGTGTGAGTCACAAAACAAGCTGTTTGCTCTCCTACATCTGTCTTGCTCTCGCAGCTGTTTGAATTTAATTTGACAGCTGCCAGAAAGTACTTTCAAAAACTCATTTCTCTTTCACCGTGTGGACAAACGAAAAGTAATTCCTGAAAGTTTTCGGAAAGTGGAGGTAAAAAGTGCTTTCTGAAAGCACTTTCATTGCGTCGTGTGGATACTCATGAAAGTTCTTTCAATGATTTGACACTTTCGGAAAGCACTTTCATTGCATCGTGTGGTGCAACTATAGTTTTTGTATAATTGTTTGTTGTTATTGTTACTGTTAGTATTTTGTTGTGGTTCCTCTTGATGCTGCTCCTTTTGTTGCTACTGTCACTGCTACTATTTTGTTGTTGTTGTTGGTGTTGTTGTCGTTACTCGTCTTAATATTCTCATACCTACTTCTTTCTTTCAATTTCTGCTCTTTTCCTTCCTCAATTTTTTTCCTACTTATTCTTTGTCCTTCTTATTACTGACTTTGTGTTTTGGTTGTAGTGCACTTGGTACTTTTTATGTTTCTACTTCTTACAAACTATCCACCACTTTCAGCCAAACATTCTTACAATTGCATGGTAAGTTTGGTGAGCACGTATAAATTCACCCATGCATGCGCATTGACACAGCTCTGGCCGGGCTTCTCTCACAATTCGAGGCGTGCTCCTTAACTTTAATTTTTCCTACTAATTGGTCGATGCTATTATAGCTGGTAACAAAATTTATACTTATCGTAGATCGAGGCGATTTGTATGGAGCGAAATCAATCGTATGGAGGGATTAAATTTCAAACAGCATAAGTCTACGTTTTGGGGTATAACTTTTCATTTTTGCAGTCTGAAATTTTGTTTTTGGTCATTTATTGTACACAAAGTGCTGTCAGAGTATATTATTCGCCATCGGATGACTACATATAACATAGAAATCCCATACCGCGATTTTGCGGCCACAGAAAAAGAG
This sequence comes from Urophora cardui, assembly GCA_960531455.1. Taxonomy (NCBI): domain Eukaryota; kingdom Metazoa; phylum Arthropoda; class Insecta; order Diptera; family Tephritidae; genus Urophora; species Urophora cardui. The sequence continues at coordinate 111,929,884 of OY482670.1, read as the reverse complement.
TGCATTCTAAATCTGCTATACCAAAAGATAAATTTTAATTTTTAAATATTGTTGCTATAATGAATTGACCTGTCTTTAATAGCGAAAATATGCCATTTTGAGCATTCAGCCTCAAAAAGCGGAAATCAGACTATATCTGTAAAACTACTCATTCGATTTTAATCATGACTTCACATTTGGATTCGACATACAATTTCGATTGAATTTTATGTGAATATTGGGCTGGGAATTTTTTGTCGATTTTTGCCTATTTTTGATTTTTAAAATTCCGTCTTGGTGCATAAAAACCGGAATAAAATCTACGATATAGGTTAGGATATCGCCCCGTCCTAATGTATATATGTGATATCCTTGACAATGGTACTCCTATCACTGATTGTAGTGGTGAGACTGAAAAATTGCGTTTATTTAATTTTTCCACCAACCACCCTAGTGTGCATACATATATATCAAATCAACGCTTAAAGCTCATCAGCTCATTGCTAATGCGCGGCTGTAATACTTTGTCAGTGCGAACATGAAGATGAGCCCCCGGCTTAAAAATGTTGCAGCTGCTGCCTTTGCGGCTGCTGGAGTTTGATATTTTCTGTCATTTGCAGTTGGATTAATAATTTCCTTTTATTACAAGTTTTTACTGTTGTTGTTGTAATTTTTTGAATTTAGTTTTTCTCTTTTTGCTTTCAAGCATATGATTGTATAATACTCAAACACAAACTCGTTTGTTTTCTTTTGCTTCTGGGGGTGTTTGCTCCAATTAATTGTGTTTGTGCTGCTGCACAAAGCACATCTTGACTTCAACAACATATCAACGCCAAATGCGTACGGTTATTTTGATAAGAAATCAAAGAAAGACTCCTCACATGCCACCCAACATTCAAACAATTGCATTACGTCCATTTTGTAACAACGAAACTCGCGCTTTAGGAGCACATAAGCACGTAAGTGTGTTTGACGTCAAAGTGGCATTGCTTAGCAGCAATTCTGTTAAGCCATCGAAAATGAGTGTGTGATTTTGTTACGGATTTTGTTGCGCTTAAAACTGTCTTTTTTATGATAGCATTTCTACTTCTTCTTGTACATACTTCGGCTTTCCTTTTTGTTCCTTTTTAGTGTGTTTCATGCATGAAACGTTTTGCATGCGCACATAATCAAACGAAAGTGGCTGGCCGGCCGTTGGCTACCGTTGCATTTATTCGATTTTTATGAGCACATTAAAATGCTTTTCATGTTGTTCTGCGATCAACGCGCCGATATGTAACAGCCATCAAGTTGATTGTTGTTGGCAGTTAAGCCATTTGCTTTGCCTCGCCTTTGGCAGTTTGGCGCTTCCAGCGGTTCTGGGTGTTTGTTGTGACATTAATGGCTTTGCGTGTTAGAAATTTGCATTCGAATGTGTTACATTTTTATGTTTTGGCATTTTGTTGTTCTTCTGGCACTGGTGACCAAGTGTTACTTGTTTGTACAACTCTTCTTTTTCTTATATATATATACATTAGATAGGGTAGAAAAAGAAGTTGTAAAAGCCCGCCCCTAAATTTGAAGCTTACATTGAGAGGATTAAGGAATTTTTTTTTCTGATCGCGCGAAATACCACTGAAATTATTTTTTTATTGTAACTTTGTTATTTGACTTCAGAGTTCAAAAGGACATTAGAAGAAAATATAGAGCTTCGAAATACGAAAATAATGCCGTATCAATTTTAAAAATTGGATGTTAAATTACAAAGTTACAAGAAAAACTCATTTCGGCGGAATTTCGCGGGATCAGAAAAAATTTTTTTTGTCCCTTAATCCTTTCAAATTTAGGGGTGGATTTTCACAACCTTACATATACTGAATTGCTAAAATGAGTTAAATATAGCTACATTAAATATTCGTAATGACGCAACTTTTTTGTTTATTAATTTAGTAAAACCGTTTAACGGCAACATTGTCATGAATTTTGAAACACTTTCCTTTGGTAAAAGAAAAAGGATAATTTACGGACGTACAGCTAGGTTAGCCGACCCAACTATGTGAAAACGACTTCAGAGTTCAAAAGGACATTAGACGGAAATGTAGAGCTTCAAAATACCAAAATAATGACATACCAACTTTAAAAATCGGATGTCAAATAAAAAAATTTTTTTTGTGTCCCTTAATCCTCTCAACATAAGCTTCACATTTTGGGGGCGGACTTTTACAACTTTTTTATTTCGTAAGGGGGCCAACCCAATCTAATGTACATACATGGTTTCTTCGTAACGCTGGTGGTTGTAGTGTTTATTTTGCTATTATAATTAAAAGTCTATTAAAATATGTAATTGGATAAGCTTTAAGCGCCCATAATGGGACTTCAATTTCATTTATGACCACAATTTCGGGTCTAATATCAAAACATTTTCGCGTGTAGAAAACGGTCAGTTAAGGGATTTGAGGCCAGAAATGAGATCTACAAGCTTTATATTTAGAGTTTTGATAAAAGAGGATCAACTAGGGTTAATAACAGCCGAACTGCTCATAACAAAAACATACTAATGGCGGTCTGCCCCAGGGCCTCATATTTAATTTTTTAATAAACATCTAATGCCTCAGACACACATGTGGTATGAATATTATAATATCAATACTATGATTTGGCATTACTATGAAAATTTTCAATTAAACTACAATATGAGAGTGACACATATGTGGTATAGATCGCAATATTTCTGCTATACTACCATGTGTGTCTCTATCATAACTCTTCTAAGTTCCAATGAAACCAAAAATTAAGTATCGGTAGAAAGGTTTTTGAACATGGATAATTGAACTTTCGGAATTTCAAAGTCCGCGCTGGAAAAAAGACGTTCCATCTGGTTACTCAATTGTTACGGGCCACGATTATACTCGTTACTGAATCTATACTCTCGCTGAATAACATATAAAGCACTGATTTCCACCCCTCTCTAAACCTTTTCCAGCTGATATCTTTATTATCTATAGTTTTTTTAATTTACTTAAGTATACATATTATATTATATTGGTTTTTTCAAAAGGAAGGGGAGCAGCTTTCCCAAGACTAGCTGTTCCACGTAGCCTAAAACAAGCAACTTCTTCTCGTAAACATGTAAAAATTTATTATGAAAACGCTTCTGGACTACGTGGAAAGTCTGATATTGTGCGTATGTTCAGTTCGCATTTAGAGTTTGATGTTATTGTTATTGTTGAGACTTGGCTCAATGCGAATTTCTTCGATGCGGAATTATTTGACCTAACCCAATATGATGTATTCCGCAAAGACCGGGATCCTATAAAAACTGGATGCAGTAGAGGAGGCGGTGTGTTAATTGCTGCTCGAAACTATCTTCAAGCCTCACTCTTTATGCTACATGATAATGATACTGTGATCGATCAATTATGTGTACGAGTTCGTGGTTCGCTCGGCTTGCTATATATCTGCGCATCCTATATTCCTCCAAATAGTGGTGATAACATATATAAGATGCATGTTGATAATTTAATAACACTTCACAAAAACATTGGAGACAACCAAGTATGTGTACTTGGTGATTTCAACTTAAGTAGTTTGAGTTGGTCAGCTTTTGACAATAATTTATTTTTAACACCTAATAATGTAATTAGTTTCGCTGAGTCCTATGTTATTGATAATTTCTTAAGCATTGGTTTAACCCAAATTAACCATGTTTGCAACAATTTTGGTCGTTTTCTAGATTTGGTTTTCATTTCCTATAATGTCAAATTTAATATAGCACAACCCTCTTCTTCAATATCTCGCCCGAGTTCGCATCATTCACCGTTGGAGTTGGATTTCGAATTTTATGAGTTTTTTGATGACGCATCAATAGACAGTAAAATTTCTTTTAATTATAAATGCTGTGATTTTAATGCTTTAGATATATTGATGAGTGAATTAAATTGGGATCATATGTTCCGTGATATTGAAGTTGAGGGATGCTTTAGTATATTTAAAGCGCATGTATATGACTTATTATGTTCGTATGTACCAGTTCTAAAGCCCAAAAGGTATAAGCTTCCTTGGTTCTCGAAAAACCTAAAGCGTCTGAAAAATCTGAGAAATAAGTTTCATAAGAGGTTCAAGTCAACAAATCGTCATTGCTTCTTCCTTAAGTACTGTCATTATAGAAAGGAATTTTGTAACTTAAATAAGTTGCGTTATAAGAGCTATATTCGGGACTTTGAGAATAACATTAAGCTGAATCCCAAACAATTTTGGTCTTATATAAAATCTAGAAGAATTTGTTCAAATATACCTAAGTCGGTTTTTTATAAAAGTGCATGCGCTGCATCGGTGTCTGAAGCTGCCAATCTATTTGCGGAATTCTTTTCATCCAATTTTGTATCGGATGATGATGTGGATGACAGTTTGGGACGTGAAAACCTTTCAAATATAATTTCCACCTTAGATTTTGGTTCCCTAGTGCTTACTGAAGATGATATCATTGTAAGTATTAAAAATATAAAATGTTCTTATCAGACTGATATTGATGCATTCTCGGCTGCTTTATTCAAAAATTGCCTATCATTGGCCAAGCCACTAACGCACATCTTTAACAAATCCCTTTCTGCAGGCCTATTTATAGATGACTGGAAACGTACATCAATCACGCCAACCTATAAAAGTGGTAATAAATGCGATGTCGAAAATTATAGACCGATCAGCAAGCTGTCTTCGGTGGCTAAGATTTTCGAAAATATAATTAAGACCAAACTTTATTTTAATGTCAAACATTTGATATGTCCAAATCAGCATGGGTTTGTTACGGGTAAATCCACAATTACTAATCTTGCTGTCTTTACTGAGGATTGTTTCTCAACATTCCGTAATGGATACCAACTAGATGTTATCTACACGGATTTTTCTAAAGCATTTGATAAGATTTCGCATAAAATACTGTTAAAAAAACTGGCCTCTATGGGTATCCATTCAGTATTTCTTGATTGGATTAAGTCATACCTACATCGCAGAAGTAGTGATGTGGTCATTGATGGTGTTTCGTCTAAATCATTTATTGCGACTTCAGGGGTTCCTCAAGGTAGTATTTTGGGCCCATTATTCTTCATTCTTTTTATAAATGATATTAATTCCTGCTTTAAATACGCTCAATTTCTTCTTTATGCTGATGATCTGAAAATTTATGATCTGAAAATTTATTTGGAAATCAAAAATTATGATGACGCATCAAAATTACAATCCGACATCAATAAGCTTAATGCCTGGTGTGCAAATAATAGTATTTTTATCAACATCAAAAAGTGTCACAAAGTAACCTTTTCAAAGTTAAAAAACCCTATTATGTCCACTTATTCAATAAATAATATCTGCTTGGACTCGGTTAATGAGATAAAGGATTTGGGAGTACATTTTGATTCGAAACTCACTTTTATTACGCACTTAAATAGAGTGATAGCGGACGCATTTGCTATGCTTGCATTTGTGAGACGAAATTCTAAAAATTTTACTGATCCTTACACACTAAAGGTTTTATATTCAGCATTTGTTCGGTCTAAAGTAGATTATGCATCTTTTATATGGAGACCCCATCATTTAATTCATATAAATCGTTTGGAAAAAGTACAGAGGGTATTCATACGATTTGCCTTGCGCTCTTTAAACTTTAATGAACCCTTGCCCTCTTATTCTTCTCGGTGTCAACTAATCAGTCTACCTACTTTGCGTAATAGAGCAGTTATTCAGGCTATCTCGTTTTTAATGGGCATAGTGATAGGGAATGTTGACTGTCCCTCAATTCTTGAGAATATACATTTCTATATTCCCAGTCGGAATTTCCGTAATTTTAATGTTTTCAGAGTTGGCTTAAGCAGAACGGTATACAGCGCAAATGCACCATTAAATAGAACTATGTCTGAGTTTAACTATTTCTCAGGTTTCTTAGATATTGACTTTACTGATCCGATACAGACTGCTCTTGAACTGAACTCATATCTTGCGCGCACTTAACTTCCGGTTTACCTTTATATTTAAGTGAAACTTTTGTATATGTATACGCATATCTCATTGAATTTTTCGTTTTCTGCTATATTTTTACTATGTATCTATTCAGATCATAAATTTATACTTATTTGTTATATTAAATTACGCTTAAATGTCTGTGTAAATATGAACTATTTTAGACATCAATAAATAAATAATTATATTATATTATATTATATTATATTATATTATATTATATTATATTATATTATATTATATTATATTATATTATATTATATTATATTATATTATATTATATTATATTATATTATATTATATTATATTATATTATATTATATTATATTATATTATATTATATTATATTATATTATATTATATTATATTATATTATATTATATTATATTATATTATATTATATTATATTATATTATATTATATTATATTATATTATATTATATTATGTTACTAGCTGACCCGGCAAACTTCGTTCTGCCCAAAATAGATTTTTTTATTAATTTCATTTCAAAAATTGTTATTACACCGGTATTGTTTTTAATAGAAAATTATCGATTTTTCACTACTTCATTGTGTATACAACTTCAAAAATATATAATTTTAGTATTCAGTTTAAGGCTGCACGATACACAAAATTTTTAGTTTTCAGTTCCGGATATTTATTTTCACTGAGTATTGGCTATTTCCACTAAGTAAGTAAGAGGATTGATATAGTATACCTCCATAATGGTTTTTAGGCTCCTCCTCCAACCCTTTTAGATATATTCAGCCTCAAAAGTTTAGTACGTATGGGAGGTGCAATGCCCCATTTTTCGATAAATCTTTTCTTTTTTTGGGTGAACATGGTATAGATATCGTATATCTGCATAGTAATTTCTATGTACATGCCATGAACGCTTTTAGGGATATTTAGCCCTGAAAATTAAGAACGCATGGGAGGTGCCACGCCCCCTTTTCCCAAAACTACTGTTTTTTTCATAAGCATGCTATTGATATCGTTAATCTCCTGCGTTAATATGGAATTGTTATCGTTTATATCCACACCAATTTCCAAGTCCCTAGCGTAAACAATTTTAGAGATATGCAGCATGAAAAATTAAGTTTGTATGGGAGGTGCCACGCCCCTTTTTCCGATAACCCCCACTTATATGCCTGGTTTTGATATCATTTAGCTCTATACCAATTTTCAGCTCCCTCCCTTAAACTATTTTAGAGATAATCAGCTTTAAAAATTAAGGTTGTATGGGAGGTGCCACGCCCCCTTTTCTGATAACCCCACTTTTCTGATTGAGAAGGGTTTTGATATCACCTACCGCTATAACAATTTTCAGCTCCCTACCTTAAACTGTTTTAGAGATAATCAGCTTTAAAAATTAAGGTTGTATGGGAGGTGCCACGCCCCCCTAACATTTTTTTATTTTTTCTTCGTCTAAACCTTCGCGGGGTAACAACAAACAAACCCCCCGAAGGAAGTATTTGATTTGGTTCAGCCGTTTTCAAGTTTTAGCATTACAATTAAATACCAAATCATTTTTATATGTATAGATATTATATTATATTTATTTATTTAACAGTTATATTAATTCCACTTACCATGTATATCATCGACGCATATGCCCAAATCTTCTCGATATGTGCTCAAATAGTTCAAGCAACGACATTGGCAACTCTCATTTGCATCATTGGCCACACTGGGTTTTGGCAATTTTGAACGTTTGCTCAATAAATCGACTTCACCGAATGTCGAGTGAACAACTGCAACCGTGTTGACTGTATATACATAAATAAAAATAAACATATGACTATTAATGAACGCAAATAGGTGGCAACGCTGAATACTAACTAAGTAACTACAAGTTTGTTAGATGCAGTTTTGTTTCTAACAAAAAACAAACAGTTTTTCATTTCCGGTTACTACTACATATGCACATATTTACGCAAATGCTTAGCTGCAAAACTTAGCTGCTCAATCTATTTTACTTACCGCTTTTATCGCCAGCGCTCGATAACAAATCAAGTCCCGCCGTGCCACTCGATAAGCCAACGCAAGTATCCGCATTGCAGGTTTGTACGCCTTGAAATTTTTATAGTTATTGTTAGTGTTGGCGCATTCATGAAAAACAAAAAAAAAAATTAAAAAGAAAATTTAAAAGAAAATAGAACATTATTTCTATAAAAGAAACAATGAAATAATAAAAATGTCAGCATTTATTGAGGGGCAAACAAACAGAAGCAATAATGCAGACCATTTTAGATAAAAAGGTGCTAAAGAGCTGCTGATATGCCCAAAAGCCACTGCGTTTTGCGATTCCTAATATTTTATTCGCGCGAACATCAAGTTTTTTTTTTTATCATCCAATATATTTTGTCAACTGTATAAATATAATACATCTAACAATTTTGTGGTTCGTTAAAAGTAATTAATAATTAATTATGACTTAATAACTTGGTGGGCATGTATGGATTGCTCTCAGTAGTGCATCCATTTATTGTAGTCCATCAATAAAGATCTGTAAAAGACTTTCTTTTGAGGCGTACGAAACTAGTTGGTCTTGCCGTCAGGGCTAGAGCGAGGGGGTTGGGGTGAGATAGTAGTCTCGTTTTGTATGATGTAGCATACTTTCTGATTTCTTGAGCGACAGTAGGTATCTTTAGGTCACGATGCAGACGGTCGTTTGTGACGTAGTAGGGTGCATTTACAATCATTCTAAGAGTTTTCGATTGGAATCTTTGGAGAATCTCTATATTTGAGTTTGCTGCGGTTCCCCATAACTGTATGCCATAGGTCCAGATGGGTTTTAAGATAGCTGAGTAAAGCAGGAGTTTGTTGTCGATTGATAGTTGGGAGTTTCGATTCATGAGCCAATAAAGATTTCTCAGTTTTATACCAAGAGCTTTTCGTTTGGTGAATATGTGGGTTCTCCATGTTAGCTTTCTGTCAAGGTGCATACCAAGGTACTTTGTTACGTCACTTTGTGGTATATCAATGCCATTGAGTTTTACGGGTGGGCAAGTGTTACGTCTAGTGGTAAACGTCACTTGGACAGATTTTGATTCATTTGACTTTATCCGCCAGTCTTTCAGCCAATGGGTAATTTTATTTAAACTTCTTTGAAGCTTGAGTGAGGCCACATTAGGGTTGGGATCTGCAGCCAGTACGGCAGTATCATCGGCAAAAGTGCCAATAGTAACTCCTTCTGCTATTGGGAGGTCATACGTGTAAAGTAGGTAGAGTATTGGGCCCATTACACTACCTTGCGGGACGCCTGCTAAGCTCTCGTAAAGCTCAGACTGCTCTGCTCCTTCTTTGACGAAAAAGTAACGATTTTGTAGGTAAGATTGTATAAATAGGAAGTAATTTGTAGGGAGAGTATTTTTTATTTTATATAGGAGACCGTTGTGCCATACGCGATCAAAAGCTTGGGATATGTCTAGAAAAGCAGCTGTACAATATTTTTTTTGCTCAAAGGCAGAGTAGATTTTCTCGGTAAGTCTATGTACTTGTTCAATTGTTCCGTGCCCTCTTCTGAAGCCAAACTGGTGATTAGGTATAATGTTACGTTCTTCTATTTTGGGTAAGAGTCTTTTAAGGAAAAGAACTTCCAGGACTTTTGAGACAATGGGCAGCAAACTAATAGGTCTGTAAGACGTTGCCGTATCAGGGGGCTTTCCTGGTTTCAGAATCATTTTCATCTGAGCGACTTTCCATTGTGGGGGTATGAATGCAGTTATTAGTACTGCATTAAACAGTTGGGTGAGAAATTTTATGCCTTCGTAAGGTAAGTGCTTTAGTACATTGCCATTAATAATATCGTATCCAGGAGCTTTCTTTGTGTTGAGTTTCGCTATTACGGTTTTTACCTCCGATATTGCGAATCTTTTTATGGGGAGGTCCATTTGATAGGGATGACTCAGAGTATTTTTCACTTCCGTTGTTGTGCTTAGTGAGGGTTCAATATCATGTGGGGTGAATACTGATTTTAGGTGGCGTGCAAAGGTATTTGCTTTCTCTGCGTCACTTTTCGCCCATTCGTTATTTTCCATTCGTATAGGAGAATTAGAGAGAATCGGTCTTTTTAGCTTACTTGCAGCTTTCCAGAGGGAGTAATCAGTTGCAGCTTTTGCATCAATATTACTGAGGTATTGTTGAACCTGTTTGTTGTGTTCAATTTTGAGGATATTTTTGAGTTCTTTTGTGAGTGCATTCAATCGTTTCTTGTCGTCGGGGTGACGGGTTTGTTGCCACTTTTTCCTCGCGAGTCGCTTTTCTTTGAGCTTAGCTTTTATGTTGTGGGTAACATTTATCCTTTTTTGTCTGGTGAGGGTGGGAGTTGATTTCCACGCAGCTTGTTGGATGCAGTTGTTAAAATGTTCGACTGCTGCCTCTATATCTTCAGCAGATTTCATCGCTAATTTCAAGTCAAGATTAGACGTGATGGTGTGTTGGAAGTACTCCCAGTCAGTCTTCCGATTGTAAAGGCTGCATTTATCCGCTGCGGGTGTAAAATTTTTATCAATTGTTACCACGATTGGAGAGTGGTCGGAAGAGAGTTCAAAGGAGGATTTACAAGTTATATCTGACGAAGCCATGCCTTTCACCACGCAAAAATCGATTAAATCGGGAATTTTATTTGTATCTGTTGGCCAATAAGTGGGAGTTCCAGTAGAGAATGGGGTTAAATTGAGATTGCTAATAGCATTGTATAGCTGTCTTCCTTTAGGAGTAATGAGACGAGAGCCCCAGAATGTGTGTTTGGCATTGTAATCGCCGCCAGCTAGAAATCGATTTCCAAGAGTTTTGAAGAAATTTTCATATTCTGCAGTGCTGATTGAGTGCCTCGGCGGGCTATAGATAGCGGTGAGTGTAAGCTGACCACTCGGGTCTTCAATGACAACATTTGTGGCTTGTATAGCATTTGTACGGAACGAATTCGTGTTGTAATGTTTAATACTTTTCCGTATCAAGATACCTGAGCCTCCATGAGCTTTGTTACTTGGGTGTTTTGTGTGGTAAAACTTGTAGTTGGGTACTTCAAAATAGCTTTTGTCCGTAAAATGGGTCTCCGATATGAGGAGTATATCTATATCATGGGTCTGAAGTAGAGCTTTAACTTCAAGTAAGTGTTTGGATAGGCCGTTGGCATTCCAGATAATAATATTTAACGGGTTGAAGATGCACAGTTTTTAGTCGTGAAGGTGACGAGGAGGCTCATCATTGCTGTCATTTGTTGCATGACTTGCTTCAGTAGGTGTATCATTTCTCGCATTTCGTTAGTGTTTTGCGTTGGTGTGTGGGTTTCATTACTATTAGGAATAGCATTATTAGGGTTCGAGCGGGGTGTTACGCCTTTCTTTGCTGCTTGAGCATATGTGACTGGGTATGGCTCAATTTGAATTGGGGTTTCACTTGGCTGTGTTGGTTTCTCCTGAGGCTGTGTAGACGCTTTTTTCCTCAGAGTTGGGTATTTGGCGCTTTGGAGGCTTTTGTATACCATACAGCCTTTGTAATTTGCTGGATGGTTACCCTCACATAGAGCGCATTTGACATCGTCAGATCTTGTCTTTCGCTTGCAATCAGAGGAGAGGTGGTTTCCAGCACATTTTATACATACTGATTTTCGACGGCAGTAGGACTTTGTGTGGCCATATTGCTGACAGTTAGCGCATTGCGGTATTTCACGCTTCGGGTGTGGGGGCTCGAAAGTAATTTTAGAGTGCAGGAGACTTTTAACTTGATATATCTCCTTGTTGTTGGATTCGGGTTTGAGTTCAATAATAAACATAGGAAGAGGCTTTTTTGTGACTCTATGTTTTATGTTCCAAATGTTTGTGACTGAGTGACCGAGATCTTTTAGAGAATCCACAATTTCTTTTGGGTCTATTGTGGAGTGCATGTTTCTGAGAACTACTTTGAAGGCACGTTCTTGCTTTGTTTTATAAGTGTAGAACTCTGTACCCTTCAGTTCTAGTTGGGACACAATGATTTTGTAGGCATCCAAGGATGATGCTTGAACTTTTACCTGCTCCTTACCTGTGAGCTTGAGATCATACGAGTTTGGGGCAACTTCTTGTAATAAGCTCATTAGAGGGGGAATATTAAGAACCTTGTCTATGAATATTGGAGGTGGTTTGGGTACTTTTTCAGCAGGTTGGTTTGGTTCCTCATCTTCTAGAGGAGCAAATTTATTTCGACTTGGTTCATTGGTTCCAAGCCAATATTGGTCGAGCATAGCCTGCTTTTTAGAGTCAGTACCCTTACCTGGGCTATCGCGTTGGCGTTTGGAATTTTGAACAGTTATCCATTCGTTAGTTGGGGTGGCAGTTTGGGATTTCTGCGCTTGTTGTTGTTGGGCATACAGCATTTTGAGTTGCCTTTCGAGGCCTTCAATTTGCTGTTGAACGCTAGGTACGTTAGCGCTAAGCAGGTGGGATGGGGTGAGTTTTTGGGTTGCTCCTAGGGATTTCGGAGTTTGTTGTTGCATTTCGGTTTGGGCTTGTAATTGGGATTGGTTTAGTTGGGGGCCTCCTCCCGTAGGAGGGGTAGGCTTAGTGGGCATTTTATATTGTTTTCTTACTTACTTTTTCTTTTTGGGCATTAATGGGGTAAATTTTTATTAGTTATTAATAAAAAAGGGTCGTTATTTAAATTTGCACTCTGGCAACTCTAAAGTATTTTGGATTTTTATCCCTGTTGCCTGCTTTCAGGCGCTAGATTATTTAGCACGGTCCACAACCTGCGTACAATATACGTTCTTTGGCTGGTGCACTACTTTTGTTGCTATATATATGTATTTGGATTGTTTTGTTTTTCTTTTTCACCTCCTCCGCTATGCGGAGTCTCAAATTTTATTTTTCAATTAAATGCGAGCACTTAATTATTTTGATACACTTTTCACTCCCGAGGTGGAAAGCACTTAGAACACGCTTAGGGCGATGTATTTGGCTTTTTTTAGGTGAAATAGTTTTATGACTATAGCCAATTGCTGCTGGTTTGTATGGATATAAATTACTGACGCTGTCACTTTGTTGTTTTATTGGTGCATATGCTATTGCGATGTATTGTGTAACAAAGTTTCCTCAGTTAAGCTTGCCGCCAAGTTTTAATCTTCACTATTAACGCAATACAAACGTTGAGATTTGTAGCCGAGCAGTTTTCAAGTGCAACATTTTGTTTACATTTTTATTGTTGCTGTCAAAATTGTTAGCAGTGACATTTATTTTAAATGTTTTATCTATACATACACAGCCAGTTTAAGTAAGGACACCAAAAGGTAGATAACACTGGTCGACAAGTTTTTGTTACGGAAATAAAATTCTACTTTTCTAAAGGATTTCGCTGAATCCGAATCTGAAGTCAGATTTTCTGTAATACGTACAGTTTTTTAGATATTCATGCCCAAAAACACGTTTTTTGGCTATATTCACTGCTCAATATCTTTTAAATTACTTACTTATTTTAAAAATTGCTTAAAGCTATTGAAAATGCTGACATTTCTCTTGAAGAAACCGTTTTAATATTTCAGATATCTTTCTTGTAACTTGCAATATGGCATATTAAGCTTCATTAGTTTTGCAATATTTTCTCCATACAAATATAATTAAAAATTTTGAAGCACGCTTTTAGGCAGTTTATTATATCATGGACGTATGTAAGTGGCTTCGTAAAAAAAATTATTCTTCTAAGCAACTACAAAATTTGATTGCGCCTATAACATACTACAAAAGCTGCCGTTGTTTTCGACGAAAAATAACTTATTGTGCAAAAACATATATTACTATATACCTAAATTAGATATCCGAAAAATTAAAACTTTGTCTTCGAGAGAAATGACCAAGCTTTCAATAGCTTTAATCAATTTTTAAAATAAGTAAGTAATTTAAAAGATATTGAGGAGTGAATATAGCCAAAAATCGCGTTTTTCGCCTCTTTGGACATGAATATCTAAAAAACTGTACGTATTACAGAAAATCTGACTTCAGATTCGGATTCAGCGCACCGAAATCCTAAAAAAAATAGAATTTTATTTCTGTAACAAAAATTTGTTGAAATTTTGTCGACCAGTGTAATCTCTGTTTATAGCCAGATAGTACTCTGAAAAAAATACCCGTAGTTAAATCAACAACTTTCGGCTGTTGAATATCCATCTTTGATTCAACAGCAAAAACAAAAAGTTTTTGATCCAACAATTTATTCAAAAGCGGGCGTAGTTGTTTCAAAAACTTGCTTGCTTTTAAAAATTTTTTTGTGAGAAAACATTTTTTTGTGAGAAAACCAACAAAAACAATAATTACGGAGAGAAGATGAAGAGAAAAATCCAAACAAAAGTTTATTTTTAGCAGAAAATTTTCTCCAAAAGTCCCCGTTGTTGATTTAAAGGCAAAAGTATTTGATTCAACAGTTTCCGTTGTTGACAAAACTAATGGGACCAATTTTTATACTCAGCTGTACTAGTACACAGAGTATTATAATTTTGATTTCATAACGGTGGATTGTAACATAATGAAATAATCGAGATAGATATGGACTTATATATATCAAAATGATCAGGGTGAAAAGAGAAATCGATTGAGCCATGTCCGTCCGTCCGTCCGTCCGTCCGTCCGTCCGCACGCACGATAACTCGCGTAAAAATTGAGATATTTTGATGAAATTTGAAATGCAAGTTGGTATCGAGACTGGGACGGTTGGTATTGAAAATGGGCGAAATCGGACCATGACCACGCCCACTTTTCCTATATAGAAAAAATCGGAAATTTGGTATCTCAGCCACTAATATAGCTAGAGTGATAAAATTTTACCCACGTATTGAGCTCAGGCCCTTATGAAGAAATTTGATGAAGTTTTGGAAAATGGGCGGTGCCACGCCCACTTATTAAGGGTCAAACATTGAAAGTTTTATATGTCATAACTCAGAAACCGTTGAAGATATATCGATGAAATTTGGTATGCGTAATTTGCTTACTTAGGCAAATGTTTCGACGGAAAATTATCAAAATCGGTTGACGGCCACGCCCACTTTTATATATGGGTATTATAAAGTGACCTAATAAAACCATTTTAAGCGATATCTCTGTCAAATATAAAGATCTATCACTGAAATTTTGTAGCAGGAGTCCAACTACGGACATAAAACAAAAAGTACAAAAATTTTGGCAAATGGGCGGTGCCACGCCCACTTATTAAGGGGCAAACATTGAAAGTTTTATATGTCATAACTCAGAAACCGTTGAAGATATATCGATGAAATTTGGTATGCCTACTTTGCTTACTTAGACAAATGTTTTGGCGAAAAATTATCAAAATCGGTTGACGGCCACGCCCACTTTTATATATGGGTATTATAAAGTGACCTAATAAAAACATTTTTAGCGATATCTCTGTGAAATATAAAGATAATTCATTGAAATTTTGTGACATGAGTTCTACAATAGACCGGAAACAAAAAATAAAAAAAGTTTATAAAATGGGCGTGGCACCGCCTCTTTTTAGACAAAGGAATATACGAGCCTATTACTCGACAAATAACTGAGATATTATGACAAAACTTGGTTTATGCACTTTTATAACATGTGTTAATAGACACGCAAAAATGTATTGAAATCGGTTTATGACCACGCCTACTTTTTAACAAAGATATTTCTGGAAAACCCTTTTGGAATTTGTAACGTGAAGTCTTTGTAACTAAAAGTCATAGAGGGATGCAATTTTGCACTAACCATAATATTTATATGCTTATTTGGATGATTGATACAAATTTTAAAAATGGGCGTGGCTGCGCCCTGTTTATGCAGCACTCGTTTCATATAAAATACACCCTATATCGAACAAACGCAAATAAACAATGAAAGCATACAGCTGAGTATCTAATGTTCGATTCCACTCGAACTTAGGCTTCCTTACTTGTTTTTTTAATTTTTGTTTTTACAATGATTCATATAATTTATAGATGCTTTTTCGGGAAAGAGGAAGTATAAAAGGGGGTTTTAAATTCAATTGTTGAATGTTCCACTATGTGATGATTGGATCGAATTTCAGGTTGATGTCATGGATGAGAATATAAAATAAAGAAGAGAAAGCAGAATAAGAAATAAAGATAGTAACCAGTGAATGAAAAGAAGGAGAGAAGAAGAGAAGAACAAGCGGAAGCTGGGACCCGGGTGGAGAGAAGATGAAGACTAAAAAGCAATCAAAAATTTATTTTTAGGTGAAATTTTTTTCCAACAATCTCTGTTGTTGACTTAAATGCAAAAGTAGTTGATCCAACAGTTTCCGTGGTTGACTTAAATCAACAACGCTCGCACCTTTGAAACAACAACGGAGCGTTGTTGGGCACATTTCAAATGCGGAAAGTAGTTGATTTAACAGCGAAAGTTTTTAGATTTACAACGTTTTTTTTTTTTCAGAGTAATACTACAAAGTATTCACTAGAACGGAAGATAAAAGAAATCGGCTAGTTATATCGAACATTGACTATCTATGCCAGTGTTCCGCTCCGGCCACCAAGGTTCACTATATTATACTCTCTGTCGTATCTTTTCATTAAAAGCCACGAAAATTTACTGCTGGGTATATAATATTTTCACTGCAATAAAGTTTGCGTCTTCTGCCGAAATTTGGATTTTAATCAGTACCTAAACTGTAATTCACATCGAAAGTAGTTATAGTTTGCTTACAACATTAAATAAGAAAAGAATTAAAGTTGACACACAGGAATGCAACACATTACCAAAAAAAAAAAAAAAGAAACACGCGCCACAAAGCAACAAATTACTACAAAAAAAAAATAAGCAACACATGACATGTTCTCTGTTTCTCTTTTTGTTAGTGCTATTTATGCAAATTTTATTGCTGCTTGCTGACTGTGTCGCGTGTCATTCCGCGCGCAGTCAACAACAACAAAAACACCTAACACATACCAATGACCAGCAACCAAAGATAGACCTCCTTCCTTGCCAACTCTTCGCTAAATTTGTTTATGTAAATTTAAAAGAAAACATGTTGACTTGGTGCTTAAGCTTGAAGTGCAACTAAAATAATGATCTTGTCAATATTTATGAGCATTGAATGGAGAAAGGAGTGAAGAATTTCACATGTACGTGCAGTTTATGGCGCTTACGCAGTAAATTTACTCACAAATATGCACTCATATGCTCATAAGTTAAGTGCTTAAAGTGCTGTAAAGTGTGAATTTGAAAAGTTTTTCCTTGGAAAAGGCGCTACTGGGTAAGTAAATGTCTGTTTGTTTGTGGGTTTCGCTATTAGTAGCTGTGCCAAGTTAATAGGAAGGATTTGCATTATTTTCTATTATTTCTTTATCGATGCAACTTATTTGTAGAATTTACGCAAGAGAAAAGTGCGTGTAGGCAATTTTTATACTTGAGCGCTTGAAAACTGTAGTACTTGTAGAATTTTAGAATTCTGCAGGAACTAATTTTCTTTGAAGTATTTTAGCTTCTTAAAATGTTTACTGATGAGATCTTTTTCGTATTCTTAATTGACGCATAACCGTCTAAGCGATTTTAGCCGAGTCAAGTCGAAGGGTGCTAATCATTTATGCTTTATAATGATTGGCGCCAATTGGAAGAATCAAGTAAGGCCAAGTCATTCTCCAAATGATCTTTACAACGTATTGAAGGTCCACCCTGCTGATGCCACCGACAGGCGATGATGGGAATACTTTCTGAGCCGAAGCATATTCATTCGCTCGCGGAATGTCTACGTAGAGCAGAAACTCGACGTCGTTACTTTAAGTTACACTTCATTTGATATCGTTCCGGCTTTGACGTCATATATCACGAATGATGAGCGACTTTTAGCGCTAGATTTTTGTTCGTCGTGGCTCTAAGCTATACCTTCCAACTTATAGGAATTCGGATACACTCTAGAATGGAACCCAAGATAATCGAAAAGTTCAGGTATCGGCTCTCAGCTATAACATTGAATCTAGAAACAAAAAAGATAATGAGAATCAGGTTTTCTTTAGTTTTGCTTTTTACAATGACGACAACAATTCACAGAGTCTTTTTCGAAAAAACGGACGTATAAAAGCATCGGTCAATTCCAATATAATGTTAAATATCCCACTATATGAAGGCGTTGGATGAAGCAGTGAAGGGGAAGATGGTGCCACAATGAGAGAAGAGCAGAGGAGAACAAGGCGGAGTGAAGTTGCATATTTCTAGTTGGAAACCGGATGGAGAGAGGATGAAGAGAAAAATACAAAGAAGTATTAATTATAATTTATTTTTACATATTCCATGGCGTGATTTTTGACTATTATTTCCTGTGGAGTTCCTTGTGCAAAGATTTGGTCTGAGAAGACCGCTAGTGAAATTGTATGGCGAATAATTTTCTAGAACATTTTAACCCTCTATCTGCATTTTTAATTGATATTCTCTACATGTGTTTCCAAACAAGGGTTAAAAACAGCGATTTGCGTGGGAGTTAGAGGGTTAAAGGCTTCCGCTAAAAAAGTCCGAGCTCAAAAACTTCATTTGAGGCCGTCTTTTATAAGATATTTTCCATAGAATAATTGCACCTCCAGCTAAAACTATAAAACTTTAACCCCCGCTAAAAAAAAAAACTCAGACCCTCTGGACTAGTACTTTGTTCGGCAAAGTTGGTCTGCCCGACATCCTCTTTCATAATTACTAGCTTTTGTTCGTGTTGAGAAAATTTTGTGTAAATTTGTTGGACTGTGTTATATATATTAGGAGGCATAAAATGAATGACAGGGAGAGAGCAATTGCAGTGAGAAAATAAACCGACACTGAGATCACGGCAAGAGCGACTCTCACGCAAAGATTCCTTTTTGCCTTACCTTGGCAGGGAAAAGTGGACGCATAACTTTCCTAGGGCAACACAATGAAAAAAAATATGCATCCTGGAATGTATAGATTCTATGGCCTTTATATCCATTTATAGATGACCATACATTACCTTTTCCTACTGGGTATGTTTATATTGCGTGAATGTGTGGTTCACAACAAGTCCTAGCATATCTAAATGATTTCCTGTTGTCGTGCTAAACGCAAAACCAATCGGTTGGTATATGAACAAATTCGTTGCTTGATTTTAATAACATGAACAGGAAGGAATTTAACTTAATTTAAAACTCACATATGTATGCATATGCAAATATATAAATATACTTGGATGTGTAACATATACTGCGAATCCAGGGAAAATTAAGCAGTACTTTACACATATATACTCGTATAAACTTTTTGAACAAAATTTGGTGCAATCGATTAAACTGGACAAAGCAGGTATGCTTGCTTACAGCTTTTTTAAATTATTTTGCAAGTAAGTGCACCAACTTCATACTCGTACATAGTTATGTATATTTAGGTCAAATATTAGGGTTGCCAGATACCTTTCCCGAAAAATCAGTACATTGCCTTCAAAAAAAAAATATATATGCGGCGAAAATCGTCTTTATGACTTTTAACGTTCACGTTGCTTTATCCTTCCTAAGTATTTCATGGTTATGCCGTGGTTATGCTCACGAGCAAAATACCGATAAAATTCGGACACATTTTCGTCATTGGTAATGGTTAAATCGATGATTAGAGCGTACATACACAACATAACACATTTTTACCCCGAAACCTCGGCGTGCTGGGTGCTTGTTTCACCCAGCGAATTTGATCGATGTGAGAGTTCGAAAATTCTCTCACTCGTCGGAGTGTACAACAACAATAACATGTTGCTCGCCGAGTATTGTCGTAAGCCAGTGGTCGGCGAAATCTGAAATGAGGTTGTGTTGGTGAGAACAAACTAAGTTCTCCGCATGCGCACCTCAGTAGGAAATTGATCCGCTTCAAGTGGAATATATATACGTATATGTAGAACAGACATTTTTGTTTTTTTGTTGTTTTTGTTGATTTTGTTTTTTGCTTTTGAAAGGAAAAGAACTTTTTAATGAAAAAAATTTATCTCTTCTCAAAAAAATTAAAGGGTAGTTGGCTAAAACAGAGTGTTTGGAATACAAAAGTCATCCAAATAAGAATACGAAAACTCTTTGTGAAATACTTCGCAATGCTTTTGTAGTGCATAATCATTTGTATTATTTTTAAATATATAATATGCAAAAAAGGCATTGCATATCGCCGAAGGCATTTCCATCATATAAAATTTCTCGCCGGGCATTTTATTTGTGGACATACATACATACATTACCCGTATAAAGTCAATGCTTGCGATCAACCACGAAGCGACATAGTCAGGCGCAATGTTTATCGTTCGACAGTTGGCAAACGACTGATGAAGAGAGTAAGAATACGTGTGAATTGACTTCCCACAATTGTGGTATGGGCTGCCTATAGCCGGAATTACAATAGCGCTGTGGCTGTGTCAGTGACTGTTTTTCGAAATCAGCTGATTTTTAGAAACTACGGTTTGCAATGAAGCGGCACATAATACAGCAGAGGCAGCTGGCAGCACCGCTCCGTTTAGCCCAAATTCTAAATTCGCTGCCGCTGCCTTGAATCGCAGCCAACTGCAAAGTGTTGGTGTGAACTTATGTCTGTTTCCGTACTATCCAATGTAATATATTTTTTACTAATTTTGTGTTTCCGTACTTTGATGCCAGCAAGCGGTAGAGAATTTAATTTTTACTTAATTAATTTCCACTAGCAAATATTGCTGGCGGGATGCAAAGGTAAAGAAGAAGAAAGAGCAGAGGAAAAAATGAAACATGATTGATTATTTTAATTGAAAAAAGTAGACATGAAAATGGTAAGTAAATTTATGTCACCACGTGTCCAAGGTAAAAGGAAACAGACCTAATATATAAAGAAGTCACTGCCAAATACTGCGAACGCTCTATTGTGTTTGGTCTGGCAGTCACTGCTCATATTAGACGCATCAGCTGATTTCGAAAACCGTCACTGCCCGCTGCCACATCGCTGATGTAATTTGGGCTTATGTCTGTCGTAAGCATAACCACGGCATTACAAACGTCAAATGAAAACAGTTGGAAAATTAAAAACAGAGCAGGGTGATAAAAATGATTTTTTTAGTGTCGGCTAAAAATCAGTACAAATCAGTACTAAATACAAAAATCAGTATTTCTTAAGTTTTTAAAAACATCAGTACGGAGCACGAAAAATCAGTATTGTACTGATCAAATCAGTACGCCTGGCAACCCTATCAAATATGTATAAATACAACGCCAGATTAAGTCGCCCAACACAGAAATTTGATTAAGTCCTTCGAATGCGTTGTGAATGATTCTTTTGAAATGATAAAAGGTTAGTGAACAAGCGAATCCTTCGTCATACACGCTTGATGGCAGTTTCTTTACGGCTAACGCCAATCAAGAGAAAGCCTAACTAAAAAAAAAACTTGTACATTTTACAAACAAAATCACGATTTCAAATTTGTCTTTCAATAAACGACTACCATTTTTGGAAACAAACTGCTTATTAATACAAACAAAACGAAGAAAGTTATCAGAGAAGAAAAACAAAAGTAAAATGCTTAAAAAAAATGCATAAAAACAAAGTAGTACTGAAGAAAACTCACCTGTGGTACGAAAAACATCGCCATCATGCTGCCGCGTCAAATTGATTAGGTTGGCGGCAGGTTCCAGCAACAAATTAGCGCTGCTACTCAATATGCCGTTATCAGCGTCGTCATCATTGTTGCGCTGGCCATGATATCTCGGTATTTTTGGGGCTTGAGTAGTTGACGTAGCAGAGCTGGCAATGGACGAAGTACCAGCAACAGTGGTCGAACCCAAACCAGCGCCAGCAAGAGAAACTGCTTCACCACTGTCGCTATGCTTAGGTTTGCTGTAGTCTCTATCAGCATTGCTAGCGTTAACAGCGACGCCATCATCATCATCATCATTATTACCATGCACCGCAGTGTTGCTAACACGATCGACGTCACCTCTGCCACTGCCATCATTGTTGCCGCCGCCACCGCCATCGCCATCCCTGCCGTTGCCACAATCGATTGTCGTTGCCGTACCAACGGCTTTAGCAACAACAAATGTGCTAGTCGCGCCGGCTGTTGTAATTGGCACATCAGCTGCTGCATTGACCATGGCCGCAGCTGCGCCTGCTGCCGCTGCCAGTGATGTAGCACCGATCGCCTCGACGCCAACGCCGCCACCATGTTTGGCAGATAAAGCTGCCGGTGCGGGTAAAGTGGCTGCAACATTGTCGCTAAGTGGTGGCAAGATTTCTGCGTTGTCTTTTGTTGCCGCTGTTGCTGTTGTTGTTGTTGTTGTTGTTGTTTTTGTTGCTTTGGCTAATGCATCTTCCTGCGCTAATCCTATGGGCGTCGCATCGCTCTGTTGGCTTATAATGCTGTAGTACAGCAATAATGTTGCTAGAAAATGCATACGCAACATGTTGTCAGCAACATTGCGCCCAAAAGCCTGCCAGTACAATGGCAATGCCAAAAGCGCAACGGCGACGAAGCTGAAGGGAAATGCAATTTGATTTCGCTTGCAAATTCTTTTTCTGTCTCCTTTTTTGTCTTCTTCTTCTTCGTTTTCTTTATTTTTTTTTTTTCAATTTTATGCTTTACTGCCTTCCAATGTTTTTCTCGCTATGCAAAATCCGCGTCTTGTTATGTGTGAATAATGCGTTGGTATCGGGAAAGTATCCAGCTAAGCTTAGCGCAGCAGTAACATTCGCTTGTTGTAGTTAATGTTGTTGTTGTTTTTATTCTTGTTTGAGTTGTTTTAATCTCGCCTGTATGCTCTTATGCATTGCCCAGCCACATGCATATGCTTAACATGCATTTTTTTCTAGCCCAACAAAGCTTAGCCTCAGCCAGTGATGTTAGTGGTTACTATCGTTTTTTGTTGTACTTATTTCTTGCTTTGTTTTTGTTGTTGTTATTTGGTTAACCACCAGCACTTTGCCATCACTCGCACTTAACAATGATCGATGGCTGTCCTCCGAAACTCCTCAGATTGCTTGTTTGTGCGAAATTTCAGCTCCATGTGCTTACAAACGCCCCCAAATGCCAAGTTGGGGTGTACACTCAAATCAATTATCGTGAAATTTTCTTGTACGTTGGAATGTTGTTCTTGGCCTAAGCTGCAGACGGACGGATGTTGCTTAAGCTGTTTCTGCTTATTGGCTAATTTCTCTTACTGTTTAATATGCTAATGCTTTGCTTCTTTTTTTGGTTGACTATTCAGCTTTTTAACTTCTCGTTGATTGCCTTTAGTCGTTAGTTGGTTTAAATGATTCCTCAATTGTTAAGGCAACTTAGGTGCTCATCTGCAATGAAACATCACCAAGCAAACAAACAATTAATAAGGGGAAAAATTCTGTATCTACAACAACAAAGTTTTTTTTTTTTGCATATTGCTTCTTTGCTGAATTCCAGCTGTCAATTTTACTATCGAAATGTCGAAAGGTTAATTGTACCGTGAATTGAGTGCTTTGCTTCGCTTCGCGGGAGATTTTCACGGCAGTCAAATGAATAGCTCATAAACTGTATTTATGTAAATTTTTGTTTATTTGCGCGCAAGTGATTGGTAACGCCCCAACCGCGCCGCCTAACAATACTGGTTAGCATGTAGGAAGTGATAATGGTTGAAGGCAGGCGTGCAGGAGCACTCAAAAAAAAATTTTGCTCAAAATGCATGCACTGTTTTTTATGCTCGTGTACATCCACCCACGCTACAAATGAAAGAGAGATCACAAGAGCTTTATTGTTTGGCAAGAATGGTGGAGAGAAGGAACTCGAAAGATCGTATGAAAACGAAAAGCATGTTGCTGGCAGTTGAATTTTGATTTTCAGTCTTCAAATATCTATTAACGTATGTATTGGTATATAGTATCTGAAAATTAAAAGATTCAAAGCACACATTTCTAAAGATTCAATTCCGAATTAATATTCGCCGACCTCTACAGAAGATGACCAAACAGAACAGTTTTCACCTCATGTATATCTGGGGATATTGGGACATCCAGGGAAATTTTAGGTCAGATTATTTTGTATGCAAGTAGGTTTTCCTTGTTAAAAGACACATATATATGCCTTTTTCCACATGCAGTCGAATACTAAAAATCAAGCAAATAATAGATGGCAAGAGATCTCAGGTTGTCGGCTATAGAGACAAACTTGGCCATACTTGTATCACACACACACACACAAATTACAAACGCACTCTAGGTTAGGTTAGGTAATAGTGGCTGTTGGTACACATCAACACACTTAGGCCCATAAGGACCCATTGTGATACCACGAGGATCTAAACCCCTACTCGAACCACAAAGGGGATTCAGCGAATCTTAGGATTTTTACAGGCTCTAAATCGGCCAAATCGCCGAGGCCATAAAAGTGGGGTGCTCCCAGAAATTTTAGCCTCTTAGTCCACAGCGCGGGAATCCACACAGCAAATGTTCTACAGTTTCAGGCTCCTCCTCATCTCTACAGCTCCTACAGAAGTCATGAAAAGGAGCGCCCAATCTCTCACCATGTCTTCCGATGACGATGTGGCCCGAATCAGGCCAACAGTGAGCGCCAGGTCTTTGCTCTTTACAATAAGTAGCCCTTTAGTACGTCTCGCATCCCAATCATGCCATCTGAATCTAGAATGAATGCAGGTGCTAAGGGGCTTCCATCTAGCACCCGCTTCTGCATGGAAAATCCCTTAATGTTGAGCTTGCATGTAGCGAGTGGCATTCTTAAACCCTTCCAAGATGGCGAAAGCGGAACAGATGTGCCCCCTCTTGCAAGTTCGTCTGTCATCGCACTCTAAGAAGTGTGAAGATCTCTTGATGGTAGCACTTACTGGGCACAGCCTCCTTGTAAAAAATGCACAGAATTTAGGGGTGCCCTATGACAGATGCTAGAGCGATAATGAAGTGGACGAGAGGATCGAGCCACCTCATTTGCAACTGGCCTGCTCTTAGTGACAAGAGATGACCCATGTTAAGTCGCAGATATTGACGCAAAGGAACTGCCAAACTTTTTCAGGTTTTAAAATTGATGAAAAGATGAGAAGTACCTCTTTTTGTGGTATTACAAAGAGTCTCCGCCTCCAATTCCTACACTAAACGCGGAGACTAACCATCAAGTTCAAGGTTCTCATAGTTTTTTCGATATTCTTCTTCTCCTTCTTAATTGGTGTGCAACCGTCTAAACTCTAGACGATTTTGGCCAAGTATAATAATGCACGCCAGTAGTTTCTGTTTCTACTGACTGGCGTTAATTGAAAATACCAAGAGAGAACGAGTCAGTCTTCACCTGATCTTCCCAACGCAGTGAAGGCCTCCCTTTAGTGGGTCTCGATAAAAATACTCTCTGGGCCGGATCATCTTCATCCATTCTCATAGCGTGATCTGCACAACGCAGCCGCTGCACTGATATTCGCTGAACAACGTCGATGTCTGCGTACAGCTTGTACAGCTCATCATTAAATATCCGTCGATATTCGACCTCGCCAACACGCAATAGCCCACAAATCTTCCAGAGAACATTTCCCGTGAATACTCCAAGTGTCATCTCATCTGATTTTGACATTGTCCATGCTTCTGCGCCGTACATGAGAACTGGAAGGTGAGCATCCTGTAGAGCGAGTTTTGTGTGCGATGATTTTTAATAAATACATGCATTCATATGTCCTCGATCTGATTTAACAAGTACAAACACTCACAGCATTAACCTCAACCAATCGATCATAAAAACTGGCCAAAAATTAAACACATTCAGACTCGCACACTTGTTCGCAAGTTAATAATAAATGCGCGAAAAATAGTTATCGCGGGTAGAAACAAGCTCGCAACTTCAATAAATATAAGGAAGTATGTAAATGCATAATATTAAATTACATATGTATAAATTTCCAAAGGATTTCAAGTTCCAAGTGCAGAGGATGGCAGTTAAGGTGATTAGCAGGTTAGTCAAATAAACGGTTAGGCAGTTGAAGATCATTCATCTTGGCAGACCTGTTTGCCCGTTTGGTCGCTTGAATGTTTGGTAATTTTTCTTTGAGGATGCGAATACTCGTAGTGCGTGATGCGTGTAATTGAATAGTACTGTACTCTGTGTACTTCGTTGTACACCACAAGAAAACTTGTTGCTGTGCAGGAGCTAGTCTCTGTAAATCAGTGATGCACAGCATGCGTATTGGAGCATACAAGGCGGCGTCAGCTGATTAGCTAGCGGTGCCATGGTTAACATAAAGCATTTTCAAATTAAAGTTTGCCCAATTTCCTTCAAATAAGTATGGATCATAATTTTGCAGAAAAGCTTGAAATATTGACGGCGGAAATTCATAATGTGTAAATGTATACTCTTGCTTGCTGTAAATTGCTTAAAGTTGCTGCGAGGCTGTACCTTCTGTGCATCACTGCTCTTCACGCAATTACATATACATACATACTAAGGTGGAGTGAAATTTTTTTTTTGGAAATTCAATCTGTTCCAAAGCCAGAACGGAACCTTTCTAGCCCAGTAATAAGCCTGTAAAATTTTATTGACCTACTCGCATGTTTAGAGGTGCCCCCAGCCCCACAATGTCAAAAAAAATAGCATGATCTGGTACAAATATGAAATTTTGAAAATTATAAAATCAAAAAACGAAGTATGAGGATTGATAAAGATGGCTAAGCTGAGTATTAAAGTGATTTTTTTTTTTTTTGGAAACAAAAATAACAAAAGTTTTTAAAGGTCAAAGTTTATACTACGCATATTTAAATTGCAATTACTTAAAAACTACTTAACCGATTTCGAATATTTTTATACCATTTGATAGGTACTTTGATTCCCTTTATATATTCGATAGGTATTTTGATTCCCTTTAATTTGATATACATCTTATGTGGGTTGCATTATACACCCCTGCGGGGGTCAACCCCCCTTTTACCCCACTTACTTTTCATATATAAAATGTATATCAAATTAAAGGAAATACCTATCGAACGGTATAAAAATATTCGAAATCGGTTCAGTAGTTTTTAAGTAATTGCAATTTAAAAAATGCTTAATATAAACTTTGACCTTTAAAACTTTTGTTATTGTTGTTTCCAAAAAAAAAAAACAAATTCACCTTAATACTCAGCTTCGCCATGTTTATCAATCCTCATACTTCGTTTTTTGATTTTATAATTTTAAAAATTTCATATTTGTACCAGATCGTGCTTATTGCTTTCAACTTTGCGGGGCTGGGGGCAGTTCAAAACGTCATCCTATCGCCATAAAATTTTGTGGGGTTCACTAACTCGTATAAAGGCACATTTTCATTGCTGGTACGTTCAAAAAAAGAACAACAAAAAAATCTCCATATGATTTCACTCCACCTTAATACATACGTATGTGTTGGCTGCTGCTGCATGTGTTCCTGTGATTCTGTTGCAGTCTATGCATGCGCGTTTACATTGAGTGGCGTTATGGGGACAAAATATACGGCGCTGGCAGCCCACCAGCAACAGCAGAAATAGTGCTGGAAGCGATATCGATATAATATCGATTCATCGATGTTTTTGAACTTTTTCGATACATCGATATTTTTTTTCCGATATTCGATATTTTAATCCATAACCATCACTGATAAACGCGGTAAGAAGCTGGTAAAAGGTAAAAACATAACAGAATGCGTTATTAGTTTGTCTATTTCAAACCTTTTAGTCTTTAACATGGCTTTTTAAATAACTTAAATGCGAAATATGTATGTCTGTGAACCACTGTAATTGATACCTACTCTTTCTGGCTGGAACAGAATTTACCTTTTTTTGTTTTTTTTTTTTTGATTATTGAATTCCCTTTTCAAAAAAGATTTATGTTGATAATAAATTGAAATATTTAGTTTAAATGTTTATTTAGTTAATTTTAGAGTAATATAAATGACTGTCACTCTCGTTCAATTCAGAGCACAATAATGAATGCAGACATTTCGAAAAATAAAGCTGTTATATACATATAGATATGTTAAATTAAGCTTTATATAAAGTAGAGCTCTCGATTTTTTTTTTGAACATTTTCGAGTAGCCCGAACAAATTCTGTTCAAATGCTCGAACACTTGTTTGTTTGTTTATTACCCGTATATTTGTACGGGAATTTGAAGTTTGTATTTTTCGTTTGTTTATTTTTTATTTTTTGTTGTCTTCATACATATGTATTTTTTTTTTTTTGTGTTTTTTCCTGATACAAAATTTTTTGGCTGTAAGCTCGAATGCTCGAATGTTTGTACGGGCATTTGAACAACAAACGAGCCTCAGACAAATTCGATCTTTTCGAATTGTTCGATATCCGGGTATCTAGAGCTCTAATATAAAGGTCGATATATCGATGATATCGATGTTTTTTCTCAAAAATATCGAAAATATCGATATCCGTAAACATCGATGTTTTTCCAGCTCTAAGCAGAAAGGCTGGCCGGAAAACGGCAACTTGATGAGCAAAAAACATATAAATTGTAAAATAAATATATTTACATGTAAGCAACATAATCACGTTATAATCTGTGACCAACGCATACGTACGCACAAACAGATATAAATACATACATATGTACATTAAGCCGTATCACGAAAATAAAGTTTGCGTGTGTCAGTTTTATTTGAACACTTACGTCGAAAAAATATTTATGGTGTAAAAAATTTTTGTTTAGGCCCGCGTTAAAAACAGCTAAATCGCGTTTTTTGCAATAACTTCCTTATTTGATATCCGATCTCTATGATCTTAATGTCGCAGAAAAGGTCTCGCTCAGCACTATATTTGGCCCATATAAAGTTTCGACCTCAAAGGTTGTTCTGAGTTTTACCTTTAAAAATTTTGGAGTTACTATCCCTAGATTTTTTTATTTTTATCACTAATACAAAGCTCTCAAAAAACCATGAGGACTCCGCTAGAAAAGTTGTAGCCTTTACTCACAAACAAAAAAGTTATACCGTTTTAAAATCAGAGAACCTGTTTTTTGAAAAATTATCCCAAGTTCTTATTTATATGAGGCAGTAACGCCATATAGTATGAGTTTTTGATTAAAAAGTATTCTAAGTCCTCGCTTGACTTGAGAATGTTGTACCGCGATGGAACAGCTACCAATACTGGATACATGATATGCCAAAAATTATTGATGATTGGACTATTCGTGCTGATCAACGTTATTTATATTGAATGATAATGGCTGTAGTGAAGATTTGGTAAGTATTCAAGTGGGATCTCTAAGCACAACGCGCTGGCTTACAACGGCTTCACGATTTCTGCATCCGTGCGTATCGTAAAATCATCCAAATTATTTAGAAAAACTGCTATAGTTCGTTGTAAAATTATACGCGCCTAAGAAGAGACAACGGAAGTCTAAATGTATTATCAATACTTGCGCTGGATGCGTCGTCTGCCCCTAGAAATGCGGTTAATTATTCAGCCTACAATTGAAAACAACGCACTTTACTTTAATCCCCAAAACATCTTCTTATCTATGATAACCGAGACCAAAAATGACGATGTCCTCCAAATTTAGAGATATTTATGAAAGCAGTTTCAGAGCTCTGAAAGTGAATTCTTCGTCGCTTATATTACTTTGCTCACACTCAAAAAAAAATTACTCAGATTATGGAAAAATGAGAATGATTCGCCGCTAATGACATATTTTCATTGTTTTGAATAAAATTTTCTTTCAAAACGTTGTTTTTATTCCTTGATTTAAAGAAAATTGTACATCAAAACAATGAAAATGTGTCTTTAGCGCCGAAACATTTCCATTTTTCCATAATCTGGGTAAGTTGTTTTTTCAGTGCAGGTTTCGAACGTTTAAAACAAATTGGAATTTATGTGCAGGGAATTCTCTTCCTTCTCATATGCATTTTATATACATATATGTACGTATAGTTTTTTCCCCTTTTCTTTATTTTTATTACCTCAACAATAGTTACTCATACGCCCCCACATCGGATCGCTTTGTATGTGAAAACTGAAAATGTTTTCTTAAATATCTCAAAAATGGGAGTGCATACACTTCACTTCTAAAAACGCCATCGTAATCTGGAGCCAAAAATTAAGTTGACGTGTTTCGCCGCTTCTCTGTGGTAATTTTTTATAAAAAAA
The DNA here is from genome assembly GCA_960531455.1 of Urophora cardui. Lineage (NCBI taxonomy): Eukaryota > Metazoa > Arthropoda > Insecta > Diptera > Tephritidae > Urophora > Urophora cardui. The sequence continues at coordinate 111,899,888 of OY482670.1, read as the reverse complement.
AACAAGTGTTTCATTTTACAACGTTATAACTTTTTTGTTTGTGAATAAAGGCTAGAATTTCTTTGGGGGATTCCTCATGGTTTTTTGAGAGCTTTGTAGTAGTGATAAAAATAAAAAAATCTAGGGATAGTAACTCCAAAATTTTTAAAGGTAAAACTCAGGACAACCTTTGAGGTCGAAACTTTATGTGGGCCAAATATAGTGCTGAGCGAGACCTTTTCTGCGACATTAAGATCATAGAGATCCGACATCAAATAAGGAAGTTATTACAAAAAACGCGATTTAGCTGTTTTTAACGCGGGCCTAAAAAAAAAATTTTTACACCAAAAATATTTTTTCGACATAAGTGTTCAAATAAAACTGACACACGCTAAACTTTTTTTTTGTCCATATAACGTGATACGGCTTAATGTAATAATAATAATACAATGGCGCTATTATAACTCTGAAGAGTTTTATGGCCGAGCTTCTCTCCCAATTCGAGGTGTGCTCCTTTTTGTTTTTCCTACTAATTGGGTGGACCTACAGTTTTATGCCGGCTCCGAACGGCGAATGCATTTTTTGTGAGAAGCTTTTTTCATGGCAGAAATACTCTCGGAGGGTATGCCGCCCACTGCCGAGAGGTGACCGCTGCTCTTAAAAAACCCAATAATTGGATTTTTACTAATTAGAAAAATTTGTTTGGCTCGGACCGTGGTTTGAACCCGAGACCTCTGGCATAGCAGGCGAGCACTCTACCCACTGCACCACAGCGGCCACGGCTTAATGTACATGCATATAAATTTCCAATCAGACAAGTCTGTAAAGTAGGGAGAGAAACGCCCATGAAATTGAAATAGTGGCAAGGTAAAGGCAGGAATGTACAACAACAATATACAAACAAACTGCAACAACCACAACAAGACACAAACAAACTATAACAACAACAACAACAAAAGAAACAGCAGCATCCGTAACAAAACAGCAACAAGTCAGGCGTCTGCCATCGCGCAACATCAGACTTGTCTCTCATTCTTGCTTTTTTATGTTGTTTCTGGACTTTATTATTTTTTAATAGCAAAAGTCGCAAATATTAACAGCAACATAAATATAAATATAAATATAAATAGTTGTTGTGTATGTAATTGCATTCTATGTGATTTTAAGTTGTTGTTTTTCTCCGGTTTTTAACATTGACTGGTTTTAACTTGGCAACTAATGAAGCGTGTCATCTTTATCTGTGCTGCTGGCGCTGCTGCGGCAACAAGACCAAAACAAGGGAGTCATTGCACTCACGTGCCAACGAACGCCAATGTGTGATGTGAACTTTGTGTGCACGGATAATGCCAAAATATTAAAAAAAAGGTTTTCAATAAAAAAAAATACCGCAACTCTTTGATAGTTGTTGATTAAAATACAAGAAGTTGCCGGTTAAAAATAAAAATTTGAGACATGGGAAATGTAGCTCACGCGTTGTTGTTGATTAGTTAGTTAGTCATTTTGATACAAAAATGTTAAAAATAAATTATACTCAAATCATTATTTTTATGTGAATTTTATATGAGCTATTGGTCAGTTTATAATTAAGAAAAATTGAAAAAATTTTTTTTTGTAGAAGTTATGGATGCATTTCGGATACTACCACATCCCCTCATCACTTCTTCAGGCGGCCTCAACCGAGGATCAAATCATTTATTTAACACCGAAAAGTTCTGTAACATATTTTACATATTCCAGCTAGTCGGCAAGGTCAACGTAACATATACCATAAACTTCAGCACCCTTTTCCATAGTGCAGGGCACTCATATAGTTAAAGATAGATAGATAGATGGTCTTCAGCTTTGTACTGCAACCATTAGATCTATTGTATCCTCTCTTCGATCACATTATCACATCTAATCCGAGCTCCACCAGAAATCAAAGGATAGTGCTCAGCTTTAGATACTGATTTTGCCCCTGAACTTGCCAAGGTGCAGGAATCTTTCACTTTTCTTCGAATGGCATTGCATTCGACCAGCATGTGGACTAAAGACTCATCTTCCCTATCACAGAAGCGACACTACTTGGCAGAATACATAGTCTATGCATATGCTTCATAAGACTGCAATGTACTTTGAGAATTCCTGTCAGCATTCTCAGTTTATATTCTGCCTTCTCCAAGTTGGATAAAGAGGCTAAGAAAACGGGTTTGGTGGTTAACGAGGACAAGACGAAGCACCTGCTGTCATTACACAAAGAAAGAGTTCACCTTGGCAGCCACTAGCCATGGGTAATGGCGCAATTTTTTTGGCGCTGATACAATAACGCCAGCGCCAACCGTGGCGCCAACTCACGGTACTGGCGCAATAACACCTTTAGCGCAATTGTCATCGAATAATCGATAAATAACATTTTTTCGCTTGTTACTGTTTACCATCCCCGTTTTATTTCTTTTGGCGCAATTCTGCTTACACATACGAGGGCACAATTAATTTTAATTTTCATAATCATTTGGAAAAATATTCCGTATATATGTGAAAATATGCTGGAAATTAGATTCACTTAGATCACTATCAAGCACACATAATTGTGACGTTGTCATACGTATACATATACTATGATGCTGTTATTGGCGTTGTGGTTGCGCCATTTTACACTAGCGCTATATTGGAGCTGGTGTTAGCGCACGAAATTGAGTCAGTGTTATATTGCAATAGCGCATCATTGAGTTGGCGCTACATTGAGTTGGCGCTATACTGAGTTGGCGCTACATTGAGTTGGCGCTACATTGGGTTGGCGCTATATTGAGTTGGCGCATTTCCCAAATCGGAGTTAGCGCAATAACACCAGGGTTGGTGTTAGCGCAATTGCGCCGCGCAGCGCAGTGTTACCCATGCCTAGCAGCCACGTCACTCTTGACAGCTACAAATTCGAAACCGTTAAGGACTTCGTCTATTTAGGAAGCAGCATTAACATCAAAAATAATGTCAGCACGGAAATACATCGAAGCATCACTCTTGCCAATAAAAGCTAAGTACTTTAGACTAAGTAGGCAATTGAAAAATAAAGTCCTCTCTCGACGAACAAAAATCACACTCTACAGGACGCTCATAATTCCAGCGAATAAAGATCCAGCGGCTGCGTTGGGTAGGTCATATCGTGAGAATGGATTAATATGCTTCGGTAAAGAAAGTATTTCTATCGAAACCCGCTGAACACAGAAGAAAAGGGAGACCTCCACTGCGTTGGGGAGATCAGGTGGACAGTGATTCTGCCTCCCTAGGTATTCCAAAGTGGCGTCATGCTGCACGAAATAGAAACAACTGGCGCGCTCTATTGGACTCGGTCATAATCGTCTAAACGGTTACGTGCCAAATAAGGAAAGAACAAAGGATTCTCAGTTCATTACACTGCTCTACAGCCAAAAAATACTCCAAACGCGACCTTCCTGTCCATATGTAAAATCGGTCGCTGATTCCGAAAATCGAGTTCATTTTTAATTCTATGGGAAGGTTTTTGATATATCGGCAATTTACTGTTATTTAGCCAATGGCTCCACTTAATCCTGTATATCTCTTTAAAGCAGTATGCTATCTTCCTTGGAGTAACACCAAACGAGAGAAAATTAAATTTCCTTTTCATGGCTTCTATAACATTTTCCGAATATTGATGATTCAATTTGAATTTTTTCGATTTTTTACGATTTTTTAAAGAAAAAATTTACTCTGTCAGGCAATATCTTTAAACCCAATGTTTTCACCTTCGGTTTTACTCCTTTACGTGAAGCTCCATTCCATGAGCAAAGAAATAAGCTATCAACGAAGAAAATCTATGGTAAAATGGAAAAGTTATAGGCGATCAAGTAAATACAGCAAAGTCTCGCAATGCCACTGTACGGGTACATTCTAGGCATATTTTACCAATATCTACACATCTGCAGTAGCAGCGTATTGGCAGCGAAGTAGATACGAGCTGATTTACGGGTATAACATGCATAAAATATACCCGTGCAGAGGCATTGCACGACTTGGCTGTATTTACTTGATCGCCTATAACTTTTCCATTTTCATCGTTGATAGCTTATCTTTTTCCCAATAAAATATAGCTTCAGGTAAAAGAGTAAAACCGAAGGTGGAAACATTGGTTTTAAAGATATTGCCTGTCAAAGTCATTTTTTTTTTTTAAAATCGTAAAAAATCGAAAAAAATTCAAATTGAATCGTCAATATTTCAGAAACTATAAGAGTTAGAGAAAAATTTTATAGGAGCCATGAAAAGGAAAAAAATTCAAATTGAATCGTCAATATTTCAGAAACTATAAGAGTTAGAGAAAAATGTTATAGGAGCCATGAAAAGGAAATTTAAGGCAGATATCTCACTGCGGTAAAGAGATATACAGGATTAAGTAGAGCCATTGGCCAAATAACGGTAAATTGCCGATATCTCAAAAACCTTCCCATTGAATTAAAAATTAACCCGATTTTCGTAATCAGCAACCGATTTTACATATAGATAAGATAGTCACGTTCAAAGTACAGACAAAAAATTTCATTTTGTGATCCAGTGTTATGAGAGAGGTTATACCATGTCTCCACATAACGTGTTTCGCTCTTTTTTTCTGCATTTTCTCTCTCAATCTTGTTTCGACACGGAAACCAGTGCCGAAACTCGCCAATTTCCATACAAATTTCTGAGAGCGAGTGAAGATTGAAACACTGTTTCATTCTGAATCATCTTGCCAACCTCGATGATATCGATGTCTTCTCTAATTTTGTATCGAAAATCTATCGAAATCTCACACAAACCAAAACAAAGACGCAAAGATAAGCAAACATACAAACATTTAAGAAGAACAAGAAAGCGAAATGTCAAACTGAATCACGATTAGCCACGTGGAGACGGGTTATTGAGCGAGATGTTTTGCTACATGTTTCTCTGGTGAATCAAGTTATGTGGAGACGAGCTTTTACGAAGCCCTTTGAAACGACAAATGTTATACCCTCCCATTGGTGCCTTTGCCTGTCGCACTCCATCGGTCTGGCGCTAGTATTTACAGTTATAGAGAGGTTCCCGTTCTACCGACCGGAAAGATAGATTTTCACTGCTCTGCGTCCCAGTTGATAACTTCCTATCTATAAAGTACTACTTTATTTAGAATATAGAACTCTATCTCAGTGATATCTGTTGGGAAGCGTATCCTAGTTTTTACAAATTCTACTGCCATCTCATTCCTCGATTTTTAAGTGTATTAAACGAGCGATGAACTTGTGCTTTTAAGAGCTACAGATATGCTTGCGGCTATTCAAAAGGAACTTTTTTGTATAGATTAAAACATTGAAAGCCCAAAAGCTGCTTGAATTGATAAGAAAGAATCGCTTAACTTTTTTAATGCAAAAGCTAATATCAAGTCATTTTCAATGTACATCGTCTTCTGAACACGAATCATTCTCTACCTCTTTATTTTTTGTCTATCAGCAGAAGTCATGACTTCTAGAATTTACTGTCACAAAACTGGCAAATAATCGAACGTGTATATAGCCAACAACGTCACCGATGGGGTGATAAAATGCCAAAACATGTCTCAATATCTGCTTATAATAAATATGAAATATCTAAACAAGACAGGTCTTTATATATATATGTGTAGGCATGTGTGTCTATGGCATGTTGTTTTTTTTTTTGGTTTGGTGATCGTTGGCTCGTTAATTGTTGGTTCTATTGGTCTGCTGGTTGTCGATAACTTTTAATTACGTAATTTGCGCACAACTTCAATATTAGAACCGTTATATAGAACACTGCGTTAGTTATTGCAGCAACAAAAACTTCTAAAGCATTTCTATAAACGGCTGCTATCCAGTGACGTGACGTGCACCAATTCGCCTGATATTAGTGTGTCACCTACCCTTTTACACAAATAACAAAGCCACGGCTTAATACAAAAAGGGCAAAACAACAACACTAGGTGACAATAACTAAACTGAATGCACCGACTCTCTCAGTGGAGACGGGGTGGGGACATATAATAAATCAACCACAAAACTAAAATCAACCAAAATTGAAATACCAAAAACTTTTCACGAAAATACCCAAAACTATGACAAACAAATGTTTTATGGGTGCACCCGAGGTGAGGTCCAACCGGAAGGTTACGAACCCACTCGCACAGTTCCTGAGCTGCCAGGAACAACTTTAACCCGCCGCCAAATGACTGGGCTCTGGGTGCGGGATGCTAAAAGGATGGGTTAAGGAAATCGGGGAACGAAACAAAGAGGCGACAAATTCTACAACAACAACAACACAGAGTATACTTATCAGAGCCGGAGTGTGTTCCGGCTTAAGATCCTCTACGGTGTCCACCAGCCACTTGCCACGATCCAACTTGATCCTTTAAATTTCCCTTCCCTTTTTATCCTGACACACCCTAACCCACACTATTTTCCTTCCGCACTTGGATTTTCCTTTTTCTTTTCTTTTAAATTCAACTTCGCCTCAAAACTTTTCCTTAACTCTTTTTTTTTTCAAAACCTTTCCACTTTTCCACCACTCAATTCTATTAAAATTAAATTTTCTTCTTTTTTTTCTAACACCAAAAACACCGCTTTTACAATTATTTTAAATTCGCCCGCACAGAAAAGGATCCTCTCGCAATCGCATACAAGAGTATTCTGACGCGCACCCGCGAGCCAGGCCGAAGGCTGCGCGCCAGCATATACTTTTTTGTATATACCATCAGGCTGTATGTGTGGGTAACCACCCGGTCGCACCGAACCGCTAACCTGTGCGGTCATCACCGATGCCCCGACCAATGATATACAACCACACACACATAAACTGCCTTCATCTAGCGGATGCCTTAATGCACCGCAAAAGGGACGAAAGCAATGACACCCCTTTCTGCGCCTTCCGCGCTCATATTTTTTCTTTATTTACATCCTACATATTTACATATATATGTATAACAATTTGGTGGGGAACTCCGCTAAAAGGCAAAAGCTCGCAACACACTCCGCCAGTACTGCCCATCATGGCAATATCAATTAACTTCATTTGTCGCCGCTAGGGTGCGCTCCCCGTTGGGAACAAAGGATAAAAGGTAAAAGGTAAACAAACAAAACAAATGAACATTTGCTCTGCCAGTGCATATAAAACCAAGAAAAAAGTAAACAACCCAATAGGAAAATTATTTTGTCGCGATCAGACCGCGACAACTCCACCCTTTCCTCGTGAAAGAAGGAAACTTCCTTCTTTGGCCCTAATGCTACCTATCCCGATACGGCCTTAAATCTCTAACATTCCATGTCCCCTTCTCCCTATCATTCTCGTCTACTAAAACATATGTCCATGGAGATACCCTCTTCTTAATCACAAAAGGACCTACATACTTCGGCGCTAACTTCGCTGCAAAATAATTAGCCGCATCGGACAACGCAAAATTCTTCCTCCACACTAACTCTCCTGGCATATATTGTACATCTCTTCTCCTAAGATTATACTGTTTAGCTAACTTAGCTCCTGCCTGCTCCAACTTCAATCTTATGTCTGCTCTAATTTCCACTAACTTCCTAGCTCTCCCCTCGCAATTCAATTGTTCCTGCTCTCCTAAGGACCTTACATAACCCTGACTACCTTCAAGCACCATGTCCCGACCAAAGTTAACAAAGTATGGTGTAACTCCTAACACCTCATGCTGTGATGACCTAATGCAACACGCTACCTTCGCTAATTGCTGATCCCATGACCTCTGGTTCTCCGAAACATAAGCCCTAAGGGTAGTCTTAATAATTTGATTTATACGTTCCGCTGGATTAGCCTGCGGATGATAATGCGCAGTGTATCGCAACTGAACGCCGTAGACACCGCAGAGACCCTGAAGCTCACGACTCTTGAACTGGGGTCCATTATCACACACAACGGAATTCGGAACGCCAAACAATAGAAAAACATCATTTTCAAGAAATTTACAGACACTCTTCGCAGTCGCTGTGCGCAAAGGAAACAACAATGGAAACTTCGAAAAATAATCCACAACCGTAAGAATATATTGGTAACCTTGAGTCGACTTTACCAAAGGACCAACCAAATCAACACAGATCATCTCCCACGGTTCAACTTCCTTAGACCTCTCTATCATTCCCCCAGCTGGCTGTTTATTATCAGGCTTTACCTGCTGACATGTCTTACAAGTTCGAACATACTTAGCAACATCGGATTTCATTCGCGGCCAATAAAACTTCTGAGCAACTCTAGCGAACGTTTTCCTCACACCCATGTGTCCTGCTAACGGACTATCATGGCAACTTTTCAAAACATTTTCCCTCTGAGAATTTCCGATTACCATTTTCCATTCGGGCCCCTCCCCGTAAATGGATGGATACGGCGATTTAACAAATTTATAAAGGACACCATCTTCTACTCTCCACGCAGGGTACGACAAAGGATTCTCTGACACCGATTCAATCATTTTCGTTATCCAAGGGTCCGACGTAGAAATTTCAAAAATAACAGGAACATTTCTCGACAACAAATCTGGAACAACATGTTCTTTCCTATGGATAATCTCGAAATCATATTGCTGAAGCTTCAATGCCCAACGAGCCAGTCTACCACAAGGATCTTCCAACCTATTCAACCAAATCAGGGAATAATGATCAGTGATAACTTTAAACTTTGTCCCTTCGATGTATGGTCGCAACTTCTCGACCGCCCACAGGACCGCCAAACATTCCTTTTCTGTGGTGGAATAATTTTTCTCACCTTTATTCAGGGACCTACTCAGATATGCTATCACCTTCTCACCGTCTTCAAAGTCTTGGGTCAACACAGCTCCTATACCAAAGTCTGACGCATCCGTTTGTATAATAAAGGGCCTATCAAAATCTGGGCAACTTAAAACGGGCGCCGTAACTAAACGTTCCTTAGCTTCTCTAAAACTCCTATCACATTCTTCACTCCAAATGAACTTTTTATTCTTCTTCGTTAATTCGGTGAGAGGTCTAACCAACTCTGAAAAATCTTTGATGAATCTACGGTACCAGGACACTGTACCTACAAAAGATCTCACTTGCTTAACATTTCTCGGGACTTCTATCCTAACCATTGCCTCTACCTTTTCAGGATCAACATGTAGGCCGTTCCTATCTACGACATAACCTAAGTACTTTAACTCAGGCCTACAGAAACTACATTTTTCTCTATTAAGCTTAAGTCCTGCTTTAGCTATCCTATCTAAAACCTCCGTTAGAATTTTTAAGTGCTTCTCAAATGTCTTGGTTACGATGAGTATATCATCTAAATAAACAAACACATGGGGCTCTAACTCTGGTCCTATGACCGAATCTATAAATCTCTGCCACGTTGCAGGCGCATTATGTAAACCGAATGGCATTCTCTTAAATTGGAAAAGACCTCTACCTGGCACCGTGAATGCTGTATAGAGCCTAGAACTCCTCTCTACTGGTATTTGCCAGTAAGCAGACTTGATGTCTAAACTTGACAAAAATTTCGCATCCCTCAGCTTATCAAAGGTCGCCGACACATAAGGAAGGGGGTAACTATCCCTCTCGGTACATTTATTCAGAACTCTATAGTCTACACAAAACCTATATGTACCGTCCTTCTTCCTTATCATGACCACTGGGGAAGCCCATGGACTATGAGACGTCTCAATGACACCCTTGCTGAGCATATCCTTTAACTCCTCGTCCATACGCGACTGTATGGTAGGCGATACCGGATAGTATCGCTGCTTCACAGGCTCAACTCCTGCCTTTATCCTTATCCAATGCTCAACAAGATGGGTTCGACCTAACCCGTCTGCCATAGTTTCAAAAGCATTCCCAACTAATCTACCTAAAGCTTCAGATTGCCTAGTATCTAATTCACTGTGGTCCATGATCGCTACCGACGCCTCCTGTTCCGGTCGAGAAAACGACCATACCCTGCCCCTCAGATCCGGGATTATACCCGCCTTGGTCCAGAAATCTACACCAAGAATAAGAGCATGAGGTATACCAGGAACAATAAGACAATCTACGAGGACCGACTTGCCCTCCACCAGAATTGGTAACGAAATAGAACCTAACGCTGATACTCGACCACCATCCGCCAAAGTAATTTGAGGGATATTTACCGATGAAGAAATTCTGATGCCATACGCTTGTAACATACTCCAACCAATTCGACCAATCACCGTACGTGAAGCCCCAGAATCCAACAATGCTCGAAACGAAAAACCAAAAACCGACACATCGATATGTGGACGCTGATCATGGCCGCTCGCCACCAATGAATAACCCATATAAGAAACAACTCGACGATCCCCTATTATAGCCAGCTGGGAGTTAGCAGGATTACTAACTCCTGTTAGACCACCTGACCTGCCGTCCCAGGTGTCTAATTCGCGTTTCCCGAACTGTTTGTTGCGACATTGGAATTATTATTCCTGTTAGAATCAGACCTGAAGGGGTTTGAAGACCGCCTTCCCTCTAGACCAGAACTACCACCACTTTGGTTACCACTCGGCTTTGCTGTACACACCGGACAGTCCCGCTTCATGGCACCAATCCTACCGCATCCAAAGCACTTGATTGTTTTCCTACAATCTGCCGAAACATGACCAAATCGCTTGCAATTGAAACACCTAGTATTCGGCCCATACCTATTCCTCGGACTGGTTACCGACTGGTTCACTGACGCAGCCTCACCACCAACAGACATGTATGCCAAGTCTGGCTCCAATAAACCTCTAGCCTTATGGTTTGGAGGGGGTACAAATGCATCAACCGACGACCTAACCGCTTCCAATTTCCTTCCCAAAGCAACTAACTCTGAAATCGAACCAGGTGTAACTAGTCCCAATTGGGTCTGGTAGAATGGTAAAAGGTTCGCCCTAATTATTCCCAACATCCTACTCTCAGAAATTGGTTCTTGTAACCTTCCAAACATAATCCTCATCGCAGCCACATATACTCCAATTGACTCATTTGCTCCCTGAGTCCTTCTTCGAATTTCCGACATTAAAAGGTCATCATAATTAGGGGGAAGAAATTCCAATTTTAATTCACGCACTAATTCTTCCCATGTAGCTATCGAACGCCTAATCGACCTAAACCACAACAAAACTTTACCCGAAAATAAATCAACCGCACCTCTAAGTAACTGAGACTTAGCAACGCCGCGTGCCTCGCTAAGCTCATCAACACGTTCCAAAAATGCATATAACGACAATCCCGACCTTTCTCCATCGAATTTCAGGTTCCATTTAGCCAGATTCGGTGGCTCTTGCGAAATCCTACTAACTAGTTCTACTCCCTCAGAATGCACTACTGGCACTGGTCTCACATCTGGTCCCGGTGAGACCACTTGCCCTGGTGATGTGCCACTGGGTTGCTCACCCTGTTCTGACTCCTGTTTGTCGTCATTTATCTCCTCCAAATAACCCAGCATCAAAATTATCCTGTTCCTTATATCCGCCTGTGACGCCATATCGTCATCATTTTCGGGTTTAGCCCTACCGATCCTATTCAAACACCACTCCAGTTTTGTGGTCGCCTTAATACCATCTGATGGCTTTCCTCCATTATTAAGAGCCGAAACTAACTTGCCTATCTCTACTATTTTTGCCTCTACCGCGACTTTATCTTCCTCAAAAGTGAACGGATAATCCTTAAACAAGTCTACAGACCCACGACGTTCAACAGCCCGCGATGCCCTTAACGATTTCCGCATTGATTCCACCGATGCTACTGCTAGTCCGCGTGCCTCCATCTCGTAAGCCAATTCTTCCTGGGACAATCGATTGATCTCCATCTTGATTTTCGACAACAATAATTCCTTCCGACTAAAAAAAATATTCGAATTAAAAATCTCCAGTAAAAAAAAATTGTATCGCCACCAAACCAAAACTTAAAAATCACCAAAAAATTTCAACAACCAAATCTCAAGCCGTAAGAATCGAAAATTAATTAAAACAAAATTTTTTCCACACCAATTAAAATTCTCCTCCGCAAAATTTAAAAATTATTTTAAGAAATTTACTACGCCCACTTTTTTTTCTTGATATTCCCGTAATTTGAAATTAATATTAAGAAATATTCCGCAAAATTAAATATTTAACCCAAAAACCACAATTCCCAAATCTAAACTAGACACCCTAGTATTTCCCAAACTCTAAAGTTTTTGATCCACCCTAGCACTGGCGCAGCAAATTTGGGAGCTATAACAAAAAACAATAGAGCCTATTACAAATGTAACAACACCAACAACACTACCTACTGGGACAACACCAACAATAGCTTACGTACCTTTTATAATGTGTATGTATGTATACACCAGCCGCTCTCGCTGACCGCAGGTAAATGTACGTAAATATGTATATACGAATATACGTGTAAAATGCAAATTACAAACTTAACAGTAGGGTGGCCAGTAAAAAAAAAACTATTTAATAAAAAATGTAAAACTAGAGTAAAACACCAAAGCAAAATATTTTATTGATTTATAATTCAAAAAAGATGTATATATGTAGGTATGAAATGAAAGTATGGATCTTTGCCCTTGACTCCTTTATGTGTGTATGTGTATGTACTTCAGTATGGGCTCCCTTGAAACCTTCTTCTTCCACTCCGATATATGTATCTCTTCCAAATATTTACTGATCGACCGCTAATATTATATGGGTATATGTTTCCTGTATGTTTATTTAATTAACGTACATAAAAAAATTTTAACTCGGGAAATTTTTAATGAAAAATATGGCTCACCCTAATGAGAACTTGACCGAAACGACTTTTTGCGTGTTGTTGTACGCAATGGAAATTTTTTCTTTGGCTATTACCGCGACCTAACGCAATTTATATACGTAAATATGTATTTATATATATTTATACGTATGTATATATTACTACCTGCTGTTTTCCTTCTGTTACCCTTTTTACCTTGCAAGTATGTAGGTGTGTATGTATGTATATTTTCTAGAGAAAAAAAAAACTCCTCGTTTGCGACAAACTCCGACTTGACCAACTTACACTTGTGAATACCAACAAAAATTCTCGGCTCTCCGATTCTCCTAAGTAAGAAAATAAATAAAACAAAAAAAAAATTGATCGGCAGAATTATTTTTGTAAAGTAGGCAAAAAGATCACAAAAACCGACAAGCACAGAAAAATATACCAACAACACAGTACCTATGTATATGCACTGCTACCAAAAACAACACTTCGTAGAATTTTTCTTTTCTCACAAAAAAAAACAATTTACCAACTCTTAATTTTTCGAGCCCCACGTTGGGCGCCAATTTGTCACCTACCCTTTTACACAAATAACAAAGCCACGGCTTAATACAAAAAGGGCAAAACAACAACACTAGGTGACAATAACTAAACTGAATGCACCGACTCTCTCAGTGGAGACGGGGTGGGTACATATAATAAATCAACCACAAAACTAAAATCAACCAAAATTGAAATACCAAAAACTTTTCACGAAAATACCCAAAACTATGACAAACAAATGTTTTATGGGTGCACCCGAGGTGAGGTCCAACCGGAAGGTTACGAACCCACTCGCACAGTTCCTGAGCTGCCAGGAACAACTTTAACCCGCCGCCAAATGACTGGGCTCTGGGTGCGGGATGCTAAAAGGATGGGTTAAGGAAATCGGGGAACGAAACAAAGAGGCGACAAATTCTACAACAACAACAACACAGAGTATACTTATCAGAGCCGGAGTGTGTTCCGGCTTAAGATCCTCTACGGTGTCCACCAGCAACTTGCCACGATCCAACTTGATCCTTTAAATTTCCCTTCCCTTTTTATCCTGACACACCCTAACCCACACTATTTTCCTTCCGCACTTGGATTTTCCTTTTTCTTTTCTTTTAAATTCAACTTCGCCTCAAAACTTTTCCTTAACTCTTTTTTTTTTCAAAACCTTTCCACTTTTCCACCACTCAATTCTATTAAAATTAAATTTTCTTCTTTTTTTTCTAACACCAAAAACACCGCTTTTACAATTATTTTAAATTCGCCCGCACAGAAAAGGATCCTCTCGCAATCGCATACAAGAGTATTCTGACGCGCACCCTCGAGCAAGGCCGAAGGCTGCGCGCCTCAGCATATACTTTTTTGTATATACCATCAGGCTGTATGTGTGGGTAACCACCCGGTCGCACCGAACCGCTAACCTGTGCGGTCATCACCGATGCCCCGACCAATGATATACAACCACACACACATAAACTGCCTTCATCTAGCGGATGCCTTAATGCACCGCAAAAGGGACGAAAGCAATGACACCCCTTTCTGCGCCTTCCGCGCTCATATTTTTTCTTTATTTACATCCTACATATTTACATATATATGTATAACAATTTGGTGGGGAACTCCGCTAAAAGGCAAAAGCTCGCAACACACTCCGCCAGTACTGCCCATCATGGCAATATCAATTAACTTCATTTGTCGCCGCTAGGGTGCGCTCCCCGTTGGGAACAAAGGATAAAAGGTAAAAGGTAAACAAACAAAACAAATGAACATTTGCTCTGCCAGTGCATATAAAACCAAGAAAAAAGTAAACAACCCAATAGGAAAATTATTTTGTCGCGATCAGACCGCGACAAGTGCCGCTGCGCTCCTGCTGCTGCCGCCGCCCATTTAAGTTTATTCAATTCGTGTTGTTAGATGAGAGGAATGAAGAATTTGTTCGCCGATAGTCAACAGAAAGGCACACATCCAAATATAATAAGAGAAATAAATATAATGAGTACGTTAAAGGCAATTTGAAGTATTTGCGACAAATTTCTTTTTCTGCTCATTTGTTGTTGTTTTAATTTGTTGTAAATGCAGCATACCATTAACGCTTTGCCGATTGCTGCCACATGCTCCACAAATGGGCTAGAATCTTTTAATGGCGCTGTGGCCAGTTCGCGATATGAGATGCTATATGGGTGGGTTGTTGGTGTAGCGTTTTAGCGGTTTGGTTAGGCAACGAACCGTTGCAATAACTGGCGGAGTGGCATCGCTATGTTGTATGTATGTATGTAGCTTTATATATGCACATAATTGTTGTGGATGAATGTATGTACAGTTGAGTTTGTGTTTGCAATGTTGCTCGTTTTTTATGGTTTTTGCGGTTGAAAAATTGCTTTCGAATTGATTTGTCTTTTATTGCGCACAAGTGTCGCGACCATTTAAAAACAGTAGCCGCACATAAGTATGTATGTTGGTGTATATGTATGTATGTTAACACAGTGAGCATCAAAAAAAGGTGTACAAGTAACACTGTAGGGAGGTCAAAATATCACAGCGAAACGCCGAGACACCCCAACTAAATTTTTGGCTGTAGAATACGATGGCATTTACAGAAAGTGAAAGTTAGCTCTTGTTTTCTAGATATTTAGGAAAGAAGTTTCAGAGCCCTGAAGGTAATTCTTTTTCCGTCTATAAACTTTACTCAGGCTTGGAACCCTTTACTTGCATAAAAATTTTTACAGTCGTTCTTACTTAATTGGGGCATTCTAAATTCAATGCCGCCTTTAGTTTTTCCAAATTTGCTCCGGTTTTCGAGATAACGGTATTTAAAAATTACCATCAATTTACACTTTTTTGTTAATAACTCAGTCAGTTTATGAGATAGATTGCTAAAGCTGTGCACGTAACAATATTTTAGTATTGCCTTATCTATTTCTGAAAATAATTGAAATCGGATCACTATAACATATAGCTGCCATACAACCGATTTTTCAGATATAGAAATTTTTGGGTATAACTTCGCTATTTATACAGCTAAGGACATGCAACTTTGGAGAATTTGTACTCGTATTGGCCTTAATCTATTCCCTGAAAATCGTCGAGATCGGGTCACTATAACATATAGCTGCCATACAACTGATTGTTCAGATATATGGTTTTGCACTTTTATTTTTTTATAACTCCGAAAATAGTCATTCTGCGTGAAAAAGCAACATAAACACTTTCATTCAAAATGAATAAGTGAACAATTTTCTAATATACGATTTCCACGTATCTGCATCAGTTATTGCACTTTTGTGCAACCAAGATTGAAATTTCACCATAGGCATTTTTTTCAAGCCCAATAACACATATATATTATTAAATTAATTGAATCATCTTTATATCGAATATATGCATGTTTAAGGATTTTATACGCATTTGAATGATTTTTTTTGTAAATTTTTCATAAAATTTTTCTCCAAATAATGCCTAAAAGTATGCTTCAATAGTTTTCAAACAATAGTTTTGTAGGAAAATTTTATTATAAATGCATATAAAATCCTTAAACATGCATATATTTTCTTCATTTAAAAACTGCGTAATAGTTCTTTTAATTCTCTGTAAGACGATATAAAGTACATCTAATTCATTTAATACGATATATGTGTTAACGGGCTTGAAATAAATGCCTATGGTGAAATTTCTAATTTGGTTGCACAAAAGTGCAATAACTGATGCAGATACGTGGAAATCGTATATTAGAAAATTGTTCACCTATTCATTTTGAATGAAAGTGTTTATGTTGCTTTTTCACGCAGAATGACTATTTTCGGAGTTATAAAAAAATAAAAGTGCAAAACCATATATCTGAACAATCAGTTGTATGGCAGCTATATGTTATAGTGACCCGATCTCGACGATTTTCAGGGAATAGATTAAGCCCAATACGAGTACAAATTCTCCAAAGTTGCATGTCCTTAGCTGTATAAATAGCGAAGTTATACCCAAAAATGTCTATATCTGAAAAATCGGTTGTATGGCAGCTATATGTTATAGTGATCCGATTTCAATTATTTTCAGAAATAGATAAGGTAATACTAAAATATTGTTACGTGCAAAGCTTTAGCAATCTATCTCATAAACTGACTGAGTTATTAACAAAAAAGTCCAAATTGATGGTAATTTTTAAATACCGTTATCTCGAAAACCGGAGCAAATTTGGGAAAACTAAAGGCGGCATTGAATTTAGAATGCCCCAATTAAGTAAGAACGACTGTAAAAATTTTTATGCGAGTAAAGGGTTCCAAGCCTGAGTAAAGTTTATAGACGGAAAAAAAATTACCTTCAGAGCTCTGAAATTTCTTTCCTAAATATCTCGAAAACAAGAGGTAACTTTGACTTTCTGTAAATGCTATCGTATTCTACATCCAAAAATTAAGTTGACGTGTTTCAGAGTTTCTCTGTGATATTTCAAAAGTTAAAAATTTACCTACAGTGTAGTTATTAACTGATTTCCTTTCTTGGAGAACAGGATAAACTTGCCATATACATTTTTAGGGAATGAAATGGAGCACGAAATTTCGCTTATGAAGTAATTCGCATTTAATTCACATTGGAATTAACTAATAGACTTGACAGACGGCAGCGATAATCCCGATTACCGCAACAGTTAATTCGTTTCAATTTTTACACTGACAGATGGCAAATATTGCGGATTAACAAAACAACTGAAGGAAGTTGGGCGCAGCGGCGAATTGAAAAACTGTTTTTTTATTTCCAACGTACCTAGATTGTATTGTCAAAATTAAAGCGAATTCACATCATGGTCAATAGGAATGGCGAGTCCCAAGCAAATTCAGATTTCAACCAAGGCAAAACATCATTTTGACATTACACCCTGCCAATTACAATAAAAAAATGCATTGGGAGTTTCTAAATTCGCCAATGCGCCTACCTTCCTATTTATGCCTTGGATTCTTCTTTTTCTTCACTTTCATTCACAATAGATATTTTTCGCCAGAGATGTTATTACAAATTGCCCTAATCCGCTAAAATTTTGAGAACTAACTGTAGATATATTCGGGATTATAATAATAATAATAATAATACCATGGCGCTATTATAACTCTGACGAGTTTTATGGCCGAGCTTCTCTCCCAATTCGAGGTGTGCTCCTTTTTGTTTTTCCTACTAATTGCGTGGACCTACAATTTTTATGCCGGCTCCGAACGGCGAATGCATTTTTTGTGAGAAGCTTTTTCATGGCAGTAATACACTCGGACAGGCCCGTAGCCAGGAATTCGTTTCGGGGGGGGGCTTACAGAAATTATGGACAAATTGCACTCCCCCCCCCCCACATACATATACATATGTACATACATAGGTCAAATGAAAGTTATTCATATTGGTTGATTATTTTGAAAATGAATATGGAAAAAATTTGTACATATGTACAAGATTACTGAAAAGCTATTTTAATTGACTTTTATTATGTACATACATACATACATATACATATGGAATGTGGTACAAAATTTTATATAAAACTTTCTTTTACAATAACCTTTTCATCAAAGAAGTAGCCTTCTGGATTTGTTTTTTGATAAAATGTCTATGACATGGTCAGGATCAACAGCAATATCCCAGTGAATGGAGATCATAGCGAGAACTCGAACTTAGGCTTCCTTACTTGTTATCTAGAAATTTAGTGTTGGCAGAAAAAATTTTGATATATTTAATTTAACGAGCACAGGCCCATGTTATATTTAATTTTTTATTTTTTATAAACTAGAAAAAAACTTTTTAAGCATGGATGTAACCACAGCTGTTTCGCCTTAGATCCCTCTAAGACTCATCAGGTTACTTTTGCTTCTGCCAAGACTCGAACTTGCGCACTTTGGTTGGGGCTAGGTTCACGAAAAAAGGGCTTGAAAGAGCTAAATTTTTTAAAGAAAATCCAAACCCGCTTTCGCCGTGCTTGACATTCGAATTTGTGAGACGCGAGTTGAGGAAATTACAAAAAAAAATACTTCCTTCGAATTTCGGGGGGGGGGGGGCTTGAGCCCCCCGAGCCCCCCCCCCCTGGCTACGTGCCTGCACTCGGAGGATATGCCGCCCACTGCCGAGAGGTAACCGCTGCTCTTAAAAAACCCAATAATTGGATTTTTACTAATTAGAAATTTTTTTTTGGTGTTTTTCTCGGACTGTGATTTGAATTCGAGACCTCTGGTATGGCAGGCGAGCACTCTACCCACTGCACTACAGCGGGATTACCTCCATTTTATTCTTAAGTTAAATCCGAATTAGCTAGATATTCCGGATCATCGCTGCCCTCTGTCAATGCTTTAAAGAATCTCTTGAGATGCATTTGATATACAATTTATGGACGAAAAGCGCAAGTAAGTATATCAGTGAAAGGGTTTCCTAGAGCTCCAGTTGGCCATCGAGCAAGTTCGAGTAGATTTATGAACAACCATATTTGAGGCGTTTGCTATCAAAACCAGTTCATTTCATATCTTTCTGAGATTCACTTGTTTGCATGTCTAGAAAGTTTGGAGGGTCCTTCATAACATGACGAAGGGATAAATTCTAATTCAAATGAAGCTTATTCCAATCCAAAATTAGATGTATCAAATCCAGCTCAGAGCAGTGAACGTGAGAAGTTTCTTCTCTCTGCTGTAAAATTTGCGGTTTTTGCAGCAAACGCCTCATTTCTAAAATAAAGAAATTAAAATGAAGCGCCTTTGAATTAAACAACAAAAACTAAAACAAGTTTTAGCACGCAATATTAAATGCTGGAAGGTGAATGAATAAAATAAATAAAAAATTATACAAATTGATCCGTTTAGAAGAGTTAGAGAAGACAGCAAAATCAACATCAGTTGGTAGAGAGTTTTTGTTATTTTTCTGCATTTAAACGAAAATCTGGTACTATATTGCAATTTTTCAAAGAGTATACTTTTATTTCACGTCCACTGTATACAAACGTTGTTTTTGTTATTGCTTCATTTCTTAAGTGTCACTAAATGGTGGCTGTGCGAGTATATAACAAATTTTTATGTTTTTCTGTTTCGGTAAAACGACGTGCTTTTTATTTTGTTTTATTCGCCATCCCATTTTCTGTTGTCCATTACGCACATTTTTGCTTTGATTTCCACATTTAACAGTTATTTAAGCGAAAAAATGTGTTTTGCAACGGCAAAGCTCAAATCGAAGCGATACGCAGAAATCATGTACATATCTACTGCTACATTCTAACGTTGCAGGTACATATTTGTGGGTACATAGAAATAAAATTTCAAAATGTGACTGAATTGTAAATACATTAATGGCGATGATAATTATTTTCACTTAACAATTGCGAAATTCGCTCAATTTGCAATGGAATAAGTGCTTCACGAGATGACAGCGCTTGTTGGAATTGCAAACGTACACATTAAAAGCCGTCGGATTACAAACAGGTACAGATACAGTTGTCAAATTATGAATGCACGTAATTTTAAATATATGTAGGTATTTATGATTACATACCTATACATATGTAGATACATGCCTCAAAACTATTTGGCGAAAAATTGAGCATTGCAAATGATTAAATGGTTATATACAATATATGTATATGTATATATGTACATTAAGGTGGAGTGAAAATTTTTTTTTTGGAAATTCAATTTTTTCCACAACCAGAACGGCACCTTTCTAGCATAGAAATAAGCCTGTAAAATTTGATTGACCTACTCGCATATTTAGAGGGGCCCCCAGCCCCACAATGTTGAAAAAATAGCACGATCTAGTACAAATATGAAATTTTGAAAATTATAAAATCAAAAAAAACGAAGTATGAGGGTTGATATACATGGCAAATCTGAGTATTAAAGTGAATTTTTTTTTGGAAACAACAACAACAAAAGTTATTAAAGGTCAAAGTTTCTATTAAGCATTTTTTAAATTGCAATTACTTAAAAACTACTGAACCGATTTCGAACATTTTTATACCATTCGATAGGTAATTTGATATACATTTTTCCCGTTGGGTCCATAGCTCCCCCCTGCGTGGCTCAACCCCCCTTTTGCCCCCTTACTTTTCATATATAAAATGCATATCAAATACCTATCGGATGGTGTAAAAATATTCGAAATCGGTTCAGTAGTTTTTAAGTAATTGTAATTTAAAAAATGCTTAATATAAACTTTGACCTTTAAAACTTTTGTTATGCGAGTAGGTCAATCAAATTTTACAGGCTTATTTCTACGCTAGAAAGGTGCCGTTCTGGTTGTGGAAAAAATTGAATTTCCACAAAAAAAAAAAAACAAATTCACCTTAATACTCAGCTTCGCCATGTTTATCAATCCTCATACTTCGTTTTTTGATTTTATAATTTTAAAAATTTCATATTTGTACCAGATCGTGCTTATTGCTTTCAACTTTGCGGGGCTGGGGGCAGTTCAAAACGTCATCCTATCGTCATAAAATTTTGTGGGGTTCACTAACTCGTATAAAGGCAACTTTTCATTGCTGGTACGTTCAAAAAAGAAAAAAACATAATCTCCTTATGTTTTCACTCCACCTTAATATACATATGATCCATTTTAGTTTTTGTTTATGCAATAAAAATTATACAAATTTCTCGAAAATCTTCGAATTTATTTGTGTCTATTGATATGAGGAAGTTAGTAAAGAGTTGCGATGTAAAACTGTTTAACTACAAGAAAATGATCAGCTGAAAACAGATATTGCAATAAATTGTGATATTTTTCAAATAAACTATTACGAGTGTTGTGAATGTGACATAAATAAGGAAAGTGATCATTTACTTCCACATTTGTTTTATATTGCTTCAAAGAAGATGTACATATCGTCGCTTAAACTTCATAAGCCCTTAAGTGAGACATGCATAACCGCCTAACCGAAACCTGTAAAGAAATTCAGAATTGAATCCCCAACGTTCAGCTCTACGAATTCCGTGGTTAAAAGCAAATTAGAAGGAAGTATAGAGCTTCCAAATGACCAAATTTATGGTATGGGTCGAAAAAGTCATGTCCCAATTTTAAAAGCAAGCTATGATCTTTTTTAGCCACCAGAAAGGTGCAGCAGTCATACACCCAGAAAAAAAATAGTGTGAAATCAGCCAAAAATCAACAAATTTTGTGGTTAATTTCTTTCAACACGATGCTTAATGTTTGCCATCATGTAATCGTGTAAATTTAACACTACTGTCAAGTGTTAGTTTAACAGGATGACAACTGTAGAATTAACATTAAAAAGTATTGAGTCTTCCTGTTGATTTTACAATTTTAACTAGTTAATGTTACAATTGAAGCTGGTTAAATTAACACGAAATGGTCCTGTTGAATTAAGAATAACATCTCTTTGATTTTACCTTAAATTTATTGTTAAATTAACTAGAAAGTCTTGTTGATTTTACAATTTTTTTTTTTTTTTTAATAAAAAAAACATATAAAACATAAAATATATAATCAGATCAATAAAGCATATTCGAGCACATCACTCGCACAACCAACCAAATTGAAAGCGTCCTTCTCATACGAATAGTTTATACATGGGCGATAGTACTTACTATCACTGGCACCGAGTAATGTTTGGCCGCTAATGCAACGGTATATGCACCGCATGCTGCGTGAAAGACTCCACTCGCTAAACATCTATTCGTGGTAAAAATTGCAAACTATGAAGGGGAAAGAGAAAATATTGAACATTAAAAACTTTTAGAAACAAAAATGCAATCCACTTTTAACTCACCTGCGAACTTAAAACATAAATGGAAAAACCATTATAACGCACTGCCAATGATGCTAAACTCCCATCATTGCCACGGCACAAAATTTTCTTTTTGTTAAAAAAAATATTAGTTTGTGTTTTGCACGAACAGCAGAACTTCAAACGTTGAAAAAATTGTGTATGTTTCAAAATAGTTTTGACGTTCTTTTTAACACTTTTTTAGATTATATTGACACTATCATCGTGTTGAATAAACCAAAATTCCAAATGACTTTTATGTTTGAACATTGTTTCGTGTTATATCAACCAACTTTTATTGTTAATTGTGCTTCTTGTTGTTTTAACATTTGTTTTCATGTTGTATTAACACTAAAATTGGGACGTCATTTTTCTAAAATTTTTTTTAGTTTATATTGACACTATCATCATGTTAAATAAACCAAATTCCAAATGACATTTAGGAATAAAATTTTATATTTGAATCATCTTGTATATTTTAAAATTTCTTTATGTTGTATCAACAATAAAATTTGGTTGAATTTACCAAATTTTCAGATGACAGTTACAAAGCCAAAATCATGTTTCAAACATCGTGTAATTTGAAAAAATTGTTGCTGTTCTATGTGTAAAGATCGATCGTGTTAATTTTACATGAATCGTGTTGATGATTTTTTTTCTGAGTGTACACATAGATAAATTTTAACCACAAACGTGAATTTGACATTAAAATCGTGGTCAGCATTACATTCTCATTTCTGCTTTAAAGACATTGCAACTGATTCTTAGTACAGCTGAAAATGCAACGCCTACTACAAACTCCATGTCAGAGAGGGTATAGAGTGGAACCCAAATTGGCCACTTTGTAGTGATTCACTACTAAGCAGACGCTAATGAATGTAATTTTACGCTTTATTATATAAAGTGCAAATTTTCTGTACGGCAATCAATACAATAATAATAGCAATAACAATAAACATAATAACCAAAACAAAAACAACAACGACAATAACAATAACAGCAACAACAATATCAACAACAACCACATTAACAACAGCAACAGTAATGCCAACAACTACAGCAACAACTTCAGTATAGATATTTATGTAAACTACAATCCGAATGCGATTTGCCGCCAAATTCTCAAAGAATAAACTAAAAGCTACGGTTTAGGCCTTCGCTGGCTGTGGCGAAGGTAGCCATGAGTGCATGCATGTCATCTACCAATTTTACATAAATTACCAATTTTTATGACTAATCTTTAAGCAATCAATAATAAAAAGTGCGGTGAAATATGCCAGCGGCACTTGAAGGCGGTTTGTATCTAATAACAATAGTGAAACGCTGTGGGAAACGATGGAAGATATAGAAAAGCAATAACAATAAGAAATGCATACACACACACGCACATGCATGCAAATTGTGATAGTCGGTGTATTTTGCATAGAATCAAATAAGAATCGCACTTCCTCGATTCTATTGAACATTTGTCATGTATATTTTTTCTACGATACATCTTTTGTTTTTGCTGTTGTGTTCTCTTCGCACAACAGTATCATTGATTTTTCACGCTAAATTTTTATAAAATCACCGACCAAGTTACCGAGCGATACGCATGCGCAACTTGCCAGCGAGTGGTAACTGGAATGGTAAGTGCGGTTATGAGCTGCCATATGAAAAGAAAAGTTCAGCGGCTGCGTTGGATAGGCAACGTTATGTATGATATGCTGTGGTCCAGGAAGTATTCTTATAGATGACCGACAGTGTGAGGCCTCTACTGCATTGGGAAGATCAGGTGGATAATGACCTGGACTCCCATGGACTTCTAATTGGCGTCAAACGTGATTTGAGTATTTACTTTAAATGTCTTATGCTTTTTTGCTACATATTTTTAGATGAAAACATAGAACTTATGACCCATAGCTGCAGGATGATGAGTCAAACATAAACACCTTATGGATATTTTTTGTTAAAAATCACATTTGGGATCCACGTAGTGTCAAATTAATGTGTTATATAGGAGTATATAAAAAAAAAAGAAAAAAATTCTTTTCGGCAATCAAAAAGCCTAACTGTTCAGGCACAGCTGATTTATTGCTTGTGCGCAAATTTAACAACTCTCTTGCCAATATAATGTAATGACTCGGCAATAGTTATTAAGTGTAATACAATTTTAGTTTGCGGGCCGCTTAAGCTCGAAGAATGCGATTTGTGAACTCTATAAAAGCGATTTGTTAAGCCACAAGCAGACGGCAGCATTTGCAACGTATGGCAACAACGCAACAGCTCTAAGAACGAGTTGCTATTAAATATGTTGCTGAAACATCAAAAGGAAATCAATTTGTTTGTAAGATGTTCGACTTTTTTGCTGCTGATCCTGTTGCATTGTGTGTAAAAAAAAAAAAAAACAAAAAAAAAAATTAAGCACAGCTGCAGCAGCTCAGCGCGCGTTTTAATTGAATTAAGCCAACACCTTGTTTTTAACACCCATTTTATTGTATTTTTCGCTGATAAGCTCGCACATAAGCGCGAAAAACACAAATTCCTCCATAAACATTTTTAACACGCCCAATTTAACTAGTGAATAACGATTAAAATTACAAAAAAAAAAAAACAAAAAAAAAAACAAGTAAAATCGCGGCTGTCTTCGGCCGTACCGAAGACTTCATACCTTTCATGAGTGGGGAAATGAAAGGTTACCTATGTATGTACATAGCCGGATTAAGTTTAATTTATAATTTTAATTCTGTGGGTTATTTATGGAAAGATTTATTAGAAAAAATGGTGTCTTGGCTATTTAAATGGAGGAGTTATACACCAAAATGTCCATATCTGAACAATCGGTTGTATGGGAGCTATATGTTATAATGGTCCGATCTTGACAATTTTCGGTAACCCCGTTTGGGCTCATATGGGTACAAATACTTAAAACTTTCACGCCGTTAGCTGTTAAAATGGAGAAGTTATACACCAAAATGTGTTTATCTGAACAATCGGTTGTAGGGGAGCTATAGCTTATAGTGGTCCGATCTTAACAATTTTCGGTAATCCCGTTTGGGCCCATATGGGTACAAATACTTAAAAATTTCACGCCGTTAGCTGTTAAAATGGAGGAGTTATACACCAAAATGTGTTTATCTGAACAATCGGTTGTAGGGGAGCTATAGGTTATAGTGGTCCGATCTTAACAATTTTCGGCAATCCCGTTTGGGTCCATATGGGTACAAATACTTCAAAATTTCAGGCCGTTAGCTGTTAAAATGGAGGAGTTATACACCAAAATGTGTATACCTGAATAATCGGATGTTTTGGAACTATATGTTATAGTGGTCCGATCTTGACAATTTTCGGTAACCTTGTTTGGGCCAAAATGGGCACGTCTACTTCAAAGTTTCATGTCCTTAGCTGTTTAAATGGGGAAGTTATGCACAAATTACATCCAAAAATTTAATGTATATCTGAATAATCGGTTGTTTTCTATATGTTATAGTGGTCCGATTCGGCCGGTTCCGACAAATGATCAGCTGCCGAATTTCATTCAGATATCTCAAAAACTGAGGGACTAGTTTGCGTTCACACAGACGGACGGACGGACAGACGGACATGGCTTAATCGACTCAGCTCGTGATTCTGATCATATCGGTATATATTTTGGTGGGTCCCCCACGCTTCCTTCTGTTACTTTCGACAAAAATTTTTTGGCACTAAGTTATAATACCATTTCATTCTCATGAAAGGTATAAAAACAAGAAATGCGCTCGATTAAAAGTCAATCATTTATATTGAACGACTGAACGGCAAAAAAAAAAACGAACAACAACGAAAAATTATTACCGCACAAGTTCGTTTTGGCACTAAATCTTAAATAAGCAATCAATGGTTGAACGCGCGATTGACTGCAACCGCAGCAGCAACAATAACAACAACAACAACAACAACAACAACAACAACAACAACAACAACAACAACAACAACAACAACAACAACAACAACAACAACAACAACAACAAAAACAAGAACAACACCAACAACAACAAGAAACCCCATAAAAGCAATAACAACAACAGCAACAGCTTAGTCTAAACATGGCAAATGCAAACGGCGAGTGCAGTCGTGGCCTGAGCCATGGCCAAGGTTACTGGTGCAATAAATATGTTGTTGCTTCGTTTTTAGTTTCTTTGCAGTTCTTGTAGCTGTTTTTGCTGTTTTTATATCGCTGCTTTTTTTGCATATCACCGCCAATGCGACTATGGCATGTCGAACTACGCGCTGCCTGCCAAAGCATTTTTATACAGAACGCTCTGTCCAAGTAAATGTTTGGGGCAAGTGGCTGAATGCACAATTTTTGTTGCTGTTTTTTTTCTTGTTTAATGTTTTTTTGTTGCTTTTATTCTTGTTGTTAAGGTTACTTGCTACCTCAATTGCCTGCTAAGTATTTAATTGAACGACATTGGTGACTGTTGCCCAGCGGGAAGGTCGTAGCGGCAAAGCAGCTGAGGTTTCGCTCGGCACTGAAGGTTGTTCGCATAGATTTTGTTGCAAGTGTTGCAGTTGTTGGTAGTATGTGTGTGCAAAAGTGTGCATGCGATGACGTGTTTCCTATTGAACGTTTATAAAGTTACCCTGCAAAAAATGCGACTAATTCGGGATACATCCGGGATCACTCGCAAAGGAGCATGCGACTACTCCCTTTTTGTATCTCTTTATATGGAATGAAGTGTTCCTTTTTGTTTGAGCATGTCCTATGGAGAGACTAATTGTACCCTTTTATACCTGAACGTGTACGAATGTAGAGAACTCCACTTTGATGCCAATCGGATATCAAATGGAAGTTGTACCCTTTTATATCTGAATTGAAAAAAAAAAATGCAATTACAAAAACATATCTCAAAATTCGTTTATAACCTTTTGAGTAAAATTGTCAACAATTACTCTACATTTTTACCGTTCCGGGTACAATTGCAATTTTTTGCAGGGTAATAAATAAATTCAGCGTTCGTTGTAACAGAAGCATTTTTGAGAAAAAAAATGTATGAAGAAAAGTTAAAATTCTACAAAGTTAAAATGGAATGCAATGTTGAATAGCCAGTAGTGGACTTATTTGCTGGTTCAGGAAAAATGACCTCAAATACATAAGTTTAGTGCTTAAAAAACTTGAAATCATTATGTTTTTAAATAATATGCTAGACAGAAATTTCTATAGCTGCCGTAATACAATGTTTATTGCAATGGAAGTTGAGGAACCCATGTATTAATTTCTTTTTTGTTGTTTCGTTCCACAATACATCGCAACCCATGTATTATTTCAACTGGGCTAACAACTATTTTGAAAGCAGTGTAGGGAGGGAAGCGACTTTAAAGATACTATTTTTTCAGACTTTCCAAAAAGGGCTCAAAATAACTTTTCTTGTTGAAGTTAGAGCGCTAAAATGTTCTATAAAATTATTCGCCATAAATTTCACTAGGGGTCGCCTCAGAAAAATTCTCTTTAAAATGAACCTGAAAGACCACAGTAAGCAAAAAACATATACATACATATTCCTCGGAATGTTGAATGTGTTTTATTTTGTGTTCTGCTGTCGTAATACTTCTTTTGCAAAAGATTAATGATTTTTGACGATATTTAATATGCAGGTATAAGAAAAGGTACAATATTAAGGTGATCACGGTGGGCAGGAAGCGACGATAGGTTGCATGAAAATGTCGACAAAAGAGGAAAGTGGGGTTGTGTTGTGTGATGTTTATAGACGAAACATCCGTTGAAATTAAAATCCGAGCTGCTCGTTTTTCAAGAATATCCACATTTTTTGGTTTTTTTGAAAGGATCAAATATTGACGAAATCGAAAATTCGCCAAAGTCCAAAATTTTCCGATTTCAGTACATTATCTGGTAGCTAAAGGATACAAAAAAAGGTATTAAAAAGGAAACAGGACACCTGTAGTGGAAAATCAAATGTGAACAGGACCTAAAGGATAGCCACTGAAATATAAAATAACGCAAAAAGTACCCACTTTAATTTGCGTATAACTCCTTTTTTGGTTTTTTTTTATGGTGCTATTTTAAGTTCAAATATTTTGCTAGTTTGTGTAAATATTTTAATATAATGATCCAAATCTCATTCCGACATATCTATACGTTAATACTTGAAAAAAGTTAGAGCTGAGGTACGCGCTAGCTGTGCACGGTGGGCGGGAAGCAACAATAGGTTGTATGAAAATATCGAAAAAACGATGGCCCAACGAATACCGAACATATGAATAGGGATGCAAACGATACATCGATGTTTTTGAAACATCGATAGTATCGAACGAAAATTCGATGTTTAACATCGATGTTTGAAAATTACTCAGTATCGAAAAATCGCCGAAACATCGATGTCAACCCTGACGATATTTGACTGTTGTTTTAGTCAGTGGTAATTTATACATAAACATAATAAATCCTCCACAGGTTGGTAATGTGACGCCACATTACGGTTCGAATTTCCATGAAAATTCCAATTTTGGGGTGTGTGAGAGAGTACCCAACAGCCATTCAGTTATAATTATCATTAAGTCCACCGGAGCCATATATTTTTCGAACAATTTATCTGAAAAAAAAAAACATCGATGTATGTATGTTTTCTTCCGATGTTTTTTTGGGATCGATGTTAATTTTTTCGATACATCGAACATCGATGTATCGATGTTGGTCCTCAAAATTTGCATCCCTACATATGAAAAAAATTTATTTGGGCAACGTCTAGCGGTGTCCAAACAAACAAAAATTAAAATAAAATTTTTTTCCGGAAATATTTTCCAAAAAGTCATAATAATGCGAACTTTTTTTTTGCGATACGGTCTAATGTGCATTTGTATGTATGTATGTATATATGTATGTATGTATGTATGTATGTAGAGCTTCTGAATTGTTTTGTGGCATGATCTATTGAAATATGAAACAATCATCACAAATTCCTTATACAACCGCAACTAGGTATAAAAATGATGCATTTGCTCTTAAACTAAGCACCAAAAAGTGCCAAGATTCGACCAGATTAGCGAATAGCTGCACTTACTGCAAAATTCTTTGCAGTACTTTTCGCGGCTCATTTCGCTGAAGAAGTTTTCCCAACGCCCAAATAATCAAAGAAAGAAAAAAGCTTGGAAATAACTGCATAACTGCATGCCAAACGCTCTGATGGCACATTCACACGGCATATTTGCATTGGCAGCTGCGCATTTTCCAAGCCGCCGAAGTTGGATTTTTTTTTTGCTAGAATCGAGCATTTTTTTGTACTTTGCGTGCGGCGCGCATCTGCCTTTTCACTTGCCTTATTTGGTTTTGTGTAGCCAAGTATTTAATTTTTTTTGCTGTTGTTTTAACTAACTGTCAATTGGTTGGTCGACTGCTTGCTTGGTTGGCTGGCTGGTTGGTTGGTTGTCAATTAAATATATTAGCTACGCATGTGGCATGCCCCGACACCCAAGTCCTATGTGCGAGTGCGCTTCTGTGAATGCACCGTAGGCACAGCCAAATGCCCCATTTGACCGGTCAAACTGGTAAATCGCCTGCTACGCCAACAAATCTTTTTATTATTAAACGGTTTTATTTAGCTCACCCCGTTTGTTTTATTGTTGGGTCAAATTTAGTAATTCAAATTTCACCCTCTTCCTGTCAACCGATTAATCTGAAATTTTGTACGCATGTATAACCCCGATGACAATGCAATATTATGAAAAAAAAATTCCGATAGGTGGCGCGTGGGTCGCTATATTTACAAAAATCGCATTTATGGTCCGATTTGGCTGAAATTCGGAACATGTATTACTATCTTGAAAATAAATATTTTCGTAAAAAAAAAATTCCGCTAGGTGGCGCGTGGGTCGCTATATTTACAAAAATCGCATTTATGGTCCGATTTGGCTGAAATTCGGAACATGTATTACTACCTTGAAAGGAAATATTTTCCTAAAAAAAACTTCCGATAGGTGGCGCGTGGGTCGCTATATTTAGAAAAATCGCATTTATGGTCCGATTTGGCTGAAATTCGGAACATGTATTACTACCTTGAAAAGAAATATTTTCTTCAAAAAAAATTCCGCTAGGTGGAGCTGAGATCGGGGTAATTAAAACTGAAAATACTATTTGCAGGGACTACGTACAGAGGCGTTGGACTGCAATAAACTAACGGGCAAGAAACCTTGCAATAATGAAGCACTAAATGAATTAAACAGAATGCGAAATAAAAACTAAAAACTAGAAAATAAAAATAGGTAAAAAACTTTTTAAGTTAAACAGTTTTATGTTATACATACATTGCAATGCTTAAGATAAATGTACTAAAAACCAAAAAATAATAAAATAGATACAGTCGTGGGAATTATAAACATTTGCATAGACTAGACTAAAATAAAACCGTGGGGCACGTCAATTGTCTACAATCGTTGATTAAAATGTTTGTTTTGTAATGTTACACTATAATTAGGCAGTTGTTCAACCGACAACGATGGACGTGTGATAAGTAGGGCTAGAATGTGGAAAAAAGCGAGCAAGCTCGATTATAAGCGAGTTTTAGGGTTTCATAGTGGTGAGCGAGTAGTACTTTTATCATATGTTTTGTCGGTTAAAGACAAACTACGAGCAGTGAAACGATTCCTCGTGTGAATGTCCAACGATAAACTAGTTGAAACATCTCTTTTATTAACATGGAGTGTATAACTATTGGAATTTCCATGAGCAAGAAAATAGTATGTAATTTCCTCACCGTCTGCGGGCCAACTGCCTAACGACGAATTAAACGATTCTTCTATCGCACATTAAGTCGATAATTTGTAGACAATTAACGTGCCCCACGATTTTATTTTAGTCTAGTCTATGCAAATGTTTATAATTCCCACGACTGTATCTATTTTATTATTTTTTGGTTTTTAGTACATTTATCTTAAGCATTGCAATGTATGTATAACATAAAACTGTTTAACTTAAAAAGTTTTTTTACCTATTTTTATTTTTGTGTGTATAAACTCCCCATTTGTTAGATGATTTTGCCGTTAGTTGTGTGCCTTCTTGAGCTATGCGACCAATGGCAAGTTCATTATGGTACATACTCGTACGTATGCATGTTTAGTAGCAAGGAATTTTGCGCGATCATGTTTTATGGCAGCTGCCAATATGTCAAAGCACAGTAAGGATATTAATTTTACTTATGATTTGCATTTTTGCGTATGTTTGGCCATTAAAATAAATTTTGTTGGCGATTATTAAAGTACGTACGGCAATTGGGAAAAAAGCTAATTTGCGTTAAATTTATTTTCATAAAATATTTTTAATAACACCATTAATATGTTGTGAATGAGAAAGAGACAAATTGAATTGCGAAAACATGAGAACAAGTCGGTAGAAAAAATTATATAGTGAAGAAATAACAATTCAAAAAGATAATAGCCAATTGTGAGCGAGCCCGGTCTCCTCGGAAGTCTAATATAATAATACAATGGCGCTATTATAACTCTGACGAGTTTTATGGCCGAGCTTCTCTCCCAATTCGAGGTGTGCTCCTTTTTGTTTTTCCTACTAATTGGGTGGACCTACAGTTTTATGCCGGCTCCAAACGGCGAATGCATTTTTTGTGAGAAGCTTTTTCATGGCAGAAATACACTCGGAGAGTATGCCGCCCACTGCCGAGAGGTGACCGCTGCTCTTAAAAAACCCAATAATTGGATTTTTACTAATTAGAAACATTTTTTTGTTGGTGTTTGCTCGGACTGGGGTTTGAACCCGAGACTTCTGGCATAGCAGGCGAGCACTCTACCCACTTCACCACAGCGGCCCATAGTTGTAAACAAAAATAAAAAAATTCAGTCTTTATGTTAATAAAATTTTAACAATGTATGTATGTATGTAGGTAAATAAAATTCAATACTTAAAGTTCAAAAGCTTTATGTTGTACGCCAAAAAAGAGAGTTTATCTGCATCGGTGTATAGTTGACCAGCAACTAAGGTTAAGTTAGTCGAACAGCTGATTGCAGTTGTGTATGTATACTCAAATTGTATTCCGCCAATCAGGGTCTGCGACCTCCACGAAAATAATTTTTGAATGAAGTGATAACCAAGAAAACACAAAATTACCATTATCTAAAAAACCTAACCATAAAAAAGTAACAAAAAAAAATAGTTCCGAGCTCACCAGGTATCGTTCGGAATCGTAGGCCTGTTCAATAATAAAAAAATATTACTGGAAGTTACGATTTTCTGTTGCTTATCTATTATTCGGCCTCGATTATTCGGCCTTTTCAGCCGAAGGCCGAAGCCGAATAAAAAATATCAGCTGAATAGGCCGAATACCGAAGCTTGGCCGAATTTTCGGTCGGACACAACTAGATATCAAGCGTTTAAGCTTCCACACGGAAGAGGCAGAATTTTGCATTTATTTAAAAACTTTAAAACTTAACTAACTTCGGCGCCTTTTCCGCATCTTCACAGACATATCCTCAATAAACTTAATGCCTCACATTGCTTCTGCATACACAGCCCATAAATGGTGCCGCCTAAAGTTCAATGGCCAAACGCGGGCCAGCAATTTGTCCGATTGCTTTTGCAAAATAAATAAATTCATGATGCCCTCTGCATTCTATTTGGCTTTTCTATTGTATTTTCTTTTTTTTCCTTTAATTCCTTCTGCTCTTATGGAACGAGCGCAGCAAATCTTTATACTTTCGAATATTTGCGCATCAGCTTTGTATGCACATCAGTGAACTGCACAAGCAGATTGAATTTTCAAGCAGAAACAAACAAACAAGCAAGCAACGAAAACAAACAATCCAAGCGCTGCTTGTAACCTAACAATCACAAGCGCGCTTGGGATTGTTTGCATTTTTTCAATCTAAGCGCTGTTTAGTTTGTTTAAAAGCAAGCAAGCTCTTGCTTGTTTGTTTAAAAACAAACCAAGCTAGCGGTTGCTTGAAAAATAAAATTCAAGCATTTTCAAGCAAATTTCAATCAAAAGCAAGCAAGGAGAAGATTTTCAATCAGATTTCAAGCGTTCATTTCGCTTTCCCAAAAGGAGATTTTTAACGAAATCTTTCAAGCATTGAGGAATAGGCGCACAGAAATGGAGATGAACTCAATTCTACCAGTATTTTTCTGCAGATAATTGTAAGAAAATAAAGGACAAAGCCCTTTGTACATATTTAAGCATGCATATACCCTGCAAAAAATGCTTATTGTTGACAAATCAGCTACCTACAAATTTGCTACCTTTATAATTTTTTGGCCTTATTTCGGGAGCCTTTAGCAGTTTTTATATGTAAATGGTCTTGTCGTCGAAATGTTCAACAAATAAAAGAAAATTTGTATGTATGCACATATGTATGTACATATGCATGAGTGTGTTTTTATGAGCAGAGTGGAATGTCCAGCGAACTTAAATATACCCTGCAAAAAATGCGATTTCTCGGGACGTGTCCGGGATCAATCGCAAGGGAGCATGCGACTAATACAAGTTTACATCCCTTTATATGGAGCGAATTGATCGTATTTATTCGAGCATGTCCTTTGAAGAGACTAATTGTTCAATTTGTATGCCCGAACTGGTACAAATGTAGATTAATCGCTTTCAGCCAAGGCTATTTTTTATGAAAATGTCTAAAATTTATAAATTGTTATATATGTATATTAAAAGAAAGTTTATTTAATTAGCTTTTATAGTGTAGTTTTTTAAATAGTCAGTATTGAGTGTATAATTGTAATTGATTTTTCCCGTTCGGTATGAAAGGGATTAATTTACATTTATACCCGTTCGGGATGAATTGTGGACTGATTGTTCCCGAAAGAGATCAATCCGGGATAAATCTCTATCGGGATTATTCGAAAATTTTTTTGCAGGGATATGTATTTTGGTTTATTACAAAAGTAGGTAGAATGCCATACATGTATATATATACATATGCATATTTCAGTTTGTTACAAAAGTAGGTATAGAATACGAAAAGGTTAGAATCATGACGCCTATGCAAATAGAGGGTAATTACACAAGGCCATTCATATGTACATATTTACATACAAAAATATTTTCCTTTGTTGACAAAAGGATAAAATACTGATGCGTATAGAAAACAGAATGTAGATACATACATGTATGTGCATACATACAAATTTTCTTTTGTTTTGGGTAGAATTTTGAACATTTCGACGACAAGACCATTTACATATAAAAACTGCTGGTCGCAAAATTTGCGGACATACCCACTAAAATATTTTAGCCTTATTTAAGAATTAAACAGCACATTTAAAGGCTTCCGAAATAAGGCCAGAAAATTATAAAGGTAGCAAATTTGTTTGGCGTAAGGCTTAAAATAAGGCTGATGTTCTTTTGTTGATGTCATGTATTAGAAAGTTAGGAGTAGACAGAGTGAGTGCATAGGAGAAGCAGTGCTGCCAGCATACTCCTTTTATAGACCTGATTTGTCAACAATAAGCATTTTTACAGGGTATATGATGCTTAAATATGTACAAAAGGCTTTTTCCTTTATTTTCTTACAATTATCTGCAGAAAAATACTAGATCAGATTTGAGTTAATCTTCCATTTCTGCGCGCCTACTCTTTCAGGTACAATGATGGCAGATTTTCTTTAAATTCCATGTTTTAAAGGTGAATTTGCTTATAATAATACTACATACAGCAGTAGTTTCATTGGAATGATTACTCAATTGACCACTTACGAGCTGGTGAGAATCTAATAACAATTAAGCTACTTGCATTTTTGTCACATTGCCGCTAGTTATTTGTTTCCATAATTTCTTAGTTCCTTTGGGAATTTCAATGCCGTACTCATAAACATACATGTATGTACATATGTGCATACATCCGAATTTTCTTTTGTATGTTTCGACGACAAGACCATTTACATATAAAAACTGGTTGTTGCAAAATTTGCGGACATACCCACTAAAATATTTTAGCCTTATTTAAGAATTAAACAGCACATTTAAAGGCTTAAGAAATAAGGCCAGAAAATTATAAAGGTAGCAAATTTGTTTAGCGTAAGGCTTAAAATATGGCCGATTTTCATTTGTTGATGTCATGTATTAGAAAGTTAGGAGTAGGCAGAGTGAGTGTATAGCAGAAGCAGTGCTGCCAGCATACTCCTTTTTTAGACTTGATTTGTGAACAATAAGCAACAAAATTTTTTTGCAGGGTATGTACTACATGCTTAAATATGTACAAAAGGCTTTGTCCTTTGTTTTCTTACAATTATCTGCAGAAAAAAAAACTGGCAGAATTGAGGTCACCTTCCATTTCTGTGCGCCTATTCCTCAATGCTTGAAAGATTTGGTTAAAAATCTCCTTTTGGGAAAGCGAAATGAACGCTTGAAATCTGATTGAAAATCTCCTCCAGCCTGCTTGCTTTTGATTGAAATTTGCTTGAAAATGCTTGAATTTTTTTTTTTCAAGCAAGCACCGTTTGGATTGCTTTTAAACAAACAAGCAATAGCTTGCTTGGAAATTTTTCAATCAGCTTGTTTCGCTTTTAAGCAGATTGAAAAAATTGTTTGTTTAAAAGCAAACCAAGCAAGAGAGAGATTGGAAAAAATTTCAAGCGCTTGAAAGGGCAAACAAGCTGCTTGTGCAGTTCACTGATGCACATATCAATTTCTATGTATGTTTGTATGCGCTTTATGTGGCAATATAAGAGTATTGTGGTAATGGAAATTTGTGCCACCAAAAAAGAATAGTCCATTGTTGTCGAATATTCATGTTACTAACTAACCAATGTAATAAAAATATATGCACGTGAATATGTATGTATGTATGTATGTATGTATATATGTATGTATATATGTATGTATATTTTATGAATAATGCTTGTTAGTCTATTTTTTGGCAGAAATGAAGATAGCATAATAATAAAATGTAAATTTAAAGAGCTTGGAGACACATTATTTAATCGATTGTGAACACGTTTTTGTATGAAAGCAAGGAATTTCATTTGCAAGTAGAGCATTGAGGATTAGCAGATCTTTGAGCTGGGGATCGATCGAATCGGATCGATCATAAATATTACTAGTAAACCCGGCCACGCGATGCTGTGGCTTTCAGTTACACTGTTCGACAATTTGAGGGTGAAAGGCCACTACTCATATAGTAAAACCGTTTTACCACATTTGACAATCCTTTTGATTGCCGTTTTAGATCTGACTAAATTGGAGAATATAAATCGGCTTTAATCGGCCCTTGGATTTTAATTAATAAATTATAAAATGAAGAATACAGTTACTGGTTATTTTTATTTTCTGTAGATTTTGTAAACAAAGAATTTGTTCGAGAAGACCCATAGTGAAGTTTTATGCCGGATAATTTGTTAAAATATTGTAACTCTCTAGCGACCTCCCAAATGCCATTTTTTTACTCCTCTTTCTCTTTCTAGATTTCTTTCTAGTTCTCTTTCACTTCCGCTTTCCCTTTTATTTGCTCTTCCTTTCCCCCTTCATATTTTCCGTATTCTTTCCTTTTTCACTTCCTTTCCTTCGCCATATCCGTCCCTTTCATTTTCCTCTTCCCATTCCTTTTATTACCCACCTACAGTTCAAGATCTTTCATGACACTTCAAATTTAAAAATGAGATAAACTGTAGCGTAAAAATTGATTTTGAACAGGTGGCAATCCTTTTTGTTAAAATTGTAATAAATTACTCATTTTGAGGCCAAGCCCTTGCATATGACACCATAAATTTAAAATTCAAACGAACTATAGTGTAAAAAATAAATTTTGAACAGGTGGCAACCATTTTTGTAAAAATTATAATAAATTACTTATTTTCACGTAAAGCCCTCAAATTTAAAAATCAAACAAGCTTTAACGTAAAACGGAATTTTTTAACAGGTGGCAACTCTTTTTGTAAAAATTTTAATAAATTACTCATCATCAGGTCAAGCCCTTTCATATGGTACGAAAAATTTTAAAATCAAACAAACTATACAGGAAAATTAAATTTTCAAACAGCTGGAAACCCTTTACAAAAAAAATTAAACCTTCCTGCACATTTACAGGGCAAGCCCTTTCATTTGACACCACATTTTCGAAAATCGGTACAACGGCGTAAAAATTATGGTGCGTACAAAAAATCGCTTAGCGTTATATATATAAAGATTTTCTTAATGAAGAGGGAATTATCTAGATTTGTTTGGCATAGTTTCATTACTACTCTTTCAAATACTATGAAGTTGTCTTGGAATAGTCAGTGATGGCATCTGTGCTATTTTGGTAAATACCTTCCTTATAACATCAGTCTTTGGTGAAGGCTTTGTGGAATAAATTATGACTAGTAAACCCGGCCACGCGATGCTGTGGCTTTCAATTACACTGTGCGACAATTTGAGGGTAGAAGACCACTTATTGCCACATTTGAAAATTTTTTGACATACCTTCATAGCTACTGGTTTTATTTTCTGTGGACCTAGATTTTTTATACAAAGATTTTGACCAAGGAGCCCCATAGTGAAGTTTTCTGCCGAATATTTTTCTAGACTATGGTAACCTTAAAGCGACCTCCAAAAGGCCATTTGGCGCGCTCCTCCTTTTCTTTCTAGTTCTCTTTCTCTTCCCCTTTCCCCTTTATTTGCGCTTTATTTTCCCTTTATCCATTTTATTTTTCATATTTCCTCTTTCGCTTCCTGTCCTTCGCCATATCCGTCCCTTTCATTTTCCTCTTCCCTTTCCTTTTATTACCCATCTTCAGTGCTAGGCCTTGCATGACACTTCAAATTTAAAAATGAGATAAACTGTAGCGTAAAAATGGATTATTGAACGGTGTAAAAATTTTAATAAATTACTAATTTCCATGCTAATTCCTTTCATATGACACCTCAAATTTAAAAATTAAACAAACTATAGCGTAAAACTGAATTTTTGAACAGGTGGCAACCCTTTTTGAAAATTGTTTATTAAATTCCTCAATATCAGGTCAAGCCCCTTCATATGGTAACAAAAATTTTAAAATCAAACAAACTATACAGTAAAATTAAATTTTCAAACACCTGGCAACCCTTTTCAAAAAAATTAAACCTTCCTGCACATCTACAGGTCAAGCCCTTTCATCTGACACCACATTTTCGAAAATCGGTATAACGGTGTAAAAGTTGTGGTGCTTACAAAAAATCGCTTAGCGTAATATATATAAAGATAAGATAAACTGTAGGGTAAAAATGGATTTTTGAACAGGTGGTACCCTTTTTGTAACCCTTTCCATGCCAAGTCCTTTCATAAGACACCTCAAATTTAAAAATCAAACAAACTATAGCGTAAAACTGAATTTTTGAACAGGTGGCAACCCTTTTTGTAAAATTTTTAATTAAATTACTTAATATCAGATCAAGCCCCTTCATATGGTACCAAAAATTTTAAAATCAAACAAACTATACAGTAAAATTAAATTTTCAAACATCTGGCAACCCTTTTCAAAAAAATTAAACCTTCCTGCACATCTACAGGTCAAGCGCTTTCATATGACACCACATTTTCGAAAATCGGTATAACGGTGTAAAAGTTATGGTGCTTACAAAAAATCGCTTAGCGTAATATATATAAAGATAAGATAAACTGTAGGGTAAAAATGGATTTTTGAACAGGTGGCACCCTTTTTGTAAAATTTTTAATTAAATTACTTAATATCAGGTCAAGCCGTTTCGTATGGTGCCAAAAATTTTAAAATCAAACAAACTATACAGTAAAATTAAATTTTCAAACATCTGGCAACCCTTTTCAAAAAAATTAAACCTTCCTGCACATCTACAGGTCAAGCCCTTTCATCTGACACCACATTTTCGAAAATCGGTATAACGGTGTAAAAGTTATGGTGCTTACAAAAAAACGCTTAGCGTAATTTTTTTAAGTACAATAAAGCAAGAAGTTTTGCTATTAGGACAGTCGGATTTAGGTACTGAAGTGTTCCATATTCAAGGTCTCCCACTTTCACTATATTCCTTAGAATTTCTGGGGAGTGTTTCGTCATTTAAATAACAAAAAAGCAGCATAAAATTAATAAAATAAATAAATTTTTTCTGAGGCACAAAAAAAAAAGTATAATCCTTAAAAAATACACAATACCTTCTACTCTCTACTAACTATTGCTCTAGAACTGAAACTGGTCTTTAAACCATTGACCGCATTCTCCATTGCAAACTTTACCAGCGCTTACTTATCGTAACGGTTATAAAAGTATTTTAAAAGTGACAGAGTGTGCAAGCTCAGTAAAATTGGAGCTAATCACTTTAGTATAAAAGTGACAACTGAAAAAGAAAGGAACAACAACAATATGCATAAGTACAACAATATAGCAATTGCAGTTATAAGAAAAAGTGTTGTGCAAGTGACCTAGTGCAACATGAGGAAAAACTAAGAGTTTGCAGACACGCGCCATAACATTTAGGAGGAAGTAAATGTAAAAGTAAAAAAAAAAATAAAAATAAAGAATATTGTAATTTTTTTTTTAAACGAGACGATAACAAAGTCATCAACCAGAATGACTACTGTCAACACATCAACACGTCAACGCGTGCGCTCAAGCGTGCGACAAGATGAAAGAATAAATACACGTTGGTACATACACATATACCGTATACATACTCGTACATATATTTAAGCATTTGCCCTGAAAGATGACTAATGCTTTGAATGTTTTAAGCGGCAACAATTTTTATTTATTTAGCAAAAAAAAACATACAATTTAATAAAATTCAACGGACGGCAGAACAACTTAATCTTGAGAGTAGCAGCATTAGTGCTGGCTGCTAAAAAATCTCAACGGCTAAGCTAAAGCTGAACAGCGAAGAATATTCTTACTAAACGTTGCGGTTTCTTTCCTTTTTTTTGAAATATTAATCGCTTTCACACTCTGCTAATCACACGTAGTATAAGAATGAGAAATTAGGTAGCCCATAAATATTAAAATAATGTTGACACACGCACACACTTGCTACACGCATGACCAGTGACATTTGGAGCACAGCTGACACTGCGACAGGCGACCGATGACAAACGACCGACGGCGAATGATGTAAACTTAATAATCTTTAAAGGTGCTAAAGTGTGAAATGGTGAAGGGGAGGAGCAGATAAATTAATTTGTCAGAAAAAAGAAAGCCCCATGAACATATAGATACATATTTATTTATATGAAGATTCTTGCTTTTTGGTTAAATATAATATGTGAATACGCGTACATACTGTGTTGTGCTAAAGAATAGACAAAATTAGCTGAGACAATTTCTCTTATGCTTCCTATCCCAGCGGCGAAAATGTTTCTTACAGAATCGATTAAGTTATGCACACATGTAAGGCTGTAATGCACACCACCTCATATACAGATCTGTTATACATTTTCATATACATGGCCGCAAATGTAGAGTGAATGCCTACACGTTAAATACAAAGTAATCAGGGTAGTAGAGTGTTCATCCAATGAGCATATCACTAACTAGCATACATTGTAAGCTGTAGGTAGGCAGTTCGAATCCTACTTCGCCAACGTTGTAAGGTGGATGTAGACGAACTGAATACAACTCCGTTTACAGGGTAAGTTGTTGGTAGGCACTTCGAATCTACTTTCGCAACAGTTGTAGGTAAGGTGAATGTAGGCGGATTGAATACAATTCCGCTTACATCGTAAGCTGTCGGTAGGCAGATCGAATCTCCCTTAGCTTACCTTGTAAGGTGAATGTAGGCGGATTGTACACAATTCCGTTTACGTTGTAAGCTGGAAGTAGACATTTGGAATTCAAAAACCACCACTACCCCCACTAACCATATGTACATATGCACATATGCAATGACTTTCAGATAATACAGAAAAGAAATTTACACAAAGGGCTTATGACTGCTGCACACATAGCACACTGGTCACATTTGTATGGAGAGTGGGACAAAACTCAGTTTCTTGGAAACGGATGGACCTACAGAAACCAAATTTTGCACATTGGTGTCCCACTATATGACTCGTCTTTCAGAAAAATTAAAAGCATATATATTGTAATCCACGCCCACCACTAACGCTAGTTTACAGCAAAAAAAAAAACAAAAAACCAGGAATGGGGTAGGATAGGAATTGACCTGCTGAGCTTGCAACTATTTTTTTTAATTTTTTGTATAGTTAGGTTTTTGAGATAACGGTAATTTTGTGTTTTTTTGTTATAACTTCATTCAAAAATTATTTTCTCTGGAGTTACAAATGCGATAAACGCAAGCATTATCTCGTTCGAAAGGCAATTCAAATACGCTTCAAACGACATACAACTTGTAGTGGTCTAATAAAAACTCGCTGAGCGAAACCTGGTCAAAATCAAAATTTTGTGGATTTTTTGCGATTTTTGAAAAAATTTTGATATTCAAATTAAGTTTTTATAAAAAGTTGTAAAAATGAGGAAAGTTTTATTACTTTAAAAATTTGCCCGTTTATTTGCAAAGACTTTAAGCATAATATCAGAGAGATCGGATAAATATTTTATTTTTGGCGATATTTTTCTTGTGAAACAAATAGGATATTTTGGACGAAAAACTTGGTTAGGTGACTTAACTATGTGAAAGCGAGTTCATAGGTCAAAAGGACATTAGAAGAAAATATAGAGCTTCCAAAGACTAAACTAATGACATTTCGATTTTAAAAATCCGATGTCAAATAACAAAGTTACAATTAAAAAAAAATTATTCCGCGATATTTCGCGGGATCAAAAAAAAATTGTGTGGAGGGTGGGACAAAACTCAATTACTCAGATTTTATCGAAAATAAAGTTTTATCGAAAACAGTCGATGTAAATATGTACAAAAATCGTAAAAGGGCAACAATATTTTGTATAGACTAGCTACATTTAATATGATATTTTAAGAAAAAAAGGTAAAAATGTATAAACAGGCTACTTAAGAGAAGACTTTAAAGAACTAAAATCTGCTTATAAGACCTGGTCCAGAGTGGTCCTTAATTGTTAAAAGTTTAAATGAAAATGCTAATGCTTGAAAATTACGCTCATAGAAAAGCCAAGATTTCTTCATCTTGTCTGCTTGCCCAGAATGGTGTGGCTGTAGTACGTAGTAAGAGCTGTCAAAAGTTAAAACAGTACAATTGCATTGCAATGCCCACAATGTGTAGCTGTGTCTATAGTAGAAGTAGAGTTAACTTTAACTTTGTAGCGCGCTACAGTGTGACACCTCAATTTTTTAATGACGGAAATTCGAAATGAAGGACGAAGAAACTGAAAAAATGAATTGAACTTGTAAAAAATAAAGAGTTTTTATGGAATTTAAGGAATCCCCTTTACAAAAACATAAAAAAATATGACATATATGAGATACACTGAGCTACACCATTGTGTTCCCATTTTCGAGCGTTGCCACAAAATCAGTCATCAGCTGATGTAGTAAGCTATGTAGTCCGTAGCTGTAGTACAACATTCTGGGCAAGCAGTGTATTTTGCTAAAAATAAATTGTTTTCACTGTTTTCTTTCGCTAAATCATGAAACATGCGTTTTTCTTGCGTTTCCATAGTTATCCGCATTTTTTTTAGCACTCAAACTTGAAATATCGTAAAAATCATAACACACTTATTTACACAAACTTTTTCCAGAAAAAAATTGTTTCAAATGTGTTGACTTTAAATGAGCCAAAGTAACATTTGATGGTGGCTATTACGTGTAGAATGAGGTTTTCCATAAAATTCAATATATTTCCCACGGAAATGCATGACAGAAATTTATTTTTGAAACACCAACATTTTTTACTTTTGTGTATGGGGGCTGACCAGTGTGCATAGGCTTGCCCAGCCAATTTATGCTGGGACTGCTACTGGTATGTGTTTAAGAAAACGTGCATAATTAGGGAGCCTCAAGAAAAAACCACACAAAACACCAACAGAAAACACCGAAATCCGCCAATAATCCAATATATCTACATAGGGAGAACGTCCATGAAGAAGTGGTGCATTTTTTTAGCACTAAGATCTGTTTTATACAATTTTAAGCAATTTTATTCTATCAGCGCTTGATTCAGAAACGAATTTGTAACAAAAAAATTCTTTAATGTGATTGTTATTTTGTTTCTATGGAATTTCCGAATTTATTATACATAGCAACAAAACAAGAATGAAATTTGAAGAAAAACAGAAAAATTAACAAAATTCATTTTTGTGAACCCAACTTACTTTTTCATACACATTGTATGTTAGTTGGCATTGTCCATAATGTGTAG
Source organism: Urophora cardui (assembly GCA_960531455.1). Classification (NCBI taxonomy): domain Eukaryota; kingdom Metazoa; phylum Arthropoda; class Insecta; order Diptera; family Tephritidae; genus Urophora; species Urophora cardui. The sequence continues at coordinate 111,856,251 of OY482670.1, read as the reverse complement.
TATATATCATTGGGGATAAGTAGCGTGGTAGGCAGTGTTCGCGTTGGGGTATTTATATTCAAAATCTTCTCAGAGTATGATTTACACTATGGTGTATAGAAAAAATAAGAGAATTCAATGGTCTCTTCCTCTTCTCAAATAGCCAACTTAAGTAAGCTTAAGTAAATTTGCTATGTGTAAATATGTACATGACCAAAGAAAACAGCCGACAGAGTTTTTCAATGAAATTTTAAAGCAATTATTTATTCAACAATTATTCGGAAGAAAGACAACATTATCAAAGAACAACAAAATAATGTAGTGTACGAAATTAAATGTAAAGGCAAGGACCATGAACCATGTAACAAAACCTATATAGGTACCACTAAACGCGCACTAGGAACAAGACTAGGAGAACATAAAACAGATATAAGAAACCTTAAGTCGACGACAGCATTAGCGCAACACATAACGAATACTGGACATACAGCAGACTTCGATCAGGCGAAAATATTGGACATAGAAAAACGAACAAAAGTTAGAATGACACTGGAAAGTCTTAGAATACAAAAAAGAATAAAAGATACTATGAATTTCAAAGAAGACGTTGACAACATAAATTGTGCATACAGGGCAACAATAACAAAGAATAGGAAAAGAATATAGCACGAATAACAGTAGAAAGTAGTAGAATTTCTGTTTATAGATGTATGTATATTTGTACTTATATGTATGTATGTATGTAGATTTGTACTTATATGTATGTATGTATATTTGTACTTATATCTGTTTAAATGTTGGTAGGAGTAGGATAGCTTTGAATTAATCAAAAGTAAGTCCAAATTGTGCAATTTTTTAGGGATTTATATATGTATGTATATAGTTTTTAAATTGTAGTGCTTTAATAATGTATTGTTTTATTTTGTTGAATAAAGAGTCTCCCTGAGGAAGGCGGAAAAATTCGCCGAAACGCGTAGGAGAGGTAAAGGAAACTTGGTTTCGCTTTTATTTGTACCGGCCAAAAAGCTCGAAGAAAAATCAAATTATTCGGAAATTTTAATGTGCCTTTATATCAGATAGTGAATGAAATCACTATAAGGCGTATATTCGATTTCTGTGTGTTTCCACTTCAATATTGGCATGTCGTTCTTATTGAAGGGTTCTTCCTTCACCCTTTCCTCAACAAAAATGAACGTAACAGCTGGAGAAATGTGTGTGAGTACTTTCAGTCCTTGAAACTCATATGGTTCGAAAGTAGTAGAATTGGCGTCGCACTAGTAATGTTTTAAATACGTAATTCCGAGAGCTTAGAAATCTGCCTGCAGTGGATCTAACTAAAACAATTTACAGGTGGTACAACAATCAAAATTATAACGACTATAGTTTCGTCTTATTTCAATCACTTTAATCACTCTTATCGATATTCGGAGCCACACTTTCTCAGAGAAAAACAAATAACTACTTGATCCATATACTTAAATATTATTTCCTCTTTCTTTCTTTCTTTTTTCTTTCTTTCCTTTCGCAATAGCTTCTTATTTACCTACACTTACCGGATGCTATTTTTAAACCCGAGATTTATTATTATTATTATTATTATTATTATTATTATTATTATTATTATTATTATTATTATTATTATTATTATTATTATTATTATTATTATTATTATTATTATTATTATTATTATTATCAATACCTATCATCTTAAATTTTTATCAGCTATTAGCTTTTTGTCAAACTTTCTTGCTAAACTTTCCCTTATACTTATTGAACTCACAATCTTTTAGCATTAAAATTTCCACTGTTTTGATTTTAAACTCCATAATACCATTATTATTGTTATTTAAATTCTTTATACAAAAAAAATTGTGTAAACTAATTTACGACCTCTCATTGTTGTATATGTCATTTACTGTGTCACTGTGTGGATGCATGTTTATGATTACACTGAGCGACTTAACGAAGTCATGCTCAATTTATTATGCATACTTTAATAATCACAAGCTAAAATGTGTAAGTTTAAGCGTGCACATTAACTCGCTGCATCACCAATTCCACCAACGCCATTCACAAGAAGTTGACAAAAACAAAAAGCCGAAGAAATTATGTCGACGCTGAAACAAATGTAATTAATTCGTCGCAACAAAAGACTTAAGAAACGAACTTGTTTATAAAAATCACAGTACTAACACATGTAGTACAACTTTCACACAACAGACAAATAAATGTGTTAGGCTCTTCTTTTTCTGTTTTGATTCTTTTGTTTGCTGTATTTCTTTATCTTTACTTGACTAGTATTCTGCGCCCATTTCTTTATAAATAGTTTTGTAGGTTGGTATTAACCAGGGTTCGGAAATTCTCACTCACATTCATTCACGATCGCGAGCGAGAATATTTCAAATTATTTTTTTCGTTCATTTATCACGAGTGAGAAAGGCAAAAAAAAATTATGCTTCTCACTCGCGATAAGTGAACAAAAAAAAAATTTCCATATTTTTCACTTACGAGCGAAAAATAAAAAACCAAAATTTCTCACTCACATGTGATAAAACCGAACTAAGCCGGCTTCGGCTGTTCACATATGAGAAAAGCAATGCGAGAAATACTGATCGCGAGCAGTATTTTAGCGTTCACGAAAAGATTTTCTCATGGACATTTTTCAGCTGCGTTGTATGGAAGGAAATGCAAGCAGATTTTCGCAGTTGCCTTAGCCAAGCATTTGTGCGTACATATGTATCTACATATTTATGTATGGTTGGGTGTATGCATACAAGGGAATGGTTTGCATATGAACATATGTATGTACATATATACATACATACTATTTATGTATACGTATTCAATATTATCTCGGATTGCCTGCGATCTTTAGTAGAAGGCGGGTAACTAAATTTTCCTTGTTTATTATAATTACATTATTGAGTTTTTTTTTATAATTTTTGTTTTTTTTTTTTGCAAATACTAAGTTTGGTAATGATATGTGAATATGTATATGCATATGGGCTAATCCTGAAAAAGTCAACCCAGAGCATGAAATTGAAAATGGTACGAACTTTATTCTTAAACTCAGGCTGAGAAAAATCACCAAAAAATAATAATTTTCACTAAGGCTTTTTTATTAGCAAAGTATCATTTTTTTTCTTCGCGGGTTTTGCTTATTGAAAAGAGTTATATTATTGTTACACGCTCTAATCATTCTACATAGAACGTAATTTAATTTAATAGTATAAAATTTGCGAAGCTAGTAAGAATAAAGGAGTTTTTGTACTTTAAAATTTCGCTTATCCTTTTTGTCGCGTGCGTTACCAAAAAACTATATAAATAGTTATTAAAACTAGGAAACCACTTGAAATAAAAAAAAAATTCAGTGACAAAGTAAGTTTGTGTATCTTTTTCCGTTAGAGCGTGTAACAATAATATAACTCTTTTCAATAAACAAAACCCGCGAAGGAAAAAAAATGATACTTTGCTAATAAAAAGCCTTAGTGAAAATTATTATTTTTTGGTGATTTTTCTCAGCCTGAGTTTAAGAATAAAGTTCGGACCATTTTCAATTTTATGCTCTGGGTTGACTTTTTCAGGATTAGCCCATATGCATAGACATATTCACATATCATTACCAAACTTAGTAGCTAGATAGGGGTATTTCAGCTTTACTAACAATAAAAAAAATATTTATGTATGTGTGTAGTTTGGGCGGATTGTACCGCCTCTCAAAAAAAAAATGAAATCCAAGGACAAAAAAGGGCTACCTAAGTACTTTCATTGATACATCAATATGTACATATGTATGCACATATGTACATATATACTTATGTATTAACATGCATATTTAGATATCATTCCACGTTCAAAAACCTTCCTAAATAGGTATAAAAAAGGAGCTAGCATCTACATACCTACATTTGCTATAAAAATGGCTATTAAGAACTCGTCACATATGTATGTATGTATTTGCAAAAAAAAAACAAAAATTATAAAAAAAGACTCAATAATGTAATTATAATAAACAAGGAAAATTTAGTTACCCGCCTTCTACTAAAGATCGCAGGCAATCCGAGATAATATTGAATACGTATACATAAATAGTATGTATGTATATATGTACATACATATGTTCATATGCAAACCATTCCCTTGTATGCATACACCCAACCATACATAAATATGTAGATACATATGTACGCACAAATGCTTGGCTAAGGCAACTGCGAAAATCTGCTTGCATTTCCTTCCATACAACGCAGCTGAAAAATGTCCATGAGAAAATCTTTTCGTGAACGCTAAAATACTGCTCGCGATCAGTATTTCTCGCATTGCTTTTCTCATATGTGAACAGCCGAAGCCGGCTTAGTTCGGTTTTATCACATGTGAGTGAGAAATTTTGGTTTTTTATTTTTCGCTCGTGAGTGAAAAATATGGAAATTTTTTTTTTGTTCACTTATCGCGAGTGAGAAGCATAATTTTTTTTTGCCTTTCTCACTCGTGATAAATGAACGAAAAAAATAATTTGAAATATTCTCGCTCGTGAAAATTCTCACAAATGAATGAAAATAAATGAGAATTTCCGAACCCTGGTATTAACATTAACTCTAATATAAAAACACGCCTCACACGTCGCTATTAACTTGTTTTGTGCGTTTTGTCTTGATTGTCGCCTTGTTGTTGTTGTTGTGAAAAATTAGATTGTTTTCATTCGCTTTTATTTTTACTTTCTTTACGCCTTTTTTTCCCCATAAACAGTGCTGTACGAAACTGTGCTCTGCTGCGCTTGCTGCTCTGCTTTGATGTGGAGCATTAATGTTAAAGCCAAAAGAAATTTGTATGCAAAACTTTTGTTTTTGTTTTTGGTTTTGTTTTTGCTTTTTTTTTTGGTAAGAAATGCCAAAAGTGAATTACTATAATTAGCCGTTGATTTTTGTTGACCCTCATAATTTTCAACGACACCAATTTACGTAGTTAAGCATGTACCGTTGCTAATTACCGCGATGTGACACTTTACAGTGCCAATAAAAAGACATGAATGTGTATTTGTATGTGTTTAGTAAAAACAAAGCAGCGTTAGCGACAAGTGAAAGGTCTTGCGCGCAAACTTTTATGAGTTTATAAAGAATAACTAATTTTAAGCGCTCCATTTTTTGACATTTCATAGTGCGAAATGATACCTTTTCAGGTTCTATGCCTGTGTAATAATTTAACTAATTGTATGTTTTTATTACTTATAGAGATATAAGTATGGTTGTTAGAAATAAATTTTAATAATTGTGAAATGAAAGATAAATCATTTTGTTTTTTATTCTTATAATAAGTTACTTTTTTCGTAATCATATGAAACATTATAAGTATAATAGTAAGAGTAATAGTACCTATTATAAACTAAACTGACGTGAGAACCACTTTAACTATAGTTATACCATTTACTATGTTCACAAGACTGATTTCAAATCAAAGACTTAAAGAAGAAATATTAAGAGAAGAATTTCTAGAATAGCAGAATTTCTATTCACGCCAAAAGTCTGCCATTTTCTTCTTCCAACCCTCATTACCCGCAGGGGAACTCTTGTTTTAAAAGAGTTACGGGACTTACGACCCCGCGGACCCCAGTACGGGACCCTGGACCGCAACAAACACCAGCGCCTTAATGGGAGAAAAAAGCCAGTAGCCCGTCCCGCGTCCACAAGAAGGAAAACTTTAAACCATAGTCTTTGGAAGGTAGACGGTAAAAAATTCCTATCAAACAAAATGGATATCAGCAATCAAAAAGCCTCGGATAACACTAACGATTGCAATCCTAACGATAACCGGACCCAATCCCGTATAAATGACTATGATATGGAAACTGATACTGAATTAAATCAAGGAGTATTACTCCCCTCTAGACCCCCAGGGAGTGATGTACCTCTTAGCAATATCCACGGGGGTGAAAATAGTACTAACACTCGACAAAGTGATGGACAGGCTCATGGGAATGCTATCCCCACTCGAGTAAATATTTCTCAGCGCAGAAAATGGAACACAGATATAAATGAATCAATATTGCGCATTTACTTTAGAATTACTAAGCTTGAAACAGAAATAGACTTGGCAGATTACAGGAGAAAATTACATTCAGAGTTTACTAAACTTCATCCAGAATTCCCGCTCACTTTTGCGAAACCGCAACAACGACTGGCTGAACAGCTGCGCTTAATATTAAAGAAAAATCTATTACCTGTCCCGATCAAAGACCGCATACGGGAAGAAATAAAATGCGAACTTAATACAGCCAGTCTCGCGGAGATTGCGCTTGAACAGGATCCGATCCCAAGCACCTCCGGTCGATTAAGTGAGCTGCAGAGGACTTCAACTGATGGTATGGACGCAGAAACTCAGCAAACAGATATCACTCTAGAACAGGCCCAGGCAGCTAGTGGTACAATTGTACCAAAAATTGAGAACCAAATTCACACAGATTATTACGCTCTTTGTTTGCTTCGCTTGTGTGAGCGCTACGATCAATGACCCAGCAGGGTTTTTCCATATTTTGGTAATGGCTTGAACTTGTATTCAATGAAATAACGCAATACAAATAGCTAAGAAACACTCCTTCGCTTACTTTGCTCATTACTTGTAATGCGAAAGTTTTAAAATAATTATTTTTTCGCTTACTGGTAATGCAGAAAATAATCGAAAATGTTTGGAGTACTGCCGTTATTTTTTTGCAAACGCTTTGCTTTGATTTTAATTTTTCTAAATAGCAGTTTTGTAAAGCAAATTACCCTCATTCTCGTTTATTTTGCCAGTTTTCATTATAAAACTGTCGTGGTTAGTCGCGTTATTCCATCGTTGAAATTTTTTTAAATAAGCCAATAGCTGTGCAAATACATGGTGTAATAATTATTATTCAAATAATGTTTTTTTTTTTAAATACATTTTGCAAAGAATGTTTTGATTCTTTATTCATTCTGTTTGCTATTTGTTTTCGGCATAAATTGCTCACTCATAGTTTTAAAATTATTTTTTCGCTTACCGGTATTGCATAAAATAAGCGAAAAGATTTGTAACACTGCCGATATATTTTGCAAAGCCTAGACTGATTTAAATTTTTGTAAATAGCAATTTTGTAAAGCAATTTACATTCATTCTCGTTTATTTTGCCAGTTTTTATTATAATACATTATTGATTACTATATTGGATTGTGTGATATATGCAATTACTTATACCAGTGAAAGAACTTATTACTTGTAACAGCTTATTTTTCCCAATATTAGTAGCGATTATATAATTCATTATTGTCTACAATATTGTAAGACAATACCGCCAATGACATGCCTATGTTAAAGTAATGCAATCCGTATTCGAAAGTGTAAGGGATGAATCAAGATTTCTCGATGATTTTACCCATTACATGTAAGAGAAAGCCCTGCTGGGGAAGTGCTGTCGTTTGTTTCTGTTCATTGGCTTATTATCAAGCAACAAGACAACAGCATATGCGGATACCATGAATGATTATAATTATTTTATGTTGATGAATGCGTTTGAGCAAATGGAATGCATATTATGCTACAAATGTTTTTCAGGAAATGATTTCTCAAAAGAATTTATCAACATAAAATAATTATAATCATTCATGGTGTTATAATTACGTATTTATTGCGCATTCATGATATTCTTCCGCATACGCTGTTGTCTTGTTGCTTGATAGTAAGCCACTGAAGTTCAGTGACTGAACAGAAACAAACGACAGCATTTGATTGGTGCGCTCACTGCGCTCTTACTAACACTACCTCAGTTAGAAAAATGCCTGGGCCTGCTCAAGACCAATCTATATTCAGGTCGTCTTATGTGAAGCAAAATAGGTGATTACAGTTTGATGGCGTCTTTCAAGAATGTCAAAAGCAGAGAAAACGCGAGCGAACACACAACCGAACACACAAACGCACAACCGAACACACAAGCTATTTCCACGAAAAACACGTGCAAGAATGCAAAATCAAAACAAAAGACGACAGTTTGACATAAGCTGCAAATACGCTGAAGAAGAGCTACTCTCCCTTGCATTGACCTTCTATAGTTAGGTTATGGGCCTGCTCTAGAATAATTATCGGCACGGCCTGGATCACTGAGCTGGTGCTGAGAACAAGCTTCTCACACGTATTTAATACGTGAGTTTCCTGCGAGCGCAATAATTAGAACCGAACAAAGTGCTTAGTATCATTCGGTTTGCCATTCTAGCAGGTCGATGGCAGATCAAGCAATGCGTGTATGTTTCCTACATACACATGATCCAATTACCAGGTCGGTCCATGGTACATACACACAAACATGCCGTGAGCTGAATGTCAAACAGAATGTCACAACTGAAAGGAGAACGAAATAATTTGACATTCAGCTCACGAGCGAATGATGGAGAAACTCAGAGAACGAAGAATTTGACCAATAGTAAACACGAATGTATGTATAGAATATGCAGAAGCAGAGAAATTGGATAGCTGTTGAAGAAGTCAGCTGATCTGAAGAGCCGACCTGTATTGGTGGATCCTGTACATACGTATATATGTTTGTTTGTAGGTATGTAAACACATATGCGTGTTTTCATACGTACGCCCGCACATCATTGGACAAACGTCTGCTGTCAACAACAATCTGACATCAACTGATCGAATGCTAGCGGCTGCCGACATTGCCCGACAACGCTCTCTCACTAATACACATGCAACTAATAATTTCTTTGCATGTATTGGAATGCCGGTAACTGCTCTAGAAGAAACAGAAAATGAAAATGTAGAGTATGAAATAGGTAATGATGTTTTAGAGGAACTAAGGTTTAAGTTTGATATGTGGAGAGAGTACGATCAGCGTTGCCACTTTGGTTATTTTTAACCAAAATTGGTAATTTTTTTTCTCTAAAACCGATTTTGGTAATTTGGTAAAATTTTTTCCGGTTTGGTAATTTTTCCATACCTTGGGCTAATACACCATTATATGAGAGGTATCAATCCTCTTTGTCCGATATCGACATTTTTTACACATTTAGTATATAATTATACCCCATATTTCAATGCTCTAACACAAATAATTTAAGACATATACAACACGAAAATCTCAGTTTTCGACGGAAGAATCACCCCCACTTCACTGGCATCTCCATCATCGCATCGGCATGAAAAAAGTTTCTGCATATCAATGGAAGGGTTCCTTTCATATGATATATATATATATTTTATTCCGACACGACGACTTTAAGACCTTCGTTTTGGTACGACAAAAAAATATGTTTGTGTATCTACTTATATATATAAAAGAAAGTGACGTTAGTACAAACGCGTATAACTCAGAAACGCCTGCACCGATTTGGATGATTAACACCAATTCAGATTGTTCTCTGGTCAGAATAGGAGAATATCCAATAAAATTCCCGAAAAATTCAAAAAAAAATATAATATTATTAATTAAATAGGTACTTCAATTTTGGCCTTTTTTACAACCATATAAGAAAAATTTTGGTGTTAAACATTTAATTTTTTTCTTTGGGAGGTGTTATGCCTAAACATATTTCGGAGATCACCACATCTCTTCCTCAGACTACTTTTTTACTGGACGCCCGCCGAGATTCGAACCTCAGATTTTTCGGTTGGTAAACTAATGACATACTTGGATTAATTTTTCCTTTATTTTTTCTTTTTAAAACCTACCATCCAGCACAGTGAATTTGTCGACGTTTCTTACCAGTATGTTGTGGGATTGTGTGCTTTTGTAACCGTAGCTTTCCAGAAGAAAATGTGTAACTTTTGAAGTAAGTTAGTTAGTGGCCGCTGTTGTGTAGTGGGTAGAGTGATCGCCTACTATACCAGAGGTCTCGGGTTCTAACCCCAGTCCGGACAAACACGAAAAAAAAAATTTTATAATTAATTAAAACTCAATTAGTGGGTCCAAAAAAAGGACAAAAAAAATTTTTCTCATGATAATATGACTTTTATCCAATTTCTCTTTAAACCGTTACGTCCCTGGTAAAAACCAAATTATTGGGGTTTTTAAGAGCAGCGGTCACAGTGGCCGCTGTGGTGCAGTGGGTAGAGTGCTCGCCTGCTATACCAGAGGTCTCGGGTTCAAATCACGGTCCGAGCAAAACACCAAAACAATTTTTCTAATTAGTAAAAATCCAATTATTGGGTTTTTTAAGAGCAGCGGTCACCTCTCGGCGGTGGGCGGCATACCCTCCGAGTGTATTTCTGCCATGAAAAAGCTTCTCACAAAAAATGTATTCGCCGTTCGGAGCCGGCATCAAACTGTAGGTCCACCCAATTTGTAGGAAAAACAAAAGTTAAGGAGCACACCTCGAATTGGCAGAGAAGCTCGGCCATAAAGCTCGCAAGAGTTATAAACGCACCAGTGTATTATCATTATAAGTTAGTTAAATAGTTTGATATATAATATGCGATATTTGTGTACTAAAATGAAAACTTATAGTCAGAGATGTGATCTTTATTATTTATAAACAAAATGGTAATTTTTTGGTAATTTTTTTTTTAAATTTTGGTAAATTTTTTATTTCGGCTGTGGCAACGCTGAGTACGATCCTACCTGTCGGCCGCCTATCCCCAAAATAAAGATGAACGCAAGAGCGAGGCGGGAAATTCAGGAAGTCAATGCAGCCCTACAAGGGCTAGTAGAAAAAAGCGAGGATTTGTGCACCCTGCACGCTCTAATATACGCAGCTGCTCAAACCGTGGTCTCGCGCCCTGGCTTGGCCCCGCGGGTTCACCAGCAAAGAAATCCGCGAAACCTGACAAACGAACCGACATGGCTAAAACGAATCAATAATAAAATCGTGAAGCTCAGAGAGGAATTGGGGAGAATAATGGCATATAATAGAGGCAATCAAAGCAGGCGAATGAAAAACAAAAATAATCAGATCTGTCGAACTTATCAAATGCACACACGAAGAGAAAGAAATCAATTCAATATTCAAGCAGTCTCAGATACAATAAAATAGATACTGACTGTTATGGTTAACCGGCGGAAAAAGTATCTAACATCGATTACACGGAAGAAAAACAATGCTCTACTTGATCATGTCGCAATTATACTCTACCTGGAGCTCCTGAAAAAATTTGGTGTCGCCGTGAGTGAAAACAGATATTATGTGTATCAACCGGAGCCAATAGTTGAAAATGTAAACGCAAAGATCTTTTACAATAGGACAATATATACTGTACAAAGGAATGACTACAATATACCTGATATTGTTGTTGTTGATAAGATCTCAAATCAGGCTTGGCTTGTTGACATTACCATCCCTCTCACAAAAAATTTGGAACGGTCTTTCTGCGAAAAATGCACAAAATACACGAAGCTTGCTACAGAGATCAAAACAATGTGGAATTTGGCCCAAGTCAGTATAATACCAATTGTGGTATCGGCAACTGGTGTTATACCAATAAGCCTCCAAAATATGCTCCGGAAAATGGATATAAAACCATCGATTGTCCCGAAAATGCAAAAAGCAGTGCTATTAGACACATGCAATATCGTCCGCAGATTTTTACATCAGTGAAGTGGCTCAAAGATATCCCTGCCTAGTCTAATATTTAAATATTTAAGTCTAGTACCTAACCACTAAGTAATAGTTTAATATTATTTTAAGTTTAATTTAATTTAATTTTACTTGGGCTTAGGTCCCGTAAATTAAAATAGGTGTACCAGAAAATGTGATATATGCATATACTATGTAAATAATAATAATAATAATAATACAATGGTTCTGATATAACTGTGATGAGTTTTAAGGCCGAGCTTCTACCATCCACAACACCACAGCTACGTATTTACCTTCTTTATAAATGATATTTAGTCTGAAGATTTTATCTGAAATGAAGGTATCTGTATGTATGTACATTGTACATACATATATGTTTATAATGTTTATTGTCTAAATTTAAATTTCAGACCACAATAATTTCATCTAAGTTATGTCCTTCATATTTACTTATAATTTTTCACTATTATATTTTATTTTTTGTTAGCGAAACGTCTGGCATAAAGCGGAAGATATTAGTGTTTTCCTTTGCACTCGCACGCGATCGACCAATACAGCCTATATGCTAATTGCCTATATATACAAATAAATTTTAGATCTGGTTTGCTACAATCTAAAGCTGAACAAATCTGAATTTTATTTGTTTGGATATGTAATTAACATATAGGCTTTACCTTTCTATTAATATTATTAATTAATTAATCTTTCTATTCAATATAATTCTACTTACCAGCTAAATTCACAAACAATCCAAACAGTTGAGATTCTAAAAATAAAAGAAATATTTAGCTTCGATTACACAAGTGCATACAGTCATTTTCAAGATCAATAGTTAGTAGTGTTATGCTAAACAAAATTAAATTTATTTTTATTTCATTGCTTTACTTTATTAAATGAAGACAGTGGCGCACACAGAAAAATATTTTGGGGCAGGTTTTCAAAAAAAAAAAAATACTCAAAACTCGTCCAGACAATTTTTACTTAAATCTGTTTATGTTTGGGGAGTGGACCTACGTATGCACACATTAAACAAAGGCACCTTTTAAAGCTCAATTCATTGCATTTTCTCTGTATTTAAACTAAAACTAACAAGTAAGGAAGCCTAAGTTCGAGTGGAATCGAACATTAGATACTCAGCTGTATGCTTTCATTGTTTGTTTGCGTTTGATGGAAACACGGTGCACTTAATATAAAGCGAGTGCTGCATAAAGTGGGCGTAGTCACGCCCATTTTCTAAATTTTTATCAGTCATCCAACTAAGCATATCAATATTATACTTTGTGCAAAATTTCATTCCTTTATGATTTCTAGTTACAAAGATGTCATGTTACAAATTCCCAAAGGGTGTTCCAGAAATATCTTTCTTAAAAAGTAGGCGTGGTCATAAACCGATTTCAATAAATTTTTGCGTGTCTATTAACACAAGTTATAAAAGTGTATAAACCAAGTTTCGTCATAATATCTCAATTATTTGTCGAGTTATAGGCTAAGAAATCTCGTATATCCCTTTGTGTAAAAAGAGGCGGTGCCACGCCCATTTTCCAAAATTTTTCTATTTGTTGTTTCCGGTCTATTGTGGAAGTCATGCCACAAAATTTCAATGACAGATCTTTATATTTGACAGAGATATCGCTTAAAATGTTTTATTAGGCCCCTTTATAGTTCTCATATATAAAAGTGGGCGTGGTCGTCAACCGATTTCGCTAAAATTTTGAGCGTGTATTACCACAAGTAATGAAAGTGTACACACCAAGTTTCGTCATTATATATAAATTATTTGTCGAGTTATGGGCTCAGAAATCTCGTATATTCCTGTTTATAAAAAGAGGCGGTGCCACGCCCATTTTCCAAAATTTTTGTGTTTTTCGTTTTATATCCGCAGTTGGACTCCTGCCATAAAATTTCAATGATATATCTTTATATTTGACAGAGATATGGCTTAAAATGTTTTTATTATGCCACTTTATAATACCCATATATAAAAGTGGGCGTGGTCGTCAACCGATCTTGGCAATTTTTAATCCAAACATTTGCCTAAGTAATTATATCACGCGTACCAAATTTCATCGATATATCTTCAACGGTTTCTGAGTTATGACTCATAAAACTTGAAATGTTTGCCCCTTAATAAGTGGGCGTGGCACCGCCCATTTTCCAAAATTTCACCATATTTCTTCATAAGGGCCTGAGCTCAATACGTGGGTAAAATTTTATCACTCCAGCTCTATTAGTGACTGAGATACAAAATTTCCGATTTTTACTATATAGGGGAGGTGGGCGTGGTCATGGTCCGATTTCGCCCATTTTCAATACCATCCGTTCCTGCCTTGATACCAACTTACATTTCAAATTTCATCAAAATATCTCAATTTTTGCGCGAGTTATCGTGCTCACAGACGGACAGACGGACAGACGGACAGACGGACAGACGGACAGACGGACAGACGGACGGACATGGCTCAATCGATTTCTCTTTTCACCCTGATCATTTTGATATATATAAGTCTATATCTATCTCGATTATTTCATTCTGTTACAATCCACCGTTAGGAAATCAAAACTATAATACTCTGTGTACTAGTACAGCTGAGTATAAAAAGGAAAGGTCACCTGTATTATTGCGTCCTAATTGCTACTGAATTCATATTTTTCGTCATGTAGCAGCTACATTGTAGCTTTGGTGGAACGAATTGGATTATGGTGAATTAAATATTCGTTAAGTCCACATCGTTGTCAGCCCTGCACACAAAAGTAAAAAATGTTGGAAATTTCTGTCATGCATTTCCGTGGAAAATATATTGAATTTTATAGAAAACCTCCTTCTATACGCAATAGACACCATTAAACGTTACTTTGGCTCATTTAAAGTCAACACATTTGAAAAAAAAATTGTCTGGAAAAAGTTTGTATAAATAAGTGTATTATGATTTTCGCGAGATTTCAAGTTTGAGTGCTAAAAAATGCGGATAACTATGGAAACGCAAAAAAGAGGTATGTTTCATGATTTAGCGAAAGAAAACAGTGAGAACAATTTATTTTTAGCAAAATACAAGATGAAGAAATCTTAGTTTTTCTATGAGCGTAATTTTCAAGCATAAGCATTTTCATTTAAACTTTTAACAACTAAGGACCACTCTGGACTAGGTCTTATAAGCAGATTGCCAAGCAAAAAAAGTATCAAAAAGTATCAAAAGCACAACCGTGGTTTTAAAAATTTTCATTTGAAAAACAAATAATAAGTAAAGTTGTGTATCTAATTCAGACCAGTTTTTTCTGGTTGTTTTTATTAAAAATATAGACACTTTAGTTAATACACTCAAGTATTTTTTTGCAAATGGCATAATTTTTTTTAATTTAAATTTATTTCACAACAGGTTGCTCATGGAACGAAAACTGAAGGTCATAATAAATGAGTTTTTATTTTTCCTGTATTATGATTAACAATAAACTCTAAAAAAATAATAGAAACCTTATTGGTGACTTTTCAGTTCAGAACTAATTTTCAAAAGAAGTCCATTTTCGACTCACAATTCCCCCTTAAATCTAAAAAAATCCAGTTCAGCAGCCACAGAGTTATAAGGCAAACTTATTACATTGAAGCAAATTAAAAAAATGTCTCTGTCCAGTTTATATTTTTCTGGGTTTTTTAATTGGCCTACATTCCCACAACTTTTTAATACTATCCAGATACAATAGGTTTGTTTTTAGTTTAATATTTTCATAGTTTCAAAAAATTAAATTCTATCAGCAGAAAAGTATCAAAATAGGCCCTTTGTGAACAAAAAAGTATCAAATCACAAAATTTAGAAAAAAAGTATCAAAAAAGATACAATTGTATCAAAACGGCAACGCTGCTAGTGACTAATGTATTCATTTATTTTACATATTCATACATCGTCGGCAGAAAGATTGCTTTGAAAACAAAAAATCACAATTTTTCGAATGACTATGTAGAATTAAATTCTATTATTTAAAAATTCAATTACTTTGGGGGGGTTTTAACACCCCCCCCTGCGTTCGCCCCTGAATGGAGAAATCGCAAATTGTGTTTATGAAAAGCTCAAATTTAAGTTTTTGCATGTGATCAAGAAATTAGAACAATCAAATTTTTATACAACCCAACCTCGTCCCCGTTCCATAAAAAGCATAACTTTTTTTAACTCTTTTCAAAAAGAGCATTCAAGGTTTTTTACTGAACGAAGATAAGACTTCCACCACCATCATTTTCCAAATTCATGCAGTGCCAGGAATAGCAGAGAAAGCGAATATCTAACTATCCAACCCACTGATAATAAAATGTGTTTCCTTTTTTTATGCAAGTTTATGCTGGTGCTCATCCGCCCGGCAGTAGTAACTGACTTTTGGCAGCGCAATGCCAGCGATGAACCGACAAATAAAACAAATTAACTGAAAAGGTAAATCCCACTAAGAAATATTTATAAATGCACATATGCACTTGCACATACTTATATATATACATACATATATATTTATTTTATTTGCTCCTACGCTTGGCCTCTTGCATCCGTTACGGATACGTACAGGAGCTAGGCCTCCTGCATCCGTCATCGCGCGTGGTGCGGAGCTTTGGCCTCCGCAGACCACCCAACACTGACCACTTTTATAAAAATACAAAAATACATGGGTGAAGCCTTCTAAGGCAGACTGAGGGCAATAACGCGACCATTACGGACTGCGAGCCTAGTGCTCAACCCACCTCCCGACGGTAGCTTGACGGTAGTACCGGGGGGTTCGGTACGATGACAGTAGGAGGTTTAGTTCGGGTTAGAGTCCCACACTGACGGGGTAAAGGCTTTCGATGCTTCCTCCTCGTAAAAAAAAAGACATATATATTTATTTTATTTGCTCCTACCGCAAAAAGTGCTTAGTGCCAGCCGCCGGGCAAGAATTCAACCTACGACATGGCGATCATCCGACAGACTAGGGAAGCATTTAAAAAAAAAGAATTTGAAATCAACTAAAATACACACAACCAATGAGTGAACAAAATGCAGTCGGCGCAATATGGCAATATCCAATGTCAATGCCAATATCAAAGCGTGTAATGCTGCAGCTGCAACAGGCTCGCACATACATACGTATGTATGTAAGTCACAGCTTAGGTGATGCTTTCTTCTTCTGCAGATATTTTTTTTTTGATTGTTAGTTGTTTGTTGCGCACACAACATGCTTCATGCAACAACAACAACAAAGTCAAAAACCAAAATGTCAGCAATAAACAACATCGCACATTGAATTTGCAGATATATGTCTGCCACAGCGTCTTCTTGCTTTGCAATGTGGCACATTTATTTTGTTTACTTGCAACTGCAACACAGCCACACAACCGTGGCAAATGATTAGGCTGTTGTCAAGTCTATCAGTCAGTCAAGTCTGTCAGTTGGTCATTTCGCCTCGTCAGACATTCCGTTGAACTTACTTACCGTGTGTCTCGAGTAAGTTGGTTCGTTTTATGGAAGCAGCAACAACAAAAACACAAATGTCTTTGACTGGGTGGCATGGCTTTGGGTTGAGGTTGAGGTAGCAGTGACGAGAACAATAAAGCGATGAATTATGGTTGGTTGTATTTTTTTATATTTTTGTTTCTATTTTTTATTTTTTGTTTTTTGTTTTTATTTTTTGTTTTATATTTTTATTTTTCTTGCCGAAACGGCGCTATGCTGGCGTTCAGGTGTGGGTAGCAGTTGGCGCATGCGCATGCCTTTCGTGCAGTTAACGCCTACAAGTAGTGAAGCTGAGGGGAGACTTGTGTATTTATTTGAAAATATTTAACTTGCGTCTTTGCTATTTGGGCGTTTGTTTGGACCTTTTGGTGCACTTGCTTGCGGAAATTTATTTATTTATTTACAGATTATGCTTATTTTATGGGCTTCCTGACTTGAGAAATTGTTTCATTTCGTTTTTGGCTGCTTGGTTTTTGCACGTATTCGCGTGTCTTGGCCACACATCTGGCAGCGGTTGGCTATTTGTGCCTTGAATTTTAATGTAGCTCTGCAATACCAACCCTTAAGATGGTTGACAGTAGTGATGAGCGATATATCGCAAACGGTGATTTTTTCACTGTCAATAAAAAATCGCAACTGCGATCACTTTTTCAAAATCGCAGTTCACTACTTATTGGAACTGCTATCGATGTAGCAAGTAAACAGTTCACCTATTTGAATCACAAAAGCAATATAAATTTCCTTTTGTTTACACTTCTGAGCAGACCACATACGTACATACATATATAGAAATATAAGAAAAAAAAATTATTGAATTTAAAATTGTCTTTGAAAAATGTTGACAACAGCGAAATTACTGCGGAATACGTTGTTGTTGCTATCATTTTTGCCACATAAAATGTTGACAGGTTATGTCGCTCAGAAAACGCAAAATGAATCTCTACCGGTAACTGAGGATTTTACAACAGTCCATGCAATCGCAATAGCAGTTTCAAATCGCAGTGATTTTAAAATAGCAATCACTGAAATCACAGATATCGAAAAATCGCAGTTTCGCTCATATCTAGTTGACAGGCGTTTGATGGGCATTTCATTTTTCGCCAATATTCGTTGAAAGTGACTAAAAAGTAATTTGATTTTAGGAGCTGAAGTGAGGTCTGAGGCCAGAGCTCACACCATGGATGTATAAAACAGTTATTCGACCAATCTTAACTTACGGGTGGAGAGCAACCGAGGTGCACTACATGGCTGATATGCTACGGAAAGTTCAACGAGCTACTTGCGTTGCAATCACAGGGGCGATCAGATCGTGGCCCATGGAGGCTCTGAATGTGATCTGCAACCTTGCGCCCATTGATCTTTTTGTGAAGGAAAAGGCATCCCAGAGTGCCGTGAGATTAAGGGAGTTGGCAATCTGGAAGGAGCGTACATACGGTCATGGACGTATTCTGCTGCACGTAAACGATCCCTACATCAACAGGAAAACAGATTTTATCTGTGCGATAATAATTTTCGGCCCAAGTTATGAGATAGTCTTTCCATCAAAGAAGGATTGGGGAGTTGGTAAAGTCGCGCAGACATTCGATGTTTCACTTTTCACGGACGGGTTTAAGATGGCGGGCGGAGCAGGAGCGGGTGTCTTCGAAACTCAGCCACCCATTTCCATATCAATCAGGCTCCCGGACACGGCGAGCGTTTTTCAATCTGAAGTTTTCGCCATACGGGCGGCATGCAGGGCGTTACTTGTAACGGGGAATGCCAGTGTCGGAAATAGTATAGGAATCTTCTAGGATAGTCAAGCAGTTCTGAGGGCTCTGGGATCTGTAACGGTATCATTAAGCCTGGTCGGGCAGTGTAGGAAGTGGGTCATGGGCGGCTTAGCAAGTCGACATAGCGTGTCTCTGATTTGGGTGCCGGGGCATCGTGATATTCAGGGAAACGAAATGGCTGATGAGCTAGCCCGGCAAGGCTCGGCTCTTAATGTTGCAGAGGCGGAGGAGGTTCTTGCGCCCTTGTGTTTCGTCAAGTGCATAATCACTCGGCACTGGTTTGATGAGACTAAAGCAAGATGGAAACGGTTGCAGACCTGCAGAGTCTGCAGAAATCTGTGGCCCACATATAACGAGATGCGATCTTCATCATTTGCGGACATTTCCCGCTTAACTGCGGTGTTCGCGTGACACTGGGCTATTGGCACCCACGCGGCCCGGACGGGTCTAGACCATAACACTCAGGGCCGCAGCTGCAATCTTCCTGGTACGGAGGAGACGGTGGAGCACCTGCTGTGTGAGTGTCCTTCGCACTGTAAGGGCAGAATGAAATTCCTTGGTAAGCCCTTCTTCGACAGCCCCTCTGAACTCAAGGATGTCAGGCCGGAGGGTCTTCTTAGATATCTAAACTCAACTGAACGGATATAAGGCGTGGTAACCGCCCTTGCCTCCGAATTAATCTTCTTAATCTATTCTTCTGGTTTTAGGCACGAGTCGTGGTAGAAAAACGGCGCTTCAGCGCTAATTGGAGTCATTGGGGCTCGCCACTCAAACCAACCAACCAACCAACACAAAGTACAATATCTTCGCACTTCGCATGGACTATCAATCAAAGTAAAATTGAACTACATCGCACTGATTGGTCTACTCGCAGATTTGTTTACTAGCTTGCCATAAAAAGTGGACTAAAAATGACAGCTAAGCAAATGGAGAATAACGAAAAACGTTGAAAAGCTAATCAAATTCAAATACGAACATTTGCAATAAAATAAAGTGTCGCTGTGGGGCAAATAATAAATCAAAAATAAATTAGAAGCACAAAGCGCGCTTGTCAACGCATCCAGCTAGCGGCTATGTACATGTGCATGGACTAAGTACTTGCATATATAAATGCATATGATCATTAGCTCATGAAAAGAAATACTTAAAAATCCTACATTGCCACTTTTGGCTGGAATATAAAAGCCATATAAAAGCAATAAACTGGCAAAAGACACACCCCAAAGGCTATGCACCTGCCACAAAAATGCTGCAACTCTACAAAACTCCATTGCCTGCAACGCGCTGTCTAACTCGCTGGCTGTGGCTGGCTGCAGCATTTGCTAAATTTCGCGCACAGCCTTCAAATGCGCAGCTATGATTGTGTGCAAGTGTTTACATATACATACATATTTGTGTTTTTTTTTGTACAAAACACATAACCCATCCTTATCGCTGTATTTATAGCTGACGTAAATTTCAGTTACACGAGCGCACGCGCATGCGCACTTACGCGTCCAAGTGATAGCATTTCGCCGTCGCCATTCAAGTGGCAAATACTCGTACATAAGTGTTATGTAGCATTCATGGTCATAACATTCAACCATTCAGCCCATTACATATGTATGTGCACAGATAAGCAAAAAAGCATGAAGAGATAGACTTTTTGCCACTCTGATTTACATTTGGCCACATATTCTTTTTGGCATTTCCTTTTTGCTATTTTCCACTTGGCGTTTGCATTTTGCGGTTTGCGTTAGGCAAAGGAAAAATTGATTGCCTGTGAAAAGTTTACTCACTTAAGTAGCAGCACCTGCAAACATATGTGGCCGATAGGAAATAGCTTTGCGTACGTGCGTGTGCTTGCCTATAGCCAGTTGTGTTAAAAACAGGGTAGCGGATGAGTGAGGTTTGCTTTTCTCACCCATCTAGAAGGCAGAGGGAGAGAGTGGTTTTTTTTGTATCACACACTTTGAATGAGCGAGGTAGGTATATGCCGCTCACTCTGCCTGTGAGATGAGCACACTCAGGGAAAAACAGCATTTTAAAACAGGGATTATAACACTAACACTCTCACATATTGTACATGCCCTGCAGGGAACTCAATAACTAGTGAGCAATATTTCTAGTTCCGAACTAGCGAAAAGGTGTCAAAGGGGAACTAGATCAATGGTAGTGAGACCCTCGCCAGTTCAGAAGGAGTGAATTGAGTGACCGTTATAAGACACACTTTAATTTGTATCCAATTTCGAAGTGACAAAAATTATATGAAAATTTTTCGTCCATTCAATTGCCGTCGGCTTGGTATATTTCTGCAATTCTCAGTTGTTTAGTGAAGCATTTTATATAAAGTGTTTTCTATTTGCATCTTGTATCAAATGAAATGTTCCCCTAAGTATGCTTTTCCGATCCCTCAGGCTTATTTTTAATTTTTTTATACTCAGCTGTACTAGTACACAGAGTATTATAGTTTTAATCACATAACGGTGGATTGTAACAGAATGAAATAATCGAGATAGATATAGACTTATATATATCAAAATGATCAGGGTGAAAAGAGAAATCGATTGAGCCATGTCCGTCCGTCCGTCTGTCCGTCTGTCCGTCCGTCCGTCTGTAAACACTCTAACTCGCGCAAAAATTGAGATATTTTGATGAAATTTGGAATGCAAGTTGGTATCGAGACTGGGACGGTTGGTATTGAAAATGGGCGAAATCGGACCATGACCACGCCCACTTTTCCTATATATAAAAAATCGGAAATTTGGTATCTCAGCCACTAATATAGCTAGAGTGATGAAATTTTACCCACGTGTTGAGCTCAGGGCCCTTTGAAGAAAGTTGATGAAATTTTGGAAAATGGGCGGTGCCACGCCCACTTATTAAGGGTCATATCTTGAAAGAGTTATATGTCATAACTCAGAAACCATTGAAGATATATCAATGAAATTTTGTACGCGTGATATACTTACTTAGGCAAATGTTTGGGCCAAAAATTTCCAAAATCGGTTGGCGACCACGCCCACTTTTATATATGGGTCTTATAAAGTGACCTAATAAAAACATTTTAAGCGATATCTTTGGCAAATATAAAGATATATCATTAAAATTTTATGGCAGGAGTCTTACTACGAACATAAAAAAAACCGTAAAAATTTTGGAAAATGGGCGTGGCACCGCCTCTTTTTAGAAGCAGGAATATACGAGATTCCTTAGCCTATAACTCGACAAATAATTTATATATAATGAAGAAACTTGGTGTGTACACTTTTCTTACTTGTGGTAATACATGTTCAAAATTTTAGAGAAACCGGTTGACGGCCACGCCCACTTTTATATATGGGTATTATAAAGTGGCCCAATAAAAACATTTTAAGCGATATCTTCGTCAAATGTAAAGATAATTCATTGAAATTTTGTGGCATGATTTCTACAATAGACCGGAAACAAAAAATAGAAAGATTTTGGAAAATGGGCGTGGCACCGCCTCCTTTTAGACAAAAGGAATCTACGTGATTTCGGAGCCCATAACTCGACAAATAATTGAGATATTATGATGAAACTTGGTTTATATACTTTTATAACTTGTATTAATAGACACGCAAAAATTTATTGAAATCTGTTCATGACCACGCCTACTTTTTAGAAAAGATATTTCTGGAACACGCTTTGGAAATTTGTAACGTGACATCTTTGTAACTGGAAGTCATAAAGGAATGAAATTTTGCACAAAGAATAATATTCATATGCTTAGTTGGATGACTGATAAAAATTTTGAAAATGGGCGTGGCTACGCCCACTTTATGCAGCACTAACTTTATATAAATCCATCAAACGCAAACAAACAATGAAAGCATACAGCTGAGTATCTAATGTTCGATTCCACTCGAACTTAGGCTTCCTTACTTGTTTATTTTATTACTTTTTAAATATTATTGTAAATTTTTATTAAATAAATAAATAAAAAAATATTAGTTAAAAAAAAAAATAAAAAAAAATATCATCCACCTTGACACCGACAGGATTCGAACCGCGCCCCTCAGATTGAAAGGCACATGCGTTGGCCAGTCCGCCATCGCGCCACTTGCATGAAGTGTGTCAAAGGCTGCACTTAAGCAGCAGATGTAAAATTGCTAGTTCAGAGCTATCGAAATTGTGCCAATAAACGAACTAGTAGTGTAAACTGTAGAATTTAATACTAGTTCGGAACTATCGAAAATGTAGTGCAGAGAGTGACAATTGACACCGTCTAGGACATCGTCGTGTTGAATTCGCCAGTTGATACACTAGTAGTGTCGAAAAATGCACTAGAAGCGACCTAGTTCGGAACTAGAGATTTTCCCTACAGGGTGTGTTAAAAGCACAAAAAGCTCTTGCCTACACCCAAAAGAAACTCAATCATGGTCGAAGAGTAAAATTTTGAAATTGGAAATGGATATTATTATTAACTTCACAAAAAAACACAAACATAATAAGAGCAAGAAAACAAAGCCTAATAAAAATATTACGTAAAAAATTAGATAAAAAAACCACTCGCAACGCACAATCATTTACAAGCGCTCAGAGCACTGTAGAACTGTAGGCGAGCTTTGAGATGGGATTTTGGGAAATTCACCAAAATTGGTTCCATTGACAGAAAAGGGTTGCCGGAGCAGCGAAAATGTGTGAAAAAAATATTTTAAGATCGTGGTAGAGTTGTATAATAAATAATTATATCAAAGTGCACTCTTTAAAACAGATTGAGAAAGTGTTTTTAAGTGATCAACGAAGGATAGCTGAAGTTAAAAGTTAGTTTTGTTTTGTTTTCAAGCTCTAAAGTTTTCTAGAGTAATTCAAATGCAACTCTGTGCTGCTACTGTCCGCTATATATACCTAAATGGGTTCCGTCATTTTTTTCTTTCTTTCTAAAGTTTTCTAGAGTAATTCAAATGCAACTCTGTGCTGCTACTGTCCGCTATATTTACCTAAATGGGTTCCGTAATTTTTTTCTTTTTCACCTAACCTTGCCTACAGGTCTACAGTGGCTCAGAGACTGCGCGAGCAGCACAACCATCTAGCTGAACAGCCTAACGCTGACTAAAATTTGCAAACAAAATTTCTTTTCGTACACGAAGAGTTCTGTAGTGTCGGTGTGAGGCTGTCGGTGTGAAAGCTACAAAAAGCTTTTGCATGCGTGCATAGCAAAAGCAAATCTCTGTTTCAAAATCAAAAATAAAATTTTTGTTTTCATAATGTACGTTTTAAACCAAACCATTTTTATTTTAGCAATGAAAATTTTTAAATTAAAAATTAAATTTTTGAATTAAGAATGAAATTTTTGAAGTAAAAATGCATTTTTGATTTAAAAATACACATGCTTATTTTAAAAATGAAAATGACTTTTGATTCACACTCGCGCTTGGATCAAAATTTTTTTGTGAGAAAATATTGTTTTTTTAATTTTATTTTTACAATGATTCATATAATTCATGGATTCTTTTTCAGGAAAAGGGAACTATAAATAGGTTACTACAATTCAATATAATGTTTAATGTTCCATTATGTGATAACGTTGCATTGAATTTCAGGTTGATGTCATGGTTCGAATCCGGAAGAGAATATAAAATAAAGAAGATAAAGCAGAATAAGGAGAATAAGAAATAAAGATAGCAAACAGTTAAGGCGAAGTAGAAAAGAAGAGGAGAACAAGCGGAGGCTATATTTTTGTAGTTGGGACCCGGATTGAGAGAAAATGAAGAGAATGCCGTTGGATACAATTTCGAATCCGGAAGAGAAAATGTTATAGAGAACACTGCAGCGTTTTTTTCTCATAGTGCTTAAAATAAAAATAAACATTTTTAAATTTAAAATATTTTTTCTTGATTTAAAAATTTTACAATGAATATTTTAAAAATAAAAATGTCGGTATTTAAATCACATTTAAATACGTTTTTGCCCATTTTAAGCACGTTTTCATATATTTTTATAATTTTTTTTCCCTGAGTGTAGGCTTCACCTTCAGAGCAAGCTAATAATTCAGATCGTGTGGGATTTCAAAAAGCACAAATGAGAGAGTAGTCGAAATTGCAATTGGGAGCTCAAGCGCTCCACTTTTGAAGGAGTTTGGTATATGCCGCTCGCTATGTGCCATCTCACTCTGAAGGGCTTCTTCGTCGAAGAGGTGGGTGCTAGATATGTGCGGCCAGACTGAGATGCAAGGGGTACTGAGGAGCTGCTTCCGCTAAGAAGGAAAGCCCTTTCATTTGCAGTTGTCCTTATTATTGATCTCTTAACTAATGGTAAACACACACTATTTAAATTCAGAACCACAGCTGGGTATCAAAACCTGTTGATTCCTTTAAATTAGAATTTTTTAGCTCCTGTTTTTATATTTGTCTATTTTCTATTATACAATTAAATCCCGGTGGTTGGCTTGGCTTAATGCCATATCATTTTTCAATACACCATTAAGTGATTCTACTTTTGCTGGAAATGTTCCATTTAAGAAGCGCAAGCAAGTCAGCAGCCACAAGGCAGTTAACCAAACAGTGGCTGCTTCCTTTATACAAACATTCATACATACATATGTACATACAAGTCTACGAACAAACATTTGTTCACATACATACACTAAATGTTGCACTCTTAAATTCGCAGTTATCGCCAAATGTACTCGCCGTGCAAATGTAAGCACTTTCATATACAACTGAACATACATATGTTATGTAAGAGATAGTGCAAATGTGCATGCATATATCAGCATTGTTCGAGTTTCAACAGTTCCACTTTTCGATTGCCGATTGCACCGGCTGCTGACTGGCTGGATTGACTGCCGGCCATTTGGCGAGTCGCTGTTGGTTGCTCATCTGTAGGTGTTGGAAAGTCATTTTAATGGTGCTAAGTAATTATTGCTTGAGTGATTTCAATTATTTCACAGTCGCGCTTTTACGAGCGAGTGCATGCATATGTATGTATGTATATTGTTTTGTTTAGGAGATAATACGGCGTAAATTACTACAAACAAATAAAATTTTATTGCTTGGCGATTAATTTTGTTAGTTACTTAGTAGCAAATTGAATGAATGGCTGAAGTATTTTACCATACATTTGTATTGCTGGCGAAGTGAACTGTGTTTGAACTTTGTTGCACAATTTAATTGTTTCTGTTATGATATATATATGTATGTGTGTATGTATGATATTTTGGTATAGACAAAAGGCTTTTTAGTGGATAAAAAGCATTTAAAGCAGATGAGGAAGAAAAGTTCTATAAATGCGTTCATTGAAATTAATTTATGCATGAATGTGCAGTAATAGTAACCCATTTTGGCATAGAAATAAATATCCATTCAGGTAGGTACCATAAAAATTGTTACTGTGTTACACATAATTTACTATTATCACAATTTCGATTTCAATAGCTTGACTTACCTGTAGGGAAAATCTCCAGTTCCGAACTACGTCGCTTCTAGTGCATTTTTCGACACTACTAGTGCGAGCTAAAACTCTTTTGCATGTTATCAACTGGCGAATTAAACACGGCGATGTTCTAGGCGGTGTCAATTCTCACTCTCTGCACTACATTTTCGATAGTTCCGAACTAGTACTAAATTCTACAGTTTACACTACTAGTTCGTTTACTGGCACAATTTCGATAGCTCTGAACTAGCAGTTTTACATCTGCCGCTTAAGTGCAGCCTTTGAAACACTTCATGCAAGTAGCGCGATGGCGGACTGGCCAACGCATGTGTCTTTCAATCTGAGGGGCGCGGGTTCGAATCCTGTCGGTGTCAAGGATGATAATTTTTCTTTTATTTTTTTTTTTTTTAACTAATATTTTTTTATTTATTTATTTAATAAAAATTTACAATAATATTTAAAAAGTAATAAAATAAAAACAAAATTACAAATAAGCCTGAGGGATCGGAAAAGCATAATTAGGGGAACATTTCATTTCATACTAGATGCAAATAGAGAACTCTTTATATCAAATGCTTCACTAAATATCTGAGAATTGCAGAAATATACAAAGCCGATGGCAATTGAACGACCGAAAAATTTTCATAGAATTTTTGTCACTTCGAAATTTCATACAAATCAAAGTCTGCCTTATAATGGTCACTCAATTCACTCCTTCTGAACTGGTGAGGGTCTAACTACAATTGATCTAGTTCCCTTTTTACAACTTTTGCTAGTTCGGAACTAGAAATTTTGCTCACTAGTTATTGAGTTCCCTGCAGGGTTAGGCTAGAAAACTAGTCACCACCACAATATTACAATACTAAGAGATGGCAACTTTATAGATGAGATACATACATATGTATGTAATTGGTTACTAATCGATTAGTTGTTTGCTGTCCTGCCCGGAGCTAAAAGAGCGACATAAATTAATATTTAGAGTGTTCATTTATTTCCTTACATAGTTCATAAAGATTCAGTCGATTATAAAATCTTTCTAAGGTTCTTCAGAATGATAGGACAATTTGATATTATTGATAAATCAACTGGGAAATTGGCTAATTCTCTCATATATAGCAGGACAATTGTTACCAATGGTGTTATATTTTATGTATGCCAGAGCCGAATATTTACTTCTTGCTTTGCTTCTGATTGCATCTGGAGCAGAATACACAGTAGCTATTTAGGTACAATGACTTTACTCCCTCAATGCCAGAAAAATTCTTCTTCTCCTTAACGTCCATGTTTATCAGAGTGCAGTAAGTATTTTCGTTAAGCAAAGGGATGTCTTTCCATATTAGGCAATAACTGTGAAGATGTTGAGTATTATATTAGAATTGCACACAAGCATAGGTCTCCAGGAAAGGCAAGAGTTTCAAACCTGTCATAGCTAATATAGTTATGAAGAAACTGATGCCTCAGAGTAGAAAATTTACTCCACCCATCTCTTGATTTTATAATGCTGGAGTGCTGTGATCGTAACCCATCATGCAGTAAATCTCTAATGCTAAGATACCCAGCCGACCAAGGTAAAGGCAACATCACAAACCATTTAATTACGATCAGCTACATACATAAATTTTTCTGAATCTTTAACGTAGCCACACCAAAAAATATTATACAGGCGTTTTCCGGCATTACTCTATTACTAAAGCTTATAGGTACTTTTGCCATAGCACAAAATAAAACCACAATAAATAAAAAGACTTAAGCAACG
Source organism: Urophora cardui (assembly GCA_960531455.1). Taxonomy (NCBI): domain Eukaryota; kingdom Metazoa; phylum Arthropoda; class Insecta; order Diptera; family Tephritidae; genus Urophora; species Urophora cardui. The sequence goes on along the minus strand of OY482670.1, from coordinate 111,828,383 downwards.
AACTTGGCCCAATTGCTCTTGAATAAAAAAAAAAAAAAGAAAACACCAATATGCACTAAATAAATGACTAATCCACAATAAAGAAGCTGTCATATTATTTATGAAATCCATTAAAAAGTGATGCTTGAATAAGCTTGCTTAACTACAACGAACTTGCTAACTGCCAATTGCCGCTTGTCACTTCCAACCAGACCTGTTAAATTCCGATTAGGATTAGTAGTCAATTAAATTGTTTTGTTTTTTAATTGGTAATCATTATTTTAATTCTTTTGCAGAAAAAAAGTAATTTTAATGATTACCATTAAAAAAATCAAAAAAAATTCAAAAAAAATCAAAAATAATCATAAAAAATCAAAAATAATCAAAAATAATCAAAATAATTTTTTTTGATTGTTTTTGATTATTTTTGATTTTTTATGATTATTTTTGATTTTTTTTGATTTTTTATGATTTTTTTTTGATTTTTTTTCATTTTGTTTGATTTTTTTCAATATTGTTGTAAAGAAATTTGGATATGCAGTATTCAGGTAGGCATGCATGTTTGGTCAGAGAGGCATAAAGTTTGTTTGTACAAATGTATGTGAACGCATATTAAACTACGTAACCCTGCAGTAAATATGGGGACAGGTGTATCCAAGTCATTGTGCATTCTACAGCGACAACTGCACTAATTAAAATGTCGACAAATTTAGAAGTACAAAATTTGTATAGACCTTGGCTCGTTCGAAGTTTTTCGTACTAGATACGGATACAAACCCTTCTACACCTGGGGAAGATTCATTTCTAGGTTCAGGATAAGGACAGGGAAGAGCGAATAAAGAATTCTGATTATGTCAGAGATTATCTTTACGTAAATCTATTTGCAACATAGCAAATCGTCTACTGCTTTATTATGTAGTAGGCATGCGAAGACGAATACAAATTCCCAAATAATCCTATTTGAGGAACAATGTCGGAACGTAAGTACGTAATATTTCTGCCTTTTAAAAGAATACAATAGGGCAATAACTAGGGCTGAAACGGTATGGCGTATGATAAACAATAAATACAACTTATATGAAATTAAGAATTTTTCCTTTTTTGAAAAAATTGATGAAGTGTGAAACAGACAAAGCAAATACAACTGGTGGAGCTAGAAGCCTTTTCCTAGATCTGGATATAAAAAATACGACGCAATTTAAACTTAGTCAAGTAAATATATTAATTCAAAATTATTTGTATATGTAAAGTACATATAGATATTTAATGTGCAAATTTCATGTTAACGCGTTGCACGACCAAATTGTAATGAATGCCTTGAATTGTTAGAGCAGCCAGCATAGCGAAGAACGAAGAAGTTTGCGTTGTGATGTTTGTCGTACGATGTGAGCAGCTGTGGTGTGATTTTGTGCCGTGCTAATGGAGGAAGAGGAATACACCGCAAAAACAGGTCAACTAATCAAAGAAATGGGCTGCCGAGTGATGAGAAAAGACCCAACGGAAGAATACCAAATGAGAATAAAGCGTGCAATAAAACAAGCGAAAAATATAAGAGACAGCAAAGTAGCCTACACTCTCACAGCAATGAATCCGTCTGCCCCATCACTGATCGCACGGCGAAATTTTTTTTGCGATACGCTCTAATGTACATACATACATACGTATATTTTAAAGTAAAACTCCAAGCACATTTGATTGACTAACATAGAGTACAATTATAACAAAGTTTTTATACCCTTCTTTTTATACTCATATGAAATGGTGTTATAACTTTGAGCGGAAATGCAGAAGGAGGTATGACAGATCCACCAAAATATAGCCGCTATGATGAGGATCATGAGCTGAGGCGTTTAAGCCATGCCCATCAGTCCGTCTGTATAAACGCAAACTAATCCCTCATTTTTTGAGATATCTACTTGAAATTTGGTACTTGGGTGACTTCTTAAGAGAAATTGGACCACTATAACATATATGTCCCATACAACGGAATGTTCAGATATAGACATTTTGGACTATAACATCTCCATAAATAACACACATAATTCACCGTATAAATTAATGAAAATGAGACTATGTATCGCTTCTTTTCCTCATTCATGAATGTCATAAAGTCTCGATACAGTCGAAGACAGCCGCAATATTAGTTGCTTTTCATTGTATACCTAACTTCGAGAACTTCTGTATTAAAGCCCAATTTATGAGTTAGTACAACAGCGAATGTTACACTAAAATGTTTGATTTGCCCACTTTAAACAATTTTTCATAAAGATAAATTATTTGATATAAGCGTGCATCGTACCATGTACGGTCAATGACAAATTAACAATAATTCCAAGCTTGTAAGATATGTATAAATGTGTATGCCTCTCTGCACAAATATACGAGGAGGAAGCATATAGAGCCTTTATCCTGTTAGTGTGGGACTTTAACCGCACTACACCACCTACGCTCATCGTATCGAACACCCCGGTACTACCATCAAGCTACCGTCGGAAGTCTGCCTTAAGAGGCTATATACATACCTGCATACGTACAAATGTGCATATTTCTTTAAACCATATTGATAAAAATTAAAAAAAATCAAAAAAAATCAAAAAAAAATCATAAAAAATCAAAAAAAATCAAAAAAAAATCATAAATAATCAAAAATAATCAAAAACAATCAAAATAATTTTTTTTGATTATTTTTGATTAGTTTTGATTTTTTATGATTATTTTTCTTTTTTTTTGATTTTTTATGATTTTTTTTGATTTTTTTTAATGGTAATTGCAAAATAATCATTAAAATTTGAAAACAATGGGTAATCAATCATTAATTGGACAATTGAAAAAATAATCAATCAAGCCGGTAATCATTACGATTAATAATCATTATTTAACAGGTTTGCTTCCAACCCAACCACACACAAACACACACATAATTCAATGCGGAAAAAACGCCTCAAAAAAGGTATGAAAACTATTTGAGCAGAAACAAAAGCAACAAAAAAATGTCTGCCATGATAATTAACATCAATAACAAAACCGTTGCGCCGTGCTTTGACCGGTAGTTTTTGTTATATTTATTGTAGTATTTGCAGTTGTTGCTGCGGCTGCTGTCGTTGTTGTGGCCAAGTGAAGTGGCATTGCGGCAAGCGACGCTGATGGTTGTGCTGATGATGATATTGTTACTCCATTGCCGCAGTGTTTGGCTGCTGGAATTTATCATTTTTTCTCTTCTCTTCTCCTTTGCCTTTTTCTTTGATTTTTCTTTGGCAACACAAAGCAATTGCTGTTGCCACTGTGGCTGCCGATTGACTGAATGAAAAGAAAAAATCATAACAAACTGTCAATTGATTTTTTATTGCTTGTAAGTATGTATTAGCGTTGGCGATGAGCTTTTGTTGTTGGGCTATAGTAGAATCGGAGTTTGATTGGCAGCAACAACAACAGCAATAAAGGCAACAGAAAAGGAGGCAACAACAACAGCAACACAGGAAACAGCAGAAGTGGCAACAACAACAGAAACAAAGGTAACAGCAGAAGTCCCAACAACAACAACAACAACAACAGTCACTATTAATCGACAGGCACTTTGAAAATACATGCCAATAATGTTAAATGCTTTTACCCAAGGCGAGCGAACAAGCAAGCAAAAGGGAAAAAATACTTTTCATTCCATTTAACTGCCGCTGCGATTTGTCGCGACTACCGTTTGTGTCGTCTGCTGCATCATCGTGTGTGGCATTAGCATGTGATGACTGTGATATGCATTATTTTACTACCTGAAAATGAGCACTAAATGGGCCTTTTGGCTGTTGGTGGCGGTTCACAGTGGAAAATAATGAGGAGTTTCGGATTAAAAATCTATAACTTTTCTGTTAATGTGGATAGAGTTTTACAATTTTAGCATATATGTAAAGCAAATCAAGCCGCTTCTTGTCCATTAAAAGAAATCGTATACAACAACAACAATAAATAAAAGCGATAAAGATAAATGTTGAATTCAGTTTTTTTTATACATTTTACTTTAAATGTAAGAAAAATGTTTAAAACCAGTACATTTACAACTGTGATTTCCTGCAATAACCGCTTAAGCCGACTTAGGAAGATTTTGAGTTAAGGATGTTAGTGTTCGCAGTTTAAATCTGCTTATTTGTGTCCAATCAAATTTATAGAAAAGTTATTATCAAGTGCATAATCGCCGAACTTGGAATCGTATCAACTTACATTTGCATAATCGCTCTTGTATGCTTAAGGACCATTATAAATATTTACTTAAGTTGCCTAATACGCCTATATCGACATAAGCGGTTCTTGCATTTTTTTTATTTTGCCGAATTTTATTAAAGTGTTGAAATCGCTAAAGGCGACTTAAGCAATTATTGCGAATAAAAACTCATAAGGCATGCATATTTTTTACTTGCCATTTAAACCTAAGTCGATATAAGCTATAATTTTGCATTATATGTATTTATATCTTGCTTAAGTCGATATAGGATCTGCCTAGTAATCTTTCAATGTTTGCAATAACCGATTAAGTTGTTTGAATGCACATGCATTCCAAAGAAATGTTGCGGGCCTTTATAGCCATTGTACTAACCTATGATTTCCATTAACTTGGGTTTGAGTACCTCTTTTCACTTTCTTCAAATATTTAAGACTTAAGAGAAATTGCTACATTTCAGGTGCGTTAATTTCTGATACAAATAAATAATAAACTAATAAATGAGCAACATAAATTAGTTAACTTTCAACACCTTCATCTCTTCGCGAAAACGTTTGTGTATAATGGACCATTTTTCTTGCTTCATTCGCTTTTTTCTTTGTTTGAAGCGGTCCATGTTTTGAAAGAAAGGTTTTATGAAATGTGTAATATTACTAATATCATTTCCATACATCGAATGCAATACAAAAAAAAAATATTTGTTGGTGCTTGTCCGGACTGGGGTTAGAACCCGAGACCTCTGGTATGGCAGGCGAGTAATCTACCCACTACACTACTGCGGCCACTATACAAAAGTAAATGGGTGAACTCGTTAGTGCCTCGGTGGCTATCTTTTTATTTTTAAAGTAGTACGACTATAACGAATTTCGTTTTCCGACTCTGGTTCTTTTTTTCCCAATAACTTCAAGAACCGCACGTATCCGCAGCTAAGTTTTTTACACAATTTTAACAAATACCTGGGCTACAAACACGTAACAAATACAAAGCATAGGGAAGCGTAGCTAAATTTGAAAAGTTTCGATGAACTTGAAATATATTTATTTTTCCTGTTATTATTTAAAAGAGTAAATTACTAATAAACCGATTTGTAATTTTTAATGCGTAAACTTCACCTATTATCTCCATAATGTTACCTTTTCAAAAATGTATAATACCATATACCTTCTATTGCACGTTTCTATAGAAACTTAACTTTTAAAATGATGAAGCGAATTGGTTTGAATTGAACTTTTTCAGATGTAGTGCACAGAAGTGCCTCAAAACCCTTCTTTTTACATGAAATTCCAGGAAAATATTGGATTTTCAGATAGATTAGATATTTAACTACTAAATAAGATCAAAATGCGGTGTCACTAGCGACATTAAAAAATTCATTAAAAATATGCCCTTGTTCTAGCATTTTCCACTGTGCGGTTGAGCATTAAATGAAATTGATAATGCAGAAGAAGTGTCTAATTAAAAATAATTGTAGGATGATTATTTTATTTTTTTTTTTTTTTTTTCTTTGTTTATAATTAGACGACAATTTTTCTTGAAATTCTAAATATTATCATGTGTGTGCTTATAAACATATGACGCTACCATTAGTTTATCTTAAAAACAAATAATAAGCATAATCTTTTGGCGCGTGGGCAAATGTAATGAGCTTTAGCAGGCTGAAATTCTATAGCTCTTATAAGTATTATAGTGAGTTGCTTATCACTTTTTTTTTGTTTTATTGGGATGTAAAGTTTTCAATTTTCATGCCTTTTGGAAAGGCATTTAATTTGATAGGTTATAGATTTTTAATGAGATGCCTTTTGCATCAGCAATAAAATGGAAAGCGGGGTTTGTTGTCAACAGCCGAGGCGTGGAAGTTGTAAGAAAAGAAAAAAAAACTAAATTTTATAAATGTGACAAATTTAGATTGTTTTTTTTTTTTTAAGTCAGTATCGGTCTGCATTCCTTTGAGAAATATTTTCTTATAGGGTCAGAATATTTCAAATCAGCACAAACAAATTTTTTTTCTTAGATTTTTATGATTCGCGTCTTAATCGATAGCTTTCCGTGTCAAGAATTAGTCCCCGAAATACTTTTGCAAAATGAACATTTTTGCAATAGCTATTCGCCAAAAAAGTTTTACATCAACTTCTTTAAAAAAATTTATTGTTAATCGACGGTACAATTAAATTTAACGCGAACTACGCCACATGTTAGGTAATTATGTATATTTTAAAATAGTTGCTTGCGGTTATCGCACTTGCAGCCTTAGCGAAAAATAGGTTTGAATGTAGTGATACGCAAAACTGCAAAAATTTACCGTTATCTCGAAAACTAACCATACAAAATATAAAGAAAACAATTTTTGAGATTAGGAAGACCGGACCAACTCCCCTAAACCTGAATCTCTTGGAATTATTTCAAATTAATAATTTTAGAGTAATATAATGTTACTAAGCTGAAGAGGGGAATCGTTCAATCACATTTTGCATTTAAACGGTAAGAGTCCCCATCTTTTTTTCTTCGGAATTCAGCTTACGATGCATCATTACATCTACAATATTTTTTCCGAATTTTTCCTAGGCGGAGAACATTGATAACAACAATTATCCTTAAAAAGGATACAGAAATTTTTTTTTAAATTTATTTCAAAAACTATTTTAAAATATACATAATTACCTAACATGTGGCGTAGTTCGCGTTAAATTTAATTGTACCGTCGATTAACAATACATTTTTTTAAAGAAGTTGATGTAAAACTTTTTTGGCGAATAACTATTGCAAAAATGTTCATTTTGCAAAAGTATTTCGGGGACTAATTCTTGACACGGAGAGCTATCGCTTAAGACGCGAATCATAAAAATCTAAGAAAAAAAAATTTTTTGTGCTGATTTGAAAAATTCTGACCCTACAAGGTAGATTTGGAAGAAGTGAAGTTAGTTGACTTTACCGATAATGTAATAAGCAAAAAGGGAGAAGAAAATTAAAAGAGTTGTCCATTTCAAAACGAACACTCGGATGTTGCTGGATTTTCTCGGCATCCCACATAGCATTTGCAAGATTATTTTAGAACTGAATACACTGAGTCTGTTTTTCTTTGTGTCGTATATATATGAGTGTACCAAAATAGTGGCAAATTAATTTTTATTAGAATTCATTTATGGTTTCAAATTATTTTATCTAAAACTCCTTATTTGCTCAATATTATTGTGGGTTAAAAATCTGTTTCAGAAGTTTCAAACAAAACGTGTACCAAGTGTGACCATGGAATGTTTTTTTGCGATATTGGTAAGGGTAGGGGTAAGTGTAATATATATAAGGGAATAGAAGATGGGTGAGAAATGCGTTTGAAAAATGACCCAAAAATGATAGGAAGATGAGTAGAAAAGTATTAAAGAATGATTAGAAAATGAAATACCCAAAAAAAATTCGAAAACGAAAAAAATGTAGTCGAAAGGGCCTCGAAAATGATTAAAATACGATTGCAAAAAGGCTCGAAGACGACTACACAAAAAACGTAGCGCACAGGGTACCATTTTATACCTACAAAAGACTATCTTATGATCAGAAAATGTGCTAATGGATGATTATTTTAATTGTGCAGAAGCGTTGAAAAGGACCGGAATATGATAAATCATTTCATAAAGTACTATTTGGCATATGGTGATACTAAAGATAAGGAAGAGTTAAAAATACCTGTAATGCTGTGTTTCATTTTAATGAATTTATTGCGGTATATTTTGGTAATTTTTTATGGGAACTACCCATTTAAGACTAGCAACGCACATTGGGGTATTTAATCAATCTGGGCAGCCAAAACTCTTTTTTGGCTTTAAATTGTTAATTATGTTACCCATGGTGATTTAAATTCAATTTAACATAAAAAAAAATGTGGCTTTACATTTTTAAAAAGTGATGTAGTGAGACCAAATCGACCTCAGATATGGATTCGGAACGTCGAAATACATGTTAGTAGGTTAGGTCGATGAAATGTGCCATTTGGGGCTTTTTTTAGCTTCTCGCAATTTTCTTGAAGTTTTGGGGGTATATTGGACAAGCCGACTTTGGATTCAGAGCACGTCGATGTATATGTTGCTAGATGGGTGTTCTCGAATCCACAAACAACTAATTTTTTTTTGTGTGGTGGGGTCATTTTTCCAAACGTGAAAAATCGCCTGTTTTTCTTAAAACCGGAAAAACCCGGGACCGATCTTTCTTGAACTCAAAATAACAGGGAACAGACTATCTAGAAAAAAAAAGAGTCAGTGCCGGGCAATTCCGGGCACCTAAACAAAAACCCTTTTGAAAACAAAAAATTGGGAAATTTTTTTTTTAATACATCGTTTTTTAAAAATGTAATTAAGAAGACGCTAACAACTAACTTAATCTCAATAAACATTAATTTTGTACTCGATTACCTGTATTATAAGAATCCATAACAATATTCTAAAAAACTTCACTTAAAACCGTAAAAATATTAATTGGAAATGTTGAAACTTTAAGAACGTTATAAAATGCCGCGAGAAATACACACCCAGAAAAAAATATTGTGAAATGAACCAAAAATCAACAAATTTTGTGGCTAATTTTTTTCAACACGATGCTTAATGTATGCCATCATGTAATCGTGTAAATTTAACACTACTGTCAAGTGTTAGTTTAACAGGATGACAACTGTAGAACTAACACTGTTGATTTAACAATTTTAACTAGTTAATGTTACAATAAAAGCTGGTTAAATTAACACGAAATAAAAAAACATATAAAACATAAAATATATAATCAGATCAATAAAGCATATTCGAGTACATCACCCGCATAACCAACCAAATTGAAAGCGTCCTTCTCATACGAATAGTTTATACATGGGCGATAGTACTTACTATCACTGGCACCGAGTAATGTTTGGCCGCTAATGCAACGGTATATGCACCGCAAGCTGCGTGAAAGACTCCATTCGCTAAACATCTCTTCGTGGTAAAAATTGCTAACTATGAAGAGGAAAAAGAAAATATTGAACATTAAAAACTTTTAGAAACAAAAATGCAACCCACTTTTAACTTACCTGCGAACTAAAAACATAAATGGAAAAACCATTATCACGTACTGCCAATGATGCTAAACTCCCATCATTGCCACGGCACAAAATTTTCTTCTAAAAAAAAATTATTAGTTTGTGTTTTGCACGAACAGCAGAACTTCAAACGTTGAAAAAATTGTGTATGTTTCAAAATAGTTTTGACGTTCTTTTAACACTTTTTTAGATTATATTGACACTATCATCGTGTTGAATAAACCAAAATTCCAAATGACGTTTATGTTTGAACATTGTTTCGTGTTATATCAACCAACTTTTATTGTTAATTGTGGTTCTTGTTGTTTTAACATTTGTTTTCATGTTGTATTAACATTAAAATTGGGACGTCATTTTTCTAAAATTTTTTTTAGTTTATATTGACACTATCATCATGTTAAATAAACCAAATTCCAAATGACATTTAGGAATAAAATTTTATATTTGAATCATCTTGTACATTTTAAAATTTCTTTATGTTGTATCAAAAATAAAATTTGGTTGAATTTACCAAATTTTCAGATGACAGTTACAAAGCCAAAATCATGTTTCAAACAATGAAAAAATTGTTGCTGTTCTATGTGTAAAGATCGATCGTGTTAATTTTACATGAATCGTGTTGATGATTTCTTTTCTGAGTGCACGAATGACCAAACTTTCATTGACTGTAAAACTTTGTGTTTGAGTTTTGAGAATAAACTTTTATAGAAAATGATGCGTTAGGGTCATTGTCTACTAAAAATTTTTATTTTTTTGGAAATCGGGCCAGTTTTAGGAAATGAGGTTTTGGCCGCCCAGATTGATAAAATACCCCTATGTGCAACGTTATGTTTAAAAGGAATATAAAAAAATTTATTTATATTTTTCATTTTATTTCTTTAGACATTCTTTAGACTACCATAATTTCTTCTGTGATTACAAAAAGTAAAAAAGGTGAATCCAAGATGGGGTTTACCGCTTATTTCTGTTACTTTTTTTACAAGGACTAATACTAGTTGAATAAGATGATCATATGATGAAGTGGGGGACCCAAGGTGGGATTTTTGGTGTTTTTTTTTTATTAAGGAATGGAGAAAACAATGAATTTATCACCATAAAGCCATGAAGAAATGGAGATAATATTGAATAATGGTTTAATTTGATGTGCATTTTGGACTGGTAAATTGTTTTCGGCTATTTTTGTTCATTTTTTATTTTTAAAAAATCCGTCCAAGTATAGAAACCATATTGGGAACATCGAAATTAATTTTAGACAAATGTCGTGAAAGAATTTTCTACCCAGAAAAATTATAGGAATCCGAGTTTCGATGACACAATATATGTTAGTAAATCGCCCCGGCCTAAGTAATACATATAGTACATGAAAATTGGCCGTTTGTGTTTAGTGTAACTAAATATTGTCTTTGGTGCATGTGATGTATAAAAAACTGTCTATTCAATATTCGCATACACAAATTATCTTCAGCTGCCCAGAGACTGTAAATTAGCAACCAATTACATTTTGAATAAATACAAAAGCGATATTATGTAAATCATAAAAAAAGTATAAGCAAATTGGATTTTTATTTATTATTCTATGATATTTTTTTGCAAACAATTTCATTTCCTCTGCAACTTAGGCTTGTGTGAAAACAATTTGACTAGGCGTGGTGTGGCATGGCAGGTTGCGGCTCTTTGGCTCTGTGGCCATTTTGCCACCACACGCATAGCTGTTTTTGTCCAGTTGCAAGCAAACAATGTTGCTTGCCACATACATATATATATATATATATATATGTATTGTATTGAATATGCATTCACATACCGGCATCTGGGCGCATTTGCAGTTAGAAAATAATTACATTCCGCACTGCTACAATTGATGCGCGAGTCTGCGACGACCATTAACGGTAAGTATGTACAAACATATATACATACGTGTCTGTATGTACATACATATGTGGCATGCAACCAGAGTGTGTTTGTGTGTATTTGAATTCACAAAAGAAGCATTATTTGTTGCACTAATGCAACGCATGTAATTGTTTTTTTTCGCATGGCCGTTAATGCCGCGGTAGTACCGCTTCATTGAGTGCCTGCCAATGGGCCACCACTACTGCGGCTGCAGCCTAACAAGTGCAGTGGTGGGTAAAATAAAATATCAAATGCTAAAAATTGTGCATTTATTCTCCAGTATAAATGGCCATGCACACTGGGGCCACTTATATATACATATGGGGACGCTCAAAATTCTGAAATCAAGTTTTTTACATCAGAATCGCTTTACCTGCACTAAAACAGCTAATCTATAGCATCTTAACCCATTGACGGCCATGAGTTAACCCGTTGGTGACCTACATATGTTTTTTATTTTAGTTTCGATTTTAATTTTCTTGAATCAGAATCGGTATATCGATACTAAAATAGTAAATCCCAAGAATTTTAACCCCTTAACGACCACGCATTAACCCATTTTGCCCAAATTTTTTCACTTAATTCTTATCTCAAAATATTTATATCATATTAGTTGTACCTACACTAAACCGAGTAATTTTTGGAACCTTAACCCATTAACGGTCATCAATTAACCCATTGGTGACCAATTTTTTTTAAGATCTGTAACCAAATTATTTAATTCACAATTAGTATGTCTGTACAAAAATAACGAATGTGTATTATATTAACCCATTAGCGGCTATGTATTAACCCATTGATGGCATATGTTCTTTTCTTTAAATTCTGAAATCTACTTATTTGAATAAGAATCGTTACTACTATACATGATTTATAGATGTGTAGCACTTTACCCCATTCACGGCCATACCACAACACATTGATAACTTTTTTAACCCGGATCTGCCCAGAATTTTTTTTCTTTCTGATTTTAAAAATGTTTTATAGGCTGACAATTATGAGTATAAGGATCATAGAAATACCGCCTATTTTTTTCTGCTACACACATACTTATATTTTGAAGAAAAAAGTATATCTAAATACAAACTGTCCGCTTACAATTATTTTTTTACATAAAAAAACACATGCTGCTTGCGTGACCATATGGTCACGTTGGGCAGATTCGGGTTAAACCTGAAATAAATTTATTTGCATCAGAATTGTCATACATATCTATAATGAAATAGTACATAAATGTGCTGTATCGTAACTAATAAAAAGCTACGTTTTAACTCGTTAGTGAAATTTTTTGTCTTTATTCTGAAATCTTTAGTAAGAACTAAGTTAACAGTGATAAAACGTAGTAAATAGCAGTTTTTTGTTAAAGCTTTCATTCTAAGGCACACAAATTCAGTTAGATAAATATTAAATTATACATATGTACATATATTCAGTTTTAAATTAATGGATAAGGGCTTATTTTCAAAAACATAGCCTTTCGTAATTCCTTCACCGTTAGCGTTTTAAGTAGAATACATTTTCATGCCTAACATAAAAAAAAACAAAATTGGAGTAAAAAACTTGTGCTTCAAAGAACTCATATTATAATACAACTTAAAAGTCTAAATTAAAGAAACCTGGCTTGACGAGTAACTTTAACCACAATTTGTAATTAAACAAACCGGTAAATAATGGATCAACTAAATTTAAGATAGAACAGAATCAAATTCAACCAGATATACATAGGTGTTTTTTAACTAAAATTGCAATGCAATTTTTTAACTGACTTTTTTTAAATGAGCACTTTGCTTTTGGTTCTGAACTCGGATTCTTTGTCACAAAGGACCACATTTTACTGCTGCATTTTGACATTTGCTAAGTTTTTGCGCAAATTTAAAAAAAATCCATTTTGAAATAAATATTAAAAAAAAAAGAGGTACGTTTAGTTTTATACTAAAAATTAATACACATTAAAATTTCTCACTTCGAAAAAAATTATTTTTTGAAAAATTTGCCATGTTTGTGTATGGATAACTCCCAACTGGGCCAGAAGTGTAGAATTTTATAGGGAACAATACTGCGATTTTATTTTTTTGAAAATCTCATTATTTAAAAACTGAATTTTGAGCACGCTCGGCCCCAGTGTGCGACGGAGCCACTTACTATAAAGACTCAACAGAATCTTATGCGACGCTGTAAATTAGCTAAGTTAGTGAGTTAGATACATAGTTAGTGAGAGAGAGCGCACTATGTTATAAACCCAGTGATGGAAATGTATTCAATAACTTAACTCAGAGTTGTTGCAGATATTCCTAAGTTGGCTGCTTTTATTTTACGCAATACTGTATGAGCACACATGCGCACATCCATATCTAAAAGCGATTTTGGTCGCTATGCACTTCCGTTAAATGCACGGCTGCACCTCATTGACTTTGCAGAGGTAAACAATAATTATCGACAAAGATGCGCACATTAAAAGAGCATGCTTTGCAATAAAGACAACAACAAGCTGAATAAAAATAAAATAGCAAATGTGAACAAAATCAATAGAAAATACACATACACTCTCCCTCCGCCTTCGATTTTTCCTCTGCTGGCTGCCACAAACCTGTTGAAGTTTCTGCACACACACTCAATGATGAACTTTAGCGGCATTTTTGCTGTCAATCCTTTAGTGCGCCAGCTATGCACTGTTTGACAGACCAGATTTCAATTGCGTATTTATACATATACGAATGTCTGTATGTACAGTAGCAGAGCACCCCAATGGTGGCTGAAAATGTTAGGTATTGCTCTCATCGCCAATAATATGGCGATAATGCATATTTTAATGCCAGCAGCTGAATTTTTTGCTTAAACCATGATAACGGCACTTTATTGACAGCAGCAATGAAATGCAACTCTGTGTCGTTGTACTGCGGCGCGCTTTTGGAGCAGAAATTGAATGGAAGCAGAACGACATTTTAGATATTGACATTGACTGTCAGTCAATGACGCCTAGAGAAGAATGATAAATGAGTGCGATCGCTTGAATCTATTTGTAGATCTATTTGTATAAATATACTTATATATATGTTTGCCTCAACAAATTTACAATAGTGGAGTATGCGGTGAGTGTACAGTGATTTTATGTGTAATACGTGGAAGAAATGATAATAAGAAGGCGCTAGATATTGCGTACTAATAAAATATTTAATTTTAAGGCTCCGCGGACTAATCGATATCAAATTCTATTAAGAACCTTAAGTTACAACGGTAGCATGTCACTCGCAGTAATATTTAACTCAATGTCACGCGTCAACTATGATTTGTGATATAATTTGCTTTGAAGTCGATGTTGGAGGATATTTGATTTTTTTGCAGATGAATTGCATTAAATAATAGTCAACCCACTGGAAAGGTTTACTAACTTTTTTTTTTAAAGAAATAGCTGCAGAAAATATAAAGCAGTATTTCTGCTATTAATTGCTTTTATTTCGAACTGGCTTGATTTGTATGATTCTTTGGAGGTTCTGAATTGTATTTCTTATTTGTGTATGCATGTACGAGAATGTACAATTACACTAATAGAGGGCACTTATTTTATAAATTTCCCATATAAATATGTATGTACGATTACATGAAAAATATGCATTAAAAATTTCAATTTTCTTACATTGTTTGTATGTATACATATATGAGTAAATAAGTATCCATGACATTTCAGTACTTCAATATATAGAATATCAGTATATTTTGTTTATAAAGTGAGAGTTGTGTTATTGAGTTGACCCATATTAAACTCTCTCTCTCTCTGAAAAAAAGTAACACAGTTAATGTTCATCGGGTCATTATCCCTTATTTTGGTTCCCGTAACTCTCTCTTAGTGCTAAACATTAAATGTCAGCAGTACTAGAGCAAAAATGTGTTACACCATAGGTGAACGCCTCATTACTGACAAATATTAAAAGGTTAAGCAGTTTGTGCCTATATTTGACACATTAAATGTCAAAGTCAGCTGTTCACTTCGTCAATAAGGGATCCGAACTACAACTCTATCACTAAGCTTAAAAATATGAGCCAATACATCACATTCCAGAAAAGAGTATTTAATATGAATCGGTAAATTATTGAATGATCTGAGAAATTTTATTGAGTCGATTTCTTAAATTGAGTCATTGAGTCAACTTATAAAATCTTACAGACACTTTTGTCCAAAGCTTTGCATGCATCTACCCACAGTACCGGCTTGATCTGCCTCTGTTTGGCATTTTCTGCTCCCTACATTTCTTTGCGACAGTTTGCGCGTTGTTTTTTTTTTTTCTGTGATGCTGGCCGCTGCAAGCCGAATGCTCAACTCAATTCAATGGCAATAGGGAATTTATTACGGAGCAATTTACGCTTTTATTTATGGCAGCAGCCGCATTGTCGCCTAAATGGACAATTTATTTTACTTACATACAAATACACACATATGTGCATGAGTACACATTAAAATGGTCCAAAAAATTAAAACCGCAAAAATCATTGCGAAACCATGCTATTTTTATTCTATTAGTCCTAAAACAATATGTTTCCCTTTTTTGATGATAAAAAAACATCTTTCTTATACATTAAGAACTTTTCAAAAAATTATGTATCATCAGTGATGATTCATCACTGATGTAAAAGCAGAAAGGAATTTTGAGCCATTGGCGCGACCTCTAAATTTTAATATATTAAGGCAAGATTTTCAAAATAGATTTCTGTAGTACAGTCGCATAAAATGAGGGCTGTTCCGCGGATTTCCGGAGAACTTTATTTTATTCATGGACCACCCTAGTGTACATATATTGTATTCCACATAGCAGAATATGCAACCACTACATGATCGATTTTTTCTTATATTTTTTCATCTTTTTACAGTTGCTCATAGTAGCCTCACATATATTTCGCCTTTGTTTCTGTTTTTGTCTATGCGATGAATATCGCCAACGGCTATTTGCCATGCGCCGCGTTGCATGTACAACAACCGCATTTCATGTGCACTCGCATTAATATGGAAGAAACCTTTGTGTTGTGCAGCGTGGCAAAGCAATGTACATGCAACCTGTTGCAGCGAAACGTGCAGCGCATCAGCTAAAATATGTTGGCTTTTTTCAATGCATGTATGTATGTATGTATTTTACAATAACAACATGCAAGCTTTGCAACATTTGTTGGCATTTTTTATTCCTGTTTTAGTTGTTATTGTTAACTTGTTGTGCGTTGCACTCAAACAAGTAATGTGACAACGTCACCAATAATACCAGCAACAATAAAAATATGGATTTTTACGATAAAAAGAAACAATTTTTTGTACAAACGCAGCCTAAGATAATCAATAAAACCATACAACAACAACAAATATGGCAGTTAAAGCAATTGCACCCGCTCAAGTTACCTTCGATTAGTGAATTGGCTTTGGGGCGACGACCAATGAAAACCGTTGATGCCCATTTTAGTTGATGTTGTTGCATATTGATTGGTTTTGAGACATGGAAGAAGGATAAGTTGATGAAAAAGAATGTGTATTGTCCGGGCCCTAGGGACTTTACAATGTATTAATTGTGTATGAGTGAATAAAACATAAAATTAAAAAAATAATATAAAATAAAATAAAATAAAATAAAATAAAATAAAATAAAATTAAATTAAATTAAATTAAAAAATAATATAAAATAAAATCAAATAAAATAAAATAAAACAAAAAAATAAAATCAATTAAAATAAAGTAAAACAAAATAAAATAAAATAAAATAAAATAAAATGAAGTAAAATGAAATTAAATAAAATGAAATAAAATAAAAAACTAAAACTAAAATAAAATGAAATAAAATAAAATAAATTAAAATAAAATAAAATAATATAAAATAAAAAAACATAAAATAAAATGAAATAAAGTGAAATGAATAAAAATAAAATGAAATAAAATGAAATGAAATAAAATAAAATAAAATAACATAAAATAAAATAAAATGAAATGAAATAAAATGAAATGAAATAAAGTGAAATGAATAAAAATAAAATGAAATAAAATGAAATGAAATAAAATAAAATAAAATAACATAAAAAAAAATGAAATAAAATGAAATAAAATAAAATAACATAAAATAAAATGAAATAAAGTGAAATAAAGTGAAACGAATAAAAATTAAATAAAATAAAATAAAATAAAATAAAACAAAATAAAATAAAATAAAATGAAATCAAATAAAATAAAATAAAACAACATAAAATAAAATGAAATAGAATGAAATGAAATAAAATAAAATAAAATAAAATAAAATAAAATAAAATAAAATAAAATAAAATAAAATAAAAAAAATAAAATAAAATAACATAAAATAAAATGAAATGAATAAAAATAAAATGAAATAAAATGAAATGAAATGAAATAAAATAAAATAAAATAACATAAAATAAAATGAAATAAAGTGAAATGAATAAAAATAAAATGAAATGAAATAAAATAAAATAAAATAAAATAAAATGAAATAAAAAACTAAAACCAAATAAAATAATAAAAGAAATAAAAAAATTAAAATAAAATAAAATAAAATAAAATAAAATAAAGTAAAAAAAACTAAAATAAAATAAAATAAAATAAAATAAAAAGTATGTATTACAAAACCAAAATTTATTAAAAAATAAATTAAAAGTAGTATTTGATCTAAAACAAAGATGGAGACTCCACAGCAGGGTTTTTTTACACCATAAAAGAATGTCTTGCATGCACATCGTCTCCTCCAAAAGGCAGGTTTGATGTCGCCTCTAACGACTTAGAAGAGGTAGGGCCCAGGAGGGGTTTGAATTCAACCCTCCAGCGTTCGATTATATTAAGCTTTGGAATTGGAGACTAAAATTCATGTAGTCTCAGGGTTCATTTTAGAATATTTTCCACAATGTTAATTGCTATATTTGAAATCAGTGCAACTATATAAATTAACAACGCATTAATGCTTCTCGCTATTATATTTGCGCTGGTATTTTTTTATCATGTTACTGCAAATCTGATAATTCTCACTTTTCTATGTTCAGATCAAAATGCATATTTAACTAACTATGCACTTTTTGTCCAAATAGCGGTAGTCCACTTTTGCATACAAATACATAAATATGTATGTAATATAATACAATACAATGGCGCTATTATAACTCTGACGAGTTTTACGGCCGGGCTTCTCTCCCAATTCGAGATGTGCTTCTTTTTGTTTTTCCTACTAATTGGATGGACCTACAGGCTCCGAACGGCGAATGCATTTTTTTGTGAGAAGCTTTTTCATGGCAGAAATACATTCGGAGGGTATGCCGCCCACTGCTGAGAGGTGACCGCTGCTCTTAAAAAACCCAATAATTGAATTTTTACTGATTAGAAAAATTATTTTGGTGTTTTGCTCGGACCGTGGTTTGAACCCGAGACCTCTGGCATAGCAGGCGAGCACTCTACCCACTGCGGCCACCGTAAATATGCAAGTACCTATGCAATTAATACAAACCAAATTTAATGCACCTTGATTGTCTTGTTAGCACGTTTGGTTTATAAACTGGTGCGCTGCCCAATCTGCTGGATTCACAAATAACTTGTTCTGCATATTCATAGCTCATATATGCAAATTAATGTATATGTATGTATTTATATATGTATGAGAGTACTATAAGCCGTAAACGCAAACATTAGAATCTTTAACTAAAACTAAAACCAAAGCACCGAACTGAAACAACTTGGCTGGCTGCCCGGCAGACGCGTGCATTTCGCCACTTATTCACTTGCAATTATGATTTTCGTTTAGCGTGCAGAATAGATATTTTTGTTTTTGAGTTCCAGGTATAAATTAGTTTGTAGAAATTGTTGGCTGTAACTTTAGACTGCTGCAGTAGCGTGGTAAGGTGGCATTACCGCAAATTTCATTCATTAGTTATTCATATTCATTATATTTTTGGCGCTAAAATTAATTTCCTTGTTGAAGTTTTTTTTTAGTACCAGTATATATTGAATATTTTACAGGTCTGATACATACATATGTATGCATATAACAAGCACCGAGCGTAGTAACTAGAATACTCTTTTCTATTTTGTGACTCTCCTTAGAAAGGCGATGAGGCTTTGGTTAGAGTTAAAATGCCATGGAAAATCTCAAAGAACAGATTGGTTTCAAATGCAGATACTTTTCAGAATCCGTTGTTGACTTGGTGGAAGCATATAGTACATAACTAAGATCCAAAACTGTGACATAAAATGAGTAAGAATTGACTAGTGGATTACCTAAGCCAATAACTTGCTAAAGAAAATCCATTCATTGGAATGTTACGAAATGTGAAAATATTATATGATATATGATATATGATATATGAATGGGTAATGAGAGTGCTATTAGAGGCAAAGTGTAAGATCCATAAAAAAGCATAGATTAATAATGTCTGGCCATTAAGGGCCATCAAAAAGCCCAGAAACTGTATCTAAATTTATGCTCGAAGGCAAACCGCTTTCTGCCTTAAAAAAAGCGAAGAAACACAGACTAGCAAAAATAGTGCGCTTCCTTAGCCTTCCAAGAATGCAGTTGCTAGTGGGTAATCATTAAAATGTGCAACCAGTCATAAGCCAAATTGAATTTATAATTTTTATAAAAAAAGGAAAAACTTATGGTAAAATATAGAATAAGGAGAATGAAATCACATAACATGTGTTCAACCCAGTGCAAAAACAACAAATATGTAAAAAGTTCATTAATAACCAACTTCTGCGCAATTATTGTAGAATAAATTACAAAATAAAGCAGCAACAATGCTGAATGAACGATATTGCAAAAGTAATAATACTGAGAATTAGATAATGCATTATACATACTTACATACAAACATTATACATTACATACATACATATGTGCACATTAATGAGTCGAACAACTGGCCACAACCACAGAGGGATCAATGAACTGGCGTAGAATTATTAAGGTGAATATGAGAGAGTAAATGGAAAAAAATCACTTATATATGTGTGTTTGTATATATATGCATATGTATATACCTAGTATGTATGTATGTATGTATGTATTTAAGACTTTCTATGATGCAATATGCTGCAGTGGCCACTAGCGCCGCAGACAACATGCAACAAAAGAAGCATCTCCAATGTGTTCTCATATGGAAGTGAGTAGATATATGTATACAGAAATATTCATATATGCACATATGCAATGAGTTATTTACTGCTGCGGTTATGATTTCATTTCCATATTTTTCATAAACCTACAAACATGCATACATACATACATATATATGTACACACATCCATAGGTGTTTCGCCATGTTTTCTAATTAATCAATTACCTATGCCCATAGTGCACTATTGCACTTCACCATCGCTGCTGGTTACACTGCTCTACAGCCAAAAAATACTCTGAACGCAACCATCCTTTCTATATGTAAAATCGGTCGCTGATTCCGAAAATCGGGTTCATTTTTAATTCTATGGGAAGGTTTTTGAGATATCGGCAATTTACCGTTATTTGGCCAATGTGTCCACTTAATCCTGTATATCTCTTTAACACAGTGAGTTATATTCCTTAGGGTGACACCAAACGAAATAAAATTAAATTTCCTTTTCACGGCTCCTATAACATTTTTCTCTAACTCTTATAGTTTCTGAAATATTGACGATTAAATTTTAATTTTTTCGATTTTTTACGATTTTTTGAAGAAAAAATTGACTTTGTCAGGCAATATCTTTAAAACCAATATTTTTACCTTCGGTTTTACTCCTTTTCATGAAGCTCCATTCTATTACCAAAAAAATAAGCTATCAACGATGAAAATCCATTGTAAAATGGAAAAGTTATAGGCGATCAAGTAAATACAGCCAGGTCGCGCAATGCCTCTTCACGCGTACATTCTATGCATATTGTACCAATACCTACACATCTGCAGTAGCAGCACATTGGCAGCGCGGTAGATACAAGCCCATTTACGGGTATAACATGCATAAAATAGACCCGTGTAGAGGCATTGTGCGACTTGGCTGTATTTACTTGATCGCCTATAACTTTTCCATTTTACCATGGATTTTCTTCGCTGATAGCTTATTTTTTTGCTAATAGAATGGAGCTTCACGTAAAAGATTAAAACCGAAGGTGAAGACATTGGTTTTAAAGATATTGTCTGACAAAGTCAATTTTTTCTTCAAAAAATCGTAAAAAATCGAAAAAATTAAAATTTAATCGTCAATATTTCAGAAACTATAAGAGTTAGAGAAAAATGTTATAGGAGCCGTGAAAAGGAAATTTAATTTTCTTTCGTATGGTGTCACCCCAAAGAAGATAACTCACTGTGTTAAAGAGCTATACTGGATTAAGTGTACCCATTGGCCAAATAACGGTAAATTGCCGATATCTCAAAAACCTTCCCATAGAATTAAAAATGAACCCGATTTTCGGAATCAGCGATCGATTTTACATATAGATAGGATAGTCACGTCCAAAGTAAAGACAAAAAATTTCATTTTGTGATCCAGTGTTATTAAACTCATTTCCCTGTTTTATTACCAGCATTTCTATTTGCTTTAGCTTTCCGCTTTTCATTTAAATATATGCACATATTTATATGCCTACATACGTACCTATGTATGTATGTATGTATGTAATTGCATTCAGAGCCGCGTGCAGCCACTGGCATTTAGGGCTGCAAACTATTTTTATTGGAACATATTACATAAAGCGAAAGATTTGCGCATAGTTTTGTAACGCCCAGTTGCACTTGGATTATAACAAGAAAAAAAAAAAAATTGCGCTGCACTTGTGCCTGCCAATGCACAGAAACTGCATGGTTGTAGTAACGACTCACAACTGAGTATCGAATTTAAGCATTTTGCCTTTTCAATGTTCGAAAAAAAAGAAATCAGCTTGGCGAGAATTTTATCAGCATTTAAATTACGAGTTTAGTCCGTTGCGCATGCGCATAAATGATGCACCGCAAATGTATGCATAGGTACATAAATTAATGTATCATAGATGTACATACATTTGTTTGTATGTATTTATATATGAATTATAATTCATTGCTTTTTTATGCCAACAACAACAGGTGTATAGAGCAGTATGCATAGTAGTTTTTGCAGAATTTACTATATAGTATAAGTCAGTGGCGGACGCTTCATACAAGCCGAAAAGTCTGACTTGCCTAAATAGTTGCTAACCACTTTTTTATTTTTCATATCAAATTTGCATGCGCATGAAAAACTGACTTTGGCATTCGTGATTTGATATTCAAAATCAAACATTTCACGACTTTTGCTAATTCGACTTCAGTTTTTCAAACACTGATTAAAAGTTAAGCTAAAGCGCCCTTTTTTTTACATATTCTCTTATAGTGCTATTATAAGCATATCCACTTGCTACTGCCGAAGTTGGCGTCGTTCTAAGAAAAACTAAAAATAACTCTGCGATTTCGTCTAAGATTCAGAGATTTCTCTATAATTTTGGCGCCATAAATCAGTTCATTTGAATTCTTCCAAAATGATTCTAATAATGACTTTTGTAGATAATTCACATTCTGATTTCGAAGAACTTGAATTTATTTTCGACCGAACCAGGCTTGTTGATGTGCTGACCAAAAGTAGTATCTACAGCTAAAGCACCAAAAGTCATATAAATATATTCATATTATCCAATGTACACCAAAATTTAATTGTTTCTCATCATCTTCATTTTCAAATATGGAAACCGAATTTAATCAAAGTCAATGACGGAACGCAATCAGACTTTCAGATAATAAAACAAACAAAATTACATACATAAATGGCGAATGGCAGTGCTTCATACATAGGCTTGCACAGCCAATTTATGCTAGGGCCGCCACTGGTATATGTACATACCCAGCCAGCAAAATCATCGTAAACGAGCTCGTAAACTGATGTTTTCTCGAAGAAAACTCTAATAAAATATCGTTTACGAAATCCGTTTACGACTCGCCTACGAATACTGTTTCGCTTTAAAATGTAGGCAATCTACGAGTGTCTTAAATGTATCGAAAAAGCACTCGTATATGAATCTTTTTACGTCCGTTTTTTTATCGTAAATGTAGAAATTTTACAAACATACATACTTACTTTTAAAATATTGAGTTTGAAATTTTTCGTTTTCTTTTTTTTTTTGACATGATAGAAAAAAGCTTCTTTTGTTATTGTTTTCTTATTCGAGAATAGCTCGTAAATCGCAATGTTCTTAAAATGTACGGAACCTTGCTGGCTGGGTATGTATGTATGCATAGATGTGTTTTTATAATTTTTTTGTTTGTTTATTTTACATACATATCTACACTCAGAAAAAAAATCATCAACACGATTCATGTAAAATTAACACGATCGATCTTTACACATAGAACAGCAACAATTTTTTCAAATTACACGATGTTTGAAACATGATTTTGGCTTTGTAACTGTCATCTGAAAATTTGGTAAATTCAACCAAAGTTTATTGTTGATACAACATGAAGAAATTTTAAAATATACAAGATGATTCAAATATAAAATTTTATTCCTAAATGTCATTTGGAATTTGGTTTATTTAACATGATGATAGTGTCAATATAAACTAAAAAAAAATGTTAGAAAAATGACGTCCCAATTTTAGTGTTAATACGACATGAAAACAAATGTTAAAACAACAAGAACCACAATTAACAATAAAAATTGGTTGATATAACACGAAACAATGTTCAAACATAAACGTCATTTGTAATTTTGGTTTATTCAACACGATCATAGTGTCAATGTAATCTAAAAAAAGTGTTAAAAAAGAACGTCAAAACAATTTTGAAACATACATAATTTTTTTGATCATTTGAAGTCTGATTTTCGTGCAAAACGCAAATTATAATTTAAAAAAAAAAAAGGAAAATTTTGTGCCGTGGCAGTGATGCGAGTTTAGCATCATTGTCAGTTCGCGATAGTGGGTTTTCGATTTATATTTTCAGTTTGCAGGTGAGTTAAAAGAGGATTACATTTTTGTTTCTAAAAGTATTTAATGTTCAATATTTTATTTTTCCTCTTCATAGGTTGCAATATCACGAGGAGGTTTTCTAGCGATTGGGGGTTTGCGTGCAGCATGTGATTGTTGCATTAGCGGCCAAACATTACTCGGTGCAAGTGATAGTACTATCGCCCATGTATAAACTATAGCCGGTACATTCGTGTTCGTATGAGAAGGACGCCTTCAATTTGGTCAGTTGTGCGGGTGATGTACGAATGTGCTTAATTGAAGTGATGATTGTATATTTGATGTTTTATATGTTTTTTTATTTAAAAAAATAAATTGTACAATCAACAAGACTTTCTAGTTAATTTAACAATAAATTTAATGTAAAATCAAAAAGATGTTATTGTTAATTCAACAGGACCATTTCGTGTTAATTTAACCAGCTTTTATTGTAACATTAACTAGTTAAAATTGTAAAATCAACCCGAAGACTCAATACTTTTTAGTGTTAATTCTACAGTTGTCATCCTGTTAAACTAACACTTGACAGTAGTGTTAAATTTACACGATTACATGATGGCATACATTAAGGATCGTGTTGAAAAAAATTAACCACAAAATTTGTTGATTTTTGGTTGATTTCACACTATTTTTTTTCTGGGTGTATGCATATGCATTTTTTGATTATATTCCCTATTAAAGACCTGCGCAAGCTCACTCGCTTTTCTTTGAACACTGTGTGATTCGGTGTCATTGCCAATGTTATGCTTGATTCGGTTTAACATACGATCAGCACTCGCACGACAGTATATGCTAGCATGAGTTGAGTGACAATGCAGTTTGCTCATTTCCATTTAGCCATGAACACACAGGCTTGAGTATATTTTCTGTGCCTTGCGAGTAGTGTGCGAGAGGACAGTAAAAGCACTAGAAAAATAAACGAATCAACCGAATCATTCTAGTTTGTTTGAGTGAATGCAGTGAAGTAAAACGACGCAGCAATGGAAGAAGTAAGTTTCTACTTATTTGTGTATACATACATATATGTACATTAATTTGATAGCTTGTACTTATGTATATACGTACATATGAACATATATATGTACATACATACATTTGTTTTATTGTAATTATATTGATTAGTTAAACTAAATGAAATATATGTATATATGTATATGTGTGTATGTATATATTTTAATAAAATAAATATTTACTATTATAGTTGTAGTAATAGTATTTGGCTGATATACTAATTATATATGAATTTAGGTATGAGCTAGTATCCAATGCTACAATTTTACTATGTATTTCTTATTTCGCATTTTTTTTAGTAAAGCGCTTTATGTATTTATGTATGTACATATGTATGTACATATGTATGTATACTATTATAATTCCTCTTTTACTCGCATTCGTTACGTATGTACATACATACATACATAGCTCAGTTGCATGTTTCAAGCCTTCCGAATCTATTGCCTTTCGAATCTATTGCCTTACGAATCATTTGTCATTCAACTCAATTGCTTTTCAAGTTATGAGTGAATGAGGGCATATCTCTTTTTGTTGACGTGCAGTGCAGAAACACTTACGCTCTATTTACAAGCTCTTTCGCTCACATGTTGAGCCAATGTTATGCAGATCGGCTCACGCCGTTTTATGCGAGTGGCTTACATCGTCAAATGAGTGAATCGTTGCAGGGGTTTATTCCCTATTACGTTCTATATTCTCATATTTGCTGTACATAAATAAGCCCATTTGAAGTTACGGCCAACGTCGATGCTTCATAACTGATATTCTGGCCTGCACCCTTTGACGCGCATGCGCGCACACATAACCTCACATATATGTGGTTATTTTTTATTTTTTTTTTGTCAAATAAATCCCGTTATATACATTAAATGCAATAGTGAATAAAATGCTGAAAAGCTTCACAGACAATTTATTATAAACATCATTTCAGTTGTGCGCGGCGCTCATTTGGTTAGTGCCCAGCCCCAATCATTTTTAACAGACTTAATTATTACAAAAAAAATGCAATTGTAGCTTCAATTTTATATATTCGTATGCACAAAAAAGCAGACATATGTATATATGTATGTATGTCTGTCTGCAACTATGCAGCACCGTCTGCTTTTGCCATAATAACAGCAATTATTTTTGTTCACACATGCGCAACATTAATAGCGTTTGTTGAGTGTAGGAAAGCGTATGAGTTGCAGGAATTTTACCACAAAAGAGCGAGAGGATCAGAGGATGTGAGCGAGAAAGAAGACTAGCTATTTCTAGGAATCCGCACACAGAATTTGTGTGGGTACTTTCCTAAAATGTGTCAAAATATCTGAAGAAGAGGAAGAAATTGTAAACAGTGTTGCCACAGCCTCAAAAAATTTGGTACCACAAATTGGTACATTTATGGTTTTTTGGTATCACCGAAAAATGTTTGAAAAAAAAAATTAAAATTAATAAAATATGCTGCTTTTGGGGTTCTAACACAGAAAAATTTTTGAGAAAAAAATTAAAATTAATAAAGTAAGCTACTTTCGTGGTTTTAACGATATCGTTTTTTTTTAATAATATAAAAATATAAAGATAATACTTAAATTTCACATGCAAATAAATATAAATACTTTGGTACTGTACCGAGTAATATAAAAGTTCTATAAAATGCAATGGGTCAAACGAGCTGGGTGATTTAGTTGCCAGAGCTGTAGCCCGTTTCTCTAACCTTGCGTTATAATAACGAACGAAATGTTATCGCAAGGCTCGTATCGCTTGCGATATGAAAAGTGTTTCTGTAACTCATGAATTCACCTTGCGATATGGTAATGGTGAGTTGTCGTCATATCGCTGGAATAATCCAAGGTAGATATACCAGGTAGGCGCAGGGGCGAATTCAGAAAATCCCCATGTATTTTGTTATTGTAATTGGTAGAGTGTAATGTCAAAATGATATTTCGCCGTGGTTAAAATCTGAATTCGCTTAGGACTCGCTCATTCCTATTGGCCATGATTATAATTCGCTTGGATTTTGACATTACACTCTACCTTTGGAAATAAAAAAAGTTGTTTCTGAATTCGCCCGTGCGCCTACCTCTAAGTTATTGTACCATGGAATAATCGAAAAATGTGTCATTCCCAACAAAAAATTGTAAACAAAGTGCGCGTTCGTTGCCAAATATTAATATTTAACGCTACACAATTTTAGGCTGAAACATAGATTAAGTTTCCCGATATCAATGGGAATAGAAATTTCGTTGAAGTAGAGTTTCTTGAAAAAGACCGTCCAAATGATGGTTTGTTGAACCGAGGAAGAAGGGTTCGAAAACGAATCATTACCGCTTCATTTCATTTATTTTTATTCGATATCAAAAGTCAAATAAAATAATAATAAAAAAAAAATAAATAAATAAAATAATAATAAAAAAACTAAATATCCAGTAAGATTAGCTCTGTTCAATAACAAACAATTTTTAAGAATTTTTCGTAAAAAATTACAGATCTCCATATAAAAATGGCACTTTTTAAGAAAAATTCGTAACAATTTTTTGTTATTGAACACAGGTATTGTGTATGCGATTTAAAAATAATAAAAAACGAAAACGATAAGGTAAATAGAAAAGGTAAAACAGTGCCATTCTTTCGTCTTGTCATGCACACGTATTTATAAATACATTATTTTTTCACTCAGCTATTACCTTTTTCCATTGTTCCGCGGTTTTGCAAGCTCTGCGAGTTAGGCACTATTCGGCCCACTAAATATTCCCATTGCGACTATTTATTGGATTTCATAACTTCTGTGAGCTTCACTTTTTGCAATTTGGAAATTTTCCCACTTATAGTTTTATTATACAAAACACAAACTAATGTAATAAATAAAAATGCAAGAAATTTAATACAAACCACACTCATTATTTTGAAATGTATCTGTTTTCACTACCCTCAAAGCTGGTGATATGAATATCGCAAGAAATAACGAAAACCAAAATCCACCACACTTACAGAAACGCTACCTTGCGATATATATGAAACAGGGTTGTATTTTGCGTTATAATTCATATCGCAAGGTTACTGAAACGGGCTACTGATTCTGGAATTGATTTGGAGTCATTGAATCAGTTCTTAAATATTTGTCGCGCTGTCCTCCTTTAAGTCAAAATGCCTGCTATGCGGAGTGGTCCAACCAAAATTTGATAAAAATGAAATTTGTTCTAAGCCAAAATAAAAATGATCTACGTCATTCATATGTAATTGTGCTTAGGTGTTTTTTTTTTTATAAATTTAAGTACTCCCTCATGAAGGCGATGAAGGTATTCCACGCAGGATTACTGTGGATGGGTACGTAGATTTTGCCCCAGAAAGAGGATTATGTGGTCCTTTCAACCCGTTATCACCAAAATAAAGGTATTTTGAAAAAACAAATATTTATATTTCGAAAACTATCGGCCTCCGGACTGTTCCGACTTCAGATATAGGATCGGAGGACGGTGCAACGCCCTTTTATAGACGGTTTTTACGATCGGTAAAGGAAAGCGTGACCACGAAAAAAAAAACCATGAAGGCATCAATTTGTGATACCATAATTTTTGAGGCTGTGGCAACACTGTTCCTAAGCGTCATTTTTGACACTAAATAGCATTTCGCACAAATGCGTTTGTTGAACTTTTGCCTTCATCTTCAGTTTGACATAAAATAGCATTCTACCCAAAATCTCACCAAACAGACCTATTTCTACATTTCTTTTATTGGTTTGATTTGCTTTAGAAGATTTACGGTCCGTCAGCAATTGCATGCAAACAAACGCTTCACTTGTAATTTGACATTAATTGGATGAATGCATTTCAATTCAAAATGTAAAATCATTCATTGCGTATTTTTGGGGTTGGACGAAATGTTCATCGAATATGTAAATGGTTTATACTTGCCATTGGTTTATAGCCTATAAATTATAGGCGTCTAATGAGGTCACACACACATGCGCATATTTAAATTGTAGATTATTTAATGGTAGGCTTTTCTTGTGTGGTAAATACTTAAGTTATTAATGAAAATATCAATTTGTTGCGCTCTGTAATTTGAAATGTGGTTTTGTGTGATGAAAAGTTAAATGATTTAAAAACCAAAAGTGATAGTTATTTGTGCAATTGGTTTTGTAAGTGAATGAAGTCGTAAGTGGAAGAAATGGTTAATTAAAGATAAATATGTAATAATTGTTTACTACTAAGAAATGTGCAGTTGTGTAAATTTTCAATCTGGGGCTCGTTGTTTGTCTTATTTGTTTAGCTGTAGCAAATGCGGTATTGATTGATTGGACAATGAGTTGCTCACTTTATCGAGTCAGATTAAGTCCAACCCACAGACGCTTTTGAACTTCTTCATGCTGAGTCAGTTTCGCTGGTTCTTCTCTATTCGACACTAAATTTAACTTTTAAATTAATTAAATACATGTTTATATAAAAATGGTGTAAAAAATGTTATTAACCTCATCAGATGAGAACGGCTTGGCCGATTTCTGTAAAATTTTTTGCCGGTTGGTCGTATTCTCAAGGAGAAGATTCCTACGGAAAAAAATTTTGGAAACTCCCTCCGAAAAAGTCCGAAAATTGGTAAAATCCGTGTGTATGTGTGCATGTGTGTCCTTTATAGACTCCCAAAGTAATCAACCAATATTTATGAGATTCATGTGGTGCTAGTGCACACTATAGGGTATATAGAATTTCGAAAGAGTGGGAGCTTCCCAGAATACAGGCCTAAATGTGGACCCAGATTGACCCAGCAAGTCTTCGAGCAATAAAGTTATTTTCATTGCGATGCCTAGGCCGGGTCCCCACATATGGGTCAAAACGTGGGACCGCATGACCTGGAAAGTTTATGAGCGATATTGCTATCAAATGAAAGCTGTTGAGGAGGACTTCAACAAAGAGCTCTTTAAATAGTAATGCCTAGACCGGGACCCAAGATTTGGATCAAAGCATGGACCCGGATAACCCCTGAATATTTTCGAGCCATATTGGTACAAAATCAAAGGCGTTGAGCAGGGCTTCCATATACAGCTGTGTTCATTGTGATTCCTAAGGCTGTTTCCCAAAAATGGCTAAAGTATTGGGCCCGGATGGTGATGGACGGTCCCGGTAAGGTAAAGGGAGATAGGTAAAGGGATAGCGATAGGGAAAGGGATAGGGATAAGGATAGGGATAGGTATAGGGATATGGATAGGGATAGGGATAGGGATAGGGATAGGGATAGGGAAGGGATAGGGATAAGAATAGGGATAGGGATAGGGATAGGGATAGGAATAGGGATAGGGATAGGGATAAGGATAAGGATAAGGATAAGGATAGGGATAGGGATAGGGATAGGGATAGGGATAGGGATAGGGATAGGGATAGGGATAGGGATAGGGATAAGGATAGGGATAGGGATAGGGATAGGGATAGGGATAGGGATAGGGTTAGGGATAGGGATAGGGATAGGGATAGGGATAGGGATAGGAATAGGGATAGGGATAGGGATAGGGATAGGGATAGGGATAGGGATAGGGATAGGGATAGGGATAGGGATAGGGATAGGGACAGGGATAGGGATAGGGATAGGGGTAGGGATAGGGATAGGGGTAGGGATAGGGATAGGGATAGGGATAGGGATAGGGATAGGGATAGGGATAGGGATAGGGATAGGGATAGGGATAGGGATAGGGATAGGGATAGGGATAGGGATAGGGATAGGGATAGGGATAGGGATAGGGATAGGGATAGGGATAGGGATAGGGATAGGGATAGGGATATGGATAAGTATAGGGATAGGGATAGGGATACAGATTGAGATTGAGATTGAGATTGAGATTGAAATAGAGATAGAGATTGAGATAAAGATAGGGATCGGGGGAAATAGGTTTGTCCCGGCGAATATAACTATAACTTTTATTCAGAGAATAGACAATTTTTTATTATTCACAGTCATTCAGATGGACTCTAAGATAATGGTTAGCAATACGGTAATCAAATACTTTTCTTTAGGCTTTATAAGAATAAATTTTAGCAGAACAACGTCTGCCGGGTCAGCTAGTGTATATATATTTTGCATAATATAAGTCTATATTACATTTAAGTATGTACATAAATAAGTAAGTATTAGCTCTTTTATGCTCTCCACGAAGCGGTCTGATAAACTTAACAAGCTTCTCTTATTTATAACAGTACTCGGACACTAAAATAAGACTAGTAACTTGATTCTCGTTATTTACTAAGTGGATAGTTATTCTGCATAAGTATTTATAATCGAAAGGACATATAAAATGTATAATCAAAAATTAACCTCTAATAAAATTGAAATATATTTCACATGTGTTACGTATATTAGTTTTTAGCCTCTTTGTTTAAAATTCCCAATTAATGCAAAGCCTAAAATTTAGGTAATCGTACCCACAAGTATTTTATTAGTCGAATTCTGCTCAAGCGACTCATTCTATTTAATTCTGAAAATGTTCCTTCAAACAACGTTAAATTTTAGTAGAAAGCGTAATTTTCTATACAAAAAAAAAAAAAAATAAATAAAAAATAAATAAAGAATAAGAAAAATGAGCATTGCACCTGAAAATAAATAGACCTTGTTGTGTGCTTTAGTTGGTGCCTTTTGGCACATTTTGGTTGCGCTTAGCTACCTACTGAATATGTTTGGTTGCATTAAGATGCAAGATAGGGAAAATAATGCGTTAATGCAAATGCAGCTCCCAACAACAACAAAACTATATGTATGCTAATTAAATATTTCGCAAACACAACCAGCATTCAAAGCAGTTTGTTAGTTAATTAACCTAAAAATGCAACGTACACTTGAAGTAAATGATAATTATATATCCATGTATGTATGTTTGTAGGTAAGTTATGCCACATTCTTTGTTCGAAAATTAAAAGGGAAATGTTAGTTAAAAAAACAAAAGCAAATGAAATCAAATTCAAAAAAAAAATCTCTATAAAGATTGCTCTTGGTTAAAAAGGTTTAATTCTCAAAACACGTCTTCGTGATCTTTTGTATTCTTTGTACAAAGATTTTGCCTGAGGAGACTCCTAGAGAAATTTTATGGCAAATAATTGTCTAGAATATTTAACCCCCTAACGATCTTTAAAATACAATTTTTTTTCAGACTTGCTAAAATAGGCGTCAAAACTACCCCTTCCAGTGGGCGTTAGAGGGTTAAAGTATGCTACGTAACTAAAGCTCGTGCAATTTTATCTACCATATGTTTTATGAGAATATAATTCTATACGATAAGGAATTTACCCCGTTTTTTTTTCATTTATTTGAAATTACCCACACAAAATTTAAATGGCAATATAAAAATGTTGACCTCAATGAGGAAAACGGTTTGGGGTCTTAGTAGTATTTCTATCGAACCACTGAATGCAGAAGAAAGGGGTGACCTCCACTGCGTTGGGAAGATCAGGTGGACAGTGATACCGACTCCCTAGGTATTCCCAAATGACGCCATGCTGCATGAAACAGAAATACATAGCTGGCGTACTTTATTAGACTCGGCCAAAATCATCTAGACGGTTACGTGCCAATTAAGTAAGTAAATAAGTGGACTTCGATCTGTGTAGAAATTATTCCGCCCCCAAAAGTGCTGCTGCAGAGTTAGTGCGTGTGAAAAAGATTGATATTCGATTCGTGTTGATGTCATTGTCCAGCAAAACAAATCCTTCGTTGTCCGATATATAGTCCATTTGTTTTGAACTCCAAATCTATTGCATTCTTGTAATTAAATTTAGTACTTTTCGTCAGGTGAAATCCAATTAAATTATTTTCTTTTATGAGAGGAAAGCAATTGCAATCTCACTTCGTTGAATAGACAAATGCCAGCTGGTTCGGGGAGTCAATCTAGCTTAAATTGCATGAAAAGAGATCGAAGTCGGTAATATATCTGAACAACTTCTGCAATAGCTCGATGTTGAGTCTTTTATCGGATCACAACCTCATGGTCTCAGGCATCGCTACTTTCACAAGCGTTTCTTAGAGTATCTGGCGGAACGCGTTCCTTTAGCTTTATGGCTGTTTCATTTTCACAGCAAAAAATGATAGTTTATTTCTAATATCATTTGGTACTTAATTTAATCATACTTTGAATTAAATATGAATTTTAATTCCAAAAATTCTTATTTTAAAACTATGAGAAGTTTTACAATTTTATTTAATCCAAAATAGCAGGGACCGAAAATAACGGTTATTTTTTCTAGTGTGGTGAAAAGTTTACGCAAAAATAACCTTTATCTTCTTTTGGTTCTTAATAACCATTATAAAAACCAAAAAACCGTTTGGGCCTGAATAACCGTTATGGCAACCAAAAAACTGGTTTGGGCTTTTACATAGAGGTGTATTTGTTAAGATTCGTAGGTCGGGCGTCCCAGTTATGGGTGAAAAAGTAGACCCGGATGCCCTGGAATGTTTTAAGCAATATTGCTATCAAATGAAAAGAGGTGATCAGAGCTACAATCCCTGCTCAACACCTTCCATTTGATACCAATATCGTCAAGAAATATTGACAAATAAATAGGATTGATTTTTATAGCTGACAAAAAAAAATAAAAATCTGAATAACGGTTATTCAGGCCTAAAACAGTTTTTGGTTGCCATAACGGTTATTCATGCCCAAAACGGTTTTTTGGTTTTTATAATGGTTATTAACTACCAAAAAAAATTTTTTCTCATGATAATGGTTAAATATGACCTTTACCCCATTTCTCTTATAACCGTTACGTCCCTGCAAAATAGTTTAAAAATAGAGTCTTGAAAAGTATTAAAATTCTCTCTTTTTCACTTTTGGTTTGAAATCTATACTCGTAATTCGTAATTACTAAAGAAGTACGACACGCAAAGGAAATTTCCTAAGTGCATTAATACCATATTGTAGATTAACTGCTTTTTTCGTGACGGATCTTTTTTTAATTAACTAGTCCCAATGGGACGAGGCTGATCGATTTCGCCGGGTCCCGAAACATGGTCATTAGTAGTACCAGATTCCAGCACAAAAAAATACATCAAGCCGCATGGCTGTCACCTGATCGAAAAACGCGAAATCAGATCGATCACGTCATGATCGACGGAAGACACAGCTCCAACATCCTAGATGTGCGCACAATCCGTGGTCCCAATATCGACTCGGACCATTATCTTGTGGCAGCCAAG
The DNA here is from genome assembly GCA_960531455.1 of Urophora cardui. NCBI lineage: Eukaryota > Metazoa > Arthropoda > Insecta > Diptera > Tephritidae > Urophora > Urophora cardui. The sequence goes on along the minus strand of OY482670.1, from coordinate 111,794,122 downwards.
GTACGCACTCGCCTCTGTGCAGCAAAGAATGTGCCAACAAGAAAGCAAGGAAAGTTTGAAGTCGAAAGGCTGCACTTGACGCAGACAGCCCATGAATACTCCACCCGGCTCTCACTCCTGCTCTCTGAGAGCAACCCTCCACCAAACTATGTATCCGAGGAATGGGAACACATCGCTCGTTCACTTCGCACCGCCGCTGAGGAAACTATTGGATACCAGCGAGCCCGCAGAAAAAACACCTGGTACGATAAGGAATGCCGTGACGCCTCGGAAAGAAAGAACGCCGCCTATAGAGCCACATTGTGTGCGGGCGCAACACGAAGCGTATGGGAGCGCTATCGGACGGCCAAGAGGGAAGAGAGGCGCCTTTTTCGAATGAAGAAAAGGGAGGCCGAAAGGCGCGAGTGTGAAGAGCTTGAGAGGCTGGCGGATAGGAATGATGTTCGAAAATTTTATCAAAAAGTCAGGCGGATGACTGAAGGTTTCAAGACCGGGACAATTTCCTGCCGGAATGATAACGGTGATCTGGTAACTGATGTCCAGAGTGTACTTAAGTTGTGGAGGGACCACTTCTCCTCCTTGCTAGATAACGACAACAATGAAATTGCGGAAGGAGAAGATGTTCGACCCGAATCCCCAATAGCAGATGATGGTAGACATGTTCCACCACCCGATCACGACGAAGTGCGAATAGCAATGTCTCGGCTTAAAAATAACAAGGCCCCGGGCGCTGACGGCTTGCCAGCCGAGCTATTCAAACAGGGCGGCGAAGAGTTGATAAGGAGCATGCATCAACTCCTATGCAGAATATGGTCGGACGAACGCATGCCCGACGATTGGAACTTAAGTGTGCTCTGCCCAATCCACAAAAAAGGAGATTCCACAGTACGCGCCAATTATCGTGGGATAAGCCTTCTGAATATCGCATATAACTGTGTAACCTAAATCAAACGCAAGTCGTCAATTTAACGCACGCACGCAAATTTTTCATATGCGTTGAACCGAAATTGACTTGCGTGCGTGTTCAGATAAAGAAATAGAAAAATACAGAAAATCAGAGAAAATCTTGTTATTTTGTGGAATATGTACCTAACAGACACGATATCAAAAGCAAGTGTCAGTTTTTTTGCAAACAATCACCCACAATGCTTAATTTCAACTGTCACGCAAAACAAAAATTGGGCGTCGAATTTGCTTTTTACGCACGCCGTTCAATTTCGCTTACTCCCATACAAGTTGTATGGGCATGAGAAATTTTTGACAGTAAATTGACGGCGTGCGTTTGATTTAGGTTACACAGTAAGGTCTTAGCAAGTGTATTGTGCGAAAGATTGAAGCCCACCGGCAACAAGCTGATTGGACCTTATCAATGTGGCTTCAGACCTGGTAAATCTACCATCGACCAGATCCTCACAATACGCCAAATCCTGGAAAAAACCCATGAAAAAGGAACCGACACACACCATCTCTTTGTCGATTTTAAAGCCGCTTTTGATAGCACGAATAGGAATTGCCTATATGCCGCAATGTCTGAATTTGGTTTCCCTGCAAAACTTATACGGCTATGCCAAATGACGTTGACTAACACCACCAGCACCGTCAGAATTGGGAAGGACCTCTCCGAGCCGTTCGAGACCAAACGAGGTTTCAGACAAGGTGACTCCCTTTCGTGTGACTTCTTCAACTTGATGCTGGAAAAGATAATACGAGCTGCAGAACTTAACCTTACAGGAAGCATCTTATATCACAAGAGTGTGCAACTGCTGGCGTACGCCGATGACATTGACATCATTGGAACTAACACGCGCGCCGTATGTTCTACCTTCTCCAAGCTGGATAAAGAGGTTAAGAAAATGGGTTTGGCGGTCAACGAGGACAAGACGAAGTACCTTCTGTCAACACACAAAGAAACAGCACGCCTTGGCAGCCACGTCACTGTTGATAGCTACAAATTCGAAACTGTTAAGACTTCGTCTATTTGGGAACCAGCATTAACACCAAAAATAATGTCAGCACTGAAATCCAACGAAGAATCACTCTTGCCAATAAATGCTACTTTGGACTAAGTAGGCAATTAAAAAGTAAAGTCCTCTCTCGACGAACCAAAATCACGCTCTACAGGACACTCATCGTTCCAGTCCTCATGTATGGCGCAGAAGCTTAGACTATATCAAAAGCAGATGAGATAGCGCTTGGAGTATTCGAGAGGAAAGTTCTTCGGAGGATTTATGGACCTTTGCGCGTTAGCGAGGGCGAGTATCGACGGAGATTTAACGACGAGCTGTACGAGCTATACGCAGACATCGACATTGTTCAGCGAATAAAGATCTAGCGGCTGCGCTGGGTAGGTCATGTCGTGAGAATGGACGAAGGTGCTCCAGCCAAGAAAGTATTTTTATCGAAACCCGCTGAACGCAGAAGAAAGGGGAGGCCTCCACTGCGTTGGGAAGATCAGGTGGACAGTGATGCTGACTCCCTAGGTATTCCCAAATGGCGCCATGCTGCACGAAACAGAAATGGCTGGCGCGCTTTATTGAACTCGGCCAGAATCTTCTAGACGGTTACGTGCCAATTAAGTAAGTAAGTAATCTTTTTTTAATTCATGAAATTTGCGCACGCGCATTTTAGTTAAATACCACATGCCACATGCCAAAAAATAATATATCTACTATATGTGTATATTTAAATAAGTAAATTTTGCTACACCTTGATGGCAGTTGTTGCCATGCAGTTACGATTGCCTCAGAGTACTAATTTTACAAACAGCAGCTACCACCAAACCCAAACCGAAAAAAAAACAAAAAAAAAAACAAAAAAAACAATAATTTAGCGTTAAAATGAAAATTGCCACACCACAAAAACCAGTGGCAACGGAAAAACAGTTAAAAAAGCAAACTGCAGTCTAAAAATTAAATTGCTTTACCAACTTATTTACACCCAACCGTTCGTTTGTGGTGGCAGGTCGCTTTTAACAAAAAAAAAAAAAACAAAAAAAAACCAGAATCAGGGTCAAAAGGTTCTGGCTGCCAGTGTGCCACTGTGCTAACATGTGTTTAGTTACTTGGTTCTGGTTTCACTTGCCGTTAGAGATAGGCCACAATGCGATTTGTTGTTTACTTTTTGTTTTTTTTCTTTCTAATTTTTTTTCTGGGTTACTCATTTCACTGATTTTTAATTTATTTTTTGGAATTATTTTTAATTTTTGTTTGTTGTTTTTGTTTAACGTTGGGCGTTTTCCAAGTGTGGCAAGTTGATTTGGTAATTTGTGTGTAACGCTTTTGGCGGCGTGTAAAGTGAAAAGTGAAAAAATAACACACAAAAAATAAGAACAAAACAAACAAGTAAGGAAGCCTAAGTTCGAGTGGAATCGAACATTAGATACTCAGCTGTATGCTTTCATTGTTTGTTTGCGTTTGATGGAAACACGGTGTAGGTACTTTATATAAAGCGAGTGCTGCATAAAGTGGGCGCAGCCACGCCCATTTTCAAAATTTTTATCAGTCATCCAAATAAGCATATGAATATTATACTTTGTGTAAAATTTCATTCCTTTATGACTTCTAGTTACAAAGATGTCACGTTACAAATTCCTAAAGGGTGTTCCAGAAATATCTTTGTTAAAAAGTAGGCGTGGTCATAAACCGATTTCAATAAATTTTTGCGTGTCTATTAACACAAGTTATAAAAGTGTATACACCAAGTTTCTTCATAATATCTCAATTATTTGTCGAGTTATAGGCTAAGAAATCTCGTATATTCCTGCTTCTAAAAGTAGGCGGTGCCACGCCCATTTTCCAAAATTTTTGTGTTTTTTGTTTTATGTCCATAGCTGGACTCCTGTCATAAAATTTCAATGATAAATCTTTATATTTGACAGAGATATCGCTTAAAATGTTTTCATTAGGCCCCTTTATAGTTCCCATATATAAAAGTGGGCGTGGTCGTCAACCGATTTCGCTAAAATTTTGAACATGTATTACTACAAGTAATAAAAGTGTACACACCAAGTTTCGTCATTATATATAAATTATTTGTCGAGTTATGGGCTAAGAAATCTCGTATATTCCTGTTTCTAAAAAGAGGCGGTGCCACGCCCATTTTCCAAAATTTTTGTGTTTTTTGTTTTATGTCCATAGTTGGACTCCTGCCATAAAATTTCAATGATATATCTTTATATTTGACAGAGATATGGCTTAAAATGTTTTTATTAGGCCACTTTATAATACCCATATATAAAAGTGGGCGTGGTCGTCAACCGATTTTGGCAATTTTTCGTCCAAACATTTGCCTAAGTAAGTATATCACGCCTACCAAATTTCATCGATATACCTTCAACGGTTTCTGAGTTATGACTCATAAAACTTTCAATGTTTGCCCCTTAATAAGTGGGCGTGGCACCGCCCATTTTCACCACATTTCTTCATAAGGGCCTGAGGTCAATACGTGGGTGAAATTTTATCACTCCAGCTCTATTAGTTACTGAGATACAAAATTTCCGATTTTTACTATATAGGGGAGGTGGGCGTGGTCATGGTCCGATTTCGCCCATTTTCAATACCGTCCGTTCCTGTCTTGATACCAACTTGCATTCCAAATTTCATCAAAATATCTCAATTTTTGCGCGAGTTATCGTGCGTACAGACGGACAGACGGACAGACGGACATGGCTCAATCGATTTCTCTTTTCACCCTGATCATTTTGATATATATAAGTCTATATCTATCTCGATTATTTCATTCTGTTACAATCCACCGTTAGGAAATCAAAACTATAATACTCTGTGTACTAGTACAGCTGAGTATAAAAACTGGAAAACAATAAAAACAAAAATTGTTTAACTTGCAAACGTTGGCGCAGCAACGCAGTGGCAAATTGCCACACACTTTCCACACATTTGAATATTCAGGTACATACTCGTATATATGTATGTACGTATATTAAGTTGCTTGTGGGTTACTTCCCAGCGCTGGTAGCTGGTTTGGTTTTTAACAGCCAAGTGTTTTGTGTTGGTGTTTTGTAACTGAACGTAGCGAATTGTTTTTTTCACATTTTTTTTTTGACTTTTTTTAACTTTTTTATTTATTTTTACTTTTTATATCTTTTACTGCCGTTTTAGCGCGGCATATCGCTTGTGGCTGCTTTTGTTCTCTTTTACGTTCTTTCGCTGTTGCTGTTGTTGTGGTTTTTGCTGCTGCTGTTGCTGCTGTTGTTATTGTTGTTGTTTCAAAAAGTTATTATTCAGCTGTCTGTTTGCTACTTTGTTACCACTTTTAACTCGATTGGGCAATTACGTTAGCACAGATATGTCTCACAGTCTCGCGGTCTCGTGTTCCCATGTTTGTTTGTCTCGTCGCCCCCACACGCTCGTTTGTTTTTTAACAAGTGCCATCAGCACGTTGAGTAATTATATGTTTAGCTATTAGCTGAAAATTCTGTAATTACTTTACCGTTACGTTCTAACGCATAAATGTCCCTTTTTTTAATATTGTCAAGCCGTTAGGGCCACATGATTCCAGCTTACGCTTCTGGTGTATTTTCGTGATATTTTTTTGCTCCGAGTGTGTTTCGTATTAGATAAAGAGAAGTTCTGGAAGAATACTGCGACTCACTGCAGTAAAGGTGCTGAAAACTACTCAATCAGTAGTTGGGTTATTCGACTCTGGAAGTAGTTTTAATAAGAAAATGGAGAGATCACCCGGCCTATGCTATGTAACTTGCGGTCTTCAGAAAAATGGGAACGTGGTATGGTGGTAATCTCTATTAAATGAACAAGATACACACATACATGCCGTGAGCTGAATGTCAAATTCAAATGAAAAAACTCAGAGAATTAAGAATTTGACCAATTGCACGAACGCATGTATAGAATATTCAGCAGTAAACAAATGGATAGCCGTTGAAGAAGAACAAGAAGTCAGCAGATCTGACGAGCCGACCTGGTTAGTGGAACCTGGAACAAACATATTGATTAATAGCGATGTATGGAATTTCAGCGCACCGGCTCTCTCTCTATAGAGTCTTAAGAAAAGAAGATTAGGCAAAACTTATTTTATCCACCATTCTGTCAATGTTTAAACGCCTGCCTTTCATTAGTTAGCAATCACAGCAAGACAAGCAGGCAAAGAATTCCGAAAGGCGTCGAAAAATAATCATGTTAATTAAGTAATAAAACTCCAAGCGCATGTAAGAATAAAATTTGCCCACTTTTGTTAAACGAGTTTTTATTGAAGAGATTACAGAAATCATAAAAATAGTAGCAAATGTTTTGCAAGCGATCTCAAGCAAAGTTTTTAAATGCCGCCAATTAGCTGGAGTTAAAGCATACGGCACCTAAAATCAGCAGGTGCTTTTCTAATATACTCATGCTAAAAATTGCCATATACTGTTTTATTGAAATATACATATACATTTGTATGTACATATATGTAGACATATGTGCGTCCAATGATGAGCATCAACGATGTCAACGACATTAGAGGCGCCATAAAACAAATTTGTTTTTGAACAATAAATTTGATGATTATGGCATAATCAAACAAGTAAGGAAGCCTAAGTTCGAGTGGAATCGAACATTAGATACTCAGCTGTATGCTTTAATTGTTTGTTTGCGTTTGATGGAAACACGGTGTAGGTACTTTTTATATAAAGCAAGTGCTGCATAAAGTGGGCGTAGCCGCGCCCATTTTCAAAATTTTTATCAGTCATCCAACTAAGCATATTCTTTGTGCAAAATTTCATTCCTTTATGACTTCTAGTTACAAAGATGTCACGTTACAAATTCCCAAAGGGTGTTCCAGAAATATCTTTGTTAAAAAGTAGGCGTGGTCATAAACCGATTTCAATACATTTTTGCGTGTCTATTAACACATGTTATAAAAGTGTATAAACCAAGTTTCGCCATAACATCTCAATTATTTTTGTCGAGTTATAGGCTCAGAAATCTCGTATATTCCTTTGTCTAAAAAGAGGCGGTGCCACGCCCATTTTCCAAAATTTGTTTATTTTTTGTTTCCGGACTATTGTGGAACTCTTGCCACAAAATTTCAATGAATTATCTTTATATTTGACAAAGATATCGCTTAAAATGTTTTTATTAGGTCACTTTATAATACCCATATATAAAAGTGGGCGTGGTCGTCAACCGATTTCGCTAAAATTTTCAGCATGTATTACCACAAGTAATAAAAGTGTACACACCAAGTTTCGCCATAACATCTCAATTATTTGTCGAGTTATAGGCTCAGAAATCTCGTATATTCCAGCTTCTAAAAAGAGGCGGTGCCACTCCCATTTTCCAAATTTTTTGTGTTTTTGGTTGTATGTCCGCAGGTGGACTCCTGGCATAAAATTTCAATGATATATCTTTATATTTGACAGAGATATCGCTTAAAATGTTTTTATTAGGTCACTTTATAATACCCATATATAAACGTGGGCGTGGTCGTCAACCGATTTTGACAATTTTTCGTCCAAACATTTGCCTAAGTAAGTATATCACGCGTACCAAATTTCATCGATATATCTTCAACAGTTTCTGAGTTATGACTCATAAAGCTTTCAATGTTTGCTCCTTAATAAGTGGGCGTGGCCCATTTTCCAAAATTCCATCAAATTTCTTCTTAGGGGCCTGAGCTCAACACGTGGGTAAAATTTCATCACTCTAGCTATATTAGTGGCTGAGATACCAAATTTCAGATTTTTTCTATATAGGAAAAGTGGGCGTGGTCATGGTCCGATTTTGCCCATTTTCAATACCAACCGTCCCAGTCTCGATACCAACTTGCATTTCAAATTTCATCAAAATATCTCAATTTTTGCGCGAGTTAGAATGTTTACAGACGGACGGACGGACGGACGGACATGGCTCAATCGATTTCTCTTTTCACCCTGATCATTTTGATATATATAAGTCTATATCTATCTCGATTATTTCATTCTGTTACAATCCACCGTTATGTGATTAAAACTATAATACTCTGTGTACTAGTACAGCTGAGTATAAAAATGTGCTAATTGTTATAATTTCTTAAAAGAAAAGAAACCTAGAAACGTATATAAATACATATGTATGTACATATATGTAAATATAAAAATATACATATGTTTAATATTTCATCACGCTAAGAACAAGCAATAAAAATCGCAAAAGCAAAATGCCAAACAAAAAAACTAAAATAAGTTAAGCAAATGTCTGCTGACAAGTAGCAATAACACCCTAAGCATCCACGGCACCCATTGAGTTGTCAAAATGAACATGAACGTAAAAAAATATATAAAAAATTACTAACAAAATATACATACATACATATATATAAAAAAACTAACAGATGTTTTTGTGGTCGTAAAAGCAAATTACACAAGCGCACTTAATACCATGTCTCCACATAACGTGTTTCGCTCTTTTTTTCTGCATTTTCTCTCTCAATCTCGGTTCGACACGGAAACCAGTGCCGAATCTCGCTAATTTCCATACAAATTTCTGAGAGCGAGTGAAGATTGAAACACTGTTTCATTCTGAATCATCTTGCCAACCTCGATGATATCGATGTCATCTCTAATTTTGTATCGAAAATCTATCGAAATCTCACACAGACCAAAACAAAAACGCAAAAATAGGCAAACATACAAACATTTAAGAAGAGCAAGAAAGAGAAATGTTAAACTGAATCACGATCAGCTACGTGGAGACGGGTTATTTAGCGAGATGTTTTGCTAGATGTTTTGTTGGTGATACAAGTTATGTGGAGACGGGCTTTAAGACAAGAAGATTAACAACAAACAAACAAACAAAAAATTATGATGTTGAAAAAGCGCAAAAGCTGTGGTAGAGCAAACGATAAATTGTATAACAGATAGTAAGACAGAGTTACATGAAAAGTAAAAAAAAAAAAAAACAAAAAAATAAAATGAAATGAAAAAAATAAAATAAAAAAACATAAACAAGAGATAGAAAACATGCAAAAATATTAAAGTAATTAACTATTTGTTTTTCAATTCATTTTCTTCACATAACCTTGCCTTTTTTCAATATAGTCAATGAACTTAAACGATTTTCAAACTCAAGCTCATAAGCAAACTAAGTAATTAATTCGACCAGTGGAAAAGTGTTAACACAAAAATGTGAATAGAAATACAAGCAAATTAAAAGTAACTCGTAAAAACGATAATTTTTTCTGCTGCTCAGTCACAGCTATTTACTAGCACATTAAGCATCACATATTTTGCTAATTTTAGTTAAATACCATGCAAAGCAAGCGAAGGTTGAGCGCTATTTTTTGCATAAAAATCCCTGAACAATTTTGCTTGGTAATTGGAAATTGTTGTTGAGCAATTTTTTGATTGATTTCTGTTTTTTTTTAATTTTTTTTTCTTTTTTGTTATTGTGCAATATTTTTTTATTTGTATGGATTTCTGTATTTATTTTTATATTTATTGATTTGTTTTTTTATTTTTCTTTCGTTTTTTTTTTGTTATTGTGCAACATTTTTTTATTTTTATTGATTTCTGTTTTTTTTTATTTTTATTTTTATTCATTTGTTTTTTTTTTTAGTTTTTTAATTTTTCTTTTTTTACTGATTTAATATTTTTTTTTTTTTTTTTTTTTTTTAATTTTTAATTTTTTTCTTTTTTTTTTTTTGTTATTGTACAATATTTTTTTATTTGCATTGATTTCTGTATTTATTATTATTTTTATTGATTTATCTTTTATTTATCGTGAACATAATTTTTTTGACCATTTTTGAAAAAATTTCATATTAATTTCATAAAAATTTAACTTAAAAAATATGTTTAAAAAAATTAAATAATAATAATACAATGGCGCTATTATAACTCTGACGAGTTTTATGGCCGAGCTTCTCTCCCAATTCGAGGTGTGCTCCTTTTCGTTTTTCCTACTAATTGGGTGGACCTACAGTTTTATGCCGGCTCCGAACGGCGAATGCATTTTTTGTGAGAAGCTTTTTCATGGCAGAAATACTCTCGGAGGGTATGCCGCCCACTGCCGAGAGGTGACCGCTGCTCTTAAAAAATCCAATTATTGGATTTTTACTAATTAGAAAAATTTGTTGGTGTTTGGCTCGGACCGTGGTTTGAACCCGAGACCTCTGGCATAGCAGGCGAGCCTCTACCCACTGCACCACAGCATAAAAAATTGCCATGAAAAAGCTTCTCACAAAAAATGCATTCGCCGCTCGGAGCTGATATAAAACTGTAGGTCCACCCAATTAGTAGGAAAAACAAAAGGAGCACACCTCGAATTGGGAGAGAAGCTCGGCCATAAAAGTCGTCAGAGTTATAATAGCGCCATTGTATTATATTATTATATTAATAAAAAACCTTTAAAAAGAAAGAAAATGACGGTTGAATTGTCAAAATTGGTTAGTTAGATCGTCTGCAATCGCGTTTTAAAAATCAGCGGTTAGAAAATTTTAATTGCTTATATATAACAAAAAAAAATATTTGCGCCAAAAACAAAGTCAGGTGTTTATTGGTGTCATAAAGAGCTTTCCAAAAACGCCACTTCCGACCAAAATGGAAATATTTTGTGTTTAGGTGGCCCGTTTCAGAAATTCTTACCATTCTTTAACTTTGATAAGTTGAATTCCCATACAAATCACCATGGCTACGAATTAGTTTGAATATTTTTGCATGTTTTTTCCACATATTTTTCCACATTTTTGAGAAAATTTACTCAAAACATAGAAAATTTTGTATTGGAAAGCGTGTTCAAAATTAGGAAAAATATGTCTTTGATAGAGAGAGGTTTTTTTTTTTTGAGTGTACATAGCTATGCTTATTTTGCAATATTTAACACTTTTTCTGCAAATGTATATTTATTAGTCGTATTTTCCATTGCCAACAAGATTGAATTGAAGATCAACTTGCTCAATTACCTCTTGCTTACAGCAATGCCCTCGGCCAAACAGGCACTTTTAGTCATGCTAATTTTTTTTTTTTTTTTATTAAAATGTTATATTTTGCTATGTTGCAATGTATATTTTGTTGCATAGATGCATAAATATTTATCTTTTTCGCTGCTTTTTTTTATATTCTCACACGCTAACATGCAATTCGACTATGTTGCCAGTCTGCGAGTGCTGATAGTTTAATTCCATTCCGGATGTAAATTGCAGATAAAATATTTTATTTATTTCTGTATTATATGTAGTGTATATGCACACAAAAATGGTTAAATTCATGGGCAAACACAAATATTTCCATATAAAGGTTTATATGCATCGAGACAAGAACTTACAAAAAACCAACAAACTGAGTTTAAATTGCATTACAACACAGACGAGCAAGTGCAAGTTGCAGCAGCATATTTTTATGAATAATTAACGGTATATTATGGTTTACTATTGTAGTAAAAACATAGTATGAAGCGAGCGAATTTAATTATATAAGTTAGATGCAGCAATATGCACCAACACAAGCTCAGTTTAACTATTGTTGTGCAGCTATAACAAAAGAAAATGTGTAAAAATAATGAAAAAATGAAGTTAGATAAAATAAAAATTACCACGTAAAGATACAAACAATGATAATGAATGCGAATTGCACAATTCTAACGCTTGTGTGGCGGGTAAAGAATACCAAGCGGGTGCTGCGAAAGGGGAGTAAAAGCGCACAGAGCAACTGAGAGGCGAAAAACATAAAAAAATGAAAAGTTCACACAATTAATTATGCGACTGATTTGGTTTTTTTCTTTTTCTTTTTTTTTTTTTCTTAGCTGATATTTCAATCATTATTGTTGTTGCGCTTCTGCAAAGATATTTGTGCTGCTGCTTTTGGCTTTTGTGTTTTATATTGACAATGAAGGCGTGACTGGGCTAATCAAAAGTAACTTCAGCTGGCTCAAAATACAGAAACAAAGGCACACACACAGAAATGCACACACACACACAACCATTTTTCCAGGGTGTTATTTCCCTGCAAAAAAATGTGCGATCAATCCCGAAAGAGATTTGTCCTCGATTGATCTCTTTCGAGAACAATCGGTCCACAATTAGTCCCCGATTGTTCCCGTACGGGTATAAATGTAGACTAATTGTAGACCAATTGTTCCCTAACGGGTATAAATGTAGATTAATCGCTTTCATTCCGAACGAGTACAAATCTAGATTCCTTAAATGTAGAAATTTTACAAAAATATGCAATGTATTTCAAAAATTGTAGAACAACCGGTAAAACGAATTGAACACCCTTTTTTTAATAACAATGATGAACAATAATTTTAACAAAATGTTGCCTAAAATATTCTATGAAAAAATTTACATTACGCTCATATAATGCATACTCAAAACTTACAATTTCTTTTATTTATTTATTTAGATTTTTTTTCAAAGGTAAAACATTATATAATCTTTATTTATATATGCATGAACATTTAAAATTTTTTAAAGATTGCTATTAAAAATTGCCTTGGCGAACAACTTGGAAAAATCTACATTTGTACCCGTTCGTGCTGGAAGCGATTGATCTACATTTGTACCCGTTCGGGATGAAAGCGATTGATCTACATTGGTACTCGTTCGGGTATACAAGTTGAACAATTAGTCTCTTCATAGGACATGCTCGAGCAAATGCGATCAATTCACTCCATATAAAGGGATGCAAAATTGTATTAGTCGCATGCTCCCTTGCGATTGATCCCGGACACGTCCCGGATTAATCGCATTTTTTGCAGGGTTCAGATGCGTCTGTTCGTTCACACGTAATTTAGCGGAAAAACTTCACGTACATAATTTGCCACCACAACAAGCTACAGCAAAAAATCTCTACAACAAAAAATAACAAGTAAAGAATTTATGTATAGAAGAAAAAGTGGTAGTGCATTTTGTCTTTTTCTCAATACAAGTTTCAATTTTATTGTAATTATTTTTTATTTATTTTGTTATACTCAAGTCAATATTTATTTACATACAACTCATCTGCCTGTCTATTTTCCCTTTTTGCCATCTTTTTTCTATGGGTCTGCCCGCATACATTGATTACCGCCACTGTGTTGTTGCATGCCACCAGCACATCATTGACTCTGAATCTGACTCTACACATAACTCCAGCTCTAAAGCATTCACACAGTCAACAGTCAGCGGCTAACAACTAACAGCCAACATCCTTTGAGCCAGTCAACCACAAGCAACCGCACATGCAATCGCTGCCGCGGCGTCGCCGATAATGCGCAGTGATAGAACTTTGATTTACCGGAGAGTCGCAGCACCTCTGCTGGCTGCCGCGTGCGAATTGTTAGTTAAATATTTATTTACATAGTTGCTTGCAACAACATCTGCATGTCGACTTGCAACGCGCCATTTCACAACACGTTCACTGCACATAAGTACAGTCATGAGCAAAAGTAAGGATTTTTTAGGAAAATCTATACATATAAAAATAAAAGACTACACAGATTAAACTTTTTTGTCATTTTATGACTATTCTTACTTACACTGAAAAAACAACTTACTCAGATTATGGAAAAGTGGGAATGATTCGGCGCTAAAGACATATTTCCATATTTTGATGTACGATTTTCTTCAAATCAAGGAATAAAAACCACGTTTTAAAGAAAATTGTACATCAAAATATGGAAATATGTCTTTAGCGCCGAATCATTCCCATTTTTCCATAATCTGAGTAATTTTTTTTTAAGTGTAGTTATTGCCAGTAAATATGTACATACATATGTGTGCCTTTTTTGTATTACAAAATAACTTTAAGAACTTTGACGTGTTTCTAGATAGGGTTAAAACAGCTATTTTCTTGGGGGTTAGAGGGTCAAAGTCTACCGCAGAGAAATGGTTTATTAAATTCTGTAGACGAAGCTTAAAACTTTCATTTGAAATATTTATATATTTATAAGATATTTTCTATTAAGTAATTGTACCTCCAGCTAAATATTTAAAACTTTAACCCCCCCTTAAAAAACTCAGACCCTCTGGACTCTCTGTTCGGCAAAGTTAGTCTGGCAGACATCCGCATTCGTAATTAATAGCATTTGTTCATGTTGAAAAGACACGGTTGAATTGTGGTTATCAATTATTATCACATGGCTTTAAAGCAGAACATTTTCATACATAGTAGTAGTAACTCACTTTTGCTCGCCACTGTAAGCATGTAAGCATGAGTATCTACATTTCGTGCTCATCCTAAGCGATTTTTATCTGCGCGCTTTGTGTTCGATTTTTTTCTTTCTCATTTTTTCTTTGTTTTGATTGTATTGTTTTCACCAAAATTCTCTAGAAATCATTGATGTTTTATACACACATAAATAAATAATTTTTTAATTCATTTCTGCTACATCTTTCTCTATAGTCCTTTGTTCATATGCAAAACACTAATCATATTCGAGTTAATATGAATTGAAAATGGCCAAACAGCTCCATTATCGATCGTTTCAGGTGATAGTTTTGTAAACAATAGTAAAAGTGGGTCAACATCATAGAACTCGGCTATTCATTGGAAATTCGTCATTAATTGTTTTCTGACGTGCTTGGAGTTTAAAAACCAATTTTTAGTAAAATCTCTTTTACAAAATTGGTTAGTTTATTGCTTTGACAGCAAATAATTTGGGCTAGTGAAAATTTTACTAGCTGAAATTTGGAGCTCTCTAATGATTCTTACTCTCACGCTGTTGCTATTTTCTGCTATTTTTTTGAATCAAGAAACGTTTTGCCAGCCGAAACTTGGCTAATTATCCATAACTAGTTAATAAGAAACGAACTTATTATTTTATCACTTTACCTCATTTACCAGCAGTTTACCACTTTACATGAAGACCCTTAATATTTGAGCTTTTTACTGACTTTTGACACACGATTTTCGAAAATCAAAGTGAAAGTCAATTTATAGCAGATTTCCGGAAAAATTACGAGAGAGCTTGTGTGGGAGAGCGCAGAGTGATTTTCGCTACATTTGGTAAAACTATGTGTAATCACAATTAGCATTTTTGTTTGCAAATACATTTGCATTTCATTTGAGATCAAATCCACTTTTCAATTTCCAATATTAATTTTTAACTTGAATTCTAACTAATGTTCTTTTGAGCTGTAAAATAGAAAAAAAATAAAAATATAAAAATTATGATTTTAAACCCCAACCGGTCTTCACTAAAAACTTTGTAACTTTTTTTTTGGTACGGAGTTACCAAAATTTCTTTTCTATAAAATGAAGCCTGATATCAAGCGCATAGACTACTGATTGGTGTTTTTTCCTAAACATATAAGAACGTGGAAAAAAACCGGAAAAAAGCGCGATTATTTTCAAAAAATTAACTTTTGAATTATGCCACTTTTGAAATTTCAAAAACTGACCACTACATCTTGTTGCTAAATAAGTTTCCTAACTAATGCCGAAAAAATCAATAGAATCGAAGCATTGGTTACCGAGTTATTAAAAAAAAATTACAAACCGTTAAGAAAACTTTGACCGCGAATAACGCGCTGAAAAATCAAAACTAGCAAAAATTCTTTTGCGATCATATTACAATGTTTGTTAGCTTTCAAAATTGATCCATAAACCACACAATATCGAAACATCGATTTTAGGTGGCCCACTTGAGAAAACTTGACTCTATACTGAGTATATGTATGAGCAAGGCTAAAGGTAATATACTTATGTAATTGGATAGAAGCTAAAAGAGCAATACGGTTGAAAATTTACTCAAAAATGATACGGCAATGATTACAAAATTATTTAAAAATAACTCGAAAAAGACTCGCATATGATCAATAATTTCCTAGAATACTGTATGGGAAATTGCTATGGCAATATACGAAATTGTGAGCCACCTATATCTATTATTCATAGTCTTTTCGAAATAAATAGTTAGGGGATTCACAACCTGTCATATTGCGTCATATCGTCATAAGTCATAATATTCTGTGGTTGCATTCTATGCTATATGTGTACTAAATAAATACAACTCTGCACGATATGTTTTTGGGTCGTCGTATTTGATCGTCTCTTTTTGTTTACTTCTTCACAGGGCTTCGGAAAAGTCTTTTATAACTATTTCCGTACAAATTTTAATATGACATATGACTTTATGACACTTTGTGAATCACCTAAGTATTTATGAGTGAGACCTTGAACCCAAGCTAAACTATCGCTGCATTAGTTTGAAATCATGCATATGAATCAGAAACTATTCAAAATTAACACCAAACTATCTTTGTTACTTAAAACTTAAAGACAATATTGAAATTCAAAATCAAAGACAAAGACAAAGTATTTAAAATAAATTACTCACTTTTTCAAATGCCAATAATCAACTTGTTTTCTTGGTTTTAATTATGTTGCACACTATTTAATAAATAGTATTTATATGATTTATTTATATTTAGTCGTATCATATTTTTTTATTTATATGTTTGTTTGTATGTTTCTTTTATAGTGCTTTTTACTTGCTTGAAACAATATAACATATTTGATTTTTCACAATTTTTTTAATTTAATTTAAATGCTTTTTCTTGCCCTTATGAAATATATTTTTTTAATATTCCATAAATGAAAAAACTCTTTAGTTTTTTTTTGTACTTCCGCCTGGTTTTCACAAATTTGTCACAAAATAATTTTTTCAATTATCCAATTGGAGCTGCTAAATGGCAGACGATTAGCGATTTTTAATTTTAAGCACAGTTTTGGCGAGTTTTTTTCACTACACGAACCTCGTTTATGATTCATTAAAATGTTGAAAAAATGAGTACAAGCGTTTTTTTTAATATTTTTGTGAAAATGCTCAATATTAATTTTGCAATTATTTGTTATATTAGTCACTTTCGCTTTAAAAAATGCAGAAAAAAGATTTTTTTTAATTTTAAATTGAGCTTGGCATAAACACGAGTTTCTTTTTTATTTTTAAATTAAGCTTAGCATTGCTTAATCCCAATTTATGTTTGAATTTGCTTTTGCAGAGTGCAAGTGTTGACTGTTGTAATTAAAAAATTTTTTTTTATTTTTTTGCAATTTCAAATTCAAGATTTAACTAAGAAAATCTTGAGAAACTAAAATAGTATTTATTTAATTTAACGAGCACAGGCCCAAGTTAAATTTTTATTTTTTATTTTTTTAGAAACTAGTATTTTTTGATAAATTTTTGTTTTACTTTAATGTATGCTATATATGTACATACATATGTATAGTATGTGTATATGTATTTAAGGCACTTTACTTTAGTTACTTTGTTATCCTAGTTACATATTTTAAATCAATTATCCTTTCTGTTTTTTTTTTTGTCTGTTAGTCGTTATTCAAAATACTTTTTCTTCTTATTAAAACTGCTATCTTTTAAATTTCCTTTCACAATTTAACAAACCGTTTTTACATCAATTTTCTCACAGTTTTTTTTTAACATTTTTTAGTTCAAATCTTTTCACCCTTCAACTAAACAAGACTTATAATATTTCGCGCTATCGTGTGCGCCAAGGTCGCCGTCGCCACACTGAATGAATGAATACGAAACCTCTGCAAAACAGACGACCAAAAGAAACTTCTTCGTTTGAGCTTAGATTTTCATTTTCCCATAGGCAGACCCATCATAGACAAACAGCTAAGACGATGGCTAAAACGAAAACGATGGACGACGACGCAGACGCAGACGAAGATGAAGACGACGATTCCCTAACATGTTTCTTTGCTTTTGCACAAATTTGTTTGAAAGAAAAACTTTGCTTAAACTAACGTCTAAGTTGACGGCAACGACGTTGGCAGAATAGCAGTGATAAAGCCAACCATCACCAAAACACGTCTCGCCAACTTAGTACATGTGAATTGGCCAAGACGAGCGAATGCGTTACAAGCAAACCGGTACAAAATGGGAAACGAAACACCGCTATCTATTGGCCGGCTTTTGTGCTGCCACAGCGTTAGACGCTGGCGTCAAAGCTAACGTTGCAATGCGTCGAAGTCAGCCGTCTATTTTGCTTTTGTATGCCTTTCTCGCTAAAGTTGAAGATGCAGAGAGGCAGCGCTGCCTCTAGCAGACTTGTAACAAAGTTATGTTAAATAGTTAAGCAACTGTTAATGAGTGATAAGAGATTTAAAACACAAAGCGAAGATTCAGGTGGAGCTAATGCTTGAAATTTTATTGCTATTGTAGTTTCATTCTATATTCCTATCATTATCGGCGGAGGGTAGGGGTGAGTAATGACACGATTTTTTGGGAGTTGACACATAAGCACTGACTCACTAAAAAGAGTCGACTCACTGAGTTGGCACGATTGTGCTACAACACGTTTGTGTTACAGCACGATTGCGCTACAGCACATATTACTTTCGTGCTATTGTCAACCAAAAAGTGTTACTGTGTGCTATCAGAGACTGTGTCAGTGAAAGAGTCGCTCCGATGATGAATTGATATTTGTACGAGAATGGATATATGTAAATCAATAATATAATTGAAGTGATAGGTGTGGGTGGGCAAATATACGGAAAATTAATTAATTAATTAATTAATTAATGTCGTTTTTGTTGTTGATTATTGATTTAGACCTATGTAGCTCTGAGATATAGGGTATTTAGGGATTTTTGAGACGTTCATGAAGTACACATATTGGGCTATCTGATGGATAAATAAAATATACATATGTGTGCCAATATAAACTTAGTTGATAAGATCAATTACAATATTTCAAATGAATGTATCTTTTTATATATCGTCGTACCATACGAAAACTAACATATTTAAAATTTCTGGCGAAAGCTATCAATAAAAAAATTCTGTACGAAAAGTAGAACATTTGACTTTTGGCCGACGAAAAGTAATAAAATCGACTTTTGGCTGACGAAAAGTAATAAAATCGACTTTTGGCTGACGAAAAGTATCAGTAATTATATACTGTTTTTACATTAAAATTGTTGTTGTTTAAACGAAATTGATAGTTTTCGTCAGCCAAAAGTGGATTTTATTACTTTTCGTCAGCCAAAACTCGATTTTATTACTTTTCGTCGGCCAAAACTTGAACTTTTTACTTTTCGTCAGCCACAAAAAATCTGATGTTAGTTTTCGTATGGCACGACGATATGCACATACATACGATAATGGGTTAAAGTCCAAAAGTTGGGAAAAATCATCTAGTTTCTGAATATCATAACCAAATTTACGAAAATTAAGGGGAACAACCGAAAACACCCCAAAATAAGTGTCCATACAAAAACGGGTTAGTGTCCGAAAGTTAGTACAATTCATGCAGAATACACCTACATACACCAAATTTGACTTAATCACCTGGAATAAATGAAAAAATGCATGCACAAGATGACGCTAAATAAGAGGCGAAATCGAACGTGCCAGCGGAGTCGAGTATGCTACTGAGTTGACGTGCTATAAACGTGCCAACGGAGTCAAGTGTGCTACTGAGTTATCATTTTATCGTGAGGTGAGCTTGAGCGTGCAGCTCACTGATGGGAGTTGACACAGAGTCATGACTCAGTGCTGAGTTACCCAAGCCTAGCGGAGGGTCTAATCGAAAGTGAGGCAAGTTATGAATGGTTTTCATATGGGCAAATAATGCGAATTTTGGTGATGTAAAGTGACTTTTTATGTTACATTCGCTAAATGCCGACTTTATCAGATGACGTCCCCATATGAAAGTTACAAAGTTAAGCCGTTTGTCTCAATAGCGATACCTAAACCAGAAACAGAGTCCCATGGTGATATCACAAAATTTAATCATTTGTTACTACTCCTCTCGAAGTTACTCATGGGCTTGGCAAGTCGACATAGCGTGTCCGTGATGTGGGTGCCGACACACCGCGATATCCAGGGCAACGAAATGACTGATGAGCTGGCCAGGCGGTGCTCGGCTCTTGATATCGCACAGGCGCGGGAGGTTCTTGCGCCCCTGGCTTTCATCGAGCACCGAATCTCTCGGCACTGGTTCAAAGAGGCAAAAACTAGATTGAAGCGGCAGAAGTCTGTTGCCTTCATATAATAAAATGCGATTCTCAGCCATCCTAAAGATGGACAGAAGGGACATTTCCCGTCTAACTGCGGTATTTACGTGACATTGCATCATTGGTACACACGCGGCCCGATTGGGATTGGACCGCAACACCTTGTGTCGCAGCTACAGTCAAGGCAGAGCGAAGTTCCTTGCCAAACCTTTCTTCGACAGCCTATCGGAACTCAAGGACATCTTGTAGGAGGGGTTGCTCAAATATTAAATTCAACACGATGGATATATGTAGGGCGCGGGATCTGCTCTAGTTTCCGTACTGTTCATTCTTTTCTAAGTTAAGTTTTCAGTGGCTTAGTCACGAGTTGTGTTGTTTTTGGATTTGACATAAAATGTTCAGAAAAGGGGCTTCAAACTAGCGACACTCAAAGTTGGGCTATTGATAATCCATTCCCCCAACGCAGCTGTTCTGCAGTTTCTTCAGAATCTACAACAAAGCGCCCATTGGATCTCTGCATGTTTCCCAGTGAGTCAGCGCATCTTTAAGGGGCTTAAGTGACCTAATCGCTTATAATACGGTTTGGATCACGTTTGCTTGGGTAAATATAGGTACACCCAGAAAAAAAAATAGTGTAAAATCAACCAAAAATCAACAAATTTTGTGGTTAATTTTTTTCAACACGATGCTTAATGTATGCCATCATGTAATCGTGTAAATTTAACACTACTGTCAAGTGTTAGTTTAACAGGATGACAACTGTAGAATTAACACTAAAAAGTATTGAGTACTGCCAATGATGCTAAACTCCCATCATTGCCAAGGCACAAAATTTTCTTTTTGTTAAAAAAAATAATAATAATTTGCATTTTGCACGAACAGCAGAACTTCAAACGTTGAAAAAATTGTGTATGTTTCAAAATAGTTTTGACTTTTTAACACTTTTTTAGATTATATTGACACTATCATCGTGTTGAATAAACCAAAATTCCAAATGACGTTTATGTTTGAACATTGTTTCGTGTTATATCAACCAACTGGTATTGTTAATTGTGGTTCTTGTTGTTTTAACATTTGTTTTCATGTTGTATTAACACTAAAATTGGGACGTCATTTTTCTAACATTTTTTTTGGTTTATATTGACACTATCATCATGTTAAATAAACCAAATTCCAAATGACATTTAGGAATAAAATTTTATATTTGAATAATCTTGTATATTTTAAATTTCTTCATGTTGTATCAACAATAAAATTTGGTGGAATTTACCAAATTTTCAGATGACAGTTACAAAGCCAAAATCATGTTTCACACATCGTGTAATTTGAAAAAATTGTTGCTGTTTTATGTGTAAAGATCGATCGTGTTAATTTTACATGAATCGTGTTGATGATTTTTTTTCTGAGTGTACATATCCTACCGCTGTGGTGCAGTGGGTAGAGTGCTCGTCTGCTATGCCTGAGGTCTCGGGTTCAAACCACGGTCCGAGCCAAACACCAAAACAATTTTTCTAATTAGTAAAATCCAATTATTGGGTTTTTTAAGAGCAGCGGTTACCTCTCGGCAGTGGGCGGCATACCCTCCGAGAGTATTTCTGCCATGAAAAAGCTTCTCACAAAAAATGCATTCGCCGTTCGGAGTCGGCATAAAACTGTAGGTCCACCCAATTAGTAGGAAAAACAAAAAAGGAGCACACCTCGAATTGGGATAGAAGCTCGGCCATAAAACTCGTCACAGTTATAATAGCGCCATTGTATTATATTATTATTACATATCCTACCAAGTTCATCTAGCATAACATTTTCCAGTTTGTGTAGAGATTGGCGATAGTAAAGCGTTAGTTTGGAATGTCGCTGGGCTATCACTGTAGATTCCATGTATGCAACAATTCTGCAGTCTATCCATTCTCATGCTCCTGCATACACACCCAACAACACAACACACATGTGGCTGTAAAAAAATGCAAATATTCTGCATACTTTCTCCAGCAAACCAAAAAGGTTAACATTGACAGATAGAAAAAAAAACGAGGAAGAAACACTGAACCCTGCCAAAGTACTCGTAACTTGCTGCAGAACTGTAATCGAATTTCCAATGAAAATAAAGTTGATGCGGCTTGGCATGGCAATCAACCCAACCGCAGCCTCAACTAGGCATGGGTAACACTGCGCTGCGCCGCGCAATTGCGCTGGCGCCAACCCTGGTGTTATTGCGCTAATACCGATTTGGAAAATGCGCCAACTCAATATAGCGTCAACTCAATGATGCGCTATTGCAATATAACACTGACTCAATTTCGTGCGCTAACACCAGCACCAATATAGCGCTAGTGTAAAATGGCACCACTACAAAGCCAATAACAGCACAGCGTATATGACACCGTCACAATTATGTATGCTAACGCCAATACCGAACCATCGCTAATACGAAAGGGTATTGATATTTTACTTTCACAAATAAAGAGGACAAAATTGAAATTATTTGTGAATAGGAGAAAAAAATATAATACAAAATAAATAAAATTAAATATTTATTACCATATAGTATATTTTTGTTACGCATGGTAAATGGTAAGGGGAAATTTCGTTATAATAAAATATAAATTATTTTTAAAATTAAATTTAATTGTGGCACAATTATTCTGCCAGCGTGTATGTAAGCAGAATTGCGCCAAAAGAAATAAAACGGGTATAGTAGACAGTAAGAAGCGAACAAGTGTTATTTATCGATTATTCCATGGCAATTGCGCTAAAGGTGTTATTGCGCCAGAATAGTGCGCGGCGCCACGGTTGGGGCTGGTGTTATTGTATCAGCGCCAACAAAATTGCGGCATTACCCATGGCTAGCCTCAACACCACATGAATGCACTGAAGAAACGTAAAGCGAAGGTTAAACCAAAAACAACAACAGAAATAAATGAAAAACAAAAAACAAATACAGAAAAGTTGCATGTAGCATTTGTTGTATTTGTTGCATTATTCGCATTTACATTTGGCGCGAAGCGATTACAACAAGTCTACGCATTTGGCTTGCTGACAAACTACGCTGCCAGGCGCAATAATGATACCAACCAACAACAACAACAACGAAATGCGAATGAATGAGAATGTAAATACACGCAATGTCGTTGGATATTGGCGTTTTTACGATAGACAAAAACCGATTACCTACTCAACAAAGAAAATGGGAGAAAAAATATATGCCGTGGCTCACTAATGCTGTCAAACTCGCATGATAAACGAACAATACCGAAGATAGAAGATAAAATATATAGCCAACAGAACCATAGAATTAATATGTGAATCGGTTTGAATCACTTATAATGAAAGCTTTGAATAATTAAAAAGTTACAAAATAATTATTTTCCACTCAGAATTAGATAATAATTTTTACTTGACCAAATTTCAGCCATCAGATGGCAGAAACCCTCTACACCACTGTCGCTGAGGAAGAAATCGTTTGAGTGGAGGCATAAATTTACCTTTTTCGGAACTTCCGTAAATCAATAACCCGTTATGAAATGCACTAATAGAATTAATCGGAAGTTAAATTCCAATTAGTTCTTAAATGATTTCGAAGAGGTGCCGTGTACCCTCATTGACTGCTAGTAATTTGGTGTTCTTCCTTCCCTTTTTCTGTTTTCTTCATAATAAAAGTAATTTTCTCATTGAGAAACCATATCTTACTATTCTTAAATTCCGCACCACTTAAAGCTTAAACCAAACAAAACCTGTTAACCGCTAGAGAAGCTTCTCATCATTCTCACATCCCTAAGCAACAAGCATTACACGCGTGGAACCGAACAACGCATTGAGTAAAGATGATTTTATGCTTGCTGAAAATAGCACTTGATGGATGTGCTCAACTTTAAAAGAGGAATAAAAAAGAACACTTACAAGTAGGTGCACTCGAATGTTGCTGGCGGTGCTGATTGTAGGGTGATGCAGCAGACGCGAGGCTGTGTGACATGTTGCAGCAACATAACCATACATATATGTATTGTAGTTAATAGTACGGTATGAATTACAGATTATTATTTTGAAGTTTCATGTGTATTTTGCTGTTGTACTTT
The DNA here is from genome assembly GCA_960531455.1 of Urophora cardui. Classification (NCBI taxonomy): domain Eukaryota; kingdom Metazoa; phylum Arthropoda; class Insecta; order Diptera; family Tephritidae; genus Urophora; species Urophora cardui. The sequence continues at coordinate 111,770,152 of OY482670.1, read as the reverse complement.
TTTTTATTTTATGCACAGATTTCTTAAGCGCCTGCTGCTTCTTATTGGCGCTGGCATTGGCATTGGCATTATTATTTTTTTGGTTGTTGCCTGTTGCCTGTTGGCTGTTGCATGTTGCAACATCAATGCGCTTGTGAAATTCATAAATGCCTGTTGATTTATATTGCCGCAAGTCAGCAGGCATTCGTACATACATACATAAGTATGTACATATTTATACATACGTAATAACTCATTCGATTACCCGATTAGCGTGTGCAAGCTAATGTTTTATTTATAGCGGTGCAATTGCTAAGAAAGTTTTTTTTTGGGGGAACAGGTAAAAATGTGCATATATTTGTTTATATGTATGTATGTGTGTATATTTTATGTGCGAATACAGTTAGTTGGGTAATAGTTAGCAATATTTGCCGGCAATTAGGAATTCATAATTTAGACTTCCTTAGGATGGAGCTGGGAACTTTTTCTTTATAAAAAAAAAAAGGTGACTAAGAATTCATCACGCAACGTTTTTATTTTTTGGTTTTGAAAATGAGTTTATTTCTGGTTAAACTGCATAGAAACATGATTGGATCATATCGTCGCTCCGGAAGAAGAAAGACGCATATCAGTAATTTATCGACGAAAAAAGGCGCATTAAAAATATGTCGGGGAAGAAAGACGCTTTACAAAACATGTCGACGAAGATAGACGCATTAAAAAATATTTCGACGAACAGAGACGCATTATAAAATATTTCGACGAAGAAAGACGCATTAGCATTAATATTGACAAAGAAAAATAAAAAATCGAATACGTCTTTCTTTCCTAAAAAATATTTAAATGCGTCTTTCTTTATAGTAAAAAGAAATAAAGCGTCTTTCTTCGTTATCAAAAAAAATAAAGAGTCTTTCTTTCGAAAAATATTTTTAATGCATCTTTCTTTGAAAGAAAAAAAGTTTCCGTCTTTCTTCATCAACAAAACAGTTTGCGTCTTTTTTCTTCTATAGCGACGATATGTATTTATATAAAAAGGTTTTTTCGACAGCAACCACTCGCCAAAAAGTGGATGGGGATCATCCCATATCAACTCATTCTATGTGCTGGAATGACTTACGGTTTATACCACCAAAGGCTGTCATTTCATTATAATCCTTATAGTTCTATACCAATTGCTCAAGCTGCATGAAAAATTTGACAAGGGATGACGGAAATTCGTTCCACAATACATTGCATGAAAAACCGAAAGCACTCCAATGATCTGTTTGGCAGCTAGAAACAGTTCGTAAGTTCATATGCCACGTTACGATTTATTGCTTGCGATTAGAATGCACTTTCTGTAGGAAGTCTCTGCCTCTTTCATGTCGGTGTGCTCCGAAAAAGTAACCGTAAAATTTCTATTCGGGTTACTGAATAGTTGCAAAAACTTGAAAACATTGAGTGAGCTACCGGGGGAAGAAATTCAGCTGTCTCTAAAGAACCTTAACTTTGATGATAAAAGACCTAGTTGGAATAACATGCAAATCAGATATGGCTATGAAAAATGGATAGCAATGGGCCACTACTTGAGCCATGAAAACTGTTCAAACAAAGATAGACAAAATGTTCCACAATCTATAATTTTTGACATGCCATTTCAGACTGAGGTAGCATATGGAAAAGTAGGTATGCTGTAAAGCGCCCTCTGGATGTGGGAAATTCAACATCACAACTTGAAGATTATTTTTCAATTTCGGACGTAGGTAGATTGTCTTAAGTAAGGTAAGATGAGAAGCAGATAACTTTCTACATATACTCAGTCCAGGCGCGGATCCAGGATTTCGACAAGGGGGGGTTTTGAAAATTTATTTTTTTGGAAGATGTTGTTTAAGGGCAGACGCTGGTGAAAATATGGACTAATACCACCTACTATTATTATTCTATATAATAGTTGCGCCATTTCCCGCACCTCAAAAACACCAAACACAAAACCCTCCAAATTAACAATATGTATGTCATCACATAAAGTGCAGGAGATTTCAATTGAAGTTCTAAATAACATGTATAACGTACAGGTATTTAATAAATTCATAAATTAAAAAAGCCGGCATATGCGGGTGTTACGCCTTCAGATAGCTCTGAAGCTACTTTATTATAAACTTGACCACTGCGCGACACCTAGTGCAGGGTAGAAGTTATTATATGATATAATTTGAAGCGCGAGGTCGCTACTGCGTGTTCTAAATTTTCAAACGTGCAACCAAAGAACGTATATTGTATAAGAAGGGAAAATTCGGTATTTTGGACGAGTGAGGTGGCAATCGTTTAGTCAAAAAAAGATGATGACTTCGCGAGTTGCCTCCCATCATTCTTCAAGCTCGAATTCGTTTGTTTTTTCGCGGCGAAAAATAAATTCATTTTGACAGTTAGTTATTATTTCTATTCATACTCTACCGTCACTGCAAAGATGCAAAGATGGTTGAAAATGAGCAGGGCTGGAAATTTTAGAATTTTATAAAAACCTTGATCTGATGAAAAGCTCTGTTGAAACTTTTTTTATCCTTTGTTGAAACATTTCAATTTTATGAATGAATCGCTTGTAGTATTTTAACTTCGTACTCGTTTTAATTTTTTTTTGGTGGTTGATTGGATTGTGCTTATACACAGGCCCGACGATAGGGGGGGGGGCTGAGGGGGTCAATTGCCCCGGGCCCGGGCTTTAGAGGGCCCGGGAATCTCAAAATGATATCCAAGTTTTTGCTTACAGAAAATAAACGAACAACACCTTTAATCACCTTTCGTAGATAGCAATCATTTTAAATTTCAACAAATTTTATAAATCTCTTCAAGTGTCTGCACCCCACTTAAGGAATTGTTGGTTTTTGGCGTCGACTTTGCAGCATAAATTTGAATTCGTTTTCTGTTGCAACAGAAAAATTCGGTATGATGCAAATTCTTATACAGCGATATGGGTATATCCTGGGCGTTTCGGACGGTATGTTCGCACGATTTTTTGAACTTTTGAGGCAGAAATATCGCGAAATATTGTATCGTTTTATGATAAAAGGAAAGATTTAGGCCACAGCTAATGATTAAAGTATGTTAGCGACAGAAATTTAGTTTAATGCCTCTGTTTTAGCCACTTAAACTGCGTTCCGGACGCTACAAAAACACGTCCATTTTTTTTTTTTTTGAGTGCCTAAAACAGAAGCCTGGCATAGCAGGCGAGCACTCTACCCACTGCACCACAGCGGCCATGTATAGATAAATTAAAGTTCGTAACTATATATTCATTGAATTTTGATTTTGAGAATTTGTTCATTTAGTATGGGGGCCCTTAGTTGTTTTGACCCCGGGCCCGGATTTTCTCTCGGCGGCCCTGCTTATACATACGTATGTATGTATATTGTTGCATTGGTACGTGCGAATGAGTATCGTATGGTATTGGTGGCAAATTGATCATCAATTTCACTTACCCTTGCATTTAAAGCCAAAATAAATATATTTTTAATAGAATTTTTACTTTATTGAAGTTCTTGTCCTTCAAGAATTTTTCAAAAAGCCTCGAAAATTGAAACATGATTGAAAGTTTGACAGAATCGACAATATAGTACGCGCTTATTGTATTAGATTTAATTCCTCTAAATTTCGGGTATCTTCTATGTAACTATAAGTTGCAATTGTATGTTATTATTGCCTACAAGGACAACTATTTTAATGAACTGATTCAATTGTACCTGTTTCACCTTGTGGATATGTGCATATAAAATATAATCTGAAAATAAATGAAAATAAATGTCGAGTTTTGCCTTTGGACAGCTAAACCCATCCAACCATTGCTTTTGGAATGATAGAGTTTTACTTGATCAGTTTGGGAAACCACAAGGGGGGTTTGAACCCCCAAAATCCCCCCGTGGATCCGCCACTGACTCAGTCCAAAGTATTTTAATTGAATGGGATATTTAATTTGAAATATTCACACTTCTAAAATTTAAAGTTCAAGATTTTTCGCTTTAACCCGAATCAACCCACGAGCACCATATGGTAACGCTAAACATCCCCTTACATTTACAAGAAAATAAACAAAAGGAAAAGAAAACACACCAGGAAAGTGCCAATTTTCAATGAAAAATTAATGTGGCTTTGCAAAAAGGTAAAGATCGTGTTATTCTGTGCTCAAATGTCGAAGCTATTGCGTGTGAAAATGAGGTGACAAAAATTAGTACTGAAAATTCCCGTTTTCAGATATGGCATGTCGGTAAATATAAGTATATTTTATAACTTTTAGAATAAATTGTTCATATAATTACACTTTTTGAAAGCTAATGAAATTATGTATGTAATGTAAATTAGTTTTTAAAGAAAAAATTCTTCTTTCCAACATTTTTTTACATTTTTCTAAAGGCGTTACCATATGGTAGCCGTGGGTCGTCCAGGGTACAGGTTTTTTTTGTTGGGCTTCGCGTGATTTTCTCTGCCGTTGTGTAAATTTAACTAATGTAATGTTATTAATTTGTTAGAATTTTATAAATTTTCTGCTTTTAGAGGTTTAACATTACAAAAAATGCATGATTTCATTCAAGATCAAGATGAGGCATTCGACGATGGTGGACTAAATGACATACCAACTGTCATTTAGGTACATACATGGAGCCTCATCAATATTACAACATTTTTGGAGAAGATAATACTGAAGAGGAATGTGTGGGTAAACCAGATAATGTTTGCTCGGCCCAACTAAAAGGCAACTGAGAAGTTGTAATGGCTGGTAGCTCGACATTGCCCCATTTTGTCCAAGAAGATGAATGGGTGAAGAATATTTCACCATTTCCTCTTCCAATTTTTCCACTGGCGAATACGAAGATTGTCGTAATATACTACGTCATGTTCAATTAGAGAAGTTTTTTAATTATTGTTATTATTTATCAAGCACATTTGCTAACAAAGTGCAATATATGCTATTGGCCAGAATAGGCCAACCCTACATATGGAAGTATTTAAAAAAAAAAATATGTTATTTGCATAACTTTACTTAAAACCTACTTAAATCTCAATAAAGTGAATTAGATATGTATTTTTTCCTGTGAAACTAAAAAAAAAAGTTTCCAAACATCATTTACCCTTTAAACAAAAACCTGTACCCTAGGCGACCCTCGGCTACCATATGGTAACGCTAGTTTTTCACATTTTCCGGAAAAGTGCCACAAGGTATTGGAAAACGGACTTCAATTTCATGCTCAGGAGGTCGAAATTTATTGGTGTACATACTTTTATGAAAATCTGAAACAAAAAAAGTTCTGGGAAAATCCGGGTTAAATTCACGCAAAATCAAGTTCTTAAGTGAATATAATTATTTGCCTATATTTTTTGTTAAGAAAATTCACCTTGCAGTTTTTCCATTTTCAAAGGCTTAAAAATGCAAGACTACAAGCTGGATTTATATTACTATAACAAATGTGCGAATTTTTGCCCATTTCAGCAAATAAATAGTTCCTCCGTGCAATAAAACGCAAACAGGAAAATAATGATATCCATAAAATAATTGACACTTATGGCTTTGCCTTTAGCGCGGAAACTGTTTCAATTTAAGTATCTCATGCTCACCTATGTAAATGTAGTTGCATTCTGACTAAGCACAATTTGCCTTGTGGCTTTGTAACTCTTAACCATTTGCATCCTTGTTAAAGCCGCAATTGCCTCTAGTCATTCTTAACGCACTGATTTACACTTTGCTGAATTTTGATAAATGATTTGTTTGTTTGCGTTTTAGAGATTTATTGGCACTTTGTGGCAAGTGAAATTGAGTTTTAGTACAGCGAAGTAGATGGAAATTTAACGTATGACTGTTTCTAATTTAATGGAGAGCAAACCAATTCCAATTGACTGATGATGCATATATACATATGTATGTATGTATGTATGTATGCGAATGTTTATTGAGCCACAGCTATTTGAATTAACTAGAGGAGACATGAACAATTTTGACTCATGCGAGTAAATGAGGGACATAACAGACATTTTAACGAATGTTGCGCAAATGCCTCTGCACTCACCAATACTTTACCATTTGCCGACCTCTGACCACTGACAATCAATTGACTTCTGGATTAAAATCCAGGTCGTTCGCATAGCTCAGTCTGGAATTTATGCTTTAGTAAGAGATATTTAATGGTGCAATTTTGATTCAATTACATCTACGATCTTGGCTTCCAACAAAGTTTGACAGAATTATCTATTGAGCAGTAAATGTTGCTTTTAAGTAAAAATCTTTAATGTTGATTTTAATTACAGGATACGTACATACGTACCTTCTAGTTGAAACATCAGGAAATCGTTATTATGTATTCTTTGAACATAACCTGAATTCTCTGTATTTGATTCTAGTGGCGATAATAACGCAAATGGAATTGGTAAAATTTTTCAAATATTATTGTGCCTTTTCTCGAAAGTTTTTAAACGTTTTTAACAGTTACCAAAATAATAAATATACCACTTTTATTATTTGTGTATTCCTCTGGATTCCGCAACCATTATCAGATACTTATTGTGCCATAGTTTGCTGCCATTCACTTTGTTGCATCGTGCAACTTTTCATTTACCCCATTAACACGAGATGTCAATTTGTCATTCACGCTATCAATGAAGCTGTAAATTCATAATAAAATATGATATTCAATAGCAATGTTACCACTGAGTTCAATAGCGACAAAAAAATTCCCCTTTGGCTAGCCATCGACCACAATTTAACGGAATGCACATGTGTAGCTTGTGCTCAAAGCGTTGCAGAACAGGAAAAAATGCGTCATTAATGAACCCTGTAAGAAATTGTGAAAAAAGCTGGTCGGACCCAATTAACGCTGAGGTTAGATATCGATTTGAGAGTTAGCCGAGTACCTACCAGTCATTTTATCAAATCTCTAACGTTAGAGGAAGCTTCGAAACTGTCGAAAAGCATAGCGTTATCAAAGAAAATGGGACATTAACTACTAGTTCTCAAATAGAGAAAATTGTAACTCTCGACTCGAAATGTAATTTAGTGTGAATTTCCAAATATATATACATATGCATACTTCCTTTTCAAATGAGTTTTCTAATAAATTTTTCTAGCGATAGAAATGGTATTTATTGGGATGTTGATTCATTGGTTCTTTTCAAAGAAAAGTTACTAACCTAATCGATACTCTAAACGTGTACTTTGTTCAGTCTTCTATGACTTTTGAACAGAGATGCTTAACGAACGACGCGACGGCATTGCAAGCGCACTAAGCATTTCAACGTTATAAATTTGGTTATGATAACGCTAATCAACGAAATGAAATCATTTTGATAATTTCTTTTCGCTAATCAACGAAATGGTATTATTTCGATAATTTCATTATCGTTATTTTGCGACTATAAATTATTTTGATAATTGCGTAAACGGTAAAAACCTGAATAGTTTCAACGGAAACGATTGCTTTTTTTCGGTAAACGATAATATTAACGTTACGATGCATCCTTGCTTGTGAACCGTTGTACGGAAATACAAAATTGTTCACATTTACTTATTTTTACCACGGGAAGCTCATAGGCATATTTTCCATGCAAACTGGCGCGGTCTTTTGGATTTTTGTTATCGGTCTTGGCGTTTATGTTTTATGTATTTGTCGGTTTGTGGACTTCTGTCGTACGGAATTATCGTTCTTTGGATTTCTGTTTTGTTTTATCGATCCTTTGGTTCTGTTGTCGATATTTCGAAGCGGAAGGTATATTTGCTAGTTTCAAATAATGATCCACTTTTCTGTAAAGAAGGCTAAAGACAAACTTCCATACAAAACAAACAAACAAGAAATATCCGGTTAAAAATGCAGCAGTGTTTAGGCGAGCAATTTCGTATTACGATTTCTGTTGATGCTGACATTTCTGCATATTTCTCTGCTTGCCACATTTTACTGCAGATGCAGGACACACATTTACGTATGTATATCTATATGTAAATATGCAGCAATGTATGAGCAACAACAACACAACACCAATTTACCTAATGCAAGCAAATTATGCATTTATATTGAATTGTTGTTACCGTTGACGTCTTTGGTGTCACACAACCGTTGCGCCGTTGCAAGCAAACTCACCGTTTTAATGATAGGGAGACCATTGCCCACCATAGCAACACATTTTGTTGTAATAGAGATAACAAAAACAAAAGAAGATAATACAGAAAAGCAACAACAAAAACAAAACAATGTTGCAAGCAAATAATTTAGCACGTGGCAACGGCTTTTGCAGCGAAACAATGAGGCAAGAATGGAATGTTTTTATTTAATAAGCTACTGAAGTAGCGGAAGAGATCTGTTGTAAGAAAATTATAAAGAGAGAGGTGCTGAAAAATAAAAAGGCATTATTCGATCTAGGTAAATCATCAGGTGGATGCAAATACATTAATGTTCTTTATTGATGCGTCATTAACGCTGCACAACACTTGATGCCGCCACCACAGCGACTCAGCTATGCTAGAAGTTTACTCATATGAAAAGATACATTTTTATAAAAAAAAAGAAAATATCTATGTATGTATGCACGTATGTATGTATGTATCTGTTCACGCTTGCTACCATTTAGTTAGTTGTTGGTCAAAGTTATTAACGCCGCGCAGCAACAATTATGTGTAGGGCAACAGAAAATATGCCCTAAAAAATTCGTTTTTAGCGCTAAAAATATGTCCTTAAAAATATGGTTTAAGCGCTAAAAATATGCTCTTAAAACTTGGTTTAAGCACTGAAAATATGCCGTTAAAATTTTGTTTATATAAATACTTAATAAAAAGATATACGGCATGGTATGTTGTGCGCTCTTCCTTCATGGAAGGAAATTATAATACTTTTTGTAACAAAAAATTATTTTTATTAAAGGTACCTTTATATATACATAGGTACAAAAGACGAAATAAAAAAATTCACATTTGCGAAACACATCTTCGTTACCAAAAGAAAACAAGTATTTTTACATAGAAAATCTATATATATTAGAGCGGGTCAATTTGTATTGATGGAAAAAACCTACTTTGTTTCGGCCACAGCTGCATTCTCTGGTCAATTCTGAACAAAAAAGTCCAAAGGAGCATAGTTCTAAAATGAAGTTTGACCCTCCGCAATTTTGATTTTAGATAGCCATCCCTAAATTTTTTTTTTACATTTGTTAAAAAAATGTAATTGAAGATATTCAAATTAAATTTTGAGATTTATTTGAGTTGAACCCATCCGTCGGCCGACACATTATCACTAAATAAAGTTTACAAACGACGAAGAATTCACTATCAGAGACCTTAAACTTCTTTCTCGAAATCAAAATTTATTACGGATATTCTGAATACGTCATTGTATTCTACAGGCAAAAATTAAGTTGACGTGTTTCGGCGTTTCACTTAGATATTTCAAACTTTTAAGATATACCTGTTGTAACATAAAATAATTGGGAGAAAGTCTAAAGAAGGGGTTTGGAAAATGAATGTATTTCCCTAAAAAATAATCAAATTGCATACTTAATTATTCGAATTGCTATTACTGTAAACTACAAAATTTTGCGATAAATTTTCAAATAGAAAACTATGTCGATTGTCGCGGTAAGTTTTTAAACGTAGAAAAAGTTCTTTCCATGTTAACTGAAGGTATTTTATGAGCGAGATGGAAAAATACGACGAAATACTGTGCTAAAATATGAATTTATAGCAAAATATGACAAAAATATGCAAATAAGTCAAGATATGCAAAATTAAGCCTTTTGACCTAAATATGCGAAAATATGCCCTAACAAGTTAGGCTTATTCTCTTCATCTTGAGCTAAAACGCCGATATATATTTATCATATGTAAATAGGACTGCAACAGAAAAATATGCATTTGCATATCTTCTGTTGCCCTAATTATGTGCAACCATTAAATGCAACAAACATGACGCTTAAATGCAGTGCGGTAGTCGACGGCGAGTATGACGATGACTGCTGTTTGTTGTTGTTGTTGTAGTCACCACCTAGAGTGACGTTTTAATTAATTGATACTTTAAGTAAATTGGCTAAAAACAAAACAAGCCAATAAACTAAGTATGTGTGTATGTACCAGGGTTGGGCAATCTGCATTCAATTTTGATTGCATTCAGCCTTGCAGCCACCAATCAATGATGAGTGGTAGTGCAAAATTTATTTGCATTACCATTCAGTAGCGAATGGGAATGCAAATTTGGTTCGCATTACCATTCAGTAGTGAATGGGAATGCAAATGTGGCTTGCACTACCATTCAATAGTGAATGCGAATGCAAAGGTGAATGCATTCCCATTCATTTCATTCCCACTGCAAATGTGATTTGGACTATTAATTAAAAATGAGTGCGAGTGATTTGGACAACCATTCATCATTTAATAGCAGTTAAAACCTGTGACCATAGTTAAGGTATTAAGTGGCTAATCTATTTATTAACGGAAAGGAAGTTTATGGGATATTATAAATATATTCACTACTGAATGGTAATGCGAACCACATTTGCATTCCCATTCACTACTGAATGGTAATGCAAGCCACATTTGCATTCCCATTCACTACTGAATGGTAATGCGAACCACATTTGCATTCCCATTCACTACTGAATGGTAATGCAAACCACATTTGCATTCCCATTCACTACTGAATGGTAATGCAAACCAAATTTGCATTCCCATTCCCTACTGAATGGTAATGCAAACTAATTTTGCACTACCATTCACTATTGAATGGTAATGCACTTTGAATGGTAATGCAAAAATGCCCATCCTTGGTATGTACATACATAGAATGGAAAAAACAACTTAGAAAATTATTATAAGACTATTAGAAAGGAATTTGTTGATTATTGGCGCACACACACACATAAAAAGAATCCATGTATCTAATAAAAACTTGCAACAACAAGAAAGACATGCAACAAAAGTTGCATGGAATCAAGGACGCTAGATATGTAGATATGTATGTTATATGTTCGTATGCAATAACTTTTATAGCTGGCTTGTACTGCTGCGATTTGATTTTATAGCTTTCGAATCGGATTTAACGCTTTTTAAATTTATTGCTGTTAACACTGGTGATTAAACACATTAAAGTAGAAGACAAGGCGATAAAACGGATTGTTCAGCTTGTTTTACTGTTTTGTAAATTGTCTAAGCAGGAACAATTTGTCGGTCAGTATTGCAAGTGTGTAAAAAAGGCATACATATATACTTATCTTCTTCGTGCAACTTGTCTAATTATACTATACCAATAATACTCTTAAAAGAACCATCCTTAGGTATTCAAATGTCTATAAATCGGCCCAAGTCACTCCGGCGCTCTTTCTGATTGTCCGAATGTGCTGGATGAAATGGAACTGCTTTGAGCAGGTTAAGTGAAACTATCTTCTTCTTCTTCTAAATTGGCGTGTAACCATATAGACGATTTTTTCTGAGCCCATCTCAGTGGCATCTCCTTGCGCCACTTTTCAGAGATATCGTACATTTTGTATAAAAAGTCCCGTTTTTATTACTATATGAAGGTAGCACGTAAAACGGTAAATTTATCGTTCATTTATTAGATAAAGTATTAGTTGTATATGATAAGAATCTTCGCAGGCTAGACATTCCTGCTTGAATCAACAAAAATTAAAAATTCCACTCTCTATTGACAGTTGTCGCTGTCCGCTGTGGTAGTACTCGTACTAATCGTCAACAATCGATTGAATGTTTTGAAGTAAATAAAGTCATTAAATGGATGCAAAATGCAACATTTAACAGAAGTAAACAAGTAAATAAACAAACATATGAATTAATTATGTTGGTATGCACTTAAGAATGCGGATGAATGCATGTGTTAATTGCGATTGCAAATAATAATAACAATAATAATTTTGCTTATACATTTTGCTTTAAAAGCTTTCAAGTAGTCACCACATTGGCTTTGATGTTTATGTGGCAATAAATTCATACATTCCACGCAAAACTCATGCACAATGAAAGAGAAAAAGAAGAGCAAGTGAAAACTTTGCTTTTGCATTTGGTCGGCTTTGATGCTGACAACTATATGTACACTTAAATATGTACATTAGGCTGCGTTTAACTTGTATGAAAAATTTAAAAGTTCATAAAAAGACTGCATCGCCCCCTCAATCGGTAGTAACATGGTCAAAGATATCACACATAAATTTTGGTCCCGATTGGTGGCGGTTAAGGCGTGGCGCATTGAGGTCAAAGTTCAGAAAACTCTATGAAGGGTCAAAAAATCAAAATATTTTTTTTAATTATCTAATACCCAAAATCGATACATCTATACCCAATGATAACAAATATAAATTTTGGTTCCGATTTATGACGGTTTACTGGTGTTTCAAGGGGGTCAAATTTCAGATTACCATATGCGACACTAAAAATGTAAGTCTTCTATGGCAATCTGAACATTGACCCCCTTAAAGCACCACTAAACCGTCATCAGTCGGAACCAACATTTATATTTGTTACCCTTGGGTATAGAAGTATTAATTTTGGGTATAAGATAATTAAAAAAAATATTTTGATTTTTTCACCCTCCATAGAGTTTTCTGAATTTTGACCTCAATGCGCCATGCTTTAAGCGCCACCAATCGGGACCAAAATTTATGTGTGATATCTTTGACCATGTTACTACCGATTGAGGCAGCGATACAGTAAAATATCGTAAATTTGAATTTTAAACGCACTCTAATGTACATCCTAGAAATATATGCATAAATACATAAATTTTCAATATTATTTGCTTTGAAAGAACCTAATAAAGTCATGCCGATTCACCCAGTAAAGGGTATAGTTACTTACATAAATAGAGGGTAATTTATTTATGTATGTATAACAAAAGATAGCTCTGGAAGACTTTATAACAAAAGATAGATCTGGAAGACTTTAAAATTAAATATATAAAGCAAATAAGGAATATTTTTTATGTTAAGAAAGAATTGGGATATCAGAGGCATTTAGTTATACGTAAAATAGTCCATCGGGCAGTAGTCCAGAAAAATAAGGCCATTGTGATACCACAATTTTTTCTTTATATTACCTGATGAAAGTTTACAAGTCATTTAAGTCGATTTTCTGCGATTTGCCATAGGTTAGTCTGAAAAAAGAGGTCCAGGTTTCGCTGTCTAGGAAAACTCAAAGCCGCGCATTTGCATTTTCTGCAGCCTATGATACCTTAATCTGTTTATTTTTTTTTTATAACAAAGGCTTAATTATCAAAGAAAAGCTTTTTTCTCACCTTAGAAGCCTCAGTTACGTGGTCGCTTAACCCTAGAACCCCAAACCTCGACTCGGCGGCGCAGCATTTTCATTTTTTTGTGATTATTCACGAACGTATTAAAATATTGTGCTAAAAGAAAGACCCTTATTATAAAAACGGGTTCGTGAGGCAATATGAGTCTCAACCGAAACTTTTGATGAATACGATGATACAGAATCAGAAATAAAAAGATATAAGGGTCTGTCTGCAAAATTTTACCAACGAGTAAGAGGGGATATTATTACTGTAAATACAATAAAACGTATTTCTTAGAGCGCATACCACCAAATTCTTATGAGCACGCGTGATGTACGAAAAAACTCAGATTTTATTTTCGGTGCAAAAAAAAATATAAAATACACAGAAAAACTTTTATCTGTGTAATAAACTGCATACAAGTAGAAATTAATTTTAATAAAAATCAGGGGCGGATTTACCTCTAGAAGCGCCCTGGGCAAACAAATCAAGCCGCGCCCCAATATTTCCAAAAAAACCGTACTTGCCTTCGTGTGGTGACATTTCATTACTGATACATTTTACGGATTGAAAAAATTTGATTCGAGTTTTCTTAGAAAGAATATTTATTTCATTTTTATTTATAAATGAAGCGTATCGCTCAAAATCAATTGATCCAGTCCACTAGGGTCTTGTGGGGAATTCAAATCTTTATTTTTCTGAATAGGTATGTCACATGTAAGAGGAATTGATGTGACTTTTCCACTTTCGAGTAGAGGTGGGAAACTCTTCGATAGTTTTCAAAAAATAAACCATCGATAGTTCTTGATAGTTTTGAAAAAGCCATCGATGGTCTTCGATAGTGTTCAAAAAAATAAAATATCGATACTATCGATAGTGCCATCGATAGTTTCCCATCTCTACTTTCGAGACTTTGACCTATAATGTATAAAACATATGTATAATTAAAACTCTTATATAGGTACCACATTTTTTTCCATTTTCTAACCTTCAAAATGATCTGATCTTAAACCCTCATTATTAGGTGGGACAGATTTCGCAATATCATTAAATTGCAGTTCATGATTCGAATCTGAAAAACAATTTTATAGTGAAAATGTTTCTTACTGAAACTAAACTCACAATTTTTGACAGTAGGGTGCCTCCCAGGTAGCGAAATCTGGCTTTCTGGCCCAGAATCTACCTGGGCTAACCTAGCTGTCGATCAATTGACTTATGCGTTTTTAGCTTTTTGGTTATGATCAACAACGGAGTCATTTTCTTTTCGAGGAGTTTGAAAAAAAAAACAGTCAAGTTTATTGATTTTCGACAGTAAATCTTTGTCTTTCTGCACTTTCTCGGCTGCACGGTTTTTGTTTGCTGCGCCGCTTAACTTTTTGATATTTGCACTCATTCTTCTATTTTTCACAAAAACATTAATTCACTGACACTTTTTTGATGTTTTTAACTCGGAAAGATTTTTAAGATTACATAAAATGTACGCAGCGCATTGTATAGAGGCGCGAACTATTCAAATTAACCAGAAACAGAAAATATTCAGATCTTAGTTTCCTTTGAAAAAGTGAACTCGCACATTTCCCCGAAAAAATACTCCAATGCCTACTTAATTTTTAAATTTCCAATTTCAATTAAATTTGAATCTTTCACGTCATTTATTGCACACAAGCTGCTAAAACTTAGGCCCGGTTTCACCAACCGGTCTCAACTTAGTTAAGCCGATTTTTTTACGTTTTCAGTTTCACCATGCAACTAAGCTAAGTCACAAGTTAGTCAGCTTTTGCCTTGACTAAAACTAAACTAAGAATTTGAGTCGCTTTAGCAAATTCAACTACCAACAGAGCGAATATGACAAAAAAATGAGCAAATACAGCAACCAAAACAACCAAAAACCCCAGTATTCGCCATAAAAGGTTGGATACAAAGCTATTTTCTTAGACTATTTGGTGAAACCCAAAAGTAAGTTAGCCTCAAATCTGGGCTAAACTAAGTCAAAACTTAGTTTTAGCTTTAGTCACGTTGGTGAAACCGGGCCTTAGTGTTTACATATCGGTCATTTGCTGCAAGACCGGCATAAATCAAAAAACGTGACTTTTGAGTTAATGCTGCAGAATAGTTAGTTACTTCATTTTGTGTAAAAAGAATTTATGATTTGTTGAAAACTAAGCGCTTCAGATACAAACCAAATGTTGCATTTACTTGCGCACCATATGGCGGTTGAATCTCAAAATTGCCCTTCCTGAAAAGTTGTGTATTTTGAAAAGTGCAAATGCAGCAAATGAGCGATATGTACGTCCCACTGGGGCGAAGGTTAAGAACTGTACCAATGTTCTCAAATGTACTTTGATTAATTTTTTCTCTGTAAAAAATTGAAAAAGCTCTCAATCTTGTTGTAATATTCAAAAAAATTTTTTTTTTCATAAATAAAAAAAAAAAAATTTTGCCGTCTTAGCTTTGGCGCCCCTATTGAAACGGCGTCCTGGGCAGCTGCCCATGTTGCCCCTATGTAAATCCGCTCCTGATAAAAATTTAAGTTTCTAAAATTGTATTTCATATGTTTTTATAAGATTTAAAAATTAGCTTTTTGTAAAAAAATTTAAAATACATACATCATTTTTAATGCGAAAAACAAGCAACCAAAAAGTACAAGCAACCAAAATGTGAATTTTCTTTTATTTATAAAGCAATTTCAATTAATTAACTCTTTATTTATGTTATTTTGATTGTATTCCTTTGCAAAGGCAATTTTTTTAATAAAATATTTAAGAAAAAAATTTCATTCTAAATAAAGTTACTTCACTGGCTAGTTTTAGTTTTTATGTACAAAAAAAAAGTTTAGTTTACTAGGGTTAAAATCCGTTTGCACCTTATGCGCCTGCCGACATTCAGGCTATTTTGCCAACTTAATTTTTCTTGCCTATTGATATGCTCTTTTAGCAATAGCTTACATGTGAAAGAAGAGCATGTGTGGGGAAAGCAAATTTTATTGCATAGTTCCAGGAGCGCACGGTGTATCCTATTTTTCCCAAAAGTCATTCGCATCTTTACACATCACATATACTTACATTCTAAAAACTAATATTTTTTAATTAGTTGTATATCTAAACATAAAAACATATACTTATTGACTCATTTGATTAGACTACATTAGCCGTTGAAGCGCCATTTGCCGCAACACGCTAAACATTTCAAAGAAAATGGCACTTATTCTTCAAGTGCTTAAATCGCGGATTTTATATGTAAGCATTTACGCGCTTGCTGTCGCTTTTAAGCCGGATTGATGTAAGTAAATACATACGCTCACAGCCACCCAAATAGACACACATGAGAATCAAGAAAGCATAATAAAATACTCCAATTAAGCGGACTGGCGCGCCGCCATAGACGCTGAGTGGCAACAAAATCACTTACAAGCTACTTGTGGAGCTCATGAACATGCACATATGTGAATTTTTACGCACACATGAAGCTCAACAGGATTTGCCAAACAGCGTTAGCAAGTGTAACTGGTTGCACCAGCAACTTGAAAGAAGAAGATTGTATGCAAGAATTGTTGCCACCGCGGTGCCAATACGCCGCAGCGCGCCGTTTACAAGGCCGTGATCTGTTGTTTGTGTGTACGAGCTAACGGTAGTTTGTGGTTCGGATAATTTTGTCACCTTATTACGCCATCAAACTTTATGAATATTTGCATTGCTTCTGCTTGCTTGTTTCTCTGGAGTTGCACATAAATGTATAAATGCATTTGCAAATCCTGCTGCTGGCATTTTGTTCGCGCACGACGCGCATGCAAAATGCTCTAACGGCTTCAATTTCGCTTAATTTTAATCCATAGCGAGCACCTGCTGTGCGTTTATTGTTTTGGTTGATTGGGCTTTCAATTTTTGTTGTTGTTTTTTTTTAGTTTATTATTTGCAAATGTTGCTGCCGTTTGGCTGCCCGTTGCAACATCTGCCCGCCGATTTGCCACAAAGTACACATTTTAAATCGCATTTGCAACTTTTTCATTAATTATTAAGTTCATATTATCAAATGTTGAAAATATTTTCGCATCAGCATGAATACATGCACACACTTGTTCGCTTCCTACTACTCGTATTCGCGGCACAGCTAAACTTGTTCTATTCATTGTTAAGGATACAATATTGCGCACAGCAAACACATTTAGCGTTAATGAACTTTTAATATTATTTTTTTTTAAGTCTTCTTCTTCTTAATTGGCGCGAAACCGTCTAGACGATTCTGGCCGAGTGCAATAGAGCGCGCCAGCTGTTTCTGTTTAGTGCAGCATGGCGCCACTTGGGAACACCTAGGGAGTCAGCATTGCTGTCCACCTGATTTTCCCGACACAGTGGAGGACTCCCTTTTCTTCTGCGTTCAGCGGGTTTCGATAGAAATGCTTTCTTGGCCGCAGCACCTTCATCCATTCTCACGACATGACCTGCCCAGCGGAGCCGCTGCATCTTTATTCGCTGAACAATGTCGATGTCTGTGTCGTACAACTCACCATTAAATCTCCGTCGATACTCGCCCACGCCAACGCGCAAAGGTCCATAAATCTTCCGAAGAACTTTTCTCTCGAATACTCCAAGTGCCATTTAATCTGATTTTGACCTTGTCCATGTTTATGCGCCGCACATGAGTACTGGAACAATGAACGTCCTGTAGAGTGTGGTTTTTTTTCGTCTAGAGAGGACTTTAGTTTTCAGTTGCCTACTTAGTCCAAGGTAGCATTTATTGGCAAGAGTGATTATTCGTTGGATCTCCGTGCTGATATTATTTTTGGTGTTAATGCGAAGTCCTTAACAGTTTCGAATTTGTAGCTGTCAACAGTGACGTGGCTGTCAAAGCATGCTTTTTATTTGTGTGATAACAGGAGGTACTTCGTCTTGTCCTCATTGACCGCCAAAACCATTTTCTTAGCCTTTTTATCCAGCTTGGAGAAGGCAGAACATACAGCGCGAGTGTTAGTGCCAATGATGTCGATATCATCGGCGTACGCCAGCAATTGTACACTCTTGTGGTATAAGATGCTTCCTGTATGGTTAAGTTCTGCAGCTGGTATTATCTTTTCCACACGGAAAAAACTATATTGATGTCACATCCATATTTATGGATAATCCTGTCTGATCCATAAACTATGGATGTCATATCCATATAATGGGTGTTATATCCAAAAAAAATTGTAATATATACAAAAATATGGATGTGACATCAATATAGTTTTCTCCGTGCAGCATCAAATTGAAGAAGTCGCACGAAATGGAGTCACCTTGTCTGAAACCTCGTTTAGTCTCGAACGGCTCGGAGAGGTCCTTCCCAATTCTGACGGTGCTGGTGGTGTTAGTCAGCGTCATTTGGCAAAGCCGTATAAGTTTAGCAGGGAAACCAAATTCAGACATTGCGGCATACAGGCAATTCCTATTCGTGCTATCAAAAGCGGCTTTAAAATCGACAAACAGATGGTATGTGTCGGTTCCTTTTTCATGGGTTTTTTCCAGTATTTGTCGTATTGTGAAGATCTGGTCGATGGTAGATTTACCAGGTCTGAAGCCACACTGATAAGGTCCAACCAGCTTGTTGATTATGGGCTACAATTTTTCACACAATTCGCTTGCTTAGACCTTATATGCGATATGCAGAAGGCTTATCCCACCATAGCTGGCACGTACTGTGAAGTGTCCTTTTTTGTGGATTGGGCAGGGTACACTTAAGTTCCAATCGTCGGGCATGCGCCCATCCGACCATATTCTGCATAGGAGTTGTTGCATGCTCCATATGAGTATTCCACTCTCAAAAGTATCTATGTGAATTTTTCATATTAAGCCACAAAGTAGAAAAAACAAAAAATGAGACTTTTGAAAGTGTTACCATATTTAATGATATTTTTTTTTTCAGAATACGGAAGGATTTTGCAATAAATTCTTAATGGACATTATAAACCTTTAAATACTTTTTGGTTGCTTGTTTTTCCGACAGGGTAAGAATATGATGTATTATGGAATGACGGAAGATCGTTCCACAATACTTTAAATACTGTTACATAATCCATCAAAAACTCAATATCGAAAAAAACAGGTAGTCAGTTTTGAGAGTGGACTACTCATATCAACTCTTCGCCGCCATGTTTGAATATCTCGGCTGGCAAACCATCAGTGCCCGGTGCCTTGTTTTTCTTAAGCCGAGATATCGCTATTCGAACTTCGTCATGATCGGGTGGTGGAACGTGCCTACCATTGGGGATTCGGGTAGCACATATATCTTCTCCTTCAGCAACTGCACTGTTGTCGTTATCTACCAAGGGGGAGAAGTGGTTCCTTCACAACTTAAGCATGCTCTGGACGTCAGTTATCTTTGGTCTAACAAAAAAATTCGCTAAGCAGGTTCATTCCAAGCTATCTTTCGATCTATTGTTCAACAGAGAACATACGCGTCTGAAGAGAAAAAAAAACATAATAAACCGTGTATCATAGCAATCTTCATTTGCATAAATTTAAATTATTTATTAAATACATATTTATTTTATCTTTTTCATATTACTTTAAAAACAAATTATTCCAAAGTCGCATTAACACATACTTACATATACATATACATGTATTTGGAGTTGTAGCAAATAAACTCGTTTATGTATCCACTTGGATGCGTGTGTGTCAATTAAACAACAAATAAATGCCATTTGCTGATACTTCCCTGCAAAGATCTGGTCATCGCTATTACCTGTCAGGCATGATAGAAGGCCTTGCCATGGAACATCTGGCGAGTTCTTCACTTCTATCACGCATTGCCAGTAATGCAGAGTGGAATGAGCTTCCATTACCTATTCCATGTAATGCAAAGCGGAATGGAGTGCGAAAAATGAACTGGAATAAATACCCCTGGAAATTTCGATCATGCCTTACATTTTTCGTCTTCTTTCTCTGCTTCCCTGTAAGGTGTTCTTTATTTGATTCACTAGAATGCTTGCGGTATTGCGTGATTTATTCGTTCGGCGGTAATGCATAGGGGAAGTCCTTCCCTCCAATGACAAGCCCATGCTAATGTCAGGCATTATGTCAGCGAATGTGGAAGCGATTTCCAGGGTTTTTCTGGATTACCCTCTTAATTCCACGGTCATCGAGTTTTTTGGTGGGTTGTTGTTGCATACATACAACTTTTTGTATTGACATTTTTGTGCGGCGCAAACAACAATTGCCACATTTTGATTATTATTTCTGTTGCTGCTGTCGCCGCCAGCACACAATGTTGCCAGCCCATCTAACAGTAGAGACCAGTTTCATTACAACTACTCTTATTTAGCTGGAATTCAATGCCGCTGTTGTCCAATGCAAGTTTTGCCAATTTTGTTATTATTATTTTTTTTTGTTCTTTTATTCAATTCGCATAACTATTTTGTTGTTATTATTATTGTTGTTTCCATCGTTGAACTTATTTGTATGCTTTAGTGATTTCATTGCCGTGGAGGACGCCAACGTTCTCTTACGTGTTGATATCTACCACTGCAGTCATCGGTGGTCAAGTGCTGCTTAACAAGTGGCAGAAGAAGCATACGAAGATGTGGAAAAAAGTGGTCTTTAGATAACATCCAAAAGAAAAGAGAACTAAGCGCATCTTTGTCAACACACACAACAAAAAAAAAAACATCTGGTTTCAGGAATCAGGAATGCCTACCTACAATTTGCTGCTGCTGTTGCTGTTATTGTTTGTGCTATTATTTGCTACCAATTTTAAGCAGCATTCTTTTCTGGAGCAGTACTATCTGGTTTAAAACGTTAGTTTTCTGGAGCGCACAAACATTTTTTCTTTGATTTTCTTCTCGGTATTTATTTATTATATGTCTACATTCATGCAATCATGCCTACGTTTATAAGTATGTATGTATGTACAAACCCAGCAAACAGACTCGTAAGTCTAAGCTATAGCTAAGTCGTTTTGCTGGAATACGCTAGCAGCGCTGCTTGTTGCACTCATTCTCTGCTGCAATTGTTTTAATACTTCATTTAAACACATTCCAAATAGAGAGAAAGGGTATTGAGTTTTTATGAGCAAATTAGAATGTGTGGCGAGCGTAAAAATTGCGCATTGTCGCCTCAGTTCATTTTCAACTGACATGCAATGAAGTGTTAAGTGATTGAGTACGCACGCTTATCTCATTCCGATGTATGTATACGTAACTATATGTGCATGTACATACATACATACATACAACTATGTATATACCCTGCAGGGAAAATCTCTAGTTCCGAACTAGGTCGCTTCTAGTCCATTTTTCGACACTACTAGTGCGAGCTAAATCTCTTTTGCATGTTATCAACTGGCGAATTTAACACGGCGATGTCCTAGGCGGTGTCAATTGTCCCTCTCTGCACTACATTTTCGATAGTTCCGAACTAGCACTAAATTCTACAGTTTACATTAGTTCGTTTATTGGCACAATTTCGATAGTTCTGAACTAACTACAAGTACCTACAAATTCTACAGTTTTACATCTGCCGCTTAAGTGCAGCCTTTGACACACTTCATGCAAGTGGCGCGATGGCCGACTGGCTAACGCATGTGCCTTTCAATCTGAGTGGTGCGGGTTCGAATCCTGTCGGTGTCAAGGTGGATGATAATTTTTATTTTTTTTAACTAATATTTTTTTATTTATTTATTTATTTATTAAAAATTTCCAATAATATTTAAATAGTAATAAAATAAAATAAATTAAAAATAAGCCTGAGGGATCGGAAAAGCATAATTAGGGGAACATTTCATTTCATACAAGAATGCAAATAGAAAACTCTTTATATAAAATCCTTCACTAAACATCTGAGAACTGCAGAAATGTACAACGCCGACGGCAATTGAACGAACGAACAATTTTCATAGAATTTTTGTCACTTCGGAATTGCATACAAATCACAGTGTGTCTTATAATGGTTACTCAATTCACTCCTTCTGAACTGGTGAGGGTCTAACTACAATTGATCTAGTTCCCTTTTGACACCTTTTCGCTAGTTCGGAACTAGAAATTTGGCTCACTAGTTATTGAGTTCCCTGCAGGGTATAAATAACGCTTCAACCCTAGCAAAAAATATTTTTTATTATTAAATTACCGCAACGCTTGCACAAAAACTGTGAATTGTGCAGCTAAACAAAAACACCTTATTATTAAAATATTTATAAGGTATTCATACACTACGTAAGGCCTGAATATCAGACCATAATAAGGCCTTAAATTATTCCTGGCGGATAGGCCTTATAAATAGGTGTGTTCTCAGAGGGAGAGAGTATTCCTTATGGCCTGATGACATAATAATAATATAATACAATGGAGCTATTATAACTCTGACGAGTTATATGGCTCCTTTTGTTTTTCCTACTAATTGAGTGGACCTACAGTTTTATGCCAGCTCCGAACGGCGGATGCATTTTTTTGTGAGAAGCTTTTTCATGGCAGAAATACACTCGGAAGGTATGCCGCCCACTGCCGAGAGGTGACAGCTGCTCTTAAAAAATCTGATGACATCAACACAGGAAAATCAGCATTATTTTAAGTCTTACTCCATACTACTTTGCTTCCCTTATAATTTATAGGCCTTATTTCGTAAGCCTTTAAATCTGCTATAATAATTCTTAACTAAGGCGTAGATTTTTTGCTGGGAAAGTACGTGCATGCATGTCTATCGTTTTTCTACATTGTTTTATTGAAAACATATTCTGAATATTTCCCCTGAAGTCACAGAGTACAATATTATTGTCTATACCCAGATGCTTTAGCCTTATGAAGATTATCTATATTATTAATACGCTAGCATAAATTTTGTTCCATCTTCTCCGTCGAATCTACTGAACCAATTTTAAAACTAAAAACACCATTAGAAAGGTATTGCTCTCAAATAGAACTGCGCCAATTTTTCACAAAAATTGGTTGGAAAATGCGTCCACAAACGTCGTTGGAAAATTTCCGTGTGGTTGTTGTTGCATGCTTTTGAAAACAACAGAGCTGGTTCAATGTACATGCATAGGTGAGTTTGTGCGTGCTCACTAAATTTATCATGCAATTGTGAACATGTTTGGCTGGAAGTGGTGTGTAGTTTCAAAGAAGTAGAAACATAAAAAAGTAGCAAAAGCACTGCAACAAAAACACAAAGTGAAGTAGTACGAATGATAAGTAGGAAAGAAAAGAGCAGAGATAGAAAGAAAGAAGTAGGTAGGATAGTTATGAGGACAAGTAACGACAACATTACCAATAACAAAAACAACAAAGGAGTAGCAGTGACAGTTGCGGCAAAAGGAGCAGCATCAACAGGAACAACAACAAAATAGTAACTGTAACAATAACAACAAACAATTATACAAAAACTATAGTTGCACTTTAGTCATAAGAAAACATCTAGAAAAACTGTCGAGCTTCGACAGTAGGCAGCACTCTAGTATATATTAAAATGTAGCATAGTTACAACTATTTGTATAAATATATTAGGATATCGCAGAGATCACTGGCTGTTAATGTCCTCCATCAACACACCAAAAAGGTTTCAAACCTTTCAGTGCAGATTCCGCAAATCTTAGTGTATTTATTTTGCTAAGATTAGTAAGGTTCGCAAGAAATCTTTTTTTTTTTTACCATACACGCAACGATATAGGCAACGTCAATACTATATAAAATCTTGCTATGCATTGCTCAGACAGCATTGCTAAATTAGCGCCCATAGCACAAGATGAAGCACATTGGGGTATAAAATTGCAAAACAAACACATTTTCTAATTATTTCGCAAACAGCAGCTGCATGTCATTAATTTCTCTATTTTGCATTGGGTTCTACAATCAACTGCACACCAATTTATTTCTACATATTTACAAAATGCTAAATGGCAATATGGGCTTTTGCTGTTGTTGTTGTTGTTTTTTGTGGCTACCGCTTTTCCGAAACACAAAAAAAACTCGCTTCCTCTACTGCCATTGTTGCATCCATTGGGGCGCTAGTCACCATTAAGGCCTAAAACAAACGTTCCCATGGGCGCCGCATTGCACCGCCCCTTTTCTTGATTTTCCACTTTTTCGAAATTCAAAATTCGAAATTATTTAACCCACCTAACAAAAACCAAAAAATAAAAGTTTTTTTGCATTGTGTTTTATTTTCAGTTATTTACATACATATATAGTAATATATATAATATATATGTAATTCAGTCATTACATACACACATGTATATGCACATAAATGTATATTATAAACCTAAAAATATTTGTATATTCAGATAATGTTATAACTATAACTAGAGCTATAATTATTACAAATATTTAATTGTAATAAAAGAATCAACTATTCAGCTTCCCAGAGTTATTTCTTAAACGAGATAGGGAGGGCAGCACTGCGTTGAATATTATGCTTGACAAACAATCTTGAGCATCTGAAATAAAAAATAAAAATTAAAAATTGTTATAAACATTTAAATTATAATTGATTGCCGATTATATGCTATGTTTATAAATCTATAGCAAAAATTTTAACACATGCATATGTATGTAGTTATAATAGTCCGAGATCCCACTGTTGAAACGCTTACGAGTTGAGTGATTGTCTCTATGTTTTATATATAGCATATAAGGGGATTACTTATCTACAAGGATTCCTAAGCGCAATTAGATATATTATTTTTACAAACAAGTTTTGTTACATTTATTTGTTACATAATTGTGCTTAGTCAACCTAGTGGATAAATCGCATAAATTTATATAAAAAATGGATCTAACCACTCAACACGATGGGGCACATATCTCGAACGAATAACTCACCCTTTACATATGAGAAAACTGCTCTGCATCTTTTCTCAGGCTTTCATTATCCTCGGTTTGGTCCGACTTCAAATGCGCATCGTTTTTACATACATATATACTTTATCGACGAGTTCCATCTTGATTCATCCATATGTGCATGCGCCTGGCACTCGTCCAATCGAACGTACATATGTATGTATGTATGTATGTATGTACATTAAGCCGTATCACGAAAATAAAGTTTGCGTGTGTCAGTTTTATTTGAACACTTATGTCGAAAAAATATTTGTGGTGTAAAAAAAATTTTTTTAGGCCCGCGTTAAAAACAGCTAAATCGCGTTTTTTGTAATAACTTCCTTATTTGATGTCGGATCTCTATGATCTTAACGTCGCAGAAAAGGTCTCGCTCTGCACTATATTTGGCCCATATAAAGTTTCGACCGCAAAGGTTGTTCTGAGTTTTACCTTTAAAAATTTTGGAGTTACTATCCCTAGATTTTTTTATTTTTATCACTAATACAAAGCTCTCTAAAAACCATGAGGACTCCCCCAAAAAAATTCTAGCCTTTATTCACAAACAAAAAAGTTATACCGTTTTAAAATCAGGGAACCTGTTTTTTGAAAAATGATCCCAAGTTCTTATTTATATGAGGCAGTAACGCCATATAAGTATGAGTCTTTGATTAAAAAGTATTCTAAGTCCCCGCTTGACTTGATTATGTACCGCGATAGAACAGCTACCAATACTGGACACATGATATGCAAAAAATTGTTGATGATTGGACTATTCGTGCTGATCAATGTTATTTATATTGAATGATAATGGCTGTAGTGAAGATTTGGTAAGTATTCAAGTGGGACCTCTAAGCACAGCGCGCTGGCTTACTCCAAATTTTGAGATATTTATGAAAGAAGTTTCAGAGCTCTGAAAGTGAATTCTTCATCGCTTATATTACTTTGCTCACACTCAAAAAAATTACTCAGATTATGGAAAAATGGGAATGATTTCATTGTTTTGAATACAATTTTCTTTCAAAACGTGGTTTTTGTTCTTTGATTTAAAGAAAATTGTACATCAAAACAATGAAAATATGAAAGATATTAAAAGCAGTTTTCTTTATTTTTATTACCTCAACAATAGTTACTCATAGCCTCCCCCCTCTCCCCCTCTCCATCGGATCGCTTTGTATGTGAAAACTGAAAATTATT
Organism: Urophora cardui; assembly: GCA_960531455.1. Lineage (NCBI taxonomy): Eukaryota > Metazoa > Arthropoda > Insecta > Diptera > Tephritidae > Urophora > Urophora cardui. Next base: position 111,743,962 of record OY482670.1, on the reverse strand, counting down.
TCTTAAATATCTCGAAAATGGGAGCTAATCCGGATTTTCTAAAAACGCCATGGTAATCTGGAGCCAAATATTAAGCTGACGTGTTTCGCCGTTTCTCTGTGGTATTTTTGCCTCCCTACTGTGTAATTTTTTATAAAAAAACAAGTGTTTCATTTTACAACGTTATAACTTTTTTGTTTGTGAATAAAGGCTAGAATTTATTTGGGGGATTCTTCATGGTTTTTTGAGAGCTTTGTATTAGTGATAAAAATTCAAAAATTTAGGGATAGTAACTCCAAAATTTTTAAAGGTAAAACTCAGGACAACCTTTGGGGACGAAACTTTATATGGGCCAAATATAGTGCTGAGCGAGACCTTTTCTGCTATATTAAGATCATAGAGATCCGGCATCAAATAAGGAAGTTATTACAAAAAACGCGATTTAGCTGTTTTTAACGCGGGCCTAAAAAAAAAATTTTTAGACCAAAAATATTTTTTCGACATAAGTGTTCAAATAAAACTGACACACACTAAATTTTTTTTTGTCCATATAACGTGATACGGCTTAATGTACATGCATACGTAATAATAATATTTTAATTTCTTCCATAATGCAATGTAAATTGTGTTTTTCTGAATAAAAAAATTTCCATTTCCACAAAAAATAAATGAAAACATTCGAAAATGACATACACACATACATACATATATCTGTATTCTTTTTTAAACTTTGCCCTAGTATTCTTAAATTAAGAATTTCATGCTTACACCAAGCTTGTTTAAGATTTTTATCCTGTTTCAAGAATACCGTTCTTGATTCAAAGTTGAGGGAACTTAATTTTGATTTATTTTCTCTTAATTTCTGTAATTCTTAATTCAAGCACGACACAGCTTGTTTTTAGCCCGCACCTTTTCTCTGAGTGTAACTTGCAACCTACCAAAATGCCACTTGTTGCGCATCCAATTTGCAGCTTAGTTACGTGCTTGGTTTGCGGCATGCCACATGCCACATGGCACGTCCTAAATGCCATTTGAGTGGGCGCCTACACATGGGCGTTGTGATTTTGCCACCTACGGGGGCGTGGTACGGTGGACATGCAAATATATGCAATTAATAAATGTTTGCCGCCATCTTTTTTTCACTCGTTTTGCAAACTGAACTGAGCTGAGCAACATTTAAAAGCTGGTTTTTATTGTTGCTAATTTTATCTACATATCTCTAGCCATAGGACATCTCAATTTTTCTGATTGCAAGTAGTGACCGTTAAATCATAATTGACTTGCTGCAAGATTGTGATGGCATATACATACATACATATGTACATTAAATAATAGTTTATTCATGCAACTGAAATACATAACTAACTGCTATGTGAGTAATATAATAAATTATTCGAATTTAGTTCTTTGAAAGCTAATGATTAATGATCCAAGAAGCAGGGTTGGGCATGATTCAACTAATTTTGAGTGCACTCAGCCTGTAACTACCACTCAAACCTGAGTGGTAGTTAAATTCATGATTTAACTCGATTTTCAACTACCACTCAACTTTAGTGTTGGTAGCAAAAGTGCACAGAAGTCAGTCAAACCCCAAAAAATCTTATGGAAAAACTTACATACATATGTACCTACATATGTATATGTATGCGTATAACTTATACATATGTATGACAAGATTTAAATACCACTCAAATTGAGTGGTAGTTAAAATCAGGATTTAATTACCACTAAATTTGAATGGTAGTTAAAAATGAGTGGTAGTTGAAAAATGCCCATCCTTGCCAAGAAGTCATTAGAGCAGATGTTCTTTTAAAATTTTGTTTAAAGTCTTAAGTTGGTTCAGTGTCTTATCGATATCCTAGCAAATATTTCAGAAGCTTGTGAAATCAATAGAGTAAGAAAATGAAGACAGAATAACGTTCAAACTTGTTTGAAATCCATTAATTGCCTTTTGAGCTAGGCGATCACAAAGAATATTTAGCGATATATGTATTTATTTATTTTATTTATTTATTTATTTGAATTATTCATCAATTAGAGTACAACTCAATTAGACTACTATATACTAAAGCTTAAATATAAACAATTTGTATTAATTACAATTCAAAAAGTGTACAACTAGATTAAGTTCTAACTTAAAAGTATCACGTGAGTTTGAAAATATATCTAAACTTTTACAGATTTGGTTGGACTGTCTTAAACAACGTGTAAGTGGTTCATTACGACTAAAATTTGTCTTATGACTAGGGATGGCAAAAAAAATGAAATAACCGATTAACCGCTTTTTAGGTTAATCGAAAGCGTTCGATTATTAATCGCGAATAATTGTGGGGAACTAACCGATTATAACCGTTTTTCGATTACAATTATTCCTTAAAAAATATATAATAAACGAAAAAAATCGTAATTTATTAGGAAAAATTGTCAAATCGTGATTGCTTAGAAAAATCGTCGTGACGATAAAACCGTCTATTCAGGAACTCGAGGAAACATTTACTGCAGTTTTTTTTTTTTTGGATATACTCACAAAACCGTAGGTAACCGAATTCGGACTCGGATCAAAAAGCGGAAATTCTCAACTTCGATTATTTCCTTTCGATTATTTTCGACTTGAGAGGAAAAAGTTAATCGAAAAAATAATCAAAAGGAAAAAACCGATACATTTTAACCGTTAACCGAAACAAATTAACCGATTATAATCGTTTTTTCGGTTATTGTTGCCATCCCTACTTATGACACGGTAAATTCATTGCTGAGTCTAAGATTACGAGTAGGACAAATGAAAAGTATTTGCTCCAGTAGGAAGTGGCATTTTATATGATTCGTGACTATATCCCTTATGAACGTTACCGAGGCAGTTTGTCTACGCATTCCTAACGTCGGCAATGCTAACAAAAGGCATCTACTTTTATACTGAGGCTAACTACCGGGCCAACAAAGGGAATGAAAAGCAAATCTTGTGAAGCGTTTTTGAATTTTCTCAATTCTTAGAGATGCAACCATATAGAATGGATCCCAAAAGATGCTGCAATATTCGAGGTTTGATCTAACCAGAGAAAAATATAAATTCTTATTTCTATATTCTTTTGAATTCCTCACTACAAAACCTAGCATAGATCTAGCCTTGGCAATCATAAAGTCTATGTATATGTTTAGAAAACGACATTTTCGATGTAAATATGACCCTAAAATCACTCTTTTCGTAAATTTTTGAAAGATTAGTAGTGCCCAACTTGTAATCGAAATCGATCAAAGCTTTCCGCCTACTGAAGGACATATGCTGGCATTTACCAACATTAAGAGGTAAGAAGTTAACGTCACACCAAGTTAAGTCCTCTTGAAGTCTTATGCAATCAGTTACGTTCTCTATACAACTGTAGATTTTCAAGTCATCTGCATACATCAAACAACGAGATGTCAGGAAAACATCTGGGATATTATTTACAAATATTAAGAAAAATAGCGGCCCAAGACGACTGCTTTGTGGTACACATCAAATTGTTTTAAGACAGAATTTGCGAATAAAGCTAAGTTCGTGATAGTAGATCTACCTTTTACAAAGCCGTGCTGATATGGCGATATAAGATCTGAAATTTGGAAGAGAATTAAATCATGAACTAGTCTTTCGAAAAGTTTAGGTATAGCAAACTTGCTTCCAGACTTATGTATCGATATGATAAAAGATTTTTTCCAATTATGTAAAAATTCACCAGAAGACAGCGATTTATTAAAGATTATTGTTAACGGTTGGGCTAACGACGCAGCACATTTTTTTAATAAAATAGGAGGGAAGCCATCTTCTCCAGGAGTTGCGTCATTTTCCAAGGCCGAGAGGCCTTCCAACACGTCGCTAAAGGAGAGCTGGAAACCTTTAAACGTCCGAATTACAGCGCACTTTTGTGCATTGATTACAACAATACTGCAAATTTCACTACACTTAACACACTGTATTGACAAGTCAGGCTACCCTCGGTCAACTCTTTGACCACATATGCTTGGCATTGTGGAAAGATTAAGTGTCCAAGCAAAACGATTAAGGCAATCGAATCACTGTTGCACAAAATTATTATGTTAACAACAAGAAACCTCAATAAACGCAGGAGCTCTGAAAGAACACGTCCGCACCGTACGAAGAGCGTGTGGTTCTGTGTTCATTCAAGTTTAGCTATTCACCAAGTGACTCATGATTCTAGACTTTCGACCATGGACTTGCTGGGAACGGTGCTTGTTGTCCCACTTCTTTAAATTCTCCCATTGAAATTATCTTAAAACACACAGAAATCTCCTCCATTAAACCAATTTTTTGTTTTACGAAAAGGACAAGGAATCACGAAGCATGAACATAGAGACACGATCTACAATTTTAAATACATTCTATGACATACATGAATGTTAGGGAATTGGAAATTTACCCTTAACATATAGAGCCCTTACCAAGAAATTAACGCTAGTGACATTATTATTATTATATTATTATTAATAACTTTTCAATGTCAATCTGTAATTCCTTACGAAGGGGGCATATTGATTTTTATATAGTCGGGCGGTTATAAAGGCGATACTGTCGCATAACACCTCATCCAAGTGTGTAGCTGACTGTAAGGATGCCTTAAGGGTAACGTGCAGAGATACTGCTATACATCTATATTGTATTCCAGGTCTCAATGGGATAGACGGCAATGAGAAAGCTGATAAGCTGCAAAAGAAGGGTGCAGGTCTCGAAGGAAAGCACTGCATGGACGTTCCAACGCCACTCAGTGATTTGAAGCATCGGTACTATACATATGTATATATATAATGGAGCAGGCTGGTAAGGCGTGAAAACAAGCGAAGGAAACAAGCGTTGGAAACACTTGCGCGGTGCTTCGACAGCAGGTGGTACTCTAATTCATATTCAATGCGTGTTCTGTTTGTCTTCCATTTTTAGCAATAAAAAACATTAAGTTAATCAACTATTAAATTGTTTTAGCCACAGCAATATTTGGCGGCGAAACGACAGAATTCCAACACATCAAAGCAACTAAATTAATGATGACGGAGTTGATGGAAATGCAGCAATGGACGTCAATATGTATTTTTTAATAAGTCAAATAGTTAGCTACAAACTGAGATCTAATCAATTATAAGAAATTACAGCGCCAACAACAACAACAACAACAACAACAGCGAAAAAACAAGAACAAAACAAATGAAAACTGTCAACGATGAATGCAACCGCACTGGCTCTCTTGTAGCACGGCTCAGTACAGTCTGGATGGAATGAACAAAAAGTGGTAGAACAACACAACAACAATTAAAGAAGAAATGGGGCACAAATCGCTGATACAATTGTAAAGTTGTTGTTGTTATTTTTTCATTGTTTTTTGTTTTTATTGCTGTTTTGCAACAATGGCCACTTAAGATAAGCCAATGAGTTGTGCAGCATTAAATCGAATTGTTTGCTAACATTTTTATCGCTGTTGTTGTTGTTGTTATTAAACTCGCCTTTGTTGCAACGTGCCGTTACAATTGTTTACACTTGTTTATTGACGATAAGTTAAACGATGGCAATAAAGCCGGCATCAAAGCAGGACGAAAAAGAATAAGCGGGAAGATGTGTGATGAGTAAAGAAATGCTCAGCAAAAATGTAATACATACATACTCGTATACCCAGTTGGGTATAATAACAAATAAGAGCTGCTAAGCTGAATGTACATAAATATGTACGAAGAAAATGGGAAGCAGCATTTTATTTAACCGTTCGCATTGCAACACTTTTCTGCCACTGAATGTTGATAATTTTATTGACAATAGACACATTAATGGAATAATAATTGCAAAACTATAACAGCAACCATAAAATAAAAGATGAATTAAACTTGCAACACAAAGCGTGTATAGCACAGCTATCTAATAGTGCCAGCAACAATTATTGCAAATTGTATTGTCTCTATTGTCTTGCTGCTGAATTGTTCTTGTTTCATTTTTTTTTTTTATTGAAAGGTAGGAAGCTTTTATTCTAATAGCTTTTCTTTATTTGCCTACTGATCTATTTTTTCATTCTCTTGCTTCTGATCTAGCTCAAACTCATCGTAAAGAAGCTGCTTTTGTTGCAAGATTGCAACTAAAATTTTATTTCGAAAGAATCCTTTTTCGCTAACAAAACAAGAAATAAAGTAGATTAATATAAAAAAATCATAATAACAACAACAATAACATCAATAATAATATTAACAATAACCATTATAGTAAGAGTGAATGTGCTTCCTGCATAGAATCCAAAAGCAGCTGCAATTGTGCTCATTTCGTATTGCCAACGAAAAAAGAAACAAAATGGCAGCAGCAGCATAAACTTGTTTCTTGTTTAGTAAATTTATGAAAAAAAAATTACAAAACATGATTACTATTTTCCACGATTTGTTATGTGAAGTTGCGGAAAGTGGACAACTTTTCAATTCTTCCATAAATCAATGCCAACTACTCTTTTTCTTTTGATATTTTTTCCAGCTTTTTTGATTCATTAAACGCGATCAGTACAACTCCATTGATGCATGGCATTTACATATGTATATTAGCCCATTACCGCCCACTGTTCCCAAATGAGGACACCTCTTCAAGTAGCTGCTACTCTTTACTAAATATAAAAAACTCGCAATATGTCCTCAATTATGAAATATAGAATACCAAAGTTTATGTAAGCAAAAACATATGGAGGTTGTGACAATAAATGTACAATTTCAAGCCCTTAAAAATTACAAATTTCGTCGGGCTAATTCTTGTGGAGTATTTATATATATTTTTTGGATATATTGTTGAACTAAACAAAACTAAGTTGACTTAAATATCAAACGGAGAGTTAAAAAGCTTTAGGAAGTGAAATTGTGTTGAAAAAAATTTAAATAGTATTAAAAAATTTTAGTTTTATAGTAGTGTCCCCATATGGGGACAATGGGCATAAGCGTTAGCTTTTTTTCAACTTATAGCAGTTGTTTTAGAAGGCAAAACTGTGGCATATCGTAAATTTCTGAAGGACTAGAATAATTTTTTATCACTATATTAGGCCGTTGCTTGGATAATACATATGCATACATTTATGTTGGAGTTAATATCGATAGTGATATCAAGTATAGGATATATTGTGGGTGTTTATATGAGAGCGGGCACATCGAAGAGAGATATAGCTTTAACTAGTGCGACTCTATTATATTATGCGTTTACAGCGCAACTCCATTATAAAACTTTACGGGAGTTCCGTTAACAATTTTCGTCCCTGTCTTTCTTTCTCGCTTCGCTTCAACATAAACACTATACATCCCATTTCCATAAGGTAGGTATTTGTTTCGTTATCTGTGCTGAGCTTAGCATTTATCGCAGCCCCGACATAAAAGATATACGGTATTTCCATTTCCGTGGCATTCTTTCTAGCCTAGCTTCCTAGCATGCACTCTAATGAATATGGTGCCCTCGAATATGATATATGTATGTATGTATTGGTCCTCCCTCCTGCCATTGTTAGTGATGAATATTAGATAAATCAGGGTGCTTTGGTATGCACCGCCATGCCATATAAAATAGCTAGAAGATTTGAGGTTGTTCAAGCCTCCTTCGCGCTGTGCTAAGTGCAAAGGGACTGAATTCGAAGGAACAACTTGGAGACGGTTTTCATCTAACTTTAGTGTCAAATATAACTCCATTGATAGGAAATATTGTTAATACAATAACTTGTCGTACTCCTACGGACTTTTTTGAGAAAATGATTGAATCCATATTCTTATAATGATATTTGGCGTTATTTACGAAAATCAAAACAACTAACACAATTTTAACCTAATCAGGCAACCTGGCTCCTCATCCGCAGTACTTGCTAAGGTGTCGAAAAACAACGCCCACAATCCTGAACTTTTAAAAGTTAATTGCACAGCATACTTTTTCACTCTAAATGCCGCTGGCGGTGTGGATTATGCCCAAAAACTACTTGGGTTGAACACAACTTCTTTGCTAAATTTTATACTACAAGTGCCCATTGTCCCCATATGAGGACACCCACTTTTCTCAAAAACTAGAAAAAAATTTCCATTTTTTTTTTCTTTGTAACTTCTTTTTTGACTAAGAATGATTTAATAAATAACAATGAAAACAATTTTCTACCCACCCACATAAAAAAATTACGAACAACCCAAAAAACCGCCTTCATGAGCAAAATTGTTAAAAAATTTAAAGATATGTTACCCTTTTATACCCGACTTTACTTCATTTAAACTTGATGAACTCATCCAAATTTTATTCGATTTTTAATAGCTATACATTTCTAGAAAGCGCATTAAATAACGCAGCGTGATTTAGTTAAAAAATAATTTTTGGTTTCGGGAAGAGTATAGGGCAAGAAGTTGAAGATTCATGAGAAAAAAAAACAAAGTTATCACGCGATATTACCTTCCCTGGGTAGTGTACCAAAAAACGGAACACGCCATTCGATTTAGCGGTTAATTCTACGTATGGGTGAATATAAATTTTTTTTCTCGTGCAAAATCCTAACTTTTTTCATACATAAATCTAAACATACCTTGAAATTCTGGGAATTTTCGCGGTTTTCGGTGTAGCTCCATCCAGTTTTTGGAAAAGTAAAATTTTTTTTCAGTTTACTTATACTGATTTCACACAGGCGGTTAATGGAGTAATTATACACATTTTCTTCATTAAGTTGATAATGAAGCTCGATTTTCCATACAGAAGTTCAATTATTAATGGATCCATTACTAATTAATTGAATTTTTAATCGAATAAAAATCCAATACAACTCTGGGAGGTAAGTTCGTTTTTTTCATTTTGAAGTTTTCAGTGTCAACCGTCAATTAGTTTTGGCATGAATTTATTATCCCAGCAAACATTCTCAGAGCACTCATAATTTGGAGTCGCATATGAATCACAAACATGTGTGAAATATGTATGAGCTTAGGGAAATTTTTTTATAAGTTTTTTTTCTTGTTTTTTTTAAATGATAATTGTAATTCGAAAAATGGGAATTAGGTATAAAAGTATCACTTAAATTCAATATAATGTTATATATTCCACTCTATTATGGCGTTGGATTGAGTTTCAGGTTCGAATCCGGAGGAAAATACAAATAGACAGCACTATAATACCATGTCTCCACATAACATGTTTCGCTCTTTTTTTCTGCATTCGCTCTCTCAATCTTCGTTCGACCTCGAAACCAGAGCCGAAACTCGTTAATTTCCATACAAATTTCTGAGAGCGAATGAAGATTGAAACACTTGTTTCGTTCTCAATCCTCTTGCCAAACCCGATGATACCGATACCAAAACAAAAACGCAAAAATAATCAAACATACAAACATTTAAGAGGAACAAGAAAGAGAAATGTTAAACTGAATAACGATCAGCCACGTGGAGACAGGTTATTTAGCGAGATGTTTCGCTGGCGAATCAAGTTATGTGGAGACGGACTTTTAAGCAAGCAATGACGGTTGCGCAACAGTTATGTTTTTATCTTCTGAACGAAAAGTGAGTTTGGACACTTTTTTCCATCATACATTTTTTATGCTCACTTCGGCCAACATGTGCTTACGATTTTGACATATGTACAAAAATATAAATATATTTATGAATTTTTGAATGTAATAAAAATGTTTCAAAGCAGCGAAATTTTTGCCGATTATATTGGGGATAATTGTAATAATAATTTGTTTATTTTATGTATCAGCTCGTTCAGAAGGCGCAAATTATATAAATTTCCGCTCAGTGATATCTACACAACAGTTTTGCTCAACAGCTGCGACTTCTGAACGCAACTAATGAGTTGGGATGGCAAAAAATGAAATAACCGATTAACCGCTTTTTGGGTTAATCGAAAGCGTTCGATTATTAATCGCGAATAATTGCGGCCGCTGTGGTGCAGTGGGTAGAGTGCTCGCCTGCTATGCCAGAGGTCCTGGGTTCAAACCCCAGTCCGAGCAAACACCAAAAAAAAATTTTTCTAATTAGTAAAAATCCAATTATTGGGTTTTTTAAGAGCAGCGGTCACCTCTCGGCAGTGGGCGGCATACCCTCCGAGAGTATTTCTGCCATGAAAAAGCTTCTCACAAAAAATGCATTCGCCGTTCGGAGCCGGCATAAAACTGTAGGTCCACCCAATTAGTAGGAAAAACAAAAAAGGAGCACACCTTGAATTGGGAGAGAAGCTCGGCCATAAAACTCGTCAGAGTTATAATAGCGCCATTGTATTATTATATTATTAATTGTGGGGAACTAACCAATTATATCCGTTTTTCGATTACAATTATTCCTTAAAAAAAATATATAATAAACGAAAAAAATCGTCATTTATTAGGAAAAATCGTCAAATCGTCATTGCTTAGAAAAATCGTCAAATGACGATAAAATCGTCTATTCGTAGGTAACCGAATTCGGACTTGGATGAAAAGGGGGAAATTCTCAACCTCGATTATTTTCTTTCGATTATTTTCGACTTGAGAGAAAAAGGATAATCGAAAAAAATGAAAAAGAAAAAACCGATACATTTTAACCGTTAATCGAAACAAATTAACCGATTATAATCGTTTTTTCGGTTATTGTTGCCATCCCTACCAATGAGAGAAGAGGAGAATAAGCTGGGGTGAATGGAGAGGAAGGATGACGAGAATTGGGTCAGGGGAAGGAAAACGCAAAAACAACAGAATTTTTATGTTGGGTTTACTACTTATTCAGGCTCATACAATGTATGAACTTAGGCCCATATCAGGGGACCACCTTAAGAACACAAATACATACATTTCGGACTCCAAAATGAGCTCATAATGAGTGTGAACGCTCCGGTTTAGGGTTGTTTCTGACTCCTTTATGACTCTGAATGTTTACTGGGACTATTTATTCAAAACTTCTTGTCAATAACGAAAAAATATTTCATGAAAAGTGACATTTCCTTGTTAATTGAGTGTGTGTGAAACACAAAAATTTACTGTTAAATTATAAGTGTAATGTACTACATTAATTTTCTGTCTGAAAACAGTATTACTCTAAAACATCCTATTTTCATATTCCGGTGCCGGAGGGAATATCTAAAAAAAAACTCATCTAATGTATTTATATGTACATATGTACATATGTACATATGAATAACAAAATCAACAATAATTTTTTCATTAAAAATTGAAAGAAACATTTGTACGAAATTTAATTTAATTTAAGTATCTAAGAGGCCCCTCAGGTCTGACATTCTTGAGTTCCGAGAGCTTGTCAGGGAATTTCATTCTGCCATTGCAGTGCGAAGGACACTCCGCTCCAGAAAGCTTACAGCTGCGGAATAGTGTGTGAAAACACAGTGGGTCGCGTGAGTGCCAATAGACCAATGTACTGCGAACACCGCAATTAAGCGGGAAATGGCCCGCCTGCCCTTCCTTAGAATGGCTGGGGATCGCATATCGTTGTATGAGGGCCACACACTTCCGCAGACCCTGTAGGTCTGAAAACGTTTCCACTTTGTTTTAGCCTCCTCAAATCAGTGCCGAGTGATTTGGCTATTGATAAAACACAGGACCTTCTACGCCTCTGCGACATCAAGAGCCAAACCTTGCCAGGCTAACTCATCCGCCATTTGGTTCAACTGAGTTCAACACTCCCTACACTGCCTGATCAGGCTTGCTGATACCGTTACAGATCCCAGGGCCTTCAGAACCGCCTAACTATCGGATAAAATTCCTATTCTTTTTCCAACACTGACACCTCCCGCTACAAATAAAGCGTTGCAGGCCTCCTATATGGCGAAAACAGATAGAAAAACGCTTGCCGTGTCCGGGAGCCTTAATGACATGTAAGTGTCCGACTGTGTTGCGAAGATACCCGCTCTCACTCCGGCCGCCATCTTGGAGCTGTTCGTGAAAACTTAAACATCAAATCTCTGAGCGAGTTTACCATCTCACCAGGCATTCTTGGATAATCTCGTAGTTTATATCGAAGAGTTTTGTGTTTAACCATGGGCTGATGTACTGCTGTGCAATATAGATAAGAACCTTACTGCCATTCTGTATTATCCAAATAGTTACCTAAAGATAATAACATAAATAGGTAAAGCAAAAATCGGTTAAATTGTCAAACAAACACATTTAATTACGAGGTACAAAATAATTAAAATTAAAAAAAAATAAAAATAAAAAAAATTCAGTAGGATTCTCTTCAGCAAAAAATCTTTGTAAAATGAATCTAAAAGACCACAGGGAGCGAAAAACGTGTACTCCTCGGAATGTTAAATGTGATTTATTTCCGGTTCTACTGAATCGATCGAAATACTTCTTTTGCAAAAGATTAATGCTTTTTAACAACGTTTAACATTCCGGAAAAAAAAGTTACATTAAGGTGGTATACACTAAGTACTGGGTGGAAGTGACCCCAATGGCGCACGTAGGGTTAATGCAATTAGAAAGTGGAAACCCTCCTCTCACGCCAAAGCGATTGGTGTATCAATCTTAGGCATCGGACCATAAATACCGAAGATATGAAAAAAATTAATTTTAGCAATATCTAGCGGCGCGCCGCGGCGTCCCAAAAAAAATTTTTTTCCAGAAATGTTCTCAAAAGAGAAAACATATGGGGGCGTACGGTAGATTTTTTTTGGTCCATATAAGGCGAGACGGCCTAATGTACATACATACCATACTTGTAACTCTTATTATTCAACACTTTAATGCAGTATCAAACATATACAAATACTAATTTATCGAATCGACAAAAGGCGGATATCGCTTATGAACACAGATTTATCATTCGAGAACTGTGAACAATACCAATAGAAAAAAAGTCACACACACACGCACTCTGAACAAAAATTCTTGATATATTTGCAGGCACCGTTATCCTACAATCCACTTCTATTTGATCCAAATAAAAGTTGGCATAAAATTTGCATTTTTATATTACAAAATGCAGTCGATCGTATATTTATTAAAATAAACATATTCCAAAGTTCCTTTGCAGGCTTGCACCGACCAATGACATTCTGCTACATGTACTCGTCAATGTTCAATGCCAATGAAAAGGAGGCATTTTGATTTTATTTTTATGCATTCAATACTATAAAATAAATAACGAATGCCGAAATATACAGGGTGCACTAGAAGTGGTCAGCCCTTCAAAGCAGACTGGTCGCTAAGCCGACAACAACTCAGCCAACAAGAGTGCAAAATCAGAGAAAAGCGACTTTATTGAATAACTACTTTTACATCACCCTGTACTACAGGGTATCCTATATAGTATATGCAATTGCGCTTTAGGTATAAAGGAGGAAGATAATCAAACAAACAAAAACAAAGTAAGGAAGAACCCATTCCCGATCCAGATTAACAGCTACTCAACACACACATGAGCTACGCAAAAGTGACGTTAAACATGTCGATAACAAAAACAAGAAGTAGAAGAAGAAGAAGAAGAAGGAGGAGGAGGTAACTCACAAAAGCAGCAACTACAAAGTTTTGTTTAGTGAACCTCAACAACAAACAACAAACAAACACAAAGATCAGCACCACCAGCAGCAGCTGCCGCAATTGCTGCTCTCAATATGACCGATAGATGGATATGTCCGCCGTATCGTAATTGTTGCAGCGGCGACGGCGAGGCAACAAGCTGCGTTACTGAATGCTGAGCCATAAGCGACACGAAACAAGAAATAGAAAAAAATGCAATCGATAAAAATACAAACATACATATGTAAATGTTAAAAAACACACACACACATACACAACAAATAAAGCAATAAGAATCACTCGCTGGCACAAGTTAGCGAAAAAGCTGCTACAAGCTGCGAATAAAAGTTGACTGCCGATAGTTGGTGGACTGTTGTTTTGCTTTTTGTTGTTGTTGTTGGCATCTGGGCGGCCAGCTCACCTGACAAAGCTGTTCAACCGCACGCTCAGCTGGACATGTGTCAGTGGTTTAGCGTACCAAAATGCCAATTGCCGCACTGAAGAGTTTGATACACATAAAAAAAACCCAACACAAATGTTTGCAGATACATATATATGTATATTAGATGAGTTTTTTTTTAGATATTCCCTCCGGCACCGGAATATGAAAATAGGATGTTTTAGAGTAAGTAAACTGAAAAAAAAATTTCGCTTTTCCAAAAACTGGATGGAGCTACACCGAAAACCGCGAAAATTCCCAGAATTTCAAGATATGTTTAGATTAATGTCTGAAAAAAGTTAGGATTTTGCCGAGAAATAAAATTTATATCCACCCGTACGTAGAATTAACCGCTAAATCGAATGGCGCATTCTGTTTTTTGGTACACTACCCAGGGAAGGTAATACCGCGGTCTAAAGTGGTCATTTTCTTTTTTTTCTCATGAATCTTCAACTTCTTGCCCTATACTCTTCCCGAAATCCGAAATTATTTTTTAACTAAATCACACGGTAGGCTGCGTTATTTAATGCGCTTTCCAGAAATGTATAGCTATCAAAAATCGAATAAAATTTGGATGAGTTCATCAAGTTTAAATGAAGTAAAGTCGGGTATAAAAGGGTAACATACCTTAAAATTTCTTAAATTTTTTAACAATTTTGCTCTTGAAGGCGGTTTTTTGGGTTATTCGTAATTTTTTTATGTGGGTGGATAACTCTACAAATGTAAAAAAAAAATACAAAGGTCGAGACCGCGGATAACGGACAAAAAGTGGAGCCGGATAGCGCCAAAACATTTGTGTGCAATATGGGTATCAAAATAAATATTTTACCTAGGACTTCAATGTAAAGCCAATCCATTTTGCTGTGTCCACCGTTTCGATACATATAAGTCAAAAATTTTACTCAAATGTCGCCGATATCCTTTAAAATATTCTGTAGTCATCCTGGGCCACTTATTCGCCAGTATATCGCAAATTGGCTAAGAAATTTTCGTGTAATGAGTTCCATATTAAAGCCTTAGTTAAGACCTTTAATTTGATACCAATATTGCCCAATAATATTTTGGGGCCATCCGGGTCCACGGTTTTTTCCGCTATCCATGGTCTCGATCTTCCGAACTTTTTTTTACATTTGTGGAGTTATCCAACCAAATAAAATAATCACTAATAAACCAAAAAACCGTCTTCAAGAGCAAAATTTAAAAAAAAATTTAGAAATTTTAAGGTATGTTACCCTTTTATACCCGATTTTACTTCACTTAAACTTGATGAACTCAACCAAATATAATTCGATTTTTAATAGCTATACATTTATGGAAAGCGCATTAAATAACGCAGCCTACCGTGTGATTTAGTTAAAAAACAATTTCTGATTTCGGGAAGAGTATAGGGCAAGAAATTGAAGATTCATGAGAAAAAAAAGAAAATGACCACTTTAGACCGCGGTATTACCTTCCCTGGGTAGTGTACCAAAAAACTGAATATGTCATTCGATTTAGCGGTAAATTCTTCGTATGGGTGGGTATCATTTTTTTTCTTATGCAAAATCCTAACTTTTTTCAGACATAAATCTAAACATACCTTGAAATTCTGGGAATTTGCGCGGTTTTCGGTGTAGCTCCATCCAGTTTTTGGAAAAGTAAAATTTTTTTTTCAGTTTACTTACTCTAAAACATCCTATTTTCATATTCCGGTGCCGGAGGGAGGATCTGAGAAGGTTTAAAGAATCCCATACAAAAAAAAACTCATCTAATGTATATGCATATGTATGAACAAAAATAGTATATACTCTGAAAAAAAAAACGTTGTAAATCTAAAGACTTTCGCTGTTAAATAAACTACTTTCCGCAGTTGAAATGTGCCCAACAACGCTCCGTTGTTGTTTCAAAGGTGCGAGCGTTGTTGATTTAAGTCAATAACGGAAATTGTTGGAAAAAATTTTCACCTAAAAATAAATTTTTTTTTTGCATTTTACTCTTCAGCTTCTCTCCGCCCAGGTCCCATCTGCAAATATGTAGCCTCCGCTTGTTCTCCATTCTTCTCTCCTTCTTATCATTCACTGGTTGCTATCTTTATTTCTTATTCTGATTTTTCTTCTTTATTTTATATTCTCCTCCGGATTCGAATCATGACATCAACCTGAAATTCTATCCAATCATCACATAGTGGAACATTCAACATTATATTGAATTGTAGTAACCTATTTATACTTCCATTTCCAAAAAGGAATCCATGAATTATTTGAATCATTGTAAAAACAAAATTTAAAAAAATTTGTTCTCATTAGTTTTGGTTACAACGGAAACTGTTGGGTCAAATACTTTTGCCTTTAAATCAACAACGGTGAGAAAATTGTTGCTAAAAATAAACTTTTTTTTGGATTTTTCTCTTCATCTTCTCTCCATCATTATTTTTTTGTTGGTTTTCTCACAAAAAAATATTTTCTCACAAAAAATTTTTCAAAGGCAAGCAAGTTTTTGAATCAACAAGGCCCGTTTTTGAATAAATGGTTGGATCAAAAACTTTGCTGTAAAAACAAATACTTTTGACGGAGATTCAACAGCCGAAAGTTGTTGGTTTAACTACGGGTATTTTTTTCAGAGTATATACTTTATTAGTCCTGCCAGAAAAAATCTAAGGAAAGTTCATCTTCGGCTTTAAATATCAAGTCGCTGGCGTAGTCAATTGTTTGTAAGAAAGCCGGAACCTGATATATAAGACTAACCAAATACTAAGAGAAAGCTTTTCTCTGGAGCAGCAATCAACCCTTTTACCCTCTCGCATCCCACTCTAGTAACATTCTACGTCGATAAGAAAAGAATAAATTTACAGGCATCCAATGGCATTCTCAAGACCTTACAGCAAAAGTGGAGCCAATGTGATTTAACCTCTAAAACAATTCAGCAGATCTCACTAAACCAATGAAACAGCACTGATGGAAAGCTCCCATTGAAATCCCCGTCGATCAGTGAAGTAATGCCATGCCACAAGCTCTCAAATGAAACCGATCAAAAAAGCGTAGATCTAGCAGGACTAAGTATGTGTGTATGCAAATTGTAAATCGGATTTTATACAAAACGGCATTTAAAACAGGTAGGCGAATAGAGTGTGTTATATAGAAATATTAGGGTGATCTCTAAATGTGTGTAGACACATTTTATAGCATATTTCCTCAACTTCATCCCCTAGGTCGATTCTATAAATGTTTATCCCGATCGGAAACGGTTAAAGGGTATCGCGCAGGGGCCAAACTTTAAAAAACTCTATGGAGACTCAAAAAATTAACTTTAATTTCTTTATATCTAATGACTAAAATCGATAGTCTTGTACTCAAGGAAACCAGTCATACTAAATTTAGGTCCTGATAGGGGGCGTCTAAAGGGTGTCGCACAGGGGCCTCATATGGTTACCTGAACTTTGACCCCTTTGCGACACCTCTTAACCGTCTGCGATCGGAACAAAAATTTATATGCGTTATATCGATTTTGGGTATTAGATTAAAAAAATTAAAATAAATTTTTTGAGTCTTCATATAGTAATCTGAATTTTGAACCCAATCTACGATCGGTGCCAAAATTTATATGTCGCACGTTTTATGTAATAGGGATTTAACTCGAAATTTTCGATTTCTGAGATTTTGCCATATATTTCAATAACTGGATCATGCCTTTGAGTTTAGTCTTATGGAATACTCAAACCGATAAAAATGGCGGAAATAAAAGTGATTTTGTTGTTAGCCGTAGAAGGAAACTCTTTGAAATTAAAAAAGTTTGTTTGCGTTTTCCCAAAAAAAATTTTTTTTTTATAGTATTGAATAAAACGTGCGATGTGTTATCTTCGGCCGTACTTTAACCGAGTGAGACTGAAAAAAGGTTGCCTTGATTTTAAGGACCATCCTAATAAATATATGTACATATAAGCTTTTCGGTTAATCGGTTCGATGCAGAATTGATATGGCGCGCGCCCACTGCTTCCACTAGAGTCATGTTGTGGGTTTGTTACACAATAGTATACAATAGTGACACACATACAACATACTTATGTACATATGTACATATACGTACGTATATCTGTGGCAATTTGCAATAATCGCTTAAGTCGAAAAATATGATTTCGAGATAAATTGATTTTTATATTCGAAGGTGTTTCTTAACAAATCATAAAAGTCGGTTAAAAACTATGGACGCAAAATCAGTGAGCCATCCACAATGTTACGATCAAATTTTGTAAATAAAACAAAATGTCATGAAGAAATTTGATTAAATTTATAAATCTACTTTGGCTGTTATAACAAGTTTAAAATACCTCTATTGTAAATTAAGCCTAAATGTTTTTATTTATAACTTTTGACTGAATTAAGTTATAAGCATGGGGGTTTTACAGAAATATAGAGTTTTAAAAGGAGAATAACGTGGTATATATAACTCGAAATCTTCCTAAGTCGACTTAAGCGGTTATTGCTTGTGACCACAGATATATGTATATGCTTATTTGAATAAGAGCAACTTAAAATAAATACATGTAAGAAGCGGCTGTTATCTTGCTTTTGGTATTGGACTTGTTCCTGCATCCAGCTCGTCAATGTGTCGTAGCGATGATCGCATGTAATCGCCCATGGTATAACATCAGCGACGTAAACTGTGCGTTTGTTACGCCTTGCTTACGTATCCAAATACATATCTTATTACGTGTACATACGTATAAATATTTATTGCAGCAGCGCTCCACATAAAAGCAGATACCCTGAGGCTGGCGCAGCTGGAAAACGGGTTGGCTCATGAGACGGTGGTAATGCTCTACACATTCCGAGCCGCCCATTTCAATAGCGGCAGCTATGTAAGCATGCAGGTAATATTGCAGATATTGCGAAATAGTATTTATACTACATACATATACTTATATATATATTACATCAAATTGATCAAAATGATCCAGTTCAAGCGATCTTCAATGCCTTGCCATGCATCTTTGGCCGGCTTTGCGCCCGGCGATCAACAGGAGGCCATCGTGTTTCCTCTGTGTCCATGCATATTTTATGTATGCGCTCTTAGTGATTGATCGTTCGATCGACAGAATTGCACTGCTTGAATTTGACATGCTCGTTGCAGTAGCTCGCTTACGGGGCCACTCGCATGCCATTTTGCTCTGATTTTTATCTATGCGTGCAACAACAAAAAATACGTAAATGTAGATACATATGACCTCCGCCTGTTTGTCCGGCTTGCTTGTGGTCTATGTCATGGTCATGGTAATTTTGTGCCAAATTGGTAACTACAAATTTGTTGAAATCATTTTTGGCAAAATGCTTACAATTAATGCCATATTTGTGGTAAATTGGCGTATTTTATCTGTGGAAATCTGGAAGGCAAATTTTTTTCTTAAATTGATATTATGCATATTGCCAATTAGATTTGATTGAAATAGCAGGAAAATTAGAACCATGACAGCATTTGGGAAACTAAACCGAAACGTTGAAAACGATGCAGAAAAGTAATTTTATTGTTCTACATTTGCAAGTGCACAATAGTTTAAAAAAAAACTGGTAGCTCAAGCCCCACATTAATAGCTACAACTGTAGCGCGACCAGTGGCGAACACTTCATGACAGCATACAAGCCGAAAAGCCCGGCTGGCCTAAATATTTTCCTTCATTTCATTTTACGAATTTCTTTAAAATCTGGAAATGTGTTTACTATTTAAGTTCTTCAATGTGCTTACTACTTAAGTTCTCATGGCACGTTTTTTGGCACAACTATAAGAATTGCGGCTACAATATTTCACCAGGTGATGCGCTGAGGGATGTAGAACAAGTTTGCATCAAAAAGTTAATTTCGAGAAAATGACCTTTACGATAAAATCGCGCAAAGGGGTCGATATTATCCATTATACGAGTATATCAAAATTTAGTTATTCTTCATCATCTTCATTTTCTCGATTTAGATATTCCAATACATTCAGCTCCATACGATATGAATACCCAATAAACACAGACGCGAGGATGATATCGCGGCGAATTCGAGGCGACTTCGAGAAAGCATATTTTCGCGAACGTAATTTCTCGGACTCGCCTCGAGTTCGCGACAAGTTCGAGAAAATGGATTTTCGCGATATCATTTTTTCTATTTTTTTTAAGTTGTTTTGCACTAAAAAATCATTATAGTTCTGAAATTTGACATTTATACCTGAGCTCGGATTTAACCCATTGCCAGTAAACCAAACTGAACTTTTAATATTTTGAAACATCATTTTTTATATCTCGAATCGCCAACGATCAGAGAAATTAAAAATTCTCGAATCGCTAATGATAAAAAATTCGAATCGCCAGCGATCCGAGAATGAACAAATTCTCGAATCGCTAGTGATAGGTGACATGCCTACGAATTCGGATTCGCCGATCTATCGCCGCGAACTATTGCCGCGATAATATAATCAGAGTAAGCGAATCCGACGCGAATTCGAGGCGAATCCGTTGTGTTTATTGGGTATAAGCAGCAAACCAAACATGCAAAACGAATTCAATCAAAGTCAATGACGGACATAGCAAAGAAAATTACATAAATGACTGTCGTAAGAGGCGACTAAAATCCACCGGCCTAGTGGGTATAAAACATAAAACAGCGTTTTAATCAAAAGAAGACCAAAAAGCTCAACAAAATTTAGAAGCATAAAACGAAGACTGGCCAAAACAAAAAAAATATGACCAAAAAAATCGTTCGCACGCCAGTCGGGCTAGTGTCAGAAGGGAGTACTATCCGAGCGTATCGGATTTATCCGGCAAAGGACTGTCACTTCCCCTTGTTTTGGTGGCTACAACAACAACAACATAAATGGTTCATGGCTCATGGCTATGCTTCATACATAGGCTTGCCCAGGCAATTTATGCTAGGGCCGCCACTGAGTGATGGCCTGTCCTTTTCTATACGCAGTCGTTGCTTGCACTTAGGGGTGAGTATTTTCAGAAAAGCTCCAACTCAATGGGCAAATAAAGTATTTTAGGCTGTGTCTACATACATACATATATCTGTTTCGGAGTCAGCTTGCCGTTTGACTTACCTGTGACCTTACTACACCATTTCCAGATGGATTTTAGAAAGCGTCAACTGGATTTAGGAAAGAGAGAATTGGATTTTAGAAAGAGAGAATTGAATTTTAGAAATGTCAATTGGATTTTAGAAAGTGAAAATTGAATTTTAGAAATGTCAGTTGGATTTTAGAAAGCGTTAAAAGGATTTTAGAAACGTCAATTGGATTTAGAAAGGGAAAATTGAATTTTAGAAATGTCAGTTGGATTTTAGAAAGCATTAAAAGGATTTTAGAAAACGTAAATTGAATTTTCGAAAGCGTGAATTAGATTTCAGAATGTGCGTGTAAAATAAATTTTACACAGAATTTTTCTAATACAAATTCTTTATTGCGTATGAAAGTATACTATTGTGACGGACTTTTCCTTTGGGTTTGCTGGGGTAGCGCAGTCCGTCCAGGGTTCCTGAAATTATAAGAATTCCTAGTTTTCCCAATTAAAGAAAACCCTGTATTTTAGTTATTTTCATAAATCGTTATAAAATTCATTTATTAATATATTCTTTAAACATAAATTATTCCCTACAAAAATTCCTACGACTGTATAAAGGTAGCGGAGGTGTTCTTACCCGCCCGCTGACCTTCCGTTGACAGAGGTGGAAACCGCCTGCCAAATATAACTGCACACAAATGAAGTGTTAGGACCTCCAGGTGTGCGCCGTTTGTGGGTGTGTTAATTCCACCGACAAATATACCTGCTTCTGATTCCTGTGCTAAATGTATAACGTAAGCTACCAAATAATAATAATATAATTCTAAGTACAGATGGGGTGTTAAGACCCCCAGGTGTACTCCTTTGTCGGTGTGTTAATGCCACCGACAAGTATACCTAACGCTTGCCTAACTCCTACTCATTTTCCACAGGATGCTGTCGCCCTTTTATACAAAATCCTGACAGCGGCGGACAGTTATCGCTGCACAAATTTCCCGTAACTTTTACATTTGTTGCTAATTCTAATATAAATATGTATTCTTAACTTAACTGCTTTCTATTATTAACGTATGTACATATGTATATCGCTGTATACAAAAATCCCGGAACGGGTCAACAACTCTGCCTGCACTAATTTTCTGTAACTTTTACAATTGTTGCTATTTCTAACGTACATATGTATTCCAAACTCACGGCCTCTAATATTAACATATGTATGTATGTATGTCTGTATGTCACTCATGCACTTGCATTTTACCGTATTCCTCTTTGTGCGACCTTCGCTTACTGGCCGGCTGCCTATGGTTCAATGCGTGTGCAGTTGAGTGTACATATGTATGTACATACGTATGCTTATATTTTACAATGTAAGATTTACATGTTTGGTTGTGTGTACATATGTTAAACTTTTAAAGTTTAGTAACCTTAATTTTGGGGTGAAAGACTTTAATTTTAATTATTAGACTGTGTATATATGTATATGCATATGTACCTTAATATGTATATATGTATGTACTATATTTAAATTATGTATGATTATGTATATACTGCTTATGTATATAATTCGGCTGTAGATATGTATGTAGGCATATATATGTATATATTAATAATATATATATATATGTATGATTTCAATGTTGATATACATATATATGTATATGTATGTATCCTGGTATGTACATATGTATGTACAAATAATATATATGTATGTAATCCAAATTTTATATATGTGCATATGTATATATATACGTATGTGAATTCAAGTTATATAAGGATATATATACATATGTATGTATGTATGCTAATTCCTATTTGTACATTAGGCTGGGTCAGATTTCATGAATGTACAAAAATCCCATTTGTGTGTACATATATATACGTATGTAAATTCAAGTTATATATATATATGTATGTATGTATGTATGCCAGTTCCTGTGCGTATGATGATTACATTAGGCTGGGTCAGATTTCCTGTATGCATGGATGTATAAAAATCCCAATTGTATGTACATATATATTCGTATGTAAATTCCCGTTATATATTTATATGTATGTATGTATGCCAATTTCTATTTGTATGATGATCACATTAGGCTGAGTCGGACTTCATGTATGCAAGTATGTACGTTCTTGTGGGGGACTCCAACTCCTCAGGATTGGGGTCCTCACACTCCCCCCTCACCTTCCAGGCGGTGACTCACCGTCACCAGCCGCGTTCATGATATGGTGGTGTGGAAATTGGATGCTGATCCCGAAATTTTTCTCACTGTTTCTCGTCATCGATCTATGTATAGCGTTCATTACTGCTGTGGCGTTATGGCTTGGCGTGTCGTAGCCTCATATTGGAGGTGTCGATTCATCACGTGCTGATCCCGAAAACAATATGTCGCGCTGTGGTCCCGAAAATTTCGTATGCCGCCATTATTACCATATGCGTGTTGGCAATCTGTTCTAGGGAGAAAATCGAACGTGACTGTATAGTGACTCACCTCATAACCGTATTCATTTGCAAAATTGTATGCGTTTTCGATGGCTGAACCGATCCCGTTCGCTCTGGTGATACTGTGACCATGGTTCCTCTCTGCTCTGCTTGGGTTTGGAGCTCTACATATTCGCACATCTTGGCGTACAACCTGTGCATAACTCGCTGTGTTGTTTTCCATTGCTATAGCGCCGTAGTGTGCGACAATACCAGGCTGGCGTTCTGTGTTCGTATTAACGTTTGTGGACCTTGGTATAATAGCACGTGATGTTGTCGGTTGCTCCGTTGGTGTGTTATTACTCAGTGCTGGTGTATTCTTCGCCGTGTTCTTGGGTGTTGTTGTTGACTGTGGTGTTATTATTGGTTGCGTGCTGTTTTCCTTCTGTACCTTTATGCGTTGCTCATTTCGGGATTCCTGCAACCTTACGTTCTCGTCTTTACGTTGCGCCGCGTTTGATACTGTGGGTTCGTCATCGTGTTCTGCTGCCGCTGCGTGATACGTCTTTAGCTCGCTTATGTGTGCCCTTATCCTCTTGCCGTTACGTGTTTTGTCCAACTCTACGATGACTGGTGAAATGAAGTTCACTACTCGGTGTGGCCCATTGTATTTAGGCGCTAGTTTGGCCGCAAAATTGTCAACTGCCTTAGACAATTGGTGCTCCTTTACCAAAACTAAATCGCCGACGGCCGGTCGCCATTGTCTTCTTCGCAAGTTGTAGTAACGTGCCTGTTCTGCGGATGCGTGCTCCTGTTTGCGTCGTACCATTTCAAAAATCTCTTTCATCTTCGATTGTTTGCCACTCAGATTGACCTCCTCCTGACCAGTGCCGAATGTTCGTTCGTCGTACAGCGCGTTTGGAATCCGTGGTTCTCTGCCTTGTATTATGTATGCTGGACTGTAGCCTGTTGATTCGCATACACTTGTATTCAGTGCCAGTGTTATCTCTGGTAACAACTCGTCCCAATTTCGCTGTTCCTTGCCGGTGAACTGTGCTATCATTCTTTTAATGTTGCGGTTTGCCCTTTCGGTCGGATTTTCTTGCGGTGTGTACGGTGCCGTCAGTTGGTGTTTTACTCCCAACTCTTGTAAGTATTTCTTAAATTTCGTGCTTATAAATTGTGCTCCATTGTCCGTGATTAGAACCTTTGGTACGCCAAATCGTGATAAAATTCGCTCTCTAAATCCCTTTACCAAGTTTTCGGTTGTTGCCTTGCGTATTGCTACAATCTCTACCCACTTTGAAAATTTGTCGAAGAATACTAACGCCATCGTGTTGCCATGTTTCGAACGTGGTAGTGGCCCAACGAAATCTGCACACACTGTTGCCCAAGGTTCCTCTGCAACTTGCGTGAGCATCTTTCCCGCGGCTTGCTGTTGGTTTGGTTTATATATTTGGCATGTGTGGCATTGTTGTACGTACCTTTTCACGTCTCTGAACATTCCAGGCCAATAGTATCGTGCCATTGCGCGTGAAATCGACTTCTTTATGCCCATATGCCCTGCGCTTGGTGTATCGTGGATTTCTCTTAACACTCTCTGTCTTTGTGA
This sequence comes from Urophora cardui, assembly GCA_960531455.1. NCBI lineage: Eukaryota > Metazoa > Arthropoda > Insecta > Diptera > Tephritidae > Urophora > Urophora cardui. The sequence goes on along the minus strand of OY482670.1, from coordinate 111,719,050 downwards.
TGTTGGTACACACAGTTTCCACGGAATTGCGTCTTCACCGTCCATTTGATTACTGATTCGCCTATACAGCGCTCCTTCCTCTATTACGTAATCTGGGAATTTGTCTGGTGCCTTCTTTATTTCCGCCACCTTTGCTTCAATCCACTTACATTTGTTCTCCTCCTGTTGTAACGTTATTGTACCCATCTGTTCCTCGAGTGGTTGGCGTGAAAGTGCGTCTGCGACAACGTTAAGCTTCCCTTTTCGGTACTGTATGTCGAATGAATACTGCTGTAATTCCAGCGCCCATCTCGCGATTCGACCTGTTGGATTTTCAATAGCGTTAAGCCATTTCAATGCTAGGTGATCGGTGATCACCGTGAACGTGTATCCTTCTACGTATTGCCTCATCTTCCTTATTGCCCATACTATGGCCAGACACTCCTTTTCCGTCGCTGAGTAGTTTGTTTCCGCCTTATTCAATCGGCGGCTTGCATACGCTACTACTCGTTCTTCATCTCCTGCTCCTTGTGTAAGTACTGCGCCAATACCAAAATCGCTTGCGTCCGTTTGTAGGTAAAATCTCTTCGTAAAATCTGGGCACGCTAAAATGGGTGCCTGTGTGAGCGCGCTCTTCAACGTTTCAAACGCTACCTGCTGCTCCTCTGTCCATTTCCATTTGTTGCCTTTTCTTAACATTGACGTTAGGGGGTGTGAGATGCGTGAAAAATCTGGGACGAACCTCCTATACCATGATACTACCCCTAAAAATCGTCGTAGCTCTCGTAGATTGTGTGGTGGTTTGAGTTCTTTAATCGCCGCGATCTTCTCTGGATCCGTATGAATGCCATCTTCGCTTACCACATGCCCTAAGTACTTCAACTTCTTCTTAAAGAACTCGCACTTCTCTGGGTTTATCCTCAAATTTGCTTGCCTTAGTCGTCTGAAAACTTCTGATAAATGTTGTATATGATCTTCCAATGTCTTACTTGTAATTATGATGTCGTCTAGGTACGCGAATGCGTGAGGTTCTAGCTCTGGGCCGATAACACTATCGAGTGCTCTTTGGAAAGTTGCTGGAGCGGAGTGTAGCCCAAACGGCATTACCTTCCACTGAAATAATCCTCGCCCCGGTACGGTGAATGCTGTATATTGCTTACTATTTACCTCCATAGGGATCTGCCAATATCCGCTTTTGAGGTCTAGGCTGCTGATAAAGTGTGCTCTTCTTAGCCGATCAAGAATGTGTTGGATACGTGGCAACGGGTACGCATCTGGGACTGACCTGGCGTTGAGTTGGCGGTAGTCGACGCAGAGTCGCCATTTGCCGTTCTTCTTTCTTACCAGAACTATGGGCGCGCTGTGTGGGCTATGTGATGGCTCGATACAATCCATCTCGATAAGCTCATCGATCTCCTTGTTCATAATCTCCTGCATCTTTGGATTCTTCGGGAAGTATCTTTGCTTGATCGGACGGTCATCTCGCATCACTATCTTATGTGTGGCTATGTTGGATACTCCTGACATTTTCTCGAACATCTGTAATTCACGTTTTAGAAATTCACTCACCCTAGTGTCTGTGTTGCCAACTGCTGTCGGGGCGGTTGCTTTGTATTCTACGCCCCCGTCTGGACTCTTGCGCTCTTCTTCGATTATTGCGGTACACATGGCTATGTCTTCCCTATGATTCTCTGCCTGCAACGTTATAGCATGTTTACCGCACCTTAACTCCACATTCGCCTTTGCCAAGTAGTCCGTTCCAATGACCACGTTGTTTGCCAACCCTGGTAACACTAGTAGCTCACTCTTCTGCACCTGATCACCCAACTTAACCTCTGCTTCCACTGCTTCTACTATCGTTCGGCGTCTTCCATCGCCCATCACCACTCTTGTTTCTACCTCTTTGAATTTGCTTAACTTCGCTGCCATCGTGTCGCTCACAAAGCTCCTCGTCGCTCCCGTATCGATCGCCGCCACTACTTCTTCTCCCTCCAGTGTCACTGTCGCCAAAACTCGAGCTTGCACCTGCTTAAAAACGTTCGTTGTGTTCGAGGTTGTTGCTGTGGAGACCCCATCCCTCGATACTAATGGGGCCCCTGGCCGTTTCCCTGATTCGTACGGCAGCACTCGCGTGTAAGGATACCTATCTTACCACACGTCCAGCAGAAATCCTTCCTAGCGTTTCGACAGCCTCGTGCATAATGCCCACTTTCGCCACATCTTCTACATGCGGCTCGTATATCAACATACCCTTGCTGTGGTCTTCCTGTGTGTTCTTGTGGTACATCCTTCCTTGACTCCTCATCGGCTCGCAAACAATGGTATCTCTCTTCTGGACGCCGGGGTACGAACGGTCTCGCTGTTGGCTTTGACGCTTCCTTCTCTGGTGTAATATTTTCAAAATCTTCAACCAGACTTACCAGTTCTTCCAGGCTTTTGAACTCACTCCGTTTCACATACAGCTGGTACTCTCTGCGGGAATTTCGATAAATTCTACTCAACCTTTGCTCCTCCGTGTAGTCAGCATGTCGCATGAGTCCTTGCAGCGCTAACACGTAATCCTTGAACTTCTCACCAGGACGTTGAACTCGCTGTCGTATTTCATCATCCAAATTTTCAAAATATCTGGAGTTCAGGAAAAATTTGAGGAAGTCTCTCTTGAATCCATCCCATTCTTGCCACTGTCGATTGTTATTTCTGAACCACACCAACGCCTTATCCTTCAACAATTCAGGCATCGCTCGTGGGATGGAGTTGCGATTAATATCATACCCATCCGCCAGTTCTTCGACGCGTTCGATAAAACTGAGTGGGTCATTACCGCCGTCATACCTGAATCCCCACTTGCGTATTCGGTCCATCGTTGTGGCATATGTCGTCGGTTGAGGCATCACGTACATATGCTGCATTGCTTCGCCAGGTGTTACCAATCTGTATGCGCGCTCATCAAATCCCATCGCCGGATAAAATGGTGATGTTGCCCTGCTGCCACTGGCTGATATTGGTACATTTTCTTTCGGTGTTGGAGGTTGTATTGAGATCGTTGCTTGGCTGTGTTGTAGTTCCAACTCTTCGAATCGACCCTGGAGTTCCTCATCGTTGGCGTTCGCTTTTATGAACGTTGCTAAGCGCTTCCGTTGGTCGTCCATCGTTCCTAACCCCTCCAGCTTGAATTCCACTATATACTTTGACAACTCCTCTCGGCTTAGATAGTACACCCACGACACCTTCACCATGGCTGTGTATTGCACGTTCACTTCCTTGGATGATTTCTCGATCCCACTCACGCTTGTTACTTACGGCCAAATTCTACTCTTACGCTTCTCACTTAAAATCGCTGTCTTCGTTTAACTTTCCAAACTTTGATGTTTTGTACTCTTCAAGTCCTCGTATACTTTTAGAGTCCCTGCTCGGGCGCCCCAATCCTGAGGAGTTGGAGTCCCCCACAAGAACGTACATACTTGCATACATAAAGTCCGACCCAGCCTAATGTGATCATCATACAAACAGGAACTGGCATACATACATACATACATATATATATATAACTTGAATTTACATACGTATATATATGTACACACAAATGGGATTTTTGTACATTCATGAAATCTGACCCAGCCTAATGTACAAATAGGAATTAGCATACATACATACATATGTATATATATCCTTATATAACTTGAATTCACATACGTATATATATACATATGCACATATATAAAATTTGGATTACATACATATATATTATTTGTACATACATATGTACATACCAGGATACATACATATACATATATATGTATATCAACATTGAAATCATACATATATATATATATTATTAATATATACATATATATGCCTACATACATATCTACAGCCGAATTATATACATAAGCAGTATATACATAATCATACATAATTTAAATATAGTACATACATATATACATATTAAGGTACATATGCATATACATATATACACAGTCTAATAATTAAAATTAAAGTCTTTCACCCCAAAATTAAGGTTACTAAACTTTAAAAGTTTAACATATGTACACACAACCAAACATGTAAATCTTACATTGTAAAATATAAGCATACGTATGTACATACATATGTACACTCAACTGCACACGCATTGAACCATAGGCAGCCGGCCAGTAAGCGAAGGTCGCACAAAGAGGAATACGGTAAAATGCAAGTGCATGAGTGACATACAGACATACATACATACATATGTTAATATTAGAGGCCGTGAGTTTGGAATACATATGTACGTTAGAAATAGCAACAATTGTAAAAGTTACAGAAAATTAGTGCAGGCAGAGTTGTTGACCCGTTCCGGGATTTTTGTATACAGCGATATACATATGTACATACGTTAATAATAGAAAGCAGTTAAGTTAAGAATACATATTTATATTAGAATTAGCAACAAATGTAAAAGTTACGGGAAATTTGTGCAGCGATAACTGTCCGCCGCTGTCAGGATTTTGTATAAAAGGGCGACAGCATCCTGTGGAAAATGAGTAGGAGTTAGGCAAGCGTTAGGTATACTTGTCGGTGGCATTAACACACCGACAAAGGAGTACACCTGGGGGTCTTAACACCCCATCTGTACTTAGAATTATATTATTATTATTTGGTAGCTTACGTTATACATTTAGCACAGGAATCAGAAGCAGGTATATTTGTCGGTGGAATTAACACACCCACAAACGGCGCACACCTGGAGGTCCTAACACTTCATTTGTGTGCAGTTATATTTGGCAGGCGGTTTCCACCTCTGTCAACGGAAGGTCAGCGGGCGGGTAAGAACACCTCCGCTACCTTTACGCAATCGTAGGAATTTTGTAGGGAATAATTTATGTTTAAATAATATATTAATAAATGAATTTTATAACGTTTATGAAAATAACTAAAACACAGGGTTTTCTTTAATTTGGAAAACTAGGAATTCTTATAATTTCAGGAACCCTGGACGGACTGCGCTACCCCAGCAAACCCAAAGGAAAAGTCCGTCACACTATACATACATGTAATTATATATATAAATTTTCTAAAGTCCAAATTCCCTATTCTAAGATACAATTGACATTTCTAAAATACAATTTTCCTTTTCTAAAATCCATTTGGCTATTCTAAAATCCAATTTCCCCTTTCTAAAATCCAGTTGACGCTTTCTAAAATCCATCTGGAAATGGTGTAGTGGAATACCGGGTAACTGCACCTCACATGACCCAACCTTATTTTATAAGAAGTGTTTGCTTCACTCGTTTGTCCTGAAATAATAATAGCCCCTCTAAAATCAACAATTCTCATACAAGCTCTTTTATTTATTATTTATGTGTATCTACGGAATAATGTGCATTATGACCTTGTACTTGTAGTACATTAACGTTGTCGTAATCTTTTCCATTTTTTTTTTTTTTCATTTTATACCTCTAGCCATTCGCCTACAACATCACACATTTTTTAATCACTGACCTTACGTAACAAAGCAAAATACGTATAGGATGAGCTGAGGATCTGTAAAAAATATGAAAACAATTATTACAGTTAAGGAAAAAAATATCCAAAGAATAACAAAAAAATCAAATTTACGCTCGTAAATGATTCAAATGTAAAGCCAAAAAATGGTTTCGCACAAAACTCCAAAGGTTTTTGTGCACGTTTCATAATAAATATAAGATTGCGTTGAAGACGCGGCGAACGCTCATACCAACTGTGTACCTCGAAAGCAGCCTTAGCTACTTCCATTGACTGTGAAAAAAATAAATTAATAAAAATCAAAATTTCTAAAAATCGTGTTACCATATTTTTGTTCCTACAGTTACCTCATAATAAGTTCGATTACCCATGAAACACCAGTAGAAGAGTTGCATTAGCGCCGAAAACATGTACATATGAAATTTCAATGCAACCATGGGTTGATCGTGCACCAGCAAAGCTTCGAAAGCTGTTAGGCAAATCATCAAAGTGCTGGCGCCCATTTGAGCAACATAATTCCAATAAAATGTGTGATTGATGTGATCCTTGAGTCTGAAAGTTAGCAGATAAAACAATTAATTTGCCTAGTATTCGTATTCATATAAAAATTATCAAAATATATATTTACTCTATGATTTTCTGATGAAATTTCACCGCTTCCCGCAACTCATCCCAAATCACCGCTTCCGTTACACCTTCAGCTGCACCCAAATTTCGAATGATTTCACATAAAATACGCAAATTCAGCGAAGTTTGATTGAAGGAGTCGGCAACCAGTGAATCCATTGCCACAATCGACAACAACATATACAACACACAAAAACACTGGAAAGCATAAGTGCAAGCGAATGCCACCGGATGTTCAACGGGATTATCCAAACCAAGTGGGAATTTCGAACGAAATGGTAGCGCTTGATTGCCGAGCAGCGGTTGCAAACTCATAGCGGCAAAAAGTAGTAGACTGAGTATAATAAAAGCAGCGAATATAATGATTTCGGTGATGAAGAAGCGACGTTGACATTGACGTATGCGACGACTGAGTGCGCTTTGCGCTGCAACATGGGCATACTTTCGATAGAAATGTTCAAAATCGCGTATTACATTCTCGGTTTGAGGTTTTTGTGAGCGAAATAGTAGCATTTTGAAGAGTATTAAAATGAGCTGAAATTACCTAATTTATTTAATTTTACTGGCGAATCAAATTAATTAAATACTTAAATTAAACTTGAAGCAAATACGCGCTATTTATGTAAAAATTATGGTACATATTGATTCTTTTAAGAATTCAAGCATAAATAATACTCTGACACAAATTGAGGGTTGTTCTCTGGCGGCGGAAAAATTCCCGCACTGAACGAAATACCCACTGTACATATAATAAAACCCCCAAACCGTTTTGCTCTCTGAGGACAAAAAATTTTTTTTTTTGTTTTTACATGGCCGTTTAATTCTAATAATTATTTTATATGAATTTTATATGAGGTATTGGCCAGTTTATAATTAAGAAAAATTAAAAAAATTTTTTTGGTAGAAGTTATGGATCCATTTCATATAAAATTCACATCTAATAATTATTTTTTATGTGAATTTTATAGAGCTATTGGCCAGTTTTTAATTAAGAAAAATTGAAAAAAAAAACAAAAAAAAAATTCAATTTTTCTTAATTAAAAACTATAAAATTCACATATGTAAAAATTTTTTTTTGTTTGAGTGATTTTTAAATAAAGGAAAGAAAGGGTTAAAATAAATATCGTATAGAAATATGTTGTGGAAATATAGAGTAAAATTGCACGAGCTTTAATTTCGTAGAATAACTTAACCCGCTAACACCTCCACGAATAGGTCGTTTTGGCCCTTTTTTTAGAAAGTTCGAAAAAAAAATTATTTTGAAAGGCATTAGAGGGTTAAAATGTTCCAAATTATTCGCCATAAAATTTCACTAGGAGTCTTCTCAGACAAAATCTTTTTAAAAAGCACCTAAGAGACCACAGGGAATTTTTACCCCGACAAAAGAAGTCCCAGTTTCCATTAGCATCGAATTACTATTTTTATTTCAAGTGAAATACACCAGCCCATAGCTGCCCTATAACTAACGTAAGTAAACCGACTTTCTTCAACCTTGCTTCCATTCTTCTTTCAAACTACGTAATAGTACCTCTCACAACCAGCATTAATATTTACCAACATTCATACTTACGCCCAAGGCCACCACCAAATCTTCACCCAACAGCACAAAATCGGCGCTTGCTTCATAAAGATCACAAATGATGGTTGCCACAAAGAAGCTGCAAAGCAACATGAGCGACATATTGTAAGCATAGTAGAGTGGCTGCTCTACACTGCGATGCGATGGCAAAAGACCAAGTAATCTAGAGATAAACAAAAAGGCCATGGCTTTAAAGTAGAAAGCATTAAAAATAAAACATTAAAAACCAAAATTATGCCACAATTAGTTATATATATAAATGTAAGTAGTTGCAATCAGTTCGCACTCAGCTGGCACATTATTTTAGTCACTACCCCTCACTATGCCTATCACTTCGTTCTTACCTCAAATAAGCGCCTAAATAATAGAGCGAAGTGTGCGGTGGATGTTGGGCATCGCCGCCACCTGACAACATTTTCCTCAACAAACGATATGGCGCTAAAATAGTTGCCAATGTACAGCTGCCCGAAAAGCTGACGTTCTCGCTCCAGCCAGTGTTCTTGCCCCAAACAATGTTGCCTCTGTCGCCCTTATTGCTGCTGTATCCATCACTGCTATTGGTGTCGTTTTGATAAGATTTGTGCCACATATACGTTGCATTACTAATGCACGTTGTTCGGGTTGAGTGCTGCTCTGCCGTCATTATAAGCGCTCCTGCGTGACTTTGCTTGCGGCTCTTATCAGCAGTTCAATAAAGCTTTTGGTGGCGCGTTGCTCGCCTTGGTAGCGCACTCGTGGCAATTGAGATGCTTATGATTGGTTATGATGGTACGAGTATAGTGCTTTTTGACAGCCGGCGGCGCAAGCGATTAAATCGAATTAAAATATGTGCATATACAATAGAGCAGCGCTATTGGGCAGATGAGCAAATGCGGCGAACAGTATGAAGCTGTTGGTATAGACACTTTTGGTCAGATGTTGATGGTCGCTTTTGTTAGTTGCCGCTTTTTGTTGCTTACAGCTTTGCTGTTTTTCCTTTTATACTTGCATCTATATAACACACGCAATCGAATGTTGCATTAGAATAATTTCGCTGGCATTTGGACTTGCGTAATTTTCTGTGGAAACGACCATAAGTTAGCATAAATATTTTGCCGACGCATTGCTTTGTTTCCTCTTTTTGTTGTTGTTGTTGCATGCCACACCCATTTGCCACACGTCTCAATTAGTACACATACGAGTATGTATGCACACAGACAAGTAGGCAATTCGAAAGCACACCTGCGCTTTCAGTAAGGAATTCATAATGAGCGTGAATGGGTGGTGTTTGGAAACATGTAGCGCTTTAATAGCAGGATGAAGGAGAAATGAAAAAGAAATGTGAAATTAATTTTTGTTTTTTCTTATTCTTATTCTTATTAGTTACATGTTACTAAATATAGAGTGCGTCCTGTGTTTCAGTCTTCTCTTCTTGTTTTCTGTGTATATATCGTCGCCCGGATAAATTATTGTCGTATGTGAAATTTGGGCCGAATTGAGTTAATAATGCAGTTATACTAAATTAATCAAGATCTTTCGAATGACGTTATCCATTTTTTGCTATCTCTTTTAGTTTAAGAGATATTGAGCAGTATTTTGTCGTATGTGCATGCAAGGTCACGAGCGATTTCGTCTAATTTCTATTGTGCTTTTAATTATTTAATTTATTCACTTTTATGAGAAATAAAATACAATATTTAACTAATTTAAAAGATCTTTAATTTAGCTCAAATTGGGAGCACATTTTGTCGCAAAACTGTTGCTAAAGATAACATACCGCACGTTTTATGCAATAGGGATTTAACTCGAAATTTTCGATTTCTGGGATTTTGCCATATATTTCAATAACTGGATCGTGCCTTTGAGTCTAGTCTTTTAAAATACTCAAAAAGATAAAAATGGCGGAAATAAAAGTGATTTTGTAGTTAGCGGTAGAAGGAAACTATTTGAAATTATAAAAGTTTGTTTGCGTTTTCCCAAAAAAAATTTTTTTTTTTAGTTAAATCCCTGTTGAATAAAACGTGCGATACAACCAATTTTACTGAAAAAAATCCTTTATAAATTCCAAAATAATAATTCAAGAATTTTGTGGCCTAGTAGTGTTCTGCCAGAATTTGGAGAAAATCTAATGAGGCGTTTTGGAGAAATACAATTCCAAACTTCAAACCTGTTTCCCCAAAAATCTTTAAATGCAACATACGACTTAATTTATCCGGGCGACGATATTTGCAAAATATTTTTTAATAACACAGAAATTTCTTCATCTATTGTTGCATGCTGATTTTCAATAAAAGCACAAGTAGCATTACATTCGAAAATTACCTAATCACATATTGCATTTATACATATATAGTACCCAAAAGAACATGTACTTGACTTGAGTCTTACTCTGATTACTTTCAGTTGTATGGAAATGCAAGTATGTATTATTATCGCAGTGGCTTAATTGGATAATGAAGGGGTTCTAGAATTCTTGTATTTCATAAATGAATCTACTTAAATAGTACGCACTTTTGTTTGTTTGCATGCATGTTAAACTTTTATGCACAAACTAGCCGACCCGACGAACGCTGTTGTTACTAAAATTTATTCCTATAAAGCGTTAAGAAAAAGTCTTTGATTATCGTATTGCTAACAATTATCTTAGAGTCACTATTGATGACTGCGAATAATAAGAAATTGTCATGTCTCTGAATAAAAGTTATATACATATATTTGCCGCGACAAACCTACTTCCCCTTATTCCTATCCCTATCCCTATTCCTATCCCTATCCCTATCCCTATCTCTATCCCTATCCCTATTATCCCTATCCCTTTCCGTATCCCTATCCCTACCCCCGTCCCTATCCCTATCCCTATCCCTATCCCTATCCCTATCCCTATCCCTATCCCTATCCCTATCCCTATCCCTATCCCTATCCCTATCCCTATCCCTATCCCTATCCCTATCCCTATCCCTATCCCTATCCCTACCCCTATCCCTATCCCTATCCCTATCCCTATCCCTGTCCCTATCCCTACCCCTATCCCTATCCCAATCTCTATCCCTATCCCTATCCCTATCCCTTTCCGTATCCCTATCCCTATCCCTATCCCTATCCCTATCCCTACCCCTACCCCTACCCCTATCCCTATCCCTATCCCTACCCCTATCCCTATCCCTATCTCTATCCCTATCCTTATCCCTATCCCTTTCCGTATCCCTATCCCTATCCCTATCCCTACCCCTATCCCAACCCCTATCCCTATCCCTATCTCTATCCCTATCCCTATTATCCCTATCCCTATCCCTATCCCTTTCCGTATCCCTATCCCTATCCCTATCCCTATCCCTATCCCTATCCCTATCCCTATCCCTACCCCTATCCCTACCCCTATCCCTATCCCTATCCCTATCCCTATCCCTATCCCTACCCCTATCCCTATCCTTATCCTTATCCTTGTCCCTATCTCTGTCTCTTTCTCTATCTTAAGTATGGTAGGTATTGATATTTTTTATCTCCGTAGCAATTTCCAAAGCCCTACATAATGGTAGGTACTATTGCAGAGACATTCAGCGTGAAAGATTATGTTTGTATGGGAGGTGCCCCGCCCATATCAATATGTATGTTCGACTTTTTATTTTTCATAAACTTATTCGACGTATTACGAACAAACTTACACGAGGAAGAGCCCAATTTATTCCAGTGGTTTTCAGGTTTTAGGTGACCGAAAAAAATAACAACTCATTTTTATGTAAATACATTAGGGTGGTCCTCAAATGTATAGAGAAAATTTTATAGCATATTTCCTCAACCTCATCCCCCGCCTAGGTCGATTCTAATAAAGTTGAAAATCCCATATATAAACTTTTGCTCCGATCGCAAACGGTTAAGTGGCGTCGCATAGGGGTCAAAGTTCAGAAAACTCTATGGAGATTCGAAAAATTAAGTTGAATTTTTTGTATATCTAATACCCAAATCGCTTTCCCTGTACTCAAAAATATCAAATGCAAATTTTGTTCGAGATCGGAGACGGTTAAGGGGCTTCGCGCAGGGGCCCATTTGATTATCTGAATTTTGTCCCTTTTACGACACCCCTTAACTGTCTCCGATCGGGACCAAAAGTTGTATGCGGTGTCTTTGAGTACAGAAGTATCGGTTTAAATAAAATTAAACTAATTTTTTTAGTGTTCATATGGTAATCTGAATTTGGACACCTGTGCGACACACTTTATTAATATACCTACGATCGAGACCAAGATTTATATGTGGTATCTTCGGCCGTACTTAAACCGATTTTGGGGGTGAGACTGACAAATAAATGTTCATTTGATTTTAAGGACCATCCTAATATACATAGATAAATAGTTAATTGATTGACAGTTTCCAGTGCACATGCAATTGTAATTGAAGTTACAGCCCTATTTAGTCTCTCGCACAGACAAACAAGCTGGCATCTAGCCACGGATTAATGTAATATATGAAATATGTGAATTCTGTGGACATTTGGAAAAGCAACCTAAGTCTAAATTCGAAATTTTACAGGAGAGCAAAAAACAGTTTTGCAAGTGCACAGTGTCTTTCCATCATATATTTTCATAGAAGTAAGAGCGTGGCATGATAAAACAATTTTCTGTTGTTCATTTTAAATTGAATATTTATTTCTTGGCGTAACGGTTTTATTTAAATGGATTTCAAATAAAATAAGTGCTTTTTCCAAATTGTTTTTTGAAAAAAAAACACCAACTTATCTCAATTTAGGTTCTTTTTTCAAATTGATCTTCATCAAAAGTTTATAGAATTTTAGCCTCCTAATTGGAATTAATTTCATTTGGCAAACTGAAATATGATAGAAAATCTACTTAAGTTGCTAATTAGGTTGGTTTTTCAAAAGCATATTGAAAAAGATATGTCACCTAAATTAAATTAGGTTCTTTTTTCAAGAGGAATTCTTGCAATTTTTCTTATCACTTCTATCTCAACTTAAGTTAAGTTGCTTTGGCAAAAGCATTTGTGAAAAATATAGACTTAAGATGATTTTCGATTAATCATATCTCCTGAACCCGAAATGATATCGTAACACCGTTTAGACAGAAAGAATCGTATTTTAAAATGTATATTTATGATAAAAAAAAGCTGAAAATGCACCTAGGTCGACTTAGGTTGTTCTTTCAAATGTCCACAGAATTTATGTACTTCATAAACGATCTTTTAATACATAATATGTATATATCTGTGGCCACAAGGCATAATCGCCTAAGTTATAAAATATGATTTCGAGATAAATTGATTTTTATATTCGAATGCGTTTTTTTTTTTCAAAAATTATAAAAGTCGATTAAAAACTATGAATGTAAAATCGATGATCCATCCACAATGTTACGATTAAAGTTTGCAAATAAAACAAAATTTTATGAAGAAATCTCATTAAGTATATATGTATGTACCTACATACATTTTGGCTGTTATAGCAAGTTTAATATATCTCTATTGTGAGTTAAGCCAAAATGTTTTTATTAATTGGGCAATTCACAACCTGTTGTAAAGTATTGTAATGTTGTATACTGGTAAAGGTTTACAATAGGTGTATCAGTAGGGTTGATTTTTCTCATACAAATTTCAATACAACCAATACAACTGGGCAGCCTATGTTTATTGAGTGTGCTATTTGATTTGTTTTTTATTCTGACAGTTTGTTAAAAAAAATTTAAACAAAAATATGGAAGCGGTGAGACGAAAAAAAAACAAATTACTTGCATCGTGTGTATCATATATCAATTAGGACTTGAATCCGCCGCTAACAAATCTAATAACTGTTTTTCGCTTTCGCCTGGCATTTTTTTATTCAAATTTTTGTAAACAACAAACTGTAAACAATAACGAAATACAACAAAACACATACGAGAGTCTGTTCACAGGTACTGCGTTCTTATGTACATTTTCCTTTACAACATACAACTTTACAATAGCCAGTGAATTGCCCAAATATCTTTTAATTGAAATAAGTTATAGTTAGGGGGGTTATACAGAAATATAGAGCCGACTTAAGCGGTTATGGCTTGTGATCACAGATATATTGAATGCCAAAGTTTTTGCCGCCAAATTCTACAATCAATGAAACCAACACAGTACCTACATATGCTATATTTATGCACGTGCTAACTACAATTCCACATTCCCAATGCTCTTTGTTGAAGCCGCTCATGCTTATTATCTGCATTGTATTATATCTACATAAATATTTATGCCTTAAATAAATAATTTATTAAACTGCCTACATACACAATAAATAATCGAATAATCGAACCAAAAAACAGGAAAAAAGTAATGAAAACATCCAAAAACAAGAACCGGTAAATCTACTTAACTCACTTAGGAGCAGCCGATTTGTGTCAGTCTTTTCATTCTTCCAACCATTTCATATCATGAAACTGCCTCCCAAAATGATTTTGATGTGACTCAGAAGAGTCGAAGCGACTCAATTGCACTGACTCCTCCATGAGTAAGCACAATTCGTTAATGTTGCCAAAGAGGCGCGCTCGAGCGTTGGAGCATTGGGGTAGCGAAGCGTTGAGCAGCTGCAGCATTAGACCGTTGCTGATTGGTGCGCTTCCTTTTGCATGCGCGCTCATACATAGAACTCGTTTGCTGGATTTGTGTTGGCGCGTGAATATGATTTTTATTTTGTTGGCACAAGTAAACCTGTCCACTTAAATTGGTTGACTGCAAAAAAATTATAAAACTAAAATACAATGAAATAAAAGTTCAAGTTTTATGAAAAAAGTTGGGCACGGGATGTGATCGTCTAAGCTTCCTTGCAACTGGCACTAGATGACAAAACAAGAAAAATGCAAAGCGAATGGATACTTGCACATACATATGGACGTGTTCATATATATGTAAATATGTATGTATGTATGTCTATCATTCGATATTCCTGCAACACGCTTCAGCAGCTTAACATTTGTGATAACAATTCGAAGAGCTAAGAAGAAAACAAAGAACGCGTCAGTTTCAATTGAAGCTCCAATATTAGTAATATGCATGCAGAGGCTCAGCAGGAAAAAAATAAAATATTAAATCACTCTACATCCCTGCCGCTCATGTGTAAAACCCGCATGCTTTTGTTTGTGGCATAGATGCGTAACTCTACGATTCCATCTACACAATATGCAACTTTACATATATGCACCTTAATGGCTGCCTTAAAAATTTTGCCACATAATGTCGGCAATTTACAGCACAACGATGATCGCAGTAGGTGCCCGACTTGTCGTTGTTGTTGTTCTTGTGATGAAATGATGTTGCGCTGTATCGTTCCACATAGATCCAGGATGTAGATGCAGATGCTGCAACTGAGTCGTTGCTTTCATACTCGCACTTGTTGCATCGTCCGCCGAAAGTGATCGCGATAAATCGCTTTTGACAGGCGAACAACATCAGCTTCATGATAAGAATTGTTTTGGCTATGAAGGCAACGCTCTAGCCGCCGCTCTAGTCTTGGCTCTAGCTGAAGATCAAACTCTAGTTGATAGTTTGCTTGTTGGCGCTGCGGCTTTGGCGCGTGCGCTCAACTTACCACAACACGCTTGTGCCGCCACACTTTTAATGAAAAAATGAAAACCAGAAAAAACACACACACACAAAAATCAATACTCAAGCCCATGCTCAGCATCCAGGGTTAGATGTGCCCGCATTTAAATGGCAGCAGCTCATAGCGGGTGTCAGTGTAATAAACAGGTTGTTTTCAGTGGCTGACGATGGCGTTGGCGGCATCTTTCAGTGATAGTTTGGCGTACGAAGCGCAGTTTTTGTTGTAGCTTAGCTTAAATTGCTTTTTTGCGATACGATCACCGTCACTGCTGATGTAATAGCATTTTGTGCACATATATCATCATTATTATTGCCATTGGTTTTTTTTTTTTTTTTTGTATTTTTAATGGCATTATGTGGAGCAGCAACAGCAACGCATCACTTGCCACTCGCACCACTTGCAATTCCAATCCAATTTTCTCTGGCCAATTTCCACGTCACACCGTCAAAAAATCATAATAATTTTCAATAATAAATTTGCGAGTTTTATTAGCGGAATGCATTTTAAATTGATGAAAAATATGTTTGATTGTGTTTATCAATATTACAGCAGCGTTGCATTTCAATGGCATCCATGTTGCCTTGCACCAAGGCCGTATTTAGGGGGGGTTTGGGTGTTTGAACCCCCCACTAAATTCTGGTAGATAAATTTTACTTCTATCATATACAAAGCTATATGTTGAAAACATTAGTTTACAAATAATTAATTTGAGAAAATAGGTCATTGAGGTCAAAACCATTTTTTTATGGTTAGGGTTTTGAGATAACGTAATTTTGGGTTTTTTTGGTTACAACTTCAATAAAAAATTCGTTTCCGTATATACTCCGTTCGAAAGATAAGTACGCTTCTAACGACATACCACTTATAAATTAAATTACCTATGTTACATACATTTTCTAAAATTTTTAGCTGAAAATTCATTACTCGGGTTATATTAGTGTCTGAATTATAACATTTTGTGTGTTTTTCGAAAGATACCATATATGGGATGTGTGCGTTGTTATAGTCCGATTTCATCTACTTTCAATACTAACTTTTCAAAGTCAACATTTTATTGATTCTTTGCGATTATTGAAAAAATTTAGTTTTTAATAAAAACTTTTTATTGGGGTTTTTATAAGAAGTTGTAAAAATCAGGAAAGTTTTATTCTTTTTAAAATTATTCTGTTTTATTGCAAACATTTTAAGGGTAATATTAAAAAGATTCGATGAATACTTTATTTTTGGCGATTTTTTCCAAGTGAAACAAAAAGGATGTTTTATGGTCGAAAAACTCGGCTAGGTGACCCAACTATATGAAAATGACTTCACAGATCAAAGGACAATCACCTGATATTAGATTGAAATTATGACCACATTTAATTCTGGTATCTCAACCCCTTCCCGAGATATAGGCCAAAATATGGACCCAGATTCCTCCGAAATATTTTTCTGCATTATTGGTATCAAATTAAAGGTATCAATCAGAGCCTCAATAGGGAGTTCATTCCATTCCAATTTTCCAGTCGGTTCTCTAGATAGAGACCAAAACGTGGACCCGGATAACCCCAAATATTTTTTCGTAATATTGGTATCAAATTAAAGGTGCTGATCAGGGTATCCATATATATTTTACACTATACGGATATCTTAATCGGTTCCCGGGATGGAGGCCGAAACATGGACCTAAATAGCCCCCGAAATATTTTTTAGCATTATTGGTATCAAATTAAAGGCATCAATCAGAGCTTCAATAGGGAGTTCATTCCATTCCAATTTTCAGTCGGTTCTCCAGATAGAGACCAAAACGTGGACCCGGATGGCCCTAAATATTTTTTCGCAATATTGGTATCAAATTAAAGGTGCTGATCAGGGTATCCATATATATTTTACACTATACAGATATCTCAATCGGTTCCCGGGATTGAGGCCGAAACATGAACCTAAATAGCCCCCGAAATATTTTTTCGCATTATTGGTATCAAATTAAAGGCATCAATCAGAGCTTCAATAGGGAGTTCATTCCATTCCAATTTTCAGTCGGTTCTCCAGATAGAGACCAAAACGTGGACCCGGATGACCCCAAATATTTTTTCGTAATATTGGTATCAAATTAAAGGTGCTGATCAGGGTATCCATATATATTTTACACTATACGGATATCTTAATCGGTTCCCGGGATGGAGGCCGAAACATGGACCTAAATAGCCCCCGAAATATTTTTTAGCATTATTGGTATCAAATTAAAGGCATCAATCAGAGCTTCAATAGGGAGTTCATTCCATTCCAATTTTCAGTCGGTTCTCCAGATAGAGACCAAAACGTGGACCCGGATGACCCCAAATATTTTTTCGTAATATTGGTATCAAATTAAAGGTGCTGATCAGGGTATCCATATATATTTTACACTATACGGATATCTTAATCGGTTCCCGGGATGGAGGCCGAAACATGGACCTAAATAGCCCCCGAAATATTTTTTAGCATTATTGGTATCAAATTAAAGGCATCAATCAGAGCTTCAATAGGGAGTTCATTCCATTCCAATTTTCAGTCGGTTCTCCAGATAGAGACCAAAACGTGGACCCGGATGGCCCTAAATATTTTTTCGCAATATTGGTATCAAATTAAAGGTGCTGATCAGGGTATCCATATATATTTTACACTATACAGATATCTCAATCGGTTCCCGGGATTGAGGCCGAAACATGAACCTAAATAGCCCCCGAAATATTTTTTCGCATTATTGGTATCAAATTAAAGGCATCAATCAGAGCTTCAATAGGGAGTTCATTCCATTCTAATTTTCAGTCGGTTCTCCAGATAGAGACCAAAACGTGGACCCGGATGGCCCTAAATATTTTTTCGCAATATTGGTATCAAATTAAAGGTGCTGATCAGGGTATCCATATATATTTTACACTATAGGGATACCTCAATCGGTTCTCGGGATTGAGGCCGAAACATGGGCCTAAATAGCCCCCGAAATATGTTTCGGCATTGTTGGTATCAAATTAAAGGTATCAATCAGACCTTCAATAGAGAGTTCGTTCCATTCCAATTTTCCAGTCGGTTCCAAAATATATTAGTTATCATGATGTACACCGATATGTGCACCGGATGGCCATGGAAAGTTGTTGATAAGGAACGTGAGACGGGGAGAGAGAGAGAGAGTAGTATAAGAGGAGGGAGAGATAGGGGGAACGGGAAATGCTGACTGGTGGGGTGACCGATAGGGAAGGGAGTGGCATAGTGTGATTTGTCGCAGCGAAGTGGGACGGGTATTTGCTAGTGTTCCTATAAATTTAAAAAAAAAAAAAAAAACAACAACAACAGTGCTGTAAAAACTCGAAATTATGTTTGATCTGCTGCGCAGGTGCAGTACAGTGGAACTTTTTATTTTTTATACTTCTGCTGCGCTGTTTATTTTTTAATTTTCAAATGAAAATGAAATTCAGTGGAAATGAAGAAAAAAGTTGAAAATAATTTCAAACCCAGCTCAAAAGACTAAAATAATGACATATCTATCAATTTAAAAAATCGGATGTCAAATAACAAAATTGCAAAAAAAAAAACAAGTTAGAGTCTCAACATAAGCTAAAAATCTTGGGGCGGACTTTTGCAGCTGTTTTCGTTTCCACATGGTTGGGTAACCTAATCGAGTTTTTCGTCCATAAAATATTTTTTTTTTTTAACTTGGATAAAATCTCCAATAGAACAGTCTAATTTTTAAATGAATAAAAGTTTTCTGATTTTTAAAACTTCTTATAAAAACACCAATTTGAAAATCAAGTTTTGTAAAAAAAATCATTCTTCTAAATAGCACTTTAGAAACCAGATTTTTTTTATTATTTTTCTTTAGTGCACGAAATAGGTTATATATTTTTCTCAAAAAAAAAAAAAAAAAATCTACGATGATAACCCCCTACGAAAAAAATTCCTGGCTACGGCCCTGCCTTGCACTATAGAATAGCGTGTGTGGGGGCGCGGCTGATTGAAAATGCGTTTGACCCAAATAACATTTTACTCTACGTGTTTTTATGTTTACATTCAAGATAATATGAATTTGATGCAATGTTGTTAAGGTTTTGAGTCCTACAAATCGTATGATCCCACCAAAAAACTCGATGACCGTGGAATTAAGAGGGTAATCCAGAAAAAACCTGGCAATCGCTTCCACATTCGTTGACACAATGCCTGACATTAGCATGGGCTTGTCATTGGAGGGAAGGACTTGCCCACTGCATTACCGCCGAACGAATAAATCACGCAATACCGCAAGGATTCTAGTGAATCAAATAAAGAATACCTTACAGGGAAGCAATGCGTGAAAGAAGTGATGAACCCGCCAGATGTTCCATGGCAAGGCCTTCTATCATGCCTGACAGGTAATAGCGATGACCAGATTTTTCCTGGGATATATCTGGTTATTACTGTGATTGCTTTGGGTATGAATATTCAGGTATTAAAACCTGCACCTTATTCCAATAATAACTAAAGGTATGGGGAAATTTCGATATAATTCGCACGGCTCCGAGATTTTTCGTTTTTTTTTTTTTTTGGTAAGTATATGGCCCCCTCACTAAAATGCAACGAAATCTAACGAAAACTTTTAGTTAGACATTGTTTCATTCTTTTTGCTCACCTCAACTTATCTTACATGCTAAAATCTAAAATGTTTCCGAAACGATTTCCACAAATTAAGAACAAGTTGCAGGTTACATGGCAAGCGAAATATTAGTAAAGTAAAGTAAGTCTATATAAAGACTTTCAAAAGTACATCTGCGTAACTGAGATGACAAAGATCGATATCGAGTCTGCAACATCCGTTAGTGCTTAGAATTTTTCATTGCCGCTCCATGGGCATTTTTCAATAGAAAATTGTACAAATGAGGCCGTGTGTGAAACGTTAGAAAAGTACGCGTTGATTTAAAATTTGACACTTGTGAGGTGAATAACATTTCACCGGCCCCTTGGACTTTGTAAATTTTTGACAAAGGAATATAAAATATTTACAAGAAGAAAGAAGAAGAGTCAACCGGCAAATTAATTAAAAAAAGTAGATAAAAATAAGTTCCATATATAAAATACCCTTGAACATTAAAAAGTTTGTAGCTATGTATGTATGTACATAAATACGAATGCAATTAGTGGGAAAAACAAAAGGAGCACACCTCGAATTGGGAGAGAAGCTCGGCCATAAAACTCGTCAGAGTTATAATAGCGCCATTGTATTATATTATGTACAGAGAAAAGCGCTAAAAGCGAACACCGAAACGTCTAATAACTGCATAGACTTGGGGCCTATAACACAAACCTACAATTGTAACAAATCCACAGGTTAGTAGTAATTCACTTATACCTACAAGTTCTCCAATTTCCCGTAACACAACAATTTTTCATACAATTGTTCCTACAAGTAAAATATTATACACTTGTAAATATCCATGAATGGAGATAATTTCAGTATGCCAAATGCATTTTCTTACTACGCCGAGTCCGTTTAAGAGATATTAAATGCGGTTTGCGCTGGGTTCGTGGGATCGTGATAGAGTGGTGAAATTAAGAATCACGTAAGAGATAGGCTTAATCTCCAAAAATCACCACGTTCATATGGTGTCGCCAACTATTTTCCATTCTACGAAAAAGAGCACTCGCACATAGTGAAGACTTCCGGGCCAATCCGCACTTACATAATAAAGATTTAACCCTTCGTCTGACACTTGGTTCCAGTCAGACCGTTTTGATTTTCAAAATACGAAAAAGGGTACTATAAATTGAGCTAGATGCTTGAAATTTTAGGTAGCTTACTAAAGTTTAGTTTTCTACAGACCTGTAAAAAAGTATGTTGGTATCTCATATACTAAGCTAGTTATACCGATATGTTGACTAACACATCACATTCGGTACACTTGAGTCTGGCTGGACCCACATAAAAATTATATGAAAATGAAAGTATGTATGTGTCCGTGTTATGCTTAAGAACTTCCAAAGTATCCAGGAAACGCGGTAATGAAATCGTGATACTACGTCCTTTTTATTGTCGGGCCATCGAAACTAAACTTTATTTCGTTCACTGCACTAACAAAATCGTAAACACATCTGCAGACTGCCATTTCTGGTACTCCATGGATGTCAGATACCCGATGGTATTGCTCTCCGTTTCCGAACCAATGCAGAGAAATGAGAAGTTTCTGTAATGGTGACAACCGTCTAGTCGTAGCATTAGCGATTGATGGGCCTACACCTTCAAGAAGAGCTTGACAATCTTCTCGGCTAAGTTTGAACCTTTCCACAAATTCTCCGTCTTTCAGCATGTAAAAGTTGATTCTTTCGCGGTACCGATACGTTGCGTGAGTATTTTCGCTCTCATTTTCGGAATCTCTTGACCACATATCGACAACAAAGCGATGTTTTCTTTCTAAAATATGCCACTGTAATGAACCAAGGCTACCTTTAACATAGGTAGAAATTTTTACACAATTGTTGATAATTCCGTCACTTACTTGTAAAAGTGTGCACGTTATGTTAAGAAACGTAGCTACAATTGTTTAAAAATTCCAATAATTACAATTATTAAGCCAGTTACTACAATCCACTTTATGTTACGGAAAATCTACACTTGTGAAATTTTCTTGAACACTTGTTAGGATTGTAGTGCTAGTGTTACAGGCCCCACATTTCGCCATAGAACTTTTCTACGGTTTCCAACACGGCCTAAGATTAAGTAAAAAGTTTGACCAAAGCAATAAAGTCGCTTGCATAATTTTCGTGGCTTTAAAATCGGAAATATGATATTCTTCCAAGCAATAAACGAAGGGAGCTATCATCGTTGAAACCAGCGATACATTCAAAGAATATCTACATTTTACTAATTTTTTAACTGCCTTAATCCCTCGAAATAATTTCAGACAGATAACTTTTACCGAGGACTACAGTTCCGAAGCGAATTTTCATTATTGTTTCCAGGAAATATGACTTCAAATGAAGTGGAGAAAACTCATTGACAAAAAAATTTTCAAACCGTTTATATCGAAATACTTACATATATAATGCGGCCCTTACACGGGTCGATTTTTGCCGACTGGGAAATCGACTAGGCAAAAGTTGAACGCAAGTCTACTTTGAGCTAGTCGATTTTTGTCGACATGGGTGGTTGAACGACAAAAATCGACTAGGAAATCGACCCGTGTAAAGGCCGCATAAGTGAATAGCTCATTTGATTATTCAACTTTCTAACAGGGCTATGTAATTTTTTCTTATTAAACCACAAATTAGAAAAAAAAAAACAGAAGAGAAAAGAAACCTCTAAAGTGTATTCGTATTAAATGCTACGGAGGGATTTCGCGATAGATTCATAATGGACATTATACACCTTTAAATACTAGCAAACAATCCATCAAAAACTCAAAATGGGAAAAAATTCACATAGCCGCTTTGAAAGTGGACTATCCATTTTATAAGTAGGTTTGTAGAACAAAACTTCACTGGAAGAATGATCTCAGATATTGGAAATTAAACTTCGCTACAACAGTGAATACATTAGATCTCACGATATGAAAAGTGATGGAACTACATAGAAACATGGCATATCTTCGATTCTGGGCCCAAGTAACATAAATTATCTCAATATTTTTAGCTTGCTCTGCACAATTTTCACTATTTGAATTTGTTTACTACTTTCAAACCGTTGGATGAAACACAAACCGTTATCTCTGATGTCTCCGATAACGATCGATCCCCCTGTGATTATGGGGGGTGGAGACGCCGACAGTAGGAGGTTTAGTGCTGTTTAGAGTCAGGGCCGCGGAGAGCCGGGGGGGGGGGGCAGCCAGGCCAATCGCCCTGGGGCCCGGAAGGTTTTTGGGGGCCCGGAAAGGCAAAGCAGTATTGACAGTACTCGAACTAGGATTTCATAGATACATACATAAGTATTTTGTTGCTACAAGAAATTGTTTTAAAATTGAAGTGTTTAACTTAACCAAATCACCAAACTAAAATTATAAGCATCCAATCAAATATTTACCTTGTTTATACATGGGCAAATCCTAGAAAAGTGAGTTGAAATTGAGGAAAATCGACTTTGATTTAGAGTTTCCAAAGTACCGCGATTGGTAAGGTGGTGAACCAAGCTTCTCAGAAATATTTACATTTTAAATGAAAAATGT
The DNA here is from genome assembly GCA_960531455.1 of Urophora cardui. Taxonomy (NCBI): domain Eukaryota; kingdom Metazoa; phylum Arthropoda; class Insecta; order Diptera; family Tephritidae; genus Urophora; species Urophora cardui. Next base: position 111,695,679 of record OY482670.1, on the reverse strand, counting down.
TGGTAACCCTGTTTAAATTGATTTCAAAGAGTTAAGGTATAAAGAAACGTAAGTGACGCCAGGTAAAAATAGTGTTAATTTTTTTGACGATCGAGTAGCCACATAAAGGAAAAGCATAATGCTGGATACCGAACGTGAGAGGATCTTCAAGCCAAAAACACACAAAACCCCAATATAACACAGAAACAGTATAAAGAATAAGCCCTCTCTGGGTTAAGAGGTGGTAAAACTGAAATACGTATTATATTTGTGCTTGAAAAGAGGAAGTGCTAAAAAGATATACCTTTTCATACAATATTCAAAAATATAAGTGTTTGCGTATGAAGATGCTGAATTTTTCAATATATGTAAGTAACTTATTAATGGATATTTGTTGGAAATTTTAACTGAAATACCATGTGGCTCATTGTAGACCTAATAAAACCTCATTTCTGTAACAAATTTACGGTGTTTGAAACGTAAGTAACGCCTTGATGAAACGTAAGTGACACTGATCATCTCTAATATGTTTATAAAAAACTAAAGTAGACGAAAAAAAACATGAAAGAGTTTTTAGTGCTTAGCACGAAATTTTTTTTTTTTTTTTTATTTTAATTCAATTTTTTAATTGTTGGGGTAAGTGGAAAAAAATTCAACAACTATTTACAGCGAAGGTTGAGTGTATAGCTATTTCACGAAAAACCATTTTCGATCATCAGCACTCTTTTCGGAAGTGGATGCACCGGGGATTGAACCCGAGTCCATTCCATCTTCAGCCGCAATGACCCAACGCATAAACACACTCGGCCATTGAGACTCTGTGCAAGCTGTTGGATTTTCCCCACTTTTGCCTTTTTCATTTTCAACATTAACGTTAGTGTGTATATGCTTTTTGCATATATTTTCCACTTACCCCAACAATTAAAAAATTGAATTAATATAAAAAAAAAAAAAAAAATTTCGTGCTAAGCACTAAAAACTCTTTCAAGTAAAATTGTTAACGTTGTTTGGTATATACATAAAAAAATAAATACCAACAACAATGTTCATTGCGAACTGCCTACAACAAAAATTCAGCACGTTTGTGGAGAATATATGCAAAAAGCATATACACACTAACGTTAATGTTGAAAATGAAAAAGGCAAAAGTGGGGAAAATCCAACAGCTTGCACAGAGTCTCAATGGCCGAGTGTGTTTATGCGTTGGGTCATTGCGGCTGAAGATGGAATGGACTCGGGTTCAATCCCCGGTGCATCCACTTCCGAAAAGAGTGCTGATGATCGAAAATGGTTTTTCGTGAAATAGCTATACACTCAACCTTCGCTGTAAATAGTTGTTGAATTTTTTTCCACTTACCCCAACGAAAAAAAAAACATTTTTTCGGTCATCATAATAGCTCTGTTCAATAACAAAAAAATTTTACGAATTTTTCGTAAAAAATGACAGCTCTCTATATGAAAATAACAGTTTTTATGAAAAATTCGTAACAATTTTTTGTTATTGAAACAGGTTTTTTCTTAAATGAATGTTATTTTTTTATTAGATTGAGTTTATTTTTTAGGGGGGGCCCGTAAACGCGAACTGTCCCAGGGGCCCGGCTCGGCTCTCTGCGGGCCTGTTTAGAGTCCTACACTGACGAAGTAAAGGCTTGAGATGACGATAACATGTGTGCGAGATACATATTTTCAATGGCGCGCCTCAATCCGTTTGTTGCTGGGTTTGCGGCACACTTTTAAAGGTGTTACTAATCTATGCGCATGCAAATTGCTAAAATAGTCACAGATGGAAGCGAATGATAAGAGCCAAGTCCACAAATCTGCGCTTCTATTTCTATTGCTCTTTCTCTCCTCCTCCCCTCTCGCTTCCGCTATAAATCGCATTTGGTTGTGCGCCCAGTTCTGCAGCTGTCAAAGTGTCACAGCACTCTGTGCTAAGTGATGGCCTTTTAATTTTTTTGTGTGTTTGTATCTCCGCCAGATGTGCGCATACGTAAGTGGCAAGATAGCGCACAGCATTTTCTGGCAGATGTACCGACAGCCGAGTTGGCAGGCAGGCAGGCAATATCAATGCTAAAAGCATTTAGCATTTGCGTCAATTGCTCTACATATTACGCAATATATCTGCTAACCGATATTGCATATCAAATTCGCTTGTGGATCGCGTGAGTTGGCAGTTGTGTTATTTGAATAATCAAAGCTGTTTGGCTTCTTTTTGGCTTGGTTAGTTGCCGACAGGTTCCGTATTAGTTCAGTTATTATTTGCCTAAATTTTAATGGGATGTAAATAGAATGAAAACGAACATTAATTCCTGAGATTATCCAACATTAAAGACAAATTTAGAGATATTGCTTATGTTTTGGCAATCGCCTCCGGACGCATGAATTGCTTTTGCATGAGTTTGCTGAAAGCACTGGTGCTTAGATAATACATATCGTCGTTTAAAGTTTATAGCCGCCTAAGTGAAACTTTCACAGCCGCCTAGCCAATAATTGTATCAAAAAAAAATTTGGCAACCTTGAATTACTGAGGCCCAGCTCTGCGACTTCAGAGCTCAAAAGGGCATTAGAAAGAAATATAGAGCTTCTCCAGAACAAATGGATATGGATAGATAGAGCTGGGCGTTAGGAACTCAAATCACAATTTGAGTCGTGCTGCTTACCTTCTTTTTCCTATTAATTTTTTGTGAAAAGCTCAAAAAGACAGAAATACACTCGGGCGGGTATGCCGTATTTTAATAATTTGTGTTAAAAGTAGAGCTCTCGATTTTTTTTTTTTTGAACATTTTCGAGTAGCAGTTGTTGTTCAAATGCTCGAAGAGTTCTTTGTTTGTTTATTACCCGTATGTTTGTACGGGCATTTGAACAATTCGGGTATTTTGAAGTTTGTTTTTTTCTTTTGTTTATTATTATTATTTTTTCTTTATATGTAGTTTTTTTTTATATTTGTTTTTCCGATACACATTTTTTTGTTTGTAAGCTCGAATGCTCGAATGTTTGTACGGGCATTTGAACAACAAACGGGTTTCAAACAAAAACGATCAGATCGAATTGCTCGATACTCGGGTATCTAGGGCTCTAGTTAAAAGTCGATTTTATTGAAAAATATATACAGTGACTAAAAAAAAAAATCATACGCCAGAGTTTTTAAATTTATTTCTAACAGTTCTGTCGAAAATTTGACTCTCTTATTTTCGTTTAAAAATGTAAAAAATTTTTCAATAAAAATCGCCTTAAGCAGGATTTCTAAGCTTATGGAAAAATCCGAAAAATCGTAGAAATTTCTAAAAGTGGATTAAAAATTTCAAAGCGCGGCCAGAATTTATAGAAGATTTTGAGGAGATTTCTAAGTGTACTGTTATGTAGCCAACCAATGTTAGTGTAAAAAGTGCTCTTCTCAATGCTGTAAAAATTTCCGTCGATTTTAGTAATTTTTTTCTGTAGGGTGTTTGCGTTATATGTACGTGAGACCGTTCCAATTAAAATTTCCGAAAAGCCAATGAAATTTTTCAAAAAGTTGAATGTTGCATATTATTATATTACAATTGAATGAGGTGCAAAATTGCATACTCAAAAATCTTCTAAAAAATGTAGCTTTATAATTCTTAGCCCCTTTTTATGATAAGTACTTCCTTAACTTTAAAAAATTGGAAATACTAAAAATACTGCCTAAAAAGTTAACAATAATCGCTGATAAATATCTCGGTTACTTTCGAGCATCACCAATATTAACCAAGATATGCGTTAGAAAAATAAACATTAAAATCAAATATAAAACACAAAAAAATAATTTTATTGTAGGTACATATGAAAAACCCTGTATCTAGTAGTGAAGTGCGGCTTTGTGCGACGTAATTTTTTGTCGGCTAACTACTAATTGTACTAGATATCATGTCCGAGGGTTAATTTGACTGAGTCTGACAGAGCAACATAACAAAACCAATTTTTAACATGAAAAAGAGTGATAATTTTTTTTTAAATATCCCAACTTTAAAAGCTTAAAACTATAAACTTAGAATTATTGGAAACCAAGGATATTATTGAAAAGTGTTAATAATTACTTGAACCTTTAGGATTCATCACGATTGCTTAAATGAAATGCTTTAAATAATAAATATTCAAGTTGAAACTAGCACTTAAAAATATGTAAGAAAAAAACAAAAAAATTAACTTCAGATATGCTAAGTTACGACCATCTGGGGCAAGTGCAGAGTATGGGGTCGGGAAAAAAGCGATGAATCATTGTTCCCCATTCTATTTCCTATATGTGAGTATGTTTTTTTCTGTAATTGTAACAATTTTACAAAATTCAATTTTGGGCGCATAAAACTTGAAAATCTACCTATGCGCGTAGATTTCCAGAAGAGAATATGAGACTTACTTTTGAAGTATAGTTAAAGGCCCTTGGCAACTGACAATCTGGCATGTCAAGCAGTGTGTATGTGTGAGTTTTTTTGTGTGTGTTAGTGCAATCGGCAGTCGTCGTGCTATACGTTCTTGTTTTCGGGCTCGCGTTGATGAGAATCAAATCTTTTAGATATTTGCGTCAATCACCCGACACTCACACATATGTATACACTTCTTAACATTCCAGATTTTAAGTGGCCAAGGGCCTTAAGAGTTTGATATATGTATTATAAGCGATATTTGTGTACTATAATGTTAAATTATAGTCTGAAAAAATTACATTTCGCTAGCTTAGAGTGCAAACTGTGTAAGTCCAATTTTATGAAAAAGTGTATTTTTATGTAGAACGCTAGAAAAATCAAATACGCACCGCGCTAAACAAGTCTGAGATACTTGTCATATTTCTACTCGTTGTTATTCAGTGATACGCAAATTGTGTAAGTCCAAAAAGCGAAAAAAATTGTGTAAGTCCAAAATATTTATATGAACAGAAATTTTTTTTTATTTCGATTTTTTTTATACTCAGCTGTACTAGTACACAGAGTATTATAGTTTTAATCACATAACGGTGGATTGTAACAGAGTGAAATAATCGAGATAGATATAGACTTATATATATCAAAATGATCAGGGTGAAAAGAGAAATCGATTGAGCCATGCCCGTCCGTCCATCCGTCTGTCCGTCCGTCTGTAAACACTCTAACTCGCGCAAAAATTGAGATATTTTGATGAAATTTGAAATGCAAGTTGGTATCGAGACTGGGACGGTTGGTATTGAAAATGGGCGAAATCGGACCATGACCACGCCCACTTTTCCTATATAGAAAAAATCGGAAATTTGGTATCTCAGTCACTAATATAGCTGGAGCGACGAAATTTTACCCACGTGTTGAGCTCAGGCCCCTAGGAAGAAATTTAATGACATTTTGGAAAAGGGGCGGTGCCACGCCCACTTATTAAGGGTCAAACCTTGCAAGTTTTATATGTCATAACTCAGAAACCATTGAAGATATATCGACAAAATTTGGTACGCGTGATTTACTTACTTAGGCAAACGTTTGGACGGAAAATAGTTAAAATCGGTTGACGGCCACGCCCACTTTTATATATTTGTATTATAAAGTGACCTAATAAAAACATTTTAAGCCATATCTCTGTCAAATATAAAGATCTATCATTGAAATTTTGTCACATGAGTCCAACTATGGACGTAAAACAAAAAACACAAACATTTTGGAAAATGGACGGTGCCACGCCCACTTATTAAGGGGCAAACATTGAAAGTTTTATGAGTCATAAATCAGAAACCGTTGAAGTTATATCGATCTCCGTGTCCTCATACCTCGCAAACTCCTCCACCTAAACCGATTCCCACTAGATCCTCTGCCAAAAACCATGTTGATAATCAAACTGCTCCATCAACTTCAAAGACCGCATTAACTTCCTTAAACATCCTGGAATCTTTAAATGGATCTGAACCCCTCACTTCCGAAAGAACTTCTGAGAAACTTGTTGTTATTCCTCCTAAAAAGTCTATTTTTGTGTCTAGATTCGCGAAAGACACTTCTCCTGATGACATTAATTTATATATTACATCCAAGTTCAAACCAAAACATTTATTTATTCGTAAATTTAATTTTAAATATGATCGCGACATTTCTAGCTTTAAAATCGATGTAGATCCGACCGATTTTGAAACGATCCTTCACAAACCATTTTGGCCGAATGGCGCGTTTGTTCGCGAATTTGAATTTAGACCAAATAAAAACAACATGAACGTCGTGAGATTACCTAATTCTCAGTCAGTTTCAAAAAACTAATTATATCAACTGTAAGCTTTTACTACCAAAACGTTAGAGGTTTGAATACCAAATTAACTGATCTGTACTTAAATGGATTTTGCTGTAATTACAAAATTATTTGTTTGACTGAAACATGGCTCAAACCTCACGTCTTGAACTCAGAAGTTCTTCCGAATCAATATGAAATCTACAGAAATGACCGCGTAAATAGAATTGGCGGTGGTGTTCTAATTGCAGTGCACACATCGTTGCCATCTGAGGATGTTAGTGTTTCATCCAATGCTTACTTTGAGCTCAAATGCATACGTGTGTTGATTGGTAAAGGATATATGTATCTAACCCTTTGCTATATCCCACCAAATTCCAACACGTCAATTTACAATGAGCTTCTGTTAACACTTAAATCTATAAACTCTAGGATGACACTTTCTGATACTCTGGTAGTACTGGGTGATTTTAACCTCCCGAGCATATATTGGAACGTTAATGACTCGGATATTGTACCTGTTTCTTCTAAAGATAATCACATTTTTTTCCTTGAAGAAATGGCTGAACTCTGCCTCAACCAAATAAACTTGAATTCAAATAAATTTGGCAGGATATTAGACCTAGTATACGTTAATGATATTCCGAACTTCTCCCTAAATCGGTGTGACCCTCTAGTTCTTCCGGAGGATGTTTATCATCCTGCTATTGAGTTCTCTTATGAAGTTATTAACGAAAATGGAACTAAAAATTATTTCAGTTCTAGTGATCAATTTGTTTTTGCAAAGGCGAACTTCAAGAAAATAAATAAAGAGTTGTCGCGTTTTCCCTGGCCAAGCTATGTAGATGATATTGACCTTTGTGTTGAACATTTCAATAACACCATCTATAACCTATTTCTAAAGTATGTTCCTAAACGCAGGGTCAATGAAGAACAAACACAGTTATGGTTCACCAAAGAGCTTAAAAAATTAAAAAATAAAAAGTCACGCTTTTTTAAGCTATACAAAAAATCTGGTCTTCATAGAGATTACGTCAAGTACTCAGTCTTGCGGCATAGATACATGGCATTAAACAAAAAATGTTACAAATCATACTTATGCAAAATGAAGAAAAAACTGGTTCACGATCCCAAATCATTCTATAACTTCGTCAACTCAAAACGTAGAGTTCATAGTTTTCCGTCCGCCATGAATTATAATAACACTGCGTCTTCTGATAGCCAACTTATTGCTAACATGTTCGCAAAATTTTTTAGTTCGAATTATTCTATGGACTCTCCTAAAAGTAGTGATTATCCGTTTAGACTTACCCCATCCAATTTAACTCATGTCTCAGTTATATCTCCGGAAGTAGTCTTAAATTCATTAAAAACCTTAAAAGATTCATTTAGATCTGGACCGGATTTCATTCCGGCTTGCTTTCTTAAAAAGTGTGCTGTAAATATTTACAAGCCCCTAACATCCTTATTTAACTTGTCTCTAAAAAAAGGTGTTTTCCCATTAGTTTGGAAGGAATCTTTTATAATACCCCTACACAAAAATGGCAGTAGGTCTTCTATTGAAAATTATCGAGGCATAGCCAAGCTGTCAGCGGTTCCAAAATTATTTGAAGCAATCATTGTTAATTATCTGAAGTACTCTATTTCCTCATCAATATCGCCATCTCAACATGGGTTTTCTACTGGAAAATCTACCACAACTAATTTATTGCAGTTCACAACTTATGTTTCAAATGGATTTAGAGAAAATGCTCACACAGATGTAATTTACACGGATTTTAGTAAAGCTTTTGACAAAGTATGTCATTCATTGCTCATCCGTAAACTAGGTCTAATAGGTCTTCAACCCAGTTTTATTCGATGGATATCTTCATACCTACATGGTAGAACTCAAAAAGTTATTTTCAAAAATTGTTCTTCCGATGTCATTTTCGTTCCTTCGGGCGTTCCCCAAGGAAGCCACCTTGGGCCAATTCTGTTCCTGCTATTCATTGATGATATTTCGTCTGTAATAAAACATTCTAAGATCTTATTATATGCTGATGATGTAAAACTATTTAAATCATTTTCCTCTATAGAAGATAGATCTTTCTTACAAGCAGATCTTAACAACCTTGTTCATTGGTGTAAAGCAAACTACATGCCGCTAAACTTAAAAAAATGTAAAGTTATGTGCTTTTCTCGTAGAACAGTACAACCAGCTTCTTATAAAATATCACAGCATAATCTAGATCAGGTAACTAATTTTATCGATCTTGGCGTCACAATGGACTCCAAACTCACCTTTAACCTCCATATAAACTCCACTGTCAACAAAGCTAAAGCTGTCTTTGCATTTATAAAGCGATGGTCTAAGGAGTTCAATGATCCTTACGTCACAAAAGCTCTATTTACAAGCTTAGTTAGACCTATCTTGGAATACGCATCTATTATTTGGAATCCCCACTACCAGTGTTTTTCAGATAAAATAGAATCTGTCCAAAAGCAGTTCCTGCTTTTTGCTTTGCGGAACTTTCGTTGGGACTCAGATTACATTCTTCCACCTTACACTTCTCGTTTAAAACTCATTAATTTGCCTTCACTTTCTAGTCGTAGAGAGATGCTTGGTATAGTTTTTATGGTTAAATTAATCACTGGACTTATAAATAGCCCATGCCTTCTAAGTGAGTTATATTTTAACGTTCCATGTAGAGTATCGAGGCATTTCAAGCCACTATTTGTGAAACCTTGCAAAACAAATTTCGAATTAAATGAACCATTCCGCCGCTTATGCCATGACTTTAATAATCACTCCAGCACGATTGACACTTCAGACTCGCTTTTTATTATAAAAAAAATAGTTCTAGCCTCACTTAATAAAGGATATACAATCAGCTGATGAATTTTGTTCTGTAGCTGAATAGTTTTAGATCTCGACACCTAACAAACCCCTTCCTGTACGACTCGGCACAAAAAAAAAAAAAAAAAAAAAAAAAAAAAAAAAAAAAAAAAAAAAAAAAAAAAAAAAAAAAAAAAAAAAAAAACATATCCGTGCGTCATGCGGATTGGCGCCCCTCGCGTCGGTCGGGCGGGATATGGAGGGTAAACCGTTGGGTATTAAAAAAAAAAAAAAAAAAAAAAAAAAAAAAAAAAAAAAATTTGGCACGCGTGATATACTTACTTAGTCAAATATTTGAACGAAAAATTTCCGAAATCGGTTGAGGGCCACGCCCACTTTTATATATGGGTCTTATAAAGTGACCTAATAAAAACATTTTAAGCGATATCTCTGTCAAATATAAAGATATATCATTGAAATTTTATAGCAGGAGTCCAACTGCGGACATCAAACGAAAAACACAAAAATTTTGGCAAATGGGCGTGGCACCGCCTCTTTTTATAAACAGGAATATACGAGATTTCTGAGCCCATAACTCGACAAATGATTTATATATAATGACTAAACTTGGTGCGTACACTTTTATTACTTGTGGTAATACATGTTGAAAATTTTAGCGAAATCGGTTGACGACCACGCCCACTTTTTAAGAAAGATATATCTGGAACACTCTTTGGGAATTTGTAACGTGACATCTTTATAACTAGAAGTCATAAAGGAATGAAATTTTGCACAAAGAATAATATTCATATGCTTAGTTGGATGACTGATAAAAATTTAGAAAATGGGCGTGGCTACGCCCACTTTATGCAGCACTCGCTTTATATTAAGTGCACCGTGTTTCCATCAAACGCATACAAACAATGAAAGCATACAGCTGAGTATTTAATGTTCGATTCCACTCGAACTTAGGCTTCCTTACTTGTTTTCTTTTTGGTTTTTTGTCTCTCCTACAAAGTTTTAAAAAAGGACTTACACAATTTGCATTCTAAGCTAGCGGTTTTTATCATTTGTAAAAAAAATTGTAGTTTTTTTTTGGTAATTTTAATTTTGGTAAATTTTTTACATTGGCTGTGACCCCCCCGAAAAATTCTCTAGCTACGCCACTGTGTGGATGCCTTGTGTGAACTCCATCGAAAGCAATAATACAAGTAAATAATGCGTGTTGCAAGCTCATTTGCATTTTTCAAAGGATTATTAATATTAGCAAACATACACTGTGATAAACATGAAATTATATATTTATGTGCGTGTTTGCAATTTTTAATTATTTTAATCAAAATCAATTGCGAAAGCAATCATCAGCCAGCAACATGTTGCTGCATCAAGAAGTGAAACAAAAAAAATGTTGCAAAACTTGTTCGTAAATGTGCGCGCACCTGAAAGCGCCAGCAAGAAAGAAGAACGCGTCTTTTTAGGGGGAACTGCTGTATATATATTTTTGCGACTGTAAGATGTTCTTATGAAAAACAAGTAAGGAAGCCTAAGTTCGAGTGGAATCGAACATTAGATATTCAGCTGTACGCTTTCATTGTTTGTTTGCGTTTGATGGAAACACGGTGTGATTTATAGAAAGCGAGTGCTGCATAAAGTGGGCGTAGCCACGCCAATTTTCAACATTTTTATCAGTCATCCAACTACGCATTTGAATATTATTCTTTGTGCAAAATTTCATTCCTTTATGACTTCTAGTTACAAAGATGTCATGTTACAAATTCCCAAAGGGTGTTCCAGAAATATCTTTGTTAAAAAGTAGGCGTGGTCATAAACCGATTTCAATAAATTGTTGCATGTCTATTAACACAAGTTATAGAAGTGTATAAACCAAGTTTCGTCATAATATCTCAATTATTTTTCGAGTTATAGGCTAAGAAATCTCGTATATTACTGCTTCTAAAAGGAGGCGGTTCCACGCCCATTTTCCAAAATTTTTATGTTTTTTGTTTTATGTCCATAGTTGGACTCCTGCCATAAAATTTCAGTGATAGATCTTTATATTTGACAGAGATATCGCTTAAAATGTTTTTATTAGGCCCCTTTATAGTTCCCATCAGGGATGGGCATTATTCAAAATTTGAATAATTCAATAACGAAAAAATAAAAATAAATTTTTATTCTTCATTCTCATATCCTTGAATAAAGAATAAATTTTTATTCTTCATTCCGGCGCGCTTGAATAAAGAATAATTTTTTATTCTTTATTCTGATACCCTTGAATAAAGAATAAAAATTTATTCTTCATTCTGATACCCTTGAATAAAAAATAAATTTTTATTCTTCATTTTGGTGCCCTTGAATAAAGAATAATTTTTTATTCTTCATTTTGATACCCTTGAATAAAGAATAAAAATTTATTCTTCATTCAGATACCCTTGAATAAAAAATAAATTTTTATTCTTCATTCTGATGCCCTTGAATAAAGAATAATTTTTTATTCTTCATCCGAAATTGGTTGAATAAAAAATAAAATTTTATTTTTCATTCAGATAATTTTGAATAAAGAATAAATTTTTATTCACGTTATTCAAATTATTCTTGCAGGTCACACAAGTAAATGATTTTGCGAATATTTTTCTGAATACGAACCAAGTATTTTCCCGAGCCCCAACCGAATATTTTTCCGAATACTTTCCCGAATCCGAACCCAAATACTCAACCGAATATTTTTCTGAATCCGAACCGAATATTTTACCGAATACTTACCCGAATCCGAACCGAATATTCTCCCAAATCCGAAACCGAATACTTTCCCGATTCCGAACCCAATACTTTTCCGGGTCCGAACCGAATACTTTTCCGGGTTCGAACCGAATACTTTTCCGAGTTCGAACCGAATACTTTTCCGGGTTCGAACCGAATACTTTTCTGAGTTCGAACCGAATACTTTTCCGGGTCCGAACCGAAAACTGTACCGAGTCCGGGACCCGCTGGCTCTGTAATTAACGAAGTTATGGCAAAAATGAAAATGTCCTTGTATTTGAATAGAACGGCGCCAAATTTCATTAAAAACCGATGACCAGAACATAATGACAACAAGAAACTACATACTTCTTTTGCTTATACATTTAATTTTTACCATAACTTCGTTAATTACAGCTGGTAATCGGTTCGGACCCGGAAAAGTATTCGGTTCGAACCCGGAAAAGTATTCGGTTCGGACCCGGAAAAGTATTCGGTAAAATATTCGGTTCGGATTCAGAAAAATATTCGGTTGAGTATTTGGGTTCGGATTCGGGAAAGTATTCGGAAAAATATTCGGTTGGGGCTCGGGAAAATACTTGGTTCGTATTCAGAAAAATATTCGCAAAATCATTTACTTGTGTGACCTGCAACAATAATTTGAATAACGTGAATAAAAATTTATTCTTTATTCAAAATTATCTGAATGAAAAATAAAATTTTATTTTTTATTCAACCAATTTCGGATGAAGAATAAAAAATTATTCTTTATTCAAGGGCATCAGAATGAAGAATAAAAATTTATTTTTTATTCAAGGGTATCTGAATGAAGAATAAATTTTTATTCTTTATTCAAGGGTATCAAAATGAAGAATAAAAAATTATTCTTTATTCAAGGGCACCAAAATGAAGAATAAAAATTTATTTTTTATTCAAGGGTATCAGAATGAAGAATAAATTTTTATTCTTTATTCAAGGGTATCAGAATAAAGAATAAAAAATTATTCTTTATTCAAGCGCGCCGGAATGAAGAATAAAAATTTATTCTTTATTCAAGTATATGAGAATGAAGAATAAAAGTTTATTTTTTATTTGAATAAAAATTTATTCAAAACCGCCCATCCCTGGTTCCCATATATGAAAGTGGGCGTGGCCGTCAACCGATTTTAACTATTTTCCGTCCAAACGTTTGCCTAAGTAAGTAAATCACGCATACCAAATTTCATCGATATATCTTCAACGGTTTCTGAGTTATGACATATAAAACTTTCCATGTTTGACCCTTAATAAGTGGGCGTGGCACCGCCCATTTTCCAAAATTTCATCAAACTTCTTCATAGGAGCCTGAGCTCAACACGTTGGTAAAATTTCATCGCTCCAGCTATATTAGTGACTGGGATACCAAAGTTCCGATTTTTTCGATATAGGAAATGTGGGCGTGGTCATGGTCCGATTTCGCCCATTTTCAATACCAACCATCCCAGTCTCGATACCAACTTGCGTTTCAAATTTCATCAAAATATCTCAATTTTTGCGCGAGTTAGATTGTTTACAGACGGACGGACGGACGGACATGGCTCAATCGATTTCTCTTTTCACCCTGATCATTTTGATATATATAAGTCTATATCTATCTCGATTATTTCATTCTGTTACAATCCACCGTTATGTGATTAAAACTATAATACTCTGTGTACTAGTATAGCTGAGTATAAAAAACATAAAAAACCGGAAAAAATGCAAAATACTTTGTCTCCAATATTTGATAATTTTACTTTTATTTTATTTTATTTTTTTTTTTTGCATAAAGATAAGATATTACAATATTCTATGAGGTAAGTGTTGTTGCTCGTATATGGCAGTGGACAAGCAAGTATTCGCTAGCTTAGAGTCCAAATTGTGTAAGTCCTTTTTTTCAAACTTTGTAGGAGAGACAACAAACAAAAAATAAAAAAATTTCAAAATGAAAAAAAAATTTCTGTTCATATAAATATTTTGGACTTACACAATTTGCGTATCACTGAATAGCAACGAGTAGAAATATGACAAGTATTACGGACTTGTTTAGCGTGGTGCGTATTTGATTTTTTTAGCTTTCTACACTTAAAAACACTTTTCCATAAAAATGGACTTACACAGTTTGCACTCTAAGCTAGCGTATTGCGTATACCGTTATGCTGAAGTGGTAATTTTTGATATTTTTTTTGCATTACAAATGTGACTATCTACATATGTATGTATCTCTATAAGCTTAAAAGGACTATAAGCGGCGGTTGTTGTTGTTGTTGTTACTAATGGCACAACATTTTGTTGCAAGCACAAGTTAATACTATAAGTACATACATACATATAACTTACTTGATTACAGTTCTTGGATCAATAGTGCAACAACAACAACAGCAACTACCATTCCTTTCGCTTGGACATTAAGCTTTACAAATTGCTATTTTTTGATTGCCAATGCCGCACGATTATGGTATTTTGTTTGCATTCACCAACCTTCTTCCATTACAAGGTACAAGTACCTATTATGTATTCGGTATTACATGCATACATACTCGTATATCCTCCGGCCAAGGCTTAATCAAGTATACATACATACATATATGTATATGAGCACTTTATTTATAGAACTAAACTACTAGTTTCCCAGCCAATTTGTAAATGCGGCATCTTCTCAACTCACTGCCGTGTACTGCTTACTGTATTCATATTTTTCTCACCCTTTTTCTTGGTCCCTAACCTGTTTCTTTATTTATATGTATGTATGCATATTATACCCAGTAGAATAGTAACGAGAGCTGCCTACTGTCGAAACTCGACAGTTCTTCTAGATGTTTTCTCATGACAAAGGTGCAACTACATATGTATAGTTTTTGTATAATTGTTTGTTGTTATTGTCTCTGTTACTATTTTATTGTTGCTCCTGTTGATGCTGCTCCTTTTATTGCTAATGTCACTGCTAATATTTTGGTATTGTTGTTGGTGTTGTTGTCGTTACTCGTCTTCACAATTCTCCCACCTCCTTCTGTCTTTCTATTTATGCTCTTTTCTTTCCTCAATTTCTTGCCTACTTATTCCTTCTCATCCTTCTTAATACATGACTTTGTGTTTTTGTTGTAGTGCTTTTGCTACTTTTTAACACGCTTTTATTAGTTTCACCTGTATGTATGTGGGTATGTAACTTCTAGCTGCTGCCTAAATATATGCAACATATTTACTAATGAGATTAGGTTACAACCACCGCTATTTTCCAACAGATGGCGCGCGTGTATTTATATTTTTAAAATATTCACTTATTATGTTTCTACTTCTTTGAAACTACACACCACTTCCAGCCACAATTGCATGTTAAATAATGAACCAGCTCTGTTGTTTTCAAAAGCATGCAACAACAACCACACGAAATTTTCCAAGGCCAATTGTGGTCGCATTTTCCAACCAATTTTAGTGAAAATTGGCGCAGTTATATTTGAGAGCAATACTTTTCTAATAGTGTTCCTAGTTTTAAAATCGGTTGAGCAGTTTCGATGGAGAAGATGGAACAAAATTTATGTTAGCGTATTAATAATATAGATTATATAAAAAATATTGTAAGGGAACCGAAATATGTATTTATCATGTGCATATCAGTGCTTACGAAATAGATATTGATGTGCATACTCCTCCTGCCACTTTTCCTATATCAAAAGTCTTGAAAGATTCTAATAAATCTTCTGTTGAAAGCTCCAGAGACAATCTCATCCGATGTAGTCGATCACGCTTTCAGTCACACAAATTCTATTTAAGCTGCTACCAAAAATAGCTAGTGTTCCGTTTTCTCTGGTGATGAGCCATAGGACCCTCACTTGCTATTCAAAGAGAAAATATAAAATATTCATATATGTGAATGGAATCTATCTTCGAGCGAAAAATATTTTTTCCACCATAACTCACTACTTGGTATAAAAATATATACTTCAAAATACATAGCATTTTTTCTTTTTATTTTTTATTTTTGTATTTCTTTTCTGTCAACGGTATTATGCAAATTTTCTACACAAACATACAAATAAACACTAATGTTTATCAAAAGAACAGATTATTGGCAAACTTCTTCTGCCAATAATTTTCACATGCACTCAATTCATGCGCGTAATTGAGCATCCATTATTAGTCATTGTGGACAAACGTAAACGTGGTCTTCTACATTCATTTTTTCGTCGTAAACCTAAAAGTTTTTTTTCAGTGTCATGTGTTTTTATGTATTGGCCACCTGCTGCTATAGTATTTAATTTTCTATTGGTTATTTTTGGTCACTTTTCTTTGGCAAAAGTCTTTTATTTCTCCTCACGCTGACACGCATGAACTAGCATATGATATTTTTAAGCTTTTTATTCCGTCTTACCATATACATATGTACATACATATTTTCAACGAGAATTACTATTTTGGCAGTGCTGTTAACACTCTCTCCTTATTTCAATTGCATGAATAAACGAAAGAATTGCTTTTTTTCTTTTTGGTTTTGGCCACGATAAATGCCCATTAAAGTTAACCTTTCCATTGACACCTTGGAGACAGGCCACTTGCTTCTTCTTTACATATGGTCAGCATTTTATGGTTGCACTGTAAAAAAAAATTAATGAAAATGAACAGCGATTTTGCCATGCCGAATACTGAGGCTGTGAGTAAAAAGGTAATACGGAATCTTTCAAGTGAAAACAAGGGAGGATAGGAGTAACCCTGAGGTCTGTGTTTAAAAGGCCTATATTCATAACAGACATAAACATATCGCCCTGGTCAGAGAGGACTACTATTACTCAGTCTTTGAGATTCTGTTTTATTCTCTTTGAACCAGTATCATTTCGTGTATGGTCAAAGTAACAAATTAATAGAGTTTGTTAAATATCCTCGTCAAAATGTGATTCGAATGAAGGTGACTGAAGATTAAAAAGAGAAAAGCATAATTAGAAAAGAAAATACGACAATAAGAAAAACAAAAGGGAGGTGAAAGTACGAAAGGGAGAAAAGGAAAAAAGGGAAAGAGTAGGACAAACAGCTGGACGAAGAGTGGAATATGAAACTCATTTCATGAAACAGTTTTCCTTTAGAGCTTCCTTTCGCATCATCAATTTTATTACATAAAATATTTTCAAATATTTTTCTCTCTATGTAGATACCTTGAGTTACACAACACGCACAAACAAACTAAGCGGCCTATCCAATCCATGCAATCCAATCGCACAGCAACACTTGCAACACCAACGCCTATGGATCAATAACACTGGATCACAAAATGAAATTTTTTGTCTGTACTTTGGACGTGACTATCCTATCTATATGTAAAATCTGTCGCTGATTCCGAAAATCGGGTTCATTTTTAAGTCTATGGGAAGGTTTTTGAGATATCGGCAATTTACCGTTATTTGGCCAATGGGTCCACTTAATCCAGTATATCTCCTTAACACAGTGAGTTATCTTCCTTAGGGTGACACCAAACGAAAGAAAATTAAATTTCCTTTTCACGGCTCCTATAACATTTTTCTCCGGAGCGTGGAGCTTCACGCAAAGGAGTAAAACCGAAGGTAAAAACATTGGTTTTAAAGATATTGCCTGACAAAGTCAATTTTTTCTTCGTAAAAAATCGAAAAAATTCAAATTCAATCGTCAATATTTCAGAAACTATAAGAGTTAGAGAAAAATATTGTAGGAGCCGTGAAAAGGAAATTTAATTTTCTTTCGTTTGGTTTCACCCCAAGGAAGATAACTCACTGTGTTAAGGAGATATACTGGATTAAGTGGACCCATTGGCCAAATAACGGTAAATTGCCGATATCTCAAAAACCTTCCCATAGAATTTAAAATGAACCCGATTTTCGGAATCAGCGACCGATTTTACATATAGAAAGGATGGTTGCGTTCAGAGTATTTTTTGGCTGTAGAGCAGTGTAATCATCGCGATCATCAACAAAAATCTATGGGAATTTAGTGAAACGGTGTTACTATTGCTGATGCTGTGTGGGCAAACACTGATAAGGAAAAACAACATGCCAACAAAACAACAACAAATATGCAAAAAAAAGAAAAACAAGAAAAACGAAGCCAACAACAAGTGATGCCACAAGGTGAAGGTGAGCACCGATGCGCAGTTGGGATAAACGTTGAAAGCATAACAACAACATCGACCACAAAGCGTATAGTTAACATTGGTATACATATTTATCTACATAAAAGCAACAAATGTATATTTATGGGGACAATATGTACATTATGTACTTGCCAGTGACAACGACAATTGCCACCAAAAAGCGAATATGCTAAATTGCACACAACAGGCAGTCCAACTGGGGGTCTGAGGGTTTGGGCAACGTTAGACATAAATCAATAAAACAAACATTAGTCAGTTAGGAAGCTTGAAAAAAGAAGCTACAAAAATACACCCACGAATTAAGGCGCATCGATCGCGGGAAAAGCTGCACATAGATTAAAAAAAAAAGAAAGATAGAAGGCTGGACAGACAGACAGCAGGGCTGGCATGCAATGAGGAGGGAAAAGGTATGCGTGGATGTTGGTGTTGGTGTTTTGTTGGATTTTTACTTTGCTGCAGCGCCCCTCGGATTGCAGTTGCAGTAACGCTTCGTGACTTGCGAATTCGCGCATGAAATGAGATAAAAATTTAAGAGATTTCTTTTTGCCGCTTTTCTTCTTTTTGTCGCTTTTCTTCCTTTTTGCTTTTCTTTTGTTTTTTTTTTTTACGTTCAAGCAACACGGACATAAAGCTTTCGTGGCTGCTGGGCGTTTTGATGCGGGCGGGTGTTGGTCGCTGGTTTGTCTCCATGCTGTTGCTGCTGCTGCAAAATAATTGGCCTCATCGATAACCCCAACACTTGCCGCCAACTTGTTGTAATTATCGTCGTTTTTTCTCCTTTTTGTATTTTTTTCTTTTTTCCTTTTTTGTTTGCTAACATTTTTCCTTTTATTTAGCTTTTTCTTCTACTTGCTTTATTTAGCCTTTGCATTATTTTTGTGCTCACTTGCTTTAGTATGGACTAGTTTTTTTTTATTTATTTGATTTTTACACTTTCAATTTGCTGCAATAAAACTGTTTTAGATCCGCATTGACAATATGGTTGATAAGATGAGCAGAATTGATTCACTTGCAGACAAAGATTTGAAGAAAAACGAGTTTGTCTAAATGATTTTTAAATGCTTTCTTTTTATCTGAATGCCTTTAAATGGTTTTAATTAGTTACATATTATCTATTTTTAATAGAATGGGTGCACTAGTTCGATTGGTAACTTTTAGGTGATATTTATATGTAAATATCAGTCAGACAATAGAAGAAACGTCTTCGATATACTTATCCCATAAAGCAAGTTAACTTTAAGCAACCACTGCAAAGGCCAATCATGTTTAACTAGATGAAGACCGAGCTAATGTGCAGAGTTTCCCACTTATGGACTGCTGCCTGCCATTACTAGTTCGTTGTTATGCAATTTCTCGAAGTAGCACTTTGGCCTTGAATCTGTTTATTATTTTGTATGTACATATATCATTTGCTAATATTTCTTCCACTTCAACCATTACATTCTCAAAGTACAATCATGCAATATACACGTTAAATTTGTTCTTATTATTTTCTCTTTACTAGTTAAGTACATACAATAAATTGTTATCTTTCCGACTTGTCATCATTCTGTTTGCCTCTGTTGCAACTACTTAGTATTGTATACTCAACATGGGTGAATCACTTAAAGTTCCAACATCGACAATAACAATAATTTGCCAATGTCATGTCGTATCAGCTGTAAGTACTAATACGGACATGAACAACAACAATCAACATTGCTTGCGGAAGGAAGTTTAGATTTGTTGAGGAAGTCTTACCCAAGTCTCATAGCCTAAGTCTATTAAGCGTTAGTTGTGCGGCTTTGTTGAGGTTGTTCCAGCTGATTGATAAAATGCAAGATTTATTGTAACATTTGTTTAAATGCAATTGTTTCAGCTTCTGTGATTTTTTGTTTTTTTTTAAGGGGTGTAATGATCGTTTCATTGTTATATAATAACCTTCTATGTAATTCGCAGATGTGTGTAATAATGTATTCTTTTGCTGTCATACACAGTAATTTTAAGGTAAAAAATGTGCCATATATGGATCGAGAAGCTGATGAAAGATGAGTAGAGCGTAAAAGGCAATGAGATGGAAGAGAATAGTGAAAAATATACTTAAACTAAAAATTACCTAAAAAGTACTACTAGGACAATAAAAAAATAAAAGAAATATACATATACTGTTTTTCTGTTAAGCTATTATAATGTTATACTCTTATACTGATATACTGCATATTATACTGAACACGCTTGAAGAGAACTGCCATCTGTTTTAAAGACTTCATACAATTACCGTATACATATCGCACACTAAATCAAAAAGCGTCACAACTCAAAATTTTTCGAAATCGGGTTTATTTCATAAATTGGTACACATAATATATCTCTAGCGGCTGCCAAAAAATCTTTTCCAGCAGAGTCTTTTTTAACTGAGAAATAACTATTATACGTAGCCTTTTCCCATATCATTGCATATAAAAATTAAAAAGTTTTTTGCCTCTCCTGAAAATTTTTGAATTTTGAGTTGTAACGCTTTTTGATTTAGTGTGCGATATTATAAAACAAAGTCTCGCGCCGAGTCTTTCTGTCTGTTTGCGACATACGGTTTACAATAACAGATAGAGTGGTCCTTTAAGAAGGCTTAGATCAAGGGTGCTCAACGCTCTCGCGTATTGAAAGGGGAAATACAATACATCTACAAAAATTTACTTGTGCTTGTTTATTTGTGTTTGTGAAATTTGAAAAAATCAAAAATTGCACAACTCAAAATTTTTTGAATACACGAATCACATCTTTAGGGACTGCTAAATGTTAGTTTCCTCGAAAGCAACAGTCTTCTTCAGTTCCAAAGGATTTACTTCGAAGCATCGTTTATAAAGAAAAAGTTTTTTGCTTCTCTTAAAAATATTTTACATTTATTTATATTTTGAGTTATGCCGCTTTTAAATTCAAGAATTCAACTTTTTCAAAAAATCTTATTTTGAATTTGTTAGTGTAATTTTCAATTTCTTATGGAAAGGGGAAGCTTTGAATATTTTTATATTCAAAGGACAAATTTGTATCTGTGCCTATGTCTGGGGGGGAAAATGTGATTGAAGGGTATAGGGCATGAGCATCTATGTTATAGGGTCTATACACGCTGCGTATGATTCAAGAGTCAGTTTAGATGTATTAGTGAAAATATGCATGTAGTAGTTACACCGACATGACTCTGACATGGCTCAAGATAATCAAAACTAGTTTGATATTTTGCTGTGACGCGGCGAGTCAACACGTACACAGATGACTCGCGAGTCAGACGCACTGTGTGTAGACCCTATTATATTCAAAGGGAAAATTTGTATCTGTGCCTATGTCTGGGGGAAAAACAAAAACAAATGTGATTGAAGGGGATAGGGC
Organism: Urophora cardui; assembly: GCA_960531455.1. Classification (NCBI taxonomy): domain Eukaryota; kingdom Metazoa; phylum Arthropoda; class Insecta; order Diptera; family Tephritidae; genus Urophora; species Urophora cardui. Next base: position 111,674,458 of record OY482670.1, on the reverse strand, counting down.
ATGAGCATCTATGGCTTAGATACATAAAATGTTCACCCAGAAAAACAATAGTGTGAAATCAACCAAAAATCAACAAATTTTGTGGTTAATTTTTTTCAACACGATGCTTAATGTATGCCATCATGTAATCGTGTAAATTTAACACTACTGTCAAGTGTTAGTTTAACAGGATAACAACTGTAGAATTAACACTAAAAAGTATTGAGTCTTCCTGTTGATTTTACAATTTTAACTAGTTAATGTTACAATAAAAGCTGGTTAAATTACCACGAAATGGTTCTGTTGAATTAACAATAACATCTTTTTGATTTTACATTAAATTTATTGTTAAATTAACTAGAAAGTCTTGTTGATTGTACAATTTATTTTTTTAAATAAAAAAACATATACATAAAACATATGTAAAATATATAATCATCACTTCAATTAAGCACATTCGTACATCACCCCCACAACTGACCAAATTGAAGGCGTCCTTCTCATACGAACACAAATGTACAACAAACAAAATGTTTATACATGGGCGATAGTACTATCACTTGCACCGAGTAATGTTTGGCCGCTAATGCAACAACCGCATGCTGCACGCAAACCCCCATTCGCTAAAAAACCTCCTCGTGATATTGCAACCTTTGAAGAGGAAAAATAAAATATTGACCATTAAATACTTTTAGAAACAAAAATGTAATCGTCTTTTAACTCACCTGCAAACTGAAAATATAAATCGAAAACCCACTATCGCGAACTGACAATGATGCAAACTCGCATCACTGCCATGACACAAAATTTTCCTTTTTTTTTTTAATTATAATTTGCGCTTTGCACGAAAATCAGACTTCAAATGATCAAAAAAATTATGTATGTTTCAAAATAGTTTTGACCTTCTTTTTTTAACACTTTTTTTTAGATTACATTGACACTATGATCGTGTTGAATAAACCAAAATTACAAATGACGTTTATGTTTGAACATTGTTTCGTGTTATATCAACCAAATTTTATTGTTAATTGTGGTTCTTGTTGTTTTAACATTTGTTTTCATGTTGTATTAACACTAAAATTTGGAAGTCATTTTTCTAACATTTTTTTTTAGTTTATATTGACACTATCATCATGTTAAATAAACCAAATTCCAAATGACATTTAGGAATAAAATTTTATATTTGAATCATCTTGTATATTTTAAAATTTCTTCATGTTGTACCAACAATAAAATTTGGTTGAATTTACCAAATTTTCAGTTGACAGTTACAAAGCCAAAACCATGTTTCAAACATCGTGTAATTTGAAAAAAATTGTTGCTGTTCTATGTGTAAAGATCGATCGAATTTTACATGAATCGTGTTGATGACTTTTTTTCTGAGTGTGAAGCTTTGTGTAAAAATTAAACCGTGTGGGAACTATCAAGTAAAGCGCTACCTAAATCTTTAGATATACATACATATGTAAGTATAACAAAACATGAATCGTGGGGTATACCAATATATCACATATTTATTGCCACTGAATTGAAGGTTATGTGAATCGTGGTGTTGGTCAAATTTAATATGATATCCTTGTATTATTATTATAGTCATAAATTAATAAAATAAAATAACAGCACATGTGTCATTTATGTATATTAAACGGCGCCTTTTTTGTACAAACTATATGTTTCAGGTATGTACATATATACATAAGTACATACACGTTTTTATACATACAATGTCATTGGGCACACTAAAGCCATCATTATATCTGTGGCCACAAGCAATAACCGCTTAAGTCGACTTAGGAAGATTTCGAGTTATATATACCTCGTTATTCTTCTTTTAAAGCTCTATATTTCTGTGAAACCCCCTTGCTTATAACTTAATTCAATCAAAAGATATAAATAAAAACATTTAGGCTTAACTTACAATAGAGGTATATTAAACTTGCTATAACAGCCAAAGTAGATGTATATACTTTATCAAATTTCTTCATGACATTTTCTTTTATTTACAAAATTTGATCGTAACATTGTGGATGGCTCACTGATTTTGCGTCCATAGTTTTTAATCGTCTTTTATGATTTGTTCAGAAACGCCTTCGAATATAAAAATCAATTTATCTCGAAATCATATTTTTGGACTTAAGCGATTATTGCAAATTGCCACAGATATGTACTACAAAAAACTCATCGCGAGGTGGCATTGAAAAAATTTCAGTTTCCAAACGCATGGATGGCGAAGTTTTTTTACATATTGGGCAGTAATTGAGTATAATTTGTTATGCTCTCATTTCGTATATAATTGTGTATAAAGCGAGGTGACTAAATAAATAAAAAAATGTACTTGCTGGGTTAGTAGCCTTAGAACATATTTATAAATAATATTAATATGTATGTATATAATTAAATCCATAGGTATTTATAAAATTTATAAAAAAATGTATGCAACTAATTTTAGAGTACAAAAAAACTTTTTTATTTCGATCTTCGACTATCTAATTAATTTATTACATATCCAATATACAAACATACATATATATTGATACGCAATAAACTTTCTATATCACTTAATTATACTAGATGATTGGTTTTCATTTTTGTGCAACTATAATTTTAAAAAATTCACCAAAATGGCTCCGTGTTGTTTTCGAATTTAATTATATACATTGTAGTGTATTTTAGCGCAACCCAATATTAGCTACATAATATATTTTCGTAGGTCAAATTAAATATTAATTAAGTAATAAGCAGACATATCCCGTTTAATTTTAATTTGAAAAATTAAAACAAAGAAATGAACAATGAAATTCTTAGCAATGTTGAAAGTTCTGTTAACTTCAAAATACCGCCCAGCGAACTTTTCGCTGCTTCCGGTTTACGGCGACGTCTGCTGCTGGATCATTGTTGTGCCTTGACAGGCGGCAGGTTCGTTGATCACAGCCGTCTATCGGTCCAATAACGAATTATTTAAATTTTTTGTTTGGTTTTGCACTAAAGTCGTTTTACTAGCATATTCACAAAAAGTTGGATTTATTAAACCTTGTTTGTTTGTATATATATTTTTTTTGTTTTTTATTTGCAATAAAATGAGAACAATACAGCTCTTAGTATATTTACAGTTCCGGACAGTTTACCACAGCCAACGGGCTTCACAAATACCAGATATGGGTAATATCAAGTACCAGTACGACTTGTGACAAGTACATTTTAAAGGAATTGTACTGGTACTGATACTGGCATTCCCAAAATTTTCAAGTACAAGTACAAGTACAAGGAATTGAAAAAGAATTGAAGTTTTAGCAAATACTTCAAAGTATTTGAAAAGAATTGAAAAATGTACTTCAATCGATTTTTAAATTCTTTTCAAGTACTTTCAATTATGTACTTACAATCTGGAAACCAATATTTAAAAAAAAATTACAAAAATAAACGATATTTCATATTTTTACATGTCGCTTGTAGTGCATATTATGTTTATTTAACAAAATGCATTTGAAATTTAACATAAATAAATAATTAAATTTAATTTAAAACAAAAAAAAAATTAAACATAAATAAAATTATAAGAAAAAATTCAACGTATCTTAATCCTAAATATCTAGAAAAACTGTCGAAATTCGACAGTAGGTGCACTCTAGTTTTTTTGAAATATTGATTTCAACTTGACGTTCCGTCGTCGATTGTAAGTAATTGAAAGTACTTAAAAAGAATTGAAAAATCGATTCAAGTACATTTTTCAATTCTTTTCAAGTACTTTCAATTCTTTTATTTGCTAAAACTTCAATTCTTTTTCAATTCCTTGTACTTGTACTTGTACTTGAATATTCTGAAAGTACTTAGTACGGACTCATTACTTCAAGATCAAAATATAAAGTATTTAAGTACGTAATAGTCCAATTACTACTCAGTATTACCCAGGTATGACAAGTGCCTACCATTTGCCATGTCGCATATACCAACAACTACAATTAATATTTCACCATGAACAAGTTAACATTTTGAATCGGTACAATTAAAATATGTAGTAGAATCATGACTAAAAATGCGAAGTAGCTAGTTGGTGTATGTACTTTTGCTCTGTTTTATAACGATTAAATATAAGTTTCATGATCTCTGTGCAGAGTTAGCCTCGTTTAAGGTGTGGGTGCATGTGATTACTCAAAAATAGTTAATAACACATGCATACTTTCATGAAACGTGGTTTTGCTTTTTCAGGCACGCACTGCAGATCGAATATTACGAAATTTGAAAAGAATCTGCTCAATCACGCCCTATTAGAGCACATCAGAGACTAAGAACCCATGATGACTGTACTTCGGTAAATATCAATTCTTTCATTTATGTAACGTATTGATATGTAGTTAACGCCTGTGACTACATATTTTTGTTATCCATATCACAGGCTTATTACTTACTAAACAAAACCTTACTCTGCGACACATTGCCTTCGATTGGTTTTTTCGTTGGGAGGCGGAAGAGTTATGAGCCACCTACGTTTAAACGGTCATAAAGCCGTCGAAAGCTTGACCCTATCGATGATAACTGCTCGAGACCATCGAAAGATTTGTAAGCTCTAGCGTATACGATATGGGAGCCGTAGATTGAATTGAAAAGAAAAGTCCTCTCTCGACGAACAAAAATCACACTCTACAGGACGCTCAGCGTTCCAGTCCTCATGTGTGGCACAGTTTCTCCTTGAGACAATGTCAAAATCACATGGGATGAAACTTGGAGCATTCGAGAGAAACGTTCTTCGTAAGATTTATGGACTTTGCGCGTTAGCGAGGGCGATTATCGAGAGCTGTACGCTGCACGAAACAGGGAAAACTGTCGTATTATTGGAATCGGCCAGACACATTTTCATTAAATTTATTTCAATAGCAAGTGCATTAAACTAAACAGTCTGACTTTTGGAATCTTTGACCTTTTAGAATAGGCCAAAGAAAATAGTAAATCGCTAAATTAGGTGGCATATTAGCACATGGAATCACACGCACACGCATACATATGTACATTTGATCGCATGTGACATCCAAACGAATATATCTGACCTATGGATTGACAATAACAATTGCTGATCGGCAAAATGTCTATTCATTCGCTCATCATGTCATGAACGGCCAGCAGCAACAACCATTGACTTAGCGGGTGAACTAAGTAGCTTCTCAATAGAATCCATTACACAAACAAAAAGCTGCACTAAACAGACAGCAAAAAGAAAAAAATATACACACATAAGTAAGTATGCGCTGCTCATTCAAACATGACCAACAAACCAACAACAAAGACACCGTCATGGCAACGAGGCCCGCTGAGGGCCAACCTTTTGTGGCTAACTCCATTTGGTGGCCAACCACTCAACATCAAACTCACTCGATTCAGAACGCAAATGAGATTCGCAGAAAAAGGCTGTAGTTTGCGATCAGCAAATTTAGTCTGATCACTGTGACAATAAGTCGTATTACGGCAAAAAAAAAAAAAACAAACGGTCTGAATTTCGAGCGCGCCATCGACCAACGACCCAAGGTTTGATGACATCAACGCGCGATCATCGCATACCTCGGCTAGGGATCGCCGCGATTTTTAGGGTTTGTGTGAAGTGTGGGCGCGGCGGAACTTTTAAAAAGCCACCGAAATGTACATACATATGCATACATATGTGTTGAGTAAATTACATGTGTATTAGTGTTGAAAGGCTTACTGCCGTAACACCCACAATTGACGCCAATGGCAGTGTTGCCAGCCAGAAGGTTTTTCTCTGGTACGATTGGCGATATTTGCTCGTGTGTTGGAGCAAACAATCCAATGCGCAGATTCAAATTGTGCTGGTGGTAGTCATTTAAAGTGTATATTTGTGTGTTAGCACAATTTTACATAACAATAGATTTTCCATTTATTTGTGTTATTATTTTTTTTTATTTTTTTATGTCGCTTTATGTGTGCGCATCTAATTAACTTTTTTTAGCTGCAACATCATCTATTGAATGCGTGGTTCTAATTTTTTATTTTTATTATTCATCATTGCGTGCACTTGTTATTATTGTTATTATTGTTATTATTGTTATTATTGTCATTATGTTTTTTTTTTTTCTATTATTCGCCGATGGCAATCTGCTTGTAGCTCCAGCTCCAACCTAAACTGACCATCCATCCGCATCAAAATCAGGGATTTGTGTTCTGTCGCGCATTTTAACCATTTCAGTTCAACGCGAAATTTTCTAACGATCGGTTGAGTTTACCGGATTAAAAATTACCGAGTTCAATTAGTGTACAGTTGGCGCCAACTGTATACAGTGATTGGAGTGGATATCCTGTGAAAACATTTTTTGAAGTGGTACTGTGCATCGGGAGGAGAGAGAAAAAAGAGAATTATAATTAAGTAAATGCAGTGAGAGAATATTATTTATAATAAATAATAAAAAAAAAAGCTTTTCAATACAAAATATTAAAACAAAAAATTAAAAATAAATTTTAGTGTTTAACCAAGTGTTAGTGCTGTTATCCAAGTGACAACGAGATCTTCCACAAAAAATCGCAATAAAAGTAAGTTTTATAAAACGTAAGTGTTTAATAAAAAAATTTCAAAAGAAAAACATAATAAGTTGCATTAAAATGTGTTACTTATTTTTCTGAAACTTTTTTGAACATTTTATTGTCGTGATCTATTATCTATAATTTTTCGACAGAAATCTAAATGCTAAAGTTTTCATCGGTAAAAAAATCTATCACATAATCTTTATCGTCCTTGCAAGCTAGACAGTTTTTCTAGGATATAATTGAGCGTACCAATGTGTTACAAGTGCATTTCCTGCATCTTATATGATGTGCTAGTTTTTCTAAAAAAAAGTAATGTCCTAATTTGGGTTTTTGGCAGGGACTGTAACGGTTATGAGTTATATCCAAAAAAATTGATTTTTAATCATTATTTGCTGAGTTTTATTTTCTGCTCACAAAATAAAAGTTCTTTCTTGAGCTTTATTTTTCCCTCAGAAAATAAAAGTTATTTTCTAAGTTTTATTTTTTTGCTCAGAGAATAAAAGTGTTTTATTTTAATTTTGGCTGCAATTGTAGATTTCTCCATATAAATAGGTAAAGCAGATAAATAAATTTTTAATTTTTTTATTTATAAACTTTAGCTACGTGTTAATGTGGCAAAATCGACAGCTGCGGCTAAAATTAAACTGAAGAAACTTTTATTTTCTGAGCAAAAAGATAAAACTCAGAAAATGACTTTTATTTTCTGATCGAAAGATAAAACTCAAAAGATAACTTTTATTTTCTGAGGGAAAAATAAAACTCAGAAAATAACTTATTTTCTGTTCGAAAAATAAAACTCAAAAAATAACTTTTATTTTCTGAGCAGAAAATAAAACTCAGAAAATAATGATTAAATATCAATTTTTTTATAAAAATCGAAAAAATAAAAGTTAATACACCCAGAAGTAGCCTGCGTTACGGTGATTACATCCGTGTACTTCTTTTGCGTTAGCATTTCTCCTTCAGTATTATTTTTTAGTCAAAATTAAAAAAATAACGATTATTTGCAATCCCTGGTTTTTGGTCGTTTTTATTTTTGAGCTCTCATGACCAATTTTTTTTTTCTTTGTTCTATTACCTATATACCGTAAATCCCACGCTTCAAGGTTCAAGTAGAAAAAAAATCACTTTTTTAGCTCGGCTATATAAGAACATAGTACATATGTATATAAATATTTTTTAGAATACTATACTCGTAATTTACCAAACATTGATTTTATCGGTAAATTCTAACATTTTTTTTTTTTTAATATTCAAAATAATATTTTTAATATTTATTAATATGAGTAATCCTTATTTTTATGCCAGCTTTGTTGTATGCTAGATATTTTTTCAAAAATTATTTATTTATTATATTTTCTTAAAAAAAAAATATCATGAGAAAAAGACTTTATGTGAAATTGTTTATGGGAAAAATTGGTTTTAATATTTAATCAATATAGTATCTACTAATTAAAAAGTTTGCTTTTCTATTCCAAAACCAGAAATGAAGGAGTTGTATGCTCTTCTGTAAAATTAATTTTCATTTACTTCAATAATGTAATAACCTTGGATACACTCCAAAAAAACTTCCCTCGATCAAAGACATATTGGGTCATATTAATAAAAGCCAAGCATTTGCTTTTGCTTAAGAATTTAGACCTTTTACCCAAATTTCGAAATTTGGTTCATACAAATTAATGTCAAATTTCCGAAATCTTGAGTAAAAGCAATTGCTTGGTTTTTATTAGAGCTCCAGATTTTTTTTGAACATTTTTGAGTAGCCCGTACAAATGTTGTTCAAATGCTCGAACAGTCGTTTGTTTGTTTATTACCCGTATGTTTGTACGGGCATTTGAACAATTCGGGCATTTTGAGGTTTGTTTTTTTCTTTTGTTTATTCTTTTTTTTCTTCTTCATATGTATGTAGTTGTTTTTATTTTTGTTTTTTCGATACACATTTTTTTTGTTTGTAAGCTCGAATGCTCGAATGTTTGTACGGGCATTTGAACAACAAACGGGCTTTTGTTCGATACCCGGGTATCTAGAGCTCTAGTTTTTATTAATGCGGCCCATTTTTTCTTATTTCAAATACCCGTCCCAATACAAAATTGTCTTTGTTTTGAGTAAATTTTCTCAAAAATGTGCAGAAAACATTCAAACAAATTCGTTGCCATAGTGATTTGTATGGGAATCAAGAATGCCACTTTTGGGCTTTTCCTACCAAAACTGGTAGGTTTTATTCCTTTTGGTAGGTTGGTAGGACGATTTGAATTTTGGTAGGTTTTTGCCTTCGTTCAACTAACATCAGTTTTGTCACAAAACTCTGCTAAATAGAAGCGTTTTCTTTAAGATTCAAGTAAACTTGCCCCCCACAGACACAACTGGAGGAGATTGAAAACAGAAAGGCATCTGACATTTTAAGCTATATGAAGCAAACAAGGTTGTTCGTCTACATGGTGTGTAATAAAGAGCTCCATGTGGTATCACAACAGACCATCAGGCCTACCTAGGTAGTAAATGTGTTTGCTGTACCAAGTGGAAACTATGTCCGCTATTTCCCTCGCTAAATCTTCTTACGTTTCCTTCAGGATCAGTTGCTTGCCCTCATTATTCCTGAAATGTTATTCCACAAAATGTAAATTCCGATTTCCTCCGTACTGGACGAGCGGTAGCAGCCACTAATACCCAATCCAACCTTGTCCGAATATCATTTAACGCGAACTCAAGTTTTTGTTTATCTGGAAACTACTGCTTCCTTCTCTTTTCCTTCACATTTTTATCACTCATTCTAAAATTAATTGAAATTTTTACAAATAATATTAAATTTAATACTAAAGTTTTCAAAATCAAAAAAAAAAAAAAAAGTTGTTTATTTTATGCTGTAAAAAAACAAGTGTTCGGTTACTACAGGGTGGTCGGTTACTGGCACAGTTACCCTAAATGAATTTGTTGAATATGTTAAATCTGACATTAAAAAAAAAAATTGGTAGGCTCGAAGCCGTTTTGGTAGGTTTTTGGTAGGAAAAAAATTTTCTAAGTGGCATCCCTGATGGGAATTTAACTTATCAAAATTAAAGAAATCAAATCTTCAAAACAAGGCCGAGTTGGGAATGGAATGGCGCTTAAGAAATGATTCCTTATTTTGATGTATGAATTTCTTTAAACCAAGTATATAAAATCATAGAAAAGTATGTAAACAACTTTACTTTATTATCGTTTTCATACGTTTAAGGAAAATGTATCCAAAAAAAAAAGAAAATAGTGTTCAATATAGGGAAGCAATTTCTTTGACCCTTCCATACAATTTCTTTTTTCTCAGTGTAGGCTGTTATGAAGTTTAAACTGCGATATGTACTTATATTGGAAAGATTTTCCGTCACCCCTTGTAAATTTTGTTGTTAAGACAAATCGGTTTCGGCAAGGTGCCATATTCAGTGCCGCTTGTCGTCCGGAATGACTGAAAGTCGTTCCAATATACATACATCATATTCCCAACCTGTCAGAAAAGAAAAACAAGCAGAAAGTATCTATTTAACGCTTAATGAAAATTCCAGAAAAGTCTAAATAACTTTTGTTATAAGCTTTTCTTTTTTTTTTTCATCAAATAGGCGGAACATGTGGAGCTTAAATTTTGTTTCATAGAAAAATTAGAGCTCAGTCTAAAGCCATACTGGCTTGGCAAGAATTTTTTACATCTATTCAAGGTCAGACTTGGGAACAACCCGTTATAAATTGACCACATTAATTACTTTAGCTTATATCTGCGGCCTAAGTGAAAATATTGTAATTGTGAATTACTAATATTTCATTTTGACTTAGATCTTATAGCATTGACAGACGTCAGCGATAATCCGGAATATCTAGCTAAACTGAATTCGCTTTGATTTCGACATTACACTCTACCTTTGGAAATAAAAAAAAAAGTTTTTGAATTCGCCGCTGCGCCTACCTTCCTTCAACTGTTTTGTTAATCCGCAAAATTTGAAACGAATTAAGGGTTGTGGTAATCGGTATTATCATTGCCGTCTGTCAAGCCTATTATGGAATTTATAGGTCATCAACATCACAATTTGAATGTTGTATAAACACAGTCAGAGCCAACATCATTATTTATGATGGCCAATAGCTGAGCATTACAAATATTCTCTACCATTTAAAAATGTGTATTTTGGACACCATCAAGCTTTTTACATACATACATACAAAGTTTTATAATCAGGTCAAAAGTTGCAGCAACCCCAAAAAATAAAGTCATATTCAATTCATGATTTTATGCTTTTAAACCACTTACAATGAAATTTTAATGGACAATTTCAATGCCCCCCAGCACTTTGCTATATTACGGGAAACAATCTAAAAATAACCAGAACCAGACACACTTTCAAAAAATACCAAACGAACAATTTACGATTTTAGTACAATTGAACATTTTACGTTTTTTGTACGGTTCTTTTTTTAAGCTCATATACAAATTAAAGACCTGCGCAAGCTCACTCGCTTTTCTTTGAACACTGTGTGATTCGGTGTCATTGCCAATGTTATGCTTGATTCGGTTTAACATACGATCAGCACTCGCACGACAGTATATGCTAGCATGAGTTGAGTGACAATGCAGTTTGCTCATTTCCATTTACCCATGAACACACAGGCTTGAGTATATTTTCTGTGCCTTGCGAGTAGTGTGCGAGAGGACAGTAAAAGCACTAGAAAAATAAACGAATCAACCGAATCATTCTAGTTTGTTTGAGTGAATGCAGTGAAGTAAAACGACGCAGCAATGGAAGAAGTAAGTTTCTACTTATTTGTGTATACATACATATATGTACATTAATTTGATAGCTTGTACTTATGTATATATGTACATATGAACATATATATGTACATACATACATTTGTTTTATTGTAATTATATTGATTAGTTAAACTAAATGAAATATATGTATATATGTATATGTGTGTATGTATATATTTTAATAAAATAAATATTTACTATTATAGTTGTAGTAATAGTATTTGGCTGATATACTAATTATATATGAATTTAGGTATGAGCTAGTATCCAATGCTACAATTTTACTATGTATTTCTTATTTCGCATTTTTTTAGTAAAGCGCTTTATGTATGTACATATGTATGTACATATGTATGTATACTATTATAATTCCTCTTTTACTCGCATTCGTTACGTATGTACATACATACATACATAGCTCAGTTGCATGTTTCAAGCCTTCCGAATCTATTGCCTTTCGAATCTATTGCCTTACGAATCATTTGTCATTCAACTCAATTGCTTTCAAAGTTATGAGTGAATGAGGGCATATCTCTTTTTGTTGACGTGCAGTGCAGAAACACTTACGCTCTATTTACAAGCTCTTTCGCTCACATGTTGAGCCAATGTTATGCAGATCGGCTCACGCCGTTTTATGCGAGTGGCTTACATCGTCAAATGAGTGAGTCGTTGCAGGGGTTTAATACAAATGTGCATTTATATATGTATGTATGTATGTACCTATAAAGGTATATACATACATACATATATCCATAACTACCCTGTATGGAAAATCTCTAGTTCCGAACTAGGTCGCTTCTAGTGCATTTTTCGCGACTACTAGAGCGAGCTAAATCTCTTTTTCATGTTATCTACTGGCGAATTTAACACAGCGATGTCCTAGGCGGTGTCAATTGTCACTCTTTGCACTACATTTTCGATAGTTCCGAACTAGTACTAAATTCTACAGTTTACACTAGTTCGTTTATTGGTACAATTTCGATAGTTCTGAACAAATTCTACAGTTTTACATCTGCCGCTTAAGTGCAGCATTTGACACACTTCATACAAGTGGCGCGATGGCCTTTCAATCTGAGGGGCGCGGGTTCGAATCCTGTCGGTGTCAAGGTGGATGATAACTTTTTTTTTTTTTTAATTTTTCTTTAATAATATTTTTTTATTATTTATTTAATAAAAATTTACAATTATATTTAAAAAGTAATAAAATAAAAAAAAAATACAAATAAGCCTGAGGGATCGGAAAAGCATAACTAGGGGAACATTTCATTTCATACAAGATGCAAATAGATAACTCTTTATATAAAATTCTTCACTAAACATCTGAGAATTGCAGAAATATACAAGGCCGACGGCAATTGAACGATCGAAAAATTTTCATAGAATTTTTGTCACTTCGAAATTGCATACAAAACAAAGTCTGTCTTATAATGGTCACTCAATTTACTCCTTCTGAACTGGTGAGGGTCTAACTACAATTCATCTAGTTCCCTTTTGACACCTTTTCGCTAGTTCGGAACTAGAAATTTTGATCACTATTTATTGAGTTCCCTGCAGGGTATTTACATATGAAAGTGTTTGGAAAAGCGCGGTCGAAGCATTCAAATCGAATGCCAATGCCGTTTAGCACCAGCACCAGCTCGTATGGCGATTAAAAAAGCTTTTATTGCAAGTAGAACAAATGGAAAAGTGGACCGTAGTAAATGTCACAATGACAGTTGACATTTTTTCATCTCACATACACACACACACACGTGAATGTAAAATGAATTTAACAAAAGCAAAAAAAAATAAAAAAAAACGGATTTTACTTCCGGCGCTGCTGTAAACAATCAGCAGTCACAAAATTTAACTCAAGTTAACAAACTTGCATACAGTGATTGCGAATTAAAATGAAACAATGCAACATTTATTCTAAAAGAGGTTTGCCTTTGCTTAAAAAAAAAATTATACCCTCCTTTTTAAGTTCAATATTCAACTAAAATTAGAATAAATCCATTACAATATAGGCTGAACAAATTCGAAAATTTATTATTTTGAACATGCAATTTGCATCCGGGCTCTATTGGTCTATCGCGTGCGAGTGCGTGAAGGAAAACACTAATCACTTCTAATTCTAAACAAATTTTATAAATGTTTTTCGAATTCTTCGTATTTCTGGCGAGATTTTTATGCAAAAGTAACGAAGAATAATTGAAATCTTTTTTTAATACATATTCTATTGCAGTCTCCAAAGTTCTTATTTGAGGGCTGGTTCGAATAACTACCGAAAATGTGGACAATTTCAAAATATTTAATGTTTTACAACCTTGACAAAAATTAAGACATACATATATGCAGATATGTATGTACGTATAATCGCGTATATACATAATCTAAAAAGTTTTAGGCCGAGTTGCGCTTTCAATTGCGGACGTGTTTTTTTTTCCTAGAAATTGGAAATTACACCGATTCATAATTGCGAAAGTATATTTTGTAAGAAGCTTTTTAGGGCACACATGCTGAAAAAATCCCTACACGAATTTTGAATTTTAATAAATAATAAAAATTAGTTATTTTAATTTGGTGTTGGGCCGAGCCGGGAGGCGAGCACTCTACCCACCACACCTTTAAAATATTTGCGATGTATTTAATACTATGCCAATTAAGTTTTTGACTACTGTATTCATTACCAGTCATGTACATTTGTGCGCTATGGTAATCGGTTTTTTTTTTTTTGTTTTTTGTTGCGTTACGCATTATGGACTTTATGGCCACAAAACGGCAACTGCCAGCAGGTCAGCGGCTTAACAAGAATTAATTTTTTATTTATTTTTTTTTATTCATAAATATGTACATTAGATGCGTTTTTTTATATGAGGTTCTTTAAACCTTCTCAGATCCTCCATCCGGTACCGTAATATGAAAATAGGATGTTTTAGAGTAAGTAAACTGAAAGAAAATTTTCACAAAAACTGGATGGAGCTACACCGAAAACCGCGAAAATTCCCAGAATTTCAAGGTATGCTTAGATTTATGTATGAAAAAAGTTAGGATTTTGCACAAGAAAAAAATTGATATCCACCCATACGTAGAATTAACCGCCAAAGAGGATGGCATGTTCAGTTTATTGGTACACTCCCTATAGGGAGAAAAAAAATCATCAACACGATTCATGTAAAATTAACACGATCGATCTTTACACATAGAACAGCAACAATTTTTTCAAATTACACGATGTTTGAAACATGATTTTGGCTTTGTAACTGTCATCTGAAAATTTGGTAAATTCAACCAAATTTTATTGTTGATACAACATGAAGAAATTTTAAAATATACAAGATGATTCAAATATAAAATTTTATTCCTAAATGTCATTTGGAATTTGGTTTATTTAACATGATGATAGTGTCAATATAAACTAAAAAAATTTAAGAAAAATTACGTCCCAATTTTAGTGTTAATACAACATGAAAACAAATGTTAAAACAACAAGAACCGCAATTAACATAAAAGTTGGTTGATATAACACGAAACAATGTTCAAACATAAACGTCATTTGGAATTTTGGTTTATTCAACACGATGATAGTGTAAATATAATCTATAAAAGTGTTAAAAAGAACGTCAAAACTATTTTGAAATATACACAATTTTTTCAACGTTTGAAGTTCTGCTGTTCGTGCAAAACACAAACTAATATTAAGTATTTTTTTTTAACAAAAAGAAAATTTTGTGCCGTGGCAATGATGGGAGTTTAGCATCATTGGCAGTGCGTGGTAATGGTTTTTCCATTTATATTTTTAGTTCGCAGGTAAGTTAAAAGTGGATTGCATTTTTGTTTCTAAAAGTTTTTAATGTTCAATATTTTCTTTTTCCTCTTCATAGTTTGCAATTTTTACCACGAAGAGATGTTTAGCGAATGGAGTCTTTCACGCAGCATGCGGCGCTTATACCGTTGCATTAGCGGCCAAACATTACTCGGTGCCAGTGATAGTAAGTACTATCGCCCATGTATAAACTATTCGTATGAGAAGGATGCTTTCAATTTGGTCGGTTGTGCGGGTGATGTGCTCGAATATGCTTTATTGATCTGATGATTTTATATTTTATGTTTTATATGTATTTATATTTAAAAAAACATAAATTGTAAAATCAACAAGACTTTCTAGTTAATTTAACAATAAATTTAAGGTAAAATGAAAAATATGTTATTGTTAATTCAACACGACCTATCGTGTTAATTTAACCAGCTTAAATTGTAACATTAACTAGTTAAAATTGCAAAATCAACAGGAAGACTCAATACTTTTTAGTGTTAATTCTACAGTTGTCATCCTGTTAAACTAACAGTTGACAGTAGTGTTAAATTTACACGATTACATGATGGCATACATTAAGCATCGTGTTGAAAAAAATTAACCACAAAATTTGTTGATTTTTGGTTGATTTCACACTATTTTTTGGGTGTAGGGAAGGTAATATCGCGGCCTACAGTGATCATTTTATTTTTTTCTCATGAATCTTCAAATTCTTGCCCTATACTCTTCCTGAAAGCGGAATGTATAGCTATTAAAAATCTAATAAAATTTGCATGAGTTTATCAAGTTTAAGTGAAGTAAAGTTGGGTATAAAAGGGCTGACATGATTTAAAATTTCTTAAATTTTTAACAATTTTGCTCTAACTTTTTTCACACATAAATCTAAACATACCTTGAAATTCTGGGAATTTGCGCGGTTTTTGGTGTAGCTCCATCCAGTTTTTGGAAAAGTGAACTTTTTTTTTCGATGCCGGAGGGAATATCTAAAAAAAAAACGCATCTAATACACATGTACATATTTGTGTATTTATGTACGTATTTAGGATTTTTAGATAACTATATTTTAATTTCTTATAATTTCCAATTATTGAGGTCACTCTCATTTATTCAAACCAATTACTTTCATACATCGTCGTACCATACGAAAACTAGCATACGATTTTTTGTGGCTGACGAAAAGTAACAAATTCGACTTTTGGCTGAGGAAAAGTAACAAGTTCGACTTTTGGCTGACGAAAACTATCAATTTCCTTTAATCAACAACAATTTTAATGTAAAAACAGTATATTATTACTGTTACTTTTCGTCAGCCAAAAGTCAAGTGTGCTACTTTTCGTACAGAATTTTTTAATTGATAGCTTTCGCCAGAAATTTTAAATGTGCTAATTTTCGTATGGTATGACGACATGCAATGTACAAAACATATTGCTCCAAATATTTAAAAAAATAAAATAAAAATAAAAATTATATGAAATTATTGGCCCACTATTTTTGAGCGGAGTGGTTATATTCCAAGTTTAATGGCCTAGAAAAACTCAGCGCGAAATTTCTTATATGAACTTTGCTACTGTTGGACTGTGTGAAAAGGTTAAACTTTCATTCTATCACATACTCGTAGTAAAATCAGGGGGGTGGGGGGTTGGTATAATTTCATAAAAGTATTCTAAATATTTATTCTAGGTACATACAAGACCACAGAAAAAAATTTTCTTCTGAAAGGTCAATTTTAGATGAATTTATTCGATAACAATTTTTTTTTCTTCTTTTCTTTTTTAGTTCTTAAGTTACGTCTGTAAGTATCTTTGTATACATAGACGGTTTTGTTAAATAAATAAATATAAAAAAATAAAATATCTAACAAATTAAACTGTGTGACAAAAAAAATTTAAAGTACTCTTTTCGTCGGTCTCCTGTCAGAAACATGAATGTGAAAATTGCTTTAAGTGCGATGTCTGCTCTTTACAACAAAAACAAATTATTATAGCTATTATTCATTTAATACATATGGATGTATGTCCACGAGAGACTTTATATAGTTAAGGGTTAATCTCGTAACGAGGGGTTCGTTCATATGCCTCTGATCTGGTAACTCATAGCGAATCTTTTGACATTTGTATTTCACAACTTAATTTATGCGTAAATCCACATGATATGTTGGCACATAGTACATATGTATGTAGGTAAATAATTTTTAGTCGCAATTTTTTGAAGCGCAATTTGGTTAAATTGAAAATTTGCGGAAAAAAATTGTAGCTAAACGGTAAGAAATCAATACAGAATTATCTACCTGATCGTTGAGAACAATATTGCTAATTACTTACTTCTAATATAATTAGTTATGGTATTTTGTTCTTAATTATCAGTTAGTTTTATTCAGTACATACGTCAATAACTATTAAAACATCCGACAACGGCATTTAGTAGCACCAGCATTGATAGATTGGAAGAGATCAGATGTTATCCCTAATCCCTATCCCTATCCCTATCCCTATCCCTATCCCTATCCCTATCCCTAATCCCTAATCCCTATCCATATATGTACCTATCCCTATCCTTATACCTATTCCTATCCCTATTCCTATTCCTATCCCTAATCCCTGATCCCTATCCCTATCCCTAATCCCTAATCCCCAATCCCTATCCCTATCCCTATCCCTAATCCCCAATCCCTATCCCTATTCCTATCCCTATCCTTATCCTTATACCTATCCCTATCCCTATCCTTATACCTATCCCTATCCCAATCCCAATCTCTATCCCAATCCCTATTCCTATTACTATCCCTACCCCTATACCTATCCCTAATCCCTAATCCCTATCCATATACTTATCCCTATCCTTATACCTATCCCTATTCCTATCGCTAACCCTATTCCTATTCCTATTCCTATCCCTATCCCTATCCCTATCCCTATCCCTATCCCTATCCCTATCCCTATCCCTATCCCTATCCCTATCCCTATCCCTATCCCTAATCCCTATCCATATACCTATCCCTATCCTTATACCTATCCCTATCCCTATTCCTATCGCTAACCCTATTCCTATTCCTATCCCTAATCCCTAATCTCTGATCCCTGATCCCTATCCCTATCCCTATCCCTAATCCCCAATCCCTATCCCTATCCTTATACCTATCCCAATCCCAATCTCTATCCCAATCCTTATCCCTATCCCTAATCCCTAATCCCTAACCCCTAATCCATATACCTATCCCTATCCTTATACCTATCCCTATTCCTATCGCTAACCCTATTCCTATTCCTTTTCCTATACCTATCCCTAATCCCTAATCCCGAATCCCTAATCCCTAATCGATAATCCCTCTCCATATATGTACCTATCCCTATCCCTATCCCTATTCCTATCCCTATCCCTATCCCTACCCCTATTCCTATCCCTATGCCAGCCCCTATCCATATACCTATCCCTATTCCTATCCATATCTCTAGCCCTATCCCTATGCCTATTCTATCCCTCCAGACTTTCTAGGGTCACCCCTGGTCCACATTTTGGTCGATATCTCGGAAAACGGGTCGCATAGGGTCTTGAAAATCACCTCTTTTTTAAATACTCACCAACACCTTTTATTTGATACCCATTTTGTAGAAAACCCGTTTGGGGTCACACCTGGTTCATATTTCAGGAAATACCTCGAATACGGGGTCTTATATGGGACCAATAACTACACCTTGTTCAAGCACTCGTCAACACCTTTCATTTGATACCCATATCGTACGAACCCGTTATAGGGTTACCCTGGTCCACATTTTGTGGGATATCTCCAAAACCTTCCCGGATACTTATACTTTTTTTGGTCATAAACCATGTCGGGCTCAATCGAAAACTACGTTCAAAATTTCATTTAATTCAGTCAAGCCGTTCTGGAGTTAAATCATCAGGGAGGAAAATGCGACTTATTTTTATATAATAGATAAGTACATATTACGCACACCATCGTTAGTTGGAGAGTTGCCCCAGATTGTATGTCTTGATTTAGCCCCTCGCTGCCGATAATGATAGTTCCACTTTTGTTATCTTGCTTGCGAGTCTTTTCAGTTTCTATGGCTTGTATATTTTTTATACTCCAGCCATTAGCTTTATGTTACTCATTTATTACATACAATAATTTTTTCCATTTAATTTCAGACCACAAAATCATTAAACATAAATATATACATACATACATATGCATATAAGCCGTAAGAATGCGGACGAAACCACCGAACATCAAAAACATTTAAATCCTCGAACGAAATAATAAAGTTTTTTGATCGTCCGACAAACACAAGAAATCTAACTAGGATTAAGGATCATAAGCCAAGTGAAAAATGACCAAAGTTAAACCCAAAATATACTTTTTTATACATATAGCAATAATATTATTTAGTATTGGCATACAAGCGAGTTATGGTAAGTAAAATAGAAGTTAAAAAAAAAATCATATTTAATTCTTATTACAATTTGCTCCGCGCTCCTCTTATGTACATCACACACAGCGCAAACCACCTGCAAGAATGGACTGGGACGTGTTCTCTACGAACGTTTACCCAACCAGCAATTACAAGGCTACGATGATGATGTGGTCCGTGACACAGCGCCGCCTTTTCGCGTACTCGAGAAGTGTCAAGATTTGTGTTTGCGCGATCGCACCGGCACCAATAATTTGGTGCGCACATGCACCAGTTTCGATTTTCAACCGGGCAGTCGAATCACCTCTTTTGGGGGCACATCCGAATACGAAGAGTCACTGTGTTATTTGACATCGGAGCAGGCGGGACCCGAAGGCATTGGCAGCTTAATGTTGGTGCCGAATAGTGTACATTTCAATGAGATTTGTTTGACTTGTAAGTATGTGCGAGTACCTGCTTGGTTAGTGAGGGAAATTGGGGTTTAAAACTCAGCAGAGTAGAGTGTGATAATACATGAAATATATAATTAAACGCTTGTTTTTAATTTCATTCCAATCTTTTGTTCTACTCCACAGCCAGTCGCCCGGAAAGAGAGTGTCCAAGTCGTCGTTATGTATTTGAACGGCATCCACGTAAGAAATTGAAATTGCCAATATCGGATGTTAAAGAGGTGTGTTTTTATGCTTCTTTTTTTGTTGCATTTGCGATTACTTACATATCATTTTAGCAGCAACTGCAACTGTAACTGTTGCTTTGCTTGTCTATTAACACTATTATTATTATGTTATTGTATCATTGCCAATTTTTTGTGTGTTATTGTTGTTGCTGTTATTACTTGATTACCTGTGTTAGCTTTATGATTATGGTATTTTATTTCTTTTCGTATATACATATGTAACACTTTTGTTGTTATTAACACATTTAAAGTTTGTCTTCATACAGTTTACAGCAGCAAATCGTTCCGATTGTGAAGACAAGTGTCTAAATGAATTTGCCTTCGTTTGTCGTTCAGCAAATTTTGATTCAACAATGCGTTCTTGTACGCTGAGTAGGTGAGTATTTGATATAGCTAGTAGGTATTTATATATGTATGTCTATTAAGGTGGAGTGAAAATTTTTTTTTGGAAATTCAACTTGTTCCAAAGCCAGAACGGCACCTTTCTAGCCCAGTAATAAGCCTGTGAAATTTTAATGACCTACTCGCATGTTTAGAGGTGCCCCCAGCCCCTCAAAGATGAAAAAAATAGCACGATCTGTGCAAATGTGAAATTTCTAAAATTATAAAATCAAAAAACGAAGTACGAGGATTGATAAAGATGGCTAAGCTGAGTATTAAAGTGAACTAGTATCGCCGGTGCTCGAAATTCGACCATGCAATTTATTTTTTCAACTTTGTATTGGTACAAAAATTATTTCTTTTTGCGGAGATAAGCAACACTTTCCAAATTCCAGTTGTACTGCAACACTGATTTGCCCTTTTGATCACGGTCCGACGCGAAATCATGGTCAAAATCAAGGCAGATCTAGGAAGGTAGGCCCGGTGGTGAATTCAGAAATTTCTCATGTATTTTGTTATTGTAATTGGTAGAGTGTAATGTCAAAATGATATTTCGCCGTGGTTAAAATCTGAATTCGCTTGGGGCTCGTCCATTCCTATTGGCCATGATGTGAATTCGCTTTGATTTTGACATTACACTCTACCTTTGTAAATAAAAAAAGAAGTTTTTCAATTCGCCGCCGAGCCTACCTGTTAGATATGCCTTGGTCAAAATTAAAATTACTCAGTTTGCTCTCCCGCACTCTCTCTCATTTTTCGCTTTAATGGAAAAGCAATAGGAGATATTTGGCCGCGTTGATTTTGATCTGAGCGTAAACTGGGCCAATACATCAGCATTGCCGTTTTAGCCATTTGGTGGCTAGATTTAGCCACCGCCGTCTTTTTTTAGCCACCAAAATTTGGGTTTTGCCACTAGCCACGTTTTTAGCCACCGCTTGTAATGAACCATAATTTTGCACATAGGAAAGATGTGGTAACGCTAATTCAATTCAACGATTATCACAAACAGCGTTGCCGTTTTAGCCATTTGGTGGCTAGATTTAGCCACCGCCATGTTTTTTTAGCCACCAAAATTTCGGTTTTGCCACTAGCCACGTTTTAGCCACCGCTTGTATAGCCCAAATTACATCACCGATGTGGCAGCGGGCAGCGACGGTTTTCGAAATCAGCTGATGCGTCTAATATGAGCAGTGAAAATTAAATTCTCTCCCGCTTGCTGGCATCAAAGTACGGAAACACAAAATTAGTAAAAATATATTACATTGGATAGTACGGAAACAGACATAAGTCCACATCAACTCTTAGAAGTTGGCTGCGATTCAAGGCAGCGGCAGCGAATTTAGAATTTGGGCTAAACGGAGCGGTGCTGCCAGCTGCCTCTGCTGTATTATGTGCCGCAACAGTAGTTTCTAAAAATCAGCTGATTTAGAAAATCGATCGGTGCTACTGCCACAGCGCTATTGTAATTCCGGCTTAATGAACCATAATTTTGCACATAGGAAGGATGTCGTAACGCTAATTGAATTCAGCGATTAAATCGATTTAAGTGTTAAAAAACAAAACAAGTAACGCGACTATCGATAAATGCCTGTTGATACTCGCTAGTGGAATAGTATACTGTCGATGAAAGTCCGTATAAAGATCTAACTGACTTTGTATATTGTTGGCTACTTCTACCACTTAGCAACGACGAAATAGAAAGAAAGAACCTTTTCCGTAATGAATATTGTCAAAACCAAAAATCGAAACAAAATTAATCATACAATGTTGAATGCAATTTTAACTATAAGATATGGCTTAAAGAATGTAAAACAATGTTGCAAATTAATGAAGAAAGAATAAATTTATGAAGAGAAAGTGTCAATTAGTGATGACGACATAATGATAGATATTGAATGTGATATCTAGTTTTTTTTAGATATAGTTAAGTACATAGTATCTATTATATAAAAATAAGTCGCGTTTTCCTCCCTGACGCTATAACTCCAGAACGGCTGGACTGAATTAAATGAAATTTTGCACGTATTTTTCGATTGAGCCCGACATGGTTTGTGGCCAAAAAAGTATAAGAATCCGGGAAGGTTTTGGAGATATTCCACAAAATGTATACCAGGGTAACCCTATAACGGGTTCGTACGAAATAAAAGGCGTTGACGAGTGCTTGAACATGGTGTAGTTATTGGTCCCATATAAGACCCCGTATTCGAGGTATTTCCCGAAATATGAACCAGGTTTGACCCCAGACGGGTTTCCTACAAAATAGGTATCAAATAAATAAAAAAATACCCTGTCGGAAAAACAAGCAACCAAAAAGGTGTTGTGAGTATTTAAAGAAGAGATGATTTTCAAGATCCTATGCGACCCGTTTTCCGACATATCGACCAAAATGTGGACCAGGGGTGACCCTAGAAGGTGTGGAGGGATAAGCATAGGGATAGAGATTAGGTATTAGGTATTAGGGATAAGGATAGAGATAGGTATATGGATTAGGGATTAGGGAGTAGGGATTAGGGGTAGCGATAAGGATAGGGGTAGGGATATAATGGTGAGCAACACGGTAATCTAGGACTTTTCCTTTAGGCTTTATAGGAATAAATTTTAGGCAGAACAACGTCTGGCTGGTCAGCTAGTGTATGTATGAATATTTATTTTTACACAAATTTATGATTTTTTTCTTATGTTGTATGCAATACTGATATACCAATACCTGAATCTGAAAAATAAATTTAAAACATGTTAATTTGAAGCAAAATTTTTTAGCCACCATTTTTAGCCACGAACTAAATTTTTTAGCCATTTTTAGCCACAAATTAAATCAAATCTAGCCACCACGAAAATTTTTCAACGGCAACGCTGCAATACATATAAAATAGAGAGAACGCTTTTAAATTAAAGCGACTCTTCAACTGTGTTTACGATATTTGTAAACATTTTTACGATATCTATTTCTCTTAACTAAAAACTTTATTTATTAATTATAAACAAATTAAATAATTTATAGAAACAATTATATGCCTATGCACTGCTCCTCACTCATACGAATACATCCATATCAATTTTATGTAGATATGAGTATGTTAAATGTCCTAAACAGCCTGGCAATTGTTTGTATGGAAAAAATGTTAGCCTATTAATATATAGATTTTTTTGGAAACAACAACAAAAGTTATTAAAGGTCAAATTTATATTATGCATTTTTTAAATTGCAATTACTTAAAAACTACTGAACCGATTTCGAATATTATACCATTCGATAGGTATTTTGATTCCCTTTAATTTGATATACATTTTATGTGGGTTCCATAACACCCCCTGCGGGGGTCAACTCCCCTTTTACCCCCCTTACTTTTCATATATAAAATGTATATCAAATTAAAGGGAATGAAAATACCTATCGAATTGTATAAAAATATTCGAAATCGGTTCAGTAGTTTTTAAGTAATTGCAATTGAAAAAATGCATAATATAAACTTTGACCTTTAATAACTTTTGTTGTTGTTGTTTCCAAACAAAAACAAAAATCACTTTAATACTCAGCTTAGCTATGTTTATCTATCCTCATACTTCGTTTTTTGATTTTATAATTTTCAAAATTTCATATTTGTACCAGATCGTGCTTATTGCTTTCAACTTTGCGTGGCTGGGGTAGGGATGGCAAAATAAATTTAATAATCGATTAACCGTTTTTTAGGTTAATCGAAAGGGTTCGATTATTAATCGCGAATAATCGTAGGGAACTAACCGATTATAACCGTTTTTCGATTACAATTATTGATAAATTAATACGTAGTACCCCAAGAGGACAAACAAGCTAATTTTTTATACATACTATGTATGTGTGTTCGTTTTTATTATAATAATAAAAAATCGTCATTTCAGCGAAAAAATCGTCAATATTTTGTTGCTATCTCATCTTTACTAAAAACATGTTATAAACAAAAAAAAGTGTCGGCTTTCCACTAAGAAAGCGCACCACGAAAAAAAAATTACTTTTTCAGGGGCTCTCAGATATTTCAAAACTGAAATCAAAACTTGCAGGAAGTTTACAGTTTACGAGATAATTACCCCAGAAAGAGAATTATGTCGGCTGAGGATTATTTTTTTAAAGCGAGGCTGAAGGCGGCCAACGCAAAATGTTGTTCTACACACATACATATACTCTGAAAAAAATACCCGTAGTTAACTCAACAACTTTCCGCTGTTGAATCTCCGTCTTTGATTCAACAGCAAAAGTATTTGTTTTAACGGCAAAGTTTTTGATTCAACAACTTTCCATAGTTAATTCAAAGACGGGCGTTTTTGATTCAAAAACTCCCTTGCTGTTGAAAAATTTTGAAGTAAATAAAAAAATAGAAAATTGTTTTTTTCAAACTCGTTCAATTAATTTAAATTTTCGGGAAAAATATACATATATATGTACATATATGCAATATATAATTACAAATAAAGGTAAGTCACAATAATGATATTATTTATATATTATTATAATACATATATTAAAATTATATGTACATACATATATTCGTTGAAAAATTTATTTTGTATTTTTCAGATTAAATATGTTTGATTATCCCGTTTTTCCGATAGCGAGCAATCGAACCAGCCAAATCTGCAGGTAAAACTTGTCGGCGATGAGAAACTAATCAAGTTATTCTTGTCGTGGGAGTTATGTACAGGTGCATTGATGCAGTTCAATGAATGCGGTATCAAAAATATTGAACTGCTTGCAATGATGCACTCCCACGACATCGACGAAATATTAAATAAAAAAGAACTCATCGCCGACAGGATAAAATTCCGCAAACCTACAAATGTGGCGGTCGGAAAACAATAAAGAATGTGTTATTAAATAATAAAAAAAATAAGTTGAGTTTATGTGTTTGTGTTTGTGTAAAAAGCCCTGCAGACAGTGATAGTCATTTGATATATCATTTGAGGCGCACGATTGATGGATAATTCTGTCACACACTGCCTACAAGTCTCCATAATTTTTATATGGACGGTGTGAAAAATGTGATGAAAACCGTGTCTCTTTTCATCAATCGCGTTGTTCAAATGATGTATCAAATGACCATCACTTGTCTGGTGAAACCGGGCCTTAGTATTAATATTACTATGTAAACATATATATTATATAAAAAAAATAAAATAAAATAAAATAAAATAAAATAAAATAATATCTATTATATTAAAAAAAATTACTATTGTTTACAATTTTTTTGATGTTAACTTAAAAGCGTAAGTATTTGCTTCAATGGTGCCCGTTTTTGGACCAAAAACTTTTGCTGTTAGTTCAAAAGCAAAAATTGTTAGCTTAAATACGAAAAGTATTTAAATCAACGGTGCTCGCTTTTGGACTAAAAAATTTTGCTGTTAATTCAAAAGCAAACACTGTTAACTTAAATGTAAAAGTATTTCATTCAACAGTTTCCGTTGTTAACTTAAATACGAAAAGTATTTGAATCAAAAACGCTCGCATCTTTGAAACAACAACGGAGCGTTGTTGGGCACATTTCAACTGCGGAAAGTTGTTCATTTAACGGCAAAAGTCTTTGTATTTACAACGTTTTTTTTTCAGAGTATGCATTTGCTCGTTTTAATACTTGCTTTTATCTTAGCAATAGATCGCAGTTTTCGTGTTTTGTTTGGTAAATTTTAAAATTTTAACAACAAATATCTTGTAAAATACAAGCCTCCGGAAATTTTTGATTTCAGTTCCAAGTCCTGTGAGAGCCCCTCTACCCCCCGCCCCCCCCTGAAATAGTCATTTATTTCGGGGCATTGTTCCTTAATGGAAAATTTTCCCAAAAACAATTTTAAAGAGGTGCGAATTCATACAAATTCGTATATAAATGAAATCATATTTAAAAAAGCTGTGCACATTTATCTACACAATGCGCTTACTTATATAATAAAATAAATAAATAACATCATCAATCATTCATTAATATTAATTCATAACATTTTGCCTTGAAAAATAATTTACAAAATATAAGGATTTATTTCATGAAGATAACCATTTAATTATTGTACTGAGATGGTTTAAATTTTTAATAATGCCACTTTCCTTAAAAAAAATATATAATAAACGAAAAAATCGTCATTTATTGGGAAAAATCGTCAAATCATTGCTTAGAAAAATCGTCAAAAGGACGCTAAAATCGTCAATTCGGCAACGCTGGCTGGAGGGAACGTTTATTGCGAATGAAAAGGCGGTAACTGTGTAACCTAATACAAACGCACGCCGTCAATTTACTGTCAAAAATTTCTCATGCCCATACAACTTGTATGGGAGTAACCGAAATTGAACGGCGTGCGTAAAAAGTCGACGCCAATTTTTGTTTTGCGTGACAGTTGAAATTAAGCATTGTGGGTGATTGTTTGCAAAAAAATTGACACTTGCTTTTGATATCGCGTGTGTTAGATACATATTCCACAAAATAAGATTTTCTCTGATTTTCTATATTTTTCTATTTCTTTATCTGTACACGCACGCAAGTCAATTTCGGTTCAACGCATATGAAAAATTTGCGTGCGTGCGTTAATTGACGACTTGCGTTTGTATTAGGTTACACAGTAATTCTCGACTTCGATTATTTCCTTTCGATTATTTTCGACTTGAGAGGAAAAAGGTTAATCGAAAAAATAATCAAAAGGAAAAACCGATACATTTTAAACGTTAACCGAAAGAAATTAACCGATTATAATCGTTTTTCCGGTTATAGTTGCCATCCCTAGGCTGGGGGCAGTTCAAAATGTCATCCTATCGCCATAAAATTTTGTGGGCTCATTAACTCGTATAAAGGCAACTTTTCATTGCTGGTACGTTTAAAAAAAGAACAAAAAAAATCTATATAGTATTTTTTTAGAACTTTTGTTATTCCATATACGAGGGTCACTGTAAAAGTTTTGCAGAAAATGTAAAGAAAAACGCAAACAACGTCTTGTAAATCGCTTTATCGCTGCTCAAAATATTCTCTTTTAAAATCTACAACTTTGGATCCGATGAAACCAATCTTCAAAGCAATTTTGCCACTCTGAGCGAGTTACCTAAAAAACATGTGATTTAAATGCTTTAGCGGTCCCTCCAGGCGATGAGAAACGCTCGCCACGCATTTTATTTTTGACTTGTTGTAATAGGAAGAAGTCACTTGGCGATTAATCAGGCGAATATGGGTAATTCGTTATTAATTGGCTGTTTTTACTGGGCAAAAACTCTACAGTTCTTTGTGCTGTGTGAGCGCTTGCTTTGTCATGATGAAAAATGATTTGCCGGTTTGTTGTTGCTGCTTCTGGTTTCAGCGATAACTTGCGGCACAAAAATTTAAGTATACCAATCAGAATTAAGCATCCTTTGATCCTCTAATGCAAAAGTTGCCATATGACCCGTTTTTCCGAAGAAACAAGCAATCTCTCTTTTCGAAACACTTTGTGAACGCACCACTTGTGTTAAGTTAGGTTCATTTTGGAACACCCATACATACAATCGATTGCTGTTTAATTTCAGGAATACATCAAAGATTTGTCACCTCTTACGATGTTTTATACCGAAAATAAACGACCTGCTTCCAATGTCTTTAGCATTTTCTTGCACCAATTGACACGTGCCTGTTTTTGTTTTCTTTCAAATCGTGTGAGATCCAACGACTGCAAAGCTTCCTGACATGCAAATGATAACGCAAAATCGCATGGGTTTGTTTCGCCGAAATGACGAAAGATACCTCTATCACACTATATGTCACAGGCCGATCTGACAAACCCATTTCACGCACAGCAGCAATATTTTTCGCGACAACAGAGGTGCATGGACGACCTTCGCGAAGATCGACATCAAACGTTTGTTTTCCACGCTTGAATTCTGCAAACCATTTGTAAACCACAGTTCTGAATGGTGCTTCATCCCCAAATAACGAATTAAGTTTTTCCTAACACTGATGCGATGTAAACCCGTATCGAAAGTCATAAAACCAAATCACTCGGAAGTCAAGATTCGAAATTTCCATTTTTCACACAAATACTCGTACTACTCAAGGCAAATTCAGTATATGGTAATGGCAGGGCGAATTCGGCAATATTCGCCTCGATTCGCTTTAAGTTTTTCTTTGTATGACATTCTTCTGTACTTGACGAGTTAAAAACGAGAAGAAGAAGAAGTCAGCTGTTCACTTACCATTACCATATGAATGAATTTGCCTTGGTACCTACTACTCTTGTTTTATGTTTCTGAAACACATTTGAAATGGAACTTTCAACTGAATTATAGCTAAAAAAAAACGTCAATTTTACGTACATATATGACAATCGCAGAACTCTGCCAATACAGGAAGTGCTTGATTCCGCGAACTTTTGCAGTGACCCACGTGTCATTGGGTACATTCAGAAGACGCAACGGTGGAGCACAACTGTTGTGTAGATATCAGTAATCGGAAAGTGATACAATTTTCGCCTTCTGAACGAGCTGATACATTAAATAAACAAATTAGTATTTTAATTATCCCCAACCAGAGATCAGCAGCGGTGCACCGCATTTTCTAAAGCACCGCAAAAATACTTATTTTTTAAGTGGCTCAAAAAATAAGTACCCAGAAAAAAAATTCACCGCCACCGCATTGATTGAAAACCTAAATGATATTGCGGTATTTAGTGTTGTTTACACCGCATACCGCAAACACCGCATAACGCAAACACCGTATACCGCAAACACCGCATATCGCAAACACCGTATATCGCAAACACCGCAATCACCGCAAACACCGCATTTGTTTATTTGTATACTATTCAGTGTTGCCGGAAATTTTTCACACACTGCAAAGGTATAGGCAATTGAAAATTCCCTGCAGTATTTATCAGCTGGAAAACAGCACATATTTCCTACTGAATATTCAGTAGAGATGTAGTTCTAAAATCTGAAATTTCCCTTTCGTTTTTATATAAAGGTGGCGTCGAAAATCAACTACCTAAAAACTGCTGAACGAGAAGGGAGAGTTTCTGTAGGAAAAAAGGCCTGAATACGCAGGGAGAACTTCCATAGCATGTCTTCACTGCGTGTTCAGTTATTTTTTCAGCAATGAATTTTGAACTTAGTTTCAGGGTATTTTTCATAATGAATATTCTACTGAATATGCACCTCCTTACCTCAAATTCTGCTGGGTTCATTTGTACATAAATACATAGATATGTGTTACTGATTATAAGATATACAGCAAATTAATTTTTTTTTTTTTGTGTGCTTTGTTTTTTGTGGCAGTTTTTTGAATAATAAAATATTTTTCAATAAAGAAATAATCAAAAATTCATTTTTGAAATCCAATACAATGTATTTAAATGACGATCGACACATTCAGTACTTCACCTTTGCCGTAAATCTAATTCAACTATGTTTCTCAGTTAAACGAATTGCTAGATTGACGGAAAAGTATTCATTCCGGCGGGCGCATAATAAAATGTATAAAAATAAACATGTGTATTGTTGTT
The DNA here is from genome assembly GCA_960531455.1 of Urophora cardui. NCBI lineage: Eukaryota > Metazoa > Arthropoda > Insecta > Diptera > Tephritidae > Urophora > Urophora cardui. The sequence goes on along the minus strand of OY482670.1, from coordinate 111,644,438 downwards.
GCTCCAATAAAATGACAAAAACTTCGGTTTCAATCAATGTATCGTAGCCAATTTTGTCGATTGTGAAAATTGAATGAATGCTTCGTTGGAAAATAAAGAATTATGTCACAAACAAAAATGTGTAAACAAAACTTATGTGTATTACTAAGAAGCCATAAATGTAATTCAAGGATTTTAGGAAAAAACTCTATTTCATGTAAATAGTACATATTTTTATCTTGAAATTCATTAGTGAAATTATTTTGAATGTAAACAAATTCTAAATTTTAAGTGGCCCTTTCAATGAAAAAATTAAAAAAAAAAAACCTATCCTGAGAGTTTTCCTATATAGATATTCTTTGGTTAAAATCAAATTGTAATCAGTAGTATTTTTCATCAGAAATCCATAAGACGGTAAAAATTACAAACAAAAAATCGCACTGACAACATTGTAAATATCTCTATTTGGGAAATGCGGTGTTTGCGATATGCGGTGTTTGCGGTATACGGTGTTTACGATATGCGGTGTTTGCGGTGTTGTGATATCCATACTACCGCATACCGGAATTGATCAAGAAAATGCGGTACGGTGTTTATTATGATCGCATATTTTGCGGTTGCGGTCATACTCTCACCGCATTTTTTATGAGTATACTCTAAATCACAAAAAATGTATCGCATGCTGATCTCTGTCCCCAACGTAATTGCCAATAATTTCGCGGCTTTGAAACATTTTTATTACATTCCAAAATTCATAAACACTATTTATATTTTTGTACATATGTCAAAATCGTAAGCTCAACATGTTGTGTAAAGTGAGCGTAAAAAATTTATGACGGAAAAAAGTCTCCAAAATCACAACATGTTGTGTTGATCAGAAATACTCAACGTTGCGTTCAGAAGATAAAACACAACAGTTGCGCAACTGTTGCGCCACGGTTGCGCCTTCTGAACGTAGCCATTAAAAATAAATATATGAGTTGCAAGCTCTTGCTGACGGCAGCTTCTTCTTTCAAATTCTCTGAAAACGGTTACGATAACTGTTCAATGTCGAGCTTGCAGTGGAGCCGAATTAGACTCTGTATAACCATGACAGAGGTCCATATATGTATCCTTTCGGAATGCTTCATAACGAACCACTTCCTGGTATAATAAAAGAATTATAAAGAACAAACATTCACACATTTTTCCTTTGAAAAAAATTTTAGAGTGCTCTTTGTACGGTATAAAGTTGAAAAATGTCTACATTAAACCAAATAGCTGGAAAGTTTCCTTATGCCAAAGCTTGTCTCAGTCTTTTTTTTGCTTTACATATAACACGCGCTAAGTGTGAGGCCTAGCTGACAGTTAAATATTTATATATACACAATTATTGATAGCCTTGTATTATCTCATATCTACATAGTATGTATGTATTTCTTCATGATTCTAAATAGAAAATGCAACTGTAAATAAACGTTTATCTCCTCATCAACAGATTCACACGTCGCACACATCCAGAATTGCTGGAAGATGACCACAACTCTGATTATCTGGAGAACACCTGTTTGAATGGTATGCAAATTCTGCATAAACCTGCCTACAAAAACATACACCTGTTGTGGCAATTAAATTGCAATCATTTCACTTCGTTCATTTCAGCTGAGCGCCGCTGTGACGGTCTGGCCGTATTCGTTAAAGAGGAAAACAAACGACTGGGCGGTCCCTTCGAGGTGGACATATTCAATAACATGACGTTAGAGGAATGCCAGACAATGTGTTTGCGCGCTGAGAAGTAAATAAACTAGCCTACATACATATATATATATCTATAGTACTACACACAAGCAATTATTATTTAACACTACTTGCGCAAATACATATAATTAAATAGTAGTTAGTTACACTAATTCGTAATTTGTTTTTTTTTTACAATTTCGCAGATATTTCTGTCGTTCCGTTGAATTCGATGATCAAACAAAGCAATGCATTTTATCCGAAGAGGATTCCATATCGCAGAAAGATGATATTAGCATCAGTTCGAGTCCGACGCATCATTTTTATGATTTGGTTTGCTTGGATAATCGTAAGTAAAGAAAAGTAAACAAATTATTTAAGTAAATGAAAGATTTTATGTAAGAAAGCAATCTCGACTTAAGCACTTTATTGTTTTCTACTCGACTTTAGTATTTCACGTTGCTTAGTGAACTTAGGGCCGCCTTCTCATCCTGCCGTTAACGCTAAACGGAGGTCAAACAGCCGGTTAACATGTAGACTGCGTTATCGATCACATGTTAAATTTATGAGTTTGATTAGGTCGATAATCATGATTAACTGGGCGATAGCGTTAACTGGAGGATGAGAAAGCAACTTTTTGTTTCTTTGTTTTTATTATTCACAGAACGCACCACTGATTACCCCGATAATTCCGTTACATCGCATCTATTCTCCTCGGGTCGTCGTCCAGATACAGCCTTTCAGCGTTATCGCAACTCACGTTTGGGTGGTGAATTCCATTCGGAAATTACGGGCCGTTCGTTGAGTGAGTGTTTGGATGAGTGTTTGCGGCAGACGAGCTTTCAATGTCGGTGAGTGCCATTGAAATTATTTTCCATATGAGAATGTTATCTTTTTTGTTGCATGGTAATAAATATTATAAAAATATAATGCTCAAGTGAGAGCGATGAGGAATGCACTCACATTCGCTTATTTCTAATTTAATAAAAGAACGTGATCCACTTTCATTTCAAAAACAATTTTATAAACAAATATTAGCTTTCTTCTGGTATTTGAACAATAAAACAAAACTAGCCCAAGAAATGCCCCTCAGAGCTGAAACATTGCCGATAAATTTGGGGGCAGCGGTTCTGACTCTTAAATTTAATCTTAAAAACTTTTGTAAAAAGGCAGACGAGATAAGGGCAAATACTGCCTCTTCATCTGGTTTAGAGGTATAGTAGTGATTGCTCTTAAAAAAACGCACTACAAACCTTGACAGACAGCAACGTTAATCTCGATCAATTCCACACTTAATTCGATTAAAATTGACCGTGATTGACGACAATATTGAAGTATTTATGTAATTGATCTTGATTAGTATCCGTCGGTCATGTCTATAACATTTCATTCTTTTTACTGAGTGTCTTAGAAAAGCGATCTCCTTTCTGCATTCTACTGCAAACTCCGCTGCACTGTAATTAATATCTGCCAGTTAATATTGATTGTGGCTTACTGCTTTACACTTTACACTTACTGTGATGTTTAGTATGTACGAAATACCGTATCAAAGAATCGCCTCTTCCGCGACTGTCAGGTGTTCAAGTTGTCCATCGGTCGCCACAAATGTAGCTGAGGAATGTGTAATGTGTTGTGCACTAAACTATTTCTGCACACATTAAATCGATTGTAATTAATTAACTCGATGACAGTAATTGGAAAGTAAATTTACACGAATTACAGATCTAAGGCTCTCGCCAACACAGACTAACTGCAGATGATTATGTGCTACACATACAACAACGGTAACTGTACATAATTGTAACTGTAACTGTTGTTCCGCATTGGCGATCGATCGTTCGTCATTCATACAAGTGAATATTTAAAATTGTTAAATGCGCATAAGTGAATGATGAAAAGCATTAAATAAACTTGTTATATTAAATTTCTAGTTACAATTCCACTTTTCATGCAACCTTTTTTCACAATTTCATTTTATTGTTGTCTCTTCGACTGCTTCTTCGTCCTCGCATATTCGCATCACCTTGCAGATCGGCAGTGTATAGCGATCGCTTTCGTACTTGTCGCCTGAGTCGCTACAATCAAAAGGATGGCATGCGCATTATTTATGATGCCGATTATGATTATTACGAGAATTTAATGCGTAAGTAAATATGAATGTGAATCCATGAAATCAGCACTTTCTCATTGTGCACGCATTTTACTTACACTGCTCACCTCAATCTTTCACCTGCTCTTCCAGTGAACGTAGTTGGAAATGGCGATGGCGATAATCACAGTGGATCTGGAGGCAGTGGTGGCGGTAGTGGTAGCAATCATCGTCCGCCTGGCGAGCAGGGTGGCTCTAATTGGCGTCCACCCAACAGGGATGACGATCGTTATGGACCACCGGGCGGCATTGGTGGCCGATATCCTGTTGGTGGAGGAGGCGCCGGCGGCGGTGGCCTCGATGATTATGGTCGACCGTACGATCGTTATCCACTCACCAATGGCTATGGTAAGTATCTACTTGAGCAAAACATAAAACATACATATGTACATACACATATATAATAACTGCCAAAAAGAAGCACAAATAAATGCTCTATCTCTCTCTATCTCACTCTCTAACCGACCTAACCTGCTAACAAACTAACAAACAACACTTTATTATTAACCCTTCTTCCCACCAGATCGTTATCCAGGAGGCGGCGGCGGCGGCGGCGGCGGCGGAGATGGACGTTATCCACCACCAGTGGATGGCCGTGATCCGTATGATGAACGTTATCCCGTTGGTGATCGGGATCGATATCCTGTTGGCGGCGCAGATTTATATGCTGGCGATCGTGATCGTTATCCGATTGGGGAACGTGAGCGTGATCGCTACCCGGGCGCTGATCGTGATCGCTATCCGAATGGGGATCTCGAACGGTATCCAATTGGCGACCGTGATCGCTATTCAATTGGTGATCGTGATCGCTATCCAGTTGGTAACCGTGATCGCTACCCCATTTCTGATCGTGATCGTTATCCAATTGGTGAACGCGATCGCTATCCAGTTGGTGATCGTGATCGTTATCCAATCGGTGATCGTTATCTAGTTACAGATGATCGTTACCCACCGCCGGGTCGGTATGGTGACCGTGATCGCTACCCCATTGGTGATCGTGATCGTTATTCACCACGTGATCGTTACCCCTACCGTCCTTTGGATCGCTATCCTCTACCACCAATCACAGACAACGGCTTAACTACAGATTTACCACATACAAGACCCTATCCAACCGATGATGACTTGCCTTATCGCCCTTACGGCTCGGGTGGTCGTTATCCACCTGATCGCTACGCCGGTCGTTATCCTTCGCGTTATCCGCAAACTAAGGAGCCTTTAGGCGGTTACACAGGACGTGATGCACCTGATGGCCTATTCCTCGATAAACGTTTCCGTCCATCATCCTTCGATTCGCGTTATCCACTATTGACGGATGGTCGTGGTGGTGTACCGCCACGTTACGGATCGGAGGGACGTTATCCATTAGATGACATCATTCACAGCGCACGCAGGCCCGAACCAGATTCGGCGAAAAGATATCCGCCCGCGCCTTTATTGCCACCAAAGTCCATTAGTAAATATCCCACATCGCCCAATCGTTTTCCGGTAGGTACTGATCGTTATCCGATCGATATATATAAATATGGCAATCGATATGGCAGCAGTGGGAGCAGTAGCGGCATTAGACCAGGTAGGCGTTTGTGAAGTTAACAATATACTAATCGACTAGAAGAACTTCTTTGTGTGTTTGCATTTAACCGATCGTACGATCACTGATCTAGTTGAAGACGTACCAAATACTTTATCGTCTATATATTTCCCTACAGGTTATGCTCGCCCTCCGCCACCACCGCATTACTATGATGTGGACTACGAAGAGCGCTATGGTGATCGTTATGGCGGTGGTTACGATCGCGAATACGAAGCACCAATCGGTAGACGCCCACTAGGCGGCGGTGGTGGTGGCTATCCGCATTACGAATCACCATTCAATCGTCCTTACGGCCATCATGCTGTAGGAGGAAGCGGACTTGCGCCACTCGACGACAATCGTCCGCCACCACCACAGCTACATCATTATGGCAGCGCCGGCCTGGGTGGTCCTGGTGGCGGTGCGGCTGTTGGCGGTCCACCACGACCACCGGTGACACGTTGCGAGGAGAGTGACAATTTTAAACAAATTGCGGCAAGACACAAAATGCGTCGGCCTTATGTGCGACGCGCACTCGTTGTACCATCGCTAATACAATGCGAGCGCGAGTGTATCGAGTCGCGCGAGTTTATTTGTCGCAGTTTTAATTACAGGTATGAGTAGTACACTTGCGGTATACGAGAGGAAGAGGGGGAGGGGGGAGAGACTAAAGTTTTTAATTGCAATTTCTCACACCACAGAGATTCGGCGGCAACGAATTTCGATGAACGCGATCTGCCCAATTGTGAGCTGAGCGATCGGGATTCGCGCGAATTGGACGTACACGATCCGAATTACTTTGATGCGGCAAATTATGATTTTTATGAACGGAGCTTAGGTCGCAGCGATGGTGAATGCATGGATGGTGAGTGATGACTGGTGTTGGGGAACGGAGGAATGGAACTATACATACATATATACATATTTAGCAATAAAAGTGCTTTTGATGAAACTTTTTTTAGACTTTTAGTAAATAAAACCTTAGTGTAACGGGTGGAACATATGCGAATTGCAAGTACTTCAGAAACTTATGAAGGATGCCAAAGGTTCAGAATCAGAGTCTTTCCATTCATTCGCTTCATCATCTGTGTCAATTTGGCTTGATTACAAACCTCTTATCCAAATATTTCTTAAGTAGTTATAAAGAAAATGGAATTTGTGTTCAAGTTTAACTTTCTAATGGAATTGCCCTATTTTAAATTTTTAATAGCATATCCAGCCTTTAACTTTTTTAATAAAACTTCGTTTTTTTCTATTGTAAAATAGAGTTTCCACTACTGTAGCAGTTACTAACTGTGGAAATGAAAACATAGTTTGAACTTCTTTATTTCCAAATTCAAATTCTATATGAAATTAAAACGAGGTTACTAAAAATAGCTGATCTACAGATTCTTCTTCTTCATCCGCAATACGTGATCACTTTCTATGCGCCAATTCAAAGCGAATTCACTCAAGGTCATAGCAATACTATAAAAAGAAGCTTTACATACATTTTCACGATATTCGCAGCCAATATAACTTCTCCTTCCGGTACTTACAAACAAAAATAAAAATCAGCTGATCTACTGCCATCACCTTATATGAATCACTTATGACTTCAAAAGCTTAAATGCTCACATCTTGTAAATAAAATAAGTTCTTAGTGATAATTTCTCTCATTCCTATAATTTATAGGCTATAAGATATAAAATTATATACATGCACACAGTTTTCAAAAAGGCAATCCGATTTTTTTTTTTTTTTTGATTTTATGATTGTTACTGGTTACCTATGTATGTAGGTGCCTGTTGATATGTCCATTTATATACATACATACATATATAATATTTGATATATGTAAATAAAACCATTTATTTCTAAATCTTCACCTTTTTTATATTAGTAACACAAACTTGCAACGAAGAAGGCATGGAATTTACGATACGCACACCGGAAGGTTTCCTGGGACGCATTTACACCTATGGCTATTATGATAGGTGAGTGAATATGCACTTAAAACAATAAAAGTGTATGCAAATTAGTAACATTAACTATTTATATTTTTGTTCTGCTTTTATTTGGCAGATGTTTCTTCCGTGGCAATGGTGGCACCGTTAACGTTCTGCGCATCAGCGGTCCTCAAGGCTATCCCGATTGTGGCACCCAAAGGGTAAGAAAGAAATACAATAAGCATATTTAATACATAAACAGATAAAAAATTAAATTAAATGCATTTTCTCTTTGCTAAACTATAACTTTTTCTTTCTTTTTGCGCTTTATTTATTTAACTCACAGTATGGCGACACTCTAACCAACATTGTTGTTGTACAATTCTCCGATAACGTACAAACGAGCCGCGACAAACGCTACAATTTGACATGTGTTTTCCGTGGGCCTGGCGAAGCGATAGTAACTTCCGGTTATATTGGTGCAGGGTAAGACAAGTGCTTTAAATGCAATTTATTTATTTGCAATGCGCATATTAGAAAAATAGTAAACTACTGTTGCATACTTGTAGGCGTATAACTTTGAAGAGTAGTTGAGTTGTAGTTGAATACTTTGCTTGAGCTCTTGATATCAATTAATTTATGAATATTGTTTTTATCTTTATTGTTAAACAAGAACCATCTCTTCTTTCCTAGCAGACTCATCTAAAACTTGTTCCTACTCCATCTTAATGCTATTAGATAAACATTCAAAAATTAATTTTATTTAGCAATCACTAATCCCGTTATAATATAACTACAAGGCAACAAAATGTTCAGAAGAAAAACAGATCTTCATACTTAAGACCCGTTTTTTCCATTCAAATCATTTTGTTGAACTTTTGTTCCAATTCTTTGCTGTATAAAGTTTTTCTGATTCCGACAGATCCGGTAGTCCCATACCAATCGAATACTTGCCGGCAGAGAACACCCTGAGCTCAAAGGTACGCCTTATGATACTCTATCAAGGCAGACCAACAACAACTATAGCGGTGGGTGATCCGCTAACATTCCGTTTGGAAGCACAAGATGGCTATAATCATGTAACCGATATATTTGCCACAAATGTGGTAGCGCGAGATCCATATTCGGGTAGAAGCATACAGCTGATCGATCGATTTGGGTGAGTGAAATTTGGCTGCAATTATTGAACGTTTTATAAGCTTATGTATGTATACATACATATGTATAAAAAATTAATTTCAGTTGTCCCGTGGATCCATATGTATTCCCTGAATTGGATAAACTACGTGATGGCGATACTTTGGAGGCACGTTTCAATGCATTCAAAATACCCGAATCGAATTTCCTCGTATTCGAGGCTACGGTGCGTACTTGTCGCGATGGTTGCCAACCGGCATATTGTCCGGGACCGGCGGGACGTCAGGAGCCTTCGTTCGGTCGTCGTAGGCGTTCGTTGAATGATACCAACGATGTTGGTGAAGAAGCGGAAGCAAATACCGAACCGATTGCGGCGGCGCTGACAGGTTATATGAGTGAAACGAATGGCACAAAGGTGACGGGAACGCTGGGCGGTGGAAATTTCAATAAAAGTGAGTTTGGTTTTTGGCCTTTTCAAATACATACATACAAAATAAATCAAAATATATGTATATTTAAGGAAATAAAATAAAAATAAATACATAAATAAAAATTAATTATTATGTGATCTTTAGCTTCTTCTAGCGACACCAAATCCGATCAGGAGATGGAGGAACCCGAGCAAGTGCGAGAAATGATAGAGGTAAATGTTATAAAGTAATAATTCATACCTACATTTTTCATAACGGTAACTTGTGAGAAAACGCATATTTTCTTCATTTTTAATATTCTCCCATTCCCTTCCAATTGATCAAGGTATTCGAAACACGCGAGGAAATCGAGAATGAGAAAAGCTATCCACGCAAACTAGTCGCGCCCGTTGAGACCGTCTGCATGACGCCCTCAGAGTATCATGGCCTTATAACAGCAATTATATTACTTATGATTCTACTCTTCAGCATAACTTTAGTATCTGGTTTGGCTTATAGGTGAGCTTAGTATAATTGGAATTTCAGGTGGGTACCTGAAAATTCTTACAACTTTTATTTTTTACTAGACGTTATTGGAGCACCATGTCTAAAAATCGCATTGCCGATCGCCATTCGCCCATACATTCGCTCGGCACCTCCTCGGTACGCACACACGAACGCTTTAGTGAGATCGGTCAAATGCCGAGTGGCAGCAGCGGCGGCGGCAATGCGATGCCAAATCGTACGGCGAATGGCTTTCGCGCGAATATGTCAATGTTTGGCGGCAGTTTGCATAAAACATTTGCTACTGGGTAAGATAAAAGTTTTGTTTTTATTTACATACATTTTGTATTCTAATTTCTTTTTTAATCCCTTCCCCTATTCCCATAGCAATTTAGCGCGCATGTGCCAATTGCCTGTTATGAATCCCATGCGCAATAACGGCAATACAAATCATCAATTTGAAGATCCCAGCGAACCAATTTATACCGATCCGTCACTATTCGAACGTTCGAGGTTCGTAGATTTGAATTTTTATGGAGCGGCAAATAACAAATTAGCAAAAAGCAAATTAAGCAATGATGAATGAAATCTGGCAACAACTTTCAAAATTATTTTAAAAAAAAATAAGAAGTATTACATTGGAAAAGGTGCGCTGCTGCAAGTTTGTAAAAATCTTTTCTTTAGAAAAACTGAGTTCAAGAACACTTTGATATTTACGTACAGTAGACGCTCACAAATTAGAACCCCTTTTTTTAGGGTGATTCTAATTTCTGAAAAATTCTAATTCCTGGACGTTTTTTTATTTCAATAAAACCTTAAAATTTAAGTCAATTTGCATTAAAGAACTACAATGAAATTTTGTCTTATTTAATTCATAAAAACGGGAAAACATAAGGTAACAATCCAATATACATATATATAATTATGCGTTAAGACAAAAAAAACTTCAAAAAACAAAAACTGCAATTATCGAATTCAAACAAAAACTGTACAGATAGCGACTACCGAGCGTAATATGAATAAATTGGGGATTCCCATTTTTATATCTATTTTGCAACAAAAAAAAAAAACAAAATACTCTCTGAAATTAGAATTTTCGATTCTAATTTCAGAGCGTGTAATGTATTCTAATTTCTGGAAATTCTAATTACTAAGAGTTCTAATTTGTGAGCGTCTACTGTACATTTATATTAACGAATCCCAGTGAACATTGCAGCGAAATTTTGCAAAGGGCTCCGGTATGCAATATGAATCCGAACTGTGAGCGTACACTCAGGGAAAAACACCACTTTAAAATCAAAAATAAAATTTTTGTTTTCATAATGCACGTTTTAAACCAAACTATTTTTATCTAGCTGATTTAGAGCTTTTAAATTAAATTAACATAACTTAACACAAACTATTTTTATTTTAACAATGAAAACTTTTAAATTAAAAATGAAGTTTTTGAATTAAGAATGAAATTTTTGGAGTAAAAATGCATATTGGATTTAAAAAGAAACAAAGTACTTAAATTAAAAATGAAAATGAATGTTGATTCAAAAACTCGCTTTTTGTTCAAAATTTTTTGGTGAGAAAATATTTTTTTGTGAGAAATCCAACAAAAACAATAATGAGAATCGATTTTTTTTTTTAATTTTGTTTTTAAAATGATTCATATAATTCATGGATTCTGTTTTAGGAAAAGGGAAGTATAAATAGGTTACTACAATTCAATATAACGTTGAATGTTCCACTATGTGATGATTGGATAGAATTTCAGGTTGATGTCATGGTTCGAATCCAGAGGAGAATATAAAATAAAGAAGAAAAAGGCGAATAAGGAGAATAAGAAATAAAGATAGCAAACAGTTAGGGCGAAGTAGAAAAGAAGAGGAGAACAAGCGGAGGCTATATTTTTGTAGTTGGGACTCGAATTGAGAGAAAATGGAGAGAATGCCGTTGGATACAATTTCCGAATCCGGAAGAGAAAATCATATAAAGAACACTGTAGCGTTTTTTTCTCATAGTGCTTAAAATAAAAATGAACATTTTTAAATCTGAAATTTTTTTTTATTTAAAAATTTTACAATGAACATTTTTAAATAAAAATGTTGGTATTTACATCACTTTTAAGTACCTTTTTGCCCATTTTGAGCACGTTTTCGTGTGTTTTTTAATTTGTTTCCCCTGAGTGTACTTGTAACCAGCTTTTGTTTGTCATTGTTTAGGGCATATTGGAAATTTATTTGTTGAGAACCATTGCATTATCTACCTAACATATTTTAACACAACCACTCTGTGGATTTCGAAGCATAAATACATCATATAAGAAAAAATCCTTTTTGTTGGATAATGACCTATTTCTCAAGTTGAATAACAATTTCTTCGCAGTAATTGTAATAGATTAATTTTTTTTATTGATAACTACTTAAGCCAAATGTTAATTGGGTAAGTAAAAGCCTCCCTAACAAAAAGTAAAAGCCTTCCTAATTTTAAAAAAAAATTGTCTTTTATTTATTAAATATAGAAATGCACTCAGTATTTTATATTATACATATTTTAAAATGTGCATTTATTGTTTGTGCAATGCATTTACAATTGCCGGCAATTACACATTTTTGCTTTGTCACAGAAACCGTCACGTCCGCCAGCAATTTGACAATTGAAGCTGCACAAATCGCCTCTCTCCGTGCAAACGCCAGCGAATCTGAGTGTATTCACTGTAAAGAAAAAGAAAAAAGCGAAAATAATTCAAATTTCTTGATCTAAAATAATATAAAAGTGGTCCATTATAAATATTGATTATTTAAGCATTTCCCTCCGTTTCCAGTTAATATAAATTTTTGACAACATTTTTGTTATTCGAGCTTCTTGAAGCGAAAATAAATAAGTATCACGTTTAACGTGTAAGAATACACAAAATTGTTCCAAAAAAAAAAAAATACATAACTTACCATCACCGACAGGCACAGCGGTGGCGCCATGAACAAGCACACAAACAAGAAAAATTGCCAGAACGATAGGAGTTTTCATTTTATTTTTTTCTCTGAGTGTACTTTACCACGTTTTCTTAAAACGCAAATCGTTGACAAATTTAATTAAAATCCGTTTTTTGCTAAAAACACGCTCGTTTTGGATTAGTGGCCCAAAATCGACTAAATACAATTAGCCAGCTGAATTATTAATCAATGTTGTCATAATTTTGTCTGGTTCTTATCAATCGCCTTTTTTTGTGGGCGTTTTGTTTATGTGCAATTTTTTTTTAAGTTGTGTATCCATAATAAATTTTATAATAGGAAGATAAATGGTTTTTGTTGGTTTTTGATATCTAAGAACCAAATTTATTCGTATTCACTTTAACAGAGTAGTGAGAGATTTTTTTATCGGGCTCTGTTATTTATTCCTAGGCATATACTCGTTGAATTAATGAAGTACATATGTACATATATACATAGATAAGCTGTGATGTTCAACAAAGCTAAACAAAGCTAATCTGGATCAACTCCATACTTAATACGATTAATACACTTATAAATTAATTAAAAATCACCAAATTCGCTAACAATTTTATAACTAACTAAACTAAAGATGCAAATTACTTACAATTAAATCCGAATCAGCTACATACATATGTAATTGATCGGGTTTGGCGTTGCGGTCAGACCCATAACTTGTGTACGACTTTTTATTTTTAGTGAATATACTCGTAGTAAATGTAATTATGTACATATCTCATCTTTATACTACTAATAAATTATTTTCGATCTTTTCAGATCATTGCGTAGTCTAACCACGGAAGGTGATGCGGATGATTTGCATGCGGTTTAAGACAAAAATCATTAAAAACAGAAGCACAATCAAATTAATGAAGACTTCTACAGGCCACCCGCTATCTACGTAAAGCGTAATTCAATCATACATACATACCACAGAGATATACATACATAGTATATAAACGGATGACAATAAATTGAGAAATGCAATGCATCGTGAATAAAAAGAAAATTAAACTTAAAATAATGCCAGGAATTCCTGGTACTTTATGCCTTTTCGCAATAGTTTAACACATACATACATAAATAACTAAATACATAGATATATTATAGCAATTAAATATTTCATTGAATGTATTTTAGTAAGCTATAAGCATACGCATAAATATGTATGTATTTATGTAATTTTTAAGTTTTGAAATAAAATACAAATTAGACAACTGAGCATAAAAAGTTGCAATGAGAATTTTTTACCACAAAAGTTTTAACGCAGGGAAAACAAATCAACAGAAATGATTGGATATTCTTGCTTCATTCATCCTTTGATGTGCCAGCTAAAGTAGAAATATAAAATTTTAATCCACACAATACATAACAATAACTACTTATGCGGGACTGGCAAGTTATGGAGTAATCGGTTGGTCCATAGCGAGCACTCCATGGATTAGCGAATGGAGTACTACGAATTTTTGCAGGGCTATTAGTGTGTGTGCGTGTGTCCTTCATGGACTTCCAAAGTAATCAAACGATCTTTATGAAATTTTCACAGCAGATTCATGTGGTATTAGTGCACATAATAGGGTATATAGAATTTTGAAAAAGTGGGAACTTCCCGGAATATAGGAACAAATGTGGACCCAGAGTAACCCAGCAAGTCTTTGAGCAATATGGGTATCAAATGAAATGTGCCAAGCAGGCCTTCAACATAGAGTTATTTTCATTGCGATGCCTAGGCCGGGTCCCCAAATATGGGTCGAAACGTGGACCCGGATGACCCTCGAATGTTTCTAAGCGATATTGGTATCAAATGAAAGGTGTCGAGCAGGGCTTCAACATACAGATATTTTTATTGTTAATTTTTAAGTCGGTTTCCCAGAGATGGTTCAAGTAGTGGGCCCGGATGGTGATGGATGGTCCCGGTAAAGTATAGGTAAAGGTAAAGGTGAAGGTAAAGGTAAAGGTAAAGGTAAAGGTAAAGGTAAAGGTAAAGGTAAAGGTAAAGGTAAAGGTAAAGGTAAAGGTAAAGGTAAAGGTAAAGGTAAAGGTAAAAGTAGTGGCCGCTGTGGTGCAGTGGGTAGAGTGCTCGCCTGCTATGCCAGAGGTCTCGGGTTCAAACCCCAGTCCGAACCAAAAAAAAATTTTCTAATTAGTAAAAATCCAATTATTGGGTTTTTTAAGAGCAGCGGTCACCTCTCGGCAGTGGGCGGCATACCCTCCGAGTGTATTTCTGCCATGAAAAAGCTTCTCACAAAAAATGCATTCGCCGTTCGGAGCCGGCATAAAACTGTAGGTCCACCCAATTAGTAGGAAAAACAAAAAGGAGCACACCTCGAATTGGGAGAGAAGCTCGGCCATAAAACTCGTCAGAGTTATAATAGCGCCATTGTATTATTAATATTATATTATTATAAAGGCAAAAGTAAAGGTAAAGGTAAAGGTAAAGGTAAAGGTAAAGGTAAAGGTAAAGGTAAAGGTAAAGGTAAAGGTAAAGGTAAAGGTAAAGGTAAAGGTAAAGGTAAAGGTAAAGGTAAAGGTAAAGGTAAAGGTAAAGGTAAAGGTAAAGGTAAAGGTAAAGGTAAAGGTAAAGGTAAAGGTAAAGGTAAAGGTAAAGGTAAAGGTAAAGGTAAAGGTAAAGGTAAAGGTAAAGGTAAAGGTAAAGGTAAAGGTGAAGGTAAAGGTAAAGGTAAAGGTAAAGGTAAAGGTAAAAGTAAAGTTAAAGGTAAAGGTAAAGGTAAAGGTAAAGGTAAAGGTAAAGGTAAAGGTAAAGGTAAAGGTAAAGGTAAAGGTAAATGTAAAGGTAAAGGTAAAGGTAAATGTAAAGGTAAAGGTAAAGGTAAAGGTAAATGTAAAGGTAAAGGTAAAGGTAAAGGTAAAGGTAAAGGTAAAGGTGAAGGTAAAGGTAAAGGTAAAGGTAAAGGTAAAGGTAAAGGTAAAGGTAAAGGTAAAGGTAAAGGTAAAGCTAAAGCTAAAGCTAAAGGTAAAGGTATAGGTAAAGGTAAAGGTAAAGGTAAAGGTAAAGGTAAAGGTAAAGGTAAAGGTAAAGGTAAAGGTAAAGGTAAAGGTAAAGGTAAAGGTAAAGGTAAAGGTAAAGGTAAGGTAAAGGTAAAGGTAAAGGTAAAGGTAAAGGTAAAGGTAAAGGTAAAGGTAAGGGTAAAGGTAAAGGTAAAGGTAAAGGTAAAGGTAAAGCTAAAGGTGAAGGTGAAGGTAAAGGTAAAGGTAAAGGTAAAGGTAAAGGTAAAGGTAAAGGTAAAGGTAAAGGTAAAGGTAAAGGTAAAGGTAAAGGTAAAGGTAAAGGTAAAGGTAAAGGTAAAGCTAAAGGTGAAGGTAAAGGTAAAGGTAAAGGTAAAGGTAAAGGTAAAGGTAAAGGTAAAGGTAAAGGTAAAGGTAAAGGTAAAGGTAAAGGTAAAGGTAAAGGTATAGGTAAAGGTAAAGGTAAAGGTAAAGGTAAAGGTAAAGGTAAAGGTAAAGGTAAAGGTAAAGGTAAAGGTAAAGGTAAAGGTAAAGGTAAAGGTAAAGGTAAAGGTAAAGGTAAAGGTAAAGGTAAAGGTAAAGGTAAATGTAAAGGTAAAGGTAAAGGTAAATGTAAAGGTAAATGTAAAGGTAAAGGTAAAGGTAAAGGTAAAGGTAAAGGTAAAGGTAAAGGTAAAGGTAAAGGTAAAGGTAAAGGTAAAGGTAAAGGTAAAGGTAAAGGTAAAGGTAAAGGTAAAGGTAAAGCTAAAGGTGAAGGTAAAGGTAAAGGTAAAGGTAAAGGTAAATGTAAAGGTAAAGGTAAAGGAAAAGGTAAAGGTAAAGGTAAAGGTAAAGGTAAAGGTAAAGCTAAAGGTAAAGCTAAAGGTAAAGGTAAAGGTAAAGGTAAATGTAAAGGAAAGCGAAAGAGAAATGTAGATAAATACAGAGGGAACTACTCATTATATCATAAAAACTTTTATCGTCGCCGCGAAGCGGGAAGGGTATTTGCTAGTAATACATAAATACATACATTAATGCATTAATAGGAAACACAAAAATTAAGAAACACGTCTCGAACTGGAAAAGAGGTTCGGCCTAAAACTTGTTAGAGTTATATCCGCGCCAGAGTATTTGAAATTGTATAATAAATACATACTAGTAAGCCCGGCCACGCGATGTTGTGGCTTTCAATTACACTGTGCGACAATTTGAGGGTGGAAGGCCACTTATTGCCATATTTGAAAATTTTTTGATATACCTTCATAGCTACTGGTTATTTTTTTTTTTTTCTGTGGACCTAGATTTTTTATACATAGATTTTGACCAAGGAGCCCCATAGAGAAGTTTTGTGCCGAATATTTTTCTAGACTATGGTAACCTTAAAGCGACCTACAAAAGGCCATTTGGCACGCTCCTCCTTTTCTTTCTAGTTCTCTTTCTCTTCCCCTTTCCCCTTTATTTGCGCTTTATTTTCCCTTTATCCATTTTATTTTTCATATTTCCTTTTTCGCTTCCTGTCCTTCGCCATATCCGTTCCTTTCATTTTCCTCTTCCCTTTCCTTTTATTACCCATCTTCAGAGCTAGGCCCTGCATGACACTTCAAATTTAAAAATGAGATAAACTGTAGGGTAAAAATGGATTTTTGAACAGGTGGCACTCTTTTTGTAAAAATTTTAATAACTTACTCATTTCCATGCCAAGTCCTTTCATATGACACCTCAAATTTAAAAATCAAACAAACTATAGCGTAAAACTGAATTTTTGAACAGGTGGCAACCCTTTTTGAAAAATTTTTATTAAATTACTCAATATCAGGTCAAGCCCTTTCATATGGTGCCAAAAATTTTAAAATCAAACAAACTATACAGTAAAATTAAATTTGCAAACATCTGGCAACCCTTTTCAAAAAAATTAAACCTTCCTGCACATCTACAGGTCAAGCCCTTTCATCTGACAACACATTTTCGAAAATCGGTATAACGGTGTAAAAGTTATGGTGCATACAAAAAATCGCTTAGCGTAATATATATAAAGATGTCTGTAAATTAGATAATTGAAAATATTTCGATTAATTGCTATGTAACTAGTACGTGTATTTTAAAAATGTTTCCCCTTTTGCAACGAAGAAAAAAGTAAATATTTAAAATTTTATGTGAATTTAAAAGCACGCATGTCGCTCATATGAGCTGGCCATATATGAATGTATGTAGGTATTCTTACTTAGGTACATACATACATATATAACGTACACACTAAAAGCTTAGCGGAATTTTTGGAATATAACTTCAGTTGCCAACTACATACTGTGATTTTAATGAAAATTTTTCTTTTAATTAAAAAAAAATATTAAGCCGATTCCACATAAAACTTTTTTCGCTTTGCGTTACGCCATTTTCTATGTCAAACAACGCAAAACTGAAAAACTATGCCACAATGAACATTGTAACATCACTCAAAAAATATTTATTTTCTGAAAGATTTTGTTATTTTCCGTTTTATTTACAAAAAAGTAAATAAGAAAATAAAAATCTATTAATTTTTAATTGTTGGGGTAAGTGGAAAAAAATTCAACAACTATTTACAGCGAAGGTTGAGTGTATAGCTATTTCACGAAAAACCATTTTCGATCATCAGCACTCTTTTCGGAAGTGGATGCACCGGGGATTGAACCCGAGTCCATTCCAACTTCAGCCGCAATGACCCAACGGATAAACACACTCGGCCATTGAGACTCTGTGCAAGCTGTTGGATTTTCCCCACTTTTGCCTTTTTCATTTTCAACATTAACGTTAGTGTGTATATGCTTTTGCATATATTCTCCACAAACGTGCTGAATTTTTGTTGTAGGCAGTTCGCAATGAACATTGTTGTTGGTATTTATTTTATGTATATACCAAACAACGTTAACAATTTTACTTGAAAGAGTTTTTAGTGCTTAGCACGAAAAATTTTTTATTTTTAATTCAATTTTTAATTGTTGGGGTAAGTGGAAAAAAATTCAACAACTATTTACAGCGAAGGTTGAGTGTATAGCTATTTCACGAAAAACCATTTTCGATCATCAGCACTCTTTTCGGAAGTGGATGCACCGGGGATTGAACCCGAGTCCATTCCAACTTCAGCCGCAATGACCCAACGGATAAACACACTCGGCCATTGAGACTCTGTGCAAGCTGTTGGATTTTCCCCACTTTTGCCTTTTTCATTTTCAACATTAACGTTAGTGTGTATATGCTTTTGCATATATTCTCCACAAACGTGCTGAATTTTTGTTGTAGGCAGTTCGCAATGAACATTGTTGTTGGTATTTATTTTATGTATATACCAAACAACGTTAACAATTTTACTTGAAAGAGTTTTTAGTGCTTAGCACGAAAAATTTTTTATTTTTAATTCAATTTTTAATTGTTGGGGTAAGTGGAAAAAAATTCAACAACTATTTACAGCGAAGGTTGAGTGTATAGCTATTTCACGAAAAACCATTTTCGATCATCAGCACTCTTTTCGGAAGTGGATGCACCGGGGATTGAACCCGAGTCCATTCCAACTTCAGCCGCAATGACCCAACGGATAAACACACTCGGCCATTGAGACTCTGTGCAAGCTGTTGGATTTTCCCCACTTTTGCCTTTTTCATTTTCAACATTAACGTTAGTGTGTATATGCTTTTGCATATATTCTCCACAAACGTGCTGAATTTTTGTTGTAGGCAGTTCGCAATGAACATTGTTGTTGGTATTTATTTTATGTATATACCAAACAACGTTAACAATTTTACTTGAAAGAGTTTTTAGTGCTTAGCACGAAAAATTTTTTATTTTTAATTCAATTTTTAATTGTTGGGGTAAGTGGAAAAAAATTCAACAACTATTTACAGCGAAGGTTGAGTGTATAGCTATTTCACGAAAAACCATTTTCGATCATCAGCACTCTTTTCGGAAGTGGATGCACCGGGGATTGAACCCGAGTCCATTCCAACTTCAGCCGCAATGACCCAACGGATAAACACACTCGGCCATTGAGACTCTGTGCAAGCTGTTGGATTTTCCCCACTTTTGCCTTTTTCATTTTCAACATTAACGTTAGTGTGTATATGCTTTTGCATATATTCTCCACAAACGTGCTGAATTTTTGTTGTAGGCAGTTCGCAATGAACATTGTTGTTGGTATTTATTTTATGTATATACCAAACAACGTTAACAATTTTACTTGAAAGAGTTTTTAGTGCTTAGCACTTCCGAAAAGAGTGCTGATGATCGAAAATGGTTTTTCGTGAAATAGCTATACACTCAACCTTCGCTGTAAATAGTTGTTGAATTTTTTTCCACTTACCCCAACAATTAAAAATTGAATTAAAAATAAAAAATTTTTCGTGCTAAGCACTAAAAACTCTTTCAAGTAAAATTGTTAACGTTGTTTGGTATATACATAAAATAAATACCAACAACAATGTTCATTGCGAACTGCCTACAACAAAAATTCAGCACGTTTGTGGAGAATATATGCAAAAGCATATACACACTAACGTTAATGTTGAAAATGAAAAAGGCAAAAGTGGGGAAAATCCAACAGCTTGCACAGAGTCTCAATGGCCGAGTGTGTTTATCCGTTGGGTCATTGCGGCTGAAGTTGGAATGGACTCGGGTTCAATCCCCGGTGCATCCACTTCCGAAAAAAGTGCTGATGATCGAAAATGGTTTTTCGTGAAATAGCTATACACTCAACCTTCGCTGTAAATAGTTGTTGAATTTTTTTCCACTTACCCCAACAATTAAAAATTGAATTAAAAATAAAAAATTTTTCGTGCTAAGCACTAAAAACTCTTTCAAGTAAAATTGTTAACGTTGTTTGGTATATACATAAAATAAATACCAACAACAATGTTCATTGCGAACTGCCTACAACAAAAATTCAGCACGTTTGTGGAGAATATATGCAAAAGCATATACACACTAACGTTAATGTTGAAAATGAAAAAGGCAAAAGTGGGGAAAATCCAACAGCTTGCACAGAGTCTCAATGGCCGAGTGTGTTTATCCGTTGGGTCATTGCGGCTGAAGTTGGAATGGACTCGGGTTCAATCCCCGGTGCATCCACTTCCGAAAAGAGTGCTGATGATCGAAAATGGTTTTTCGTGAAATAGCTATACACTCAACCTTCGCTGTAAATAGTTGTTGAATTTTTTTCCACTTACCCCAACAATTAAAAATTGAATTAAAAATAAAAAATTTTTCGTGCTAAGCACTAAAAACTCTTTCAAGTAAAAATCTATTAAATTATTTTCTAATTGTGTGAAATTTAAATTTGTTTATTTATATTTTAAGTAAAGGCAAACTGAAAAAATATTTCAACGCGCCCAAAAGTTGAGATTTGGGCAACTTTGTGCTTTACATAACTTCAGCGTTGCGTTACTTTTTAAACGGTTTTATTTAGCTCACCCCGTTTGTTTTATTGTTGGGTCAAATTTAGTAATTCAAATTTCACCCTCTTCCTGTCAACCGATTAATCTGAAATTTTGTACGCATGTATAACCCCGATGACAATGCAATATTATGAAAAAAAAATTCCGATAGGTGGCGCGTGGGTCGCTATATTTACAAAAATCGCATTTATGGTCCGATTTGGCTGAAATTCGGAACATGTATTACTACCTTGAAAAGAAATATTTTCTTTAAAAAAAAATTCCGCTAGGTGGCGCGTGGGTCGCTATATTTACAAAAATCGCATTTATGGTCCGATTTGGCTGAAATTCGGAACATGTATTACTACCTTGAAAAGAAATATTTTCGTAAAAAAAAAATTCCGCTAGGTGGCGCGTGGGTCGCTATATTTACAAAAATCGCATTTATGGTCCGATTTGGCTGAAATTCGGAACATGTATTACCACCTTGAAAGGAAATATTTTCCTAAAAAAAACTTCCGATAGGTGGCGCGTGGGTCGCTATATTTAGAAAAATCGCATTTATGGTCCGATTTGGCTGAAATTCGGAACATGTATTACTACCTTGAAAAGAAATATTTTCTTCAAAAAAAATTCCGCTAGGTGGAGCTGAGATCGGGGTAATTAAAACTGAAAATCCTATTTGCAGGGACTACGTATAGAGGCGTTGGACTGCAATAAACTAACGGGCAAGAAACCTTGCAATAATGAAGCACTAAATGAATTAAACAGAATGCGAAATAAAAACTAAAAACTAGAAAATAAAAATAGGTAAAAAAAACTTTTTAAGTTAAACAGTTTTATGTTATACATACATTGCAATGCTTAAGATAAATGTACTAAAAACCAAAAAATAATAAAATAGATACAGTCGTGGGAATTATAAACATTTGCATAGACTAGACTAAAATAAAACCGTGGGGCACGTCAATTGTCTACAATCGTTGATTAAAATGTTTGTTTTGTAATGTTACACTATAATTAGGCAGTTGTTCAACCGACAACGATGGACGTGTGATAAGTAGGGCTAGAATGTGGAAAAAAGCGAGCAAGCTCGATTATAAGCGAGTTTTAGGGTTTCATAGTGGTGAGCGAGTAGTACTTTTATCACATGTTTTGTCGATTAAAGACAAACTACGAGCAGTGAAACGATTCCTCGTGTGAATGTCCAACGATAAACTAGTTGAAACATCTCTTTTATTAACATGGAGTGTATAACTATTGGAATTTCCATGAGCAAGAAAATAGTATGTAATTTCCTCACCGTCTGCGGGCCAACTGCCTAACGACGAATTAAACGATTCTTCTATCGCACATTAAGTCGATAATTTGTAGACAATTAACGTGCCCCACGATTTTATTTTAGTCTAGTCTATGCAAATGTTTATAATTCCCACGACTGTATCTATTTTATTATTTTTTGGTTTTTAGTACATTTATCTTAAGCATTGCAATGTATGTATAACATAAAACTGTTTAACTTAAAAAGTTTTTTTACCTATTTTTATTGTTATGTGAGAAACCTCATATAGATACATGTATTTTATATCAGCTGTCACGCAGAAAGTGTCAGGTAGCGCAATACGAAGTTCTATCTGGCTTCAGCTTTAGAATTAAAAGTCTAAAACCACCACCCTTTATTTACAAAACACTTTTCTTATGAATTTGTTTTGTCACTCACTAATTTGGACAGATAAAACGGAAGATTCTTATTATGAGACTATTTCTTAGAAAGCGATCAATTGATTTACATATGTATCAACATTTCACATTTTAGTCAATTTTAAGTGGACTTGCCCTTTAAGAATTATTAGAAATTATTGCATATGCACCATTGAAATAAAAGTAAAATAAATGTGTCAGCTAATTGGTACACAAATATGTATGTATGTATGTATACCTTTATGTAAGAAAAGACGGCCATTTGAAATATATGTAAATGCATTAATAGAATTCTTTTGAGTCACTGCATTGACTTACATATTCGATGAACAAATATTCATGAACTTAAGCTACTTTTGTTACTTACATGTGTACATTAAGGTGGAGCGAACATTTTTTTTTTGGAAATTAAATTTGTTCCAAAGTTAGAACGGCACTTTTCTAGCCCAGAAATAAGCCTATAAAATTTTATTGACCTGCTCGCATGTTTAGAGGTGCCCCCAGTCCCGCAAAGTTGAAAGTAATAAGCGCGATCTGGTACAAATGTGAAATTTCTAAAAATATAAAACAAAAAACCAAGAATGAGGATTGATAAACATGGCTAAGCTGAGTATTAAAGTGATTTTTTTTTTTTTTGAAACAAAAAACAACAAAAGTTATTAAAGGTCAAAGTTTATATTATGCATTTTTTAAATTGCAATTACTTAAAAACTACTGAACCGATTTCGAATATTTTGATACCATTCGATATTTATTGACCTACTCGCATAACAACCCCCTGCGGGGGTCAACCCCCCCTTACTTTTCATATATAAAGTGTATACCAAATTAAAGGGAATCAAAATACCTATCGAATGGTATAAAAATATTCTAAATCGGTTCAGTAGTTTTTAAGTAATTTCAATTTAAAAAATGCATAATATAAACTTTGACCTTTAATAACTTTTGTTGTTGTTGTTTCCAAAAAAAATCACCTTAATACTCAGCTTAGCCATGTTTATCAATCCTCATACTTCGTGTTTTGATTTTATAATTTTCAAAATTTCATATTTGTACCAGATCGTGCTTATTGCTTTCACATTTGCGGGGCTGGGGGCAGTTCAAAACGTCATCCTATCGCCATAAAATTTTGAGGGGTTCATTAACTCGTATAAAGGCAACTTTTCATTGCTGGTACGTTCAAAAAACAAAAAATCTCCATATATGTATTTCCACTCCACCTTAGTGTACATGTACATATGTACATATATAATTTGTTTTGTGGCTAAGACCGCATATTAAGAATGAGTACTTAAATGTCTCAGTCTATGGTGATATTAAATTTTACTGTGAGTCAAGTTTTCTCAAGTGGGCCACCTAAAATCTATTTTTCGATATTGTATGGTTTATGGATCAATTTTGAAAGCTAACAACCATTGTAATATGATCACAAAAGCGTTTTTGCTAGTTTTGATTTTTCAGCGAGTTATTCGCGGTCAAAGTTTTCTTAACGGTTTTTAATTTTTTTGAATAACTCGGTAACCAATGCTTCGATTCTATTGATTTTTTCGGCATTATTTAGGAAACTTATTTAGCAACAAGATGTAGTGGTCAGTTTTTGAAATTTCAAAAGTGGCATAACTCAAAAGTTCATTTTTTGAAAGTAATCGTTTTTTCCCCCACGTTCTCATATGTTTAGGAAAAAACACCAATCAGCAGTCTATGCGCTTAATATCAGGCTTAATTTTGCAGAAAAGAAATTTTGGTAACTCCGTACCAAAAAAAAGTTACAACTTTTTTAGTGAAGGCCGGTTGGGGGTTAAAATCAATTTTTTATATTTTTTTTTTTTTCTACTTTACAGCTCAAGAGAACATTAGAGGGAAATATAGAGCATCCCAAGACTAATATAATGACGTATCAATTTTAAAAATAAGATGTAAAATAAAAAAGTTAGAATGAAAAAACTATTTGCGCGGAATTTGGCGTGATAAAACAAAACCAAAATTCGTCCCTTAACCCCCTCAACCATAAGCTTCAAATTTAGGGGCTGACTTTTGCAAATTTTTTCGATTTAACTTGGTTGGGTCATCTAATCGGGTTATTCGTCCCTAAAATGTCCCTTTGTCTCACCTGAAAAAAAATTTTATTTTTTTGTTTCTTGGGTATCATTGCATTCAAAAATATTTTGCGCTAAAGTTACAAGCGATAACCACAAGCTATACCCTGTTCGAAAGACAATGAAAATACGCTTCCAAAGACGTACAACTTTCGGTGGTAGAGCAAAACCTTGCTGAACTGTAGCTCGTCAAAATAAAAAATTTGTTAATTTTATGCGATCGAAAGCAAAAACTTTGGTTTTAAAAGTAGGTTTTTTATAAGAATTTGTAAAAATCAGGAAAGTTTTATTTTTCCAAAAATTAGCCTGTTAAATTGCAAACATTTTAAGCATAATATTACTAGGATCTGTTGAATACTTTATTTTTGGTAATTTTTTTCGGATGAAACAAAAGGATATTTTGTGTACGAAAAACATGGTTAATTGACCCGACCACGTTAAAACGAAAAAAAATTTTAAAAGTCCGCCCTTAAATTTGAAGCTTGTGGTTGATAGGGTTAAGCGACAATTTTTGTTTTTTTTTTATCACGCGAAATACCGCGGAAATATTTTTTTTATTGTAACTCTGTTATCTTACATCCGATTTTTAAAATTGATATGTCATTATTTTAGTCTTGTGATGCTCTATATTTGCCCCTAACGTGCTTTTGAGCTGTAATGTAGAAAAAAATAAAAATATAAAAAAATTGATTTTAACCCCCAACCGGCCTTCACTAAAAATATTGTAACTTTTTTTTGGTACGGAGTTACCAAAATTTCTTTTCTGCAAAATCAAGCCTGATATTAAGCGCATAGACTGCTGATTGTTGTTTTTTCCTAAACACATGAGAACGTGGAAAAAAAAACGAGGAAAAAGCGCGATTACTTTCAAAAAATGAACTTTTGAGTTATGCCACTTTTGAAATTTCAAAAACCGACCACTATATCTTGTTGCTAAAAAAGTTTCCTAAATAATGCCGAAAAAATCAATAGAATCGAAGCATTGGTTACCGAGTTATTCAAAAAAATTAAAAACCGTTAATAAAACTTTGACCGCGAATAAGTCGCTGAAAAATCAAAACTAGCAAAAAACGCTTTTGCGATCATATTACAATCTTTGTTAGATTTCTGAATTGATCCATAAACCATACAATATCGAAAAATCGATTTTAGGTGGCCCACTTGAGAAAACTTGACTCTGTATTACTTTTCTGGGTTTTCTCTTATAAAATTAATTGTCTTTAGAGTTATTTTGAGCTTAAATTAATAACGATTTTGGCCACTTAGTAATTAAATTTTTAACCATTAATAGTTAGGAGTGATCGAATGTGACCGTTATGAACCCGAGAAATGATCATAAAGACGCTGGCAATCGGCAACGGCGGCTTTAAAGAATGCCCCAATTTATGCCATATTTCTCAAATATTCGCTCTATAAATTTATTTTTTTTTTGTATGCTTGCGAATGCATATAATATCTAGAAAATGTAAAGAAAAGCAAAAACAACAACAAACAGAACAAAAAAAACGACAGAGTTTCACGTTCTGATTGCAATTACGCAACGCAGTGCACTCGACGTCGCAGTCAAAATCAAAAATGCATTAAAAGCGCTAAACAATGATGTAAATAGAATAGTTATGGAGAAACGTTGTGGTTAACGAGAACGTCAATATGTAATATAAAAAAAAAATTTAAAATAAAGAAAATAACGGAACAGAAATAGAACGAACTTAAAATAAAGCGGAAACGAAGTGTAAAAACACTAAATGTTTTGATAAAATTAAAAAAAAAATGAGAAAATTAGAATAAGCGTCGAAGCAAAGCATATTCAAAGAATCAACAAAAAAAAATAATAATGCTAATAAAGCTGATAAATAAAGTGTATACGCAAAATCACAAAAAATATAATGTTTTAAAATGAACCGTTTTCGTATACATATATACATTAGTTTGAAACAAAAACAAATGTGCAAATATTTTTAATCAAATGGAGCTGCACTGAATTTATTCTGCATAAAATAAAATTTTAAAAAAATAATAATAAAACTGCACATTTTTAACTTACTGAATAAGAGCTTTGGAAAAATTGTTTTTTTTTTTTTATTCAAAATGGCGTTAAGTGCTTATGAACTAAAAGAAATTCTGTTGAAAATTATTATCGTCACCTATTTTGGATATGTTCTAACGTATGCAATACCACCGGGAAATGTTATATTCCAAAATGCACCGTTGCAATTTAATTTTCCTCCAGCAAGACCACTGCAACCAACTTACTACGGGCCGTTAACAGAAAGTTATCAGGTAAGCTTTTATGTTATGTTTTGTTAACTTGTTAAAAGTCAGAACATTCGAAAAAAAATTTCTTTGAATATAATAATTTTCACTTTAGAGTAATTTCGGGTATTGTGGGCACCATTTTACTTCGACTGTAATATAAAATGAATATATATATGTGTGTGTGTGTGTTAGTGCTGGAAAACCATCGATAGTGGTCCCATCGATTGACCATCGATAGTTTTAACCCATATCGTCCTAATGTTCGATAAATCGAACAGCAAATTTCAACATTTTTTATTATTTTTTCTGATCTGTTTTTCAGAACCTAAACCCAAAATTTTTATGTAGTTTAATACTGTGGAATATTTTCTATAATTGAAAATAAATATTTAATTTTAAGCCCCCAGCTTTCTCTGAACGGGGCGTTTAAGAAAAACCCTTAATTTTAATATGATTTTGAAATTGCCAAAATATATAAAAAATACCAATATTAAATAAAATTTAGTATACACCTCATTTGGAAAGAAAATAAAATTCAAGTTTTAATTTGAATTTTATTTGCAGCAAAGTCAATAAAACGAACAACTCTTATATTTAAAGTTAGCTGTTCGATTTATCGAACTCTGGGCGTTGCTCAGTGGTTTTTTTTCTGAGGAGTATAGGCACTGTACGTGCAAACGTTATTGGTGGTGCATAATTAAAATCTGGAAGAAAACTGGAAAAATGCAATAATGACTTCTGTTTTGATACCCGGAACAGTATTTTGATTTGTCGTTGGCAGGATAATAGCGGGGTTGCACTTGCCAACTATTTCGAGCAGATCCTGCCAATGGTGTCTGTGAAAGAATGGAAGAAACAGAAAACCAACAATGAAGGGAAAACTCTTAAGCCCGGCCGTTATGTGAACTATAACCAGCCCCAGCTAATGAAGAATTACAATATAGGGATTGGCGCAGTAGATCTGAACGACAATGAAGCACAGAATTATTATATCGCAATGCGAACCAAACAGTGGTATTGGCCTTTATGGATTTCGACTTTAAATTCAGCTATCGTCAACGAATGGAAGCTTGACTGTTTCATTCGCCGTTATTTAAAATAAATATTCTCCCCCAACAAGATTTTAAGGTGGATATTGCACATTCTCAGCTAATGACAGCGGATGACGAATCCAAGGACTCTGAGGATATGGAGGTCGCGGAAGGCGACAAAAGGGACGTAATGATTGACCGGATTTTCAAAAGATGCTCATCCGAGAAATCTGCAGCGAATCAAGGGACAATATCTCGTAGTCAAAATCGAAAATAATAAGAAATGGAGATATAAATTGTAAGACAAACCAAGTTCCTTCTTGTGCAAGAGATGCCATTTTTCACTTAAAACCCATTATTTTGAGTCATAAGTATCATTTAAAAAACCAAGAGTAAATTAATTTTGACTTAAATATCTTATTTTTCTGTTTCACTTATCTAAAAATAAGATATGAATAAAAAAAGGAACATACGTTTTCTTTTGTTCGCAGGAAGAAAAACCCAAAAAAAAATGTATACAGATAGGCCGAGCGTTCGATTTATCGAACACATGATATCTCAAAAACTAAAATTTTAATAATTTTTTTGATAACAGATTTGAATTCAGAGGCCCAAATTTATTTAAAGGTGAAAATTCCATCAAGATATGCTTCAAAAAAATTTGCTTAGGACGATATGGGTTAAAGGCAACCATCGATAGTATCGATGGTTTAAAATATGTACGTAGGTGGCCCGTTAAAGGGAAATGTGGTACTCAAATATTTCATGCATATATACATACATACATACATATGTATGCATGTATGGCTTTACGTTCCCATATTTAAAAGACAAATATAAATTTTTATTAGAAACATATTATAAAATTAATAAAAACCCAAAGTTTATGTAAAAAGTTCAATACAAAAAATAAGTCAATAACTATTCAAAGTAAGAATACTACATACACACATTTGTACATATACAGTTGTCCATTATTCGTTATAATGGATATCATTAGTGGCAGAATAAATTGCTCAGATTTACTCGAGAGTATTGCATTTAATGTGCCACGTAAGGTCTTGCGACACAACAATTTGTTTTATATAAACTAGAGTGCTGCCTACTGTCGAAACTCGACAGTCTTCC
Source organism: Urophora cardui (assembly GCA_960531455.1). Classification (NCBI taxonomy): domain Eukaryota; kingdom Metazoa; phylum Arthropoda; class Insecta; order Diptera; family Tephritidae; genus Urophora; species Urophora cardui. The sequence goes on along the minus strand of OY482670.1, from coordinate 111,615,504 downwards.
TAGATGTTTTCTTATGACTAAAGTGCAACTATAGTTTTTGTATAATTGTTTGTTGTTGTCACTGTTATCTACCATTTTCTTCTTGTTCCTGTTGATGCTGCTACTTTTGTTGCTCCCGTCGCTGCTACTATTTTGTTGTTGTTGTTGTTGGTGTTATTGTCGTTACTCGTCTTCTAAATTCTCTTACCTACTTCTTTCTTTCTACTTCTGCTCTTTTCTTTACTCAATTTATTTCCTAATTATTCTTTCTTATCCTTTCTAGTCCTTGACTGTGTTTTTGTTGTAGTGCTTTTGCTACCTTTTTACGTTTCTACTTCTTTGAAACTACACACCACATCCAGCCAAACATGTTCACAATTGCATGATAAGTTTGGTGAAAACGCACAGTCAGGTATGCTTGCGCATTGATACAGCTCTGTTGTGTGCAAAAGCATGCAACAACAACCACACGGCAATTTTCCAACGACGATTGTGGACGCATTTTCCAACCAATTTTCATGAAAGTTGGCGCAGTTCTATTTAAGAGCAATACCTTTCTAATGGTGTGCTTAGTTTTAAAATCGGTTCAGTAGTTTCGACGGAGAAGATGGAACAAAATTTATGTTAGCGTATTCATAATATAGATGTTAGCGTATTAATAATATAGATTCTTATAGAACCAATTATGCCTTAAATGAGCCTATTACAAGGTCTCTGATAGAATTAAATATTGTGTTAATTATATATGATTATCTAGATATCTCCATGGATAGAAATTTTCTTAAACGAGCGATTTTTGAATTTGTCACAAACTAAATTTAAGGAATTATTTTTAAGCATTAATTTAATTATAATTTAATATGCTGTTTAATCTTAGTCTGTAAGGATGTAATAAATAAATAAAAATAATAGGAGAGCCGAAATCAAAACCTTAATTGCTCAATTCTCAAAAAAAAAATGTTTTATTTACAAGTTTTTTTCATAAAATTATTCACTAATCTTTTATTTATATACTCACAGCCCACATATTCCAATCAAGTACCTTAAAAATTATAAATCTCAGTTTTTTTGATTAATTTTTCAACAGACGTTGTAGTTATGTACCAAGTAAAATACTATCGATGGTTAAAAAAAGGTTCAGTGCAAGTGTACCTGCTATTTCCTTTATAAAATTTCACTCTCCATAAAATCTCTGTATCGCCGCCTAAGAAGTTAACTTCAAAAATTGAATAGCGTTTAACAACCGTTATGCAAATTTTAGACCGCACACGCAAGTACACTACTGGATTCTTGTTGTTATGAAAGTTACAGGCGGTGCCCACATTAGCCGAGTAGCTCACAATACCCGATATTACTCTACTATTAACCTTCCATATAAGGATAATATATGACCTCAAAATTGTTTAGTGTATTAAAGAAAATGCAATTATAATACCACTGCGCATGTTACCAGGAAGAAGCATGTCCTTATAAACGAAATTTACAACTACATAAATCCCTTCTTAATCAATTTAAAGGCTCATCAAGGTCTTGCTTGATTGAGCGAAGGCATATCCAGTTCAACAGTACTGATTGGGCCCTCCTACCAACCAATTACCTCAGAGCACTTCCTCTGCTCATGCCGCTTTTAGAAGGATAGATAGGACATATCATAGAATCGAAGAAGTGTCTTCTCGCCAGCAGAAAAATTTATGATGTTGTTTAATAAATACTTATTTTTAATTAATTTTTACTTTATAATTTATCCATTATATTTTATAGCACTCCATTGAACCAACTGGCACTTTTTATGACAAAAAGCGTGGCATATTACGATCATTTCCAGGCGGCGGATTACCATTATTAGTAGATTATGTAAATATGTAAATTTTAATATGAAATATTGATTACTAATATTTTATTTAAGTAAATACTTAATATAAATAAAAATTTCCAAACATTCCAATGCCCAGCAAAAACGATGCTCCAACAACTTTGTAGGCACCAAGCCACATCCACAAAACACTCAGTACTACTATGTCTGTAAGCCGGATTGCGTGGTGTTCGGAAAGTGCCAGAACTTACAAGTAATTAAATGAAATGAAATCACAATAAATCCTTGTAGTACCTATACAGACTCCTTCTCACTCTTTCTGCTAGGCCTTCGATGGATACAAAGGTCAATGCAGTTCATATCCACAACCGAATTACACGCCAGTTTGCACGAAACCCGGACGCTTTGTCATTCCAACCGACAGCACGATTTACTACAAATGCGATGCCAATTTGATGCCACAAATTTTCTCCTGTCCGCGTCACACGGTTTTTTCGCCACAAGAAGGCAAATGTATACGTGATGCAAGTCTAACAATGGTTTCACCCTACGGCTCGCACATACCACAGGATAGTGTTGGTAAATTTCCGCCATGCGTACAAGATGGTACATTCCGGACACCGTCCGATTGTTCGCTATATTACACATGTGCTATGCAAACGAACCGCGTTTACTTGCAGACGCGTTACAGGTACATATGTACATATACATATATACTTACATACATACATATGTATGCAAATTTCATCAAATCTGATGCGCATCTTTTTTTTGCTTTTCTCAGATGCCCCGAGTTGACCTTCTTCGACACCACGTTAGGCGCGTGTCGGCCGCAGCACGAGGTGGCTTGTGATGCCATACAATTATCCGAATTAGTATATCCCAGACGACCAGCTGCAGTACAATATCGCCGACCACCAATTTATCCTCCTTATTATTCATTCGATTCGCTTCAGGGTGGCGAACTTCCCCAAGGGGCTCCAATGTCATCCTACAGAGAGAGTATGTTTTTATAGAAATTTGGTTTGCAATTAGTAAACCTCATTCATTCCTTTATTGATTGACTGTAATTTATGCTACTATAGAAGATTCGCCATCACCTGAGTATATTGTGGGCGCTGCGGATGATTATATAGTAAGAACGCATAGTTATGCGCAGAATACGACAACAGCACCAACCACAACATCCGACCCAATATTGGGAGCCTCTGCCACGACGGAAAATCCGTTTTCTACAACGTTTAGCCCTGAAGAAACAACGGAATTTGTATCGACAGGTAAGTTGCGTTCTGTTTTGTTGAAATACAATTCTAAACGAAATACTCAGATTACCAAGAACTACAGACTAATTATTTGGTAATACTTAGTTAATTAAAATTAACTTAATATAACTTAATACTGATACTTCTAACTCACTTAATCACACTAGACTTTAGAAATATTTTACAAAATTCCTACAACATAATTATAAAAACTTTGGACGAGGCAGATCTCTGAAATGTATCGACTTGTGAATGGAATAAAGAAATCACATAAGCAAAAAGGGCAGTACGAACTTGGGCAAATCGGAACCGATAGAATCGATGCGAGCTTAGAACAATACAAAATATCGAAAAAGACAACGTGACAGACAGTGTATAAACACCACCTCAAACTGTGGTGGACTTACCCACAAATGAAACAAACTCAATCATTGATAATAAAAAGTGAGAAAACCAACTGACGGTTTTCATCTGATATTGAAGACACTGAGGATCGGCGTTGCCGTTGAAAAGTGGCTAGATTTGATTTAATTTGTGGCTAAAAATGGCTAAAAAATTGGTTCGTGGCTAAAAATGGTGGCTAAAAAATTGTGTTTCAAATTTACATGTTTTAAATTTATTTTTCAAATTCAGGCACAAAAGTATTGCATACAATATAAGGAAAAAGTAATAAATTTCTGTAAAAATAAAATATTCATACATACATAGTATGTATTTAACTATATCTAAAAAAATAGATATCACATCAATATCTGAGTCAAGTTTTCTCAAGTGGGCCACCTAAAATCGATTTTTCGATAGTGTATTGTTTATGGATCAATTTTGAAAGCTAACAAACATTGTAATATGATAGCAAAAGCGTTTTTGCTAGTTTTGATTTTTCAGCGAGTTATTCGCGGTCAAAGTTTTCTTAACGGTTTTTAATTTTTTTGAATAACTCGGTAACCAATGCTTCGATTCTATTGATTTTTCGGTATTAGTTAGGAAACTTGTTTAGCAACAAGATGTAGTGGTCAGTTTTTGAAATTTCAAAAATGGCATAACTCAAAAGTTCATTTTTTGAAAATAATCGCGCTTTTTTCCCGTTTTTTTCCACGTTCTCATATGTTTAGGAAAAAACATATACCAGCAGTCTATTCGCTTTATATCACGCTTCATTTTGCAGGAAAGAAATTTTGGTAACTCCGTATCAAAAAAAAAAATTACAACGTTTTTAGTGAAGGCCGGTTGGGGGTTAAAATCTATTTTTTTATATTTTTATTTTTTTCTACTTTACAGCTCAAAAGCACGTTAGGGGGAAATATAGACATCACAAGACTAAAATAATAACATATAAATTTAAAAAATCGGATGTAAGATAAGAGAATTACAATAAAAAAAACTATTTCCGCGGTATTTGGCGTGATTAAAAAAAAATAAAAAATGTCCCGAAATCCTATCAACCAGAAGCTTAAAATTTAAGGGCACACTTTTACCAATTTTTTTCGTTTTAACGTGGTCGGGCCAATTAACCGAGTTTTTTCTGCACAAAATACACTTTTGTTTCAACTGAAAAAATTACCAAAAATAAAGTATTCAACAGATCCTAGTAATGTTAGGCTTAAACTGTTTGCAATTTAACAGGTTAATTTTTGGAAAAATAAAACTACTGATTTTTACAAATTCTTATAAAAAACCTACTTTAAAAGCCAAAGATTTTGTTTTCGATCGCAAAAAATTAACAAATTTTTTATTTTGACGAGCTATAGTTCAGCAAGGTTTTGCTCTACCACCGAAAGTTGTACGTCTTTGGAAGCGTATTTTCATTGTCTTTCGAACAGGGTATAGCTTGTGGTTATCGCTTGTAACTTTAGCGCAAAATATTTTTGAATGCAATGATACCCAAAAAACATAAAAATAAAATTTTTTTCAGGTGAGACAAAGGGACATTTTAGGGACGAAAAACTCGATTAGATGACCCAACCATGTTAAATCGAAAAAATTTGCAAAAGTCTACCCCTAAATTTGAAGCTTATGGTTGAAGGGGTTAAGGAACGAATTTTGGTTTTATTTTATGACGCCAAATTCCGCGCAAATAGTTCTTTCATTCCAACTTTTTTATTTTACATCCGATTTTTAAAATTGATACGTCGTTATTTTAGTCTTGGGATTCTCTATATTTCCACCTAATGTTCTTTTGAGCTGTAAAGTAAAAAAAAAAATATAAAAAAATTGATTTAACCCCCAAAAGGCCTTCACTAAAAACGTTGTAACTTTTTTTTGGTACGGAGTTACCAAAATTTCTTTTCTGCAAAATGAAGCGTGATTTTAAGCGCATAGACTACTGATATGTGTTTTTTTCCTAAACATATGAGAACGTGGAAAAAAACGGGGAAAAAGCGCGATTATTTTCAAAAAATGAACTTTTGAGTTATGCCATTTTTTAAATTTCAAAAACTGACCACTACATCTTGTTGCTAAAAAAGTTTCCTAACTAATACCGAAAAAATCAATAGAATCGAAGCATTGGTTACCGAGTTATTCAAAAAAATTAAAAAATGTTAAGAAAACTTTGACCGCGAATAACTCGCTGAAAAATCAAAACTAGCAAAAACGCTTTTGCGATCATATTACAATGTTTGTTAGCTTTCAAAATTGATCCATAAACCATACAATATCGAAAAATCGATTTTAGGTGGCCCACTTCAGAAAACTTGACTCATCTATCATTATGTCGTCATCACTAATTGACAATTTCTCTTCATAAATTAATACTTTCCTCAATAACACAGGCCGACAAAATGAGACCGATTTTTTTGACCACAAACCAGACCATACTTTCCTAAAGGTTTTCGATGCGCTGAATTCAATTTAAAGTTTATATGAATTAACGTAGGTATGATGCAGTAGAACACATACCTCTTACGATAAGTCTGCAAATTTCAATTGCTCCATCTTAGCGAAAAAAAAAGATATTTGAGCAAACTCTACGCCATTCGTAAGAGAAAGACTTCTTCTTTAAGATGCTATGTGTGAACTTTTTTTAAAAAATTATTTGTCGTTTATATATAACCTCAAAAATGGGGAAAAACGGTGTTTTTTGCACATTTAGGTTAGGATATCTCAAAATCCTGACGTGATAGAGCAATTCTGCGTCCAGATTTGAACTCAGCGCATCGAACACCTTTAGGAAAGTATGGTCTGGTTTATGGTCAAATTTCTTGTCGGCCTGTGTAATTTAATGAGATCTTCTGTTATTTCAAATTCACTGCAGCATTGTTTTACATTATTTAAGCCATATCTTATAGTTAAAATTGCATTCAATATTGTATGATTCATTTTGTTTCGATTTTTGGTTTTGACAATATTCATTACCGAAAAGGTTATTTCCACGGTCTTTCATCGACAGCCTACTAATCCACCAGCGAGGCATTTATCGTTAGTTGCGTTACTTGTTTTGTTTTTTTAACACTTAACTCGATTTGTTATAATCGCTGAATTGAATTATCGTTACCACATCCTTCCTATGTGCAAAATTATGGTTCATTACAAGCGGTGGCTAAAAACGTGGCTAGGGGCAAAACCGAAATTTTGGTGGCTAAAAAAACACGGCGGCGGCTAAATCTAGCCACCAAATGGCTAAAACGGCAACGCTGCTGAGGATAGTTTTCAGGAATTAGATAACAAAGAGCATCATAATGATTTGAGTAATAACGAATATGATTTAGAAATCGATGAACTCGGCTCAGCTTTAAATCAAAATCAAAAGCAGAAGAGTGTTTTGATAACCTCAGAAATAAACTTAATAAATTACAGTTTCAATTCACATTCAGAACATTTTCCAGAGCTGCTTTTCTTTGTCCTGAATATGAATTGAAACTGGAATTTATTAAGTTTCTTTCTGGGGTTGTCAAAGCAAAGACACTGATTAAACCATTTGGCACAGAATTAACGGATCCCAGCTCTGTGGATATGTCTTTGGAGGATGGAAGCAAGGATACAGAAGAAGCTGGTTCAAAAGGCAAATATCACCACCAATTGAACCACCCGGTTTTGTGGACAAAACTTCGGAGGGTGCGATCCAGGATGCTGTAGGAGCTGGTTCAAAAAAGAGTTTTATCGAGAGAAACCCAAATATTATTGATGAGACTGTGAAAGGTGTACAAAATATGGAAAATAGCGCAGAACATCACAAAATGGCTAGTAAATTCAGATTCGGAACCACAGGCAAACAGTTAACCACAACAGCAGTGAATATGACTGAAAGTTCTTCGAAGACAGATAATATTTATCAAATATAAGTTTATCGCCAGTAAAGGCAACGAATAATGCCGTAAGTTCAACCACCAATGAAAGAGCGTTTTGTTAAAGATACATATGTACAATAGCAAGTTTACTACTACTTAAGCTAAGAGGTCTTCAAAGTAACACAGACAGATTTTGTGTAGAATATAGTGCAGAGCAGATCGAGCTACTGGTGGTCTCAAATAAAGGAGACATACCAGCTAATTTTATAAAGAAACTAATGCGTTCGATATATACTTTAGTTAAGAAGCTCGAAAGAACTCATAAAGCTTATGAAAGAAATAATACCAACTCATGCATATTTGAAAATAGGATTTCGGTCATAAGAATTAATTTTTTTTTTTTTTTTTTAGCATCCAATATATTTTGCCAACTGTATAAATAAAATACATCTAACAATTTTGTGGTTCGTTAAAAGTAATTAGTAATTAATAATGACTTAATAAACTTGGTGGGCATGTATGGATTGCTCTCAGTAGTGCATCCATTTATTGTAGTCCATCAATAAAGATCTGTAAAAGATTTTCTTTTGAGGCGTACGAAACTAGTTGGTCTTGCCGTCAGGGCTAGAGCGAGGGGGTTGGGGTGAGCTAGTAGTCTCGTTTTGTATGATCTAGCATACTTTCTGATTTCTTGAGCAATAGTAGGTATCTTTAGATCACGATGTAGACGGTCGTTAGTGACGTAGTAGGGTGCATTTACAATCATTCTAAGAGTTTTCGATTGGAATCTTTGGAGAATTTCTATATTTGAGTTTGCTGCAGTTCCCCACAGCTGTATGCCATAGGTCCAAATGGGTTTTATTGTGGCTGAGTAAAGCAGGAGTTTGTTGTCGATTGATAGTTTTGAGTTTCGATTCATGAGCCAATAGAGATTCCGCAGTTTTATACCAAGAGCTTTTCGTTTGGTGAATATGTGGGTTCTCCATGTTAGTTTTCTGTCGAGGTGCATACCAAGGTACTTTGTTACGTCACTTTGCGGTATATCAATGCCGTTGAGTTTTACGGGTGGGCAAGTGTTATGTCTAGTGGTAAACGTCACTTGGACAGATTTTGATTCATTTGACTTTATCCGCCAGTCTTTCAGCCAATGGGTAATTTTATTTAAACTTCTTTGAAGCTTGAGTGAGGCCACGTTTGGGTTGAGGTCTGCAGCCAGTACGGCAGTGTCATCGGCAAAAGTGCCAATAGTGACTCCTTCTGCTATTGGGAGGTCATGTGTGTAAAGTAGGTACAGTATTGGGCCCATTACACTACCTTGCGGGACGCCAGCTAAACTCGCGTAAAGCTCAGACTGCTCTGCTCCTTCCTTGACGAAAAAGTAACGATTTTTTAGGTAAGATTGTATAAATAGGAAGTAATTTGTAGGGAGAGTAGTTTTTATTTTATAGAGGAGACCGTCGTGCCATACGCGATCAAAAGCTTGGGATATGTCTAGAAAAGCAGCTGTACAATATTTTTTTTGCTCAAAGGCAGAGTAGATTTTCTCGGTAAGTCTATGTACTTGTTCAATTGTTCCGTGTCCTCTTCTGAAGCCAAACTGGTGATTAGGTATAATGTTACGCTCTTCTATTATGGGTAGGAGTCTTTTAAGGAAAATAACTTCCAAGACTTTTGAGACAACGGGCAGCAGGCTAATGGGCCTGTAAGACGCTGCCGTATCAGGGGGCTTTCCTGGTTTCAGAATCATTTTAATCTGAGCGACTTTCCATTGAGCGGGTATAAATCCAGTTATTAGTACTGCATTAAACAGTTGGGTGAGAAATTTTATGCCTTCGTAAGGTAAGTGCTTTAGTACATTGCCATTAATAATATCGTATCCAGGAGCTTTCTTTGTGTTGAGTTTCGATATTACAGTTTTTACCTCCGATATTGCGAATCTTTTTATGGGGAGGTCCATAAGAATATTTGATTTAGCCGATACTCGTAGAATGATCAAAATTGAAAATCGATTCTTAAGAAGCCGCAAAGCTAAGGACAACATCATTCAATGATTTTATTACAAAAAAAACGACAATAGACACCACTGTATAAGGAACCCCTTTAGCAACCAGAACCGATGAATCGTTTCAAACACCGATCGACTACTAACGCGAGACAACCTGAAACACCTACAGACACATTGAAAGTACTTAAACCAAATCAAAGTCCGAACTCAGAACCCGATAACGTAAAAGCCCACATAACACAATTATTTATCACACATACGATAAACGACAATTCTTTCCATCTTAACAACTATTCGCTATGTAGTATTTTGCGAGAACTGCCAAAGTCACAGAGTTTTTAAACAAAAAACAACCAATGCCTAATCCAAATTCCGAAATATTTACAGATTTCCCTTTGAACACTACAGACATTCCCAAAATGGAGGTGGTGGTATTTTCTGATCTCGATGTATCGGTAGTTTTCTGCGGCAACGAATGCAGCGACCAAGACATGCAAAAATACGGTAAGTATAATTGGTTATAACCTCCCTTTAAAACACCATATTTTTTTTTTACTAAATTGGTGAAATTATAAATGGGCTTTTAGGTAAAAATAAGCCTGGTAATCAGCATGCAGTCGGCGTTCAATGGGATCCAGTTCAATCAAATAAAACAATGAGCCTTGTGACGGTTAAACCGAATATCTAAGAACTGAATTATGTAATTAGCTTTGAGTATTAGGTGTTTTAGTATTGTTATTCAATTACATATTGACATACTCGTAGTTTTAAGAGAGTTTAGTTGTACATATTTTTTGTAATAAGTTATGTTCGTACTTAAGATAGATAAATGTTTAAATATAAATATGTATCTTTTTATATAATATTAGACCGGTATTCATAAAAAATAAAATAGGTTTTAACAATCGTAAAAATTTACATTTTCATAAAATCTATTTTTTTTTTTTTTGTAAATAGGGGGGTTAATATATAAAAGAGAGTAGAGTCCGTCTCTGCAAATCTTATTGACTCTCAAGCCGTTGATATATTCAACTTGTTTAAAAGTATGCTTTACAAATTATTAGCTTATATTTTTATGAACCCTTCAAGTGTTCAGACGGTCAGCATTTTCAATGGCTTTTAACTTTGACTTTTAATTTATCGTCATTATAAAAAAAAAACGTATATCTAAGCAACCGCCATTTCGACGGCTGAGAATAAGATCGCCCTATTTCAAAAATTGTTTCAAAAACGCCCTATTCCAAAAATTGTTTGAATAACGTCCTATTTCAGATGCTTCAAGACCGCCCTATTTCAGAATTTGTTTCAGTAACGTCCTATTTCAGACAAGTATTCAAAAACGCCCTATTTATCGCCCTATCGATTTATACTTGGCATAAAACTATGGATCCATGCTCTTTGTAGAAAAAATTTAATTCAAATTTAATGATTATAAAACTGTAGTCTGTCACACTATAGATAATGAGCGCTATGTGACAGGAATAGTGACAATTGCATGTAAGTATACAAAGCAGAAATTACAATGTCAGAGTCACCCTGTGCTAGTGTTTTGCGAAGCACGCTCAAAAGCGAAATGTATACAAAGTAAAATTACACGAAAAAAACCACAAACGTCACTTGCTTTTGTCAAACAATTAAAGTTTGTTGCTGCTTTTTCACATCAATTACTTTATTTTTTACATCTTGAACAGTGATTTAATTCAATTAAGTGAAAATAATTAGTGAATTTAATAGAAGCTAAAAGTTCCTTCAAATTTGTTTGTGTGAAAGCTTATCCTCTGCTAAGAAAATTTCTACCACTTACATCCATACATACTAACGTTGTTGTATGTCCGGCAGTCTGCTGCGCTGCTTACTAATTAACAAATTTAATTAAAGTAATTAGCGTGAGCAGCCATTGAAGTTATCCAAGTTAATTGGAATTGAGAATTTTAATTGCTTCAATTGTTTCTAGAAAATAGTTTAAAATAAAAATAAAAATTGATTATAACGCTCAAAAAATGATGGACGAACAGTTAATTGATGAGGTAGCACAGCATGGAGTTATATACAATCGACAAAAGTATTATCTGAATGGCAGTAACGGTCCTGGCGGCGGTGGTGGGGGGAAGTATGAAACAAAAGATGAAGCATGGCAGACAATCGCCATTAAATTACGAACAGATGGTAATTATTTGTTTTATATAACTTTCATTTTATAGTTTTCTGAATATATGTAAAAATTATTCTTCTTAAAAATGTATGTATGTATATTTATTATATTTTATTAAAAAAATTTTAAGTTGATATCTTTTGTTGAGAATTCAAAATCTAATAATACAAATTTTACTTTTTTGATAATCATAAATTTCAAAGAATAAAAGATAAAATATTTAACAAATAATTGAAAGTAATTACTTAACAAAGTAACTCCTACAGTATGTAAATTTGTAATATACCTTTATACATATGTAGCATTAAATACATAATACTTTCAGTTGAAACATGCAAGAAACGTTGGAAATATCTGCGAGAGCGTTATGTTTCACAACGCAAACAAGGAGACCCGCCAGTCTATGAACACCTTTCGCGCCCCTACCTCGAGAAAATGAAGTTTCTCGACCAACACATACAACCGCGAAAATCCTATCGCAATGTACCCAGTTTCCTAACATCGCCACACTCGGTTAACAGTTCCAATTATAGTGAGTTCAATATGGACTCCAAGTCAAATGGATCCATGAAGAATTTAGCTCATTTTGGCGGTTCTGCTGTTCATTCGCAACATCACTACCATCAACCAGATCCGCAACATGTTATGAATGCCTTGAGTTCGGCTACAGAAAATGGCAATGGTCATGTTAAAATTGAAGCAGATCAAGTGTTTCGTGATTTTGCTGCTGCTGTAGCTTCACAACAACTTCAACAAATGTCACAGTCGCAACTACATCATCAACAAGCGGCTGCCGTGGCAGCAGCTATGGCCGATTCCTCGCAAAATTATAATGAGCACTTCCGCGATGGTAACCATATGAATGGAAACGGGAATGGAGGTGTACAGCAGAATGGTAATGGGAGCGCCGGTATGGGCATACCGTCATCATCATCCTCAATGAAATCGCCTCTATCATCGCCAATGGACGCCGTAAATGGTAATAGTGGTGCTAGTAAGTTTAATTGCAGGCGAGCATACTGGTGGTGAACGATCCGGAGAGATGTTCTTAGAGAGAATATTAGGTTAGAATGACTGTCCAATTGATCTTTTGGTACAGTAAACTCGCCTCTACAAAATCCCTCTCTAGCTCTTTCCCTAAGTTTGCTCAATACAAATACATTTTTTTTTTTTTAAATTTAACAATCCAAAAAATTTTCTCTCCAAAGATCACTCGTCTGCCGGTGGTACTCACCAAGCTGTCACACATTCCTCATCTTCCACCAATCATCTATCTAATCACGCCTATGGTGAGCCAAATAACGATGAGCTGGACTCCCCGAACGCCAGTAATGGTTATCATGCAACGAAGAAGCCACGCATACAATTAAATTCCAACGGCGGCAGCGGTTCATCTCACAACAATAGCAACAACCATACGCCACAACATTCACAGACTGGGCCACATAATAATTCCAGTGCTGTGAGTGGACATTATGTTGACGATACTGATGATGATTCAGATGCAACTAGTAATAGTTTGTTACAACCGCAAACCATCCTTAACGAGAATCCAACAAATAATTTTGATAATGTGGCATCTACATCGTCTGCAGCAGCGGCGGCAGCAATGCAACGTAATCCCAGTTTCAATAGTAATAGTAGCCAACAACAACAACAACAACAACACGGCGGGTTTCCCCCAAATGCTGATTTCCTCTTTCAGCTGTATCAACAGTTGCCACATCAGCAACAACAATCGCAACACAATCAATCGACAACTTCGCATTCACAACAACAGCAACAACAGTCATCACACTTCAATAAATTCCAAGCACCACAAAATCCTACACTAGCACCACGCTCTTCTGAACACTTGTTGGGCGAATTGGTAACAACGGAGCTTCTGAAAATGACAAAAGAACGACGTAAACACGTCCAAAAGCGTATTTTGGAAATATTGTTCTTTGATGATTGAAATTAGTGTTTTATGATTATAAAATTTTGGTGTATTAAATAAGTTTAGGCTAAAAATTACTCGCGACAGCATCAAACTATATACATACCTATATTTGTCGTCTGCATACTGGCAGTCGAAAAAACTATTAGTTCTAGTTATTTAAGTTAAAGTATTTGGTTAAAAGCTCGTGTTATGTGCTGTAAGATGAACTTTGTACTGAATGTTGAAGATCTGTAAACAAAGAACCATAAGTCTAGCTCGAAATTTATATGCATTTCGGTATCTTAACGTACTACAAAACATTTCAAGCTTTTCTTCTATGGGCCTCTTACTTTCATTCTAAGTTTGCAGTACTATACAATCCTCAAATAGTATCGGTGCCTAATCGCCCCAATCAGAGAGTGTTAAGATGTGGCTTTTAACATCATCGGTTGCATAGTTTTTTTTTTACTTGAGCGCTTAGAACCCACCTTAAATTAGGTTTCAATGTTTTTTTTTATTTGTTTTTTTTTTTTTCAAACAATTTTAATTTAGAGCCGTAGTGCAGTAGTACAACTTCCTATTCTGCTCTAGTCAGCCTGTGAACCTTTACACTTGTAGCGTAATCACTGCAACCTACTTTTATTTACATAAACTTTAAGTATCCTCGTTAATAAATATTTTCCCTAATACATAGACATAAAAAAGTACGACTTTAGTATAAGTTTTTTTTTCTTTTTTTAATTTTATTTCTGTTTTATAAACATATACTTCCTACAAAAATTTAAGCATTCCTAACCAGGGACGTAACGATGAGAGAAATGGGGTAAAACTCATATTTAACCATTATCATGAGAAAAAAAATTTTTTTGGTACTTAATAACCATTATAACAACCAAAAAACTGTTTTGGGCTTGAATAACCGTTATGGCAACCAAAAAAGTGTTTTGGGCTTGAATAATCGTTATGGCAACCAAAAAACTGATTTGGGCCTGAATAGCCGTTATTCAGATTTTTATTCTTTTTTTGGTCAGCTATAAAAATCAAGTCTATTTGTTTGTCAATATTTCTGGACGATATTGGTATCAAATGAAAGGTGTTGAGCAGGGATTCTAGCTCTGATTACCTCTTTTCATTTGATACCAATTTGCTTAAAACATTCCAGGGCTTCCGGGTCCACTTTTTCACCCATAACTGGGATCCCAACCTACGAATCTTAACAAATACACCTCTATGTAATAGCCCTGCTCAACACCTTTCATTTGATACCAATATCGTCCAGAAATATTGACAAACAAATAGACTTGATTTTTATAGCTGACCAAAAAAAGAATAAAAATCTGAATAACGGTTATTCAGGCCCAAAAGAGTTTTTTGATTGCCATAACGGTTATTCAAGCCCAAAACAGTTTTTTGGTTGTTATAATGGTTATTAATGACCAAAAAAAAAATTTTCTCATGATAATGGTTAAAAATTCCCAAAAGAAGATAAAGGTTATTTTTGCGTAACCTTTTCATCACCCAAAAAAAAATAACCGTTATTTTCGGTCCCTGTTCCTAACTTCTTTATTCAATTATAAGTGAATAAGGAGGTCCTTGCGTACCAGTTAAAATGATGTAAGACATTATCATATATATACATACATTGATATGTATTAAACACCTATCTACATACATATATACATAGACATTGCTTGTAGTTTAGATATGAAAATAAATTTAATTTAGAAATATTTTCTCCGTTTTCTGTTTCAAATAAAATATTTCAGCGATGAAGAGTAAGTGGCGTATATGGATTTATTTATTTTTTTATCCCTTTGTATGATAATATCAAATGTAATCGATCATATTTTGATTTTTCAACTGCAATCGCTTTTAATAACTAATCGTTTCGATCCCTGCCTTTGAAAATGGAGCTGGCAGCAGAGATCATAGATTGCGTTACGTTATCTGCTTCGTGTCAATTGGTCTTTACGTCAATTCATCCCGATGTTATGTTTATCGTAGCCGTCAAAATAAAATTGCGCCGCAGGGTAAAATTAAAGGCGCACAATTTAATATCACACCAGAGCTTCGGAGCGGAGCGGATAGAAATCTTTCCCTGACCTCGACATGGAGCTAAAAATCATTAATTCATTACATATTTGAGTAGTCCACTCTCAAAAGTGCCTATGTGAGTTTTTCATATTAAGCCACAAAGTAGAAAAAACAAAAATAGAATTTTGAATGTTACATACATGTGTTCTAGTATATATTCATAAAATGATTGATTTCAAGGTAATTTTCAATAAAAGTATAGATAATAATTTATGGTGCATCGTGATAAAGACAACGAACAACACGACTAAATGGCAAATTGGTGCAATATATCATTCACCCAATACAAGCGACGCTGAATTTATGAGACATATTAGTGAAGTGATGGAGGAATGCTTTAATGAGAGCGAAAACAATATTGTCATAGGCGATTTCAACATAAATGTAAATACACAATCTACGTACTCGAAACAACTAATTAATATTTTTGCATCCCTTTCAATGCACCAGCTAGTAAACTTCGACACAAGAATAACAGAATCAACTAAAACGAAAATAGACTTGTTATTCAGCAACAGCACTGAAATAGGTATATCAAACTTAGAAAAACATAAAATATCTGACCACGAAACGATCCTATTCAAATTGCTAGTCAGGAAAAAACACAAAATGAGGGTATATGAAAGTAGGATTTGTTGGGATAACTATTCCAAAGAAAACTTGCTACAACAACTCAGGGCCTACAATTTTGAAGATACTAGCCATTGTAATATTGAGCAAAGAGTTCAAATATTGAAGAATGCACTTAGCAGAATAATGGAAACGTTAACTTACGAAAAACAGGTTCAAATTAAGCTTATGAATAAATGGTACGATCGTGAACTAACAGAGTTGAATAAAATGAAATATGAGTTTCTTAAGAGGGCAAAAATAACTAATGTATGGCAGGACTACAACAATATAAAGCGCCATTACAAGAAAATGGTTAAAATCAAAAAGAAAAGATTCATGGAAAATAATATTATAATAAATAGTCACAACCAAAAATTAATGTGGAGGTGTCTCAAAGATGCTACAAACATGAACAACGAAAAGTCCCAAATAAAACGAATAACAATAAATGGCATTTGCATTGAAGATGAAAATGAAATTGCATTTAAACTTAACCAGTTTTTTGTTGATAGTATAATAACCATTCGTAATAGTATAGAAAACTTTCCGCCCCTGTTAAACGAAATCGTTATAAATAGGGATCTATTCGAATTTAGATCAACTAGCGTTGAAGAACTTATGCCAATAGTCGCGGCATTAAAGAATAAGTATGGTGGAAAAAAGCTCCTAACGGAAGGCGTATGGAAAGACAGCATGGAGTATCTGGGATACACTTATACGTGTATAGTTAATGAAAGCTTCAGTAATGGCATATTTCCACAATATTGGAAAACGTCGACCATAGTACCTGTACAAAAAGTCAAAGGAACAGATAAACCAGAAGAGATACGACCAATAAATACACTCCCTAGCGATGAAAAAATGATCGAAATGATCGCTAAAGAACAATTAAATGAGTATGTTATCAAACACGATATTATAATAGGTGAGCAATCGGGGTTTAGATCACGACACTCTTGTGAAACAGCACTTAACCTAGTAATAGCAGAGTGGAAGGAGAGCAAGTCTAAAAAACTATTAACAATAGCAGTTTTTCTGGATCTGAAAAGAGCCTTTGAGACTGTAGACAGGGACATCCTATTGATAAAGTTGGGTAATATTGGAGTAGGAGAACTGGCATTGAAATGGTTTAAGAGCTACCTTAGCGAAAGGAAACAGAGAACAATAATAGGGAATGCATTATCACCAGAAATAAACGTCGAAATAGGCCTACCTCAAGGATCAGTCTTAGCAGCTCTTCTGTTTATCATATATATAAATGATATAAAAAGTTGTCTTGAGCATTGTAAAATAAGGCTATTTGCGGATGATGCATTGTTGACAGTAAGCAGCTTATCTCTAGACGAAGCGATATCAAAAATGCAAGAAGACTTAGAGTCGATTTATAAGTGGCTATGCCGCAACAAACTTAAAATTAATATCGAAAAAACAAAGTGGATGATAATGAGAAAAAAATCAACTGATGTTAGTAATGTTTCATTGGAAATATCGAATACACCTATAGAGAGAATAAACAAATATAAATATTTAGGGGTTATAATAGATGATGAACTAAACTTCGATGAGCATCTAAAGTTTATAGAAGGGAAATTATCTAAAAATGTTGGATTTATGTTCAGAGCATGCAAGCATATCAGCAAATACTATAAAACAATTGTTTATAAATCCATTGTCATGCCACACCTTACGTACTGCCCCACTGTATTATTTATGCTAGCAGACTCGCAGATATCAAAACTTCAGAAAAAGCAGAACAAAGAAATGCGATTCATAACGAAGAAGAGATATGACACTCCAATTCAGGAGCTACTGGATACTTTGAACTGGCTCAGCGTTAAGCAAATGATAAAATACTACACCCTTAAATTTATACATAATATAAAGCTAGGAAATCTGCCGACTTATTTAAATGATCGTCTGACTTACAACAATGAGATTCACACCTATGAAACAAGAAAAAGGTACGATTTTCATTTACCAGCGGTACGAAGTGAATTCGATAAAAAAAAGTATATACTATGAAGGGATAAGAGAGTACAATGAATTGCCAAGCAATATAAAAACCTGTATTAACTTAGATGAGTTCAAGAAATTACTAACCATATATTGCAAATCATTACCAATTCGATAACTAATTCCGTGATATTCCTATCTTTTTTTCTTTCTTTTTCTCTATCTTTTCGTGTCGGCCGGGTGACGGCTCGTGGTGGAGTTAAAGCCTGTATGGAGAAATGACGTTCCCTCATGAACGTCGAATTCACGTCCCTTCTGACGAATTAATACATGAGACGTTCTCTTGCGAACGATAAAAAATCCGTCCCTTATGACGGCAGGAAATGGAAATATCTTGTGAAGGACAGCAACACCCGTCCCTAATGACGGGAAGGCATGTAAATGTACCTTATATATATATATATATATATATATGAATTGTATTCTCGATCTAGGCTAAATAAGCCGTAACAAATAAATAAATAAATAAAAATAAAAATAAATAAAAATAAATACATAAAAAATCTATAGAGAGTTTTGAAAGTGTAATAGTATTTAATGGTACTTTTTTCAGAATGCAGAAGGATTTTGCAATAAATTCTTAATGGACGTTATACATCTCTAAATACTGCTACATAATCCATCAAAAACACAATATCGAAAAAAATTCACATAGCCAGTTTTGAGAGTGGACTACTCATTTATTCATAGATATGTATATATAAATAGTTTCAGCCACTTTTTGCTAAGATAGACAATTTTCAGCAAGGAAATAAATCTGATATGAATCATTGCATGTGGGGTCACATGTTTCATGGACCGCGATTATTATTGACCGTGTAACATAAAGTATAAATAGTTGGCGGTCAGGATCGCAACGTATCAAACAATAATTAAATCCAGGGTGCAATCCACACCACGGACAGTACCGGTTATGAGTTATATGCAGAAAATGGTTTTAACTATTATTCGCCGATTTTTATGAATAAAAGTTACTTTTTGAGTTTTATTTTTTTGCTTTTTGCGGGAGCGGAGCTCGCACCAAAATAAAATTAAAATCCTATCGTGCTGGCTAAGCAGGCCTTAGTATTGCTATAACAACAAAAAGCTAAAAGCGACACCCATGGTATAAAAAATACAGGTATGTGCATTGTCATTTTGACGCTGTCTTTTGATTAAAAAGCAGATTTTTGAAGTTTGATCTTATGTCAGTTTTGGAGTATAGCGATGCCAGACTTTTATTTTTTGAATGTGTAGATTTTTGTTTGAAAGTTTGGGTATTTCAGGAATCAAAGGACAGAAAGAGAAAGGGCACTAGTGAGCAGATTTATGGAACTTCCGGTAGCTCCTCTTCGCTCAATCCACAAATCTTCATCCACTCTCCGCGAATAAAGGGTATCGTCGGAAATTGGAAAAATTTTATATCACCGTCTTTGCAGCCATATTTGGTATTATTGCACCGCGGAAATAAGCAACTCATATTGTTAAAATCTAGGGTACATATTTTTTTGTAATTGGATTGGACATATGTATGTACATACATACATATATAGACTGAAATGCTCACTTGGTATGGTGGTGTACATACATATCGTCGTTTAAACTTTAAAGTGCAAAACCGCGTGACATTTTTGCCAAAAATGAGATTTCATCAAAAATACATTCCTGGCGTCCGTCCCCATCCATTCATGCAACAATTTTGAGATTCACACAACGCAATTCCAAATAATGACACAGTTTCAAAACCGCTTTTTTTAAGGAAATTTTTCGAACCAATACCGCGAATAATAGCTGTTATTGCTTTATGACTGTACTGTAATGTACTAAAGTTGATTATACTTTCATAAACACGAAATGGATTATAACTTTGCTTTATTGAAGACAAGTTTTTACGTACGCCTGCAAAACCGCCTATACGTCACTATTGAACAAAATAAAAGACGCAAAACCGCTTATAAATACATAAGTAAGCCAATAACTGCACATTTAACTGTTTTTCGCCAAAATGATATTTGGATTAAGAATATAATCCAAAAATCTACCTTGGGTTGGATGTGGGTTTGCAAAATTCCGAACCGTTTTGAATTAAAACAGTTTTTACTGTCTCCTGTAAAATTTGGGTGGTAGCGGATATGCGGTATTGCACTTTATGCGACGATATGGAGTTATAATAGATCAATCTCCAAAACCTCCCCAAACTATATACCAGAGTGATCACAAAGCCTAAATTAAAAGTGATCGTAACTACTAAACTAAATAAAAAACTCTCGGAGAATACCGGAAAGGGGCTACTTTGTAGTACGGCCAAACTGATATTCCGCGAAGTAAAAATCCGAAATGAATCTTTTATGAATTACTGATGAAATTCATCTATGACTGAGGAGGCATCAGTGACTACTTTCAAATAAAGACTGCTGAATTTTTCATATAAATGGTTTTCTTTTTAAAAAAAAAAATAATAATAATAATAATAAAAATTGTACTCAGAAGAATGATCAACGATCATTCAGCAGTGAAACAAATTTACTGCAGGATGTGTAATTTTTTCAAATTGAAAAAATTTCTTTCAATTCAAATTGAAAAAAATTCGCTACTATGAATACCATGGTTACAATTTATTTTTAAAACAAAGCAGTGAAAAATGCCATTAATGGAGGATTTTTATCATTGAGTATGGCAGCACGAAATGTCATAATCTGCTTAATTGTCAGGTGGTTAATATGGCGACGAACACTTGACGTTTGTTTTACCTGGTATACTTATACAATGAGCGACACCAGAGAAAAAAAATTGGAACTGATGAGGAGTGGAGCAAATGAAAAAAACGTTTGCGTTGAAGCCCTGTATCAGAAAGAAGACAGCTGTTTTTATTTTTTTATTTATTTCAATTTTATTTACAAACCCATACGTCGTCCAGCTGCGACCATTTGTTATTAGCATTTGCAGAAAGAGTGCAAGTTTTTAAAAGCGCTAACTGAATAAAAATTAAGGAAAAGTGAATTAGATAATAATGTGGCCTTGGGAAAAAAATTTGTATTGATTACATTGAAGATTATACAACGGCATATTGAAAAATAAAATTAATAAAAATTGCAAAAATGTTTCAATTGTCCAGAAAATTGTCGCAACAAGTGCGCTCCAATCTAAGTGCCGTGTTGGAAGCAAGCAGCCATATCTCCAACCAAAGTAACAACAACAGCGGCGGGAATAACAACAATCAACAGTTTTACCATCATTGGACGGCGATGCAAAATGCCACAAACGCAACAGTTCAGAAGCGATTTTTGAGAAAGTGCCAACGGTAAAAGTATTGTGGAATGTTTACATATGTACATATGCATCTACATTTGGCATTTTTGGCTGAACATTTTTAGGTTTTCTTTCTTAATTACATAAGCGCCTTGGAGGGATATATGTATGTATAAGTTTCAACGATAAGAAAGGGTAATAAGTGCATTATGGTGGCAGTTTGATCAGAGAACCGGAACCATCTGAACTTATACATCCTGACAAGGACTGACACTCCTGTTTTACTGCTGAACCCTCCTCATAATATTGGCATAGGTCAGCCATTGTGGCAGCAATTTTTGAAACCCCGAATTCGTTTAATTGAACATATCCAACCAAGGTCTGTCACTCCGAGAGCATTGTTCAGAATTCCATATATCGTCGCCTGAGAAAACGAATGTCGTATGTGAATTTCGACGATTTCTAGTTTTTGATGCAGATTAACTAAATCGGACCTAATCTTTTAATTTTTCTAATCCATTTTTTTCTATCTCTTTTAGTTTTTGAGTTATTTAGTATGCATTTGTCGTATGTTACAAAATTACTACCATTTGGGTAAGCTTTTTTAAGCTTTAAATTTTCATATAAAAATTCGTGTTTGTTTATTTTAAACAAATGTCGTATGTGCCGCTGAGCTACTGAGAATAAACCAAAATATTGTATCGGAGCTATAGGTTGTAGTGATCCGATCTGAATGATTTTCACTGACATATTTTATTGTAGTGTAGTACCAATTACTGCAAAGTTTAGTATAATTTGATCCTTAAATATGGAAGTTATACCCGAAAACAGCTATAACTGAACAATCGGTTGTATGGGAGCTATATTCTATAGTGGTCCGATCTTGACAAATTTCGGTGACATTTATTAGGTCCATATGGGTACAAATACCGCAAAGTTTCATGCCCTTATCTGTTTACATGGAGAAGTTATATCCCAAAATGTCCATATCTGAACAATCAGTTGTATGGGAGCTATATGTTATAGTGGTCCGATCTTGACAAATTTCGGTGACTATTATTATGTCCATATGGGTACAACTACTTCAAAGTTTCATATTCTTATCTCCTCAAATAAAGAAGTTATACCCGAAAACAGCTATATCTGAACAATCAGTTGTATGGGAGCTATATCTTATATTAGTCCGATGTGGTGGATTCCGACAAATGATCAAAGTATCATCAAAATATATGCAACTGCCAAATTTCAAGTCGATATCTCAAAAAATGTGAGCGTCATAACCATTCCGGTTTGAAAAAAGAGAAGAATTTTTGTCGTATGTGCTATCATAAACAGGTATTGGTGCTCAGACGTCACATACGACAAATGCATACTGAATGAAAAG
Source organism: Urophora cardui (assembly GCA_960531455.1). Taxonomy (NCBI): domain Eukaryota; kingdom Metazoa; phylum Arthropoda; class Insecta; order Diptera; family Tephritidae; genus Urophora; species Urophora cardui. Next base: position 111,592,815 of record OY482670.1, on the reverse strand, counting down.
TCGTTTATCTCCCATAATTTTAAAGATATCCAACTTTTGGAAATTGCAAGTCAAAATATATAATACTCGCTACAGCTCGTCCAAATAACAGAAAAATCTGTTGTACAGTTTTGGAGAATTTCCAATTTAAACTTCAAAGTCGATTTTCTCGCAACTATGTTTTGCTACATACGACATTCGTGTTCTCAGGCGACGATATGTTAAGGGAGTTTGCTAAACACTGAAATTCATTCAGTTGACAAGAAAAAGAACAGTATAGTATGAAGCCTTCAAAAAATCCAAAAATTTCCAAAACCGCTAGGAATGTATGAATGTATGTATGTATTCCTTTCATTTTTCAAGCCATTTTTGGCGCTACATATTTATTGTTACATAAAAAATTATGTGTTCTTCATTTCATCAAATCAAAATTGACCCCATGCTAATAAAATAAAATAGAATGTACAATAACAATTAATGATTAATGATTTCGCCAGTGCCGCCATAAGACCGCAAGATCAAGACCTATATTTTATTGTTGTAAGCAACCATAATTATAAGTACTATTGACGAGATCATAATTTGCAATATTTTTAAATTGTCAAATATGTACCTTTAAAAAAAAAGGTGCAAGCTGTATCTTTTGCCGACTTCGTAGATGAAATACATCCGGAGAGTTTAACGACAACTTACGTTATTAAGAAATACATATGTATGTATATGTATGTATAATTATGTATTTAGATAAGTAGCTTTTTTATCTCGATGTTGCTAAGTTTAATTATAAGAGCACCTCAAAGCCTTCTTAACTCAATTCATCCAATACATATTCCGCATTTTCATTACAGCTCGTATTCAAAATTGAATAATCAATCTGCAAGACCCGTCACAATATCCAATGACGACAAACGTGAATTTACCGACATATTTCCTAGTGAGTATTCTATTTTTGGTTGTATTTCAATTTAAACGCCTCAAGAGGTCAACGTATTGTTGCTTTCGTTTTGTTCCGTTTTTTTTCTTGTCTTTGTAATGCAAATATTTAAATATGTATATCTTTATGTAGATTCCATGGTTCAATAACTTAGTAGATTCTAAAATATTGCTCACACTAATTTGCATTACAAATAAAAACATATTAAGCAAAAGTATAAAAGTCTTTAGTTCAGAATTCATAGAATTAATTTTCTATAAGTCAGCCAGCTGTTTTGGTGCTCAAGATAAAAGTGTTTAATATTTTTAATATGGATGATATTTTTGCAGCTATCGTTAACGAACTGGCGGAGTGTGCTAAAGCTAACGACTCTCTAGATGCTGCAGAATGGTTTACGAAGGTAATTATCAGAAAGAAAAGAATAAATAATAATAATTTACTTTTTTTTTATAGGCTTTACACTATAATCTACCAGGCGGCAAAAAGACCCGCGGTCTTTTCACCGTTTTAACGTACAAAGCTCTAGTCAAACCAAATGAAATTACAGCAGAAAATTTAAAATTGACACAATATCTTGGTTGGTGTGTTGAAATGGTAAGGAATGGACGTGATTATGCAGATATTGGATTGGTGAAATGCTGAATGATTTTGTCGAATTCGAAATCTACTTAATTCGAATTCGAAATTGAACCCGAAAATTGTTACTGAAGTGACCTAATTGTAAATCGAAGTCAAAATCTAACTGGGTATCAAATTTGAAATTGAAATCGAATTCGAAACAATTTGAAAATCCAAGCAAAAAAATTAAAGCGATATTGGAAGTGACAGAATTTGAAACCAAATTTGAAACAGAAATTGAAAATAAAATTTAAATTGGAAATGAAAGAGATATTGGAGTTGTATTCGAATTCGACATCGAAATTAAATTCTAATTCGAAAACGAAACTGAAGCTGAAATTCATATCTATATCTGAATCAGAATCGAAGTTATAAATGAAATCGAAATAAGAACTGAGTCGAAATCGAAAGTGGAAATGTCGAATTCGAAATTAAAAGAGAAAAGGAAATCGATGTCAAATTCGAAATAAAATAAATCTGTCTATTTCACGCAGGTGCAATGTTTCTTCGTCATGTTCGATGACATCATGGACGGCAGCACCACACGACGTGGCCAATTATGTTGGCATAGATTGGAAAATGTTGGTAATATTGCAATTAACGATGCGCTCATGATTGAAAATGGTATCTATGAGCTGTTGCGCAGAAACTTTCGTCATTTGAGTTGTTATGTCGATTTGCTCGAACTATTTCAAGAAACTATACTCATAACGACCTTCGGCCAGTCGTTGGATTTGCTAAACGCTAATAAAACCATTAACGATTTCTCTATGGAACGATACAATGTTGTTGTACGAAATAAAACCTCTTATTATACATTTTATTTCCCAGTGGCATTGGGATTACATTTAGGAGGGTGAGTAGTTAGTTAGCAAAAAAAAAGTTTGCATTGTATTTAAAAAAATTTCCTATTTTTGCCATCTCCAGCATTAAAGACCCACAGGTTTTCAACGAGGCCAAGGCTATATTATTGGATATGGGACATTTCTTCCAAGTGCAAGATGATTACCTCGATTGCTATGGCGATCCGGAGGTAACTGGGAAAATCGGCACAGATATACAAGATAATAAATGCTCTTGGTTGGCAGTGAAGTGTATGGAACGTGCGAATGCCAAGCAAAAGGCGGTCATGGCCGAATGCTATGGAAGAAAAGGTGAATATAAGAGGAAATTGTTTTAGAATTTATGACTTATTACTACCAAGAATACTTATTGCTTTCCTATCCATTGTAGAAGCGGAAAACGTAGCACGTATCAAACAGCTTTACGGAGAATTAGACATTCCAGGCATCTACGCTCAATACGAAAAAGATGCATATAATACAATCAAAAAGCGCATAGAACAATCAACGCACAATATACCAAAGGATATTCTCATACAATTACTAAATAAAATCTACAAAAGAGATTCCTAAATTGGTATAATCGAAGCAAGTCATTTATTAGGATTAGATTAACAAAGCAGCCTTTAGTTTGTCATTAGTAAAACGTATATACATACATAAACGTGCGTGTGTAGCTAAAGCACTATTAGAATTTTATAAAATAAAGATCAAAGCAATTGAAGTAGTTATAAAGATCGATAAAGATCGATAAGATCATATTGTACTGAAGTTTTTTCGAAGAAATGAAATTAAATAAAATATAGTAGATGTGATAAAGAAAAATTTGGATTGTTTTGCTGCAAGAATTATCATTTTTTTCACTGTGTGTGTGTGTGTGTGTGGCCTCTTTTTGAATAATACCGTTATTGTATAATTTGTGGTGTGACTTTTGAAACTAAAACTACAACTTATAAACATATATAGATTTATACGTAACCTATTATATTTTATATTTTTAATTAGCGTTTTATTAGTTTTAGAATTTGATGCCATTACATACACATTTAAATGTAAATTTTTAAATTATGTCATAAGTATTGATTTTTGCGAAAAATAAAATGGGATAACTTAAAACGATATACATATGATAATTTTGTTATTTAACACAGTAACAGAGTGAAATGTTTAGGAGGTTAATGTAGTTGAAATCGAATTAAATATAGAAGAACCGTACGAATCGAATTACGGTTGGGTTGTGATATACCCTGCAGGGAAAATCTCTAGTTCCCAACTAGGTCGCTTCTAGTGCATTTTTCGCAACTACCATTGCGAGCTCTGCAGGTGGATGCTTATTTTTTTTTACCTAAAATTTTTTTATTTATTTATTTAATAAAAGTTACAAAAATATTTAAAAAAGTAATAGAATAAAAAAAAATAAAAAATCTGGCGAGCGTAGGTTCGAATCCTGTCGGTGTCGAGGTGTATTATTTTTTTTTTAACTAATATTTTTTTAATAAAAATTTACAAAAATATTTAGAAAGTAATAAAATTAAAAAAAATTAAAAATAAGCCTGAGGGAAACATTTCATTTCATACAAGTTAAAATGCAAATAGAAAACTCTATATAAAATGCTTCACTAAACATCTGAGAATTGCAGAAATATACAAAGCCGACGGCAATTGAACGAACGAAAAATTTCCATAGAATTTTAGTCACTTCGAAATTGCATACAAATCACAGCGTGTCTTATAATGGTCACTCAATTCACTCCCTCTGAACTGGTGGGGTCTTACTACAATTGATCTAGTTTCTTTTTAACACCTTTTCGCTAGTTCGGAACTGGAAATTTTTCTCACTAGTTCTTGGGTTCGCTGCAGGGTAATTAACAAAAGTAAAGAGAGCATGAAAGAACAGTTTGAAACTAACATAATTTTTTAAAGGAGGATTTCATACAGAATTTTAAAAAAAAAATGTGAAATAACGATTACCTACTTTAATCATAATCGTCGTTATAAAAATGAGGATTACTGTAATCGTAATTTAAAAAAAAATGTGAAATTTCAATTACTGTAATCGCAATCCTGTGTAATCGATTACACATGTAATCCTTATCGCCCATCTCTAATTTCATAGTGAATTATTAGGTCAGTAGTGCAAATGGGACTACTTACCAACCAATTGAATGCAGACAAATCAAATACCCAACTAAATAACACTCACCCATCACTACCTGCTACGATATCTGATATACAATACTAAACGAGAGAAGGTAAACAGGACCTACCGAAAAGCACAAAATAAGACGGTTACGTGATGTTAAAGGCACGCGTCACAACGGTAAAGGGTACCGGTTTGAGCTTAAACCAAGGGATGGCGGAAAATCGTTCAAAAAAATATAAATCATCTACCTTCATTAACCCTCTTCTAAAAAACATTAAGTTTATTTTTGTAATAAGCGCCCCATATTCCATCAAAATCAATCATCAAGCCCACAGACCATTGTAACCGCCCAAGTTCTGTAGAATAACATTTGTCTTAAGCTATTAGCGTTTATATTCATAGAAATATAGGAGAAGTTCCTAACTGTAGGCATTAAGCTTTCGGTGTTCGATAAGCTCCGACGCTCGAATATTGAATGTTGCTCATTGTAAAGCCTAAATACCGGTGGCTTGAAATTGCTACGGATTGTTGAAATATATGTATGTATTTATAATGCGTGGTGATCTTAAGGCAGTTTTTTTGAGTATACTGGTTATGCTTCTTCTGCATCACATTAACATCGCCGAACATTGCCAAGCAATTATATTAATCTATTAGTCTAAGGACTATGTAGGAATTATAGCAGAACTAGGCCACCATTCATTAAAGGCCTTGCTTGCTTAGATTTGGTGCTACTTTGAGTCAAATTTAAGATTTCTTTCGCAACAAATAAGGTTTTAGAATATAGAGGAAATGACAGAGAGGCAAGTAAGACTGAATATATATGTATGTATGTATTACCCTCGCTTAGAAATAGTTTCAAGTGTTAAGCATTTGTAAAACATTCTCACGTAAAACTTTCACAATCCACATTAGGGGATTCTAGAACACAAATATCGTGATCTTCTCCGCTTTACGAACTAACTTGAAGCACCGTACAACCCTACGAAATAACAGTACGAGTATATAGGTACAATCGCATATAACAACGCAACAAAAAATAACGAAAAAACAAGCAGTGAGAAATTGTATTGAAATATTAAGATTAATAAAATGACCCATGTAACTAGTAGAAGTTATAAGATCAATTAGCATGATCAATTAAAATTGCCATTTAAATTAGAAAGGGGTACTTGAGTTGAAGCGTACATACATAAGTGTTTAGCAATATAATGTGTTGTGGAGTAAGCAACCAAAAAATAATGTTTAGCAATACAATTTAAATTTCATAATGGTGAAAGTTCTGAGTCAACTTGGGATCCAGCTTTGCGAAAAAATGACAGTACGATATTAGTTTTGGTGTAGATCACACCATAATTTCTTCAAATACAACAACAAAATAAATTAACGGTCAAAGATGATTCCAGCATTTCAAAAATGGTCCCAAATGCAAGTGCCGTTGGTGATGCGTGCGTTTCGTTCACTTTCACAACAACGACGTCGGACTATTGGCAGCTGTTCACAAAATAACGAACGTCTGGAAAGAAATGCCCCAGGAGTAAAAAGGTAAGTGGAGACTGAAATTATACAAGACGCCTGTGGGGTGGTAATTTGGTTTCCTCTTTACTCTTTTAGAAATTTAACAATCTCTACGAGAAACTTCGCTTTAGCTGTCCAGCGTCCAATATTAACAAACAATGATATTAATGAATATTTGGACGGATATAAAGGTACATACATATGCTAACATAAAAGAACATTTACTGCCTTTTTAGAAAAGTTAACTGAAAAATCATTATTTCATGGCACAATTCTCACTGTGTAAAGATTACTTTAAACTTTACCCCTAACATGGCTAATAATAAATACTTAATACAAGTTTAATAATCTCTTTCTTAGATCTTTTAAATGATCTTGGATCAGCTTCTGAAAGAATCAAATGTCAGGAGATAACAGATTTTTACTTAATGGTAAATTGATGGATGGAAACGGTTTTAATATATCTAAGACATAGTATATAATTTTTTTTTGTTGCTTTGTAGAGTTTGGATTACAATTTAGCAACTGCTAATAAGCAAATTGGTCTAATCGCTCTTTCGGTATATAAAAATCTTGTTCGTGGAAATGATTTAACTCCAGACAAACTAAAACTGGCGCAAAAACTGGCTTGGAGCGTGGAACTAGTAAGTAAAAAAGAAATTAAAATAATTTATACGAGTACGATATTAATAAACAAAATAAACACATCCGAACATTAAGTACCCGGTTGGAAAGGTGGTCATGCGTGACCTTGCGGACGCATGAAAAGATGTACGAAAAATTTGTATTAAAGTATGTATTCCAAACCTATGATTTCAACTAAACTCTATGTCATGTGGCTGCCAACTTATAGGAAATCGGATACATTCGGGAATGCAATCCAAGGTAAGCGAAGAGTTCAGTTATCGGCTCTCAGCTGTACCTTCCAACTTATAGGAAATCGGATACATTCCAGAATGCAACCCAAGATAAGCGAAGAGGTCAGGTATCGGCTCTCAGCTATAACATTGAATCTAGCAACAAAAACAATTAGGAGAATCAGGTTTTCTTTAGTTTTGCTTTTTACAATGACGACAACAATTCACAGAGTCTATTTCGAACAAACGGACGTATAAAAGCCACACTAAAGATCAATATAATGTTAAATGTCCCACTATATGAAGGCATTGGGTGAACAAGCTGGAGTGAAGTCACATATTTCTAGTTAGAAATCGGATGGAGGGAGGATGAAGAGAAAAATGCAAAAAAAAAGTATTTTTTATTTTTAAGTGAGAAAATAAACCGACACTGAGATCACGGCAAGAGCGAATCTCATCCAAAAGATTCCTTTTTGCCTTACCTTGGCAGGGAAAAGTGGATGCATGACTTTCCTAGGACATCACAATGAAAAAAACATGCCTTCTGGAATGTGTAGATCCTATGGCCTTTATATCCATTTATAGATGACCATACATTACCTTTTCCAACTGGGTACTTGTTCTCTAAAATATACATATTTCCATATTCATACATGTAATATGCCCTTTAATGTATGTACATATCTACATCCCACAGCTTTATGTTGCCCTATTCGTTACCGATGATATGACCGACGACGGCGATCAACGTCGTGGCAAAACGTGTTATCCCAAATTGGAGGCGGTCGGTAAGAATGCCATAAATGGTGTGATTATGATGTTGGGTAGTTGCTTTGATATTCTACGAATATATTTTCGCCATTTGGATGGTTATACACAACTGGTTGATCTATTCAATCTTACCATATTCAAAAGTGCATCCGGCCAAACATTGGATGTATTAGCTAGTCAAAAGAATATAAGCGCTTTCAATAGGGAATTATATCATCAGATTGTGGTGAATAAAGTTGGCGATTACTTTATTCAATTACCCGTATTATCGGCATTACATTTGGCTGGGTAAGGCACATGAAGGAATTATATATGTACATACATACATATGTATGTAAATTCGAATTTAAGTTAATATTTATATTTCCCTCCATTTGTCCATCATAGTGTAAAAGACAAGCAAGTTTTTGATGAATCTTATGCTATTTCGAAAAAGTTGGGTATTTTTTTTCAATCTCAAAACGATTTTGCCGATGTCTACTTCGAATCGACTTTGGATAAAGCGGGCGAGGACATTGTGCGTAATCGGTGCACGTGGTTGTCGGCGTGGTGCATGGATTTGGCTACACCAGAACAAAGAGCCATCATGGAAGAGTGCTACGGCAAAAGTGGTATGTATATGTATTTACATATTAGACCTCTGCACAATAACATTTGCCTCTTCTATATTTTCGAATACTCTATGCATTGTACAATTAGTCACAGCACAATTTCAATGTAGATACGAATATAACCCATACTTTTCATTTGGAATACAAATACTATTTCTATTTGCTCTGTTGGAGCGATTAGTGTACACTATTCGCCACGATAGAATAGAACATAATAATAACCATGTTATGAAGTATTCGCAAAACCTTGTTGCTTCTTTGGTTTGTTTGTTTATTTAATGTGCATATGGCATTAAGGTGGACCAAAAAAATAAAAGCCCAACAAACATACATATGTTCCATTTTTTAATGATAAGAAATGTTTTTCTTGTTCATTAAGGACTTTCAAAAAAATTATGTATCATCACTGATATAAAAGGAGAAAGAAATTTGGAGGCATTTGCACGACCTCTAAATTTTAATATATTAAGGAAAAATTTTAGGTATACATTTCCGTATTATATTCGCATGAAAATCGGGTTGTTCCGCGAATTTCGGGAGAACTTTATTTCCTTCATAAAACCACCTTAATATGCCAAATAAGTTTCCTAACTATTGCCGAAAAAATCAAAAGAATCGAAGTATTGGTTACCGAGTTATTTTAAAATATATAGAACAGTTGGAAATATGTAGATCGTAAAAAGCTCTGGTTCGAAATTTATTTTAGACATATGGTTTCTCGGGCAAAAAAGCTTGAAATTACCCAAATTTTTATAATTGCGATGTGTCCATAAATTTTTTTTTTTTGGCCCCTACCAATCGACCCGCCCTAGTGTGTATGCATATGCACATACACACACTCACACTAGCAGCGTAATTTTGCTGAACACAACGTCTGGATGTGTGTTTATGAAAATATGTATGTACATACATATATTTCGATTATACACTATTTGCAGAACCTTTTTAAGGTCACGTAATTGTCGCTACGAATAAGTAATTGTATTGGTTCTGTTTATGGTTGTGCTCTACTTGCGTTTATTCTAAATCGACAGAAACAAGTAGGTACTGTAATTGGACGGCCGCGAATATTTTGTTGGCCGTTTCGAATCCATTCGTGCAGCCTTCTATTACATATTCATAGATACATATGAATTAAATTGTCTCCTGGCATCTAATTTCGCGTGAATCGACAATTAAATAGGACATTTTCTAACGAAAGGGAATTTATCCAACCCATTTTTTTCTTTGTTATGCGGCCTTTACACGGGTCGATTTTTGTCGTTCAACCAAAATCGACCTGTGTAAATACTTGGCTCAGTCGACAAAAATCGACTAGCTCAAAGTAAAGTTGCGTTCAACTTTTGCCTAGTCGATTTCTCAGTCAATTTCCCAGTGGGCAAAAATCGACCTGTGTAAAGGCCGCATTATGAAATGCAGTTCATTCTAAAAGAGAAATTTCGATGAAAAAGTGGTGGTCTTGAACTTTTTCTCTCATTAATCTGGTTTCTATTTTTGTTTCAACTAATTTAAAGTATTTCCAATATACAACGATTCGTTCCATATTTAACGTGATCTCGAATGTTATTTTCAAAATTTTTCCTAAAAGAGTTCCATGCCACTGCATTTAATACTTGATACTCACATTTGACCTACCTAATTGTTTAATTTTCCTCTCCTTACTGCAGATCCAACAAAGGTGGCGCGTGTCAAGCAACTTTACGATGAAATGAAAATGCCTGAAGTGTGGGCCAAATACGAGGAGGATATGTACAAGGATATCCAGAAACATATACATTTGTCATCTCCAGGAGTCCCACGAGAGGCTTTATTAGATTTACTGGAAACAATAGCGAATAATGGCATAATATAATGAGAAAAAAAAAATAAAAGATAAATAAAATATAAAAAATCACACAATAGGTCCGTTTATTATTAGCTAGTTATGAATAGTTAGCCAAGTTTCGGCTGGAAAATCGTTTCTTGAGTCAAAAAAATAGCAGAAGAGAGCCATTGACAGCTCCAAATTTCAGCTAGTAAAATTTTCCCTAGCTGAAATTATTTGCTGCCAAAGTAAGAAACAGTTGTTGAAAAAATAAACAAACGAATACTTTTGATTTTATTACTTTTGAAATTTTGTGAATTTTTGAAATAGAAATAAAGAAAATTAAATGTTTTTTTTAGAACAAATAACCATTAACAGTCAAAAATAGCATTCAAATTACTAATCGCTAATTTTTACTATTGTTCCGTTTCTTGATTTTCTGTTCGTTTCGCTCTTTATGAGCGCAATTCTTTCCGTTTTGCTCACTTGGCAGCTAGCTGCTAGTTTAATAATAAACAAACCTAATGTAATGTAAACTTGAGCTTCAATGGAATATTTCTATGTATAAGTTTTTAGATACCTAGCTACTTATGTTTAGTAACATTACTAAGGGTCGATTCAAACTCTTTTAACTACGATAGCCTGTCTACTAATTGACTTTCTGAAGCTTTCCTGTTCTGATCAAGGCTGTAAAAAATTAGATAATGATAATGTGAGGCTTTGTGTATGGCTGTGGGATCCATGTGCAATTGGTGGAGGTGAGGCAATCGTCTGTCAATTTAATACGCTTTATTAGCTTCACCTATATCGCTAGCTTAGAGTGCAAATTGTGTAAGTCCTTTTTTCAAACTTTGTAGGAGAGACAAAAAACAAAAAATAAAAAAATTTCAAAATGAAATAAAATTTTCTGTTCATATAAAAATTTTGGACTTACACAATTTGCTTCGCTTTTTGGACTTACACAATTTGCGTATCACTGAATAACAACGAGTAGAAATATGACAAGTATCACAGACTTGTTTAGCGTGGTGCGTATTTGATTTTTCTAGCCTTCTACACTTAAAAACACTTTTTCATAAAAATGGACTTACACAGTTTGCACTCTAAGCTAGCGAATGTTTGTAAGTAAACATTGCATACTTTAGGGCTAACGCGTGTGCATTCAAATACTGAATGGGAGTTTTTCAGTGTGAGATGTTAATATGTTATGTTCAACGTTGCCGCTGGGGCCACTAAAGTGGCAATTTGAACCTTTTTAAGAGCCAGGCCACCGGAACCCAACTTTTTGAAAATATACAATATATGAACCTTTTTGAAAATTCGGGCCACTTTTGGTCCTTTTTTACTTTCAAAACTATAATGTAATAAATATTTTTTAGTTTTTTTCTTAAATATAAAAAGAAGCCTCTTTGTTACCGCTGCGAAGGAAAATACCGAAAGAGTTATTTAGGAGTATAAATTTTTAGAATGAAAGACCATAGTTTGAATAAACCGAAAGAAGACTTTTGGCACAGCGTGGGGAATACTAAAAACAATTTAAATGAGAACTTGTTGTGAATTTGTTGCATATAACACTGGTCGACAAGTTTTTGTTACAGAAATAAAATTCTACTTTTCTAAAGGATTTCGGTGCGCTGAATCCGAATCTGAAGTCAGATTTTCGCTAATACGTACAGTTTTTGAGATATTCATGTGTAAAGAGGCCAAAAACGCGATTTTTGGCTATATTCACTCCTCAATATCTTTTAAATTTCTTACTTATTTTAAAAATTGATTAAAGCTATTGAAAACGCGGACATTTCTCTTGAAGAAACAGTTTTAATATTTCATATATCTTTCTTGTAACTTGCAATATTGCATATTAAGCTTCATTAGTTTTGCAATATTTTTTCCATACAAATTTAATTAAAAATTTTGAAGCACGCTTTTAGGCAGTTTATTATATTATGGACGTATGTAAGTGGCTTCGTAAAAAAATTGTTCTGCTGAGCAACTACAAAATTTGATTGCGCCTATAAAATGCTACAAATGCTGCCGTAGTTTTCGACGACAAATACCTTGTTGTACAAAAACATATATTACTACATACCTAAATTAGATATCCGAAAAATTAAAACGTTGTCTTCAAGGGAAATGGCCGAGCTTTCAATAGCTTTAATCAATTTTTAAAATAAGTAAGAAATTTAAAAGATATTGAGGAGTGAATATAGCCAAAAAACGTGTTTTTCGCCCATTTGGGCATGAATATCTAAAAATCTGTACGTATTACAGAAAATCTGACTTCAGATTCGGATTCAGCGCACCGAAATCCTTTAGAAAAGTAGAATTTTATTTCTGTAACAAAAATTTGTTGAAATTTTGTCGACCAGTGTAATTTAACGCTGCCACATACATATCAGTGCATCAGCAGAAAGATTATTATGAAAACTTTCAATGATCTCAGCGCTCAATTTAAGAATACTAGGTTGTCAAATATCTGAGAACTAAATTTTAATTCCATTAAATTATAACTTATTTATACTATATATACACTTGAATTAAATATATGTTTGCTCTAGTTTTACTTTGTTTTAGTAAAACAATGTTCCTTAACCTGTGAAATGCTTTAAGCATTAAATAAACCACAAAATATATAAACATGTGTTTCTAGCTAAAAAAATATTCGGGGGACACTTTTTTTTCCTTTTTTCGGCCACTTTTTGAAATTTTTTAGCGGCAACACTGGTTATGTTATCGATCCATACCCGTTAAATTGACGCAAGGCGCATATAACATTTTTCAATACTATTTTTAAATACTTTAGAATCGGTTTTTGAGAAAAAAAGTGGAAAATATTGAAGGGGCGTGGCACCTGCCATACAAATTTAATGTTTCATGCTGAATATTTCGGGAAGTGTTCCTGGTAGGAGCCGGGAAATTGGTACGTAGATAAACAATATACATAAAATACCATTCTTACGAGAAAAAAATGCAAAACTTGTGATAAAAATTTGGAGTTATTAGAAAAGTGGGGCTGGCAACGCCTATTAAATTTTTGGTACAAAGAAACGCTAGAAGTATTTGTGGTAGAATATCAAAACAAGGCATACAAACGAAGATAAGTCAATATTACAGCCCTTATTAAGACCTCCTACATATTTGATACCAATATAACCTTAAAAAATAGTGACAGGGATGGGGGAGGGGGATTTCGCGGCGAATATGTATATAAGTTTTATTCCGAGAACTGGCAATTTTTAAGTATTCGCAGTCATTACGGTGAATTATAAGAAAATGGTGATCAACACGGTAATTAAGGACTTTTTCTTCAGGCTTTATATGCATAAATTTAAGGCAGAACAACGTCTGGTGGGTCAGCTAATATACTTATATATCATAGGTTATAAATACTAAAGTACATGCATACCTGTTATGTACATAATCGTATAAGAACATACCTACATATATACATATGTATGTAAGTAAAGACACCTAATTAGCGAAATTATTATTACAGATCAACTAAATTTATAAAGATCGCCAGGTTAGATTAGTTTATTGGAAGGAAATGAAAAACGAAATTAAACAATATCATAAAATTTAATTAAGTTGAACCAAACAGTGGCTTCGCTAGCGTAAACTTATAATATAGCTGACAGTCGGGAAATACTTTTGGGGTTGATCACACTTGGCGATAGCTTCAGAAAGGTTAAAAAGGGAGAAAAGTGAAAGTACTGAGACTTCCTTGTACTGAAATATTTCGCTTAGTACTTATTTACATACACAGGTATCCTGCAAAAACAAAAAAAAAAAGAAATCAGGATGTTGTTACCAGTCCTTCGAAAATGGTGTCAAATGCAATTTTCAGCTGGATATCGCACAATGTCACAGCAACAACGTCGGCGATCATATAACCATGGAGCACAAATTATGAAGCAACTTCAATGGAATGCACGCAGATCGATAAGGTAAGTTTAGGAGTAGTTTAACGTTAACGGCTTTAGAGAAGTAACGGACTTAGAAATAAGTTGTAGCCAAGCAGTTGAAAACAAGCTCGCAAACGAAATAATAACACTGTGGAACAAATTTAGGTCAACAAAAGTTAACTCGGTTCTGAAAATTGGGGGTGAAAATAGAGGCTAAATTAGAAGACCCGTATCGCGGCGTTTGCTTAGGTTAGTTCGAATTTGTTTTTAATCGACCTTTGAACTTTGCAGGCAAATGCCGATTTTCAGCATATTGTTTGTATGGTTTTTTTGCTATAACTCGTCGACTAATTGAGATTTTTTTGTTGGAGTGACGGCAAATGATGCATTGCCCGACTTGACTGTATTTACATGATCGCCTATAACTTTTCCATTTTACCATGGATTTTCTTCGTTGATAGCTTATTTTTTTGCTAATAGAATGTAGCTTCACGCAAGGGAGTAAAACCGAAGGTGAAAATTTTGGTTTTAAAGATATTGCCTGACAAAGTCAATTTTTTCTTTAAAAAATCGAAAAAATTCAAATTGAATTATCAATATTTCAGAAACTATAAGAGGTAGAGAAAAATGTTATAGACCCCTTGTATAGGAAATTTAATTTTCTTTCATTTGCTGTCACTCCAACTCCAAATCTCCAAAATCTCAATTAGTCGACGAGTTATAGCAAAAAAACCATACAAACAATATGCTGAAAATCGGCATTTGCCTGCAAAGTTCAAAGGTCGATTAAAAACAAATTCGAACTAACCTAAGCAAACGCCGCGATACGGGTCTTCTAATTTAGCCTCTATTTTCACCCCCAACTTTCAGAACCGAGTTAACTTTTGTTGACCTGAATTTGTTCCACAGTGTAATCGACGAAAGTACATACATACATACATATCTACAAAGTGCAATCTTTTCGTTTTTAATTATGTAATTTAATAAAAATTTATTTTCTACACTTTCCCTTTACAGAACTACAACACAAAAGCTAGGGGCAGCTGCAACCAGTTCATTGTTAACGGAAAGAGAAGTTGAAGAGTTTTTGGCCGAATATCCAGGTAGGTAGGTAGGTTGTAGTAGCTGTCGCAGTAGCGGTTGTGAGACATCCCCTGTCTGTGAGACATCACTTTCATTATTATTTCTTTGTGTTGATTAACCACTGTAAAGCAGTGTAACTGTTATTATTTATTTTTTTATTACTTTCAGATCTCTTGCGAGAAATAAGAGAACATTCGGCAATAATCAAGAGTGACGAGGTGACGGATTTTTACGTAAAGGTAAATTAAACATTTATTCTACTTATACTCAAATCGAGTTAAATTCATTTTAAACTAAAATAAATAAATATCAATATCTTTCCATTTATAGTCTTTTGATTACAATGTGAAAATCACAAATAAACAAGCTGGTCTAACCGCCGTTTTGACATACAAAAATCTAGTCAAAGGTGATGATTTAACACCGGAGAAATTAAAATTGGCACATTTACTTGCCTGGTGCACGGATATAGTAAGTATAGGAGAATGAATAACTATTCAAAAACCAGAAATACTTACATAACCCTTTCTATAGTTATGGGCCGCTCTATTCATTTCCGATGACATGACCGATGATGGCGTCTTACGTCGCGGCAAACCATGTTGGCATAAGCTGGAGGAGGTCGGAGCAAATGCCGTAAATGGTATGCTGATGATTATATCCGGTTGTTTTGAAATACTCAGAAATAATTTCCAACATCTCGATTGTTATGCCGAACTGGTCGATGTATTCAATGAGTACAAGTTTAAGTTGGTTTCTGGTCAAGCAATGGATGTTGCACTTGCGGTTAATCATGTCAGCACTCACAGCATGGCAGAATTTAATAGACTTGGACCGAATAAGCTAGGCGAATATCTTTTTCAGCTGCCCGTATTTTCGGCTATGCATTTAGCAGGGTAAGACAAAAACTTACATGCATACACACATAATATGTACTTGTTTATATAAGCAAAAAAACGTTTATTTTAAAATTATACGTTCTTCCCATGTATATAATAAAATAATAATAATTATATATATGGTTCTTCCTTACTAGGCAAAAAGACAAAAAAGTCTTCGATGCAACTAATGAAATTTTGGTGATAATGGGTACTTGGGTTCAAGCACAAAACGATTATCTGGATGCGTTCGATGAACTAGATTTAGATAAATTCGGCACCGATATCGAGAATAATAAATGCTCTTTGCTCTCGTGCATGTGCATGGATGCGGCTAGTCCGGAGCAAAAGGCCATTATGTTGGAGTGTTATGGACAGAAAGGTTAGTACATATGATTGTATGGTTTATTTTATGATACATATAATTGCCAATTGAACTGGGCAAGCATTCATGATTTGTCACTTATAAAATGGTGGTTATTCCATTGTTGTGTATTATCTTAAATATTTCTTCTTTTAATTTTAGATTACAAAAAGGTGAGACGTGTTAAACAACTTTACCATGAATTGGACTTACCAGCGAAATATGCTAAATATGAGGAAGACGTGTGCAATAAATTAAAGCAACTAATTCATTCATCGCCGGACGGCGTGCCACGCGAAGCTTTACTGGAAATTATGGATAAAACTTTGAAGAGACTTATAAAGTAGAAAAGAAGAAATAAAACGCAAAATTATCCATAAAATAAATAAATTGTCTTCCTAAATGAAATTTGTTGAACCTGGTTAGGATAACACAGGCCGACAAAATTTCAACAAAGTTCTTAGCCGCAGATGAGCCTATACTTTGTTTAAAAGATTTGATCTCGACGTGCTGAATCTTGAATCCGTTTATTTAAATTCGTTCTAGTTTCTTGGATATTCATGCTCAAAAGTGTATGAAATGCGTTTTTCGGTTATATTCACGACTCAATATCTTCATAAGATGTATTGTGGAACGATTTTCCGTCATCCCTTGTCTTGACATCATATTCCTACCCTGTCGGAAAAACAAGCAACCAAAAAGTATCTTCATAAGAATTTACTTTCATATAAGGCTAATCATACACATAGAAAACACGATCATTTACCTTCAAAACGTCGCTTCTCTTTTTCGAATGCGTTTTTACGACTTGAGATATGATTATTTTAAATTATTTAAAGCATACTTTTAGGCATTTTACTTTAGAAATGGCTTCATCAAACTGCTCGCCAAAAAATTTAAACCTTATATAATGCTGAGGCTTATATATAAGGACTGAAATTTCTAAGAAACTGCAGTCCTTTGTAATAAGCCTTATAATAAGATGTATTGTGGAACGATTTTCCGTCATCCGTTTTCGTTCGAAAAGACACTGAAGATGGCGCATATTAGTCGAAACGGCTTTGTCTCCAAACCAAACTTGACAAGGGATGACGGAAAATCGTTCCGGAATACAGGGTAGGAAAAGCAAGCAAGCAAAACCTAATACCTTATAATAAGGCTTATTTTTCTGTGTTGATGTCACCAGTTCATATTTCTGTTAAATTGTTTCGATTACATTTTTAGCATACATTTGGGCGATATTGGTATCTAATGAAAGGTGTTGAGCAGGGCTTTCACCTAGAGCTCTAATAATCATGATTCCTAGGTCGCGTTCCAAGATGTGCTTAATAATGTGGACCTAGATGACCCCAGAAAATTTGGTATTAAATGAGGATATTGGTGTTAAATGAGAGTGGAAATTAGGGATTTTACACAGAATTGTACTCATTATGATTCCTTGTTCGTGTCCCGAGATATGGGTCAAAAGGTGGACCAGCATGCCCCGGAATGCGGTTGACGACCATGCCAATTTTTTATATGGGTACAGCTCTTTATAAAATCTGATACCAAAATCGCTCAGAAATATTCTGGGGTCATCCAGGTCCACATTTTGATCCGTATCTGGGAACTCGACCTAGAAATCATGATGAGTACGGCTCTAGGTAAAAGCTCTGCTCAACACCTTTCCTTTGATACCAATATCATCCAAAAATATTTAGGGAAATTGAGAAATAAATAGGCTTAATTTTCATCAGTGACAAAAAATAAAAATAAAAATCTGAATAACGGTTATTCAGGTCCAAAATTTTTTTTGGTTGTGATGGTTATTAAGGACCAAAAATAATTTTTTCTCGTTATAATGCTTAAAAATTCACAAAAGAAGATACAGATTATTTTTGCTTGACCTTTTCACCACACTAAAAAAAATAACAGTTATTTTCGGGATGTGTTTCTAAACGAATGTGTAGCCTAAAAATATGCAATAGATGCGTTTTAAAGTTAAGTGCTTATCATTAAAGCGTGTTTTTAGTTTTTTTAACAAATATTATTTATTTTAAATTTGTTTTATTTACAACGTAAAATCATATTTTTCAAACTTTTTGCGAAAACTTTTAACCATTTCAATCTCTTCATCTTTTTCCAATTTGCACTCCTTCCAATTGACTTTTTCCTCACAATTCAGTAAATTTTCTGAGCAAAAAACATCGCTAAAAAGAGAGAGAAAGCAAATACAAAATTTTTAAAAATTACTGATTTAAGTTCTCTTTCTAAAGATAATATAATAATATAATACAATGGCGCTATTATAACTCTGACGTGTTTTATGGCCGAGCTTCTCTCCCAATTCGAGGTGTGCTCCTTTTTCTTTTTCCCACTAATTGGGCTTTTTCATGGCAGAATTACACTCGGAGGGTATGCCGCCCACTGCCGATCTCTTTCTAAAGATGTTTATAATTATATTTTGGAAGGATATACTTGTGCTGTTAGGTAAATTTTTAGTACTAATTTACAAATTAATATCATTTTCAGCCATAAATTGCCTAGGTATTGTTATTTATAACTAGTATGCATTAAACAAAATAAACATATATGACATACCGTGCAAAATGCAGTGGAAAATGCTTCATTTGTCGCGTTATCATTGTACAACCATCAGGCAGTTCCGCAACGAAATATGGACCTTGTTGTGGCAACATTTGCGACGATGTTAATTCTGGCAATGTTTCAAATTGCAAATTGAACTCTTCAGCTTTGTCCTGTGAATTGAAGCAGAATTGTGTATAAGGTACTTGATTATACTCCATATACACTCACCTCAAAGGCGTGTTTAATTTTCCATGCATAACCCTCATCAATGCCCAATGCATTGATTTGCAAATGCGACGATTTGTAGTGACGTTCCGTAAAGCAAACAACTTGCGCTTGTGACTTGAAGAATTTACGTAATGCTTTCTTAAATTTCGCCAATTCCTTCCAATCTTCGTCGGTGAGTAAAGCAGCCGATGAAATGTGCGTGATAGACATGATGAGTACATGGAATTCATTAATGGGACCTTTTGCTAAGGCCAAATAGAAATTTTCGCCAATTGAAATAACCAAGTGCTTCTCCACGTCGGGCGAGGATAAACAGAACCAACATTTTTCTGCGAAGATGAAGATTGATATTAAGTATAAAGAGTTTTTCGTTTTATATGCACTCCCTAACTTTCCTCATTTTTTTTATATTTTTTTTTTTGTTATTTTACCTTGATCAATGTTCATAATTTTCGGCCGCTTATCACGCCGCTGGCCACCACCGCTACCTCGTTTACGATTGCCATCACCGCCACTTGAATGCATGTCATAGAAGTATTGTTTATTGGTCGATTCCTACAGTAAAAGAAGATGAAAATCTAAAATTAGTAAAGCATTAATTTATAAATTTTCATTGACAAATTGTTTACCTCGCCCTTGACAGTACAATCCCGAAAATCCATGCCTACAAACGGGCATTTCACTTCATTTGTTGTCTTTTGTATAAGTTCCAAAACGCGCATTTTCTCAACAGGCGTTAAACTTAGCGCATAAATATATTTCTCTTTAGCTTCATTGCCCACATTTGCTAAGGAGATGAATCGCGTGCAGAGTTCTAATTGCGTCAGTTGATCTGAGGGTATTCTAAGGAAAAGAGTAAGAGTAATGTTAATATAGTGATCCATGTAATATCAACGTCTAGAGACTTAAACCATCGTGTACCAATTTCGACTCACCTAAACGGCGCTGGCTCGTAGTACTTGCCATTAAGTCCACAAAAGTGATAGCGCGGTTTGATTTCTTTGCATAAAAATGATATTAATTTGGAAGCGTTTTTCTGTAAGTAATTTAATTGACTTTTGTAATAAAGAACTGACGCTTTCAAAATCCACTTACATTATCCTCCAATATGCCGTAAGGCCATTGTGAGGTAAGCAAAATATCGACGCCTTTATAATCTGTGGCCGATGCTTTGCCAATCACGCATGAATTGCGTATGGAGAGTACATCATCTTTGTCAAAGTACAATCTTAAACTATCAGCAGTCGTAGCTTTTTCATCTGCCGGCTTCTCGAGACCACTCAAATAAACGATTTTCACACCCGAGCTGAGTGTATATAAGCCGCGTTTACCTATGGAGACGAATTAGAAATAAAATTAAGTTATGATTAACACTATGGCACTTGGTATCATGAACATAAAGGTACAAAGGTAACTCGTGGAGTTAATAATTTGAATCGATTTTCAGTCCCGGAAGTACCGAAAGTTGTATCCGGTACTGGGGATTGTTTTTTCATTACAAGAACATTAGGGTCCATGATTTCCGACATTTAAACCGCAGCAACGTTGGGCACACGCAGTGTACGACCAGCGGCATGGTGCTCAAGCAATACAACTGCGGTTTAGTATTCGATTCTAATATTACTTAATAACATAATAATAATTCTCTATCAACCAACCTAAATAAGTTAAATTGCTGCATATTTCACCATCTTGTAGGTCATTGTAAAATTGCTCAGTTTCCTGCGAGCAAGGTCCAAGTATGTAAGTCGGCACAGGCACTACAAAAAGTAAAGCAAGTAAAACATTTAAAGGTCAAACTTTAAATTAAATTTTATTGTATTTTACTCACCATTTTTATTGCCATTTTTATACGCTATAAGCGCTTCATTTTTTTCCACTGTACCAAAAAATTCACCAACACAAAGCAATATTTCAAACGGTCCCGCTTTTTTATTAACACTTTCAACACGCTGGAAGAGTTGTCGAAAATTACCGCGCACATCACCTGCGACAAGTCTAAGAGGTGGGAATTTCTTTTTTATTTATTTATAAACTTAATAATTTACTTACATTTTAATTTTTGTATCCATTTTCGCTGAAGCAAACAAATCGTTTGTTTACGTTTTGATTTGACAGCTAACAGCAGATCGGATCAAACAAGAGAGGAAAAATCTTTGAGAGGGAATTGGAGGGAATCAAGGTTTATCTTTAGATAATTCTTGGAGGGAATACAGGGTTGCCACTATTGGGCTTTTCCTACCAAAACTGGTAGGTTTTTTTCCTTTTGGTAGGTTGGTAGGACGATTTGAATTTTGGTAGGTTTTTGCCTTCGTTCAACTAACATCACTGATTTTGTACATTTGGTCACTTTGCCACAACACTGTTGAGAAAACGTGTCTTCTCAGTAGTTTTGTTACAAAAATCTGCTAAATAGAAACGTTTTCTTCGAGCCTAAAGTACACTTGCCCCCACAGACACAACTGGAGGAGATTGAAAACAGAAAGGCATCTGACATTTTACGCTATATGAAGCAAAAAAGGTTGTTCGTCTACATGGTGTGTAATAAAGAGCTCCATGTGGTATCACAACAGGCTATCAGGCCTGCCTAGGTAGTAAAGCTCAAATTAGTTATGCAGTAACAGTATCGTTATAAAACAGCTGATCAACCAACCTTATGGGAAACAATGTATCTGATTAGTGATTCGCTAGTCAGTAACGCTATCGGTAACAACCAAATGAATTTTGGTTTTCAGCCGTAACGCTAACCAGCTGATCGATTGTTTGTTTCAGTTGTTCACTGTCATGACCCAATAATAATAAGGTCGTAGCAATCAAAAGAGAATACGCCATTAGCGTTAATACAAAATATGATAATTTCGCAACCTAAAAAACTAAAAGAAGAAGAGCGACTCTATTTCATGGCCACTTTTATTGGGCTATGATCACTGTTCAGCTGTTTACTGTTACTGCACCAATAATCGACCAAATTAATACCGATACTGTTACTATTATGGAAATAAAGCTACTGCATAACTAATTGAACCCTAAATAGCTCTGTTCAATAACAAAAAATTGTTACGAATTTTTCGTAAAAAATTACAGTTCTCCATATAAAAATGACACTTTTTATGAAAAACTCGTAACAATTTTTTGTTATTGAACAGAGCTAATGTGTTTGCTGTATCAAGTTGGAAACAATGTCCGCTATTTCCCTCGATAAATCTTCTTACGTTTCCTTCGGAATCAGTTGCTTGCCCTCATTATTCCTCAAATGTTATTCCACAAATTGTAAATCCTGATTTCCTCCGCACTTGACGAGCAGTTGCAGCCACTAATATCCAATCCAACCTTGTCCGAATATCATTTAACGCCAACTCAAATTTTTGTTTATCTGGAAACTACTGCTTCCTCCTCCTTTCCTTCACATATTTATCACTCATTCCAAAATTAATTGAAATTTGTACAAATAATATTAAATTCAATACTAAAGCTTTCAAAATCAAAAAAAAAAAAAGTTACATTTTTTTTATTTTAAGCTGTAAAAAAAACAAAAGTGTCCGGTTACTGCAGGGTGTCCAGTAAACTGGCAGTTACCATAAATGAATTTATTGAATATGGGTAAATCTCACATTAAAAAAAAAAATTGGTAGGGTCGAAGCCATTTTGGTAGGTTTTTGGTAGGAAAAAAATTTTTTCAGTGGCATCCCTGAGGGAAGAGTCTTCAACAGTGCTGCCGTTTTGAAATTTTGCAAAAAATAGTCTCGTAATTTTAGTTTTGCGCCGTTCTCCATCAATAAATTTACGGTAATGACCATGGTTCAATTATAGAAGGTTTTCGCAGTACGATATACGTACATACATACATACACACTTCATGTAAATTGTTTGTGTATTCTGTGATGCTTCTGTCAAAATCATAGTCCGCCATTGTAGAAATCATATTGCGTCAAGATCAAAATTGACATAAGTTTGACATAAGCATCACAATATGAATAAAAAAATAGAAAAAAGTTTGCAATCAGCTGTTTAGTAGGTTAACCTTCTATAAATTAGCCTTGGTAATGACCGTTTTGTTTCATTTACGGCGATCCTAGGCTAGAATTTACATGTAAATGCAACAACAACGATAAATTGCTGGTTAAATTTAAGATCCGGTTTGTTCGATTTGTTTCTTACGTACTGCCAGTGCGTTTTGCTGTATACCACACTAATGGGCCCGTCAGAATGAATACTTTTCCGGCAATCCAGCTCCGTTTAACTGACGCATACTTCAATTTCATATATTTGTTACGGCAAAGTTGAAGTACTGAATGTGTCGATCGTCATTCAAATACATGTAATTCCACTCTGCTGTCAGTTAAACGGATTTGCTGGATTGACGGAAAAGTATTCATTCTGACGCCCCTATAACGCTTTCACGCAATAGGCGAGTTGTCGTGGCGGTGATCCAGATCCGGATAAAAACATCGCATGCAAATACAACTATTTTGTGATCCTGATATTTATCTGGTTCACTTTCGGATCCGTATAGATGGTAGCATTTTCCTGCAAAATTTCACCTATTATGCATGTGTGTCTGCCATTTACACAACAGCCGTGTTTCACATACGGTGATCCTAACCCAGATAAAAATTTTTGCATGTAAATGCAACAACAAAGATTTCAGCTCGATTAAACCAGATAAATTGCTGGTTCAATTTCTGATCCGCCCTGTTCGAATTGTTTTTTCCGTGCTGATTTGGCAGCTCAGTGCTTTTTTGATTTGGCAGAACTGAAAATTGACATTTGTGTATGTATACATATATATACATATACCCTGCAGTAAATTTGTTTCACTGCTAAATGATCATTGATGATTCTTTGTTGAATATTCATCACTATCGTTTTTCATTTGTGCAAGCGAGCAAGCTATATTGAAAAAAACCAAACGAAATAGGCGGTTAAAAACCAACGAGCCAGCTGTATTTCGGTAGGTTTTTTGACATTCGGCAGCTTTTCTGACAAATTTTTCAATTTGACAACTATAAAATAAATTATATTTAAAATAAAAAATATATGGAATTACAAATTTTAAATTTGGCTCTTGTAAGCTTCTGCTTTGGCAGTAAGGGGAAAGAAGAAGTCCGGAAGAAAATTTATACTTATATAGCTATCCCGCCATTTGAGTTTCATAATTTATTTCAGTAATTTAAATTAAAATTTCCACAAAAATCATTTTTGAAATAGTTATTTTCATTTAGTTTGAAGTTTAATGTCAATCAAATTGTTTTTGAGGGATTATTTGTCTCTTTTCAACGTACAGAAGAATTGTTTTTGCGCTATTATAATTTTGACGAGTTTTATGGCCGAGCTCTTCTCCCAATACGAGGTGTGCTTCTTTTGTTTTTCAGTGAATGCTTTCATATAAAGGCTGCTGAATTTTTTCAAATAAATGGTTTGCTTTCCTCATGCCTATATGACTCCGTTCGGAGCCGGCATAAAACTGTCCAATGGTAGGAAAAACAAAAGGAGCACACCTCGAATTAGGAGAGAAGCTCGGCCATAAAACTCGTCAGAGTTATAATAGCGCAAAAACAATTCTTCTGTACGTTGAAAAGAGACAAATACTCCCTCAAAAACAATTTGACTGACTTTAAACTTCAAACTAAATGAAAATAACTATTTCAAAAATTATTTTTTTGGAAATTTGAATTTAAATTACTGAAATAAATTATGAAACTCAAATGGCGGGATAGCTATGTATTCCATGTTATAAGGAGAAGCCAGTGCGCAGTATAATTTTTCTTCCGGACTTCTTCTTCCCCTTACGGCCAAAGCAGAAGCTTACAGGAGGCAAATTTGAAATTTTTATTTCCATATATTTTTTATTTTAAATATAATTTGTTTTATAGTTGTCAAATTGAAAAATTTGTCAGAAAAGCTGCCAAATGTCAAAAAAACCTACCGAAATACAAGCTGGCTCATGGGTTTTTAAACCGCCTAGATGGTATTTCGTTTGGTTTTTCAATATAGCTTGCTTGCTTGCACCAACGCAAAACGATAGTGATGAATATTCAACAAAGAATGATCAATGATCATTTAGCAGTGAAACAAATTTACTGCAGGGTATATGTATACATATGTATACATACTAGTAGTGGGACTTTTTTCGAATAATATTCGAATAAATGTTATTCGAATAAACGAATAATATTATTCGTGGGAAAAAATTCGAATAGTACTATTCGAATAGTATTATTCGAATAGTATTATTCGAATAGTAATTATTCGAATAGTAGTTATTCGAATAGTATTATTCGAATAGTATTTTTCGAATAGTGTTATACATATATACATACATAGTATATGTACACACGTGCTCGCTTTTTGTGCATAGACATGTAGGTATATGTACATATGTATTTGTATGTTATTATAAATATGTATGTGGAGACATATGTATGCACGTGTGAAGGGAAGTGGATTTTTTTTTGTTATTGTATGTACATATGTATGCTTTTGGTTTTTGTAGCGCCTAGTTTGTAAATTTGGAAGTGCACGCTGGTTTGTACGAGTGTACATATTTATATGCATAATTTGGGAATTCTCGTTACTAGGTAGAACTTTATGTTTGTAGGTGCAAGGAATTCCATAAAGAGTGACAAAAAAAGCAAACACTATGTACCTACATACCTAAGTACCTACCTATTATTTATCTTAATTGTGGTTAGGGTAGAGGCATTCGTTTTGGGCTATAATACCATATTAAAAAATTTTGGAAAGAATTCGAAGAAAAACGGAATTTTTAAAGTTTTCTTAGGACAGGAATTATGCAAAATACTTCTGAGATCCACTGTATGTATGTAAATATGTATGCAAAAAAACCTTAATGCTATTAAACGCATTTAATATAACCATTATTAAAAAAATTAACGGCTTACAACAGTATAGGGACAGTTCCAGAATGTCGAACGTGACGTTCGCACATCTTTAAAGCTCAACGAAGTATGCATAGCGTGAATATTTTTCCTCTGATTTTCGTCTTTAGAAAGCACTTGAGCAGCACTATAATCGATGAAAATAAGAAGTAGTATCGGTTTAAGGCTTCTGAGATATTAGCATTTAAAGAGTGATGGCGAACGTGACAAAAAGAAAATCAAATTTGTACCTAGATGCTATCAGAAAAGTTCAAAATTCTGCTAATTTTGGTCCATCATTTAAGAAGTAACGATTAGAGATCAAAGTAGAATAATGTAGCTCTCTACTGATGGTTTTATCGTGAAAATATATGCACTAGTTTGATTTTTATAACCTTAGGAAAAAATCTGTAACGTGACATGGCGAACGCGACAAAATTTTGCATGCGTGGTCATAACGATTAGTTCAAGTAATTTAAACTTACAATAACTTAAATTGACAAAATTTTCTATTTTTTCGATGAAGATAATTGTACACTAGCACAAATAGTGAACATAAGTACAATAGTTAAGGGGAACGCGTAAAATCGCGGAAAAATGAAATTCTATATTGCTAAATATTTATTAAATTCCACTGTCAATTCGGAAATCTATGTGGATAAAGATTATTTAGAAACGTTCTAGTAGATTAAATTTAGAAGCTATACCCCAAAAAAGCTATATCTGAACTATCGGTTGTATGGCAGCTATATGTTTTAGCGGTCCGATCCTGACAAATTTTGGTGACATTATTTAGGTCCATATGGGTACAAATACTCTAAATTTTCAAGTTTCTCTAATATATCTTGAGAAATACCTACACCTTGATTTAATTTTTTCCTCATTCTTACACAGATTCAACAATATATGGCGAGATCCCTTGTCCTTTGTCTTTATTTAAATACAATTTTAAATATAAAGGTAGGTACCTATCCATATTAAGATAAATACATATTAGGTAGGTAGGTATATTGTGTTTGCTTTTTTTGCCACGCTTTATGAAATTCCTTCACTTATATGTATGTATGTACCTACAATCATAAAGGAAGATCTACCTACTAACGAGAATTCCCAAATTTCTGGGACACTACGTACATATATGTATGTACATTGTACACTCATATAAACCGCACTTCCAAATTTAGTAGCTAGCCAGCGTACGTGCATACATATGTTTATACTTCCAAAAGCAAAAGCATACATATGTACATGCATACATACATACACACAATAACAAAAAACTACCACTTCCCTTCACACGTATGTATGTATCCACATATTTATAATAACATAAAAACACGTATCTACATGTCTGTGCACAAACAGCGAGCACGTGTGTACATATGTATATATATGTATCACACTATTCGAATAATACTATTCGAATAATGCTATTCGAATAATATTATTCGAATAATACTATTCGAATAGTAGTATTCGAATAATTATTCGAATATACGAATAAATTATTCGAATAATTATTATTCGAATTTCGAATACCTTTCGAATAAAAGAATTTTTTATTCGAATAATTTTTATCCGAATAGTCCCTTGCCTAATACATACACAAATGTCACTTTTCAGTTCTGCCAAATCAAAAAAGCACTGTGCTGCCAAATCAGCACGGAAAAAACAAATCGAACAGGGCGGATCAAAAATTGAACCAGCAATTTATCTGGTTTAATCGAGCTGAAATCTTTGTTGTTGCATTTAGAGCCTATACACACTTGCGACTCAATCGATTTGGTCGAATTGGACTGTTGTATTCACACTACTCCAACTATTTAGTCGAATCGGTGGCAGCTATTCACACTTGAGACTAAATAGTCGTGCGATTGACAATGACATAGTGTTGCCAATGTTCACATTTTACTCAGCAAATTTTACATTAGTGGTCTTCATATAAAGTGATGAAGTATTAAATTGTTAAAGTTTATCTGCATTCTTACATGAAAGCACCTTCTTGTCAGCTGTCAACTTGATTAATAAATAAAAAACAATAAAATAAACAAAAAGTGCATACATTGTTTGGCTTTGTTTCTTATTAAACTAGCAACTAGCTGTCAAGTAAATGAAAAGAGAAAAACGGAAGGAATTACGCTCATAAAGGCGAAACGAACAGAAGTACAAGAAACGGAAAAATAGTAAAAATCAGCCATTAATAATTTTCATGAAATTTCATTTTCATTATTTTTATTTTAAAATGCGATTAATGACATTTGAAGAGAACAACAATATCAAGAAACATATGAAAACGGAAGTAAATATCCTTAGTTAGATAATTCTTGTCTATAACTACACCATTTCCAGATGGATTTTAGAAAGCGTCAACTGGATTTTAGAAAGGGGAAATTGGATCTTAGAAATGTCAATTGGATTTTAGAAAGGCGAAATTGGATTTTAGAAATGTCAATTGGATTTTAGAAAGGGGAAATTAGATTTTAGAAATGTCAATTGGATTTTAGAAAGGGGAAATTAGATTTTAGAATAGCCAAATGGATTTTAGAAAGGGAAAATTGGATTTTAGAAATGTCGATTTGATTTTAGAAAAGGGAAATTGGACTTTAGAAACTGTAAATTGGATTTTCGAAAATTTATATAATTATAAATTTATACTTTCATACGCAATAAAGAATTTCTATTCGAAAAATTCTGTGTAAAATTTATTTTAAACGCACATTCTGAAATCCAATTCAAGCTTTCAAAAATCCAATTTTGTTTTCTAAAATCCTTTTAACGCTTTCTAAAATCCAATTGACATTTCTAAAATCCAATTTCCCCTTTCTAAAATCCAATTGACATTTCTAAAATCCAATTTCCCCTTTCTAAAATCCAGTTAACGCTTTCTAAAATCCATCTGGAAATGGTTTAGTTAATAAGAAACGAACCTTTTGTTTTTAAACATTTTGAAAATATTAATTGAAATATTCAATCTCTACAATTTACCAAAAGTGAAATAAAAGTAGTTCTGTCAGCATGGCAACTCTTTCCACTACGAATATCACTGTTGTTGTTGTAGTCGTTCGACTAAATTGTCTCAAGTGTGAATACGTAGAAGGGCGCCTTGCTGATCAAGCAGTTGTACAACTGTTTCAGTTGGAATGAAATTGGGCTGCAAATCCAACTGTTTCAGTTGTACAACTAATTGAATGTAGTGTGAATGCTTCCATACATTCCCATGCAAATCAACATTCGACTAAATCGATTGAGTCGCAAGTGTGTATAGGCTCTAAGAGCCTATACACACTTGCGACTCAATCGATTTGGTCGAATTGGACTGTTGTATTCACACTACTCCAACTATTTAGTCGAATCGGTGGCAGCTATTCACACTTGAGACTAAATAGTCGTGCGATTGACAATGACATAGTGTTGCCAATGTTCACATTTTACTCAGCAAATTTTACATTAGTGGTCTTCATATAAAGTGTTGAAGTATTAAATTGTTAAAGTTTATCTGCATTCTTACGTGAAAGCACCTTCTTGTCAGCTGTCAACTTGATTAATAAATAAAAAACAATAAAATAAACAAAAAGTGCATACATTGTTTGGCTTTGTTTCTTATTAAACTAGCAACTAGCTGTCAAGTAAATGAAAAGAGAAAAACGGAAGGAATTACGCTCATAAAGGCGAAACGAACAGAAGTACAAGAAACGGAAAAATAGTAAAAATCAGCCATTAATAATTTTCATGAAATTTCATTTTCATTATTTCTATTTTAAAATGCGATTAATGACATTTGAAGAGAACAACAATATCAAGAAACATATGAAAACGGAAGTAAATATCCTTAGTTAGATAATTCTTGTCTATAACTACACCATTTCCAGATGGATTTTAGAAAGCGTCAACTGGATTTTAGAAAGGGGAAATTGGATCTTAGAAATGTCAATTGGATTTCAGAAAGGGGAAATTGGATTTTAGAAATGTCAATTGGATTTTAGAAAGGGGAAATTAGATTTTAGAAATGTCAATTGGATTTTAGAAAGGGGAAATTAGATTTTAGAATAGCCAAATGGATTTTAGAAAGGGAAAATTGGATTTTAGAAATGTCGATTTGATTTTAGAAAAGGGAAATTGGACTTTAGAAACTGTAAATTGGATTTTTGAAAATTTATATAATTATTAATTTATACTTTCATACGCAATAAAGAATTTCTATTCGAAAAATTCTGTGTAAAATTTATTTTAAACGCACATTCTGAAATCCAATTCACGCTTTCAAAAATCCAATTTTGTTTTCTAAAATCCTTTTAACGCTTTCTAAAATCCAATTGACATTTCTAAAATCCAATTTCCCCTTTCTAAAATCCAATTGACATTTCTAAAATCCAATTTCCCCTTTCTAAAATCCAGTTAACGCTTTCTAAAATCCATCTGGAAATGGTGTAGTTAATAAGAAACGAACCTTTTGTTTTTAAACATTTTGAAAATATTAATTGAAATATTCAATCTCTACAATTTACCAAAAGTGAAATAAAAGTAGTGCTGTCAGCATGGCAACTCTTTCCACTACGAATATCACTGTTGTTGTTGTAGTCGTTCGACTAAATTGTCTCAAGTGTGAATACGTAGAAGGGCGCCTTGCTGATCAAGCAGTTGTACAACTGTTTCAGTTGGAATGAAATTGGGCTGCAAATCCAACTGTTTCAGTTGTACAACTAATTGAATGTAGTGTGAATGCTTCCATACATTCCCATGCAAATCAACATTCGACTAAATCGATTGAGTCGCAAGTGTGTATAGGCTCTAACATGCAAAAATTTTTATCTGGGTTAGGATCACCGTATGTGAAACACGGCTAATAAAAATTAAGCTTGATCCTAAGCACCTAAAAAAAAATGTTAATTACAATAATAGTACATCACGATGTTGCAACATGAAAATTGCTTTACTGCTGAAAAACCGCCATTTGAAGCTCAAATTGTGCCAATTATAAGATTTTATTTTTGCGAACAATACACAAATTTCTTATGTTTAAAGATTTTAATAAATAGGCAAAAGATAATTTTATTATCTGGTTTATGTGTACGATTATAGGTATGAATATATAAATAAAATTGTTACTACATAATATTAAAACAATACAAAATCAAAACAATTTTTTTCAATTACAGTTTTTTTTTGCATAGATAACCGTTTACATTTTTTGTACTAGCATAAGCAGTTCTTCTTTAAGGAAATTAACATCGGACAAAGCGGTGCCACCAGGAATGGTAAAAAGTAGCACAACATTGGGAATGAGTCTGCAAAAAAAAGTAAGTCATGATTATGCTGTAATATCGTAAACTAAAATTTTAAATAAATCAACGCTACCGTAAATCATATAAAGTCTTTTCCATGTCTTCTTCGGTAAATTTAATACCACTGGTAACAACTAAATTGAATTCCAAATTTTCGTCCATCAAACATGACTGTACAAATTCGAAAACATCCTTGATCTTTTCGTAGACATTAAATGTGCCCTGATAATGAGAAGAAACAAACATTTATAATACGTATAACTGAAAAGCAAGTAGGTACATAAATAAAACAAAAGGAATGCACTGCATTGCACTAAATAAACAACTCTTACTCACTTGTATATAAATTCCATTGGGAAATTTAACACGTATCAATGCGAAGCGATACAAACGCAAATTACGTTGCTCTTCGCGCTCACGCATCGCCTTCGTACGTAGCACTTGGGCATTTTCAATTGCTTCGGTGCGTAGCTGCTGTTCGCGTTTGATCTCCTCAGGAGATATGCGATAGAAATCATCGGGTAATTCCACACAACGTGCTTGTGATGGCATCAACACCCGTATATTTCTATCCAACTCTAATTGTATGGTTTCGGCATTTTTCAATGCATCCAATAATGTCGGAAAATCGTAATCGTTTTCAACATTTTCCTTAGACCATAACAAAAATGGTTCGCCGTCAATTTCGATTTCACGAAAACCAGCTGCCGTTAAAAAGTCCAAGGCACCCTCGACATAGCGCACTTTTTCACTGAAAATTCTATATATAAGGGAAAAGGAAGAAAGTTATATTAATAGTGGAGTTTAACAATTTTACAAATCACACATACTTATTTGACATTCGTATCTTGAAATATTTCTCTTCATCTGGATGATTATGTATATTCTCCAGATATTTGGTAATCGTTTGTATGCAATCATCCGCCTATAAAGTAATGAAAAACAATAAATTAACTATATAACAGCGCAAAACCTGTTTATAAGGCAATGATTTCAGTAACGATTATATTCGTGTTCCGAAGTACAATTTTATGTTGAAATCATTCCAACAGGCAAGGTTCCATTGAACTTACCTTTTCACGTGCATTACAATTACAAATTATTAGGCAAGCAGTCAATGCACGTTCATTTTCACTATCCAGTTGTTGATAAAGAAATTCTTTAATTTTAGCTTTCCATTCTTTTCGTGGCAAGATCTCGTCGCTTATTAATGGACAACGAAAGAATACTCCTTCGCATGCTAGATTTTTTCTCGCAGTCGTTGTGTTGGAGGAACTAGAGGATGCTTGATCTTCTTCTGCTGCTCTCAATTTCTGTTCGGCCTCTAATTCTCGTTTAGCTTGAGCTTTAATTGCTGCCAATGATGTATTGAAATCTTTTGATTCTTTCTTTTCAATACGTGCCAGGGCAGCTGCAGCTGCTGCACGCGCTTCAGAGCTAAGTTCTTGCCGTTTTGGTGGCACATAGGTATCAGCGGATTTGGAGCTTGAGGCGTTGGATGATGGTTGTGGAGGAGCGGCGTTTAAGGCGCGCCCTTGGCCCATACCACCGCCCAGTTTGAGCTGTGTTGGTTAGTAAGAATATGAAAAAGTTTTCAGTTGGAAATATTTAATTGCTTTCGTAAGGGTAACGTTACTGTGGGATGTACACATTTCGTTACAGGAATGACACGGGTTGTCTCTGAATCTCTTTTTAAGAAAATTTGGATGTGTTTCTGCCTTATTTTAAATTAAAACAAAATTCATCACTAAAATTACATGCACATACCTTAAAAGCAGCCTCCTCTTTTTTGCGTGAAAAGAATTTTTTTATTTTAGACATTCTGTTTTCTTCTCCTTTTTTCTCTTTATATAACTTTTAACTCAGAAACCGCTCTATATTCTTGGTGTATAATCCTTGGGCAATTTTAATTTTGCTACCGATAACTTTAGCTCCTCGATCTCCTTAAGTGTACCTGCAATTGCAAAGGAGAAGCCAAAAACAAATGTAGCAAATTCTAAATCATGAAAACAATTTACATTCAAATACCGTCCACTTACTTGGTCTAACAAATTTTTCTGTGATCACTTTACCGTAAACATGCCACGAGTACGCAATCAATCCTGCAGTGCCAAACACCAGCGCCAGCAACACCTTCAGCAGCGTCAACTGTAATGGTGTAAATTCTATAGGACTACTCCAATTGTGTGTCGCCTTATTGAATTCCCGTTGCAATAATGTCGCTGTTTCCACTGCCACGCCCACAAATTGTTCCAGTACTAGTGCGAGGGCTTGCAGCGATTGATTTAGCGACTGTTGGAAGGAATCGACATTCATTTGATGTGCGCGTTCGATCGCTTGCAAATTGCAGTACAAAATTTACTATACGGTTTGTATACACATACAAACACACAGTTGCTCAGCGAACTCAACAAAGTTATTGTTGTTAAAAACCAAAAATTAAGGAATTTTTACAATTAATTAATTTTTCCTCCAATTATTAACGTGAACCATGAAATAAAAGTTAGCAGATTGTCAAAATTTTGCGCAGCTGTTGACTGCTGATTCACACTAGGGTTGCCAACGTTTCTGTGTTGTTTTCACAAATTTTGTTTTGTTGCTTTTCGTAACATGGAGGAACAATAAAGGAGAATGCATAAGATCAGCTGACTTCTTCTTCAATCTTCATAAACACACGAACACAAGCATTTTTTTTGTTGACATATTCCACACACACACGCACCCTAGCATTTCCATAGGGGCCACATCTGTCAAATTCTTCTACATTCCTCTTTGCATGACACTTCTGGCCCCACTATGTATGAAGGTATGTCGTCATGCGTAAACCTTTATTGTTGAATCATGTTTTCGTAACATATTTAGGCCTCGTTTACATGAAGAAATTTTTTTTATAGCAATGCGTTACATGTACGCACATATCGCATCCTAAAGTGACACAACTCAAAATTGAAAAATTTTCAGGAGAGCCAAATAACTTTTTTCTTTACAAGCAATCGTATGGCAAAAGGCCACGAATAATGGTTATTTTTCATTCAAAAGAGACAATTATTGAAAAGTTTTTTTTTTTGTCAATGGCTAGAGATATGTTCTGTGCACCCGTTTATGCAAAAAACTCGATTTCAAAAAATTTTGTGTTGTGTCACTTTATGATTTAGGGTGCAATATGTTGGTTTTATTATGACCAAAGTGGGTAAATGTTCATCCGTCATACGAAAAGTCCCAAGTTCGGCCTGGGTAAGAATCTGCATTGAAAACGACTGAATAAGTAGGTATGTTTTTAAAAAACAGGGTTCACCCATTGGTATGGGCGGCATACCCTTCGAGTGTATTTCTGCTATGAAAAAGCTACTAAAAAATTGTATCGACCATTCGGAGTCAGCATAAAGCTGTAGGTGCACCCAAAATTTTGGAAAAAATTAAGGAGCTTGCTGCGTATTGTTAGCGAAGCTCGACCTAAAACTCAATAGAGTTATACATATATATTCGCACCAGTGTATTATAATTTCGCATATATTTGCATTTCCATTCGTAGACTTTTGGGGTAATACTGTCCCCAGCGAAAAAAAAAGAAAGAAAAAACGTAACGAAGGGGAAATCTTTGGCATTCTCTGCAACGCGCTCCATTTCCCGTTGCAACAAAAAATTCCATTATAATTGTGCCAAAAACAAAACAAAAAATACATTCACAAATTACATCAATTTTCGATTTAAACTGCTGTTCTGCTGTTAAGCCAACAACAAACCTTCGAGGCGTCATCTGTTGCGATCTCTGGCATCATTTCCTTTTACGAAATAAAGGGTTGGAATAAAATGCCAATTGGACAGAGGATTTCTTTCTTCGGCATTAACTTTGTTGTTGTATGGATATGTAGTAGGTACATATTTTATTGTAAGGAGGAAATACGCAATTCAAAAATGATTATGTAATTTGCCATGAACATATGGTATTGAGGAAAGAATGGTCAAATAGGGTCACCCTAATATTTACTAAACATGCACTTGATCCGAATTGAAAAAGTGTTGTTGCAGTTGTTATTGGCTCCGCATATTTTTCGTAAGGTAGTTTAGATTACGACCCGATAGGACCTTTAAACATGTCTATGGTAGTCGGTGCTTCATACCGAAGTGACTCGGGCTTCCCATGTATAAAGAACCATGCGTATGTTCAAATGTACAAATGTACATACATCATAGTCAGACGCTTCAATCCTTAAACAATTTTTGCAAATCTTTTTTTCTTTGTATGTACCTACATATTTAGTATGAGGATTGAGTTTGAGATTTCGCATCTACCTATGTACATAAATAGCATTATGGGTAATAAGCATTTGCAAATTCCAAGACTGTGCAAGTAAACAATAGTGAACACATAGCAGTAGGTACGCAATCAGAAGGCGCTGCGCAGGGGCGAAAAGTAACCGCCCATAGAATAATTGCAAAACCACCTATTTACCAAGACCAACATATTCCTTAGGGTTTCCAAATCTAATTTTTGCCACAAGTGTCAAATAGACGGTTTTACAAAGGCATCGACGAACTGGAATCACCGAAACGAAAAAACGATTTAGTTTTATTGAATCTCATTGTAAGTAAGAGTAAGAAAAATAAATAAAGACCATTTATGTACCTACGTCTTTTCAATTCTTATACACATTTAAATTTCTCTCGCAGAAAAAAATGGACCTAAAAATTTTAAGAATGAAGTCATTGAAATCATGTGCACGAATTGCTTGTTTATACCGAGACTTTTTATTGTTTTGCTACTAGTCGGTAGTTGTTTGTCTTTGTTAATCTTCCGGTATTAATTGTGAGGTTGTTGTACTCTAACTTTTTTATTATTTTTG
This sequence comes from Urophora cardui, assembly GCA_960531455.1. NCBI lineage: Eukaryota > Metazoa > Arthropoda > Insecta > Diptera > Tephritidae > Urophora > Urophora cardui. The sequence goes on along the minus strand of OY482670.1, from coordinate 111,556,708 downwards.
CATGTTGTGACTGCTTCTCCATAGGTACTATTTAGCATTTAGCTTTCTCCTTTCTGGATGAGTCTTCTTTATCTTATCAATATACTCGTATGTACATACATATTAGACCTTTGCACAATACCATTTGCCTCTTCTATATTTGCGAATACTCTATGCATTGTACAATTAGTCACAGCACAATTTCAATGCAGCTACAAATAAAACCCATACCTTTCATTTGGAATACAAATACTATTTCTATTTGCTCTGTTGGAGCGATTAGTGTACACTATTCGCCACGATCGAGTAAAACATAATAATAACCATGTTATGAAGTATTCGAAACACCTTGTTGCTTCTTTGGTTTGTTTGTTTATTTAATGCGCATACGGCATTAAGGTGGACCAAAAAATAAACATATGAGAACGTGGAAAACAGCGATTATTTCCATAAACTTTTGAGTAATACTTTTTATACTCAGCTGTACTAGTACACAGAGTATTATAATTTTGATTTCCTAACGGTGGATTGTAACAGAACGAAATAATCGAGATAGATATAGACTTATATATATCAAAATGATCAGCGTGAAAAGAGAAATCGATTGAGCCATGTCCGTCCGTCCGTCCGTCTGTCCGTCCGTCCGTCTGTCCGTCTGTCCGTCTGTACGCACGATAACTCACGCAAAAATCGAAATATTTTGATGAAATTTGGAATGCAAGTTGGTATCAAGACGAGAACGGATGGTATTGAAAATGGGCGAAATCGGACCATGACCACGCCCACCTCCCCTATATAGTAAAAATCGGAAATTTGGTATCTCAGTCACTAATATAGCTGGAGCGATGAAATTTTACCCACGTGTTGAGCTCAGGCCCCTATGAAGAAATTTGATGAAATTTTGAAAAATGGGCGGTGCCACGCCCACTTATTAAGGGGCAAACATTGAAAGTTTTATGAGTCATAACTCAGAAACTATTGAAGATATATAGATGAAATTTGGTACGCGTGATATATTTGCTTACGCAAATGTTTTGACGAAAAATTGCCAAAATCGGTTAACGACCACGCCCACTTTTATATATGGGTATTATAAAGTGACCTAATAAAAACATTTGAAGCGATATCTCTGTCAAATATAAAGATATATCAATGAAATTTTATGGCAAGATTCCAACTAAGGACATAAAACAAAAAACACAAAAATTTTGGAAAATGGGCGTGGCACCGCCTCCTTTTAGGAGCAGGAATATACGAGATTTTGGAGCCCATATCTCGACAAATAATTGATATATTATGACGAAACTTGGTGCATACACTTTTATTACTTGTAGCAATACATGTTGAAAATTTTAGCGAAATCGGTTGACGACCACGCCCACTTTTATATATGGGTATTATAAAGTGGCCTAATAAAAACATTTTAAGCGATATCTTTGTCAAATATAAAGATAATTCATTGAAATTTTGTGGCATGAGTCCAACTATGGACATAAAACAAAAAACACAAAAATTTTGGAAAATGGGCGTGGCACCGCCTCTTTTTAGAAACAGGAATATACGAGATTTCTGAGCCCATAACTCGACAAATAATTTATATATAATCATGAAACTTGGTGTGTACACTTTTATTACTTGTGGTAATACATGTTCAAAATTTTAGCGAAATCGGTTTGGCGACCACGCCCACTTTTATACATGGGAAAAAGATTATTTAAGCGAAAAGCGCAGGTGGATTTCAAGAATTAAAATGCAGTTTGATTAAAAATATATCATTTCAAAACATATGAAAAAATTGGGGAGGTCATATTTTTTATTTTTTTTATTTTTTTGTTTAAAGTTGAGCAAAATTTTTTTTTACGACTTTTTTTGTCAATATTTGAAAGTTCATATAAATCTAAGAGTTACCGCTGGTTACAAAAGGCTTATTGTTTCTAAAAGGCCAAATCAATATCTATGTAATGATGTATCACTCGATTACATACGTTAATAATTGAATGAGTTACAGCATTTTGTATAAGGTGTAATTGTTGAGAAATAAAAGGACCTATTTTTTGCTCAGTTTTTAACACCCTGTACGGCTAAACAAAACGAGACTCAAAAAATTTTATATAAGCTTTTTTTTTACAAATTGTTATATCTGTCAATCACTTTCAAAAAAATTTGATTTGCTAATACTTTAATTTCGATTTTATTTTTGGCCGCTATCACCCAGTGTGCGGCATGCCAAAAAATTCCCTACTTTTCCCTACGCTAACAAAAATTTTCCCTACAAATTTCCCTACGCCGTATTTTCTCTATATTGAAATAAACACACACAAAATTGATGCAAATAAAGTTTTTATTAAAAAAGCCACGTATGCATACATAGAAATTTTTATTTGTGTTTAAATAATATAAATATATATTTATAACTATATATAGTTAAAATGGAGTTTTTTTTAATAAATAATATTTATATGGCACACATTTCTCATTGAAAATGATCATATACACCTCCATATTTCATATTTTTGAAATCGCATTCGTTAAATTTTAAAGAAAATCAATTTTGATCTTTCGCTTGTAGTAAAGACCGAATTATGCATATTGAACTGAGGCTATCGTGACCTTTTTTTGTGCGTGTATCAGGTATAATTGAAAATATTCGTTCTGCGTCTGCATTAGCGCGAGGCAATACTAAACAATATTTAGCTAATTTTGATAAATTGGGAAACATTGGTTTGTAGTTCACATTTCAAAGGTTTTAAATTTTAAGCCAAAATTTTTCAACATCTACGTATTTAACAATTTTTCGAAATTCGAATTATTTTCAAAATTATAGCTATCAACACTTTTGCCCCAAAATTTTTTTTTTTGCTAATAGTTACTAATGGAATGCCTAACAACATCATACAAAAGCGCCATCCGACCGTGGTCCAGAACATAAAAATTGCGAATGTTTGCAAAAAAAATTATTTGCAAAAATAAGAAATGCAGTTTGGTAGAAGATATCATCTTTTATATATATTTCAAAATTTAGCAAAATCGGTTTGACCAATCGTGAGAAAATCGGCAAAAACTGACCAACTTCGAAAAGTGTTGATAGCTATAACTAGGGCATGGAAATCTGTGCAAATACATGTTTTTCTTAGAGCGCTTTCACATTACCCGGTGCGGTATCGGATCGACATTTTTGGTTTTTACCGAAAGTATACCGAAACCTTACCGACCACATATATTTCAATTGGCACTTTCACATTAGTGTTGCATACATGAAATCGGAGCGGATTAATTTCGGTATACCGCAACGCGGTAAGACCGGTCAGTAAAATTTGAGGAATTACTGCAGACGTTTTCGGCTATAAATGTAGCAAGTTATAATGTCTTCGTCTTCGCTAGAAGACATTATTGTTATTATTGAGTGATTTGTTGAAGTTAAAAATTTTGTTTTGCAAATTTCGATGTTTGTTTTCCTATTTTCTGCCGAATACGCACCGAAAGTGTTCCCACAAGTGTGAAAAACACAGCAACGCGGAATCGTTTCGGTAAGCTGAAAATACCGAGCAAAAAATGTCGATCCGATGTCGTACCGAGTAATGTGAAAGGGCCTTAGATTTAGGTAGAGCAAAATAAATAAACAATCTTTGCGAATCGTGAAATTGTCTTAAAAATGGCATTCAAATATTTTTTTGCATATTTTGGTCATATATGCATATTTTTACATATTTTGCGTTGTTTGCATTTTTTTATTACATCTTTCGCATTATATTGCCTATTTTTGTAATTTGCTAGTTGACAGTTTTATACAAACGAAATTCATGCATAACAGCCATCTGACGACGAATAGAGTTTCGTGTGAACACGGCTATTATTAATATTTTCGATACGGTGCATACCTGTCGACAAAGAGCCGTTTTCAAACATGCTCCTATTACCTCTGTGGATGTAGAACGTTCGTTTTTTATGTATAAGAGCTTTTTCGACCGAATCGGCAAAGTTTTCTTTTTGAGAATATGAAAAAATATTTCATTGTGTACGCTAATGAATCGTTGAATAAGGATTAACCTTTGCAAATTATGAAATGTTCAAGATTGAATTTATGTATCTATATATATATATAAACATACATATGTATAAACGTACAACGTAAGAGCAAAATTGAATTAAAAAATGTTTGTACCTAATTTATTTAACTATTGTAACTTCAATAAACATGAATTATCTGAAGTTGAAAAATTTGAATTAATGCATTTTTTTTTTGATTTTTCATGCATATTTCTCAGTTTTTGTTGCATTTTTAATGCGCATATTTTTTATTTTTTAGTGCATGAAATTCCATGCCCTAGCTATAACTTTGAAAAATAATTCGAATTTCGAAAAACTGGGCCAAACGTATTTTTTTTTTTTTTTTGTTGTTGTTGTGAACTATACAAAAAGTTTCATAAAGATAGTACAACTTCGAAAAAAAGTTGCTGAGTTATCGATAATACTTTCAACGCATTTTTGATGTGATAACCACCTAGTCGCACTTGTTTTTTTTTTTATTTTTCTTTTTTCTTTTAAAATATCTTCAAATCTTCAATATAAACACACCTTTTTGTACTACGTGATACTTAAGTTTCGATCTGCCTCAATAATTATTCTGTTGCCCTAGGTAGTTCCAAGCATGCCTTATTTGCTATAATTGCTGCTGTGTGGCAAATGCATTTTATAATAATTGCGTCGGGAATGTCTTGCAGAAGTCTTGAAGCAAATGAGTTAATTCTGCATACCATTACACTCGTCACTGTCAGATTCACTAACACAACCTTAGTTAGATAAACCTTGACTAAGGGCCGTTTACTCAACCTCTGATTAACGCTAACCGGAGGATAAAGGTCCGGTTAAGTTATGGACTGCATTATCGACCACATGTTAAATGTATGGTTTGATGAAGTCGATAATTATGTTTAACCGGGCTTTAACCGTGGTTAGAGTTAATCAGAGGTTGAGTAAACGGCCCTAAGAGGAAGACAAATTTCATGTGGTCTCATCACGTATTGATAGTTGAGAGTGAATACTTTTTTTATCGCATTTATTTGAACAATTATCGCCCAGTGATCGAATTTTGACCAGCTTTATTGTTTATTTTCAAATACAACATGAAAATTTCACTTTCTCTGATTACCACAACAAAAAAGTGGAAGCGAAATTTCGTGCTAACATCGGACACAGAGCTAAAGCAAAGCGAAGCCCTGTAGGCAGGTCGAAGCATATATTGCCAGATCAGAACAAAGTACAATTTTGAAATATTGTATCAAGCATGCAGAAACATTTTACTTGTAGTTATTAGATAAAAACTTTTAGGTTCTTAGAAAAATTTATTTCGTTGCAAAGGAAACGAAAATATCTGACTTCAAAAATTCCCTACATTTATCTAATTTTGAAAATCTGTCCTTTTTTCCCTACACTGCAAATTTGAGGTCGATTTTCCCTCCATGTAGCCTCTTTTCCCTACACTTGGCATCACTGCATCTCATTGCCCATTATGTTCCTGTGGCCGGGAACCCAGATGAGGAAGATGATCACGTCCTCTGCTGCTATTGCTTTGATCGCATTTTTGCAGTTTCTGACTGTCTTAGAGGATGTTACGGGAGAGTTAAGCGCCATGAGCGTTGCCTGACTGTCTGAGTATATATGTACCTCGCGTCCCCCAACTGCAATCCCTAACAGAATCTCGCAGGCCCGTTCTATGCCATACAATTCCGCTTGGAAAATACTGGCGAAGTCTGGGAGACGAAAAGAGAGTGAGATATCTGGTTGCTCTGAGAAAACCCCAGATCCGACACCTGCGTCCATTTTGGACCCGTCTGTGTAGATCGAGATTGCTTCCTTCTTAAGCACGCTATCCCTTCTCCATTCCCGTCTTGAGGGGAACCTCACCTTAAAGCTCCTGTCAAAGTCCAGTGTGGTTGGGAGATAGTCTGATGTTATTTGTACAGCGGAAGGCCTGTTTAGGATACTACCGTGACCATACTGCATCTCAGTCCAGCAGCCCAACTCGCGCAGACGTATTGTTTGTTTGTTTATTTTGTTTATTTTCCAGCCATCGAATACAATATACTCTTACCGGCTAGACATACAATTGAAATAATAGATAATCTTACAGCTAAATTAAAAATGAGTAATAGGATATAAGATATTAGCGATATGTGCGCGAGAAGAATATTCGCAGAAAACTATACAGGCTACCGGTGGGATTTATAAGGTCAACATCATAAGCATTTAAAAACGCATTAAGTTCACCATAAGCTCGATTAAGGGGCGCATTGATGCCATAGTTAGTTCTTGAGAAGCCAATATTAAAAAATTCAGAATGGCGTAAGGACCTAGAGGGAACATTAATCGGAACTTTTTCCAAGAGCAACGGGCAATCAATAGAGCCAGATATGATATTGATAATGAAAGAACAAGATATAAAAGATCTTCTACTTTCAAGAGTATCCAGATTAATAAGAAGGCAACGAGAGTGATAGGAAGGCATAGGCAGAGAGAAATTTAAATGTCGGAGGGCGAAACGAAGAAACACTTTTTGCACCCGTTCAATGCGATTAGATGCAGTTCTATTATACGGCCTCCAAATAAAAGCAGCATACTCTAATCTCGAGCGAACAAATGCAGAATACAAAGCTTTGTGTGTATACGGATTATTGAACATCGAACTATTACGCCGAATGAATGCAAGCATCGCATATGACCGGGAGATGATATAATCAACGTGACTGTTGAAATTCAAAGTAGTGTCAAAAACAACACCAAGGTCCTTAATTTCAGAAACAGATTGCAATAAGGAGCCAGCAATATGATATGTGGTTTGCAGGGTATTTCTATGCCTGGCATAAGTCACATGATAACATTTACTTACATTAAGCGGCATCCGATTTCTACGGCACCAATCATGAACCCGATTTAGATCAGCCTGCAATGCATCTGCCTCATTTAAATTTGTAACCGTTGCAAAAATTTTTAGGTCATCAGCGTATAAGAGAGAATTTGCATACTTAAAGCAAGAAACAATGTCGTTTATAAAAATTATGAAAAAAAGCGGCCCAAGAACGCTTCCTTGGGGAACACCTGAAGATGCAATAAAAGGGTGGGAGGTAGCATTATCGACCACGACCATACACTGTCTACCCATTAAATAAGACTTGACCCATGACAGAAATACAGAGTGGAAGCCTATTGAGTTGCGGACATAGTTGCAGTTTCACGGATGTGGAGGTCGAGTGGTAGTTGATGCAGGAGTATGTTCAAAGCGTCAGTTGGACACGACTTCATTGCTCCTGTCACTCCAGCACATGCTGTCCGTTGTACACTGTTTAGTTTTCTGATGTTGTACTGCTTGTCTAGGGCTGGCCACCATACTATAGCGCCATATGATAGTATTGGTCTTATGACGGCTGTGTAAAGCCACATGACAAGTTTGGGTTTAAGGCCCCAGTTCCTGCTGAATATTCTTTTGCAAGAGTAGTAAGCCATTTGTGCCTTAGCTACCCTTTTTTCAATTGTTGTTTTCCAATTTAGTTTGCGGTCGATATCCACGCCAAGGTACTTCACCCTCTGTGAGGGAGGGCAGTCTAAATTGTGGTAACTTGTTCCTGTTGCTGAAGAGCATCAGTTCCGTTTTGCTGTGGTTTACGCTAAGACCGCTTGTAGCGGCCCACGTTTTTAGCCTGTTTAGGGCTATGTGGAGTATATCACTTAGTGTGGATGGGAACGGTCCCGATACTATTATTGCCACATCGTCAGCATACGCTACAACTTTCACCCCATTTTTGTTGAGTTCAAGTAGTACTTCGTTCACAGCCACCACCCAGAGGAGAGGGGAGAGAACGCCACCTTGCGGAGTACCTCACATGGCGCATCGCTGTGCACGATCCCATGCTGGCATGAATTGTTCTGTTGTTGAGCATAGATTGGGTCCATCTGCAGATGTGGTTGGTAACTCCTAACCTTTCGAGGGATTTTACAATCTGGATAATTTCTATGTTGTTAAAAGCGCCCTCGATATCCAAGAAGGCTACCAAGGAGTATTGTTTGAAGTTGAGTGATCTTTCTATGGTGTCTACAAGTTCGTGAAGAGCGGTTTCGGTGGACCTGCCTTTCATGTAGGCATGTTGAGCTATAGAGAGTTCGGGTCCTGTGATGATCGATCTTATGTGGATGTCTATAAGCCTTTCTAAGACCTTGAGAAGAAAGGAGGTAAGGCTTATCGGTCGGTAGTCTTTGGCGTTTTCGTGGAATCTCTTCCCTGCCTTGGGTAGGAAGATAACCTTGACTTTTCTCCAGCTAAGTGGAATATGGGCCATAGCTATACTCGCTTTGTATACCCTTTCCAGCAAGAGTGTCAACGGATCTCCCAATTTTTGAAGCATTATGGGATAGATTCCATCCATGCCAGGTGATTTGTATGGTGAAAAACTGTTGATTGCGAATATGATTCTATCCCTGTCGATTATCGATTCTGTCAACCCGTCAAGTGGTACTGAGTGTACTATTTGAGTTGTAGCTGTAGGAATCCTTTCACTACCAGGGAAGTGTGTGTTTAGGAGAGTTTCTAGGGAACCTTCTTCTGAGTTCGTCCATTCACCATCCTCGCCCCGTACGAAGTGGGGGGTAATGTGTTCTTTGGACAAGATTTTGCTCAGTCTAGAGGATTCCCGGCTGTTTTCTATTGAGGAGCAGAAGGATCTCCAGGACTCGGCCTTGGCTTTCCTTATTGCCTGCTTATACTTCTTGAGTGTCTCCTTATATGGGTTTCATATTTTGGTCTTATAGCACTCATTGAAGGTTTTTCTTACTATTGTTCTTAGATCCCTAAGTTCCTCGCCCCACCAGGGGGGAGATTTATTTTTCTGGATACTAACTGGTGTAGATTTATTGTATGCTAATGTTAATGTGTGTTCTAGGTTTTCGACTACTTTATCAAGCTCCTGGGGGCTCTCTAAAGCAGTTTCGAATCTTTGTTTTAAGAATCTTGATGTTAATTTTGTAAATTTTTCCCATTTTGTTCTCCTGGGGTTCCTATATCGGGTAGGTGGAGGGTGTCCAGATCCGAGTCTTATGCTGAAGAGGATCCAACAGTGATCCGAAAGGGATGGCCTGTCTGATACTCTCCAGTTTTCCACAATTGACGAATCTTCGTCTGTGACAAGAGTCAGATCTAGAACCTCCTCCCATCCTTGATACCTCTCGGAGCTGGGAAATATGAAGGTAGGCTTAGATCCCACATTGCATATGCTTAATCTAGTGTTTAGTATAAAATGTAATAGTGACTCACCTCTGTCGTTATCCGAGGAGCTGCCCCATATTTGACGTCTAGCGTTTGCGTCGCTGCCAATGACGATGGTTTGGCCAGCAGAAGGGAGTCTCGCTAATGCCCCCTATTCTCACCACTGTTGTGTCTGCTGTGCTGTAATCAGAACATAAAAATGCATTAAAATCTTTCCTGATTAATATGCATGCTCTCGGATTACATGCGTTTGCCCTGTAGTATATGTTGTGCGTCTTGCTGTTTAGCCCCCTCACCGTTTGGTTGCGGATCCAGGCCTCTTGGATCAGGCTGATGTCAATGCCGCCTTCGCCAAGAAGGGCCATCAGATTATCTGTAGCAATTTTTGAGTGCTTCAGATTAATCTGAATGCAATTTAGTTTTGGCTGATGTTTCCCCATCATCGATGTTGACACTCTGCAGCAGTTGACCTGCGTCTTCTACATCTTCAGGGTCGTCTTCATCTAGGGATTTGTCGCCCGTGAAGACTTTCACTTTGGCCATTCGTATGGCAAAGGCGACCTTGTGGTCTGCTTTTGCCAAGGCCTCTAGTGATTCCTCACATATGGCGACTAATAGTGGTCGGCTGGTTTTCGAAGCCTCTTCGGCTTTTATTAGCTGCCAGTCCTCAATGGCCGGGATGTGCTTGTTGTACAATTTGATGCACTGCAGCAACTCATCTCCCGAGCTATCCAGAGGGGGCAGCCAAATGCGCTCACGTGGCCTCCTTGGTACCTCGGCCGCTGGGATCAACTTGAGCTCGAGTTTTTCGAACTCTTCGTTGACCTTCGCGACACTTATTTTGAGGAAGTCCAAGGAGGCCTGGTCCGCGCACTTGATTACCCTGTATCCCCTTAGAGTCTCGGAAGAGTCAAAGACCGGATGGGGACCCGCGGGGTAGTCGAGCACGCGACGCATCGCATGCTTCGACAACCGCACCTCAATCTCCGTCCAGTTCTGTTGAACAGTTGCTGGTGATCTACACAGCATGTCCACTATGGCCAATTGCAGAGAGTCCCTGGCAACCTCGCTGAAATGTCTTTGGGTTGTCGTGGCTACCTCGACCGCCTGTCTGTGCTTCTTGGTAGCCTCTGTAGTGTTGTTATCGTTATTGGATCGGTTCCTCTTTTGAGAAACGTCACCTGCGTTTGTTTTTAGGTCGAGGTTCGGGTTTGGCTTCGAAGCAAGATACTCCCGTTGGAAGATTTCGAACTCCTCCACCACCCTTCTGTACCCCGCCAAATCCTTGGAGCCGCCAGGGGCGTCGCTGTTTTTTGCTCTTTCAAGAGCATACAGCGCCCTCTGGTACTTGGCTTTTCGGATTTGGTAGAGACTCCTCTTCCTTTTCTTTTTGTCGGCAGTTGGTGCACTATGGTTGGTGCTTCCTACTGCCTTGGATGTCGATGGTTTTTGTACTGCTTGTGCCAAGGGTGTACTGTGGATGGTACTTCCCAAGGCACTTTTTATGGTGTCCTGGCTCGAGGCCAGGAGTGTCTCTTCCTCGGACTCCGTAACCAAAGGTTCCGGCGTCCGATAGGAAGTTGTCATAGTCGATGTCCGATGGTCAGCTGTCTCGTTCGTTTTGTTGTCCCCTGTAGTCATACCTGTACCTGTCATGTCCGTCGTTTGTTCCGTTCGTTGATCTTTTTTTTTTTTGTTTTTTGTTTGGTTTATGTTATTTGTTGTTTCCATTCTATTTTGGTCCCACGAGTAGTCCGGAAGGGGTCGTCACTCGTCCGCAGAGCCGGGTTGCGGGGGGAAGGCACTTATACAACCGACCTTGCCCGGGCATCGGAGGGGACCGTACGGGATCAGTTATTTTAGCCACCCACTGACCATTCATCCTTCAGCACGTATACCTTAACACCTTGGATTTGAGTGGTGTTGGTGCGGCAATCCTGCCATTTCCAGCACACGCAAGGGAGACAGTTTACCTAAGTTGGTTGGCTGAGCTTCTTTACGAATGCAGGTAAATGGAAGGCTTTCCTCTTAGTTCACCACACAACGAGGTTCCCTCTATGGAGAGATGCCTCGGTATGTCGTTTAAGCCCCTTCGCCGCGGCAAGGCGACCAACGTGAAGGAGATGTAATATATGTATGTAGATCGTAAAAAGCTCTGGTTCGAAATTTATTTTACACTAAAAATAAAATTTCGTAAAAAAACTACGAAAGACTTTCGTAGTCTAGAGTTTCGTAAAATGTACGAAAGTTTCGTATATATTACGAAAGAATTTTTCTCAACAAAATCTAATTTTACGAATCTTTCGTAAATATTACGAAAGGGCTTTCGTAAACCATTTTCTAATATTTTTTTCGTATATATTACGAAATATTTCGTAAATATTACGAAACACTTTCGTAAATTTTCTTAAAATTGTCTTTACGAATAATTTCGTATATTGTACGAAAGTTTTCGTAACATTATCAAAGGATTAAAAGATTTACGAAATACATTCGTAATATATACGAAATAATTTCGTAATATTATCAATGCATTCAAAAATTTACGAAATACTTTCGTACAACAATATTTTACCGTACAAGTTTTCTTTCATTGTGAAGTGTTGAGTCGGTGCAATAATATCAAAAATTATTTTAAGTAGTAAGTGCGTAATGAAATAATGTATAACAAAATAATGCATTGTATATAAAAAGACAATATTGATATATAAAATAAACTGTGATATTCTCCAACTTGATTCAACTTAAGGGTGAGTACATTAGTTGCATTTCCTTTTTCCTTTTTTTCGGTCTTATCTATTTTCCTAAATTAATATCTACTTAATAAAATTATATAAAGAGATACTTCTACACTCAGAGAAAAAATTTTAAAAACATGTGAAAACATGCTTAAAATGGGCAAAAACGTATTTAAAAGTGATGTAGATACGACCATTTTTATTTTAAAAATGTTCATTGTAAAATCAAGAAAAAACATTTAAATTTAAAAATGTTTATTTTAATTTAAGCCCTATGAGATTTTGAACCTAAGAGTTACGCTTTTATTCCCTTCATTTTAATTTTTAATTTAAAAATGACTCTATTTAATCCAAAACACATTTTTATTTCAAAACTTTCATTTTAAATTTACAAATTTTCATTTTTAAAATAAAAACGATCTGGTTTAAAACGTGCATTATAAAAATAAAATTTTTTTTATTTTTTTTCTCCGAGTATAGCTGCTTGAATTTTAAGGTTTTAAGTAGTTTCCCTTTATCTTTATCTTTATCTTTATCTTTATCTTTATCTTTATCTTTGTCTTTGTCTTTATCTTTATCTTTATCTTTATCTTTATCTTTATCTTTATCTTTATCTTTATCTTTATCTTTATCTTTATCTTTATCTTTATCTTTATCTTTATCTTTATCTTTATCTTTATCTTTATCTTTATCTTTATCTTTATCTTTATCTTTATCTTTATCTTTATCTTTATCTTTATCTTTATCTTTATCTTTATCTTTATCTTTATCTTTATCTTTATCTTTATCTTTATCTTTATCTTTATCTTTATCTTTATCTTTATCTTTATCTTTATCTTTATCTTGGTGCCAAAAAGGTTAGTGATGTGTTAACTCGATGGCCGATCCTTGGAAATGAAGCCTCTCACCTCTCACTCTCAATCTCCTACTTTTCCTTCACGTTTGGTGGCACTGTTAACCCCAACCATCTAGGAAGGGGAACAGATAAAGTAGGTGAGGACCACACCTCCATTTTGACCTTGCTTTGTCTACGGACTTTCTCTGGCTCTTCTATTCGGATTAGTTTGCTTCGGGCTGGCGGGCGTGACAATCTGACACCTGAGTATGTGGGGGTGACACCCCACAAAAATGGCTGTCAGGCTAATGTCGCAACCGTCTTCCGCCCCGTTAAAACTTGGCAAGTCTCGGAGTACGTTCCCAGCCGTCGCCGTTAAGTTGGCGGTGCAGGTGCAGTTGAGATTACTCCTGTCTTTGCACGGATGGCTCTGGGCCCCCCCACATGACGGCGGGGGTTCCAACCTCCCCAGGCTGTCCCTGATTTCATACATAACCTGGGATCCTTAGTGACTGCACGAAACGGGGAAGGATAGCGGCTTCGAGTTGGGGCCCTTTTAGCATGGAAAATTTAAACTTAAACAAAAGCAAAAAACAAAAAACTTCGTCCTCTTCCTCTCGGAGGAGGACTGCGTCGGCGCAAGCGCCAATGACGCTTTCGCGCCTACATGGCGTCCACGTGGGTGGGAGGCTTGCCTCTCACCAAACAACAACAACCTTGACTGGCGGCTTGGGGGGCCCCAGCACCAGTAGGACCGCCGGTATGGTAGCGCTGGAAACGGCGAACCATCCAGCTCCTGCTGATGCTGGACACCTCCCAGGTGCTGGAACGGCGAACCTTCTTGCCGAGGCGGTGGCAATGGTTTTACGACCTGGCCGCACCGAGCCAAAGGAGAAGGTAGCCGAAAGTAGGGACGATCGACGCCCGATGGATCCCAACTCCAGTGGGAACGCTGGAACGGCAGCGCTGGAAACGGCGAGCCGCCCAGACCTCACTGATGCGGGCGGTCCATCGAGTGTTGGTACGGCGACCTTTCTCCCAGAGGCGGTGGCAGTGGTTTCGCAACCTGGCCATAGTACGCCAAAGGAGAAGGTAGCCTTCATCATTAGGGAGAAGGGTGACTTGATGGGTCCCAGCACCAGCAAGGCTGCTGCCACGGCAACGCTGGAAACGGCGAGCCGTACAGCTCTTGCTGAGGCCAGGGGTCAATCAAGCGCCGGTAAGGCAACTTTTCCCTCGACGTCAGCGGCAGTGGTTTCACGACCTGGCCATGCTGACTCGAAGGGGAAGGTAGCCGATGGAAATAATTCTACCGGGGGAGCGGCAGCGAGGGAAACTACGAGCCGCCTCCCCCTGGACAATAAACCCCAATATGGGGATAAACGGAGGGCCGCAAAGGTCCTCAAACGATACGGGGGGGTGGCACTCGAAACGTTGCCCCAGGACGTGAGGGAGGCGGTAGTTAGGGCGAGAGCTCTGCTGCCATCCTTCCAAAACGCCGTGGGGAAAACTGTGGAAAGTGGCACTCCCTTTAAGCGCCAAAGATCGGATGAGGAGATAAAGCCCCATCCGAAGCGGCTACAGCAGCACGCCGGTGTGCCCAAGCCAACCTTCGCCGAGGTTGCCAGGGACAGGATCCTCGTTGGGGTCCTGGACCGCGGAAATGACCGTGGGGCCATCCCGAAGGACAAGTGGTTGTGGGTTCTGGCCGCCATCACCGACGCCATTCTTGACGTCGTGCTGGCATCTCCAGGACCACCCCCACGTGGTAGAGACGCGGGATGGTACCAAGGCCAAATCAAGGTGCTCGCTTGCGATGACGCAAGGACCGTTAGTCTGTATAAGGCTGCGGTCGCGAGGATCGGCGAGGTGTACCCCGGTGCGCGACTAGAGGTCGTCGACTGGAGGGACGTTCCGGTCCGGCCTAGGGCCAGGGTATGGGTTCCTGTAACCCCAGCAGCTCCTGAGAGGATCCTCAGAATGCTGCAGGTTATGAACCCATCCCTCCCTATGCAGAATTGGAGCGTCATTCGAGTCGAAGACGCAGTGGGCCCGAGAAGGCAGGTGGTCCTGGCGCTGAATAAGGAGGCTCTCGAGCCACTTAAACAGTGCCAGGGTAGGGTGAATTATGGCGTCGGGGATGTCATAATTCACGTGTACCGTGGCGACGCTCAGCGCGCCGCCGCTCCGGAAACCTCGGTGGACTCGGACATCGAGGCGCCCGAAGCGGAGGCGGATCTCTCCGACGTGGACAGCATGAAGTCCGCCACGTCAAATTGTGCAGATGCTCTGCATGATTTGACAATGGAGGATGTCCTGCTGGACAGCGACGAAGAGGCTGCCGACGTCACGGTGGTTGAGGGGGTGGGGGCTGTGGACACTCATGAGAGTGCTACAGATAAACCTCCACCGATCTAAAGCGGCATCAGCCGCTCTCGTCAGTCGCCTTTCTCAAGGCGACGTTGATGTGGTCCTCATCCAAGAACCTTGGGTGAATAACTTGAGGATTTGCGGACTGGGGGCCACTGGATACAGGCTCATCCGAGCTTGTGTTGAAGGTAATATAAGAACCTGTATATTGGTTAAGTACGAGCTAACAATGTTTCTCTTGCCTAACTTTAGCGACGGCGACATTACTGCGGCCAGCACAACGATCAAGGGCACACCGGTAACTCTGGCATCGGTGTATATGCCCTATGATTCACGCACACCTCCACCACAAGGCTTGATGATGGACCTGGTGGCCAAATATTGCCCCGGCCATCTACTCATCGGAGCGGACTCAAATTCGCATCATGTACAATGGGGCAGCTCTGACACAAATGAAAGGGGTGAGTCACTTTTTGATTACCTTTTGACAACTAACATGGTAGTGTGTAACATAGGTAATGAACCAACATTTATTACTAAAAATCGAAGAGAGGTACTAGACCTCACTTTATGTAGTGAAAAAACTTATGAGGGTGTCAAAGGCTGGCGCGTTCTTGATGAACACTCTTTCTCTGACCACCGATATATAGAAATAATCTTAGATTTCTCCATTCAACAATCAGTCTTAAAAAGGAACCCACGTAACACGAACTGGGATCTTCACAATGAACTATTTGTTAAGGGGCTACCGGATCTTCCACCCTGTAATCCCTCATCGACAGGGGAATTGGAGGATCTGGTCGGCACCTTCACTAATGCACTCTCAAACGCTTTTAACTTAGCTTGTCCGGAACCAAGACCGCGTGGCAAGCGGAAACCTCATTGGTGGTCCTGCGAACTGGACTCACTTCGAAAATCTTGCAGGAAGCAATTCAATAGAGCCAAACGACTCGACAATGAGCCCGAGTGGCTGCAATATAAAGAAAATCTAAGGGCTTATAAAAAAGCCCTGAGACAATCGAAGAGAACCTCTTGGAGGAACTTCTGTACCGGAGTCGAAAGCGTCGATGAGACGGCAAGACTTAGATGCGTGCTCTCAAGAACACAAACGTCATTGGGCTACCTTCGGAAGCCTGATGGGTCCTGGACCAATTCAGAAAGGGAAACTCTAGAGCTGCTACTGGACACACACTTTCCTGGTAGCTCGCGAAATGGACTGGCGATACCATCAACGGGTATCGCTGTTAATATACCTGTGACTGAGGAACGGGTTAGGTGGGCAATCAAAAGCTTCAAACCCTATAAAGCTGCGGGACCAGACGGGATCATTCCTGCACAACTCCTGTATACCCTGGAGACATCAGCAAGCTGGCTTCAACGCATATTCGTTGCTTGTCTTTCATTCAATCATATCCCGAATACGTGGAGACGCGTCTCGGTTATATTCATTCCTAAGGCTGGGAAAGCCTCGCACTATGAGCCGAAGGATTATAGGCCAATAAGTCTTTCCTCCTTCTTGCTCAAGACGCTGGAGAGGATAATAAGTAATTTCCTCTCTATTACAATTGACAGTAAACTTCTCTCTGGATATCAACATGCATATCTTAAAGGGAAATCAACCGAAACGGCATTACATAGTCTGGTTTCTACCACTGAATCATCCTTGGCCGATAAGGAGTTCTGCCTGGTGGCCTTTCTAGACATCGAAGGCGCGTTTAACAATGTCACCCCAGAGGCCATAAGCAACGCTTTAAGTCACTTAGGCGTTGACGTATCTCTGATTGGGTTGATTGATCAACTTTTGAGGGGAAGGATTGTACTCTCATCAATGGGCGAGATCAAATCTACACGCTACGTCTTCAGAGGCACACCCCAGGGTGGTGTCCTCTCCCCGTTGCTATGGAACCTCACTGTCAACTCACTTTTAAAAAGAGACGCAGTTTGGGGCGGCGGGAGAGTCGTGGCATATGCGGACGACCTTGCTTTAGCATACAGAGGGAAGTTCCCACAGACCTTATGTGATCTGATGCAGGTAGCACTGCGAGAGATCTTAGCGTGGTCCTCTCGTTGTGGGCTCAGTGTCAATTCAAATAAGGTAGAACTTGTCCTCTATACTAGGCGGTATAAAATACCACCGTTAAATCTACCAGAACTAAATGGCGTTCGCCTGACCCTGGCCGACAAGGCTAAGTTCCTAGGGGTAGTTCTGGACAAAAAGCTGAACTGGAAGGATAACATCATTCAGCGTCAAAACAAAGCATATATTGCTTTATACACATGCAAAAGAGCCATAGGCAAAAAGTGGGGACTTAGTCCCAGAATTTGCAGGTGGATTTACACTGCGATCGTTCGACCTATTCTGTTATATGGAGTCGTAGTGTGGTGGCCTGCATTGAGTAAGGCGTCCAACCTTAAGGTTCTGAGCAAGGTCCACAGATCTAGCATGATCAGCATAAGTGGCGCACTCAGGACGACGCCTAGCGAAGCTCTTCAGGCCATTCTAGATATCCTGCCACTAGATTTAGCAGGTTTTCAGGTGGCGGCTACAACAGCCCTACGTCTAAGAGAGTCATCCGGCTGGCACACAAGAGCCACAGGACACTCTAGCATTCTAAGCGATTTTAGTTTTCTACCCGGTGGCACGGACCGCTGTACTACTACTATGGTTGCAGACAGCAACTTCGAAACAAGAATCCCAAATAGGGATGATTGGGAAGAGCCAAAGCGGGTTTACCCAACCCCAGGTAGCGTTTCTATCTATACCGATGGCTCGAAACTGGACAACAAAGTTGGCGGCGGAGTCTTTTCACAAGACTTGAATATACAGTTAGCTTTTAGGCTGCCCGATCACTGCAGCGTTTACCAGGCTGAAGTGTCAGCTATAAGGGAGGCTGTTAACCATATGAGGCCTGAACCTATCCACAGGGATTTATTCATCTTCAGCGACAGCCAAGCAGCAATTAAGTCTCTTGGCTCCCACTCGTTCAATTCTGAACTAACACTAGACTGTCGCCGATCTCTACAGGAGATGGCCAAACAGATCCGTCTACACCTCGTGTGGGTCCCGGGACATAGGGATATCGATGGCAATTGTAGGGCAGATGAACTTGCGAGGCAAGGCACTACCGAGCAGGTTCTTCCTGACAAAGAACGCATAGGTATGCCGTTTGCCACATGCAAGCTAATGCTTAAACATCACATCTATGAACTGGCAAGCGATAGATGGCAACAGAACCCAGTTTGTCGAACGTCAAGACAAACCTGGCCAAAATGGGATCACAAGCGATCTCGTCAAATATGCACTCTAAGGAGAGAGGAGATCTCGAACCTTGTGGGGGTGCTTACAGGTCATTGCCTCATCGGGAAACATGCAGAGAGGCTAGGTGCACCCTACCGCAGATGCTGCAGAAGCTGCAAAAACGACGAGGAAGAGGAGACAATCGAACACCTCATTTGCCACTGCCCGGCTCTTAACGGCGTCAGGAGACGCTGTTTTGGGACACCTTTCCTGGATAGCCTATGCAGAGTCGTGGATATCGACATAAAAGACCTGGTGAAATTCATCAGGTTTTCAAACTGGTTCAAAAAGGAGGAGTAATCTGTTTTCTTCTTGTGGTATCACAAAGGGCCTCTGTACTGGCCTAAGTGTGCCCCTAAGGCAGCCACTTCAACCTAACCTATCTTTATCTTTATCTTTATCTTTATCTTTATCTTTATCTTTATCTTTATCTTTATCTTTATCTTTATCTTTATCTTTATCTTTATCTTTATCTTTATCTTTATCTTTATCTTTATCTTTATCTTTATCTTTATCTTTATCTTTATCTTTACTTTTATCTTTATCTTTATCTTTATCTTTATCTTTATCTTTATCTTTATCTTTATCTTTATCTTTATCTTTATCTTTATCTTTATCTTTATCTTTATCTTTATCTTTATCTTTATCTTTATCTTTATCTTTATCTTTATCTTTATCTTTATCTTTATCTTTATCTTTATCTTTATCTTTATCTTTATCTTTATCTTTATCTTTATCTTTATCTTTATCTTTATCTTTATCTTTATCTTTATCTTTATCTTTATCTTTATCTTTTTCTTTATCTTTATCTTTATCTTTATCTTTATCTTTATCTTTATCTTTATCTTTGTCTTTATCTTTATCTTTATCTTTATCTTTATCTTTATCTTTATCTTTATCTTTATCTTTATCTTTATCTTTATCTTTATCTTTATCTTTATCTTTATCTTTATCTTTATCTTTATCTTTATCTTTATCTTTATCTTTATCTTTATCTTTATCTTTATCTTTATCTTTATCTTTATCTTTATCTTTATCTTTATCTTTATCTTTATCTTTATCTTTATCTTTATCTTTATCTTTATCTTTATCTTTATCTTTATCTTTATCTTTATCTTTATCTTTATCTTTATCTTTATCTTTATCTTTATCTTTATCTTTATCTTTATCTTTATCTTTATCTTTATCTTTATATTTATCTTTATCTTTATCTTTATCTTTATCTTTATCTTTATCTTTATCTTTATCTTAGTCTTAATTTTTATTTTTCTTTTTTTTCTTTTTCTTTTTCTTTTTTTTTTTATCTATTTAAGTGGATCGGAACGACGTCCACATTTGCAAATTGCGATTTCCAAAGTTTCCTATGTTTGTCAGACGTTACCTCTTATTTTATTAGGGCACAGCCAGACGACGCAAGAAATTACTTTCGGAAAGTGAAAAATTCAAATTTTTGTATTTGTTGCCTTTCTGAAAGTAATTTCTTGCATCGTCTGGCTGTGCCCTTAGTTACTAAAATTAATATAAATATAAATGTAAAATATTAAATTAATAAAGAACTTTTAAATTAATTGAATAAATTAATAATAAAATGACATAAAACTAAAATGAAATTATCTGAACTTATTTCTTATGCATATATAAAACATTTTTCTCTTAGCATTATTTTATTGATATATGTACATATTTCGAAAAAGTTTTCAAATTTAGTTGAAATATACATCATATATACATATGTATGTATGTATGTAATAATTAGGGTTTTTTAGCTTTAAGCTAAAAAATAATTTGGTCAATTGTACAACAATTTGATAGCTCTAACAGCCTTCGTAAATGTACGAAAGCGGTTTCGTAATATTTACGAAATATTTCGGTGCTCAAAAGTAGTATTTCGTAAATAGTACGAAACCTTTCGTAAATACAACAAAAGTATTTCGTAAATAGTACGAAAGCCTTCGTAAATACTACGAAAGTATTTCGTAAATACTACGAAAGTATTTCGTAAATAGTACGAAATAGCTTTCGTACTATTTACGAAACCATTCGTTGCTCAATTTTACGAAAGTATTTCGTAATATGTACGAAAGATTTCGTAATATTTACGAAATATTATTTTGAGTGTAGACATATGGTTTCTTGGGGAAAAAAAAGCTTGAAATTACCCAAATTTTCATAATCGCCATGTGTCCCTGTTAATGTTTTTTTTGGACCCTACCAATCGACCCGCCCTAGTGTCCTAGTGCCCTAACGTCTGAATGTGTGTTTATGAAAATATGTACATAGGTACATACCTAAATATATTTCGATTATATTCGAAGTATTCGCAAGGAGTGTACACTATTTGCAGAACCTCTTTAAGGTCATGTAATTGTCGGTAAGAATAAGTATTGTATTGGTTCTGTTTATGGTTGTGCTCTACTTGCGCTTATTCGCAAACGACAGAAACAAGTAGGTACTGTAATTGGACGGCCGCGAATATTTTGTTGGTCGTTTCGAATCCACTCGTGCAGCCCTTTAATACATATGTGCATACATATGTACATAAGTGAGACAAGCAAGGGCTACAAAGCAAATGCTTCCTCCATTTCAAAAAAAAAATAAAACTCAGAAAATAACTTTTATTTTCTGATCGCAAAATAAAACTCAAAAAATAACTTTTATTTTCTGATCGAAAAATAAAACTCAAAAAATAACTTTTATTTTCTGATCGAAAAATAAAACTCAAGAAATAACTTTTATTTTCTGATGGAAAAATAAAACTCAAGAAATAACTTTTATTTTCTGAGGGAAAAATAAAACTCAAGAAATAACTTTTATTTTCTGATGGAAAAATAAAACTCAAGAAATAACTTTTATTTTCTGATGGAAAAATAAAACTCAAGAAATAACTTTTATTTTGTGAGCAGAAAATAAAACTCAGCAAATAATGATTAAAAATCAACTTTTTGGATATAACTCATAACTAGGGCAACCAAAAATTGGCACAAGCAAGTTTTTTACTATGGTAGCTATCACATATTGCTTAATTTAGGGTAGTTTTTATGAAAAATTATAAATTCTGACCTACTTTTGTAAGAGCTAAAAATTGCCAAATTCGTAATAAATGCTAATTTATGCTAATTTCACTATTAAATGAAAATTACAAAAAAAAATTGGAAAAAATATGTTACGGATTTTCTGCTCTCTGATTGGCTAGTCGCTTCAATTTGTCAATTGAATTGCTCCAGATATGGCATGTATAGACGTCGGGTAATTTCAACAAAACTTTATTGCACATCTAACCCCCCATATATATTTCGTTTAATCTTCACAACCAGGGCATCGGAGCAAAAGTTTGTTTTTTCTTTAGCTACGTTCCTGCTCCATTCTCAAATATTTTTTTCCCCTGGCTCTGCTCCTAACTCCCAATTTTTTTTGCTGCGAGCTCCGCTCTCGCTCCCATTTTTTTGTTGTGTTGATCGGGGATGCCGTATGTGGCAATATGAATTTTTTATACCGGAATCCAAATATGGCGTTCGGTCGGTCGCGCTTTTGACAGGTGAAAATAAATGTAAGAAAATATATGGAGCAAATCGCATTTTGACCTCAAGCGTTTGATCGTAAAATTTTTGTAAATATTGATGAAAAAATAAATTCAAATTGTTCTCTTTCGATAAAAAGCTATTAAATATCGTCGTACCATACGAAAACTAGCATATTTAAAATTTCTGGCGAAAGCTATCAATAAAAAAATTCTGTACGAAAAGTAACAAGTTCGACTTTTGGCTGACGAAAAATAACAAGTTCGACTTTTGGCCGACGAAAAATAACAAAATCGACTTTTGGCTGACGAAAAGTATCAGTAATTATATACTGTTTTTACATTAAAATTGTTGTTGTTTAAACGAAATTGATAGTTTTCGTCAGCCAAATGTTGAACTTGTTACTTTTCGTCAGCCAAAAGTCGATTTGGTTATTTTTCGTCGGCCAAAAGTCGAACATGTTACTTTTCGTCAGCCACAAAAAATATGATGTTAGTTTTCGTATGGTACGACGATATGTAAAAAATTCAACAAAATATATTAGTGACAGTTAGCATTTTTTCACTTAAACATGTAATATCGGATGTCAGAGTAAAGCAACTTTGAGGTACGATCAACGCGCGACCGACCTAACGCCAAATTACGATTGCGGCATATTGTCTTTCTCTTTTGAGACATGTACCTAAGAGTTTACATTTTGTTATTTTATTTTATTTTACTTTACTTTATTTTCTTTTATTTTATTTTATTTTATTTTATTTTATTTTATTTTAGTTTACTTTAGGGTCGATTTCATAATCAAATTAAAAGTTCATTGAAAATCTAAAGGAGCCATTAATTTGTTGATCGATTTCATAGTCTTTTTCAAGATAAAGGAACGTTAAATACCCAAAAACGGGCATTTAAGTGATTTAAAAATCCCTTTTGCCGGAAAAAATTTAATTTCTGCAGTCTGTCAAAATCAAATATCAAGAATTTATTGAAATGTTTCAACCGATTTTGTTTGTTGTTTTGTTTATTGAGTCCTATAATGCAATATTCATCTTCTTCCTCTTTTGTGAGGTTGGATGACCGCTTCCTATTTTTTCTGCACTGGGTTTCCAAATTATGCTTCTTTTTTACTTTTTTTTTCAAAAAAATTAAAGCCACAATCAAAAAATTTATTTATTTTCAGAAAAAAACAAATGATAAATTTCAATATTTTTAAATTTATGACAATAATTTGACGTGAAACTGTCGAAGACGGCATTGTCATTTGCAATATTTCCGCTTAAAGGAGCCTTTTAATAGGTCCGTTTATTATTAGCTAGTTATGAATAGTTAGCCAAGTTTCGGCTGGAAAATCGTTTCTTGAGTCAAAAAAATAGCAGAAGAGAGCAATTGACAGCTCCAAATTTCAGCTAGTAAAATTTTCCCTAGCTGAAATTATTTGCTGCCAAAGTAAGAAACAGCTGTTGAAAAAATAAACAAACGAATACTTTTGATTTTATTACTTTTGAAATTTTGTGAATTTTTGAAATAGAAATAAAGAAAATTAAATGTTTTTTTTAGAAAAAATAACCATTAACAGTCAAAAATAGCATTCAAATTACTAATCGCTAATTTTTACTATTGTTCCGTTTCTTGATTTTCTGTTCGTTTCGCTCTTTATGAGCGCAATTCTTTTCGTTTTGCTCACTTGACAGCTTGCTGCTAGTTTAATAAGAAACAAACCTAATACTAAATGGCTCTTTAACTAAAATGAACTTTTAACAAAAGGAGCTTTAAGAGTTTCATTATGAAATCGGCCCTTATTTTATTTTGTTTTATGTTTTAAGAAAATGAACTGAAATAGAAAAAATTTTTAAGGCTAAAAAGTGCCAATTCTTTAAGTTTAACGGCGCCAAAAAAGCATTTTTAGAGCAATTTTTTGGTTGCCCTACTCATAACCGTTACAGTCCCTGGCCAAAACTATTTCGTATTCAGAAAGGGCAAAACGTTTAATTGGAATCCAACTGTTTTAAATCAATGCTATGGCACAGCATGGAATACTGCATTTCACTTGAATAAGTGCATCTACTTTTCTCATTTATTTATTTTAGGTACCTATAATTTACTAGTTACACAAGGGCATGTGATATATAAGGTAAAAGGTATGAGTCATAAGGTATAAGATATTTGGTATTTGGTATTAGGAATAATGTATAAGGTATATGAAATAAGGTATAAAGTTAAGGTTTGGTATAAGGTATAAACTATAGGTATAAGGTATAAGGTTAGAGGTAATAGGTATATGGTATAAGTTACGATGTACTACATATTATGTAGTTATAAGAAAAGATTTATTCCATTGTGTGTGATAAGGTATGAGGTATGGAGTGTACGTTACATTATGAAAAAAATATTATCTAAAATCATATATGTACTTATGTACATACATATGTATTGGGCCGAGTGTGGCATTCGAGTGGAATGTAATAATGCATTTACAAAAGTTATTTGGGCTCAACTACAAACATTTCGTGCAATTAAAATTCCGATAGCGTCTGGCGTGTCTGCCACACTTGGACACCATAAAGACTGGCTGCTATTCCAAAGTTGTATGTGCCCGCAACGGGGTGGGGTGGCCGGCTGAGAAGGAACAATGAAGAATTGCATGGAAGAATGCCACGAAAAATTGCAAACTTAGTTTTCTGTAAATATGACAAAAAAAAAATATGAGAAAAGAAAACAAAGAACAAGAAGGAAAAAAGTGGTTAAGGAATAACTGCACGACACGCAACAATGACTCTGTGGCAAGATAGCAATGCAACTACCTCGGAATAATCGCGCAACTGAACAACCAACTAGAGCGGGTTAGGGGGAGGATCGATCAGTGAGTATCATACTCATCATTATCGTATGTAGTTGGGTTGGAGCAGCAATCCGTCCGGGCGGTATGGAGTCGTTGGAGCTTGAGTTGCAGCCAAACGAACCTGAAAAACTTGTTCAGCGATGGTAGTTTCTGCGTTTTTAACGCTTTGTCTGCTGTCAGTTTTATCGACTTGTGTTTTGCTATTCTATTTTGTATGTAATAAGTATATCTAGTGTGCTTTTTGTTTTTGTTTTGCATTGTTTAGTGTTTCTAGCGCGCGATATGGGCATTCATAGCCGGCAAAGTGAAACTATTGCATAGCGCGCATAGTTGCGCATGCGCGCCATCGACACAAATGTTGCAAACCAGTTTCTGCTAGTCAAAGCGCTGCTTGGGGCTTCTTTTACTTTTTATGTATTTTATTAATTTTATTTATTTTTTTTTTTGCATTAGTTGTAATCTTTTGCAAGCCACATGCAAAAGAACACCACAAAAATTGAGGAATTTCATACAAAAAAATAAGCTACCAGTTATAATAAGCAGCAAGTGTAAAACTCGCTAAGTCATAACCAACTTGAAAACAGTGTTGAAAAGTTAAAAAATGTGTGTCACTGTGAATGGTCAATGGAAAGTAATTGGAAAATTTCAAAATAAATGTCAAACAATCGAATGAAAAATTTGAAAATGGAGCGTCAAAAACAAGAGTAAAGGCCTATATGCAGCTCTCAAGAAAACCAAAAAATCTATGTAATTTGACGTACAAGAAATGCTCAAGAAAAATTTATTTTGTCATATTTTCTTTTGCGGTACGCAGTTCTAAAGAAATTATACTACTATTTTTTTAAGATTTTTTAGAAAAAATGCACAACTGAACTCTGGTTCCGCCAAGAAATAATGAATTTTCTATTATTTCTTCAAGAAAATTTGACAGAAGAGGTAAATACACTCAAATGTAACATTTCGTTTGAAAGTATAATTACTTTCCTACAACCATTTCAACGCTCAAGAAATAATGCAATTTTTTTCTTGAGCGTTTTCTTGAGAGCTGCGGAGAGGCCTTAAGCAAAATTTTTTACATAAATTCATTATTTACATATTTTTTTTAATTGGTATACATATTTAATTGAATATATGTATATGTACATACATACATATGTATGTATATATTTATCTTTTCATCTACTACAGCCTGCAAAACTAAACTGTACGATTTTTTTCTGTTGAAATACATCTCTTTTTGATCTTTCGGAGCATTAATTGCAATATGCGTACAATCTATAGCTCCAAGCACGCCCGGGATACGTTTTTTTTTGATAAAACTTAGCCACAGTGTCTTGCAAATGAGCACTTTCAGGCCACTTTATGTATTCCTGGCTAATGGATACCAGAAATCTGGAAACTCGTTGCACTGTTGTTCACGCTGCTGATGAAGCTACCCCGAATAAATTCGCCAACTGCCTAAATGTTACAGTATTACTTATGTACCAGATGTACATACATATAAAGAGATTTCCTCGATGAGATGCGTGACCTACCACCTCCTGACTGATCAGAAAAAAATGTAGATAACGAATACTTCGCTGAAAAAAGGATATTACTAAATTGTTTAAAGTAAAATAGTATGCTTTATTACTTGTTATATACTCCACTATTGTGCGATTCAACCTCATATTGTTCTTGAAGTCCCCGTCACTCATTGCATCGAATATATCTTCAAAATTGGATACCTTCTCATGGTGCTCAAATTCTCCTTCAGAGTCTTCAGAGGATGAGTTTGAGCTCTCAAAAACTTTGTCCAGGATATTGTTTACGATATCCCATACCCTTGCCTCCCTCAGTTCGCTTTCGTTGCCCACAGGCAATACTAAAATCTATAAAATAAATACACGATCACTTATAATTTACCTTTTCTAACAAATACATATATTTATACATATTTAACACGGATTCTCCGAATTTAAAAAACAAACCGATGTTTTTTGTTTTCTCCAATAGGTGTCAATGAAAAAAAGTCAAATTATGAAAGATCGCAGCAGTGTTGTAAATGAATCACAATTTAAAAAAATTCATCAACCATACCTCAATAATTTCTCACTGAAAGCAGGTGTTGCATTCTTTTGCAGGTCGCTTACAAAAGATTGCCACTATTGCAGTCAAAATCGTCTTTTTTGCTAAACTTACCAATTGCAGAATTTCTTAGACATTTTCGTGTTTTCGTGTGTGCATGTAGATTGTAACAACTGACCATTGCAGAAGCTGATTTTTTGTTATACCCACTAGTTTTCAACTGCGTTTTACGGAAGTTTCTATTTTTACCAAAAATTCTTTTAGGCTAGTTTCAAACTCATGATATGGTTGAAGGTTTTTATCATCAGGGATAGGAAATCTAGCCACATTCTTGCTGAGACTTTGTTAAAAAGTTTTTCAGCATCGGCATCCTTGAAAACACATTTATAAACACATTTCGGGTTGTTTTACGTAGCTACAAGTCCAGAAATTGACTAGAAGATCTGCCTGCTTGGCTACAATGGCTGATGACTAACTCTCTCAAAAATTTCTTATACATATGTAGGTATACAGCGTACCCTAACTTAGATGAGATCAAGTTTGGATATTGACCATACAATCCAAATAGAAGTTACAAGCGAAGATATACATACATACTTTGTACACAACAGAAGTTTCATATCGAATTTAAACTGTGAGAGCTTCCGCTGCAAACACACAGTTTTTAGACTTAGTACAGTATTGCACAGAAGCGTCGATATAGAATGCCCACCCCCGTTTTGTGGCAATTTTATGCATTTCATAAATTTTTGCTGGGTATAAAATAACGTTTGCAAGCAAATACAATCTTCATTTTTTTTGCCAATTGAAAAAGTTGTAGGTACACACATACGTACCTAGTTGAAAGCTAAATATTTTTGTGCTTTCTTCCACGAAATGCGCAACAGTTTGCAAGTACAAACTATATACGCACATTCTAAAGTTCATACATATTACGGACTGCAATTTTCCCGATTTTTACAACCCCGGGATTTTCGAGGTTTTTAATAATCACGGGATTTGTCGCGGAATTTGGACATTAAATTCAAAAAGTGATTTTTCGAATACTTTCCCAAATCAGCAAAGAATATTTGCCCGAATCTGAACCGAATGTTTTCCCAAATCTGAACCGAATATTTTTCCAAATACTTATCGGATCAAAAATCTAACCCGAATACTTAACCTATTATTTTTCCGAGTACTTTCCCGAATCCGAAACGAATATAAATATACGTGAACCCCTGGTAATAACTCAGTCAGTTTTCGTGCTAATTTAACAAAACTTTGCACGTGACTATATCCTACTATTACACGGAAAGAATTTTATACTAGAATCAATGCCGAGACAAGAAAAATTAGACTTTATTTTGAACTTAGAAAATAATTTCTTAATATCAAGAAAATCCAAGAAATTTGGGTTTTAAATAAATAAGAAAACATTTTCTTGCTTCAAGAAAAATTGCATTTTAAATAAATAAGAAATAATATACTTATGGTAAGTGTTTTTTTCTTGTTCTTAGAAATAAATAATTAAGAAATAATTTTTTTGTTGCAAGTAAAACTTTTCTTATATGAGCTTAAGTAAATAAGAAAATATTAAATATTAGATCAAGTAAAAATTTGCTAAAAATATTAAAAACGTAAAAAATAAGGAAAATGAAAACTAATCATGAGGGATTAGAAAACCATAATTAGTCAACTAGTACTTATTTTCCTAGGACTTGTTCACTGAAATGACAACATTCCAATTAATATAAATGAAGATGCAAATAGTGAACTCCTTATACCAAATGCTTCACAAACAATCTGAGTATTGCAGAAATATTCAGAAATATGCAAAGCGAATGGCAAATGAAAAAAAATACGTGTTATTTTGGAAATGCAAATTCAGCAAGAAATATTTTACTTCGCTCAAGAAAACGTTTTCTTATTTATTTTCAATTTTTTTTTTTGCTGTAGTTTGCTGATATGCTCAAAGAACTTTGGCGTTCAAATTGAGGAAGAAATATTTTACTTCGCTCAAGAAAACGTTTTCTTATTTATTTTCAATTTTTTTTTGCTGTAGTTTGTTGTTCCAATTCATTGAAACACAATTTTCTTAAATTCTTCTTGATATTAGCAAAAAGATTTTCTTCATTTAAGTAAATTTAAGAAAAGATGTTCTTATTTATTTAAACATTTTTTTTCAACACTTTTTTTCTATAGATTTTGTTAGTGTTCTTGAATAAGAAAATAATTGTCTCATTTTTGGAAAACTCAATTTCATAATTCCAGTAATAATTAAGTCAATTTTTCGTATTTCCCTAAAAATTTTCTAAATTGAGTTCAAGAAAGCATTTTTCTTGATTCAAGTATGCAAATTTCTTTCCGTGTACCCTATTTCTAAAAATAATCGAAATCGATATATGGTTTTGATCCTTTATTTGTTTCTAACTCCGAAAATAGTCATT
Source organism: Urophora cardui (assembly GCA_960531455.1). Taxonomy (NCBI): domain Eukaryota; kingdom Metazoa; phylum Arthropoda; class Insecta; order Diptera; family Tephritidae; genus Urophora; species Urophora cardui. Next base: position 111,527,388 of record OY482670.1, on the reverse strand, counting down.
CCGCGCAAAAAACTAACATAATCACTTTCATTCAAAATGAATATATAAACAATTTCTTCATATACGATTTCGACGTATCTGCAACAGTTAATGCACTTTTGTGCACTCTTCTTTCCTTAGCCTAAAATCGCGGTATGGGTTCTTTATGTTATTATTATTATTATAGTCATCCGATACCGATGATTTTCGTCGAGGGCGCTTTGTGTACAATAAATGCTCTAAATGCAAAATTTCTGAAATTTTGGATTTAAAGCATTTATTGTACACAAAGCGCGATCGGCGAAAATCATCGGTATCGGATGACTATAACATAGAGAAACCATACCGCGATTTTGGGCCAGGGAAAAAAGAGTGCATTCTTGTTCTCCTATACCGGGAGATAAATTAATATTTTAAAATATTGTTCCTATATTCCTATATTGACTTATCTTTAAAAAATTCGCAAAAAGAATTAAGATATATGTAATATGTACACTAGAGTGCGTTTAAAATTCAAATTAACGATATTTTACTGTATCGCCCCCTCAATCTGTATCAACATGATCAAAGATATCACAGATAAATTTTGGTACCGATTGGTGGCGATTAAGGCGTGGCGCATTGAGCTCAAAATTCAGAAAACTCTATGAAGGGTGAAAAAATCAAAATATTTTTTTTTATTATATTATACCCAAAATTAATACTTCCATACCCAAGGATAACAAATATAAATTTTGGTTCCGATTGATGACGATTTAATGGTGTTTTAAGGGGGTCAATGTTCTGATTGCCATAGAAGACTTACATTTTTAGTGTCGCATATGGTAATCTGAACTTTGACCCCCTTGAAACACCACTAAATCGTCATCAATCGGGACCAAAATTTATATTTGTTATAATTGGGTATAGATGTATCGATTTTGGTTATTAGATAATTAAAAAAAATATTTTGATTTTTTGACCCTTCATAGAGTTTTCTGAACTTTGACCTCAATGCGCCACGCCTTAACCGCCTCCAATCGGGACCAAAATTTATGTGTGATATCTTTGACCATGTTACTACAGATTGAGGGGGCGATACAGTCTTTATATTAACTTTTAAATTTTTCATACAAATTAAACGCACCCTAATGTACACAGCAAGATATAATCGCGAGAGTATGCGATTTTGGGCATTCAGCCTCCATAACCGGAAATCAGGCTATATCTCGAAAACAGATCATCCGATTTTAATTCTGATTTCATATCTAGATTTAGCATAAAATTGTGCTTCAATTTGATGTGCATGGTTATTTTATTGTCGATTTTTATCCAATTTTTATTTTCAAAAATTCGTCTAGGTTCATAAAAACCAAATTCCCGAGCATCAAACTTAATTTTGGACAAATGTTGTGGAGGAGTTTTCTACTCAGAAAAATGAGAGGAATGTGAATTTCGATGGCGCGATATAGGTTAGTACCTAAATCGCCCCATCCTAATGTACATACATAGGTAAGTATGCACTTTGGAGTATGAACGCATGAAACGCGTCGATCAACCGCCGCTTGGTTTATTTGTGCACCCAACTACGGCTCCATAAGCGTGAGTTAGTCTAAAGTACGTTCGTATGAACTCCAACTAGTCCGCCTAAATAACTACATCCATAGGTACATATCTGGCTTACGAAAAACTTGCAAACTTGTTTCTTGGTCTTTTCTCCGAGCTCTTAAATCGGAGTTTTGCACGTTTTCGTTTTATTGGCTTTTGTTCAGCACGCCCGTCTCCCTCCCCTTTTCGCTGCATCAACAGTGTTATTGTAAAGTGTATGTTTTTTGTTTTTTTTTTTTTGTTAATTTTAGCTTTTATTTTAAAACAACAAAAACAAAAGTTTTTTAAATGAAGTGTTTGCTTGTTGTTGCTCATACAACGAAAGTCAAGGCTGTGCGCTAAAGGCATTTAAAAAAAGCTGTTGACTTTGAAGTCAAAATGCAGAAAGCACAACACGTAGCTACTTCAACAAACAACAACATAATACAAATACATACACGCAAGCGCACAACCCTGCAAAAAATGCGATCACTCCGGGATACATCCGGGACAACTCGCAAGGGAGCATGCGATTACTACCCATTTGTATCTCTTTATATGGGTTGAAGTGTTCTCTTTTGTTTGAGCATGTCCTATGAAGAGACTAATTGTACCCAGTTTGTACCCGAACGGGTAGCAAAAGCGCACAGTTGTACCCGTTTTGTACCCGAACAGGTAGCGAATGCGACACATCCATTTGTGCGACTAATTGTACCCGTTTGATACCCTTTCGGGTACAATTCGTCTACAATTAGTATACATATGTACCCGTTCGGGTACAATTGGGAAAATTGTAGACTAATTGAACCCGAAAGAGAGCGCTCCCGGACAAATCTTTTTAGAGACTCGTCGCACACTTTTTTACAGGGAAGCTTGTGAATGTTTAAAAATGTATGTATATGAGTGTATAAATTCACATATATAAGCGCGAAATTGCAAATAATTTATGCAGTAAAAAGAAATTTTAGCTTTGAAGATACTCATCCAAAGCCCTCACATTGCGTTGTCACGCTTCAGCTTGTTGTATGTTAATGAAAAGTGGAACACCAACCTTGAATGTATACATATACATATTAGAGATGAGCGAAACTGCGATTTTTCGATATCTGTGATTTCGGTGATTGCTATTTTTAAATCACTGATTTTAAACTGCTATTGCGATTGCATGGACTGGTATAAAATCATCAGTTACCGGTAGAGATTAATTTTGCGTTTTCTGAGCGATATAACCTGTCTTTATTTTATGTTAACAAAATAATAGCAATAACAACGTATTCCGCAATAATATCGCTGTTTGTAAATATTTTTCAAAGACAAATTGTAAATTCAATAATTTTTATTTCTTATATTTCTATATATGTACGTATGTGGTCTGCTCAAAAGTGTAAACAAAAAGAAATTTATAATGCTTTTGCGATTGCGATTCACATATGTGAACTGCTTACTTGCTACATCGATAGCAGTTGCCAATAAGTAGTGAACTGCTATTTTGAAAAAGTGATCGCAATTGCGATTTGTGATTTTTTATTCACAGTGAAAAAATCACCGTTTGCGATATATCGCTCATCACTAATACATATATACACTTGGCATTCAACTAACAGGAAACACATAAGACTTCGCGAAACCTTCTCCTTAGAGGTCTGAAACAAGTCGCGAACTTTCAAGTTTGGCGGTCGATGTTTGACGCTAAAATGAGGGTTAAGATTTTGCGAGAAATTTATCTACATAGTGCATTCTTATATATTTATGAATGTACCTACATACATACATATGTGTATGTATTAGCAAATTTTAATGTGAATTTTTTTTATCGACTTAAAGCTCAAATTAGTTATGCAGTAACAGTATCGTTGTAAAACAGCTGATCAACCAACCTTATACCATGTCTCCACATAACGTGTTTCGCTCTTTTTTTCTGCATTTTCTCTCTCAATCTCGTTTCGACCCGGAAACCAGTGCCGAAACTCGCCAATTTCCATACAAATTTCTGAGAGCGAGTGAAGATTGAAACACTGTTTCATTCTGAATCATCTTGCCAACCTCGATGATATCGATGTCTTCTCTAATTTTGTATCGAAAATCTATCGAAATCTCACACAGACCAAAACAAAGACGCAAAAATAAGCAAACATACAAACATTTAAGAAGAACAAGAAAGAGAAATGTCAAACTGTATCACGATTAGCCACGTGGAGACGGGTTATTGAGCGAGATGTTTAGCTACATGTTTCTCTGGTGAATCAAGTTATGTGGAGACGGGCTTTTATGGGAAACAATGCATTTGATTAGTGATTCGATAACCGTAACGCTATCGGCAGTGTTGCCACTAAAAAATTTCAAAAAGTGGCCGGAGAAAGAAAAAAGACGTCTCCCAAATTTTTTGTAGCTAGAAACACGTTTTTATATATTTTTTTGGTTTATTTAATGCTTAAATCAATTCACAGTTTAAGGAATAATTAAACTATAGCAAACATATATTTAATTCAAGTGTATATCTATTATATAAATAATGGATTTAGTTTAATGGATTTAAAATTTAGTTCTCAGATATTTAACAACCAAGTTTTCTTCCGGTATCCAAGATTCTAAATCATTTCCATTAGTTAAATTGAGCACTGATATCATTGAATTGCACATATAAATTTTGCAAGTGGTTTGTAACTTTTGTCTTAAATAGTGAAAGTTTTGAAAATAATCTTTCTGCTGATGCACTGCTTGCGGCAGCGTTAACATATTTGCAACAAATTCACAACAAGTTCTCATTTAATTCCCCACGCTGTGCCAAAACTCTTCTATTTCGGTTTGTTCAAACAATTTTCTTGCATTCTAAAATTTTGTACTCCTAAATAACTCTTTCGGGATTTTCCTTCGCTGCGGAGAGTTGCCAATGAAAAGTGAAAAGGTAACAAAGAAGCTTTTTTTATATTTAAGAAAAAAACAAAAAAATATTTATTACATTATAGTTTTGAAAGTAAAAAAGGACCAAAAGTGGCCCGAATTTTTAAAAAGGTTCAAATATTGCATATTCTCAAAAAGTTGGGTTCCGGTGGCCTGACTATTAAAAAGGTTCAAATTGTTATACCCGTAAATGGGCTTGTATCTACTGCGCTGCCAATGTGCTGCTACTGCAGCTGTTTAGGTATTGGTACAATATGCATAGAATGTACCGTATAGCGGCATTGCGCGATTTGGCTGTATTTATATGATCGCCTATAACTTTTCCATTTTACCACGGATTTTCTTCGTTGATAGCTTATTTTTTTGGTAATAGAATGGAGCTTCACGTAAAGGAGTAAAACCGAAGGTGAAAACATTGGTTTTAAACATATTGCCTTACAAAGTCAATTTTTTCTTCAAGAAATCGTAAAAAATCGAAAAAATTCAAATTGAACCGTCAATATTTCAGAAACTATAAGAGTTAGAGAAAAATGTTATAGGAGCCATGAAAAGGAAATTTAATTTTGTGGAGCCATTGGCCAAATAACGGTAAATTGCCGATATCTCAAAAACCTTCCCATAGAATTAAAAATGAACCCGATTTTCGGAATCAGCGACCGATTTTACATATAGGTAGGATGGTCGCGTTTAGAGTATTTTTTGGTTGTAGAGCAGTGTAATCGACCAAATTAATACCTATACTGTTACTATTATGGAAATAAAGTTAACGCATAACTAATTTAAGCTTAAAATTTACTACAAAAAGTTACGCTGAGCAAATGCTGTCTGACCAATAGGTTGTGGCTCATAGAGCTGGAAAGTAAATATTCACCTTTTTATATGTAAAAACAATTTCTCCAATTAGGTATTTTCTACAAATGCATAAAATCTAGATATATCTCATTTGATACGGAAATGTATGTATGTATATTATTTTGTGGGCGCATCCGATTATCTTTCACCATTCTTTGCTTCACAGTTAAATTTAAAAGTTCCCACGAGAATAGCTGCCTGGAAGCGTGGGAGTATTTCTTTTGTTTAAAAATGCAAAATTTTTCTAGTGACTAATTTAAGTATGAATTCGCATGCTAATGCTAAGTAAATTTAATATTCCATGCGGAAAATACTACACTCGTGCGAAGGAGAAGATGATGGGCCAACTCTGCGAATATTTGTTTGTGGGAACTTCCCGGAATACAGGCCCAAATGTGGACCCAGAGCGACCCAGAAAGTCTTTGAGCAATATTGGTATCAAATGAAGTGTTGGGCATGGCGATGCCTAGGCCGGGTCCCCAGATATGGGCCGAAACGTGGAACCGAGTGACCCCGGAAAGTTACTGAGCGATATTGGAATCAAATGAAAGCTGTTGTGGAGAACTTGAACAAAGGCTTCCCAGAGTGGGCTCGGATAGTGATGGATGGTCCCGGTAAGGTAAAGGTAAAGGTAATGTTTGCTTATTTCTGCGTTTTTGCTGTGTGAGATTTCGATAGATTTTCGATACAAAATTAGAAAAGGCATCGATATCATCGCGTTTGGCAAGATGATTGAGAACGAAACAAGTGTTTCAAATTGATTTCAATCTTCACCAGCGTTGCCATTCTAGCTTTTTTCAAGCTAGATTTAGCTTTTTTTCTTGTCTTTTAGCTGGAAAAATTCTGATTTAGCTTTGGCTTTTTTTTCTAGCTTTTTTATTTGCTAAAACTCCCCAAAAAATGAGCGCTGCTTGCTGCTCATATACATACATACAGTCAATATAGTTACCATTATTTGAATGTAAAACATTTTTTTTTAACATTTCGTTATTTTTATTGATACTGAATTACAAATTTGCATATACATAGTATATGAAAATAAATAACTTACGCAGGCTCCACTCAACAGGTCGGTTCTTCAGATCAGCTGACTTCTTGTTCTTCTTCAACACCTATCATATTTGTTTACTTCTGCATATTCTTTACATGTATTCGTGTTTACAATTCGTCAAATTCTTCATTCTCTGCACCCAGAAAAAAAATAGTGTGAAATCAACCAAAAATCAACAAATTTTGTGGTTAATTTTTTTCAACACGATGCTTAAGGTATGCCATCATGTAATCGTGTAAATTTAACACTACTGTCAAGTGTTAGTTTAACAGGATGACAACTGTAGAATTAACACTAAAAAGTATTGAGTCTTCCTGCTGATTTTACAATTTTAACTAGTTAATGTTACAATAAAAGCTGGTTAAATTAACACGCAATGGTCCTGTTGAATTAACAATAACATCTTTTTGATTTTACATTAAATTTATTGTCAAATTAACTAGAAATTCTTGTTGATTGTACAATTTATTTTTTTAAATAAAAAAACATATAAAACATAAAATATATAATCATCACTTCTATTAAGCACATTCGTACATCACCCGCACAACTGACCAAATTGAAGGCGTCCTTCTCATACGAACATAAATGTACCGGCGATAGTTTATACATGGGCGATAGTACTATCACTTGCACCGAGTAATGTTTGGCCGCTAATGCAACAACCGCATGCTGCACGCAAACCCCCATTCGCTAAAAAACCTCCTCGTGATATTGCAACCTATGAAGAGGAAAAATAAAACATTGAACATTAAATACTTTTAGAAACAAAAATGGAATCCTCTTTTAACTCACCTGCAAACTGAAAATATAAATCGAAAACCCACTATCGCGAACTGACAATGATGACAATGAAAAATTTTCCTTTTTTTTTTAAATAATTTGCGTTTTGCACGAAAATCAGACTTCAAATGATCAAAAAAATTATGTATGTTTCAAAATAGTTTTGACGTTCTTTTTTAACACTTTTTTTTAGATTACATTGACACTATGATCGTGTTGAATTAACCAAAATTACAAATGACGTTTATGTTTGAACATTGTTTCGTGTTATATCAACCAAATTTTATTGTTAATTGTGGTTCTTGTTGTTTTCACATTTGTTTTCATGTTGTATTAACACTAAAATTGGGACGTCATTTTTCTAACATTTTTTTTAGTTTATATTGACACTATCATCATGTTAAATAAACCAAATTCCAAATGACATTTAGGAGTAAAATTTTATATTTGAATCATCTTGTATATTTTAAAATTTCTTCATGTTGTATCAACAATAAAATTTGGTTGAATTTACCAAATTTTCAGATGACAGTTACAAAGCCAAAATCATGTTTCAAACATCGTGTAATTTGAAAAAAAAAATGTTGCTGTTCTATGTGTAAAGATCGATCGTTTTAATTTTACATGAATCGTGTTGATGATGTTTTTTCTGAGTGTGAGTTTATCCATCATTCGCCCGTGAGCTGAGTGCCAAATTATTTCGTCTTCCTTACAGTTTTGACATCTCGGTCACGAGAGTTCGGCATTAAGGTCACGGCGTGTATGTGTGTATGTATCTTGAACCGACCTGTTAAATTGGCCTTGAATTTATGTGTGTTTTGAAAACACATTAGGCGAGTTCCCCCCAGATCCGCTTAAAAATTTTGCGTGCCAATTGAACCACAATTTTGTGATCCTGATGTTTTTCTAGATCCATTTCGGGTCCGTATAGATTGTAATAGATTTTTTTTTTGCTCCAGATAAACATCAGGATCAAAAAATTGTTGTTGCAGTTGCTTGCAAATTTGTTGTCCGGATCACTGCCACGGGAAATCACCTATTAATAAATCATTAAAATACGCAGTAGGACTTGGGATCATCGTTTTATTAATCCGGGAGTACTTGTCAATAGATACTCTATTACTCCCTATACTTCGTGTATAAGCATACAATTTTTTATACTCGCTTTTAACATTGTAACGATGTGCTAGGAAGGGAAGTAATAAACACAAACAAAATAAAACAAAACTGAAACAATTTTGATATTGCTCGGATAGGATATCAAATAGAGTACTCTTCTGCTCTCGCTTGGGGAGATCTCGCTCCAAGTTCTACTGGGTAATTTCGTAATTTTTTTTAGCTTACAATTTTTTTTTTATGTGTGAAACAATTTTTTTTTAGCTTTTTCTAGCTTTTTTTTTGAGAATCTAGCTGGAACTCTGGAAAAGTTCTGGCAACACTGATCTTCACTTGCTCTCAGAAATTTGGATGGAAATTAGAGAGTTTCGGCACTCGTTTCGAGGTCGAAAGAAGATTGAGAGAGCGAAATTCTACATTACTGCTTAAACTTTAATGTTTTGCAGATAATATAAAAAATAAAATAAAATGAAATAAAATAAAATAAAATAAAATAAAAAAAAAATAATTAAAATAATATGAAACGAAATAAAGTGGAATGAAATTAAAATACAATAAAATCAAATAAATCGTTATTAACAATTTTGTTCCAATTTGGTTCTATAAATGTGCGTTATTTTTAGTGAATACAAACTTTCGTTGATAAAAATTTGTCTTTAACTTTGATTGCATGCATGTAATATTTTCATATATTTATGTACATATGTAGGTACATATCTACGCCATGACAATGTTTACCAGCATACCAACCTAATTATAATTCTTGGTACACTCACCTTTACTAGACCGCCCACAGTTCAGTGGTCGTCAACAAATTCTGCGGTCTCCCGCATACTCATAATAAATTTATAACTTATAAGTCATCTTCATTCGTATATACATACACACTCAGAGAAAAGTTGCGGGCTAAAATCAAGCTATGTCGTACTTGTTTTAAGAACTATTGAAATTAAAGAAAAGTATACAAATATAAGTTTCTCCAATCTTGAAACCGGAATTTCATTCTTGCAGGAAGATAAAAACCTTTTTTAAGAATAACATTCTCGATTTAAGAATGAAATTCTTAATTTAAGAATACTAGGTTCAAGTTTTCTCTGAAAAGATATATACATATTAGACCTCTGCACAATACCATTTGCCTCTTGTATATTTTCGAATACTCTATGCATTGTACAATTAGTCACAGCACAATTTCAATGCAGATACGAATATAACCCATACTTTTCATTTGGAATACAAATACTATTTCTATTTGCTCTGTTGGAGCGATTATTGTACACTATTCGCCACGATAGAATAGAACATAATAATAACCATGTTATGAAGTATTCGCAAAACCTTGTTGCTTCTTTGGTTTGTTTGTATATTTAATGTGCATATGGCATTAAGGTGGACCAAAAAATAAAAGCCCAACAAACATATGTTCCATTTTTTAATGATAAGAAATGTTTTTCTTGTTCATTAAGGACTTTGAAAAAAATTATGTTACATCACTGATATAAAAGGAGAAAGAAATTTGGAGGCATTTGCACGACCTCTAAATTTTAATATATTAAGGAAAAATTTTAGGTATAGGTTTCCGTATTATATTCGTACGAAAATCGGGTTGTTCGGCGAATTTCGGGAGAACTTTATTTCCTTCATAAAACCACCTTAATATGCCAAATAAGTTTAACTAATGCCGAAAAAATCAAAAGAATCGATGTATTGGTTACCGAGTTATTTTAAAATATATAGAACAGTTGGAAATATGTAGATCGTAAAAAGCTCTGGTTCGAAATTTATTTTAGACATATGGTTTCTTTGGCAAAAAAAGCTTGAAATTACTCAAATTTTCATAATCACCATGTGTCCCTGTTAATTTTGTTTTTGGACCCTACCAATCGACCCGCCCTAGTGTGTATGCATATGCACATACACACACTCTGCCTAGCAGCGTAATTTTGCTGAACACAACGTCTGAATGTGTGTTTATGAAAATATGTATGTACATACATACATATATTTCGATTATATTCGAAGTATTCGCAAGTAGTGTACACTATTTGCAGAACCTTTTTAAGGTCATGTAATTGTCGCTACGAGTAAGTAATTGTATTGGTTCTGTTTATGGTTGTGCTCTACTTGCGTTTATTCTAAAACGACAGAAAGAAGTAGGTACTGTAATTGGACGGCCGTGAATATTTTGTTGGCCGTTTCGAATCCATTCGTGCAGCCTTCTAATACATATGTACATACATATGTACATAATTTTCAATAGACGTTGCTTTTCTTGTTCAAACGAAAAATTAAAAAAAAAATTAAAAGTTTACGAGATGGAAAATAAAATGTACGAAATGAAAAAAAAAAAAACAAAATAAATACTGCTTTGAAGTGGCGCTCATGGCAGTGGCGGGGACTTCAACGCTATTATCTAAGAGGATTTACAGTTTTGCGGCACCAACTTTTGTGTGCATGGCTCCAATGGTCATGACAGCTTGAATCGTGCACCAGACAATGAAATCTTGGAAGTATCAATGGTTTATCTATGTATCTTGTATTACTGTGTCTGTTGCCATTATTTCCATCTTCTGAAATCCCGTAAGGTTCACAATCGGCATAAAAACTATCGGGCATGGAGCTATTGTCGGCCACTATCCATCAAATGAAGAAACCCAAACAAAAATTACTCATTCCATTATGGTTTTCCTTGGCATGGAACAGGCATTTATTTGGAGCCGATTTCACACAGGCCTGCGTGTCATGCGCATTTGGCATTTTTTTCCACTTACCCCAACAATTAAAAATTGAATTAAAATAAAAATTTCGTGCTAAGCACTAAAAACTCTTTCAAGTAAAATTGTTAACGTTGTTGGTATGTTTAGTTCTGTGATAAAATATATTGGACGTCTCCCAAGTATCATACTCAGCGCTGTTGTGCAGTTTACGTGAATCACTATCGAACTATCCAGAGATTCCACTCATCTTCTTTTTAGATTTACGTAATAATAAAATATATATATAAAGTATATGTATGCAGGGCCGCCGAGAGAAAATCCGGGCCCGGGGTCAAAATAACTACGGGCCCCTATACTAAATGAACAAATTCTCAAAATCAAAATTCAATGAATATATAGTTACGAACTTTAATTTATCTATACATTAATACAGATCAAGTAAATATGTTTACATAGAAATACTTATACATATTAGGGTGGGTTAAATGTATTGTCAAAAGGCACATCCAGTTTCCGAATCCATGGGTCATACTGAGTAATATTGTCCAAGGGACCATAGGTCTGAATAAATTCTGTTTAAATACATATTGCTTTATTTGTATGAAATAAATTTCTTTAAATTGGAATACAAATATTTGTTGGTAATAATTTAGTTTATCAAAAGACTGATTCTGCTGAACGCTTTAGTGAAACAGCAATCGAATTCAACTGTACGAAGCACCAAAGCAAATTTTAGCTTCGCAAGCTTTGTTTGTTTTCGGCGTATCGCTGTTTACATACATACATACACGTACATATGTATATGAGCATTTCCTGGGCGTTTCGGACGGTATGTTCGCACGATTTTTTGAACTCTTGAGGCAGAAATATCGCGAAATATTGTATAGTTTTATGATAAAGGGAAAGATTTACGCCACGGATAATGATTAAAGTATGTTAGCGACAGAAATTTAGTTTAATGCCTCTGTTTTAGCTACTTTTATAATATGGACGTGTTTTTGTAGCGTCCGGAACGCAGTTTAAGTGGCTTACACAGAGGCATTAAACTAAATTTCTGTCGGTAACATACTTTAGTCATTAGCTGTGACCTAAATCTTTCCTTTTATCATAAAACGATACAATATTTCGCGATATTTCTGCCTCAAAAGTTCAAAAAATCGTGCGAACATACCGTCCGAAACGCCCAGGAAATACCCATTTCGCTGTATAAGAATTTGCATCATACCGAATTTTTCTGTTGCAACAGAAAACGAATTCAAATTTATGCTGCAAAGTCGACGCCAAAAACCAACAATTCCTTAAGTGGGATGCAGACACGTTAAGAGATTTATAAAATTTGTTGAAATTTAAAATGATTGCTATCTACGAAAGGTGATTAAAGGTGTTGTTTGTTTATTTTCTGTAGCAAAAACTTGGATATCATTTTGAGATTCCCGGGCCCTCTAAAGCCCGGGCCCGGGGCAATTGACCCCCTCAGCCCCCCCCTCTCGTCGGGCCTGTATGTATGTAAAAAATGAATTGTATATTATATATATCACTATATATATACGTATGTACATTTCTGAAAATAAAACAAAATAAAATACAATTCATTGAAATAACCACTTTTATTTTTTTTATTTTGTGAGGTGGGTTAAATGATTTCGAATTTTGAATTTCGAAAAAGTGGAAAATCAAAAATAAATATTCTTAAAACACAGTTGAACATTCTCCAAATAAGATTTTACTTTCTCAAATATATCATGGGCAATGCTGAAAATAAGTTTATATATCTAAGCTTGTTATTCTCAAAAAATATCGTCCTAAAAATGAGAATATATTCTTGATTTTAGCATTTGCGAGCTTAACAGACTTTCATAACGTTTTCGGCTTGATTCAAGCCCGCTATACTGAAATTTAGCTTGCTTTTTCTCTGAGTGCATATATGTACATATGTATGTATGTAAATACAGATATGTATTTTTGCTCATTTATTTTAAAATACTGCAGTGATTCACTTTATGTAACCACTTCTCAAAGTGGCGCTTTCCTGTATACATATGTAAGTTTCCTCCATCAGCGCACCGCATAACCCGATACAAAGAATGATACATTGGAGCATTGATATTTACCCTACGCCCTACTTTCCTTTCTACTCCTTCTCCTTTTACTTAGATTTTATTATTAAGTATTACATACCTATTAATTTTTTGTTGAATAGTTTTATTTTATTTGTCGTCAGCCTTGAATCTTGGATGTTCCTTCATTAGCCAGATTAGCATTTGATAGATAATTCGAATTTCATTCAAGGTTATTCGTACCAGTTTTCTTAGAAAGGTGAAGTTTTTGGTATCTATACGAGCTAGTCACCTCATAAAAAATATATACATATAAAATAAAATAAAATAAAATAAAATAAAATAAAATAAAATAAAATAAAATAAAATAAAATAAAATAAAATAAAATAAAAAAGTAATTAAGATAAATAAATTTGTTTTAATTAATTCAAAGGTAGATAAATATATACATACATTCAGCTTGCCTAAGTTTCATTACACTAAGCCGGCAACACCGTTCCCGCAGTCAATCAAAGAGGTGCGGTTTTATCGTTATCACCTGCTATACACCGCGGTCACCTTGGATTTCCTTATCAAATCAAATAGCATAGACTTTTACGTACATATATATGTATGTATGTGTGCACCTATGTACATTAGATGCGTTTTTTGTTCTAACATACCCCTCCGGCCACAGAATATGAAAATAGGATGTTGTAGGATAACTAAGCTGATTTTTGTTTTTTTTAGAACAAAAAAAAAAAAAAAAGTGGGCTACTCCAAAAACAGCGATTTTTTTTTAAATTCCATGATATGTTTAGATTCATATATGAGAAAAACCACAGAATTAAAAATAAAAAAAAAAGATACATATTCTCATATGGCTTAATCGAATGGTGTACTCAGTTTTTTAGTGTGAGCCATAGGGAAGGTACCAAGATCGCCTAAAATGGAATTTTATTTTTTTTAGTCACGGATTTTCAAGTTTGGACCCGGGGATTTTCAAGATACAATATGCAGGAATCTGCGCAAATTAATGCAGTTTTCAGAAAAGTTTATTTGATCGAAATCGAGCTGTTTTTATCCAAGCTACTTTGGTTTAAATGAAACATGCCAAAATCATTTTCATATTGAACAACATTTTTTTTACATATACATACATATGTAAATAATAAATTTTCGAATTTTGTACTTACAACCATGATACAAACAAACAAGGTAGTTCCATTTCACTTTGACTTTGTAATTTTTGATTATAATATGGATTATTGACGTCTTATTTTAAGTCAAAAATTTAGGATAGCGTTGCCCAATCAAAAGTTTTTGGCTGAGGGTATATTTGAACAAAATATTGGGTATTTTAAATGAAATGGTGTTTTTCACATATGCTAATCAACAAAACAAATGAAAGACAACAATCAGCCGATGTAATGAGTATACATATTTTAACATTTTAAATATATTGAAAAAAAAGCTTTTCAAAGAAAATAAAAAATAAGTTATTCATAAAAAATAAAATAGATTTATGCAGTTATTAAAGTCGAAAAATCTCATCAAAACGACCATTATACAATATTTGAAAACTGTTCGATTTTTTATGAATAAGGTAATACTATATTCACGTTGAAGAGTTATAGCTTAAACAGAACCAATCGCCGGGCGTGTTTTCGCGTGGTGCGGCGATGACATTTATTTGCGAATATCGCCAAGTAAAACAGAATCAAGGCGAAATTGCCATACGCATATTTTTATAATTACGATGTTTCTTTACTTCTTCCATTGACTCTTCTCTTCTGTCCATATTTTAAATTTTTTCCACATCAAAAAACGTATATTTTTGTTTTATTACATGTTTTTATCAAGTTCCATATAATTTATTTGACAGGCGATAGCGTCCAAATTAGAAATAAGTCTATTCTGACGAATTTTCGCCGGGAGATTTTCGCCAGCGTTCATTCTCACATACTGCCGTGTATTTTAATCATTTAACAGAACGCCGCGTACGACGAAAATTCGTCCGACGCTGGTTCTGTTTAAGCTATTAAGTGGCCATTTCGAGTTAACCACTTAACTCTACTCTTAACTCTGAGTTAACCATACAAAATATTTTGATAAAATCGCCCTTAACTCCAATTAACTCTACTTTCATTTGGAGTTTATTTTCAAGAGTTCTTGATTTTCTTTATAGATAGTATTATTTATTGAGTATGTATATATATATACATTAAGCCGTATCACGAAAATAAAGTTTGGGTGTGTCAGTTTTATTTGAACACTTATGTCGAAAAAATATTTGTGATGTAAAAAATTTTTTTTAGGCCCGCGTTAAAAACAGCTAAATCGCGTTTTTTGTAATAACTTCCTTATTTGATGTCGGATCTCTATGATCTTAAGGTCGCAGAAAAGGTCTCGCTCTGCACTATATTTGGCCCATATAAAGTTTCGACCTCAAAGGTTGTTCTGAGTTTTACCTTTAAAAAATTTGGAGTTACTATCCCTAGATTTTTTTATTTTTATCACTAATACAAAGCTCTCAAAAAACCACGAGGACTCCGCTAAAAAAGTTGTAGCATTTATTCACAAACAAAAAAGTTATACCGTTTTAAAATCAGAGAACCTGTTTTTTGAAAAATTATACCAAGTTCTTATTTATATGAGGCAGTAACGCCATTTAGTATGAGTTTTTGATTAAAAAGTATTCTAGGTTCCCGCTTGACTTGATAATGTTGTACCGCGATGGAACAGCTACCAATACTGGATACATGATATGCCAAAAATTATTGATGATTGGACTATTCGTGCTGATCAACATAATTTATATTGAATGATAATGGCTGTAGTGAAGATATGGTAAGTATTCAAGTGGGATCTCTAAGCACAGCGCGCTGGCTTACAACGGCTTCACGATTTCTGCATCCGTGCCTATCGTAAAATCATCCAAGTTGTTTAGAAAAACTGCTAGAGTTCGTTGTAAAATTATACGCGCCTAAAGAGACAATGGAAGTCTAAATGTATTATCAATACTTGCGATGGATGCGTCGTCTGCCCCTAGAAATGCAGTTAATTATTCAGCCTACAATTGAAAACAACGCGTTATACTTTAATCCCGAAAACATCTTCTTGTTTATGATACCCGAGACCGAAAATGACGATGTCCTCCAAATTTTGAGATATTTATGAAAGAAGTTTCAGAGCTCTGAAAGTGAGTTCTTCGTCGCTTATATTACTTTGCTCACACTCAAAAGAAAATTAATCAGATTATGGAAAAATGGGAATGATTCGCCACTAAAGACATATTTTCATTGTTTTGAATACAATTTCCTTTAAAACATTCAGGTTTCGAACGTTTAAAACAAATTGGAATTTATGTGCAGGGTATTCTCTTTCCTCTCATATGCATTTTATATACATATATGTACGTATAGTTTTTACCCCTTTTCTTTATTTTTATTACCTCAACAATAGTTACTCGGATCGCTTTGTATGTGAAAACTGAAAATGTTTTCTTAAATATCTCGAAAATGGGAGCTAATCCGGATTTTCTAAAAACGTCATCGTAATCTGGAGCCAAGAATTAAGCAGACGTGTTTCGCCGTTTCTCTGTAGTAATTTTTTATAAAAAAAAAACAAGTGTTTCATTTTACAACTTTATAACTTTTTTGTTTGTGAATAAAGGCTAGAATTTTTTTTGGGGATTCTTCATGGTTTTTTGAGAGCTTTGTATTAGTGATAAAAATAAAAAAATCTAGGGATAGTAACTCCAAAATTTTTAAAGGTAAAACTCAGGACAACCTTTGAGGACGAAACTTTATATGGGCCAAATATAGTGCTGAGCGAGACCTTTTCTGCGCCATTAAGATCATAGAGATCCGACATCAAATAAGGAAGTTATTACAAAAAACGCGATTTAGCTGTTTTTAACGCGGGCCTAAAAAAAATTTTTTTACACCAAAAATATTTTTTCGACATAAGTGTTCAAATAAAACTGACACACACCAAACTTTTTTTTTGTCCATATAACGTGATACGGCTTAATATACATACATATTTGGTTTCAATGTTTTATACAAGAATATTTCCTCATTTAAAAATATATATTTATTAACAAATTTTTTTTAGCAGTTATATAAGAATTTAAATTTAATTTAAATTTTTATGTTGCAGTTTTCTTTAGTTTTTACTTGCGTTACTAATTTTATTTTCCTTTATTTTATTATTTACCTAATTCTGAAATAGATTCTTCGCAAAAAAAAAAACTTTTTAGTATCTTTTCATCAAAATTAAATATTGTATTTACTAATAAATTTCGCATATAACCATGCCATCGACCGCACTTGTTTTTTCGGTTTCAAGTTCATGAGTCGTGCCAATATTCATAATTTCTAAACCACTAAAATTTTTCAATGAAATTCACAGGAGGTGTAGTGGGATTGTAGTATGTACTATACATATTCCACAAACTTGCCGCAACTTATTTTAAGTATAAATCTTATTTTTTATATAATTGTCTGTGATCTGATATTTTGAAGAATTTAACACGTAAATGTACGTATTTATATATATATATATATATATCAATATTCAAATTAAAAAAATTCGTTTTGTTGCAATCGATACGCTGGTTACCATGGAAATAAAAAATAACATACATGGAGGATTTTTAGCACTGAGTATGGCAGCACGAAATGTCATAATCCATATAATTGTCAGGTGGTTAATATGGCGACAAAAATTTGACGTTTACACTACCTTCTTTCTTGTATCATGCTTACAACAATAAAAAATGTGGTCGGAGGGAAGATCTGAGAAACTTTGCCGAAAAAAACGCTAAGAGTTCAGTGTAAAAGTGTTTTATTTATTCATTTGCTTTTTTATGGACTTCGATCGAGTTCGTTTACGATAATTAATGCAATGAACCGATTCAATACGTATTAGATGGAGGAGAGAAGATAATGAAAAAACTTAATATGGTTTTTCGAATGATCAATACCAAAGGCATACCATTCCCAGCGGGAAATCAATACCCAGTTAACAATATCGATATTTTAATCAATTTTAATAACAACAAAAAAGTAACCCATTTTAAGACAAATTTTCAAATTTATAGTTATAATACATAGGTACTGATTTTTTGTTTAAATCACAAAAATATATTACGGGCAGGATTTTGATGCCAGAGGTCCTGGGATGAAGGAAAAATTAATAATTTTCTTCGGGGAATCTATTTAACCGATGATTTTTATAACTTCGAAACAAAAATTTTATTTTCTGTCCCTGAAATTTTGTTTATCATTAAAGTTTTCAACTGAGAATGGGCTGGATTGCGATTTCAAAACGTAACAAGGCCTCCGTTTTAAAGTATTTATATCTCGAATCTAACAGGAACCTCATCCACATTAATTATCATATATATTTCAAAAATCAATCGCTTTAAAATCGTTAACCAAAACTAATGTTTATTGAACTAGAACTGGAACTATTAAAGAGGTAATGCAGCGAGAGTTAGTTTATATTTCCTAGGATATTAAAATGGGAAAGCTTATCAATTAAGAACTTCGGATTTCCCCTACAAAGTATATTACTGGAAGGCACACATACCTACATACATATAAATATAAAGAAGGTAATGGCATTTTAAAGTAAAATTTCAACTTGTTCAAACGTTCACTGTCTTTGGCAATGAGATCGTATTGATAAGTGTTAATTGTTTTCGTACATATACGCATCGATGTTTAGGTCTCTTTTATTTGATTCACATTTTAATGGTATCATGAAAAAATTCACACCAAATGTCTAACATAAAATAAGAAGCAAGTAAATATGTACATACGTATGTATGTATATCTAAAATTGAAACTCTACGTCTGTATGTATGTATGCAACTAAATTCGGGTAGAATAAAATAGTATATACCCAGTTGTAAATTCATCAATTTAGTTCAGCCGTTAAACACAATGCTCGTCTGGCCAGAGAGGAACACCATATGCTCAAGAAGATTGCTTCTACTCAGTATGTGCGAGTTAGCACTAATGATGGGTCCCTATTAACAGTCCAATAGCTGAGTGCTCCCTACAGTGACTACTGCACGGCTTGTGAGGACGAAGAGTAGCCGGAAATATTAAAACGTAATACCCTTGATTGTTCAGCACATTAGAGAAAGCGAAATACATTCATATGCTTATGGGTTATTATTATTTCAAGGATCTAACTTTAATGTAATTCAAGAAAATTCTAAGATTTGTGAAGTTCACACGATGCTTTGAAGAGGAGGGCCTTCGGATCTGGTATGTACGGAGAAAATATTGAAAGCACATCTAGGTATAAAAATAGTTGTATATTTGTAGAATGTGAATGTGAATGTGAATGTGAATGTACTCGTTACGTATGTATGAGGATGCGGTAATGCCTTATGACTTCGTTCTAATTAACCCTTTCCGCTAAGTGACTTAATTATTGTAATACGTAGTATGCAATATAAAAACGTGCACGTATGTATGTACCTATGCATGTACATATGTATATGAATGTACAGTGCGATAGTCATGGGCATAGTCAGAGCAGTTCTTATCTTCCCTAAAGGAAATGTAAGGAGGGAATTATTGATGATTGTAGTACCTTTGGGCGTACTGGATAGATTTGCGTATACATACATATGCACATAGAGTGAGTAGAGAGTTTTATATAGAGTTACAGGGGTTTTCTAGTAATACGAGTAATAAAAGTAAACCCTGATTAAGAAACCGATTATCTGATTGAAATTAAACTTAATGATTATACTCGAAGCATCATCACCAATTCCAAATTTTCATTCGTAGGTAGTTAGAACTTTTGGCCAAGTCACTTCCTTTAAGATTGTGGTAGGTAATTAGTTTAAAAACTTCGTTTTTGGAAGTCATCGCTGGTTAAGCTATGCCCCGTTCTGAATAAAACTTGAAGGTCGACAGGAAAGCTCCATTTTTTTTGTTTGTTTTAAACTAAATAATTCGGAAATCAAACGCAAATGTTTCAGTACTGCAGTACTGCATACTTACATCCATACATAAGTATAAATATGTATATCTATGTACTTATACCCTTATTTACATTGCACACACAAGTGAAATTGCTCTGCGATCGTCAGAATCATTCATTCATTCATTCATCCATCCAACGGAAGCAGTTTATAATACCACAAATCCGGAAAAGGTAAATGGGTAAAGAGTCAAAAATGCCGCCGCCATATGCCCTAACGAACACTTTCCTGTTTCCTCATGCACACATACCGATGCACTCTCATAAGCAGACATACACATATTCTTATTTATATCCGCGACAAAATATAAACGTTTGAGCGGCCAGTGTTGACAAGGTGTTACAAATTAGTGAATGCAATGTTTGTCTTGAAGTGGTTGCCACTTAATAAATTTTTTAACATTTTGAATATGTGATCCGCTTCATAACATCGCATGGATGGGTTCTGTGGATAGTGTTATTTAGACAATCAGCCGTTTCCCAGATCTCTATCGTTCAATATGTTCAATCATGCCACTAGCACTTGCGCAGTTTTGTAGTAAAACAAATTTTTTCAAAGTTGGTGTGTTGCCCATTATTTTAAATAAATATGTATGTATATCTTATGAAACTGGGGAAAAGCTGAAAATATTATTAACCAAAAAAAGCATCATTTGGCAATGCTCTTTGGATTGCCGAGCCTCATATCCATTGATGGGCACCACTACCCAGTAGGACTGGGGATCATCGTTTTATTAATACCGGAATACTCCCTTGCGAGTACTGGATTACTCCCCATTACTCCCTATTGCTTCTATGTATTTTCATACAAATTTTTGTACTCGCTTTTTACATTGTATGTCCTAGGAAGGGTAGTAATTAGATAAAACTCCCTTTGCCCTCCTAAAACAACAATGAGGGAGTTTTTGCCAATACTTCCATATACCTCTTTATCGGGCAATGGGGGAGTCTTGGAGAATATTCTGATGACCTCCTAAAAGAGCAATAAGGGAGTAACTGTCACACATTCCCCGTTCCTCCTAACCGAGCAATGCGGGAGTACTCACTTGAAACCTCCTAAACGACTAATAAAAGAGATAAAATGCATTTTTTGCAAATTAACTGTTTTATTTATTTATTTTTATTTTATTTTACATTTAAAGGCATGTACATATGTACATATATACATAATTTTGAAAACGACTATTTGCTGCAATTATGTGGACCAGCCAATTGTACTGTTAGAGCCATTTGTTGTTTGGCGTTGTCCCGAACAAATTAGCCAAAACTAACACTTTTATTTATTCCACACCCACCATCCGGTTCTTCTATCTCTGCTTGATCCTCTGTATCTCTGCTTGTATGTATGTAAATATTTTTGTGACGAACTTTACTTTTAAATATGTATGTATGTATGATTGAATTTTCCAAATAAAAACATTTTTATAATTGAAAAGAAAAAACAGAAAAAAATATTACAGACAAATTTTGCCTGCTAAAAAAAGTGTTTGATTGGAGTACATATTGGAGAAATCTCTTCTATTGCTCCAAAAGGATGCCTAAAGGAGTTATCTATTATTTATAGTTTGGAGAGATCTCCCCTTTTGCTCCACAAGGAGTAACATAGGAGCAATAAAGTGTAGAAATCTCTTCTATTCCTCCGAAAGAATGAAAAATGGAGTACTCTTTTATTTATCTTTTTTTATTTTTTTATTTTTTTAATTTTATTTATTCATTTAATACAGTCAACAAACATTAAGTTCTTACTGACTATAGAACAAGTGTTATCTTATAGCTAATTAATTTAAAAATTGTTATAAATAAGGGAACGTACTGCTCCACAATTTAGCGACGGATCAAAGTTCGGAATGCTATTTAATTCAGACAAAGTTCTCAACAATGGTGCATACTTTGCATAGTTATATTTCGTAGCACCAATATAAAAATGCACAACACTGCGTAGACTACGCATAGGAACATTTATAGCAACTCTTTCCAATAGATTCGCACAATCAACCGATCCATTAAGTAGGTTGGCGACAAACGTGCAAGCAAGATAAGCAGATCTGTTACTTAAAGTTTTAAGCCCAAGAAGAGCACAACGGGATTCGTATGATGGAACTGGTTCACTAAAGTTAATAGATCGGAGAGCAAATTTTATAAATTTTTTCTGAACGCGTTCAAGGCGCATAATATGCGCGGAGTAATACGGTCTCCAAATGAAGGACGCGTACTCTAATCTAGATCTAACTAGTGCAATGTATAGCACTTTAAATGTATATGGATCGGAAAAAGATAAACTATTTCGCCTGATAAATGACAACATGGCATATGATTTGTTAACTATAAAATCGATATGTGTGGAAAAACTTAGTTTAGTGTCGAAGTATACACCTAGATCTTTTACTTCCGTCACTTGTTTAAGGTATGACCCAGCAATATGATAATGCGTTGGTAGTAATACGAGCTTTCTACTAAATGAACAATGTGAACATTTACTAATATTTAGATAAAGTTTGTTACGAACACACCACGAATAAAGATTTCCAAGTTCCTCTTGAAGGATGTGCTCATCGACTTGACTATTAATAGTATGATATATTTTGAGGTCATCTGCATATAAAAGATATTTTGATGATGAAAAGCATGATCCAATATCATTAATAAATAGGATAAATAGTACGGGTCCCAACACACTTCCTTGTGGAACACCAGACAACGCGGTAAATGATTGTGAACAAACACCATCAACCGAGACTATACACTGTCTATGTGACAAATATGATATAATCCACTGAAGAAAGTTTGAGTGGAAGCCCATATTAAGAAGTTTAGACACTAGTACCTTAGAGAGATCTCCCATATTGCTCCAAAAGGAGTAACCTGGGAGCACAAAATTGTAGAAATCTTACGTATTAATCCAAAAGGATGTCAAAACGAGTACTCTTTTATTCCTCGCTTGGGGAAATCTCTCTTCAATTTCAACTGGGTACATTCTTTATTTGTCTGTAGTAGTGACAATCGGTGTGTATACATACACGGACGCTTAAAGCCCGTCTCCAAATAACTTGATTTGCCAGCGAAACATCTCGCTAAATAACCCGCCTCCACGTGGCTGATCGTTATTCAGTTTAACATTTCTCTTTCTTGTTCTTCTTAAATGTTTGTATGTTTGCTTATTTTTGCGTTTTTGTTTTGGTCTGTGTGAGATTTCGATAGATTTTAGAGAAGGCATCGATATCATCGCGTTTGGCAAGATGAATGAGAACGAAACAAGTGTTTCAATCTTCACTCGCTCTCAGAAATTGGTATGGAAATTAGAGAGTTTCGGCACTCGTTTCGAGGTCGAAACAAGATTGAGAGAGCGAGGGCAGAAAAAAGAGCGAAACACGTTAGATATGTGGAGACATGGTATAAGTCTCATTTAGCAGGTGATAAGGTTTTGCCCATCAATGCTCATATCCATTTTCATTTTCCATAGTTATTGCATTTCACCGGCATTCAAATTTCAAAAGCTTCTCAGCTAGCGGATGTACTCTCTCTATGCTTGGCTTATGATTTTCCATTTACGCTCATCATTCATAAGCTATGTATGTATGTGAGTGGCGGTATTGTTTTTCAATTTTCATTGTTCGTGAACAAAAGTTTATTATTCTATGTACATATGTATGGCTTTTATTTTAGTTTTATTTTAATTTTTGCTTTCTTATTTCCTTTTTTATTTATTTTGCTGATTTGCTTCTCATTTATTCAATGTTTTGATCGCGTACTTCCGCCAACAATTACCTACCACCGGCTCAGCGTTCATGCCGGCCGGTCGGCGATCGGTGGTCGCTCGCCGGCGTTGTTCGGTGATGTGTTTTGCGGTGTGATCCGGTAGAGTGACGGTGCGCTGACCATTCTTTATCACCGGATATTTGTTGCCATAGTACACACACATAACAACAGAAATATTCCGACAAAAATACAAATGCGCCTATTATTATCGCTTGTTTTAAATTTAATTCATAATTCCCTTCCTTCCTTTCATTACTTTCTTTGTTTTGTTCGAGAGATTCGTTGTTTGCTCTCTGATCTCGGTATTGAGATCAGGAAAACAGTCAAACATGTCATCATGCTTATGCATACTCGTACAAATGTATGTATGTATGTATGTTCATTAATTGTTGTATTTCCGTCAGTCCGTTCATCCATCCGCCCGTCTAATTGTTGTTAAAGACCTGTGTCTATGGGTCAAACGTTGGTAATTACTCAGACCTACACATATAAATAGTATATTTCATATTCCATGTGTATGTCTATTGTAGGTTTGTGGAACACTAAGCTAACTGTTCCATCTTTATGCCTCATTTGCTTATAATTTTTTTAATCGTTTTCAAGCATAAATTTTCTTAAATTATTTAATAGGCATATTGAGAGATAATTAGTATCCCAATAAACCAAAAGGCTTGAAAATAATATTATAACAAGCTTACAAATATAAGCGTTAAGCTTGAGGAATGCTTGTGTAAACTATTGTAAAAGACTTAAGAACAATTGTAGAAAAATCAAAACGGCACCCTTTTTATAAGCTTACAAATGTAATTGTAGAAAAATATTACTTGTGAATGCTTGTTGTAAGCTTATAAATACAATTGTATATATAAATAGTAGAAAAAAGAAAAGAAATAAATTTTTATTTGCATTTTTCTTTTCATTTTCTTTCCTTCTTCACCTTTACTGCAAAGTTCTTTATTTTATATTCTCCTCCTGTTTCGAACCATGACATCAACCTGAAATTCAATCCAACGGCATCATATAGTGGGACATTCAACATTATATTGAATTTTATTGAGGCTTTTATGCTTCCCTTATACGAAAAAGGAATCAATGAATTATATGAATCATTGGAAAACCAAAATTTAAAAAAATTTTACAGCAAGCTTAAAACAATCTTATTATTAATAGTTTTTTAAGCTTTCATTGCAAGTGTAAAGTAAGCTTATTGTAATATTGTTTTCAAGCTTTTTAACATAAGTGTTCCTCAATTATTACAATCATGCTTGTGAGTAAGCTTACAATTAAGCTTATAAAAACTGTATTGCAATAAGTTTACAATGGACAATTGTTATAAGCTTGTTCTCAAGTCCTATTACATTTCGCTTACTTCCTGGTCTGTTGGGATGGTTTTTGCTGCATACAAATGTATGTATGGATGTATGGACTTTAAGTATAGTAAATAGATTTCGTGTTGATCGATGTCGAATCATAATAACACTTGGCACACTTTCTGAACCAACCCAGCAAACATTCTCGGCGCACTCTTCATTTGGAGTCTGATATGACTCCGAAATATGTGTTAAACATGAGTCAAGGCTTATCCAAATAGAGGTTATATTACTTCCGTTTTTATGTGTGTGTTTTCTTTAAAAATGTCAATGTGAAAGAGAAGAGAAATGAATATCAAGGAAAAATTTTTGCCAATTCGTTTTGTCTGACATTCACACTTTTTAGTATACATAAACAATTCCAATCAGCTTATCTACTGCGATATCCTTCTTGAGATAATTCTTGACATGAGCCCCAGAATTTTGGAGTCCGATATGAATCCGAAGTATGTGTGAAGTATGAGCTTAAGAATTTTTTTTTATAATTTTTGTAATGATAATTGTAATTCATAAACGCTTTTTCTAAAAAACGGAAGTATGAAAGAAACACCAAAGTTCAATATAATGGTTAATGATGGTGTTGGATTAAATTTCAGGTTGATGTCAGGTTCGAATACGAAGGAAAATACAAAATATACAGCATTATAAAGCAAGCAGTGAAGGCGAAGAAGGTTCCACAATAAGAGGAGAGAACAAGCGGGCTGAAGCTATACTTGGAAACCGAATGGAGAGATTGTGAAGAGAACTGGGCCAGGGGAAGGAAAATGCAACGATTTTTTTTGGTTTTACTAATCATAGACGAAGGGAAAAAGATTCATAAATATGAGTCCAATGGGAGTCCTTTATGACTCAAATTCAGGCTCATAATATGATGTATGTAATTAGGCTCATATCGTGCGACCAGCTTATGAACAGAAATACATACATACATATGTACATTTCGGACTGTAAATGAGCTCATAACGAGTGTGAACGCCTCGGGTTAGTATTGCTTTCTGACTGTTTTATGATTCCGAATGTTTACTGGGTAATGTGTATGTACATATGGGCGATTCCATCGTAACGGCTTGATTACAAGTATTCAGAAACCTTGTATACAAATATTTCTTAAGCCTAGCACTGAGTTCACCGCCGTAAAATTTCGCCAGCAACATGCATTTATTTTTCCGTGAAATGTTTCAAGAAAAATTATTTATGAAATGAGAATAAATGCCAAACCGAAAACTGAGCAAATGTAAAAAGAAAAAATTTGGAGCATCGCCTCAGAACCAACTTTCAAATTTTGGCCAATAAAAAATTTTTATACAAAATATAATTTCAATTTCAACAAATGTCACTTTTCACTCGAAAATAAATGCATTGTATATTTAATAGGGCTCTAGATACCCGGGTATCGAGCAATTCGAGCTGATCGTTTTTGTTTGAAGCCCGTTTGTTGTTCAAATGCCCGTACAAACATTCGAGAATTCGAGCCTACAAACAAAAAAAAATGTCCCACCATGCAAAGCTCGAGAAATAGGAAATAATCGTCAATGGCAACAAATTGGCGACTCGCCGATTTATTGCCTTTGTGAGAAATCGGAAAAATTTCTAATTTATTGCAGCAACGTATCGATTTCTTATTACAAAAAATCAGAAACATTTGTTTCCCCTTCTCTTTATAATAAATTGGAAATAATTATTTGTTTTTACTTGGCGATGAGAAATGAAAATATAAGAAAGTCTTGAAATGAATCGTTAAGGTAATAAGAAACCGAATCATTGAGGTAATCAGAAAGCGAGTCGACTGTGCGAGTTGCTTTCGACGGACGTTTTAGTCCGACTAGTAATAAGAAATCGGTATGATTTCGATATTGCTTGCAATATATTTATGTTCAAAACGACTCGTTTTTTTATTGCCGGCAACAAAAAATGTTTGGTGGGGTGTATCGGAAAAACAAAAATAAAAAAACTACATGTAAAGAAAAAAAATAATATTAAACAAAAGAAAAAAACAAACTTCAAAATACCCGAATTGTTCAAATGCCCGTACAAACATACGGGTAATAAACAAACAAACAACTGTTCGAGCATTTGAACAACAATTGTTCGGGCTACTCGAAAATGTTCAAAAAAAATCGAGAGCATGAAAAAATGTTGCTGGCATGATGTTGCTAGCATGTTGCGCAACGTTTTCACGGCAGGAACTCAGTACAACTTTGTCGTGAAATATCTGTAAAATTTCACACATGTTTCACAACCAGTTTTTTTGTATGGCTTTTTGCAACAGTTTCACGTGAAACTCGAACTCAGTACTATGCTTTATAATCCAAAACTTTAGTGTAACTAGTGTAACGGGTGGGACATGCGTGCATTCTAACTTAGAATTTTTAAGTACTTCAGCAATTTATGAAGGATGCTAAAGGTTCAGAATCAGAGTAGATCTATTCGTTTGTCTGACTCAATTTGATTACAAATATTCAGAAACAATTTAATTACAAATATTAGTTACAAAGAAAATGGGATTTGGGAGCAAGGTTAATTTTCTCATGGAATCGCCCATATGTGTACCCAATAAACAGTAGGCTTTTGTTAAAAATTCGAAAACCATTGAAAAACGAAACTCATTTTCAAGTCTCACTGTCAAAATAGTTTATTATTCGATTCTTGAACTAGATCATTCACCAACAAAATTGAACTTTTCTTACTATTAATTTGGTGGACCTACAGTTTAATGCTGGCTCCGAACGGCGAATGCGTTTTTTGTGAGAAACTCTTTGATGGCAGAAATGCATTCGATGGGTATGACGCCATTTGCTGAGGGGAGACCGCCATTTTTAACTCAATAATTGAATTTTAATTAATTAGAAAATGATAATAATGATTACGTTGATAGTGATGATTGTGATGATAGTAATGATTATGACGATCATGATGATGATTGGCTTGATGATGACGATTACGATCATGATGGATGATGATAATATATTATACGATGGTAATGATGATGATGATGCTTATTATAATGATAATGATGCTGGTGATGATGACGATTACGATCATATCTGATGATAATGGATGAAACGATGGTGATAATGATGTTGATGTTGATGATGATAATAATGATTGAACGTTTTTATTATCCGAGGGATTACACATTTTCTGTAAACTTCCTAAATAAATTATAAAGCTGTTCCCAACCAAATTTATAAAACCGCGAATTTATAAAAAAAAATTCCTTGTATGTATGTATTAACATTTTGTCTAGAAGAATACTTATAAAAAATCGAAATAAATACATATGTATTAAGGAAGAGCACTCCTCTTAACCCTCTTTTCAATATATCACAACACACATACATTTCTGTTACCATAAATTTCGCAAAAATTTCAGAAACATTTCCATTTTCGTCACTGGTGGCTCCTCCTTGCCATACCAATTGGTTAGAAAGCGAAGAATGCTGCCAATCAAATCGAATATGCCTTCCATTTCGAAAAATATCGAAAATAGCCACGAAACAACGGTAATCAAAGTGATGGCGGATGCAATGCTGCGTAGCTCTAAAAATCAAAAAAAAAATGTTGATAATCGAAGCGTAAAGAGAATATAAGCACTTACTGTACCTGAATAATTTTTCAGAGATTTCTTTTCACGTGGTAGAACTCTCAGCGGCTGACGACGTGCACTCTCCAATTTATCGCCGATTGTTTCGCGTGTCATATATCGACGTGATTGTGATGGTAGCTGGAGTGGTGGCACCAACAACGGCGGTGCGTGCGCCACCGATGGCGATGTCGACGTAGGCTTATGATACAAGCATGGCGTTAAAGTGGCGCAACTCGCATTATTTTCCGTTTGAGTTTGGGCATTCGTGTGTGGATTTTGATTTTGGTTGGTTTTCGATTTATGTTCATCGCTGAAGAAACGTGTAGGAATTTTATCGATATTACGCGGCGTAAACATGGGACGCATCTTCTGATGGGAATGGCGACGAGAACCCTATGGCAAAGTAGAGAAGAAAAAATGGTAGGTAATAAATCCGGAAAACGGCCGCATTTTACGTATGTATGTACCTTTGAACGTTTGGTTGTGATAAGTCTAGGGCAGTCATTGCTAGGGCTAGTTAGTTTAGTTGAGGACACCGTATTAATTGGCATTGTCAAGGCTTGTGAACAGTGTGAGGAAACTGCAAAGGTATTGGAACTTGGCGCAAGGTTATTGTCCTCCTCCAGTTGTATGGAATGTTTCTCGCCCGTTTCACTAACAGCAACAGCACGGGGGCCTTCAGGCACAACGCTGAGTATAAAAACAAAATGCAAATAAAATAGGCGCGAAATTGAGATTGGAAAATGTGTTACGATTAGACTCCAAACAAACTTACGAATCGCCAATAAAATTTGTCTTCGAGCTATGATTAGTCATGGTATATGGGCTGCGTTCATTCTGAAATAGATCGGTACGTGGACTGAGCTGTATAAGATTGATAGCTGAGGGATCATTGACAAAACTGGCCATTTGTTTTCTGTGAATGCGATTAGATTACCTTGATTATTTTTTCCTCATTATTTGCTAAGTTCCGTTGCTAAGTTTATTGGCTCTTTGACTTACCTTGGCTTAGCGGACATTAGGTAGTTAATTATTTGGGCAATAGAATGAAATATTAGTAAAATAAAATGTATACAAATAAATTTTTGTTTTCATATAAAAAATAGTCTATTTTTTTAGCTGTTGACAAATACACATTTGACAATTTTGTCAAGTCTTACGAAATTTATGGAAAATTTGATTGATAATTGTGGATTTGGTTGTACATGGGCGTAGATATGGGGGAGCAGAGCTGTTTGTTGTCGAACCGTAAAGTTTTATTTAACTATTAAAATTACTTAAAACCCGTCTCCACATAACTTGATTCGCCAGAGAAACATGTAGCAAAAAATCTCGCTAAATAACCCGTCTCCACGTGGCTGATAGTTATTCAGTTTAACATTTCTCTTTTTTGTTCTTTTTAATTTTTGTATGTTTGCTTATTTTTGCGTTTTTGTTTTGGTCTGTGTGAGATTTCGATAGATTTTCGATACATAATTAGAGAAGGCATCGATATCATCGCGTTTAGCAAGAGGATTGAGAACGAAACAAGTGTTTCAATCTTCACTCGCTCTCAGAAATTTGTATGGAAATTGGCGAGTTTCGGCACTCGTTTTGAGGTCGAATTAAGATTGAGAGTGCGAGTGCAGAAAAAAAAAGCGAAACGCGTTATGTGGTATTAGGCAAAAGGTTCTTTAACATCCACGCACTTGAATTTCGTACATCTATTCATGCGTCCTCAAGGTCATGCAAGACCACCTATCCAATTAAGTAGGAATAATCTCACACATAGACACAACTCACTCAGCAATCCTTGTGTAATTCTGATTGTCAGCCTTGCAATGCATCCAGGCTTAGTTTAACATTGTGTTGTGGAAAATTGCTCTTGCGGAGTGTTTTTTAAATAAAAAAAAACTTAAAAAAACCTTAAAGAACTTAAAAAAACTTAAATCTTAAAACTTTTAATCTTACATTATTCCATCGTTCCGCTGGCATAAAACTGTAGGTTCACCCAATTCGAACTATTTTTTTTTTTTTTTTTTTTGATGCGAAATTATTGATCATCTTGTCAGCAAGCAAGATCAGTGGGTGACTCGTAGTAAAAAGCAAACGAGCGGAAGGAGACTTAAAGTTCTTAATGCCGCTCTTTGTTCGTATTTTGTCACCATATATACATACGTGTACATATGGACAAATGTGTATTATGATAATGTCATCGTAAAACACAGATGAAAGATAGTGCAACAAAAAAGTCATTAAACTCTTGCAATTACTTTATTGGAACGCTTTTGTGAAATGCCGTCAGCCGGGCGTGCATCCGCTGGTGTGAAATGATAAAATAGAAATGCTCTCTTTATGCAGCGTTTTATATTTATACGTATGTATTTATGTAAAAGCATACCTGTAGGGAAATTAATAATTAGTGAAAAAAAATCCTTCTCGGATCTAATAGCACACCAGCTCAATGCTAAGGTTTTTTCCACAGGGTACATGAAGTACACATTGGTACGTGCTGGCTTATATTTTGTATGTGTATAAGCAAGTGTTGGAAACTGTCACTTCCTTTTCGGTTTGCGAAAAATATCACTATTTTTCATTATTTGGGAATGTTATTGTATAAATAACCAACATAATAAATTAAGTAGTTGTGTAATGAAGCAAATTGTGAAACTTTCAGTAACCAGAAATGATTTAAAAATTTCTTTTTCAACAGAAATTTTACAAATGAGTAGTTCACTTTCAAACAGGGTTATGTGAATTTTTCATATTAAGCAATAAATTAGAAAAAACACTAAGTTCTATTTTATTTGAATATTTTTTGTTATTGCCTGAAAGCTTAAGCTGGGTATCCACATCATAAGAAACTGTCAAGAAAAAATTGGCATGTTTCTTAAGTAATTTTGGCATTTTTTTTGAAGAAATATATATGATCCCGTAAATTTCTTGGCAAAACCAGCGTTGCCAACCCCGTTTTTCGTCAAAAATTGTTAAAGGAAATTTGACAAGAAAATTTCTTGACTATTTCTTGATCGTTTTTTTTTATGGAGTTTTAGCATTTCTTGTTGGGTGCATAAGGAATTTAACGACATACGAGGGCTGCTCGATATATTTTTAGCCTAATAATGAAAATGCGAATATTAATCATCAAAAATGGTTTTATTGTATTTCAAAGTATTCTCCAGCCTGATTTATACACTTTTGCATGCGCTCAAGCCAATTGTCGAAGAGCTTTTTCCACTCCGATTGAGACACCTCCAAAACATGGTTTTTGAACGCTTGAACAGCATCTTCTGGCGACGAAAATCGTTTCTTTCTTGATGTGCGGGAATAATAAGAAGTCATTGGGTGCCAAGTCAGGGCTGTACGGCGGATGACCCATCAATTCGGCGTTTTTGTCGGCCAAAAAGGCGTTGGTTTGAGGCGATGTGTGAGAGCTCGCATTGTTATGGTGAACAATGATTCGTCTTCTCTTGTTCGTTTTTCGAATTTCTCCGAATACTTCAGGCAAACAAATTGTGGTGTACCAGTCAGAATTGACCTTCCTACGTTGCTCAGGTGGAGCAGTCGCCACATGACCAGAAGAAACAGGTGACCATTTGCTTCGAAGTGCTTCTTCCACGAACAACTTTCGTTGGATTTGGCTCGTCTTCGAAGACCCACACGGTCGATTGTTGTTTTGTTTCAGGTTCATACACATAGATCCATGATTCGTCACCTGTGACGATCTTATAAACGTCTTTTGAAGCACCGCGATCGTATTTTCGCAACATTTCTTTGCACCAATCGACACAAGCGTTTTTTGAGCGACAGTCAAATTGTGCGGGATCCAACGAGAACAAACCTTTTTTACGGCCAGGTGTTTACGCAATATCGAATGTATGCTGGTGGGAGAAATGTCCAAGGATGTCTCTATCTCACGGTATGTCACATGACGATCTTGCATTATGAGTTCACGCACGGCATCAATGTTCGCTGATACAACGGCCGTTTTTGGACGACCTCCACGGAATTGGTCTTTGAGCGAGCATCGGCCACCATTGAATTCATTATACCAATATTTTACAGTGCCATAGGATGGTGCTTCATCGCCATATAAAGATTTAAATTCATCAATGCACTCTTGTCGTGATAATCCACGTCGAAATATGTGAAAAATGATCGCACGAAAATGTTGACGAGTTAATTTCATTTTTTTGCCAAATTAAATTTTTCAAGTCACTGTAAACAACACAAATGATGGTCGTGCGTCAAAACGTTCTGAGTACGATTATGCTAAAAAATGTCAGACTTTCCAATGGAAATGTCAGATTTCACCTGGCAACACTTTTTCATTGTTAGGCTAAAAACATATCGAGCAGCCCTCGTACAAAAGTAAACCGCACTATGGACGAATTTTTGCAAATTCAATGTTAAATATTTCACAGTTTTCAGACAGTAATTTTTCTCAAGGCTAGTTTTGAAACCGTATACATATTTTAGTTTTGCAATTGAAACGCATAATAATTACACCAATATGTGCGTAGGCGTATGAGTAACTAGTTTCAGATAGAGTTTTGATAGTGTATAAAATAAATTATAGAGACCTTTGAAAGTGTATTCGTATTTAATGATCTTTTTCAGAATATGGCAGGGTTTTGCAATAAATTCTTAATGAACATTATAAACTCTTAAATACTGGTACACAATCCATCAAAAACTGAAAATCGAAAAAAATTCACATAGCCCTGTTTGAAAGTGGGCTACACATTAGACCGTCTCGTCTTATAGGGACCAAAAAAAGTTCACCGTACGCCCCATCATATGATGTCTTTTTGGAAAACATTTCCGGAAAATTTTTTTACTTTTGTTTTTGGACGCCGCTAGATGTCGCTAAAATTCATTTTTCTTCATATCTTCGGTATTTATAGTTCGATATCTAAGTTTAAACAGCACAAGATCTTTGGCTTGATAGGACTGTATCTTATATAAAATAACCCTAGGTGCGCCATTGGGGTCACTACCAATCAGAACTTATGCCGTTTTCTTTTCTCGAAAAAATGTTGCCCTTTTTGATTTTCTTAGCTCTTTTGTAGGCTTGTATGGTAATTTTACCGAATATTGAGCTCTAAGTAAGCAAGAGGACATCATTATCTACAAATTTAGCCATTTTATAGAAAGTTAGGTTACGCAATTCGATAATTGGGATATAGAAGGGCAGCATTTTTTTGCAGAAAAGAAAACGCCATTAGTTTTTACCAGCCTAATGTACATTTTTTATGCCTGCATGTTAAACTTAGTCAAAAGTTATTAATCTTTTGCAAATGAAGTAACTCGATTGCTTCAGTAGATCCCGAAATAAAGCACATTTAATATTCGAGGATTATATACAGAGAACCTTTTTTTTTGCGACACAGTCTAATGTATACATCCCAGCAAACATTCGGAGTCATAAAATAATCAGAAAGGAATCCTAAACTGGAGTGTTCACACTCATTATGAGCTCATTTTGGAGTCCGAAATTTATGTATTTCTGTTCCTAAGGTGGTCGCCCGATATGAGTCTAATTCCATACATCCAGACTTGGGCATTATTCGAATAAATTTTTATTTAGATAATTATTTGAATAAAAATTTATTTTTCAAATTTTATTCAGATAAATTCATTCGAATAATTATTCTGAGGTTTATTCGTTATTTCAAATAATAAATAAAAACTCAGGGTACAACAAAAAAAAAACAACTGAGTAATAGTAAAAAAAAAAAATTTTGTATATTTTTTTTGTTTGTATGTTTGTTTGTTCTTACATATGTAAATGAAAATTATCTATCATTCGAATAATTTTTTGTTTGAATAAACGAAATTATTTATTATTCAAATATAAAAAAAAAAAAATATTTATTCATCTATTATTCTTATTCGAATAAATTTTGCCCAACTGTGCATACATCATATGAGCCTGAATAAGAGTCATAAAAGACTCCTATTGGGCTCATATTTATGACTCCTTTTTTCTCATTCTTCTACGATTAGAAAAACCAAAAAATAATTTTTTCCATGCCTTTTCCTTCCCCTTACCCAACTTTCTCCAAACGCTTGTTAACCTCTTTTCCACACACAGAGAAAAACTATTGTACAATCAACTCAGAATCACATATAACCCAACTTAAAACTTAGGTATAATTTACTTACTAAGTTTTTTCGTCATCTTAACGAAAATAATTTTGTAAAAAATTCAGCAAAGTAATTTAGTAAAAAATAAAAGTAAAAAAGGTTAACTTAGCCAAAACAACTCCTTTTTTGGTAGCCAAAGTACTTGGCTAATAAATCACCTAAGCTTTGTTTTCCATGGTCGGGTACAAATTGTGTAAGTACTTTGCGAGTTATACAAGTTTCTTGTGCCCCATACACATTTTTTAACTAAGTCAACTTTGTTAGATTTACTATAGTTTTTTCTCTGTGTGCAGGCTTTCTTCACCTTCACTGCTTGCGCTATCGTGTTGTCTATTTTGTATTCTCCTCCTGATACGAACCTGACATCAACCTGAAATTCAACCCATGCCATCATATACTGGGACATTCAACATTATATTGAACTTCAGTGACATTTATACTTCCCCTTTTTCGAAACGTCATCTATGAATTTAATTATCATTTTAAAAAACACAAAAAAAAAAAAGAAAACGTAAAAAAAATTTTAAGCTCATATTTCTCACATATTCGGATTCATATCGGACTCCAAATTATGAGACTCCTGTTGAACACATATTTCGGTGTAATTTATGATTTCAACAGTTTCAGATCCATATTAAACACATATTTCGGACTCCTAATGTGCTCTAAATTATGAGTGCTGCGAGAATGTTGGCTGGGATTAAGGGAAATACATATGTGTGTATGTGTTTCTAGAAAATTTTTATATTTTTTAAGCGCCGAAATCTCTAAAATTGCAACTTACTAAGCCAAGTCATATCGCACCTTAAATCAAAGAGTGGCACAACTCAAAATTTTTCGAAATCGAGTTTTTTTCATAAACGGGTATACGGAACATATCTCTAGCGATTGCCAAAAAAAAAAAACTTTTGAATAACTGTCTCTTTGGACCGAAAAATAACGATTATACCTGGCCCTTTGCCATACGATTGCTTGTAATGAAAAAAAGTTTTTTGGCTCTCCTGAAAATTTTTGAATTTTGAGTTGTGCCACTTTATGATTTAGGGTGCGATATGCTGCTAACGCAAGCGATTCTAATCATTGCAATGACTGAAGTCTATTTAAGTGGCAAAAACAACACCAACACAGCACCGAAACGAAAACTTCAATTTGAAAAAAAAGAAAGAAAGTGTACTTTGCGACCTTTAATGAAAGTACTAACAGATAGAAATCGGAGGGATGGGAAA
Source organism: Urophora cardui (assembly GCA_960531455.1). Taxonomy (NCBI): domain Eukaryota; kingdom Metazoa; phylum Arthropoda; class Insecta; order Diptera; family Tephritidae; genus Urophora; species Urophora cardui. The sequence continues at coordinate 111,491,308 of OY482670.1, read as the reverse complement.
AAAGTGAAATTAGTAGTATGTACTTTCAAGCTTTTTATAGTTGGTACCGTTTTTTTTAATTAAAATCTTGAAAAATGCAAACATATTCCATTCTAAAATATGTGCGTGTTTATACATATACATATTTACCAGAGAATATATGCATTCTTTGGCGCTAAAAAACAGGAAATGCAAGTGCCCACGATAGAAATTGTGCTTCGTTCCGTCGCCGTTTGGCCGAGGTGATTTACCTTATACTTATACTACATGTATGTATGTTATTTAATTTTGCTAAGACAAATGGACTGTGTTCCGCTTCGAATCGCATTTCTGCTTTATTTTCTCATTTTCTTATTTGCATTTTTCCTTTTTATTTCACATTTTGCAATACGCACGACCACAAGAATGGTCACCTTTGATATTCGCACGTTGCATGCATGCGCCACACGATCCATCGATGCCCATGTTCTTGGACATGATTGCCTTTTTTGTGTTGTGGCATCAAAACATTTTTGGTGCTACCATTTTGATTGACTTGTTGGCTTCTTGTTAGTATTGGTGTTGGTATTTTGCCAAATAGATTGCGTAGTATTGAGGTGTTGTGAAAGCTTGATGGTTTGTATGATGTTGGGGCGCTGGTCTTGTTTATTTTATAGCCATCGCACACTGGGGCCACTTATATATATGAGGACGCTCAAAATTCTGAAATCAACTTTTTTACATCAGAATCGCTTTATCTGCACTAAAGCAGTTAATCTATAGCATCTTAACCCATTGACGGTCATGAGTTAACCCGTTGGTGACCTATGTTTTTTATTTTAGTTTCGAGTTTAATTTTCTTGAATCAGAATCGGTATATCGATACTAAAATAGTAAATCCCAAGAATTTTAACCCCTTAACGACCACGCATTAACCCATTTTTAACCAAATTTTTTCACTTAATTCTTAGATCAAAATATTTAAATCATATTAGTTGTATCTACACTAAAACCAGTAATATTTAGAATCTTAACCCATTAACCGTCATGAATTAACCCATTGGTGACCAGTTTTTTTTAAGATCTGTAAACAATTTATTTAAATCACAATTAGTATGTCTGTGGTATGGTGGCCGCTGTGGTGCAGTGGGCAGAGTGCTCGCCTGCTATGCTAGAGGTCTCGGGTTCAAACCCCAGTCCGAGCAAACACCAACAATTTTTTTCTAATTAGTAAAAATCCAATTATTGGGTTTTTTAAGAGCAGCGGTCACCTCTCGGCAGTGGGCGGCATACCCTCCGAGAGTATTTCTGCCATGAAAAAGCTTCTCACAAAAAATGCATTCGCCGTTCGGAGCCGGCATAAAACTTTAGGTGCACACAATTGGTAGGAAAAACAAAAGGAGCACACCTCGAATTGGCAGAGAAGCTCGGCCACAAACCCATTAGCGGCTATGTATTAACCCATTGATGAAATATGCAGGTGCAGGTACATATGTATGTATACAAAAATGGTTTTATCCAATTTTTTGTTTCGAGATATTAAAAGTTTTCTGTTGTCACAAGTATGTTTATATGGGAATTAGGAGTTTCACCGTTAGCGTTTTAAGCAGAACACGTATTTCCCCACACATTTTCATGGCTAACACAAAAAAAAAAACAAAATTGGAGTAACACAACTTGTGCTTCAAAGAACTCATATTGTAATCCAACTTACAAGTCTAAATTAAAGAAACCTGGCTTGACAAGTAACCTTAACCACAATTTGTAGTTAAAGTAACCGGTAAATAATGGATCTACTAAATTTAATATAGAACAGAATCAAATTCAACCAGATATAGGTGTTTTTTTTTTTTTTTTTAACTAAAATTGAAATGCAATTTTTAAACACACTTTTTTTTAAAATGCGCACTTTTCTTTTCGTTCTGAACTCGGATTCTTTATCACAAATGACCATATTTTACTGCTGCATTTTTACATTTGCTACGTTTTTGCGCAAATTAAAAATAATCCATTTTGAAAAAAAATATTTAAAAAAAAAGAGGTACGTTTAGTTTTATACTAAAAATTAATTTTTTAAAACATCTAGTTCAAAAAAAAAACATTAGTCGATTATATAAGCTTCACTTAATGTTATGGAAAAACCAGAATAATAAAATTTTATATCCTTCTCTTACACCAACTATTTCAAATACACATTAAAATTTCTTTTTTTTGGAAAATTTGCCATGTTTGTGTATGGATAACTCCGAACTGGAAAACAATAGAAAGCTGAAAATTGGGCCAGAAGTGTAGAATTTTATAGGGAACAATACTGCGTTTTTATTTTTTTGAAAAACTCATTATTTAAAAACTGAATTTTGAGCACGCTCGGCCCCAGTGTGCATCGGTTAGGTTTCTTGTCTCGGTCGGTAAGTTTGATTACAAATAGTATCTACACGCAAGTAACATCTCGTAGGTACATATGTATGTGTTTTGTTTAAGTATTGTGTGCGTACTTGGCTCGTGGCCTGCACATCATTCTTGACAGACATACTCAGTGATTAGTTTTGCCGCCGTTTGAATATTCCATACAAAGTTATTTACAAGGTGGCGCAAAATCGAAATCCAAATAGGTACAAATTGAAATCGAAATTGAGACGGAGAACGACATCGTCACCCAACTCATAGTCTTCAGCCCCATTTAAAACATTCTCGTCTTTTTCAACATTGGGTTTCAAACTTTTAGAATATTTCTACAGACCAATCCTTTGTTGCAGCACCCTGTGCATTCCGGGCATGTCTTACACGCACAAAAAGTTGTGAAAAGTTTCCAGCTACACAATAATACTTAAATAAATATGTGCATATGTACATTTTTTCAAAGTTTATTACACCTTTTATCATTTATGTTTAGCTTATAATGTATTTTGCTATTGCCAAACCCACCGTTTTTCATCATTAAACACCAAATCTCACAGCTAATGAAGTGTTAATTACGGAGTTCTAGTATTTTCGAGTAAGAATAATGAATTATACATACTTATTATTTACTTGAAACATTCCACACTCAGCTGCTTAGGTAGAAAGTAAAAATAAATAAAATCTCACACGGTTGGTAATCAAAACAAACTTTATGAGATCCAAAAAATCTAAATAAAAAGTAGGTAGGGAAGCGCGGTGCTGCATTCGAAAAAGATGCGCTTTATTGTTTATAATAAATCAATGCATTTTTCTTCGTTGGCGTTTCTTTACTTTCAAAGGCGTAATTTATCGTTTTGTAATACTAGGGATGCTCCGTAAAGTTTGCTGGATGGACGAGTAATTCATAGAGAACTCCTCTTCGATTAAGAGCGTACATTGCCAATATTTTTTATAAAACTTTGCATGATTCGGCATTTAATTCGAGAGTGGAAAATAGTGTTTGATGCGAATAAGCTTAACATTCCATGAGTTGAATTAAATAAGTTATGGAGTTATTGAATCAACTCTTGAAATTTTTTCGTGTTATCCATCTCTAATCTAAAGGTAGACGAGTTTAACCCACTGCATCACAAGCCTACATTCTGCTTCTTACCTCGTCAAAAATCTGGTTATAGGCTTATTGCGCCTTTTCGCTTATGCTGAACAGTTGAAAGTGAATAAATACTCGAAAGTATTTTATTTAAGTGCTATTAGCCGATAAACACAGCACAGCAGGCTCCCGCTTTTACATATCTATGTACATACAAATGTATTTACCTATCATGGAACCAATTGGGAGGCACTGAATCATCATTTATTAACAGCAAATGTTTACTCATTATTTATTATGTATGTACGTATGTATGTACTTATGAAGATATATATGAATGTACACACATAGGTGCATAGCTAGATAGATAAATTTGCTATACGCAAAGTTTCAGCATTTCATTTGGAGAAAGTCGATAATTTGTGTGACTTTTAAGAAATTTTACCAATTAAGTTACAGTTACTCAAACAACTTTCTTTTTATTAAATGCTAAATGTTTCAAAACATATTTTGTAGATATGTAAATACATACATACATACATACATGCATACATATGAGCGTTTATTGTTTGAAATCGTATATGTATACAGTTGCATTATTTTGGACAAGACTTATAGGCTTGACAGACGGCAGCGATAATCCCGATTACCGCAACACTTAATTCGATTAAAATTTTACACTGACAGACGGCAACTATTGCGGATTAACAAAACAGCTGAAGGAAGGTAGGCGCAGCGACGAATTCAAAAACTTTTTTTTTTACTTCTAAAGGCCCTTGGAAACTTACAATCTGGATTGAGAGGAAGTGTATATGTGTGAGTGTCGGGTGATTGACGCAAATATCAAAAATTTATGATTTTCGTCGCCGCGAACCGACAGCGAGCCGACAACAAGTACGTGTAGCACGACGGCTGCCGATTGCACTAACACACACACAAAAAACACTCAAATTTGACTTACTCACTCAAAAAAACACTCAGGCCCGGTTTCACCAACGTGACTAAAGCTAAAACTAGTTTGGACTTAAGTTAGCCCAGATTTGGGGCTTACTTACTTATGAGCTTCACCAAATCGACGGCTGAGAATAAGATCGCCCTATTTCAAAAATTGTTTCAAAAACGCCCTATTCCAAAAATTGTTTGAATAACGTCCTATTTCAGATTTTGCTTCAAGAACGCCCTATTTCAGAATTTATTTCAATAACGTCCTATTTCAGACAATTATTCAAAAACGCCCTATTTCAGAGAAATGTATATTGAATTTTCTCTGAAATAGGGCGTTTTTGAAGCAAAATCTGAAATAGGACGTTATTGAAACAAATTTTCAAATAGGGCGTTCTTGAAGCAAAATCTGAAATAGGACGTTATTGAAACATTTTTTCAAATAGGGCGTTCTTGAAACAATTTTTGAAATAGGGCGATCTTATTCTCAGCCGTCGAAATAGTCTAAGAAAATAGTTTTGCAACCAGCAACCCTGCCAGCTTTTTTGCCAAATACTGGTTTTTTGGTTATTTTGGTTGCTGTATTTGCTCATTTTTTTGTCAATTTCGCTCTTTTGGTTGTTGAATTTGCTAAAGCGACTCAAATTCTTATGGCGTTTTCTTTTCTCGAAATAATGTTGCCCTGTTTGATTTTCTTAGCCATTTTGTAAGTTTGTCTGGCCCTTTCACCAAATTTTGGCTTCTAACTAAGTAAGAGGGCACGCTTATCTACAAATTCAGCCATTTTATAGAAAGTCAGGATACGTAATTCGATAATTGGGATATAGGAGGGCAACATTTTTTCGTACAAAAGAAAACGCCATTAGTTTCGTTTTAGTCAAGACAAAAGCTGACTAACTTCTGACTTAGCTTAGTTGCATGGTGAAACTGAAATCGTAAACAAATTGGCTTAACTAAGTTGAGATCGGTTGGTGAAACCGGGCCTCAAACTGGACAATCCAGATTGTAAGTTGCCAAGGGCCTTAAAGGTAGAGTGTAATGTCAAAATCAACGCAAATTCACATCATGGCGAAATAACATTTTGACATTACACTCTACCAATTACAATAACAAATTACATTGGAAATTTCTGAATTCACCTATGCGCCTATCTTCCTAGATCTGCCTTGGATTCTTCTTCTTCTTCACTTTCATTCACAATAGAGATTTTGCGCCAGGGATGTCATTACAAAATGCCCTAATCCGCTAAATGGATTACCTACAGTTAATTCTCAAGTTAACTCTGAATTACCTAGATATTTCCGGATTATCGCTGCCGTCTGTCAATGGTATTATAAAAACAAGTGAAAACGATACGTCCATCTATTGAAGTAATGTAATGGGAAAAAAATGTGTGTATTTTCTTGCTCTTCTCCATTTCGACACTATCCATGACTTAAGGTCCAGACATTGGTTACTTATCAGTAACCGTATGAAACAGCTGATTCAACCAACATTACGACAAGCAGTGTTACCAGTCATTGGTGCTTTGCTTTATCGTAATTCTGTAGTCGTATCGTTAACTTACAGACCAATTGGATTTTGGTTAGAAACCCTAAATTCGTAAACAGCTGACACTTGTCAAGGCAGATCTAGGAAGGTAGGCGCATAGGCGAATTCAGAAACTTCTTTTTTTATTTATAAATGTGTAATGTCAAAATCAAAGCGAATTCACAGCATGGCCTATAGTAATGGACGAGTCCCAAGTGAATTCAGATTTTACCTAGGGCAAAATATTATTTTGACATTACACTGTACCAATTACAATAACAAAATACATGGGAAATTTCTGAATTCGCCAATGCGCTTACCTTCCTAGATCTGCCTTGCCAGGTGTCATCTGCTTACGGTTTTACGACACCACTAACAGCTCACATTAATAGCGATAAAGTTACGATAAGGTTAACTATACTGAAATGCTTATAAGTAACCAATGTTTTCAGCTTTAATCGAAACACTTTGAAAACATTTTACCTATGCAAAATAGAACCAATTTGCACAATCCCTTACGACAATTTTGGCATACTCTCTAAAGGTCTCTAACATTTCGTATGAAAACTGTCAGCTAAGAGAGTTGAATCCAGTATAAGCGAGCAGAGAAATGGCGAAAGAAACGCAATTTACTATTTGACATGAACGAACCAACTGTAGCCTCCGAACGTCACATTAGAAACAACAAACGTCCAATGTCAAATGTTATACATAAATACTGGTATTTATAATTTTTGTAAGACGCTCCTCTGTAGCGTGCTCTTTTCGTTTTTTATAATTCGGCTGCTGTCGAAATTTTCAGGGCAGATACAAATTTTATTGCCCACTATTAAGAAGATGTCTGGCTGGCAGCAACGATCGAAATCAGTACATCAGTACTTACATGGGAGCGAAGTATATGCATATAAATACATAAATACATATTTATTATTATTGCATATTCATTAATAAACAAAAGTGATTTTTGAGGAACAACATGAATTTGTTTTTTGTATTTCTTTTCAATTATTTTATTGCTATCTTTTAATTTTACTAATTTTTAATATTATCTATCCAATTTATGATTACTATACAATACAAACTTATTATTATGATTAGGAATTATTCTGTTTTAAATGCTTATAAAACTAATAGGACCGCAAAATTTGTTTAAACAAATTGTTTTATGTATACGTATATTTAGTATAAATACAGTGAAACCTCCCTTGGGCGGACACTCACATATATGTACATAAAGTACTAACATACATATCAATTAGTAAGTTGCTGAAAACTAGAAATGTTGGGATATCTTTGAAATTATTTAAAAAATTGCGAAATAGTCGATTGACGAGGGGTTTTTTGCTTATTCAAAATAAAATCGTTTTGCAGATGGCTTTCAAATTTCTGCAACAATTCAAATGCAATAAGGTCTTCCGTGCAAAATTTTTTTAAATTTGAAACTGCAGTCAAAGCTATTTCGTTCGAGGAGATTGCATCACCTACTTTCAGCGGTAATACTTTCAGTATCGGTACTATCATCTGCAATGGTTTCGACATTCTGGTCAGTTAGAACATCTAACTGGAAACCCGTGAATGTAGTTACATATATCTATTCCAATAGTCATGCGGACATTTATTTTGGCTGGTGATTCCCCTTTCATCGTAGCGCTTTTTACCTAACGAACATTCCACGAACTTTTTTTTTATATTGCTATACATACTTATATTTTGTCCGCATAAGAGGAGTTCGTGTCCGCCTAACAGAGGTTTTTATGTGATTCGTTATGAAAAAAAATCAAAGTGTCCGTTGACGAGAGGTTCATGTCCGCTTAATAGAAGTTTATAGTTCAATTCAATAGTAAATAACTGTCCGCGTCCGGCCAAGAGAGTGTCCGCCTAAGAGAAAAAAATTGAACCTAAACCTTGGTGCATGAAAAAATGTCCGCTCAAGGGAGGTGTCCGCCTATGAGAGGTGTCCGTTAGGAGAGGTTTCTCTGTATTTACATAAAATTATCGCATTTGCGAGTCTTATTCGCATAATTAATTTTCTTAAAATATGTAGGTAATTCGAATTTATTAATAAAACTTTCCTTGACTATTTACAACCAAAATAACAATAAACTAATAATATACATACTATGTAAATACAAATACTTTTATAGCATACGGCATGCAGTAAGTTCTCCTAGGACAGCAGCGCCATCGCACGCGCCAAACGCACACGAAAATCACGATAAAGCATTTTACCACCGACCGGCACACGACACAAATACATATCCAAGCTCATCAGGCACAACGCCTTGCCGTTCATCGGGAATTTTTGCGGCAACTCGGGCGTCACCTCCAAGCCCTCGGACACCGCCATATTGATCAACCACTTCCAAACGTCGGCGCGCGTCCAATCGCGCGGATCCAATGGCAGACCATCGGAACCGAGTTGTTGCAGTGAGGTGTGTGTTAAGAAATTATTGTTGTTGTTATTGCTACAGTTATTATTGTTATTGCTATTGGATTTGTTGCGGTGTATGGGACTGGGTTGCGCATGCGCACTGTGCGGCGGCGTTTGTAGATGATAGGGATGCGCTAACGCTGCCGCTCGCTTCAGCACCGATGACGGTGAATTGGCTTTGCTATTCCACAAATGCTGCAGTTCGTCGCTTTCGTTGCGACAATTGGCGCTGACCTGGGTGAGGTCAAGCGGTGGTACGCGACCAGCGTATTTTAAGTAACTCGATTCGATTTGCATGTTGATGGCGCAGATTGTTTAGTTAATGGTTTTGGTTTGGATATTGATGGAAGTAATGATCCAATGGATTGTTTAGTGGTTGGTGTATCTGAAATGAAAAGTGAAAAATTTCTGGTAAGGTATTTGTTTTATTTAATATATGGAACTTAGGATCTAAATAAGAAACAATAAAATATATAAAAGTATAGTTAATTTTCGAGAACATTCTTGATATGGGTATGGTTGTCAGATGACTAAAAAGCAACAAGGCATACATATGTATGTACCTACATATCTTGAGCCAAACTTTGCTATGCTATTTCGTCCACAGATTCTTTTACGTATACACGTAATAATTCCCTGCCCGGTGCACAACCTAAATTAGTCCATCAAGTTCGGAAAATGTTTTTTGAGGTTTAAAGGCTTAATAGACTGGTTTAAAATTTAGAAAACCCATTATCACCTCATCTAATCCCTTAACCCTTTACATCGATTTGTGCCATTCAAAACACACAAAAAAACAAAAATGCTTACAAAAACCGCCGATAAGTGGAAGTAATTGACGTGAAAATTGTGCACCTACGAGTACTTGTACGAGTAACACACAATCAAATCAAAACCAAAAACGCTGGCAAACACATGACAAAACACGAAGCTGGTGAACAAAACAAAGAATGAAAGAAGTGAACAATGAGTAAAAATATGTGACGGCCATACACTTGCACGTACAAAAACAGCAACAAACGACAATAGAATAATCGAATATCCGGTGTGGCCGGTGATCGTGCACACACACATACACAACCACATCGTCGTTGATCTTTATGAGCAGCGAACACGGGCACTTTTTAATTTGTTTTGACGGAAGTTTGCGATCAAAACGAGGCAATAAATTTATGAAAGTACATACATACATACATATGTAAATATATGTATATGAATTATGTATGTATGTTAGGGCGGGTCGATTTAAAAATCCCTCATTGCTCTGTGAAAATCGTATTCTAGGGATCAAAATTAGAAAGTTTGCCGAAGGAACCATACCTCTAAAACGAATTCTGATGTCCCCCAATTTGGGTCGAACTTTTGGGTAGGAAATTTGGTATCTCAGTCACTAATATAGCTGGAGCGATGAAATTTCACCCACGTGTTGAGCTCAGACCCCTAAGAAGAAATTTGATAAAATTTTGGAAAATGGGCGGTGCCACGCCCACTTATTAAGGGTCAAACATTGAAAGTTTGATATGTCATAACTCAGAAACCATTAAAGATATACCGTTGAAATTTGGTATGCGTGATTTACTTACTTAGGCAAACGTTTGGACGGAAAATAGTTAAAATCGGTTCACGAGATATGGCTTAAAATGTTTTTATTATGTCACTTTATAATACACATATATAAAAGTGGGCATGGCCGTGAACCGATTTTAACTATTTTCCGTCCAAACGTTTACCTAGATTAGTAAATCACGCGTACCAAATTTCATCGATATATCTTTAATGGTTTCTGAGTTATGACATATAAAACTTTCAATGTTTGACCCTTAATAAGTGGGCGTGGCACCGCCCATTTTCCAAAATTTTATCAAATTTCTTCTTAGGGTCCTGAGCTCAACACGAGGGTAAAATTTCATCGCTCCAGCTATATTAGTGACTGAGATACCAAATTTCCTACCCAAAATTTCGACCCAAATTGGGGGACATCAGGATTCGTTTTAGAGGTATGGTTCCTTCGGCAAAGTTTCTTATTTTGATCCCTAGAATATGATTTTCACAGAGCCATGGGCGATTTTTTTGCCTCCCTACAAATCGACCCGCCCTAATGTATGTATGCATGCATGTACATACATATGTAAATATTTAGCTGTGAGAATATGGAATTTTTAGCCAGCCTCGTAAAACCCAATTAAAGAGAGAATACCGAGAGAGGCTGCAGCTAAAAACAGCTGATTCCGTTCGTGCATGTCATTATCTGTCACACAAAACTCATACATATGTACATATATGGCACAGAATAGCTCGTAGGTGCAGTTATGGAATTAAAAAGAAAAATAAATAAAATTTTTATGATAACACACCATAGATGGAGGTTAAGTAAGCATCCGCTTAGTCATTCTGTAGGCGCATGAGTTAAAAATGATTTTGCGGTAGATTTCAAAGGAAGTGGCGCAGGACGGAAATGAAGAATTTAAGTGCATACATATTTACGTATGGAGGTACATATGTACGTACATATGTGTGCATTTGCGTGTTTTCATCGATATTTTCCTACAAATTAATGACACTTAAATGTGCACTTAATTTGACTTTTTTGGGGAAAAAAAAGCCAGCAAGTCGCCGTTTGGTAGCGTTAGCTGAGAGTTCAACCATCTTAATTCGTGAAATATTAACTTATACATGTTTTTTATTGCATTTGTTTATTTATTAAAATATATTTGCACATAAATGAATGCCATCAAGTCATAAAGAACTAGATATTCTCATATTATTAGATTTGCTTATTGGGTGTGTCACATTCACAAAACTTAAAGCTTAATACCTACATAGGTATCTCGTTTAATAAAAAATGCGACCTTATATGCCCTTACGTCACATTTTTGGTCCATGTCTTTATTATCAGAATTTCGATCTGAAATTTAATGCTAATTTATTGTTAGTATTTAATATCACAAGAAGATTGTTTATACATACATACATATATATGTATGTATGAATGTAGCTAAATACATACACACAACCATTGAAAATACTTTTTCATACAACAACTAATAATACCTTAACCACAGAATAGAACGTGGAGAAGGTAAACGAAAAAAAAGAAAATAAAATAAATTAATGAGAAAAGCTGCGTTAAATGTAAATTAAGACGATACCTAACCAAAAAGGTCTAGCTTTTATACGTTTTGTTGTCACTCAACCTTGTCGGTATTGCACAGTGTGGCGTTTCAAAGAAAACTCTACCAACAGAAAAAATCGTGCACAAATTTTATAGCACATTTCCTCAACCTCACCCCCTAAGTCGATCCTGATATAGTCGAAGATACCACATATAAATTTTTGTTGCGATAGGAAGCGGTTAAAGGGTCAAAGTTCAGAAAACTCTATGGAGACTCAAAAAATTAAGTTTATGTCTGTACTTAAATATACCAAATATCCATCACCGAGCGGGACCGAAATTTATATGTGGTATCTTTGACCGCTGTGGTGCAGTGGGTAGAGTGCTCGCCTGCTATGCCAGAGGTCTCGGGTTCAATCCACAGTCCGAGCAAAAACACCAAAAAAAAGTTTTTCTAATTAGTAAACATCCAATTATTGGGTTTTTTAAGAGCAGAGGTCACCTCTCGGCAGTGGGCGGCATACCCTCCGAGAGTATTTCTGCCATGAAAAAGCTTCTCACAAAAAATGCATTCGCCGTTCGGAGCCGGCATAAAACTGTAGGTCCACCCAATTAGTAGGAAAAACAAAAAAGGAGCACACCTCGAATTGGGAGATAAGCTCGGCCATAAAAAACGTCAGAGTTATAATAGCGCCATTGTATTATTATTATTATATTTGACCGCCCTTTAACCTATTTGGGGGGTTAGACTGAAAAAAATTGTAATGTACCTACAAATAAAAATTGAAGAAATAAAAAATAAATAAAATCAAAGCTCAAAAAATTGCCCCGAAAACTTAAGATCCTTTTTTTTAAAACTTTGATTATCTCATTCGTAATTTCGTTCGTTTTCCCAGATTATGTTGACTGATGAAATTGTGAATGGGTTTTGGATTTGTTATATTGAAAAATTTTACATCATTCCCTAATTTCCATAAGGTCAATTCTTCTTTTCAATTCTTTTCAATTTATAACGTTTTTGCTTTGGTCTTCGTTTTACCTTTATAAGTTTTTTGTTGAGATCTTTGGCCTTTTAATTAAAACAAAATTTTATGTTTTATCTACATACGTACATATGTAGGTATGTATGTATGTATATGTTTTTATTTCGCCCGACGTTTCGGTAAAACTCCTTTACCATTCTGAGGGGCCGACTTTTTATTTTGAAAATCCACATGAACATGAATATAGAGATACATACATATGAAAAAAAATATTTCCCTGCAGTAAAAGTCCGCAACGAATCCTTAATGAATCACTGATGCAATTCACCTATGACGAGGAGGCATCAGTGAATACTTTCATATAAAGACTGTTGAATTTTTCATATACATAAATGGTTTGCTTTCCTCAGAAAAAAAAAAAAACAAAAACAAATAAAAATATCGATGTGCTAGTGCAATATTACTTATTTTGAAAAATGTTCAGGAGAACAAATTTTGCGTTTAAATAGCAATAACTTCTTAGCTGTCAAATTTTTTTCAGTTACAACGATTACGAATAATTAATTGGAGTATGTAGAATCCAAATGTGCTAAAATTATATTGATGGTTTCAGTACCTATACTATTTTTTTAGTGATTAAAATTTGTTGGGCACTTAGCCTATTTGGCGCTAACTTTTTTTAATTTCAAATATTTTTGTTAGAGCTCTTCTATGAAAAATTTATTCAATTTATTTCTGTTAATACATATTTTATTGTTCATTTAAAACACTAACATAGTTATTAAATTCAAATAGTACATTTGTATGGGTTATTTAAATAGGATACGAGCATAAATTTTTATTTTGTGGCACTTGGAATTTCTGTGCACAAGAAAAATTATGTTTATAGAAAATTTGAATTCTAAGCGCGCTTATCCGGTTTGTGCACAACAAATATTTCATTTTCAAAGCACTTGACTGATTATGCCATCGCATATCTCCGCCATTATTGATAATTTCCTTACAAAAATTGCACACGAGGTAGGTATAGTGTTGATGATTCCAAAAATGCAATTAACTCAGTTTCGCCAAAACCTGCACTTATCCGGTTTGTGCACTAGCACATCGATATACTGAGTTATGACGACAGTGCTGAATATTCAACAAAGAATCATCAGTGATCCTTCAGCAGTGAAACAAATTTACTGCAGGGTTAGAGACAATTATTGACTTTCAAAAATTACATAAAATTTGTATCACAGATTGTTACTTCATTTTGTTCGGCACTGCCCACTGTGCAGCCATAGCATGTGCCCATCGGCCTCAGCTGTGACATTCCAATGCAACACGGAAATTAATGTACATACATACCTACATAAATATGTAAATGCATGCATAGGTAGGTATACATAGGTATATATTTATGTAAATCTATAAAGCGCCAATGAAGGTCCTTAATGCTTTTAAGATATATATTATAAAATTACATACAGACATACAAATGTGCTTAAGAAAAATGAACTCGTTGTGTGGCGGCATGAATCATTTTACATTAACTAATGTGGTGCTTTAACTACGGGAAATGATGCCCAAAAAAGAAAAGTAAGCAACAAACATACATATGTACATACATAGGTATATATGTATTTAACAAATCTATAAATATAGGCAGAAATATGTATGCATGTACCAATATGCGTTTATTTGTGTAGGCTTTGACGACCGCAAGCTTTTATAAACGGTGGGCGGTCTGTAGTTGAATGTAATCCAAAAAGCAGAAGTGCTTATACATGTAAATATGTATGTACATATGGATGCGTGTGAGGTGAGTAAAATTGTTCAGCGAGCGGATGTCATAAAAAATATACAAAGTGTTTTTTAATCTTGTTTATGTTTTTCTGTAGCTTTTATTCTACATATTTATTTCTGCTTTTTCTCGTTTGCTTCAATTGTCGATTTTATACTGAAAAAATGAGGTAAACATTTTTTTGGATTTGGTAGGATGCGTAAGAAACATTCTGAATCACTTAGTAAACTATGTATTTGTTAATGGTTGTCATTAATTAAGGAAACAACATCGATTATAACACACTTTTAAATATCTATAATTTTTGTTTAAGTTGCTGTGCAGACACAATCAAGTTCTCCGAAATGAAGATCACCATTTTTATTGACTGCATTTTCTTAATGTATTAGGTATGAATTATCAGTTAATTGAAGAAAGTTTTGTGCAAAAATCTATAAAGATTTATTTTTTGTTGTTTGCTTTTCCGACAGGGTAGGATCGCGATGCATTGTGGAACGAATTTCCGTCATCCCTTGTCAAGTTTGATTTGATCGTTCCACAATACATCCATAAAGATTCTTATGAAACTTAGAAGGTTCCATAAATTAAAAGCTCGTTTTTTGCAAAAAATTTCAAGCTTTTTATTAGTGCAATCACACAAAAAAAAAACAAAAACAGAAAATATACGAGTTTCCCATGAAATAAAAAAAATAATTCCCATTAAAACACTCCCACGGTTTTCACCAATTCCTATGAGAAAATACCACTCGTTCTATACATACATACCAACAATAGCCGAAGAAAACTGACGGGAAAAGCAAATGTTAATGAAATAAAGACGAAGAAGCAGAAGCAGAAGAGTCAATGTGCCCAGACACCCCACGAGTTCACACATGCGCCGTTGAATTTTTTTTCTTTTTCTTTTTTTCTATTTAATTGAAAATGTTACTTAAAACAATACAATAAAAATTCCCAGCAAATGTAAATCAACAAAATATGGACATGCATATAAACTTAAATTCCCACCAAGAATCAAGTGCAAAAGGGGGATTAGTGGTAATGGTGGTGGCGGAGGGTTGATGTATTAATATTTGGCTGGTCTTTCATTCATGGCTTCCTTAAAAACAATGAAGTTCTTTTTCGCCTCTGTTGTTGTATTATGAATAGCGCTCAAGTGCGCATGAAGTGTACTTGCTTATGCGAACACTCTAAAATAATATTCCAAAGAAGTGATGGGAGTTTTCATTTACATTATTAAAATGTTTTATGGCAAGTCAAATTAAACAAAGCACAAAGCCAACACCATTGTGAACTGAAGAAGTGAAGTGAAGTGAAGTAGAAATAGGGGGCATCGAAAACGCCTAAGTGATGATTTGAATTATGTATGAACTTAACGACCATCACCACCAACACCAACCATATGCTAGCATCTAGATCATTTGATAAATGTTTTCGTGTACGAATTCTCAGGCTAACTAGAACTTTTTCATTGCTTTTAAGTATGTATTTGCGCACTTGCACCGTAGCATGTCATGAACAGTCCACTATTTTGAACTAATGAGTATATACACCATAAATAAATGAGGGGTTTTAAGTACATCACGAGTTCTTGCAATAGTATAGTGTGCAGTAAGTAGTTTGCCATTTAAGATAAGTAAAAAAGCCTCAGATCGGGGGTCAAATAAATTAATTAGATTAGTATCTATAACCCCAGCTTAAGCCTTGCTAGAATTTTTGAATGCAGAGAAATTCTTTCTACATCAACTACAGATACAGCTACGGACTCTTTAGTCAAATGATGTCGTAGACGCAGAATAAGCAGTTATTTTAAGGTGAGTATTTCTATAGAAAGTAAAACAATTCTACACCATTTCCAGATGGATGTTAACTGGATTTTAGAAACGACAATTGGATTTTAGAAAGAGAGAATTGGATTTTAGAAATGTCAATTGGATTTTAGAAAGGTCAATTGGATTTTAGAAAGGTCAATTGGATTTTAGAAAAGGGAAATTGGATTTTAGAAATGTCAATTGGATTTTAGAAAGGGGAAATTGGATTTTAGAAATGTCAGTTGGATTTTAGAAATGTCAATTGGATTTTAGAAAGGTCAATTGGATTTTAGAAAAGGGAAATTGGATTTTAGAAAGGTCAATTGGATTTTAGAAAAGGGAAATTGGATTTTAGAAATGTCAATTGGATTTTAGAAAGGGGAAATTGGATTTTAGAAATGTCAATTGGATTTTAGAAATGTCAATTGGATTTTAGAAAGGTCAATTGGATTTTAGAAAAGGGAAATTGGATTTTAGAAATGTCAATTGGATTTTAGAAAGGGGAAATTGGATTTTAGAAATGTCAGTTGGATTTTCGAAAGCGTGAATTGGATTTCAGAATGTGCGTGTAAAATAAATTTTACACAGAATTTTTCGAATAGAAATTCTTTATTGCGTATGAAATTATAATGTACATATACGTAATTATATAAATTTTCGAAAATCCAATTTACGGTTTCTAAAGTCCAATTTCCCTTTTCTAAAATCCAATTGACATTTCTAAAATCCAATTTTCCCTTTCTAAAATCCAATTGACATTTCTAAAATCCAATTTCCCCTTTCTAAAATCCAATTGACATTTCCAAAATCCAATTTCCCTTTTCTAAAATCCAATTGACATTTCTAAAATCCAATTTTTCCTTTCTAAAATCCAGTTGACGCTTTCTAAAATCCATCTGGAAATGGTGTAGAGCATGGGGAATTGATTCACCTCTAATTTGTCCTAGAATAAGCAAACTACTCGTTCAGTAAGTACTTACATAAAAAAAAAACAAATCATACAATTTTACCGGAAAGGAGCGCGCCATAAAATAGATTAGCACAAATACGGTCGCTTCCTCATTATGTTTTCAATACAACTGAGTACTCATAATTTTTGAAGTGTGTGCCTTTTAAGTCAGTGACGATCATGATGAGGATATGGTATATTAAATTATTACCCCTAAAATATTAAATAAATATTTCCATTCATGTACATACATTTGTATGTAAATATGTATGTATGTATGTATGTATGTACTTCTACTTCCTGCCGACTTGCTACTTCCCTTCATATTCAAATGTCATATTTCAATTATATGAAATCTACACACATTAGGTAAGTAGGTACCTACAAACAATTGCAGGCGTTTCTTCTTGTCTTTCGGATTCTAAGTCATACTCGAGTAATCGCAATTCATAGCTACATAAACGGAATGATTGACTATACATATATAAATTACAGACGAGATTTGTTAGGTAGGCAGATGAGCTAAAGCAACACAAAGTAGTACTTATGTATGTACTAAGAAGTCCATATGTACCATGTATGTACATATATGTATGACTGCCAGTGCAGCAAACTGCTACTATGTACTTGGCTCCGGGCAGGAAGCGCAGGCGCATGGGCACGCGTCATCTGCACTTGAATGCTTCCGTTGTCGTTGCTGGGCCAAAACAAATCCCGCAAAGTACACACAGCAATGCCAAGTCAAGCGAGACAAGCCAATCAAGCAACCACCCGCATCCAAAAACAAACTGCTTGCATACAAACAAAAAAAGTGAAATGAATGAATGCCGGCAAAGTGAACTTGAGAGGTGTGAATGAGTGAGTGAGTGACTGCGTTTGTATCTATGTGTGTGCCTGCGTAGTCGTTGACAGGATGTGCGGCAGCAATAGTACATCGCACAAAAGGAAATTGACGCATACGAAGAATGACAAAAAAAAAAAAAAGCAAACAAAAAATTAACACGAACCGCAACGACACACCAAAAAGGCAACATAAACAATCGCAACAGCAATGGCAACAGCAACAACAACAATAATCATAATAAATTTATAAAAAGTCAACAGCCAACGCTCATAATTTCACGCATTTCCTCTCGCCGACAACACCTCTCATTTCCTCAGCCCAAGAAACAACAACAACAAACGTGCCTAGTACAACAGCAACTCAGTTTAACCGTTGAACATTAAGCGAGCAGCATTTTTCGTTGGTATTCGGTAAGTGAGCCGTCTCATTTTAATGACTCTCTTGCCGCTTCCTTTAGCTGGCACATTTGCACGCCTATGTATGTATGTGTATGTGACTGTGACTCTGACTTTCATTTGAATGTCAACGGGAAATTTGTGCGGAAATTGCATTGCATATTAAGAAGGGAGAGAAGTTCGTTAACGAAGCTACATCAATTCGTAAGTTTCTAACTAGGGCTATACCCAACTGTCCATGAAACCTCCCTGGCAACTATCGGCGGGTAAAAAACACAGTTTTATGCAGGTTACACACACATACGGCAAAGTTTCTGGTTTTTATGAATGCAGCAGTGCAAAATTTACCGATATGTATATGTTAACTCTCTCACTCCCTCTCTGTTAATAATATAGATATCGGTTATTTATTTCATACTTTTAGGCGAAGTTTTTCAGTGTTACTATACCAACTAAGCGAGCAGATGAACGCATAAATAAGAGGGAATTAGGTTTTAAAA
This sequence comes from Urophora cardui, assembly GCA_960531455.1. NCBI lineage: Eukaryota > Metazoa > Arthropoda > Insecta > Diptera > Tephritidae > Urophora > Urophora cardui. Next base: position 111,472,580 of record OY482670.1, on the reverse strand, counting down.
ATTTTAGAGCGGAGCGAATGGGCACATAAGAGAGAAAGAAAGTTTTTATGTTTTTTTTTTTTGTTTTTTATTTTTAGAACTAGAAAAAAACTTTTTAAGCATGGATGTAACTACAGCTGTTTCACCTTTTAGATCCCTCTAAGACTCATCAGGTTACTTTTGCTTCTGCCCTACACTTTATTCGCTACTTATGTTTAATCATACAATAATATGTAAATATGTACATACATATGTATGTAAGTGCATAAGTTAGAAACGAATTATAGTAGGAAAGAAACTAGCAACAAATTTTCTATCAGATGTCGAAGGCAGGCAATAGCTCAGCAGTTAGAACTGTAGTTATTGTACTGCAAAGTGCGCAAGTTCGAGTCTTGGCAGAAGCAAAAGTAACCTGATGAGTCTTAGAGGGATCTAAGGCAAAACAGCTGTAGTTACATCCATGCTTAAAAAGTTTTTTTCTATATAGTAAATAAAATGAAAGTTTTTATGTATTTGAGTTTAATTGAAAAATGTGCAGATGTGTGAAAATCTTGCTGAAAAGTTACGGCGTAATAACAAATATTGACAACCACAACTGGGTATATATTTCGCACGTGCGGCAAAACAATACTTTAGTTTATTACTAATTTTTTTGTTGCCCCTCATTATTTTGTTAAACGATCAACTCATACACACACGACCATTATTTCTCAGCAGCAGCAGCAGCAATGCTTCAATTTAGTATTTCATCTTCTTGTGGCGCAATGAGTTTCTTTCCACCTTTGCCATGCATGCCCACCATTAAGTTTTGAAGTTCACTTAAGCAAAATTTCTCCATAATTCATCGTAGCCCGTTTAATGTTCTAAATTTCTATTTTTATACTCAGCTGTACTAGTACACAGAGTATTATAGTTTTGATTTCCTAACGGTGGATTGTAACAGAATGAAATAATCGAGATAGATATAGACTTATATATATCAAAATGATCAGGGTGAAAAGAGAAATCGATTGAGCCATGTCCGTCCGTCTGTCCGCACGATAACTCGCGCAAAAATTGAGATATTTTGATGAAATTTGAAATGTAAGTTGGTATCAAGACAGGAACGGATGGTATTGAAAATGGGCGAAATCGGACCATGACCACGCCCACCTCCCCTATATAGTAAAAATCGGAAATTTTGTATCTCAGTCACTAATAGAGCTAGAGTGATAAAATTTCACACACGTATTGAGCTCAGGCCCTTATGAAGAAATATGGTGCAATTTTGGAAAATCGGCGGTGCCACGCCCACTTATTAAGGGGCAAACATTGAAAGTTTTATGAGTCATAACTCAGAAACCGTTGAAGATATATCGATAAAATTTGCTAAGCGTGATATACTTACTTAGGCAAATGTTTGGACGAAAAATTGTCAAAATCGGTTGACGGCCACGCGCACTTTTATATATGAGTATTATAAAGTGACCTAATAAAAACATTTTAAGCGATATCTCTGTCAAATATAAAGATATATCATTGAAATTTTATGGAAGGTGTCCAACTATGGACATAGAACAAAAAATACAAACATTTTGGAAAATGGGCGTGGCACCGCCTCCTTTTAGAAGCAAAGCTTTTGTCAAATATAAAGATAATTCATTGAAATTTTGTGGCATGAGTTCTACAATAGATCGGAAACAAAAAATAGAAAAATTTCGGAAATGGCACCGCCTCTTTTCAGACAAAGGAATCAACGAGATTTCGGAGCCCATAACTCGACAAATAATTGAGATATTATGACGAAACTTGGTTTATACACTTTTATAACTTGTGTTAATAGACACGCAAAAATTTATTGAAATCGGTTTATGACCACGCCTACTTTTTAACAAAGATATTTCTGGAACACCCTTTGGGAATTTGTAACGTGACATCTTTGTAACTCATAAAGGGATGAAATTTTGCACAAAGAATAATATTCATAAGCTTAGTTGGATGACTGATAAAAATTTAGAAAATGGGCGTGGCTACGCCCACTTTATGCAGCACTCGCTTTATATAAAGTACACCCTATATCGAACAAACGCAAACAAACAATGAATGCATACAGCTGAGTATCTAATGTTCGATTCCACTCGAACTTAGGCTTCCTTACTTGTTTTTTTTGTGCTTTTTCTTTGCGGCTTCACTATGTAAGAGTACACTGTGTGATCCAGCGGCAAGTGAGATATTTTGTAGTAAAAAGAAAATGACGCGTTTCCTGTCACTTTTGGCGAGCACTTTCAGTTTAGCGTAATTTGCTGACAGAGTTTCCGCCTTAATAAGTAGTTTTTTTAATGTAATTTTATGAATTTTGTATATTCTTAAATGCGTGTGCCGGAGTATGTTCCTACATATGTATGTACATATGTAAGTGCATTAGTGAATTTCATTCATAAGTAGATATGCATATTTATCCGCTGATTTGCGCCACTTTAATGAATGAAACTGAAAACATATTTGACAATCAATGCCATACTGAAGCTTTTAGCAATGCAATTATTCGTCTGTGCATGCGTACAGTGTTTTGCAGGCGATTAAATTGGAGGCAAAAATGTAAAAAAAGTGAGCGCCTGGTATTTTAAGGCGAACAATTTTGTGGAAGTTTTATTCTCCCTAGCACCTTCCCAATTGCTATTTTTTCGGACTACTCGTTGTGAGGAAGCTAATAGATTAAACTATTCTACAAAATCAAGCCTCGTGTAATTTTCATATTAATAACTAAACATTGCATTTGCGTTAATAGCCTTAACTTTATTTTCAAGCCAACCCACAATGCAGGAAGCGATGCTGTCCGCAGAAAAGATAACCTAAAAATTTTTTTTATAATATTTATGAAGCAGGCAGTATAACACATTAGTATGTAAGTGCGAAATGTTGGCATGAACATATATACATAAATACCTACATATGTATCTATGTACAGAAAAATTGGCAATTTACAAACTCATAAAGAAACACTTTTTGGCGAAATTTCGTTGACGTGTGCAAACAGCTGCTGAATTACGATGCGGTAAAAGCATTGGCATGCATAATGCGAAAATAAACACAGTTTCCATGTGCGGTTGCCTACATAACTAAAAATTGCGTTAAAGTTATTTAAATACACTCAGAAAAATAATTACAGTAGTATCAAGAGTTTTCTTCTGTTAATCCCTAAATTCGTTAAATTAACAGAAATATGTTTAAGTAGACACATTTAGAGTTGTATAAACGAAAAAATCTTTTACTTTAACAAATACATCTATGTATTAAAACCAGGGACCGTAATCGTTATGAGTTTTATAATAAAAATCGCGATTTAATCATTATATGTTGAGTTTTTTTATATTTCATCAAAAATAATCATTATTCTTTGAGTTTTATTTTTTTTTTTTTACCGAAATAACACTTATTCCTTGAGCGATATTTAATCTTTCAGAAATAATCATTATTGTGTGAGTTTTATTTTTTTCGATTAAAAATATCACTCATTGACGAAGTTATATCGATCGCAATTTTTTCAGGTATTTATGTTCCAGAGCACTTCAGAGACGATTTGAGTTTTTCGACCTAAGCAAAAAAATAAAACTCAAAGAATAATTTTTATTTCTGAGCGATAAATATATCATATAAGAATAAGTTTTATTTTTGATCAAAAAAATAAAACTCAAAAAATAATTATTTTTGATTTTTATGGATATCGAAAATTTTTCGATCATAGTGGATTCGGATAGTGCTCTTTCAGACATGCACACACACAAACTCAATACTCTTCTACGATGTTTGCAAGTATTTGATTTTTTTCACTGAAAATATAACGAATAATGATTATTATGGGTCCCTGATTAAAACCTATTTGTTAGTTCAACAGTCAATTATTAACAGAAATTTTTGTTGATATAACTGAGTCACTGTTAACATAACCCTGATATCTGTTGCTGTAGCCAGGCTACAGTAGCCTTTATATTTACTTGTTGATTCAACAAATCATTGCTGTTGACTATCAAAAGAAAAAGTATTTATTTTGACAGCTTTCTCCGTTGTTATTTGTTGCTTTGCTTACGTGAGTCAGTTTTAATTCACGGATGCTTTTTCGAACAAAGGTAAGTATAAAAGCCACTAAAGTTCAATATTCAATATAATGTTGAATGTCGCACTATACATATGATGCCGTTGGATTGAATTTCAGGTTGATGTCATGGTTTGAAATCGGAGGAGAATATAAAATAGAGAACACAATATAGCAAGCAGTGAAGGCGAAGAAGGTGCCGCAATGGAAAACAAGCGGAGATGAAGCTATATATTTGTACTTGGAAACCGAACGGAGGGAGCATGAAGAGAAAAATGAAAACAAAAAAGATTTAAATAACTTGCCAATAGCTCTAAAAATACACATTATAAAGTAATTGTTAGAAATAAATGGCCATGTAAAAACACAAAGGGATTTATTTTTAAGTGACAAAATTTCAACTGCGGAAAGTTGTTGATTTAACAGCAAACGTGTTTGGATTCACAGGGATTTTTTGTTTTCAGAGTAGTTCAACAATAAAACTGTTAAAACAAAACAACGTCTGTCAATTTAACAGATATAACCTTTGGATGTGATTTGACTGTGGAATCTGTTGTTTTAACCCGTAATCCCGTTGATCTACCAGTATCTTTTCTCTCGGTGTACATATTTATCTGCACATAACAATAAGTTGTGCATTTGTACTTTTGAAAAAATTCCAAAAGTTGTAGGTACCATTGTTAATGGATACACATTTGTGCTTTTGAAAAAATTCCAAAAGTTGTAGGTACCATTTTGAATGGATACTCATTTGTGCTTTTGAAAACATTTCAAAAGTTGTAGGTACCATTTTGAATGGATACTCATTTGTGCTTTTGAAAACATTTCAAAAGTTGTAGGTACCATTGTGAATGGATACACATTTGTGCTTTTGAAAAAATCTCAAAAGTTGTAGGTACCATTGTCAATGGATACAAGTGATTTGACTATGGAATGTGTGTCAAAGGCGGTCGAACAGCTGAGATCAGCTGATTTTAAAGTTGTTGTTATGGCCCAATGCAAAGCAACAGAAGCTGCTCTTCTTCCTTCTTTTTTGTAGGTTGTTGATTTTACATTCTTGCACATGTTATTCGTGGAATAGCTGGCGTTTACGCCCTCTCCGGGAATTGCGTTTTAGAAATTCAATCTTAATTTCTTTTCGGAATTATGAAATGGTTATTTTCAATTCCCATGACATATCGACTATTTTTAATGGAATTATCGACTACACATCCCAAAGTCAGGTCAGTTATCTCTATTCACAATGGTAGGTAAGCTTCATTCGCTCATCCGGCAAACATGTTCGCGATCGCGAACTATCTCAATTACTTACTTCCTGCGACAATTTTTTGTTTTAGCTTTACACAAAAATACTTAGTACAATACATATTAGAATGCGGAAAAATATATTTTAGTTGCATACAGATTTACATATATGTAGATTTGCATGCATTTAAATGTCTGGTACTTGAATTAATCTAATTCTAAATGCGATTTCCGGCAACATTGAAGCTACTATTTATGTATGTAAATATGTACCTTTTCGAAAGAGATTTTTGAAAGATATGGAAAAAGTACTAAAGTTGTATTAGCAATAATGCTCTAGTAAGTTTTAGGTTGAGCTTTCTCTCGTAGAACTACCCAGAATTGTGGCTTGCGAGATCTCTAGAGCGTATCTAACGAACAAGAGTTTTTTAGGATAAATTTGTACTTGAGTAATAGATATTTAACTTTTGGCCCTCCCACGAAAGTATATCGTTTCCGCTTTTCTTTTTTGGAGGTCACCAGCAAATTAAAATGTTCTAGAAAATTACTCGACGAAGAATTTTTCTTAGCGCCACTTAATATCTAGTAGATCTGTATAATTTAAAATATGCATATTTTAATGTATGTATGTATGTCAACAACATATATTTAGTAATCTATTAGCTACAACAAATTTGCACATTGAAAACGTAATAAATTTTTTTTTTTTGTTATTGTAGCTTCTTAATAATAATATAATACAATGGCGCTATTATAACTCTGACGAGTTTTATGGCCGAGCTTCTCTCCCAATTCGAGGTGTGCTCTTTTTTTGTTTTTCCTACTAATTGGGTGGACCTACTGTTTTATGCCGGCTCCGAACGGCGAATGCATTTTATGTGAGAAGCTTTTTCATGGCAGAAATACTCTCGGAGGGTATGCCGCCCACTGCCGAGAGGTGACCGCTGCTCTTAAAAAACCCAATAAATGGATTTTTACTAATTGAAAAATTGTTTTGGTGTTTGGCTCGGACCGTGGTTTGAACCCGAGACCTCTGGCATAGCAGGCGAGCACTCTACCCACTGCACCACAGCGCACACTGGTCAGCCCCCATACACAAAAGTCAAAAATGTTGGTGCTTGAAAAAGAAACTTCTGTCATGCATTTCCGTGGGAAATATATTGAATTTTATGGAAAACCTCCTTCTATACGCAATAGCCACCATTAAATGTTACTTTGGCTCATTTAAAGTAACATACATTTGAAAAAAAAATTTCTGGAAAAAGTTTGTGTAAATAAGTGTATTATGATTTTTGCGATATTTCAAGTTTGAGTGCTAAAAAAATGCGGATAACTATGGAAACGCAAGAAAAAAGTATGTTTCATGATTTAGCGAAAGAAAACAGTGAAAACAATTTATTTTTAGCAAAATACAAGATGAAGAAATCTTGGCTTTTCTATGAGCGTAATTTTCAAGCATTAGCATTTTCATTTAAACTTTTAACAATTAAGGACCACTCTGGACCAGGTCTTATAAGCAGATTTGAGTTCTTTCAAGTCTTCTCTTAAGAATCCTGTTTTTACATTTTTCCCTTTTTTTCCCTTTTTCTTAAAATATGATAATAAATGTAACTAGTCTATACAAAATATTGTTGCCCAAGATGCTCCTTTTACGTATTTTTGTACATTGTACATCGACAGTTTTCGATAAAACTTTATTTTCGATAAAATCTGAGTAATTGGATTTGGTCCCACTCTCCATACAATTTTTTTTTTTTGATCCCGCGAAATATCGCGGAAATATTTTTTTTTAATTGTAACTTTGTTATTTGACATCGGATTTTTAAAATTGTAACGTCATTAGTTTAGTCTTTGGCAGCTCTATATTTCCTTCTAATGTCCTTTTGACCTATGAAGTCATTTTCACATAGTTAAGTCACCTAACCAAGTTTTTCATCCAAAATATCCTTTTTGTTTCACAAGAAAAAAATCGCCAAAAATAAAGTATTCATCGGATCTCTCTAAAATTACGCTTAAAGTCTTTGCAATTAAATGGGCAAATTTTTAAAAGAATAAAACTGTCCTGATTTTTACCACTTTTTATAAAAAAATTAATTTGAAAATCAAAGTTTTTTCAAAAATCGCAAAAAATCCACAAAATTTTGACTTTGACCAGCACTCGCTCAGCGAGTATTTATTAAACCACCACAAGTTATATGTCGTTCGAAGCGTATTTTAATTGCCTTTGGAACGAGATACTGTTTACGTTTATCGCATTTGTAACACCAGCGAAAATAATTTTTGAATGAAGTGATGACCAAAACACACAAAATTACCGTTATCTCAAAAACCTAACCATAAAAAAAATTAAAAAAAATAGTTCCAGGCTCAGCAGGTCAATTCCTATCCTCCCCCATTCCTGGTTTTCTTGGTATTTTTTGGCTGCAAACTAGTGTTAGTGGTGGGCGTGGATTACAACATATATGCTTTTAATTTTTCTGAAAGATGAGTCGTATAGTGGGACACCAATGTGCCAAATTTGGTTTCGGTAGGTCTATCAGTTTCCAAGAAATTGAGTTTTGTCCCACTCTCCATACAAATGAGACCAGTGTGCAGCGGCCACATTGTAGCTTCTAATCTTTTACATCTCGTCAAATGTGTGCGCCAACATTTTGCATACTTGTTTCAGGTTTGTTATTGTTGTTTCTCTATTGCAAACTAATGTATGTACATACATACATATGTACCTATTTAGTTTGGCTATTTTTAACATTTTTGTATAAAAATAAAAATATCTGCCGTCTCGTCGGCTGCGGCAATGATCAACGATCTGTCGGCGCCACGGTGGACGTGTTTTGATGAAAGGCAGTGTAAATGAATTAACATAACAGTAAGCGATTTCAAAATGGAAAGCGAACAGGGCAATTTTGCTAAAAATTATCTTCACTGAATATTTAGTGGTATATAGGGTTGCCAGACGTACTGATTTGATCAGTACAATACTGATTTTTCGTGCCCCGTACTGATGGTTTTAAAAACCTTAAGAAATACTGATTTTTTGGATTTTGTACTGATTTGTACTGATTTTTAGCCGACACTAAAAAAATAATTTATTTTTATCACCCTCCATTGTTATTTTTCCAACTGTTTTCATTTGACGTTTGTAACCATTAGGAAGGAGGCCGCAACGCGAACGTTATATGTCATAGAAATGTGATTGACAGTTAACGATACTGAAACAAAAACAAAATGCCAGTAATAAAGACGATTTCTCCGCATATATTGTGTTTTTTTTTTTAAGGCAATGTACTGATTTTTTTGGGAAAGGTATCTGCCAACCCTAGTGGTATACGAGTATCACGGAATACACAAAATAAACATGAGAAGACCCTTTTAAATTCCTCTAACGTTATGTTGGTGGTCACCAACCGAATCTTCTCAGTTCTCATTTCTGAGCTCTTCTTCGTCCAGATTTTATCAAAGCATTTCTGGAACTCTGCGTATGACTCAGACAACCCCAAAAGGCAGTATCTGAAAAATTTGCCGATCTTTCAAATAGGAGAGGGAACTCATTCTAACGCTTTTCTTCTAAAAAAAAAAAACATCCCGCTATCTTCTGGCTTCGACTTTAGTCAGCCAATAGCTAGTGTTCGATTAAAAGTCTCATTGGTGAAGACGCGGGAATGGTAGATAAATTGTGCAGAAGCCCAACAACTTTTCCCCTTCAAATTCATGCATACCGAAGCCATAGACGCCACATAAACACAAAGCAGCTATGCGTTCTTTCCGACGAGGTGGAGGGATGGCAATGATCTCAAGCCCAATGCGGTGATCATTTCAAGTTGAATGTGATTTTTGTCGCATTTTTTCAGCGGTTTGTTGATTTAGCACAATCTATGGGCACAGTGGCGTAGCTAGAGAATTTTTCGGATGGGGGGGTCACAGCCAATGTAAAAAATTTACCAAAATTAAAATTACCAAAAAAAACTACAATTTTTTTTACAAATGATAAAAATCGCTAGCTTAGAATGCAAATTGTGTAAATCCTTTTTTAAAACTTTGTAGAAGAGACAAAAAACAAAAAAAAAAAAAATTCGAAATGAAAAAAAAATTCTGTTCATATAAATATTTTGGACTTACACAATTTTTTTCGCTTTTTGGACTTACACAATTTGCGTATCACTGACTAACAACGAGTAGAAATATGACAAGTATCTCAGACTTGTTTAGCGCGGTGCGTATTTGATTTTTCTAGCGCTCTACATAAAAATACACTTTTTCATAAAAGTGGACTTACGCAGTTTGCACTCTAAGCTAGCGAAATGTAATTTTTTCAGACTATAATTTAACATTTTAGTACACAAATATCGCTTATAATACATATATCAAACTCTTAAGGCCCTTGGCCACTTAAAATCTGGAATGTTAAGAAGTGTATACATATGTGTGAGTGTCGGGTGATTGACGCAAATATCTAAAAGATTTGATTCTCATCAACGCGAGCCCGAACAAGAACGTGTAGCACGACGACTGCCGATTGCACTAACACACACAAAAAAACTCACACATACACACTGCTTGACATGCCAGATTGTCAGTTGCCAAGGGCCTTTAACTATACTTCAAAAGTAAGTCTCATATTCTCTTCTGGAAATCTACGCGCATAGGTAGATTTTCAAGTTTTATGCGCCCAAAATTGAATTTTGTAAAATTGTTACAATTACAGAAAAAAAACATACCCACATATTGGAAATAGAATGGGGAACAATAATTCATCGCTTTTTTCTCGACCCCGTACTCTGCACTTGCCCCAGATGGTCTTAACTTAGCATATCTGAAGTTAATTTGTTTTGTTTTTTTCTTACATATTTTTAAGTACTAGTTTCAACTTGAATATTTATTATTTAAAGCATTTCATTTAAGTAATCGTGGTGAATCCTAAAGGTGCAAGTAATTATTAACACTTTTCAATAATATCCTTGGTTTCCAATAATTCTAAGTTTATAGTTTTAAGCTTTTAAAGTTGGGATATTTAAAAAAAAATTATCACCCTTTTTCATGTTAAAAATTGGTTTTGTTATGTTGCTCTGTCAGACTCAGTCAAATTAACCCTCGGACATGATATCTAGTACAATTAGTAGTTAGCCGACAAAAAATTACGTCGCACAAAGCCGCACTTCACTACTAGATACAGGGTTTTTCATATGTACCTACAATAAAATTATTTTTTTGTGTTTTATATTTGAATTTAATGTTTATTTTTCTAACGCATATCTTGGTTAATATAGGTGATGCTCGAAAGTAACCGAGATATTTATCAGCGATTATTGTTAACTTTTTAGGCAGTATTTTTAGTATTTCCAATTTTTCAAAGTTAAGGAAGTACTTATCATAAAAAGGGGCTAAGAATTATAAAGCTACATTTTTTAGAAGATTTTTGAGTATGCAATTTTGCAGCTCATTCAATTGTAATATAATAATATGCAACATTCAACTTTTTGAAAAATTTCATTGGCTTTTCGGAAATTTTAATTGGAACGGTCTCACGTACATATAACGCAAACACCCTACAGAAAAGAATTACTAAAATCGACGGAAATTTTTACAGCATTGAGATAAGCACTTTTTACACTAAAATTGGTTGGCTACATGACAGTACACTTAGAAATCTCCTCAAAATCTTCTATAAATTCTGGCCGCGCTTTGAAATTTTTAATCCACTTTTAGAAATTTCTACGATTTTTCGGATTTTTCCATAAGCTTGGAAATCCTGCTTAAGGCGATTTTTATTGAAAAATTGTTTACATTTTTAAACGAAAATAAGAGAGTCAAATTTTCGACAGAACTGTTTGAAATAAATATAAAAACTCTGGCGTATGATTTTTTTTTTTGAGTCACTGTATATATTTTTCAATAAAATCGACTTTTAACTAGAGCCCTAGATACCAGGGTATCGAGCAATTCGATCTGATCGTTTTTGTTTGAAGCCCGTTTGTTGTTCAAATTCCCGTACAGACATTCGAGCATTCGAGCTTACAAACAAAAAAAATGTGTATCGGAAAAACAAAAATAAAAAAAACTACATATAATGAAAAAAAATAATAATAATAAACAAAAGAAAAAAACAAACTTCAAAATACCCGAATTGTTCAAATGCCCGTACAAACATACGGGTAATAAACAAACAAACAACTCTTCGAGCAATTTAACAACAACTGTTCGAGCTACTCGAAAATGTTCAAAAAAAATCGAGAGCTCTACTTTTAACACAAATTATTAAAATTTTGCATTAAACAAGCAATTTGGAACAGATGTACACAATAAAATATTTTTGGCCGCATAAAACTTGAAAATCTACCTATGTGCTACGGTTATAAATAATAATTTTCTTATATAATTTAGTTTTTTAATATTCCATTTTGACAGACATTAAGTAAAATCTCAAGTTCAGATACTCTTATACATTGTATATTTATTCCCATTGTAGTTTATACTAATATTATTTGATTAAGATGATAAGTAATTGAAAGAAAACTTGAAATTTTAATAATTGGCGTTACTTTTCTGTTATTAGCGTGTTAATAACAGCAGTACCGTATAATAATTGTAGCGTTTGTTGAGCCGTAGGGAAGTGCAGGAACCGTAGGAATTTTACCACAAAAGAGCGAATATAAGTACAAAGAATGTAAATTGTGGTAAAATTCCTGCGGTTCTTGCACTTTCCTACGGCTCAACAAACGCTAGAATTATAAGTAATACTTCGTGAAAAAGCGCTAAATTTCGAATTACCAATTTCGAAAAATTACTATTCTCATTGATTTTTTCCTGAAAAAGAAATGTATGCTAATAAAGTCAAAGATGGTTTTATGGTCAAAACGAATCTTTCGGGGGGGGGGGTCCCCAAAACCCCCCCGTTACTACGCCACTGTATGGGCACGTTTTTTTTTTGTATCAAAGAAATACCGTAATAGCAAGAACCAAACGGCTGGGGCATCTCTTACAACACAACATTGTTGTGATGGAAAGTCGCGCAGAGAAAGCATTACAACGCAATTGACTATCAGATAATTTAGTAGACGGAATGAAGCAATAAAACTGACTAGTTATGTGGGGGGAAAATGTAGCGAAGCGAATGAAAAGATTAAAAAAAAATAAAAGAGAAATAATTTCAACAAGTGACATACAAAGTACGTGCTTGTCTACAAACAATGGCGCCATGCTAAACCCCACATTTTAACGCCCACAAGCGCCCCAAGCAAGCAAGCAAGCGAAAAAACCGTGGCAACAACTCCGCCACATGGAGATCATTGCGTCTGATCGCGCGACCGTTTATTATATGTTGCGATCCTGTCGTCTGCTGTGCTTAACTACTCTCACTGTCATATTACAATGTTGTGATTAATACATACTATGTGCATTTTTTACCATTTTTATCGTGAAGCGTTGTTTTTGGCATTCTTTCCTTCTTTTTTCTGTTTTTAGTTCTTTTAGTCTGTTCGCACAGTGATCGTTTTCGTTTGGAGGTTGTGAGTTCAAACATTTAACATGACGGATTTTTAATGTAGACGCATATTTCTTCTTAAAGGCGACAAGGGAGTACGATTGATGTTTAAATATGTAGGTACATGCTTTTCGTATTGACTGAGGTGGGGAATGGGAACTAATGCCTAGGGTGTTGAATACAAGGGAGAGCTGGGCGACGTACGGCACGCGCTTTTCATGTGACACATTCGCCATAGTCTGACGATTTGATCTGAAGCGACTGCAAAGCAGACAGAAATTATATGCGTCATTTGTGAGTAATGCAGATTATTTGCTTTGGCCTTTTTTCTTTTAACTGTGAAGTGATGATGTCTTCTACATATTTTGATTCTACATAATTTCAAAAGTAAGAATTGTTTTTGCATGGGACATACTATGTGTGTATAATCTATAAAGTTTTGCCAATGCAACTGGTTTTAAAAACTGATTGAAATGCTGAAACCATGTAGAGATTACCTCAGCAATCCGCAATCAAAAAGGGAGTAGAGTTATCCGTATTAAGTGTCTGTGTGTTCAATTGTTTCACAAAACCCGTTTCGAACGCTATTTTATTATGCATTTAATGCCGTTTTCTTTTCTCGAAATAATGTTGCCCTGTTTGATTTTCTTAGTCAATTTGCAAGCTCATTTAATCGAATATTGACCATTAACTATGTAAGTAAAAGGACACCATTGTCTAAAGGGCTATATTTTTTCTTTAAAAATAAGAGCGCCATAAGAAAATAGTCCTAAAACACACCACTAAAAGTTTGAATTCATTAAGCAATAGAAGTGGGTATATTTGTGAATATTCTAGCAAAGAATTAGATATGTATATGTGTGTAACAGCTTATAATAGTTTTTTTTTCTAAATGATAAAAAGCTTTTAACGCATTGTTGCTTAAGTACACTCGGAGAAAAATAGCGGACTAAATTCAAGCTGTGTCGCACTTGACTCAAGAATTACAGAAATTAAAGAAAAATAAATTTAATTTAAGTTTTCACAAGCTTGAACTAAGATAAAAAACTAAAAAAATTTGATTTAAGAATAAGATTCTTGATTTAAGAATGAAATTCTCAACATAAGTATAAGCATTCTTAAAATAAGATTGGACAGGCTTGAATCAGTCATGGGTTGTGCTTAAAATAAGTTTACACAAGCTTGCTTCAAAACTCCACACTCTTAACCCGAGTCAACCCACGAGGACCATATGGTAACGCAAGACATCCCTTTACATTTACAAGAAAATAAACAAGGTATTGGAAAACGGATTTCATTTTCATGCTCAGGAGGTCGAAATTTATTGGTGTACATACTTTTATGAAAATCTGAAACAAAAAAAGTTCTGGGAAAATCCGGTTTAATATAATATTTATACAAAATATCGTTCTAAAAATAAGAATACATTATTGATTTTAGCATTTTCAAGGTTAGCAGGCTTTCATGATGTTTTCGGATTGTTTCTATTCTAGCTCTAGATACCCGGGTATCAAACAAATCGAATTGATCGTTTTGTTTGAAGCCCGTTTGTTGTTCAAATGCCCGTACAAACATTCGAGCATTCGAGCTTACAAACAAAAAAAAATGTGTATCGAAAAAACAAAAATAAAAACAACTACATATGAAGAAGAAAAAAAAAATGGCGTTTTCGATTCGCCATCAGACAAGCGAGGTCGGATCGAACAAAAATGTTTGAATCCATAATGAGTAGTAGCCATACTCGCTAACTGGTCGATAAAAATTTCCCTCTGCTCGCTATCATTCACATATAAAATTGGCAGAGGGAAATTTATAGCCAGCAGAGAAATTGTGAATCGAAAGCGCCTAATAATAAACAAAAGAAAAAAACAAACTTCAAAATGCCCGAATTGTTCAAATCATAGTTTATATCTATAAGTTGCGACACTCTCAGCTGATCGTTTGGCATGTTATGCCTGTCACCATGCAGTGCTGTGCAAAATTTACAGAAAAAAATTCAAATGAATTTTGAAATCTTTAAATGGTTCAAATGCCCGTACAAACATACGGGTAATAAACAAACAAACGACTGTTCGAGCATTTGAACAACATTTGTTCGGGCTACCCGAAAATGTTCAAAAAAAATCTGGAGCTCTAGTTTCTATTCCGTTAGACTAAAATTTAGCTTGTTTTTTCCCTGAGTGTAGAGCAACGTTATACCTATGTATGTATGTATGTATGTATGTTAATGAGTAAATATGAAAACTTTATTTGATATTAAATATGAACAGATAAATTCCTACATATACATATAAGTATACCTACTTATCTTCGAACAAGACAAGGCAGGAAATGGGTCAAATTTGCTATTAATTTTATCAGTTGTTATTGTTGTAGTGTTGGGCAACATTTTGCGTTTGTTTTTTTTTTTTTATAAATTTTTTTTTATCTTTTTTCTTTTTGTAGGTATTTATTTTTTTGGTTAATTGTTTACACAGCAGGTAAATACTTGAACAGGTGATAAATTAATTTGATACTTGAACAAAACACTTTGAATTACATTTATGAGCTCATATAATAAGCATACATACCTACGTACTTACATAAATTTACTCGAGAAATTCAAACGTAAACTATTTATTCATACTCATTATATGTATCTACATATGTATGTATGTATCTATGTTTATGTACCTATGTACATATTCGTTGTTTTTATTTCACCAATTATTCGCTTCAAATTATTTTCTGGCAATACGATCGCTCAACAATCAACTTGTTGAATTTTGTAACGTCAATAAAAGGTAAATAAATACACTCGGAGAGCGTTTAGCAAATTGTTTAATAAAAGGCTATCCGCCAGTATATGTAGATAATTGTATGTATGTATATATGTATATATTTAGGTTTATTCATAATTATTACTTATTATTTTTATTTTCAATAGCAACGCTTTTAGCCGCGCCAGTGCAATAATTTTCATAAAAAATTTTATATGAACCTTGCTTACCTTGCCTTCAGCGAAACTATTAATTTTTTTACCTATGAAACTATGTAAGTGCTTTTCTGCTTCAGCTGAGCTAATATTTCAAAATATTTATAGTAATACATATTATACCATGTCTCCACATAACGTGTTTCGCTCTTTTTTTCTGCATTTTCTCTCTCAACCTTGTTTCGACACGGAAACCAGTGCCGAAACTCGCCAATTTCCATACAAAACACTGTTTCATTCTGAATCATCTTGCCAACCTCGATGATATCGATGTCTTCTCTAATTTTGTATCGAAAATCTATCGAAATCTCACACAAACCAAAACAAAGACGCAAAAATAAGCAAAGATACAAACATTTAAGAAGAACAAGAAAGAGAAATGTCAAACTGAATCACGAGTAGCCACGTGGAGACGGGTTATTGAGCGAGATGTTTTGCTACATGTTTCTCTGGTGAATTAAGTTAAGTGGAGACGGGCTTTTAGATATGCATATATGTATGTATGTATGTACAGTATTGTGCAATACTTAAGCAATGAGGAAAAGTGCTGACAATGCATAACACACTATAGACAAAAAAATTCAAACTTTGTACTTCGTATGCCTAGAAGCCTCTTGGTTGCTTAAAAACTAATTAAGCTTCAAATATATATACTAGGTATCAAACGGTATAGCTATAGTTACGATATAGTATATGCATATTATAGTGGTCCTTAAAAATCAAATGAACGATTTTTTTTTTAATTTCACTCTCTGATCGCACGATCGAAAGTATCACAATGACGCCGGGTTGCGTGATTTTGATTTTGATTTGACTGAATCACGAATCAAAAATATTTTCTGATTCTTGATTTAAAATATTTTCAAATAGAAGATAATTTTTATTATATATTTTTTGATTCTTGATTCAAACTTGATTTCATTGAGTGATGATATCCCGCCAAAAACTTCAAATCTCCGTTCGGAGCCCAAATGCATATATAAGTAGGTATACAAATGTGATATCTTTGACTATACCTACATAAATATGTATTTATGTATTACATAGTATCGAAATAAGTAAAAATAAAGCTTTGGCTAATTAATATTAGTGGTGAAAGTTCATTTTCAAGCTTGTTATAATATCGAGTTGCTTATATGTTGCACAGTACTGTAGCTAGTAATTGTAAATAATAGATACATACATAAATATGTATGTATGTACAGCCGGAAACTTATGCTCTCAACCGAAATACCACAACAGACAGCCAGAGTGTCAAGTAATATGAGCAAAAGCATTAAGAAACCACTTGAATTATCAGGCCAAGGTACGCCAAGGTACATAAAATAAATATAATTCAAATGTACTTGAAATCTGATTTATGTACATACATATGTATATATGTGCTGTTATATACACGTGCGTTAGATATTTGAATATGCATTTGCTTAATTGAAGCTTTTATTAAAGCAAATTATTAATAAATTCCTTAACTGGAAATGTTTATTGAAAACTCAAGTGGTTTTGTAGAGTCCAGGGTCTCCATTGCTTTTTTGCATTGCATTTTTTTTTCTTACATACATACATGGGTGCATGTACCAGTCTGTATTTAGAGCTCTAACACTGCTATTCCGAGCGTTACCGGAAAATTACTTTACTGGTAATTTATGTTGCTGAAAATTGTTACCGTCTTTTCAATTGGTATTCTGGCACAAATGGTAACGCTGTCAAAGCATTTCCATACGAACGGAATGGAATCGGGCTGAAAATGGTAATAAAATGTAACCACGTATTGAGGTGGTAACTTAATTTTCTGGTGCCAGAATACGAAAAGAGTGTTTAAAGTAGCAGATTCTTTATTTAACCAGTAAAGTAAATTATGTTACCACACCGGAATAAGGCCGTAAATGGTCCAATGAACTTCCAAAAAAGGGTACATTAAATTTGAGTGTTTTTATATTTACTAGCCGTGTTTGAATTTGTTAGCACTTATTTAGAAATATGACAGACTAATGAGTAGAATTTTGTTTATTAAATTTGGCTAGCTAAACAAAAATATTATAGAAATTATATATATGTATGTATGTATTTATGCATTCAAATTTAGCATATTATTAACCAAATTAAGTCAGAAAAAATAACGCATACAAATTACTAAACAGGTATATATGTATGTACCTACATACATATACTAAACTAGATACATTTTTGAAGATTGCCCAACTCCATCAAAAAAGAAATAAATAACCCTAAACTGTTGACTGGCATAAATAAATAAATTATTAACAATAAATACTACAAAGTTTTGTATTTAAGTCAATTAGCTTGATTTATGTAAAATCATAAACAATAATCGCGCTTAAATGCTTATAATAAAGCACAAGCGCAGCTAAAGTAACGATTACACTGCTCTACAGCCAAAAAATACTCTGAACGCAACCATCCTTTCTATATGTAAAATCGGTCGCTGATTCCGAAAATCGGGTTCATTTTTAATTCTATGGGAAGGTTTTTGAGATATCGGCAATTTACCGTTATTTGGCCAATGTGTCCACTTAATCCTGTATATCTCTTTAACACAGTGAGTTATATTCCTTAGGGTGACACCAAACGAAAGAAAATTAAATTTCCTTTTCACGGCTCCTATAACATTTTTCTCTAACTCTTATAGTTTCTGAAATATTGACGATTAAATTTTAATTTTTTCGATTTTTTACGATTTTTTGAAGAAAAAATTGACTTTGTCAGGCAATATCTTTAAAACCAATACTTTTACCTTCGGTTTTACTCCTTTTCATGAAGCTCTATTCTATTACCAAAAAAATAACAAAATAAATAATCAACGATGAAAATCCATTGTAAAATGGAAAAGTTATAGGCGATCAAGTAAATACAGCCAGGTCGCGCAATGCCTCTGCACGCGTACATTCTATGCATATTGTACCAATACCTACACATCTGCAGTAGCAGCACATTGGCAGCGCAGTAGATACAAGCCCATTTACGGGTATAACATGCATAAAATATACCCGTGTAGAGGCATTGTGCGACTTGGCTGTATTTACTTGATCGCCTATAACTTTTCCATTTTACCATGGATTTTCTTCGTTGATAGCTTATTTTTTTGCTAATGGAATGGAGCTTCACGTAAAAGATTAAAACCGAAGGTGAAGACATTGGTTTTAAAGATATTGTCTGACAAAGTCAATTTTTTCTTCAAAAAATCGTAAAAAATCGAAAAAATTAAAATTTAATCGTCAATATTTCAGAAACTATAAGAGTTAGAGAAAAATGTTATAGGAGCCATGAAAAGGAAATTTAATTTTCTTTCGTTTGGTGTCACTAAGGAATATAACTCACTGTGTTAAAGAGTTATACTGGATTAAGTGTACCCATTGGCCAAATAACGGTAAATTTCCGATATCTCAAAAACCTTCCCATAGAATTAAAAATGAACCCGATTTTCGGAATCAGCGACCGATTTTACATATAGATAGGATAGTCACGTCCAAAGTACAGACAAAAAATTTCATTTTGTGATCCAGTGTTACCATACCTGAACAAATTTAACTTTTCGTACAAAGCCGCAAAAAATAGTAAAAAAAAAAACAACGGCGACTAACTAAAGTTTTAAATAAAGCAAATGTAATCAATTAAGGAAAATGGAAATGAGTTAGTGTACATACATATTTGTGGCGTAAGTTCGTAAATGACCTTCGTTATAAAATATGAATAACGAACTGAGGCGAAGTTTTAAACAACCTTAATTTTCCAGCGTTCAAAAGATACTCAACGAAATCGTTTTAGAAAAAAATTTGGCAACTCTATTTACAAGAGAAGCAATCTTTTCCTCATTCATACTTCTCTTCAGCAATGGACTGAATTTGGGTCTGGGTTTGGAAGTAAGGGTGTATGATTACTGAAGCTAATACTTGAAATTGGGTTCGTAGTAAGCAAGAGCACAATTAAATGCTCGTACCACGTAAGGTAGGAAGGTTATACTGGCTGGCCACTAATAGCCTCACATAGACTAGATAAGTCCGTAGTGTTACCAGAAAGTTCATTGAACATGAACACCTCTAGTTAGAAGCCCGGACTCAAACTGAAAAACATACATACCTCTACTGTGGATACATGCTTAATATCATTGAAGAAGACTTTCCCTGGTAGCCGAAGTCTTAGCCTAGAAAACGCAGGACAGGAGCATAGAACGTGCTCCACTGTCTTCTCCTGCAGTCCGCATCCTCTGCATTCACTTTCATCAACCAGTCCCATGTTGAACGCGTGTGATGCTAAAAGGCAATGTCCTGTGAGAACCCTGATTATAAGTCTGCATTCTTCCCTTTTCAGGGAAAGCAACCATTTCGTTAGCTTCGGATCGAACGACTTAAACATAATTTTGGACACTCTGCAGCCATGCGATTGCTTCCACGCCTTATCAGCCTGGTCCATCATATACTTATAGTACCTATGTTTGACTTCACTGAGTGGAATCAGGACGTCCAAAGAGTGTTCCACTCCGAGACCTGCCCCCTTCTTTGCTAGCTCATCGGCCTTCTCATTGCCGTCTATCCCCCTGTGGCCTGAGATCCAGTACAGATGGACATTATTATCCCTACACATCGCCCTTAAGGCCTCTTTACAGTCCTCTACACACCTAGACGAGGTGCTAAGCGACAGTATCGACTTAATAGCCGCCTGACTATCTATATATAAGTTGATAAGTCCCCTTCGTAAGGAATTACAGACTAACATTTCCGCTGCCCTCTTTACCGCTAATATCTCCGCCTGAAAGACACTACAGTGAGCTGGCAGCCTAATACTGGTACTGATATTCAGTTCAGTAGACCGCAGCTCCTACTCCTTCTGATGTCTACCACGTAAAGTAAATAAAGATTTTAAGACGTGTGTAGAGTACATCTCCAGTCCGGCTATCAATTGTATCGCTTTCGAAATGGCATAGAACGTAAATAAGTACATACTACCACAAAATACAATTACAAAAATATTTAAATGCCGCCAGGTGAATTTTTGTTTTGCTCTACCTTCGTTAACGCTTATCTTTCATACTTATGCACGTCCACATGTCCTTAGCCAGCAACAAAGCAATCAACGGCAAAGGAAACGAAGAAGAGTAGCAGCTGTTCATGCCTATCGGAGAATGTGCGCCAGCCAACCAACCAACTCATTATTGGAACATCAACATGGCATGAAATGCCGACTTGTCGTTGTTTTTTGGTGGATTTTTGTCTGCGCATGCGCGCGCATTAAAAATATTCACACATACAAACAATCAACCATGGGCATATTAACGCACACGTCATGTATGCCAATATCCTTATTGGGACCACACCTTTTGTTGGCCTTTCCTTTTCGATTTTTGCTTCGAGTCAATTGAAATGCGTATGCGTTTCAGCGCCTTTGCGCTGCTACTTACTGTTTGCCATTGTACATAGGAGTGTATGTGTGTTTTCATTTTTTTCTTTTTTTTGCTCTTGTTGCAACAAATTTTTGCAGCTGCCGTTTTTTGAAAAAAATGTTCAAGTGTTTCCCTGCTTAGTTCGTCGTCGGTCTTCTGCTGCATCGGCAATGCAAGCACACACACTCAAGTAGTTTTATAAAGTAGGCACTACATCCTTTAAAGGTTAATTTTAATCGGTAAGTAGTAATGCTTATTGTTGTTCTTGCTTTTTTAATGAATGCATTTTAAGTTTTTGAGTTAATTTTTGGTTTTGCTGCATGTTCTCTTATAACAATCAATCGAACGAATTTTTTATGCTTTTCACTTTTATCGGCCGAAGTTAAATTGTTTGTGGTCACATTTTTGATGCAAATGCGGTCAGTTACTTTGTGGCCAATTAAATTAAGTGTGTGATTAACTTAACATACGCGTATTTAAAGGAAGTGGTAAAAAGGCAAAATTTGTTATAACTGAGACGCAAAAATTGAGCGACCTTTATTTTGACACTATTGTCAGCTGGTATTTTATGTATGTAAGTATGTACATTCCTATAAGGATTTAGACCACATTTAATTCTGGTATTCCAAACTCTTCCCGAGATATACAGAGGTAAAATAATGGTCTGCAAATATTTTTGAGCATTTGGAAGATTGTTTTATGAAAACTGTCTATACCGAGTCTTTTTCGATCCCCTTTGATGATCAAACACTTATTAATCACTTCTGCGATTAGAATAAGTCTCGAAAATGAGTGAGATCAGCGATTGAAAAGTGATTTTATTTATTTATTTTTTTTTTTCATATAAAAATCACCTAACTGAGCCCTTTTCGATCCCCTTTGCCGATTAAAAAAAGAATTTATCACAAGTTGAGCATGCTAAAGATCGAAATGAGATCGTTTAGTTTGCTTTTTTAGAAAAAAAAGTTATCATTTTTCCAAAGAAATTTCAGAGAATCTTATATTAGATTTCGGTATTGATGGTTGCGAATATTGTAGAGCAGGAACATATGGATGTATGTCTTCCGCGTTGCCGTATATGAGAGTGCCAACATGCGCATATGAATTTTCATAGGAATTCATTTATGGATTGAAAATTTTTTATCTTAAACTCCTTATTTGCTTAATATTTATGTAGGCTAAAAATCTGTTTCAAAAGTTCCAACCAAAATGTGGTCTGAGGGTGACCGTGGAAGTTATTTTTGCGATATTGGTAAAGGTAAGGCTAAGGGTAGAATATGTAAGAGGATAGAAGATGGGAAAGAAATGCGGTTGTAAAATTACCCAAAAATTATAGGAAAATGAGTAGAAAAGTATTAGAAATTGATCAGAAAGTTACTGAAAAACGACCCAAAAAAGATTCGAAAATGACAAGAAAAACGATTGAAAAATTACCCAAAAAAGCTTGGAAAACATATCGAAAATTACCAGAAAAACGAAGAAAAATTACTCCAAAAATATTCAAAAACAATCAGAAAACTATTCAAAAATGACCAAAATAAGATTCAAAATCGAAAAAAATAAAATCGAAAGGGACTCGAAAAAGATTAAAACACTCAGAAAAAAAATTATCAACACGATTCATGTAAAATTAACACGATCGATCTTTACACAGGGAACATCAACATTTTTTTCAAATTACACGATGTTTGAAACATGATTATGGCTTTGTAACTGTCATCTGAAAATTTGGTAAATTCAACCAAATTTTATTGCTGATACAACATGAAGAAATTTTAAAATATACAAGATGATTCAAATATAAAATTTTATTCCTAAATGTCATTTGGAATTTGGTTTATTTAACATGATGATAGTGTCAATATAAACTAAAACAAGTAAGGAAGCCTAAGTTCGAGTGGAATCGAACATTAGATACTCAGCTGTATGCTTTCATTGTTTGTTTGCGTTTGATGGAAACACGGTGTACTTTATATAAAGCGAGTGCTGCATAAAGTGGGCGTAGCCACGCCCATTTTCTAAATTTTTATCAGTCATCCAACTAAGCATATCAATATTATTCTTTGTGCAAAAATTAATTCCTTTATGACTTCTAGTTACAAAGATGTCACGTTACAAACTCCCAAAGGGTATTCCAGAAATATCTGTTAAAAAGTAGGCGTGGTCATAAACCGATTTCAATTAATTTTTGCGTGTCTATTACCACAAGTGATAAAAGTGTACACACCAAGTTTCGTCATAATATCTCAATTATTTGTCGAGTTAAAGGCTAATAAATCTCGTATATCCCTTTGTCCAAAAGGAGGCGGTGCCACGCCCATTTTCCAAAATTTGTCTATTTTATGTTTCCGGTCTATTGTGGAACTCATGTCACAAAATTTCAATTAATTATCTTTATATTTGACAAAGATATCGCTTACAATGTTTTTATTAGGCCACTTTATAATACACATATATAAAAGTGGGCGTGGTCGTCAACCGATTTTGGTAATTTTTCGTCCACACATTTGCCTAAGTAAATATATCATGCGTACCAAATTTCATCGATATATCTTCAACGGTTTCTGAGTTATGACTCATAAAACTTTCAATGTTTGCCCCTTAATAAGTGGGCGTGGCTCCGCCCATTTTTCAAAATTTTTGTGGTTTTCGTTTTACGTTCATAGTTGGAATCATGCCACAAAATTTCAGTGATAGATTTTTATATTTGACAGAGATATCGCTTAAAATGTTTTTATTAGGTCACTTTATAATACACATATATAAAAGTGGGCGTGGCCGTCAACCGATTTTGACAATTTTCCGTCAAAAAATTTGCCTAAGTAAGGAAATCACGCGTACCAAATTTCATCGACATATCTTCAACGGTTTCTGAGTTATGACTCATAAAACTTTCAATGTTTGACCCTTAATAAGTGGGCGTGGCACCGCCCATTTTCCAAAATTTCATAAAATTTCTTCATAGGGGCCTGAGCTCAACATGTGGGTAAAATTTTATCGCTCCAGCTATATTAGGGACTGAGATACCAAATTTCCGATTTTTTCTAAATAGGAAAAGTGGGCGTGGTCATGGTCCGATTTCGCCCATTTTCAATACCAACCGTCCCAGTCTCGATACCAACTTGCATTCCAAATTTCATCAAAATATCTCAATTTTTGCGCGAGTTAGAGTGTTTACAGACGGACGGACAGACGGACGGACGGACGGACGGACGGACATGGCTCAATCGATTTCTCTTTTCACCCTGATCATTTTGATATATATAAGTCTATATCTATCTCGGTTATTTCATTCTGTTACAATCCACCGTTATGTGATTAAAACTATAATACTCTGTGTACTAGTACAGCTGAGTATAAAAAAATGTTAGAAAAATGACGTCCCAATTTTAGTGTTAATACAACATGAAAACAAATGTTAAAACAACAAGAACCACAATTAACAATAAAAGTTGGTTGATATAACACGAAACAATGTTCAAACATAAACGTCATTTGGAATTTTGGTTTATTCAACACGATGATAGTGTCAATATAATCTAAAAAAGTGTTAAAAAGAACGTCAAAACTATTTTGAAACATACACAATTTTTTCAACGTTTGAAGTTCTGCTGTTCGTGCAAAACACAAACTAATATTATTTTTTTTTAACAATAAGAAAATTTTGTGCCGTGGCAATGATGGGATTTTAGCATCATTGGCAGTGCGTGATAATGGTTTTTCCATTTATGTTTTTAGTTCGCAGGTAAGATAAAAGTGGATTGCATTTTTGTTGCTGAAAGTTTTTAATGTTAAATATTTTCTTTTTCCTCTTCATAGTTTGCAATTTTTACCACGAAGAGATGTTTAGCAAATGGAGTCTTTCACGCAGCATGCGGTGCATATACCGTTGCATTAGCGGCCAAACATTATTCGGTGGCAGAGATAGTAAGTACTATCGCCCATTCATAAACTATTCGTATGAGAAGGACGCTCTCAATTTGGTCGGTTGTGCGGGTGATGTACTGGAATATGCTTCATTGATCTGATGATTATATATTTTGTTTTATATGTTTTTTTATTTAAAAAAAATAAATTGTAAAATCACTTAGTTAATTTAACAATAAATTTAAGGCAAAATCAAAAAGATGTTATTGTTAATTCAACAGGACCATTTCGTGTTAATTTAACCAGCTTTTATTGTAAGATTAACTAGTTAAAATTGTAAAATCAACAGGAAGACTCAATAATTTTTAATGTTAATTCTACAGTTATGATCCCGTTAAACTAACACTTGACAGTAGTGTTAAATTTACACGATTACATGATGGCATACATTAAGCATCGTGTTGAAAAAAATTAACCACAAAATTTGTTGATTTTTGGTTGATTTCACACTATTTTTTTTCTGAGTGAATAAGACTGGAAAACGACTCCCCAAGAAGAGTTGGACGTAGGGTACCATTTTCTACCGACGAATGACTCTTTTATGATCAGCAAATGAGCGCATTTTCCATTATTTTAAATGTGCGTAGGGATCGAAAGAGACTGGAATATGATCAAAAAATTTATAAAATGCTATGTGGGTTATTGGCATTAAATTAAAGTTTCCAAACAGAACTTCAATAGAAACAACATTGTTATCAAAATAAAGGTGCCAATCAGGGTTTTCATTTATAGGTATTTCACGCTGTCGGCCGGCTCCCGAGATTGAGGTCTAATCATGGACCCAAATATCACCAAAAGATATTTGAGCTATATAATCAAATTAAACGGTTTAGTCAGAGCTTCAATAGAGAGTTCATTCCAATCCAACTTTTCAGTCGATTCTTGAGATAGAGACCAAAACGTGGATCCGGATGGCCCCGTGGACGCCGATTGCCCACAAATATATTTTTAGCAATCAAATTAAAGGTGATCAGGGTTTTGAGCAGAGATGCTTAACGAACGATCGGATTCTATTTCGTTTTGTTAATTCACAATGCTAAATTATCAAAATGGTTTTGTTTCGTTTATTCGCAATGCTAAATTATCAAAACCATTTCGTTTCGATAATTCACAAAACTAAATTATTAAAATGCAACCGGTAACGTTGAAACGAAGTAAATCAACAAAAAGATTGCCTGCACAAGGCGCATACATACACAGCTGTCACTCAAATCGTAGCAGTTCGTGTGCATATGCATATACTCGGCCGATTGTTCGCGACGGCATTGCGAGCGCACTAAGCATTTCAACGTTATAAATTTGGTTATGATAACGCTAATCAACGAAATGAAACTATTTTGATAATTTCTTTTCGCTAATCAACGAAATGGTATTATTTCGATAATTTTATTATCGTTATTTTGCGACTATAAATTATTTTGATAATTGCGTAAACGGTAAAAACCTGAATAGTTTCAACGGAAACGATTGCTTTTTTTCGGTAAACGATAATATTAACGTTACAATGCATCCTTGGTTTTCAGGTTCCAGAGATTGAGCCGAAATATCAACTCGAATAGCCGCGAAATATTTTTGAGCAATATTGGTATCAAAATATAGCAGTAAGCAGTATGTACATACATTAAGGTGGAGTGAAAACATATGGAGATTTTTTTTGTTTTTGTTTTGAACGTACCAGCAATGAAAAGTTGCCTTTATACGAGCTAATGAACCCCAGAAAATTTTATGGCGATAGGATGACGTTTTGAACTGCCCCCAGCCGCGCAAAGTTGAAAGCAATAAGCACGATCTGTTACAAATATGAAATTTTGAAAATTATATCGTCGTACCATACGACAACTAACATCATATATTTTGTGGCTGACGAAAAGTAACAAAATCGAGTTTTGGCTGACGAAAACTATCAATTTCGTTTAAACAACAACAATTTTAATGTAAAAACAGTATATAATTACTGATACTTTTCGTCAGCCAAAAGTCGAACTTGTTACTTTTCGTCAGCCAAAAGTCGATTTTGTTAATTTTCGTCAGCCAAAAGTGAAATATGTTACTTGAAAGAGTTTTTTAGTGCTTAGCACGAAATTTATTTTAATTCAATTTTTAATTGATGGGGTAAGTGGAAAAAAATTCAACAACTATTTACAGCGAAGGTTGAGTGTATAGCTATTTCACGAAAAACGATTTTCGATCATCAGCACTCTTTTCGGAAGTGGATGCCACTGGGGATTGAACCCGAGTACATTCCATCTTCAGCCGCAATGTCCCAACGCATTTTCACGCTCGACCATATGTTACTTTTCGTACAGAATTTTTTTTTTTGATAGCTTTCGCCAGAAATTTTAAATATGTTAGTTTTCGTGTGGTACGACGATATGTAAAATCAAAAAAAAAAACGAAGTATGAGGATTGATAAACATGGCTAAGCTGAGTATTAAAGTGAATTTTTTTTTTTTTTTTTTTTTTTGAAACAACAACAAAAGATATTAAAGGTCAAAGTTTATATTATGCATTTTTTAAATTGCAATTATGTACTTAAAAAACTACTGAACCGATTTGGAATATTTTTATACCATTCGATAGGTATTTTGATTCCCTTTAATTTGATATTCATTTTTTCAACTTTGTGGGGCTGGGGCACTTCTAAACATACGGGTAGGTCAATAAAATTTTACAGGCTTATTTCTGGGCTAGAAAGGTGTCGTTCTGGCTTTAGAACAAATTGAATTTCCAAAAAAAAATTTTCACTCCACCTTAACATACATACCTACATATGTAGGTACAACTAATTTCATTTCGATACCTAAACCGATACCAATGATATAAAGTCTATATTATAGACCGATATGTGGACCGGGATAGTCATAGAAAGTTGTTGCTAAGGAACGGTAGATAGTAGTATAGGGTGAGGAAGATATAGCGGGAACGGGAAATGCAGTGGTAGGCAGAGTTCTAAGGAAGGAAGTGGCAGAGTGTGATTTGTCGCAGCGAAATGGGACGGGTATTTGCTAGTATAAATACATACCTATGTATAAAAGAATAAACCCAACTATAATCCAAAAGCTTACCTTCACAAATGGCAATTGTTTGTTTGTCAGGAAATGCCAATTTTTGCTCTTTTGTAGCTGCTAGAAAAAATCCAATTTCGCTGCAAAACAAATAACGCTCACAATCGTTTTTTGGTAAAAACTGAAAGACAACTTGATGCGCTCCAATTAAGCTTGGCGTCGGTGTTTGAGAATGAATGAATAAATGACGTCGCTACGCTCCACTTGACTTGCCGCCGGTATATAAAAAAACCCGAAGGCAATAAATAAATTAGAACTTTGAACAAATAATTTATGTGCAATAATTGTTGTTGCTTATGTTGTTGTTATTGTTGCTGTTGTTGTTGTTGTTATTGTTGCTTATTTCTTGTTTTTTGTTGTTTGTTTTTGCATTATAAAAACGAGCAAGTTAATTGGCACTCGCTAAGTAGTTGTTCGTTGGGTAGAAATTGTTTACAAGCGGCGAGTGTTTACAGCGGAAATTTAGGCATTTAGCAACGCGTGTCGTTGACATTCAATGCTTACGTGGTTTTTTTTATTTTTTTAATTTTTATGTGCATGCAAATGCAGTTATTTTTTTCTTTTTTTTTCGGCTTAATTTTTTTTCGCACTTCCGGTGTTGTTGACTAGTTGAGGTAAATATGCGTGTATTAAATTTGCTTGATTGTGTGTCTGGAAATTTTTCTTCAATTCGCTTACTTTTACTGCGTTGACTTTCTACTTTTTCCGCTGACAAATACCTTTGTATGAATGTAAGCGTGTGGTTTGTTTTAGGGTAGATGCTGGGGTAGTGCTGGGAGGTGGAGGTAGAGCCCTTTTACACGAAATTCTGAATGAATTTTTCGTTAAAAACTTTGGTTTCTGCAAACTTTTTTTTTAGAATTTATTTTTAATTAATGCTTTGGTAATTTCCACTTTCCACTTTACGCTTCCTGTATTCTTTTGAATAACACTTTTCGCTTCCTGTTTATTTTGCACTTTTTTAATTGTTGTTATTGTTGATTTGATTTAATTTTTTTGCTGTAAAAGTTGATTATCTTGTAATATATTTTATAAAATCATTTAACGCTGATTTCGCATTACAAATTTGAGTTTCTCTAGCGATTTCTTTTTTTCGCTTTCTTCACAACTTTTACAAGTAAATATGTATGCATGTATGTATGTATGTATACAACTCGTTTTTTCGCTGATTGGTTACTTTTTTATTATATTTATTTTAATGGCGAAAATTTCACAATTCACTGACACTAATAATGTTTTCTTGTTTTGTTTTTTTTTTTTGTTTTTGTTTTTTTTTTTTTACTGCCGCTGCTGATGATCGCTTCATGCGCGCTGTTTAACTTCAAATTTAGCAAGCTTGTACAATATTTCTGTCGTCGTGTTTGGTTCTGCTCGTGATGTTGCTAATTTTTGTTGCAACTTTTCGCACACAAAAACGTTAGCGTAATCAGGCCACGTCGAGACGCGCCGCGCCAGCGCCGACAGACAAGCAAATAGACGAAATAAAAGCGCGCTCCTGCCGCCGTCGCTAAATTTGCTGTTGCAATTTTTTTTTTTTTTTTTTTTGTTTTCTTATATCGCGATCTACGTGCAAACGTACTTATCACGATTTGTAGTAAGTAAAACTAAACGATTGTGTTAAGCGTTTGCGACACTGGCTCTGCTTTGAACTACTTTTTGAAAATTTCGAAAGTTTTCTATTTTGTGTTTGTGCCACCGCTCGCTGAGTAAGCTGTAGCTAGGCCGTTTCGTGCAATGCGTTGCCGTAAAAGTTATTAATTTTGTTGTTGTTTTATGGCTATTTTATTTAATTTTCTGTTTTTTTTTTCTTTTTGTATAAAAACGCACTAAATGGTTATTACACTCTTAATTAGCAAAAAAAAAAAACAAAGAAATTCTGTTTTGCTCAACGCGCCTTTATTTATTTATATAATTTTTTTTTTTTTTTAACACCATTTAATTTTTTTTTCTCTGAGCAAAATTTATTATAAATAATTTAATGCTTTTAACCATTGACACTTGATTTTATTTTTAAACAAATATATGTATAAATATTTCTTTTTATTTAGTTACGTGTATCATTTAGTATTCTATCGCATTTATTTAGCCGTTTGCTATTTATTTCTCGCTCACCGCTCGCTTCCGCTCGAATGCGTACACGCGTAGCTCAATTCCACAAATATGATCTGCTTGTTGGCGTGTTGCCGGTTTTCTTGTTTAGCAGCGCGCTCGCTGACGCTCAGCGAATGCGCTCTATTTTGCTTGTTCATGCATTCGGTTCGATCGAACATGTTCGAAAGTGTGAGTTTAGGCGACTTTCTGGGCACGCTACATTTTCAGCAATTGAAGAATGTGATACATATGTGCCATTATTTGCCCAAATCTGCCTACTTTTGAAGAAGTTTTGTTCATCTGATTTTGACATTTTCTCATGTACGTCGTCTGCGCCGTACATGAGGACTGGAATGATGAGCGTCCTGTAGAGTGCGATTTTTGTTTGCCGAGAGACGACTTTACTTTTCCGTTGCCTACTTAGGCTGTTCATCACATCATTTAATGTTTCCGGTCACAACCCAGCAGGGGTTTTCCATATTTTGGTACACTCAGAAAAAAAGCAAGCTAAATTTCAGTATAGCGGGCTTGAATCAAGCCGAAAACGTTATGAAAGTCTGTTAAGCTCGAAAATGCTAAAATCAAGAATATATTCTTATTTTTAGGGCGTCATTTTTTGAGAATAACAAACTTATATAAACTTATTTTCAGCAAGCCCATGATTGATTGAGAATGTAAAATCTTATTTGAAGAATGTTCAACTTTGTTTTAAGAATTTATATTCTTTATTTTCCACTTTTTCGAAATTCATAATTCGAAATAATTTAACCCACTTCAGAAAATAAAAAAAATAAAAATAAAAGTGGTTATTTCAATGAATCGTATTTTATTTTGTTTCATTTTCAGAAATGGACATACGTATATATATAATATACAATTCATTTTTTACATACATATACTTTACATATCCATATATAAATTCCGCACACATTATAAAACTAGAAATATATATGTACATATTTATGCAAAACAGGTAATGTTATAATTGGATCGGCAATTTCGAAAAGGGCACATCTCTGAACATTGAAACTTTACAGGAAATGAAAAAAAAAACTTATTTCTTAACTACTTAAGTAAACTAATGCAAAAAAAAATATTATTGAGTTACATTTAGGAGCTTATTAGCAATCGAAAGATATAAAAATATTAGGATGTTAACTTTGTTATAAACATATAATACACATATTTGATGTCGATTTGATGAACCCAAATTCCTAAAAAATCCGAGATGTGCCATTTCCGAAATTGATGATTCAAGTAACTACAACAATTTTGGAGGATTTATAAACATAAATCTAAAAACAAATTCAAAAGATTTCTCATGAGAATGCCGCTTCTTTTTTGTGTCTGAACAACACACCATACAACCCATTGATTTGTGTTTGCCACACAGCATCACCAACGCCCATAATCCAGACATCGCATAGAAGATGACTGGAATCTTTGGACTGGGCCGCCCGAACAGCTCGATAGTGATTCACGAGAAATTCACAACAGCGCCGAGTATGATACTTGAAAGGCGTCCAAATTTCATCACAGAACCAAACACACCAACTTGATTGATGCCCAGTGCGCATGACACGAAGGCCTGTGTGCAATCGGCTCCAAATAAATGCCTGAATGAAAACCATAACGGAATGAGCAATTTTTGTTTTGGTTTCTTCATTTGATGGAAATTGGCCGATAATAGCCCCATGCCCGATAGTTCTTGTGCCGATTATGAACCCTTAAAGGGATCCCAGAAGATGGCAATAATAGCAACAGGCGCAGTACAAGAATACATATAAACTATTGATACTTCGAAGATTTCTTTGTCTGGTGCACGATTTAAGCTGCCATGACCATTGGAGCCATGCACCCAAAATTTGGCGCCGCAAAACTGCAAATCCTCTTAGGAGGTGATAGCTTTGGAGTCCCCGCTACTGCAATGAGCGCCACTTCCAAGCAGTGTAAATTGATTTTTTTTATTTTCCATCTCGTACATTGTATGTAAATTTTTCTTTTTTTCTTGTTAAAAAAAATTTTCTTTTGTACAAAAAAAGCAACGACTAGTATTCTTAAATTAAGAATTTCATTCTTAAATCGAGAATGTTATTCTTAAAAAAGATTTTTATCTTGCTTCAAGAATGCAATTCCGGTTTCAAGATTGGAGAAATTTAAATTTTATATATTTTTCCTTAATTTCAGTAGTTCTTAAAACAAGTACGACATAGCTTGATTTTAGCCCGCAACTTTTCTCTGAGTGTAATGGCTTGAAATTGTATTCAATGAAATAACGCATTACAAATAGCTAAGAAACACTCCTTCGCTTACTTTGCTCATTACTTGTAATGCGACAGTTTTAAAATTACAGTAGAATCGCACAAAAGTTAACTCGCGAGAAAGTTAAACCTTCGGGTAAGTTAACCAAATTTGAGCGTCCACGTACGGCTCTAAAAAGTTAACTCTTGGTTAACTTTTCTGAGCTTATCGATTTTTTTTTCAAATCCAACCGTTTATTTCTCAGCAAAAACAAGCTAATTCCTCTTATTTCTATATATTCCCGGAATTTGCGTGCATTCCCCGAATTTCTGTGTAAAAAAATATTGTCGGTGTCGCGAGGTACAAATGTAGTTAGTCGTTTGAACTATTGATATTTTAAGAAAACTTGATGAAGGTATTCACGGAAACCGCTTGGCATTAGATTATAGTGTATCTAAAGTGGCCATCTAAAAAAAAAAAAAGAAAAAACGATATGAAATTTTGGAGGCAGTGGCAAGCACACAGGAATTGGCAACCAAGAAAACTGTGCACATGTCGGAATATCCCGTTCTCGAGGCAAGGTTGTATAAAAGGTTTTTGAACCAAAGACAACGCAATTGTGCAATTAATGGTCCAATTTTAAAATCAAGAGCTAAGATTAAATTTGCCAAAATGTACCCTGGAAAAAATTTGTATACAAGTGATGGATGGCTAGCAAATTTTATGTATGTAAATTAACTCTAAGTTTCTGCTTTGTAATGATGAAAACTGAGATATTCAACTAAATTTGATATGTTATATCCCAAAAATTATGTTTATTACCGTATTCTATCAAATTTAAAAACCACCTGGAAAAGTTAATATTTCGGAAAAGTTAAATGTCCTTGGGACCATTTGGTTAACTTTTGTGCGATTCTACTGTATTATTTTTTCGCTTACTGGTAATGCAGAAAATAATCGAAAAGGTTTGGAGTACTGCCGTTTTTTTTGCAAACGCTTTGCTTTGATTTTAATTTTTCTACGAGTAAATAGCAGTTTTGCAAAGCAATTTACCCTCATTGTCGTTTATTTTGCCAGTTTTCATTATAAAAATGTCGTGGTTAGTCGCGTTATTCCATCGTTGAAAATTTTTTAAATAAGCCAATAGCTGTGCAAATACATAGTGTAATAATTATTATTCAAATAGTGTTTTTTTTTTAAATACATTTTGCAAAGAATGTTTTGATTCTTTATTCATTCTGTTTGCTATTTGTTTTCGGCATAAATTGCTAACTCATAGTTTTAAAATTATTTTTTTCGCTTACCGGTATTGCATAAAATAAGCGAAATGATTTGGAACACTGCCGATATATTTTGCAAAGCCTACATTGATTTAAATTTTTATAACTAGCAATTTTGTAAAGAAATTTACCCTCATTCTCGTTTATTTTGCCAGTTTTCATTATAATGCATTATAGATTACTATACTGGATTGTGTGATATATGCAATTACTTATACCAGTGAAAGAAGTTATTATTTGTAACAGCTTACTTTTCTCATTATTAGTAGCGACTTTATAATGCATTACTGTCTACCATATTGTAAGACAATACCGCCAATGACATGCCTATGTTAAAGTAATGCAATCCGTATTCGAAAGTGTAAGCGATGAATCAAGATTTCTCGATGATTTTACCCATTACATGTAAGAGAAAGCCCTGCTGGAAAGCTTTTTATGTATTGCTGTGGTATTACTCACACATATCCATACAATGAATATACATAAATATAAAAGTTGTTGCATATTTCATGGCGCGATTTTTGTTTATCATTTTCTGTAGTCTTCTGCGTTCTTTGTACAAAGTTTTTGTCTGAGCGGACCCCTAGTGGAATTTTATGGCGAATAATTTTCTGGAACATTTTAACACTCTATCTGCATTTTTAATTGATATTCTCTCCATGTGTTTCCAAAAAGGATTAAAAATAGCCATTTTAGTGGGAGTTATAGGGTTAAAGTTTTTCGCAAAGAAATTGCTTATAAGATATTTTTGATAAACAAATTTCACCTCCAGCTAAAATTATAAAACTTTAACCCCCCCTAAAAAAGCTCAAACCCTTTTAACTAGTACTCTGTTCGTCAGAGTGGGTCTGGGAGACGTCCCCTTTTGTTCGTCTTGAGTAAAATGTTTGTAAATTTGTTGGACTGTGTAATTGTTTACTTAGAAAACTCTTGCTTTAATTTATTCAAAATATTAATTAATCACAAGGATTTTTAAAACAGGACATTCATGGACGTTCGTATGATGCTCGTGGGGATATGTACATACATATGTATGTAGATAATATAATATAATACAATGGCGCTATTATAACTCTGACGAGTTTTATGGCCGAGCTTCTCTCCCAATTCGAGGTGTGCTCCTTTTGTTTTCCTACTAATTGGGTGGACCTACAGTTTTATGCCGGCTCCGAACCGCGAATGCATTTTTTGTGAGAAGCCTTTTCATGGCAGAAATACTCTCGGAGGGTATGCCGCCCACTGCCGAGAGGTGACCGCTGCTCTTAAAAAACCCAATAATTGGATTTTTACTTATTAGAAAAATTGTTTTGGTCTTTTGCTCGGACCGTGGTTTGAACCCGAGACCTCTGGCATAGCAGGCGAGCACTCTACCCACTGCACCACAGCGGCCATGTAGATACAGGCATAGAAATGATGTGTGTAGAAATGTATGTATGTACTTGGATGTATGTATAATGTAAGTATAAATTAGACTATCAGCACGAGGAGCTAAGTGACAAATATCCACATATCCGTTTGGGCCAGAAAAAGGTCTAAGTTTAGTAAATGTATATATATATGGGTGCATTTCTTCCTTAAAGCATTCAGCCACAATTTAAGTGACATTAAATAATTACAAAATTATGGGCAATTTGTGTGATTGATTTGCTGAGCACGTAGCATT
Organism: Urophora cardui; assembly: GCA_960531455.1. Taxonomy (NCBI): domain Eukaryota; kingdom Metazoa; phylum Arthropoda; class Insecta; order Diptera; family Tephritidae; genus Urophora; species Urophora cardui. The sequence goes on along the minus strand of OY482670.1, from coordinate 111,437,165 downwards.
GTGTGAGCGTAATGAATGTTAGTAGGAAATTTGGGAGCGTGTATCTTTTGTAGGCGTGATTTTGATGCGTAGCTCAAATTGCAATCCGAGTGCAGGAAATCCGTTTCACTTTCAAATGACAATTTTCCTAAGACAGAGCAATTATGTCTGCACATTCAAGTACCACAATTATTTTTCACAATTTCTTACACGTAGGCACTATGCCTACTTGTATGTGAATGGATTTGTAGGTACCCGGCAAAAAATCTACGACTTATTTAAGAATTATTACAGCAGATTTAAAGGCTTACGAAAGAAAGCCTGAAAATTCCAATGGAAGCTAAGTTGTGTGCGCAATGGCTTAAAATACTGCTGATATTCCTGTGCAGGGATTGCAAATAATCGTTATTTTTTAAATTTTGACTAAAAAATCATACTGAAGGATAAATGCTAAACGCAAAAGAAGTACACAGATGTAATCACCGTAACGCAGACTATCTCTAGGTGCATTATCTTTTATTTTTTCGAATTTTATAAAAAAAAATTGATTTTTAATCATTATTTTCTGAGTTTTATTTCCTGCTCAGAAAATAAAAGTTATTTTTAGAGTTTTATTTATCCCTCAGAAAATAAAATTTATTTTTTGAGTTTTATTTTTCGATCAGAAAATACAGGTTATTTTCTGAGTTTTATTTTTCCCTCAGAAAATAAAACTTATTTTTTGAGTTTTATCTTTTTGCTCAGGGAACAAAAGTTTATTCAGTTTAATTTTAGCTGCAGCTGTCGATTTTGCCACATTAACACGTAGGTAAAGTTTATAAGTAAAAAAAATTAAAAATTTATTTATTTACTTTACCTATTTATATGGCAAAATCAACAATTGCAGCCAAAATTAAAATGAAAAACTTTTCTGAGCAAAAAAATAAAATTCAGAAAATAACTTTTATTTTCTGATCGAAAAAAAAACTCAAAAAATAACTTTTATTTTCTGATCGCAAAATAAAACTCAAAAAATAACTTTTATTTTCTGATGGAAAAATAAAACTCAAGAAATAACTTTAATTACAAAATAAAACTCAAAAAATAACTTTTATTTTCTGATCGAAAAATAAAACTCAAAAAATAACTTTTATTTTCTGATGGAAAAATAAAACTCAAGAAATAACTTTTATTACAAAATAAAACTCAAAAAATAACTTTTATTTTCTGATCGAAAAATAAAACTCAAAAAATAACTTTTATTTTCTGATGGAAAAATAAAACTCAAGAAATAACTTTTATTTTCTGAGGGATAAATAAAACTCAATAAATAACTTTTATTTTCTGATGGAAAAATAAAACTCAAAAAATAACTTTTATTTTGTGAGCAGAAAATAAAACTCAGCAAATAATGATAAAAATCAACTTTTTGGATATAACTCATAACAGTTACAGTCCCTGTTCCTGTGTTGATGTCATGTACGTCACCACATGATTTTAGACTGCAACTTTTATCTTGTGGAACTAAGGAAATTAAAAATCCTGAAAACATGGGACTTTAGCAACATAAGCATCTACATACATATGCACATTATACAAACGACACCCGCTACCTACATCCAGGTGCAATATAATCTGGTAATCTGAGCATATGCATATACGTATGTATGTAAATACATTTATATGGATATTTACGGCTTGCAAATGCACATATGCATACAGAAGCTCAAATCAACGCCATTATCCCTTTGCATCGACATCCTTCTCAATAGGCGTATGCATAGAAAAATTCAAAAAAAAAAAAAATCTAGTATTTGACATGCGTGAAGACGAATCAAATTACTGGCACCAGTTCAACGAGAACGAACACAAACACACAGCATGACATCGGGTTCCTATAACTAATGCATATGCATTTATATATTTACGTACATACATGTACATCACAAAAGAGTGCCAGGATCCATGTAAAAAACATCAACATATCCTGCCAACACGCGATCAAACGCCGGTCACTGCATTTTTCCGATTTATTCTAGGCATTGTGGTTGGTGATGCAGGATATTTGAAAATTACCAAAGCAAAGCAAGCAATCGAATTACAATAATTCAATGGAAGCAAAATGAAATGGGTGATCTGATCTACTTATGTGGATATGTATGCACGTAGTTGCTGGTCTACATATGCAAGCAACAACGTAAATGCATATGTACATAGATGAAGGATATGCAACACTTAGATTCTAGAAAAATTAGTGAGTGATTACCATGTGTAATAGTAGATTTGTAATGTACATATTGGGATCACGTACGAACATACGTAAAATTTATACCTTATCTAAAGGATTTTAATTTTCCTCTTTAAATTTTTTGTTGTTGGAGCAGATGGTGCTTGGCACACGCGCAGCAAATGCATGAAATTTAAAAGTATTCCAAAGAAGCGCAACCACAAAGGACTTTATATTTATGTATATGGTTATATAAGTACAAATGTATGTATTTTCATATATACATACCCTGCAGGGAACTCAATAACTAGTGAGCAAAATTTCTAGTTCCGAACTAGCGAAAAGGTGTCAAAAGCGAACTACATCAATTGTAGTTAGACTTTCACCAGTTCAGAAGGAGTGAATTGAGTGACCATTATAAGACACACTTTGATTTGTATGCAATTTCGAAGTGACAAAAATTCTATGAAAATTTTTCGTTCATTCAATTGCCGTCGGCTTTGTATATTTCTGCAATTCTCAGATATTTAGTGAAGCATTTTATATAAAGAGATTTCTATTTGCATTAAATGAAATGTCCCCTAATTATGCTTTTCCGATCCCTCAGGCTTATTTTTAATTTTTTTTATATTATTATTTTTTAAATACATATTATTAAATAAATAAATAAAAAAATGGGTATTAGTTAAAAAAAATTTTTTTTTTTAAATTATCATCCACCTTGACACCGACAGGATTAGAACCGGCGCCCCTTAGATTCAAAGTGCAGACATTGGTGACCTATCTGTAACTTAATAAAACAGCTGATTCAACCAACCTTACGACAAGCAGTGTTACTAGTCGTTGGTGCCTTATCGTACTTCTGTAGCTGTATCGTTAACTTACCAACCAATTGGATTTTGGTTAGCAACCCTAAATCCGTAAACAGCTGACACTTGTGAAAGCAGTTATAGGAAGGCATAGGCGAATTCAGAAACTTCTTTTTTTATTTACAAAGGTAGATTATAATATCAAAATCAAAGCGAATTCACATCATGGCCAATAGTAATGTGCGAGTCCCAAGCGAATTCAGATTTTAACCAAGAAAAATATTATTTTGACATTACAATCTACCAATTAAAATAACAAAATTCATGGGAAATTTCTGAATTCGCCTATGTGCCTACCTTCCAAGATCTGCCTCGACATGTGTCAGCTGTTTACAGATTTACGGCACCACTAACAGCTCACATGGATAGCGATAAAGTTACAATAAGGTTAACGATACAGAATAACTTATAAGTCACCAATGTCTGAACCTTCAAAGGCACATGCGTTAGCCAGTCGGCCATCGCGCCACTTGCATGAAGTGTGTCAAAGTCTGCACTTAAGCGGCAGATGTAAAACTGTAGAATTTGTAGGTACTTGTAGCTAGTTCAGAACTATCGAAAATGTGCCAATAAACGAACTAGTGTAAACTGTAGAATTTAGTACTAGTTCGGAACTATCGAAAATGTAGTGGAGAGGGTGACAATTGACACCGCCTAGGACAGTGCCGTGTTAAATTCGCCAGTTGATAACATGCAAAAAGATTTAGCTCGCACTAGTAGTGTCGAAAAATGCACTACAAGCGACCTAGTTCGGAACTAGAGATTTTCCCTACAGGGTATGTATGGACATACAGTCATGTGAAAAATAATAGGGGCACTTACCTTGAAATATTTCAAAGATCGATCCTGCTTCAATTTCTAAACAGTGGTCAAAACTTATACATTAATTTCTTGCTCAGATGTCTCCGAAGTAAGGAACAATTATTTAATCGGCCATTTTTTGGGTCGTTTCATAATGGTTGATGATTTTGTGGAGTGAGTTCGTTTCAGCTTGTGAAAAATAATAGGGACACCAAACTTCAATTAAAATTTTTTTTCAAAAGGGTGGAGATTTTTATGGATAATAAAAAACTAAGTCACTGTATATCAAATTAAGTTTTATAATATACTAGGTTTTTAACCCCACAATACCATCAGTGACTCAGAATGGGTCGAGGAGACCCCTGCACTATTCAACTTATAGCAAAAAGAAAAAATCTCCAAAATAAGTGTTTTTCGTGCCGGGAAATGGACGAAATGTGAAATTGCTTTGAAATAATATTAGAAAATGGTGTATAATATAATTCAAAAGTATAAACACGCGGACGGAAGACAAAAATATCCCCACTGGTTCAAAGCAATATACAGATATTTGTAAGAAAGGACCCTTTGTATCCTTCCATGACATACAAAATTAGTTTTATTTAAGCGTGGAATCTGTCACAGTTCGGAAAATGTTAGTTTTAAAAGATTTAAAGCCAAAAAGGCCAAGAATAGCTACCTTTCTTTCAAAATAAAATGTTTCTAAAAGGCTATATTTTTCTAAGGAGCACGTCCTCCATGTTTGACAGTCTTGGCGGTATTTTGTGGGTTGAAAACTGTATTCACAAAACTCGATTCTGAGCACAATATATGACACCATTTCTCCACTGGCAACGTCACGTACTAGCAAGTTACATAGTTGCGTTTTGCAACATTTTATTTTGAAATAAAGGGCGCTGTTCTTGGCCTTTTTGGCTTTAAATCTTTTAAAACTAATATTTTTCGAATTGTGGGAGATTTCATGTTTAAATAAAACTAATTTTGTACGTCATGGAAGGATGCAAAGGGTCTTTTATTGCAAATATCTCTATATTCCTCTGAACCAGTGGGAATATTCTTGGCTTCCGTTCACATGTTTATACTTTTGGATTATATTTTACAGCATTTTCCAACATTATTTCAAAGCAATTTCACATTTCGTAAATTTTCCGGCACAAAAAAAACTTATTTTGGAGATTTTTTCTTATTGCTATAAGTTGTATAGTGCAGGGGTCTACTCGACCCAGTCTGAGCCACTGATGGTATTACAGGGTTAAAAACCTAGTATATTATAAAACTTTATTTGACAGTCAGTGACTTAGTTTTTTATTATCAATAAAAATCTCCACCCTTTCGAAAAAAATTTTAATTGAAGTTAGGTGTCCCTATTATTTTTCACAAGCTGAAACGAACTCACTCCACAAAATCATCAACCATTATGAAACGACCCTAAAAATGGCCGATTAAATAACTGTTCCTTACTTCGGAGACATCTGAGCAAGAAATTAATGTATAAGTTTTGACCACTGTTTAGAAATTGAAGCAGGATCAATCTTTGAAATATTTCAAGTTAAGTGTCCCTATTATTTTTCACATGACTGTATGTATATACATATATATAAGCACTTGAGTCGCATCTGACATAACACAATTGCTGAAATGTGGATATTTTGAATTTCATGAATATTTTTCGTTCCATCATACTCACAAGTATCCATATACATAGATTGAGAAAAATTATACCGAACTGCCCTGCGGATTAAAATCCAAGCTGCTTGGATTGATGTAGGCTCAAATAAAACATATGTACCTACATACGTGCAAGGAATCTCACACGAAATGAAAATTAGAATACACGCGTTCTGTTCATTTAGCATTTAATACATGAACCAAAAAGGGCTTCCAAAACAATTCCTTCACGGACCATTCCGAATAAGGAATACATATAGAGGAGCTACTGCTAAAAATGTACCTACAACCAAACGGGGAGAATACCAAAAATAATTCCCTGATACTGACCGAAACGTGGACCCGGAGCACAGCGTTTCGCCTCCATAAAGTGAATCGGCAAAATTAGGGGAGTAATCGCAGAACAATGAAATTTGGTGCACAGGCATAAAATAATAGAGATAAGAAAAAACGAAGTTTTGACCAAATCGATGCAAGGACATGACTACCTCCCATATGTCCTTGATTTGAAAGTTGTGATTTCAGCATCAATTTCAAACAGAATGAAATTTGGCATATATTTATAGAATTATGTTTTTAAACTAGGTTATAAGTTTCGTTCTTTTATGTGATAGGACATAACTACCTCCCATATATCCTTTTTTTTAATTTGTGATTTCAAGTTCAATTTCAAACAGAATGAAATGAAATTTGGCATGCATTTATAGAACTATGTTTTTAAACTAGGCGATAAGTTTCGTCCTTTTCACTGCAAGGACATGACTACCTCCCATATATCCTTTTTTACAAAAAGTAATTTTTAGATTAACATGTCATCACAACACATTAAAAACTAACTATAACATATATCTATTATATAAAAATGAATGTGTGTGTGTGTGTGTGTGTGTGTGTGTGTGTGTCCCTTATGGACTCCCAAAGTAATCAACCGATCTTTTTGAAATTTTCACAGTAGCTTCACGTGGTACTAGCGCACATAATAGGGTATATAAAATTTCGAAAAAGTGGGAACTTCCCGGAATATAGGCCCAAATGTGGACCCAGAGTGACCCAGCAAGTGTTTGAGCAATATGGGTATCAAACGAAAGGTGTTGAGCAGGCCTTCAACATAGAGTTATTTTCATTGGTAAAGGTAAAGGTAAAGGTAAAGGTAAAGGTAAAGGTAAAGGTAAAGGTAAAACTAAAGGTAAAGGTAAAAGTAAAGGTAAAGGTAAAATTGGATCATGAGCATGCTTCAGTTCTCTGCGTGGAAGACTAACATGCTTCACTTGTTTGGGTGGAAACTAAACGCCCGTCTCCACATAACTTGATTCGCCGGCGAAACATCTAGCGAAACATCTCTCTAAATTACCCGTCTCTACGTGGCTGATCGTTATTCAGTTTAACATTTCCCTTTCTTGTTATTCTTAAATGTTTATATGTTGGCTTATTTTTGCCTTTTTGTTTTGGTCTGTGTGAGATTTCGATACAAAATTAGAGAAGGCATCGATATCATCGCGTTTGGCAAGAGGATTGAGAACGAAACAAGTGTTTCATTCTTCACTCGCTCTCAGAAATTTGTATCTGGCGAGTTTCGGCACTGGTTTCCGTGTCGAACCAAGATTTAGAGAGCGAATGCAGAAAAAAAGAGCGAAACACGTTATGTGGAGACGTGGTATAACATACTTCTGTTTGTTAGAAATAAGCTTAGGGGTTAAGCACATAAGGAGAATAGTCCGAGGAGTGAAAGATATTTGATAAGTAAGTTAGTTTCCACCCAAACAAGTGAAGTATGGTAGTCTTCCACGCAGAGAACTGAAGCATGCTAGTCTTCCACGCGAACAACGAAGTATGCTAGTTTTCCATGCAGAGAACTGAAGCATGCTAGTTTTCCACGCGAAAAACGAAGTGTGTTAGTCTTCCACGCGAACAACGAACCGTGCTAGTCTTCGACGCTAACTGAACCGTGCTAGTCTTCGTTGGGAGCGACGAAATGAGCTTTTTATATTGTTCATTTCTCCAAAAAGCAAGTTGGAATTTCAAATCAAAAATTAAAATTTTTTTGTTGAAATCAAATTTTACGACCAATGAAAGTTTAAAATTTAAACCTTAAAAGTTTAAATGAGAAAAAGTGTAAGATTTAACCCAAAAAAGTATGAAATTTATTCCAAAAAATACTTTGATATATTTGAACTTTTGTAAGTTTGAATTTTAAACCAAAAAGGAATAAGATACTTTTAAACTTTCGAAGGTTCAAAATTTAACTCAAAAAAAGTTTTAAATTCCTTTCAAACCAAATCAAAGTTTAAAAAATATTCCAATATTTATAACAGTGTACTAAAATTAAATGTGCCACTCCGTTTTAATTACTTCTGTGAAATTTTTCATATTATAATTGCTAAATTTGTATAATAGCCGGGTTAAGGGTGGATTCAAATTTAGCAATTTTAGTATGGAAAATTTAACAGTAGAAATTGATTAAAGTAGAATATCATAGGTGAGCCTACGCAGATATGTAAAGTTATATATCGTTGAAAACAGTATTAATAGGAAATTGTTTCGAAATAATTTTATATATATGCACTTGTTAACAAATTATTCGAGGAAGATGAAAAAAGGAAAAAATAAATTTCGATAATATTTTTACAGTTTCTCTGACATTTATCGAGGTATATTAACAGTCCGTATACTGATGGAAGCGGTGAAATATCGTATTTTCAACATCAAAATTATGTTCATAGACTAAACAGACATAACCTGTTAAAAAGTGTTTTTGGCCAGTACTCCAGATTTTGAGGGTGTATTGAAATTTTAAGTATGCATTCTTCGTATATTTGTTACGGCCTATAACATATGTGAACCTCGAAAAAAGTACTTTGAATTTTTTTTTTATTTTGTCAGACATTGTTATCAAATGATCGCAAGCCTTCTTGTCAATATCTTAAAAGTACCAACTTTAAAGCAAATGTTTTTTACACCAAATGTACATATGTCATTTTCTTAGTTGGTTGTCTTTTTTAAAGTAACTCTTAAGTATTATTAAATAATACGCATGAATTAATTTTTTTTATGAAATAATTTTTGTTTTAAATAAAAAATGGCAATAAAAATCAATTATTTTCTTTGCATTTTAAAGTGGTAGCGTTCCTCGAAAAATATATTTACTGTTTTCAACCGAAAATGTCGGAAAATAATTAATGGAAAATCCCGGGACAAATCCCGGGATCCCGGGACTATAAAAAAAAATCTCGAAAATCCCGGGATCGGAAAAATTGGAATCCCTAATATGATTTGGCACATATCAAATTGTAACTTTTAAAGGCACAATATTACTAGAGTTAACATAGAAAAAAATTTTTGTAATAAAATTTTTCCATGTAAAAAATAAAATTTTGGGGGTGTTAAATAAAGTACTAAATTAGCGATTTCAGGCATAATTTGTGAAACTTTTTATTTTTTGTTAGCAAGACCTCCTAGCATAGAATCAAAAACAGAGATGTAGAATAATTATTATTTCATTTTGAAATTATAAAAAAGTCTTACAAATTTTCTTCTTTCTGGATCATAAAAGTCTTTTGATAATATTTTTTTCCTGATGAAAATGATAAAAATCTTCTATAATTACACTGGATCACAAAATGCAATTTTTTGTCTGTACTTTGGACGTGACTATCCTATCTATATGTAAAATCGGTCGCTGATTCCGAAAATCGGGTTCATTTTTAATTCTATGGGAAGGTTTTTGAGATATCGGAAATTTACCGTTATTTGGCCAATGGGTACACTTAATCCAGTATAACTCTTTAACACAGTGAGTTATATTCCTTAGGGTGACACCAAACGAAAAAAATTAAATTTCCTTTTCATGGCTCCTATAACATTTTTCTCTAACTCTTATAGTTTCTGAAATATTGACGATTAAATTTTACGATTTTTTGAAGAAAAAATTGACTTTGTCAGACAATATCTTTAAAACCAATGTCTTCACCTTCGGTTTTAATCTTTTACGTGAAGCTCCATTCCATTATCAAAAAAATAAGCTATCAACGAAGAAAATCCATGGTAAAATGGAAAAGTTATAGGCGATCAAGTAAATACAGCCAAGTCGCACAATGCCTCTGCACGGGTATATTTTATGCATGTTATACCCGTAAATGGGCTTGTATCTACTGCGCTGCCAATGTGCTGCTACTGCAGATGTGTAGGTATTGGTACAATATGCATAGAATGTACGCGTGCAGAGGCATTGCGCGACCTGGCTGTATTTACTTGATCGCCTATAACTTTTCCATTTTACAATGGATTTTCATCGTTGATAGCTTATTTTTTTGGTAATAGAATAGAGCTTCATGAAAAGGAGTAAAACCGAAGGTAAAAGTATTGGTTTTAAAAATATTGCCTGACAAAGTCAATTTTTTCTTCAAAAAATCGTAAAAAATCGAAAAATTTAATCGTCAATATTTCAGAAACTATAAGAGTTAGAGAAAAATGTTATAGGAGCCGTGAAAAGGAAATTTAATTTTCTTTCGTTTGGTGTCACCCTAAGGAATATAACTCACTGTGTTAAAGAGATATACAGGATTAAGTGGACACATTGGCCAAATAACGGTAAATTGCCGATATCTCAAAAACCTTCCCATAGAATTAAAAATGAACCCGATTTTCGGAATCAGCGACCGATTTTACATATAGAAAGGATGGTTGCGTTCAGAGTATTTTTTGGCTGTAGAGCAGTGTTATTATTCAGAAACTTATATTTTAAAAATCTTTCCATAATAGTTATTTCAAATATATATTTTTTAAGTCTTCAAAGACTTTTATATTGAGACAAATTTGAAAAAAGTCTTTGCGTAATTATTATCAGTAACAAATTGTTTTTTATATCTTCAAAGACTTTTTCATTGAGTCAAAGTTCAAAAAAGTCTCAGAAAATTTTTAATAACTTTCATATAAGTATAAAATAAGAATAACTTTCATATAAGTACTTCAAAATTCAAGCAAATTTCCAATTTGAAATTGTATGAAAGATTTTTAACGAAGATATAAAAAATGAATTTGTCACTCAAAATAATTACTTAAAGATATTTTTGAAATTCGTCTCAATGAAAAAGTCTTTGAAGACTCAAAAAACAATTTGTTACGGATAATAATTACTCAAAGACTTTTTCCAAATTTGTATCAATATAAAAGTCTTTGAAGATATAAAACAAAATTTCTCATTTATAATAATTACAAAAAGACTTAAAAAAAATATCTCAAAAATAACTATTATGGAAAGACTTTTAAAATATATTTCTTTCAATAATAATAATTTTTTAATTTTTATTTTTTTTTTCTTATAATAATTACAACTCTGATCAAAAATTAAAATAAAAAAATAGTCCTTTTTTCTTGTTTTCTTTTTAAATTTTGTCAAACTTTGCAAAATTTTAAGAGTCTCACCTAAATAAGTCATTATTACATGTATGTTTTTTGTTAGTGTTTGTCTCATATTTATAAAAACTGTATATTTTATCATAACTAGGCTAATTTCCTATAGCATGAGAGAAAAAATAGTTCCATATATTAATTTTGGTAAAATTTTTCCATACCATAGATATATATAAGGTTCTGTAAAATTTTCTGAAATTTTGAAAATATGGCTTTAAAATATCGTACAATTTCTACATTTCTGGCGAAAAACAATTCAATTTTTTTACAGATTCTACTAGACCACTTTAAAGTTAACCAAATTCGCATATAAAAAAATAGTCGTTCTTTTTTAATTTTTTGTTTGGCTCAACCAAACTTTAGTAATTTTTTGAACTCCAATAAAAAAAAATCGCAAATGTTTTCGGTGGAACTAATCACCTTTCTGAAAAAAATTATTTATCAAAGTTATTTCAGCGATTTGGGCATATAATGGTGTAAACGTGGGAAGTTTGAGAGTAATACGATATAAAATGAATTTTTGGCAATTTTTTTTTGTAACACATTAAAAATCGTATTACCTTAAAACAGTTTTGCCTCAAAAATGTACTGATTTTAGCGACCTCTATTGGTTGAGATTATAAATTCTATTTATATATTTATTCTAGGTGATATGTTACCTTCACAAACATATATATAACTGAATAAATTACGCAGTTTATTTTATCTTAATTTTGCCTATGGGACGAAGCACTGTGCGGAGGCTGCTGCACCAGATACCCAGTTTTTGCATGTAGCTTTTAAATATGCACTGGACTGTGAGAAAACAAGCTATTGTTATCAGCTTTTTTGAATTTACCGTTTAGTTAAAAGCTTATCATCAATATGCAAGAAAAATACCTCAACGAACTTGAACTTATTGAAAGGAATTGCAAAAGGAACGCAAAAGGAAATTGGAATGGAATTGGAAAGGAATTCGGAATGCAGCAATTCCTTATGCGGAATTATGAATTAAAATTTCAATTTCCCATTCCGGAACTGCATTCCTTTGAGCTCTATTCCGAGGAATTGTAATTCCGAAAGGAATGCATTACTTAACAAGTCTGCTACAGACAATCAAATGACATATATGTAGGTAACAAAATCCAACACGTGGGATAACGAGAAAAGCATGGCCCAAATGGAATCATAACTGATCGCGAGCGCCAAGGAGGGAAGACATGTCTTCTTTGATAGGTGTACATTTAGAGAATTTACGAAGTGTCATGTATTCATATGTCATATTAAAATATTGTATGGAAATAGTTATAAAAAACTTTTCTGAATCCCTGTGAAGAAGTAAACAAAAACAGCTGATCAAATGCCACGACCCAAAAACATATCGTGCAGAGTTGTATTTATTTAGTACACATAAAGCATAGAATGCAACAAAAAAAAAATTATGACTTATGACGATATGAAGCAAAATGACAGGTTGTGAATCCCCTAAGTAATCAAGATCCTAGTAAACTTTAACCGGCTGTCCAAAGGATCCAAAGAGGTGCCTTTGCAATGCCACAATTTGTGAATGAGTTCTAAACTGATTTAAGTACCTCATAACGTGCATAATGTGTAGGTACATCAGAAAAAATTGTCTGCTACAAAAGGTACTACATATGTATGTAAAGACGATTTCGGTGGTCTGCATAATTACATAATAATGTATGCGGTGAAAATGAATAAATAAAATAAAGCAAATATTAATTTATAATTCCTAACAAATAAAACAGATGAGTAAGTGTTAGCTAAGCACTAATCGTGAATAAATAACATAACACACATCGAAGATGCATATCATATACATATGTATGTATGTATGTACATTCATACCCAATAAACATAAGACGAAAATCTCAATCCTCCATTTTAGTTTCAGCGTATATTTTCAAATGATTTTCCAAAGTTAGTTATCAACGTAGCATACTCTGAGAAAAACTTGAGAATTCCATGCCATTTCGTTTCTTAAAACAAAAGTGAAATTCCCAATTTGAGAATCAGCCCAAAAACACCATATTGAAAATCAGAACGCTTTCGGCGGTTATATGAAATGCATTTGAGAACTAATGTTTGGGATTTGAGATTATGGTTATTTCTCAAAAGCTTCTCAAGTTGAGAATTAAGAAAAAAATTGTATGCGATAACATTAAGACTTGTTTAACAAACAAACGATTGGCAAACGAATCACTTTTTCAAGTCTCACCTTCGATAAAGAAGTTGTTATTTATAACTTTTTGGTTGCTTGTTTTTCCGACAGGGTAGGAATATGATGTATTGTGGAACGATTTTCCGTCATCCCTTGTCAAGTTTGGTCATATTAGCCGAAACCGGTTTGTCTCCAAACCAAACTTGAAAAGGGATGACGGAAAATCGTTCCACAATACATCAAGTTGTTATTTGATTCAAGGACTGAGCCATTCTGAAGTATATTTCGAGTTCATTTTCGAAGGAAGATCCCAGCAAAAATCTGGTCATCGCAATTACCTTTCAGGCATGATAGAAGGCCTTGCCATGGAACATCTGGCGAGTTCATCACTTCTTTCACGCATTGCCAGTAATACAGAGTTGAATAAGCTTCCATTACCCATTCCACGTAATGCAAAGTAGAATGGAGCGCGAAAAATGAACTGGAATAAATACCAGTGGAAATTTCCATCATGCCTTACATTTTTCGCCTTCTTTCTCTGCTTCCCTGTAAGGTATTCTTTATTTGATTCACTAGAATCCTTGCGGTATCGCGTGATTTATTCGTTCGGCGGTAATGCAGTGGGCAAGTCCTTCCAATGACAAGCCTATGCTGATGTCAGGCATTATGTCAACGAATGTGGAAGCGATTGCCAGGGATTTGGTGGGATCTCAATTAGGGAGAAAGTGGTTGTTTTTAAAATACCGATTTCTCTTGTTACAATACTTAGTAACATATGGTTAAATCTCGAGGGTATTTGCAATACAAATGTTATAAATGTTGGAAAATGAAAGTTGGTTGTAAGTTCGATCTTAGATCTACATATATTTACATATATACATACATATGTATTGGTATTGAATATCAAAGTTATTTTCCAACGTTCGTCACAAAGTTTATTGGCACATCTATTCCGGTTTACGATCCACTTTCATCGGAGGTGAATCGGATCAAATGGCATTCTGCAATTCGATTGACGTCTGATGAACGTCAGATTTTTTCGAAGTTCGGAAATCGGCATTCTGGTTCACGATGGATCGGATTTTTGACAGTTTATCGGAGCGATTCTTTCCGTCAGCTTTTGTGTGTCGGAGGCAATAGAAATTTTGATTATTTTTGGAAATATTACCAATTTAATTTAATTAAACTATGATTTTTAAATTTATGCAATATTATTATACAAAATGGGCTTGGTTTAGCTATGCTACTGGCCTTTTCTTTGCAAAATAAGTGAACAAAAGGAATCTGCTTTAGTACAATAGACTGAATAGAGGGAATTAAGTACAAGGAGTTTCAATGTATTGAACTTTTATTTAATAATAAAATTTATTTTCCTTTTTAGCAATATTTATATATTATTGTTTAATAAAAGCTTCTGAAAATAATTTTAAATGTGTTATTACTACGATGATGTAATATGGGTGAGTAGCGCAACTCGGGCATAATTTCTGCGCCAGGATGTACTCCTTTAAGCATTTTTGCCCGACTGTGCCTTTTTAAAGATTTAAAATATCGCCATGCGACATGACTTACAAATATTTGCACGAGAAATTAACAAATCGAAGAAACGTACTCACTTTCTATGTATGTCCGTTCATGCTCAACGAGTCCTGTAGCAGGAATTTTCTACAAGATATGTACATATTCATGATTTGATGCATCGCAACCTGGATTTCAAATTTGCTTTTATGTTTTGTGACCCATAAAAACGTTTTGATATGCGACCAGGTGGTGTCATCCATGGATTGCATCGTACTATATATAGTGTATCTAAAACATACCAACTGCAAGAGGTTTTCGCATGAAACTTTGTGGGAATAAGCTGTAAATGTTATTTTCACTAAAGTTGGCATTTTCATTGCCATTGAGTTCATGGAGTAGAGTCCAAAATTACTAATGGTTAAGGTGGAAATCGCAATAATGTACCACTGGTGTTAAAGGAAAATTTCTATATAATGAACCACGATCCTATCACAGATCATAAAAAAAGTCGCTCTCGCCAGACGATTATAGTGCAAGAGATATTCCTTGTTAAAGCAATGTGTATGTAGAAGACTTTTTGTGTCACCGGCAGCGATGCCGTTCCAAAATTTATGAGCGGAGTGAAAATTGACATATAGCGGAGTGTTTCGGAGTGACGGACGAAAGAGCGGAGTGAAATTGCGGAGGGATGTCAAAAATACGGAAATCAACAAGAAATGTAAATATGGGAAAGCAAACGCAAAAATTAAAGGACATATGTATTTATTAGAAATGAATTTAATTAAATTAAAATTATGTTTTTATTCATAGCACATTTGTTTATAAACTTTTGTATACATAAATTAGTGCATGTTATGCATTAGATAAATGTCTTAGATATAAAAGTACAAGTATGTATATATAAGTAGGATAAGTTTTTTTTTTTAAATAAATTATGTATTTTGTGTTTTTGTAAAGACAATTCTGCCCTTTTATGACCATCAGAATTGCCATACCTTTCCAAATCAGAAATATTATTTCCCAACAATTTTACACAAATTTTACAGAAGCTTTTCTCATCTTTGTTTTCTAACCAACTAAATTTCATCTTCCATTTATCGATGAATTTTTGTTTGAACGGCTTTATTTTCACTGTCTTTGGTGTGAAAATCGCAGAAAACAGCGGCACTACAATTATTTACCATACATATGGTGTGAAAATAATTCATAGCAGCAGCACTACAATCACCCGAAACTATAGCAGCATCGAAGTCACCGTCTGTGGTGTGCAAATCATTCATAGCAGCAGCACTACAATCATCGGAAACTATAGCAGAAATAGCAGCATCGAAGTCACTCGTACAGACGGCAGCAGCTACAGGATCCAAATCGTATACATAAGTATGGTCATTTGCAACAGCTACATCATAGGCCAATTTCTGTGTTGTACCAGCAGGGGAATTTTCTTCTTTGATAAAATAGCTGGAAAGAGAATATGAGGTTATGAAATATGGAAAAGTATCCTTTAGAAATATAACTTACCTGTCAATGTACCTTTTTTGCATTTGGTCCAGGGCAAACTTTTCTGATGAAAACAAAAAAATGTAAAAACCAGCTAATGTGTTTTTATAAATTTTAACTCAGCTATTCATTTTAGAGCAATTGATTTGAAATTTTCCATGGAAGCGCGCACAAAACAAAGATCAGTGAAAAGTTGCCACTGCGGCAGAATTATAAGACGTAAACAATAACGCTGCCAGATTGTAATTTTATACATACAAAATTGAAAGTTGATTCAAAATTTCTGAATTATTTCATACATGAAAAAGTGGGAGTGATTTAGTCCAAGAGGGAGTGGCGGAGTGAGGAGGTCAAAATCGGAGTGAAATCTTCCAATTGGAGTGACAGCGGCATCGCTGGTCACTGGCCTTCGGCCGCGCTTCAAAAAAACCTCAGCCGGCAGAATTCTCCTTTTGGAAAACTTTAATATTATAATTTAATAATAGTTGAAAGCGTTAAAGGTAGATGAATTATCATCCAAAGAATATTTCCTCAAAAGTTTCACTGAAAAGTTTCTAGTAGTTTGTAAATAAATAAAATTGGTTCATTCTATCCAAGCTTAGCCGGTGTTAGTTTCCGAATTACAAGGTATTCTTGCATGAAACTTGGTGACAGTATTCTATAAATGCCGTTTTCATATATGTTGGCACTTTTTTTTATAATAGAAAGCAATATTTTAAAAAATTTAATTAAAATTAATGTCCAAATTCCTTTGTTCTTCCATTTATTTTTCCACTAAAAAAACTGCTGCAGCAATGGAATCCATTTTTTAACCATTTAATATATTCTTTCTGAAAATTTTATCTAAAACTTACTGAGAATATAAATTTGCTGTCAAAAATACAAATGTGCTGTCAAAAAATACATATGAGTTCGCAAAAACGCTACCTAACACTAATTCGAACATAGTTTAACACTTTACAACACTTATGTTCGAAACGTCGTAAACCAGAATACCAATTTTCGTTTTGTCGTAGCAGTCGGCGTCGCCGCGATCGTAGTTCCGAGGGATTGCAGAATAGCTGTGTGGGTACAAGTACATTTAAGTATAAAACTTTTCAAATATTTGTGAATTTACTTTCGAAAATTTGGAAATTTATACATATGTACATAATTCCTTTTCTATTTGCGCAGCACGTTCAGCATTAATTTAATTCAAAGTAAATATTTGGCATAGAAATTTTTCATTACTTAATTGCTTGGCTGTTTCCTTCTTCTTTCTATCCGTTTCATCTATTTTCATCCTTTTATTCAAAGTCACGTTTTAGTTGGGCAGGAAATCCTTAAACAAACACAACATACACAGATTGAAAACAAACATATGATTGACGACGATTTGGGCAGGCATGCGGATGTTTGTTGTATGGAAGGCAAGAAGAAACAACAAAAACTAAAACAAAAACTAAAACAAGAACAAAACAAAAACACTAAAATATAACACAAACGAATCTACCGATCGATAAAGCAGCCTAAATAAACATCCTTTGCACGTAGAACAAATGTACATACATAGGTATTTGGTATGTTCATCGCCCTGTAGGGAAAATCTCTAGTTCCGAACTAGGTCGCTTCTAGTGCATTTTTCGCGACTACTAGTGCGCGCTAAATCTCTTTTGCATGTTATCAACTGGCGAATTTAACACGGCGATGTCCTAGGCGGTGTCAATTGTCACCCTCTGCACTACATTTTCGATAGTTCCGAACTAGTACTAAATTCTACAGTTTACACTAGTTCGTTTATTGGCACAATTTCGATAGTTCTGAACTAGCTACAAATACCTACAAATTCTACAGTTTTACATCTGCAGCTTAAGTGCAGACTTTGACACACTTCATGCAAGTGGCGCGATGGCCGACTGGCTAACGCATGTGCCTTTCAATCTGAGGGGCGCGGGTTCGAATCCTGTCGGTGTCAAGGTGGGTGATAATTTTTAAAAAAATTTTTTTTTTTTTGACTAATATTTTTTTATTTATTTATTTAATAAAATTTACAGTAATATTTAAAAAGTAATAAAATTAAAAAAATTAAAAATAAGCCTGAGGGATCGGAAAAGCATAATTAGGGGAACATTTCATTTCATACAAGTTAAGATGCAAATAGAAAACTCTTTATATGAAACGCTTCACTAAACATCTGAGAATTGCAGAAATATACAAAGCCGACGGAAATTGAACGAACGAAAAATTTTCATAGAATTTTTGTCACTTCGACATTGCATACAAATCAAAGTGTGTCTTATAATGGTCACTCAATTCACTCCTCCTGAACTGGTGAGGGTCCAACTACAATTGATCTAGTTCCCTTTTGACACCTTTTCGCTAGTTCGGAACTAGAAATTTTGCTCACTAGTTATTGAGTTCCCTGCAGGGCGATTATATCGACGTTGTTGTTGGTAACATTTTTTGGTGTGGTGTTTGTGATTTGCGCGCATGCGCACCCACACAGAAAGCAATCGCTGAGCGCTTACGAAACAATTGTGATTGTTGATTGCTTTGAAAAGGGCAAGAGCATTTGCTCTATCAAAAAGAAAATGCTGAATTTGTTGTGGGTGTTTCCGGTTTTATTCTTCGAAATACATACACACACACACGCAAACATTCATCTATGTATATGCATACGTGCACACATCTTTATCAAATCATATTTATCAGCTGCCGCTTTGTAGTGTTTCAAATAGGAAATAATTAACATTGCCATTTAAAGTATTAAAGTGATAAAAATCGGGGTAGGAGGAAATATAGCGAGAGAGAGGAAGCAAATGGATGGTAATTTCCCGGGGTGCGATCGATCCTCAAGCCTTAATTATGCATAGCAGCTGGCGAAAATTGAATATGTAAGCAGATAATAATGGCATTGTGCCAAGGCACGTCATTTTAGAAAGGATGTTCAAATATGAAAACGAATGACAGTACAATTTTGCCCCGAATTGAAAGCAGCGGAAATTGAAAGTAGAATTTTTTGTTTGTTCTTACATACATACATACATATGTGTGCAGAATTTGAACAATTTCACTAGCCTGCACAAGCATCCGGCAGTTGAGTTCTTTTGTTTTTGTTCCGTTTTATATTACAATAGTCCTTTATGCAGAATTTTCACTTTTCAATATTATCTGCTTTAAGAAAATTGCAAATCTTTACGTTTGAGTAACGGTAAAGGGACATTGGTTTACTAGTTTCGATGAGCAAAGCCGGTAAGCAGGATGTGCGAATAATAAAAGCGATTAACTGGAGATTTGCTTAAAGGAACATAAGTGAGCACATATACATACATATCTATGTATGTATATGACCAAAAGAGAGAACATAATATGTGTGTTAATTTCAAAATCAAAACCTAACGCCACCTGATTCGTTAGCATCTTCATCCCGCTTTCCATCCAGAATATACCTGGTAGATACAATTTAATATTGGTCTATACATAAACACTCATTTTTCTTTTGTTACTATACTATATAGTCGTTATAACATCTACATGTGCACATTAGGGTGGTCCTCAAAATCAATTTAGCGATTTTCTGCGAAAGCGAAATTTATATTTGATATCCTTGCCTGCAGGACTATCGATTTTGGGCATGAGATATAAAAAAAAATTAATTTAATTTTTTGAGTCTCCATAGAGTTTTCTGAACTTTGACGCATGTGTGACACCGGTTAACCGTCTTCAATCGGTACAACAAATTATGCAGATTTCTTTGATTATATTAGCATCGACCTAGGCGATGAGGTTGAAGAACTATGTTATACAATTTGCCTCCTTATATTTGGGAACCAGCCTAATGTACATATTTATGTACCTACCGCTGTGGTGCAGTGGGTAGAGTGCTCACCTGCTATACCAGAGGTCTCGGGTTCAAACCCCAGTCCGAGCAAACACCAAAAAAATGTTCTACTCTGAAAAAAAAAAGACGTTGTAAATCTAAAGACTTTCGCTGTTAAATCAACTACTTTCAGCAGTTGAAATGTGCCCAACAACGCTCCGTTGTTGTTTCAAAGGTGCGAGCATTGTTGATTTAAGTCAATAACGGAGATTGTTGGAAAAAATTTTCACCTAAAAATAAATTTTTGTTTGCATTTTCTCTCCATCTTCTCTCCGTCCGGGTCCCAACTGCAAATATGTAGCCTCCACTTGTTCTCCTATTCTTCTCTCCTTCTTATCATTCACTGGTTGCTATCTTTATTTATTATTCTGATTTTTCTTCTTAATTTTATATTCTCCTCCGGATTCGAACCTGAAATTCTATCCCAGGGCTGCTCACCTCATAGGCACTCAAAGCACAATTGTTTTTGTTTTGTACCGAATCATAGGCACAGATACATATTTTCACTTCAAATATGAAAATAAAATTTTCTTTGCACTCCCATAAGCACTCAGATATAAAAAAAATGTTATATGTATGTGCCTATGATTCATATTGAATGTGCAGAGCAAAGGCACTTTGTATAGGAGCTCGAGCACTGCCGTAAGAAATCGAAATTTACAATAACAAATGTGTAATGAAAAAAATATTCAAAAAATGAAAGCACTGTAAAAAATTAGTATTCAAAAAATTTTCATATAAAAACTAAAAAAAATTTTTATGTATGTGATACTACCATTTGAAAATAAATTCTAAAATACCCACCATGCAAAGTTCGAGAAATAGGCAATAATCGTCTATGGCAACAAATTGGCGACTCGCCATAACAAAATTAAATAATTCTGAAATAATATTTCATTAAAAAAGAATAAGGGCCGATTTCATAATGAAATTCTTAAAGCTCCTTTTGTTAAAGGAGCCTTTTAGTTAAAGAGCCATTTAAATGTTCTTTAAAGTGGGAGCGATTTCATAATAATATAATATTAAAAGGCTCCTTTAACGTCAAATGATTGTCATAAATTTAAAAATATTGAAATTTGACATTTGTTTTTTTCTGAAAATAAATAAATTTTTTGATTGTGGCTTCATTTTTTTTTTTTCTTTAAACCCAGTTCAGAAAAAATAGAAGCGGTCATCCAACCTCACAAAAGAGGAAGAAGATGAATACTGCATTATAGGACTCAACAAACAAAATCGGTTGAAAATATTTAATAAATTTTTGATATTTGAGTTTGACAGACTGCAGAAATGAAATTTTTTCTGGCAAAAGGAACCTTTAAATAACTTAAATGCCCGTTTTTGGGTATTTAACTTTAAAGGAACTTTTATCTTCAAAAAGCCTTTATGAAATCGATCTGCAAATTAAAGGCTCCTTTAGAATTTAAAGGAACTTTTAATTTGATTATGAAATCGGCCCTAAGTTCAGAAAAAATAAAAGTACGTTAAAAAAGTTCCAATGGACCCTACAATAATTGATGCAAGCCAAAATGAAGGTAAAACTCACAACCTTAGCAATATTTTTCACAAATTGTATGACAGATTTACGCTTTTCTTTCAATCAAGATATTTCGAATGAGTTGGAGGCCCATCAGTCACAATTTATTTCGCTACCGTTTTTGAATAAATTGTTGGATCAAAAACTTTGCTGTAAAAACAAATACTTTTGCTGTTGAATCAAAGACGGAGATTCAACAGCCGAAAGTTGTTGGTTTAACTACGGGTATTTTTTTCAGAGTAATTCTGTGGCAATTTGCAATAATCGCTTAAGTCTTAAAAAATGATTTCGAGATAAATTGATTTTTATATTCGAAAGCGTTTCTGAACAAATCATAAAAGTCGAATAAAAACTATGGACGCAAAATAAGTGAGCCATCCACAATGTTACGATCAAATTTTGTAAATAAAACAAAATGTCATGAAGAAATTTGATTAAGTATATACGTCTACTTTGGCAAGTTTAATATACCTCTATTGTAAGTTAAGCCTAAATGTTTTTATTTATATCTTTTGATTGAATTAAGTTATAAGCATGGGGGTTTTACAGAAATATAGTGTTTTAAAAGGAGAATAACGTGGTATATATAACTCGAAATCTTCCTAAGTCGACTTAAGCGATTATTGCTTGTGACCACATAATTAGTAAAAATCCAATTATTGGGTTTTTTAAGAGCAGCGGGCACCTCTCGGCAGTGGGCGGCATACCCTCCGAGTGTAGTTCTGCCATGAAAAAGCTTATCACAAAAAATGAATTCGCCGTTCGGAGCCGGCATAAAACTGTAGGTCCACCCAATTAGTAGGAAAAACAAAAAAAGAGCACACCTCGAATTGGGAGATAAGCTCGGCCATAAAACTCGTCAGAGTTATAATAGCGCCATTGTATTATTATATTATTTAAAGATCAAGAAGCTATTTGCAAGCTAGATATCTTTATTCAAATAGACGATCTCTGCAATCCAAAAGAAATACATAGGTAGATTGTAGATTATACGGTGTATTGTGGAAAGATTTCCGTCATCCCTTGTCAAGTTTTGTTTTATCAAAAAAAAAAAAAATACCGAGAATGGCACGTCGCCGAAACCGGTTTATAACCAAATCAAACTTGACAAGGAATGACGGAAATTCATTACACAATAAATCGCAGTCCTACCTTGTCAGAAAAAAAAAACAAAGAAGAAATAGAATTATACATTATAGAGAGTAGGTACATGCGTAGATAGTTCGGATATCCTCTGTAGGTAACATTTCTTCAAAAATCTTTCTGCCGAAGTTGCTATGCAATGCAACTAACAATTGCGGGGATTTCGATGTAAATTAGTGTCTTAGCGAATCGGAAGATTTCTGTGTAAGAGTTTTCATAGCATTGGATATGAAATTCAAGCTCTTTCTCACACTGAGTAGTATCCTCTTTTTGATCAACACTACTCCCTACGAAGATGCATACTTCGATTTCCAAAGTGCAATGATAGCCGAGTTCAATGACCCTTGTTCCACAAAAGCTTCTTCCTGTTTCTTTATTTTAATGTACAAATGTATAGAACATGCGGAACTGATTTTTGATATACGTACATACATAGGTACATATGTACATATTTTCATAAAAGTTAATTATATTTCACCCTCCAATAAACAACCCACTCTCATTATGAAAATGTCTATCTTTAACAGCTGTTCAAACGAAAATTTTATGAACAAACATTTGTGAGTGCATTTACACTTAAAAATGCAGCAGACGCATAAAAATGCATACATACATACATATGTACATATGTATATAATTGTATATTTTTGAAATTGCTGAAAACTTAATATGAGTTACAAGAAATTCGGAAACAATAATATTAACATTTGTTTATTGATTTATTGTCGTCCAAAGTGCCAATAAAGTATTAAGTGCACATTTTGGAATTCGAATATTTTTGAGAAGAGAAGAAACAGATGTCGTCACCCCAACGAAAACAATGTGCTGTACCTACAATACCAATTTTGAATTTACTTATGCAAGCACCAAAATTAACTTAAGTTACTCACAGAATGTGCATATGTACATACGGTGACAGGTAACTAGGTCAACGGAAATTATGTCAATTGACCTTATTTCCCACCCGGTTGGGAAATAAGGTCAACGAAAATTTGGAAATAAAATAATTGACCTTATTTCCCAATCCAAATGGAAATAATGTCAACTATGCTTAAAATTTGTTCATTCATGAAAATATTTGCTGAGTTCTTCTGCAAACCCGTTATGAGTACCGTTTGTTAATGAATGAAAATACAATTTTACTCGCTCTTATGTTACTACAAATTAGTTGATAAGTGAATTTAGTGAAGTGTGGTCGTCGAAAAAGAGTTGCCAACACAGCAAAAATATTTCAATAAATTATATAATAATGTAAAGTATGTTAAATATCTAGTTATACTAAAATTTAAATAAAAATGTATATAAAAACTATGTCTACTTGCCTTATCCTGCGGCATGGCAAAAAAGTAGGAAAATGAAAATTTGGAATTAAAAATCGCGCAATTTTTTATTCCAAATTTTCGCCTGCGGCGCATTTCTTTTCTCATAAAAAGTAGTTTAGGAAAATGAAAATTTGGAATTAAAAATCGCGCGATTTTTCATTCCAAATTTTCGCCTGCGGCGCATTACTTTTCTCATAAAAAGCAGTTTAGGAAAATGAAAATTTGGAATTAAAAATTGCGCAATTTTTTATTCCAAATTTTCGCCTGCGGCGCTTTTCTTTTCTCATAAAAAGCAGTTTAGGAAAATGAAAATTTGGAATTAAAAATCGCGCGATTTTTTACGCCAAATTTTCGCCTGCGGCGCTTTTCTTTTCTCATAAAAAGCAGTTTAGAAAAATGAAAATTTGGAATTAAAAATCGCGCGATTTTTTATTGCAAATTTTCCCCTGCGGCGCTTAACTTTTCTAATAACAGCAGCGACGCAAACCGACACGGACCGATGCGAAGCTAAATGCTCCAAAAACGCAATAATGTCAATTGACAATTGACCTTATTTCCATTGACCTTGTTACCTGTCACCGTACATA
Organism: Urophora cardui; assembly: GCA_960531455.1. Classification (NCBI taxonomy): domain Eukaryota; kingdom Metazoa; phylum Arthropoda; class Insecta; order Diptera; family Tephritidae; genus Urophora; species Urophora cardui. Next base: position 111,412,606 of record OY482670.1, on the reverse strand, counting down.
CATATATACATACACTGAGAAAAAAGTACTATTTCATATTTGAAATGTCATCAACCAGAGTTTTTTTGCTCTGCTGATTTTTTTTTTCGTGTTAAACACATAACTTGAAAACATGAAATAAGTATTTAACAGAACTCACACATACATATCGACGCTTCCAAACAATACTGTACTAAGTCGACTTAGTACAGTTTCCCGTTTTTGGCGTTTTCAAGTAGAGCGTGCCTTAATTTATATGCTGTCTAATTTTGGTATCAGTCGGACAATCCAATCAAAAGTTATAAGCAAAAGTGTACATATAATACAACTCGAGATTTTTACAGAATAAAAACTTTGAGAGTTTGCCATGAAAAACCACTTAGCAAATTTTTATTTCTTCTTACGGTTTTATTTAACCCTAATCCTCTAAAGTGAGCCTCTCAGTCTCACTTTAAAGTTTAAAAGCGAATTATTCCTAAACCAAAAAAGCTTTTTGTCTGAAATTTTGGGTATTCCTCCATTTGTGTTCATAAATTATGAAATAATTATGATCTTTGGGCTATTTATTTATTTTAACAATTTTTTTTGCAATCGTATAAAATTGTAACGAAAAACCGAAAGTGAGCCTCAAAGACTCACCTTAAGTATCTTTAACGTAATAAGCTTACATTTCTACGAGTTCAACTAAATTTTGAATCCGTTGTTCACAAGGTTTATCCAGTGAGGTTTTTACATTGTGAACTCACCATACTTCCCCCGGATTTTGGTGAATTCGACGTATTTCACCATGGATCTTAATATAATAGGATGTCATAAAATTAAGGAGACCGGAAAAGTCAACAATTTCAAAACAATTAACATTTTATCATTTTTCTGTTTACTGAGATTCTAAATTACGGAAAAGATGCGTTTAAATAGAGAATCGAACGATGAGCTGCTTTATGCGTAAGTAATTTCACCACGAACGTCGCGTTTTAAAAATTTGGAATTTGGTTGCGAAAAATATATATTAGCGGCGATCATATGAAAAATGTATTCATATTCATTTGATTCATAGCTTTTCTCATTGTGTGCACAAAAACAAATTTATAACAGATGTAATAAAACCATTTGTAATGAACATTCAAACAACTACAAAAATGTGTGAAAATTGTAGTACATTAATGTCTCCTATTTTACGGAATTACGTTTTTTATCTTTATATACTAAAAAAATTGCCATAAACCGTTATAAGAATATATAAAAATGCTTCTGAATTCATTACTGCATAAATAAAAGTAAAAACCAAATACCGAAATAATGTGTTTCAAAATTTCCCCATAGGTGAGCCTCACAGTCTCACTTTCGGTTTTACGTAACTTTTCAAAATTCGGTGATTAGTACTCTGACTTTGATATTGCCGATTTTTGGTGTTGATCGTTCCACCCAAACAGAAGTTACAAGTGAAAATATACTTAGCATACATTCGAAGTTTCATATCGAGTTTAAACTTTGAGAGCTTCTCCTGCAAAACACAGTTTTCAGACTTAGTACAGTGTCGATATATGTATTCCGTTTCGACTAATTTTTGTTTTTCTTTTTTTTTTTTTGTTTTTTTTTTTTAACCAAAAAAATTAAATCTTACATTATTTTGCAGTTTAGTTTCTAGCACCAAATTATTATTTTTTCAATTTCATTTTATAATATCCGCTTATTCTAAATCAGGGCTGCTCAACGCTCTCGTATTGAAAGTGCAAAACTCAATACAATTCCAATAAAATACTAAGGTTGTTCTCTCTCTGTTATTTTGGCCTGGCAAATTTGCCGAGATGACATAAGTGTGATAAATTTGCCGAGCACAACAACAAAATACACGTCTTGTCAAATTTGGAGCTTCGGCAAATTTCTCATACCCCAAACCGTGATATGTGATATCATGAGAAAAATATCACGGGAAATGCAACCATGTTATTACATTCACAATGGTCTTCTATGAGAAGTGAGTTTGAATTTATGTTTCTAGTTCTTTTTTTTTTTTAAGTATTTTATTTTATTCAGATAAAAAATTAATTAATTCGAAATTGAAGCAAGCAAAGCAAAGCGACAACAGTTGTATAAAGAGTGGAAAGAATATGACTAACATGCTAGTTCACAATGAAGTCAGTTAGAATTTTATTTTCTTAAAGGTGCGCTCTCTCTGTGTGGCAAATTTCTCAAGATATCATGATATCTCGGCAAAAATATTAGACACAGAGAACAACCTTATTATTTTAGAATTTATTTTCAAATGGTAGTATCACATACGTACAAATTTTTTTTATTTTTTATATGAAAATTTTTTGAATACTAAATTTTTACAGTGCTTTCATTTTTTTAATTTTTTTTTCATTACACATTTGTTATTGTAAATTTCGATTTCTTAAGGCGGATTCATCGTTCGAGTTCAGAACTTTTTTGCCATGTGTTTGTTGTTGTGTTTTCGGAGTGTGAGAGGAATTTCGAAAAGTTCTGAACTATTTTTATTAGTTAACTCAAATTCAACTTTAGTTCAGAACTCGAACGATGAATCCGCCTTTACGGCAGTGCTCGAGCTCCTATACAAAGTGCCTTTGCTCTGCACATTCAATATGAATCATAGGCACATACATATAAAATTTTTTTATATCTGAGTGCTTATGGCAGTGCAAAGAAAGTTTTATTTTCATATTTGAGGTGAAAATATGTATCTGTGCCTATGATTCGGAACAAAACAAAAACAATTGTGCTTTGAGTGCCTATGAGGTGAACAGCCCTGTTCTAAATTATCAAAAAAGAAAAAAATTGAATTTTAAACAAATCTCGTATTGATTCCTTTTGAAATGTGAAAATAGTACTATTAACTAATTTCTGGTTTACGTTTTTCTCAGTGTATATAAATGATGAGTTCATGGATCTGTAAAACTTAATAAGAACTGAAATTACAAATATTGCGGGGGCTAACACATGCTTAAATATTTTTTATTTTTTTTATTTTAGATTTACTAAATGCATGAATGCGTACCAAACAATCTTTGGGAAACAACTACATAAATGTGTCAAGAAATATGGAGAAGGGAGGGGCAGACAACAAAGCATTTATGCACGCATTTTGGGGCTGCTGAAAACTCAAATTGAAAAGTACTATAGTCGCATGATTACTGCTGAGCGGGATGCTTATTGCGTCGGCGATCATGAGTGGGGATACATAAATTGGAATAAACATAAAACAATCTGATTTTATTACTGACAACATAGTGATCTCCTCCCTCCACAGTGTTGAGATGCGCAACACGAAAAAATATTTTTAAAAAATCTTTCCAAGCAAAAGTGGAAATATGAGCCTAATAAAAGATAAAATAGTTTCAATACTTTTCTAACTTAATAATAGAAAAAAAAAAAGCTCATGGTATTGACCTACAACATCATGTGTGTATGCATGTTTTTTCCTAATACTCGGATATATTCCATTGTTTTGCGAGGCAACGGAAGAGCAACTTTATTATGACTAATTTTTCGGGTTAGAGACAACTCTATTATTTTTTTACACTTCACATATGTACATATACATATGTACTGAATGGAATGACCAAATGGTAAAAGGTGGCAGAAGTTGTATACACCTATAATGAATAGTTCTAAAATAGCGTTAGTGGTAGATTCCACTATATACTGCGCTGGTTTCTTTTGGTTGCTGAACAGATCTTTTCGATGCCATTCAGACAGGGCTTGTAACACACGATGGGACACACTTCGTCCAGGAGTATAGAATATAAGATTATATATATTTAGAAAAATTTAAGCTGCTATTACAACACAATCTTATTAATATTAAGAAAAGAATGAAAATCATCATGAACAGTCAGGCATATTGGGGCATGGGATAAGGGTACAGTAATGGGTAAATCGTAAATACTACTTCAGAATCACAAAAGAAACAAATTAGTTGTCTATGTAAGGTCATTATGTAGCATCGGGTTGAATCTAATCTAGCCGTATCTGTATATATTTGGTTAATGTTTTATGTATATAATCTCGACATCAATACGATTATGCCAAAATATCAATATTATATTCCAAAGTGTTCGAGCAAAATCCTTGCTTAACAGACTTTCAGGACACATACTCGTATGTATTTATTCTTCTAGAAAGTGATGAAATATACTCATATCTTCTGGGCAACCGAAACAAACCATAAGAGGTTTTTAATTCAACATCGCCTGAAAAATCTTCTGCTACATATATATATATATATATATATATATATATATATATATACATATGTATATGCATAGATATGTATGTAAATAGTACCTGCAAGCGCAGCATCACACTCAACTACAAGTCATCCTTGGCAACCCAAAGCAGCCGGAAGTCAAGGTGTTAATTTTACACATTCATGTTTAATCATTGTTTCAGGCTACTCAACGACGATTTAACACAAATTTTGGTAATTTTATAAACTTTTAAGAAATTTTTAGTTTGTTTGTGATTTTAATACGATTACGCTAACCAAAAAAAGGGCAAATATTAACCCAGTGAGAACACTACTCGTCAACTAATGCGTTATATAACGCACAGTCATAACGTTCGGGCGCGTTAGTCCGCCATACAACGGGTGCGTTAGTTTTGTTCTAGCGATGTGACCCCAGTCAGAACACTACTCGTCATATAACGCGTTATATAACGCACAGCTATAACGCAAAAATGTGTTAGTTCGCCATACAACGAATGCGTTAGTTTTGTTCTAGCGTCGGGAGAAATCTAACGCACTCACCGCTGTACGTGTGCACTAGGGATTCCAATTTTTCCTATTTTTACGATCCCGGGATTTTCGGGATTTATTTTTAAAATCCCGGGATCCCGGGATTTGGACTTTAATTACACAGGCCGACAATATTTCCAAAAAATTTTCTAACTCAAATAAAATTCTACTTTTCTAAAGGATTTCGGTGCGCTGATTCTGAATTTGAAGTCGTATTTTCGGTAATGCGTGTAGGTTTTGAGATATTCGTGTCCAAAGAGATGAAAAATGCGATTTTTTGCTATATTCATTGCTCAATCTGTTAAATTATTTACTTTCATTAAAAGATGATTGCAGCTATTGAAAGAACGATCATTTCTCTTGAAAACAGCGCTTTCCTTTTTCGGGTATCTTATTCGGATATCTACGTTGTCTTCAAAAGAAATGATCGTGCTTTCAATAGATGTAATGAGTTTTTAATGAAAGTGAGTAGTTTTAAAAATATTGAGGAGTGAATATGGCCACAAACTGCGTTTTTCGCCTTTTTGGACATGAATGTCTCAAAAACTACACCGAAATCCTTTTGAAACGTAGAATTTTATTTCTATTACAAAAATTTTTCGACCAGTATTATTTTCCCACATTTGGGGTTGAAAAAAGGAAATATATATTTCGAGGAACGCTACAACTTTAAAGTGCAAAGAAAAATTATTGATATTTCCAAGCTTGCCGAAAAATTCAGAAAATTAATGCAACTTCTGAATAGATAAACATCGGAGGCAAAATTTTGATATGAATTCCGAGTATGCAGCTGCGTATTTAATTTTAGTACAGTGTTGTAAGACTAACAAGTCTAATTAAAATTTTGTTTCCATTTTCTTCCATTATTTACTTTCCATGTGGGAAAATTCCAAAAAACATTTGAGAAATAAATGACTAGGGCATGGAATTTTATGTACTAAAAAATAAAAAATATGCGCATAAAAAATGCAACAAAAACTGAGAAATATGCATGAAAAATAAAAAAAAAAATGCATTAATTCATGTTTATTGAAGTTACAATTGGCGCTTTCGATTCGCCATCAGACAAGCGAGGTCGGATCGAACAAAAATGTTTGAACTCATAATGAGTAGTAGCCATACTCGCTAACTGGTCGATAAAAATTTCCCTCTGCTCGCTATCATTCACATATAAATTTGGCAGAGGGAAATTTATAGCCAGCAGAGAAATTGTGAATCGAAAGCGGCTAATAGTTAAATAAATTAGGTACAAATATTTTTTAATTCAATTTTGCTCTTACGTTGTACGTTTATACATATGTATGTATGTTTTTATAGATATGTACATAAATTCAGTCTTGAACATTTCATAATTTGTAAAGGTTAATCCTTATTTAACGATTCATTAGCGTACACAATGAAATATTTTTTTCATATTCTCAAAAAGAAAAATTTGCCGATTCGGTCGAAAAAAGCTCTTAAACATAGAAAACGAACGTTCTAAATCCACAGAGGTAATAGGAGCATGTTTGAAAACGGCTCTTTGTCGACAGGTATGCACCGTATCGAATATACTAATAATAGCCGTGTTCACACGAAACTCTATTCGTCGTCAGATGACTGTTATGCATGAATTTCGTTTGTATAAAACTGTCAACTAGCAAATTACAAAAATAGGCAATATAATGCGAAATATGTAATAAAAAAATGCAAACAACGCAAAATATGTAAAAATATGCATATATGACCAAAATATGCAAAATATGCAAAAACATTTGAATGTCATTTTTAAGACAATTTCACGATTCGCAAAGATTGTTTATTTATTTTGCTCTACCTAAATCTAAGAAAAACATGTATTTGCATAAATTTCCATGCCCTATAAATGACCAAAAATCAGGAAATAGAAATTATCGAATGAATTTTGCCACAAGCTAAAAGCTTTAAAAATACCTAACGTACGTTTCCTTACAACGCGTACTTCAATACAAAAAAATTTAATTATTAAAAAAAAATCAAAAATTTTAATCCTTACTTTAACTAATGCACTTTTTTATTCTAGCAAAAATGTCGCACTTTCTTCCGGCTGTCACATTATTTTCTTCTCTTCTACACAGACACAACACTTTTTTGGGGATGTTTGTTCTATTGACAAAATATAAAACTGGCCCGACTACGGGCAACATTTTCTGCTCTTAGCACAAGTAAAAGGTTGCATTATTTTTGTTTCATTAATCACATGAAAAATTCAACACTTTAATAGGGCACATGACACATGTTGATAATGCTGCAATGTAATAATGCAACATAATCATTCAGAATAGGAAATGCTATTAGTATACAGATCTGAGACCAATAAAAATTATATAAAATATAACTTTTCTTTGCTATAATAGCGGAATATTCTCTCTTTATCTTATCCCGAAAATCCCGGGATAAAATTCTAGCGATCCCGGGATTTTCGGGGTGTCAAAATGGGCGGGATCCCGGGATCCCGGGATTGGAATCCCTAGTGTGCACATGTATATGACTTTCATCTCTTTCTAGCAAATGCATATTCGAATGCATATATCTCACTCACTCACGTTAGCAATAACGAGCCAAAATGTTAGCTCTAATCGTTAGGGCTAACATGGAAATGTGTTAGACTTACTACGTTAGGGCTAATGGACAAATACGTTAGACATAACAAGTTATGGCTAACGTGGAAATGAGTTAGGCATAACACGTTATCGCTAACGCTAAAATGAGTTAGGCATAACAGTTTTCATTTCAGCTTCAAATTTTATTTCTTATATTGTTACAATAAAAACTTATATAAATAAAGAAAATAGCTTAAATATGTCCATTACCGTCCCCATCCGAACAATCCGGACTTTTTGATTCCATTTTTAGTCCAGCTCACCGTTTAGTTGGAGGCTCATCAGTGGACACCTCTTCTGAATTCTTGAATCTGAAATACATAAATTATTTCATTAATACGTACATATGTGATATATGTACATGATTCTAAATTATTTATTACCATTTGCAGCTGAATTTTATGTAAGTATATTCCATATTGAGATCTCAAATAAAATATTTTTACATTTTCCGAACCGATTTTACTTACTAAAAATCGCAATGAAAATGACGCCGTTTAAGATTTCGTGTTTACTTATTCCGTTATTCTTTTCGCAGCCAACTTTGTTGATTTTTGAACAATCTGTGCTCTCGCTCTAACATATTGCCTATTATACATATAGGCATACCATGTTAGCGCTAACGTAGATATGAGTTAGGTATAACATGTTATTGCTAACGGTGAAAAGCGTTAAGAATACCATGTTTGTGAAAAGAGAGTGAGAAAGAAAGAAGAAAGAAACAAAAAATTTGACAGATACATTTCAGTGTGTTGGTAATAATGGAAATTTGGTTTGAATGTGTTGGTGAATGCGTTAGTCGTGTCTGGCTGGGACAAAACTAACGCACAGCTATTAACAAGTTATGACTAACGTAGAAATGAGTTAGGCAGTGGCGTAGTAACGGGGGGGGGTTTTGGGGACAAAACCCGCTCCCCCCCCCGAAAGATTCGTTTTGACCATAAAACCGTCTTTGACTTTATTAGCATACATTTCTTTTTCAGGAAAAAATCAATGAGAATAGTAATTTTTCGAAATTGGTAATTCGAAATTTAGCGCTTTTTCACGAAGTATTACTTATAATTCTAGCGTTTGTTGAGCCGTAGGAAAGTGCAAGAACCGCAGGAATTTTACCACAATTTATATTCTTTGTAATTATATTCGCTCTTTTGTGGTAAAATTCCTACGGTTCCTGCACTTCCCTACGGCTCAACAAACGCTACAATTATTATACGGTATTTCTGTTATTAACATGCTAATAACAGAAAAGTAACGCCAATTATTTAAATTTCAAGTTTTCTTTCAATTACTTATCATCTTAATCAAATAATATTAGTATAAACTACAATGGGAATAAATATGCAATGTATAAGAGTGTCTGACCTTGAGATTTTACTTAATGTCTGTCAAAATGGAATATTAAAAAACTAAATTATATAAGAAAATTATTATTTATAACCGTAGCACATAGGTAGATTTTCAAGTTTTATGCGGCCAAAAATATTTTATTGTGTACATCTATTCCAAATTGCTTGTTTAATGCAAAATTTTAATAATTTGTGTTAAAAGTAGAGCTCTCGATTTTTTTTTGAACATTTTCGAGTAGCCCGAACAGTTGTTGTTTAAATGCTCGAAGAGTTGTTTGTTTGTTTATTACCCGTATGTTTGTACGGGCATTTGAACAATTCGGGTATTTTGAAGTTTGTTTTTTTCTTTTGTTTATTATTATTTTTTTCTTTATATCGCCCGTTTTATGCAATAGAGATTTAACTCGAAATTTTCGATTTTTGGGATTTTGGCATATATTTCAATATCTGGGTCGTGCCTTTGAGTCTAGTCTTATAAAATACTCAAAAAGATAAAAATGGCGGAAATAAAATTAATTTTGTAGTTAGCCGTAGAAGGAAACTATATGAAATTAGCCGCTTTCGATTCACAATTTCTCTGCTGGTTATAGATTTCCTTCTGTCAAATTTATATGTGAATGATAGCGAGCAGAGGGAAATTTTTATCGACCAGTTAGCGAGTATGGCTACTACTCATTATGGATTCAAACATTTTTGTTCGATCCGACCTCGCTTGTGTGATGGCGAATCGAAAACGACAATTATAAAAGTTATTTGCGTTTTCCCAAAAAAAAATTTTTTTTTAGTTAAATCCCTATTGCATAAAACGTGCGATATGTAGTTTTTTTATTTTTCCGATACACATTTTTTTGTTTGTAAGCTCGAATGCTCGAATGTTTGTACGGGCATTTGAACTACAAACGGGCTTCAAACAAAAACGATCAGATCGAATTGCTCGATACCCGGGTATCTAGGGCTCTAGTTAAAAGTCGATTTTATTGAAAAATATATACTTGTCGTTTTCGATTCGCCATCACACAAGCGAGGTCGGATCGAACAAAAATATTTGAATCCATAATGAGTAGTAGCCATACTCGCTAACTTGTCGATAAAAATTTCCCTCTGCTCGCTATCATTCACATATAAATTTGACAGAAGGAAATTTATAACCAGCATAGAAATTGTGAATCGAAAGCGGCTACAGTGACTCAAAAAAAAATCATACGCCAGAGTTTTTAAATTTATTTCAAACAGTTATCAATTTTAGGCCATTAAATTAAATTTGTTACGTTTTTGTTCGAGCTTTTTGGCCGGTGAAGATGAAAAGCGAAAACAAAGCTTCCTTTTTGCTCTCCTACGCGTTTCGGAGTCTTTTCCGCCTTCTTCAGGGAGACTGTTTTTTATTCAACAAATATATAAAAAAAAACATACATATATACATTAATTTAACATATGACAATAATTGAAAACTATAAATTTACCAATTGTTGCACAAATTAAAAATTTCAAAGCGCGGCCAGAATTTATAGAAGATATTGAGGAGATTTCTAAGTGTACTGTTATGTAGCCAACCAATTTTAGTGTAAAAAGTGCTATACTCAATGCTGTACAAATTTCCATCGATTTTAGTAAGTTTTTTCTGTAGGGTGTTTGCGTTATATGTACGTGAGACCGTTCCAATTAAAATTTCCGAAAAGCCAATGAAATTTTTCAAAAAGTTGAATGTTGCATATTATTATATTACAATTGAATGAGCTGCAAAATTGCATACTCAAAAATCTTCTAAAAAATGTAGCTTTATAATTCTTAGCCCCTTTTTATGATAAGTACTTCCTTAACTTTGAAAAATTGGAAATACTAAAAATACTGCCTAAAAAGTTAACAATAATCGCTGCTAAATATCTGGGTTACTTTCGAGCATCACCTACATTAACCAAGATATGCGTTAGAAATATAAACATTAAAATTAAATATAAAGCACAAAAAGAAAATAATTGTAGGTACATATGAAAAACCCTGTATCTAGTAGTGAAGTGCGGCTTTGTGCGAAGTACTTTTTTGTCGGCAAACTACTAATTGCACTAGATATCATGTCCGAGGGTTGACTGAGTCTGACAGAGCAACATAACAAAACCAATTTTTAACATGAAAAAGAGTGATAATTTTTTTTTTAAATATCCCAACTTTAAAAGCTTAAAACTATAAACTTAGAATTATTGGAAACCAAGGATATTATTGAAAAGTGTTAATAATTACTTGAACCTTTAGGATTCATCACGATTACTTAAATGAAATGCTTTAAATAATAAATATTCAAGTTGAAAGTAGCACTTAAAAATATGTAAGAAAAAAACAAAAAAATTAACTTCAGATATGCTAAGTTAAGACCATCTGGGGCAAGTGCAGAGTATGGGTCGGGAAAAAAGCGATGAATTATTGTTCCCCATTCTATTTCCAATATGTGGATATGTTTTTTTTCTGTAATTGTAACAATTTTACAAAATTCAATTTTGGGCGCATAAAACTTGAAAATCTACCTATGCGCGTAGATTTCCAGAAGAAAATATGAGACTTACTTTTGAAGTATAGTTAAAGGCCCTTGGCAACTGACAATCTGGCATGTCAAGCAGTGTGTATGTGTGAGTTTTTTTGTGCGTGTTAGTGCAATCGGCAGTCGTCGTGCTACACGTTCTTGTTCGGGCTCGCGTTGATGAGAATCAAATCTTTTAGATATTTGCGTCAATCACCCGACACTCACACATATGTATACACTTCTTAACATTCCAGATTTTAAGTGGCCAAGGGCCTTAAGAGTTTGACATATGTATTATAAGCGATATTTGTGTACTAAAATGTTAAATTATAGACTGAAAAAATTACATTTCGCATTATGAAAAAGTGTATTTTTATGTAGAACGCTAGAAAAATCAAATACGCACCGCGCTAAACAAGTCTGAGATACTTGTCATATTTCTACTCATTGTTATTCAGTGATACGCAAATTGTGTAAGTCCAAAAAGCGAAAAAAGTTGTGTAAGTCCAAAATATTTATATGAACAGAAATTTTTTTTCATTTCGAATTTTTTTTTCTTTTTTGTTTTTTGTCTCTCCTACAAAGTTTTAAAAAAGGACTTACACAATTTGCATTCTAAGCTAGCGATTTTTATCATTTGTAAAAAAAATTTTAGTTTTTTTTTGGTAATTTTAATTTTGGTAAATTTTTTACATTGGCTGTGACCCCCCCGAAAAATTCTCTAGCTACGCCACTGGAGTTAGGCATAACATGTTATGGCTAACGCAAAAATGAGTTAGGCATAACAGTATTAATTTTAGCTTTAAAATTTTTATTTCTTGTATTATTACAATGCAAAATTTATTTAAGTAAAGAAAATATCTTAATTTTCTAAACCTCCATTACCGTCGCCATTCCAATATTTCGGACATTTTGAGTCCATTTGTATTCCAGCTGCCCGTTTGGTTGGAGAATCAACAGTGGACACCTCTTCTGAATTGATTCTGAAATACATAATAAAAAAATTAATACTTTCGTTAATACATTTGGCATATCTGTAAATTATTTATTACCATTTACAGCTGATTTTGATGAAGATTCCGTGTTGAGGTTTAAATAGAAAATTTTAACATTTTCCACACTGATTTTAATCATTAAAATATCACAATGAAAGTGACGCCGTTCGAGTTTTCTTTTTTACTTCTTCCATTATTCTTTTCGCAGCCAACTTTGTTGAGTTTTGAACAATCTGTGCTCTCGCTCTAACATATTGCTCATTATGCATATATACATACCATGTTAGCGCTAACGTATACAAGAGTTAGGCATAACATTTTATTGTTAACGGCGAAAAGCGTTAAGAATACCATGTTAGTGAAAAGAGAGTGAGAAAGAAAGAAGAAAGAAACAAAAAAATTGACAGATACCTTTCAATGTGTTAGTAAAAATGGAAATTTGGTTTGAATGTATTGGTGAATGCGTTAGTCCCCTGCAAAAAATGCGATCACTCCGGGATACATCCGGGACAACTCGCAAGGGAGCATGCGATTACTACCCATTTGTATCTCTTTATATGGGTTGAAGTGTTCTCTTTTGTTTGAGCATGTCCTATGAAGAGACTAATTGTACCCAGTTTGTACCCGAACGGGTAGCAAAAGCGCACAATTGTACCCGTTTTGTACCCGAACAGGTAGCAAATGCGACACATCCATTTGTGCGACTAATTGTACCCGTTTGATACCCTTTCGGGTACAATTCGTCTACAATTAGTATACATATGTACCCGTTCGGGTACAATTGGGAATAATTGTAGACTAATTGTACCCGAAAGAGAGCGCTCCCGGACAAATCTTTTTAGAGACTCGTCGCACACTTTTTTACAGGGTCGTGTCTGGCAGGGAACACATACCAACAACAGTGGCATTTGTGGCGGATGGTGTAAATTCTGTAAATATGAGCATAGTATGTATGCATGTAAATATGTATGTACAGCAAAACGGAAGTAACCACAGTTACAAGCGGATTTTGTGGCATTACGCCACGAACGACGCACGGCTGTTGAATGAAAATAGAAAGGTGCATGAGCAACGAAAAAAAAAAACAACAGCAAAAAATGGGAATAGTACCTAGTACCTACCGGTATGAGCAAATGAACGGAAAAGCTATTTATCTTGCGCGGAAATGGTAGGTATATTCTGTGTACCTTGCCTGCGTTGCAGCCATCGGGTGTTTTTTTTTAAGTGGTATGGAATAGGCGATCTTCCACTCATATACATACATATGTATGTACATACATTAAAATTTATGTTTGTGTAGTTTTAATACACTTTATTTGCTTTAAGAGTTTGCTTATGTTTGTGTTCGTTCTTCTGTGTAACGCAAGCGCATTCCCCCATAAATACTACATAATACATATTATATTTTCTATGTATGTACATTGGCGCACTCAAGGGGGGGTTTTGGGGTTGAACCCCTCCCCCGCCCCCCAAATTTTATAGCACCATAAAAAAATAATTTTATAAAATATGGTACATGCACAAATATTTGTGTAAATACATGTTGTAAAATCTATGAATATTCGTGGATGTACATTGCCAATGTTTGTCAACAACTACTGATTACACTGGTCGACAAAATTTCAACAAATTTTTGTTAAAGAAATAAAATTCTACTTTTCTAAAGGATTTCTGTGCGCTGAATCCGAATCTGAAGTCAGATTTTCTGTAATACGTACAGTTTTTTAGATATTCATGCCCAAAGAGGCGAAAAACACGTTTTTTGGCTATATTCACTCCTCAATATCTTTTAAATTATATCCGAGCTCTACTGATTATGTTTATAAACAAGCAGTGTGGAGACATTTCGCTAAAAGTAAGCTGTGTTTGTTATACTCAGCTGTACTAGTACACAGAGTATTATAGTTTTAATCACATAACGGTGGATTGTAACAGAATGAAATAATCGAGATAGATATAGACTTATATATATCAAAATGATCAGGGTGAAAAGAGAAATCGATTGAGACATGTCCGTCCGTTCGTCCGTCCGTCTGTATACACTCTAACTCGCGCAAAAATTGAGATATTTTGATGAAATTTGGAACGCAAGTTGGTATCGAGACTGGGACGGTTGGTATTGAAAATGGGCGAAATCGGACCATGACCACGCCCACTTTTCTTATATAGAAAAAATCGGAAATTTGGTATCTCAGTCACTAATATAGCTGGAGCGATGAAATTTTACTCACGAGTTGAGCTCAGGCCCCTATGAAAAAATTTGATGAAATTTTGGAAAATGGGCGGAGCCACGCCCAATTATTAAGGGTCAAACATTGAAAGTTTTATATGTCATATCTCAGAAACCATTGAAGACATATCGATGAAATTTGGTATGCGTGATTTACTTACTTAGGTAAACATTTGGACGGAAAATAGTTAAAATCGGTTGACGACCACGCGCACTTTTATATATGGGAACTATAAAGGGGCCTCATAAGAACATTTTAAGCGATATATTTGTCAAATATAAAGATAATTCATTCAAATTTTGTGGGAAGAGTTCCACAATAGACCGGAAACAAAAAATAGAAAAATGTTGGAAAATGGGCGTGGAACCGCCTCCTTTCAGACAAAGGAATCTACGAGATTTCGGAGCCCATAACTCTACAAATAATTGAGATGTTATGACGAAAATCAGTTTGTACACTTTAATAACTTGTGGTAATACATGCTCAAAATTTCAGCGAAGTCGGTTTATGACCACGCCTACTTTTTAACAAAGATATTTCTGGAAAACCCTTTGGGAATTTGTAACGTGACATATTTGTAATTAGAAGTCATAAAGGGTTGCAAATTTGCACTAACAATAATATTTGTATGCTTAGTTGGATGATTGATAAAAATTTTGAAAATGGGCGTGGCTGCGCCCACTTTATGTGGCACTCGATTCATATAAAATACACCCTAATCGAACAAACGCAAACAAACAATGAAAGCATACAGATGAGTATCTAATGTTCGATTCCACTCGAACTTAGGCTTCCTTGCTTGTTAGTTTTAGTTTAAATACAGAGAAAATGCAATGAATTGAGATTTAAAAGGTGCCTTTGTTTAATGTGTGCTTACGTATGTAGGTCCACTCCCCAAACATAAATTTGAGTAAAAATTGTCTGGACGAGTTTTAAGTATTTTTTTTTAATTTTCCGTTGGATATTGAAAAAACTTCCCCCCCCCAAAATATTTTTCTGTGTGCGCCACTGTGTATGTATGTATATGTATTTATGTATGTATGTACATTAGCACATCTTCGACCGAATTGTTTACCTTTGCCGCTGTGTGGCATTGTCGTAATTCAATAAAAACAGTTTTATGATGCGCGCATGCCAATCTGCCACACCACGAAGCATTTGCCGCCGTCACGAACTGCCGTTTAAAATTTGCTTTTACGGTCTGTGAGCATTTTCTATATAGTACCAGTGGCGGATCCACGGGGGGGTTTTGGGGGTTCAAACCCCCCCCCCCCTTGTGGTTTATCATAGATCCCAAATTAATGCCTTTATAGATTCTGCGCCCAAATTTCCCAAAGTGATCAAGGAAAACTCTATGATTCCAAAAGCAATGGTTGGACCACATAACATCCAAAATATGTACCTACATGCGAAAAAAGTTCATGTAGGTACCTTTGGATGCACGCGCATAAAATCAAATTTGTCAAATGCTATTCGCAAATTGCCAAATCGCAAATTTATTTTCTTTTCTTTCTTATCCCTATTTTTATCGGGATTGTACAGAATTAATTTGGTCAGAAATGTCTGGATCGTTGGAGAAATTGCCTTTTTCAGAGGCATTTCGCAATTCTTGTTTAAATTTATCTTTTAAAAATTTGAGTATATAAACACAAGAACTTCAATAAAGCAAAAATTCTATGTATTAAAAATATAAATATAACCAAAAAGTACTACATACATATATTCTTATTTATTTTGGCTTTAAATGCAAGGGTAAGTGAAATTGATGATCAATTTGCCACCAATACCATACGATACTCATTCGCACGTACCAATGCAAAAATATACATACATACGTTATACATGTTATTTAGAACTTCAATTGAAATCTCCTGCACTTTATGTGATGACATACATATTGTTAATTTGGAGGGTTTTGAGTTTGGTGTTTTTAAGGTGCGGGAAATGGCGCAACCAGTATATAGAATGATAATAGTAGGTGGTATTAGTCCATATTTTCACCAGCGCACATAGGTAGATTTTCAAGTTTTATGCGGCCAAAAATATTTTATTGTCTACATCTATTTCAAATTGCTTGTTTAATGCAAAATTTTAATAATTTGAGTTAAAAGTCGATTTTATTGAAAAATATATACAGTGACTCAAAAAAAAAATCACACGCCAAAGTTTTTAAATTTATTTCAGAGTTCTATCGAAAATTTTACTTTCTTATTTTAGTTTAAAAATATAGAAAATTTTTCAATAAAAATCGTTTTAAGCAGGATTTCTGAGCTTATGGAAAAAATCTGAAAAATCGTAGAAATTTCTGAAAGTGGATTAAAAATTTCAAAGTGCGGCCATAATTTATAGAAGATTTTGAGGAGATTTCTAAGTGTACTGTTATGTAGCCAACCAATTTTAGTGTAAAAAGTTAAATTCTCAATGCTGTGAAAAATTCCGTCAATTTTAGAAGTATTTTTCTGTAGGGTGTAGGGTGAGACCGTTCCAATTAAAATTTCCGAAAAGCCAATGAAAATTTTCAAAAAGTTGAATGTTGCATATTGTTATATTAAAATTGAATGAGCTGCAATTTGCATACTTAAAACTCTTCTAAAAAATGTAGCTTTAGGATTCTTAGCCCCTTTTTATGATAAGTATTTCCTTGACTTTGAAAAATTGGAAATACTAAAAATACGAAAGCAGGTAATTTTCCAAATAGGCCAATTTTTAATCCATTGTTGATAATTTCTGGCTTTGCATTTTTCCGTAGAGAAATTGACGGGTAATCGATCGGAGGCGATAATATAACTAAAATGCTTTTGAATTAAAAAATTAACAATATTTTTACAAGAAAGGCCAATATGCTTAAAAGCTTCAAAATGGTGGGTCTTTTATTATGCTAGGTTGACGATTTCTTCAATAAATAATGATATTTACCTGAAGCACTCGAATTCATGATGTTTACTTTGATAACTGTCTTAAAACTGAAAATATTGACGTCTAAAAATGGGTTACTTAAAATACGTAAAAAATAAAAAATCGAAAAAGTGGGAGAATAATAAGTTTCGACTAGCGGCCGGGACACCCCCGTTGTCCATAAAAGCCGAGAAGACCGGTTTATTATCGCCCGGTCTATTATAAACGTAGAGCGATTTTGGATTTTGTATTTGCACCAATTTTAAAATTTTCAATTTTGGCCGCATAAATTCGTAAAATCTACCTATGTGCAGCGTCTGCCCTTAAAAAGCATCTTCCAAAAAAAGAAATTTTCAAAACCCCCCCTTGCCGAAATCCTGGATCCGCGCCTGTATAGTACATACATACATATGTATATACGACCGCTATAGATGTGAAGATTTGACGAAACGTGTCTTGAGTTATTAGTTTTAGCTACTGTCATGCATTAAAACATCATCCTACCATCATATAAAAGATCTGATCAGATGAAATTTTTAAAATGAAACTAAATTACTGATGACATGAACTTTTTCGATGTTGAAAGACTTTAAGGATAAGCTACTGGAAATGTGTTGGTCAAAGTGGTCGGAAATGGCATTGACTTCAAATTCCAATTGCAGGGCATGAAAGTGAGATACCTAATGTATGTATATGAGCATAAATGCATTTGAGATCGCTCGTACATGTATGTACATATTTATGTCATTTAGTGCTTCATGCCGCTAATCTTGTCTTCTTCTTTACTTTATACCTAACCTCAATGTTTACATTTTAGAAACGCAGCAATATAAAGTAAGCATTTCAACATTTTACGATCAAAATTTTTATTAGCAACTTTTAATGCACCGTTCATTAAGCAACAACAAAATACAAATACAAATGGAACAACAAACAAAAAAATTGGGCAGCAACTGATAAATGAAGTTTTACCGGTCTCACAGTTAGCAAGTGGCTGCTATATGTATTTATAAAAAGAAAGAAAGTGTGAATGAAATTACGAGTGCGCTTAAGACATTAACACCATTTGGATGTTCATGCAGTCAAATAGTAAAAAGCTGCACGAAAACTCAGCTGGGAATAGTTATGAAAATGTAAGTACCTACGTACAAAATTGTACCATGGAGGCCATGATTTATGAAAGAGTGATTTAGAACGATGTTTCTAGCTTCCGTTGAGTTTCATAAAAATACAACGATAAAATCTGTTCACTGCATTTAAAGTCCTGAGACACAGCCCTGAGACACTTTTCTAGCAAAGTTTCTATAGCACTACAAAGAAGTAGGGAACTCCTAAACCAAACCTTGACTGCTCGCGAAACGTTTGTGTGCGAGCTAGTAAGGCATATCCCAGCATTGACATTAATGGCTACAGTCCTTAAAAAAGTAGTCAATTTTGTTCAGGCCGCGTGAAAAAAGTGAGCACTTCTCCTCCCAAGTTTATATGCCATCTCTTTTTTTACTAATGGTATACTCACATAACCAAATAATATATCTTTTTCGTTCTAACAGAGCATGTAAATCATCATTAATATACTGACAAAGTACTTTGCGCTAGCAACAAAACTATTGAATGTTTACATCAAAAACACCATGCACCAAATGACAAAAGTTCTGAAAAAAGCGAATGCTCAAAGTGCTGATAATTTTCACCAAAAACTACTCAAAGCGAATGCTAAATGTGCTGAAAAAATGTACTCACCTGCATTCCCGGAAAAATAAAATATCTTCAAAATTAGCTATTTTCATCTTAAAATTATGCAATTTTATTGAAAAATTTTCTTAAATACTAAATTTAATTTAAATAATTATAAACAATCAACTGTAAAGCAAACAATGAATGCATTTCAGCGTTTCATATAAAGCTAGTGTGTACACATACAAATTTTATAAAATGGAACCAATTTTATAATTAAAAAATTTACTGTTACAATCTTTTCCCAATGTAAGCACTATATACTATTTCACCTGGTAAGCAGCTTCCAATTTCAACAGCTTACCTCGATCTGTGCCATGAGCAATCAAATGAATTTTATTGCACCATTCCATACGTTCTACGGCACAGCAGCGGGGTTTGTTTGGTAATGCGTGAGCACAGCCGTTCTGGCTGAACAATTACCAAAAGTTGGCCATTGCTGGAGGATCCATGGACTAGCTGCCGCTGTTGAATGTGATGTGATGTCTGTACAATTTCATGACCAAGCTCTGCAATTGAGATGAAAAATTTATGAGTATACATAAATAAAGCCCAAATTTTGTACATTGCAACTTACCTATGTCGGATGATAGTTTTTTAAGCTTTTTATTTTGTGAAATGCATTTATTTATTCTAAATAAATTAGGAAACTTGAATTCTTTTGTTAAATTTTTTTCATCACCGTTTGACGTTTCTTTCGATTTTAATTTTGCGGCAAACTGTCAATAATATGTGCTCTCGCTCTAACATATCACTTTTCTATTTGTCTACTCTTATTGAGGGAGCACATACAAACCAAAAGAAAGAAACAAATGTGTGACTGTTCTAGTGGGCAAGTCAACTAATCGAAAATATGCTCATTTTCAAGGACTTTAGCAAAAAGTGATCAGGCTTGTCTGGTAGGGATACGGCTACTGAACTGGATTTTAATGTACAATTTTCAGGGAATCCGGCATTACTTTTTAAATATACCTACATACATACATATTTACAAATAAATACAATCGGTCAATGAAAGGACCAAAGAAAAATATACAAAATCCTTGAACCATTTGTGAAATCATTCTTATAATTCACATAAGGTGAGTTCCCGTGGCAGTGATCCAGATCCGGATAAAAATTTTGCATGAAAATGCAACAACAATTTTGTGATCCTGATATTTATCTGGATCAATTTCAGATCCGTATAGATTGTAATAAATATTTTTGATCCAGATTAATATCAAGATCACAAAATTGTTGTTAGATTTGCTTGCAAATTAGTATGGATCTGGATAACTGCCACGGGAACTCAGCTATTATAGTATATACATACATACATATATTATATACTACATACTATATACCTACGTGCATATGAAGTCAATTCAAACCCAAGCATCATCAACAGATGACGTCAATGAGAAAACAATAGCGAAGAAATATGGAACGGAAGGCGCGTACTGGACAACAACAAATAACGCAGAATGAGAATATGAAAAGAATTGCAATACAAACTGCCAAAACAACTAAAACAAAAAAGAAACAAAAACAAAAATAAAACAAAAAAAAAAAAAAAAAAAAAAAAAAAAAAACAACCAACTCGACAAAAATCCGATAGAAAATAAATGTTCACAAGCAACAAAAACAAGGAAGGACATCCTTTTCCTCAGCGGGATTATATGAATGAAATAAAGAAAGTATGAATGAAGCAAAAATACGAAAAGTGAATGAACGCCAGATGATGACAGTATGTAGTAATAATAATAATAACAAGTAAGGAAGCCTAAGTTCGAGTGGAATCGAACATTAGATACTCAGCTGTATGCTTTTATTGTTTGTTTGCGTTTAATGGAAACACGTTGTACTTTATATAAAGTGAGTGCTGCATAAAGTGGGCGTAGCCACGCCCATTTTCCAAAATTTTTATCAGTTATCCAACTAAGTATATGAATATTATTATTTGTGCAAAATTTCATTCCTTTACGAGTTCTAGTTACAAAGATTTCACGTTAAAAATTCCCAAAGGGTGTTTCAGAAATATCTTTGTTAAAAAGTAGGCGTGGTCATAAATCGATTTCAATAAATTTTTGCGTGTCTATTACCACAAGTGATAAAAGTGTACACACCAAGTTTCGTCATAATATCTCAATTATTTGTCGAGTTATGGGCTAAGAAATCTCGTATATTCCTGCTTCTAAAAGGAGGCGGTGCCACGCCCATTTTCCAAAATTTTTGTGTTTTTTGTTTTATGTCCATAGTTGGACTCCTGCCATAAAATTTCAATGATATATCTTTATATTTGACAGAGATATCGCTTAAAATGTTTTTATTAGGCCACTTTATAATACCCATATATAAAAGTGGGCGTGGTCGTCAAACGATTTTGGCAATTTTTCGTCCAAACATTTGCCTATGTAAGTATATCACGCCTACCAAATTTCATCGATATGTCTTCAACGGTTTCTGAGTTATGACTCATAAAACTTTCAATGTTTGCCCCTTAATAAGTGGGCGTGGCTCCGGCCATTTTCCAAAATTTCACCATATTTCTTCATAAGGGCCTGAGCTCAATACGTGGGTAAAATTTCATCACTCCAGCTCTATTAGTTACTGAGATACAAAATTTCGGATTTTTACTATATAGGGGAGGTGGGCGTGGTCATGGTCCGATTTCGCCCATTTTCAATACCATCCGTTCTCGTCTTGATACCAACTTGCATTCCAAATTTCATCAAGATATTTCAATTTTTGCGCGAGTTATCGTGCTCACAGACGGACGGACGGACAGACGGACAGACGGACGGACATGGCTCAATCGATTTCTCTTTTCACCCTGATCATTTTTATATATATAAGTCTATATCTATCTCGATTATTTCATTCTGTTACAATCCACCGTTAGGAAATCAAAACTATAATACTCTGTGTACTAGTACAGCTGAGTATAAAAATATAAATATGTATAAAAATACACAAACAAGCAGTAGGCAGGAGCGGGAACAACAACCTCAACAGGATGCAGTACAATAACGCAATACAAAGCAAGGATCGCAAGGACTTTTGAAAAAAATCCTACATATGTATGTAAAATAATGGGAATCAAAATAGCATGTGAGCATTCATGCACTATTCGCATTAGAACGGTTGCTGCGTGCTGTGCGCAATGCGGAAGTGAAGCGCAGGCGCATAAACAACACATCATCGTACGGCAATTTTGGTACACATAAAGGTCATTGAATAAAGCCGAAGATATACCTAGAAAGGATGTTAACATGCCGTGAAAACATTCCGACAAAACAAAGGCAGACCGACTTCCAATCGAATAGCGGCACTAAGCCGCTAAATGTTTTCTTATGATTTCCACAAATACCCAGCGGATGTATCCCGCTGATGTTTTATATACATACATATACAATGT
This sequence comes from Urophora cardui, assembly GCA_960531455.1. Lineage (NCBI taxonomy): Eukaryota > Metazoa > Arthropoda > Insecta > Diptera > Tephritidae > Urophora > Urophora cardui. The sequence goes on along the minus strand of OY482670.1, from coordinate 111,390,134 downwards.
TTTTAGAACAAGTCGAAGAATATCGAAGTAGGTTTACTCAGTTTGGTTGTGCTGAAATTATATTCTGTTGAGAAAATCCGATGATCTCCAAAATAGATTTATGTATAACAACAAAATGAATTTTCAAACACAATTTTTCTAAAAAAAAAATTGCCATCAAAGATTCGGAGAGATCCTGGACGCTTTCGATTATATGTATACATATTATGATATATTTTCTAGGATAGTAGTAGTTGTCCGAAAAAGCAGCAAATAAAGGTTTTCTCAAACATTTGAGAGTTCTTCGTCTGATATTTAATATAAATACCGGAACTACTCGGAGTTATATATATCCAGTCAAAGGTTGTCGCCTGCGATTACTGGACTGAAATATCGCATTGGTTACCCTCCAAAAAAATTCTGCAGAGGGTTTTTATCGGCAACGAAAATAGTAGTTCTTTCACGTTCCGTAAGTTTTGAGAAGATTCCTAAAAATATTGGCCATTCTCAATTAAAACGTATAGACTTTTTTGAAATCAATGGTTCGAAGGCGTGGAAAGAACGATTGAACAAATGATGAATGAATGATTCAATGAATTAACACCCGCTGTTTTTTTTTTGTGAATCTCTGCTGTTGATTTCTTTGTTGGCAGCACGTCGCCTGTCGTTTGTGTTTTACTTAAATATCCGATAAGGTTTTTGTTTTCTCTCTGAAGGCATACCTAGCATATTTACATATATACAAACATACGAACATACATATGTATCCTGTCACACACAAGCTAGTTCATTTCCCTTTTGTCCTTTGCGGTGATTAGCACAAAATTGCTTGCGTTTCCTGCTTGACTTGCTAGGGAATCCGCTCTAAGCAGCAACAAACCTGTGTTGTCTCTTTTTGTAAAATACATATGTATTTGTTGTAATTTCTATTTGAGAATGGGTATTTCCGTATTAGTATTATTATTATTTTTGTTTGTTTCTTTGTTTGAGCCGCAGCTAATTTTTGTGGGTTTTTTTCGATAGTGGACTTTACGCTGCCTACATATGGAAGTATGTATGTATGTATGTAAACATGGTTGTTTGGTATTTCCTTTGCTGTTAGTACACATGTTCCTTAATTGTATTGTCTCTTTGCTTCCGTTTCGCATTTAGTAGAATTTTGGACAAGCAGCGTAAAATCTGCGTGTGAAGCGGAAGTGACACGGCGAGAAATCAAAACTAAAGTGTAGTTCCGGTCTACAGTACACGTTTTAATTAGTTACATATACAGTGAAACCTCCCTTGGGCGGACACTCACCGTCGGGCAAATTTTGTCCGCCCAAGAGAGGTGTCCGCTTAAGGGAGTGGGTTCCTATTGTAGAAATTTTTTTGATTTTAAAGGATTTATTTATTAATATTTCACTGAAAAAAACAAGGATTCTTATGTCTTCAAAATTTCACTTAAATATATAAATATGTACATATACTACTACATAAAGTATTAACATACATATTAAATTTCAATTAGTAAGTTGCTGAGAACTAGGAATGTTGGGATATCTTTGAAATTATTTTAAAAATTGCGAAGCTGTCGATTGACGAGGGGTTTTTTGCTTATTTAAAATAAAATTGTTTTGCAGAGGGCTTTCAAATTTCTGCAATAATTCAAATGCAATAAGGTCTTCCGTGCAAAATCTTTTTAAATTTGAAACTGCAGTCAAAGCCATTTCGTTCGAGGAGATTGCATTACCTACTTTCAGCGGTAATACTTTCAGTATCGGTACTATCATCTTCAATGGTTTCGACGTTTTCGTCAGTTAGAACATCTAACTGGAAATCCGTGAATGTTGTTATATGAATCGTCCATTTTCAAAACCGGCCATCTCCAAAATTTTAATTTTTTATGCTAGGTATCAGATCCAATCCTAAAACATCACCTGTATTTAATATTAAAACAATTTCTTAACCAAAACCTGCCACATTCAAGTCAAATTACTCTATAATAATAAACACATTGGTTTCTTAAGAGCAGTTTTTTGCATTTTCTCACAAACGACTTGAGTGGAGATGCCCAGTTTTGAAAATAGACGATTCATATCTATTCCAATAAAGTCATGCGGGCATTTATTTTAGTTTGTGATTCCCCTTTCATCGTAGCGCTTTTTACCTAACGAACATTCCGCGAACTTTTTTTTATATTGCTGTACATACTTATATTTTGTCCGCATAAGAGGAGTTCGTGTCCGCCTAACAGAGGTTTTTATCTGATTTGTTATGAAAAAAATCAAAGTGTCCGTTGACGAGATGTTCGTGTCCGCTTAATAGAAGTTTTTAGTTCAATTCAATAGTAAATAACTGTCCGCGTCCGGCCAAGAGAGTGTCCGCCTAAGAGAGGGCAATTTGTTCTAAAAATTGAACCTAAACCTTGGTGCATGAAAAAATGTCCGCTCAAGGGAGGTGTCCGCCCATGAGAGGTGTCCGTTAGGAGAGGTTTCTCTGTATATGTATGTAAACACCAATTTCCATTTTTTGCAAAAATGTCTTCTTTATTATTTCTTACTTATGTTAGTCCGAGATACGGCAGAACAAATATATCCCCTCATCTGTTATTTACCAATGGACAGTGGTAACTGACAGTTCCTAAGCATATTAACACATCGCACATGGGTTGCCTAGCTAAAACGCGTACGAAAGGTACTAAATATTTAAAACGAAAACTAAAATTTTTAGGTATACTCCCCTTTTCTGTTATTTACAAAAACGATATACCAGACAAAAGAGGGCAATGAGGAGAGTCCGAAAAACATGGGTTGCCTATCAAAATCTGGGGCAAACTGGAGGGTCGCCAGCTTTGAAAAGTGCAAAAAATAGCTTTTCTCCCCATTTCTGTGATTTAAAAAAACGATGTTTTTACTTGAAATAATACAAAGGAATATGTTTTTTACTTTCTGTAGTATTTTGGGTTATTTATAAAAAGATTTTGTCTGAGGGGACCCCTAGTGAAATTTTATGGCCAATAATTTTCTAGATTATTTCAACCCTCAATCGACCTTCAAAATAGTATTTTTTCGGACTTTAAAAAAAGGGAGGTCAAAACGACCCTTTCGTGTAGGTGTTAGCGGATTAAAGTTCGTGAAATTTTACTATATGTTTCCTAACAACATATTTCTATACGACATGTATTTAACCATTTTTGTCCTTTATTTAGAAATCACTCAGGCAATTTTCAGAGCTGGCAACCCTCCAGTTTGCCCCAGATTTTGATAGGCAACCCATGTTTTTTGGACTCTCCTCATTGCCCTCTTTCGTCTGGTGTATCGTTTTTTTAAATAACAGAAAAGGGGAGTATACCTAAAAATTTTAGATTTTGTTTTAAATATTTAGTACCTTTCGTACGCGTTTTAGCTAGGCAACCCATGTGCGATGTGTTAAAATGCTTAGGAACTGTCAGTTACCACTGTCCATTGGTAAATAACAGATGAGGGGATATATTTGTTCTGTCGTATCTTTAGACTATGTATGTATATATGTACATATCGTCAAGACGTAGGGTTGCCAGACGTACTGATTTGATCAGTACAATACTGATTTTTCGTGCCCCGTACTGATGGTTTTAAAAACCTTAAGAAATACTGATTTTTTGGATTTTGTACTGATTTGTACTGATATTTATCAGCCTGCAGTGTTTTTAATTTTCCAACTGTTTTCATTTGACGTTTGTAACCATGAAACAATTAGGAGGGAGGCAGCAACGCGAGTGTTAAATGACATTGAAACATTATTGACAGTTAACGATACGGAAACAAAAACAAAATACCTGTAATAAAGACGATTTTCACCGTATACATACATTCCTTTTTTCTTTTTTTTTTTTACGGCAATGTACTGATTTTTTCGGTAAAGGTATCTGGCAACCCTATCAAGACTCATGCCAGTAAATTGTCGACGAAAAAAGGCGCATTAAAAATATGTCGGGGAAGAAAGACGCTTTACAAAACATGTCGACGGAGATAGACGCATTAAAAAATATTTCGACGAAGAAAGACGCATTAGCATTATTAACTGCGAAGAAGGACGTATTAGCATTAATATTGACGAAGAAAAACAAAATAAAGCGTCTTTCTTCGTTATCAAAAAAAAAAAAAATAAAGAGTCTTTCTTTCGAAAAATATTTTTAATGCGTCTTTCTTTGGAAAAAAAAGTTTGCGTCTTTCTTCCTCAACAAAACACTTTGCGTCTTTTTTCTTCTATAGCGACGATATGTACATTAGACCGTAACGCAAAAAATAAAGTTCGCCGTACGCCCCCGCATATGATGTCTTTTTTTAAAACGTTTCCGGAAATTTTTTTTATTTTCTTTTTGGACGCCGCCAGATGTCGCTAAAATTTATTTTTCTCATATCTTCAGTATTTATAGTCCGATCTCTAAGTTTAATACACAAATGTATTTGGCTTGAAAGGGCGGCTTATAATATGGAATATTATTAACCCCATGTGCGCCGTTGGGGTCACTACCACCCAGTACTTAGTTTATACCACCCTATTGTACCCTTTTTATGTCTGCATGTTAAACGTAGTCAAAAATCATTAATCTCTTGAAAAATAAGTATTTCGATCGCTTAAGCAGAACCCGAACACGTTCAACATTCTGGGGAATATATGTTTTTCGCTAACTTTGGTCTTTTAGGTTCATTTTACAGAAAAAATTTCTGAGGAGACCCCTAATAAAATTTTATGCTAAATAATTTTCTAGAACATTTTAACCCTCTATCGACCTTAAAAATACTATTTTTTCCTGATTTTCTAAAAAATAGGGGTCAAAATAACCCTTTATTGGCGGTGCTAGAGGGTTAACATGTTCTAGAAAAATTTTTGCCATAAAATTTCAGTAGGGGTCTCCTCAGAAGAAAACTTTGTAAAATGAACCTAAAAGACCAAAGAAAGCGAAAAACATGTATATGCATCTATATTTTTGTTCACTTGCCTATAATTTAACTTTTCCTTAAAAACTGTGTCTGGCTGTTTGCCTTATTTGAGGGCCAAAATGTTCCAGAAAGTTATTCGCCATAAAATTTCGGAAGGGGTCTTCTCAGAAATAATCCTTGTAAAATGAACCTAAAAGACCACAGGAAGTCAGAAACGTATATTCCTCTGAATGTTAAAAGTGTTTTATTTCCACTTCTAATGAAGCGATCGAACTACTTCTTTTGCAAAAGATTGATGTTTTTGACGACGTTTAGCATGCTGGCAAAAAAAAAGTTACATTAAGGTGGTATAAACTAAGTACTGGGTGGAAGTGCGGCGAACTTTTTTTTTGTGATACGCTCTAATGTACACAGCCATTTGTTATTCTATCAATTTTCGATTTCCTTAATTAAAATTTTATTGCTTTTCTCCATCATCCACTATCTGTTCTATTCTATTTATTAACGCCTTTCATTCTTAAAAGTCTTCTGCTTTCTGATTGATTGCAGCACACAAACCGAGGGCCACATGTAGCCGAAACGGCAGCTCTTTCTTCAATCTCTTTCATCTGTCTAATTGCTTTATTTGTTTAGTTATTTGTGTCATGTTAGTGAGTTGCAATTGGTGATGCTGGTCCCATAAAAGCGGGATTTTGTCTAATTTGAATTTAAGTGCAGATCTTGACAATATAATAAGGACAACTTTTAACATATCGTTGCATCGCACTATGGTTCAAAATCGAAATATTGAGGAATTAAACCCAATTATCGACTTTTGATTTTCCCAAAAAAAAGTAATTACCTTTCATTACACATTACTGTAGTAAATAAAAAATAAAAAAAATAATGTCAGCTAGCGATCACTTGTTTATCAGAAAGCTTTCAAAGTCTTGGTTTTGATTTTTGTATTCGTAAAAAATATTTTACTCAAATTATATAAAAATCTCAAGTGGTGATAAAAACGAATTTGAATAAAATGTGTTTATAAGATGGAAAATATTAATAAAGGTATGTAAAATCAAGAACAACAAACTTTTTTCTGAAACAATAATAATCGTTAATTTATTTTTGAGTTTAAGCCGTGTTGTGTTTTGATTGTGAGTTTTTTCTGTGTTAAATAGAATATAAAAAAGTTGGATCAAATAGGATCAATAAAAATTATATATGTAGTTACAGCTAATAGTGTCCTCTTTAATACAAATGTTATTTTATCTGCGGGAATTTGCAAGCGAGTCTACAATTTCACTTTTTTTAGAGCAAAGTAAACTTCGAAAATTGCTATACTTTACAATTTTGTATTGATAATAATAAAAGTATAAAACTCATTTATATATAGGGTTTAAAAACCTAATAATTTCCTTTGAAAATAACGTTACACTTTTTCGGATATCTTCTTCTTCTTTAGTACCTGAGATATTGTTATTTCAATTTCATTAATTTGCTTAAAAAATAAAAAACTTTAAAATTTCCTATCGCAAAAAAATGAACTTAAAATAATATTATCTCCAAAACTACACGTAGCATCGAAAATCTGACTTCAGATTCAGATTCAGCGTATCGGAAACCTTTAGAAAAGTAAAGTTTTATCTCTATTTAAAATTCAACCTAAATTTACAGTTTCCACTATGTATGGCAGCAGCAGCGAAAAATGGGCGTGGCTCGCCCATTTTCGTCATGAGACATTACTTTTACCTTTAAATACCCTATGAAAAGTTTTAGACTGATATCTTAACTCTAACTACTTTATTCCTCAAAATCTGAATTTTGAACCATAGTGCATCGGTCTAATTACATACGAGTATTGTTAATCTGCAGTTCTATTGAATGTCTAATTATATTTAAAAACAGCTTTTATTTTACAGAGGATATTGTTCACTTGCTCTCCCGACAGCTTTTAATTCAAATGCATATTCTCAACTTTCACTCAATCCAGTGGTGCCAGATTGAGAGAAATTTCCCTTTTTGAGGGATATTTCACTGCAAAATTTTTAAAGAGGGAAAAAAGGGACATTTTGTTGTCGTCCATATAAAAAAGGGATTTTTTGATTGCAGAACTGTTTACATGCCTACATATGTATAATTTATAGTATAACTTAAAATAAGCACATCTCACACTGACAAACTCTTTCGCGTTAACTTATGCAATGCATGATCGAAAAAATTTTGGAGAATTGGGAGCCACTTAAAAGCTATTTTCGCCTGGCGTCTTTTGAAGATAAACGTAAAAAACCAGAACCTATTTATGAAGAATTGGAAAGAATTCAAAACAAAGCTTATTTTAGATTTTTGAAGTGCGTTCTTAACTTTTTTAATGAATTTAACGCATTGTTCCAAAGCCGAAATGTACTTATACACCGACTAGGGCAAGAAGCTAAGACACTTGTGTTGAAAATTCCAAGAAATTTCTTAAAACCCGACTTTTTTACAATTCCGTGGGAATTACAGCTAAAAGTTTTGGAACTTCCAACTCCGTTTTTACTTGACGTGCATAACGTTTACGTTGGTTACGAATGCGAAGATATTTTGTCAAATTTAAATTTGGAGGAAAAGATTGTTTTAAAAAAAAGTGTTTGCGCTTTTATGAAGCTTCTAATTTTCAGATAATATCACGTTTTCCATTTGAATGTGTTTTCGAAGAATTGCAGTTTTTAGATCCCGATATTGTTTTTGATTTCTCTAGAAACAATCGTGTATCACTTGTTGCTCTAACTAAAAAATTAAATCTTAATCCTAAACTCACAGAATCGCAACACAAAAGTATTTGTATAGTTTTAATCGAAAGACAAAAAGATGATTTAAAAAAATAATAAACTTTAAAAACTACTATGACAATTTTTTGTTTCATAATTTTAAGCAATTGGTTAAAATTGTACTCACGTTACCCCATTCAGACGCTGAATCAGAAAGAATATTTTCAATTGTAACGGATGTTAAATGTAAAAAGCGAAACAAACTATCTAGTGATATGTTAAATACTATAAGTAAAGTAAGAGTTGCCTGTCAATCCAAAAATAGCAATTGCTTCAACATTAAAATCAACAAAAATCATATCCACTTGCACAATGCAAATAATTTGTACAACTGATACTTTTAGCCATTAAAAAAATTGTATTTGTCTGTTATATATTCTTATATTACTGAAATAAATGCTTGAAATTCGGTGGGAATTTTGTGGGATTTTTTATTTAAAATGTGGGAAATTAGGGAGCTTTTTCCAATCTCTGTGGAAATTTTAGCGGAGATTAGCTGGCATCACTGACTCAATCCCGTTTCAACGGCATTAATTATACTACGATATCACTATTTAATCACGTAGGCATCCAATTGATTCAGTTTCTTTCTTTCTAATTTAACACACTCAGTTTATTGATCGGCGAATGAGTTAAATTGCTTATGGGGAAATTAATTTAAAATTAAATTCATTTAAGTTTTTGATAGCTATTGGCTGTTGGTCGATGCCTGATGACTGTCCGCAAACAATATTAAAAGCAAATTTTTTTGTACATACGCGCGTGCCAGCACATCCATTAATTCCAATCAAGAATGCAATAGTTGGCCGGCACCACAATTCACGTTCGCTTCATCGTTATTCAATCAATAAATGAGCGATCATTAAGATGAATTTCATTTCATTGATATTGACGCTATCACAACCACAAATGCTTTAAACGATTGTTTTTTTTATTAATCGAAGCGGCCAAATAAGCGCTTTTATGTTACGTTAGCTGTCACTTGGATAACGTAAGACTTGCTCAAACTTGAATGTAAATCCTTCGAATTCTTGGTAACCCTCTGCGTCTTACGGTATATGCCGCGCTTATTTAGACGAGCTAAATGAGTCGAAATTGTACTAGTAGTAAGCTTATTTTCTAATACGAGTATTATAAGAGGTGTCATTGACCTCTATGCATCACTCGCTGAATTGTAACCTCTATGCTTCACTCCAGACAACAGAACACGTTTTTCTTTTGGTCACATCAAGTCGACTAGTGCAAAATACTCTTAAGTTTATGCAGATGCCAAAAAATACTACGAGTACCTCCATTCTCAAAAAAATTATTTAGAAATCGTGTCTGATGGCTGCAGAGAATGAGAGATCAAAGTTACTTCATGAGATAAATGAGTGAATCTCAACCGCGATTATAAAAACTACCGCAGGCCTCATTTAAGTCTTCGATTATCGAACTTTTCCGCACGAGATATTTTCTCAATGTTATCTATTCATACTGAACATTCCTAATTCTATCAGGTAAACTTAAGCTTACTTACATATTTAACAAGTAAGGAAGCCTAAGTTCGAGTGTAATCGAACATTAGATACTCAGCTGTATGTTTTCATTGTTTGTTTGCGTTTGATGGAAACATGGCGTACTTTATATAAAGCGAGTGCCGCATAAATTGGGCGCAGCCACGCCCATTTTCAACATTTTCATCAGTTATCCAACTAAGCATATGAATATTATTCTTTGTGCAAAATTTCCTTCCTTTTTGACTTCTAGTTACAAAGATGTCACGTTACATATTCCCAAAGGGTGTTCCAGAAATATCTTTGTTAAAAAGTAGGCGTGGTCATAACCGATTTCAATAAAGTTTTGCGTGTCTATTAACACAAGCTATAAAAGTTTATAAACCAAGTTTCGTTATAATATCTAAATTATTTGTCGAGTTATAGGCTAAGAAATCTCGTATATTACTTTGTCGAAAAGGAGGCGGTGCCACGCCCATTTTCCAAAATTTTTCTCTTTTTTGTTTGCGGTCTATTGTGGAACTCATGCCACAAAATTTCTATGAATTATCTCTATATTTGACAAAGATATCGCTTAAAATGTTTTTATTAGGCCACTTTATAGTTCCCATGTATAAAGGTGGGCGTGGTCGTCAAACCGATTTCGCTAAAATTTTGAACATGTATTACCACAAGTAATAGAGGTGTACACACCAAGTTTCGTCATAATATCTAAATTATTTGTCGAGTTATGGGCTCGGAAATCTCGTATATTCCTGTTTCTAAAAAGAGGCGGTGCCACGCCCATTTTCCAAACTTTTTGTGTTTTTTGTTTTATGTCCATAGTTGGGCTCATGCGACAAAATTTCAATGATAGATCTTTATATTTGACAGAGATATGGCTTAAAATGTTTTTATTAGGTCACTTTATAATACCCATATATAAAAGTGGGCGTGGCCGTCAACCGATATTGGAAATTTTTCGTCAAAACATTTGCCTAAGTAAGTACATCACGCGTACCAAACTTAATCGATATATCTTCAACGGTTTCTGAGTTATGACTCATAAAACTTTCAATGTTTGCCCCCTAATAAGTGGGCGTGGCACCGTCCATTTTCAAAACTTTTTGTGTTTTTTGTTTTATGTCCATAGTTGGGCTCATGCGACAAAATTTCAATGATAGATCTTTATATTTGACAGAGATATGGCTTAAAATGTTTTTATTAGGTCACTTTATAAGTCTCATATATAAAAGTGGGCGTGGTCGTCAACCGATTTTGACAATTTTCCGTCAAAACATTTGTATAAGTAAGTAAATCATGCCTGCCAAATTTCATCGATATATCTTCAATGGTTTCTGACTTATGTTATATAAAACTTTCAAGGTTTGACCTTTAATAAGTGGGCGTGGCACCGCCCATTTTCCAAAATTTCATCAAATTTCATCCTAGGGGCCTGGGCTCAACACGTGGGTAAAATTTCATCGCTCCAGCTATATTAGTGGCTGAGATACCAAATTTCCGATTTTTTCTATATAGGAAAAGTGGGCGTGGTCATGGTCCGATTTCGCCCATTTTCAATACCAACCGTCCCAGTCTCGATACCAACTTACGTTCCAAATTTCATCAAAATATCTCAATTTTTGCGCGAGTTAGAGTGTTTACAGACGGACGGACAGACGGACGGACGGACGGACAGACGGACGGACAGACGGACGGACGGACATGGCTCAATCGATTTCTCTTTTCACCCTGATCATTTTGATATATATAAGTCCATATCTAGCTCGATTATTTCATTCTGTTACAATCCACCGTTATGTGATTAAAACTATAATACTCTGTGTACTAGTACAGCTGAGTATAAAAATAGAATGTTTCCTCCTTATGTCACAGATAAAGAAAAGCCCGCCTCCTTGTATGAGTGCTGCATCATTATCAATAAACTATTACTAAGAATAAGTTACTCATACCAAAAATTTAATATATAGCAGTGGCGGATCCACGGGGGAGGTTTAGGGGGTTCAAACCCCCCCCCTTGTGGTTTATCATAGATCCCATATTAATGCCTTTATAGATTCTGCGCCCAAATTTCCCAAACTGATCAAGGAAAACTCTATCATTCCAAAAGCAATGGTTGGACCACATAACATCCAAAATATGTACCTACATGCGAAAAAAGTTCATGTAGATATCTTTGGACGCACGTGCATAAAATCAAATTTGTCAAATGCTATTCGCAAATTGCCAAATCGCAAATTTATTTTCTTTTCTTTCTTATCCCTATTTTTATCGAGATTGTACAGAATTAATTTGGTCAGAAATGTCTGAATCGTTGGAGAAATTGCCTTTTTCAGAGGCATTTCGCAATTCTTGTTTAAATTTATCTTTTAAAAATTTGAGTATATAAACACAAGAACTTCAATAAAGTAAAAATTCTATTAAAAATATAAATATAACCAAAAAGTACTACATACATATATTCTTATTTATTTTGGCTTTAAATGCAAGGGTAAGTGAAATTGATGATCAATTTGCCACCAATACCATACGATACTCATTCGCACGTACCAATGCAAAAATATACATACATACGTTATACATGTTATTTAGAACTTCAATTGAAATCTCCTGCACTTTATATGATGACATACATATTGTTAATTTGGAGGGTTTTGAGTCTGGTGTTTTTAAGGTGCGGGAAATGGCGCAACTAGTATATAGAATAATAATAGTAGGTGGTATTAGTCCATATTTTCACCAGCGAACATAGGTAGATTTTCAAGTTTTATGCGGCCAAAAATATTTTATTGTCTACATCTATTCCAAATTGCTTGTTTAATGCAAAATTTTAATATTTTGAGTTAAAAGTCGATTTTATTGAAAAATATATTTACAGTGACTCAAAAAAAAATCTGAAAAATCGCAGAAATTTCTGAAAGTGGATTAAAAATTTCAAAGCAAGGCCATAATTTATAGAAGATTTTGAGGAGATTTCTAAGTGTACTGTTATGTAGCCAACCAATTTTAGTGTAAAAAGTGAAATTCTCAATGCTGTGAAAAATTCCGTCAATTTTAGAAGTTGGGTGTAGGGTGAGACCGGTCCAATTAAAATTTCCGAAAAGCCAATAAAAATTTTCGAAAAGTTGAATATTGCATATTTGTCGTTTTCGATTCGCCATCACACAAGCGAGGTCGGACCGAACAAAAATGTTTGAACCCATAATGAGTAGTAGCCATACTCGCTAACTGGTGGTGCAGTGAAATAACGCCCGTGGAATTAACGTCCGCGGTCGTTATTTCCCAAAAAAGGAAATAACGCCCGCGGGCGTTTCTTCTTTTCTTGAAAAAGAAATAATTCCCGCGGGCGTTATTTCGTTTGATCCATGGGCTTTATTTCTCTTTCGGAAGGGCAATTAAGCCCGCAGACGGGTTTTTTTTAAATATGGTGTATTAGGGAAAAAGCGCCGCAGGCGAAAAATTGGAATAAAAAATCGCGCGATTTTTAATTCCAATTTTTCGTGTTTTCTGAGTATGGTGTATTATAATTGGAAAACGCGCCGCAGGCGAAAATTTGGAATAAAAAATCGCGCGATTTTTAATTCCAATTTTTCGTGTTTTCTGAGTATGGTGTATTATAATTGGAAAACGCGCCGCAGGCGAAAAATTGGAATAAAAAATCGCGCGATTTTTAATTCCAATTTTTCGTGTTTTCTGAGTATGGTGTATTATAATTGGAAAACGCGCCGCAGGCGAAAAATTGGAATAAAAAATCGCGCGATTTTTAATTCCAATTTTTCGATTCTTTAAATTTTTTTTAAATCCCTTCTAAATATTCAAATATTATGTACATATGTGTCAACTCCGCCGCTTAATAGAAATAATACCTACGAGTAATTACTGAGACAGAGAGGCTCAGGGTTATTACTGAGAGAGGCTTAGTTAAATGGATATTATTTAAAATAAATATATCTGCGGCGCTTTTCCAATAAAACAAACACCATATTTAAAAAAACGAAAAATTGGAATAAAATATCGCGCGATTTTTTATTCCAATTTTTCGCCTGCGGCGCTTTTCCCACTAATACACCATATTTAAAAAAAAAACCCCCGTCTGCGGGCTTAATTGCCCTTTCGAAAGGGAAATAAAGCCCACACCGCCGAATAGGGCGCGCGGGCGTTCTTTCCCTTTCTGAGTGGAAATAATACCCACGGGTTTAATTTCGTTTTATTCGCAGGCGCTATTTCTTTTTCAAGAAAAGAAAAAACGCCCGCGGGTGTTATTTCCTTTTTTTGGGAAATAACGCCCGCGGGCGTTAATTCCACGGGCGTTATTTCACTGCACCCTAACTGGTCGATAAAAATTTCGAAATTTTTATCGACCAGTTAGCGAGTATGGCTACTACTCATTATGAGTTCAAACATTTTTGTTCGATCCGACCTCGCTTGTCTGATGGCGAATCGAAAACGCCAATTGTTATATTAAAATTGAATGAGCTGCAAAATTGCATACTCAAAACTCTTCTAAAAAATGTAGCTTTAGGATTCTTAGCCCCTTTTTATGAAAAGTATTTCCTTGACTTTGAAAAATTGGAAATACTAAAAATACGAAAGCAGGTAATTTTCCAAATAGGCCAATTTTTAATCCATTGTTGATAATTTCTGGCCTTGCATTTTTCCGTATAGAAATTGACGGGTAATCGGAGGCGATAATATAACTAAAATGGTTTTGAATTAAAAAATTAACAATATTTTGTTCAAGAAAGGCCAATATGCTTAAAAGCTTCAAAATGGTGGGTCTTTTATTATGCTAGGTTGACGATTTCTTCAATAAATAATGATATTTACCTGAAGCACTCGAATCCATGATGTTTACTTTGATAACTGTCTTAAAACTGAAAATATTGACGTTTAAAAATGGGTTACTTAAAATACGTAAAAAATAAAAAATCGAAAAGTGGGAGAGTAATAAGTTTCGACTAGCGGCAGGGACACCCCCGTTGTCTATAAAAGCCGAGAAAACCGGTTGATTATCGCCCGGTCTATTATAAACGTAGAGCGATTTTGGACTTTGTATTTGCACCAATTTTAAAATTTTCAATTTTGGCCGCATAAATTCGTAAAATCTACATATGTGCAGCGTCTGCCCTTAAAAAACATCTTCCAAAAAAAGAAATTTTCAAACCCCCCCCCCCCCCCCCTTGCCGAAATCCTGGATCCGCGCCTGATATATAGTATATACTTACTTACGTTTATGTAGATGACACCTTTATATACGGACTCATGAATGAAATTCTTAGATTACATAAATTTGAAAAAAAAAAATTTAATACACAATGAATCTAAATTTAGAATGCCCCAGCCAACCAAAAGGCTCAATGAAAGTAACGTAAATGGTAAATAAGAAATGGTACTGACAACCGACCAATGAAAAAGCAACAAAGTGACAACAACTAAATTGGTATCTGAAGTAGCATCAATAACAACAACAACAACAACAACAACAACAACAACAAAGTTGTCTAAAAAGTTTATTTCATTCATAAAATTTGTCAAAACAGCCGTGATGGCAACGAGGAAGCGCGCTTAAGCATAGTAAGGGAGGGAGTGACCAAAGTGACTGATGTTGTACGTACTAGTTGCTTAATAAGGAAATAAGTGAAAAATCAGCATTCAACTTTTTAGCTTTTTATAACATCATTTAAAGAAGAATTGGATATTTGGACTAAGCCGGCAATCAAAAGTAAAGTTATCTCTTGAGGTCAATAGCGCGGAAGCATGGACGATATCAAGATCAGACGAGAGGCAACATGGAGTATTGAATGAAGATGCTCCCGCCCAAAAACTATTTCTATTGCCATCCACCGGTGTTTGGCCCGTTTTGCTGGTTAATACCCGAATTGAATAACAATTTTTTCAATATTTGCTATCGAGTTTGACATTTGAAACAGAGAACATTGAATTGATCTATGTATTTTGTGCTCTATATTGCAGAAACACATTACCAGTTACACTGCTCTACAGCCAAAAAATACTCTAAACGCGACCATCCTATCTATATGTAAAATCCTTCGCTGATTCCGAAAATCGGGTTCATTTTTAATTCTATGGGAAGGTTTTTGAGATATCGGCAATTTACCATTATTTGGCCAATGGCTCCACTTAATCCTGTATATCTGTTTAATGCAGTGAGGTAACACCAAACGAAAGAAAACTAAATTTCCTTTTCATGGCTCCTATAACATTTTTCTCTAACTCTTATAGTTTCTGAAATATTGATGATTCAATTTAAAATTTTTCGCTTTTTTACGATTTTTTTAAGAAAAATTTTACTTTGTCAGGCAATGGGCCATATTAATAAAAACCAAGCAAATGCTTTTACTCAAGATTTTATAAATTTGACATTAATTTGTAAAAATTGGATACAAACTTTTCAGCGACCGAAAATAAAAATTATTATTTTTTCGACGTTATACAACTCCGGGGCTAGATAATGTCCTTGAGCAAAATTATTAGCTCTACTTTTATGCCAGGGCCTCCAGGATCAATATTCTAGCCCCTATTAATTTCTTTAATTTTTTACTTTTAAACAGGGACCGAAAATAACGGTTATTTTTTTAGTGTGGTGAAAAGTTTACGCAAAAATAACCTTTATTTTCTTTTGGTGCTTAATAACCATTATAAAAACCAAAAAACCGTTTTGGAGCTGAATAACAGTTATGGCAACCAAAAAAGTGTTTTGGGCTTGAATAACCGTTATGGCAACCAAAAAACTGTTTTGGTCCTGAATAACCGTTATTCAGATTTTTAATTTTTTTTTTGGTCAGCTATTAAAATCAAGCCTATTTATTTGTCAATATTTCTGGAAGATATTGGTATCAAATGAAATGTATGCACCTACATGATATGTATTCGGTTCGTTGAACGGTCTTGCTCGGTTATGTACCTACACAAAATATGTGGGTGCGTGCGAGCAGTCGGACAATTCGCAATTTGCTCTCCAATTAACCGTAACGAGCAAACACGCACACAGACGCATATTAAAGCGGAAATGCTTGGCTTTGGGTGTTCGTAGAACTCAGCATTGCCTCTTTGGTTACTTTTTACCAAAATTGGATACACATTTTTCAGCGACCGAAAATAAAAATTATTTTTTTTACGACGTTATAAAACTCCGGGGCTAGATAATGTCCTTGAGCAAAATTATTAACTCTACTTTTATGCCAGGGCCTCCAGGATCAATATTCTAGCCCCTATTAATTTCTTAAATTTTTTACTTTTAAATGCCAGCTATAAAATAAAAATCTGTCGTTTTATTTGTTAAGGATAGCGATAAAATAAAAACCTAGAGTTTTATTTTTTAACTCCAAAATAAAACTCCAGGGCCAATAACTAGCTATCCCCTTAACCGAATTATAAATTATCAAACGAAAGGTTATTCAGTAAGCTTTTTAATGGTGGCACCCATGCTAAATTGGGAAAAAATAAAAAAAATAGGTGGCAACTTTGGTTGTGTTGTCCCAATTTTTTTCTTGTATTTTTTGATCAAATTCCAAATAATTGATTATCTATTCCGACGAATTTTCTCTGTGTGATGATTCTGTTCAAGGCTTAAATATGTAAAACATGTGATATATCTTTGTTTTTGTTAACCGTATATCTTGTTTTGCTTTGAAATGAATAGCTCAAAAGTTAATGGAACATATGCCTGTATTATTAATTTATTTTGGTTACTTGTTTCTAGTTTTGGTTGCTTTTATTTTGTATTTCGGTAAATTTAAACTGGACATAATATACACTGTATATTATACAGTGATGCACGTGTAGCCACTTTTTCTACGTTGTCTGATGGCTAGTGTCTTACAACGAAGGATGCGCTGGATGGCCCGTATATGTATTTACATAGGTACATACTCGTACACGACTCACATCCAATTCAATGGAGTCATCCACCAAAACAATACAAATACAAACTCTAATGGCCCACTTTGAGGTGACCAAAATACAAAAACAAAAAAATAAAATAAAAAGTGGTGGGATCTGCGTAAACGCATCAGCAACGCACGGCATCACCGTGACGCTACCGGCAGCATGACGTACATACATAATTCACATTTGCCGACAAGCAGAATGAAGTTGCTCAAGTTGTGCTGCTCTCGATGTTGGAATGGCTGAATGTATTGATGGCTAGAATGGATGGGATGTTATAGCGCAAATTGAATGGAGCTGTTTTTGTTGGTTGAATTATTCAATTCATCATTGCGCATGTTTCAGTGAGGTTGGTTAAGGTTTTCTTTTTTATTTTACTAATTTTTTTCTCTATATCATAAGAAGCCAATTAGCGAAATTTAAGTGAACAAATATTTTAGGTACTCGTCCGTTATATAAGGCACACATATACACATGTACATTCAATCATTCATTTGTTATGCTGCTTTATTTATGCCTCCTGGCATCTCCTTTGAAATTGTCCTCTACAAATATGTATGTATTGCTCTCTACTCTTCTGTGTGAATTAAAATCAATTGCTTAATTTATTTCCTAAACGATTAACGTTTAATGAATGAGGTATTGATTTATAGGGAAACGTGTGGCAATTTACGACTAATTTCGAATAGAATTGAGAAAATCAAACGTATCTCTGTCTGTCCGCTGATGAATTTTCATTTATGTAAAGAGAATTCTCTTTTGTTAATATTTATGTGTGTATGTACATATGTATATTCTGGAATTAAAACAAGTAATTGCCATTGATTTTTGTTATTTTCTGCTAATCTGAGAAAATTACACCAAAAAGACTCACGCAGGCAAATATTTACATATGTATGTACATAAGTGTAATTCAAAATATTTCCATAAATTTCATACGAAAAAGCAAAACACTGACATTAAGTAGTAAAACGGCAGGAGTACCAACGAATCATAGCTCATCCTTTTTCATTTATTAACGTCACAATTGCCTTTTTTTCACATTCTCTTAGCTGTCGCACAAGGAACGATAAGTACACATTGGTATACTTCCATTCCCAAATTAACGTACATATCGAGCCATAACCGCCGAAAAAATGTACCCCACAAACTCGAAATTTTACAGGGGAAGGTTTTTTATACTCAGCTGTACTAGTACACAGAGTATTATAATTTTGATTTCATAACGGTGGATTGTAACATAATGAAATAATCGAGATAGATATGGACTTATATATATCAAAATGATCAGGGTGAAAGGAGAAATCGATTGAGCCATGTCCGTCCGTCCGTCCGTCCGTACGCACGATAACTCGCGTAAAAATTGAGATATTTTGATGAAATTTGAAATGCAAGTTGGTATCGAGACTGGGACGGTTGGTATTGAAAATAGGCGAAATCGGACCATGACCACGCCCACTTTTCCTATATAGAAAAAATCGGAAATTTGGTATCTCAGCCACTAATATAGCTAGAGTGATGAAATTTTACCCACGTATTGAGCTCAGGCCCTTATGAAGAAATTTTATGAAGTTTTGGAAAATGGGCGGTGCCACGCCCACTTATTAAGGGGCAAAAACTGAAAGTTTTATATGTCATAACTCAGAAACCGTTGAAGATATATCGATGAAATTTGGTATGCGTAATTTGCTTACCTGGAAAAATGTTTTGGCGAAAAATTATCAAAATCGGTTGACGGCCACGCCCACTTTTATATATGGGAACTATAAAGGGGCCTAATAAAAACATTTTAAGCGATATCTCTGTCAAATATAAAGATCTATCACTGAAATTTTGTGGCAGGAGTCCAACTACGGACATAAAACAAAAAATACAAAAATTTTTGAAAATGGGCGGTGCCACGCCCACTTATTAAGGGTCAAACATTGAAAGTTTTATATGTCATAACTCAGAAACCGTTAAAGATATATCGATGAAATTTGGTACGCGTGATATATTTACTTAGCCAAATGTGTGGACGAAAAATTACCAAAATCGGTTGACAACCACGCCCACTTTTATATATGGGTATTATAAAGTGACCTAATAAAATCATTTTTAGCGATATCTCTGTGAAATATAAAGATAATTCATTCAAATTTTGTGACATTAGTTCTACAATAGACCGGAGACAAAAAATAAAAAAAAGTTTATAAAATGGGCGTGTCACCGCCTCTTTTTATACAAAGAAATCTACGAGCCTATTACTCGACAATTAACTGAGATATTATGACGAAACCAAGTTTCGTCTTTGCACTTTTATAACATGTGTTAATAGACACGCAAAAATGTATTGAAATCGGTTTATGACCACGCCTACTTTTTAACAAAGATATTTCTGGAACACTCTTTTGGAATTTGTAACGTGGAGTCTTTGTAACTAAAAGTCGTAGAGGGATGCAATTTTGCACTAACAATAATATTTATATGCTTATTTGGATGATTGGTACAAATTTTGAAAATGGGCGTGGCTGCGCCCTGTTTATGCAGCACTCGTTTCATATAAAATACACCCTATATCGAACAAACGCAAAAAAACAACGAAAGCATACAGCTGAGTATCTAATGTTCGGTTCCACTCGAACTTAGGCTTCCTTACTTGTTCTTAAATTAAATCAGTTTGAATAAAGCCATTATTTTAAAATTTATAATAGTGGTCTTCATCTAAAGTGATAAAGTAATAAATTGTTAAAGTTTATCAATTTATCCGCATTTTTACATGAACGCACTTTTTTAAATAATTGTTTAAACTCTTGTCAGCTGTCAGTGTCAACTTGATTAATAAATAAAAAACCCAATAAAATAAACAAACAATGCATATAACATTTTTGTAGAAATTATTTTAATAAATCGGGCTAAAGCTGATTCCACATAGAACTTTGTGTTGCGCTACGTGACACTTTCTGCGTGACAGCTGAGATTAAAATACATGTATCTATATGAGGTTTCTCACATAACAAAAAGTAACGCAACGCCGAAGTTACGTAAAGCACAAAGTTGCCCAAATCTCAACTTTTCGGGGCGTTGAAATTTTTTTTCAGTTTCACTTTAATTCAAATGTAAATAAACAAATTTAAATTTCACACAATTGAAAAATAATTTAATAGATTTTTATTTTCTTATTTACTTTTTTGTAAAACGGATATAATAAACGGAGAATGAAAGATTTTTCAGAAAATAAATATTTTTTGAGTGATGTTGCAGCGTTCATTGTGGCATAGTTTTTCAGTTTTACGTTGTTTGACATAGAAAGCGGCGTAACGCAAAGCGGAAAAAGTTTTATGTGGAATCAGCTTAAAATGCCGAAGGAAAGCACAATTTCTTCTTTTAAATTGAAAAAGTAAAACTGACAATGTGTCAGACTTGAATTTTACCGAAATTTATAAATTTACGCAACAAAATCGTTCGGTAAATTGATAAACTTTGCTTAAATATATTTTCATACAAATTTTGACAGATAATTTATCACAATTATTATTTTATCACTTTACCCCATTTACCAGCAGTTTACAACTTTAGATCAGTGATGCACACCGCCGACTGCGCTACTTACACAAGCGCAACATATTTTTGCATTAGTGTGCGCGTATAAGCAGATGTCGCATACCTATTGCTCAGAAAAAAGAAAAAAATTCTTTGCGCGATCGATGTACACAACATGAAATTCAAGCGCAGACTAATTGGTAGGCATGGGTAACACTGCGCTGCGCGGCGCAATTGCGCTGACACCAACCCTGGTGTTATTGCGCTAACTCCGATTTGGGAAATGCGCCAACTCAATATAGCGCCAACTCAATATAGCGCCAACTCAATGTAGCGCCAACTCAATGTAGCGCCAACTCAGTCAGAGTTGCCGGGCGTGGTCCGTTCCGACCAAAACGGGTAGGACCTTTTTCATTTGGTCGGCTGGTAGGCTAGATCGAATTTTGGTAGGTTTTGCGAAAATAAGAGAAAAAGAGGAAATATGTATTTTCAAACATCCTAGCAACTCTGTTTCACTATTTTTATACTCAGCTGTACTAGTACACAGAGTATTATAGTTTTAATCACATAACGGTGGATTGTAACAGAATGAAATAATCGAGATAGATATAGACTTATATATATCAAAATGATCAGGGTGAAAAGAGAAATCGATTGAGCCATGTCCGTCCGTCCGTCCGTCTGTCCGTCCGTCCGTCTGTAAACACTCTAACTCGCGCAAAAATTGAGATATTTTGATGAAATTTGAAATGCAAGTTGGTATCGAGACTGGGACGGTTGGTATTGAAAATAGGCGAAATCGGACTATGACCACGCCCACTTTTCCTATATAGAAAAAATAGCTGGAGCGATGAAATTTTACCCACGTGTTGTGCTCAGTCCCCTATGAAGAAATTTGATGAAATTTTGGAAAATGGGCGGTGCCACGTCCACTTATTAACGGTCAAACATGGAAAGTTTTATATATCATAACTCAGAAACCATTGAAGATATATCGATGAAATTTGGTATGCGTGATTTAATTACTTAGGCAAACATTTGGACGGAAAATAGTTAAAATCGGTTGACGGCCACGCCCACTTTTATATATGTGTATTATAAAGTGACCTAATAAAAACATTTTAAGATATATCTCTGTCAAATATAAAGATATATCACTGAAATTTTGTCGCATGAGTCCAACTATGGACATAAAACAGAACACACAAAAATTTTGAAAAATGGGCGGTGCCACGCCCACTTATTAAGGGGCAAACATTGAAAGTTTTATGAGTCCTAACTCAGAAACCGTTGAAGATATATCGATGAAATTTGATGTACGTAATATACTTACTTTGGCAAATGTTTGGACTAAAAATTGCCAAAATCGGTTGACGACCACATTTTAAGCGATATCTTTGTCAAATATAAAGGTAATTCATTGAAATTTTGTGGCATGAGTTCCACAATAGACCGGAAACAAAAAGTAGGAAAATTTTGGAAAATGGGTGTGGCACCGCCTCTTTTTAGAGAAAGGAATATACGAGATTTCTTAGCCTATAACTCGACAAATAATTGAGATGTTATGACGAAACTTGGTTTATACACTTTTATAACTTGTGTTAATATACACGCAAAAATTTATTGAAATCGGTTTATGACCACGCCTACTTTTTAACAAAGATATTTCTGGAACACCCTTTGGGAATTTGTAACGTGACATCTTTGTAACTAGAAGTCATAAAGGAATGACATTTTGCACAAATAATAATATTCATATGCTTAGTTGGATGATTGATAAAAATTTTGAAAATGGGCGTGGCTGCACCCACTTTATGCAGCACTCGCTTTATATAAATTACACCGTGTTTCCATCAAACGCAAACAAACAATGAAAGCATACAGCTGATTATCTAATGTTCGGTTCCACTCGAACTTAGGCTTCCTTACTTGTTTTTATTTTTTTAAATATTAATATGAAAAATATTACCTGTGAATGCAAGGCAAAGTAGTTAGTATAGAAGTAGGTCTTTTACAGACTTTATATGTTTATTAAAATATACATATAAATATATATTTATGTACTTTATGTGCCTTTAACTTATGTATTTAAAATTGAGCTGAACTGTAAAGTGATAAACTAATTTTTTGTATGTGTGATTACACATAGATGTGTATGAGTAGGTACATGCACTAAATGAATTGTTATATGTACTGATTTTTTTGTTTTTATTGCACTAAATGAATATATTTTCAATAAACTTCAAATTGAAGAAAAAATTTTAAAAGTGGAAAAAAAATTTGGTAGGATTTGGATGGGTTGCCGACCAACTTTTGGTAGGAAAAAAAAGTTGTCTCCGGCAACCCTGAACTCAGTATAGCGCCAACCCAATGATGAGCTATTGCAATATAACACTGACTCAATTTCGTGCGCTAACACCAGCTCCAATATAGCGCTAGTGTAAAATGGCGCAACCACAACGCCAATAACAGCATCATAGTATATGTATACGTATGACAACGTCACAATTATGTGTGCTTGATAGTGATCTAAGTGACTCTAATTTCCAGCATATTTTCACATATATACGGAATATTTTTCCAAATGATTATGAAAATTAAAATTAATTGTGCCCTCGTATATGTAAGCAGAATTGCGCCAAAAGAAATAAAACGGGGATGGTAAACAGTAACAAGCGAAAAAATGTTATTTATCGATTATTCGATGACAATTGCGCTAAAGGTGTTATTGCGCCAGTACCGTGAGTTGGCGCCACGGTTGGCGCTGGTGTTATTGTATCAGCGCCAAAAAAAATTGCGCCATTACCCATGGCTACTAATTGGTTGTAGGCGTCGCAATTGCTTGCTAGCAGCACACACACGACTCGTATGTGTAGCCGAGCAGCTCCGTTTGCTCCGTATTGCTATTTCGTTCAACACTGCTTTAGATGAATACCCTTAATGTAAATATTTTTTTGCGTAATACATTAAATTTTAATAATTTTAAATAGATATTTGCATCATAACGGTAACAAAACAAAAATCGATTATGGTGTGGGATACATTATTTTGGCGGTAATGGTTCGATATGTACATATGTATGTATTTATATGTATGCATAAAACCGCAATATTTTCATAATTTTCACCCGTTCATCGACTTAAAAGTGCAGACATTGGTGACTTATCTGTAACCTTATAAAACAGCTGATTCAACCAACCTTACGACAAGCTGTATTACTAGTCATTGGTGCCTTATCGTAATTGTGTAGCTGTATCGTTAACTTACAGACCAATTGGATTTTGGTTAGCAACCCTAAATCCGTAAACAGCTGACACTTGTGAAAGCAGATATAGGAAGGTAGGCGCATAGGCGAATTCAGAAACTTCTTTTTTTATTTACAAAGGTAGATTATAATATCAAAATCAGAGCGAATTCACATCATGGGAAATATTAATGGGCGAGTTCCAACCGAATTCAGATTTTAACAAGGAGAAATATTATTTTGATATTACAATCTACCAATTACAATAACAAAATACATGGGAAGTTTCTGAATTCGCCTATGCGCCTACCTTCCAAGATCTGCCTCGACAAGTGTCAGCTGTTTACAGATTTACGGCACCACTAACAGCTCACGTGGATAGCGATAAAGTTACAATAAGGATAACGATACAGAAATACTTACAAGTCACCAATGTCTGAACCTTAAAAGAGTTAACTCGTTACCTCAATACAAATTGATACTTGCACACAAACACTCACACCACACAAAACGCCATATTTTGCTGAAATGTCTCTCCACTTCCTCTTATTTACGGACGATTTATTTATCAACGGCAACCGGAAACCACACAATTAGCCAACAAATGTCACTTCTTCAAACGCCTACAAGTATGCAACAACAAAATATGAACAACGCAAAATTATTTCATATGAACGCCTAAAAACTGCATACTATTTATCCACATACATACATTTGTTTCTATGTTCTTTTTTTAAGTATTTGTATTGATAACCCAATACGCCATAAGACAACAAAACAGTGAATATGTAATTAATGTAATAAAAAAGAAGTCAGCCAGTGAAGTATTTTTTCTCAGCTTATGTATTGCAAACCCATCATATTTAGATATGAAAACACGTACATATGTATATATATGTATATGTACTTCTGTATATAGATATGTACTTCTGTCTACTTACATACACATTTACATTGTACATATGTATGTACATAAATTTACCTAGCCATACAGTTGAGGTTTACTGACAGTAGAAGATTTAGTGCGGTTACAGTCCCACACTCCCGGGTTCGATGCTTCCTCTTCGTAAAAAAAAAAAAAACAAAACATACAGTTGAGTGCAAAATAATAATGGAAATCAACAGCAGGTGGTTAAAACCCGGCACAAACATTACAACAAAAGAGCACGTACGACACACATATGTATGTAAATGGTGCAATGCGCTTTCCGTAAGCTGACGGAAGCACACCAACAAATACACACGTAGCCCTTTACCTGCCAACATACACACATCCATATGTACATACATACAAACATTCACGTGAAATGGAGCTGCGTATTTTGCAATACTTATTGGGCTTTTAGGCGCGTGACGTCAAAGCACTGTGGGAAAATTACAAAACGTGAGAGCGGCACCGACAGCGCAAAAACACACACACACATACATATATGTATTACTGAATGAGTGATGCAAAAAAAGGGAGCGTAAAAGTGGGTTTCATAATTGCAGTGAAATTTCTGCTACCTATTTATTTTGCCGATCCCGTTGTGGCGAAATGCGATGAAATTAAAATTTTTGAGAACTAGATACTAAGTTCTTGGCAGAAATACACTAGGGGGTTGTGTCGTCCACTGCACACTGACTATTTTAAAAAAACTACAACAATCGGATTTTAATCAAACAGGTTTCGGTTCGCGCTCGGTTCGAATCCGGGGATTATGGCACGACAGGATATTTGCAACATTTTTTTTTTTCTATAATACATAAAATGAAGTGCTTCAGAAATATGTACTCAAATAAGTAATATTAATACTTGCGCCTAAGAGTATGAGTATGACTGGTGACAAATATTCTTCAATTCACAGGCTCTAAAACTAAGCATCCCATTTTCTTATTATAGTACCTAGCAAAAACCTTGACTAACGTTTTCGGAAGGTTTAAATTTATATGTAACATGAAATTTTGAGCACATTTTTTCGATAAGACGAATAATTCCGCTCGAGCAACTGTCAAATTTTCGATAAATTTAACGTTAACCCCGAATAACTTTTGAACCAGTAGCAAAAAAATAATATAAATATGTACATACATATATAAAAGATGTAAAAAGACTTGTCGTAGTGTATCCCGTACCTCTAAAATTCAAAACACGCAAAAACAAATATTTCATGTATGTAATAAAAAAAAGGATTTTAAAAACTAAAATTAATTTTTGTTTGCAATTACAATAACCACCTGCCGCTATCCAACTAAAAAACCAATTACTAATACAATCCAATTGGAAAAACTCTCAGCTGCATACAACTCTGTATTTTCAGTGTTGCCAATTTCTACATTTCAGCCATATTTCAATCATATGCACATACAGATTGTATGTATGCACGTATGTAAATTGACAGCGCACATTTGTTACGACCCATGACCAAATAATAATATGGTCGTTTCACTGAAAAGGGAATAGGCGATTACCGTTGAACGGCCGTAGATAAAACTGTCAAAAACAGAAAAAACGCCAGCGAACATACAAGCGAACACACAAGCTATTTCCACGAATAACACGTGCAAGAGGGCAAAATCAAAACAAAAGACGATAATTTGACAGCTTACTTTTCCAAAAACAAAATAGCCGTCCTCTGCTGCGTCCACCATTTTATTATTTCATCATGTTACGACCACTCCACACACTGTTGCTGTTTCTGTAACCGCTGTCATTCTCACTTGGTTTCAGTCTCTCGTATTGTATTGTCTGCTATCGTTACGCTGTCAATGAAATAGAGAAAAAGTAAGATAAAAAGGCAAAAAAAATATGACGAGGAAAACAATTTAGAATGGAAAAAGTGAAAATATTAATTATTTAGAAAAATTTAAGAAGTATTATTAATAAGAAAATAAAATAAAAGTAAATGTGTATAACTAAATATGCTTTAAATAACAATGTGAAAAAATATACATGTAGGTATGCACTATGTGCCTGTGTATGTAGATAAATGTGCCAGGCGTATTGCTAAAGCACTGTGTAAAAAAGGCAATAAGAAAAAAACAACAACGATTTTCTCATGTTTTCTGTTTAAGTGTTGGTCCAATTAGAAGTTGTGTGTTACAGAGTGTTTATTGGAGTGAAATGGGAACACTGCTAAACCCGATAAGTGCAAAGTTTTAATATACTAAGGTAAAAAGGGAAATGAAATAATTAAAAAATACAACAATGAAAACATGTGATAAGTACCTACATATGCAAATACAACAAAAAACGAATAATCAAAGAAAATTACATGAAATGGAAAACTGCAAAAAGCAGCAACACACGTACATAATTAGTACGTGCATAGGTATGAATTTGTATGTATGTATATGTATATCATCGTTTAAACTGCATAACCGCCTAAGTGAAACTTTCATAACGGCCCTATGCCAAAATTGAGATTGGCCAAACTTCAACAGCTAGCGCTCAGCTCTATCGATCCATACTATAACTTTGCTCTTTGGCAAGCTCTATATTTCCTGCTAATGTCCTTCTCAGCTCTGAAGTTGCAGAATTGGGCGTCAGGAATTTTATTTTAATTTTTGGCACAAATGACTGTTAGATTATGAAATGCTCACTTAGGTGATTATGAAGTTTAAATGGTGATATATTTAATGTGTATGTATGAAAGTATTGTGGCCGCTGAGAGATGTTGGCAAATGCATAATAAAGCTTAAAAGAAAGTGGAAACAACTAAGAAAAGCGAAAGAAATATACTTAATATTTACATATACATATATGTAGATACTAATATTCGTATGTTTGACCGATGCATGCAAAGTGGAGCTCATATGTTAATACCTACATAGAAAAAAACCAGGGACCGAAAATAAAAATTATTATTTTTTTCGATGCTATAAAACTCCAGGGCTAGATTGTGTCCTTGGGCAAAATTTTTAACTTTACTTTCACCCCAGGACCCCCAGGATCAATAACCTGGGCTCTAATAATTTTACTGATTTTTTTTAAAAACGCCAGCTATAAAATAAAAATATGGCGTTTTATTTCTTGGCACCAGCGATAAAATAAATACTTGGAGTTTTATTTTTTAGCTCCATCGATAAAAGTAAAACCTGGAGTTTTATTTTTTAACTCCAAAATAAAACTCCAGTGCCAATAACTAACGAACTCCTTAACCGAATTGCATAAATTTGGTATCAGATGAAAGGTAATTCAGTAAGCTTTTTAATGGTGCCACCCATGCCAAGGTTACCACTCATACCAAGGTTGCCACCTATTTTTTTAATTTTCCCAATTTAGTATAAGTGCTACCATTCAAAAGCTTACTGAATTACCTTTCATCTGATACCAAATTTATGCAATTCGGTTAAGGGGTTCGCTAGTTATTGGCTCTGGAGTTTTATTTTGGAGTTAAAAAATAAAACTCCAGGTTTTTGTTTTATCGATGGAGCTAAAAAATAAAACACCAAGTATTTATTTTATCGCTGGTGCTAAAAAATTAAACACCAAGTTGATTGATTATTTTTGTCCAAATAAAATATTCCTCCAAATATAAATTTTTTCTTTGGTGTTTTATTATAAAAGGAATAAAACTCCCGGTCCCTGAAAAAAACTATATAGATGTCACATTCATATGTATGGATAATCCTGTCTGCTCCATAAACTATGGATGTCATATCCATATCATGGATGCCATACTCATATTTTTTTATATAGCACACATGTTTTTTTATATGATACCCATTATATGGATATGACAGCCATAGTTTATGGATCAGAGAAGATTATTCTTATACATATGTATATGGATGTGACATCAATATAGTTTTCTCAGTGTACATATATACATATATGAACTTATCTGAGTTCATTCCCTGCAAAAAAATGTGCGATTAATCCCGAAAGAGATTTGTCCCGGATAGATCTCTTTCGAGAACAATCGGTCCACAATTAGTCCCCGATTGTTCCCGTACGGGTATAAATGTAGATTAATCGCTTTCATCCCGATCGGGTACAAATGTATATTAATCGCTTTCATTACGAACGAGTACAAATCTAGATTCCTTAAATGTAGAAATTTTACAAAAATATGCAATGTATTTAAAAAATTGTAGAGCAACCGGTAAAACGAATTGAACACCCTTTCTTCTAATAACAATGATGAATAATAATTTTAACAAAATGTTGCCTAAAATATTCTATGAAAAAATCCTTTACATTACGCTCATATAATGCATACTCAAAACTTACAATTTTTTTATTTATTTATTGAGATTTTTTTTTTTCAAAAGTAAAACATTATATAATCTTTATTTATATGTATATGCATTAACATTTACAATTTTTTAAAGATTGTTATTAAAAATTGCCTTGGCGAACAACTTGGAAAAATCTACATTTGTACCCGTTCGTGCTGGAAGCGATTGATCTACATTTGTACCCGTTGGGGATGAAAGCGATTAATCTACATTTGTACCCGTTCGGGATGTAAGCGATTGATCTACATTTGTACCCGTTCGGTATGTTAGTGATTAATCTACATTAGTACCCGTTCGGGTATACAAGTTGAACAATTAGTCTCTTCATAGGACGTGCTCGAACAAATGCGATCAATTCACTCCATATAAAGGGATGTAAAATTGTATTAGTCGCATGCTCCCTTGCGATTGATCCCGGACACGTCCCGGATTAATCGCATTTTTTGCAGGGTTGTATTCTTGTTGACAATTATGTGCATGTGTATGTGGTTTTTAATACATACCCTGTAGGGAAAATCTCTAGTTCCGAACTAGGTCGCTTGTAGTGCATTTTTCGACACTACTAGTGCGAGCTAAATCTCTTTTGCATGTTATCAACTGGCGAATTTAACACGGCGATGTCCTAGGCGGTGTCAATTGTCCCTCTCTGCACTACATTTTCGATAGTTCCGAACTAGTACTAAATTATACAGTTTGCACTAGTTCGTTTATTGGCACAATTTCGATAGTTCTGAACTAGCTACAAGTACCTACAAATTCTACAGTTTTATATCTGCCGCTTAAGTGCAGACTTTGACACACTTCATGCAAGTGGCGCGTTGGCCGATTGGCTAACGTATGTGCCTTTCAATCTGAGGGGCGCGGGTTCGAATCCTGTCGGTGTCAAAGTGGATGATAATTTTTTTTTTAATTTTCTTTTAACTAATATTTTTTTATTTATTTATTTAATAAAAATTTACAATAATATTTAAAAAGTAATAAAATAAAAAAAAAAATTAAAAATAAGCCTGAGGGATCGGAAAAGCATAATTAGGGAAACATTTCATTTCATACAAGATGCAAATAGAAAACCCTTTATATAAAATACTTCACTAAACATCTGAGAATTGCAGAAATATACAAATCCGACGGCAATTAAACGAATGAAAAATTTTCATAGAATTTTTGTCACTTCGAAATTGTATACAAATCAAAGTGTGTCTTATAATGATTACTCAATTCACTCCTTCTGAACTGGTGAGGGTCTAACTACAATTGATCTAGTTCCCCTTTGATACCTTTTCGCTAGTTCGGAACTAGAAATTTTGCTCACTAGTTATTCAGTTCCCTGCAGGGTATGTACATACGTATGTGTGTATAGAAACAGGTATGTACATCAGTAGGAGGTGAACACGCAAGCACAAGCAGTGTTAAAAAATACTTTTAATATTTACATACATATTTACATACATACTTATGTACATACTTTCGGAAATACTCGTATTACATCAATGTTGGGGCTGTATCGGCGAACATCGATTACAGTATACATACATACATATGTATGCATTAAATACGTCATCTACGTCAGATGTGCGGTTGTCTTTTGTGTCATATTTGCCAATAATATACCAATACACCAACACCACCACTCATTATCATCATTATCGTCATACACACGCTTCTTCTTCCTATGCAGCCTTTTCCCCTGCTTTTTTTTTCTTTTGCTTCACATAAATTCGTAATCACATACAGAGTACCGCCGCCGCCCACTCTGCTCCACCCTAATGCTTACGTAGTAGTTGTCAACATCATTTGACAAAAGAGTGACATTTTGTTATTGCCGTGGTTGTTATTCGTGTATACCCCGATGCTCTCAGAAGCAGCATCGATACAATTGTGAGTATTGCTTTGTAGGTGTGTAGGTACAAACATGGGAATGTATGCATGCAGTTCAGTGGCTATCAAACTATCAAACCGGAAGTGCTGCATTTTTTTTATTTATTTATTTGTTTAGTGTTGCCTGATTTAAATACAAACACACAATATAGAGAAAAACCTACAACCGAGCGATTTTTAATAAATTTCCTTTTTTACTTTTTTAAGAATGTACCATTTTTATCGTTTTACTACCTGCACCCAGGTTCCAGAAATCGCTATCGCTTATCTATATCGCTAAATACCATATCAAATGCGCCTAACCGTATGTGTCTCTTTTATTTATTTATTTATGTCAGCGATCGGCACCGCTGGCAGAGCAACCAACACACGCGCAAAATATTTGTGGTAGTGTGCGTGCAAAAGCAGAGCACTGAAAAAACATTTATCCGCATACCAGTGGCCGGATTCTAGTTTTCGCTATCGCCAAAACTCCATCGCCAAAATTCGCCAAATTGATTTTAGCAACTTTTAGCGATTTTTGCGATTCTATCATAAAAATGCGTGATAAAAAATTACTAAAAATTGCCTATTTTAGCACATTTTTAGCGGATTTTAGCGATGAACAAAATGAACCCGGATAAAAGGAATGAACACTTTTTGACAGTTCAGTTAGCTAAAATTGCGATTCTGATAAATTAGCTATCGCCAAAAATCGCCATTATTAGCCCAAACTTCTCCAAAATTAGCGACCCGAAAAATTTGTTGCCAAAAAGATTATTTAAGTTGAAAAGGTAAAAAGTATATTAATTTCCTTTTTAAAATACTTCATCGCATTAATAATATTCATAATTATAGGAAAAATGGAGAATTTTAACTCAAAAAGGATAATAAATGTACAAAAATACACGGTACTTCCGCAAAAATATTTCTGCATATTTGCTTTGGAAGTCGCAAAATTTCAACGAAAAGTTCTTCTGCAATACAGAATGGAGCTGTGGACTCCCGCAAAAGTTTTCTTCCACTTTTCAAGCGATTTCTTTACTCTCGCTGAGAATATATAGACATGCGACATAAATAACTTCGGAACATACTCATTTTGACTACATATTTTTTATCTCAATACTTATTTAATATAATATTTTCTAATCAATGTAAAATATCCCGCCAAATATGTATACAAACTTTGACATTTTTCTTCCACTACAAGCAGATCTACAAAGGTAGGCTCGGTGGCGAATTCAGAAACTACTTTTTTTTTATTTACAAAGGTAGAATGTAATGTCAAAATTAAAGCAAATTCACATCATGGCCAATAGAAATGGGCGAGTCCCAGTCGAATTCAGATTTAAACACGTCGAAATATTATTTTTTATTACACTCTACCAATAACAAAAAAAAAAATACATTGGAAATTTCTGAATTCGCCACCGAGCCTACCTGGTAATTCTGCTTTGACAACAGCGACGCCTGCGGCGGATAAAGGTATTACAATGTTTGTTGGAGATTTTTGGCGATATGCAATCCAGAATCGCATTTTAGAAAAATCGCCTAAAGTCCGGATAATTTTTGGCGATTGCAATTTTGGCGATTTTTAGCGTTTTGGCGATGGCGAAATCTAGAATCCGGGTACAGCGCAGCGATAGCTTGCTAGCAGCGCACACACGATCTATACATGGGAAACGAGTGGCCCTAAATGGCCCAGCTGCCGATCGCCGATTTATGTACATATTTCGTCTCAAGCTACTGGCAACATTGGTCAGCCAATTTTGTTTGCCCAACATTTTACTAGATATTGCATAATTTTAGGTGCATCTGATATAAATTTAGAGATTTTTGGCGAGCTCTTTTATCGATAGCGATTTCTATAATCGACTGTGTAGACTAAAAGTATGCAATCGACGCGTTTAAATTTCTATCATTAAAGCGTGTTTTTTAGTTTTTTTAAACTATTTCTCTTCGAAATGGCTTATTTTGAATGCTTATTTTATTAGCTTTAAAATGATATAAAATTTATAATGGCATCAGCATGTGGACTGCAGGTTTTTTTATAATAGCGCACACCTATCATTAGCCAAGATTGGCATACAATTTTTCAACTGGTACGAGTACACTTGGCGTATTTTGCCCCATATGTACTCGTATGTAGATATATCTCTGTTACTTTTTTTTTTCCAATTTTTGTTTTGTCGTCATTTTAGTTTTCGTTTTGCCGTGTCCATCCGAATCTCCATCTCCATTCCAACTTCAGCATAGTAGTTGTCGTTGCTGTCGTCGTCGTCGTTGTTGTCGGGAATCGAACTTACCAGACCGCCACCCACCCGCAGCCCACCCGCTCGCTAGCTTTTATGTATGCATATGTATGTACCTAGTATATTCGTGCTATCAGCCGTCTCGGCGGTGTCTGTTTGCGCCCGATTTGCTGTGGAGCAGCTGCACACATAGATACACACATGCATAAATAATACGTAGGTACTATGCGGCTACAGAAACAGCGCCAGGAAAAAAAGCAGCCATTGGAGTCTCCTCAGTTGCTTCTCGGCTTTTGAATTGAGTGCGTGTTTTAGTTATTCTAGTCGGCGACAACAACCGCAAACAGCTTTTTGTGTGTGAACAAATGTACGTACATATGTGTGTGCATATCAGCCATACATACCCTGTAAAAAAGTGTGCGACGAGTCTCTAAAAAGATTTGTCCGGGAGCGCTCTCTTTCGGGTACAATTAGTCTACAATTGTTCCCAATTGTACCCGAACGGGTACATATGTATACTAATTGTAGACGAATTGTACCCGAAAGGGTATCAAACGGGTACAATTAGTCGCACAAATGGATGTGTCGCATTTGCTACCTGTTCGGGTACAAAACGGGTACAATTGTGCGCTTTTGCTACCCGTTCGGGTACAAACTGGGTACAATTAGTCTCTTCATAGGACATGCTCAAACAAAAGAGAACACTTCAACCCATATAAAGAGATACAAATGGGTAGTAATCGCATGCTCCCTTGCGAGTTGTCCCGGATGTATCCCGGAGTGATCGCATTTTTTGCAGGGTAGCTTTATCTGCATATTTACATAGTTAATTGCTTACATACAGACATACTTACGTACGTATGTGAAATGTTGATATTAAAGTGAGTGTGTGCGTGTGTCGCGTATGCCAACAACCGAATCAAAATGGCATTATCATTCATTGTCTACTATTGTGTTAATAACTTGCAATTTTTCATTTGGAAAGTTTATTCGCTTTCCATTTCCTTTAAAAAAAATACATACATACATACATAATTAGGTACAAGCAATTGAAGAGGAAATGGTCTCTTTACGCCAATTTATTCGACAAAGTGTGTACGTAGATTAAAAAAAAGTGCTTTTGTGAGCGCAAAAGGAAAAATATGAATAAAAATTTAATTGATTACTCTTTATGATATGAAACCAATGGAAGTTGTTGAAAAAAGGAATGCTGGAAATTTTAAGCAATCGGAAGCAAAAATTTAATAATTGAAAAAAATAAATATTTATTTAAATTAATTAAAAAAAAAACAAGAAATCGAAAAACAAGTAGGTCAATTAGGTAAGACACGACTGTATTCGGACGTACTCAAGATCGACCAATACCCAAAAGAACTATATCTGAACAAACGGTTTCATGGGAGTTGAGTGCCGACTTACCTACATACATATGTCTGTGGTCACAAGCCATAACCGCCTAAGTCGACTTAAGACAAAATTGATTTATATATACCACGTTATTATACATTAAAAACTCTATATTTCTGTAAAACCCCCATACCTATAACTTAAAATCAAAAGATATTAATATGTAAAAACATTTTGGCTTAACTAACAATAGAGGTATATTAAATTTGCTATAACAGCCAAATATTATATATATACTTAATGAAATTTCTTCATAACATTTTGTTTTATATGCAAAATTTAATCGTAGCATCGTGGATGGCTCATCGATTTGGCTTTCATAATTTTTAATCAACTTTTATGATTTTTAAAATACACATTCGAATATAAAA
This sequence comes from Urophora cardui, assembly GCA_960531455.1. Classification (NCBI taxonomy): domain Eukaryota; kingdom Metazoa; phylum Arthropoda; class Insecta; order Diptera; family Tephritidae; genus Urophora; species Urophora cardui. The sequence continues at coordinate 111,355,182 of OY482670.1, read as the reverse complement.
AGCAATTTATTTCGAAATCATAGTTTACGACTTAGGCGATAATGGCTTGTGGCCACAGATATGAGTAGTCCACTCTCAAAAGTCCCTATGTGAATTTTTCATATTAAGCCACAAAGTAGAAAAAAAAATTAGAATTTTGAATGTGTACGTATAAAACCCATATAGATCTTTGAAGCTGTATTTAGTGCTATTTTTTTTTTTCAAAATACGGAAGGATTTTGCAATAAATTCTTAATGGACATTATAAGCCGCTAAACACTGTTACATAATCGATCAAAAACTCAATATCGAAAATATTCCACATATACAGTTTTGAGAGTGACCTACTTATATGTTGTAGGTACTGATTCGATCTTGATAATTTTCAGTGAAATTCTTAAGGTAAATATGAGTATTAAGTATTGCTTAAACGGAAAAGTTAGACTCCAATATATCTACAACTGAACAATCAGTTGTATGGGAGCTATATCTTATACAGTTCGAGATTTACTGAACTCGTCAAATGCTTAATTGTACACAAAAAAATTCCGAGTACCTACCGAATTTCAATCAATTGTCTCAAAAAGTGAGGGATTATTTAGCGTTCAGCCAGGCATATCGATGAGCTGGCATAGCTTATACGACTCAGCACTTGACTCGACACATATCGGTATATATGTAAGTATATTGGGTGGGTCTATCCCCAATCCTGCAGATACTTACAAGGCTTTTTTGGATGCAAGTTACAATACCCTTTTACGTTCATGAAAGGTATACTATAAAGAAAAAAAAATAAATATTTAAATATAAAACTAAGCTAAATATTTTTCAAGTCCTTATCGAAAAATTCAGTAGTTCACTTTCAAAAGTGGCTATGTGAATTTTTCATATTAAGCTACAAATTAGAAAAAACCACTACAGCCTCAAGCTCTCTTTTATTTGAATATTTCTTGTTATTAACTTAAAGCTTAGCCCATAAGGAATTAGAAGATATAAAAAAATAAAAGCGCTATGTTAAATATTTCACATAGCTAGTTTTGAGACATTGGCCCCTATGCATAAAAACTGAGCTCTCAAGAGACTCGACTCAAGCTGAATCTCGAGAAATAACCAAATAATTTAAATTTATTGGATGCAGTTTTATAATTTATAAGTAAATTTTGTTATGAGATAAACCTAATTTGTTTATTAAAATCAAGCAATTTTAATAATTTTTATGCATACAAAATCCACATTTTACGAAAAAAATTAGTACGAGCTATTGCTCGATTTTTGGGTCCAGTATTCTTTCATATAGATGAGTAGTTTTGAATTTGGAACGCATAATAATACGTTTCTTCTTAAAAAACTTTACTCCTACTCACTCTCAGCGCAGAAAAACGCTCGGAAGCAGCGGAGAAGGGAGACCTCCACTACGTGGGGAAGATTAGGTAGAAAACTACTTTGCTTCCTTTGGCATTTCCAATTGGCGCCAGGCATCACAAAACAGCAGTAAATGGCGCACTTTATTGGACTCGGTCAAAATCCTCTAGACGGGAACGCAACAATTAAGAAGATGAATAATATTATAATACATACCTCTTCAAAACAAAGAGTCATCCGTGGGTTAAAACATGGGCATTAAAGCACTAAGACGCTTTAAATTCACTTTTATGGTAGAGATGAAGGAGATTCTGGTGGAAATAAAATGGTTTTAGAATTTTGAGCGCACCTTATTTGAGGCGACGTCAATGTGTGCCAGGGCGTATGAGTAACATATTTTAGTTAGAGACTTTTGAAAGTGTATAAATGAAACATAGACACTCTTGAACGAGTATTTTTTTATTTGAATGTTTTTTTTTTCAGAATAAGAAAGGATTTTGCAATAACTTTTTAATGGACATTGTACACCTTTAAATACTGGCACACAATACATCGAAAACTATATAGAAGAAAATTCACATAGACACTTTTGAAAGTGGATTACAGAATTCATTGAAAAGAATTTATAAAAAACACAAGCAAAAAATGTGGAGTCCTCTTTCTTCATTCAGCCACTCTTTTGTAATATTTTCTGTATCTAGATACATATGTATGTACGTATGTATGTAAAACCCACACCGGAATGTGGGAGGCGTATGAAAATTTTTGTGAATGAACTTCTAATGCGCAAGTTTTCTGTTACATATGTATGTATGTATGTACAAAAGTACATAGCATATCATATCCCTGTAAAAAAGTGTGCGACGAGTCTCTAAAAAGATTTGTCCGGGAGCGCTCTCTTTCGGGTACAATTAGTCTACAATTGTTCCCAATTGTACCCGAACGGGTACATATGTATACTAATTGTAGACGAATTGTACCCGAAAGGGTATCAAACGGGTACAATTAGTCGCTCAAATGGATGTGTCGCATTTGCTACCTGTTCGGGTACAAAACGGGTACAATTGTGCGCATTTGCTACCCGTTCGGGTACAAACTGGGTACAATTAGTCTCTTCATAGGACATGCTCAAACAAAAGAGAACACTTCAACCCTTATAAAGAGATACAAATGGGTAGTAATCGCATGCTCCCTTGCGAGTTGTCCCGGATGTATCCCGGAGTGATCGCATTTTTTGCAGGGATACGCATGTATATGAATGTAAAAATGCGTACTAGGGATTCCAATCCCGGCAATCCCGGGATTGCTAGAATTCCATCCCGGGTTTTTCGGGATAAAATAAAGAGAGAATATTGCCCTATTATAGCAAAGAAAAATTGTATTTTATATAATTTTTAATGGTCTCAGATAGCGTTTCCTATTCTGAACGAAAATGTTGCATTATTACATGGCAGCATTACCAACATGTGCCCTGTGCCCTATGAAAATGGTACATTTTTCATGTGATAAATGCAACAAAAATAATGCAACCCTTTTGTGCTAAGAACAGAAAATGTTGCCCCTTAGCCGGGCCAGTTTTACATTTTGTCTATAGAACAAACAGCCCTAAAAAAATGTGTGGAAGCTTTGTGGAAGAGAATAAAAAAACTTGGCAGTCCGAAGAAAATGCAGAATAAGTTTGACATTTTTGACAGAATAAAAAAAACAAAGTAAGGATTAATATTTTTGATTTAATAACACTACAAATAATTTAAAAAAATACCAAGAATCTCAGGTTTGGGGGAGAATAGATATGGGCCTGCTGAGCCCAGAACAATTTTTTTTTTTTAATTTTTTGTATGGTTAGGTTTTTTTGGTTATCACTTCATTGAAAAATTATTATCGCGGGAGTCACAAATGGGATAATCACAAGCAGTACCTCGTTCGGAAGACAATTAATTACAACTTCTAGTAATTGGACATTACCTCGCTGAGTGACAGCTGGTCGAAATCAAGATTTTATTAATTACTTGAGGGAAGTTTTATTCTTTTAAAAATTAGCCTGCTTAATTGTGGTTATCGCATTTGTGATTTCCGAGAGTAATTTTTGAGTGAAGTGATAACAAAAAAAAAAAAACACCAAATTACCGTTATCTCAAAAATCTAACAATACAAAACATTAAAAAAAAATAGTTCCCAGCTCAGCAGTCCCATACCTATCCTCCCCCATACCTGAATTTTTAGATATTTCTTGGCTGTAAACTAGTGTAATTAAATTTTTTTGTTGTGAAATACGCGTTGTAAGGAAACGTATGTTAGGTATTTTTAAAATCTTTAGAATTCTTGTGGTAAAATTCATTTGATAATTTCTATTTCCTGATTTTTGGCCATTTATTTCTCAAAGGTTTTTGCAATTTCCTCCCATGAAAAGTAAATAATGGAAGAAAATGCAAAAAAAAATTCAAAAATAAAATTAGCAAAAACCAGGAAAAAGTTTAATTTTATTTTAGAATTTCACGTTATGTATTAAAATAAAATACGCAGCTGTATACTCGGAATTCATCTCAAAATTTCTGCATCCGATTTCTTATTTTTTTCGAATGTTGCATTAATTTTCAGTATTTGTCGGCAAGCTTGGAAATATTCGCTTAAACGAAGTACGTCATTAAATTCTAAAAATTTTTATTGGAAATTATCAAATGATCACAAGCTTTATTATTAATATCCTAAAAGTACCAACTGTAAAGGCAAATGTTTTGTATGTAATTTTATTTGTTGGTTGCGTTTTTTAAAGTAACTCTTATGAGTTTACGTTCCTATTTTATTTTGTTACTAATGAAATAATAAAAATGGCAATAAAAATCAATTTTTTATTTGCACTTTAAAGTTTTAGCGTTCCTCGAAATATATATTTACTTTTTTCAACCCCAAAATGTGGGAAAATAATTAAAGTCCAAATCCCGGGACAAATCCCGGAATCCCGGGATTATAAAAAGAAATCTCGAAAATCCCGGGATCGCAAAAATCGGAAAAATTGGAATCCCTAGTGCGTACCTATCTACATAATTCTCCTTTTATGTTGTTGCTGTAGCTCCTTGATTGCTCGTTTTGTCTGTTGCCAACTCGTCGCCGTTGTCATCTCTCCCTTGATTTTCCTCAATGACTCGCAAATTGGATGTCCCACATACTCAATGTTTGTTGTTGTTGTTGGACCCTCCCATCTTCTTCAGATATGCACATGTATCTATAGGTATATGTATTTACATATTTAGGTAAAATATTGTATACATAAATCTATATACATACTTGCATTTATATTATGTACATATGTAGGTAGATATATACATATGTATGTATGTATGTATGTGAACGCAATATAATCAATCAAGAGAAACATTTTGTTGAGCATTTAAATTAAAAAATTGCACTGTCGCCACCGTCAGCTGTTGTAATCAACAGCAACAGCAGCCAACAAATCAAACAGCCACTTTTCTTATCGCTGGTGAATATTTGTGTATGTACAAATTAATGCATGTAAACTTAAGTGCATACATAACCATATGATAAGTCAACTTTCAAAAGTGTCTAAGTGAAATTTTTTTCGATATTGATTTTTTGATGGATTGTGTACTAGTATTTAAAGGTGTACAATATCAATTACTTTTTGGTTGCTTGTTTTTCTGACAGGGTAGGAATATGATGTACATCGTGTGCAATATGCATTAAGAATGTATTGGAAAATCCTTCATGTTCTGAAAAAAGCATTAAATAAACAAGTAAGGAAGCCTAAGTTCGAGTGGAATCGAACATTAGATACTCAGCTGTATGCTTTCGTTGTTTGTTTTCGTCTGATAGAATCACGGCGTATTTTATATAAAGCGAGTGCCGCATACAGTGGGCGTAGCCACGCCCATTTTCAATATTTTTATCAGTCATCCAACTAAGCATATTAATATTATTCTTTGTGCAAAATTTCATTCCTTTATGACTTCCAGTTACAAAGATGTCACGTTACAAATTCCCAAAGGGTGTTCCAGAAATATCTTTGTTAAAAAGTAGGCGTAGTCATAAACCGATTTCAATAAATTTTTGCGTGTCTATTAACACAAGTTATAAAAGTGTTTAAAATAAGTTTTGTTATAATATCTCAATTATTTGTCGAGTTATGGGCTCCGAAATTTCGTATATTCCTTTGTCTAAAAAGAGGCGGTGCCACGCCCATTTTCCAAATTTTTCTACTTTTTGTTTCCGGTCTATTGTGGAACTCATGCCACAAAATTTCAATGAATTACCTTTATATTTGACAAAGATATCGCTTAAAATGTTTTTATTAGGCCACTTTATAATACCCATATATAAAAGTGGGCGTGGTCGTCAAACCGATTTCACTAAAATTTTGAAAACAAGTAACAAAAGTGTACGCACCAAGTTTCGTCATTATATATCAATTATTTGTCGAGTTATGGGCTCAGAAATCTAGTATATTCCTGCTTCTAAAAAGAGACGGTGCCACGCCCATTTTCCAACATTTTTGTGTTTTTCGTTTTATGTCCATAGTTGGGCTGCTGGCATAAAATTTCAATGATATATCTTTATATTTGACAGAGATATAGCTTAACATTTTTTTATTGGGCCACTTTATAATACCCATATATAAAAGTGGGCGTGGCCGTCAACCGATTTTGACAATTTTTCGTCCAAACATTTGCCTAAGTAAGTATATCACTCGTACCAAATTTCATCGATATATCTTCAACAGTTTCTGAGTTATGACTCATAAAGCTTTCAATGTTTGCTCCTTAATAAGTGGGCGTGGCACCGACCATTTTCCAAAATTTCATCAAATTTCTTCATAGGGGCTTGAGCTCAACACGTGGGTAAAATTTCATCGCTCCAGCTATATTAGTGGCTGAGATACCAAATTTCCGATTTTTTCTATATAGGAAAAGTGGGCGTGGTCATGGTCCGATTTCGCCCATTTTCAATACCAACTGTCCCAGTCTCGATACCAACTTACGTTCCAAATTTCATCAAAATATCTCAATTTTTGCGCGAGTTAGAGTGTTTACAGTCGGACGGACGGACGGACATGGCTCAATCAATTTCTCTTTTCACCCTGATCATTTTGATATATATAAGTCTATATCTATCTCGATTATTTCATTCTGTTACAATCCACCGTTATGTGATTAAAACTATAATACTCTGTGTACTAGTACAGCTGAGTATAAAAAAATACTCTTTCAGAAGTCTCTATCTAAAATAAGTCACTCATACGCCCTGGCACACATCGGCGTCATTTCATATAAGGGCGCTCAAAATTCTAAAGAGGAGGAGGGAGTTTTGTAAGAAGAAACGTATTATCATACGTTTCAATTTCAAAACTAGCTATGTTTAAAATTAGGCACTGTCTCAAAACTAGCTACATGTGTAAAATATTTAAGATTGAATTTGCAAAAATCTGTCATATTGCGCTCTCAGTTTTGTTATATCCCTTATTTCCTTATGGTCTAAACTTTCAGGTATTATATTATTTATATTGAATGATAATGGCTGTAGTGAAGATTTGGCAAGTATTCAAGTGGGTCCTCTAAGCACAGCGCGCTGGCTTCACAATTTCAGCATCCGTGCGTATCGTAAAATCATCCAAGTTATTTAGAAAAGCTGCCAGAGTTTGTTGTAAAATTATAAAGAGACAACGGAAGTCTAAATGTGTTATCAATACTTGCGCTGGGTGCGTCGTCTGCCCCTAGAAATGCAGCCAACAATTGAAAACAACACACTTTACTTTAGTTACTCATACGCCCCCCTCCATCGGATCGCTTTGTATGTGAAAACTGAAAATTCGTTTTTAAATATCTCGAAAATGGGAGCTAATCCGGATTTTCTAAAAACGCCATCGTAATCTGGAGCCAAAAATTAAGCTGACGTGTTTCGCCGTTTCTCTATGGTATTTTTGCCTCCCTACTGTGTAATTTTTTATAAAAAAAACAAGTGTTTCATTTTACAACGTTATAACTTTTTTGTTTGTGAATAAAGGCTACAACTTTTTTAGCGGTGTCCTCATGGTTTTTTGAGAGCTTTGTATTAGTGATAAAAATAAAAAAATCTAGGGATAGTAACTCAAAAATTTTTAAAGGTAAAACTCAGGACAACCTTTGAGGTCGAAACTTTATATGGGCCAAATATAGTGCTCGGCGAGACCTTTTCAGCGACATTAAGATGATAGAGATCCGACATCAAATAAGGAAGTTATTACAAAAAACGCGATTTAGCTGTTTTTAACGCGGGCCTAAAAAAAAAATTTTTACACCAAAAATATTTTTTCGACATAAGTGTTCAAATAAAACTGACACACACTAAACTTTTTTTTTGTCCATATAACGTGATACGGCTTAATGTATATATATATTCATATATTGTCGTTTAAACTTCATAACCGCCTAAGCGACACTTATGCCAAAAATGAAATTTGCCAATACCTACTTAATTCAATTTGTTCCTAATTTTATACTACGATTTAAATTTAAGTTTAAGCTAACTAAGCTGATGCTTTATTTAACATGATGATCTGCTGAAATATAAATATTTAAATTTAAGTTTATAGCCACGCAGAAATAAGTTCGACAGTTTTATGTTCTCCAGTGCAATTCAGTGAACGTGGGATAGCCGGTTATGAAAGTATCACTTAGGCGGTTATGCAGTTAAAGCAACGATATGTATTCAAATGTCAGTAGGCCGACATGCATTGCAGTTGATCTTCCGCGTGAACAATCGGAGAGGACATGTACACTGAGAAAAAATCAACCAAAACTTGATTAATAACACTATTTTCACATTTGAAAGGGAATCGACCACAGTTTTGTTGAAAATAACATTTTTGATTTTATGCAATATTTCGTTTGGAATAAATGTGAGTTTTGTTAAATATTTCATAGTTAATTTTTTTTTTAATTTTTTTTTGTAATGCAAAAAAATTGCGTTGTTTATATTTCAAATGCGAAAATAGTACTTTTTTTCTCAGTTTAGATAAGTATTTATATACATACATATGTACATACATTTGTAATATATATATTTACTTATGCATTTCTGCACCTACCCTGCAGTGAACCCAATAACTAGTGACCAAAATTTCTAGTTCCGAACTAGTGAAAAATTGTCAAATTGTAGTTAGGCCCTCCTTCGCCAGTTCTGAAGGAATGCATTGACTGACCATTATAAGACAAATTTTGTTTTGATATGCAATTGCGAAAGTGACAAAAATTCTGCGAAATTTCTTTGTTCGTTCAATTGCCGTCGGCTCTGCATATTTGTGCAATTCTCAGATGGTTAGTGGAGCATTTGTTATAAAGAGTATACTATTTGCATCTCCACTTATGTATATGAAAACAGTTGTTAAGCTTTGGCTAATTTTTGCCATCGCCAGGAATGTTTCACTTTGCTTAATTTTTAAATATTTTTTTCCATTTTTATTCAATAAAAAGTCAAACTCATTTCAAACTCCAATTCAGTGTATGAATACACACGCTTTCGCCTAAAAGTATGCCATGTTCACATACAAAAATACGGGTGAAATTAATAAAAGCAGTTGAAAAAACAGTTTAACCCTAATCCTCTAAAGTGAGCCTCTCAGTCTCACTTTAAAGTTTAAAAGCGAATTATTCCTAAACCCAAAAAGCTTTTTGCCTGAAATTTTGGGTATTCCTCCATTTGTGTTCATAAATTATGAAATAATTTTGATCTTTGGGCTATTTATTTATTTTAACCATTTTTTTTTTCAATCGTATAAAATTGTAACGAAAAACCGAAAGTAAGCCTCAAAGACTCACCTTAAGTATCTTTATCGTAATAAGTTTACATTTCTAGAATTCAACTAACTTTTGAATCCGTTGTTTGCCAACATTATCCAGTGAGGTTTTTACATTGTGAACTCACCACACTTCCCCCGGATTTTGGTGAATTCGTCGTATTTCACCATAGATCTTTAGATCATATGATGTCATAAAATTGTGGAGAACGGTAAAGTCAGCAATTTCAAAACCATTAAAATCTTATCATTTTCTGTTTACTGAGATTCTAAATTACGGAAAAGATGGGTTCAGATAGAGAAATGAACGATCGTCTGCTTATATGCATCAGTAATTTCACCACGAACGTCATGTTTTAAAACTTTTAAATTTGATCTCGGAAAATATATATTAGGGGCGATGATATGAAAAAAGTATTCATATTCATTTGATTCGTAGTTTTTCTCATTGTGTGCACAAAAACAAATTTATAACAGATGTAATAAAACCATTTGTAATGAACATTCAACAACTACAAAAATGTGTGAAAATTGCAGTTCATTAATATACCCTATTTTACGGAATTACCTTTTTTATCTTTATATACTAAAAAAATTGCCATAAACCGTTATAAGAATGTATAAAAATGCTTCTGCATTCATTACTGCATAAATAAAAGTAAAACACAAATACCAAAATAATGTGTTTCAAAATTTCCCCATAGGTGAGCCTCAGAGTCTCACTTTCGGTTTTACGTAACTTTTCAAAATTCGGTGATTAGGGTTAAAAGAAATTATCAGGCGCCTTGACAGCGACAGGAACCGAACAGCGGTCGCCCGATTCCAAGTCAGACGAGTTAGCCACACCGCCTAGGACATCGTGTGCTGTTTGTATGGAAAAGAGTATGTGAACGCGCACTAGTACTTAGTGTCGAAAAATGCGTTAGAAGGGAACTATTTCTGAACTAGAGATTTTCCCCGCAGGGTATATATCTGTGCCCGCAAATTAAAGTAGCCTAACTCGAGATAACGCGAAATTGAGTTATTGTTATTGTGTGAATCTTTGGATGAAAACGCATCGATCTGTCTTAGCCCCATTTAAATTGGAGTAATATTTAAAAAGTTACTAGCTGACCCGGCAAACTTCGTTCTGCCCAAAATAGATTTTTTTTATTAATTTCATTTCAAAAATTGTTATTACACCGGTATTGTTTTTAATAGAAAATTAACGATTTTTCACTACTTCATTGTGTATACAACTTCAAAAATAATAATTTTAGTATTCAGTTTAAGGCTGCACGATACACAACATTTTTAGTTTTTTGTTCCGGATATTTATTTTCACTGAGTACTGGCTATTTTAACCAATTAAGTAAGAGTATTGATACGTATAGTATACCTCCATAATGGTTTTCAGGCCCTTCCTCTAACTCTTTTAGATATATTCAAAGTTTAGTACGTATGGGAGGTGCAATGCCCCATTTTTCGATAAAACTTTTTTTTGGGTGAAAATGGTATTGATATCGTATATCTGCATAGTGATTTCTATGTACATGCCATGAACTCTTTTAAGGATATTTAGCCTTAAAAATTAAGAACGCATGGGAGGTGCCACGCCCCCTTTTCCCAAAACTACTGGTTTTTTTCATAAGCACGCTATTGATATCGTCAATCTCTTGACCAATTTTCAGGTCCCAACCTTAAACGCTTTTATAGATATTCAGCTTGAAAAATTAAGTTTGTATGGGAGGTGCCACGCCCCCTTTTCCGATAACCTACACTTTTATGCGCAAAAATTGTTTTGATATCATATAGCTCTGTACCAATTTCCAGGTCCCTGACTTAAATCCTTTTAAAGATATCACAGTGCTACAAAATCAGAAAAAAAAATATGCAGGCGCTCTCACATGGTTCTTTGGTTTCGTCATGGCCCATAAAACACTACCTCATTTGCGGGTTTTCCCCATCACTTCGTTTTTAAATTTTTTGAGTACAAATATAATACAACTCTGAAATTATTGAAATTACAACTTCGAGATGCTATAACTTTCTTGTTTCTTGATCGAATTCAATTTTTTTTCTTTTATTTGAAAGATGCTACTTTTACCTTTCAAACAAGCAAAATAGTTTGCAAATCGACCTAAAAATGACCAATTTTTGGTCTTTTATTCCAAAAAAAAAATAAAATTTTTCTAAAAATATTGGTTTTCGGCAGGTTTTTATTGGATTTTGAAGTTACAAACAATGGGGTTTAAACCTTTATAACAAAATACATAAAATCAGCTTTTCAAAAAGCAAAAGTAAATTAAAATTGATTCAAAATTACGGTAGTAGTGTTTCATAAAGTGAGTAGGCCTTGTTTTTTTTTTTTTTTTGTTTTTATACCTTTCATGAGAATGAAATGGTATTATAACTTTGTGCCAAAAATTTTTTGTCGAAAGTACCAGAAGGAAGCGTGGGGGACCCGCCAAAATATATACCGATATGATCAGAATGACGAGCTGAGTCGATTAAGCCATGTCCGTCTGTCCGTCCATCCGTCTGTGTGAACGCAAACTAGTCCCTCAGTTTTTGAGATATCTGAATGAAATTTGGAATACAGGTAGGTTGTTATATGCAGCTGATCATTTGTCGGAATCGGCCGAATCGGACCACTATAACATATAGAAAACAACCGATTATTCAGATATACATATATGAAAGTTTTGGGGTGTAATTTCTGCATAGCTTCCCCATTTAAACAGCTAAGGACATGAAACTTTGAAGTATTTGTACGCATATTGGCCTAAATAAGGTTACCGAAAATTGTCAAGATTGGACCACTATAACATATAGTTCCCCTATAACCGATTGTTCAGATATACACATTTTGGTGTATAACTCCTCCATTTTAACAGCTAACGGCGTGAAACTTTGAAGTATTTGTACCCATATTGGCCTAAACAAGATTACCGAAAATTGTAAAGATCGGATCACTATAACATATAGTTTCCCTAGAACCGATTGTTCAGATATGGACATTTTGGGGTATAACTTCTCAATTTTAACAGATAATGACATGAAACTTTAAAGTATTTTTACCGATATCGGCCCAAATAGAGTTACCGAAAATTGTCAAGATCGGACCATTGTAACATATAGCTCCCATACAACCGATAGTTCAGGTGTACACATTTTGTCGTATAACTCCTCCATTTAAATAGCTCAGACACCATTTTTTCTAATAAATCCCTCCATAATTAACCCACACAATTGAAATTATAAATTACTAGCTGGACCCGTGCGCATCTTGCGCAAAAAATAATAAAACATACATGGCGCCAGTCGATATAGTTTGTGCTCTCACGCTCATTTTAAAAAAACTTATATTTATTTGGTTTTATGTCTACAGTGGAACTTATGGAACTTTCAATGAATTACTTTGACAAACATATCGCATAAAATATTTTTATTATACCTACAGTTCTGAGTTTTTACTTATAAATTTTTGAAAATTTGCCCCTCTTGGCCCATTTTTCAAAATTTCAGCATGTTTCCTCATAACGGCATAACGTCATTTCATCACTCGGGCTTTATTAGTGACTGAATTATCATGTTTTCCATGTTTTTCGAAATACATCCATATGCCTTATTTTCAACCCCAACTTTCTCTGTTCCCATTAGAATCTGTGTACCCAATTTCATTTAAATATTTCTATTTTTGCGCAAGTTAGAGTGTGTACGGCCGGACGGACGGACATGGTTCAATCATTTTTTTCATTCTGATCGTTTTGATATATATGTATATGTAAGTCCATACCTATCTCAATTATTTTATGGTCTTACGTACAACCGTTATGTGATCAAAAGTATACATACATATACATACATATATTGTATGTACTACGTACAGCATATCCTATACTGAAAAGCCCCCATTTAGCGTAGGAATGAATACACACGTATTCGCCTAAAATAATATAATATTTACATACAAACATACAGCTGAAGCTTATAAAAGTGTTTTAAAATATACACGACTGTTAAAATGGAGCAACATCTGCCTTTGAGATTTGAATTGATAGAATAAAATAATTCTGAAGGCATAGTCTTAGGCGCAAATCTTTTAGTTTAAATTTAAACATTTTATTTTTGCAAAATACTATTTAAAAAAAGTACCACGCCCAATAAAACACCGTTTCTCATGCATAGCTAATTAATACCTTTAAAACGATGTCTTACTTAGTAATTTTGGTAAATTATGTGAGCAGAAAAAGGGATATTTATAAAACAGCAATTAGAAATAATATATATGATACGTACTAAATCAGGCTATGTACATACATGCATAGGTAACTTTTCATTTCCCCACTCATGAAAGGTACGAAGTCTTCGGTACGGCCGAAGGCAGCCGCGCTTTTACTTGTTTGGATTAACTAACGCCAAAACTCCACAAAACAAAAATTATGTTAATTTTGTCTACCAGAATCATGTCTAAAATCCATGTTTGCATATGCGTGGGCACTTCACTATGTTAGACATAATTTGCAAAATGGCGCCGAATTGGCATGCCGTGTACGCAGAAGCACTTAGAAAGTTAAAAAAAATTGTTTAAAATTGGCGATGATGCTCGCAAACTGTATATATGCACTTAATGTTCTTTTTATTTATTTTTTAAGCCCAAACACTCAAGCCAAATGGACGCCGTGCGAAATTTCACGTTCAATGTGGAGATGTTGCCACTGTGAATTTTTCGTTGAAATGAAAAATTAGCTGTCAAATCACCAAACTGACAGCTCATGTTAAGGCAATCTTGTTAAAGCAATTGCCTTGGCATCTCTGTTATACCAGAAGACAGAGGCGGTCTCCATTTGAAATCTATGTTATAATGGTGCTTGTGATGACAGAATTCTGTTTTGAGGAGACGCCGGGTAAGGGAATATTTATAGTATTTTTTTCACCAACTACAAACGATATACGTGGAGCCCAATCCTTTTGTTTGTAGTGTAGGCTAATTGCTCGGCTGTCCCATTCGCAGAAATAGCATGGATACTTCGTATTTCCACCCTGTATACCATTTAAAATATTGAGTACCTTGAAGTCAGCTACAATTAGCCATACTGTCATATGATTCTTTAATATCGGTAGCGTAGGCCAGTGGGACTGATGGATATATGCCAGTGTTGTGTAAAAGCACAGCCTTCAAACCTTAAAAATTAAATGAAACTAGAATATGTAATTACATAATAAACATTTCAAGTGTACTTTTGTTGAACCGTCGATGAATAGACGCCAATCTCTTGGGAAAAAATTTAAAGTAGGTAAACTGACCAATTCTGACAAGTAACAAAGAGCACACTCAGATCGCTCTATACTCAGTTTTGTGAAAGTTCATACCTACTTTGTATGCAAATATTAATCTATAAAAAAAAAAACATTTTTAAAACACAAAAACAAAGGCTTACTCACTTTATGAAACACTACTACCGTAATTTTGAATCAATTTTAATTTACTTTTGCTTTTTGGAAAGCTGATTTTATGTGTTTTGTTATAAAGGTTTAAAACCCATTGTTTGTAACTTAAAAATCCAATAAAAACGTACCGAAAACCAATATTTTTAGAAAAATTTTATTTTTTTTTTTGGAATAAAAGAACAAAAATTGGTCATTTTTAGTTCGATTTGCAAACTATTTTGCTTGTTTGAAAGGTAAAAGTAGCATCTTTCAAATAAAAGAAAAAAAATTGAATTCGATCAAGAAACAAGAAAGTTATAGCATCTCGAAGTTGTAATATCAATAATTTCAGAGTTGTATTATATTTGTACTCAAAAAATTTAAAAACGAAGTGATGGGGAAAAACCGCAAATGAGGTAGTGATTTATGGGCCATGATGAAGCCAAAAAACCATGTGAGAGCCCCTGCATTTTTTTGGTGTAGCACAGTGTATTCAGCATAAATAATTAAGTGTTGTTGGGAAGTGTCACGCCCCCTTTTCGTATAACTCCTATTATTTTGCGTTAATATGGAAAAAAAGTTTTATCGAAAAATGGGGCATTGCACCTCCCATACGTACTAAACTTTGAATATATCTAAAAGAGTTAGAGGAAGGGCCTGAAAACCATTATGGAGGTATACTATACGTATCAATACTCTTACTTAATTGGTTAAAATAGCCAGTACTCAGTGAAAATAAATATCCGGAACAAAAAACTAAAAATGTTGTGTATCGTGCAGCCTTAAACTGAATACTAAAATTATTATTTTTGAAGTTGTATACACAATGAAGTAGTGAAAAATCGTTAATTTTCTATTAAAAACAATACCGGTGTAATAACAATTTTTGAAATGAAATTAATAAAAAAAATCTATTTTGGGCAGAACGAAGTTTGCCGGGTCAGCTAGTAACTTTTTAAATATTACTCCAATTTAAATGGGGCTAAGACAGATCGATGCGTTTTCATCCAAAGATTCACACAATAACAATAACTCAATTTCGCGTTATCTCGAGTTAGGCTACTTTAATTTGCGGGCACAGATATATACCCTGCGGGGAAAATCTCTAGTTCAGAAATAGTTCCCTTCTAACGCATTTTTCGACACTAAGTACTAGTGCGCGTTCACATACTCTTTTCCATACAAACAGCACACGATGTCCTAGGCGGTGTGGCTAACTCGTCTGACTTGGAATCGGGCGACCGCTGTTCGGTTCCTGTCGCTGTCAAGGCGCCTGATAATTTCTTTTAACCCTAATCACCGAATTTTGAAAAGTTACGTAAAACCGAAAGTGAGACTCTGAGGCTCACCTATGGGGAAATTTTGAAACACATTATTTTGGTATTTGTGTTTTACTTTTATTTATGCAGTAATGAATGCAGAAGCATTTTTATACATTCTTATAACGGTTTATGGCAATTTTTTTAGTATATAAAGATAAAAAAGGTAATTCCGTAAAATAGGGTATATTAATGAACTGCAATTTTCACACATTTTTGTAGTTGTTGAATGTTCATTACAAATGGTTTTATTACATCTGTTATAAATTTGTTTTTGTGCACACAATGAGAAAAACTACGAATCAAATGAATATGAATACTTTTTTCATATCATCGCCCCTAATATATATTTTCCGAGATCAAATTTAAAAGTTTTAAAACATGACGTTCGTGGTGAAATTACTGATGCATATAAGCAGACGATCGTTCATTTCTCTATCTGAACCCATCTTTTCCGTAATTTAGAATCTCAGTAAACAGAAAATGATAAGATTTTAATGGTTTTGAAATTGCTGACTTTACCGTTCTCCACAATTTTATGACATCATATGATCTAAAGATCTATGGTGAAATACGACGAATTCACCAAAATCCGGGGGAAGTGTGGTGAGTTCACAATGTAAAAACCTCACTGGATAATGTTGGCAAACAACGGATTCAAAAGTTAGTTGAATTCTAGAAATGTAAACTTATTACGATAAAGATACTTAAGGTGAGTCTTTGAGGCTTACTTTCGGTTTTTCGTTACAATTTTATACGATTGAAAAAAAAAATGGTTAAAATAAATAAATAGCCCAAAGATCAAAATTATTTCATAATTTATGAACACAAATGGAGGAATACCCAAAATTTCAGGCAAAAAGCTTTTTGGGTTTAGGAATAATTCGCTTTTAAACTTTAAAGTGAGACTGAGAGGCTCACTTTAGAGGATTAGGGTTAAACTGTTTTTTCAACTGCTTTTATTAATTTCACCCGTATTTTTGTATGTGAACATGGCATACTTTTAGGCGAAAGCGTGTGTATTCATACACTGAATTGGAGTTTGAAATGAGTTTGACTTTTTATTGAATAAAAATGGAAAAAAATATTTAAAAATTAAGCAAAGTGAAACATTCCTGGCGATGGCAAAAATTAGCCAAAGCTTAACAACTGTTTTCATATACATAAGTGGAGATGCAAATAGTATACTCTTTATAACAAATGCTCCACTAACCATCTGAGAATTGCACAAATATGCAGAGCCGACGGCAATTGAACGAACAAAGAAATTTCGCAGAATTTTTGTCACTTTCGCAATTGCATATCAAAACAAAATTTGTCTTATAATGGTCAGTCAATGCATTCCTTCAGAACTGGCGAAGGAGGGCCTAACTACAATTTGACAATTTTTCACTAGTTCGGAACTAGAAATTTTGGTCACTAGTTATTGGGTTCACTGCAGGGTAGGTGCAGAAATGCATAAGTAAATATATATATTACAAATGTATGTACATATGTATGTATATAAATACTTATCTAAACTGAGAAAAAAAGTACTATTTTCGCATTTGAAATATAAACAACGCAATTTTTTTGCATTACAAAAAAAAATTTAAAAAAAAATTAACTATGAAATATTTAACAAAACTCACATTTATTCCAAACGAAATATTGCATAAAATCAAAAATGTTATTTTCAACAAAACTGTGGTCGATTCCCTTTCAAATGTGAAAATAGTGTTATTAATCAAGTTTTGGTTGATTTTTTCTCAGTGTACATGTCCTCTCCGATTGTTCACGCGGAAGATCAACTGCAATGCATGTCGGCCTACTGACATTTGAATACATATCGTTGCTTTAACTGCATAACCGCCTAAGTGATACTTTCATAACCGGCTATCCCACGTTCACTGAATTGCACTGGAGAACATAAAACTGTCGAACTTATTTCTGCGTGGCTATAAACTTAAATTTAAATATTTATATTTCAGCAGATCATCATGTTAAATAAAGCATCAGCTTAGTTAGCTTAAACTTAAATTTAAATCGTAGTATAAAATTAGGAACAAATTGAATTAAGTAGGTATTGGCAAATTTCATTTTTGGCATAAGTGTCGCTTAGGCGGTTATGAAGTTTAAACGACAATATATGAATATATATATACATTAAGCCGTATCACGTTATATGGACAAAAAAAAAGTTTAGTGTGTGTCAGTTTTATTTGAACACTTATGTCGAAAAAATATTTTTGGTGTAAAAATTTTTTTTTTAGGCCCGCGTTAAAAACAGCTAAATCGCGTTTTTTGTAATAACTTCCTTATTTGATGTCGGATCTCTATCATCTTAATGTCGCTGAAAAGGTCTCGCCGAGCACTATATTTGGCCCATATAAAGTTTCGACCTCAAAGGTTGTTCTGAGTTTTACCTTTAAAAATTTTTGAGTTACTATCCCTAGATTTTTTTATTTTTATCACTAATACAAAGCTCTCAAAAAACCATGAGGACACCGCTAAAAAAGTTGTAGCCTTTATTCACAAACAAAAAAGTTATAACGTTGTAAAATGAAACACTTGTTTTTTTTATAAAAAATTACACAGTAGGGAGGCAAAAATACCATAGAGAAACGGCGAAACACGTCAGCTTAATTTTTGGCTCCAGATTACGATGGCGTTTTTAGAAAATCCGGATTAGCTCCCATTTTCGAGATATTTAAAAACGAATTTTCAGTTTTCACATACAAAGCGATCCGATGGAGGGGGGCGTATGAGTAACTAAAGTAAAGTGTGTTGTTTTCAATTGTTGGCTGCATTTCTAGGGGCAGACGACGCACCCAGCGCAAGTATTGATAACACATTTAGACTTCCGTTGTCTCTTTATAATTTTACAACAAACTCTGGCAGCTTTTCTAAATAACTTGGATGATTTTACGATACGCACGGATGCTGAAATTGTGAAGCCAGCGCGCTGTGCTTAGAGGACCCACTTGAATACTTGCCAAATCTTCACTACAGCCATTATCATTCAATATAAATAACGTTGATCAGCACGATAATAATTTTTTTTTTTCAATAATTTTTTTCATATTATGTGTCCAGTATTGGTAGCTGTTCCATTGCGGTACAGCATACTCAAGTCAAGCGAGGACTTAGAATACTTTTTAATCAAAAACTCATATTGTATGGCGTTACTGCCTCATATAAATAAGAACTTGGGATAATTTTTCAAAAAACACAGGTTCCCTTATTTTAAAACGGTATAACTTTTTTGTTTGTGAATAAGGGCTACAAACTTTTTTAGCGGTGTCCTCATGGTTTTTTGAGAGCTTTGTATTAGTGATAAAAATAAAAAAATCTAGGGATAGTAACTCCAAAATTTTTAAAGGTAAAACTCAGAACAACCTTTGAGGTCGAAACTTTATATGGGCCAAATATAGTGCTCGGCGAGACCTTTTCAGCGACATTAAGATGATAGAGATCCGACATCAAATAAGGAAGTTATTACAAAAAACGCGATTTAGCTGTTTTTAACGCGGGCCTAAAAAAAAAATTTTTACACCAAAAATATTTTTTCGACATAAGTGTTCAAATAAAACTGACACACGCAAAACTTTTTTTCGTGATACGGCTTAATATACATACATCCATACATTAGAGCTGCAAAACTATCGATGGCACTATCGATAGTATCGATAGTTTTTTTTTTTCGTGTCACTATCGATAGTTTTTTTCCACTATCGATGGTTATTCCTATTCATTCTTGTAGTTTTGTCCCAAGAGAGGAATACTGAATGTTAGGGAGGAGTTGGATTTCGATATCAAATTGGTCAAATTAATACCCCAGCGGGTTAGGGGGCTTAGAATATACCCGTGGTAAGGAATGTCTGTCGTAAGAGGCGACTAAAATCCTTCTAACGATATACAACTTGTAGTAATTGAACCACACCTCGCTAAATGACATCTGGTCAATGTCAAAATTTTTAATTTTTTCCGATTTTTGAAAGTTTTGATTTTCAAATTAAGTTTTTTATAAAAACTTGTAAAAATCAGAAAAAAATTATTTCTTAAAAATTAACCCGCTTAATTGTTAACGTAATATCAAAGATATCTGATAAAAAAAAACATTATTTTTAGCGATTTATTTCATGTGAAACAAAAAGGATATTTTATGGGGTGACAGGTAACAAGGTCAATGGAAATAAGGTCAATTGACCGGGTAGGAATATGATGTATTGTGGAACGATTTTTCACAAGGGATGACGAAAAATCGTTCCACAATACATAAATATCTACATCTTTAGCTTAAGGACCGTTTACTCAACCTCTGATTAACGCCAACCCTATGAGAGGGTGAAGTCACAAACAAATTTTATCTTTTGTCTATACACGGATGAGTCATCTAACCGAGTTTTTCTTCCATAAAATATCCTTTTTGTTTCACATGAAAGAAATCGCTAAAAATAATGTTTTTATCAGATATCCTCGATATTACGTTAACAATTAAACGGGCGAATTTAAAAAAAATAAAACTTTTCTGATTTTTACAAGTTTTTATAAAAAACTTAATTTGAAAATCAAAACTTTTTAAAAAATCGCAAAAAATTAAAAATATTGACATTGACCAGATGTCATTTAGCGAGGTGTGGTTCAATTACTACAAGTTGTATATTGTTAGAAACGTAACTCCAGCGAACATAATTTTTGAATAAAGTGATAACAAAAAACACAAAATTACCGTTATCTCAAAAACGTAACCATACAAAAAATTTAAAAAAAAAAATTGTTCGGTGCTCAGCAGGCCCATATCTATCCTCCCCCATAACTGAAATTCTTCGTATTTTTTTGTTTTTTGATTTATTTAAAGTATAGTGTATTCTACATTAATGAAATGTTTAAACAGTGTGCCTTTTGATTATCGGTATTTTACATTAATGAAATGTATAAACAATGTACTAGTCAGCGCCAAAGATGCTAAAAAACAAATGTACTACTTTTAGTTTTATTACTATAGCGTTTTCAAGTCAAACGAAACCTTTTTAAAATCAAGTGCAAATTTTAAATTGAAAAAGGTTTAATTTAACCAAAAAATACTATATATAAGTGAAGTATTTAATTCCTATTTGTTGTTCTTTTGTTAATTAATTAATGTTATGCGTTAAAAAAAAATTAAAGACTTTGAAAAGGAAAATGTAAACAAAACCATCCCTCTTTTTAAGGTTTAATTTAACCAGAAAATGCTATATACATACACAGAGAAAAAAGTACAATGGTTTTTTCAACCAACTTCTTGGTTAATGTTTTATTGGTTGATTTATTCATGTCAAAAGGAAAAAATGTAATATGTTCATTTTCATTGCACCATTAACCAATATTTTGGTAACAATCAATATCAAACAGAAAGTCGGGTTCCCCAACGTGTATATTTTTAAACGGTTTTATTTAGCTCACCCCGTTTGTTTTATTATTTATTCTTTATTCTTGGGTCAAATTTAGTAATTCAAATTTCACCCTCTTCCTGTCAACCGATTAATCTGAAATTTTGCACGCTTGTATAACCCCGATGACAATGCAATATTATGAAAAAAAAAATTCCGATAGGTGGCGCGTGGGTCGCTATATTTACAAAAATCGCATTTATGGTCCTATTTGGCTGAAATTCGGAACATGTATTACTACCTTGAAAAGAAATATTTTCTTAAAAAAAAAAATTCCGCTAGGTGGCGCGTGGGTCGCTATATTTACAAAAATCGCATTTATGGTCCGATTTGGCTGAAATTCGGAACATGTATTACTACCTTGAAAAGAAATATTTTCTTAAAAAAAAAATTCCGCTAGGTGGCGCGTGGGTCGCTATATTTACAAAAATCGCATTTATGGTCCGATTTGGCTGAAATTCGGAACATGTATTACTACCTTGAAAAGAAATATTTTCTTAAAAAAAAAAATTCCGCTAGGTGGCGCGTGGGTCGCTATATTTACAAAAATCGCATTTATGGTCCGATTTGGCTGAAATTCGGAACATGTATTACTACCTTGAAAAGAAATATTTTCTTAAAAAAAAAATTCCGCTAGGTGGCGCGTGGGTCGCTATATTTACAAAAATCGCATTTATGGTCCGATTTGGCTGAAATTCGGAACATGTATTACTACCTTGAAAAGAAATATTTTCTTAAAAAAAAAATTCCGCTAGGTGGCGCGTGGGTCGCTATATTTACAAAAATCGCATTTATGGTCCGATTTGGCTGAAATTCGGAACATGTATTACTACCTTGAAAAGAAATATTTTCTTAAAAAAAAAATTCCGCTAGGTGGCGCGTGGGTCGCTATATTTACAAAAATCGCATTTATGGTCCGATTTGGCTGAAATTCGGAACATGTATTACTACCTTGAAAAGAAATATTTTCTTAAAAAAAAAATTCCGCTAGGTGGCGCGTGGGTCGCTATATTTACAAAAATCGCATTTATGGTCCGATTTGGCTGAAATTCGGAACATGTATTACTACCTTGAAAAGAAATATTTTCTTAAAAAAAAAAATTCCGCTAGGTGGCGCGTGGGTCGCTATATTTACAAAAATCGCATTTATGGTCCGATTTGGCTGAAATTCGGAACATGTATTACTACCTTGAAAAGAAATATTTTCTTAAAAAAAAAATTCCGCTAGGTGGCGCGTGGGTCGCTATATTTACAAAAATCGCATTTATGGTCCGATTTGGCTGAAATTCGGAACATGTATTACTACCTTGAAAAGAAATATTTTCTTAAAAAAAAAATTCCGCTAGGTGGCGCGTGGGTCGCTATATTTACAAAAATCGCATTTATGGTCCGATTTGGCTGAAATTCGGAACATGTATTACTACCTTGAAAAGAAATATTTTCTTAAAAAAAAAATTCCGCTAGGTGGCGCGTGGGTCGCTATATTTACAAAAATCGCATTTATGGTCCGATTTGGCTGAAATTCGGAACATGTATTACTACCTTGAAAAGAAATATTTTCTTAAAAAAAAAATTCCGCTAGGTGGCGCGTGGGTCGCTATATTTACAAAAATCGCATTTATGGTCCGATTTGGCTGAAATTCGGAACATGTATTACTACCTTGAAAAGAAATATTTTCTTAAAAAAAAAAATTCCGCTAGGTGGCGCGTGGGTCGCTATATTTACAAAAATCGCATTTATGGTCCGATTTGGCTGAAATTCGGAACATGTATTACTACCTTGAAAAGAAATATTTTCTTAAAAAAAAAATTCCGCTAGGTGGCGCGTGGGTCGCTATATTTACAAAAATCGCATTTATGGTCCGATTTGGCTGAAATTCGGAACCTTGAAAGGAAATATTTTCCTAAAAAAAACTTCCGATAGGTGGCGCGTGGGTCGCTATAGAGGCGTTGGACTGCAATAAACTAACGGGCAAGAAACCTTGCAATAATGAAGCACTAAATGAATTAAACAGAATGCGAAATAAAAACTAAAAACTAGAAAATAAAAATAGGTAAAAAAAACTTTTTAAGTTAAACGGTTTTATGTTATACATACATTGCAATGTTTAAGATAAATGTACTAAAAACCAAAAAATAATAAAATAGATACAGTCGTGGGAATTATAAACATTTGCATAGACTAGACTAAAATAAAACCGGGGGGCACGTCAATTGTCTACAAATTATCGACTTAATGTGCGATAGAAGAATCGTTTAATTCGTCGTTAGGCAGTTGGCCCGCAGACGGTGAGGAAAATACTTACTATTTTCTTGCTCATGGAAATTCCAATAGTTATACACTCCATGTTAATAAAAGAGATGTTTCAACTAGTTTATCGTTGGACATTCACACGAGGAATCGTTTCACTGCTCGTAGTTTGTCTTTAATCGACAAAACATATGATAAAAGTACTACTCGCTCACCACTATGAAACCCTAAAACTCGCTTATAATCGAGCTTGCTTGCTTTTTTCCACATTCTAGCCCTACTTATCACACGTCCATCGTTGTCGGTTGAACAACTGCCTAATTATAGTGTAACATTACAAAACAAACATTTTAATCAACGATTGTAGACAATTGACGTGCCCCACGGTTTTATTTTAGTCTAGTCTATGCAAATGTTTATAATTCCCACGACTGTATCTATTTTATTATTTTTTGGTTTTTAGTACATCGTTGGCTTCGTGAGCAAATGTGCTAAGTCCAATTTTTTTCAAAATTGAGATTTTAATGCAGTAAGATAGTACAACTAAAAATACATCGTCTGCCAAAAAGAAGTTACCATAATGGCTGTTTTTCATGGTGTAATGCAGTGTTAAGCAAATGTGCTAAGTCCATAAAAAATTTTTTTTTCAAAAATCTACGTGCTAAGTCCAGGTGAAAATAAGAAATTATTAATTTTTTTTTAATTTGTTTTGTAGAATGATATAGAATTATTACTAGATTGCTTTAATAAGCATGGCTTGGGACTGCAAATGTTAATAATTTGCGGGAGTGGCTAGCTTTCCCACCAATTTGATATGCAAACTAGTTTGCGGTACTTTTTACATTTTTATTATACATTTTAACATTTTATTATATTTTCTATAGTGTGGGCGTGGCCACACCCATTATCAACAGTATTATCTCTCATCAGACCCAGCCTAACAAATTCTTGTTAGTGCAAAATTTCATCCCTTTATAAGATGCCACGTTACACGTCACAAGTTTCCAAAGGGAGTTTTACAATTTTTTTTTTAAGTAGGCGTGGTTACAAATCGATTTTGCTAAAATTTTACTACAAGTAATAAAATTACATATGTACCTACACCAAGTTCCGCCGTAATATCTGAATTATTTGTCGAGTTATGGGCTCCGAAATCTCTTAGATTCACGATGACACGCCCATTTTCAAAAATATGTATGGTTTCTAGCTGATTAAGAGCTTTTAGGCCGGTTATGAAAAAAAAACTAACAGTAAAGTTCCTTTATTCTCCTAAGCGTTTCGGCGTTATCATCGCCTTCTTCAGGGAGTCTATTTTATTTGGAAATTGCAAACAAATTAAAAAGGTTTCTGTTTTTTGTCCATAGTTGGACTCATGCCGCAAACTTTCAATGAATTATCTTCATATTTGACAAAGACGTCGCTTAAAATGTTTTTATTAGGCCGCTTTATAGTTCCCATATATAAAAGTGGGCGTGGTCGTCCACCGATTTGGACAATTTTTCGTCCAATCGTGTGCCTTAGCAAGTAAATCACGCTTTTCAAATTTCAGCTATATATCTACTACCGTTTCTGAGTTAATGATGACTTATAAAACTTTTAGAATTTATCCTTTCATAAGTGGGTGTGGCACCGCCCATTTTCGAGAATTTCAATTTCTTTATAACGGCGTAAGCTCATTGCATGGATGGAATTTCATCCATTATCACCTTTTGCGTGGTTTTCGATATATACTATATGGGGAAAGTGGGCGTGGTTTACATCCAATTTCGCCTATTTTCAATACCAACCTTTCCTGTCTAGTTAGGAGCCTCTGTACCAAATTTCATCAAAATATTTCAATTTTACTACGTAGAGTTGAGTATAATAATTTGTGAGAAAATGTGCTAAGTCCACCTAAAAAAAGAAAATCATAGAAAGCAAATGTGCTAAGTCCTAAAGAAGCCCATAACTTTGTACAAGCTTTATATTAAAATGTGCCGATAACTGGTATTTTAGCACGATCATCTGAGGAAGAAAACTGCATTTTCAGATTTTTAAAATAGTAACAACAAAAAAAGTTAGGAGGTTTTTTGTCTCTCCTGAAAAGTTACCAGAAATGGACTTAGCACATTTGCTCACGAAGCCAACGACATTTATCTTAAACATTGCAATGTATGTATAACATAAAACCGTTTAACTTAAAAAGTTTTTTTACCTATTTTTATTTATATTAACGAAAATGTTAGTTAATTCATATCTAAAAAAAAAAGTAAAAATATTTACGAAGCTTTATGGCTTCGGCTCTGTTGTTACCATCGCCTTCAACACCGTTTGTGCTTGACGAAGTTGAATGGCTGGACCCGAATTGCAGAGAGCGAGAGAGTATTTGGAATTTTCTTTGTTATTGAGTTAACATATTAACACTCTCTTATAGATCATACATGGCAGTGCTGCTACTGGCATAAAAATATAACCAACAAATTGTTTAATAGTAACAAGAAATCGGTTGAAGATTTGAACGACCATTTTGTTATATCAACAAATATCATGGTTAATATAACCAAAAACACTGTCTAATATATCAACAATGGTAATGGTAATATTAAACAAAATTCACATTGATTCCATTTCAAGTGTGAAATTAGTACTATTAACCCACTTTTGGTTGATTTTCCTCTCAGTGTAAGTGAAGTATCTAATTCTTATTTGATCTTTTATTTAATTATTGTTTTGCGTAAAAAAATTAAAGACTTTTTGCAAAGAAAACTGTAAACAAAACCATCCCTCTTTTTATTTTAGTGAAATATTCATAAAAAACTATTGATAGTATCGATAGTTTTTTTTCGACTATCGAAACTATCGACTGGTCCGACTATCGGTGGTTTTGCAGCTCTACCATACATACATATGTACATATATTTGTGAAGTCAATGAGTGTTAGTGCTGGAAAACCATCGATTGAACTATCGATACTATCGATGGGGCCGATGCCATAGCGATTATCGATGGTTTTTTTAAACCATCGATAGTATTTTACTTGATAAATAACTACAACGTCTGTTAAAAAAAATTAATCAAAAAAACTGAGATTTATAATTTTTAAGGTACTTGTTTGGAATATGTGGGCTGTGAATAAATAAATAAAAGATTGGTGACTAATTTTATGAAAAAAACTTGCAAATAAAGTGGTTTTTTTCACTGAGAATTGAGCAATTTAGGTTTTGATTTCGCCTCTCCTATTATTTTGTGGACAACTGTATACGTACAAATGTGTGTATGTAGTATTCTTACTTTGATTAGTTATTGATTTATTTATTGTATTGAACTTTTTACATAAACTTTGGTTTTTTATTAATTTTATAATATGTTTCTAATAAAAATTTATATTTTTCTTTTAAATATGAGAACGTAAGTACAGACATGTATACATATGTCTGTATATGTGCATTAAATATTTGAGTACCACCTTTCCCTCTAACGGGCCACCCACGTACATATATTAAACCATCGATACTATCGATGGTTGCCTTTAAAACTATCGATGGTCAATCGATGGGACCACTATCGATGGTTTTCCAGCACTAATGAGTGTATACACCACATTCTTTTTGATTTCTTAATTTTCGCCTTTGTTCAATTTTTATATTTTTTTTGCTTTGTTTTCGTTTTTGTTTGTTACTTTTTCTTTAACTTCCGTGTGATCTTAGATAGCACGTTAATTTTTCGAATAGTACATACATAGTATACATAGTATGTATTACATACATATGTATATGTACTTACAAACATTAACGTGTATGCAAATACATAAATTGGTTTTGCATGCATTCAATTCTCAGTGCACTCACCGCCGACCCACCTCAACGGGCTAGCGAAGCCACAAGCACTTGACGTCGTAGACAATTGTCAATTTTGATATGTATAATGCCATAATGCACACTGCCCCAATCTCCTGCTGCCCCAAGCACCTCTTGCATATGCACCGCGAAATTGTAGATGCTTACAAACATACATATGTATCTCCTTATATACTTCTGTGCAAACTTATGTACATATGGAAGTTTATACATACATACAACCATAATTTGCCTTTACATTCCCTGCAAAAAATGCGATTAATCCGGGACGTGTCCGGGATCAATCGCAAGGGAGCATGCGACTAATACAATTTTACATCCCTTTATATGGAGTGAATTGATCGCATTTGTTCGAGCATGTCCTATGAAGAGACTAATTGTTCAACTTGTATACCCGAACGGGTACCAATGTAGATTAATCACTAACATACCGAACGGGTACAAATGTAGATCAATCGCTTACATCCCGAACGGGTACAAATGTACATTAATCGCTTTCATCACGAACGGGTACAAATGTAGATCAATCGCTTCCAGCACGAACGGGTACAAATGTAGATTTTTCCAAGTTGTTCGCCAAGGCAATTTTTAATAACAATCTTTAAAAAATTATAAATGTTAATGCATATATAAATAAAGATTATATAATGTTTTACTTTTGAAAAAAAAATCTCAATAAATAAATAAAAAAATTGTAAGTTTTGAGTATGCATTATATGAGCGTAGTGTAAAGGATTTTTTCATAGAATATTTTAGGCAACATTTTGTTAAAATTGAGGAGGTCCATAACAAAACGCAATAATTCCACCAAAACAATTTTTTGGATAAACGAAAAAAACTAATTTAAGTCAATAGGATATATATTTTTTTAAACTGTTGTTGTAGTTTAATAGTTATCTAAAAACAATACAAATCATAAAAAAAAAATTTTATCTGGCAATTAGTTTTTAAGTTATTTGGATTAAAAAAATGGAAATGTTGCGTTTTGGTCCGTCAAATAGTATTTATTTCATTTTGTTCTGAACATGTATGGAAATGTTGAGTTTTGATATAAACTATGTTTGGAATTTTGGCTTTTTGCTTTAAATAATTTTTTTTGATTTTAATTGCTTATACATATTCTATAGGAAAATTAAAAACTGTTTTATATCAACAGTTTTTATTGCATTTAAATCACTATATTAACATACAAGTATTACAATAAATTCACATTATATTACACTTTAATTGCAGTGTCCTCCTCCAAACAATCACATAAAGTTATAGCATCTCTTCAATTGGCACTATTTCCCTGCTGATCTAAAAATATCTTGGTATAATACTCCAACTCAGAAATTTTGGACCACTGTTCGCCAAAGTTTTCTCAAAATATTTAGCATAAAAAGAATTGGCAAATGTGTTTACAATATTAAATGCAAAGTAGTTATTCACAAAGGTAGTTTAATCAAAGAATATTTCTAACAACCATAAAAATAAAATTAATTTAATTGGATAGATATGGAAATGTTTCATTTTGGTCTGAACTAATATTTTTGGTGTTGAATAACAGTAAAATTATTGACCTTTGGTATGTTTTATAGCAATGGTTACATAGGTTTTAATGCGTAGAATTGGATTTAGTTAAAAAACCAAAATATTTGAAAAGTGGAATTATTGCGTTTTGTTATGGACCTCCTCAATTATTATTCATCATTGTTATTAAAAGAAAGGGTGTTCAATTCGTTTTACCGGTTGTTCTATAATTTTTTAAATACATTGCATATTTTTGTAAAATTTCTACATTTAGGGAATCTAGATTTGTACTCGTTCGGAATGAAAGCGATTAATATACATTTATAC
This sequence comes from Urophora cardui, assembly GCA_960531455.1. Taxonomy (NCBI): domain Eukaryota; kingdom Metazoa; phylum Arthropoda; class Insecta; order Diptera; family Tephritidae; genus Urophora; species Urophora cardui. Next base: position 111,325,984 of record OY482670.1, on the reverse strand, counting down.
CCGTTCGGAATGAAAGCGATTAATCTACATTTATACCCATTAGGGAACAATTGGTCTACAATTAGTCTACATTTATACCCGTACGGGAACAATCAGGGACTAATTGTGGACCGATTGTTCTCGAAAGAGATCTATCCGGGACAAATCTCTTTCGGGATTAATCGCACATTTTTTTGCAGGGTTCTAATTAACAGCAATCAGCCGGTGTAGCTGAGTAGGTATGTTGTAGTTGCTGCTTTAGCCTTTTGGCTTTATCTTTTTGCTTTTATTTATTATGAAACCAGATAGTCTGGCTGCCCGATTATATACATACATACATACATATGTATGTACATAATTATGTATCTGGATTAGGGTGGTCCTTAAAATCAAATTTGTGATTTTCTGCGGTCTCACCCCTACATCGGTAACAGCGCAGTGAAATACCAAAAATTATATTTGCTATCCCTCAGTATGAGACTATCGATTTTAAATTAGTTTTTCAGTCTCAGTAGAGTTTTCTGAACTTTAATTTCAGTCTCCGGTCGGGACAAAAATGTATATGCGGTGTCTTCGTCTATATTAGCATCGACTTAGAGCGGGTGAGCTTGAAGAAATGTGATATACAATTTGACTCCATACATTTGGGGACCAGCCCAATGTAGATACATACACATGTAGATACATAAGTATGTATAGTAATGTTACTAAACCACCAACTTACTTAAACCACCAACTTACTTATTATCTTCTCTTTCTCACATTTTTTTCGTATTCAGAGCAACATCATAATCACAAAAGGCCACAAATTGATTAAGCATACACTTGAGCTGATATCTCATTATGCTACGATCTTAGTTGGGAACTTTGTCTGGCAAGCACGTTCTTTATGCTCCTTACATTCCCTTTTATTGGCGTTTATACAAGCTCTCAGTTCAGATCATTTTGGTATCTAACCATATGAGTTATTTTCTTCTCTTCTATTCTCGGTCTCTCATGTCTTAGTCTTTTTGAAAAAGTTTTTTGGAAAAACAAAAAATGAGCACACCACAATTGGGAGAGAAGCTCGGCCATAAAACTCGTCAGAGTTATAATAGCGCCATTGTATTATATTATTATTTTTTGGCATAGCAGCTGGAATTTCCCTACACACTCTCTTAGTAGATATTTAATTTTTTAACGACCAAAACACTTCCGAGAAGTGGAGTGCAGCCGAAGTGGTAGTGATAGTATTGGACCAGCTATAAATCCGGATCGTTCCGGTACTTAGACCCGAAAGCCATGGAAACGTGAACGTGGACTAATAGTATTTGATCGATATCTAGATATATCTTTGATCTCCCCAATTTGCTTTAAAAGTGGTCTCAGTAATTTTCAGAAAAACTCGATTTTTTTTTCAATTTCGGACTTCCTTTTGCTGAGTTCGACAAGCCCTTCAAATGAATTTATGCTGTTGGAAAATTACTCATAAAGAATTCATCTGATTTTTGCTCTGAGCTCGTCATATGTATATACCAGATAAAATCCTGCCCGGCATGTACCTGATCTACGTTTATTATGAACTCTTTTTGTACTCTTTTATATCCATTTACGACTCGTACAATACGAGTATGTATGCATGTTTTTAAGTACGTTTGTTCGATCAACTATTATCTACTTCAACAATTGGGACGATGCCAACTTAATTTTGTGGATTGACTTTTATGTACATACATAACTATGTACATAGCTACGAGTGCATACATACATATTTGTGTATGTTGGCTTATTGTTGTTCAGAAAGTGGTTTGCCTTCAAGTTGTCACATTTTGTTTTTCTACGATCATATTCTTCGAACTGAGTTGGCTTCTGGTTGGTTGAAGATCTTAAAAACCCTGCTATGAATTTAGCTCCTGCATGCTTTACAATGCAACAGGAAAAACCCCTTCGAATATGTATGTATGTATGTATAATGTACATATTTGCGTTGCATGTTTTTTCTTCGCTCTTCCTCTTTGCTATGTCAATGAAACTTTAGTAATTCTTGAATTTTTCATGGCAAAGCTAGGTGTTACGAGGCTAGACAGTTTTCATACATGGCTATGTTTAAATCAAAAGCACAACTCTCTGCATCAACAGCTGTTTCAAATGTCTCATTTCCTCGTCGTTGACTTTTATGTAGCATGTACAGATCATGAAAATCTTGGGAATATCGCTTGTCTGCTGATAGATCAGATGTGTAAATGTTATTAGGTGAAAGCTGTGATCTCAATTACGAAAAACATTCTAATTCGTTTGGTAGTGGAATTGGAAAATTAAGAAATTTTAGACTTTTGATAGAACTAATGCTATGCGAATATGTAGTCCTACCACAGCATTTTTTTTTTTTTTAGCATCCAATATATTTTGCCAACTGTATAAGTAAAATACATTTAACAATTTTGTGGTTCGTTAAAAGTAATTAGTAATTAATAATAATTTAATAAACATGGTGGGCATGTATGGATTGCTCTCAGTAGCGCATCCATTTATTGCAGTGCATCAATAAAGATCAGTAAATGATTTTCTTGTGAGGCGTACGAAATTAATTGGTTTTGCCGTTAGGGCTAGAACGAGTGAGTTGGGGTGAGCTAATAATCTCATTTGGTATGATGCAGCATACTTTCTGATTTCTTGAGCGATAGTAGGTATCTTTAGGTCACGATGTAGTTGGTCGTTCGTGACGTAGTAGGGCGCATTTACAATCATTCTAATGGTTTTCGATTGGAATCTTTGGAGAATCTCTATATTTGAGTTTGCTGCTGTTCCCCACAGCTGTATGCCATAAGTCCAAATGGGTTTTAAGATAGCTGAGTAGAGCAGGAGTTTGTTGTCGATTCATGAGCCAATAAAGATTTCTCAGTTTTATACCAAGAGCTTTTCGTTTGGTGAATATGTGTGTTCTCCATGTTAGTTTTCTGTCGAGATGCATACCAAGGTACTTTGTTACGTCATTTTGCGGTATATCAATGCCGTTGAGTTTTACGGGTGGGCAAGTGTTACGTCTAGTGGTAAACGTCACTTGGACAGATTTTGATTCATTTGATTCTTTCAGCCAATGGGTAATTTTATTTAAACTTCTTTGAAGCTTGAGTGAGGCCACGTTAGGGTTGAGGTCTGCAGCCAGTACGGCAGTGTCATCGGCAAAAGTGCCGATAGTGACTCCTTCTGCTATTGGGAGGTCATATGTGTAAAGTAGGTACAGTATTGGGCCCATTACACTATCTTGCGGGACGCCTGCTAAGCTCTCGTAAAGCTCAGACTGCTCTGCTCCTTCTTTGACGAAAAAGTAACAATTTTTTAGATAAGATTGTATAAATAGAAAGTAATTTGTAGGGAGAGTATTTTTTATTTTATACAGGAGGCTGTCGTGCTATACGCGATCAAAAGCTTGGGATATATCTAGAAAGGCAGCTGTACAGTATTGTTTTTGCTCAAAGGCAGAGTAGATTTTCTCGGTAAGTCTATGTACTTGTTCAATTGTTCCGTGCCCTCTTCTGAAGCCAAACTGGTGATTAGGTATAATGTTACGCTCTTCTATTTTGGAAAAGAGCTTCCAAGACTTTTGAGACAATGGGCAGCCGAATCGGAGGACTTTCCTGGTTTCAGAATCATTTTCATCTGAGCGACTTTCCATTGAGGGGGTATGAATGCAGTTATTAGTACTGCATTAAACAGTTGAGTGATCACTATCACTATTTAATACATAGACCCTTGATATATCCTATAAAAATTAAACTAATTTTGTATACGTTTTCTGTTCTTCAATAAAACACTTTTGCGAAAGCTCACTTCGCACCTGTAAATAAATAAATATGCATGGTTTTTGTACGTGAATAAAGACCGCGAAATATGTTTTGGTATTATTATTTACATACTAGATAGATACCTAAATATATGTACATATGTATAGATACAATATGATTTACAAATATGTACATACATATATATCATGTACACTAGGCCGTCTCGCCTTATATGGACAAAAAAAAATGTCCACCGTACGCCGCCCAATATGATTTCTCTTTCGAAAACCTTTCTGGAAAAAAGGTGGTTAAAATGTTCTAGAAAATTATACGGCGTAAAATTTCAGTAGGAGTGTCTTCAGAAAAAATCTTTGTAATAAAATTAACCTAAAAGACCACAGGAAGCGAAAAACTTATATTCCTCGGAATGTTAAATTTGTTTTATTACACGTTCTACTGAATCGATCGAAATAAGTACTTCTTTTGTAAATGATTAATATTTTTTGACGACGTTTAACATGCCAGCAAAAAAAGTTACATTAAGGTAGTATAAACTAAGCACTGGGTGGAAGTGACCCCAATAGCGCACATAGGGTTAATACAATTATAAATTAGAAACCCGCCTCTAAAGCCAAAGAGATTGGTGTATCAAATTTAGGGATCATAAATACCGAAGATATGAAAAAAATGAATTTTAGCGACATCTATCGGCGTCCAAAAAAAGATAAATAAAAAATGTTTGCAGAAATGTTTTCGAAAAATAAATCATATGGCGGGGCGTACGGCGCACTTTTTTCGCGATACGCTCTAATGTACACAGGTATACCTACAATTCAATATTTAATTTACGCAATAAACATATTTTTTGGTTGTTGTGCTTATTCTACGCATTTCTGCATTGTTTAATTGAAAACAGTAATAATAATAACATTTAATATTGACACGCAAGCAATGTGAAAGATATCCGAAAAATTGTATAGAAATGCGTAATAGTTACCTAGTCTGTGAAATCAGTAGGCAATTCATTGGGTATTTGCCTAACAACAGTAGCTTGTTCCTCTAGGTATGTACTACTTATATTAGTGAGTACTTAAACATTTGTTTGCATAACGCATTAGACGAACCAAATAGAGCTTCTTATCGTCAGCTGGATACATAGTACACATCGTCGTACCATACGCAAACTAGCATATTTAAAATTTCTGGCGAAAGCTATCAATAAACAAATTCTGTACGAAAAGTAGCACATTTGACTTTTGGCCGACGAAAATTAACAAAATCGACTTTTGCCTGACGAAAAATAACAAGTTCGACTTTTGGCTGACTAAAAGTATCAGTAATTATATCGTTGGCTTCGTGAGCAAATGTGCTAAGTCCAATTTTTTTTTAAATTGAGATTTTGATGCAGTAAGATAGTACAACTGAAAATACATCGTCTGCCAAAAAGAAGTTACCATAATGTCTGTTTTTCATGCTGTAATGCGGTGTTAAGCAAATGTGCTAAGTCCATAAAAAAATGTTTTTTTCAAAAATCTACGTGCTAAGTCCAGGTGAAAATAAGAAATTATTAGTTTTTTTTTTTTTAATTTGTTTCGTAGAATGATATAGAATTATTACTACATTGCTTTAATAAGCATGGCTTGGGACTGCAAACGTTAATAATTTGCTGGAGTGGCTAGATTTCCCACCAATTTGATATGCAAACTAGTTTGCGGTACTTCTTACATTTTTATTATAAATTTTTACATTTTATTATATTTTATATAGAGAGGGTACAGCATAATGTGGGCGTGTCCACACCGATTATCAACAGTTTTATCTCTCATCAGACCAAGCCTAAAATATTCTTGTTAGTGCAAAATTTCATCCCTTTATGGCTTTTAGTTACAAAGATGCCATGTCACAAGTTTCCAGAAAGAGTTTTACAATTTTTTTTAAGTAGCCGTGGTTACAAATCGATGTTGCTAAAATTTTACTATAAGTAATAAAATTACATATGTACCTACACCAATTTCCGCCGTAATATCTTAATTATTTGTCAAGGATGGGCATTTTTCAACTACCACTCATTTTCAACTACCACTCATTTTCAACTACCACTCATTTTCAACTACCACTCATTTTCAACTACCACTCAAATTGAGTGGTAATTAAATCTTGATTTTAACTACCACTCAATTTGAGTGGTAGTTAAATCTCGAATTTAACTACCACTAAATTTGAGTGGTAGTTGAATTTTGAATCAACTACCACTCAAATTTGGTGCTCGAAACCTATTTAGGCAGTGGAATCATTGAGAAGTTAATCAACACATCAGCTTGTGGTGAAATGTATGTACATACATATGGGCTAATCCTGCGTAACGCACGCGACATTCGTACGCATATAATCAATGATAAAGGAGGGAAACAACGAGAGGATTACATGTTTATTTTATCTAATGCAAAGCACTACCAGAGTACTACATTCACGAGAAAATTTAAGCTGGAGTAACATTTAAGTTCTGATATACACGCAAATATATAGTGGTAACGCACGCGACAAAAAATAGAAGTTATTTTTTAATGCGTCTGGAAGTATGCAAAATTTAGCGAATTTTGCACAATAACATATTTACTAAAAATGAGGAAATGAAGTTCGAAGAGTACCTTAGGTTCGTAGATTTACGAAATTTTAAAAATATTTCTCTAATTTTGTTTATGGACTATAATAGTAGTACTCACGCGACAGTAACGGTTAGGTTCGTAGATTTACGAAATTTTAAAAATATTTCTCCAATTTTGTTTATGGACTATAATAGTAGTACTCACGCGACAGTAACGCACGCGACAAAATTTCCCAATGAAAAAATATAAAACAAAATTTAATAATGAATTTTTAGCAAAGAATGAATAAAAAAGTACATTTAAAGTATTTTGATAGAATAAGTAAAAAATAACTTAAAACTAGGTACGTTGTACTTTAATTTTTTCTTCGGCAAATAAGCTGTTCGAGCAACCTCAATAAAGTCGCCATCGATGTATGAAAACCAACGCAAACTTTTAATTCCGATAATGTTTGGAACACTTTTCCATAACTTAGAGAGATAAAGTTTGTATCGGAGATGCCACGCCCCCTTTTCCAATAGCTCCCATTTAACATTTTTTATGTCCCTACAAATTTCAAGGGTGCTACCATGAACACTTCCAGAGATATTGAGTATAAAAAATTTGGGGTATATGGGAGGTGCCACGCCCCTTTTTGTAATAACGCTCATCTCTATTTGTGAGCTTGGCATCACGTTAGTATATCATCCCAAGCCTTACAAAGAATATTTTCAGAAATACATATACAGTATGAAACGTTTTGTTTGTATGGGAGGTGCCACGCCCTTTTAACTTTTTTGAAATTATTTTCCAATAGAACTTTCTCCAGACAATACTAAACTCAAACAAAAAAGAATTATCAAAATCGTTCCATTCGTTCAGGCGTGATGCGATGACCAAAGAGATAGTGATTCATTTTTATATATATACATACATTGAATTTTTGCACTTACGGTAACGCACGCGACAAATATAAAACACACATAAAGTGGTAACATTCAGCTTTCGGACAACACTTATTTTATTTTTGGAAAAAGGTACACAAGCTTACTTTGTCACTGAAATTTTTTTTTATTTCAAGTGGTTTCCTAGGTTTAATAACTATTTATATAGTTTTTTGGTAACGCACGCGACAAAAGGATAAGCGAAATTTTAAAGTAAAAAAACTCCTTTATTCTTACTAGCTGCGCAAATTTTATACTCTTATATTAAATTACGTTCTAAGTAGAATGATTAGAGCGTGTAACAATAAATAACTCTCTTTTCAATAAACTACACCCGCGAAGAAAAAAAATGATACTTTGCTAATAAAAAAGCCTTATAGCGTTTTCTTTTCTACACAAAAATGTCGCACTCATGTAGTGCCTTCAAAAAGTTGTGTTCTTTTGTTAAATGAGTGCAATCATCGCAGTCCACATCGCTATCTTTTCTCAAAGGGCAATCCTAAAAAAATTCGAAAGGGCAAGATTTCTTGCCCTCTGTGCTATCGACGGGGCATACAATGACCCTGTCAAACAGCTGATCAATAACAATAACGAATAAAAAGTATACCTTTTATGTCTCTTTCTAGCACACATAATATGTATTATATAGATTGCGTCATACCAGAAAAGCTAAAGTATACACAATTGTGACATTTAGAGTGTATTCTATTGTACATACATATGTGAAGGGCTGCACTGAATACGAAGAGGACGGCAATTCGACAGGGTGTAGTGCAAATCTGAGCTATTATTGCGCTTCGCCATGACAACCCTTTTGTGTAGAAAAGAAAACGCTATTAGTGAAAATAATTTTTTTGGCAATTTTTCTCAGCCTGAGTTTAAGAACGAATAGAAAATGCTTATGTTTTTCTAACATGTACATGTATTATCTTTACTAACAAATACCAAAAAAAAAAGTTCGGACCATTTTTAATTTCATGCTCTTGGTTGACTTTTTCAGGATTAGCCCATATGGATGTGAGTATATGTGAGTCGTTAGTTTTGAAATTGGCATAAGTGAACAAGATTTGAACTAGAAATTGAAATAGGGGTGAACTAGAAAGTGAACTAGGTTTGAGTGGTAGTTGCAGGCTGAGTGCACTCAAAATTAGTTGAATCATGCCCAACCCTGTTCTTTGTCGAGTTATGGGCTCCGGAATCTCTTAGATTCACGATGCCACGCCCATTTTTAAAAATATGTATTTATGGTTTCTGTTTTTGTCCATAGTTGGACTCATGCCGCAAACTTTCAATGAATTATCTTCACATTTGACAAAGACGTCGCTTAAAATGTTTTTATTAGGCCACTTTATAGTTACCATATATAAAAGTGGGCGTGGTCGTCCACCGATTTGGACAATTTTTCGTCCAAACGTTTGCCTTAGCAAGTAAATCACGCTTTCCAAATTTCAGCTACTACCGTTTCTGAGTTATTGATGACTTATAAAACTTTTAGAATTTATCGTTACATAAGTGGGTGTGGCATCGCCCTTTTCGAAAATTTCAATTTATTTCTTTATAACGGCGTGAGCTCATTGCATGGATGGAATTTCATCCATTATCACTTTTTGCGTGTTTTTCGATATATACTATATGGGGAAAGTGGGCGTGGTTATCATCCAATTTCGCCTATTTTCAATACCAACCTTCCCTGTCTAGTTAGGAGCCTCTGTTCCAAATTTCATCAAAATATTTCAATTTTACTACGTACAGTTGAGTATAATAATTTGTGAGAAAATGTGCTAAGTCCACCGAAAAAAACCAAATCATAGAAAGCAAATGTGCTAAGTCCTAAAGAATCTCATAACTTTGTACAAGCTTTATATTAAAATGTGCCGATAACTGGTGTTTTAGCACGATCATCTGAGGAAGAAAACTGCATTTTCAGATTTTTAAAATAGTAACAACAAAAATAGTTAGGAGGTTTTTTGCCTCTCCTGAAAAGTTACCAGAAATGGACTTAGCACATTTGCTCACGAAGCCAACGATATACTGTTTTTACATTCAAATTGTTGTTGTTTAAACAAAATTGATAGTTTTCGTCAGCCAAAAGTTGAACTTGTTACTTTTCGTCAGCCAAAACTCGATTTTGTTACTTTTCGTCGGCCAAAAGTCGAACTTGCTACATTTCGTCAGCCACAAAAAAACGTATGTTAGTTATCGTATGGTACGACGATATACATATGTATGTACATAGTTATGTATATAGTTACAGTTCTCTTTTTTTCAAAATTTTCCACTTTAAACTTTTTCTGCAAACTAATGTTCTGAAATTCCTTGCCATAAGTAGCATAGATATGAAGTACTCATATGTATCATATTTTTTAATTTTTTTTTGCTTTTTATATACATATGTATGTATGTAACAGTGGCGGCTCTAGCTTAAATTGGCTTCGCAAGCCAATGTATTAAGCATAGTCATTAGCCATTTATGTAATTTACTTTTTTGCGTTATCATTGACTTTGATTAAATTCGGTTTGCATATGAGTTGAATTTTCTGAAGTGAGCCACTTTTTTTCGAATTTGTACTATCTTTCTGAAACTTTTTTGTATAGTTCAAAACAACAAAAAAAATATGTTTGGCACAGTTTTTCGAAATTCGAATTATTTTCAAAGTTATAGCTATCAACACTTTTCGAAGATCCTCAGTTTTTGCCGATTTTCTCACGATTGGTCAATCCAATTCTCCTAAATTTTGATATATATATAAAAGATGGCATCTTCTACCAAACTGCATATCTAATTTTTGCAAATAATTTTTTTTGCAAACGTTATTCGCAATTTTTATGTTCTGAACAACGGTCGGATGACGCTTTTGTATGATGTTGTTGGGCATTCCATTAGCAACTATTACCAAAAAAAATTTTGGGGCACTTTAAGGCAGCGGGAATTATGCATGCTTTAATTCATTATTCGTAGTACTCAGTAAGTAACAAAAAAAAATTTCATACAAAAATAACAAGTCTGTAAAAAATGTAAGTAAGGTAGAAGATACCATATTTTATATATATGTCAAAATTTAGCAAAATCGGTTTGACCAATCGTGAGAAAATCGGCAAAAACAGAGGAACTTCGAAAAGTGTTGATAGCTGTAACTTTGAAAATAAATCGAATTTCGAAAAACTGGCCCAAACTTATTTTTTTTTTTGTTTTAAACTATACAAAAAATTTTCAGAAAGATAGAACAACTTCGAAAAAAAGTGGCTCACTTCAGAAAATTCAACTCATATTTGGTTTGTTGTTTATATTCATACCGTATGAAACTGAATATATTGTAACTTAAATAGTAAACACATTGAATAACTTAAATAATAAACACATTTTAAACGTAAAATAACCACATTTTAAAGAAATTCTTAAAATTAAATGAACGAAAGTATTTAGGCAAATCGGGCTTTTGGGCTTGTATGAAGCGCCCACCACTGGTATGCAAGTACATATGGAAAATCATATTATGGCTTTCACTTTGGTAATCAATTACGTACGTACATACATATATCAAATTTAGATATGATACATACATATCTACATATGAATGTATGCATATAATTAATTTATGTACATGCATTTACATTTCAATCAGCTGATCATCTCCATCTCCATTTCAATTTCATTTCAACTCAATTTCCAAGTATTTTTTCTCTCCTCCCCATGGGCTTCTAAGCAGATCAAGTTATCCAATTTATTGCACAGTAATTGAAATTTTGATTATACTCGTATTGCAGAAAATTCATGATTAATTACAATATCTAATTAAATTCTAATTGAAGTCTCGTCAAAGTTACAAAAACATTTGAAACAAAATTAATTATAACATTAGACTCCAGAGCAGCGTAACCAAAGCGATGGAAATAAAGAAAATAGAAAATAAAGGCTTAGATCTTAGAGTAACAAACAATGATTTATCATGATCTGGGTGTTTTTTGTTATAAAATTCATTTTTAAAGAACTTTAAGCCAGCTGTTGGGTTATTATAGGCATTACGGTCTTAGGGTTTATTAGTTATAAGGTCAATCTAAGATCTAGTTATTCTGCATTAATAGTGCTTGGAACGTAACTAAGAATATTATCTTCAATATACATAGATACTTATGTATATACACATACTTATGTACAGGGCCGTGCGCACGGGGGGTTTTGGGGGTTAAAACCCCCCCATGACCAAATCTAAGTTGCAATGATTTTGCAAACATTTTCAAAATACAGTTTATAAATTTTGCATTGAATCTTGACTCATAATTTTTGACAAAATTAGTTACAATAATTTTACGGAAGAAGAAATTGGTGAAAGTTGCAAAAATAAGATTGGCCAATACATAAGTTCGGCACTTTGAATTGCACTTGGAGCTTTCCGAAATTACAAAGTTGTGTAGCATATGTTCGTTTGGCATTTTTGAAAAAATTGTACTGATAACAAAAAATGTTCATTTTGTGAAAACAGTGAGCAGTTTCAATTAACAAGTACTGTAAACAGTACACGGAAAGAAATTTGTATACTTGAATCAAGAAAAATGCTTTCTTGAACTCAATTTAGAAAATTTTTAGGGAAATAAGAAAAATTTACTTAATTATTACTGGAAATAAGAAATTGAGTTTTCCAAAAATGAGACAATTATTTTCTTATTCAAGAACACTAACAAAATCTATAGAAAAAAAAATGTTGAAAAAAAAATGTTTAAATAAATAAGAACATCTTTTCTTAAATTTACTTAAATGAAGAAAATCTTTTTGCTAATATCAAGAAGAATTTAAGAAAATTGTGTTTCGACGAATTGGAACAACAAAATACAGCGAAAAAAAATTGAAAATAAATAAGAAAACGTTTTCTTGACCGAAGTAAAATATTTCTTGCTCAATTTGAACACCAAAGTTCTTTGAGCATATCAGCAAACTACGGCAAAAAAAATGTAAAATAAATAAGAAAACGTTTTCTTGAGCGAAGTACAATTTTTCTTGCTGAATTTGCATTTCCAAAGTTACATGTATTTTTTTCATTTGCCATCCGCTTTGCATATTTCTGAATATTTTTGCAATTCTCAGATTGTTAGTGAAGCATTTGGTATAAGGAGTTCACTATTTACATCTTCATTTATATTAAATAAAATGTCATTTCATTAAACAAGTCCTAGGAAAATACTAGTTGACTAATTATGGTTTTCTAATCCCTCATGATTAGTTTTCATTTTCCTTATTTTTTACGTTTTTAATATTTTTAGAAAATATTTACTTAATTTAATATTTAATATTTTCTTACTTACTTAAGCTCGTATAAGAAAAGTTTTACTTGCAACAAAAAATAATTTCTTAATTATTTATTTCAAAAAAACAAGAAAAAAAAAACACTTACCCTAAGTAAATTATTTCTTATTTATTTAAAATCCAATTTTACTTGAAGCAAGAAAATGTTTTCTTATTTATTTAAAATCCAATTTCACTTGAAGCAAGAAAATTTTTACTTATTTATTTAAAATCCAATTTTCTTGGATTTTCTTGATATTAAGAAATTATTTTCTAAGTTCAAAATCAAGTCTAATTTTTCTTGTCTCGGCATTGATTCTAGTAAAAAATTCTTTCCGTGTACTATTCAGGACCTGGTTAACTAGGTTTTGATGAATCATAATGAGTTTCAGAAAAGTTAGGGAACATTTAAATTTATGGTGTATGGGTCTGGATATCTGTTTCAGCAAATATGTTTATCTTAGCGAAAAATGTATGCGAATGCAAACCAAAATTAAAACCCCCCCCCAAGGCTAATTCCTGCGCACGGCCCTGCTTATGTATATATTATACATATGTAGATATGTTCATACACACATACCCTCATATGAGTAGTCCACTCTCAAAAGTCCCTATGTGAATTTAGCATATTAACAGCCAGTTTGACGAATGAATTTAAGTTTAATTTAATTTTTTTACTTGAATTTTATATGAAATCAGAATCGTGAAACTGGCTGTAAGCCACAAAGTAGAAAAAACAAAAATAAAATTTTGAATGTGTACATATGTATAAAATCTATAGAAATTTTTTAAAGTGTAATCGTATTTAATTTGGTATTAATCTATATATATAAGGATGAAAGTTTGTTTGTTTGTTTGTTTGTTTGTATGTTTGTTCCCTATGGATGCCGAAACTACCGGGCCGATCACATTCAAATTTTGACACAATGATCACCTGGTGTTAGATTGAAATTATGACCACATTTAATTCTGGTATCTCAACCCCTTCCCGAGATATAGGCCAAAATATGGAGCCAGATTCCTCCGAAATAGTTTTCTGCATTATTGGTATCAAATTAAAGATATCAATCAGAGCTTCAATAGAGAGTTCATTCCGTTCCAATTTTCCAGTCGGTTCTCTAGATAGAGACAAAAACGTGGACCCGGATGACCCCAAATATTTTTTCGTAATATTGGTATCAAATTAAAGGTGCTGATCAGGGAATCCATATATATTTTACACTATACGGATATCTCAATCGGTTTCCGGGATTGAGGCCGAAACATGGACCTAAATAGCCCCCGAAATATTTTTGGCCATTATTGGTATCATATTAAAGGTATCAATCAGAACTTCAATAGGGAGTTCATTCCATTCCAATTTTCCAGTCGGTTCTCTAGATAGAGACCAAAACGTGGACCCGGATGACCCCAAATATTTTTTCGCAATATTGGTATCAAATTAAAGGTGCTGATCAGGGAAGCCATATATATTTTACACTATACGGATATCTCAATCGGTTCCCGGGATTGAGGCCGAAACATGGACCTAAATAGGCCCCGAAATATTTTTGACTATTATTGGTATTAAATTAAAGGTATCAATCAGAGCTTCAATAGAGAGTTCATTCCATTCCAATTTTCCAGTTGGTGCTCCAAATAGAGACCAAAACGTGGACCCGGATGGCCCCAAATATTTTTTCGCAATATTGGTATCAAATTAAAGGTGCTGATCAGGGAAGCCATATATATTTTACACTATATGGATATCTCACCCGGTTCCCCCGGGATTGAGGCCGAAACATGGACGTAAATAGCCCCGGAAATATTTTTGGGCATTGTTGGTATCAAATTAAAGGTATCAATCAGAGCTTCAATAGAGAGTTCATTCCATTCCAATTTTCCAGTCGGTTCTCCAGATAGAGACCAAAACCTGGACCCAGATGGCCCCAAATAATTTTTCGCAAAATTAGTATCAAATTAAAGGTACTGATCAGGGTATCCATATATATTTTACACTATACGGATACCTCAATCGGTTCTCGGGATTGAGGCCGTAACATGGGCCTAAATAGACCCCGAAATATTTTTGGGCATTGTTGGTATCAAATTAAAGGTGTCAATCAGAATTTCAATAGAGTTCATTCCATTCCAATTTTCCAGTCGGTTATCCAAAATATATTAGTAATCATGATGTACACCGATATGTGCACCGGATGGCCATGGAAAGTTGTTGATAAGGAACGTGAGACGGGGAGAGAGAGAGATAGAGTAGTATAAGATGAGGAAGAGATAGGGGGAACGGGAAATGCTGACTGGTGGGGAGACCGATAGGGAAGGGAGTGGCATAGTGTGATTTGTCGCAGCGAAGTGGGACGGGTATTTGCTAGTGGACATTATAAAACTATAAACACTGTTACATAATCCATCTTAAACTCAAAAGAAAACAAGTAAGGAAGCCTAAGTTCGAGTGCAATCGAACATTAGATACTCAGCTGTATGCTTTCATTGTTTGTTTGCGTTTGTTCGATATAGGGTGTATTTTATATGAAACGAGTGCTGCATAAACAGGGCGCAGCCACGCCCATTTTCAAAATTTATATCAATCATCCAAATAAGCATACAAATATTATTGTTAGTGCAAAATTTCATCCCTCTATGACTTTTAGTTACAAAGACTTCACGTTACAAATTCCAAAAGGGTGTTCCAGAAATATCTTTGTTAAAAAGTAGGCGTGGTCATAAACCGATTTCAATACATTTTTGCGTGTCTATTAACACATGTTATAAAAGTGTATAAACCAAGTTTCGTCATAATATCTCAATTATTTGTCGAGTTAAAGGCTAAGAAATCTCATATATCCCTTTGTCTAAAAAGAGGCGGTGCCACGCCCATTTTCCAAACTTTTTTATTTTTTGTTTCCGGTCTATTGTAAAACTCATGTCACAAAATTTCAATGAATTATCTTTATATTTCACATAGATATCGCTTAAAATGGTTTTATTAGGTCACTTTATAATACACATATATAAAAGTGGGCGCGGTCGTCAACCGATTTTGGTAATTTTTCGTCCACACATTTGGCTAAGTAAATATATCACGCGTACCAGATTTCATCGATATATCTTTAACGGTTTCTGAGTTATGGCTTATTAAACTTTCAATATTCGCTCCTTAATAAGTGGGCGTGGCACCGCCCATTTTCCAAAATTTTTGTAGTTTTTGTTTTATGTCCATAGTTGGACTCCTGCCACAAAATCTCAGTGATTGATCTTTATATTTGACAGAGATATCGCTTAAAATGTTTTTATTAGGCCCCCTTATATTTCCTATATATAAAAGTGGGCGTGGCCGTCAACCGATTTTGATAATTTTTCGCCAAAACATTTGACTAAGTAATTATATTACGCGTACCGAATTTCATCGATATATCTTCAACGGTTTCTGAGTTATGACTCATAAAACTTTCAATGTCTGCCCCTTAATAAGTGGGCGTGGCACCGCCCATATTCCAAAATTTTTGTGTTTTTTGTTTTATGTCCATAGTTGGACTCATGCGACAAAATTTCAATGATAGATCTTTATATTTGACAGAGATATCGCTTAAAATGGTTTTATTAGGTCACTTTATAATACACATATATAAAAGTGGGCGTGGCCGTAAACCGATTTTGATAATTTTTCGTCAAAACATTTGTCTATGTAAGCAAATTACGCGTACCAAATTTCATCGATATATCTTCAACGGTTTCTGAGTTATGACATATAAAACTTTCAATGTTTGACCCTTAATAAGTGGGCGTGGCACCGCCCATTTTCCAAAACTTCATCAAATTTCTTCATAAGGGCCCGAGCTCAATACGTGGGTAAAATTTTAAAACTCTAGCTATATTAGTGGCTGAGATACCAAATTTCCGATTTTTTCTATATAGGAAAAGTGGGCGTGGTCATGGTCCGATTTCGCCCATTTTCAATACCAACCGTCCCAGTCTCGATACCAACTTGCGTTCCAAATTTCATCAAAATATCTCAATTTTTGCGCGAGTTAGAGTGTTTACAGACGGACGGACGGACGGACGGACGGACAGACGGACGGACGGACGGACGGACGGACGGACGGACGGACGGACGGACATGGCTCAATCGATTTCTCTTTTCACCCTGATCATTTTGATATATATAAGTCTATATCTATCTCGATTATTTCATTCTGTTACAATCCACCGTTATGTGATTAAAACTATAATACTCTGTGTACTAGTACAGCTGAGTATAAAAAAAATTTCACATAGCCAGTTTTGAAAGGGGAGTACTCATATGCATTTCCACAATTAGTCCCCGATTATTCCCGTACAGGTATAAATGTAGATTAATCGCTTTCATCCCGAATTGGTGCAAATTTTACCAAAATATGCAATGTATTTAAAAAATTTTATAAATTTTTTTTTAAAGATTGTTATAAAAAATAGCCTTGGCTAACAACTTTGAAAAATCCGCATTTGTACCTACCCCTTCGTGCTGAAAGCGATTGAGCTACATTTATACCCGACGGGTATACAAACTGAGCAATTAGTCTCTTCATAGGACACGTTCGAACAAATGCACTCAATGCACTCCATATAAAGGGATGTAAAATTGTATTAGTCGCATGCTCCCTTGCGAGTGATCGCGGACACGTCCCGGTTTAATCGCATGTTTTGCAGGGTACAAACATACTTACATATATATGTACATACATAGAATGGGTAATAATATTTAGACGAGCATACACAATACCTAAATGTTTTTAAAAGGTATTCGACGCCATTCAAGGTTACTTATGATGACGCGCTGATATACTTATATGTATACATACGTGCCAAGCCCCTTTAGAACTAGGTACATATGTAAATGTTTATTAGTACATTCATGTGGACATATAGATACATATAATATGTACGTATGTCATTTGAATGCAAGAATAAATTAGTGTACATCTATACATGCAATTTTTGAACTCTCGAATGTGTTGGATATCATCTTAAGTGATATTTTATTTAGCGCGCTAAACGTTGTTCTGCCAGTGGTCGCAGTGTAGCCGGAGGAGCAAAAATGTGAACAGAGAGAAACAGAGGATCTCACAAATATATTCCCAAGGCGAAATGTGTAAACTAAGCTTTCTTGCGCACTTGCCTTAACCTGCACAAGTGTTTTTCATTTACGATGACCTCTTAAGGATTGTCTGCTTAAGATTTTTGTAAAACTTTTTACACTCTCTCAGTTGAGCCACAAATTCCCATATATAAAAATTTCGACAAATAACTAAGTTGCAATTTCGCTTTTTGTGTTTTTTATATAAATAATCGGTCATTGATTTGAAGCAGTTAAATTTTATTAAATGCCTAAAAATTGGGTTAATTAATTAGGGCAGTTGAGATGATTGACTTCGGCATCCGCCGCTTAATTTATTAGCTTTAACTTACGAAATTAATTTATTAAATATTTTAGCAAAAAAGAGAAACTATAAAAAACTGGACGATATGCATATCGCTAGCTTAGGAGAGACAAAAAACAAAAAATAAAAAAATTTCAAAATGAAAAAAAAAATTCTGTTCATGTAAATATTTTGGACTTACACAATTTTCTTCGCTTTTTGGACTTACACAATTTGCGTATCCCTGCATAACAACGAGTGGAAATATGACAAGAGTCACAGACTTGTTTAGCGCGGTGCGCATTTGGTTTTTCTAGCGTTCTACATTTAAAAACACTTCTTCTTAAAAATGGACTTACACAGTTTGCACTCTAAGCTAGCGATATGTATATGTATGTATCAGTGGCGGACCTAGCATAAATTGTCTGGGCAAGCCCATGTATGTGTGAAGCATAAACATTAGCCACTTACGTAATTTTCTTTGCTGTATTATCTAAAAGTCTGATTGCGTTCCGTCATTGACTTTGATCTAGAGCTCTCGATTTTTGTTTTTAACATTTGCGAGTAGCCCGAATAAATGCTTTTCAAATGCTCAAACACTCGTTTGTTTGCTTATTACCCGTATGTTTGTACGGGCATTTGAACAATTCGCGGATTTGAAGTGATGGGCGAGTCCGAGATGTTTTATTCGATTCTCCCGATTGTTGAAACATCTCGAATGCTCTCGATGTTTTTCATTCGTATTCGAGTCAAGTCGTAAATTTCCGTCAGTCGAAACAATCGCTAAAACATCTCGGACTCGCCAATGATTCCTCTCGTTTTCAAAGCAACCGTACATTTCGGACTCGCTGCAAAAAATACATAACATTTGTTGTTGCCGCTTGAATATCAAAATTGCTTAAAAAAGTATACAGTGGTACAAATCTATTGCCGTTGTTACTGCTCGTAAAATTAATTTGTTTCGTAAGCGTCTCACTTCAGAAAATTTATTAATGTATTAATGTTTAAATAATTAATTGTATTTATTAAGCACGACACTCTTTAATTGTGATTGCAAAAATGCAGCGTCTATATATAGCATATTTTTCAATTTGGTTCATTTATTTACATATGTATTTGCCTCACTTCCATTAACAATCCTACTTTCTTCATCAACAGAACTCATTCAGTTTATTTTATCAACTAAAACAAATCATCAAAACAACAGCCGGCCCGCCGACTCGGAACAGTCGCAAAAACATCTCGCTTGTGTAGTCGAGATGTCATCGAAACAACCTCCGACTCGCCGACTCGGAACAATCGCAAAAACATCTCGGTTGTGTAGTCGAGATGTCATCGAAACAACCTCCGACTCGCTGACTCGGAACAATCGCAAAAACATCTCGATTGTGTAGTCGAGGAGCGAGTCAACTTTTGACTCGATTGTAATTTTGCAACGATGGCGATTCTCTCGATTGTCTAAACATCTCGGACTCGCCCATCACTATATGAATTTTGTTTTTTCTCGTTTATTTTTTTTTTTGTCTTCATATGTATTTTTTATTTTTGTTTTCTTGATGCACATTTTTTTTTTGTACACTCAGAGAAAATGAATCAAAAAAAAATTTTTTATTTTGATGAACGTTTTAAACCAGGTCATTTTTATTTTAAAAATGGAAATTTATGAATTAAAAATGAAAATTAAAAATTAAAATATATTTAGGATTGAAAAAGGAGCATGTTTAAATTAAAAATGAAAATTAATGGAATAAAACGAAATTTTTTGGTTCAAATTTTCATAGTGCTTAAAATAAAAATTAACATTTTACTAGAGCTCTCGATTTTTTTTGAACATTTTCGAGTAGCCCGAACAATTGTTGTTCAAATGCTCGAAAAGTTGTTTGTTTGTTTATTACCCGTATGTTTGTACCATGGTATAAAAAATACAGGTATGTGCATTGTCATTTTGACGCTGTCTTTTTGATTAAAAAGCAGATTTTTCAAGTTTGATCTGATGTCAGTTTTGGAGTATAGCGATGCCAGACTTTTATTTTTTGAATGCGTAGATTTTTGTTTGAAAGTTTGGGTGTTTCAGGAATCAAAGGACAGAAAGAGAAAGGGCACTAGTGAGCAGATTTATGAAATGGATTATAACCCAGCAAACACAGTCTCTAACGTTAGAAATTTTGTCGAGATTACCTTATGCTAGAGACACACATCGTAGTATAGTAGAAATATTAGGATCTATACCACATATGTGTCACTCTCATATTGTAGTTTAATTGAAAATTTTCATAGAAAAGCCAAATCATAGTATTGATATTATAATATTTCTACCACATGTGTGTCTGAGGCATTAGATAACTAGTGTAATTCTCTATATATTCTCAAATCGATAACTAGAATTGAAAACTACACTAGAATTCGATTTGCGAGTGATTAGAGAAGGAGCCAAATCTCAAGTATTTGCAAATTCTGATTAGAATCTCACTAGAAAACTACATTAGAATTCGATTCGAGAATTATAATTTTCTCGATTTGAGAATTAAGTCCCCTTTTGTTTGAGAACGCTTTGATTCACTATTGCACTTTATGCGACGATATGGAGTTATAATAGATCAATCTCCAAAACCTCCCCAAACTATATACCAGAGTGATCACAAAGCCTAAATTAAAAGTGATCGTAACTACTAAACTAAATTAAAAACTCACCGAGAATACCGGAAAGGGGCTACTTTGTAGTACGGCCAAACTGATATTCCGCGAAGTAAAAATCCGAAATGAATCTTTTATGAATCACTGATGAAATTCATCTATGACTGAGGAGGCATCAGTGAGTACTTTCAAATAAAGACTGCTGAATTTTTCATATAAATGGTTTGCTCTTTTCAAAAAAAAAAAAATAATAATAATAATAATAAAAAAAAAAGGATTTTTATCATTGAGTATGGCAGCACGAAATGTCATAATCTGCTTAATTGTCAGGTGGTTAATATGGCGACGAAAACTTGACGTTTGTTTTACCTGGTATACTTATACCATGGTTTGTACGGGCATTTGAACAATTCGGGTATTTTGAAGTTTGTTTTTTTTCTTTTGTTTATTATTATTTTTTATTATTTTTTTTCTTTACATGTAGTTTTTTTTTATTTTTGTTTTTCCGATACACATTTTTTGTTTGTAAGCTCGAATGCTCGAATGTTTGTACGGGAATTTGAACAACAAACGGGCTTCAAACAAAAACGATCAGATCGAATTGCTCGATACCCGGGTATCTAGAGCCCTAGTAGTTACATTATTTTTAAATACGTCTTGGCCCATATCTGGGGGCCCGGCCTAGCCCTTACAATTAAAATAGTTCTATCTCGAAGTCTTCATCATTTGATGCCAATATCTCACAGAAATATTCGAGGACCATCTGGGTCCACGTTATGACCCATATCTGGAGACCCGGCCAAGGCATCACAGTTAAAAGAGTTCTATGTATGTTGGAGTCCTCATCAAGACCAATTGCTACCAATATCGCTCAGAAACATTCGAGGGTCAGCCGGGTCCACGTTTTGATTGATGACGCTAAACTTATAGGGAAATCTCACACAAAAGCCCAGAGGTATTTTTAATTTCCTTATACTGACGGACATTTCAGCAGTAGCAAGTGTATTTGCTTATTATATAATATCTAAAAAATGGGTGCTTTAGTGTTTGAAGAACTGAGGTCCAATTACCAAAAGTCGTGAAATGTTTGATTTTATTTGATTTTGATTTCCATCGCTTTTTAAAATTATCTTGATATAGTCGCCAAAAATCACAATCAACGCTTTTATAATCTGGTATTTGATATTTATGTTTGCATGTACATGTACATGTAGGAAATTATGTACATAAGTATGTACATGCAAACGAAAATATCAAATATGCATATGACTGTGAATACTGTTGAATGCCGAAGCCAGCTTCTCATCCCCATACAAATTTCATGTGAAAAATAAAAAAGTGTTTTGCTAGTTTTTTTTTTTCAATTTAAGTATGAAAATAAGCAATTGATTTCTCCTTAGAGAAAGCGAGAAAACAAGCTATGTTATTCTGTTTTGAAAGCCACGTAAAAGCCAATGTGTGGAAACGTTAAAGCATGCTCACTGTGTTGTGATTGGCTGTGCAAACAAAATACACATTGTGAGGTGGATTGGTGGTGTATTTGCGCTATTTTCTTAGCACGCTTTTAGGCACCGGATGTACAGTGGGGGCTATATTATTGAGAACTTAAATAATAAACGCATTTAAAACGTAAAATAACCAGATTTTAAAGAAATTTGTAAAATGAAATGAACGAAAATATGTACGCAAGCCGGGCTTCTCAGCTTGTATGAAGCGCCCGCCTCTGGTATGTATGTACATATGTAGATACATCCCTGCAGGAAGAAAAAAATCAATTGCTAAAAGTAGTTGACTTTTAACTGGTTATTTTGAGACAATTGAAAAAAATAATCAATTTGTATCAAACAGCAAGAACCCCATTTTTAATTAGTTGCTTTGTCATGCAGAAAAATTCAAGAAAAAGGAGAAAGTGTGCATTGACAAAAGCTTTCAAATGCCTGATGAAAATATTTTTATTCAAAAATATTTAAACTGATAGAATTTTGCTGTGAAAAATCCCCTTTCTGGATTTGGGAAGCGAAGCAATGGAATAATATCGAAATTTTTGCGAATTCCATGAATGTAAACATGTATGTATGTAACAGGTACATCTGCAACCATTTCCCTTGTATTTTTTGTATAATTTTCTAAATATGAATGAGGTTATATTTTGGGATCAATTATTTTTAACCCAAAAAAAGTTAGTTTATAGTTGCCCTCCAAGTAATGCAGAAGTACACAGGGCTGACTTTTTTATCGCCATTCCCATACAAAAGTAGTTAGCTTTTTTCAAAGAAAATATACAATTAAAAGTGACCACTAGTGTCTTTGTAAACAGTTTAAAATCAGTTTTAAGTTAGATGTACTTCCTGCAGGGATATGTATTTATGAAAACAATTTTCAATTTATTTCAGACACTGATTACTTATTAATTTATACAACAATTTTTTGCAAATATAAATTCTCAATTTTTCTCAAAACCTTAAAAACAAAAGGAGCAATTGAGTAGCAGAAAGTGGCCAACATCAATTGAAAGGCCGTCATGCATATAGCGATGGCAACAATAATCGGAAAAACGATTATAATCGGTTAATTTCTTTCGATTAACGGTTAAAATGTATCGATTTTTTCCTTTTGATTTTTTTTTCGATTAATCTTTTTCCACTCAAGTCGAAAATAATCGAAAGAAAATAATCAAAGTTGAGAGTTACCGCCTTTTCATCCGAGTCCGAATTCGGTTACCTACGGTTTTGTGAGTATATCCAAAAAACCGCATTAAATGTTCCCTCCAGCCAGCGTTGCCGAATTGACGATTTTATCGTCATTTTGACGATTATTCTATGCAATGATTTGACGATTTTTCCTATTAAATGACGATTTTTTCGTTTATTATACATATGTATATTTTTTTAAGGAAAGTGGCATTATTAAAAATTTAAGCCATCTCAGTGCAATAATTAAATGATTATCTTCATGAAATAAATCCTTATATTTGTAAATTGTTTTTCAAGGCAAAATGTTATGAATTAGTATTAAGTAATGAATGATTGATGATGTACGAAAAAGAAGCTCTTGATTACAAACAAATTATGTCGGGAGTTTCAAATCTTTGTTTGACAACTGACATCTGGACTGACGTCAAAATGAATAGCTTGCTCGGTGTTACAGTCCATTGGTTATTTCAAGGCAAACAAATGGCTGGCACAATTGGTGTCTTCAAACTAACTGCAGCCCATACAGCTGCGCACATATCAGAAGTGTTCACAGATGCATTGGCAGAATTTTGCATCAGCAAGGACAATATTATGGCTGTCGTAACGGACAATGGTAGCAACATAACAAAGGCAATAACGGATACATTCGGGAAAAATAGGCATATACCTTGCTTCGCGCATACATTAAATCTCGTTTGTGAAACTGCATTAAAGGTGGAAGATGTTAGTCTGGTAATTAACAAATGCAGAGACATTGTCATTTGGATTAAACGACATGTAAAAGCTAATGATTATTTACGTTCGCTGCAGCAGGACGCTGGCATCCCGGAAGGTAAATTCCTAAAACCGATATTAGACGTGAAAACCAGATGGAATTCTACATATTATATGCTCGATCGTTTTGTTAAAATAATTTCCTACATAAGCCAAATTTTGATAAAATTTTCCGATTCACCGCCTATGATAACAGTTCAAAATAAGAAAGAAATTGTAGAAATAATTTCTTTGTTAAGACCGCTTGAGGCTATGACAACTCAAGTAAGTGGGCAAAAATACGCCACATTAAGCCAAGTTATCCCCCTTACCAATTGTGGGCGCCAACAAATAGAGCAAGTTTGTTGCACATTGTCAGTGGCAAAACAACTACAGCGTGCCATTTTGTCTCAATTCAACCACCGCTTTCGAGAAGTGGAGAATTCATTTCTATGCGCAGCATCGACTTTGCTAGACCCCAGATTTAAAAAAAAATCCATTTTCGAGATCCTCTACACGGTAGGCAGGAAGCGACGATAGGTTGCATGAAAATGTCGAGAAAAAAGGAAAGTGGAGTTGTGTTATGTGATGTTTATAGATGAAACATCCGTTGAAATTAAAATCCGAGCTGCTCCTTTTTCAAGGATATCCACATTTTTTGTTTTTTTTGAAAGGATCAAATATTGAGGAAATCGAATATTCGTCACCGTCCAAATTTTTCCGATTTCAATACATTATTTGGTCGCTAAGGGATTCAAAAAAAGGTATTAAAAAGAAAACAGGACACCTGTAGTGGAAAAATCCAATGTGAACAGGACCTAAAGGATAACCACTGAAATATAAAATAACACAAAAAGTACCCACTTTAATTTGCGTATAACTCCTAAAATGTTAACTCTACGTGAAAATTTCTTATTATATGTTTCATTCAGAATAAATAAAGAAATATTTCTTTAATATACAATTTTGATGTGCCTGCAGTGCTTAATGTACTTTTGTGCATCTAAAGTGAAAATTTCAAAAAAAGTACGTTTTTTTTATGGTGCTATTTTAAGTTCAAATATTTTTCTAGTTTATGTAAATATTTTAATCTAATGATCCAACTCTCATTCCTACATATCTCTACGTTAATACTAAAAGAGAGTTAGAGATACGCGCTAGCTGTGCACGGTGGGCGGGAAGCAACAATAGGTTGCATGGGAATATCGTAAAAACGATGGCCCAACGAATATGTGCCTAGCTGTGTGCTGGTACTAATTTTCGTTTAAAAAAAATGTTGGAGATTTTATTCTCTCTTGCTGTGTGTTTATGAAGTATATTAGAATATCATTTTACGTAAGTGTTTAGCCGGCGATCGTTTTTTCGATATTTTCATGCAACCTATTGTTGCTTACCGCCCACCGTGCACAGCTAGCGCGTATTTCAGCTCTAATTCTTTTTAATATTAACGTATAGATACGTAAGAATGAGAATTGGATCATTAGATTAAAATATTTACATAAACTAGAAAAATATTTGAACTTAAAATAGCACCATAAAAAAAACGTACTTTTTTTGAAATTTTCACTTTAGATGCACAAAAGTACATTAAGCACTGCAGGCACATCAAAATTGTATATTAAAGAAATATTTCTTTATTTATTCTGAATGAAACATATTATAAGGAATTTTCACGTAGAGTTAACATGTTAGGAGTTATACGCAAATTAAAGTGGGTACTTTTTGTGTTATTTTATATTTCAGTGGTTATCCTTTAGGTCCTGTTCACATTGGATTTTTCCACTACAGGTGTCCATTTTTCTTTTTAATACCTTTTTTTGTATCCCTTAGCGACCAAATAATGTATTGAAATCGGAAAAATTTGGACTGTGGCGAATTTTCGATTTTCTCAATATTTGATCCTTTCAAAAAAAACAAAAAATGTGGATATCCTTGAAAAAGGAGCAGCTCGGATTTTAATTTCAACGGATGTTCCATCTATAAACATCACATAACACAACCCCACTTTCCTTTTTTCTCGACATTTTCATGCAACCTATCGTCGCTTCCTGCCTACCGTGTCTAGCTTTAGCTACGGTAATGAAGCGTCTAAGACGAGAAATGTCCGAAATTGGCCAAGCAGATGAAAGCTCTGGTAGCGTGGAGGAGAATTCATCTATGGGCGAAAATGATTTTGATCTATGGGCTCACCATAAGTCTTTGGTGCATAAACGCAAGAAAAACGACAATAATCTCCAGCAACCCCAAGATGAATTAACTTTCTTCCTTAATGCTCCTGTCATAAGTTTGAATCGCAACATATTTGACGCCTGGAACGAAATGAGTTCGGTGTATCCTAAATTATATGAACTGTCCCACAAATACTGTTATCTAATAGGAACATCTGTTCCTTCAGAACGCCTGTTTTCGAAAGCGGGTAGCACCGCAACCGATAAGAGGAACAGGCTTACAACGAGTTTCCTATCAAAGTTGTTGTTTTTAAATTCCGTCCTCACGAACTAGTTTTTGTAGCTCTATAAGTCTAAGCACATTCGGACCTGCAACTGCAACTTGAAATTGTCGTACAGAGTAACTAAACAAATTTTTTCGACCATATGGTTTATTGTCGAAACGCACACTCAAGAGAAATATAAACCAAGCCAATTGGAATAGTTGATTTTTAATCAGTATTTTCTGGGCTTTATTTTCTGCTTAGAAAATACGTTATTTTTGAGCTTTATTTTTCGAGCAAAAAATAAGTTATTTTTTGTTTTGTTTTTCCCTCAGAAAATAATTTTTTTTTTTTTTTTAGTTTTATTTTCCCTCAAAAAATAAAAGTTATTTTATGAGTTTTATTTTCCCTCAGAAAGTAAGTTATTTTTTGAGTTTTATATTTCGCTTAGAAAAAAGTTATTTTCTGAGTTTTATTTTTTTTTTCTCAGGGAATAAAAGTTTTTCAGTTTCATTTTGGCTGCAATTGTAGATTTCGCCATATAAAGAGGTAAAGTACATATATATGTAAATAAATTTTTAATTTTTTTTTATTTATAAACTTTACCTACGTATTAATGTTACAAAATCGACAGCTGCAGCTAAAATTACACTGAAGAAACTTATTCTATGAGCAAAAAGATAAAACTCAGAAAATAACTTTTATTTTCTAATCGAAAAATAAAACTCAAAAAATAACTTACTTTCTGAGGGAAAATAAAACTCATAAAATAACTTTTATTTTCTGAGGGAAAATAAAACTAAAAAAAAACTTTTATGTTCTAAGCGAAAAATAAAACTCAAAAAATGATTAAAAATCAACTTTTTTTTTATAAAAATCGAAAAAATAAAAGTTAATACACCTAGAGGTAGTCTGCGTTACGGTGATTCCATCTGTGTACTTCTTTTGCGTTTAGCATTTCTCCTTCAGTAACTTTTTTTCGTCAAAATTTAAAAAATAACGATTATTTGCAATCCCTGCTAAAATTCTTGCGCTCATAGCAACGTGTGTAATTCAATTTTAACGGGTTGCAGCTTGTCGCTTGCTCGTTCGAATGTGCTTAGAGTATATGATGTCTTTATTAATTTTTTTAAACTTTTTAAAGATGTGACAAAGTATAATTTACATATAAGATTAAATGTATTGAAGTAGATTAAGGCATGTAATGCAAAAAATCAAAGACTGTAATAGTACAACCCTTATTTTAAGTTATCAAATATTTATTGATAAGACTGCTCTACAGCCAAAAACTACTCTAAACGCGACCATCCTATCTATATGTAAAATCGGCCGCTGATTCCGAAAATTGGGTTCATTTTTAATCTATGGAAAGGTTTTTGAGATATCGGCAATTTACCGTTATTTGGCCAATGGCTCCACTTAATCCTGTGTATCTCTTTAACACAGTGACACCAAACGAAAGAAAATTAAATATCCTTTTCATGACTCCTATAACATTTTTCTCTAACTCTTATAGTTTCTGAAATATTGACCATTCAATTTGAATTTTTTCGATCTTTTACGATTTTTTTTAGGAAAAAATTGACTTTATTAGGCAATATCCTTAAAACCACTTTCGATTTACTCCTTTACGTGTGCATAGAATGTACCGTATATTGGCATTGCGCGACTTGGCTGTATTTATATCATCGCCTATAACTTTCCCATTTTATCGTCGATTTTCTTCGTTGATAGCTTATTTTTTTTTTTTGCTAATGGAATGGAGCTTCAGAAAAATGTTATAGGAGTCATGAAAAGGATATTTAATTTTCTTTCGTTTGATGTCACTGTGTTAAAGAGATACACAGGATTAAGTGGAGCCATTGGCCAAATAACGGTAAATTGCCTATATCTCAAAAACCTTTCCACAGATTAAAAATGAACCCAATTTTCGGAATCAGCGGCCGATTTTACATATAGATAGTATAGTCACGTCCAAAGTACAGACAAAAAATTTCATTTTGTGATCCAGTGTAATCTGTAAATATTCGTGTAATCGCATATTTTTTCATAAGTGCAATTGCGCGTCTACATACATATGTAGGTACCTACTACATCATATCCATACATTAAGCCAGTCGTTGATAAAAAATATTGAAAGGTAAAACATAACATCAACTGAAATTAATTTGCACTGCAATGCTTAACAAAAAAAAAAAAAAAACAGCTAAAACGACGTTGTGAACCTATTTTTTTCACCTAATTTTTCTGACAAATTTTTACAATTTTGTTTTTTGTTCATTGTTTTTCTTGTAAAGTTTGAAAAAAGGCACTTAGCCACTTTGTACTATAACTTAGCAATATGTGTGTATGTACACATGTATATGTATGCAAACATAATATTTATTTATAAATTAATAACAATTGAATTGTGTTGTTTTTTTTTTCTTTTGACCAATGTTGAATTTTTTATCAATATAATAAAAACGAACACACATACATAGTATGTATAAAAAATTTGCTTGTTTGTCCTCTTGGGGTACTACGTATTAATTTATCAATAATTGTAATCGAAAAACGGTTATAATCGATTAGTTACCTACGATTATTCGCGATTAATAATCGAACGCTTTCGATTAACCTAAAAAACGGTTAATCGATTATTAAATTTTTTTTGCCATCCCTACATGCATATACATATGTATGTATGTATTTACAAAATTATAAAATTTAAGTGCAATGTATTCAAATTGTGTTATTTATAAGTAACTTAAAAAGCGGACCAGCTTGAAACAACTTATTGAATATGTTTAATAAATGGTCAGGTGGACTTCAAATAATAATATTGTATACATTATATATACATACATACAAAAAATTAAAAATATAAAAAACAACGCAAAGAAAAGCTGACAAAAATATGTATATAAAGCCTCTGATTGAGTCACTGCCTAAAAACGTTTTTGGTCAGCCATGCCGTCACCAACCTGCAGATCTGATTACTTGGCATAATAGCCGTTTGGCAAATATTGGGAAAAATAAATTTTTTTAATGTTTCCTGTATTGGAAAGTAACTTAACATATACACGAGATAAACATGTATGTACAAATATTTATTCCTTTAACTGAGTACATCGCTATTCCACTCACAGGCCCATCAATGCCGTTCCATCCTTCGCAATATCCACTAAATTTAGTGCCATCATTTTTATTCCCGAGTTTAGGCTGAGTCATGCGGAAGAGTAGGGAAATGCTGTATGTCGTAGGTACGTACATGTGTAGGTAGATAGTAGTAGGGTGGGGCGATTTACTAACCTATATCGCGCTATCGAAATTTGGATTCCTCTTATTTTTCTGAGTAGAAAACTCCTCCACGACATTTGTCTAAAATTAATTTTGATGTTCCGGAATTTGGTTTTTATGAACCAAGACAAATTTTTGAAAATAAAAATTAGGCAAAAATCGACAAAAAAAATATCCAGACCAATATGCACATCGAGTTGAAGCAGAATTTTGTGCTGAATCCAGATATAAAATCCGAATTAAAATCGGACGATCCGGTTTCGAGATATAGCCTGATTTCCGGTTATGGAGGCTGAATGCCCAAAATCGCATATTTTCGCTATTATCTCTTAATCTATTACATCTTAATTTTTTTTGCAAACTTCTTAAAGATAAGTCAATTCAATATATGAACAGTATTTTAAAATATTAATTTATCTTGCGGTATAGGAAAACTAGAATGCACTCTTTCTTCCTTGGCCCAAAATCGCGGTATGGGTTCTCTATGTTATAGTCATTTGATACCGATGATTTTTGCCGATCGCGCTTTGTGTACAATAAATTCTTCAAATCCAAAATTTCAAAATTTTAGCTGCAAAAATTTAAGAGTTATTCCCTAAAACGGGATTTTGGGCATTCAGCCTCCATAACCGGAAATCACGCTATATCTCGAAAACGTCTCGAAAAGTTTCGATTTCATATCTAGATTCAGCATAAAATTCTGCTTCAATTCGATGTGCATATTGGCCTGGATATTTTTTTTTGTCGATTTTTGCCTAATTTTTATTTTCAAAAATTCGTCTTGGTTCATAAAAACCAAATTCCAGAACATCAAAATTAATTTTAGACAAATATCGCGGAGGAGTTTTCTACTCAGAAAAATGAGAGGAATCCAAATTTCGATAGTGCGGTATAGATTAATTTCCCTCCATACAAATCGCCCCACCCTAACATAGTAGAAAACTCGTGATCTCGTCTACCATACCGTAACGCCCTGTTCTCAACACCTGCCATCTGTTGTGCCAACCACAAAAATTTGTTTATTTTGTTGCTAACGTCACATTTTAATGACAAGACTAAAATCCCTCCGCCACCTACAACTACATATATATGTATGTACATACACCACGCAGATCACACGATCGCCAAAGCAAACATTGAAAACGACAATAACAAAGAGGCAAGCAAACATATCGCCGTTTAAACTTCATAACCTCCTGTGCTACGTTATGACGTTATTGAAGTAAATGATAATGAATTTTACAGAAGGGATGCTAGATTTTCTACTTACCATAAACTTAAATTTAAATATTTATTTAGATCGATTTGTTGACTAAAGCATCAACTTCGTATAAAAGTATGAACAAATTGAATTATGGGCAAATTTTATTTTTGACACAAGTGCCGCTTAGGCGGTTATGAAATTTCACTTAGGCGGTTATGAACTTTAAACGACGATATGCTGGTGGAACAACATCATCAGCAGTATCACCAGCCTAATCACCTTAATGATTGTGCATTCGCTCTCTCTCTCTCTCTCTCTCTCTCTCTCTCTTTCTCTCTCTCTCTCTCTCTTTCTATCTTTCTCTCGCTCTTTCTCTCTCTCTTTCTCTCTGTTTCCTGCTTTCTCTGTTTCTCGCTGTCGATGCCAACAATTGGCATTTGCGGTGCTAATTACTAATTGCCAAACGATTAGTTTGTTTGTTCATGTAAATTTGCAATTAACTCATTAGCAGTTCGGTGATCGGCGATCGGTGTGATCCGCGTTTGTTGATCGGCAATCGGCGATCGTAAATTACTTACTCGATTTATAGCGCATTTCTTACCAATTAGCAAGAATCGTAATAAAACCCCGCCACCTTCTTCCTTGCTCTTCGACGAAATTCCACAGTTTTCGAGGGTCGAAGGAGGGTGTGGCGGACGAACGGGCACATCCACCAGTTGATTCGCTGTGTTTATTGTACTGCGGATTGGACTACTTGAACGTCATATTTACATTCATATGTACTACTTATGTATGCATGTACGTAAGAATGTGAACAAACAAAAACTGGCGCATTAAAAAAAAAAATAAAAAAATCGGAAAATATGAATTCGAGCGAAGATTTTAAATCAGTGTTCGATTAAATGAAATCTCGAAAGGTGCACATGCACATTAGGGTGATGTTCAAATATGTACATGTATACATACATACATACATATGCACCTCTCTAGAAAGTATGAAAATGCATATAAGAATTGAGTAAACCACTTTCAAACATGGCTATGTGAAATTTTTCGATTTTGAGTTTTTGATGGATTGTGTAACATGCCCATTAAGAATTTATGGCAAAATCAGGGACGTAACGGTTATAAGAGAAATGGGGTAAAAGTCATATTTAACCATTATCATGAGAAAAAAAAAATGTTGGTCCTTAATAACCATTATAAAATCTAAAAAACCGTTTTGGGCCTGAAAAACCGTTATGGCAACCAAAAAAGTTTTTTGGGCTTGAATAACCGTTATGGTAACCAAAAAACTGTTTTGGGCCTGAATAACCGTTATTAAGATTTTTATTTTATTTTTTTTTTTCAGCTATAAAAATCAAGCCCATATTGGTATCATATAAAAGGTGTTGAGCAGGGATTGTAGCTCTGATTACCTCTTTTCATTTTATACCAATATTGCTTAAAAGATTCCAGGGCATCCGGGCCCACTTTTTCACCCATAACTGGGAGCCCGACCTACGAATCTTAACAAATACACCTCTATGTAAAAGCGTAACCTTTTCACCACCCAAAAAAAATAACCGTTATTTTCGGTCCCTGGGCAAAATCCTTTCACATTCTGAAAAAAATTACACTAAATGCACATGCATTTTCAAAAGTCTATGATTTGTAGGTACACTTCAAAAATCTCTATCTGAAAAATGTTACTCATACGCCCAGGCACACATTGTTGTAATGAAGTATTAAGCGTTTCAACGAAAATTACTGTCTCAAAACTAACCATGCGAAATATTTGCAACAATCTGTCATATTGCGGTTTTATTTTTTTTATATCGTTAAATTCCTCAAGGGCCAAGCTTTCAACAACAACAAAAGATATTCAAATAAAATAGAGCTTGATAAGGTAGTGGTTTTTCTAATTTGTGGCTTAATGTGAAAAAATGACATAGCCCTATTTGAACTTGGACTGCTCAATTAATTGAAATACATACATATCTTATTTATGTAAATCTATATGTGCGTATAATTACATATTCGTATATCTAATCCAACATCAAGCTATGTAACCTCCATGGCCGCAAATCTTCCAAAAGCAACTCGTACATATATACATACATACATACATACATACATTCATATAAAGTGTATCGATTATATACGAGGATAAGTGTGTATCAAAAAAAATTGGGGCGTTAAGCCCATCAAACAAAAAAATAATCAACAACCACAAACAATATTCGTGCAATAATATATATGTACATATGTACATATATACATGAGAACATATCTACTACATACACATAGGTATGTGATGTGATGTGTTTTCTATGGATTGCGCATTTTGAAAAATAAAAATTTTAATAGAAAATAACACAACAACGAATGTGCAGCGATGGCCACATCAACGCCCGATAATTTCAAAGTTCCCTCGACCAGCAAAGTCTCCGTGGATAAGCTGCTGCGCGTCGGCTATTATGATTTGGAGAAAACGATTGGCAAGGGTAATTTTGCAGTTGTAAAATTGGCATCGCACATCATCACTAAATCCAAGGTATGTAAATATTTATGATCATAAACAAATACATATGTATGTACCTACGTAAGTATGTTACGTATTAACCCAATAAACATTTTGGCGAATATTCGAAAATCATCTTCGATATATGTATGTATGAATAAGGAACTGCGAACTAAACTTAGTTTTCCAACATTCATAGTTTATTTTTCCTCGCGTAAGGGTGCGTTTATGTCGGAGCAATAGAAGAAAGAAAGATAGCTGTGCGTGATATACGCTTATCGGAATAGCGCTATTGAGTGTTTATGTCGGAGCAGTGATAAGAGCAATAGTAGCGAAGAGGTCAATAAGCGGAGGTAATAGCGCTGTTCGACCAAAGCATATAGCGCTATTGAGTGTTTATGTCGGAGCTAAGCTAGCAAGGAGTGGAATAGCGCTGTTATCTGCGTATATTGAAGCTATGGTACTAGATTTGTCTTTAGTGTATTGTGGTACTTAAATAAAAATTTTAGAGTAACCGAAAAGGAGAAGAGACGTTGCTATTTTACACATAATAAATATTTACATATATTTCTGCTCCACACATACTTATCTATATATTTAATTTTTTTTAATTTGAAAGGTTATATAAAAATTATGTATAAAAAGTAATAAAACACATAAACAATGTCCCTCTTATTCATAAAAAATAAAATAGATTTATAAAATTTTCGAAATCGAAAAATTTTATGAAAATGCCACTTAAAAATTTTTAAAACCTATTTTATTTTTTATGCATGAAGTCGTATATATTTACTTACGTGTGGACTTCATTTCACATGCTACGGCCGTCCACAGTTTATCCAAGACAAGCCTATTGGGATGATTTGGATTTCTTTGATCCCACAAAGGTTGCCTTTTAAAAATTGCACTGATGAAAGTTTCTGTGTCCATAATGAATAGCGCTAATCGACTAAAGAAAATCAATGAATTAATTTTCTTCGCTCTTATACTTTGATACGCGCATATAGCGCGGCTCCGACATAAACAGAAGTACAGAACTCCCATTTAAAATTTTCGTCGCTCTATTGCACTCTTTCTTCTATTGCTCCGACATAAACACTACACGCGTTTCCCATAAGGTATTTTCTCTGCTATGATAATAGCGCTAATGTGGTGAATTTCTTTAGTCACCCACTGCTCCGACATAAACAGAAGTACAGAACTCCCATTTACAATTTTCGTTGCTAGTATCACTCTTTCTTCTATTGCTCCGACATAAACACTATACGTGATTTCCGTAAGGTATTTTCTTTGCTATTATCTGTGGTGAGCTTAGCGCTTATCGCAGCTCCGACATAAACAGAAGTACAGAATTCCCGTTTACAATTTTCTTCGCTATCTTTCTTTCTTTCTTCTATTGCTCCGACATAAACGCACCCTAAGGCAATGTGGAACAAAAGATTTAGGGAAACTATACTTTCATCTTTTCTGATCGTCGCTCATTTGTGGATTCTGTTGCTTTCACCGATCATTCCAAAATTTCTTGTTTGTTTTTATTTTTGGTGGGACTGCCTTTGGATAAGGTAAATGTCTGGATCATAGTTTTGTTAATAGTAAAGCACAAAAAAATCTACTCACG
Organism: Urophora cardui; assembly: GCA_960531455.1. Lineage (NCBI taxonomy): Eukaryota > Metazoa > Arthropoda > Insecta > Diptera > Tephritidae > Urophora > Urophora cardui. The sequence continues at coordinate 111,290,923 of OY482670.1, read as the reverse complement.
TGATTTTGCTTAAAAGTGTAGCAAATCAAATATCGAGAATCGAAAAAAATATCAAACCCTAGTATTTGTAACTATTATGGAATGATTAAAAAATAGTTCTCTTCAAATAATTGTTATCAAACATGGTAAAGTTGTTTCATTGCTGAATAGTATAGAATTTTTTCCATACATACATACATACATAAGTATGTACAATTGTACATAATGCATACCTACATTTACCGCAAAACAAAGATTAGTTACCGTTATCTCGACTTTATCACAAAATATCGCGCTTAATACGTACATACACACATATGTATGTGTGTACTTGGCATTTGCACTACATCAAATTTGGGTTTTCCGATGGCGTTTGTTGACATTTGAACATTTTTAACACGCTTTTATTAGCTTCACCTGTATGTATGTATGTATGTATGTATGTAACTTCATCCCATCCTAAAAGTTGCAACATTTAAATAAATAATTATATCTTTCAAACATTCACTTTTTTGTGTTCTCTCTATTATTTCTATTCTCCTCCGGACTCGAAACATGACATCAACAGCCCAACGGCATCATATAGTAGGACATTCAACATTATGCTTTATGCTTCATTGCGGCTTTTATGTTACCTTTCTTCAAAATAGCCTCTATGAATTTCAATTCACTCCCGTATACAAGCCAATAAGTAACAAGCTTTCAGGGTACGGAAAAACTCACTCACGAACGCTCAAAAATACATTCTTCTCAAATCACAAACAAATGTTCAAAGAAAAACGTATAACCACTCAAATAGCGAGCGAACTAACGCACAACAACCAGCGATCGCTCATAGCGATGGTGATAAACTCAATGCATAAATTCACTCAAAAATGAAGCTTGAAGCTTTCTGTTTTGGGTTTGTTGTATTTGCATTGAAATCAGCCGCATGTACATACATACGTATGCAAAGCAAGAACTGGTTTTGTTTGTAATTCATTTAATAGTAAGTGCTGAATCAACGAAAAGGAACCCTAATTCTATAATTGCATTTCACGTTTGGAAAGCAATTTTTATACAATGTTTTGTAAACGTGAGGTGAAAAAAATTTCTCTAAAAATAAAAAATAATATAAAAAAAATTAAATAAAAAAAAAAATGCGCCACTCGGGACTCGAACCTGAGCTCCTTGGTCCGTAGGCAGCATACCTCACCATTACGCTACAATCGTATTCGGAACTTTCTTGTCTAAATTCGAATTTATTCAATCAGGTTTCTTTTTTTTTTTTGTTTTTTTCAAATGCTTCACCTCAACTTCTCTTCACTTTCTGATTGTAAAATATAACAAAACGTTTGGGAAATTTTGTATTTCCAAACTAGTTTGGAAAACCTTGAATAAAAGGGTTTGGAAAATATTGCATAATAAGCTAGTTTACTTCACTGCATATTGGGATTTTTGGTAGAAGTTATAAATACATATGTATGTAGATCTATTTCGGAGAACACCACATCCCATCAGACTTCTTTTTACTTTTATTCTTGCGTCCGCATAAAACATCCTTTAATGAAAAATTTCACTAAAAAGTTAAAAATAAATAATAGCTTAAAAAAACTAAAAAACACGCTTTAATCTTAAAAATCGTACTAAAAATTGAGAAATAATTTAATTAGAAACAAAATGATGAACGAAAGTATAAGTATTTAAGGAAAAGCGTGGGGGTGCTAAATAATATTTGAACATGAAAATATTCGATTCGTACAACTAGTACAAAAATATACATACCTAGTTGCGAAATTAAAGAGTACGATATATGAAATCTCAAAAAAGTCAAAATAAAATTATTAGTAAAAAAACACCGATTTTAAATATTTTTTGACATACTGAGCACCCCACTCTTTTCCTTAAATACTTATATTTTCGTTCATCATTTTGTTTCTAATTAAATTATTTCTCAATTTTTAGTACGATTTTTAAGATTGAAGCGTGTTTTTTAGTTTTTTTAAGCTATTATTTATTTCTACGACTGGTTTATATGTACATAATTAACTAGCTTACGTACTACTAAGCCATTAAATCTTGAAATTCTTACTATAAATTTCGACAACAATTTTGCATGAGAATATCTTTCATGAGAAATAACACTGCTCGACACATGTCTAGCCTGTTTAATTGCAAACACTTTAAGCGTAATATTACCAAGACTTTATTTTTGATGATTTTTTATCAGGTGAAATAAAAAGAACATTTTATGGACGAAAAATTTGGTTAGGTGACCCAACCGTGGGAAAACAAAAAAGTTGCGAAAGTCCGCCCCTAAAATTACAACTTATGTTGAGACAGAGGCGGATTATCCCTAAGGCAAACTAGGCACTTGCCTAGGGGCGCGTAGTTACAAGGGGCGCGCGAGCTCAGAATTTTTAAACAAATAAAGAAAATAACATATCGACGATTAAGAATTAAAGCTGATCTATAATAGATCGATAATAGATAAATCGATTATATTGCACAAGCATCGATATATTGTGCAATATTGCGCGTTTGTTGCGTCGTCAGGCTTGCCAGCGATTTGTCGCCAAATTGGCGATTTTTTACAAACTTTGGCGACCAATTTATGAAAATTGGCGATGGCGACTTTTTTGGCGATTATCAAAATATTAGATTATATTAATAAAAAAGCAATTACTTTTTCAAGCCTTTTTCTCAAATTTTGAAAGTTTCTTCATACAAATTTTTGTCAAATTACAAAAAATTTGAGAAATAGCAATTGCTTTTTGTTTATTAATACGACCCATTATCTCCACTTTGCCAATAAATCTTACGATATGTAGAGATCTATTGAGAAAATAAATATATACTACATACTCTGGCAACAATTTTCTGCACACTTGAGTGCAAACCAAAATTTTGGTCTGCACACGCGCCTATCCACGATACGACGGTCTGTAAAACTTTGACACCCTACGGGACAGCGAGCTTCAGCTGAAACCGCACGTGCTGTTCATCGCTGACATATGTTTTGTGCATCGTCGACAGCACTTTCTTAAGGGCCTTGTGAGAAAAGTGATGCCTGGGTTTGCGTACGTGTGATCTTGCATCACCTTCTCTCTTATGTACTTTGGCTATCTATTCAAAATAGGTTTGTCTCTTTTACTCCAATCACAAGTGATCAAAAACAATAGCACTCTAGTTAGCAGCAGAGTTTATATCTATAAGTTGCGACACTCTCACTTATTTTGTTAATTTATTAAATACTAGCTCTTGCCCGCGACTTCGTATGCGTATAATTTCTCTTCTATTTTTCAACTCTGTTGGTAAATAATAAGTACCAGCAAAAAAGACTGGATTTCAACTCTAAGATAATGCCTGCTTTCAACCAACTTTTCGCGTCCGTGTTTGAACAGCTCGGCAGGTGGTCCGTCTTTTCCAGGAGCTTTATTGTTTTGGACCCGGGGTATAGCTGTCCTCACTTCATCATAGTCGGGTGGTGGAATGTTTTTTCCATCGTCAGGGATTGTGGTATCGGGTTCGACGACTCCCTCGCAATTTATCAATGAGGAGAATTTATCGCTCCATAACATAAGTACACTCTGTACGTCGGTTACCAGGTAGCCATTATTTTATTTCTTATAACAAAATAGCCATATTAAGCATTTTGAGATTAAGAAGGTTCACATTTTATGAGATATCTCCGAAGCCAGTTTAGGTATTGAAATTAATCAAATGGTTTATGGCAGCATTCATAAACACCTTTCGTTTGATACTGATATGACATTTTGGTGCACATATTGGCCGATAACTCCAAAACCGGTCGAGATATCGAAACAAATAATACCTTAAACCTTAAGTTGAGCGTCTAGCAATCCAATAAAAAAAGTTTCGTTCAATTCCATTCAGCATTTTTTGAGTGATACGGCCACAAACATACGGACAGACAGACAGACAGACAAAAATTCTAAAAATGGTTGATTTGGATTCTACTGGATTAATAATGCTTCACCCAATCATTTTTTTCTCGATATCTGCAATGTGCAGGCATCGACCTGTTACAATTTTATTATATGTAGAGATTAACAAATTATCTAAGCTTTTACATCATCTATATCTACATCTACACTAATATTATAAAGAGGAAAGATTTTGATTCTTAAGGTGTAAAACAACTAGGTAGTTAAAATTTATAGTATTATGATGGCCATTTATGGTCGGTACAGAGGCGCCGAGAAAGTGGCTGCCTAGGGCGCTCTGGACCTTTAATCCGCCACTGTGTTGAGAGGATTAAGTCCCATTTTTTTCTTTTATTTTGATTCAGCGTAATAGTTACCACGGAAATATATTTTTTTTGTAACTTTGTTATTTGACATCCGATTTTTAAAATTGATATGTTTCAGTTTAGTCCGGTGGTTTAAGTACCTCCCATACAACCTTAAACTTTCATGCTGAATATTTATGGAAGCGTTCATATTAGGACCCTGGATGTTGGTACGGAGATAAGCAATAGATATCGTCGGCCTCCTGCCAGAAACACGAATGTGAAATTTTTTCTAAGTGCGATATCTGCTCTTCATCGGGTATATATTGATATAATAACAATTAATATTTGTATATATGCTTATGTACATACAAGTACACATTATGTATGTATGTTTATGCAAGAATTTATGTGGATGCCGCAGTAATAACACAAGACCACTTTGTTTTACAAATTTAATCGATGTTTTTAATTGCAAAATACAAAAATGGTGACATACGATTCACGCTTGATGGCGGTTGGTATTACAATAATTATTAGACAAAAATAGTGATGACAATATGTAACTAGTGATGACAATAGATAACTAGCGATAACAATATAAAACTAGTGATTACAATTATAGCTAGTGATAACAATAAGATCTCCGTCGATCATCGTCCGTCTTGTCAAAGTCTATCGTCATGTCCGTTCCACAATCGTCCGTCAAGGTTGTATATGTTGCATCCAATGTATCCGTCCGACCCCACTACTGGCTGTCACATAGTCGCGTCCGTCAAATCCCACATTCGGCCATCCTGCGCTATCATTCGACCTCGAATGATGGGTCCCACTTTTTCATAAACTCGGCCACAGTAATCGTTCTGTTCGGGCCTTCGTGGTCTCCAACCTTCTCCACTGTGTACCTCCCGCGCCTCATATGTTTCAAAATCTTATAGGGCCCCAAATACCTGGCCTTCAACTTCAGACCTGCTCCGTACTGCGTTCGCTTAATGGCTACTAACTCGTCCAGAACGTATTCGGTCTCAGGCTTCCGCTGGCGGTCGTATGACCTTTTATTCTCCGCTTGGATGACGGCGATATTATCCCTGGCTCGGCGTCTTATCTCTTCTCTCTCAGCATCCAGTTCGTCAATGATTTCGCTTTCCAGCATTTCTTTCAGCTGAGGAATACCTTTTGTACGCATTTCTAATCCGGTAAGTATTTGGAACGGCGAAGCCTTGGTGCTACGAGGTGGAGTACTGTTGATCAACTGCTGGACGCGATCGACCTGCTTGTACCAGTTTCCGGGATTTTCCTCGCACAACTTGGTCAACATTCGCGTAAGGATCCGATGTATCCTCTCGACCTGCCCGTTTCCGCGTGGAACGCCTGTCGCTATAAGCAGATGTTCTATCTCTTCGCTCTCGCAATACTCCTTGAAACGATGCGATGTGAAGGCACTACCACGGTCAGTAATAACCCGCTTTGGATTCCCAAATATCGACGCCTGTTTTTGCAAACGATCTACGACAGCTTCGGCACCAGTATCCTTGGTGGGATAGAGCCATACAAATTTCGAAAAGGCATCGACAACCACCAAAATGTGATTATACGCTTTCTTCGTCGTTTCCATCGGTCCAACATGGTCGAGGTGCAGGGTCATCAATGGCTTGTTTTCCTTGTCAATCGGGTGCAAGTACCCCTCTTTCTTCCCCGTCTTGGACTCCGCCATTATGCATTGTATACAGCTTCTGACGACGCGCGCCACCTTCGCTTTCAATCCTTGCATGTAAAATGTTTTCTCCACTGCGTCCTGCGTCTTCTTCACTGCGAAGTGACCTTGCCGGTGCGCCACGCTAATTATTTCCTCCTCCATTGCTGACGGTACAACTATGAGCTCCTTGACAGGATCTTTGTACAGTATATCGCCTTTCATGAAAAAATCGTCATATCTGTCCTTCTCCAAGATTCGGCGGACGGCACGTATCCACTCATCTTGTTGTTGCGCTTGTTTCAATCGATGATGTAGTGAATCTTCCAGAATTAGGCACGATATTCGACTTAGTGCGTCCACATGACGCATCTTGGAACCACAGCGGTGCTCAATCTCATAATCGAAGTCTTGGAGGAACATTGCCCAGCGCGATACTCGGAGTGGGACATCTTTCTTCTTCATGGTCATGGTGAAGGCATTACAGTCCGTCACGATTTTGAAATGTATGCCCAACAGGTAAACCCTCCACTTCTTCAGTGCTTCCACCACGCAAAGCACTTCCAGTTCGTACGAATGGAGCTTCTCCTCTGAAGGTTTCGTCTTGCGGCTCATATATTGGACAGGGTGGAACTCCTGGTCATCAGCATCTTTCTGCAGCAAAACAGCGCCGTACCCCATCATGCTTGCATCTGTATGTACTTCGGTTACTGCTTGTGGGTTATACAATCTCAATACTGGAGCGCCTGACAACGCCGATTTTAACTGCTGGAACGAGGCCAACTGGTCATCTTCTAGTGAGAACTTAACGTCCTTTCGGAGCAAATCAGATAACGGTTTTGCGATTACTGCGTAATTGTCGACAAATCTTCGGAAATACGACGTAAGGCCAAGGAAACGTTGCAAAGACTTCTTGTCATTCGGCAATGGGAAATTCCTGATTGCGCTTGTTTTCGCTTCGGACGGCTGTATTGTATTATTGGTAATGATGTATCCAAGGAACTCAACCTTCTTCTTTAGAAACTGGCATTTGTTCCACTTGACTCGTAACCCTTTCGCCTCTGCAACCTTTAACACCGTTTCCAGCTTCTGGATACCCTCGACTTCATCCTTGGAGGGAATGATCAAGTCATCCATGTACACGACGACGGTTCCATCTCGTACCAAATCGCTCAATACCGCCGAAACAAATCTGGAGAAAACGGCCGGTGAATTAGATATGCCAAACGGCACATACAAAAACTCAAACTGCCCGCTGTGTGTCACGAATGACGTATATTTCCTCGAGCCTTCCTCCACCGGAACATGGAAGAATCCGTTCATCAAATCGAGCGTCGAAAAAACGTTAGCTCCCAACAACTGTTCAATAACGTCGTCCATGATTGGCATAGGGAAATTATCACGGACGATCTTTTCATTTAACCGCCGATAGTCACAACCAAGGCGTTTACTCCCATCCTTCTTGGTTACTAACACGACAGGCGATGCGTAGTTCGAATTGCTCGGTTGTATAATACCCTCGTCTAACCACGCTGCCACTTGATTATCGACTGTCTGTCGATCTGCATAAGACATACGCCTAGGTCGTTCAAATACTGGAATGTCGTCCACTACCAGAATCTTCATCTCTACTGGCGATGCAACGTTTTTAGCTGGCTCATAGGCCACCATAAATTTGCGCACCATATCCGCCCGTGTCTTACTCAAATGATGGAGGTCCACCTCTGGCTCCAAATCTCGGTTTACTTCTGCTGCCACACATAAATTTCCGAACGCTGCTTGTAGCTCGACGATACGACTTGATGGTCTCTCGTCGTCCAGCTTTACCGATTTCGCGCCTCGTTCACCCATGTTTGCTTTTCTCGGAGACGCGTATTCCCGTGGAGGTTCCACAACCAAATCACGACCTCTTGCAGCTATACCTTCCGCGCCGACGCCATCTTGTATCTCATCTCTGACTGCGTCGAGCTGTCTAGCGCTCTCTCTGAGCTTCCTGGCTGCATCTTTGACGGCTTTGTAGAAAAAGTCCAAATCTTCGGCGATCGAGTCCCCAGGACTTTCATTCACCAATTTGCCAACAGCTGCTTTACGTCCTACTGCGCCATCATTCCGACTGGTCAAGCCTCGCTCCGCCACGGCGCAATTGCTGGCCACCGCCTTGCGCTCACATGCCCCTTTTCGCTCTCCAGCCTCTGCTCTCTCTTTAAATATCGCACCATCTCCAGATATGACTAGGTCAACATGTTTAAGGACATCGTTGCCTATAACCAACGAGTAACTTAGGTCTCGCTCACGTGCTACATGAAAAGTAATGTTGACAGATATGCCGTCGATATTCAACGGAATATTAAAACTGCCCAAAGTTGTCATCGCGCTATCGCCAATTCCCACCAGTCGTCGCTTCTCCTTACTCAGCTCGACATCTAGCTGTAACATCAGCAAGGTGTCGTTACGCATTAGGCATAAGTCCGATCCTGTGTCTACGAGTGCGGAAACCGTCTGATTGGCCATTTCGAAGAATATGTCCTTAAATATTAGGCCACTCTGTTTGATTGCCATCATGTTTGCTGGGGTTTTTTCGTTTTTCACTTCCTTCCCAGTGCTTTTGCATTCGTTTGCCCGATGGCCTTCGTTTCCACATTTGAAGCATTTCAACCCCTTTCGTGGACAGTTCCGCGCGAAATGGGATTGGTCACCACAGTTAAAGCATGCTTTGTTCGATGGATTTGAGCTATGTGTATCCCTGTTTGAAGACGTTGGCTTCACATAACTCCCTACATTGGATTGTGGTTTTTGCGCCCTGATCTTCTCGTACACTTTAATTTGTTCCTTTAGCTCAACGATGTTTTTTGCCTGGTACAGATTGCTTTTGTTGATACGGGAATCTTGTATACCTTCGATGAAATATTCGATTAAACTGGAGTCGTCCAGGCGTATCGGCTTGCCAATTTCCATCAAAACATAAAGGTATTTCCGAAGGTCTTCACCAGGCTGGTTCCGACGGCTTCTCAAGGCGCGATGTACTTCGAGTGATGACAGGGCGACACCAAACTCCTGACGCAATGCGAATTTCAGCGAGCTCCAGCTACGAACACCAACTTGGCTTCGAATAAAAATTTTGGCTCCGCCCTTCAACAGCTGTTTGGCATAAATGAACTTCTGCAGCTCGTTCCATTTCACTGCTTCGGCGTTGGATTCCAAATCCTCAAGCCACTGCTCGAAACTGGGCTGCCCTGTACCGCTGAATGACTCCAATGAGTCTTCAATATCTCGGAGCGAGAACATCGATCGCTCGACCACCACTTCGCGCACACTTACAATACTTGCGGCGCCATCATCGGAAAATTCGTCATCGCTCACATTCAGGCCGAAGTGTTCCAGTAGTCTGTCCTGGAGAGTAGCCTTCCGTCCATTAGTCGATAAGCCTAAACCACCCAACTTTTCCTTAAGACCGTCAACTGTCAAACCTAGAATTTCGTCACGGTCCATGTCTTACAAAATTATTAAATTTATGCGTTATTATATTATAAATATCAAACAATGAAAACGTTACAAAATATTATATTTTAAAAGTTATTAAAATTGTATATGGATCAAGGGTTACCACATTTAATAGGCCGTGTTTTTACGCTTTACTGTGCTTCAAATATTAATGTTCAAAAAGCAAGACATAAAATTTATCTATTATTTATGCTAGAATATTTCACGCTACTGTGCATTTCCTTATTGCCGTATATTCAAGATTTAATAAAATGTCATCACTCAAAACAAATACATATGAACATACGTACAATAAAATTATTACATACATACGGCTCTGCTCTCACTGCTGCTGTTGTCGTCTGGTGTGATTCTTCGCCACTGCTCACCTCTGCCCGTTGCCGGCGTCCAACTTCGCTGCCGTCGTCTAACTTCGCTGCTCGTGTGATTGTCAATCTTGCACTTATGTATGTATGTGCAATATGGTGTACATATGTAAAATGAGTATATGAATGCCGTTTGACTATATACCGTTTATACGGACCGCCACAGATTTCACCGTTTATTTTCAACGTACAGTTCTTTAGAAAATTATATGTTCGATTTTATATATCGTATATATATGTACATATTTTTATACTCAGCTGTACTAGTACACAGAGTATTATAGTTTTAATCACATAACGGTGGATTGTAACAGAATGAAATAATCGAGATAGATATAGACTTATATATATCAAAATGATCAGGGTGAAAAGAGAAATCGATTGAGCCATGTCCGTCCGTCCGTCCGTCCGTCCGTCCGTCCGTCCGTCCGTCCGTCTGTCCGTCCGTCCGTCCGTCCGTCCGTCTGTAAACACTCTAACTCGCGCAAAAATTGAGATATTTTGATGAAATTTGGAACGCAAGTTGGTATCGAGACTGGGACGGTTGGTATTGAAAATGGGCGAAATCGGACCATGACCACGCCCACTTTTCCTATATAGAAAAAATCGGAAATTTGGTATCTCAGCCACTAATATAGCTAGAGTTTTAAAATTTTACCCACGTATTGAGCTCGGGCCCTTATGAAGAAATTTGATGAAGTTTTGGAAAATGGGCGGTGCCACGCCCACTTATTAAGGGTCAAACATTGAAAGTTTTATATGTCATAACTCAGAAACCGTTGAAGATATATCGATGAAATTTGGTACGCGTAATTTGCTTACATAGACAAATGTTTTGACGAAAAATTATCAAAATCGGTTTACGGCCACGCCCACTTTTATATATGTGTATTATAAAGTGACCTAATAAAACCATTTTAAGCGATATCTCTGTCAAATATAAAGATCTATCATTGAAATTTTGTCGCATGAGTCCAACTATGGACATAAAACAAAAAACACAAAAATTTTGGAATATGGGCGGTGCCACGCCCACTTATTAAGGGGCAGACATTGAAAGTTTTATGAGTCATAACTCAGAAACCGTTGAAGATATATCGATGAAATTCGGTACGCGTAATATAATTACTTAGTCAAATGTTTTGGCGAAAAATTATCAAAATCGGTTGACGGCCACGCCCACTTTTATATATAGGAAATATAAGGGGGCCTAATAAAAACATTTTAAGCGATATCTCTGTCAAATATAAAGATCAATCACTGAGATTTTGTGGCAGGAGTCCAACTATGGACATAAAACAAAAACTACAAAAATTTTGGAAAATGGGCGGTGCCACGCCCACTTATTAAGGAGCGAATATTGAAAGTTTAATAAGCCATAACTCAGAAACCGTTAAAGATATATCGATGAAATCTGGTACGCGTGATATATTTACTTAGCCAAATGTGTGGACGAAAAATTACCAAAATCGGTTGACGACCGCGCCCACTTTTATATATGTGTATTATAAAGTGACCTAATAAAACCATTTTAAGCGATATCTATGTGAAATATAAAGATAATTCATTGAAATTTTGTGACATGAGTTTTACAATAGACCGGAAACAAAAAATAAAAAAGTTTGGAAAATGGGCGTGGCACCGCCTCTTTTTAGACAAAGGGATATATGAGATTTCTTAGCCTTTAACTCGACAAATAATTGAGATATTATGACGAAACTTGGTTTATACACTTTTATAACATGTGTTAATAGACACGCAAAAATGTATTGAAATCGGTTTATGACCACGCCTACTTTTTAACAAAGATATTTCTGGAACACCCTTTTGGAATTTGTAACGTGAAGTCTTTGTAACTAAAAGTCATAGAGGGATGAAATTTTGCACTAACAATAATATTTGTATGCTTATTTGGATGATTGATATAAATTTTGAAAATGGGCGTGGCTGCGCCCTGTTTATGCAGCACTCGTTTCATATAAAATACACCCTATATCGAACAAACGCAAACAAACAATGAAAGCATACAGCTGAGTATCTAATGTTCGATTGCACTCGAACTTAGGCTTCCTTACTTGTTATTACATGATTCCAATTGTAAAATGCGCAAATCCACCTTGCGCAATGCGCTCAATATGCACAAACACTGTCCAGTTTCGCACGCTATGATGCTCTTGCTCAGCGTTTTTTTTTTTGAATTTAGTTTCTCGCACTTAATAAAATGTACATATGTATGGTGATTTCTGATTTATTGTATGTTATTTTCGCGGCAGTGGGCTTATACCACTTCGGACACCAATTTGTGGATGCCGCAGTAATAACACAAGAACACTTTGTTTTACAAATTTAATCGATGTTTTTAATTGCAAAATACAAAAATGGTGACATACGATTCACGCTTGATGGCGGTTGGTATTACAATAATTATTAGACAAAAATAGTGATGACAATATGTAACTAGTGATGACAATAGATAACTAGCGATAACAATATAAAACTAGTGATTACAATTATAGCTAGTGATAACAATAAGATCTCCGTCGATCATCGTCCGTCTTGTCAAAGTCTATCGTCATGTCCGTTCCACAATCGTCCGTCAAGGTTGTATATGTTGCATCCAATGTATCCGTCCGACCCCACTACTGGCTGTCACATAGTCGCGTCCGTCAAATCCCACATTTATACCAATATTAATTGTTATTACATCAATATATACCCGATAAAGAGCAGACATCGTACTTAGAAAAATTTCACATTCGTGTTTCTGGCAGAAGACCGACGATATCAGTTCCATACTTAGGAGAAAAAATGGAAGCTAATGAAAAAGGGGGCGTGTCACCTCCCATACAAACTTAATTTTTCATGGTGAATATCTCTGGAAGTGTTCATGGATAATTATCCATAATTATAATTGACAATTTTTGGGCACTCGCAGTCATTATAACGAATTCTAAGATAATGGTGAGCAACGCGATAATCAACGATTTTTCCTTTAGGCTTTGCAGGAATAAATTTTAGGCAGAACAATTTCTGGCGGGTCAGCTAGTTGTTTTATTATAGAATGGCTGCAACGCTTAAAATGGGCAAAAAATGTGAATTATGCCTTAGGAATAAGGTATACTCTCAGAGAGGGAGTATTCTTTATGGCCTAATGACATCAGCACAGATAAATCAGCCTTATTTTAAGCCTTTGCGCACACAACTTAGCTTCCCTTAAAATTTTCAGGCCTTATTTCGCAAGCCTTTAAGTCTTCTGTAATAATTCTTACATAAGGCGTGGATTTTTTGCAGGGTATGTACATTAGAATGCGTTTAAAATTCAATTTAACGATATTTTACTGTATCGCCCCCTCAATCGGTAGTAACATGGTCAAAGATATCACACATAAATTTTGGTATCGACTGGTGGCGATTAAGGCGTGGCGCATTGAGCTCAAAATTCAGAAAACTCTATGAAGGGTGAAAAAATCATAGCATAACCCTAGCACGTAGCACGGATTGCACGGATTGCAAAGTTTTACAACGCATAACAACAAAATACAGGCGCACAGAAATATGCTAGACCTCAAAAATATGCTACAGCAAAACCTATGTATATTTATTTCCTATAAAGTGTAGGAAATTAATTGCGACCTTGCGTAAGCTTACATTTGCCAATTGCTAATTTCAATTTAAATTTGAGCATTCGAATTTTGCTTAAAATGTTATTTTTTATGTGTATTTATTAAATTTACTAAAATAAAATGATTTATTTATTAAAAAGTGAGTGATGAACGCATCCATTTGGCTAAAAAGAAAAGCTGCTTCTTAAAATTTCCTACGACTGTGCAATGGGGTGCTCTCGATGTGTAGCATATTTTGGTCTAGGATATTTGCAATCCGTGCTATCTTGCTACGGATAGCGAATACCCCTATTTTTATACTCAGCTGTACTAGTACACAGAGTATTATAGTTTTAATCACATAACGGTGGATTGTAACAGAATGAAATAATCGAGATAGATATAGACTTATATATATCAAAATGATCAGGGTGAAAAGAGAAATCGATTGAGCCATGTCCGTCCGTCCGTCCGTCCGTCCGTCCGTCCGTCCGTCCGTCCGTCTGTCCGTCCGTCCGTCCGTCCGTCCGTCTGTAAACACTCTAACTCGCGCAAAAATTGAGATATTTTGATGAAATTTGGAACGCAAGTTGGTATCGAGACTGGGACGGTTGGTATTGAAAATGGGCGAAATCGGACCATGACCACGCCCACTTTTCCTATATAGAAAAAATCGGAAATTTGGTATCTCAGCCACTAATATAGCTAGAGTTTTAAAATTTTACCCACGTATTGAGCTCGGGCCCTTATGAAGAAATTTGATGAAGTTTTGGAAAATGGGCGGTGCCACGCCCACTTATTAATGGTCAAACATTGAAAGTTTTATATGTCATAACTCAGAAACCGTTGAAGATATATCGATGAAATTTGGTACGCGTAATTTGCTTACATAGACAAATGTTTTGACGAAAAATTATCAAAATCGGTTTACGGCCACGCCCACTTTTATATATGTGTATTATAAAGTGACCTAATAAAACCATTTTAAGCGATATCTCTGTCAAATATAAAGATCTATCATTGAAATTTTGTCGCATGAGTCCAACTATGGACATAAAACAAAAAACACAAAAATTTTGGAATATGGGCGGTGCCACGCCCACTTATTAAGGGGCAGACATTGAAAGTTTTATGAGTCATAACTCAGAAACCGTTGAAGATATATCGATGAAATTCGGTACGCGTAATATAATTACTTAGTCAAATGTTTTGGCGAAAAATTATCAAAATCGGTTGACGGCCACGCCCACTTTTATATATAGGAAATATAAGGGGGCCTAATAAAAACATTTTAAGCGATATCTCTGTCAAATATAAAGATCAATCACTGAGATTTTGTGGCAGGAGTCCAACTATGGACATAAAACAAAAACTACAAAAATTTTGGAAAATGGGCGGTGCCACGCCCACTTATTAAGGAGCGAATATTGAAAGTTTAATAAGCCATAACTCAGAAACCGTTAAAGATATATCGATGAAATCTGGTACGCGTGATATATTTACTTAGCCAAATGTGTGGACGAAAAATTACCAAAATCGGTTGACGACCGCGCCCACTTTTATATATGTGTATTATAAAGTGACCTAATAAAACCATTTTAAGCGATATCTATGTGAAATATAAAGATAATTCATTGAAATTTTGTGACATGAGTTTTACAATAGACCGGAAACAAAAAATAAAAAAGTTTGGAAAATGGGCGTGGCACCGCCTCTTTTTAGACAAAGGGATATATGAGATTTCTTAGCCTTTAACTCGACAAATAATTGAGATATTATGACGAAACTTGGTTTATACACTTTTATAACATGTGTTAATAGACACGCAAAAATGTATTGAAATCGGTTTATGACCACGCCTACTTTTTAACAAAGATATTTCTGGAACACCCTTTTGGAATTTGTAACGTGAAGTCTTTGTAACTAAAAGTCATAGAGGGATGAAATTTTGCACTAACAATAATATTTGTATGCTTATTTGGATGATTGATATAAATTTTGAAAATGGGCGTGGCTGCGCCCTGTTTATGCAGCACTCGTTTCATATAAAATACACCCTATATCGAACAAACGCAAACAAACAATGAAAGCATACAGCTGAGTATCTAATGTTCGATTGCACTCGAACTTAGGCTTCCTTACTTGTTTTTAATTATATTATACCCAAAATTAATGCATTTATACCCAATGATAACAAATATAGATGTTGGTTCCGATTGATGTAGGTTTAGTGGTGTTTTAAGGGGGTCAATGTTCAGATTGCCATAGAAGACTTACATATTTAGTGTCGCATATGGTAATCTGAACTTTGACCCCCTTGAAACACCAGTAAACCGTCATCAATCGGGACCAAAATTTATATTTGTTATGTGCTAAATAATAATATGGGTAGAGTGCTCATCTGCCATACCATAGTATGCGGGTTCAACCCCCAGACCAAAACCAAAAATTTATTTCTAATTAAATTAAATGTAAAACTCGACCCATTAACAACCAAAATTTGGATATAAAAAATTTTAATTTCGCAAATAAACAGTTTTGTAGTTCATGAAATGTTTTGGAAAACTACGCTCTATGTAGTTATAAGTTACACATATGTATGTATTTGAATGATTAAAACCTGCTAGAATAATTACACATGCATTGGCTAACTACTTGTGCATTCTAATTCAATCTGATCTTAAATTGGTTTATGAAACACGTATTTATTCAAACTGTTCATCTTAGCATTTAATGTTAATAAAATAACGGTAATCGAATTGAAATAAGTGAGTGCGTAGAGATGGTAAATTGTTACCATATACCGTTTGATAAGAAAGCCTAGAAAAAATGTGAAAGCAAACAAAAACTAATTAATTATGTATACACAATAACACCGGCAAATCACAATTCGATGCTTCATACTATTTGCTTCTATTTGCTGGTGATTCATTCAGCCAGAATATTGCCACTATAGGTCAAATGCAAATTTTTTCTATACTCACGCTGATTATGCGTTTTGTACTGAAAAAAAAGCACATGTCTTGGGTAAACACGTCTCAATATCTAACAACTGTTCAAATAAATAAAAGAAAAAAGTAGACATGTAGTAGAATGTGCAATAAGGCTGAATCGAAGCCCGTGAGTTGGCCATTAAAAATCAACTAATTCGACTAGCAAAATTCAGAGGTTATCTAACTTATACTTATCATACAAGAAACTACTTAACGCTCCACGATTTAAAATTCTTATCAAATCGAGTGTTTTAATTTTTCACTGTCTTGCGACATTTGTTTATGAGTTTTGCTTTTTTTAAATTGCATTTTTGGCAATTAATTGCAAAAATTTCCACTGATAGCATGAATGATAGCAAGCTAGACATATTGACACCCTCGTATGTGCCTGTATGCTTGTACTACATACAGACATAAGTATATATGTTTATACCCAGCAAACAGCCTCATAAGCCTAAGCTGAAGCTAAGTTTTTAAACTGCAATACGCTGGCAGCGCTGCTTGCTGCTACGCATGTGTATTACACTCACTATGCATCCATTCTCTATGCTCCAAACATTTTAGTACTTCATTTTAACATATTCCAAAGAGAGAAAAGTGGAATTGAGTTTTTATGAGAAAAGTACAATGGGTCATATTAATAAAAAGCAAGCATTTGCTTTTACGTTTCAAACTTAGCACAATCTAATTTTTATTATTAAATTGCCGCAACGCTTATATTGCACAAAAAAGTGTATTATGCAGGTAAACAAAAAAACAGCTTATTAATAAGGCATTATTAAGGTATAAATACAACACATAAGGCCTGATTATCAGGCTATAATGAGGCCTCAAATAAGCCTTATTTCGCAAGCGGATAAGCCTTATGAATAAGGTGTGCTCTCAGACAGAGAGAGAGTATTCCTTATGGCCTGATGACATCAACACAGGAAAGTCAGCCTTATTTTAAGCCTTTGCCCATAAAACTTAACTTCCCTTAAAATTTTCAGCCCATATTTCGTAGCCTTTAAATCTTCTGTAATAATTCTTAAATAAGGCGTAGATTTTTTGCTGGGTATTTGCACAATATGTTACTAAGCCACTGATTGTCTAAAGTCGCACAATATTATTTAACTAATTTTTTTCGCTCAACGACGAGAAAGCACAGTTTTGGCACATTTACCAAAATTTATTAAAATTTTAGTTTGTTAATTACCAGCATGTGGATATTTCAAAAAAAAAATGAATTAATGGCAAAAAGTACTGTCAAGCCATTCGAAGTGGAAACTAAATGACTTATTTTGTTGACAACAAATTTGATTTATTCGTAAACTATATTTATTTCTATAAGAAAAAAATATCACCTAAAATGTCAACAACCTAATACAGAAGTGTATGTATGCACATAGGTGAAAGGCATGTATGTATGTACATTAGGGTGTCCCGTTCATGTATGAAAAAAAAGTTTTTTTCGAGCTACGCTATCGTAAGAGGTATCAAAAGTTGCGTAATTGAATACAGATCACAATAAAAGTAAAAAACCCGGAATTGAATTCGATCTTGAGGGCTCTACCGAGATCTGAAATTTTGTTAATTTCATATATTTAGAAACCTAAACATTAGAGCTAAAATAATAAAAATGTCATACTCAAAAGTTACTTTATTATTGAAAATAACCATATAAGTACAGAGAAAGAAATTTATTGCATTTAATTAATTTAAAAAACTTAGAATTCAAATATATTTTTGTGTCCAAATTTTGGTACCTATTTCTGCTTGAGATTGCGACTATAATATTCCTTTGAACCAGTGGGGATATTTTTGGCTTCCGTCCGCGTGTTTATACTTTTGGATTATATTTTTCAGCATTTTCCAATATTATTTCAAAGCAATTTCACATTTCGTCAATTTTCCGGCAAGAAAAACACTTATTTTGGAGATTTTTTCTTTTTGCTATAAGTTGAATAGTGCAGGGGTTTCCTCGATCCATTCTGAGTCCCTGATGGCATTATAGGGTTAAAAACCTAGTATATTATAAAACTTTATTTGATATTCAGTGAATTAGTTTTCTATTATCTACAAAAATCTCCACCCTTTCGAAAAAAATTTTAATTGAAGTTTGGTATCCCTATTATTTTTCACAAGCTGAAACGAACTCACTCCACAAAATCATCAGCCATTATGAAACTTATTATTTGTAGCATTGGCAACAAATAATTTATTGTTATTGTTATTTTCTAAACAAGAAAGATTCAATAAAAACAAATATGAAGAAAAAAAAAATTATGAAACGACGCAACAAATGGCCGATTAAATAACTGTTCCTTACTTCGGAGACATCTGAGCAAGAAATTAATGTATAAGTTTTGACCATTGTTTAGAAATTGAAGCAGGATCGATCTTTGAAATATTTCAAGGCAAGTGTCCCTATTATTTGTCATATGACTGTACTACCTAAAACAATTAATTGAATAAAGAATTTTTAACTGAATTATTTTTAAAATTGAAAAAAAAAGTGCTGCAAACCTATTTCTGTGTTCAGGGGATTTTTGTTTATCTGATATGACTTTCGTTTAAATAAATAAAATAATTTTAACATAATTTGTTTTAGTAAAGTACATTATTCAATTATTCATAATTGCGAATTCTGTAAGGCTGCCAAAGAAAAATTTGTACACCTATTTTAGTGTCAATATATGTATATTTGAATTTGATGGATTTTTTTTTGCATGTTAGAAATAATAAAAAATAACATATCGTTATGAAGTTAAAGTATTTTATTTTATATGAATTTTTAATAGTTTTTCTCTGAGATGATACTTAAAAACAATATACATATATTATTCTGTTTTTACGATCCAAATTTTCTTGAACTCGCGGGAACACTGAGCGTATGAAAACCCATTTTGCGGTGACAACACTACATACTAGTACCTTCGCCCAGGGCTTGTAGTCTCTTCTAAATCTTTTCTGATTCCAGAATATGCGTAACGTTATAAAATTAAACTTTACGTAAATAAGAACTTTATGCTTTAGTTAAAGAACCGTATTGTTTTTTTTTTATCGAACTGATTCTCCACGATTGAAAGGCAAATAAAATGCAGAAGCCGAAAAAAAACCCATTGTAGAAAATATGTAATTTGTGAAAAAAGATTTGAAAAATAAGCTGCCTCTTCAGGGGATGCGAAAATACCGTGCACTTTTGCAAAGGCTCAGCGGTGAAGTTTTTTAGGTTTCCAGCAATTCCGTTTATAAGGAATCAATGGCTTCAAGCGTGCCAAATAGAGGAAGTTGATCTTCCAAAGAACCCGTTGATGTGCTCAGTGCATTTCGGTGCTAGCGATATTAGTAGCACAAACAAGAAAACATTATTATCGAAATGTGCAGTGCCAAGTTATAATGCGAAAACAAAGTATGGACGCAATAATTAAAATGTGCATAAATCTTAATAAAATATGTATTTTTTAGAGTGCAATTAGTGGAAAGCTTTGTGAACAAAAATCTCGAGGCTGTAGATACGTAAGTGCTTTATAAACAAACATTTAATTGAAAATATCTCGAAGACATCCTGATGAAAAAAAAAGATTACAAAAATAAAAAAATGAAAAAAATTACAACTTAAATGAGATTAATAAAGAACTTTAAACTATACCTTCTTGTTTCCTTTAATCTGAATTCTGCATTTCTGTTCCACCAAATTTTTGCTTGTATTGTACTCCTTCTCTTCCCTTTCCGTAAGATAGAAGTGAAAAAGAACGAGCAAAATGTAAACAAAAAATTTGTTCGGAAATAACGATGACTCCAGCCTTACTTCCTTGTTAAATGCTCTGTCTGTTGTATTGCGTAAGGCTTTGTATTAAATATTCGAGCCAAATACTTCCCACTTTTCACATTCCTTATAATAATATATGACTTTCTTTGATAATTTCTGAGCTTTCTTCAATTAAAACTAAATTTACCAAAATCTTCTTAAAGAATCTCCATTTTTATATTTGTCCAATATGGCAGCCTCACTCATAATGTTTACAAAAAAGATACTTCAGAAAAATTCAATAGCCGTCAAAAAGTTTAAAGTGAAATTACCTTCTGAATTTTTATACCATGGTCTCAATATAATCTAAAAAAGTGTTAAAAAGAACGTCAAAACTATTTTGAAACATACACAATTTTTTCAACGTTTGAAGTTCTGCTGTTCGTGCAAAACGCATATTATTATAATTTTTTTTAACAAAAAGAAAATTTTGTGCCGTTGCAATGATGGGAGTTTACCATCATTGGCAGTGCGTGATAATGGTTTTTCCATTTATATTTTTAGTTCGCAGGTAAGTTCAAAGTGGATTGCATTTTTGTTTCTAAAAGTTTTTAATGTTCAATATTTTCTTTTTCCTCTTCATAGTTTGCAATTTTTACCACGAAGAGATGTTTAGCGAATGGAGTCTTTCACGCAGCATGCGGCGCTTATACCGTTGCATTAGCGGCCAAACATTACTCGGTGCCAGTGATAGTAAGTACTATCGCCCATGTATAAACTATTCGTATGAGAAGGACGCTTTCAATTTGGTCGGTTGTGCGGGTGATGTACTCGAATATGCTTTATTGATCTGATGATTATATATTATATATTTTATGTTTTATATGTTTTTTATTTAAAAAAATAAATTGTAAAATCAACAAGACTTTCTAGTTAATTTAGCAATAAATTTAAGGTAAAATCAAAAAGATGTTATTAATTCAACAGGACCACTTCGTGTTAATTTAACCAGCTTAAATTGTAACATTAACTAGTTAAAATTGTAAAATCAACAGGAAGACTCAATACTTTTTAGTGTTAATTCTACAGTTGTCATCCTGTTAAACTAACACTTGACAGTAGTGTTAAATTTACACGATTACATTATGGCATACATTAAGCATCGTGTTGAAAAAAATTAACCACAAAATTTGTTTATTTTTGGTTGATTTCACATTATTTTTTTTCTGGGTGTAACCAACGCCGCGCCGCTAAGGATCTATTCAATTATTGTATGTTATTAATTTAGTGATGCATTCCATTGGTGTTCTTTTTGGTCTGCATTGTTTTATGTAATTTTTAATTGATGGGATGGGATTTTTTATCATGGAGTCTCTCCTTTTCTGTACCTTATGAGATCAAAAATTAACCAAAATATATTTCATCCAGTAGCTTTGTTATATAAAACATTTATGCAAATAAGTACAAGTGATTTAGAAAGGCAGCTGTGGAGCTGAAACAATCTCCCTCGTAATTTTGCCGGTGTCTAGAATAATTACACACTTTTTCGCGTGGTATGAATGTTATACATGTATGTATGTATGTATATATATGTACGCGATAACCACTACGCAAGTGTTTACCTAAGTCACAGATAAAGTTTGATTGTGTCAAAAAAGGCGAAGAGAACAGCAAAACGTTTGTTCAAATTTCAGATAACGCATTGTAAGCCACTTCTCTTGTGTCCACATGTAGGCATTTTT
This sequence comes from Urophora cardui, assembly GCA_960531455.1. Classification (NCBI taxonomy): domain Eukaryota; kingdom Metazoa; phylum Arthropoda; class Insecta; order Diptera; family Tephritidae; genus Urophora; species Urophora cardui. The sequence goes on along the minus strand of OY482670.1, from coordinate 111,269,087 downwards.
GTACTATTAACAAGTCAGCATCAACATTACATTTTTAAATTATGTACATACTTATGTACATATATATATTTTGGAAGCGGATGGAGGCTCTAAAGTCGTAGCATATGCGGACCACCTGGCAGTGGTAGTGAGTGGGAGGTTTCAACGGGCGCTCTGTGACATCATGCAGATCAAACTGAGACTGCTCGAAAGATAGGCCAATGACCGAGGTCTTGGAATAAATCCAGCCAAAATGGAACCACACCTTTTCTAGTTTAAGTTCAGAAAGTTAAAATTGAAGTTCAGAAAATTACAATTAACGGGCCATATATGTAATTATGTAATAATAATAATAATCTTCGGGGAGAATGGTCGGACTAGTGAGCACGACAAAAGAGCCGGAAACAGGGGACTCTCGTTAGCTCGATATATCAATTCGATATCGAACGAGCGACGATACTGTTTTGCTTTCTGTATTTCGATACGAAAACTTATATTTTAAAAAGTGCCTCGAAGGCCTTTAATATTTTTTAAAAGTTGGGTTGTTACTTGTAAACACATAAGAAATCTTTTAAACCCACAATACTATTAAAATTTTGGGTTGACATCGAAAAATTTCTAAACTTGGCGTTATACCCTTCGCGATGCTACGAAAAGTGCTGGCAAAAGACTGCCATCGTTTCGGTGCTACCTTCTCAGAAACAAGTCTTACGTAGCAAATTAACACACAATTTTTATTTATTTTATTAATTACTCAAAACGAATTTACATACTATTACACAAACTTAACTTAAATTTTTTATTAGTAAGATATAGACATTACATTAATGGTTTTTTCTCAAGACACTGATCAATTTACATACATACATACATACATACATTTCTTTTCAAAATTTAACAACCAAAACATTTTCTCGCTCCAACTGTTCGCACTCCTCGCGTAATCTCTCCAATTCCGCATGATTTTTATCACAGAGTTGCAGCAATTGCGTATTTATATTTATGATACGTTCACGCAACACCGGCAACGAGAACTGACTTAATCGTTCCGGTTTTTGGACATCTTCTCGCATTGTATTCACCAATTCACGCAAATATTGTACCTCATTGTAGCTGTGCTCCCGATACTCCTTCAAATCTTTACTCAATTGCAGCTTCAAATTTTCAATTTCACTTATCAGTTGTATGGCAGCGACGCTATCGGCCTTTGTTGTTGTTGTTGGATGGGATGCAGCCACAGTGGTTGCCGTACCATTGACACTCCGAGCGCTGACTGGTGGATCTTCAAAGTTTGCAGGATTCAATTTCACTTGACTACATTCGAGATATTTCTGCTGCGTTCTCAGGCATGTCAATTCACAAAGTAATGCCGTGCAAGATTTCTTCTTCATCAATCCCAGCGGATTGTCGGTGGTGATGACACGGTTTGTTTCCGTTATTGTTCCATCGACAATCTTAGATGTTGGCTTCTGATTGAACCTATCGAATTTCATTGTTCTTTTTGCTTTGAAATTGGGCTTTCTAGACGATTGGCAAGCGTTTGCCACCTCAGCACCTATGTATTTCTAATTATCTGCCAATGGCGATTACTTTTATTATTCGCAAGCGATTGCACTTGATTATGTGTGTGCTTGGCTGTTGCTTATTTGTTGTTTACACACTGTAATCAAACGTGATACTCGTACAGTTGCCAACACCAACCGACTGCAATCAGCGCTGTTTGCTGCTCTGCACCTCCGTTTGGCTGAGTCCGTCAGGTGTTGCCAACCACTTTGTTTGTTGTGTGACCCAAACAAAAAAAAAAAAAAAACCAACAACACGTCAAATTCTTTTCGTTTGTTGGCCGTGCGGTGGTCGTCGTCACAAGGTGTTAGTTATGGATTGGTTGCACTGCACTGCGCGTACATAAATATGTATGTGGTTTAATCAATACGTGTGCCTCTGGCCACGCTTGCTATTGTTCACGGCCGCCTTTTCCTGATTGTTTGGCTTGTTTACTTTTCAGTTTTTTTTTATTTTTTGTTTGCTCTACTTTGCTTCTTTTTGTTTTGCAATAGTTCGCTTATTCGTATGGATTCACAGTGGTAGGGTTTGCGATTTACCAAAGAAACTTGTGTACCTTCATGCTTCCAAAACACGATATACATATGTATATATGTACATATGTATTTTAATTTATTTCGCTGTAGATTTTCTTTAGACAATAACTTTCCTGTCTGGCGTGCTAATAAATATGTACGTGTACTACACGAGTTTATACATATGATCATATGTATACATATATGTATATTTTTTGGATTTTGTTTTTATTAAAAATTTTTATAATATATTTATATTTTTACGAATTTCTTAATTAAAAATTTTTTTGAGTTCTTTTTTTTAACGATTTACATACATTTGTTTCAAAGTTTGCTACTCTTTTTTTCTTAATTTTCGTAAATAAACTAACTGGCCAGTAGCCAGTAATTTGAGGTAATTATTACACCCAGAAAAAAAGTCGTATGAAATCAACGTAAAATCAACAAATTTTGTGGTTAATCTTTCTCAACACGATGCCTCATGATGTCATCCTGTAAACATGTAAATTTAACACTACTGTCAAAATAAATTTTTTAAATAAAAAAAATTATATAAGACATCAACAAAATAGCTGCTTCGGTAGCGCTCGATATGGGAGGACCTCCTCGTGGTAAAAATTGCAAATGAAGAGGAAACAGAAAATGTTGTATATTAAAAACTTTTCGAAACTAAAATGCAATCCACTTTTAACTCACCTGCAAACTGAAAATATAGATGGAAATATCATTATCACGCACTGCCAATGATGCTAAACTTTCATTGCCGCGGCACAAACCTTTATTTTTATTAAAAAAAAAAATAATAATAATTTGCGTTTTGCACGAACAGTAGAACTTCAAATCGACGGCTGAGAATAAGATCGCCCTATTTCAAAAACTGTTTCAAAAACGCCCTATTCCAAAAATTGTTTGAATAACATTCTATTTCAGATTTTGCTTCAAAAACGCCCTATTTGAAAATTTGTTTCAATAACGTCCTGTTTCAGACAATTATTCAAAAACGTCCTATTTCAGAGAAATATATATGGAATTTTCTCTGAAATAGGGCGTTTTTGAAGCAAAATCTGAAATAGGACGTTATTGAAACAAATTTTCAAATAGGGCGTTTTTGAAGTAAAATCTGAAATACGATGTTACTCAAACAATTTTTGGAATAGGGCGTTTTTGAAACAATTTTTGAAATAGGGCGATCTTATTCTCAGCCGTCGAAATGTTCAAAACACTAGAATTGGGAGTTCTTTTTTTTTTACATTTAATCTATCATCACTTTAAATAAACTAAATTCCAAATTACATTTAGGAATAAAATTTTATATTTGAATCATCGTGTATGTACATATATTTTAAAATTGCTTCATGTTGAATTTAGCAAAATGTCAAATAAGCCAAAAGCGAACATATTTCAAACATCGTGTAATTTGAAAAAATTGTTTCTGTCGTATGTGTAAAGATCGATCGTGTTAATTTTACATGAATCGTGTTGATTTTTTTCTGAGTGTATAAATAAATGGCCAGGTAATTTGGTCTTTACACGGGTCGAATTTTGCCGACTGGGAAATCAACTGGGAAATCGACTGGCAAAAGTTGAACGCAAGTCTACTTTGAGCTATTCGATTTTTGTTGTTGTTGTTGTTGTTGTATTAGCAGTGCTAAGCCCCGCTCAGGCAACGAACATTAATCACAAGCTATCATCAATCTCATCTAACTGTAGACCCAGAAATGTTGCAACTTCTATGGGGTTTGTCCAAAGGGACATTAATGTTAGATGGGTTGCTTCTGAGGGACATATGAAGAGGTGCTGGGTGTCGTGTGGTGACTCTCCACATGCCGAGCATACATTTGGTAGGCTTGGATCAATTCTGGACCTGTATGAGTTCAATCTGCTGCAATATCCTGATCGGAGTTGCGCAAGTGCAACTCGTGTTTCACGCGGCAGTTCTCGTTCCTCTTCTGCTATCGGTGGTGGTTGGTCTCTAATTAAAAGGTATGCCGCACGGACGGGCACATAGATGTTGACTGTGTCGGTGTGGATTTGGTTAAGTGCCTGTCTGTATTTTTCCACATCCTTGCGAAGGTGAAGAATGTGGTTCCTGACATGGCGAGGGGGTGGTTCTGGCTCGATTAGATGACTGTTCGGGTGACCCCTACGATAGCATCCCAGTAAGAATTGCTTTTTTTTGCATTTTACAATTGAATCATGATTTCGTTCAACATTTAAGATCATTGATACTCATATAGTATACATATGTAGGTGTATTTCTAAATAGGGCTTACGTTTTCCCAAGTTGGGCTTTGCCCGCCCAAGCACATTTTCTTCACTTAATTTACGCAAATTCTTTAACAAACAAATATTGCGAATTTCATATGTCATATGTCGTATTTTATTGCGATTGTATGTATGTACAATTTACATATGGATTTACGTCATATCCATATGCACATACATATATATTTATGTATATACATAGCTGTGTGCATCTGTATGCGCGTAATTTCAATCGCTTGTACTGTACGCCGGTGATTCTCTGCGAGCCAACAACCCACTTTTATTACGTGTGCTCATTGTCGTCGTACCAATCCGCGACCTGACATCATTGCCATTACATTGGAAAAATTATGCAAATATTCGCGCTGCAGTCAGTAACTGTAACCACCAGAAAGCACATGAACGCAAACAAACGAAGGCTACATACGTTTATGTAAAACTCTATAAAGTTAAAATAAAAAAACTTTAAATGGTATCAACCATATTTTATCTCTTTTGTTTTCTGTTTTTATTAAGGTTACACAAGTACTTTTGCATTGTTCTAAACTATTAGACCAAGTGAAATTATCCTTAGGTTTTTTTTTTGTTACTACTTTACAACTTACTTGCATTGCATTTGGAAAGTGAATATTAAAAATATCTCTACGCTATTCAGCGACAATATTCACTCACTCGACTGCCTTTTTCTAGGCTAAATATGGAGGTAACAAACAGTAGTAGCGTGTGATATGTATTTATAGGGCCTAATATATATACATTGGGGTTGCATTTTTCCTTAACTATTTTTTCCAATAAACATGTGGCGCCTTCAGCGTGAGGTTACAGTTTTGAGGCCATTTACGAGCATTTATGGAAACTTCTTTGTTTTGTTTTGTTTTGTTTTGGTTATAAAACGTGGCACAGAAGATTTGTCGTTCTGGTTGTCACTTCTTTCTGTCGTCGATATTATAACTAGTTACTGCACATGACATATGTACATATGTAAATGCAAAGGACCTTAATGTGCTACTTGTTTTCCGTTATTTTTAAATTCTTCGAAGTAAATATACATAAATCAATACTTTGTAGTAATTGTTAACGTCTTGCTAAACCAAGCAGACGATATTTATATTATGTTAATAAATACACAATATATGCCATGTACATACATATGTAGAATGCATATATACATATGTATGTACATATAATAGCTGCAAATCCATTGTAATAATCAGGGTTCGGAAATTCTCACTCACATTCATTCACGTTCGCGAGTGAGAATATTTCAAATTATTTTTTTCGTTCATTTATCACGAGTGAGAAATGCAAAAAAAAATTATGCTTCTCACTCGCGATAAGTGAACAAAAAAAAAATTTCCATATTTTTCACTCACGAGCGAAAAATAAAAAACCAAAATTTCTCACTCACATGTGATAAAACCGAACTAAGCCGGCTTCGGCTGTTCACATATGAGAAAAGCAATGCGAGAAATACTGATCGCGAGCAGTATTTTAGCGTTCACGAAAAGATTTTCTCATGGACATTTTTCAGCTGCGTTGTATGGAAGGAAATGCAAGCAGATTTTCACAGTTGCCTTAGCCAAGCATTTGTGCGTACATATGTATCTACATATTTATGTATGGTTGGGTGTATGCATACAAGGGAATGGTTTGCATATGAACATATGTATGTATATACATACATATTATTTATGTATACGTATTCAATATTATCTCGGATTGCCTGCGATCTTTAGTAGAAGGCGGGTACTAAATTTTCCTTGTTTATTATAATTACATTATTGAGTCTTTTTTTATAATTTTTGTTTTTTTTTTTTTTTTGCAAATACATACATACATATGTGACGAGTTCTTAATAGCCATTTTTATAGCAAATGTAGGTATGTAGATGCTAGCTCCTTTTTTATACCTATTTAGGAAGGTTTTTGAACGTGGAATGATATACATACATACCTAAATATGTATGTATATACATAAGTATATATGTACATATGTGCATACATATGTACATATGGATGTATCAATGAAAGTACTTAGGTAGCACTTTTTTGTCCTAGGATTCATTTTTTTTTTTGAGAGGCGGTACAATCCGTCCAAACTACACACATACATAAATATTTTTTTATTGTTAGTAAAGCTGAAATACCCCTATCTAGGTACTAAGTTTGGTAATGATATGTGAATATGTATATGCATATGGGCTAATCCTGAAAAAGTCAACCCAGAGCATGAAATTGAAAATGGTCCGCACTTTATTTTTTGGTATTTATTAGTAAAGATAATACATGTATATGTTAGAAAACCATAAGCATTTTCTATTCGTTCTTAAACTCAGGCTGAGAAAAATCACCAAAAAATAATAATTTTCACTAAGGCTTTTTTATTAGCAAAGTATCATTTTTTTTTCTTCGCGGGTTTTGTTTATTGAAAAGAGTTATATTATTGTTACACGCTCTAATCATTAGTAGTGGGACTTTTTTCGAATAATATTCGAATAATATTATTCGTGGGAAAAAATTCGAATAGTACTATTCGAATAGAATTATTCGAATAGTATTATTCGAATAGTGTTATTCGAATAGTATTATTCGAATAGTAGTTATTCGAATAGCATTATTCGAATAGTATTTTTCGAATAGTGTTATACATATATATATGTGCACACGTGCTCGTTTTTGTGCATAGACATGTAGGTACATGTGTTTTTATGTTATTATAAATATGTATGTGGAGACATATGTACGTGTGAAAGGAGGTGGATGGTTTTTTGTTATTGCATGTACATACATATATATGCTTTTGTAAGTACATATGTACATATGTATATATGTACGTACTCTGGCTAGCGCGAATGGAAGTGGATGTTTTTTGTTATTGTTTGTATATATGCATGTAGGTACATATGAATGCTTTTGGTTTTTGTAGTGCCTAGTTAGTACCCTGCAGGGAACTCAATAACTAGTGAGCCAAATTTCTAGTTCCGAACTAGCGAAAAGGTGTCAAAAGGGAACTAGATCAATTGTAGTTAGACAATCACCAGTTCAAAAGGAGTGAATTGAGTGACCATTATAAGACACACTTTGATTTGTATGCAATTTCGAAGTGACAAATTCTATGAAAATTTTTCGTTCGTTCAATTGCCGTCGCATTTGTACATTTCTGCAATTCTCAGATGTTTAGTGAAGCATTTTATATAAAGAGTTTTCTATTTGCATCTTGTATGAAATGAAATGATCCCCTAATTATGCTTTTCCGATCCCTCAAGCTTATTTTTAATTTTTTTTTTATTTTATTGCTTTTTAAATATTATTGTAAATTTTTATTAAATAAATAAATAAAAAATATTAGTTTAAAAAAATTATCATCCCCCTTGACACCGACAGGATTCGAACCCGCGACCCTCAGATTGAAAGGCACATGCGTTAGCCAGTCGACCATCGAGCCACGTGCATGAAGTGTATAAAAGGCTGTACTTAAGCGGCAGATGTAAAACTGTAGAATTTGTAGGTACTTGTAGAGCCAGCGTACGTACATACATATGTTTATACTTCCAAAAGCAAAAGCATACATATGTACATGCATACATACATACATACAATAACAAGAAACTACTACCCTGCAAAAAAGTGTGCGACGAGTCTCTAAAAAGATTTGTCCGGGAGCGCTCTCTTTCGGGTACAATTAGTCTACAATTGTTCCCAATTGTACCCGAACGGGTACATATGTATACTAATTGTAGACGAATTGTACCCGAAAGGGTATCAAACGGGTACAATTAGTCGCACAAATGGATGTGTCGCATTTGCTACCGGTTCGGGTACAAAACGGGTACAATTGTGCGCTTTTGCTACCCGTTCGGGTACAAACTGGGTACAATTAGTCTCTTCATAGGACATGCTCAAACAAAAGAGAACACTTCAACCCATATAAAGAGATACAAATGGGTAGTAATCGCATGCTCCCTTGCGAGTTGTCCCGGATGTATCCCGGAGTGATCGCATTTTTTGCAGGGTACTTCCTTTCACACGTATATATGTATCCACATATTTACAATAACATAAAACACGTATCTACACGTCTATGCACAAACAGCGAGCACGTGTGCACATATATGTATATATGTATCACACTATTCGAATAATACTATTCGAATAATACTATTCGAATAATGCTATTCGAATAATACTATTCGAGTAATACTATTCGAATAGTAGTATTCGAATAATTATTCGAATATACGAATAAATTATTCGAATAAATATTATTCGAATTACGAATGCCTTTCGAATAAAAGGATTTTTTATTCGAATAATTTTTATTCGAATAGTCCCATGCCTACTAATCATTCTACATAGAACGTAATTTAATTTAAGAGTATAAAATTTGCGAAGCTAGTAAGAATAAAGGAGTTTTTGTACTTTAAAATTTCCAAAAAACTATATAAATAGTTATTAAAACTAGGAAACCACTTGAAATAAAAAAAAATTTCAGTGACAAAGTAAGTTTGTGTACCTTTTTCCAAAAATAAAATCAGTGTTGTCCGAAAGCTGAATGTTACAACTTTATATCTGTTTTAAATTTGTCGCGTGCGTTACCGTAAGTGCAAAATTAAATCTATATACATACATATATAATAAAACAAAGTAAAAAAAAAATTTTTAAATCTTTTATATTTAATATTAATATAAAAATATACTAAAAAGGAAAAAAATAAATTTTTAATATTTTTGAACAAGATTTATATTACTCCTTAGTTTATTTGGATCTTAATTTCAATCTAAGCATATATTTAACGTATTTCTTCAAAACATTTCTGTATATGTATCAACATAAATAAAAGCGTGGGTGCACTTTACGTAATGCATATCTTACGTAATTGGAATTTAAAGTTTTTATCGCTTCCTTCCATTTCACCAATACTGTTTTATAACATGAATATCTAATGAGTACCCGCGTATATGTTGATACATATACAGAAATGTTTTGAAGAAATACGTTAAATATATGCTTAGATTGAAATTAAGATCCAAATAAACTAAGGCGTAATATAAATCTTGTTCAAAAATATTAAAAATTTATTTTTTTCCTTTTTAGTAAATTTTTATATTAATATTAAATATAAAAGATTAAAAAAATTTTTTTTTTACTTTGTTTTATTATATACTAGCTGGCCGGGCAGACGTTGTTCTGCCTAAAATTTATTCCTATAAAGTTATAAAACTGTCAATTCTCTGAACAAAAGAGATATACATATATTCGCCGCGACAAACCTAATTTCCCCTATCCCTATATCTATATCTATCTCTATCTCTATATCTATCTCTTTCTCTATCTCTATCCCTATCCCCATTCCTATCCCTATCTCAAAATGTATGGGAAAATATTTTTTTTTTCCATTTTTCGGGAATTTTATTGGATATTCTCCTATTCTGGCCAGAGAAAAATCTGAATTTGTCTCAATCATCCAAATCGGTGCAGGCGTTCTTGAGTTATACGCGTTTGTACTAACGCCACTTCCTTTTATATATATAGAAGATATACAAACTATATGGGAAAATATTTTTTTTTTGAATTTTTCGGGAATTTTATTGGATATTCTCCTATTCTGGCCAGAGAAAAATCTGAATTTGTCTCAATCATCCAAATCGGTGCAGGCGTTCTTGAGTTATACGCGTTTGTACTAACGCCACTTCCTTTTATATATATAGATGTATGTATATCATAGATGGGCACTTTTAAGTACCAGTAGTAATTCATTATTTTTACCCCTTTTACTGCTTACTTAAAATTTTTTACAGTAATAAGTAACGCATTACTTATTACTTAAAATTTTTACAGTATTAAGTATCGCGTTACTTATTACTCTAAAAATTTTACAGTAATAAGTAGTCTTTACTTACTACTGTAAAAAGTTTACAGTATTTAAGTATTATTTACTGTTTACTGTAAGACTACTGAAGTAGCGAGGATACAGTAGTCTAAGAATTGGCATACACACACACGCACATTGATGAGCACAAGCGCATGCGCTAACGAGCATATGAGGTATGATGCCCAATAAACATAATAGAAAAAATCTCGAACGTTGAAAAACGTTTATACACATTTCTAATTCCAGAGCATTTTGAAATTCACAATTAAACGTACCTATTCTCAATTTTTTCTCAAATATACCAAGGTAAGTACCCAGGTATGTATAAAGTAAGGATATGAAAAAAAACTATATTTTTACCACAATGCTCGGTAAAACGTCAGGAAGCAAAAATTGGCTATAGGGGTATTTCAGCTTTACTAACAATAAAAAAATATTTATGTATGTGTGTAGTTTGGGCGGATTGTACCGCCTCTCAAAAAAAAAAATGAATTCTAGGACAAACAAGTAAGGAAGCCTAAGTTCGAGTGGAATCGAACATTAGATACTCAGCTGTATGCTTTCATTTTTTATTTGCGTTTGTTCGATATAGGGTGTATTTTATATGAAACGAGTGCTGCATAAACAGGGCGCAGCCACGCCCATTTTTAAAATTTGTATCAATCATCCAAATAAGCATATAAATATTATTGTTAGTGCAAAATTGCATCCCTCTATGACTTTTAGTTACAAAGACTTCACGTTACAAATTCCAAAAGGGTTTTCCAGAAATATCTTTGTTAAAAAGTAGGCGTGGTCATAAACCGATTTCAATACATTTTTGTGTGTCTATCAACACATGTTATAAAAGTGCATAAACCAAGTTTCGTCATAATATCTCAGTTATTTGTCGAGTAATAGGCTCGTATATTCCTTTGTCTAAAAAGAGGCGGTGCCACGCCCATTTTATAAACTTATTTTATTTTTTGTTTCCGGTCTATTGTAGAACTCATGTCACAAAATTTCAATGAATTATCTTTATATTTCACAGAGATATCGCTAAAAATGATTTTATTAGGTCACTTTATAATACCCATATATAAAAGTGGGCGTGGTCGTCAACCGATTTTGGTAATTTTTCGTTCACACATTTGGGTAAGTAAATATAGCACGCGTACCAAATTTCATCGATATATCTTTATCGGTTTCTGAGTTATGGCCTATAAAACTTTCAATGTTTGCCCCTTAATAAGTGGGCGTGGCACCGCCCATTTGCCAAAATTTTTGTACTTTTTGTTTTATGTCCGTAGTTGGACTCCTGCCACAAAATTTCGGTGATAGATCTTTATATTTGACAGAGATATCGCTTAAAATGGTTTTATTAGGTCACTTTATAATACCCATATATAAAAGTGGGCGTGGCCGTCAACCGATTTTGATAGTTTTCCGTCAAAACATTTGACTAAGTAAGCAAATTACGCATACCAAATTTCATCGATATATCTTCAACGGTTTCTGAGTTATGACATATAAAACTTTCAATGTTTGACCCTTAATAAGTGGGCGTGGCACCGCCCATTTTCCAAAACTTCATCAAATTTCTTCATAAGGGCCTGAGCTCAATACGTGAGTAAAATTTTATCACTCTAGCTATATTAGTGGCTGAGATACCAAATTTCCGATTTTTTCTATATAGGAAAAGTGGGCGTGGTCATGGTCCGATTTCGCCCATTTTCAATACCAACCGTCCCAGTCTCGATACCAACTTGCATTTCAAATTTCATCAAAATATCTCAATTTTTACGCGAGTTATCGTGCGTACGGACGGACGGACGGACATGGCTCAATCGATTTCTCTTTTCACCCTGATCATTTTGATATATATAAGTCCATATCTATCTCGATTATTTCATTATGTTACAATCCACCGTTATGAAATCAAAATTATAATACTCTGTGTACTAGTACAGCTGAGTATAAAAAGTGCTACCTAAGTACTTTCATTGATACATCCATATGTACATATGTATGCACATATGTACATATATACTTATGTATATACATACATATTTAGGTATGTATGTATATCATTCCACGTTCAAAAACCTTCCTAAATAGGTATAAAAAAGGAGCTAGCATCTACATACCTACATTTGCTATAAAAATGGCTATTAAGAACTCGTCACATATGTATGTATGTATTTGCAAAAAAAAAAAAAAAAAATTATAAAAAAAGACTCAATATCTAATGTAATTATAATAAACAAGGAAAATTTAGTACCCGCCTTCTACTAAAGATCGCAGGCAATCCGAGATAATATTGAATACGTATACATAAATAATATGTATGTATATACATACATATGTTCATATGCAAACCATTCCCTTGTATGCATACACCCAACCATACATAAATATGTAGATACATATGTACGCACAAATGCTTGGCTAAGGCAACTGCGAAAATCTGCTTGCATTTCCTTCCATACAACGCAGCTGAAAAATGTCCATGAGAAAATCTTTTCGTTAACGCTAAAATACTGCTCGCGATCAGTATTTCTCGCATTGCTTTTCTCATATGTGAACAGCCGAAGCCGGCTTAGTTCGGTTTTATCACATGTGAGTGAGAAATTTTGGTTTTTTATTTTTCGCTCGTGAGTGAAAAATATGGAAATTTTTTTTTGTTCACTTATCGCGAGTGAGAAGCATAATTTTTTTTTGCATTTCTCACTCGTGATAAATGAACGAAAAAAATAATTTGAAATATTCTCGCTCGTGAAAATTCTCACAAATGAATGAAAATGAGTAATCATAAATGAGAATTTCCGAACCCTGGTAATAATTTAATCATTTAGCATTATTGTGGTCTGTAAAAAAAAGTAATAAACCGCTAAAGCTTACAAAAAATAAACAGCAGCTTGAATGAGCAGAGCACGATTTGGCATTGACAAATGGAAAAAATTCACCAAACGCTTAAGATGAACTTGCGGTCAAAAAGGTACCTTGCTGCTACATACGTATGTACATATGTGTTCATGTACCTACCTTGCAAAAATGAGTGTCAGCAAATGATATTTGTTTTTAGATATTGCTGTGGGTACATGTGAAGATAATAAAATAGATAATACACAATAAAAAAAGCCTTTATTTTTAGCTCTCTAAATCCTTGGTGTCCTAATAATGAGTACATTAACACATACATACATACCTTTTCTAAGAAACAAAAAATGGTATTAAAATGTCAAAAATTAAAAAAAAAACACAACAACAGAAATGACAGATCTATGTCACCCCTGCAAAAAATGCGATTAATCCGGGACGTGTCCGGGATCAATCGCAAGGGAGCATGCGACTAATACAATTTTACATCCCTTTATATGGAGTGAATTGATCGCATTTGTTCGAGCATGTCCTATGAAGAAACTAATTGTTCAACTTGTATACCCGAACGGGTACCAATGTAGATCAATCGCTTTCATCCCGAACGGGTACGAATGTAGATTAATCGCTTTCATCCCCAACGGGTACAAATGTAGATCAATCACTTTCAGCACGAACGGGTACAAATGTAGATTTTTCATAAAAAAATTGTAAATGTTCATGCATATTTAAATAAAGATTATATAATGTTTTACTTTTGTAAAAAAATCTCAATAAATAAATTAAAAAAATTGTAAGTTTTGGCTATGCATTATATGAGCGTAATGAAAAGGATTTTTTCATAGGATATTTTAGGCAACATTTTGTTAAAATTGTTATTAAAAAAGGGGGTGCAATTCGTTTTACCGGTTGTTCTACAATTTTTTAAATACATTGCATATTTTTGTAAAATGTCTACATTTAAGGAATCCAGATTTGTACCCGTTCGGAATGAAAATGATTAATCTACATTTATACCCGTTAGGGAACAATTGGTCTACAATTAGTCTACATTTATACCCGTACGAGAACAATTGGGGACTAATTGTGGACCGATTGTTCTCGAAAGAGATCAATCGAGGACAAATCTCTTTCGGGATTGATCGCACATTTTTTTGCAGGGACACTTGTCGAAAGGAAGCCACATACATATGTATGTATATTTACATCAAGGCCCGGCAAATCGACTCACGTGAGTTAATGAGTATAACACACATAGGCTTACGCTCTGTGATTCAGTCGTTGTTTATAGCCATGGGTAATGGCGCAATTTTTTTGGCGCTGATACAATAACTCCAGCGCCAGTCGTGGCGCCAACTCACGGTACTGGCGCAATAACACCTTTAGCGCAATTGTCATGGAATAATCGATAAATAACATTTTTTCGTTTGTTACTGTTTACCATCCCTGTTTTATTTCTTTTGGCGCAATTCTGCTTACATATACGAGGGCACAATTAATTTAAATTTTCATAATCATTTGGAAACATATTCCGTATATTTGTGAAAATATGCTGGAAATTAAGGTCACTTAGATCACTATCAAGCATACATAATTGTGACGGTGTCATACGTATACATATACTATGGTGCTGTTATTGGCGTTGTGGTTGCGCCATTTTACACTAGCGGTATATTGGTGCTGGTGTTAGCGCACGAAATTGAGTCGGTGTTATATTGCAAAATTGAGTTGGCGCAATATTGAGTTGGCGCTATATGGGGTTGGCGCTATATTGAGTTGACGCATTTCCCAAATCGGAGTTAGCGCAATAACGCCAGGGTTTGTGTTAGCGCAATTGCACCGCGCAGCGCAGTGTTACCCATGCCTAGTTGTTTAGACAGCGAAGAAGCAACACAAGAACTGGCTGCGTTGCTTTGTTTGTTATACGACAGTGTGCCATTGCGTATGTATGGCCATGAATAATAAATCAATTTGTACTGCAACCAAATTTTCAAGTTGCAAAATTGCAATGGTTTATTTTTCAATTCATATAATAAAATTTGCTTATTTTTAAAGGTTCTACTAAATCTTCAGTTATAACTTACGCCCCATCCTTGCATACCTTAACAAGTTTAGTTATGTACTTTTGGAAAAATTTCGTAAATGATATCAACTCTCAACTATTTCTCAATGAATATTCTTCAAATAATTTTTTAATGTATATTTCTTACACTAAAAACTCCTTATAGATATTTTTTTATTACTGGAATTTCCAATATTTTACATTGTTGAATCCAAATTAATTTATAAAACATTTTTTTAAGTTAATTTCCAATATTTTAGATTGGTGAAACCAAATTAATTTATAAAACATTTTTTCAAGTTAAAAATTCCTAAGTAATACATTTTTCATTATTATTCAAATATTTATTTTATTTTCAAAACGTTGCTATTTTGTACGTTTGCCCCATATGATTAGTTCTTACGCCACTGTTGCATAAATCTCTCTGTTCTCACTAACACAATCTCAGTTTTAGTTTTGCCGGGGTCTGATTTACATACATCCATTTTCACTTATATGCTCATCAATTCATTACCCAAACCATTTCTCTCTAAACACCAAATGCCCCAACCCCGTTAATTGTTTTGCCTTTCACCGCTTTTGTCATATGTACATTAGAGCGTATCGCAAAAAAAAGTTTAAAATGTTCCCCTCTGGTTCGACTGTTTACTCCTTGGAGATTTCAAAAATGGAAAAAAAATTTTTTTCGGCACCCTGTAAAAACAGCGAAATTCGTTTTTTGCTTATAACTTTTCTATTTGGTGTTTGATTTTAACGAGCAATATATTGCTGTAAAGGTTTTAACCCGTGTCATATTTCGTCCATATAAGCCATTAACCTGCGACACCAACTTTAGCTTTTATTAAAATTTATTTAAAACCAACACCCTGTATTAAAAAAAAATTTTTTGAATAAAGTAAATTTAGCCTTGAATTTAGTTTTGACATCATTATATGAGTAAAAAACATTATTACTTATTAATATTAGCTCTGTTTAATGAACAAAAAAAGTTCGGAGCACACTCAGAAAAAAAATCATCAACACGATTCATGTAAAATTAACACGATCGATCTTTACACATAGAACAGCAACAATTTTTTCAAATTACACGATGTTTGAAACATGATTTTGGCTTTGTAACTGTCATCTGAAAATTTGGTAAATTCAACCAAATTTTATTGTTGATACAACATGAAGAAATTTTAAAATATACAAGATGATTCAAATATAGAATTTTATTCCTAAATGTCATTTGGAATTTGGTTTATTTAACATGATGATAGTGTCAATATAAACTAAAACAATGTTAGAAAAATGACGTCCCAATTTTAGTGTTAATACAACATGAAAACTAATGTGAAAACAACAAGAACCACAATTAACAATAAAATTTGGTTGATATAACACGAAACAATGTTCAAACATAAACGTCATTTGTAATTTTGGTTTATTCAACACGATCATAGTGTCAATGTAATCTAAAGAAAAGTGTTAAAAAAGAACGTCAAAACTATTTTGAAACATACATACATAATTTTTTTGATCATTTGAAGTCTGATTTTCGTGCAAAACGCAAATTATAATTTAAAAAATAAAAAGGAAAATTTTGTGCCGTGAAATGTGATGCGAGTTTAGCATCATTGTCAGTTCGCGATAGTGGGTTTTCGATTTATATTTTCAGTTTGCAGGTGAGTTAAAAGAGGATTACATTTTTGTTTCTAAAAGTATTTAATGTTCAATATTTTATTCTTCCTCTTCAAAGGTTGCAATATCGCGAGGTTTTTTAGCGAATGGGGGTTTGCGTGCAGCATGCGGTTGTTGCATTAGCGGCCAAACATTACTCGGTGCAAGTGATAGTACTATCGCCCATGTATAAACTATCGCCGGTACATTTGTTTTCGTATGAGAAGGACGCCTTCAATTTGGTCAGTTGTGCGGGTGATGTACGAATGTGCTTAATTGAAGTGATGATTATATATTTTATGTTTTATATGTTTTTTTATTTAAAAAAAAAAATTGTACAATCAACAAGACTTTCTAGTTAATTTAACAATAAATTTAATGTAAAATCAAAAAGATGTTATTGTTAATTCAACAGGACCATTTCGTGTTAATTTAACCAGCTTTTATTGTAACATTAACTAGTTAAAATTGTAAAATCAACAGGAAGACTCAATACTTTTTAGTGTTAATTCTACAGTTGTCATCCTGTTAAACTAACACTTGACAGCAGTGTTAAATTTACACGATTACATGATGGCATACATTAAGCATCGTGTTGAAAAAAATTAACCACAAAATTTGTTGATTTTTGGTTGATTTCACACTATTTTTTTTCTGGGTGCAGGTTAGAGCAGAGCAAAGTAGGGCAGCTGTCGAAATAGAGCAACATAGAGCAACTCAGAGCAGAAATGCCATGAAAAAGTACATAGTACACTCAAATGATCGATTGGAGCTCATTTAGAATTACAGAGCCACCATGCTTGCAATTTTATTCTGATACGGACTTGCAGGAACTACAAAATTCTAATGATGTTATAAAAATACCTGATTAATATTTCCAAACAGCAGTGATTGATACTAATTATACTAATTATAACCTATTAATTTACTTAGATTTTCTATGCCATTCTCTAAATACTGAGCGATTTGAAAAGGTAGTAAGTGATTCTTGTACAGAAGTTGCCGACGAGGAACGCCTAGGTTATATACTCGCTAAAGTAAGTAGCCGAGAACGTTACAGAAAATTAGAGCCAAGAAAAGATTTAGCATAAATGCATTACATTTATTTCCTCATTATATGCAGGTAAATATTCTTTTTATACCATTCATGGGAATGAAATGGTATTATAACTTTGTACCGAACACGAATGGTGAAAGTACCAGAACGAGGCGTTGCAGACCTACGAAAATATATACCAATATGATCAGGATCATGAGCTGAGTCGATTAAGCCATGTCCGTCTGTCTGTCTGTCTGTCTGTTTAATCGCAAACTAGTCCCTCAATTTTTGAGATATCTGCATGAAATTCGGAATGTGAGTGTATTTTTAGGAGAAGCTTATCATTTGTCGGAATCGGCCGAATCGCACCACTATATCATATAGCTGCCATACAACCGATTGTTCAGATATATATATTTTAGGGTATAACTTCTCCATCTAAATAATGACACTTCTTTTTCTAAGGAATCTTGTATAAATTACCCAGAGAATTGAAAGTATAAATTAAACAATATCAGACTATGCAACTTTTCATTTCCCCATTCATGAAAGGTATGCAGTCTTTGGTACGTCCGAAGTCAGCCGCGCTCTTACTTGTTTTTCTTAGTATTCAGGAAACAATTTTTTTTTTTCAAATACAGGGTGTTGGATTTGGTAAAAATAGAATAAAAGCTGAACTTGGCATGATGGGCTAAAAGTTTCTATGGATGAAATATTGCCTTGGTGAATACCTTTCTAAAAATGTATCACTTTTGAAAATCGAACGTAAAATATATAAATTATAGAAAAAAAAACAAATTTCGCTGTTTTTACAGGGTGACAAAAAAATTAAAAAAAATTTGTTTGAAAACCTCATAAGGTAAGTGTTCAAACTGGGGGGGAACATTTTCAACTTTTTTTTCCTCCATACACCGTGATACGCTCTAATGTACATACATACATACGTAATACTTGTGAAAAGTTCTTGAGCGGCAAGGTCGTGTTGTTGGCGAAAAGTCGTCCATTGTGTTTTTGATTTTCTTTTATTTTTTGCCATGTCTCAAAAAGATTGTCAAGCATATACATGCCTACATATTTACATATGTATGTATGTATATGTACATATGCCTATGTATGTTTGCCTAAGTGTATAAGCTCAAACTTGTCATTTCATCAATCAATCAAACAAATTGTGGAACGGGTGGTCTGGCGGAAAATGCCATATAAGCGGTGAGCGACGCACAGTGTAGCCTTGCCATGCAATTGGCCATTAAAATAAAACATTGAGCGAAATTTTTTGTACTCAGTCGGAAAACTTAATATTGTAAATACATAACAGTACTTACATATATGTATGTATATAGTATATACTATATACATATGTACATACATATTTATATATGTACATACATATTTTTATCTCCAAATCTCTAAATAGTAAAAAGACGCTAAAGCTTCCTTTTTTAATAAGTCCATAAAGGGCCTTTTACTAGATGTCTAAAGTAGTATTTCGGGACTCCTAAATCCCTTCCTTAAGCAGTCCGCGCGGAGCCTTTTCTGGTTATCTGAGGGAGATTTTTAGAAGTCTCTCTTTTCTCCGTTCGGAGCCGCCCTAGAAAGGGAATCACTACATACAGGCAGCCTTTATTTAGCATCTTTCGGACTACTTTGGCATAAAAGTGACATTTTTATTATTTTATAATTCCTTTTGTTCCACTTTGCGCCACTGTACATGCTGTTATTTCGTGTTTGTTTTTCAACAAAAGGCCGTTGTACAATAATGATAAATAACGCGCAAAGTAATAAGTAGAGAAAATAACAAAAAAAAAATATGCTACAATTTGTAATTTTGCAAAACACGACAACTGCCATACATAATATAGGCACGTGTATTTGTCTATTATAAATATTTATGTGCACATACATATATACGTTATTATGAACATATGAACTGATATGGGTGCAGTTTAATAAAGAAAAAAAATTATATAAATACGTATATGTATGTATGTATGTACATTAGGGTGGTTCCCAAACGTATGGAGAAAAATTGTATATCATAATTCTTTAACTTCAGCCCCTAGGTCGATGCTAATGGAGTCGGAGATACCACATTTGAATTTTTGTCACGATCGGAGACGGCTAAGGGGTGTCGCACAGGGGTCAAAGTTCAGAATACCCTATGGATACTGAAAAAATTAAAATTCATTTTTTGTATGTCTAATGCCCAAAGTCGATAGTAATGCACTCGATGATATCAAATCAAAGTTGATACATATTACCTTTTGTGACACCCTTTAACCGTCTCCAATCGGGACCAAAATTTGTATTTGGTATCCTCGAGTACAGGACAATCGATTTTGGGCATTACATATATAATATGTAATATGTAATATGTATTACATATGTATATAAAAAAATTTTATGAAATTGGTCTAAATTTTGACCCTTGTACGACTCCCCTTAAACATCTCCGATCGGGACCAAAATTTATATGCGATATCTTTGACTGTGCTGTTACCGATTTAGAGGGTGAGACCGAAGCAAATCGCTAATTTGATTTCTTTTTAGGGACCACCCGTATATACATACATATACATATCATTGATTTTGATTTATAATAACAGTAATAATACACTGGCGCGGATGTAACTCTAAAGAGTCTTAGGCCACTCTTCTCTCTCAATTCGAGGTGTGTTACTGTAGGTGGATCTACAGCTTTATGCCGACTCCAAGCGGCAGATGAAGTTTTTTGTGAGAAGATTTCTCATGACAGACATAGACTCGGATGGTGTGCCGATCGCTGATCGGAAAATCCACGTAAGTTTTCGAAAGACCTATTAATTGGGGTCTTTAATTAACTACTTAGAAAACTTATTAGTTTTTCAATTTTGTGCTCAATTTTTGTCCGTTACTCAAACCACGATAGTATATTTATATAAATTGTTATATATTTTTGTTTTATATTATTAAATCTCCTATATTTCGGTTCATAAGTACATTGAACTACGCTAGCAATAGAATTTACCCGCCTCGTAGCGGACAAAATATTTCTTAAGAGCAATGTTTCCAAAGGAGAATATCCTTACATTTTAAATGTCTATAAAATTGGAAACAAGATTCGTTTAACCACATTCAAGTTACCTTCTAATCCTATTTCTTTCGTTTTTAGGTAGCGATAAAAATTATTGACAAGACATGCCTAAATCGGGAGTACCTAACCAAAACATTCCGTGAGATTTCCATATTGAAATCGTTGCGACATCCGCACATAACTCGCCTCTATGAAGTGATGCAATCAAAAACTATGATCTATCTCGTTACCGAATATGCGGCAAATGGCGAAATATTCGATTTGTTGGCAGAAAATGGGCCAATGAAAGAAAACGAAGCGGCGCGTCTGTTTACACAATTGGTTTTGGCCGTGCAGTATTGCCATTCGATGGGCGTGGTGCATCGTGATCTCAAAGCGGAGAATGTTCTACTCGATAAGGATATGAATATTAAGGTAAAGTTAACAAGAATGTATTTACGTACATACATATGTATATATCTGTTATGAATGAATGTATGTATGTATGTATGTGTGCATGCATTTTAACAAATTTCCATACCTTTTAGCTCGCTGACTTTGGCTTCAGCAACCGTTTCGAAGAGAGCAGCCCGCTGACAACGTGGTGCGGCTCACCGCCATATGCCGCGCCCGAGGTGTTTCAAGGTTTGGAGTATGATGGACCCAAAGCGGATATCTGGAGTTTGGGTGTCGTGTTGTATGCGTTGGTGTGTGGTGCACTGCCATTTAATGGGGATACACTGCTGGAGCTGAAAGGACGTGTAGTTACCGGCAAATTTCGCATACCATATTTTATGTCACGAGGTATGTACATACATACATACATATGTATGTATGTAAATGTTTAATATTTTTACACCCCAATAATTTATTTGCTTTTCTTCGGCATGCGCAATTCCTTTACATACCCGTATTTATGTATTATTTTTGCTTTTGCAGATTGTGAACATTTGTTACGTAATATGTTGGTCGTGGAGCCGGATCGTCGTTATACGTTGCGTCAAATTATCAAACATCGTTGGCTGAGCGATTGGACAGCGGATGTGGATTGTAATGTCGCCGATAGTTGTAGTTATCCACAACATTCCGATGGAATATCGCTGCCACGGCGCGACAATAGCAATAGCTTTCCAATAGCACAAGTGCCGCCAGTCACAACGCCAATCGCCAATCTAGATACGGAGATAATGCGGAATATGTTGGAATTACCAGATTTGACTGCCGATATGATTGCCGAGTCGGTGCATAATAATCGTTTCGATAATATATATGCCATTTATAATTTGCTAGCCGATAAATTACAACAAAAGCGTCGAGAGCAACATAGAATATTGCATCAAGCTGCAAGGTACTTAGATACATACATACATACTCGTAGTTATTGATACATAAATTTTAATTAACCCTTTCAGTAAAAACGTCCAATATATTGGACGCTATTTATGTGTAATTAAACCTTTAGTTTCTCATATACCAAAGCTTTTACTGATTAAAAAATGATTGTTTTCCAACAATTATATTATTCTTCTTTAGCCACGCCCATTTTCAACATTTTTATCAGTCATCCAACTAAGCATATGAATATTATTCTTTGTGCAAAATTTCATTCCTTTTTGATTTCTAGTTACAAAGATGTCACGTTACAAAATCCCAAAGGGTGTTCCAGAAATATCTTTGTTAAAAAGTAGGCGTGGTCATAAACCGATTTCAATAAATTTTTGCAAGTTGCAAAAGTGTATAAACCAAGTTTCGTTATAATATCTCAATTATTTGTCCTGTTTCTAAAAAGAGGCGGTGCCACGCCCATTTTCCAAAATTTTTGTGATGTCCGCAGTTGGACTCCTGCTATAAAATTTCAATGATATATCTTTATATTTGACAGAAATATCGCTTAAAATGTTTTTATTATGCCACTTTATAATACACATATATAAAAGTGGGCGTGGCCGTCAACCGATTTTAACTATTTTCCGTCCAAACGTTTGCCTAAGTAAGCAAATCACGCGTACCAAATTTCATCGATATATCTTTAACGGTTTCTGAGTTATGACTCATAAAACTTTCAATGTTTGCCCCTTAATAAGTGGGCGTGGCACCGCCCATTTTCCAAAATTTTTGTGTTTTTTGTTTTATGTCCATAGTTGGACTCATGCGACAAAATTTCAATGATAGATCTTTATATTTGACAGAGATATCGCTTAAAATGTTTTTATTAGGTCACTTTATAATACACATATATAAAAGTGGGCGTGGCCGTCAACCGATTTTAACTATTTTCCGTCCAAACGTTTGCCTAAGTAAGCAAATCACGCGTACCAAATTTCATCGATATATCTTCAATGGTTTCTGAGTTATGACATATAAAACTTTTAAGGTTTGGCCCTTAATAAGTGGGCGTGGCACCGCCCATTTTCCAAAATTTCATCAAATTTCTTCCTAGGGGCCTGAGCTCAACACGTGGGTAAAATTTCATCGCTCCAGCTATATTAGTGACTGAGATACCAAATTTCCGATTTTTTCTATATAGGAAAAGTGGGCGTGGTCATCGTCCGATTTCGCCCATTTTCAATACCAACCGTCCCAGTCTCGATACCAACTTGCATTTCAAATTTCATCAAAATATCTCAATTTTTGCGCGAGTTAGAGTGTATACAGACGGACGGACGAACGGACGGACAGACGGACGGACGGACATGGCTCAATCGATTTCTCTTTTCACCCTGATCATTTTGATATATATAAGTCTATATCTATCTCGATTATTTCATTCTGTTACAATCCACCGTTATGTGATTAAAACTATAATACTCTGTGTACTAGTACAGCTGAGTATAAAAATTATGAATAGTTTCTCGAGGGGGTCTCAAAATATACATGTCCGTTATATTGGACAACAGTACCCAGAGACTGTTCAAATATGCCCAAATTTTACTACTGGTTTTTTATACCAGCTTTATTATATGTTTGCTTTTTATTGAGGATATGACTTCTTGGCATGCTTCGACAGAGGAAGAGATTCTTGAAGTTTGAATGAGAAAATAGGAAACATATACCACTTTTTAAAATGACTCCATTGCTATTCAAAATGAAAAAACGGTACTTTATGAAGTACTTTGGTGAGGATTTTATGGCAAGCTCCACGAGGATCCATCAAATTCGCATCTTTTTCGATAAGCCTTGGGGTTTACCATTCTCTTTTGACGAAAATCTTTGTGTTGCTGGACAGGTAATCCCCTTCAAGGAAGAGTTTACCACAAAGCAATATATCTAGGGAATCCAAGTCCATGAGTTACATATAAAGGCCTTTTCTGTGTTAAAAGCGGAAAGCCCTTCGGATTTTACAGTTTACGAAGAGTCTTCAACCCCATTGGATGAACTACTTACGAAATCCATTGGAATCGAATTAGCCACTACGTTGTAGCCCAATAAGCACAAGATTATTGAGGGCAAAAAGCGCATGTATTTTTCTTCGATATTTACTTCCATTATTTCGCCCTGTTCGAAATTTAGGTACGACAGGGGAATAAAAGCTGCTGGAATAGTGCGTTTTAGCCAACCGCCACTTCCGAATCATAGAACAATGGCTAAACGGGGGCGTGGTTCTTCTGCTGAATATTACAGTTCGAATGGAGGTAATATTTTGCAAATGGTTCGACAACAAAGTTGTCAATTTAGCTTCGAACTTCACCGGAATCAATAAAGGAGACAAACCTAACTGGTGGGACAAAGAGAAGAAGAAACAACTTCTATTTCAGCCTAGATTGGGCTACAGAAAATGGAAGCAAACCGCAACACCGCCATTGAAATTACGCACAGGTAATTCGAAAGAATGATGTAGTGAGTAGAGTTTCCGGCTGCCATGCCGAGATCCCGTATTAGAACCAAGCCCGGACCAATACAAAATTAATATAATTAATTTTTGAAGAATAGAAACCGCGGCCAACACTCGGCAAATGGCGTCATACCTTCCGAGTTTATTTTTGACATGAAAAATCTCACACGAAATACATATGTATATTACCTGTTCGGAGCCGGCTTAAAACTGTAGGTCCACACAATCGGTTGAAAACAAATTAAGGAGCACGCCTGGAAATGGAGAATAACCTTGGCCTAAGACTCGTTAGAGTTGTATTCGCGCCAGTAGGTATATTATTATTCGAAACATATCTCAAAACTTATACAAGCGAAAAACGTCAATCAATGCAAAATGAAAGAAAGTTTAAAAAATTTTTATTTCTTGACAAAATTAGAGCGTTTTTTATGCATAAAAAGTTAAAATAACTGCTTAGGCTTTTTATAAAGACGAATAAAGCTAACAAATGACTCTTGAAACAGTTCTTATCTTTACAGCTATTGGGAACCGCTGTCCAATATATTGGACACGTTATAACGGTAAAACCAAGGGACTTACAACAATTTTTCTTGAAAATTTGAAATCAGCGACCCAAAATTAGTTAGAATACGAAATTTCAGATTTTTCGCTTCACCGGTTGATTTTTTGTACTGAAAGGGTTAAAACAAACATGTGTTTGTACATATCGACGCTTCCAAACAAAACTGTACTAAGTCTGAAAACTATGTTTTGCAGGAGAAGCTCTCAAAGTTTAAACTCGATATGAAACTTCAGTTGTATGCTAAGTATATTTTCACTTGTAACTTCTGTTTGGAATGAACGATCAACACCAAAACTCCACAATATCAAAGTTAGGGTACGCTTTATATAAAACCGTAAGAAAAAATAAAAATTGGCTACGTGGTTCTTCATGGCAAGCTCTCAAAGTTTTTATTCTGTGAAAATCTCGAGCTGTATTATATGTACACTTTTGCTCATAACTTTTGATTGGATTGTCCGATTGATACCAAAATTAGACAGGATCTAAATTAAGACACGTAATACTTGAAAACGCCAAAAACGGGAAAATGTACTAAGTCGACTTAGTACAGTATTGTTTGGAAGCGTCGTTATATGTACATAGGTATATATTTATATGTACGCGTAGGCATGTATTTTACTACTTGCGTAAATTGGCGTATGTTTAATTTTTATACTAAATGCGTTGCTTGTAATGGCAAATGCGACAAAAATCTTGTGGTCACATTCTCATAAAAATGATCGCAAAGATTTTTGTAAAAAATAGGGGTTTCGGTTTACATAATCTATAAGCATATCGCACCCTAAATCCTAAAGTGGCGCAATTCAAAATTTTTCGAAATCGGGTTTTTTTCATACATAAATCGGTACACAGAGCATATCTCTAGCGATTGCCAAAAAAAAAATTTTCAATCCGTGTCTTTTTTGACTCAGGAACAGCCATTATACTTGACCTCACTGCTTGTAAAGAAAAAAAGTTTTTTGGCTCTCCTGAAAATTTTTGAATTTTGAGTTGTGTCACTTTATGATTTGGGGTGCGATATGTGCATTAAACCGTATCGCAAAAAATAAATTTCGCCGTACGCTCCCGCATATGATGTCTTTTTAGAAAACTTTTCCGGAAATTTTTTTTGGACGCCGCACAGTGGTCGGAGAGTCCTGGTTTTACAAGAAAAATTAGAAATAGTGTTACGATCCTATTGAAAATCTGGGATTATATTATTTGTGTAATGCTGAATCCGATTATGCAAAAAAATTTAATAATTTGACAGTTGACAGCTGACGCTGACCACAATCAAATGACCTTAGTTTTTTTCCGATAATTTTTACATATTTTAGTTAAAGAATGGGAAATGATGTACACCATTCCCAGAATTTTCTTTTCCAATAGTGACAACCCTCTATTAGGCACTATTAACCCAAGTATAAAAGCTTCATTTTTTTACGGTAAATCTTTTATTTATACTGATTACAATGAAACAACATTAATTCTAACAGAACAATTTTTTTACAAATGGTAACTCTTTCTTAGAAGTATCATCAAGGTTCGCTTTGATTTCTTTGCATCTGTAAAAGAAAATACATAAATACTCTAATACAAATGAGAGCGTTTTTGTAACTAAAACTTCACTTTTCTGTTCCTGGTTGACAATTTTTAGGAAACACCCATATACATATATTTTGTACTAGTAGACCCAGCAGATGTTATCCCGCCAAGAGTGAGAGGAATGGTCCAAATATTGGTCGATAAGTCTGACATCGGCCGGTAACTTCGGAATCGGTCGAGTTATCGAAATAAAGTATATCTCAAATTTTAAGTTAGACGTTTAATAATGCAGCAGTGAAGGCTTCATCACGGCCGCGGAGAGGGGGGGGCAGCCAGGGAAATCGCCCTGGGGCCCGGAAGGTTTTTGGGGGCCCGGAAAGGCAAAGCAGTATTGACAGTACTCGAACTAGGATTTCATAGATACATACATAGGTATTTTGTTGCTACAAAAAATTGTTTTAAAATTGAAGTGTTTAACTTAACCAAATCGCCAAACTAAAATTATAAGCATCCAATCAAATATTTACCTTGTTTATACATGGGCAAATCCTAGAAAAGTGAGTTGAAATTGAGGAAAATCGACTTTGATTTAGAGTTTCCAAAGTACCGCAATTGGTAAGGTGGTGAATCAAGCTTCTCAGAAATATTTACTTTTTAAATGAAAAATGTTGGTAACCCTGTTTAAATGGATTTCAAAGAGTTAAGGTATACAAAATTTAAAAAATTATTAAAAACAATACCATTATCTATCTACTATTATTTCCATGATTTTATAGTTAGATACTAGCGTTATTACCAGGAACAAGTGCAAGAAGGATTAAATAAATAAACTGACATTGCGATTAAATTTAGTTTTTTGTGGAAGTATCAGGATCTGTCGGAAGAAGAGCTCAGAGAAAAGGCAACGGCATTCTGCACGATTTATGGCATAGATATTTCTACGGATCTAATAAATGAAATCATTTATCTCATAGCCATCCACTTAACAAATTTGGGATGTGATTTGCTGCCACCATTACAACTTCTGAACAAACTTCATAACTTGAAGATGGAAGTATTATTTCCTAACATCTGCATAGCATTAAGAATATTTTTCACACTTCCAGTCAGTGTGGCTGAAGGGGAGTGTTCTTTCAGTCTATTGTCTCGCGTGAAAAATTTTTTGCGTTCTACTATGAGCCAAAATAGCTTGACAAGCCTTGGAACATTGGCATTGGCGTTCAGCCTTGCTCGCAGCATTAGTTTTGACTCAGTAATTTCCATATTCGCAGACCAAAAAGCACGGAAGGTTTTCCTTGGATGATTCAAGCTCTTAAAATGTATTTAAAAAAGTGTATGTAAGCAAATCAAACAATGAGATCTAACATTTCATTTATGTATGTATTGGGGTCTATACACAGTGCGTCTGACTCGCGAGTCATCTGTGTACGTGTTGACTCGCTGTTATTCTGGGCTCACTTGCGTCATTCATTTGTGAATAGTTTTCATTGCAGAAGGTTCGAAATGAATATCTAAGACCTGTACTGTACTTCGATGAATTCAAGTAAAAGTGCAATCCGCACAAAATTTAAAGTGATTGCATGGGCTTAAGAGAACATCGCGTGGCTTGATAAAACAAATAACACACAACAACATGCTTTGACTCTCCCAAAATTGTCTGCCGTTTCTTCATAGTCAGAACAATCCATTTCGGATACATCAATGTCTTCTGTGCCACATGTCTTATTTTCGGGATTACTTATTTGATTCGCCTGCGGCGATTTTTCCAATAATAATACACCGTATTTAAAAAAAAAAAACCAAAAATTGGAATTAAAAATCGCGCGATTTTTAATTCCAATTTTTCGCCTGCGGCGCTTTTCCACTAATACACCATATTTAAAAAAAAACCCCCGTCTGCGGGCTTAATTGCCCTTTCGAAAGGGAAATAAAGCCCATATCGCCGAATGGGGCGCGCGGGCGTTCTTTCCCTTTGTGAATGGAAATAAAACCCACGGGTTTAATTTCGTTTTATTCGCAGGCGCTATTTCTTTTTCAAGAAAGGAAAAAATGCCCACGGGTGTTATTTCACTGCACCTAATGATTAAAATACTTCACGATCGAATTTGTGGGTTTACACGCCTTTAACTGATGTTTCAGCAGATATTTTTTAAAAAAAAACTTATCAGTTCGGAGATCTTTGGACATTTTTGAGTAAGATTGGCTTTTTTCCAATTAATTTATCACAACTTAAAAAAAACGACTTTTTCTTGTAAAAGCAGGTTCGCCCGACCACTGTGCGCCGCTAGATGTCGCTAAAATTTATTTTTCTCATATATTCGGTATTTTATAGTCCGATCTCTAAGTTTAATACACCAATGTCTTGCTCTTGACAGCGCGGATTATACTATGGAATATTATTAACCCTATGTGCGTCATTGGGGTCACTACCACCCAGTACTTAGTTTATACCACCCTAATGCAATTTTGTATCCCTGCATGTTAAACGTAGTCTAAAATCATTAATCTTTTGCAAAAGAATTATTTCCATCGCTTCAGTAGAACCCGAAATAAAACACGTTAAACATTCCGTGGAATATATGTTTTTCGCTTCCTTTGGTCCTATAGGTTCATTTTACAAAGATTTCTCCTGACGAGACCCCTACTGAAATTTTATGGGGAATAATTTTCTAGAACATTTTAACCCTCTAGCGACCTTGAAAATACCATTTTTCTTGATTTTCTAAAAAGAGGGGGTCAAAATAACCCTTTTTTTTTGCGATACGGTCTAATGTGCATATGTACATACATATGTATGTATTAAGAAGTAATCTTCGGCTAGACTTAACTCGGTTTTACATCGAACACCGAGGTGGTTAACATTTGCCACTCTTAACTTTACAGATTACGCAAGACCAGCATAACTACCGGTGTGGTCGATCGTTCGGACCCCATACCGCAAGAGACAGCGCGCTTAAGCCCATTGACTAACACCAATGCGCTGCAAAGTGGCTTCGGTTTTCAGTGGACCGATGCTTCGGTGGATTTGGAGAAATATGGCGAATTTGAGTTGGAATGTTTAGCGCGACCAAATGAGGTATTAACTCAAAAGTTTATGGTTTCCTATACATATCTATATACATATGTATCTTCCTATTCGCCTCTCTTTAGCAACAAAACCAAAATCAAAATCATCTATCCGCCAATGGTAACAACGGTAATACGCGTCGTCATACAGTCGGTCCGGGCGATGTAGCGCACGAACAGGCACTCGCTAATCCGAATGTGCCGCCCATCAATTTCAAAACAACACCCGAGAAGAAGGACGATGGTGCGGCGTATTTGCCAATGAACCTCCCCATGTTACAAAATCAGCCGCTGCACAATTTAACCATAAAGGATCAGCATCTGTTGAAGCCACCAATGGTGATGGGCCAAAGTAAATAATTAGATACATTTAAACACATATGTATCTACATACAAAAAAAAAACAAAAAACCAGACTGATGCGATAATATGTATGTATGTACATATGTATGTAAATTTGAATTTTGTTCTTCATTTGTAGGTTCATTTGGACGTCGCGCATCCGATGGTGGCGCCAATTTACACATTTACTATCCTTCATCTGCGAATAACATGCAACAGGTTGCTGGTGGCGTCGCCAGTCAAGCACAGCAAATGGATGCAAATGCCGCTTATTTTATGAATTCGGGCGCAGCAACAAATCCTGTCGGTTTGAGTGGCGGCACACCAAACGAACGCAATATTTTGGGACAAAGTCGGGTGGAGCAAGGGCATCATCATCTGCAGCTGATGGGCGTTGCTGATGGAGCAAGTGAAGAAAATAATGAGGAGATTCAGAAGTAAGTACAATGTTGTTATAACTTTTTGATTGCTTGCTTTTCCGGCAGGGTAGGAATATGATAGGTATATTGTGGAACCGGTTTCGGGTAATAAGAGTATTTTTATCACTTTTCAGATACATTCAAATTCGTGGCAAACGGCACACGGTCAGCTGCACCGAAGACCTTTCCATACAACATCATCCCGGCGAAACGTGTCCCGTGTGCGGTGTATATGAACCACCACCAGTCGTTACACAAATACCAATGATTATGTCCCAACAGCCGGGTGCTGTGGGTGGCGGTAATGCTGGTGCAACAGGTGGTGGTGGCGGTGGAGGCATGCGTACACGTCGTACCGGTCTCTTAACGGTCACGGAACGGCCGCCAGGTCAGTTTGATAGATACATATATGTGTACATACATATATATTTCTTTAGTAAATAAATGTTTGTATGTACAAATGTGTGTATGATTATTTGTATGGTAGCTTTAGTTAATCTAAATTTTAGGTGTATTGTTGTTGTTGTTTATAGCTTTTAATGTATCCCTTTATAATCATAATATGTGTATAAAGCAGATGCGCATGCGCAGGTTGCCTTATTTTAAAAAAATCAATCACTAATATTAAATGAAGTTCGTGATTGCTTTGGTATGTAAATATATATTTATTTTCAATAATATGTACAGGGCCGAGAAATAATTTAACAACATAATTAACTCAATTGAAAAAAGAAAATGCAACGTAGATCATTTGCAAAGAAAAACAAACGTTTAATTTTCTTTTTCTATTTGTAAAAAGTTAAACGCTGCACATTTATTGCTCACCAATGTGCAATTTTTTCTAAATATTTTCTTGTTATTGTTAATTTGTCTATTAATTAAATTTGTTTTTTTTTGTCTTCTGTAACCGCTAACCGTAATTTACCAGTAAGTTTATTATTATTTTCAATTACATAAATATTTATTTTGTTTTTGTAATTATTTTTACGTTATTGAATTACATTAAATTTTCTTTCTTTCTTTTTTTCGTTCTATTTTCATTTTATACTACATAAATATTTGGTTTTTGCTTGGATGTAAAATAAATTGTGTAATAAACTAAAAAAAAACGCCAAAAACAAATCATCGTCATAAACGCTGCTTTACAACGCCCCGATTAATGCACCTCCTACCCTGTTCCCGAATTCCTATTGCCATTATCCACATAATAAAACTAATCCGTGCTGTGCTACACACACATACATGCAAATGTACAGTTATAAGCCCTGAGCTGGTGCGTGAGGTGGAGTCGCGCATGAATCGTAATTATTTGCCGCCTGCATTGAAGATGCAACAACAACAACAACAGCAGCAGCAGCAGCAGCATCAGCACAATGCAACGAATTCCACCCTCAGCCAGTCCCCTCCCACAGGTGCTTTTACTCCTTATCATCATCACCACGCGTCGCAAAATTCACAGACGACGCCGTTAAGCGGCAATGCCGGTGTGGTAGGTATGGCGGGGCAGGGCCCATCAAGCATTCCAGCGTGTAGTAGTAGGCGTGTTCATTTCAAATCCACAAATAAATTGCCAACGGTACAAGAAGTTGGTAAGTTTCTGTTTTATGTTTTTATATATATATTTTTTTTTATCTTTTTATATTTTACTTTTCGAAAGCATTAATTCTAAAATTCGCTTTTGGAATTTTTACTATTTATACGTTTTACTTATATGTTCGCGCTTTCTTCGGCAGCTGATTCGTTTTCGTAGAAAAAATTACTTTTGATTTTCGTGGAATATTAATGAATTGTTTTTAATTTTAATTTATTTATTTGAAGCCTATGCGATTGTTCTGACCTCAATTTTTATTAAGCTATATTATCTGCTATAATTTCTCAATAATATCCTAGTCTAATAGGTGCTTTCAACGTGCGTGACAAATGTTTAAATATTATATTTAAGTACGTATGTATATCTTACATATGTGTATGTATTCTAAGGATTGATTCTGCTTCAAAAACCATTAAATAGCGATATTCGAAATATGTAATATGTATACCTATGTGATATACGATATAACCAAATACGACGCACAATATACGGTATAAGATAAGCGATATATAATACTTGACATACGATAAAGTATCAAGAATAAACAAAAAACGATATACGATGAATTATAAATTATAAACTAATAGTTTATGTCTAATACCATTTCGTATTTAATTTAATCGTTCTTGGAATTAAATATGAATTTTGATGCCAAAAATTCTTATTTTGAAACTATGAGAAGTTTTACAATTTTATTTAATCCAAAATAGTTTAAAAATGCAGTCTCGAAAAGTATTAAAATTCTCTCCAAGGCAAATTAATTATAAAATGGTAATGGCAGGGCGAATTCGGCAATATTCGCCTCGATTCGCTTTAAGTTTTTGTCCATCAGAATGTCAAACTCAAAGTCAAATATTTCTTTGTATGACATTCTTCTGTACACGGCGAGTTAAAAACGAGAAGAAGAAGAAGTCAGCTGTTCACTTACCATTACCATATGAATGAATTTGCCTTGATTCTCTCTTTCTCACTTTTGGTTTGAAATCAAGGTTTATCCAAATAGAGGTTATATTACTTCCGTTTTTATGTGTGTGTTTTCTTTAAAAATGTCAATGTGAAAGAGAAGAGAAATGAATTTCAAGGTAAAATTTTTGCCAATTCGTTTTATCTGACATTCACACTTTTTAGTATACATACACAATTCCAATCAGCTTATCTACTGCGATATCCTTCTTTAAATAATTCTTGTTTGAAATCAAAACCAAAAAAATATTAGAAAAAAATTGTCAATTAATCAAAAACGCCCTATTTCAGAGAAAAATATATGGAATTTTCTTTTTTGAAGCAAAATCTGAAACAGGACGTTATTCAAACAATTTTTCAAATAGGGCGTTTTTCAAACCCTTTTTGAAATAGGGCGATCTTATTCTCAGCCGTCGATATATTCCCTGCAAAAAATGCGATCACTCCGGGATACATCCGGGACAACTCGCAAGGGAGCATGCGATTACTACCCATTTGTATCTCTTTATATGGGTTGAAGTGTTCTCTTTTGTTTGAGCATGTCCTATGAAGAGACTAATTGTACCCAGTTTGTACCCGAACGGGTAGCAAAAGCGCACAATTGTACCCGTTTTGTACCCGAACAGGTAGCAAATGCGACACATCCATTTGTGCGACTAATTGTACCTGTTTGATATCCTTTCGGGTACAATTCGTCTACAATTAGTATACATATGTACCCGTTCGGGTACAATTGGGAACAATTGTAGACTAATTGTACCCGAAAGAGAGCGCTCCCGGACAAATCTTTTTAGAGACTCGTCGCACACTTTTTTACAGGGTTATCTATTATATAAAAATGAATGTGTGTGTGTGTGTGTGTGTGTGTGTGTGTGTGTGTGTGTGTGTGTGTGTGTGTGTGTCCTTTATGGACTCCCAAAGTAATCAACCGATCTTTTTGAAATTTTCACGTGGTACTAGCGCACATAATAGGGCATATATAATTTTGAAAAAGTGGGAACTTCCCGGAATATAGGCCCAAATGTGGACCCAGAGTGACCCAGCAAGTGTTTGAGCAATATGGGTATCAAAAGAAAAGTTGCTGAGCAGGCCTTCAACATAGAGTTATTTTCATTGCGGTGCTTAGGCCGGGTCCCCAAATATGGGTCAAAACGTGGACCCGGATGACCCTCGAATGCTTCTAGGCGATATTGGTATCAAATGAAAGGTGTGGAGCAGGGCTTCAACATACAGATATTTTCATTGTTATTTTTTGAGTCGGTTTCCCAGAAATGGTTCAAGTAGTGAGCTCGGATGGTGATGGGTGGTCCCGATAAAGGTAAAGGTAAAGGTAAATGTAAAGGTAAAGGTAAAGGTAAAGGTAAAGGTAAAGGTAAAGGTAAAGGTAAAGGTAAAGGTAAAGGTAAAGGTAAAGGTAAAGGTAAAGGTAAAGGTAAAGGTAAAGGTAAAGGTAAAGGTAAAGGTAAAGGTAAAGGTAAAGGTAAAGGTAAAGGTAAAGGTAAAGGTAAAGGTAAAGGTAAAGGTAAAGGTAAAGGTAAAGGTAAAGGTAAAGGTAAAGGTAAAGGTAAAGGTAAAGGTAAAGGTAAATGTAAAGGCAAAGGTAAAGGTAAAGGTAAAGGTAAAGGTAAAGGTAAAGGTAAAGGTAAAGGTAAAGGTAAAGGTAAAGGTAAAGGTAAAGGTAAAGGTAAAGGTAAAGGTAAAGGTAAAGGTAAAGGTAAAGGTAAAGGTAAAGGTAAAGGTAAAGGTAAAGGTAAAGGTAAAGGTAAAGGTAAAGGTAAAGGTAAAGGTAAAGGTAAAGGTAAAGGTGAAGGTAAAGGTAAAGGTAAAGGTAAAGGTAAAGGTAAAGGTAAAGGTAAAGGTAAAGGTAAAGGTAAAGGTAAAGGTAAAGGTAAAGGTAAAGGTAAAGGTAAAGGTAAAGGTAAAGGTAAAGGTAAAGGTAAAGGTAAAGGTAAAGGTAAAGGTAAAGGTAAAGGTAAAGGTAAAGGTAAAGATAAAAGTAAAGGTAAAGGTAAAGGTAAAGGTAAAGGTAAAGGTAAAGGTAAAGGTAAAGGTAAAGGCAAAGGTAAAGGTAAAGGTAAAGGTAAAGGTAAAGGTAAAGGTAAAGGTAAAGGTAAAGGTAAAGGTAAAGGTAAAGGTAAAGGTAAAGGTAAAGGTAAAGGTAAAGGTAAAGGTAAAGGTAAAGGTAAAGGTAAAGGTAAAGGTAAAGGTAAAGGTAAAGGTAAAGGTAAAGGTAAAGGTAAAGGTAAAGGTAAAGGTAAAGGTAAAGGTAAAGGGAGAGACCCATTATAACATAAAAGCTTTTGTTTGTCGCTGCGAAGCGGGACGGGTATTTGCTAGTATGAAATAAAATAAGCATTTATACATATTTTTGGTTTTGATTTAATACCAAAAAGTATAGCATTTATTTCAATTTTCGGATAGATCTTATACCATTTCAACTATATTTAATACCAAAAATATTCTAAAAATAATTAAAATTTGGTTTTGATTTAATTTCAAAAAAGTATTAATTTGACACCAAGCATAATTTTTGTCTCCTTGTTGGAAACTACCTTGTAGTAAATGTACTTCACTGCTGCATGATCGTTGATGATTCTTTGTTGAATAATCATAACTGAGTAGATAAAATTTTTTTGTTTTTGTTTTTTTTTTGTCTGAGGAAGGCAAACCATTTATGCACATATCGACGCTTCCAAACAATACTGTACTAAGTCGACTTAGTACATTTTGCCATTTTTAGCGTTTTCAAGTATTACGTGTCTTAATTTAGATGCTGTCTAATTTTGGTATCAATCGGACAATCCAATCAAAAGTTATAAGCAAAAGTGTACATATAATACAGCTCGAGATATTCACAGAATAAAAACTTTGAGAGCTTGCCATGAAGAACCACGTAGCAAGTTTTTATTTTTCCTTACTGTTTTATATAAAGCGTACCCTAACTTTGATACTGTTGAGTTTTGGTGTTGATCGTTCATTCCAAACAGAAGTTACACGTGAAAGTGTACTTAGCATACAACTGAAGTTTCATATCGAGTTTAAACTTTGAGACCTTCTCCTGCAAAACACAGTTTTCAGACTTAGTACAGTTTTGTTTGGAAGCGTCGATATGTAGTACGAAAGTGGCTGCTGTGGTGCAGTGGGTAGAGTGCTCGCCTGCTATGCCAGAGGTCTCGGGTTCAAACGCCAGTCCGAGCAAACCAAAAAAAAAAAATTTCTAATTAGTAAAAATCCAATTATTGGGTTTTTTAAGAGCAGCGGTCACCTCTCGGCAGTGGACGGCATACCCTCCGAGAGTATTTCTGCCATGAAAAGGCTTCTCACAAAAAATGAATTCGCCGTTCGGAGCCGGCATAAAACTGTAGGTCCACCCAATTAGTAGGAAAACAAAAGGAGCACACCTCGAATTGGGAGAGAAGCTCGGCCATAAAACTCGTCAGAGTTATGTATAATAGCGCCATTGTATTATTAATATTATATGAAAGTATTCACTAATACCCCCTCAATATCAGGGGAATTTTATCAGAGTTTCATAAAGGATTCACTTCGGATTTTTATTGCGGGGTACATACACTGAAAAAACAATTTACTCAAGTTATGGAAATGTGGGAATGATTCGGCACTAAAGACAAATTTTCATTGTTTTGATGTACAATTTTCTTCAAATCAAGGAATAAAAACGACGTTTTAAAGAAAATTGTATTCAAAACAATGGAAAAATATGTGGATGTCTTTAGCGCCGAATCATTCCGACTTTTCCATAACCTGAGAAAAAATTTTTTTTGAGCGTACTTGCCCATTTTATAGACTAGCATATAATTTTGTTTAAACAATATTAATATGCTACATTTTTCCATGCAAATTCCACTAATTGCAGGTCGATACAGTCCCGTGCGTCGCGCATCCGAAGGCTCCAAGGCACATTTCCAAGGACCACTGCAGGAGTGTCAATATCTACAAAAAGTATCAGCACAGCGTAACTTTTTGGTTGCACCATCCTCCCCGCTCTCAGAAAACTCCATTAGTTTGCCTGGTAAGCTTCGGTTAACCAACAAATAACATATATACTTACATATAGTATATGTAGTATATATAGTAACTTAATACATCGCTCCCCTTTACAGCTTCACCCATACATGGTAAGCCTGCTCCGCATATGCTACTACGTCGTGGCCAAGATATCGAAGTGCCACCTGAGGCGTTGCGGTCGCTAATGCCCCAACTTGATCGTCTTGTCAAAGAGCATCGACTGAATCCCGATATCGCAAATAAAATCATATCCACTGGCATAGTGCCATTGGACTTGGCATCCCATCTAGGTTTGACAGCGCATTCGGGAAGCGCGGCGGTAAGCGGCGGTCAACTGGATATGGCAACGTCCCCCATGCAACAACAGACAATGTACAGTTTAAGCGTCTCGCCACTTTCCTTGCCAAATAGCACTCATACGAGTGGCGCTGGTGTTGGTGTTGGTGGTGCCATTAGTGGACCACTAACGACAGCACAGCCGTCTGTGGGGCACAGCATGGGCTCACATTCGAAGCAAATGTTGGGCCAAGGGCCTTACCACCAACAACACCATCCGCAACACTTGGGTCTCATGTGGCCGCAACTGAATCATTCCAACAACAGTTCAATCGGTCAATTTAGCCATATGACACTCAATCAGGGTGTAGCAATATGTGCGAGTGTTCAATTGAGTACTAGTTCGAATAACAGTAGTGGCTGTCAGTCACCCATCTATAGCAGTTTTAGCGGTTCGTCGTCACCTAATCCTTATATACCGGGTGCGGGGCCATTTAACCCCTGTGGTGGTAGCAACAACGGCGGCGGTGGCCTTGGTTGTGGTGGTGGCTCATCACCACTCCATCAAATCACCAAAGGCATCTCGGTTCTTTCGACTGGCGGTGGAGGCTCCATAACGCGTGGTACTTCTGCGGCCAGTGAAATTGCATCTGCTGCTGCTGCTGCTGCCTCAGTTAATCAGCCGCTAGATCTTTCCATGGATGTGTGTACATCAGACAGCTCAACTGCCGAGACACCAACAAATCCATATGCTCAACAACAACAACATGTCAATTGGATGATGCCGCAACTGTCCCACTTTGATCTCAAGCCATTGAATTTATCGCCTGCGCAACCGTTGCGTGTTGTGCCAACACCGCCCGCCTCGCCAAATCTTTGCATTATACAAGAGGAGAATGCCAATGGACAGATGTACCACACGATTACGACGGGCACACCACATTCCAGCTGCACTGGTGGCATAATAAACGAGGAGATTTCCTTGCCGTGCCAACCGTCACACCCGCAAATATGCTTGACAGACGTTCAGGGTAGCGAGATTACACTGGTAGCATTGAGTTCGGAAAATAGTCGTGACAGTGATGTGGATTCATTGGAGCCGCACCCGTCGTTGATGTCGTTGCAGGTGAGTGAAATTGCTTAACAGAATTTAATCATTTATCCTAAATAAATAGTTCCATTTTGCACAGGGTCTCATCATCACAGAACCGTCCAGCGATATGCCTTCCATCACACGTGGCATTGGACGTAAAACTAGCTTGGAATGTGCCTCGGAGGCACATGCAACGCGCTTGGATAGCGACGCCAGTATAACGCACAATACCAGCTATTCGCATCGACGCGGTAGTGATAAATCACTCGGCTTCTCAGACGATTCACTCAGCAACGACTCCAACAACTTGTCACCTTGTCAAGAGCCATCGGCCAGTTCGGGCTTCAAATCCGAATCGCATTCCGAAATGGGCGATCATACCGAGGGACATTTATCGCCCGATTCCATGTGTGATTCGCGTCGCATGTCCGAGGAAATGTATTATGAAGTGCCTCTGCCGCACGAATGTTCCAATCTCGATCCAACACGCATACTTGAATTAGTCAAACAAACACTTGATCAAACGATGCCACCAAAGGGCGCTGTTCTACACAAAGGACCGACGGCGGATGAGTTTAACAGCAGCAGTGGCACTGGCTTAGCTGGCTCTTTATTTGTTTCGAGTGGTGGTGGTAGTGGTGTTGGTACTGGTGAGGGTCGTATAAGCATCGCTTCGAATGCCGCTAGTGAATCATCTGCAAGTTCAATGGATACCAACAGTAGCTTGCCAGTCTATGGCTATGGTGGCAACAACGCGACAAGTACTAATCTAAGCTTAGAATATTCGGGTGGTCTACAAATAGAATTGCAAGTGTTTGAGGGCCGTAGTCGTGATAATCAAACAGCGGGCAAAGGTATCAAGTTGCGCCGTATTTCGGGCGATCAATTTGAATATGGAAAATTGTGTCAACAGTTGATAAATAAGCTGACAATGCAGCAGGTGGCGGGTTAAAATGAGGAGCAAGTGAGCCTTTGCTTAACACAAGTACAAGTACTGTGATTTTTCTATATTCGTATGACTTGCTTCCTAGAGGAGGATTAAATCACTTCAAATGCCCGTACAAACATACGGGTAATAAACAAACGACTGTTCGAGAATTTGAACAATTGTTCGGGCTACTCGAAAATGTTCAAAAAAAATCGGGAGCTCTACTTTTTATCAGCTTAACTGTAAGCACTTTGAATGAGCTTAACTGTAGGTAGCACGTGACATGCATTAGCCATAATAGAAACTGTCGACACCCGGTCACAAAACATGTTGAATGCTGAAGACCGTTTTGTCATACACGGCGTATGAGTAATGGAACGCAAGTTGGATGTGAAAGAAAAAAAAAAGACATAAACATTTTTAAATATGGATTTTAAATAGTAGAGGTAAAAAGTAAAAACTTTGCAATAAAAGCAGAGAAAATCAAGGAAGTAAATATGTATGTATATATTTTTAAATTCTTA
This sequence comes from Urophora cardui, assembly GCA_960531455.1. Classification (NCBI taxonomy): domain Eukaryota; kingdom Metazoa; phylum Arthropoda; class Insecta; order Diptera; family Tephritidae; genus Urophora; species Urophora cardui. The sequence goes on along the minus strand of OY482670.1, from coordinate 111,229,070 downwards.
TGCAATATGTGGGCGTAATAAACTGTGTAAAATGAAGTTCTTAATCCCATTTGGGATATACATATACATACTTACATATGTAAAATTTATTAAAGATATGCTAGAACTGAACAGACTTTTATTAGATTAATATATATTATAAGCAGATATTGCGCTCAGATATAGATATGTACATATACATATGTATAACTTTTTATTATTTTTAAATAGTACGCATTAAAAGTTGTGAAAAACTTTCGAAAATAGTCATCATATTGAGAGCGAACTAACAACCCTAATGTTGTTTAATAATGTTCATAGTATGTACTTGTATATAGGAAATTAAGTCGAAATGTATGCGACAAAAAATGACAGCCAAAAGAATAGAACAACCAACTCTATCACACAGTAAAATAGCCCTTCGAGAATGGGCTGGTTTTCAAATACAAAACGAAGGAAATACAGTGGATAAAGAATGCTTCTTTGCTTGAACTAATTTGTTAGCGCATCGAATGCCAACCTATGTACATTAGGCATATAAAAAATGTTGACGAAAAATTTGGCATACCACCATGTGGTGGCAAATATTGTACAAGTAATGAATATCACTTTTTTAGGTGATTTCGGTTCAAAAACGTTCCGCGCACAGCTGTGTTATTATTATATTGAATCAGAATTTTCTGAAGAAAAATTAGTTTGGGGTGGGTGGGGCACTTCCCTTAGGTCCATTAAAAGGCGTTTGGAATAATAGGAAGATTATTAGTTAAATAGATATCTATTATTATGAAGAAAAACGTGTACACTGTACAAAACTTTTTGTTTTTTCAGCAGTTCTGATAAAAAAGTAATTTCGTTTTGCGTGGAAACTTTTTTGCAATTTCGCAAAAAAAAAATAATGGGGTTCATACTTTTTTATGCTCTATTCGACTATGGTATGCCGTTTTTCGTATTTGCAAAAATTGTAAAAAGTTATATGCCTAATGTACATATGTATATATATTCTCATACATTATCAAAGCTTAAACTTGAAGTAAAGATTCGTTTTCCAAATATTTTAGAATTTTTTACTAAGCGCTGTTCCAAAAAATTTTATTCTTTTTATGCTGCATTCTTTCAATATTAATAAAGTATGCCATTCAAGTTTGAAATTTTATTTAGAATAGTCTGCTTTCAAATATAATATAATATAATATAATATAATATAATATAATATAATATAATATAATATAATATAATATAATATAATATAATATAATATAATATAATATAATATAATATAATATAATATAATATAATATAATATAATATAATATAATATAATATAATATAATATAATATAATATAATATAATATAATATAATATAATATAATATAATATAATATAATATAATATAATATAATATAATATAATATAATATAATATAATATAATATAATATAATATAATATAATATAATATAATATAATATAATATAATATAATATAATTAGGGGATTCACAACCTGTCATATTGCGCCATATCGTTATAAGTCATAATATTTTGTTGTTGCATTCTAGGTTATATGTGTACTAAATAAATACAACTCTGCACGATATGTTTTTTAGTCGTCGTATTTGATCAGCTGCTTTTGTTTACTTCTCACAGGGCTTCGGAAAAGTCTTTTATAACTATTTCCGTACAATATTTTAATATGACATATGACTTTATGACACTTTGTGAATCACCTAAATATAATATAATATAATATAATATAATATAATATAATATAATATAATATAATATAATATAATATAATATAATATAATATAATATAATATAATATAATATAATATAATATAATATAATATAATATAATATAATATAATATAATATAATATAATATAATATAATATAATATAATATAATATAATATAATATAATATAATATAATATAATATAATATAATATAATATAATATAATATAATATAATATAATATAATATAATATAATATAATATAATATAATTAGGGGATTCACAACCTGTCATATTGCGTCATATCGTTATAAGTCATAATATTTTGTTGTTGCATTCTAGGTTATATGTGTACTAAATAAATACAACTCTGCACGATATGTTTTTTAGTCGTCGTATTTGATCAGCTGCTTTTGTTTACTTCTTCACAGGGCTTCGGAAAAGTCTTTTATAACTATTTCCGTACAATATTTTAATATGACATATGACTTTATGACACTTTGTGAATCACCTAAATATAATATAATATAATAAAATATAATATAATATAATATAATATAATATAATATAATATAATATAATATAATATAATATAATATAATATAATATAATATAATATAATATAATATAATATAATATAATATAATATAATATAATATAATATAATATAATATAATATAATATAATATAATATAATATAATATAATATAATATAATATAATATAATATAATATAATATAATATAATATAATATAATATAATATAATATAATATAATATAATATAATATAATATAATATAATATAATATAATATAATGTACATAATACACTGGTGCGGATACAATTCTAACGAATTCCAGACTTCTCTCCTGATTCCGGGCCTGCTCCATAATCTTTTTTTTTTCATACTAACTGGGCGCATCTACAGTTTTATGCCGGCTTCGAACGAAAAATTAATTCTTCAGTTTTTAAATATACATAGCAAGTAATTCAAACCAAATAAATAAATAGCATAAAAAATTGCCTAAGCAAAAAATAGCACAAAACCTTATAAAGGTAAACTAATGTAACTATAATTTTGGTCATGTATAAATGCAGATATACATATGTATTACATACACATATGTATGTATATACTTAATAATATTTATCAATAATACGTTACAAAAAGTATACATAGATATTAATATGTATGTATATTATTTTAAAATTAATCTCACATATCAGACAACTGGAGCTGACAACGCATATACATACATAAATATATGTATGTACTTGTATAATCCCTGCAAAAAATGCGATCACTCCGGGATACATCCGGGACAACTCGCAAGGGAGCATGCGATTACTACCCATTTGTATCTCTTTATATGGGTTGAAGTGTTCTCTTTTGTTTGAGCATGTCCTATGAAGAGACTAATTGTACCCAGTTTGTACCCGAACGGGAAGCATAAGCGCACAATTGTACCCGAACGGTTAGCAAATGCGACACATCCATTTGTGCGACTAATTGTACCCGTTTGATACCCTTTCGGGTACAATTCGTCTACAATTAGTATACATATGTACCCGTTCGGGTACAATTGCGAACAATTGTAGACTAATTGTACCTGAAAGAGAGCGCTCCCGGACAAATCTTTTTAGAGACTCGTCGCACACTTTTTTGCAGGGATATTATACCGATATCACAACGGGTTCACAATGTGTACACAATACGAAATTTTCGCTATCATATAAAAAGAAAATCTCTGAAGTGCGGCTTTACTAAAAAAAAATAATAATAATTTGTTTCACAAATGTTACATATTTTACATATCGCGAATAAAAAAAACAGTTATGTATGCAAATTTTCAGGAAATTTTTTTATTGCATTTTTTACTAGCCCTATTCATTGCTCACATTTCTGCGTTTGCAGTTTTTTCATATGTATTTGGTTTGGTTTAGAAGTTATCAAATAAAGTATGCGCGTGTAGTACTATAAATGTTCTGAAAAAAAAGGTATGCGCTTACAGGCATACAGGCAAAATGGGAACTGTTAGTTAATTAGTTCGATACTCAACTTTTTCACATACAAACTAGGCCTAGCGGTGTATTGTGTACAAATTGCATACGTTTTTACAAAAAAAAAAAAAAACAGTGGTGTATAAAAACAGCTATGTGCATTAGAAAGGTGCAAATCTTTATCACTTCGCAATGGGTAAAAAAAAGTGATTTATTTTTTCATAAATCAATAACAGGGATATAGTATCATGCTTTCTGAATTAAAAGTTTGCTAAATTTTGCGAATGTACACCAGGAATCAGTTTTTTTGCTCTCCTGCAAAGTTACTGAAAAATACATAACTGTTTTTTTATTCGCAGGGACGATATGTACGTGTGCATGTTGAGGAGAAATGATAAATTTCTTTGTAAATAAAGCCTTAGTTAAGAAAGCGAAGCAACATTAGTAAATTAGTTCTAACTATGTATATGTGCATAAATGTAGCATTAAATACGTAAGATTTTCTGCGCAAACTTACATGCAAAAATAAATTATATATAGAAAATGGTCTGTAAGTATGTATCTACATAAGTGCTTTATTATTTATATATGTATGTACATATATGAATGAATATACATATACATATATGTAAACATTAAAAAGCAATTATTATTATAAATAGCAAACATTAATAATTAATTATGTATGTATGTATGTATACTGAAAGCGAACAGAGCTTGGTTTGCTAGTTGGTTGGACTTACCTAAAATAAAGACATTCGAAAATCTGTAATAAAACTTAAACAAAACAAAAATAAACTCTCATTAACGCCAAGCACAAGATACACAAATGTCAGTAAGAATGATAATTGCATTCCAGCATATACATATGTAGTAATAAATATATATTTGCATACATATGTAGGATTTAAAAAAAATATATTGTACACATGCTCTTTTTGTAACATACATAGATTTTGTATTTTTGTAATTTTTTTTTTGTTTAACTTATAGATACTTCTTCTTCTTTCTGTTTCGTTTATGATTCATCTGCCTTTTTTTATATATAATATTATGTTTAATGTTTCTAATTAGAATTTCATTTTTAAATTTAAAAACTACATGTTTTAATTATAAAAAAGTAGAACCCTACTAATAAAATATGATCCGCTACGCGTTTGTATTTATATTTCAAAATTGAGTTTAAAGCTTATAGCAGTAACTAAATAAGAAACAAGTATGTAGGTACACAGTAGTGCTGGAAAACCATCGATAGTGGTCCCATCGATGGACCATCGATAGTTTTAAAAGCAACCATCGATAGTATCGATGGTTTAATATATGTACGTAGTTGGCCCGTTAAAAGGAAATGTGGTACTCAAACATTTCATGCATATATACATACATACATATGTATGCATGTATGTACTTACGTTCCCATATTTAAAAGAAAAATATAAATTTTATTAGAAACATATTATAAAATTAATAGAAAACCAAAGTTTATGTAAAAAGTTCAATACAAAAAATAAGTCAATATATATTCAAAGTAAGAATACTACATACACACATTTGTACGTATACAGTTGTCCACAAAATAATAGAAGAGCCGAAATCAAAACCTTAATTGCTCAATTCTCAATAAAAAAAAAACGTTTTATTTGCAAGTTTTTTTCATAAAATTATTCACTAGTCTTTTATTTATATAGGTACTCACAGCCCACATATTCCAATCAAGTACCTTAAAATTATAAATCTCAGTTTTTTTGATTAATTTTTTAACAGAGGTTGTAGTTATGTACCAAGTAAAATACTATCGATGGTTAAAAAACCATCGATTATCGCTATGGCATCGGCCCCATCGATAGTATCGATAGTTCAATCGATGGTTTTCCAGCACTAGTACACAGCAAATGAATTGCGTTCAAGTAAAGGAATTTGCAAATGCGGTACATCCAAAAAGCGAAAGAAAAATACGTATATATGTACGTATGTATGTACATATATTGATCAATTGATTAAACACTATATATGGATATATATGTATCTATATATGTATATACATATAAAGACTGCTGTGATTTAAAGTATATATTTAAAATATATCCAATTATATATAAACATACATACATATGTGTATACTATCTATATATACATATATAAATATAAATATGTATGCATATGTAATTAGCAATTATAAAATTATAAAACTCTAAACTTATGTCTTTGAAATAAATTAGGGATTATTTAAACATCAATATGTAATTTGTTTTTTATTATGGTTAATTTTACGCTTCCAAACAATACTGTACTAAGTCGAGGCGTTTTCAAGTATTGACTGTGTAACCTAATACAAACGCACGCCGTCAATTTACTGTCAAAAATTTCTCATGCCCATACAACTTGTATGGGAGTAACCGAAATTGAACGGCGTGCGTAAAAAGCAAACTTTACGGTTTTATATAAAGGGTACCCTAACTTTGATACTGTCGAGTTTTGGTGTTGATCGTTCAATCCAAACAGAAGTTACAAGTGAAAATGTACTTAGCATACAACTACAGTTTTATATCGAGTTTAAACTTTGAGAGCTTCTCCTGAAAAACACAGTTTTCAGACTTAGTACAGTTTTATTTGGAAGCGTCGATATGTACATAGTTTCACTATATTCATAGATGGACATATGCTATCGCTGACTTTTTTGTCGATCTCTGAATAAGAGCCCGTGAACAATTGACTTCTGCCTCGCTTTGCTTCAGAGTTTTGTTTTGACAGTTCCGTTCAGCATGTGCTTTTCAAAGGGACATGTTCACGTTTGAGGTGAAGCGAGTAAAGCAAAGTATAAACTTAGCCATGTCTATTTTGTGTGTGTGTGTGTGTATGTGTGTGTGTGTGTGTGTGTGTGTGTGTGTTTGTATATCCCCTCACGGAAAAAAAAAGTTAGTTGCAAAAATAAATATATTAAAAAGTGATTTATATTCAACTAATTTTAAAGTAGCTTTAAACAAATGGAGCGCGGGACAGTTTCTTGTATATGTAGTACATATTATGTACATATTTATATGTAAACACATGTTTTCAGATCTAAGTATACCAAGATTGTTTTTTCCTTTTTTTGGTTACCGTTTTTCAGCTTCACTTCCCATTAAACACTGAAAAGGAAATTCTCAAACGGAGAAAATATTGTTTCATATTTATAATTTGAAAATTAAGATAAATTCAATTGTTTCTCAAATACTGTTTATCAACTTGAGAACAATTTGCGAAATTTGAGGAAAATTTGCTTCGCATTTTTACCATTTCTTGAATTTCGAAATCAAATGCTGGATTAAGTTATTTATATTAAACTACAAGTAAAGTAGTTGAAAAGAAACTCAAGGTAAAGTTATTTATTGTAAACTACTAGTAAAGTAGTTGAAAACAAATGCAGTATAGGGCAATTGACTGCTTGCTATGACATCGCCGTGTTAAAAAAGTCAGTTCATTGCAAAGGAAAAAGTCACATTTTCAATTAGTTGTTATTGAAAATAAAGTAGTTTATAAAGTGATTTAAAATTAATTAAATTTCCTACAGGGTCTACACTTATTTTAGCGATTTCGCGCAATTTCGTGAGAAGTGAACAGAGAAAAGTAAAAAATAACATTCGAATAAGCAGAAAAAAGGAAATTCCCCAAATATTTTACCAAAAATCAGGTTTATAAATTAAAGAAAAGAAGTGAAGTGGAAATTGTCAAAGTGTTAATTGTAGCAAGCATCTGGAATTTCGCTTTGCTTTAAGGTTTTTTTACGACCGAAAATCGCAGTCTACCTACACCCAGAAAAAAAATAGTGTGAAATCAACCAAAAATCAACAAATTTTGTGGTTAATTTTTTTCAACACGATGCTTAATGTATGCCATCATGTAATCGTGTAAATTTAACACTACTGTCAAGTGTTAGTTTAACGGGATGACAACTGTAGAATTAACACTGAAAAGTATTAAGTCTTCCGGTTGATTTTACAATTTTAACTAATAATAATAATAATAATAATAATAATAACCCACGCCCTACCGCACGAGAGGCGCATCCGCATAACGTACGGATAATTTTTTTTTTTTTTTTTTTTTTAATGTTACAATTTAAGCTGGTTAAATTAACACGAAATTGTCCTGTTTAATTAACAATAACATCTTTTTGATTTTACCTTAAATTTATTGTTAAATTAACTAGAAAGTCTTGTTGATTTTACAATTTATTTTTTTTTTTAATAAAAAAAACATATAAAACATAAAATATATAATCATCAGATCAATAAAGCATATTCGAGAACATCACCCGCACAACCGACCAAATTGAAAGCGTCCTCATACGAATAGTTTATGAATGGGCGATAGTACTTACTATCACTGGCACCGAGTAATGTTTGGCCGCTAATGCAACGGTATATGCACCGCATGCTGCGTGAAAGACTCCATTCGCTAAACATCTATTCGTGGTAAAAATTGCAAACTATGAAGAGGACAAAGAAAATATTGAACATTAAAAACTTTTAGAAACAAAAATGCAACCCACTTTTAACTTACCTGCGAACTAAAAACATAAATGGAAAAACCATTACCACGCACTGCCAATGATGCTAAACTCCCATCATTGCAACGGCACAAAATTTTCTTTTTGTTAAAAAAAAATTATTAGTTTGTGTTTTGCACGAACAGCAGAACTTCAAACGTTGAAAAAATTGTGTATGTTTCAAAATAGTTTTGACTTTCTTTTTAACACTTTTTTAGGTTATATTGACACTATCATCGTGTTGAATAAATCAAAATTCCAAATGACGTTTATGTTTGAACATTGTTTCGTGTTATATCAACCAAATTTTATTGTTAATTGTGGTTCTTGTTGTTTTCACATTAGTTTTCATGTTGTATTAACACTAAAATTGGGACGTCATTTTTCTAAAATTTTTTTTAGTTTATATTAACACTATCATCATGTTAAATAAACCAAATTCCAAATGACATTTAGGAATAAAATTGTATATTTGAATCATCTTGTATATTTTAAAATTTCTTCATGTTGTATCAACAATAAAATTTGGTTGAATTTACCAAATTTTCAGATGACAGTTACAAAGCCAAAATCATGTTTCAAACATCGTGTAATTTGAAAAAATTGTTGCTGTTCTATGTGTAAAGATCGATCGTGTTAATTTTACATGAATCGTGTTGATGATTTTTTTTCTGAGTGTACACAAAAATTTCCCTCGATAGATACCTCTGCGATTACCATTTTTTTCCTATCTTTCTTTTGGGATCTTATCGATAGCAGGAAAACAAGACAAAAATTCTTTTAAGGTGCTACGCTCTTAATTTTCATTCTTAACTTAGTAAATTTGAAGTATATAAAATAAATTAAAGTATGTATGTACATTAAGCCGTATCACAAAAATAAAGTTTGCGTGTGTCAGTTTTATTTGAACACTTACGTCGAAAAAATATTTTTAGTTTAAAATTTTTTTTTTTAGGCCCGCGTTAAAAACAGCTAAATCGCGTTTTTTGTAATAACTTCCTTATTTGATGTCGGATTTCTATCATCTTAATGTCGCTGAAAAGGTCTCGCCTAGCACTATATTTGGCCCATATAAAGTTTCGACCTCAAAGGTTGTTCTGAATTTTACCTTTAAAAATTTTGGAGTTACTATCCCTAGATTTTTTTATTTTTATCACTAATACAAAGCTCTCAAAAAACCATGAGGACACCGCTAAAAAAGTTGTAGCCTTTATTCACAAACAAAAAAGTTATACCGTTTTAAAATCAGGGAACCTGTGTTTTTTGAAAAATTATCCCAAGTTCTTATTTATATGAGGCTGTGACGCCATATAGTATGAGTTTTTGATTAAAAAGTATTCTAAGTCCTCGCTTGACTTGATTTTGCTGTACCGCGATGGAACAGCTACCAATACTGGACACATGATATGCAAAAAATTATTGATGATTGGACTATTCGTGCTGATCAACGTTATTTATATTGAGTGATAAATGCTGTAGTGAAGATTTGGTAAGTATTCAAGTGGGACTTCTAAGCACAGCGCGCTGGCTTACAACGACTTCACGATATCTGCATCCGTGCGTATCGTAAAATCATCCAAGTTATTTAGAAAAGCTGCTAGAGTTTGTTGTAAAATTATACGTGCCTAAAGAGACAACGGAAGTCTAAATGTATTATCAATACTTGCGCTGGATGCGTCGTCTGCCCCTAGAAATGCAGTTAATTATTCAGCCTACATTTGAAAACAACGCATTTTACTTTATTCCCGAAAACATCTCCTTATCTATGATAACCGAGACCGAAAATGACGATGACCTCCAAATTTTGAGATATTTATGAAAGAAGTTTCAGAGCTCTGAAAGTGAATTCTTCGTCGCTTATATTTCTTTGCTCACACTCAAAAAAAAATTACTCAGATTATGGATAAACGGGAATGATTTCATTGAATACAATTTTCTTTCAAGACGTGGTATTCTCTTCCCTCTCATATGCATTTTATATACATATATGTACGTATATACTATGAGCGATATTAAAAGCAGTTTTCCACTTTTCTTTATTTTTATTACCTCAACAATAATTACTCATGTGAATTACTGTATGTGAAAACTGAAAATTCTTTCTTAAATATTTCGAAAATGAGTGCTAATCCGAATTTTCTAAAAACGCCATCGTAATCTGGAGCCATAAATTAAGCTGACGTGTTTCGCCGTTTCTCTGTGGTACTTTTGCCTCCCTACTGTGGAATTTTTTACAAAAAAACAAGTGTTTAATTTTACATCCTTAAAACTTTTTTGTTTGTGAATAAAGGATAGATTTTTTTTGGGGGATTCCTCATGGTTTTTTGAGAGCTTTGTATTAGTGGTTAAAAAGAAAAAATCTAGGGAAAGTAACTTCAAAATTTTTAAAGGTAAAAATTAGAACAACCTTTGAGGTCGAAACTTTATATGGGCCAAATATAGTGCTGGGCGAGACGTTTTCAGAGACATTAAGACCATAGAGATCCGACATTAAATAAGGAATTTATTACAAAAAACGCGATTTAGCTGTTTTTCACGCGGGCCTAAAAAAATTTTTTGTACACCAAAAATATTTTTTCGACATAAGTGTTCAAATAAAACTGACACACACTAAACTTTTTTTTTTGTCCATATAACGTGATACGGCTTAATGTACATATATGTACATACATACATACATATGTATATGTATTTATGTATTTTAGTGAAATTTTGAAGACATAAGAATCCTTGTTTTTTAGTGAAATATGAATAAAGAAATCCTTTAAAATCCAAAAAATTTCTAAAATAGCAACCTACTCCCTTAACCCTTCTGTTACATTTAGGTCATTTGGTGACCTTTTTTTGTTTAATTTTCTCATAAATGCTAATATGAACAAAATTTTAGAATTTCCCTCAATGTATTTCTGTATTGAGGAAAATCCTTTCGCAAAAGCATAAAAAGAAGGATTTTGCATTATCAAATAAGTGGTAACATCAAGAGTTACGTGTGCGCCCCTTCAGGTCATTCAGTGACCGTCAGTGTTATTTTGTGCGCAAAAGCTGATTTTTATTAAATTCGTATAAAAATGAAAGAGTGAAAGCTTCGGTAAGTATTTTAATTCCAATATTTTATTATTTGTGATATATTTGCAGATTAATATATGTATGGTTTAGAGCCAAATCGCCTGACACAAAGCCAAATAGAGTATATCATTGATAATGATGTCGATGTTGATGGGTGTAGTGAAGTTGAGGGCGAAGACAATATAGTCGATTAGTTTGAGTCCGATGGTTCTTCTTACGAATATGCAGGAAGTGATAACGACGAATTAATTGACCTTGTATTGGAAAATGAAGGTAGTACCCACTCCCGTGTACACGGTAGGCAGGAAGCGACGATAGGTTGCATGAAAATGTCGAGAAAAAAGGAAAGTGGGGTTGTGTTATGTGATGTTTATAGATGAAACATCCGTTGAAATTAAAATCCGAGCTGCTCCTTTTTCAAGGATATCCACATTTTTTGTTTTTTTTTGGAAGGATCAAATATTGAGGAAATCGAAAATTCGCCACCGTCCAAATTTTTCCGATTTCAATACATTATTTGGTCGCTAAGGGATACAAAAAAAGGTATTAAAAAGAAAAAAAGGACACCTGTAGTGGAAAAATCCAATGTGAACAGGACCTAAAGGATAACCACTGAAATATAAAATAACACAAAAAGTACCCACTTTAATTTGCGTATAACTCCTAAAATGTTAACTCTACGTGAAAATTCCTTATAATATGTTTCATTCAGAATAAATAAGGGAATATTTCTTTAATATACAATTTTTTTGTACCTGCAGTGGTTAATGCACTTTGGTCCATCTAAAATAAAAATTTCAAAAAAAAAGTACTTTTTTTATGGTGCTATTTTAAGTTCAAATATTTTTCTAGTTTATGTAAATATTTTAATCTAATGATCCAATTCTCATTCTTACATATCTATACGTTAATATTAAAAAGAACTAGAGCTGAAATACGCGCTAGGGGTGCACGGTGGGCGGTAAGCAACAAAAGGTTGCATGAAAATATCGAAAAAACGATCGCCGGCTAAAAACTTACGTAAAATGATATTCTAATATCTTCATAAACACACAGCAAGCGTGAATAAAATCTCCAACATTTGTTTTTAAACGAAAATTAGTACCAGCACACAGCTAGGCACATATTCGTTGGGCCATCGTTTTGACGATATTCCCATGCAACCTATTGTTGCTTCCCGCCCACCGTGCACAGCGGGCGCGTATCTCAGCTCTAACTCTTTTTTAGTATTAACGTATAGATATGTAGGAGTGAGAGTTGGATCATTAGATTAAAATATTTACATAAACTAGAAAAATATTTGAACTTAAAATAGCACTATAAAAAAACGTACTTTTTTTTGAAATTTTCACTTTAGATGCACAAAAGTACATTAAGCACTGCAGGTACATCAAAATTGTATATTAAAGAAATATTTCCTTATTTATTCTGAATGAAACATATAATAAGGAATTTTCACGTAGAGTTAACATTTTAGGAGTTATACGCAAATTAAAAAGGGTACTTTTTGTGTTATTTTATATTTCAGTGGTTATCTTTAGGTCCTGTTCACATTGGATTTTTCCACTACAGGTGTCCTTTTTTCTTTTTAATACCTTTTTTTGTATCCCTTAGCGACCAAATAATGTATTTAAATAGGAAAAATTTGGACGGTGGCGAATTTTCGATTTCCTCTATATTTGATCCTTTCAAAAGAAACAAAAAATGTGGATATCCTTGAAAAAGGAGCAGCTCGGATTTTAATTTCAACGGATGTTTCATCTATAAACATCACATAACACAACCCCACTTTCCTTTTTTCTCGACATTTTCATGCAACCTATCGTCGCTTCCTGCCTACCGTGTGTATTATTCCACAGATAGAAATATTGAATGGTCAACGTAGCCGATTAGGCAGAATAGTGGTAGGACCACAATAGAAAATATAATTTACCGAAACAGCTTCTATAAGTCTACAAAATCAGAAGTGCATACAACTGACCAACTTGTTGAAACATATGCATACAAAAGACAAACCAATGTATGGACAAACTCGTACAGAGTTACCGTTTCCACAATCTTTGGCCTTGAACATAAAAATTAAAAATATATTAAGTATATGCATTTAAATAAGTTTATAATCCGATAAATAATCAATTGAACTAATACATTTTGAAAATTTCCATTGAAATTATACTTCCATATCGATATATATGAAAAACACAGGTAAGGTCATTCCGTGACCTTAATGTCACATGCGTAAGTTTTTTTGAATGTAACAGAAGGGTTAAGCGGACACCTCTCTTGCGCGGACAAAATTTGCCCGACGGTGAGTGTCCGCCCAAGGGAGGTTTCACTGTACTCGTATAAAATAAAATTCATAAAGGTTGTTCTCTCTGTGTGATTTTGGCCTGGCAAATTTGCCGAGATGACATAAGTGTGATAAATTTGCCGAGCACAAAAACAAAATACACGTCTTGTCAAATTTGGAGCTTCGGCAAATTTCTCATACCCCAACCCGTGATATTTGATATCATGAGAAAAATATCACGGGAAATGCAACCATGTTATTACATTCACAATAGTCTTCTATGAGAAGTGAGTTTAAATTTATGTTTCTAGTTCTTTTTTTAAGTATTTTATTTTATTCAGATAAAAAATTAATTAATTCGAAATTGAAGCAAGCAAAGCAAAGCGACAACAGTCGTATAAAGAGTGGAAAGAATATGGTTAACATGCTAGTTCACAATGAAGTCAGTTCGAAATTTATTTTCTTAAAGGTGCGCTCTCTCTGTGTGAGAAATTTCTCAAGATATCATGATATCTCGGCAAAAAGATTAGACAGAGAGAACAACCTTATAGCAGATGTTAAACCAAAATTGATTCTCTTCTCTGTCGATAACAATAACACTGCTCTACAGCCAAAAAATACTCTGAACACCACTATCCGTGGTAGCATTGTGATCAGTGATGCCGTTTTGATACAATCGTATCAAATGTGATGCTTTTTTAAGCCCAAGATACGTAGATACTTTTTATTTTGACGTAGAACAAATTTGATACCTTTTTAATCAGCATCAAATAATTTTGATACGATTTAATCAAAATCAAAGAATATTAACCTATTCTTTTAATTTTTAAGATTTTCTAAAAATTGTAACAACCTGTGTTTGCTGCGAAAAATACATATGTATTGTCTTGAAAATACCAAAAATGGGCAACATTTTATCAAACTGTATAGTAGCGTTATGTTTTATGTTAACCATTATTTTAAAAGCCTTTATGATTTTCTTGAATTAAATTGAATTCGAAAAATATAAAATGATACCTAACAATTCATTATCTTTATATTTTTATATTGGTAAATGTAAGAAAAAAAACGATGTCACGTGTAAAATACGAAAGCAGCTTATTTTATTAATTTTAATTTTTTTCAAAAATTTTTCAGTGATACGAAAAAAAAAATTGCCGTATCAATTTGTTATACGGGTTAAAAGCCCAAAAACAGCTTTTTTGATTAATTTAATTTTTTTTCCAAAAAATATTCGGTGATACGAAAAAAACCATGAAAGTATCAATTTTTGATACCAAATTTTTTGAGGCTGCGGCAACACTGATTGTGATACCATTTTCAGCCCGATTCCATTCCGTTCGTATGAAAATGCTTTGCCAGCGTTAAAATTTCGACGCTTCCAAACAATACTGTACTAAGTCGACTTAGCACTACATTTTCTTGTTTTTGGTGTTTTCAAGTATAACGTGTCTTAATTTGGATATATGAACATATGTATGCATATAAAGATGCTATATTTATTATTTATTATTTATGTGGTGCTTTCGCTATATTAGGACCGTTCGGCGGGAACAAACTGCACAATTTGCAATCAAGGAAAAATATGGTTTGCTCTCCCAAAGAGAGAAACTTCTCCGAACTTACTCTCGTTTTAAAGAACAGAACTTTGTATTAGGGATGGGACTATTCGAATAAAAATTATTCGAATAAAAAATCCTTTTATTCGAAAGGTATTCGTAATTCGAATAATATTTATTCGAATAATTTATTCGTATATTCGAATAAATACTATTCGAATATCACTATTCGAATACCACTATTTGCGAATAGCTATTGAATGTATGTATGTATGCTTTTTCTTTTGTAAATACATACATATGTATGTACATATATGTATATACGTACTCTGGCTTGCGCTGAGGCAAGTGGAATTCCCAAATTATGCATGTACATACATACTATTATTCGAATAGTACTATTCGAATTTTTTCCCTCGAATATTATTATTCGTTTATTCGAATAATATTTATTCGAATATTATTCGAAAAAAGTCCCACTACTACTTTGTATATCTGCTGTTTATCTTCACATCTGCATTTGTTGAAAAATTTTTCAAAAAGGCTTATTGAAAGGAACCCTTTTTGCGTATAAGCCGGAACTGTTCACTCGCCTTTTTAGCTTAGTTTCATACTTCACATCAAAAGATTATGCCCGACATTATATTTTAATAATAAAGAATCCTATGTACATATATAAATGTGGATTTGCGACTGCCAGTTGGCATCGCACTGTATTGACTTACATACATACATAGCAGTTAGCAGAGGGTATCAGGCGGACTGCCTACATTATCCAGAAACATATGTACAATACTACTGTTATCATCCGAAAATTCGCTCAAGTACAGATGCAGAGATAATAAAATGTGATTTATTTACTTTTTCGTAATTAATTTCTCCATATTTAACTTTTTCAGTTTAGAATTTCAATTTTGAAATGTTCGCAAATTACAAACATATGTTTTTTCATCAGCTGTTTTCCTGAATAAATCTAATGGCCAAAAGTTGTCTAGCAAAATTTTTCTGAGTCAGTTTATCCAATTTGAATAAGCTGTTCAGTATTTATTGGCAAGTAATTTTTATATTAAAACTAGCATACCCGGCCAAGCTTCGCATTGGCTTTCAGTTATCAACAGTCATCATTAGGGCAACAGAAGATATGCAAATGCATATTTTTCTGTTGCAGTCCTATTTACATATGATAAATATATATCGGCGTTTTAGCTCAAGACGAAGAGAATAAGCCTACCTTTTTAGGGCATATTTTCGCATATTTAGGTCAAAAGGCTTATTTTTGCATATCTTGACTTATTTGCATATTTTTGGCATATCTATTATATAAAAATAAGCCGCATTTTCCTCCCTGATGATTTAACTCCAGAACGGCTGGACTGAATTAAACGAAATTTTGCACGTAGTTTTCGATTGAGCCCGACATGGTTTATGGCCAAAAAAAAAGTATAAGAATCCGGGAAGGTTTTGGAGATATTCCACAAAATGTGGACCAGGGCAACCCTATAACGGGTTCGTACGATATGGGTATCAAATGAAAGGTGTTGACGAGTGCTTGAACATGCTGTAGTTATTCGAGGTATTTCCTGAAATATGAACCAAGTGTGACCCCAAACGGGTTTTCTACAAAATGGGTATCAAATAAAAGGTGTTGGTGAGTATTTAAAAAAGAGGTAATTTTCAAGACTCTATGCGACCCGTTTTCCGAGATATCGACCAAAATGTGGACCAGGGGTGACCATAGAAAATCTGGAGGGATACAATAGGCATAGGGATAGGGCTAGAGATATGGATAGGGATAGGGATAGGTATATGGATAGGGATAGGGATAAGAATAGGGATAGAGATACGGCAACACGGTAATCTAGGATTATTCCTTTAGGCTTTATAGGAATAAATTTTAGGCAGAACAACGTCTGGCGGGTCAGCTAGTTTTGCTATAAATTCATATTTTAGCATAGTATGTATTTCGTCGTATTTTTCCATCTCCCTCGTAAAATTGTTTTTATTTAAATTTTGTACTCTGGCAACTTTGTTTTGTATATGCGCATACTATTTGCCATTCCTCTTTGTGTGACAAGTTCAAGGCGAATTTAATAATTTTCGCAATGCTTCATTCAAATGTGCTACACGAATCAGCTGTACATACATAGGCATACGTCAGACGGTCAATGTATATTGATGCAATCCGTGGATCGCGATTCATATTGATAGTGTAGCATCGAGTATTGATGGCTCGCGGATCGCAATATTGGCAATAAATGAATTTAAAGTGAAAGTGCGAAAAGGACGGAAGTAAAATATCTTGAACCTCAGAGCGAGAAAAATATCGCAATATTCATATTGAACGTGTAGCACTACACGCTACACGGTTACTGAAATTCTTACTTTTAAATACGCCCCGATACCTTCAGTTGACGTGGAAAGATCTTTTTCTACGTTTAAAAACTTCCCGCGACAATCGACATAGTTTTCTATTTGAATATTTATCGCAAAATTTTGTAATTTTGCAATTTGAATAAATAAGTATGCAACTTGATTATTTTTTAGGGAAATACATTAATTTTCCAAACCCCTTCTTTAGAATTTCTCCCAATTATTTTATGTTACAACAGGTATATCTTAAAAGTTTGAAATATCTAAGTGAAACGCCGAAACAACTTAATTTTTGCCTGCATAATACAATGACGTATTCAGAATATCCGTAATAAATTTTGATTTCGAGATATTTAGGAAAGAAGTTTAAGATCTGAGTGAATTCTTCGTCGTTTGTAAACTTTACCCAAATTGCTTAAATTTTGTGATAATGTTCGGTTCAACTCAAATAAATCTCAAAATTTAATCTGAGTATCTTCAACTACATTTCTTTTAACAAATGTAAAAAAATGTTTTAGGGATGACTATCTAAAATCAAAATTGCGGAGGGTCAAACTTCATTTTAGAACTATGCTCCTTTGGACTTTTTTGTTTAGAATTGACCAGAGAATGCAGCTGTGCCCGAAACAAAGTAGGTTTTTTCCGTCAGTACAAATTGACCCGCCCTAATATATATAGATTTTCGTATGTTAAAATACTTGTTTTCTCTTGGTAACGAAGATGTGTTTCGCAAATGTGAATTTTTTTTATTTATTTTGTACCTATAAAATGTACCTTTAATAAAAATAATTTTTTGTTACAAAACGTATTATAATTTAATAAAATGTGAACTTTTTATTTCGCTTTTGTGCCTATAAATACAAATGTACCTTTAATAAAAATATTTTTTATTACAAAAAGTGTTCTAATTTTATTTAAAACTAATTTTTGATATTTGTCCGGGCCAGGGTTTGAACCTGGAATCTCTTGCATGAGCACACAACCTACAATGCCGTATATCTTTTTATTAAGTATATAAAAAAAAATTTTGGGGGCATATTTTCAGTGCTTAAACCAAGTTTTAAGAGCATATTTTTGGCGCTTAAAATATATTTTTAAGGACATATTTTTAGCGCTAAAAACGAATTTTTTAGGGCATATTTTCTGTTGCCCTAGTCATCATCATCTTATTAGTGATTTGATATTCAAAATAAAAGATACTTTTATTTTGTGATCTGCTTCGCCATCCTGATAAAACATTTCTTTTATTACTGGAAAGGTTTCTATTTTCAAAAAATGAAATACACGATATTCTTTGATTTGACTGAAAATGAAATCACAAATAAAAAGTTGTCTGGATTTGGATGAAGAACGAAATCAGAAATAAAATTGATTCATTATATGAAATCAAAAAGGATTTGACTCACGCAACGATAAAATTCATGAATTTACTGCGGTGTCGCTGTTGTGTTCTATTTCTATTTACGGCAAAATATCAGAACATATTTGAAATCCTCTAACGGCCTTATTCCGCGGGGTAACGTAATTTGCTTTACCGCTAAAGTGAAGACTTGACCTTTGAACACCTTTCTCGTATTCTATTCCACCTCAATAAGTGATAACAATTTGTTACCATTTTGAGTCCGATTCCATTCCATTCGTATGGAATCGCTTTGATAGCATTACCATTTGTTCGAGAATACCGATTGTGGAGATGGTAAAACTTTTCAGCAAAGTAAATTACCTGTAAAATAATATTGAAGTAACGCTCAGAATCGAGCTGTAAGTGGTGTTTCTTACATAGATACATACCTACTTATGTATATCTTTCCTTTATATGAATATAATTAACCTAGTAGCCCCGGAGCAAAATGAAATGTATACATACATGGGCCTGTAGAGAATATGCATACATTGATTAATCATGCAGCAAAACTCGGGAATTGTTATACATATATTTTTTCTTTAAAAAGTTAATAAGTACCTATACTGAGGTAAATGCCCACGGAAGACGTATGAATCGAAACAAAAATTAATAAAGAGGTTCCCAGTATTTTTTTTACATTCGTATAATTAATAATAATATAATATATAATACAATGGCGCTATTATAACTCTGACGAGTTTTATGGCCGAGCTTCTCTCCCAATTCGAGGTGTGCTCCTTTTTGTTTTTCCTACTAATTGGGTGGACCTACAGTTTTATGCCGGCTCCGAACGGCGAATGCATTTTTTGTGAGAAGCTTTTTCATGACAGAAATACTCTCGGAGGGTATGCCGCCCACTGCTGAGAGGTGACCGCTGCTCTTAAAAAACCCAATAATTGGATTTTTACTAATTAGAAAAATTGTTTTGGTGTTTGGCTCGGACCGTGGTTTGAACCCGAGACCTCTGGCATAGCAGGCGAGCACTCTACCCACTGCACCACAGCGGCAGTATAAATAGATAGCCATAACTCAAAACTTCCATTTACTTTTAAAATGTTATAATTCAAACAAATCTCATCTCAAGTAATATTTAACGGGGGTTGTGTAATTTGGATTTGGGTGAGTCAGAAATACAGAGATAAAATTTATTTTTGATTTTAAATATATTTCAAGTCAAAAAGTGGCCACTGTGGTGTAGTGTGTGAAAGGCTGCCATAAAAGAGGTCTCGGGTTTTATCCCCAGTCCGGACAAACACCAAAAAAAATGTTATTTATTAGAAATTAGAAACAGCGGTCACCTCTCGGCGGTGGGCGGCATGCCCTCATAGGGTATTTCTGCCATGAAAATGATTCCCACAAAAAATGCATTCCCATAAAACTGTAGGTCCACTCAATTAGTAGGAAAAAACAAAATTAAGGAATGCGCCTCAAATTAGGGAGATAAGCTCGTCCTTACAACTCGTTAGAGCTTTTTCAGCGGCATTGTATTATACATACTATTATATTCTCGTCAAAGATATTATTAACAAATATTTTGTAACAATTCCTAAGTTTTCGGCTATGGAAGGAACTTAAAATTTCCTCGAGAAATTCAAATTTGGACCGATACTTTGGTGTAAATAGAAATAAAATACAACAGCGATACCTGCCGGATTTTTCTTGATATGTATGTACACATGTTTTTGGTATTCTCTATCTCCATACTAATAACCTTAATGGAACCCAATGAGATATAACTACCAAATTTCATTAAAATGTTTCAGTAGTTTTAGACGAAAATATATAAGGATAGGTATATATCTAAAGTCAAATTTTAAAAATAATTTTTCAATTTTAATTTCTGTTGTAAAAGAAAAATAATTATAATTAAAATTGTTTGAGTAGTTAAAAAGTTTATTCCGCACAAAGAATGTTACATGAGATTTATATATGTATATATATGTACGTAGATAGAGATATGTATGAATCTAAGGTCAGACCACTCCAGAGGTTTTGGGTATGAAAAATTCGGTTACAAATATACGTAAATAGATAAAAATAGGTACATACATATATACATATCTGAGGTCAAACTTTAAAAATAATTTCCCAATTTTCATTTCTGTTGTAAAAGAAAAATGATTGTTCATAATATTAGGAAAATACTTACCTTTCCAGATATTGTAAATAAATTGAAAAATAAAGTGAAATTCACATATATATAATACTTCTATATTGCTAACAACCTATCTACTCAATGTGTTTCAGTTCTGGTCGCGCTGAACTCGTTTCTCACTGCATATGTAATTTGTGCGCATGCGTCAACACAAGCAAAAGTCGTATATGTGAATATATGTCACACACACATTTGTAAAATTGTAGTAGCATTACAAAAAAAAACAGAAGGGGGACTAAAAGGGGTCGTTATTCCCTTCATATAAAACTTTCATGGTCGTTATAAAAACACAAAGCAGTAGATTAAACAATGAAATGCCAATCTTTCGAAAACAAAATTGTACACATGTATTTATTATTTCAACGTAGTTCACAACCAAATAACTTATGTATGCATACCTACATGCTAAAAATAAGGCAGATAATTTATATTTTCATAACTTAAATAAAGTCAAAATATATATATCGTCGTTTAAATTTCATAACGGCCTAAGTGAAATTGCTAACCGCCTAAGCGGCACTTGTGCCAAAAATAAAATTTGCCAATAATTCAATATGTTCCTACTTCTATACGAAGTTGATACTTTAGTCAACAAAATGATATACATAACTATTTAAATTCAAGTTTATACGCAGAAATAAGTTTGAAATGAAGGAGTTTTATGCTCTTCTGTAAAATTAATTCTCATTTACTTCAATAATATCATAACGTAGGATAGGCGGTTATACACAGCGACTATTCTTCTGCGGTGGCGATAAATTCATACATACGTACATTCAACAACGAAGAATGCCTCACACAAATTTACGAATGCAAAAGAATATTCGCGAGCGTTCAATGAGCGCCAGCGGTGAAATTCATTTTATGCGCTCGTGAGCGTCCAATGAGCGCTCTTTGAAAATTCATTTTTATTCACGCATATGTATGTAGGTACATATATTCATACCCATATCTTTGTTAAATAAAATACCTACCTACATATGTATTTCATAGTATCAAATTTTTCTGTAGTCCCCCTTGTCTTTGAAAAGAAATGTTTAACGACACCCATGGAATCTTGCTTCCCTTTCTTACAGTATATCGTTACTGTGAAGTTTGACCAACAAAACAATTGAATAGTAGCAATATAGAAGTATTATATATATGGAAATTCAAAAAACCAAAACATTTTAATTTAATCGAACCATTTGCACGTAAAACGAATCGAATCCGTTTGTATCATTTAAACCAGCGTTGGGCAAAGTAGCTCCTGGTAGCATTTTGCACTTAGGAGCCGACTTTGCACATTTGGGTGAGGGTGAGGGACGCAACCAAGTGCAGCATAAGGGGAGAAGAACTGAGGAAGAACTCACTAACACATAAGCAAGATTGAGAACGAGAGAGTATGTCGCCGCCTGATTCGTGGCAGTGATGGAAAATGAAAGTTTCCAATTGTGTCAAATTTGTACAAAAAGTGGTGAATTTTTGAATTTCATTGTGCAATCAATTTGAAAATCGTCAGTTGGTACCATTACCTTGATAAAATCAGTTTACAGCACATATTGTATAATAAGGATCTCATACAAAACCTTTCTTACGCATATTTGTGCGTCCTACTTTTATGAAGATTACTTTATAATAAAGTTTATATGCCTTCATAATAAAAAAAACAACCGTCTGTTTACTATGAAGCAAACAAAAATGGCATTGTAATCGAAAAATATTTATAACCTGAATTGAGTTTTGCAGAATAGTGCGAAAATCAATTGATTATATATAAGTGCCTTGCTACTTCCCAAATAACCGAAAACTGCATAGGCACGAGTCATTTTCCATCACTGGTTCATGCCTGAGAGGCAGTGTGCAGCAGTGTTGCCGCAGCGTCAAACATTTTGGTATCACAAATTGGTACTTTCATGGGGTTTTCCTCGTATCACCTAAAAATTATTGAAAAAAAATTAATTAAATGGAAGGCCAGCTTAGCACCTTTCATTTGGTACCAATATTGCTCAAAGTCTATCTGGGTCACTCTGGGTCCACATTTAGGCCCGTATCCCGAGAAGTTCCCACTTATTGAAATTCTATATACCCTATCATGTGCGTTAATACCACATGGATCTACTGCAAAAATTTCATAAAGGTCGGTTGATTAGTTTGGGAGTCTATAAAGGACAGACACACATTCTTTTTTGTATAACAGATTTTATTTAATATAAGAGAATTTATAAATGTAAGTTCTTGAATTTTGACATTGCTAAAATAATATAAAAATAAATTATCTATCTTCTATGAATCGAATGTGAGTGAATTTCATAAACCAAATATTATTTCCACTAAAATAATATATGTATTGTAGGAGCGGCAACTCTGGGGGAAGAGCGCCGTTGTCAACAGGGAGGGTGTCATTGTTTAAGGATTGTATAATAAATGTGTTTTAGTACTCCCCTGCAAAAAATGCGATTAATCCGGGACGTGTCCGGGATCAATCGCAAGGGAGCATGCGACTAATACAATTTTACATCCCTTTATATGGAGTGAATTGATCGCATTTGTTCGAGCATGTCCTATGAAGAGACCAATTGTTCAACTTGTATACCCGAACGGGTACCAATGTAGATTAATCACTAACATACCGAACGGGTACAAATGTAGATCAATCGCTTTCATCCCGAACGGGTACGAATGTAGATCAATCGCTTTCATACCGAACGGGTACGAATGTAGATTAATCGCTTTCATCCCCAACGGGTACAAATGTAGATCAATCGCTTTCAGCACGAACGGGTACAAATGTAGATTTTTCCTTAAAAAATTTTAAATGTTCATGCATATTTAAATAAAGATTATATAATGTTTTACTTTTGTAAAAAAATCTCAATACATAAATTTAAAAAATTGTAAGTTTTGAGTATGCATTATATCGTCCCCTCAATATAACAATAGCGTATGTGCTCATACGCCATTATTTTTTTATTGCATATTTAGAATCTCCATCATTGATTCTATGTCTGGTCAAAATTTCGTCAAATTCTACTTCCACAAAGTGGGTCAAAATGTCATTGGAAAAAATGGTGTATAATTTCTTGTTCAAAAATTTAATAGACATCTGATTTGACAAAAACTTTAAACTCGATTTTCTCAAAACCTAAAAAAAATTATACGCTATTGTTATATTGAGGGGACGATATGAGCAACATTTTGATAAAATTGTTATTAAAAAAGGGTGTTCAATTCCTTTTACCGGTTGTTCTACAATTTTTTAAATACATTGCATATTTTTATAAAATGTCTACATTTAAGGAATCTAGATTTGTACCCGTTCGGAATGAAAGCGATTAATCTACATTTATACCCGTTCGGGATGAAGGCGATTAATCTACATTTATACCCGTTAGGGAACAATTGGTCTACAATTAGTCTACATTTATACCCGTACGAGAACAATTGGGGACTAATTGTGGACCGATTGTTCTCGAAAGAGATCAATCGAGGACAAATCTCTTTCGGGATTGATCGCACATTTTTTTGCAGGGTCTTTTCTACAACAAATACTACTACAACTACTACTCTTAAAAACTAATACATATGCTTTGCTACTATCAATACTAAAAATAAGTATATAGTTTGTAAATAAATCGATTTGCATGTAGAAATGAAATACGCACAAACTAAATGTATATTATAAAGTCGTTGCTACCTAAAAGTCGAAAAATTCAGTATTAATTACTTTTTTCGTAATTCTTGGCAAAAATTGTATTATTTTGTTTCCGTACTACGGCAACACAGTTTTAGAATTGTTGATCGTGGCTGAGAGTTCGTGGTTTTGGTTTTTGATTTT
The DNA here is from genome assembly GCA_960531455.1 of Urophora cardui. Taxonomy (NCBI): domain Eukaryota; kingdom Metazoa; phylum Arthropoda; class Insecta; order Diptera; family Tephritidae; genus Urophora; species Urophora cardui. The sequence goes on along the minus strand of OY482670.1, from coordinate 111,204,167 downwards.
TAGTGTTTCCGCAGGCTTCTTGCCATAGATAACTAGATACGAAACTCTTTGTTTCGTGAGAGCGCTGAAAAATGCGCATTTTTTATAACATTTTCCGTTGGTGCCACTGCGTAAAAAAGTGAATGTGGGTATTTTAAAATAAAATTTGGGGGTATTTCGTTATTTCTTGGAAATGAATAATATTACGCAATTTTTGCTGAAAAATATGACAGTGACTTCGCAATTATACTTTAGATTTGATCTAAAAATAATCTTGAGTATTTAAGATCATGTAAAATGATTTGTATGTTATTAAACCAGTTAATAAAATGCACGCAAGTATTTCATTAAAATTTTGTTTCCAGGCTAAAAAGGAAAATGATATTGTGTTTTCATTGAGAAATCAATTAATATAGTATTAATTTTAATGCAAATATTTTATATTTATAGTATATCCTACTTCCCATATCTAGATATGTGTTACATATTTTTCATTAAAAAAGGTAAATATGCAAATAATTCCATTCTCACCCCTTTTCAAACTTTATTATACATTTCTCGATTAATATAATAAGTAATAAAGTCATTTCATGAAATGGTGGCAAATATCCAAAATCCCTCACTTGTTTATTATTTATGGTGGATTTGATCTGGTTTGTGGTATCAGCTGATTTTGCTGTCAGCTGTTTTCCCTGATTCGTCAGTGTTTGAAAGTGAAAAGACAGTTCAGGCCCCCGTGAGAGCAGATAAATTTGAGAGTTTCGCATCTAGTTATCTTTGCTTCTTGCGATGAATATGACGAGCGAGGCAATATACGCTGATTTTAAGAGCCTATACACACTTGCGACTCAATCGATTTGGTCGAATTGGACTGTTGTATTCACACTACTCCAACTATTTAGTCGAATCGGTGGCAGCTATTCACACTTGAGACTAAATAGTCGTGCGATTGACAATGACATAGTGTTGCCAATGTTCACATTTTACTCAGCAAATTTTACATTAGTGGTCTTCATATAAAGTGATGAAGTATTAAATTGTTAAAGTTTATCTGCATTCTTACATGAAAGCACCTTCTTGTCAGCTGTCAACTTGATTAATAAATAAAAAAACAATAAAATAAACAAAAAGTGCATACATTGTTTGGCTTTGTTTCTTATTAAACTAGCAACTAGCTGTCAAGTAAATGAAAAGAGAAAAACGGAAGGAATTACGCTCATAAAGGCGAAACGAACAGAAGTACAAGAAACGGAAAAATAGTAAAAATCAGCCATTAATAATTTTCATGAAATTTCATTTTCATTATTTCTATTTTAAAATGCGATTAATGACATTTGAAGAGAACAACAATATCAAGAAACATATGAAAACGGAAGTAAATATCCTTAGTTAGATAATTCTTGTCTATAACTACACCATTTCCAGATGGATTTTAGAAAGCGTCAACTGGATTTTAGAAAGGGGAAATTGGATTTTAGAAATGTCGATTTGATTTTAGAAAAGGGAAATTGGACTTTAGAAACTGTAAATTGGATTTTCGAAAATTTATATAATTATTAATTTATACTTTCATACGCAATAAAGAATTTCTATTCGAAAAATTCTGTGTAAAATTTATTATAAACGCACATTCTGAAATCCAATTCACGCTTTCAAAAATCCAATTTTGTTTTCTAAAATCCTTTTAACGCTTTCTAAAATCCAATTGACATTTCTAAAATCCAATTTCCCCTTTCTAAAATCCAATTGACATTTCTAAAATCCAATTTCCCCTTTCTATAATCCAGTTAACGCTTTCTAAAATCCATCTGGAAATGGTGTAGTTAATAAGAAACGAACCTTTTGTTTTTAAACATTTTGAAAATATTAATTGAAATATTCAATCTCTACAATTTACCAAAAGTGAAATAAAAGTAGTTCTGTCAGCATGGCAACTCTTTCCACTACGAATATCACTGTTGTTGTTGTAGTCGTTCGACTAAATTGTCTCAAGTGTGAATACGTAGAAGGGCGCCTTGCTGATCAAGCAGTTGTACAACTGTTTCAGTTGGAATGAAATTGGGCTGCAAATCCAACTGTTTCAGTTGTACAACTAATTGAATGTAGTGTGAATGCTTCCATACATTCCCATGCAAATCAACATTCGACTAAATCGATTGAGTCGCAAGTGTGTATAGGCTCTAATTGTTTTACATTCCCCTTATCAGCGAAAAACAAATCAGCCCCTCTCCATCCTCTTGCTGGCTCCGAGGCTGCTGCAAGAGCCAAATTTTCGCCCATCACTGATTTAAACGAATTGCTTTATTTTTGGTCGTATATACATATGTATGTATCTTCATGTCATTTCTTTGCTTATGTACATATGAACACCCCAGTGCAAAAATGCGTTATATTATTTTCTAGCGCAAAAACGAACTTTCGTACAAACAAAAGGCGCGAAAACTCGAAGCGCAAAAACATGCCGACAAAGCTTTTTAGTTCGTTTTTGCCCTTTTATCTTAGGGAAAAAAACGAACTAGAAAGTTTTGTCGGCATGTTTTTGCGCTTCGAGTTTTCGCGCCTTTTGTTTGTACGAAAGTTCGTTTTTGCGCTAGAAAATAATATAACGCATTTTTGCACTGGGGTGTACATATGTACGTAGGTATGTATCAGGGTTTGAATTTGCTTGCTGCAAAACAGCAATAGCCGATGTTTTTTGCTTATTGCTGAATTCAGCCGAGCCAAAAACGAAAACACTAATCATTCGCTTCAGTTTTCAGCTGAGCCGTGTTTGCTTGTATAGTTAAGCCAAGCAACTCAATTTGAGAGGGTTGCTTTCAGTGTTGCCACTGAAAAAAATTTTACCGACCAAATTACCGCCCAATTCCACCAAAAAAGGCCCAAATATCAGAAGTCAACTTAAAATGGAATTACATATTTATTTTTAAATACATATGTACATACTAAGTAATCTTGACTCCCACTCATTTAATTCAGAACTAACACTAGACTGTCGCCGATCTCTAAAGGAGATGGCCAAACAGACCTGTCTGCACCTCGTGTAGGTCCCGGGACATAGGGATATCAATGGCAATTGTAAGGCGGATGAACTTGCGAGGCAGGGCACTACCGAGCAGGTTCTTCCATAAAGCATAGGTATGCCTTAGCCACAAACAAGCTAATTCTTAAACAGTATGTCTATAAACTAGCAAGCGATAGATGGCAACAGAAGCCAGTATGTCGAACATCAAGGCAAATCTGGCAGAAATGGGTTCACAAGCGATCCCATCAAATAAGTACTCTAAGGAGAGATGACATCTCGAACCTTGTGGTGGTACTCACAGGACACTGCCTCATCGGGAAACACGCAGAGAGGCTAGGTGACCCTACCGCAGATGCTGCATAAGCTTGAAAGATGATGAGGCGAGGAGACAATCGAACACCTCATCTGCCACTGCTTTGCTCGGCTCTTAACAGCGACAGACAACACTTTCTTGGGACTTCCTTCCTGGATAGCCTATGCAAAGTCACTAAAGTGAACTAGTTCACTGAAGAGACCCCTCACCAATTGAGCGCTCAACAAAGTGAACTAAATTTCCCAACTCTAATAGACATGCGCATAGTGTGTTTCACTAACAATAAAAGAACTTTACACGGGAAAGATGAAACGTTTAGCGTCCGAGAAATTGTCTCCACTAAAATATTCATATTACAAATCGGACCAAAATTGATTTTAGCCGCCCAACAGCCCAAAGTAAATTTATCGGACCAGATTTGGTCCGAAAGGCCCAATTTCGGCATCACTGGTTGCTTTTACTTCCAGCAATTAGTTGAGTGGTAAATTTTTGCTTAGTTGCTTATTTTGCTGAAACTAGTTTTAAGCAGAATTCAACATGAAAAGATGTTTACAAATGGACATACATACATATTATGTGTACATACATACATACATAAGTAAATATGTATAAAAAATCGAATAATGCGTAAGCAAATCGTTTCAGCAAAAGCAGAAAAAATGCAAAGACACAACTAATTGCTGGAAGTAAAATGAAATCCCCCAAATCGCGTTGCTTTGCTTAACTATACAAGCAAACACGGCTCAGCTGAAAACTGAAGCGAATGAATCGTGTTCTCGTTTTTTACTCGGCTGGCCGAGTTTGCTAATTTACTTTTCGTTAGCAAAAGCAAAGCAAATGCAGCAAAAGTAGCTAAAGGTTCAGACATTGGTGACATTGGTAAGTATTTCAGTATCGTTAACCTTATTGTAAATTTATCGCTATCCATGTGAGCTGTTAGTGGTGCCGTAAATCTGCAAACAGCTGTCACTTGTCGATGCAGATCTTTGAAGGTAGGCGCATAGGCGAATTAAGAAATTTCCCATGTATTTTGTTATTGTAATTGGTAGATTGTAATGTCAAAATAATATTTCTCCTTGTAAAAATCTGAATTCGCTTGGGACTCGCCCATTACTATTGGCCATGATGTGAATTCACTTTGATTTTTATATTATAATCTACCTTTGTAAATAAAAAAAGAAGTTTCTGCAGTCGCTAATGCGCCTACCTTCCTATATCTGCTTTCACAAGTGTCAGCTGTTTACGGATTTAGGGTTGCTAACCAAAATTCAATTGGTCTGTAAGTTAAGGATACAGCTACAGAATTACGATAAGGCACCAATGACTAGTAACACAGCTTGTCGTAAGATTGGTTGAATCAGCTGTTTTATAAGGTTACAGATAAGTCACCAATGTCTGCACTTTAAGCAATTTCAAACCCTGGTATGTATTGTTCTCGTTGTGTTGTCTTCTGCTTTACCGATTGCTTGTGGCGACCAACCATGCGCATGTCTCTTTTTTCAAAAATTGATACTATTCTTTATAATATTTTTGTTATTTAAAAAGAAAATTTATTAATTTTTTGAATGCAGAACTTTAGTAAAAGGTTCAAAGTTTAATTTCCAAGAAGAAGTATTTAAATCGGTTGATCCGGTTTTGATTTATGGCCGTATAAAGCTAATTTTGGTTGGTTTTTTACACATTTTTACATAAATTTACGCTATTTGACCAAAAATTTAAATAAAAACTATTTGGCTACTCAATCGGAGCACAATTACATGTTACTACCAAATATTATCAAAATTGGTTCAGTAGTTTAAAAGTTTATCCCGCACAAAGAATGTTACATGAGATTTTTATATATATAGATAACAATAGATGGCAACTCCGTCATTTTGACTTTTTTTGAAAGCATTTTCAGTGCTCTATCAATTGATACCAAGTTCGTTGAATTCGGTTAAAGCTGATGCCACATAGAACTTTGTGTTGCGCTACGTGACACCTTCTGCGTGACAGCTGAGATTAAAATACATGTATCTATATGAGGTTTCCTACATAACAAAAAGTAACGCAACGCCGAAGTTACGTAAAGCACAAAGTTGCCCAAATCTCAACTTTTGGGGGCGTTGAAATTTTTTTCAGTTTCACTTTAATTCAAATGTAAATAAACAAATTTAAATTTCACACAATTGAAAAATAAATTAATAGATTTTTATTTCCTTATTTACTTTTTTGTAAATAAAACAGAGAATGAGAGATTTTTCAGAAAATAAATATTTTTTGAGTGATGTTGCAGCGTTCATTGTGGCATAGTTTTTCAGTTTTGCGTTGTTTGACATAGAAAGCGGCGTAACGCAAAGCGGAAAAAGTTTTATGTGGAATCAGCTTAAGCCGTTCATTAGTTATTGACAAATGATTTTTTTTCTATCCTTAAAAAATAAAAGGATAGGAATAATTCCTGGCTCGAAAAAATAAAAGTCAGGATTTTATAGTTATATTCTGATTTTTTTGCAGAAAAAATCACACAAATATTTTGCGGCCAGGATTTTGATGCTAAAGGTCCTGGGATGAAGGAAAAGTTAAGCTGGAAATTACCAGCGAAACGTTGGGTAAAATAGGTGAATAGTTTTATTTGCACCAAATAAGAAAATAGATCAGACCAGCCTACTTGCAAACCATATAGTTAATAATTTTTTTCGGGGAAGCTATTTAACCGATGATTTTTATAACTACGGAAAAAAATTATTTTTATTTTCTGTCCCTAGTGACGACTCAAGTTGACGCCAACGAAATATTGGCCCAAGCATGGCCCAAGCATGGCCCAAGCACCTTTTTCAAATCGGATTACGAAGTGCACCTGTCTTGCCGCTAGCGCAATTGCGCGACACAGATCAGTGTTACCCATGCCTAATTTGACAGCAAACGGAACAGCGCGTGAATATTAGGTTAGTCTGTAAAGTGTATTGTCATTCTGGGTTGAGCTGACAAAAACATAAACATTTCTTAGAACCAAAAAATTGCAAAAGTGCCTTGAAATTAATTAATTTTATAAAAAATGTTATGTCGACTTTGTCTGAAAGTGTCCGAATGTTGTTTGGAAATATTCGATTTTAATGGCCAGCAACTTGGTATAGCGGATATACTGCAGAGACATTTTTGGTTTCAGGTAAAATAATTAAATATCCTGCCGTATTTGTTCTTACTACTTATTCCAAATTTTGGTTTAGCCTCAACCCACCGACACCATTTCCACTGCTATTTGCCGTATATGTTGGTTAAAAGTAAGCGATTTCCATCAATTCTATTTGACGGTGGAGCAAGCACATTCCACTCTCAGTAATGCTGAAGTGAAAGATGAAACCATTAGTGTTGTTGTTGCGGGAAATGGTACTGATGAGGGTAGTAATACTGAAGAAATTAAGGAAGAGTATGTAGAATTACAAAATTCAACGGAGGAAAAAATTGATGAAAATGCCGTCAATCCATTATATGAGTGTGAAAATAACGATGAGGGCCATGATTCACAGGACTATCATTATGGTCATGATGGCAGTACACAACGGGAAGATATAGTTAAGGAGGAGGTGGAGGAAAAAAAGGCAGTTCGGCCCAGAAAACGGGTTAAAGGTAAGCAATTGAAATTTGTTCACTAATTGGTGTATTTCTGCCAATTTGCAGAAAGCCTTAGGAATCACACTATGAATTCGGGGAGATCACGGCAGCCGGCTAACTATGTATCGGCCGACTGGCATTTATATCCTGCCAAGGACTGTCACCCCAGCTATACTTCACAGAAGTTCCAATGTTTTCTTTTCCTTTACAATAACAACAACATATATACACAAATCCCCACCACAACAATCAATTCCAAGTACATAGCTGAGTATTAATCATCTTTTAACTTAATTTTTTTAGTAAATACCACTAGCAAGAAAGTAAAGGCACCGAAACGAAAGTGTGAAGCAAGAAAAACTACCAAAACAGTCAAAAAACTGCCTAAAAAAGAATTGAAAGAAGAAAATGAGGATGGCGATGGTAATGATGAAGGTGGTGACGATGGGGCAGAAAAGTGCAAACGTCTGAAGGTAGTTAACTCCACACCAGAAGATGATGCTATGGTGAAAAAGCATATACCCATGGGTTGTGATATCTGTACGTTCGTGGGGGAGGACTTTCTTGAGATGTGTAAACATTTCCGCCTGCAACACGCCCCAATGAAGCCATACATCCGATGTTGTAATAGGAAATTGAACAAACGAGCTAAGATTGTGCAGCATGCATACAAGCATGAGGATCCGAATTTCTTTAGGTATGTTTTGACATTCCGATTGTAGGTGTAGCATAAAACTGAGTTTTATTTATATACATATATATAATTATTCCAGATGCATAGAATGTGAAAAAGTATTTGCCAATCGCTACACATTAAATGCTCATATGGTTGCACATCACGCACCGGAAGAAAAATTGCACTTCGCTTGCGATCAATGTCCGAGAAAATTTGCACGGAAGCATTTACTCGAACTGCATCGACCATCACATGTGCCCAAGGAGGAGCGCTCATTCGCTTGTGAACAATGTCCGAATAGTCGTTTCGGTAGCAATCACTTGCTGCAGGTACACATGAGTATGCGGCATCGTCGTGCAACGAATGTGTGTCATGTGTGCGCCAAAGAAATTAGGGACAAGACATCCTTCGAGAAGCATGTACGCTTACATTTTGAAGATAGTGGACCTAGAGTGAAATGTCCACGTCCCGATTGTGATCGCTGGCTGAAAGATGAGGAGAATCTGCGCCAGCATTTGCGTCGTCACAATGACGAAGGTCTCGTATTTAAGTGTGAAGAATGCGGACGCATTTCTAAGAATCGGCGGGCATTGCGCAGTCACATACTCTATGTGCATTCGAATGAAATCTTCACCTGTGAGGAGTGTAATAAAACATTTAAGAAAGCAATTACATTGAGGGTAAGAACTATAGTAAATAGATAAGTTTCGCATGCATCTTTGATACATATAAATATGTATATATATTCTTTCGATTTCTCCAGGAGCATATGGCACAGCATACCGGTGAAAGCCTTTATAAGTGTCCCTTCTGCACGCGCACCTTCAATTCAAATGCCAACATGCACTCACATAAAAAGAAAATGCATCCCGTTGAATGGGATAATTGGCGTAAGACGAAACAGGGCAGTTCGCAACAGTTAATAAGCAAGCAGCAAATCAGTTTTTGAGCATTGGTATCTAAATTAAGGAGTGTCGTGCTGTAGTAATGTCAATAGAAACATTTATGTACATATGGATCTTTAGAATATATTATCTGTGTTTTGTTTTATTTTAGCTTTGCTTTAGTTCATTTATACATACAGTAATTATATTTTGCTGTGAAAATATTAACCAAAGTTGATAAATAAGGTTTGGGGTACGTTCATGAAAATTTATAACTGCAGCAGTACAGCAACCCCATTGCTTATTTTGCACTTGCCTGTTGATACTCAGCTGATATATTGCTATAACAGCATTAATAAAAGTATTTGGAATTAATTTGTGCTATTAAAATTACAAAATTGCATATTCCATTAAATATATAGCAATCATGCTTACCCTTCTCTTTCCATTTTTTAAAGCAAAAATTGCAGACACAAATTTTCTGTTGCCAATTATTCAAACAAACTGCACGGTTGATGTGTCAAACGAACGTTTGACTTTTGCAGGTGTTGCCACAAACACGCGAAGAACGTGATACTTGCAACACTGCGGTTCTGATTAGGGATGGGCAAATTGGAAAAATATATCGATATATATTATATCGATATTTAAAAAAACATCGATTTATGCCGTGTAAAAACATCGATATATCAATATATCGAAAGGGTCGGCCTTACATTAAGGAACCACGTCCCGCATTAAACCACTTCTTCACGGGGTAAGAGGTGCTCTCACAGATCTCAAAACTGAAATCCAAACTTGCCGGAGACTTATAGTTTACTAGATATTTGTTGTTAAAGTTCGATGAGTCTACAGATATTCTACGAATCGTGAAGTATAAACATAAAAATCATTAAGAATTGCTTGAAGAAGAAAGTAATGTAAATTCAAACACCCGAACATTATGGTTATACCACTTCTTAAAAAATTTTCAGGTGTTAAATTCAAAGCGAATCAGAAATGTATGAAAAATATCGAATTTGGCTCGAAATGGCAAAAAATTATCGATTATCGATGCACGGTAATTCAAAATATTGGCGATATTATCGGCTGTACTATTTTAAAAATATCGATATATTGATATATCGATATATATCGCCCAACCCTAGTTCTGATTGCCGTCGCGAACGTACCCTTGTTTCTTATTAAAGTAGCAGCAAGCTGTCAAGTGAGCAAAACAGAAAGAATTGCGCTCATAAAGAGCGAAACGAACAGAAAATCAGGAAACGGAAAAATAGTAAAATTAGCGATTAACCCTTTCGGAACTTCTTTTTTGTTTTTGACCTTAAAAATCTATATTTGCATTTTATTTACTGTTAAGGGGTTTGTTATGAATAATCAAGTGGAATTTTAAAAAAAAAATTTTTTAAAGTGGTTTTTTGGCGCTATGCCATATGGCATAGATTTCACTCAACGGAAATAAAAATATGTATAGAATGAAATCAAGTCGCAGTGAATTCGTGTTTTTTGATAACAAAATCAAGCAAAATTGTGGCCCATAAACTAGAATATACTTTCCCGAAAGTCCAAATATTTCAATTTACTTTAGTTTTCGAGATATCATTATCCAAAACTGTAAAAATTACATTTTTTGTCAGTTTTTGAGATCATTTAGCATCAAAGTTTTTCTTTCAGTCAAGATACTGTTAAAGTTATCTAAAAGTATGAGTTTTTTTCTTCTAAATTCCGTTGGCCGTTGTAAAATATCATTTTTCTTCACTGAGATATTGCATTTTTAAATGCGCATGTTTGCATAGGATGCAAAGGATATTCGAGATACAATTTCGATTTCAAGTATGTAATGTATTTATTTTAAAAGATGGAAGTCATGCACAATAAGATACATTGACATAAACCATTCATAAAACAAAAAACATTAAAGATAAAAGCTTAAATTCGCTTTAAAACGTTAGAATTATAGTGTAAACGATTACAGCCCTTGTTCTAGTAAATTACTAGATCCACCTCTGTATCAGTCCTGAAACAAAAAAGAAAAAAGATAGAAATGAGATAAAATATATATATATACATGTCTCTTAGAAGCAAATATAACTTACTTTATCTTTTATGGTATCATCTGAAACGGTTCCTCGCGCCATTTAGAATGCGCAACACGAATATCCTTCGCATCCTTTGCAAACATGCACATTTAAAAATGCAATATCTCAGCGAGGAAAAATGATATTTTAGCAAGCTCAACGGATTCTGGAAGGTGAAAACTCGTACCTTTAGATAAATTTAATTTTCTTGACTGAAAGAGTCATTTTATGCCACATTACCTCAAATAAAAGGAAAGACCCCAATCTTTACACTTTTAGGTCAGGATATCTCGAAAACTGGAGTGATTTGAGATAGTTGGACCTTCGGAAAATTATACACTGGTTTCCGGGTGACAATTTTGTTGGCCTCTGTTCTCAAAAAAACACGCAATCGTTGCGACTAATTTCATCCCATACATCTTTATATATATTACGCTAAGCGATTTTTTGTAAACACCATAAGGCACTCTGCACACGGAGCGTACCGCTTTAGACGCGTATTAGATACTACAGACGAAAGCTGTACGCTTTGATGTCGCGCACGTATATTTCAATTGAGGGCTGCACACGAGTCGTCAGCTTCATGCATTCGTCAAAGTATGCTAGCTACATGTCGCTTGGCGTAATGCAGTGCTGGTAGCTAGGCGTACTACGCTTAGAAAACAGGAAGAAGAAGATGTTTGTTTACATTTTTCCACGTGGTGGAATTTATGAAAGCAGTAAAATTTGTGTAAAAAATCGGAAAAAGTGAGTGTATAATGAAAGAAAATTGAAGATTCCGTAAAATTTTTCATCTTTTCTATTTAAAGCTTCGAAATTTAAAGCAAATGCCGTATTATTAATTTGTTTGTTTGTTTTGTGCAGCGAAGTTTCATGTCGCTTCGTGTGCAGATATTGAGGCGTAGGGAAATCGACGCTACATGAAATGTCTCGTACGCGTCTATGACGATACGCCTCGTGTGCAGAGTGCCTAATAACTTTTACACCGTTATACGAATTTTCGAGAATGTGGTGTCAAATGAAAGGGCTTGACCAGTAGATGTGCAGGAAGGTTTAGGGCCTTATTTTACAAAACGCAACGCGACGCAACGAGTCACCCAGAGCAGGACTTGCAAAATAAGGCCCTTAATAAAAAAAATTACAAAAAGGGTTGCCACCTGTTCAAGAATTCAGTTTTACGCTATAGTTTGTTTGATTTTTAAATTTGATGTGTCATATGAAAGGGCTTGGCATGGAAATGAGTAATTTATTAAAATTTTTACAAAAGGGTGCCACCTGTTCAAAAATCCATTTTTACGCTACAGTTTATCTCATCTTCTCGTCTTTATATATATTACGCTAAGCGATTTTTTGTGCGCACCATAACATTTACACCGTTATACCGATTTTCGAAAATGGGGTGTCATATGAAAGGGCTTGACCAGTAGATGTGCAGGAAGGTTTAATTTTATTGAAAAGGGTTGCCACCTGTTTAAAAATTTAATTGTCCTGTATAGTTTGCTTGATTTATAAATTTCAGGTACCATATGAAAGGGCTTCAGCTGGAAATTAGTAATTTATTACAATTTTTACAACAAGGGTTGCCAGCTGTTCAAAAATTCAGTTTTACGCTATAGTTTGTGTGATTTTTAAATTTGATGTGTCATATGAAAGGAACCTGCGTGAAAATAAGTAATTTATTTTACCTTTTATAAAGAGGGTTGCAACCTTCTCCAAAAATTTATTTTTGGAGAAGGTTGCTTTTTAAATTTAAAGTGTCATATGAAATGGCTTTTCCGGGCATATGAAAATGCTTGACCTGAAAATGAGTAATTTATTACGATTTTTACAAAACGATTTGCCACCTGTTCAAAAATTTATTTTTACTCTACAGTTTGTCAGGTTTTCAAATTTTAAGTGTGATGAAAAGTCTTGCCCTGAAATAAAAAGAAAGGGAAAGGGAAAATGAAAGGAACGGAAATGGCGAAGGAAGGGAAGAGGATAAAGGGAAGAGGAAGCGCAAATAAAAGGGAAAGGGGAAGAGAAATACGGCAAATGACCTTTTGGAGGTAGCTATATGGATAAAATATTGTAGAAAATTATTCGCATTAAAACTTTAATATGGGACTCCTCGGACAAAATCTTTGTATACAAAATCTAGGTCGACGGAAAATAAAAGTAACCACACGGAAAAAACTATATTGATGTCACATCCATATTTATGGATAGTTCTGTCTGGTCTATAAGCTATGGATGTCATATCCGTATAATGGGTGTTATATCCAAAAACTATTTGTAATATATGGATATGACATCCATAGCTTATGGATTAGACAGGATTATCCATAAATATGGATGTGACATCAATATAGTTTTCTCCGTACAGTAATTATGTATATGCTTAATTTTATATTTTAAACTAATTATCTATGGGCTTAAAGCCGATATATATTCTGCCATTTTTAAGGAGAAGTCAAATTTAAAATGGCACTAAAAAAAATTGTTAAATGTATCAATAAGTGGTCCCCCACCCTCAAATTGTCGCACAGTGTAATTGAAAGCCACAGCATCGCGTGGCCGGGTTTACAAGTTTTTTTTATTTCCATTGAGTGAAATATATGCCGTATGGTAGGAAATAAAAAAAATCCTGCAGCCTTATTAAAAAGTCCAGGGTCCTAATTTTTTTCGAGATGTTAAAATCAATAATTTTCTACTAATACATGTACAAAAGTTTGCCAAATAAATTTTTTTTTTCGTGAAATAACTGAATTTATGAAGTTACTTTTTCTTGCAAAAAACAAGACTCAAAAGAGATGATTGCTTTTGTAATTATCGCGAGTTACTGGTTGCAGTAATCAAAAATTTTTCAATGCTTTCTTATTCAGAATTCTTCAAAGAAAAATAACACATTAAAAAAAATTGGATATTGAAGTTTTATATCATAAATCTGCCACTGAAGTGCGACTATGCCGTACGGCATAGAATAACCGAAAGGGTTAAAATAAAAAATATATGGAAATACAAATTTCAAATTTGCCTCTTGTAAGCTTCTGCTTTGGACGTAAGGGGAAAGAAGAAGTCCGGAAGAAAAATTATACTGCGCACTGGCTTCTCCTTATAACATGGAATACATAGCTATCCCGCCATTTGAGTTTCATAATTTATTTCAGTAATTTAAATTCAAATTTCCAAAAAAAAAAATTTTTGAAATAGTTATTTTCATTTAGTTTGAAGTTTAAAGTCAATCAAATTGTTTTTGAGGGAGTATTTGTCTCTTTTCAACGTACAGAAGAATTGTTTTTGCGCTATTATAACTCTGACGAGTTTTATGGCCGAGCTTCTCTTACAATTCGAGGTGTGCTCCTTTTGTTTTTCCTACCATTGGACAGTTTTATGCCGGCTCCGAACGGAGTCATATAGGCATGAGGAAAGCAAACCATTTATTTGAAAAAATTCAGCAGCCTTTATATGAAAGCATTCACTGATGCCTCCTCATGATGAATTTCATCAGTGATTCATAAAGGATTCATTTCAGATTTTTACTGCTGGGTATATGTTGTATATGTTTCTTCTTCATTTTAGTTCTTTTCAAGTGCAGCCAATTTTCATTATGAGCCGGATTGTTTCAGTAAAAATTTATCTTAACCCAGACCCAGATATAATAACTGAAATGCCCCTAAAATCTATTACAATTTATAGAGATCGGAAGTTGATCCAGAAAAATACCAAGATTACAAAATTGTTGTTGCATTTGCTTGCAAAATTTTTATCTCGATCTGGATCACTGCCAGGGGAACTCGCCTTCTATGTATTTGTTGCATGGGTTGCGTTGCCAACTGAAAATCTTCGTTTGACAAAATACACGTCTTGTCAAATTTGGAGCTTCGGCAAATTTCTCATACCCCAACCCGTGATATGTGATATCATGAGAAAAATATCACGGGAAATGCAACCATGTTATTACATTCACAATGGTCTTCTATGAGAAGTGAGTTTCAATTTATGTTTCTAGTTCTTTTTTTTAAGTATTTTATTTTATTCAGATAAAAAATTAATAAATTCGAAATTGAAGCAAGTAAAGCAAAGCGACAACAGTTTTATAAAGAGTGGAAAGAATATGAATAACATGCTAGTTCATAATGAAGTCAGTTAGAATTTTATTTTCTTAAAGGTGCGCTCTCTCTGTGTGGGAAATTTCTCAAGATATCATGATATCTCGGCAAAAATATTAGACACAGAGAACAACCTTACTGAGTATGATGCTGATTTTGGTTGAAATTTCTCAAGATATCATGATATCTCGGCAAAAATATTAGACACAGAGAACAACCTTACTGAGTATGATGCTGATTTTGGTTGAAACTGTTCTTTGATGTTATATTATGTATGATGTTGTTTCCGTCTATTTGTAAGGGTGCGTTTATGTCGGAGCAATAGAAGAAAGAAAGAAAGATAGCGAAGAAAATTGTAAACGGGAATTCTGTACTTCTGTTTATGTCGGAGCTGCGATAAGCGCTAAGCTCACCACAGATAATAGCAAAGAAAATACCTTACGGAAATCACGTATAGTGTTTATGTCGGAGCAATAGAAGAAAGAGTGATACTAGCAACGAAAATTGTAAATGGGAGTTCTGTACTTCTGTTTATGTCGGAGCAGTGGGTGACTAAAGAAATTCACCACATTAGCGCTATTATCATAGCAGAGAAAATACCTTATGGGAAACGCGTGTAGTGTTTATGTCGGAGCAATAGAAGAAAGAGTGCAATAGAGCGACGAAAATTTTAAATGGGAGTTCTGTACTTCTGTTTATGTCGGAGCCGCGCTATATGCGCGTATCAAAGTATAAGAGCGAAGAAAATTAATTCATTGATTTTCTTTAGTCGATTAGCGCTATTCATTATGGACACAGAAACTTTCATCAGTGCAATTTTTAAAAGGCAACCTTTGTGGGATCAAAGAAATCCAAATCATCCCAATAGGCTTGTCTTGGATAAACTGTGGACGGCCGTAGCATGTGAAATGAAGTCCACACGTAAGTAAATATATACGACTTCATGCATAAAAAATAAAATAGGTTTTAAAAATTTTTAAGTGGCATTTTCATAAAATTTTTCGATTTCGAAAATTTTATAAATCTATTTTATTTTTTATGAATAAGAGGGACATTGTTTATGTGTTTTATTACTTTTTATACATAATTTTTATATAACCTTTCAAATTAAAAAAAATTAAATATATAGATAAGTATGTGTGGAGCAGAAATATATGTAAATATTTATTATGTGTAAAATAACAACGTCTCTTCTCCTTTTCGGTTACTCTAAAATTTTTATTTAAGTACCACAATCATAGTGTATAGCATACAGTGAAATGGCTCTGGGATGCGTAGCCGAAATTCGATAAAAAAAAGACGATAAATCATCGAAAAATATCAAAATCGGGACAGATTGGTATGGCGGCGACTTCCGGGGGTACAGATTGGTATGGCGGCCGGATGAGGTTGTTGTAAGAAAAGGGACCATAATGACAAGGTCGTAGCAATCAAGACAGAAACGCAATTCCGGAATTGGGAATTGAAAAAACCAGTTCATAATTCCGAAAAGAATTTAAGGCTGAGTTCCTAAAACGCAATTCCCGGTGATAGCGTAAACGCCAGCTATTCCACGAATAACATGTGCACGAATGTAAAATCAACAACCTACAAAACAGAAAGAAGAAGAGCAACTTCTATTGCTTTCACCATCGTTATTGGACCATAACAGCAACCCTGAAATCAGCTGAGCACAGCTGTTCGACATTTTTAACACACATCCCAGAGTCAAGTCACTTGTATCCATTCACAATGACCACAATACACTAAAGACAAATCTAGTACCATAGCTTCAATATACGCAGATAACAGCGCTATTCCACTCTTTGCTAGCTTAGCTCCGACATAAACACTCAATAGCGCTATATGCTTTGGTCGAACAGCGCTATTACCTCCGCTTATTGACCTCTTCGCTACTATTGCTCTTATCACTGCTCCGACATAAACACTCAATAGCGCTATTCCGATAAGCGTATATCACGCACAGCTATCTTTCTTTCTTCTATTGCTCCGACATAAACGCACCCTTATTTGGTTGTTTGTTTGTTTGTTTGTTTGTTTGTTTTTTTTTTTATTTTTTTCTTTGTTTTTGTAATAGATTAACATTGGATATGAGAAAACATTTTTACAAAAAGGTACAATATGAATGTAATAATAATACATAATGAAATGTTATGTTGCATTCCTATATATATATATATATATTTTTTTTACATAGGTACACATATTGATATAATTAACTAAGCCTTCAAGACTGTTTTTTTTTTTCATATAAATATATAAATGTTTGTGTTTGAGTATAGTTACAATTGCATTACATAAGACTATAGGAAAATATATTCATTTGTTGTAATAATAATGATTTTTTTTGTTTTTTGTTCTTTTTCATATACATATATAAATGTGTATATAATTGTACTCTTCAGGTCTTAATTTAATACTTGTGTGTACATAAAAATAGTGTAGAGTTATCAAAAAATATTTTGATTTTTTGTGAATACAAGTTTTTTATGTGATGTAGTGCATATGTAGGCTAACAGGCAGAGTTATGTTTTAATATAATTACAACACATTTCATTTCCTTTTTCTGATAAAATTTTATTTATTTGTTTACGTATATATATATATTTTGTTTTCTTTTTTTCTTTGTTGTTTTTTAAGTAACTTGTGTTAATTACAGGACTAGTTTGAATATTTTAATATATCATTTATAAAGTTTAAATACATATATAAAAAGAAAAATTTCATTTATACATACATATATATGCAGATGCATATCCATATGCATCCGCTTACATATGGTAAGACAATTCAGATTGCAAAATGGGCAACAACATGATATCATGGGCAACAACAAAATGTATTGCAGGCTTGCTTTTCCGCACTGCATCAACCTTGAGGTTAACTAACCTAACGTATTTTTATGGACCTGCTTATTAATTTTTGAGATGTGTTTAAGGCAGGGCTGCTCAACAAAACTCAATACATCTACAAATTTTGTATATGCACTGAAAAATTTTGTTGCTCATTTAAATTTTTTTATGAATTCCAATAAAATATTATTTTAGAATTTTTTTTTTCAAATGGTAGCATCACATATATAGAATTTTTTTTATTTTTATATGAAAATTTTTTGAATACAAATTTTTTACAGTGCTTTAATTTTTTTAATGTAATGTAATAACATGAATTATTTTTTCATTACACATTTGTTATTGTAAATTTCGATTTCTTACGGCAGTGCTCGAGCTCCTATACAAAGTGCCTTTGCTCTGCATATTCAATATGAATCATAGGCACATACATATAAAATTTTTTATATCTGAGTGCTTATGGGGTGCAAAGAAAATTTTATTTTCATATTTGAAGTGAAAATATGTATCTGTGCCTATGATTCGGAACAAAACAAAAACAGTTGTGCTTTGAGTGCCTATGAGGTGAGCAGCCTGGTTTAAGGACTATAGCCGAAGAAATATTTAATTTATTTGCTATAACTCTACTAAAAGCAAAGGAATTAAATTTCTTTATTTGTTTTTACAGCTATCGCCTAGAATTTTTTTCGGAACATTTTAGCCTCGAACGCTTACGTATCGTAAACATCATTCAAACAAATCGATAACTCATAATATCAAATCACTCTAATCGATAATCGAATTATTTATCGCACATCTTCAAATGTCAAAAGAAATTTGTTAAAAATTTTTGTGTTATTGTCCTAATTGTTTGAGCTGACAAGAAAAAAAACAGGATTCAGCCTTTATATAAACATTTCTCAGTGATAAACTTTATAAAAAATGTTATGTCGACTTTGTCTTAAAGTGTCCGAATGTTGGTTGGAAATATTCGATTTTAATGGCCAGAAACTTGGTATAGCGGATATACTGCAGAGACATTTTTGGTTTCTGGTAAGTAAATATCATTCTCCCGTATTTCTTCTTACTACTAATTCCATTTTCACAATTTTTGTTTAGCCTGAACCCACCGATACCATTTCCTCGGTTATTTGCCGTATATGCTGGTTAAAAGTAAATGATTTCCATCAATTCTATTTGGCAGTGGAGCAAGCACATTCCATTCTTAGCAGTTCTGAAGTGAAACAGGAGACCGTTAGTGTTGCGGGAAGTGGTACTGATGAGTGTAGTAATACTGAAGAAATTAAGGAAGAGTATGTAGAATTCCAACTTTCAATGGAGGAAGAAATTGTTGATGAAAATAACGATGAGGGCGATGATTCACAAGATTTTTATGATGGTGATGAAGGCAGTACACAACCGGAATATATAATTCAGGAGTTGGAGGAAAAAAAGGAAGCTCGACCCAGAAAGGGGCTTAAAAGTAACGTTTTAAACGGCGTTTTTTACCAAAAAATAGTTCTGTTCGGCACGCTGCAAATCTTTACTGAGTCAAAAAGACTCCGCAAAAACTTGCAACTTTCTCTGCAAATCAAATGTAAAAGCGCGGTTTCTCCTTGTAGTGCCGAACACCTTTCTACAAAATTTCAGGAAAACTTTTACAAATTGTACAAATTATCAGCGTGCCGAACAGTCTTAATGTTCATTGTATAAGATCTCTATTTTCTATTCTGCATTCTCCGTTCATTATTATCTCCATTTTTATTTTGCCTTAATCAAGGCAGATCTACAAAGCTAGCCACACGGGCGAATTTAGAACTTTTCCCTGTATTTTGTTATTGTTATAATGTTTTGTTGAGAGATTTTCATCGCGGGAGTACATTCAGCAGAACAGCGTACCATTCATGTGATTCTACTAGGGTTGTTTAATAAGTCTGTGACATTTGGATAAGAAATAATTTTTTCGGCAAAAATGCATTTTATTTTTCAACACAATCTTCTTCTAGCTCGATACACTCCACATCTTCACTATAAGCTGATAGTGAAGAGAACCACAAAATTTTTTTTTAAATGGAGCGCAAAGGAAATTTCCAGTTGCAGCAGTTGAAAAGTTTCGTTGTAACATAATCCACCTGTGAAAAGTGAAAGCTGCCGCTGATTCAAATGGGCGTTCTGCACCTCGTCTTGGTTTGCACAAACGAAATTATCAGCAAAATCCTATTCTGAACACAAAATTT
This sequence comes from Urophora cardui, assembly GCA_960531455.1. NCBI lineage: Eukaryota > Metazoa > Arthropoda > Insecta > Diptera > Tephritidae > Urophora > Urophora cardui. The sequence continues at coordinate 111,184,465 of OY482670.1, read as the reverse complement.
TTGATGTTCGAAAAAGTGAAAAGCGAATAAGGGAGGAAAAGATTTTTTTCTGGTTACATTTTTAGCGATTTCGACCATATAAATTACTTATAAGATATGCCTACTTTTTACATTTATATAACATATTTATTTAATTTTTTTTGTTTCCAGTTTGGACAGATAGCGAGACACGACAACTTCTCGACAAATATGCTGTTTATTTGCCGGAGATAGGTCCATTGAAACGATTTAGGACGAAAAAGGATATGTGGATGAAAATCGCTCAGGATTTCAGTGACAAGAGTTGGGCGCAGTGCGAAGAGCGATATAAAACTCTAGTGAGACGGCAAAAAGCTACAAAAGAAAACAACAGCAGTTCAGGCGCTAAACGGCAACTGGAGAGAATTTCGTTAATTGGCGATTCCATCGAACCAATGGTGCAAAAAAGTAGCCAAAATTGCATTACGAAAGATAGCGCTGTAGTGAAAGGAAAGTCAAGTAAGCAGAAAACAGCTGATAATAGCCGTGTTTTTATTCAAGCGCATATACATCTGCGCTTAAATTTTGTATGGACAAATAAGCGCGGATAGAGATGTGCGCTTAGAAATCCATACAAAATTTAAGCGCAGATGTATATGCGCTTGAATAAAAACACGGCTAATGAAGAGGGCCACAAAACAAAAAACAATACTTCTAACCAGACCTGGGTAATATCAAGTACCAGTACGACATGTGACAAGAACATTTTAAAAGAATTGTACTAGTACTGGTACTTGCATTCCCAAATTTTCAAGTACTAGTACAAGTACAAGGAATTGAAAAAGAATTGAAGTTTTAGCAAATACTTCAAAGTAATTGAAAAGAATTGAAAGTACTTGAAAAGAATTGAAAAATGTACTTGAACCGATTTTTCAGTACTTGAAAAGAATTGAAAAATCGGTTAAAGTCAGGGATTGCAAATAACCGTTATTTTTTAAATTTTGACTAAAAAAATCATACTGAAGGAGAAATTCTAAACGCAAAAGAAGTACACAGATGTAATCACCGTAACAGAGACTATCTCTAGGTGTATTAACTTTTATTTTTTCGATTTTTATAAAAAAATTGATTTTTAATCATTATTTTCTGAGTTTTATTTTCTGCTCAGAAAATAAGAGTTATTTCTTGAGTTTTATTTTTCCCTCAGAAAATAAAAGTTATTTCTTGAGTTTTATTTTTCCATCAGAAAATAAAAGTTATTTTTTGAGTTTTATTTTTCGATCAGAAAATAAAAGTTATTTTTTGAGTTTTATTTTTCCCTCAGTAAATAAAAGTTATTTTTTGAGTTTTATTTTTCGATCAGAAAATAAAAGTTATTTCTTGAGTTTTATTTTTCCATCAGAAAATAAAAGTTATTTCTTGAGTTTTATTTATCGATCAGATAATAAAATTTATTTTCTGAGTTTTATTTTTCCCTCAGAAAATAAAAGTTATTTTTTTGAGTTTTATTTTTCGATCAGAAAATAAAAGTTATTTTCTGAGTTTTATTTTTTTGCTCAGAGAATACAAGTTTCTTCAGTTTAATTTTAGCTGCAGCTGCCGATTTTGCCAAATTAACACGTAGGTAAAGTTTATAAAAAAAATTAAAAATTAATTTATCTACTTTACCTATTTATATGGCAAAATCTACAATTGCAGCCAAAATTAAACTGAAAAACTTTTATTCTCTGAGCAAAAAAATAAAACTCATGAAATAACTTTTATTTTCTGATCGAAAAATAAAACTCAAAAAATCACTTTATTTTCTGATCGAAAAATAAAACTCAAAAAATAACTTTTATTTTCTGAGAGAAAAATAAAACTCAAGAAATAACTTTTATTTTCTGATGGAAAAATAAAACTCAAGAAATAACTTTTATTTTGTGAGCAGAAAATAAAACTCAGCAAATAATGATAAAAAATCAACTTTTTGGATATAACTCATAACCGTTACAGTCCCTGGTTAAAGTACATTTTTCAATTCTTTTCAAGTACTTTAAATTTTTTCAATTACTTTGCAGTATTTGCTAAAACTTCAATTCTTTTTCAATTCTTTGTACTTGTACTTGTACTAGTACTTGAATATTCTGAAAGTACTTAGTACGGACTCATTACTTCAAGATCAAAATATAAAGTATTTAAGTACGTAATAGTCCAATTACTACTCAGTATTACCCAGGTATGCTTCTAACATGGAGCGCAAAGAGGAAATTCCCAGTTCCTGCAGATTAGTCACTGGTACGTATATGGCAACAATTTTGACTGCCATGTTGCAATTGTAAACTGTTTAAGCTCATATCTCCGAAATCATCACATCGATTCTAAATATCCGCCAGGAACTCAACCCTTGTGGATTTTTTTTATGCACCAGGTAAATTTCCTCCTATTCTCTTTCACCAGCGATAAGAAAAACTGACGAAAGGAATTTCAGACATCCGGGCGGATTTTCGAAGTCTACTGTTTTGTTGTTGACATTAGTTTTGGCACTATTTTACTTGATCAGTGAATTAAAAATTTTGCATTTTAAAATTATTTTAAGAAAAATAGGCGTAAAAATGCAAATTATTGCTTTTCGGATGGTAGCAGAAGACTTATAATTTCTACATCTCTGATTTATAATACAAAATATTTATTTAATTTTTAATGTTTGCAGTTTGGTCAGAAGGCGAGACACGACAACTTCTCGACACGTATGCTGATTGTTTGCCGGATATAGGTCCATCGAAACGATTTAGGTCGAAAAAGGATATGTGGATGAAAATTGCGCAGGATTTCGGTGACAAGACTTGGAAGCAGTGCGAAGAGCGATATAAAACTGTATTGAGACGCAGTTCAGGCGAAAAACGGCAAAAGCTTCAATTTGAAGAGGAGCTGGATAAAATTTCTTTAGTTCACGATTCTATCGAACCAGCGGTGCAAATAAATAGTCAAAAGTGCATTGAGAACGATAGTGCTGTAGTGAAAGGAAAGTCAAGTAAGCAGAAAACAGCTGATAATGAACAGGGCCACAAAACAGAAAACAATATTTCTAACATGGAGCGCAAAGAGGAAATTCCCAGTTCCTGCAAATTAGTCACTGGTACGTATATGGCAACAATTTTTGACTGCCATGTTACAATTTTAAACTGTTTAAGCTCATATCTCCGAAATCATCACACCGATTCTAAATATCCGACAGGAACTCAATCCTTGTGGATTTTTTTTTATGCACCAGGTAATTTCCTCCTATTCTCTTTCACTAGCGAGAAGAAAAACTGACGAAAGGAATTTCAGACATTCGGGCGGACTTTCGAAGTCAACTGTTTTGTTGTTGACGTTTGTTTTTGCACTATTTTACTTGATCAGTGAATTAAAAATTTTGCATTTTTGTTAAAAAATTATTTTAAGAGAAATAGGCGTAAAAATGCAAATTATTGCTTTTCGGATGGTAGCAGAAGACTTTTATAATTTCAAAATGAAATAGTAATTATTCTACATCTCTGATTTATAATATAACATATTTATTTAATTTTTAATGTTTCCAGTTTGGTCAGAAGGCGAGACACGACAACTTCTCGACACGTATGCTGATTGTTTGCCGGATATAGGTCCATCGAAACGATTTAGGTCGAAAAAGGATATGTGGATGAAAATTGCTCAGGATTTCGGTGACAAGACTTGGAAGCAGTGTGAAGAGCGATATAAAACTGTATTGAGACGCAAAAAAGCTGCAATAGAAAACAACAGCAGTTCAGGCGCAAAACGGCAAAAGCTTCAATTTGAAGAGGAGCTGGAGAGAATTTCTTTAGTTGACGATTCCATCGAACCAGCGGTGCAAATAAATAGTCAAAAGTGCATTGCGAACGATAGCGCTGTAGTGAAAGGAAACTCAAGTAAGCAGAAAACAGTAGAAGAAACTCTCATTGAAGTAACAGCTATAAAAGAGGAAGCAAAGGAGAGAAGACACCAGGAAAAAATGGAAATAGCGTCGAGAATGGAAAATTTATTACAAGAATTATTAAATAAGAATTAAGTTTTTTGCAGTATACACTAATGTAAAAAAGTAGTGCCAGACCGTTGAGACAAGATTGAACTAATTCTGTTTTACACTTTAATAGAATTATTACGAATTTTTATTTAGGATAAATTGTCTCCGATATTTCAGAACTTAAGCCCATATGACACTACATTTTTTTTCTGGTATTCTATCAGGTTTTTTGTGTGAAGGAGATGGTCAAATACAGTTTTGCGTTGGTGCAAGCGAGCAAGCTATATTGAAAAAACCAAACAAAATACCATCTAGGCGATTAAAAACCAACGAGCCAGCTTGTATTTCGGTAGGGTTTTTGGCATTCGGCCATTTTTTCTGACAATTGTTTCAATTTGACAACTAGAAAATAAATTATATTTAAAATAAAAAATATATGGAAATACAAATTTTAAATTTGCCTCTTGTAAGCTTCTGCTTTGGCCGTAAGGGTAAAGAAGAAGTCGGAAGAAAAATTATATTGCGTACTGGCTTCCCTTTATAACATGGAATGCACAGCTATCCTGCCCTTTGGGTTTCATAACTTTTTTATTTCAGTAATTTAAATTCAAATTTCCAAAAAAAATAATTTTTGAAATAAATATTATTTTCATTTACACCCCTATTGCGAGTGTCGACTGTGATAGATAATCGACTATTGATCGATCCAAGAGTATTATATATAAATATATATATATATATAAATATATAAATATATATTTACATACTCTTTGGTCGATCAATAATCGATTATCTATCACAATCGATACTCGCAATACGGGTGTTAGTTTGAAGTTTAATGTCAATCAAATTGTTTTTGAGGGAGTATTTGTCTCTTTTCAACCTATAGAAGAATTGTTTTTGTATTTTGACTTTCGGTGGGTTTTCCAAACCAAAAAGAAAAAACGGAAAAAATGTAGTGTCATATAGGCTTAAGATATTTTTAATTCAAAACGCATTTGTTGATAATTTTAGTCAAAAATGTAAAATAATTATTTTTACCTTTAAAATTTTGTACAAAAATCACAAGATTATTTTGAATATGCCACTATATTTATCTTTGTATAATTTGTATTGAATTGTGACCATTGAATTTTATGATATGCAACTTTCAATATAATCATTTTTTTTTGTGTTTTCAATGAAACATACCCAAAAAAAACTCCTTCAAAAAAGCCGAAATGCGTTTTGAATTAAAACAACCTTAAGTTCTGAAATATCGCACACAATTCATCTTACATAAAAATTCGTAATAATTCTCTAATAGTGCAAAACAGAACTAGTTCAATCTTGTGTCAACAGCTTGGCATTATTTTTGCGAAAACAATAATAAAGGCACATTTTTGAAAAGTGTAGTCAGTTTCATATAACTTTTGAATAAATATAAGGACATTTTTATGAAGTTTTTTGGCCGTGTAATCGAATATATATATATTCCTTTTTAGCTCCAGGCCACAAATTAAATTAAAAACAATTTTTATTTTTAATTTTCAATATTTCGATCTCAGCCTGAGATCATCATCAGGACTGGAAAAACAAACACAATGATTACATTTATATAATAGCGTTTGTTGAGTGTAGGAAAGCGTATGATTTGCAGGTATTTTACCACAAAAGAGCGAGAGGATCAGAGGATGTGAGCGAGAAAGAAGACTAGCTATTTGTAGGAATCCGCACACAGAATTTGTGTGGGTACTTTCCTAAAATGTGTCAAAATCTCTGAAGAAGAGGAAGAAATTGTAAATAGTGTTGCCACAGCCTCAAAAAATTTGGTATCAAAAATTGATACATTTATGGTTTTTTTGGTATCACCGAAAAATGTTTGAAAAAAAAAAATTAAAATTAATAAAATATGCTGCTTTTGGTGTTCTAACACAGAAAAATTTTTGAGAAAAAAATTAAAATTAATAAAGTAAGCTCGTGGTTTTAACGATATCGTTTTTTTTTATAATATAAAAATATAAAGATAATACTTAAATTTCAAATGCAAATAAATATGAATACTTTGGTACTGTACCGAGTAATATAAAAGGTCTATAAAATGCAATGGGTCAAACGAGCTGGGTGATCTAGTTGCCAGAGATGATTCTGGAATTGATTTGGAGTCATTGAATCAGTTCTTAAATATTTGTCGCTCTGTCCTCCTTTAAGTCAAAATGCCTGCTATGCGGAGTGGTCCAACCAAAAGTTTGATAAAAATAAAATTTGTTCTAAGCCAAAATAAAAAATATCTACGTATCATTCATATGTAATTGTGCTTAGGTGTTTTTTTTTTATATAAATTTAAGTACTCCCTCATGAAGGCGATGAAGGTATTCCACGCAGGATTACTGTGGATGGGTACGTAGACTTTGCCCCAGAAAGATTATGTGGTCCTTTCAACCCGTTATCACCAAAATAAAGGTATTTTGAAAAAAACAAATATTTATATTTCGAAAACTATCGGCCTCCGGACTGTTCCGTCTTCAGATATGGGATCGGAGGACGGTGCAACGCCCCTTTTATAAACGGTTTTTACGATCGGTAAAGGAAAGCGTGACCACGAAAAAAACCATGAAGGCATCAATTTGTGATACAATAATTTTTGAGGCTGTGGCAACACTGTTCCTAAGCGTCATTTTTGACACTAAATAGCATTTCGCACAAATGCGTTTGTTGAACTTTTGCCTTCATCTTCAGTTTGACATAAAATAGCATTCTACCCAAAATCTCACCAAACAGACCTTATGTATTGATACATATATGTATGTATGTATTGATACATATATGTATGTATATAAATGTAATCATTGTGTTTGTTTTTCCAGTCCTGATGATGATCTCAGGCTGAGATCGAAATATTGAAAATTAAAAATTTTTATGAAGTTTTTTGGCCGTTTAATCGAATATATATATTTTCCTTATTGAGCTCCAGGCCACAAATTAAATTAAAAACAATTTTTAATTTTTATTTGTCAATATTTCGATCTCAGCCTGAGATTAAAAATAAAAATAAAAATTAAAAATTGTTAATTTGTGGCCTGGAGCTCAAAAATGAAAATATATATATATAAATATAAAGACGTGAAATAGAAATAAAACCTAAAACAACTTTACCAAATTACGCTATTCTGTTAATAATATTTTAAACAAGGAAGCCTAAGTTCGAGTGGAATCGAAAATTAGATACTCAGTTGTATGCTTTCATAGTTTGTTTGCGTTTGATGGAAATACGATGTATTTTATATAAAGCGAGTGCCACATAAAGTGGGCGTAGCCACGCCTATTATCAAAATTTGTATCAATTATCCAACTAAGCGTAAAATAGTATTGTTAGTGCAAAACTTAATCCCTTTATGACTTCTAGTTACAAATATTTTTGTTAAAAAGTAGGCCTTATAAATCCATTTCGCTAAATCTTTGAACATGTATTACCACAGGTGATAAAAGTTTATACACAAAGTTTCGTCATAACATCTCAATTATCTGTCGAGTTATGGGCTCCGAATTCATGCGACAAAATTTCAATGAATTATAATTATACTTGACAAAGATATCGCTTAAAATGATTTTATTAGGCCACTTTATAATACCCATATATAAATGTGGTTGTGGCCGTCAACCTATTTTGGCATTTTTCCTTCAAACATTTGCCTAAGTAAGTACATCACGCGTACCAGATCTCATCAATATATCTGTCACGGTTGCTGAGTTATGATTTATAAAATTTTTAATGTTTGCCTCTTAATAAGTGGGCCTGGCACCGCCCATTTTCATAAATTTTACCAAATTTGGGTGAAATTTTATCACTTCAGTTACTTTAGTTACTTATATACCAAAATTCCGATTTTTACTATATTGGGAAAGTGGGCGTGGTCATGGTCCGATTTCTCCCGGTTTCAATACCAACTGTCCCAGTCCGGATACCAACTTGCATTCCAAATTTCATCAAAATCTAAGTTTTTGCGTGAGTTATAGTGCGTACAGACGGACGGACATGGCTCAATCGATTTCTCTTTTCACCCTGATCATTTTGATATATATAAGTCCATATCTATCTCGATTATTTCATTTTGTTACAATCCACTGTGTACTAGTACAGCTGAGTATAAAAAGTGCCAGTGGGAGATGCATGTATGTGGCAACTCTGGATATCATCTGATCTGTTCAGATAGTTCTGGCAGTTTCCTTAGAGAAGTGTTTACCATCGATCAGCTGTTTTTAAAGTTGTTGTTATGGCCCAATGTCGATGGTGAAAGCAATAGCAGGTGCTTTTCTTTTGTTTTGTAGGTTGTTGATTTTACATTCTTGCACATGTTATTCGTGGAATAGCTGGCGTTTACGGTCGCTCCGGGAATTGCGTTTTAGGAATTCAGCCTTAAATTATTTTCGGAATTATGAATTGTTTTTTCCATTCCCAGTTACGGAATTGCGTTTCTGTTTTGATTACTATGACCATATTATTATTGTTCTTACAACAGCCACATCCGGCCGCCATGCTGATCTGTACTTGAAAAATCACCGCTATGCTTTTCTGTACATCATTTTGACATTTGACGATGACATCGACTTTTTATTCGAATTATCGATGAGCTGGACCACTTCTTATTATACACTATGATCAAAACATTTTAATCGATAATCGAATTAATTATTGCACATCTTCAAATGTTAAAAGGTAATTTGCAAGCATTGTGAATGGATACAAGTGACTTGACTCTGGGATGTGTGTTAAAAAGGTCGAACAGCTGTGCTCAGCTGATTTCAGGGTTGCTGTTATGGCCCAATAACGATGGTGAAAGCAATAGAAGTTGATCTTCTTCTTTCTGTTTTGTAGGTTGTTGATTTTACATTCTTGCACATGTTATTCGTGGAATAGCTGGCGTTTACGCTATCACCGGGAATTGCGTTTTAGGAACTCAGCCTTAAATTCTTTTCGGAATTATGAATTGGTTTTTTCAATTCCCAATTCCGGAATTGCGTTTCTGTCTTGATTGCTACGACCTTGTCATTATGATCCCTTTTCTTATAACAACCACATCCGGCCGCCATACCAATATGTACCCCCGGAAGTCGCCGCCATACCAATCTGTCCCCGATTTTGATATTAGCTTTGTTTCTTTATACACTAATTAACGTTAATAAACACTAATTTTTAGATTTGACATATAATTTGTGTTTCTTTGGTTTCTCTCCAGTAAAAGAGAGCGAACTGAACGAAAATTGAGAGAGCACTGAACGAAACTGGTGAGAGCGGCAATGATAGTTCTACTAACTTTTTTACTGGACAAATTTCCACTAGCAAGAACAAGAAGAAATGTCAAATGTGGAAAAAGGAATTCAAATTTGTATTTGAAAATACAAAAGTAAATATATACGTAGTAAATCAAGTTATATAGCTATTTTTATTAAAAAAAAGGTTTAATATGGAAACGGGAAGTTATTTATAATGTATGGATGCTGTCAAACTAATCCTATATTGAAATATATGTACATATATATGTACATTAGACAGTGGCTCAAAACAAGAACCATGATGAGAGTGCATCTTCCGCCGGATCGGCTGTAATGGAAGAAGTAAGAAAAATTATTCTTACAATTCACTCTTACCTTTCACTCTTTGCTATTAGACAAATCCATCTTCATACATATGTACATACAGAGATTTTTAAGAATTGTAACAATGCTTATGGAGCCTATTGAAAGCGATGACGAGATTGAACAGGTAGATGTAGAAAGTTTAAGGTCAGTCGACATCGGCTTCTTTCTAATAATAATAATAATACAATGGCGCTATTATAACTCTGAAGAGTTTTATGGCCGAGTTTCTCTCCCAATTCGGGGTGTGCTCCTTTTGTTTTTTCCTACTAATTGGGTGGACCTACAGTTTAATGCCGGCTCCGAACGGCGAATGCATTTTTTGTTTCTAACCAATCGAAATACCAGGAATTGTTTACTTCAGTACATTGAAATTGTAGTTCCGAGCTATCGTCATAATTTTCGAATCTCCAGAAGCTTGCTTGAAAGCGTTTTCGAGCGAATATGTCAGTCGAAATTGGTTTTTCTAAGGCAATAGAACACTTAAAGGGATATATTAAAATCCATATTTTTCTTTTCTGATGATGATTTCAATTTTTTATTTTTAAATTTTCGGGCGTGTCTTTTATCTTTTTTCATGCGCCAAACAACCATATCGTCGTTTAAACTGCATAAACGCTTAAGTGAAACTTTCATAACCGCCTATGCCAATATTGAGATTTTCCAAACTTTAACTTCTAGTGTTCAGCTCTATGGATTTATACCACAGATTTGGCCTTTGGGAAGCTCTATATTTCCTTCTAATGTTCTTTTCACCTCTGAAGTCGGAGAGTTGGGCGGTTATGAAAGTCTCACTTGGGCGGTTACGAAGTGTAAACGGTGATATGTCACTAACATATCAGAGCTGGGCGATAAGGATTACATGTGCAATCGATTACACATAGGATTACGATTACATTAATCGTAATTTCAAGTTTTTTACGATTACGATTACAGTAATCGTAATTTTTGTAACGACGATTACGATTACAGTAATTGTAATTTCAAGTTTTTTACGATTACGATTACAGTAATCGTAATTCTTGTAACGACGATTACGATTACAGTAATTGTAATTTCAAGTTTTTGACGATTACGATTACAGTAATCGTAATTTTTGTAACGACGATTACGATTACAGTAATTGTAATTTCAAGTTTTTGACGATTACGATTACAGTAATCCTTATTTTCTGTAATCTTAAATTACAAAATTTAAGAATTACATGTAAAAAATTATTAAAATTGCTTTTTGATACTAAACGGTGTAGGGAGGAAAATATGCTTGGCTCTGAAAGAAGTGCTAAAAACTACAAATAATTATGTAAAGCTTGCAATTTCACACATATTATATACATTTTGAAATATTTGCGGTTGAGATAGCAGCTTTTAGTGGGCTGGAGACAATGGCCTCATACATAAAAATCGAGCTGTAGCTCACACTAATTTTTTTCGTAAAATGTGGATTTTGCATGTATAAAAATTATTACAATTACTAGATTTTACTAAACAAATTAGGTTTATCTCATAACAAAATTAAAAAGTAATAAAACTCCATCCAATAAATTTAAATTATTTTGTTATTTCTCGAGATTAAGTTTGAGTTGAGTGTCTTGAGGAAGAGCTCAGTTTTTATGCATGCGGGCCAATATGTTGAAAAACTTGTCACAAATGTATGTATTTCTAAACTGCCTTAAGTAAGCTTTGATTTTTGATAGATTCTCAAAATCATTCTCTTAATTTCTGGATATTACTTCTCTTTATTAATGTGTTTATTAGGGTAATTCAATTTAAAGGAAATGTATTTTTAAGTAGCAAGACAAGAATCAAATTTTTACGTAAAAAATAATAAATCGTCGTTTAAAGTGCAAAACCGCGTATCGACCAAGTACAGCCTGCGCAAGTGAGATTTTTTCCAAAAATGAGATTTCCTCAAAAACACATTCCTGGGTTCCGACCCCATCCATTCATACAAGAATTTTAACTTTGGGACAACGCGTCAAAATTCTTGTATGAATGGAATCGGACCCCAGCAATGTGTTTTCGGGGAAATCCCATTTTTGGAAAAAATGTCACTTACGCGGTTTGTACTTGGTCGATACGCGGTTTTGAACTTTAAACGACGAAATGAAGTATTTGAAGATGGATAGAAATTTAAAAAGCAAAAATGTAGACAGACGTGAAAATAATCAGCAGGCTACCACATATATCAGAGCAAGATATTCATAACATATTAATTCGCCAAATTGAGATGCAATTTTTTGAAGATGTAAATGACCATAACTATGAAAAGCCAATATTAAATGAAGATTTTTTTGACTTCGACGGTAAATACCTAACTACATATCTATATAACAATAATAATATATATTTTATTTAAAACCCAATATACCTTTAGAAAACACTAATTTACCTGAAGTGCTTCCTGGTAGCGGCTCAAACGTTATAGGAGAAGAATTTTTTAAATATTTGAACGATGCTGATAGTAGCCATGGCTTTTTTAAAAGATATCCTCTGATAAAAAAGCATCTTTAAGATTCAACACCCCGCTTACATCGTCAGCACCTGTGGAAAGGCTATTTTCGTTGGCGGGCATTATAAACAGTCCTCGATGCCATGCACTTTCCGATGTTTCTTTTGAAAAATTAGTTCTGCTTAAGGCTAATATTGATTATTATTGAATGTAAATTATCCAAACAGCAGTCTTAATTTTGTATCTTTATTATTTCCGCTAATTTTCTCTCTTCTTAATACACATCCCAGTTTTAATTGTTTACTTAATGTGTGAGAAATAAACACATATGTATGCATGTATGTAAAAATTATTATTATTTCTTGGAAAATGATGTTGGGTAAGTATATCACTGTTTTTACACATTGTAATCCCAGAAAACGAGAACAGTAATCGTAATTTCAAGTTTCTTACGATTACGATTACAGTAATCGTAATCTTTGTAACGACGATTACGATTACAGTAATTGTAATTTCAAGTTTTTGACGATTACGATTACAGTAATCGTAATTTTTGTAACGACGATTACGATTACAGTAATTGTAATTTCAAGTTTTTTACGATTACGATTACAGTAATCGTAATTTTTGTAACGACGATTACGATTACAGTAATCGTAATTTCAAAATTTCTAAGATTACGATTACTGTAATCGTAATCATCTTGTAATCGTAATCCTTATCGCCCAGCTCTGTAACATATGCTAATTCAGGGCCCTCACTCTGTAGTTCGATTCGAAAGCGAAATTCGATTCGAAAGTACATTCGTACTGTATAGAATATATGGAATAGAATTCGAAAACGAACGAATTTTCTTTCGAATCGAACTACAGAGTGAGGGCCCAGGTTTCTTAATCTATTTTGCTAATATCTCTCACTGAGAGCAAATGTCACTTTAGCCACTCTGCACACGGAGCGTACTGCTTTATAGTGCAACTCTAATGAACCGTATGCAGATGCGTATGCGTGTGCGTGTCACTGACAGCCGTGTTGCATACCTGTGTTTAAATGAGGCAAACTCCAGTGGCACGGATGTAAATGCACCACACGCATAGAAAATTCGAAGATGACTTCGAACACGCATTCGAATGCAGCTAAGTTGAAAATTTTCTACTTCTATGCGTTTTCTATGCGTGTTGCAGCTAATATTAGGTTGGTTGCTACATCGGTATACATATTTTTTTGGTAAAAACTTCGTTAAATTGATTTAAAGTGAAGTAGTGAAAATGTGTTTGCCAGCAGAAATGTTAATTAAAAGGTGTTTTAAATATATTTAGAAATGGTTAATATTAATTATATGTTAATTACTATCTGCATATCCATGTACATAGTACATGAATTTAAATTACATATACATATGTAGTTACCCGTGTAAAAATACATAATTGAAACTTAAATAAGTTTAACTGTGAAAAAATATTTAAGTGAAGTGAGTACTCTTTTGAATAGGGAGTTTTCGCCTTGGTATAACAGAACACCAGATTTCAGAGGTTGTGCATATATGTACATACATATTTGTATTAACCAATTGTCTAATTAATTAAAAACCCACTAATTAATTAAAAACCAATTATTGGCTTTTTAGAAATACCGGTAACCTTTCGGCAGTGGGCGGCTTACCCTCCGAGTGTATTTCTTCCATGAAAAAGCTTCTCACAAAAAATGCATTCGCCGTTCAGAGCCGGCATAAAACTGTAGGTCCACCCAATTAGCAAAAACAAAAGGAGCACTTCTCGAATTGGGAGAGAAGCTCGGTCATTAAACTCGTCACAGTTATAATAGCGCCAGTGTATTATATTATTATTAATTTGGAACTGATCCACTTCACGGGTTTTCATCAAATTAAAGAAACACTAACTCCCCTTTCCAAAAACAAATCACGTACTCGAATGTTACTTTTTTTTTTTTAATAATTTTAAAGTATTCCTTATATACGGCAATAACACTTCCTAACATAATTAATATCAATTCTAAATCGTCATCCATTATACATTTTATTAAATCTTTCGCGAATTGGTAAAATATGTATTTTCAAAAATAACAATGGCGGGAATTGTATATATGTATGTAGTGTAATTGATAGACGCAACCATGCGCATACACTGGAGCAGCCAGGGCCGCACGCAAGAAAACGTTTAGATGCGCATACGCACACGCATTCGCATACGGTGCATTAGAGTTGGACTATTATAGTGCAACTCTAATGAACCGTATGCAGATGCGTATGCGTGTGCGTGTCACTGACAGCCGTGTTGCATACCTGTGTTTAAATGAGGCAAACTCCAGTGGCACGGATGTAACTGCACCACACGCATAGAAAATTCGAAGATGATTTCGAACACGCATTCGAATGCAGCTAAGTTGAAAACTTTCTACTTCTATGCGTTTTCTATGCGTTTCACAGCCAATATTAATTTGGTTGCTACATCGGTATACATATTTAATCGTAAAAACTTCGTTAAATTGATTTAAAGTGAAGTAGTGAAAATTTGTTTGCCAGCAGAAATGTGAATTAAAAGGTGTTTTAAATATATCTAGAAATGGTTAATATTAATTATATGTTAATTACTATCTGCATATCCATGTACATAGTACATGAATTTAAATTACATATACATATCGTCGCTGCGCCAACAAAAAGAGCTATACATTTTTCAGCAACTTTTCAGGAGAGCAAAAAAACCGTTTTCTGGTGATCCTAGAGAATATTTTTTCTAGCTTGAATTGTTAACTAATGATACTACACATATGTAATAGACTTGTGCAATTTTTTTTTTACTTTTTTTGACCAACCACTTCGCATGAAGCATTTGCGCCGTTTTACAGCACATAGCTCTTTTTACAAATTGTTTAAATTTGCTAGTGGGGGTATGAAATCGTGAAAGATGTGTATACAATTCTTTGCTAGGGTCCGATGCAATCAGCGATAGCTTGGAAATGCATTATTTAATTGACCAGTGCC
Organism: Urophora cardui; assembly: GCA_960531455.1. Taxonomy (NCBI): domain Eukaryota; kingdom Metazoa; phylum Arthropoda; class Insecta; order Diptera; family Tephritidae; genus Urophora; species Urophora cardui. Next base: position 111,169,433 of record OY482670.1, on the reverse strand, counting down.
CCTCCTATTTTGAAAATTTGTCACATACGCTTTTTTAAATAATTTTTTTACACAAAAATAACCTGAAATCAAAAAACAGTTATACGAAAATAGATGTATAACTGATTTTGCAGAGCATTTCTACTACTGAGAGCATATAGCTATGTTTGATAACTTCTAACCAAAGAAGGATATCAGAAAACGGGAAATGCAGAAATGTGGCTAGCGGATAGCGCTAAATAAATATGTAATAAAAAAAAAATCGAAAAAAAACATATAACTGAATTTGTTGGCGCAGCGACGATATGTAGTTACCTGTGTAAAAATACATAATGGAAACTTAAATAAGTTTAACTGTGAAAGTGAAATGAGTACTCTTTTGAATAGGCAGTTTTCGCCTTGGTATAACAGAACACCAGATTTCAGAGGTTGTGCATATATGTACATACATATTTGTATTAACCAAAATTTATAGTCTGATATTTTAAGGCAAAGCAACTGTAATTCTTACAATACACAAAAATCAATGGATAGCAATTTGGCAATGTGGCCGCTGTGGCGCAATGGGTAGAGCACTCGCCTGCTATACCAGAGGCCTCGGGTTCTAACCCCAGTCCGGACAAACACCAAAAAAATTTGTCTAATTAATTAAAAACCAATTATTGGGTTTTTAGAAATACCGGTAACCTTTCGGCAGTGGGCGGCTTACCCTCCGAGTGTATTTCTTCCATGAAAAAGCTTCTCACAAAAAATGCATTCGCCGTTCGGGGCCGGCATAAAACTGTAGGTCCACCCAATTAGCAAAAACAAAAGGAGCACTTCTCGAATTGGGAGAGAAGCTCGGTCATTAAACTCGTCAGAGTTATAATAGCGCCAGTGTATTATGTTATTATTAATTTGGAACTGATCCACTTCACGGGTTTTCATCAAATTAAAGAAACACTAACTTCCCTTTCCAAAAACAAATCACGTACTCGAATGTTACTTTTTTTTTTTAATAATTTTAAAGTATTCCTTATATACGGCAATAACACTTCCTATCATAATTAATATCAATTCTAAATCGTCATCCACTATACATTTTATTAAATCTTTCGCGAATTGGTAAAATATGTATTTTCAAAAATAACAATGGCGGGAATTGTATATATGTATGTAGTGTAATTGGTAGACGCAACCATGCGCATACACTGGAGCAGCCAGGGCCGCACGCAAGAAAACGTTTAGATGCGCATACGCACACGCATTCGCATACGGTGCATTAGAGTTGGACTATTAGACGCGTATTAGATACTACAGACGAAAGCTGTACGCTTTGATGTCGCGCACGTATATTTCAATTGAGGGCTGCACACGAGTCGTCAGCTTCATGCATTCGTCAAAGTATGCTGGCTACATGTCGCTTGGCGTAAAGCAGTGCTGGTAGCTAGGTAGACATATACGCCGACAGTGATTCCGGCGGCGGCGGCGCTATTCCAAAAACATTTCGGCGGCGGCGGCGACGCCGGCGTGCTTTTTCGCGCCGGCGCGCCTGCCCCAAATCTACAAATCACAATCCTTATTCAAATATTAATTTTATTTAGTTACCTTAATAGCGCTGGCTGAATGGAATAAATAAACTAATTTCCACCTTAAATTGTTGAAACTTTTTTATTAACAGCAAAAAACAATTGTTACATAAACTAAAATATAAAATAAAGAAAATAAATATTAAAGAATATACACAAATCCATATGTAAGGGTAAATTTAAATTCATTTGCTTATATTGTATGATAATAAACATGCATACATATATTTACATATGTACATCTATTATATAAAAATAAGTCGCATTTTCCTCCCTGATGATTTAACTCCAGAACGGCTGGACTGAATTAAAAGAAATTTTGCACGTTGTTTTCGATTGAGCCCGACATGGTTTATGGCCAAAAAAAGTATAAGAATCCAGGAAGGTTTTGGAGATATTCCACAAAATGTGGACCAGGGTAACCCTATAACAGGTTCGTACGATATGGGTATCAACTGAAAGGTGTTGACGAGTGCTTGAACAAGGTGTAGTTATTGGTCCCATATAAGACCCCGAATTCGAGGTATTTCCTGAAATATGAACCAAGTGTGACCCCAAACGGGTTTTCTACAAAATGGGTATCAAATAAAAGGTGTTGGTGAGTATTTAACCCTAATTAGATAATGCACGTCGAAATGACGTATTCATTTTTATTTTTACTCTCTCAGACTTTCATTTATTTCCGAAGCAACTTCATACGCTCAGTTTTCTCAGTCGGTAGTTGTATCTCATTGCTGGTGCTCGATTTTTTGCCATAAGTTTTTTTTTTTATCTGAGTTATGATCACAACGTACGTCAAAACGACGTAGCTTTATCTTTAGTGTGACATTTTGGTTTTTCCATTGCATGAATTTTTTAGCACTTTTGTGTTTCAATTTATTAGATTAATATGTTGATTTTGTTTTTTTTTTAGTTTTAATTTGTTAACAAATCTACGGATGAAAACAAGACTTAAAATATCTTCTTTGCAAAGAACTTTGCGCAACACCATACAAGTTGCCCTACAAAATTCAGATGGAGTTAGTGATACCCAAGAAGACGACAAAAAATAACACCAGCAATGATCTCGAATGCAGTAGAAATCAGGCTCTTCCCAGAAAATAAAATACTGTTGGTTCTGTCCTTCTAAAATAAGACGCATGTTAAAAAAATAATGTTTCACGTGTAACACACCTCTGTGTGGACAACACCAACACCAAGTTTGTAACACATGCATATAATCTTGCTTGATTTTATTTTTTTTTGTTTTAAAATATTATTTAAAGGGTTGTTTTGTTAAGTAAACTAAAAAACTTCTGTGAATTTAGAATTAAGAATGAAATTTGCACCTTTTTGTGAAGGCTGTCTAATTTTTGTAGCTTTTTGTCAAAACAAATGAATTTCCTTATTAATCTCATATTATCTTGAATTTTATGTTTAAATGTTTCACATAAGACTGGAAATAAATGAAATAAATTATCTCAGTCAAAAAACAAATAAGTTTTATATTTTTCACCTCATTAAAAGCCATTAAATGAAGATACGTCATTATGACGTATCTTTATCTTTGCAGGGGTATAAAATAGCGTTATCTATCTAGGGTTAAAAAAGAGGTGATTTTCAAGACCCTATGCGACCCGTTTTCCGAGATATCGACCAAAATGTGGACCAGGGGTGACCCTAGAAAGTCTGGAGGGATAGAATAGGCATAGGGATAGGGATAGGAATAGGAATAGGAATAGGAATAGGAATAGGGTTAGCGATAGGAATAGGAATAGGGATAGGGATAGGTATAAGGATAGGGATAGGGATGGGGATAGGGATACGGGAACACGGTAATCTAGGACTATTCCTTTATGCTTTATAGGAATAAATTTTAGGCAGAACAACGTCTGGCGGGTCAGCTAGTATTTATATATATATATAAGGCACTTTAAAATAAATATATGTATATACAGTGTTGGAAAAAATAATAGGGACAAAATTTTGCAATTCTCCATTAATTTCATTTTAAGACCAAATAATAATTACCATATATTGATGCTTACACGGAGAGGACATGCTTTAATGACTCTGGGGTGGTTTTTGTATAATAATTTAATTTTTATGAATAAAAATAATGAAATGTATAATTTAAGTTGGAAATAATAATAGGGACAAACTTTAAATTCGATTGTTTTTTCAAATAAACTACAGTATTACTGCTGCAGCTAGATTTAAACTAATGTTTAGTTGAAGCTCCTTTATTTTTTATAACTTCCTTACTTCTGCGTGGCATAAGGTTGACCAAATTAGCGCAATTTGCAACTGGTATTAAGTACCAAGCTTCTTTAATTTTTTTTCCATAACTCTTGCTTATTTTTCCATTTTTGATCCTCCATCGTCTTCTTTAATATTCCCTATAGGGCTGAGGTTCGACAACTGTGAGGGCGACTCAAAAACAGCAACTTTCTTACGTTCAAACTATGAGTTTTCGATTCTGGAGGAATGTTTGGGATCATTTTCGGCATCTAATGATATCTATGAGGGTTGAAATGGTGCAGTTTTGAGTAGAACAATTAGCAACAGACCTCGAGAAGTAGGACTAAATGGAAGAGATCCCAGAAAAGTTCCGTATCTGAGAAAAAATTATGTAAGCCAACGAACTGAAATTTTCCAGTAGCTTAAATTCTTTAGGACTGAGGCTAGTAAAGTAGGGAACAGCCAAATTCAGCTTCAGCTAATTCAGCTTCGTGTTCCTGAGGTCAAAACACGTCGATTGGTTCCTTTTTTTTTTTGAATTTTGAAGAACTTTAGCAGTTAGCAAAACTAGGAAAATATGTACACATCTCGCTCCATACGGGTATGGCGCGCCAGCGCACGCCGCCGGGCCGATACGCCGATTTCACGGATTATGGCGGCGGCGGCCGATTATGAAGGTAATCGGCGCGGCGGCGGCGGCGTCAATCGGCGGCGTATATGTCTATAGCTAGGCGTACTACGCTTAGAAAACAGGAAGAAGAAGATGTTTGTTTACATTTTTCCACTTGGTGGAATTTATGAAAGCAGTAAAATTTGTGCAAAAAATCGGAAAAAATGAGTGTATAATGAAAGAAAATGGAAGATTCCGTAAAATTTTTCATCATTTCTATTTAAAGCTTCGAAATTTAAAGCAAATACCGTATTATTAATTTGTTTGTTTGTTTTGTGCAGCGAAGTTTCATGTCGCTTCGTGTGCAGATCTTGAGGCGTAGAGAAATCGACGCTACATGAAATGTCTCGTACGTGTCTATGACGATACGCCTCGTGTGCAGAGTGCCTTACTCTCACAAATTTCGTTAAAAAAGATTAGCAAGAAATGTTAGTTAATGTTTTGCTGGAAAGTAAAGAAAAGAACCTATTACTCGATGACTTATCGTCTTTTTTTTTTATCGAATTTCGACTACGCATCCAAGAGCCATTTCACTGTAGTGATGGGCGAGTCCGAGATGTTTAGACAATCGAGAGAATCGCCATCGTTGCAAAATCACAATCGAGTCAAAAGTTGACTCGCTCCTCGACTACACAATCGAGATGTTTTTGCGATTGTTCCGAGTCGGCGAGTCGGAGGTTGTTTCGATGACATCTCGACTACACAAGCGAGATGTTTTTGCGATTGTTCCGAGTCGGCGAGTCGTAGGTTGTTTCGATGACATCTCGACTACACAAGCGAGATGTTTTTGCGATTGTTCCGATTCGGCGGGCCGGCTGTTGTTTTGATGATATGTTTTAGTTGATAAAAGAAACTGAATGAGGTTTGTTGATAAAGAAAGTAGGATTTTTAATGGAAGTGAGGCAAATACATAAATAAATTAACCAAATTGAAAAATATGCTATACATAGACGCTGCATTATTGCAATCACAACTAAAGAGTGTCGTGCATAATAATAATAATTAATTATTTAAACATTAATAAATTTTCTGAAGTGAGACGCTTATGAAACAAATGAATTTTACGAGTAGCAACAACGGCAATAAATTTGTACCACTCTGTATGTTTTGTAAAGCAATTTTAATATTCAAGCGGCAACAACAATTATTATGTATTTTTTGCAGCGAGTCCGAGATGTTGTAGAGTTGCTTTGAAAACGAGAGGAATCGTTGGCGAGTCCGAGATGTTTTAGCGATTGTTTCGACTGACGGCCATTTACGACTTGACTCGAATACGAATGAAAACCATCGAGAGCATTCGAGATGTTTCAACAATCGAGAGAATCGAATAAAACATCTCGGACTCGCCCATCACTATTTCACTGTATGCTATGCACTATGTTTGCAAGGCTTTGGTAAAAAAATGTTTGTTATTGGTATATTTGTGAATTAAAAAAAAGAAGATAGGTAAACACATATTTTCAAATATTTTATGTAGAAATAAAACTAGTAATTTCCTCAATATACCTATTTGATTATAATTTCAGCTTGTATGCAGCGATCAAAGTTAGCCTGTGAAGTGTGTTATGTTTCTGAGTTGAGCTTACAAGAATATAAACCAGGATTCAGCCTTGAAATAAGCATTTCCTTTTAATTAACTATAAAAAAATGTTATGTCGACTTTGTCTTAAAGTCTCCGAATGTTGTTTGGAAATATTTGATTCAAATGGCCAGAAACTTGGTATAGCGGATATACTGCAGAGACATTTTTGGTTTCAGGTAAGATAAGTAAATACTCGTATACTCTCCCGTATTTCTTATTACTACTAATTCCAATTTTCAATTTTTTTTAGCCTCAACCCACTGACACCATTTCCACGGTTATTTGCGTTATATGTTGGTTAAAAGTAAATGATTTCCATCAATTCTATATGGCAGTTGAGCAAGCACATTCCATTCTCAGTAATGCCGAAATGAAACATGAAACTGTTAGTGTTGTTGTTGCGGGAAGTGGTACAGATGAGTGTAGTAATACTGAAGAAATGAAGGAAGAGTATTTAGAATTACAACATTCAACGGAGGAAGAAATTGTTGATGAAAATATCGTCAATCCATTATATGAAGCTGAGTTTGAAAATAACTATGAGGGTAGTACACAAGGGGAAGATATAGATAAGGAGTTTGAAAATAATTGTGAGGGTAGTACACAAGTGGAAGATATAGATAAGGAGTTTGAAAATAATTGTGAGGGTAGTACACAAGTGGAAGATATAGATAAGGAGGAGGTGGACGAAAAAAAGGCAGCTCGACCCAGAAAGCGGGTTAAAGGTAAGCATTTGTATTTTGTTCAATAACTTAAAAGGAGCCACGAATGACGTTTTAAATGCCGTTTTTTCGAATTATAATTTTGTCTCAATACCTATCGAGATCTTACAAACAGGCAGATGAATAAACCTGCAGTTATACGCCGGCACCGAACGGCGAATGCATTTTTTGTGTGAAGCCTTCATGGCAAAAATACACTCGGCCTTCCACCGTTGAGAGGTGACCCCTATTTCTAAAAACCCAATAATTAGGATTTAATCAACGACAGTGGAATCAAATTTTGCCAACCACATGGCAGAAAACAAATGTACACCCATGAAAATAGGAAAACAGCTAAAATTCTCCACATACAACATAAGGGAAAACGACTTAACGTATTAGAAAATATGGAGATATACAAACAGAAGACATTCGTAGGTAAAATAATAAATGAACAAATAAACACCATTCAGTAGTGAATGGGAATGCAAATGTGGCTTGCACTACCATTCAATAGTGAATGCGAATGCAAAGGTGAATGCATTCCCATTCATTGCATTCCCACTGCAAATGTGATTTGGACTATTAATTAAAAATTAGTGCGAGTGATTTGGACAACCATTCATCATTTAATAGCAGTTAAAACCTGTGACCATAGTTAAGGTATTAAGTGGCTAATCTATTTATTAACGGAAAGGAAGTTTATGGGATATTATAAATATGGAATTAGGCTTAGCAAAGTAAAGGGAAACCAACACGGCATGGTAATATGTACATATGTTCTATGTTATACCTGTAAGTAAAAGTATTTCTTTCAACTTCTGAGGTTATAATTACACAGTTCAACAAATTTACAAAAATTTTACTCAACACGAACAAACGCTAGTTATTATGAAAGAGGATGCCTCTCAGACCAACTTTTCCGAATAGAGTACTAGTCCAGTGCAAATCACATTTGCAGTGGGAATGCAATGAATGGGAATGCATTCACCTTTGCATTCGCATTCACTATTGAATGGTAGTGCAAATCACATTTGCATTACCATTCACTACTGAATGGTAATGCAAACCACATTTGCATTCCCATTCACTACTGAATGGTAATGCGAACCACATTTTCATTCCCATTCACTACTGAATGGTAATGCAAACCAAATTTGCATTCCCATTCCCTACTGAATGGTAATGCAAACCAATTTTGCACTACCATTCACTATTGAATGGTAATGCACTTTGAATGGTAATGCAAAAATGCCCATCCTTGCATTATTCGAACCGCTTAAGCTATTATACCGAAAAGAGGACAAAAAACCTAAAACCGACATAAACAAAACAACACACAAGAGGACAATAACGGACTTTTACCTGCCTGTTTAATGAGGATACAAAAATAGATTTACATACCTAAACGCACAGACTCGCACGCACGCACACATGCACGTCGCCCGAACACACGAATGCACGAACACACGAACACATCACACGAACACGAAGTACGTGAGCAAACGATGGAAGCTAGTTACTATAAGTACTATCGAACTTACACAAAATAACTCAGAACGAAAAAAGACACTGAAGATGGCGCATATCAGCCGAAACCGGTTTGTCTCCAAACCAAACTTGACAAGGGATGACGGAAGATCGTGCCACAATACATCATATTCCTACCCTGTCGGAAAAACAAGCAACCAAAAAGTATTTAATAATGCCAGTCAGGCACATCAAATCCGGACAAATATCCTACTGATAGCATGCAAAAGGCGACTACAGAAAATACACAACACCAAAGCCAACATATGGTTTAATAAACAATGTTTAATGAGCAAACTCATTCCAAAATACGCGCAAATAGGACACAAAATCAAAAACGAGGATAAACGCAAAATTATAAGCAAAGCGGAGAACAGCTTCATTAGATGCGAGATCAGGAACCAACACGCAAAGAAGGAGCGCATGAATCAGGAATTACTACGCATCCATCTGGAGCTGATGGGAATTATTCCAGTCAGTTCCCTTCTGGAATCGTTAGATGCAATAAAGGAAGAGATCAAAGGAGCCATGGAAAACAAGTATAAAAAACTCAACAAAAAACTGGACGACCTTGACACAAAACAAAACAGCAACAAAAAAGGCCCACAGCAGGAAAAACATCTTTTCATCCAAGATTTGTTAACTTAACAAATCTTCCAATCAACGCCAAGGAAACACAGCTACTACAAAAAGGCTTGAAATACAACATCGAAAGCTACGATAGGAAAAAAGACGTGGAGAACACCATTGCGGACACGGAGGTGGCCATATCACTAATACCAAACGAGGAACAGGAGCACGCAAGGCATCTATGCAGACGCATAATCGAAAAGAGCATAAAAACTGATGGAAAGAAAATGGTAGCAAACGAATATAAAACGGTAAAAGAATTGAGGAAAAAACTAATAGAGAATAAAATAATAGCAACAAAAGCAGACAAAGGAAATACAACGGTGCTAATGGACCAAGAGGAATACACCACAAAAACAGGCCAACTCATCAAAGAAATGGGCTGCCGAGTGATGAGGAAAGACCCAACGGAGGAATACCAAATGGCAATAAAGCGTGCAATAAACAGGCAAAAAATATAGTAGACAACAAGATAGCCTACACTCTCACGGCAATGAATCCATCCGCCCCGTCACTGATCGCACTACCTAAAATCCACAAAGCAGGAACACCTATGCGACCAATAGTAAACCATAAATCGGCACCAGGATATAGACTATCAAAACATCTAAATGTGCTACTAACCGAGACACTGGATCTGTCCAATAAATACACAATCAAGAACACGACGGAACTAGTCAACAAACTGAACAACCTGAACGTTCCTAAGGACTCGAAACTGGTATCGTTTGACGTGAAAGACCTATACACTTCGATACCACTGACAGAAACACTAAAAACTCTAACTAAAATATTGACAGAAAAAACGAACAGAGACATTGCAACAGAGATCGTAAATACGCTGAAAGTAACCCTGGACCAGAATTATTTCAAAATTGACAATAAAATATACAGACAAACTCACGGACTGGGAATGGGTAACCCCACATCAGCCATTCTTATGGAAGTATTTATGCAACATTTGGAGGAAAGTTACATGGAAGAACTGGCGAAAAATCCTGGGGTACATTTTTATGCCAGGTATGTAGACGACATCATCTGCCTCATATCAGAAAATAAAGAAGAAGAAATTTTGGAATACCTCAACGGCCAACACAAAAATATAAAATTCACCATGGACGCAGAGAAAAATGGACAAATCAACTACCTAGACCTCACAATTAAAATAAACAAAGAGACTAACAAATTTACTTACGAAATATACAGAAAACCCACAGCAACGGATACAGTAATACACAATAAATCTAGCCATCCTCAACAACACAAGAACGCCGCTTTCAGACATTTATTAACACGACTTGAACGGACCCCGTTAGAAAAGGAAGCTTACAACAAGGAACTCAGTACAATATACACAATCGCGAAGAACAACGAATATCAAAAAAGTTTGGTGAAGAAAATACAGAAAAACATAACTTCAAGGAAATCAGAAAACAAAGAAAAGGTAGAGAAGAAATGGGCAGTCTTATCATATACCGGAGCAACATCTTACAAGTTGGCTAAAGTTTTCCAAAAATATAACATTAATGCAGCATTTAAAACGAGGAACAGCATGGAAAAACTTCTACGAAACAACATTAACAAGGAAGACCCCCTTTGACAAACAAGGCGTATACAAATTGACTTGCGAATGCCAAAATAGCTATATAGGACAAACAGGACGCCAAATCAAGACGAGATATCGAGAACACGTAAGAGATTACAATAAGAAAATAAGGAAATCATCAACGACAGTGGAATCAAATTTCGCCAACCACATGGCAGAAAACAAATGTACACCCATGAAAATAGGAAAAACAGCTAAAATTGTCCACATACAACATAAGGGAAAACGACTTAACGTATTAGAAAATATGGAGATATACAAACAGAAGACATTCGTAGGTAAAATAATAAATGAACAAATAAACACCGCATCAGATACATTATTCGAACCGCTTAAGCTATTATACCGAAAAGAGGACAAAAAACCTAAAACCGACATAAACAAAACAACACACAAGAGGCCAATAACGGACTTTTACCTGCCTGTTTAATGAGGATACAAAAATAGATTTACGTACCTAAACGCACAGACTCGCACGCACGCACACATGCACGTCGCCCGAACACACGAATGCACGAACACATCACACAAACACGAAGTACGTGACCAAACGATGGAAGCTAGTTACTATAAGTACTATCGAACTTACACAAAATAACTCAGAACGAAAAAAGACACTGAAGATGGCGCATATTAGCCGAAACCGGTTTGTCTCCAAACCAAACTTGACAAGGGATGACGGAAGATCGTTCCACAATACATCATATTCCTACCCTGTCAGAAAAACAAGCAACCAAAAAGAATTTTATATAGCCTATTTTATGTCCAGACATGAGTCCTCACTCATAACGGTTACGGTCCCTGATTTGAAGAAATCCTCAGGAGGCACACTATGAATTCGGGGAGACCACGACAGCCGGCCAACTAATGATACTTCATGGGAATTCTAAGGTTTTCTTTGCCGTTACAACAACAATATTCATAAATCTCACTAAAATAATCAATTCCAAGTACATACCTGAGTATTAATCGTCTGTTAACTAAATTTTTTTTAGTAAATTCCGCTAGTAAGAAAGAAACGGCACCGAAACGTAAGCGTGAAAGAAGAAAAACTACGAAAACAACCAAAAAACAGTCTGAAAACATATTGGAAGAAGATGAGGATAATGATGGTAATGATGATGGTGGTGACGATGGATCAGTAAAGCGAAAATTTGTGATGGCAGTTAACTCCCTAGCAGAAGATGATGCTATGGTGAAAAAGCACATAGCCATGGGTTGTGATATCTGTACGTTCGTCGGTGGGGACTTTCCTGAGATATGTAAACATTTCCGCTTGCAACACGCCCCAATGAAACCATACATCCGATGTTGTAATAGGAAATTGGACAAACGAACTAAGATTGTGCAACATGCATACAAGCATGAGGATCCCAATTTCTTTAGGTATGTTTTGACATTCCGATTGTAGGTGTAGCATAAAACTGAGTCTCACTTACTTACATATACAATTCTTTCAGATGCATAGAATGCGCAAAAGTATTTGCCAATCGCTTCACATTAAATTATCATATGGTTGAACGTCATGGTCCCCGAGAAAAATTGCGTTTCGCTTGCGATCAATGTCCGAAAAAATTCGCACGCAAGCATTTCCTCGAAATGCATCGGCCGACCCATATGCCCAAGGAGCAGCGCCCGTTCTCTTGTGACCAATGTCCCAATAGTCGTTTCGGTACCACAATGTTGTTGGAGAGACACATGGCCTCGCGGCATCGTCGTGCAGCGAATGTGTGTTATGTGTGCGCCAAAGAAATACGGCAAAAGGCAGCCTTTGAGAAGCATGTACGCTTACATTTCGAAGATAGTGGACCGAGAGTTAAATGTCCACGCCCCGATTGTGATCGTTGGCTGAAGGATGAGGAGAATCTGCGCGCACATTTGAATCGCCATAACGACGGAGCTATCATCTTTAAGTGTGAAGAATGCGGACGCATTTCTAAGAATCGGCGAGCATTGCGCAGTCACATACTATTCGTGCACCCGAAAAAATTATTCACCTGTGAGGAGTGTAAAAAAACATTTAAGAAACCAATTGCATTGAAGGTGGGTACTATACATATACATATACATAAATATGTATGTATGTATATATGTACTTCTTTGAATCTTTCCAGGAGCACATGGCACGGCATGCCGGTGAAAGCCTCTATAAATGCCCATTCTGTACACGCACCTTCACTTCCAGTGCCAATATGCACAATCACAAAAAGAAAGCACATCCCGTTGAATGGGATAATTGGCGTAAAACGAAACAGGGCAGTTCGCAACAGTTCATAAGCAAGCAGGAAATCAGTTTTTGAGTAATGGTATCTAGATTAATGATGTAGTAATATGAATATAACCATTTACATACATACATATACATATTTATATGTACTAGTAGTGGGACTTTTTTCGAATTTCGATATTGGAATAAACGAATAATAATATTCGAGGGAAAAAATTTGAATAGTACTATTCGAATAGTAGTATGTATGTACATGCATAATTTGGGAATTCCACTTGCCTCCGCGCAAGCCAGAGTACGTATATATATATATATGTACTTACAAAAGCATACATATAGCTATTCGGGAATAGCGGTATTCGAATAGTGATATTCGAATAGTACTATTCGAATAGTATTTATTCGAATATACGAATAAATTATTCGAATAAATATTATTCGAATTACGAATACCTTTCGAATAAAAGGATTTTTTATTCGAATAATTTTTATTCGAATAGTCCTATCCCTAATATGTACATAAGATTCTTATGATAAGAACCTTTAGTTTATATTATCTAAATGTATTATTTTAGCTTTGCTTTACTTCATTTACACATGCATATATCAATTATTTCAATAAAATAAGTCCATTTTGGTGTGAAAAGGTTAACTTAACTAACCTTAAGTATTTTTATCGACTTGTTCTTTAACTTTTGAGATGAGTTTAAGGCACTATAGCCGAAGAAAGATGTTAATTTATTTGCTATAACTAAAATATGTATAAGGAAAGGAAATAATTTTGTGTTTGAAAAACTGAATTCTGTTAGCAAAAGTCGTGAAATATTTGATTTTAATTTTCGTCGCCTTTTAAGATGATGCTTTTGTTTCTGTTTTTTTTTTTTAGAAGCGGAATCAGAATCTACTGAAATGAAAATTAACGTTTTTCAAACACTGAAATTTTTTTTTTTATTTAATAGCTTTTTTTTATTTTATAGCTATTTTTTTTATTGTCAAGTTACGTTCTTGCGTTATGGATCTCGCTTAACGTAATAGCCTCTGCACATTGGCATGATTTAAGGGTAATTTTGGGAAAAATCGTTGTTTCGGCGTTAATTATCCTTAAAAAATAAAATGCCAGCTGAAAGTACCCATAAAATGCGCATTTCGGCTAAATAACTCACGAAATTACTCTAGAATCGGTCTCTTCTCTAAATTTTATCGATTATAATCGAAAACATCTTTACCCATCGCTATTATTTCACATTAGCTGTGTTTTATTTTAGCGCATATACGTCTGCGCTAAAATAAAAACACGGCTATTAAATTTGTTCTCGATGGTTTTTTAGATATATTCTCATCGTAAATTGCATTTGCGATTCTTTAATTATAAAAAAATTGAATTTGGTGGGAGTATTTTATTAATGATACTTTCATTTAAGTTGACCATGTAAAAATTTTTATTTGGCGCAGGAACAGCGAAACTGAAACACGACTAAATGAAATTACTCAAAACCGTGTGTGAATGCGCGTGATTTCGGAAAGTAATTTCGGCTAATCAACGTAATTTCAAATGCAATCTGCAGAGGCTATAACGCATGCAAACAAATCGATAATCCAAGAAATCAAACCACATAATCGACAATCGAAATATTTATAGCACATCTTCAAATGTGAAAAGGCGATTTCAGTTATTGCCCTTTTTGTGAATTGATAAAAAAATAAGATACACATATTTTAAATTATGTTATGTAGATTGTGTATAAATGAAAGTGATGATTTCCTCAACATATTTGACAAAAATGAAGAGCAATTGGATATCGCCCATATACTTGGACGGCATTTCTGGTTTAAGGTATGTATTTTTTCACTATTTTTCATTTGTCTGCACTAAATACGATTGTGTATCTTTAATTCAGCCACAACCAGATGATCTTCCATCAAAGGTCATATGTTCCAACTGCTGGTTGAAAGTGATTGATTTCCACAAATTCTACGTAACAATAGAGGAAACACAATGCAAATACATGGAAACTCTAGATGTGAAGCAAGAGTCGCAGACACCTCCCTTTGGCAATGTGTTCGTGGATCTCAATGTAAATATCAAAGAAGAAAAATCATTAGAAACTGCTGCTGGTGGGGAAAATGTAGCACTGAATCCATTTTGTGAATTAGATTGTGATGATAGTAATAATAAGGAGGATAGCTATAGTTATGAAGTAAGTGAACAATCAAACGAAGAAGATCCGATGAAAATTGAAGGTACATCAAACATATTTTTTCATTTACAATCTGTTGATTTTTCTTAATATCCACAATTTGTTTCTTAGAAAAATCTTCATCAATTAGCCCTGTGCGCAAGAAACGAAAATGTGTTGCCGCTAAACGGGTACCGGTGACGAAGAAAAACCGTGTTATACGAAAAGACAATGGGATGGATAAAGAGAAAACTGAGAAATCCAAACTGTCTTATAAGTCAAAAGGAAAGAATAACGTCAAGACCAAGCAGGAAGATGATGAGATGGTAAAAAAATATATACAAATGAATTGTGAGATGTGCTCACATGTCAGCGACGATTATCCAGCGCTGCGCAAACACTTTCGCACACAACATCCAAAAGAGAAGGCTTTTATACATTGCTGTAATAGGAAGCTATTTCATCGACTTGAAATCATACATCACGCCTATAAGCATGAGAATCCCGATTTTTTTAAGTATGTATGTTTATTATATATAGAATATTAATTATAATTAAATTCGGTCTCTCTCGGTGTTTATTGAAATAGATGTAAGGTGTGCCAGAAAAACTTTTCCGAACAATCAACACTATCCCGCCATATGATTGCCATGCATGCGCCGGAGGAAGACTTAAATTTTCCTTGCGATCAATGTCCGAAAAAATTCGCTCGCCAAAAGCAACTTGAATTCCATCGCAACTCACACGTTCCCATGGATCAGCGTACATTCATTTGCGATCAATGTCCCAATAGTCGTTTCGCTAGTAATGATCTTTTGAAAATTCATATATGTATGCGACATCGTCGTGCAGCGAATGTGTGTTATGTTTGCGCCAAAGAGATACGCGACAAGGCATCCTTCGAGAGGCACGTGAGTGCACATTTCGAAGAAATGGGACCAAAAGTAAAATGTCCATATGATGATTGCGATCATTGGTTAAAGGATGAGCGAAATTTACATCGGCATATACGACGACTGCACACTACCGAACAAAAGCGAGTGACATGCGATGAGTGTGGACGTGAGTGTAAGGATAAAAGTGCCTTGAGCAAACATAAAAATCGTGTGCACTCAAATATCGTATTCACCTGCGAGCAGTGTAATAAAACTTTCAAGCGTGCTATATATTTAAGGGTAAATGGAAGAAAAATTATAACCGTATCAGATTGGTAGATCGCCGCAATTCAAAAAAGTTTTCAAAACACCTTCTGATCCTGAAAATATTTTGAAGTATTGTGATCTTGTATAGAATTTTGAACTGGGGTGTTTTTGAATATTTTTTTGAGCTACATAAGACGTTTTTGAAATCTACTCTGAATCGAAGCGATCTTCCAATCAGGCAGTTATATAGAGTCTTTGATAGTTTAAACTTAAACAAACTTGATATATTTTAGGAACACATGGCTCAGCATACGGGCGAAATCCTATACAAATGTCCATTCTGTACACGAACTTTCAATTCCAATGCAAATATGCATGCGCATAAAAAGAAAATGCACCCAGCTGAATGGGATAACTGGCGTAAAACAAATAATGGCAGCTTACTTCAGTTTAGTAGACAATTTGAAAACAACTATACGAAATAGATTGGAAACATTCCTTTGCACAGTGCATTATATTATAATTATTATATTATGTTGTTAATTTTACTTTTAAAACATGTTTAAGAACAAATATATATCTGGACTAAGTTTTTATAGCAAGTAGATAAGTTTTTATGAATAACAGCAAAAAAAAAACTTTGAACGCCGCTATCCTATCTACATATATGTAAAATCGGTTGCTGATTCCGAAAATCGGGTTCCTTTGAGATATCGGCAATTTACCGTTATTTGGCCAATGGCTCCACTTAATCCAGTATGCCTCTTTAACGCATACATCCATACATGTATGAATGTATCATGAATCTATACCATTTTAAAGTGCACGATGTTGCTACGGTGAAAAATTTTTCGAAACACCAAAAAGTGCAGTTGCTAGCATGCTGGAGCTCGCAAGCCGCTCCATATGCAAGAAACAGCATGCTTGTTTTTTGCGATTTTCACATGCTGGATCTCGCCCGGTATACCGGATTTTCCTGCTGCAGGTGTAGATGGGCCGTTACAGTTACATAACTAACAAAACGATAGTCTCTGGCTATCGATTAAGGTATACTAGGGATGGGCAAATTGGAAAAATATATCGATATATATTATATCGATATTTAAAAAAACATCGATTTATGCCGTGTAAAAACATCGATATATCAATATATCGAAAGGGTCGGCTTTACATTAAGGAAGCACGCCCCGCGAAAACCCATTTTTTCACAGGGTTAGAGGTGCTCTCGCAGATCTCAAAACTGATATCCAAACTTGCCGGAGACTTATAGTTTACTAGATATTTGTTGTTAAAGTTCGACGTGTCTACATATATTCTACCAATTCTGAAGTATAAACATAAAAATCATTAAGAATTGCGTGAAGAAGAAAGTAATGTAAATTCAAGCACCCGGACATTATTGTTATACCACTTCCTAAAAATGTTCTGCTGTTAAATTCAAAGCGAATCAGAAATGTATGAAAAATATCGAATTTGGCTCGAAATGACGAAAAATTATCGATTATCCATGCACGGTAGTTCAAAATATCGTCGATATTATCGGCTGTACTATTTTTAAAATATCGATATATTGATATATCGATATATATCGCCCAACCCTAAGGTATACATTCTCTAAATTGTTGAAGTGCAAAGCGAATTTATCTGTAGAAGCAAAATTGTTGAATAATTTACTACCATGTTATGCAGGATCTGTATAATAAATAGTGATGATTTCCTGGATATATTCAGTAATGATGGTAAAGAATTGGGAATCGCTGATATACTCGAATTGCATTTGTTCAAGGTATACATACATCTATCCCTACTTTTTGCGGTGGTTGTCACTTAAGGTTCAACATGTTTCTCTAATTCAATAGCCACAACCAGATGACAATCCATCAACGGTTATTTGCTCCAATTGCTGGTCCAAAGTAATTGATTTTCATGAATTCTACATAACAATAGAGGAAACGCAATTTAATTTCATAGACGGCATAAACGTGAAACCAGAAGCATCCCCATCCATTGTGTATTCAAGCTGTGAGTTCGTTGACCCTGATGATGACAATACAAAAGAAGAAATAATCGGAGTGGAATTTGAAGTAGGCGGGAATATAGACGAAGAAATAGAGAGTGTATCAACACTGAACCACTTATCTGAAGTGGACGATGATCAAAATGAAGAATTGTGTGATGTTGAAGGTGAGGATAATTAAGGAACGGTATCCTCTCATTGCATATAAGATGGTTATTGTTGTTAGTGGTATATCGAACAAGACTCTTCCCGAAGGGAGGAGGCAAGTGGCGAGTGTAGGGAAAGTAACAAACCTTTGGCGAATGAACCCGGTACACTTGGGTAATAGTCAGGGCAGTGTGATATATGGAAGTGACACGGAATTGTATAAGGCTGTACCGCGGCAACAACGCCAACGACAATAATGAGCTTCTCACAAAAAAAAACCTCCCACAAGATCTGTCTTGGCAGAGAACGTCTTTCGACATCTTGTTGGAATTCTTTTCATACCGTGTTTTTTTGGCTGATCGAAAGAAAAGCAACAAGCGAAAAGTTCATTTTATTCTGCTATACGTTTCGGCGTTATCATCGCCATCAATGTCTTATCACACTCTACAGGACGCTCATCGTTCAAGTCCTCATGTACGGCGCAGAAGCATGTACAACATCAAAATCAAATGAGATGGCGCTTGGAGTATTCGAGAGGAAAGTTCTTCGGAGGATTTATGGACCTTTGCGCGTTGGCGAGGGCGAGTATCGACGGAGATTTAACGATGAGCTGTACGCAGATATCGACATTGTTCAGCGAATGAAGATCCAGCGGTTGCGCTGCGTAGGGCAGGTCATGCCGTGAGAATGGACGAAGGTGCTCCGGCCAATAAAGTATTTCTATCGAATTTCGCTGAACGCAGAAGAAAAGGGAGACCTGCACTGCGTTGGGACTACCTAGGTGTTCCCCAGTGGTGCCATGCTGCACAAAACAGAAATAGCAGGCGCGTTTTATTAGACTCGGCCATAATCGTTTAGTCGGTTACGTGCCGATTAAATAAGTATGTAGGCATATATATATAGTTGTTCTTCGTGGTTTGACGAATGGTCCTCGAATAGGAGATAGCACTTACCTGAGATAGGGTAACCTGGCGTTTTGGATACACTGTTTTCATTGCTGGAACTAGTCTCCGAATGCATGAGAATTGTTCTATTTGTCCAATTTTTCTCTATATTTCTTTTATCCACAAAAATAGAAATGCGCGTTTTTGCAATAAACATTAGTGTCGCCGGTTAAACCATATTCATCTTATGTTTTTTTTTTTTAATTCTTATCAATTCTTATTATCATTTACGATATTATGTAGCACAAGCTTTCTCAAGTACCCGCCGAAAATGGAAACGAAAATGCGTCAACGAAACATCAACCAATGAAAAACTGAAACGTAATAAACAAACGGAAATTGTTGATATAGAGCCGACCGAAAATGTGCAGGTGGAGAACAACTCACCAGAAGACACACATTGCATCAGAACGAAAGAGGAAGATGATGAGATGATGAAGAAATACATAAAGATGGTTTGTGATTTGTGTACCTACGTCGGCGATGATCACCTATCTATAAGAAGGCACTTCCAAACACAACATCCCAATTTCAAACCCTATGTACGTTGTTGCAAGAAGAAACTATTTGATAGAATAAATATGGTTGAACACGCCTATAGGCATGAGGATCCCGAATATTTTAAGTACGTACATACTTATGTAAGTAACGTCAGAATTGTTCATTCAATTCTTATTTTCAATTCTAGATGTAATATTTGTCAAAAGGTTTTGGCCAATAAAAAACAACTCTCCCTGCATATATTCCATAAACATGCTGACACTAGACAAGAAGTAAAAAGAACAGCAAGCGGAAAGAAGATTGTAAAAATGGAAGAGGAAGATGAAGAGGTGCTGAAAAAATACATAGCAATGTGTTGTGATATGTGCTCCTTCGTCGGCGATGATAACATTTCTATAAGAAAGCATTTTCGGGCGCAACATCCAGATATCAAACCCTATGTACGTTGTTGTAATAAGAAACTGTTTAATAGAATAGAAATGGTTGAACACGCCTATAAGCATGATAATCCCGAATGGTTTAAGTATGTATACATATAAATACTTAATCAACATCATAATTCGTTATGCATTGGCTTCTCACTTTCCATTCAAGGTGTACTATTTGTCAAAAGGTTTTGTCCGATAGAAGAAGACTCGACCAGCATATACTTGATAAACATACACCGGAAGAGGAGTGCGAATTTCAATGTGATCAATGTCCGAAAAAATTCGCCAGACAAAAGACGCTAGAAATGCATCAGAATGGACATGTGCCCTTAGAAGAGCGCAAATTTGTATGTGATCAATGTCCCAACAATAGTCGTTTTGTCACTAAAAGCCTTCTAAGAGTTCATATAAATATTGCCCATAGCTATAGAAAAGTGTGTCATGTGTGCGCCAAAGAGATGCGTGACAAACTGAGTTTCGAGAGGCATGTTCGTTCGCATTCAGAGAAAGCGCAGCCTAAAGTGAAATGTCTAATTGATGATTGCGATCGTTGGTTCAAGGACGAGAAATATATGCGTCGCCATTTGGTGCGGCATAATGTCAAAAACTATCTATCATTGGAATGTGATAAATGTCAACGTAAATATAAGGATAGAGAATCTTTAAAATCTCACAGGCGTCGTGTTCACCCCAATGTCATATACACCTGTGAGGAGTGCAAGAAAACCTTTAAACGAGCGATATGTTTAAAGGTGGGTAAATGTTAAGTATACCTACATATTACTTTTTGGTTGCTTGCTTTTCCGACAGGGTAGGAATATAATGTATTGTGGAACGATTTTCCGTCATATCTTGTCAAGTTTGGTTTAGAGATAAACCGATTTCGGCTAATAAGCGCCATCTTCAGTGTCTTTTTTTCCACAATACATTATAATTAGAGATATACATATATACATTTTCTTATAAAATTGTTTATATCATTCATTAATTTTTAGGAACATATGACTATTCATACGGGCGAAATCCTATACAAGTGTCCATTCTGTACATGTACGTTCAGTAATAATTCAACTTTGCATATACATACAAACAAAGAACATCCCGTTGAATGGGATAATTGGCGCAAAACGAGTAATATAAGTTTGCTGCACTATAGTATGCAATTGCAAAATGCACGAGATGAGAAAACGTAAGCTCTAATAAATAGTAATATTTAAGCTAGTTTCATTTTATTTTAATTTTTTGTCGCTCCAATAATAGAAATATAAATAGCATTTAATATAAAAACGGAAAAAAACGAAACTCAGAGCATTGATTTTAAAGTGCGTATTAGGCCACATGATTTGCCTGATGATTTACCAAGGATTTCTTTCATATTGCCTCTTTGTGCGACTTTATCGTAAAGGACAAAAGCAAATTTTTATTGGTACCTATTAAATGTAATTGAACACGCGATTAGATAGTTAATTAATACTCTGAACCTGATATTTTTTTTGTTTTGAAAAAATTTGCAGTTTGCGAAAAAATTATACATAATTTTGTCCCTTACGATAATTACGCTCTCAATGTTTTATGAGCGTATTTGAATAAATGTCCCATACGATAATATTTGAAAAAGGTTTTATATGACAAATACAAGTGTCTTATTCCATACTTTTGCATTTTTAATGATGGGGTCGTAGTAATATAGTGTGAATTTAACAAATAAAAATTAAGATTTTGTAATAAGAAAAACTTAATTTCATCATAATTCTAAACATTTTTAGAGAGCGTGAGATCAAGATTCAAAGAGCTTAAGAGCTTATTAATTTCTGCTAAAGCTCTTCTTAATGGAGCCATAGAGAGTAATTTATAATATAATATGTATCTATAAAATAAATTAATTTATAAAACTTTTTTAAACTTAAATGAACTGATTTGCTCTTCATCAACACACATACCTTTGTACTTACTACTGCTAGATTGCAAAAGCAAACCAATAGTTTCCTAAATCTCTAACGTCTTTGAAATTATCAAACTGTGACACAGCGGACAAGTCTGATGTCGTGCAATTTCAACCGGCGCAGCACAATGATGACAAATGCCACAAATCCAAATATTGCTAGTCGGTTGTGTAATGGGTTTGCCAGAGGCAACACAAGCCGGAAAGCGGGCGCCACAAATCGAACAGGCGGGTAAACTAGTGGTACAAAAAGAGGCAATATATTTTAGCTTATTTTTTTTTCAACGGAAAACCACCTCACTTCCCCTCGCTCACCTATCGGGCACTGGTGAATTACATGCATAACATTTAACCATTTCAACTTTCGTATCCTCCGAGTTGTATTTTGAGAAAATGCTTGCGGCAAGCTTTTTATATTCATGTTGGCGTTGCTCTGGTATATTCTCCAGTGCTTCGAGTTTTGCAAAAGCCTTGGCGCACGTTCCTACATACATATGTATGCACATATGCGGCGGAAAAGTGATTTGAAGTCAAGTTAACATTTTCGCTGCAATTATTTTAAATTCTACTTACCAAAAGCACGATCCGCACAGCTGGCTAATGCCAGTATATTATAGACATCCTCGGCGGGCAAGATGTCATCGTAGTCGCACAGGCGTAGCGCAGTAACCAGAGAATTGTGTACAACACCAAAGCGCAACTGACGTTGGGCTAACATCCTAAGAGCAAACAAAATTAATATACATATATTGATGATAAAGACTCACATTAATCGACCGACTTCCAACTATCTGCATACATATGTATATATGTACATATACACTTACATGAAATGATAAGCTTCAGCAGCATGCCACATATGTTCCACAATATGCGCATCTTCTGGACTCATCGTGTCCAGCAACGCATTACGATCCACTTTGTAACTTAATTCATCTGTACTCAACGTCTTCAAATGCTCCTCAGCCAATAATGCTGCTAAGACATAAAGTTGTTTTATGCGTAACATACTAGCATCCTTTTCGGCTTCGCGCTGTGCCAATTTCGCCAACAGCCGTGCAGCGTCCAAATAACGACCGGCTTTCTTTTGGAGTTCGATTGCTTCCGGTAGGCGATTTTCTTTAATCAATTGTGTTGCATGTTTACTCAACAAATTGTCAATTTGTGGCATATCGAATTTTCTAGCCAACTGCAACGCCTCGCCCCACTGTCGCAGATTTACGCAAACATCTACAGCGGCTTTGGGGTCACCCATTTTTAAATAAGCTTTTACTGCTTCGGAGCACATACCTAAAAGGATAAAGATACATATATGTAAAGGATCGGAACGGAGATACATATATGTGTTATTTATGCTAAGAGGGTTAAAAATGTGTGAATGCTAATGGGCAGGGAAATTAACCAGTTAACGTGTTGTAGGGAAAATTGTGGGTTAACGACTGATCTGCCTGCTATGAGATATGATCTAGGTTAAAGCTCACTTACCCACCGAGGCCAACATTTCCGCTATTTTCGCAAGTAATGGACTTTTATCGGGCAACTTGTCAATACATTCCTCCAATTCTTCAAATCTCTCGAGATGATAGAGTGCATTCATGAGACCTTCAATATGATGCGATTTTTCGTAGTATTCCTTTGCGCTTTCCCTGCAAAAGAATTGCAAGAAAATTTTAATTTTAACGAAAAACATTGTTTATCATTTGTTTCCTGCCTTTTCTCATGCTTACCACGATCGCAAACTGGCAAAATGATTGCCAATTTCACGCCAAGCCGTTTCCATCTGCTGATCCGAAACTCCAGAGCCCATACGATAAAGCTGCACTGCACGAAACCAATCGCACAGCGTTATGCGTAAATTGATAGCTAAATCCCTATTTTTGAGAAGTAAAAAGAGTGTGAGTTATGTAATTGATATCATCACCAGCAATAATTTTCAATCATTATTAAACATTCTCATTATCGGTCATAGTTTTCCAATATAACCAATTATAATCATCATTAACACCAACATCATTACTATCAATCATAATCTAGCATTATCATCATCATCGACAACCACTATAAAAAGGCTTCATGATTATGTTCCGGATTTTTGTGCTGAAGCCTAAAAGTATACACCACAATGGCTCTAAATCATTTTAAATTGATATATTGCACCCTAAATCATAAAGTGACACACCTCAAAATTTTTCGAAATCGGGCGCTTTCATAAATCGATACACAGAATATATCGCTAGCGACTGCCAAAACATCTTTTCAATCAGAGTCTTTTTTAATTGAAAAATAACTATTATAAGTGGCATTTTCCCATATCATTGCCTATAAAAAAGAAACAGTTTTTTGGCTCCTGAAAATTTTTGAATTTTGAGTTGTGCCACTTTATGATCTAGGGTGCGATATGTACATTAGAGCGGCTCGCCTTACAGGCAAAAAAAAAAAAAAATTCGGCCGTACCTCCCCTCATATGAAGTGTTTTTGAAAAACATTTAAAAACAAAAATTTTTTTCTGGCAACGCTAGATGTCGCCCAATTGCATTTTTCTTCATATCTTCGGCATTTATTGTCGGATTTTAAAGTGTGATAGGTCCCAGCAAACACAGTCTCTAACGTTAGAAATTTTGTCGATATTACCTTAGATAACTAGTGTAATTCTCTATATATTCTCAAATCGCTAACTAGGGTTGAAAACTACACTAGAATTCGATTAGCAAGTGATTAGAGAAGGAGCCAAATCTCACGCCTTTTATCAATTCTGAATATATTTCTGTGATATATTGAATACACATACATATATTGAAATTAGATACTAAAAAATGGTAAAGTTAATATTACCGTAGTACAATGTTTTCCATTAAAAAGTACAAGAAGTACTTTTAATTTAAATAACAAGACTGAGTTTTGTTTAAATTTCAGTTCTTATAAATGTGGTAAACATATACATGTCAATATATATAATCATATGCAATTTAGGGACATATTGCGTAAATAAAATCTAAACAATGAAAAAATCATGTAAAAGGAGACAAAGCTTTGTTTTTCATTTCAATTTGAAGTATTTGCAAATTCTGATTAGAATCTCATTAGAGAACTACATTAGAATTCGATTCGAGAATTATAATTTTCTCGATTTGAGAACTAGGTACCCTTTTGTTTGAGAACGCTATGATTCTCGATAGATTTTCGAGTCGTCCTCTAACGTTAGAGGTTTGAGAATGAGGCTGGTTTCGAGTCATTCTCAAATCGATAACTAACCTCAGTGTTTGTTGGGGTACACCAATTTTTTTGTCTCAAGGAGTGGGGTTTTCCCAAAAAAAGCTCATTGATCTCATTTATCTAAGCTCGAGAGCCGGCAGAAATACAGCAAGCTTGAATCCCGACAAAATTTTATGGACTAAAATTTTCGTTACACAACAAACAATTCACTAACAGTTTCGCGAGCGAGGAAAATACATATATAAAATTTACTTTTTCTTGTATGGCTTTAGACTAAAAATAAATTGTGTAATATTTCTGGTTCTACTGATTGAATCGAAATACTTTTTTCGCAAAAGATTTATGATTTTTTACGGTCTTCAATTAACTGACATTAGGTTGTTACATTAGGGTGGTAAAAACTGAGATATGGTGGACAACGGAGCACCTGAGATCAATGAGCTTTTTTTGGGGAAAACCCACTCCTTGAGACAAAAAAATTGGTGTATCACACTTTAAAATCCGACAATAAATGCCGAAGATATGAAGAAAAATGCAACTGGGCGACATCTAGCGTTGCCAGAATAAAAATAAAAAAAATTTTTTTTAAATGTTTTTCAAAAACACTTCATATGAGGGGAGGTACGGCCGACTTTTTTTGGTGATACGCTCTAATGTACATATATCTTTCTGTTTCTTATTTAGAAAATGTTTGAGAAAGGTGTATATCAATTCAAAATTATTTACAGATATATAGCGGTGTACAATTTTATTCTTAAATTCTAACATAAAGCTCCGGTCCCTAATCGTTATCATTACCGTCAATCACCATACTAGTGACTATCATTATCATCATGATCAATAATTAACGTCTCGCCTAATCAGCGCCTCAAGACAATTTTACCTTCTATCAGCATCCATGTACAGCTTTTCTGCTTCCTCGAACTCTCCATAAAAAGCAGCCACTTCCGCCTTCTGCAACATTGGCGATGTAATATTTCGCAAACGCTTTATCAACTGTATACCCGGATAATTTGCACAACGGACAAACGCATTTTCTGCAACATCTAATTCCGATTTCTTCAAAGCCGCCTCGGCCAACAAACGCCATAGCCGCGGATGTGGATTATCTTCAATGAATTGCTTGGCATCATCCAAACCCACATGCTGCAATAAGTCGTCGGTATCGCGCAATGACTTCACTCGCAACTGTATAATGTGATTAATAGAATTTTGTGTCTCTTCACCGCTGATTATATCATCGAGTAGGACGCTGGTGATTTCTAAATCTTCAAAAGTGCATATATAACCGGAACATGAAATGGGTTCCTCCGGATCATTACCACGAAACACATACATGCGTGTCTTTTCCATTAGCGCCAACAACAGGGGATTATCTTTGGCCCAACTGATGGCCCAAACGTCCTTACGTTCCACACGATTAAAATTCAATTGGGATTCACGATCATCATCCAAGTCCAGTAGGATCATTACGCCTGTGTCGTCGATGATGGCGGCGCGACTAAAGCAGAAGCGAAAGATAAAATTAAAAGAAATTTATACCAAATGGTGTTTTTAAACATCTAACTTTACCTTGAATTACAGTTTATAGCCAATTTATAGGGTGTGCTATTGACTTTATGACGATTTCGTAGCGCTACATTTGGTATACTATACTCATTTATTACACCCGACGTTCGTCCCACCAACAATATCTTCTCAGACATAGCGATCGCACAAATTGGATCTCTATTCACGTGCTGTTTATAGCCTTTGTTTTCACCACTTGCTGCTCCCGTGGCGATTACCAGGTCCTTGGCCATTTCAACGCCGGTTGGCGTGTCGTCTATATGAAATCGATGCTCTTTGCGTGTCTTTGCGCCATGCAAATTAACGGCACTCTGTGAAAAGGAAAGAAACAATGATCTTCAATTGCAACTCTCTAAACTTAAACTGGAAAAGGTGTAGAAGTAGCAACAAGTAGAAACATTTTTTAGGACAACCACTCTCTATGTATACATATATATATCTCTCTCATCAAAATGGGCTGAATCTATGTATATATTAATAGGCTAATATTTTCCCCATACAAACAATTGCCAGGCTGTTTAGCACATTTAAAATACTCATATCCACATAAAATTGATATGGATGTGTTCGTATGAGTCAGGAGCAGTGCATAGGCATATCATTTTTTCTATAAATTATTTAATTTGTTTATAATTAATATATAAAATTTTTCGTTAAGAGAAATAGATATCGTAAACGTGTTTACAAATATCGTAAACACAGTTGAAGAGTCGCTTTAATTTAAAAGCGCTCTCTATTTTATATGCATTGGCCCAGTTTACGCTCAGATCAAAATCAACGCGGCCAAATATCTCCTATTGCTTTTCCATTAAAGCGAAAAATGAGAGAGAGTGCGGGAGAGCACACTGAGTAATTTTAATTTTGACCAAGGCATATCTAACAGGTAGGCTCGGCGGCAAATTGAAAAACTTCTTTTTTTTTTATTTACAAAGGTAGAGTGTAATGTCAAAATCAAAGCGAATTCACATCATGGCCAATAGGAATGGACGAGCCCCAAGCGAATTCAGATTTTAACCTCGGCGAAATATCATTTTGACATTACACTCTACCAATTACAATAACAAAATACATGGGAAATTTCTGAATTCACCACCGGGGCTACCTTCCTAGATCTGCCTTGATTTTGACCATGATTTCGCGTCGGACCGTGATCAAAAGGGCAAATCAGTGTTGCGGTACAACTGGAATTTGGAAAGTGTTGCTTATCTCCGCGAAAAGGAATAATTTTTGTACCAATACAAAGTTGAAAAAATAAATTGCATGGTCGAATTTCGAGCACCAGCGATACTAGTTTTAAATTAATCTCATACATGGGATAACGAAGGTTCCGCTTTTCTAATGTATATTGGATCATTATAAGCTCATACATATGTGTACTCGTACTTACTTTAGGTGTATTGTAATGCCATATGAGTACCTCATCATAGGAGGCTATTGCAACATGCCCAGAACTTATACCTATAAAGTTTGGTCCCATATCAGTGTATTTTGCTGAAAAAAAAACGAAAGGGAACAATGGAAATATTTTCACTAAGTACATAATATATACTTACAGTCCACTGTGGTGCCAATAGAATTACACAACATTAGCTGATAACATTTCTCATTGCCAGACGACTGATCCTTACCAGCCTTCTCTGCACTTATCGTCGTTTCCTTCATATTACTGGTTAAGCATTCTACAGCGAGTACGCAATGTTCAGTGCAAGCTGACATGCCGAGAGCTGGTTCGACCTCTTTCAGAAAACTCTAAATGCAAGAAGAAAGCAAATAGTTAGATACATATCGTCCCCTCAATATAACAATAGCGTATAATTTTTTGTGGGTTTTGAGAAAATCGATTTTAAAGTTTTTGTCAAATCAGATGTCTATTAGAACCTCAATATCGCGGTAAATAAAAATTCTTCATAGTGGATTTTTCGATGAATACATTATACCGTTTCTTGTCTTTAAATTTACCAAGTTTTTTATTCTACGCATCCTTTAAGACCATAATTATGTTATTCAAAGCGCAAGTCCTCCATATAGGCCATTTTATTTTTTAAGGAATTCGTATGATGTATCTGATACACTATTTTATTTTGTATGGTATACGCTGTTTTATTCAATAATTTTACGGTATTTTTATTGAAATATTTAATCTCAAAAATATCAATTTGTAACATTATAAAACAGTAATTAATTCATAGTTTTGTTAATTCAGTGGCATTTATTCATTACTTTCCAATTTGGGTTATTATAAACAAAAAATTATTATTATTTCTACCAGTTTCATTCTTGTTATTAATATAAGTTTCACCACAGTCTGCGATTTCTTCTAAAACTACATCTGCTGTCTCTATCACTGAATTATCTAATTCATCTGCCAAAGCCAGTGCATCATCGTCCGAATCGGGGACATACTCGTCCGACGATCCTGCAGAGGAGTCTGTACCATTCTCATCATCTGTTTGAGGTATCTCTATGTCCGGCAATCCCACAGCGAAATCAAACTCATCAGTCTTTGGAGCAATTTCCACAACGACTGGTGGTTTCGTGTCACAGGCTGTTGATATTTACCTTACTTACTTCACTTACATTATATAATAGACGATACTCACTCAGATGTTTAAAATCCATATTTTTAATGAACAAACTTTCTCTGCGAAATGAATTTGCAAGCTGAAATTTCAAATGACTACAATATTTCCTTGGCATTCATGTAGTCAAAACAACGTAAAAATCGCATAGGCTACTACTCTTGTAAATTTCTTATAAAACTTTCGAATTTGTATTGAAAATAAAACAGCTTATGTGGGGTATAGAAATGGTCGGAATAAAACTATTTCTCAAACAATAGTGTATATTATTATAAGCTATTTTATGAGTTAAAGTTTTGATAAATTGTATTTATTTCTACAGGCTAAAATGGAGTATAATGCGCATACACTATTATTCTTTTAACAACTTTGCAGTGGCAATTTCAAGTAAAATAGCGCATATGAGCTTATACACTTATTGGAGGAAATTTTTGAACAAGAAATTATACACCATTTTTTCCAATGACATTTTGACCCACTTTGTGGAAGTAGAATTTGACGAAATTTTGATTCTAAATATGCAATAAAAAAAATAATGGCGTATGACCACATACGTTATTGTTATATTGAGGGGACGATATATTCTTTATATACACATGGTTTATCGACTGATTAAGCGGTATTTTAAATTCAGTGCCTCACCTGATTCGATACCGTATCCCAGAAAGTGATAACATTCGTCGCTGTGTTTCTTGTATAATTACTACTATTGCGATTTAAAAATACAACAGTTTTCTCAAAATAACACCACATATAATCGGGTCGTATATTAGCAAAATAAATAAACGAATCAACAGCCATGGCGATGCGCAATGACTTTCCTTCCCACGACAGCGACGCTACATCATTGCCAGGTACCTTAAGTGTACGTACCAATTTACCAAATGGTGAATAAAAATTTACTTGGTTTGTCTCCTTCGATGTTGTGTATTCTATAAGTGTACCACAAATGGCTAAAATGGTGCCATCATGATTCCATTCGGCGTCTATATTACGCATGCCAGTGTCGATGAGGATGGGCGCTAAAAAGGAAATGAAATAATCGGTAGATAATATCTATACTGTTTAGTATATTTTCAGGCGCTATAGCGCGCTTACGCACCATCATCACTTTCATTGCGCATTATTTGTATTTTGCACGTTTCATAGCAAATGGCCAACACGGGTCGATTAGCGGGTGCACGAGCGTTAAACCAGCATATAGCAGCGATTCTAAAAGTTCGATTGGCGCTCAGCGAAACGCATTGTATATTTAGTTTCATCTAAAGAGGAAGAGTAAAGTGAAAGCTTGCAAGAAGTCTAAGTTTATTGGTACACGGCGATGTGTATTGATATCACATCAATCCATATTCACATAATGGATGTCAAGCGTTCTACCTAAAAATATAATTTTTTATAAAATTGCACTTATCTACTTTGCATTCTAAGCTAGCGATATGTACGGCTATGTTCAGAAACGCAGCATGAAACGCAACAACGGCAGTAATTATTTTTTTGATGATTCTGATGAGCGACGCTTCATGCAAAATTTACGCGCTCTACTTCTACTACAAAAGCACGCCTTGGCAGCCACGTCACTGTTGATAGCTACAAATTCGAAACAGTTAAGGACTTCGTCTATTTGGGAACCAGTATTAACACCAAAAATAATGTCAGCACTGAAATCCAACGAAGAATCACTCTTGCCAATAAATGCTACTTTGGACTAAGTAGGCAATTGAAAAGTAAAGTCCTCTCTCGACGAAGAAAAATCACACTCTACAGGACGCTCATCGTTCCAGTCCTCATGTACGGCGCAGAAGCATGGACAATGTCAAAATCAGATGAGATGGCGTTTGGAGTATTCGAGAGGAAAGTTCTTCGGAGGATTTATGGACATTTGCGCGTTAGTGAGGGCGAGTATCGACGGAGATTTAACGACGAGCTGTACGCAGACATCGACATTGTTCAGCGAATAAAGATCCAGCGGCTGCGCTGGGCAGGTAATATCGTGGGAATGGATGAAGGCGCTCCGGCCAAGAAAGTATTTCTATCGAAACCCGCTGCACGCAGAAGAAAAGGGAGGCCTCCACTGCGTTGGGAAGATCAGGTGGACAGTGATGATGACTCCCTATGTATTCCCAAGTGGCGTCATGCTGCACGAAACAGAAATAGCTGGCGCGCTTTATTGGACTCGGCCAGAATCGTCTAGACGGTTACGTGCCAATTAAGTAAGTATTAAAAATCTTAAGAGCCCAAAGACATTCGATACATCCACCCTATTTACTAGGCACTGTATCTGTCCTGCAAAAAAATGTGCGACTAATCCACAATTAATCGGCGATTTTTCCGGAATGGGCATAAATGTAGACTCATTTTAGACCAATTGTTCACGAACAGGTATAAATGTAGACTACAATTGGTATCTTCATAGGAAAATCTGGAACAAATTCGATCAATTCACTCCATATAAAGTTGTGTAATGTTGTATTAGTGGCACGCTCGCTTACGATTGATACCGGACACATCCCGGACTATACATATGTACATAAGCTGATAGAAAAAATATTTTTTGTCCTCTGTAACTTACCGCGAAATTGCCTTGATGATCGTATAAATGACATTCACCAGTTGACAAACCAAATAATATCAAACGGTTATCTGGACTCCATTGTACGCTTGTTAAATGTGTATTCTTTAATTCCTTGCCCCAAATGCGATTACCATCAACGGAGCCTGAAGATATGCAACAATGTTTTTTTGTAACGCAGTTTTTTTTCTTTTTTTTTCGGGAGTTCCATAGCATATGTATGTACATAGCTACATACAGAAAAGTATAAAATTGTGTATACATACCAACAATAATGGCACCATCTTCATAAACTATACAAATCTTAGCACCGTCCGATGTCCAGCTCATGCTATTCACAGTCGATTTTTTACGATCATTGGTCATCTCTTCATACCACGAACCTTTATATAACATCCAAACCATAATCACCCCATCCAAATCGGATGATGTTAGCTTTTGTTGTGGCTCATTCCAGGTAACAACTTTCACCGCTTCCTTATGCCCATCCAAAGTCTGATTCATAGACAAGTTGGAAACAGCGGCGAGATTTCCTTTATTTTGGCCATTGGATGCTGAAAATATTAAATTATTTACTTAAATGTGTACATATGTACATACACAAATGGACATTTATGATTTAAGAATCTCTTTACCTTGTTCTAATTTTAATACTTTCAGTAGACCTTCCGAGCCGGCCACCGCTATGTACCCCTGATCTTTGCTCCATGCTATACAATGCAATTTAACATTGTTTGGAATTGCGATCTAAAAGAGATACATATACATACATATTTTTTATAAATGATAACATTTTAAAACTTTGCTTACCTTTTTGCTTAAATAGACGAACATTTTACAGCAAAAAGCACTTTTATTCTGCTACAATCCAGTTTGCTCCCCCAAATACAAACAAAACTCGTTTCTATGGCTGCTGCTACCAAAACTGTTTACCAAACAACTACCTGGTGGTAGCGATTATTACAGTATAGCGATAATGGCTTAAACATACTGTGAGCTTCAACCTGTTCGGACGTGTTTTTCTATCGCTCTAATCTTCGTTTAATAATAATTCACTACTCGGTGAATTTTTTTATACTCAGCTGTACTAGTACACAGAGTATTATAGTTTTGATTTCCTAACGGTGGATTGTAACAGAATGAAATAATCGAGATAGATATAGACTTATATATATAAAAATGATCAGGGTGAAAAGAGAAATCGATTGAGCCAT
The DNA here is from genome assembly GCA_960531455.1 of Urophora cardui. Lineage (NCBI taxonomy): Eukaryota > Metazoa > Arthropoda > Insecta > Diptera > Tephritidae > Urophora > Urophora cardui. The sequence goes on along the minus strand of OY482670.1, from coordinate 111,136,278 downwards.
GTCCGTCCGTCTGTCCGTCCGTCCGTCTGTGAGCACGATAACTCGCGCAAAAATTGAAATATTTTGATGAAATTTGGAATGCAAGTTGGTATCAAGACGAGAACGGATGGTATTGAAAATGGGCGAAATCGGACCATGACCACGCCCACCTCCCCTATATAGTAAAAATCCGAAATTTTGTATCTCAGTAACTAATAGAGCTGGAGTGATGAAATTTTACCCACGTATTGAGCTCAGGCCCTTATTAAGAAATATGGTGAAATTTTGGAAAATGGGCGGTGCCACGCCCACTTATTAAGGGGCAAACATTGAAAGTTTTATGAGTCATAACTCAGAAACCGTTGAAGACATATCGATGAAATTTGGTAGGCGTGATATACTTACTTAGGCAAATGTTTGGACGAAAAATTGCCAAAATCGTTTGACGACCACTCCCACTTTTATATATGGGTATTATAAAGTGGCCTAATAAAAACATTTTAAGCGATATCTCTGTCAAATATAAAGATATATCATTGAAATTTTATGGCAGGAGTCCAACTATGGACATAAAACAAAAAACACAAAAATTTTGGAAAATGGGCGTGGCACCGCCTCCTTTTAGAAGCAGGAATATACGAGATTTCTTAGCCCATAACTCGACAAATAATTGAGATATTATGACGAAACTTGGTGTGTACACTTTTATCACTTGTGGTAATAGACACGCAAAAATTTATTGAAATCGATTTATGACCACGCCTACTTTTTAACAAAGATATTTCTGAAACACCCTTTGGGAATTTTTAACGTGAAATCTTTGTAACTAGAACTCGTAAAGGAATGAAATTTGGCACAAATAATAATATTCATATACTTAGTTGGATAACTGATAAAAATTTTGGAAAATGGGCGTGGCTACGCCCACTTTATGCAGCACTCACTTTATATAAAGTACAACGTGTTTCCATTAAACGCAAACAAACAATAAAAGCATACAGCTGAGTATCTAATGTTCGATTCCACTCGAACTTAGGCTTCCTTACTTGTTTATCTTTATTTCTAATTGCTATTGATTAAACTGTTTTATATTATGGTGATATAGTGACTCTATATCCTAAATCATTTATAATAATTTAAATAAATCATAAAATAATTTCATCCCAAAAAGTGTAATAAAATAAATTAGTATACATACATACATACATTTATATCTAACTCATCATGCCGTGTGCATGTGGTCAGAGAGTTGACCGTGGTGACGATAAAGTTTTGTGCGACGTCTGCAAAGAGTTCTCTCATTTGTCTTGCGTCGGTTTGCGAAAATCAGATCTCGATTTTCTGAAGAGTTCGAATAAGCCATTTGTATGTACCCAACAAACATTTCTGTAAATGTTCTTAAAATAAACAGTAAATTTCCTCTTATAAGCAGGAAATAAGCGTTTCGGTTATTAATTTATAAAACGTTTTCAAAATAAACCTTTTATAAGTGTTTAAAAGTTGACGTTTACTATACGTTTAAAAAGCAAATATTTTGTAAGCATTAAGAGCGCACTTTTACAAACCAGTTACCTATATAAGCGAATTGCAAATGTTTACGGAAAAAAGCCGATACCTACCGTTTCTTTCTGAAAAGTGGAAGTAAATCTGAATTGTTTAAAATAAAAAGTGAAAAATAGTTGTCTTCAATAGTGAAATTAACAATAAATATAAGGTACATTTATAAATAAATAAGAGGTGTAAATCATGTCTTCTTCAAAGTCAAAGAAATTTGTTAAGCAAGCCTGGGGAAAAATTATGACTGATGCTGTAGCTGAAAAAATGTCCTGGAGAGAAACTGACAAGAAGACGTGTGTTCGAAATTTAACGATTGCTGTAGCCATACGTCGTAAGTAAAGTAGCATCACATTATTGTATCCAGCTGTTCGTAGTATCTAAACAATATTTATTTATCCCTTTCCAGAGACCTCTGTGCATGAGAATGGTGGGGACGAAAAAGACTTTATAGCTGCATCAAATCCATTCTTTCAGTTTGCTAAAAATCGCATCAAGATAGCTGCTTCAGGTGCCAAAGGCTAATTTAAATTTATTATACACGCTCAACATAAAAAACATAAGTACTTAATTCTTTATAACTTTATAACTTTTACTAATGACATGTATAAAACAATTGAATTTTCGATATAAATAAATTTACTGCATAACTAAAATAAGTTCCACACTTATTATATGTAATAAAATGAAGTTTAAATAAAGCTTTATATAAAAAACTTATAAAAAGCTTACTTTGATACATTTAATCTAAGCTTTAGTTGCAACACTTATTACCAAGGTTCCGTTTCGATTTTATTTCGCTTACTTTCAATTGTTTTATAAACGAAAAATCAGCGTTTTGTAAGCTTAATGCTTACTTCATAAAACTTGTTTTAAGCTTATTGTAGGTTAATTTTGCTGGTTGGGTTGCTGCTAAAAGTGTTTGTGGTGGTGTTTCTACCCTGCAAAAAAATGTGCGATCAATCCCGAAAGCGATTTGTCCTCGATTGATCTCTTTCGAGAACAATCGGTCCACAATTAGTCCCCGATTGTTCCCGTACGGGTATAAATGTAGACTAATTGTAGACCAATTGTTCCCGAACGGGTATAAATGTAGACTAATTGTAGACCAATTGTTGCCTAACGGGTATAAATGTAGATTAATCGCTTTCATCCCGAACGGGTATAAATGTAGATTAATCGCTTTCATTCCGAACGGGTACAAATCTAGATTCCCTAAATGTAGAAATTTTACAAAAATGTGCAATGTATTAAAAAATTGTAGAACAACCGGTAAAACGAATTGAACACCCTTTTTTAATAACAATTTTAACAAAATGTTGCCTAAAATATCCTATGAAAAAATCCTTTACATTACGCTCTTATAATGCATACTCAAAACTTACAATTTTTTAAATTTATTTATTGAGATTTTTTTTACAAAAGTAAAACATTATTTAAATATGCATGAACATTTACAATTTTTAAGGAAAAATCTACATTTGTACCCGTTCGTGCTGAAAGCAATTGATCTACATTCGTACGCGTTCGGTATGTTAGTGATTAATCTACATTTGTACCCGTTGGGGATGAAAGCGATTAATCTACATTTGTACCCGTTCGGTATGTTAGTGATTAGTCTACATTGGTACCCGTTCGGGTATACAAGTTGAACAATTAGTCTCTTCATAGGACATGCTCGAACAAATGCGATCAATGCACTCCATATAAAGGGATGTAAAATTGTATTAGTCGCATGCTCCCTTGCGATTGATCCCGGACACGTCCCGGATTAATCGCATTTTTTGCAGGGTAATGAGCGTGCTAATAACAAAAATAATGCGCTCACAAATACCCATGCATCGCCAGCTGAGCTGAAAGAGGTCCGTTCGGCTGCAAATTGCAAGCAGGGAAAAATATGTTTTGCTCTCCCGAAGAGAGAAACTTATGCAAATTTACTGGCATTTCAACGAACAGAAATTTGTCAAAATTTGCAGAAAATCAGCTGTTTGTCTTCACTCACAAGTGCATAACAAAAGGTGTACTCGCGTACTTTTTCCAGCAGCTTTTCTCTGTTTGCCTCTATCACTCTCTATCTCACCAAATATCATTCTTCCTCTCACAAGAGAAAAATATCCAAAAAAGTAAAAAAATGCAAATCTATTCAAATCTTGCAGGAAAGATGAACAGCTGATCAATTTAAATTATGGGAATTAACAAAATATATACAAATCCTATATTTACAAAAATTTATACGAAATTTGTATTACTTTAGCTTAGTTTCAGCCGTAGATTATGCCTGCATTGTATTTTACTAATAAAGAAACATGTATGTATGTATATAAATGCGGAGCTGCGGCTGCCTGCTGTCATTGCATATTGACATACATACATACATGCATACATATAAGTTAGCAGAGGGTAACCGGCGGACTTCCTACATTAAGCAACAAACATACGATGGTGCTGTTATCATCCGACATTTAGCTCAAGTACAGATGCAGACATAATCAAATGTTATTTATTTACATCTTTCATAATTAATTCGTCCATATTTAACTTTTTTAATTTTGAATTTCAATTTTGCAATTTTCGCAAATTACAAACATATGTTTTTTCATCAGCTGTTTTGCTGCTGGACAAATGTGATGGAAAAAATTTGTCCTGCAGAATTTTGCAGCCTCTCACAAAAATAAACGTCACTTTGCTCTCTCATTTCCATCACTTCTGCAATTTTTTTGCGTAAAAAAATGGAAAAAGCGGATATTTGTTGCAAAATTGTAATAAATTGCAACAAATTGCTGTACGCGAATACAACTAAAATAAAAATTTGACGAAATACAATCGAAGGGGAAACTAGATGTGCATTGTTCTCCGGGGACATTCCCAAAAATTTCAAAACAGTAAGCAATGGTGGTATGCATATACATACATATGTGTGTATAATTTTACATATGTACAAGTTAAAACTGTCGGACATATCCCGGAAGCTGCATGCTTCGTGACCAGCGAACCATAAAAATAATAATAAATAAGTTTTTTCGGGTAGTCTTTTGAAAGGGTCGAGATTACAATAGGGCTCGCTTCGGATGATTTTGTCACTTAATTCTTTGAAAAGTCTTTTTGAAATACGAAAATGAGTTCGGAACTCTCTTTCCGTATAAGCCGGAACTGTTTGCTCGACGTATTGCTTTATGGAATTTCTTGAATTATTTTCACATAAAACCAAAGCAAATTCCATATTTCTAAGTCTAACCAAAGTTTCATTTTCAATCTCGTAGAAGTATAAATTGTCTTTTATTACTCAAAACTATTTATTTAAGTGGACCGGCTTTCCATTAAGAAACCACACCCCGAGAAAAATCACTTCCTCAGAGGGGTAGAGGGACTCCTACAGATCTCAAAATCAAAAGTTGCCGGAGGCTTATAGTTTACGAGATATTTGTAGTTAAAGTTGGATGGGTTCATAGATATTACCCCAGAAAGATAACTCTGCCGGCTGATTGTTATTTTTTTAAAGCGCGACCCAAGGCCGCCACGCAAAAAGATGTTCTACACAAAAGCACTGTGGATCACTGTATACATATACATATATAACTCCAGAAAGGGATTTCTGCCGGCTGAGGTTTATATTTTTAAAGCACGGCCGAATGCCGCCAACGCAAAAAGGTTTTTCCTCGGTAATAGTGCGCAGTTTTGGTGTTTTTTTTGGTGGATTTTACAACTTTACCAACAAATATCTCATAAACTATAAGTCTCCGGCAAGTTTTTATTTCTGTTCTGACATCTGTGAAAGTTACTTTTTTCGGGGCGTGAATCATTAATGGACAATTTTTCCATTTAAGTAGTATATTTATCTCCTATTTGCGATTCAACAACGGAGAATCCCGAGAGTGCAGACGATGATTCCACTGCGGTGTCATTAACAGGTTTCCTTTTAGCTGGTACCTTATTAACAAATTAAAACATTTAAATAAACTTAATAAATTAAAATAATATAATTTTCTCACTTCATTTTCTATTGAATCACATATATTCCCGATTTTCTTAGTTTTTTGACTTGAAATCACTTTCGACTTTTTTTTAAATTGCAACCATATGATCTCAAATCATATGTTTTTTCAGTCTACTGAACTTTGCAACGACAAATTTCGTCAGTAAAACTTTGCAGCTTTCTCCGTCAATGAACTGTCAAAATTGCGCTCTCTTTTGCAAATTTTGACTGAGTTTTTGCCTCAAAAAACGCGATTTTGCAGTTTTTTCTGCAATTTGCAGCAATTTGCTGCCGCCGAACGGTCCAATTAGCTAGCTCCTTAGCTCATTACATATCTATATACATATATATATACTTTAACCCTTAAGCACCTAAGGCCGTCTACAAACGGTCTTCACTGAAATCAAAATATAATCGAAAGTAACGTACTTTGCATCTTATGCGTTTAAGCTGTTGATCTTGCATTAAAATAGCTTTGAAATAAAGCTTTTTTGAAAGCTCTCAACTCATTATTGTGACAGGTACAGCTATTTCTTTGAAATTATTTCCAGAAAATGGCGCGGAAATTATTTGAGAATTTAAAGCGTATTAAAATTTTAATAAAAACATTTCTTCCTGTCCAATTTTTCTGAGAATTTTTTTTGGAAGTCGTGTTTATGTTTGCTTTAATATTTGTGTGTGCTTTTTTAAATTTAGTGTGGAAACTTTATGGTATTGAGTGTTTTGTGAAGGCCGTCTGTAGACGGTCTTAGTAGCTTCAGTGTAAAAAAGTTTCCCATATTTTTGTGAAGTGTTCTCTGCGGTTTTACCAATTTTCTTTATAAATAACGTACATTTCTTATTAGAATAAGATATTTGCTTTTTTTTTGCTGCTGCCACAAAATGTCGCGTCAGAAAAAAGTAAATCTCTCCACAATGAGTGATTCCGAAATTGGATTCAATTGAAATTGATGATGGGTTTGAAGACTCAGACAACAGCATCTCAGATCCGGATTACATTTGCGACCGCATCGAGCCCGATGCTATCCTATGCTATGATAAATGATTGTTTGGTTCATCATTTATGAACGCAATAAATTTGTCTGCGAACACAAGCCATCTTAGAGCCAGCCAAAAACAGACTGCATGAAACTGCAGCTGTATCGATTTCTACCCAAGAAAACCTTGAATCAGAAGTTGGCTATATCTAAATATAAGACCTCGCTCCTCATTACCAATTTTAGAAGCCTCAGGAGCAAAAGTAACACCGTCAGACGCTGAATTTACTGAGGTGGTTAGTATCTAAGTGGGATTGCATTGAAAATTTAATTATTTTATTAGGATTCGCTCATCATTTACGTCAATATTTTCCTGACATACTCGTATTGGTTCGAAGTAGGCTCCGGATTAACACTCAAGATATTTGTAGGAAAAATGTTAAGTAGCACGCCTCGAATTGGGAGAGAACCTCGGCCAGTGTATTATTATTATGGCAACAAGACTCTTTTACCATCTTCTCGACATGGCGGTAACCAATGCATTCATTTTTTATAGACGAACCAATGCTGAAAAAGTCAAATTTCTGATGAGATAGTAGAGGATATGACGAAATACATATGTATATATACTCAGAGAAAAGTTGCAGACTAAAAACAAGCTGTGTCGTACTTGAATTAAGAATTACGGAAATTGAGGGAAAATAAATCAAATTTAAGTTTCCCCAATCTTGAATCAAGAACGGTATTCTTGAAACAGGATAAAAATAAGAAAAAATCTTGGTTTAAGAATGGAATTCTTATTTAAGAATACTAAGCAATGTTTTTTAAAAAATACATATACATATACATGTATGTACATATCGTTGGCTTCGTGAGCAAATGTGCTAAGTCCATTTCTGGTAACTTTTCAGGAGAGACAAAAAACCTCCTAACTTTTTTTGTTGTTACTATTTTAAAAATCTGAAAATGCAGTTTTCTTCCTCAGATGGTGGTGCTAAAATACCAGTTATCGGCACATTTTAATATAAAGCTTGTACAAAGTTATGAGCTTCTTTAGGACTTAGCACATTTGCTTTCTATGATTTTGTTTTTTTTAGGTGGACTTAGCACATTTTCTCACAAATTATTATACTCAACTGTACGTAGTAAAATTTAAATATTTTGATGAAATTTGGTACAGGGGCTCCTAACTAGACAGGAAAGGTTGGTATTGAAAATGGGCGAAATTGGATTATGACCACGCCCACTTTCCCTATATAGTATATATCGAAAGACACGCAAAAAGTGATAATGGATGAAATTCCATCCATGCAATGAGCTTACGCTTTATAAAGAAATAAATTAAAATTCTCGAAAATGGGCGGTGCCACACCCACTTATGACAGGATAAATTCTAAAAGTTTTATAAGTCATCAATAACTCAGAAACGGTAGTAGATATATAGCTGAAATTTGGAAAGCGTGATTTACTTGCTAAGGCACACGATTGGACGAAAAATTTTCCAAATCGGTGGACGACCACGCCCACTTTTATATATGGGAACTATAAAGCGGCCTAATAAAAACATTTTAAGCGACTTCTTTGTCAAATATGAAGATAATTCATTGAAAGTTTGCGGCATGAGTCCAACTATGGACAAAAACAGAAACCATACATCTTTTTGAAAATGGGCGTGGCATCGTGAATCTAAGAGATTTCGGAGCCCATAACTCGACAAATAATTGAGATATTACGGCGGAACTTGGTGTAGGTACATATGTAATTTTATTACTTGTAGTAAAATTTTACCAAAATCGGTTTGTAACCATGCCTACTTAAAAAAAAATTGTAAAACTCCCTTTGGAAACTTGTGACGTGTAACGTGGCATCTTATAAAGGGATGAAATTTTGCACTAACGAGAATATTTTAGGCTTGGTCTGATGAAAGATAACACTGTTGATAATGGGTGTGGTCACGCCCACATTATGCTGTACCCTCGCTATAGAAAATACAATAAAATGTAAAAATGTAAAAAGTACCGCAAACTAGTTTGCATATCAAATTGGTGGGAAAGCTAGCCACTCCCACAAATTATTAACGTTTACAGTCCCAAGCCATGCTTATTAAAGCAATGTAGTAATAATTCTTTATCATTCTACAAAATAAATTAAAAAAAATTAATAATTTCTAATTTTCACCTGGACTTAGCACGTAGATTTTTGAAAAAAAAAATTTTTTATGGACTTAGCACATTTGCTTAACACTGCATTACACCATGAAAAACAGACATTATGGTAACTTTTTTTTGGCAGACGATGTATTTTTAGTTGTACTATCTTACTGCATTAAAATCTCAATTTTGAAAAAAATTGGACTTAGCACATTTGCTCACGAAGCCAACGATATGTAATTTTCGAATGTTGTTATTTTTTTGTGAAAATGGAAAATTATTTATTAAAAAAAAATTTACATAGCAAGATGGGAGCAATTAAAATATCAAAAATATGTATGCATAATGCATATGTTCCATTTTACGAGTGCCAGGCGTATGCACATATTGACGAATCAGGATGGAACGCGTCGATGATATGCTTATATACATAGTATGTATGTAAAAACGCTGCGCTTAGATTCAGACCAAATAGTTCACAAAGCGGATGATGACGAAAGCCTGAGAAAAATTTGGGGGCTGTTATCTCATAATTAAAGGGTGAGTTATCCGGTCAAGATATGTGCCCGATCGATTTGAGTCGTTAGACCCATTTTTTATATAAATTTAGGTGGTTTATCCACTAGGTTGACTAAGCGCAATTACCCGCGAGTAATTTTAATAAATTTTAAAAATGCATTTTTGTGGAATTTTTTTCGCTTATTTGTTTATAAGTGAAAAAGTTCGATAAAAAATTTCATTCAAAATTAATACAGCACCATATCCTTCATAGACAATTTCGCTGTACTATCTTCAATCCTTAATACAATTTTATGCAACTAAATTCAACAAATTTGTCCATATTTTTACCTAAAAAAGTTACTCATACGGCTCGTCATACGAATATTTTGTATGTAGTTTTTACAGAAATATAACAAAATTTATTTGTAAAAACAATATACATATGTATGTAATTGCGCTTAGGAATCCTAGTAGATAAGTAATTCCCTTATGATGGATATAAAAATAGAGGCAATCACTCAACTCGTAGATGTTTCTACAGTTGGATCTGGGACTAGTATAACTACATACATATGCGTGTATGCGTGCTATACATTTATAAAGATAACATACAATCGGCAATCGATTATAATTTAAATTTTTATAATAATTTTTAATTTTTATCTTTTATTTCAGATCCTCAAGTTTATTTATCAATCGTAATGTTCAACGCAGTGCTTCCCTCCCCATCTCGTTCTAAATAACTCTGGGAAGCTGAATTGTTGATTTAAAATTTTTTATTACAATTAAATATCTGTAATAGTTATAGTTTTATTTATAGTTATAACAATATCTTAATATATAAAAATTTTTGGGTTTATAATATATAATTTTGTATGTAATGACTGAATTATATATTGTATATATTACTATATATGTTTGTATGTAAATACCTGAAAAATCAGAAAATAAAACACCATGCACAAAATACCCACTTTTATATTTTATTTTTGTTAGGTGGGTTAAAAATTTCGAATTTAGAATTTCGAAAAAGTGGAAAATCAAGAATAAGTATTCTTAAAACGAATTTGAACATTCTACGCATAAGAATGAACATTCTTAAATCTATCATGGACAATGCTGAAAACAAGTTTATATAAGCTTATTTCAAAACAGAAAATTGTTAATATAAGCGTTCTAAAAATGAGAATATATTCTTGATTTTAGCATTCAAGCTTAACAGACTTTCATAACGTTTTCGGCTTGATTCAAGCCCGCTATACTTAAATTTAGGTTGCTTTTTCTCTGAGTGTACTATTTCGTTGCAGTACTGCCAAAGCGCTTTGTGCTTCAGTTGAAAACAAGTCCGTTGACCGCCCATTGGTTACTGAGCAGCCAACTACCAGTAGTAGTGTTAGAAAAAGAGCCATCCATCCAGTGGAAAAAAATATGTTCGATCGATTAGACCATTTTCCTAAATATAATAATACAATAGCGCTTTTTTATAACTCTGACGAGTTTTATGGCCGAGCTTCTCTCCCAATTCGAGTTGTGCTCCTTTTTGGTTTTCCTACTAATTGGGTGGACCTACAGTTTTATGCCGGCTCCGAACGGCGAATGCATTTTTTGTGAGAAGCTTTCTCATGGCAGAAATACACTCGGAGGGCATTCCGCCCACTGCCGAGAGGTAACCGCTGCTCTTAAAAAAACCAATAATTGGATTTTTACTAATTATAAAATTTTTTTTTGGTGTTTGCTCGGACTGGGGTTTGAACCCGACACCTCTGGCATAGCAGGCGAGCACTCTACCCACTACACCACAACGGCCACATTTTCCTAGGTAGGGATAAAAAAAATCGTGCAAGTTGTAAAAAATTTGAAACGCACATCTTTTGCAGGCAATTCAATATAAATTTGTGCTATTCCAGTACAAAGGACTGTTATGAAGAGTATCATATAGAAAATTAGTTGTTTTGAAATATAATTTCCATAGTTTTCATGAATTAAATGTTTACTTTAATAAAAATAAGTGTTTCTTATGTGAATTGACAGTATAATATATTAGATTTTTTTTCACCTAACCCACTAAGACCGTCTACAGGCGGTGTTCCGTTTTTTACACCTGGTGCTTCCAGGTAACATTTTTTCAGAACGAAAACCTAATATTCGAGTTTTTTACCTTCAAATCAATCAAGAACTAAAATTTTCGTAACAAAATATTAATTATTTTCATTTCAGTGCCTTAAGGGTTAAGCCACTTTTGCCAAGAGAGTAGAGGATGGTTTAAACCGAAGAGGTTTTAAAACGATGCTGGATTATCCTGAAAACATTCGCCCTATATGCCAAATAGTATATCATCATTAGAATTGATCGTATCTGATTTAAGACAGTCTCTAAACGTAAACTTGTACCGAAAATTGTTCAATTATGCATAAATGCCAAGATGCTTCCGAAAAGCCCGCAAAGTGCGCAGATGCGAGTTATTTTCCATCACGTGTATATAAGTAGACAAAAGCGTGTTTCAAATACGGTGATCCTAAGCCAGATAAAAATTGAGTCCGCTAGAACCAGATAAATTGCTGGTTCAATTTATGATCCGGCTTGTTCGATTTGTTTCTTCTGAGCTGCAAGTGTGTTTTGATGTATACCACACTAACACTTTCACACATTGTGCATGTGTTGGTGCCATTTACGCAACAATGATCCCGAATGTTTCAGTAAAAATTAAGGCTCAAAGCCTGATGTAATAATTGAAATGCCCCTAACTTTAATGGGAGGTGGAGCGGAGCCAGATCAAATAAAAAAGTCGAGGCGAGAGCATGGCTCGGAGCAAAATGGAAACTAAGAGCGGAGCCAGAAATAAAATTTTGGGAGCGGTGCAAACGAAAAAAATCTTTTGCTCCGAGGCCCAGGTAAAGATAACGGTATCAAATGTTTTTGTACCCAGTTGTGGGTTGCCAATATGTAACACACTAACGCGAATATAACTGTAACAAATATTAGGCCGAGCTACTCCCCATATTTCCTGCGTTCTTCTTAGTTTTTTTCAACAATTTAAATAGGCCTACAGTTTTATGTCGACTTCGAACGGCAGATGAATTTTGTAAGAAGCTTTTTCACGGGTTGCCAATAATTTTTCAAAATGTTAAAATTTCTTGAAAAAAAAAACACTGGTTTTTTGATTGATGAAGAAACTTTTTATTTTTCCAATTAATACTATTTTTAAGTAATTAATCATGCATTTTTATTTGTCTTATATAATAAAAATTTTAAAACTACATACATAGCATAGATGGGCATACTGAAGTAAAATTGTAATTCAGTAAAGCAAACAGTAAGCAGTAAAAGAATATTGCTTACTTAAAATTTTTTACAGTAATAAGTAACGCGTTACTTATTACTTAAAATTTTTTTACAGTATTAAGTATCGCTTTACTTATTACTTAAAATTTTTTACAGTATTAAGTACCGCGTTACTTATTACTGTAAAAATTTTACAGTAATAAGTAGTCTTTACTTACTACTGTAAAAAGTTTACAGTATTTCAGTATTATTTACTGTTTACTGTAAGACTACTGAAGTAGCGAGGATACAGTAGTCTAAGAATTGGCATACACACACACGCACATTGATGAGCACAAGCGCATGCGCTAACGAGCATATGAGGTATGATGCCCAATAAACATAATAGAAAAAAATCTCGAACGTTGAAAAAACGTTTATACGCATTTCTAATTCCAGGGCATTTTGAAATTCACAATTAAACGTACCCATTCTCAATTTTTTCTCAAATATACCAAGGTAAGTACCCAGGTATGTATAAATTAAGGATATAAAAATAAAAACTATATTTTTACCACAATGCTCGGTAAAACGTCGGGAAGCAAAGATTTACTTAAAAATCAATTGAAAAAATAAAATTGCTTTTCAGCCAAATGTTATTTGAAGCAGTGGCAATAAATATCTTAATTGTATTCTAGGTTAAGATTTTATAAAAAAAAAATTAAGTCAATTTTCCGATCAGCAGCATTGACAGCTGAGTGTAATGTATGTATTTGCATGGGGAGCGACACATCCAGCAGCACTAGCGCCATCTACCATAAAAAAGTTCCCAACTTTCAACTTTTGCTGCATGTAAGGCATAAGAAGAAGCATTTGACATTTGTTCGGGGCAATGGAGCGCAGCGCTGCGAAGAGCAAGGAGCTAAAATCATTGAAAATAGCGGAGTTGGAGCTAAAATCATTGAAAATAGCGGAGTTGGAGCTAAAATCACTTACATACATATTTGTGGATATATATCAGAGTTGAGCAAAATTTTTTCGAATAACGAATAATAAGTAGATGAATAATTTTTTTTTATCTTTATTTGAATAATAAATAATTTCGCTCACTGCAAAAATAATTATTCGAATAATAAATACTTTTTATGGATATGTATCAGAGTTGAGCAAAATTTTTTCGAATAACGAATAATAAGTAGATGAATAATTTTTTTTTTTCTTTATTTGAATAATAAATAATTTCGCTCACTGCAAAAATAATTATTCGAATAATAAATACTTTTTATTTACATACATTTTTGTGATAAAATCGAAACCATGTACATATATATGTATCTATATGTTCTTCAAATGCTCTTTTTTTCTACCGAGAATTTTTATTTCTTGGTTCGTATTAACAAAAATATAGCAAATGCTTTTACTCAAGATTTCGGAAATTTGAGATTAATTTGTATGAACCAAATTTCAAAATGCGAGTAAAAGCTCTGAAATCTGAAGCAAAAGCAAATGCTTGGCTTTTATTAATATAACCCATTATTTTAAATAGCAAATAAAGTTCCGAATAATTTATTCGTAACTAATTTATCTAAATAAAAAATTTTAAAATATATTTTTATTCGAATAATTATTTAAATAAAAAGTTATTCGAATAATGCCTGTCTGGTAGACATGCATCCCTATTAATTTTTGTTTGTGTTATTTATTTAATTTTAATAAGTTTTTTTCTTTTAACCGATTTAGCACATTGTAAGAAGAAAAATTTCATATGGACTCGTCATGTATTGATACATCTCGTAAGATGACAGCGAATAGTTTTTTATTATCGCATTTATTTTAAAAATCATCGTCCACCGGTCGATATCTATTATATAAAAATAAGTCGCATTTTCCTACCTGATGATTTAACTCCAGAACGGCTGGACTGAATTAAATGAAATTTTGCACGTAGTTTTCTATTGATCCCGACATGGTTTATGGCCAAAAAAAGTATAAGAATCCGGGAAGGTTTTGGAGATATTCCACAAAATGTGGACCAGGGTAACCCCATAAGGGGTTCGTACGATATGGGTATCAAATGAAAGGTGTTGACGAGTGCTTGAACATGGTGTAGTTATTGGTCTCATATAAGACCCCGTATTCGAGGTATTTCCTGAAATATGAACCAGGTGTGACCCCAAACGCGTTTTCTACAAAATGGGTATCAAATAAAAGGTGTTGGTGAGTATTTAAAAAAGATGTGATTTTCAACATCCTACGCGGGCCGTTTTCCGAGATATCGAACAAAATGTGGACCAGGGGTGACCCTAGAAGGCGTTGTTCTGCCTAAAATTTATTCCTATAAAGCCTAAAGGAAAAGTCCTAGATTACCGTGTTGCTAACCATTATATCCCTATCCCTATCCTATTCAAAAGAAAAGCAGGAAAATAGGGGAAATCATTTTTTACATACAGCGCCATTAATTTTATGTGACATTTTTTATTAAACGCAAAATTAAAACCGGTATTGTGTTCACTGTGAAATTGAGGTTGAAGTTATTCGTTTCCTAACAGATCAATTGGAAACCATCAAAACAATCATGCATATTGTGCAAGTTAACACAGCAATAGAAGCATACCAGCATTAGGTGTAAATATTGTATGTATGTATGCCTGTGTGTTATCCCAATAACAAACAGACAAACCTACCTAAATACTCATCAGTGGTTGTTGTAAGCAGGCATTGTATTTTATTGACATACAAATTTACATTTTCTATTATATAAAAATAAGTCGCATTTTCCTCCCTGATGATTTAACTCCAGAACGGCTGGACTGAATTAAATGAAATTTTGCTCGTAGTTTTCGATTGAGCCCGACATGGTTTATGGCCAAAAAAAGGATAAGAATCTGGGAAAGTTTTGGAGATATTCCACAAAATGTGGACCAGGGTTACTCTATAACGGGTACGTACGATATGGGTATCAAATGAAAGGTGTTGACGAGTGCTTGAACATGGTGTAGTTATTGGTCCCATATAAGACCCCGTATTCGAGGTATTTCCTGAAATATGAACCAGGTGTGACCCCAAATGGGTTTTCTACAAATTGGGTATCAAATAAAAGGTGTTGGTGAGTATTTAAAAAAGAGGTGATTTTCAAGACCCTATGCGACCCGTTTTCCGAGATATCGACCAAAGTGTGGACCAGGGGTAACCCTAGAAAATCTGGAGGGATAGAATAGGCATAGGGACAGGGATAGGGATAAGGATAGGGATAGGTATATGGATAGGGATAGGGATAGGGATAGAGATAGAGATAGAGATAGAGATAGAGATAGGGATAGGGATAGAGATAGAGATAGAGATAGGGATAGGGATAGGGATAGGGATAGGGATAGGGATAGGGATAGTGATAGGGATAGGGATGGGGATGGGGATAGGGATAGGGATAGGGATAGGGATAGGGATAGGGATAGGGATAGGGATAGGGATAGGGATAGGGATAGGGATAGGGATAGGGATAAGGATAGGGATAGGGATAGGGATAGGGATAAGGATAAGGATAAGGATAAGGATAAGGATAAGGATAAGGATAGGGATAAGGATAGGGATAGGGATAGAGATAGAGATAGGGATAGAGATAGGGATAGGCATAGGGATAGGGATAGGGATAGGGATAGGGATAGGGATGGGGATAGGGATAGGGATAGGGATAGGGATGGGGATAGGGATGGGGATAGGGATAGGGATAGGGATAGGGATAGGGATAGGGATAGGGATGGGGATTAGGGATTAGGGATAGGGATACGGCAACACGGTAATCTAGGACTATTCCTTTTGGCTTTATAGGAATAAATTTTAGGCAGAACAACGTCTGGCGGGTCAGCTAGTACTATATATATTTTTGAATTTCCATTACAACATGAAAATTTCACTTTATATGTATCACATCCACATTTTCTCTACTAACAGTTTTTATACATTTAGTATAAACTTACTTCCTATACCAGTTTGGTAAGAAATTCCCACAAACAGCATCCCTGATCACCGCAAAAAATAAAAATTGGGACCTAAGAGCGGAGCTAACAAAAAAATTTTGTGAGCGGAACTAACAAAAAAAAAAAAAAAACTTTCGCTCCGATGCCCTGATAACAAAGAAACGCAAGATGATTGTGGCGATGCACCTACATGCAGCAAAATGCAACTACATCCAGCAGTTGATTGTGACGGGGCTAATAAATGTACAACCATATGTACATATCTGTGCCCGCAAATTAAAGCAGCCTAACTCAAAATATGGTGAACGGAGAAAACTCAATTTTTTGTCAAAATTCAAACCATTGGACCATTTCGGATTTTTAAAAGGTGAAATAATGGATTTGTAGTGTTAGAGAAGGAATAGTTGTGAACCAGAAATCTTAAAGCAAGGTTAATTGCAAAAAATTGTCTTTTATAACTTAAGTGCTTTTATTGGATGCAATTTTTACGAAAAGCAGAATTAACTCTAGTTAAGTTCTTTTATTGTGTCGAATTCTTCCCAATAAGGTTTTTATTTCCATTTAACTCGAGTTAAGTGTTTTTAATCGTAGACCTACGTTCGGGTCGAAAACGACCCGAAACGACCATTTAAGTGGATATAACTAACTAAGTAGTGGAATTAGAAGTCTTAGAGTTTTTGACTTTTAATTTTTGTTTGAAATGAATGAAATAAAATAAAAATCGTTTCGCTAATCATTGTTGTTTGGGCCTGAAAAAAATAATCCATAATCCTATGCCGCGGATCGTTTTCAACCCGAACTGAATTTGCATTTTATTTTATCGAATACTGAAAAAGGCATGGTACTAGGGAAATCACCACAAGAAGCTTGGTTTATCCGGAAATGATTAATGAAAACTCCCAAGCGAGAGGTTCAAAGCTATAACAGCTGGAACCGCCGAAAAAAGGGGCCCGGTAGCACTAGTGTTTGATAGAAAACAGCTGGTATTTGTGTGTGGCCAGGACAGCAATCGCTATAAAAAACGACATGTTTAATATTGAATGGTAAACTATTTAAGTGTTTGAATAAGCACGATGCTATTCCGTTGCCACCACAATTTGCAAGGGTCTCATGCTACATATAACACGTAGGTTGTCCGGAAACACAGTCATGTACAGTTAAATAAAAAGTGTATAAAGCGTTTATAAAAATACTAGAGTGCTGCCTACTGTCGAAACTCGACAGTCTTTCTAGATGTTTTCTTATGACTAACTATAGTGCAACTATAGTTTTTGTATAATTGTTTTTGTTGTCACTGTTATCTACCATTTTCTTCTTGTTGCTGTTGATGCTGCTCCTTTTGTTGCTACCGTTGCTGCTACTTTTTTGTTGTTGTTGTTGTTGTTGTTGGTGTTATTGTCGTTACTCGTCTTTCAAATTCTCCTACCTACTTCTTTCTTTCTATTTCTGCTCTTTTCTTTACTCAATTTATTTCCTAATTATTCTTTCTTATCCTTTTTAGTCCTTGACTTTGTGTTTTTGTTGTAGTGCTTTTGCTACCTTTTTACGTTTCTACTTCTTTGAAACTACACACCACATCCAGCCAAACATGTTCACAATTGCACGCACAAAGTCAGGTATGCTTGCGCATTGATACAGCTCTGTTGTGTGCAAAAGCATGCAACAACAACCACACGGCAATTTTCCAACGACGATTGTGGACGCATTTTCCAACCAATTTTCATGAAAATTGGCGCAGTTCTATTTGAGAGCAATACCTTTCTAATGGTGTGCTTAGTTTTAAAATCGGTTCAGTAGTTTCGACGGAGAAGATGGAACAAAATTTATGTTAGCGTATTAATAATATAGATAGATTCAGAAGATCGCAAAAAGGTGTAGGAAGGCATAGGCTAATCAGCACTATCTGACCCCGTGTCTGACTGACTATCGTTAAAAAATGAGTCCTTAATTGAGTCGTCGCTACTATAATCCATATTTAGAAAGTCTTCTTCCTCCATGTTACCAGGATCCATACCTTGTAAAACGCTACACGATTAAAGTTTAATAACAATAATAACTAACCGAAGGCCTGAGTTGCCAGTGCTATATAAAAAAAATATCTGTTAGTTTCTAGCTTTTAAGCTTAACTATCAATATTAATAAATAAATAAAAAAATAACAATAATAATACACTGCCGATATTAAAACTCTAACGAGTTTTATTGCCGAGCTTCTCTCCCAATTCGAGGTGTGCTTCTTAACTATTGTTTTTCCTACAATTTGTGTGGACCTACAGTTTTATGCGAGCTCCGAACGGCGAATGCTTTTTTGTGAGGCCTTTTCATGGCATAAATACTCTCGGAGGGTATGCCGTCCACTGCCGAGAGGTGACCGCTATTTATAAAAACCCAATAATTGGGTTTTAATCAATTAGAAAAATTTTTTGTGGTGTTTGTCCGGACTGGGTTAGAACCCAAGACCTCTGATATACCAGGCGGAGCACTCTACGCACTGCACCTCAGCGGCCACATTAAAGTTTAATTGAAGAAAAAAGGTGTTTTATGTATACAGTATATAATAATTAATTGAATTTCTATAATATATATCCTTGAAAAATCTCTTATCTCAGTTTATCATATCCACTTGCTTCCAACAAAAAAACCTAACTGAAGATAATAACGCATGAAATGAGAAAAGTATTCTAACAAAAAAACCTAACTCGAGATAAATTGTGTAAAAATAAAAAAAAATCACTTAAAATAACCTATTTCCACTTAGGCTATGAAAACAAAATTGACAAAAAAAAATTATAATTCCTAACTCAAGTTAGGTTTTTTTAATAAACTGAAAACGCAAATAAATACGTCCATGAAGTACCTACGTAACTCTAGTTAGGATGTTTTAATAAAACGATTTTTCATACAATACTAGACTTAAGAGATTTGCTAGAAGATAAGTTGTTTTAACTGGTGCAAAATGTTTCTATCTGAGTTAGGATAATTTTTATATCTTAATAACTTTTTAAGTATTACTCCAATTTAAATGGGGATAAGACAGATGGATTGGTTTTCCTCCAAAGATTAACACTATAACAATAACTCAATTTCGCTTTAACTCGAGTTAGGCTACTTTAATTTGCGGGCACAGATATGTATGTATGTATGAAGGCGTAACTACACAATGAATGTCGGTCGAAGCTGGACCGTTAGGTTTGAGTGCTCACCGCGACGACGATTTCTGTGAAAAAAAGAAATGTGCGTTATTCTGTCGAAATTGATTTGGTTGTTGTTGGGAGCCACTCGGGGCCACAGCGATGTTGTTGGGAGACAAACGGAGTCACTGGAGCCATTGGGTGGCCATGTATGACGTAAATCATTGCTCAAGGGCAAACAAATCGGCCGTATAAAGTCTGTGAAGGTCACAGATTTCTGCAAACGCAACAATGCGATATCATTGGCTTGACTCAGTGAATCCGGATCGTATTTGGGATGTGGTATGACCTTTTCAATTGGCACATCAATATGCGGCGGAGCACAATCCTTGTCGCCGAGCACATCAACTTCGCAATCGAGATTTGTTTGTGTATCCCACTCGCCTAAACGGACATTGGAAATTTTCCAATCGCTAGGCAAGGCTCTGCCGTTGATGCAATGGGAGGCGGTGATGACATAGCGGGAACTTATGAGAGAACCACCACAATGATGACCGGAAAGGTTGAATGCTGTAAGAAATAAAAATATACAGAGATAATGTGATGCAATTATATTTGGTGCGGTTGGAAATTATTTATAGGCATATAACAAATTAATAACTAGTGCTATAAGCAAATTACTTAGTAAGGGCTTACGTTTCTTACATTCAATTAAAGCCATCCAAGGATATTCGTCGATCTTTGTTTTATTACCACCATAAATGCGACTCATTGTCATGTGTCCACATTGTCCTGGACGTGGCAGCTTTCTGGATGCAATTAACTTTGTTGCTCTATCCAATGGAATCGCCGGTTTCTTGTATTGTTCTGGAGCTGTCTCTGCAGGCGAAGGTAGCACACTATTTTTAGTCGAGTAAAAATTTTGATTAGCTTGTTGATCTGGACAGCATACCAAAACATTCCCATTCATATAACCACATTGACTTTGACTTAAATATTGTCGATTTGCATCAGTGATTGGCTGATATAAAAACATATTGTAAAGCGGTTTACAACTCTGTAAGAAAATACAAGAACCACTTCGTCCATTTGGTGTTATGCAGCTACCAAAGCTCTGCTGTTCCAACATCATGTAGGGATAATTGTATTCTGTAGGTAAGATAAATTGTTTTAAAATCCAATGTAATGAAATTAAAGTATGTAATGTTTACGGTATTGATATAAATATATCTAGGTACTAAGAGTATTATCTACCACTATTTTAATATCTATATTAAGGTGGTCCAAAAAAAAATAAAATCCAACAAATCATTGTGGAAGTAGGTTTTTTTTATTCTAAATTTAATATAGTGGACTTCTGTATAAAAACACACACAAAGCTCTTCCAAAGAAGAGAAAAATAGTTTTCTAATAAGATACCTAATCCTAAGTTTTTCCTGTGCTCATTATAACTGATACCATCTGAAATACATAGTCGTTTTAAGCCCATTTTACTATTTACGGTAAATTTCGAGGAGTTTTCATTTGAAAGAGACTGTTGTAGGTATGGAGTTGAAAGTTTGTCTTATTACAAAGGGTATAAAACTATGTTTAAGCCTTATAACATTCCGTTGCCATTGGTCTTAAGAAGAAGTTAACAATAATTTTCACTTCGATAACTAATCTGATAATAAAGTTGTTTTAACCTGTAATCTATTTTTATACTCAGCTGTACTAGTACACAGAGTATTATAGTTTTAATCACATAACGGTGGATTGTAACAGAGTGAAATAATCGAGATAGATATAGACTTATATATATCAAAATGATCAGGGTGAAAAGAGAAATCGATTGAGCCATGTCCGTCCGTCCGTCCGTCTGTCCGTCCGTCTGTAAACACTCTAACTCGCGCAAAAATTGAGATATTTTGATGAAATTTGAAATGCAGGTTGGTATCGAGACTGGGACGGTTGGTATTGAAAATGGGCGAAATCGGACCATGACCACGCCCACTTTTCCTATATAGAAAAAATCGGAAATTTGGTATCTCAGTCACTAATACAGCTGGAGCGATGAAATTTTATCCACGTGTTGAGCTCAGGCCCCTAGGAAGAAATTTGATGACATTTTGGAAAACGGGCGGTGCCACGCCCACTTATTAAGGGTCCAACCTTGCAAGTTTTATATGTCATAACTCAGAAACCGTTGAAGATATATCGATGAAATTTGGTACGCGTGATATACTTAGTCAAATATTTGGACGAAAAATTTCCGAAATCGGTTGAGGGCCACGCCCACTTTTATATATGGCTCTTATAAAGTGACCTAATAAAAACATTTTAAGCGATATCTCTGTCAAATATAAAGATATATCATTGAAATTTTATAGCAGGAGTCCAACTGCGGACATAAAACGAAAAACACAAAAATTTTGGCAAATGGGCGTGGCACCGCCTCTTTTTATAAACAGGAATATACGAGATTTCTGAGCCCATAACTCGACAAATAATTTATATATAATGACTAAACTTGGTGTGTACACTTTTATTACTTGTGGTAATACATGTTGAAAATTTTAGCGAAATCGGTTGACGACCACGCCCACTTTTATATATGGGTATTATAAAGTGACCTAATAAAAACATTTTAAGCGATATCTTTGCCAAATGTAAAGATAATTCATTGAAATTTTGTGGTTTGATTTCTACAATAGACCAGAAACAACAAATAGAAAAATTTTGGAAAATGGGCGTGGCACCGCCTCTTTTTACACAAATGGATATACGTGATTTCTTAGCCTATAACTCGACAAATAATTGAGATATTATGACGAAACTTGGTTTATACACTTTAATAACATGTGTTAATAGCCACGCAAAAATTTATTGAAATCGGTTTATGACCACGCCTACTTTTTAAGAAAGATATATCTGGAACACTCTTTGGGAATTTGTAACGTGACATCTTTGTAACTAGAAGTCAAAAAGGAATGAAATTTTGCACAAAGAATAATATTCATATGCTTAGTTGGATGACTGATAAAAATGTTGAAAATGGGCGTGGCTACGCCCACTTTATGCAGCACTCGCTTTATATAAAGTACACCGTGTTTCCATCAAACGCAAACAAACTATGAAAACATACAGCTGAGTATCTAATGTTCGATTCCACTCGAACTTAGGCTTCCTTACTTGTTCGTAATGATTAAATGTTTTGCAATAGTTCAGTGCTGCACAACGTGGATAGAGCTACAAGCGCAATCGAGCAATCCCCTACCACTCCGATGTGCATTCCTGCAATGGATTACGTGACTTCACACTAAATATGTACTTCTACTATGAGCCATTTTAAATAATTCCAAATCAAACACAAATGAAACTACTCACTCACAATTTACCTAACTCACATTTAAGCAATTAAAGTATTTTATTATTGAACATAATAGAAAGAGGCATACATACATACATGAACTTCCACTCAAAAAACTACTCATATTCTTGAATAGTCCTACGAATCCTGGTCTACCTGTTCATTCGGCTGAGAGAGCGAAGTTGTTAACACTATTACCTGTACTTGAATACACCTGACATGATTTTAATGAAACAAGGTTTGTGTAGAATGAAAGTGACACTTTTCTAACACAAAAAAAAAAAAAAGATTTAGTACTTTATTTTGGCCATTTGGAGAACAAGCAACCACTGATAGCAACCAAAATCAAACACTTTAGTAAACAAGTAAGGAAGCCTAAGTTCGAGTGGAATCGAACATTAGATACTCAGCTGTATGTTTTCATTGTTTGTTTGCGTTTGATGGATTTTATATAAAGCGAGTGCTGCATAAAGTGGGCGTAGCCACGCCCGTTTTCAAAATTTTTATCAGTCATCCAACTAAGCATATGAATATTATTCTTCGTACAAAATTTCATTCCTTTATGACTTCCAGTTACAAAGATGTCACGTTACAAATTTCCAAAGCGTGTTCCAGAAATATCTTTGCTAAAAAGTAGGCGTGGTCATAAACCGATTTCAGTAAATTTTTGCGTGTCTATTAATACAAGTTATAAAAGTGTATAAACCAAGTTTCGTCATAATATCTCAATTATTTGTCGAGTTATGGGCTCCGAAATCTCGTAGATTCCTTTGTCTAAAAGGAGGCGGTGCCACGCCCATTTTCCAAAATTTTTTCTATTTTTTGTTTCCGGTCTATTGTAGAAATCATACCACAAAATTTCAATGAATTATCTTTACATTTGACAGAGATATCGCTTAAAATGTTTTTATTAGGCCACTTTATAATACACATATATAAAAGTGGGCGTGGTCGTCAACCGATTTAGGAAATTTTTCGTCCAAACATTTGCCTAAGTAAGTATATCGCGCCTACCGAATTTCATCGATATATCTTTAACGGTTTCTGAGTTATGACTCATAAAACTTTCAATGTTTGCCCCTTAATAAGTGGGCGTGGCACCGCCCATTTTCCAAAATTTTTGTGTTTTTTGTTTTATGTCCATAGTTGTACTCATGCGACAAAATTTCAATGATATATCTTTATATTTGACAGAGATATGGCTTAAAATGTTTTTATTAGGTCACTTAATAATATACATATATAAAAGTGGGCGTGGCCGTCAACCGATTTAGGAAATTTTTCGTCCAAACGTTTGCCTAAGTAAGTATAGCACGCGTACCAAATTTGATCGATATATCTTCAATGGTTTCTGAGTTATGACATATAAAACTTTCAAGGTTTGACCCTTAATAAGTGGGCGTGGCACCGCCCATTTTCCAAAATTTCATAAAATTTCTTCCTAGGGGCTGAGCTCAACACGTGGGTAAAATTTCATCGCTCCAGCTATATTAGTGACTGAGATACCAAATTTCCGATTTTTTCTATATAGGAAAAGTGGGCGTGGTCATGGTCCGATTTCGCCCATTTTCAATACCAACCGTCCCAGTCTCGATACCAACTTGTATTTCAAATTTCATCGAAATATCTCAATTTTTGCACGAGTTAGAGTGTTTACAGACGGACGGACAGACGGACGGACGGACGGACAGACGGACGGACGGACGGACAGACGGACGGACGGACATGGCTCAATCGATTTCTCTTTTCACCCTGATCATTTTGATATATATAAGTCTATATCTATCTCGATTATTTCATTCTGTTACAATCCACCGTTATGTGATTAAAACTATAATACTCTGTGTACTAGTACAGCTGAGTATAAAAATATCCCAAGGCTTCTTCAATTTCATCTTCTGATGTATATTTTCAGTTAAAAAATTAGTATGTACAGGTACTTTACACTTTAAATATGTATGTATATATTTACTCACGTGCTGCCTGCAAACTGCAGCTAAATACCGCAAACAAAATAACACTCACAACACGCACTTGTCTTAACATCTTGAAATCCCTTCTATCACTGGTTCGATGGCTAAATTTAATACATATTTTAACAAAATATTGTTGTCATCACATTTGAGTGCGATGGAGCGCGATGATGCGCTAATTCACAATGTCACAGCAGGTAAACAATATACCTACATACGAATATTTAAGATAATTATCTTAAGAAATATATACATATTTACATATATGTATAGGTAATTGTATATATTTTAAAGCCATTTAATATACATACGTACATATTTACGTCCGAATTTTTTGTATGCAAAGCAGGTTATTGCTGATGACAAGAGGGCGGCGGCGTATCCTTTGCAAAGTGTAAACTCTTTATTTATTTGAGTGCAATTCCATACACAATTTACAATATTTATATTTACTAGTAAAATTTAAGTTATTTGGTTGTCTGAGTTGGGTGGTATCTGTACATTGCACGAAGCATTTATGGATTACATGAGGAAGCGTATTGGAGTTCCAAAAACGCTCATTGAGAAATCTAAAAATACTTTGTTATACATATATGTATGTATTTTAAAAATCACCTCTCTCCATTGGATACGCTTGAAGCCTTTTGCTTTATTTAGTGCAGAGCCGTTAAACTATACATAATTCTCCTCCAACCGAAAGAAAATAGCTAGAATAAGTAACATATGTATATGTATGTAACATATATGCCAAATTCATCTCCGTAAATTAATGCTGTGTTACATATGAATTTTCAAACTTTCGCATACCTGAAACCCACGACAGAAAAGTAAATTTTAAGCCAGGGTCGGGGTTCTAATGCTTGCTAACAATTTATTACATGAAATGACTGTGCGCGTACTGAGATCACTCCAGCTTCCGTTTAGCCGCTTCTTCTTGATAACGGCATATATGTACGTACTCAGAGAACCTCGTGAGCTTTGATCTATCGATTGCCAGAACTCACCAAGTTCTGCACTTGCCTGTATTCTTAACTAAACTAATTTCGCCGTAAGAAAAAAAAAACACACAAAACATACAAAATCTTTAGATATTTATTTATTTATCTTTTTTTTTCAAATTTTATTAAATATTCATTTATATTTACTCTATATATATGCAAACACTTAAAACTAAAGTTAAATCTCTAAAATTATGGCACATCAAACATTTAAATTATGGTTGAATTGTTTCTTCAATCCAATTCATATAATCACCCACTCTAGTATAGACACCAGGCCAGCCTTCTAAACCACAAGGCGTCGGGCCAAATGATACCACACCTGCCAAAAAGTAATACGGCAACGCTTTCCTTGTATTATCCAAAGTTACTAGTGGACCACCCGAATCGCCGCTACACGAATCGATGCCCGACTTGCCGCCGGCACACATTTGTTTTGATTCCAAATAAATTTTTTGCGATGCATATTTATCACGACACCGTTCCATTGGTACACCAGACACTTCAGCTTTCAATTTCATATCACTATGCGCTTTCGTTTCCGTTCTACCCCAACCAGCCACATCCATAACAATACCATCAAAAGTGGCTGAACGTAAATTTGCACTCGCCGGTAAACAAATCGGTCGTATGAAGTCTGTGTATTGTACATTTGTGGCCAAACGTAATAAAGCTATATCGTTGAGTTGACTACGTGAATTTGGATTATATTGTGGATGTGGTATGGCACTTTCCACTCGCACATCCAAATGTGGTGGCGCGCAATCCCTCTCACCACGTCCATCAACTTCGCAATCCGGATTGGTAGTTGTATCCCATTCACCCAAACGTACGCCAGTTAGTCGCCAAGTCTCTGGAATGCTACGGCCATTCACACAATGTGAAGCTGTGAGTATGTAACGGGAATTGATAAGAGAACCGCCACAATGATGTCCCTTGGCATTGCCAGCTGTGTGGTGTGTGTTTATAATGAATGTTATGGAAGAGGAGATAAGAAATTGAAGATGAAAAATTCACTTTAAATTGAACTTTGAAAATCCATCTTTGATCATTAAACATTTCACTTACGTTTCGTATACTCCAGCAAAGCCATCCAAGGGAATTCATCGATTTTCGTAATGTCACCACCATAAATACGATTCGACAGCACACTACCGCATTGACCAGGTTGTGGTAATAGATTGCTGGGTGTGACGGCAGGTCGTTGGCTGGTGTTTGGTATAGCTGTTGGCTGTTGTTGATCAGGTAAATTGCGGTAACGATCAGGACAACAAATCTGTAGAAATTCGAAATTTACATATGTAAGAGTATGTATTTATTTAGATTTTTTTAACGTTTTGAAGATGGTAGCGGCACTCTACTTTTAACCCTCTCTTACCAAAACTTTGCCATTATGATAGCCACATTGACTACGATTTAAATACAATCTATCCGAATCCAGTAGCGGCGTTGTAAGCAATAGATTAAACAAATATTTACAATCATTTAAATAAATGCATAATGCGCGTTCACGGTTCGGTGTGATGCAACGTCCAAAATTGGGTACATCGGCTGCTTCATTGGAAAAGTAAATTTCTGTGTAGGTGAATAAGTTAAAAAACAATAAATAGGCATAAATACATTTGTATGTATGTATGAACATACTCGTACATGATAGCAAATCTTAGCTTGTGTTAAGTGATCCGATGAAAGCCTCATGATTATGATTTCATTTTAATAACCAAGTGAAATGTTTAAGTGATTCATAAGGATATTATCGCGAGAGCTATGAAAATTTTGTTAGTCATATGAATTTGTAGTCCAACATTTGTTGGCATATCTAAAGGACACCTTTCCCGCTCAGTAAATAACAGAAGAATAAGAGTTAGACCTACATATTAAAATATAGATTGTATGTAGACACTTTTCCATTTAAACAGCTAAGAGAAGGGCTTTATTGGTTTTCTTGATAAGTATACACCAGAATCCGAAAAAACCCCCATGAAATTGAATAATTAATAATAAAAACAAATAATATTTAATGTTTATTCAACACTAAGCTAATTAGCACTTAAACTCAATTCAATTGATACTTGTTGTAATCATTATCTAACAGCTCTGATTCAAAGTAATACGTTATCACTTGTAGTTATTGAATTATTGATAAAATAACAAATTTCATTGGAATTTGTTTGTATGTACATTATATCACATGGATTAGTATGTGCAAATAACGCTTATATACATATGTATGTACATAAGGGTGGTTAAAAAGCTGCGGAAAAACACACATTTCATGCACCTGTACTACACCAATCTATACCGAAAATGTTTCCTAAATATATTAAAGCTTATAGACCTCCAAATTTCCCTCTTCTTTTACATCAGTGATCATACAAAATAGCAAGTTATTAATGAAGAGGAAAGTCGCTTTTTATCCTTAAAATAGCGAACCGCCTTATTGTATTGCGAATAATAGCTTAAAAAAAATAATTATTCAGCATTGATTTGTTGTGTTTTAGTTTTTTGAACTACCTTAATGTACATGAAAATCCATATAGTATTAACTAAATACAACATAAATAACTTACGTGCCGCGGATAAACCAAACAAAAAAGCACTAAAGCAGAAGACGTTAATTAGCACCGGTTTTCGCATGCTGAACTGGACTGGCTGATCTGGTTCGCGTGTATTTATTTGTTGCGCCAAACGTGATTTTTTTTTGCTCTTTGTTATTATTGTTGCGTTTTGATAGGATGATTCTTTATATTATTTTATTAATGTTTTGTTTTCAGTTTACAAAGTTGTTAAATTGTTATATTTCTTTACATAAGCAACATACTAAGCTTTGTAAAACTTAAAAAAAAACTTTTATAGTACTCGTCCTAAAAGTAATTTTATATCACTTGTTAATTTAGTAATTTGAATGCTAATATTTGTTTATTATGCATTTGACATTAGGTCAGCACCGAATGACACACGCATCACATTATATATTTATACAAATATATTGAATAATTTTATACTTATATATATGAACATGCATATATATACATATAGTATATGTATATAAATAGCTAATCAATAAGAATATACTTTTTTATATGTATTCTAATAAATATTATTTTAGCATAAGTCAGCCGAGATTCGCGTCAATTACTGGTTCGCGTTGCAAAATCAACTGAAGGTTTTCTGATGCTGAGAAGCCGTGCGCTGTTTTTATACCAACTTTAATGAACCGCTTTAAACACTGAGCGTAAGCACTTCTCAGCTTCATCCACAACGCGGTTTAAAATATTAATTAACAAGTGGGGTTCTCATCAAAAGCTTTATTGTAATATTTTTATACCCTTCATGAACATGAAATGGTATTATAACCGTGTGCTAAAACACGAGAAGAAGATGATAATATATACCTAAGTACTGATATGTTGTTGCCGCTGTGGTGCAGTGGGTAGAGTGCTCGCTTGGTATACCAGATGTCCCGGGTTCAAACCCCAGTCCAGACAAATACTAAAAAAAATTTTCTAATTAATTAAAATCCAATTATTGGATTTTTAGAAATAGCAGTCACCTCTCAGCAGTGGGCGGCATAACCTCCGAGTGTATTTCTGCCATGAAAAAGCTTCTCATGTCCGTCTGTGTATCCGTCCGTCTGTGTGTACGCAAACTAGTCCTCAATTTTTGAGATCTCTGACTGAAATTCGGTATAAGAGTGTGTATCTAATAATTAAAAAAAAATTATAATACTATTTATGTTAAATTGAGCATTTGTCGTAATAGGCCGAATCGGACCACTATAACATATAGCTGCCATACAAACGATTCTTTAGATATAGAAAAATATAGGGTATAATTTTTCCATTTAAATAGCAAAAGTCATGACACTATTTTTTCTAATTAATATTTGCACAAATAGTACACATAATTGAAAGTATAAAGTAAACAAAATCCAACTGTATAACTCTTAATTTCCCCAGTCATGAAAGGTATGAAATTTTCGGTACGGCCGAATACAGTCACGCTCTTACTTGTTTTTGCTTACATTGATACATATGTAAGTATATATTAATATATAGTATTTATATGGATGTAAGGGAGATGGGCACTGATTTAAGGGAATTTTACACATTTCTCTTTGACGTTTTTTCTACTTAGTATGCGTTAATATACACGGAATTTTTGATGTGTAAACATCTTTGCTGTAGCTACGAGTGATTTCGAAAAACAGGTAAAGTTTACGCGTAAACGTAAATGACCTTTGTGTTAGTGCACTGCTGCGTCCGTGTGAATCGCTTGGCATTGTCAGTGGTAGGTAGGTAGATAGACATGTACTTACAAATGCTTGCATGCATAGCCGTGCAAATGCAAATATCAACAACAACAGCAACGAAGCGAAGTTGTTGTTGTTGCTTTCTGCAACAATGCGACAAACAGGCAAAATAAAAAGGACCAACCCGTTTGAACATGTATGCAAATGTATGGATATGCATACCTACATCTACCTATCTAATTTTCTGAGCAATATTGGTATCAAATGAAAGGTTTTGAGCAGGACTTCGATATGAAGTTCTTTTCATTGTGACCCCTAGGCCGGGTCTCCAGATATGGGTCAAAACGAGGACCCGGATGATCCATGAATGTTTCTGAGCAAAATTGGTATCAAATAAAAGGTTTTGAGACGGCCTTCTACAGGGAGCTCTATTCTTTATGGTTTCTAGGTCGGGTCCGGAGATATGGGTCAAAACGAGGACCCGGATGATCCTGCATGTTTCTGAGCAATATTGGTATCAAATAAAAGGTTTTGAGAAGGCCTTCTACAGGGAGCTCTATTCTTTATGGTTTCTAGGTCGGGTACGGAGATATGGGTCAAAACGAGGACCCGGATGATCTTGCATGTTTCTGAGCAATATTGGTATCAAATGAAAGGTTTTGAGGAAGGCTTCTACATAGAGCTCTACTCTTTATGATTCCTAGGTCGGGTCCCGAGATATACATAGGTCAAAACGAGGACCCGGATGATCCTTGAATGTTTCTGAACAATATTGGTATCAAATGAAAGGTTTTGAGCAGGATTTCTACACTGAGCCCCGAGATATTGGTCGAGCGTGGACCCAAATGATCTTGCATGTTTCTGAGCTAAACAAAACAAAACAAATCAAAATCACAAATCAAAAATTAAAAATCAAAAATTAAAAATCAAAAACCAAACACCAAAACAAACAAAAACAACAAAATGTAACAGTGACAATGACAAAAAAAAATATAAAAACGACAGTCGCGTTGTAATCCATAGAAAACCAGGGAAAAAAGAATAAGGCAAAGGGAATAAAAATCCGATTTCGAAACTGTTTACACATCAATGTTCATGAGTACCCGTTACTCACGCTTTAATTTTTTTTGTATTATTACATATAAAAATAATCTATTAATCTGTATAAGTATACATGTAAGTTTGTACATACATATGTTTGTATATGTGTGCATACATACATATGTATATTTTCCATCGGTTTCAATGAAACTTTGGTTATCTCTGAAAGTGCCGTTCAACTACGTAAAATTCTGCAAATCCAAAATACTCCCCAATAATAAAATACGAAATCTATGGCAGCACATTTATTTTTTTATTACAAACAAATATTTTCCTTACAAAATCACGAAACATGCATTGTTCTCTCAATCCAATCTATAAAAGCAACAACTCTCGTATAAATCGCTGGCCAACCCTGCAAACCGCATGGCATTGGACCATAAGACACCACACCAGCCAAATAGTAACCCGCCTTACCATTCACATCATCCTGCAACATCAATGGACCACCCGAATCGCCACGACACGAATCAATGCCCGACTCACCACCCGCACACAATTGGGTCGCATCCAAACGTATTCCGTTCAATTGTGCATACTTTTGACGACACATTTCCAATTCTTTAACTTTAATGGTGGCCTTCAGCTTAACTGGGCTACTTTGACTAGTTTCCGTTGAGCCCCAACCGGCAACATCCATTGCTGTATTAAAAAATGTATCAGCGCGTAGAGTGGACGTTGTGGGTAAACAAATTGGTTTGACAAAATCATTGAATTGTACAATTTCGTCCAAACGCAACAATGCAATATCATTGGGATCATTATGCGTGGTATAGCCGGGATGTGGAGTACTTTCCACAACACCAAAATCTTTGTGGTTCGGTGCACAACCATCGGTGTTGGTGCAATCGGGATTGGTGCGGGTATCCCACTCACCCAAACGAACGCCACTCAATCCCCAGCCGGCGGGCAATTCACTGGCCTTAACACAATGGGCAGCTGTCACAACATAACGTTGGTTGATTAATGCCCCGCCACAATAGTGCTTTTTTCACCATTTGCTGTAATAAAAAAAGAAATATTGAGCAGCGAAGGGTGGTATGGTGCCAGATTAAAACAAGTCTTTGTAACATATTTGCTTTACTAATCACTTACGCTTGGTGTATTCAATCAAAGCCGTCCAAGGAAAATCATCTAACGCTGTCTCGGTGCCACCAAAAATACGATTGTCAAGCACATTACCACAATGGGGAAATTTCAACATTAAACTTGAGTTGTTGTTGTTGCCATAATTCCTGCTGTTGTTGCTATTGCTGTCACCACCTATCGTACGCCTCGTGACCATGTCAATACCTTGTGAGTCTGGAAAGAGTACGGAGGGGCGAGCTGATGATGACGCAGGCGCAGGCATAGGTGTTGTGGCACTTTGATTTAGATAATGTGGTGGGCAGCAAATCTGTAAATCATTACACAATATACATACATATATCAATTACTGTCTAAAATTATAATTGAAACTTAAGAGCTTACCAACACTTTCCAATTACGATAGCCACATTGACTGCTACGCAAATAAGCACGATCATTTTGTGTTAATTCTTGATCTTGTACCAGTTCGTAGAGATACCGACAGTCTTCCAGATGAATGCAAGTGCCTTCAATGCGATTTGGCGTGAAGCAGGAGCCATAGCTCGTTGCTGCAAAAACTGTAATGAAATTCAGAAAGTCAAATATATATGCACATTAGGGTGTTTCACTTTCAAGCGATATATGCACGGTATATATATTGAGACGGTAATGCCAGTAGGCGGAAATGTCAAATACTGCTTACGTCACAGGACCAATAAAGCCGCGAACAACCAAACAAACAGCTGTGCCAATTGCAAAAGGAAATGACGTATGAGGACCTGATACTTTTTTCTAAAACCGAAAGAAATATGGCGGCCAGCGAACTGACATGACCTTTTAATTGGATCATGCGATATATGTACATACATATATGTATGTATGTGATCATATGGAATAGTAGCTTAAGTATACTTAAGAAAAAAATGAGTCAGTTTCGAAAAAACTGTAAGCAATACAATTCAGAGAGTACATTCTGCATTCTATGTACATTTAAAACTCTTTCTCAGGCTTTAAACCAGCACAAATTATCATATCTACTCAGATGACTGGTTTGGCTTATTTACGTGCTTTTCATTATTCTGTAGTTTTATTTATAAATAGTTAAATCTATACACGCATATATGCATATTTAAATTGTATATATGTATGTACATATGTATGCCCAAAAACCTGACAAGTTACTTCGGTTAGCAAAGCCAAACCTTAAAAAATTTTAATATACATACGTAACTAAAATATGAGTATTCTTATGCGGAAAATAAATAATTTTGTTAACTCACCGTTTGAAGTTGCTGTAATCGTGAAAATAATAAATGCCAACAAGCGGTTTGCCATCACTATTTAGCAAAAGAAGCAATGAGTTGGAGCTGACACCTCTTAAAGAATATGTATCTAAAAACACTTTCTAACACAATAGTACTTTTTATTGCATCTACGTATATACAACAATTTAAAATACGATAATCCAAAATATTTGGGAATTTTTCTTATTATTTTATTGCTTTTTTGTTAGCTTTTTGTTTTAATTAATCTTCGAACTGTATTATCAATACGCGATGGATGGCATTGGACTGTTGTTTAGCCTGAGACTAGCCGATAATCATTGCGAGCGCTGTATAAACAATAGCAAGATCATCCAATTTTCCCCAGAATCACAAAAAAAAAAAAAAACAAGCGGATGATCTTTTTTATTATTTTATTTTCAGCTCTTCTCAACATGCGATGTGAGCGTAAGCAATTGGGGCTAATTTTGTTTGAGACTCGTAGCTCTCAGATTTTAAAATATTTATATGCATATATTATGTAGTATGTACATATGTACGATATGTTCATCAAGAGCGCCAAATACAATACAATATAACTATATGGCTCAAATGGGGCTTAGGTAACCCTTTTAACAAGCTAACGTACACGGCTAAGCAACTAACTGAAAAAAACACTTCAATCTGAGCTTTAAACTTAAATTTGAAGAAAATACTACATTAATATAATTATAATATAATACACTGGCGTTATTATAATTCTGACGAGTTTTATGGCCGAGCTTCTCTACCAATTCGAGGTGTGCTCCTTCTGTTTTTCCTAATAATTGGGTGGACCAACAGTTTTATGCCGGCTCCGAACGGCGAATGCAGAATCTGAATGTGAGAAGCTTTTTCATGGCATAAATACACTCGAAGGGTATGCCGTCCACTGCCGAGAGGTGAACGCTATTTCTAAAAACCCAATAATTGTGTTTAAATTAAATACTAAAATAGTTGGGTATATTTTCATATTCTCCTATGGGCAGTGCCTTTATAGAAAACACTCCTCTCGCGATCTACATATGTACATATATAGAATTAGCAATAGAGGTCAAATAAAATAGTATAGCTTCAAATACTTAGTACTTGTGTGGATTGAATCATTGAACGAAAAAGATAGAGTAGATGGCACATCGCCGAAACCGGTTTATAACCAAATCAAATTTGACCAGGGATGACGTTCCACACCGCAATCCTATCGTGTTGAAAAAAGAAAAAAAAAACATAAATACATACATACATAATTCCTGTTTCTTTATTTTGTTAATTACGTAATCTGAGATCGACAAGAATAGTGCAAATTGAAACTTTTCACCCTGTTACAAGTTCTGTGTAAGCTTTTGATTTTTTGTTTATATTTTTTTGCAGCATTTTTACGAGCAGCATTCTTATAAGCGTGGGGTAGCATCAGGACCGACGAGAGGGGGGGCTGAGGGGGTCAATTGCCCCGGGCCCGGGCTTTAGAGGGCCCAGGAATCTCAAAATGATATCCAAGTTTTTGCTTACAGAAAATAAACGAACAACACCTTTAATCACCTTTCGTAGATAGCAATCATTTTAAATTTCAACAAATTTTATAAATCTCTTAAAGTGTCTGCACCCCACTTAAGGAATTGTTGGTTTTTGGCGTCGACTTTGCAGCATAAATTTGAATTCGTTTTCTGTTGCAACAGAAAAATTCGGTATGATGCAAATTCTTATACAGCGATATGGGTATATCCTGGGCGTTTCGGACGGTATGTTCGCACGATTTTTTGAACTTTTGAGGCAGAAATATCGCGAAATATTGTATCGTTTTATGATAAAAGGAAAGATTTAGGCCACAGCTAATGATTAAAGTATGTTAGCGACAGAAATTTAGTTTAATGCCTCTGTTTTAGCCACTTAAACTGCGTTCCGGACGCTACAAAAACACGTCCATTTTTTTTTTTTTGAGTGGCTAAAACAGAAGCCTGGCATAGCAGGCGAGCACTCTACCCACTGCACCACAGCGGCCATGTATAGATAAATTAAAGTTCGTAACTATATATTCATTGAATTTTGATTTTGAGAATTTGTTCATTTAGTATGGGGGCCCTTAGTTATTTTGACCCCGGGCCCGGATTTTCTCTCGGCGGCCCTGGGTAGCATATTAAGTTTGATAGAATTTAAAAAAGGAAAAAAAAAAAGAACCGAAGACCGCATACCCCCTTATCAACATTATGACACCGCCAGTTATGCATATTTATAGCAGGAATGAGGATTATTATTTGCAGATGAGCAGAAATCATGTTAATTCGACGCTTCGTGAGCAACAAACATTTTTTCCATTAAGCATTTTTTGAACGCGCTGCTTAACCAGAGAGTAGATAAGAGAATAATAATTTCGATTTGTAAATTGGGAATTACCTGCTACATGTGAGTAAGCAATGAAAAAATATATTTACATACATGCATATCTTTATATTAGCTTTGAAAGCTATGACCAGTGGGGATCACTAAGAGATACTACATATATTCAAACATTAATATATACAACGCTGTAGTGGTGCTTGCGCTGCTCTTTATTGGGGATTTTTTATTTGTTAAATACAATGAAATATATAATTAATATAAAAATAACAATTTATTTCAACAAATTTCAACAAATTTTATAAATCTCTTAAAGTGTCTGCACCCCACTTAAGGAATTGTTGGTTTTTGGCGTCGACTTTGCAGCATAAATTTGAATTCGTTTTCTGTTGCAACAGAAAAATTCGGTATGATGCAAATTCTTATACAGCGATATGGGTATATCCTGGGCGTTTCGGACGGTATGTTCGCACGATTTTTTGAACTTTTGAGGCAGAAATATCGCGAAATATTGTATCGTTTTATGATAAAAGGAAAGATTTAGGCCACAGCTAATGATTAAAGTATGTTAGCGACAGAAATTTAGTTTAATGCCTCTGTTTTAGCCACTTAAACTGCGTTCCGGACGCTACAAAAACACGTCCATTTTTTTTTTTTTTGAGTGGCTAAAACAGAAGCCTGGCATAGCAGGCGAGCACTCTACCCACTGCACCACAGCGGCCATGTATAGATAAATTAAAGTTCGTAACTATATATTCATTGAATTTTGATTTTGAGAATTTGTTCATTTAGTATGGGGGCCCTTAGTTATTTTGACCCCGGGCCCGGATTTTCTCTCGGCGGCCCTGGGTAGCATATTAAGTTTGATAGAATTTAAAAAAGGAAAAAAAAAAAGAACCGAAGACCGCATACCCCCTTATCAACATTATGACACCGCCAGTTATGCATATTTATAGCAGGAATGAGGATTATTATTTGCAGATGAGCAGAAATCATGTTAATTCGACGCTTCGTGAGCAACAAACATTTTTTCCATTAAGCATTTTTTGAACGCGCTGCTTAACCAGAGAGTAGATAAGAGAATAATAATTTCGATTTGTAAATTGGGAATTACCTGCTACATGTGAGTAAGCAATGAAAAAATATATTTACATACATGCATATCTTTATATTAGCTTTGAAAGCTATGACCAGTGGGGATCACTAAGAGATACTACATATATTCAAACATTAATATATACAACGCTGTAGTGGTGCTTACGCTGCTCTTTATTGGGGATTTTTTATTTGTTAAATACAATGAAATATATAATTAATATAAAAATAACAATTTATTTAATTTCTAATTAGTATGTGCAT
The DNA here is from genome assembly GCA_960531455.1 of Urophora cardui. Lineage (NCBI taxonomy): Eukaryota > Metazoa > Arthropoda > Insecta > Diptera > Tephritidae > Urophora > Urophora cardui. The sequence continues at coordinate 111,099,044 of OY482670.1, read as the reverse complement.
ATACAAAATTATAATAAACTAAATATCCACTCCAAGTAAGAACTAACAAGTGTATAAACTCCTGGTATATTAGACATGCCGCATTTTGTAGGACCAAAAGCCACAATGCCCAATAGCGTATGACGTCCATTTGAATTTAACAAACCGGATGTGCCCTCATCCATTAATGGTCCACCGCTATCGCCTGCAAAAACAATATTTTAACAAGATTGAAAATTCTAGATGCTACCATTTCAAATTCAATTACACCTCATTCACCAGGGCACACATCATTCATAGGACCGCCTTGCGCGCATAATTGTGATGGCGTAATAATGATCACATCTTTAAAATTCTCACTGTATTTAGCATAGGTGATGGCGCACTCAGTTGAATTAACTATTGGCAAACTGAGATAGCGTACTGTGGGGTTGCTACCTTGATTATGATCTGAAATTTATTTGTTTTTTGTGTTTTACAAAATTAAAGTTTTTTGAGTCAAAAGGAAAAATATGTGTAAATAAAAAAAGACATTAAAAAATCAAATACATAAATACATATCGTTGGCTTCGTGAGCAAATGTGCTAAGTCCATTTCTGGTAACTTTTCAGGAGAGACAAAAAACCTCCTAACTTTTTTTGTTGTTACTATTTTAAAAATCTGAAAATGCAGTTTTCTTCCTCAGATGGTGGTGCTAAAATACCAGTTATCGGCACATTTTAATATAAAGCTTGTACAAAGTTATGAGCTTCTTTAGGACTTAGCACATTTGCTTTCTATGATTTTGTTTTTTTAGGTGGACTTAGCACATTTGCTCACAAATTATAATACTCAACTGTACGTAGTAAAATTGAAATATTTTGATGAAATTTGGTACAGAGGCTCCTAACTAGACAGGAAAGGTTGGTATTGAAAATAGACGAAATTGGATGATAACCAATAACCACTTTCCCTATATAGTATATATCGAAAAACACGCAAAAAGTGATAATGGATGAAATTCCGTCCATGCAATGAGCTTACGCCGTTTTAAAGAAATAAATTGAAATTCTCGAAAATGGGCGGTGCCACACCCACTTATGAAAGGATACATTCTAAAAGTTTTATAAGTCATGAATAACTCAGAAACGGTAGTAGATATATAGCTGAAATTTCGAAAGCGTGATTTACTTGCTAAGGCACACGATTGGACCAAATATTGTCCAAATCGGTGGACGACCACGCCCACTTTTATATATGGGAACTATAAAGTGGCCTAATAAAAACATTTTAAGCGACGTCTTTATCAAATATGAAGATAATTCATTGAAAGTTTGCGGCATGAGTCCAACTATGGACAAAAACAGCAACCATACATGTTTTTGAAAATGGGCGTGGCATCGTGAAAAAAAATGTAAAAATGTAAAAAGTACCGCAAACTAGTTTGCATATCAAATTGGTGGGAAAGCTAGCCACTCCCGCAAATTATTAATGTTTGCAGTCCCAAGCCATGCTTATTAAAGCAATGTAGTAATAATTCTTTATCATTCTACAAAACAAATTAAAAAAAAAAATAATAATTTCTTATTTTCACCTGGACTTAGCACGTAGATTTTTGAAAAAAACAATTTTTTATGGACTTAGCACATTTACTTAACACTGCATTACACCATGAAAAAGAGACATTATGGTAACTTTTTTTTGGCAGACGATGTATTTTTAGTTGTACTATCTTACTGCATTAAAATCTCAATTTTGAAAAAAATTGGACTTAGCACATTTGCTCACGAAGCCAACGATATGTATATTAAAAACCCACAAATTAAAGTAAAAAATAATAAGAACTGCTAATTATTTTTTTAGACAAAGCCATATATATAGTACTTCTATATTAGTTGTATTCGCGTACAGCAATTTGTTGCAATTTATTACAATTTTGCAACAAATATCCGCTTTTTCCATTTTTTTACGCAAAAAAATTGCAGAAGTGATGGAAATGAGAGAGCAAAGTGACGTTTATTTTTGTGAGAGGCTGCAAAATTCTGCAGGACAAATTTTTTCCATCACATTTGTCCAGCAGCAAAACAGCTGATGAAAAAACATATGTTTGTAATTTGCGAAAATTGCAAAATTGAAATTCAAAATTAAAAAAGTTAAATATGGACGAATTAATTATGAAAGATGTAAATAAATAACATTTGATTATGTCTGCATCTGTACTTGAGCTAAATGTCGGATGATAACAGCAGCATTGTATGTTTGTTGCTTAATGTAGGAAGTCCGCCGGTTACCCTCTGCTAACTTATATGTATGTATGTATGTATGTCAATATGCAATGCCAGCAGGCAGCCGCAGCTCCGCATTTATATACATACATACATGTTTCTTTATTAGTAAAATACAATGCAGGCATAATCTACAGCTGAAACTAAGCTAAAGTAATACAAATTTCGTATAAATTTTTGTAAATATAGGATTTGTATATATTTTGTTAATTCCCATAATTTTAATTTGATCAGCTGTTCATCTTTCCTGCAAGATTTGAATAGATTTGCATTTTTTTACTTTTTTGGATATTTTTCTCTTGTGAGAGGAAGAATGATATTTGGCGAGATAGAGAGTGATAGAGGCAAACAGAGAAAAGCTGCTGGAAAAAGTACGCGAGTACACCTATTGATAGTATTCTATCTGTGCAATGTGTATGAATTCATCCAAAAATTTTGTGCAACTGGCAGTTCTGCGCATGCGCCTCAATTACATTTAATGTCATCTGTGAATATGTGTGACAAATACATTCAATTGAGTTCAGAGGCATTTGAAAAAAAAAAATTGAAAGGCATCATTGTGTTCTAGGGGACTTATACCCCTTTGATTTTAGTTTTTGAATTTGTTTATAATTAATATAAGAAATTTGCCACATTTATTTTGAGATGCAAACTTTTGTGAATTTTTTTATGAAAATTAGTGGAAATGTTCCAGAAAAATCTATTTTCTATGCACTCATATTTTTATGAATCGCGGCGGAAAGCGTTCCATGTTAAAATACTGTGGTCCGATCCATGGGCATTATATCAAAAAGTAGAATTTTGCCGTTTGAGGGTTATGTTTGTAAAGTATGTACGTTCGAAGGCCGCCAGCACGGTGATCTAAGCAAAAGTACTGCGAATTTCTAAACTGAATAACAGGAAAATTTAGACAACGAACTTTTGGACACAGCAACATATGAGGACCAAAGTTCAGACTACGTTGCTCTCCAAACCGACCTCAACAGGGGACTACAGGTAATAATATAACAAGACGGATGAAAGAAAGGACAACGAACCGATCGCTATGTGTTCCGCATATTTACAGCGGATAAAAGGTGGACGGGTGGGAGCTGCAGTGTTTTTTCCTGGAGCAGACTGGCGGTCACATACTAACAGGGCACTGTCATCCCATCTCAAGATGGGACTGGTGCAAAGTCAGGCGTACACGGCATGCAGAGCCGTAGCGAGGGTGTGGCAAGCGAGGCATTTGCCTCGGGCGCCAATAGAGAGGGGCGCTGAATTTCGGTAATATTAAACAAAATTTCGCAGAAGTATTTTGAAAAAACATAATGAAAAAATAGGCGTGCATTTGCCAGGAACCCGCAAGGTTCTCACTTGATCATCAAATTTGTAAAATTTGAAAGTTGTGATTACCGATAAAGCGCGCTCATGCGTGCATGTACAAAAAAAAGGTACGTTCATTTGTAAAAAGGTAATGTAATAAGAGCAAGAAATCTCGATAAATAGAACATTTCTTATAACATTAATGTAGGATAATATTAGGGAGTCGACTGTATATGCATATAGCGGCGACACCTGTTTGTCAACAACCAGCTATTTACGTCCGAATAATTACATAGCTGATTGGTCGATTGCGCAACCCTTCGCGTCGCTAGGAATGTAACCAGTGTTTAAAAAATTGCACGCATTTTTATTCTCTTGCTTTTGATTAGGGCACTCGGACACACGATGGGCATCAAAAGCTAATGCCGTAAAATCATTGAATTCCCAAATTGAGGCAGTACTTCAAGATATAATCGCCAATCCAAATAATCCTGACAACAAATTATCTGCCGAAAATCTGATTAAAAAAATTGATTTAGGGTTTCTTCTTTTCCTCGACGTCTGGGATCAGATATTAAGTCGGGTTGATCGCGTTACGAAAGCTTTGCGAACGAAAAGTTTGACTTTGGAAAAAGCTGCACATTTGATTCAGGGTTTGAAAAATTCACTACAAGAACTTCGCGACACAGAATTCAAAGAAAATTTTAAGCGGGTTTCTGCATTAGCTACTAGTCTACTAGCGAGCAATGTCAGCAAGCGGTCCAGGAAGAAGAAAAAATTGGAATTGTATGAAGGAGAAGACGACGCACCCGAAATTCCGGATAATGAAAAGTTTCGCATTGACATCAACGAGGCAGTTGATAGGTTCATAGTTGAAATCGACTGGAGGTATAAAAAGATAACACAGGCCGACAAAATGAGACCGATTTTTTTTACCATAAACCAGACCATACTTTCCTACAGTTTTTCGATGCGCTGAATTCAAATCTGGACGCAGAATTGCTCTATCACGTCAGGATTTTGAGATATCCTAACCTAAATGTGCAAAAACACCGTTTTTGCCTATTTTTGAGGTTATATATAAACGACAGATTTTTTTTTTAAAGCGCATACAGCATCTTAAAGAAGAAGTCTTTCTCCTACGAATGGCGTTGAGTTTGCTCAAATATCTTTTTTTCGCTAAGATAGAGCAATTTAAAGTTTATAAATGTTTAAACTCTACAAGCCAACAAAACACAATCCCACAAACTATTAACACATAAACTTTAAATTGCTCTATCTTAGCGAAAAAAAAAGATATTTTAGCAAACTCAATGCCATTCGTAAGAGAAAGACTTCTTCTTTAAGATGCTATGTGTGCTTTAAAAAAAAAAAAAATAAAATCTGTCGTTTATATATAACCTCAAAATAGGCAAAAACGGTGTTTTTTGCACATTTAGGTTAGGATGTCTCAAAATCCTGACGTGATAGAGCAATTCTGCATCCAGATTTGAATTCAGCGCATCGAAAACCTTTAGGAAAGTATGGTCTGGTTTATGGTCAAATTTCTTGTCGGCCTGTGTAATGGATGTGGCCAATGATTTTGGATTTTTGTCTGGCGAGTTTTTGAAAAATGAGTAGCACCGAAGTGAAAAAAGCAGCGATGGATTTGGCAATCAAATACGAAAAAGACATCAAAGGCGCAGAATTTATTGAGAAAATTTCAGATTTCAAGCACGCAGCTTTGTCAATCACTACTTCAAATTATTCAAGATTATGGTTTAAAAGCATCATACCCAAACGTTGAAACTGGGTAAGAATTTCTGAAACGGATCACTTAAAATTGCAAAAATTCAATTTTAATCAATAGTGGTATTATCGAGTAGCTACTGACAATACAAACACATGCCTATTTTTATTTTTTTTTTTTTAATGTTTATCCTGTTTTATCGCCAATTGAAATTTTTTGTCCTTTTTGTTTCAAAATGGAATATCTCGGGATATACAGAACCGATTTTGATGATTGAAAGACCAATTTCTTCGTCTTTAAAAACTCTACAAGACTAAATTTTTTATTTTTTAAAATCTAATTTTGATTGTATATATTTTTAAATATTTGCGAAAACCGTGCAAAAAAAATGAGGCAATGCATCTTTTTGCACACAAAAAAAGCAAGATATGTAAAAATATGTTCTCTAAGATATTCCATTGAGAATAAAAATGGCCCGGCCCTATGAATACCAGATATTTTAATTTGAACACCACCTCCTCTAAATTAAAAAAAATATAATTTTTTAATTCATTTATTGAACAAGTTTTAGAGTAGTGAACCACTTAAAATAGTCAACTCAACATCTAGGAATGTGTTTTTGGGTATCTGAGGTAATTTTAAGTTGAATATGTGTGGTATTTTATAAAAAGCTTATGAACTATGTTGTGTGGATATTAGCGGCAATTACAAACTAGAATCACGGTTTTTTTTTCAATCCTGCATATCCTGATCTCGATCCTGCATAAGACACTGTTTTCCGAGCTAGAAATGGTTTTGCATGTAATGTATTTAACCTCATCTGCTGGTTCGAACGAGTGATATTTTCGCATTTTTGAAATCGAAAGAGCATTCGCAAAATTTAGATTTCAACCGATCAGCCTCAAATTCATATTCATATAGCGTGCAAAAGTCAAAGTTTATATTTAAAAAAAAATGCTGATCCCATTCGAATAAATCGATCGTCGTGGTTATTTGTGAATGCACCGGTTGTTGCAAGCTTGCTCGGTATTGCGTCGCAGGCTCCCTTGCCATGTGATGTCGCGAAGAAATTCCATTGAATGCGTATACCGGTATCTCTCTGCACACATACCATGTTTATAAAATTTGACTTGTTCTTATATTGAGCTGCTGACCCATTCCGAGAAAAAAATAAGCTTTTTTATATGCTCTTTGTCGTGTATGTTTGCCAAATACCGAATTATTTTTTCATTAAAAATGCTAACAGCCACAGAATCGTGCTTATTGCATTTTCTAGCTCGGAAAACAGTGTCTTATGCAGGATCGAGAAATAATCACACTTCTGTTTGAAAAAAAAAACCGTGATTCTAGTTTGTAATTGTCGCTAATATCCACACAACACAGTTCATAAGCTTTTTATAAAATACCACACATATTCAACTTAAAATTACCTCAGATACCCAAAAACACATTCCTAGATGTTGAGTTGACTATTTTAAGGGGTTCACTACTCTAAAACTTGTTCAATAAATGAATTAAAAAATTATATTTTTTTTTAATTTAGAGGAGGTGGTGTTCAAATTAAAATATCTGGTATTCATAGGGCCGGGCCATTTTTTTTCTCAACGGAATATCTTAGAGAACATATTTTTACATATCTTGCTTTTTTTGTGTGCAAAAAGATGCATTGCCTCATTTTTTTTTGCACGGTTTTCGCAAAAATTTAAAAATATATACAATCAACATTAGATTTTTAAAAAATAAAAAATGTAGTCTTGTAGAGTTTTTAAAGACGAAGAAATTGGTCTTTCAATCATCAAAATCGGTTCAGTATATCCCGAGATATTCCATTTTGAAACAAAAAGGACAAAAAATTTCAATTGGCGATAAAACAGGATAAACATTAAAAAAAAAAAAATAAAAATAGCCATGTGTTTGTATTGTCAGTAGCTACTCGATAATACCACTATTGATTAAAATTGAATTTTTGCAATTTTCAGTGATCCGTTTCAGAAATTCTTACCCAACTGCTTTCAGAATTTTTTCGACGATTCCTGTAACACTCGCTACGTGTAAACGTAGCTTTAGCAAACTCAAACTCGTTAAGTATTATTTGAGATCAACAATGGGCCAAGAAAGAGTGTCGAACTTGGCTATATTATCGATAGAAAACGAAATTGCCAGTAAAATTGATTTCGACGGTATTATTAACGAATTCGCTTCTATTAAGTCAAGAAAAATTAACTTGTAAATGTTAGAAGAACATTTTTTTAACACAGTATTATATGGTGAATGCTACAGTATTAACAAATATATATATGCATGAATAATTTGTTCAAAAAAAAAATTTGCCATTTATTCTTATATAGAACAAGTTTTGTTGTCCTGCATTTTGAACGGGGGGCGCGGGAATAACAAGCTTGCCTCGGGCGCCAAAAAAGCTCGCTACGGCACTGACGGCATGCATCGAACCCGATGATGACTATAAAGGCAAAAATACCAGAAAGCTAAAATACTAGAATTAAAATTTTATTTGTATTATTATATGATTTTTAAAAGTATATATGTATACATACATATTTATGTAAGAAATCTATCTATCTATCTATTAGGTATGTAAAGATATTTTATTTATTTTATCCCTTTTATTGTCAGAAATATAGCACCGCTTCGACATTTTTTAATTTTTTAATACGAGAATCAAATAATAAATATGTAAATTCCCTATAATTTTTTTTATGTGCCGTCACTGCGGTTTATTTTGAATTCATATGTCATTTTTCAAATTTGATTGCTCGGTTTTCTCTTTCTTTTTTATATGTCTGTACTGTAATGTTGGCTGATGGAACTCGTAGGTATTACGAATATAGGAGTACTATATATATGGACAAAGCAAACTCGTCTTGCAGCTTATAAACGTAAATAATGCCGTTTTCTTTTCTCGAAAAAATGTTGCCCTGTTTGATTTTCTTAGCCATTTTGTAAGCTTGTGTGGTGATTTCAACGAATGTTGTCCTCTGACTAAGTAAGAGGGCACCATTAACTACAAATTCAGCCATTTTATAGAAAGTCATGTTACGTAATTCGATAATTGAGATATTAAAGGGCAACATTTTTTGTCAGAAAAGAAAACGCCATAAGTTAACCTTCAACATCCGTTGTCCAGCCGAGCGCAATACCGGTGCTGCCAATCAACTCATCTCGCACAGAAGCATTTAGCTGCGCAGGTAAACAAATTGGAGTAAATTCTATACACATGAACACATAAAAAATAGAAGTAAAAATTAAATAAAAACTGCAACGCAAAATAGTGACTAATGGGCTTAACTAACCATTCGCTTTACCAACAATTTTCAACAATGCAATATCATTAGCATACTTAGGCTGGTCATAATTCGGATGAACGCGCATCTCTGCAATTTGATAGGTACGAGCAGCTATCTTGCAATCAGCATTAGCATTGGTAGTGCAATTTGGTGCAATGCCACCGATGCGTAGTGAAGTGATGGAAATGAGAGAGCAAAGTGACGTTTATTTTTGTGAGAGGCTGCAAAATTCTGCAGGACAAAATTTTTTCCATCACATTTGTCCAGCAGCAACACAGCTGATGAAAAAACATATTTTTGTAATTTGCGAAAATTGCAAAATTGAAATTCAAAATTAAAAAAGTTAAATATGGACGAATTAATTATGAAAGATGTAAATAAATGACATTTGATTATGTCTGCATCTGTACTTGAGCTAAATGTCGAATGATAACAGCAGCATTGTATGTTTGTTGCTTAATGTAGGAAGTCCGCCGGTTACCCTCTGCTAACTTATATGTATGTATGTATGTATGTATGTATGTATGTCAATATGCAATGCCAGCAGGCAGCCGCAGCTCCGCATTTATATACATACATACATGTTTCTTTATTAGTAAAATACAATGCAGGCATAATCTACAGCTGAAACTAAGCTAAAGTAATACAAATTTCGTATAAATTTTTGTAAATATAGGATTTGTATATATTTTGTTAATTCCCATAATTTTAATTTGATCAGCTGTTCATCTTTCCTGCAAGATTTGAATACATTTGCATTTTTTTACTTTTTTGGATATTTTTCTCTTGTGAGAGGAAGAATGATATTTGGCGAGATAGAGAGTGATAGAGGCAAACAGAGAAAAGCTGCTGGAAAAAGTACGCGAGTACACCTAATATGAAGTGGTTGCATATATCTTCTTTCTCGAATACTGTTACTGAAACAGATATTTTAAATTATGTTGTAAAACATGCCGAAATCAACAGGTCCGTTCGGCGGCTGCAAATTGCAGCAATTTGCAAGCAGGGAAAAATATGTTTTGCTCTCCCGAAGAGAGAAACTTATGCAAATTTACTGGCATTTCAACGAACAGAAATTTGTCAAAATTTGCAGAAAATCAGCTGTTTGTCTTCACTCACAAGTGCATAACAAAATAAAAATTTGACGAAATGCAATCGAAGGGGAAACTAGATGTGCATTGTTCTCCGGGGACATTCCCAAAAATTGCAAAACAGTAAGCAATGGTGGTATGCATATACATACATATGTGTGTATAATTTTACATATGTACAACAACATATGACAAGTTAAAACGGTCGGACATATCCCGGAAGCTGCATGCTTCGTGACCAGCGAACCATAAAAATAATAATAAATAAGTTTTTTCGGGTAGTCTTTTGAAAGGGTCGAGATTACAATAGGGCTCGCTTCGGATGATTTTATCACTTAATTCTTTGAAAAGTCTTTTTGAAATACGAAAATGAGTTCGGAACTCTCTTTCCGTATAAGCCGGAACTGTTTGCTCGACGTATTGCTTTATGGAATTTCTTGAATTATTTTCACATAAAACCAAAGCAAATTCCAGGAGTTCCTTGTTTTTATTTCTAAGTCTAACCAAACCCTCCCAACATTTGGAAGAGCGTTTTCTCGTCTATCTCAAATAAGTAACATCTAGGGCACTTCTAGACGTTATTGGAAAGACAGTCTGTATTTTACAAAAACAAATTTCATTGCTATCGCGTATCTGACTTCTTGGTGTATATGAAGAAGATACTTACTGTATTAAATATATGGATGCAAAAAAAATGAAAAAAATTTTTGTATATGTAGAAAGCAAAAATCCCCTTACGGGATAAAATTCAAATATATTCGCACTGTGGATCACTGTATACATATACATATCGATGCCTTTCTTTCTCAACCTCGTATCTTAAATAAGGAAACTTTTCAGGAAACAAAAAAAACTGTTTATTTTTTTTACCGTCGTTTTTTATGTACATAAAAATTTTAATGCAATTATTAAGACATGAATTATAACTATGTGCACAATTAAAAATTATATACTTATCTATGTTCGTTTACGCATAAAACGAATTTTTTAAGATACGAGTTTGCTGCATTAACGATAATTTCATTTTTGAAACTTGATTTATAAGTTACTAGTTTGCTGCACTTATATGCATACAACGAAAGATACTTCAAAACTGTTAAATAAAAACAATATTTTGCTTAAATTCAATGTTTTATTTGTTAGAGGATATTATAAAAAAAAACAAGTAAGGAAGCCTAAGGTCGAGTGGAATCGAGCATTAGATACTCAGCTGTATGCTTTCATTGTTTGTTTGCGTTTGAGGGAAATACGATGTGATTTATATAAAGCGAGTGCTGCATAAAATAGGCGTAGCCACGCCCATTTTCAAAATTTTTATCAGTCATCCAACTAAGCATATGAATATTATTCTTTGTGCAAAATTTCATTCCTTTATGACTTCTAGTTACAAAGATATCACGTTACAAATTCCTAAAGGGTTTTCCAGAAATATCTTTGCTGAAAAGTAGGCGTGGTCATAAACCGATTTCTCTAAATATTTGAGCATGTATTACCACAAGTTATTAAAGTGCACAAACTGATTTTCGTCATAACATCTCAATTATTTGTAGGGTTATAGGCTCAGAAATCTCGTATATTCCTGCTTCTAAAAGTAGGCGGTGCCACGCCCATTTTCCAAAATTTTTGTGTTTTTTATTTTATGTCCATAGGTGGACTCCTTCCATAAAATTTCATTGATATATCTTTATATTTGACAAAGATATCGCTTAAAATGTTTCTATTAGGTCACTTTATAATTCCCATATATAAAAGTGGGCGTGGCCGTTAACCGATTTTGGCAATTTTTCGTCCAAACATTTGCCTAAGTAAATATATCACGCGTAATAAATTTCATCGATATATCTTCAACGGTTTCTGAGTTACGACTCATACAACTTTTAATGTTTTCCCCTTAATAAGTGGGCGTGGCACCGCCCATTTTTTAAAATTGTTGTGTTTTTTGTTTTTTGTCCGTAGTTGGACTCCTGCCGCAAAATTTCAGTGATATATCTTTATAATTGACAGAGATATCGCTTAAAATGCTTTATTAGGTCACTTTACAATACACATATATAAAAGTGGGCGTGGCCGTCAACCGATTTTGACAATTTTTCCTCCAAACGTTTACCTAAGTAAGTAAATCACGCATACCAAATTTCATCGATATATCTGCTACGATTTCCGAGTTAGGGCTTGTAAAAGTTTTACAGTAAAACTTTCAATAGTTGCCACTTAATAAGTGGGCGTGGCACCCCCCTTTTTCCAAAATTTCATCAAATTTTTTCATAAGGGCCAGAGCTCAACACGTGGGTAAAATTTTATCACTCTAGCTATATTAGTGGCTGAGATACCAAATTTCCGACTTTTTCTATATAGGAAAAGTGGGCGTGGTCATGGTCCAATTTCGCCCATTTTCAATACCAACCGTCCCAGTCTCGATACCAACTTGCATTCCAAATTTCATCAAAATATCTCAATTTTTGCGCGAGTTATAGGCCCGTCACATAGCATACGTCAATCCGTCTACGTCGACGTATGTGACTGACAGCTCACGTACTTGACGGAGAGGTCGCCACATAGGAAACGTTGGCGGATATACACAAATCAGCTGTTTGATTAACCTTTAACTACAGAGGTGGTGGCAAAAATTTAACTCTTTAGAATATTTTGTAATTTCTCTTTTAAGTTGCCCTCTTGAAATTCAGTTTTCAGTAACTTCACATCTCCTGATAATTCTTGACCATTTTGTTTTATGGAGGAATGTTATACAAATGAGAAAAAACTCGAAAAGCAAATTGCAAAAAAAGTGAAATTCAAGAGTAGCTAAAGGTTAACAATCAAAAGCAATCAGCTGACATAGCGACGGATTGACGTATACCAAAAGTTGACTTTTGGGCAACTTCGGTACGTTGCGGCGACGGATCCGTCGTACGTGTGACGACGTACGTTTAAATGCCGACATTTTACTGAGCTGTCAGTCACATACGTCGACGTAGACGGATTGACGTATGCTATGTGTCGGGGCTATTAGAGTGTTTACAGACGAACGGACGGGGGATGACAAAACGATTAATAAGCCTTTAAATATACATGTATATTAAGATAAGAGTTTGACGCAGTTATGAAAAAAGCATTGATTGAGATACCAAGATATTTATTCCTATTTTTTTTGCTATAGACACAATCTATTGAGATAGGAATTTGTTGCAGTTATAGAACAGAAAAATAGGAATCGTTTGATATGAAAATCTCAAAATCGCATTTTTTTAAGATACGAGGTTGAGAAAGTAAGGCATCGATATATAACTCCAGAAAGGGATTTCTGCCGGCTGAGGTTTATATTTTTAAAGCACGACCGAATGCCGCCAAAGCAAAAAGGTTTTTCCTCATAAACTATAAGTCTCTGGCAAGTTTTTATTTCTGTTCTGACATCTGTGAAAGTCATTTTTTTCGGGGCGTGCATCATTAATGGACAATTTTTCCATTTAAGTAGTATATGTATCTCCTATTTGCGATTCAACAACGCAGAATCCCGAGAGTGCAGACGATGATCCCACTGCGGTGTCATTAACAGGTTTCCTTTTAGCTGGTACCTTATTAACAAATTAGAACATTTAAATAAACTTTATAAATTAAAATAATATAATTTTCTCACTTCATTTTCTATTGAATCACATATATTCCCGATTTTCTTAGTTTTTTGACTTGAAATCACTTTCGACTTTTTTTTAAATTGCAACCATATGATCGCAAATCATATGTTTTTTCAGTCTACTGAACTTTGCAACGACAAATTTCGTCAGTAAAACTTTGCAGCTTTCTCCGTCAATGAACTGTCAAAATTGCGCTCTCTTCTGCAAATTTTGACTGAGTTTTTGCCTCAAAAAACGCGAATTTGCAGTTTTTTCTGCAATTTGCAGCAATTTGCTGCCGGCGAACGGTCCTAACAAGAATGCGTTGGTCTGCCGGATGCTGATAAAAACCAACACATGTGCAAAGGATTATAAGTCAATTAATTTTAAGTTAGGTGTTTTTTAGGCTTATTACAATAAGCTATTGAATGAGGATATTTGGCCGGCAAAGGTAGTAGTACGCCCTTTTGCTTTTTTTCGAAAAGACACCATAAATCGAAATTTAACGTAATTAATGCCACTGAAAATAAAGCATGTAAATCTTTAAAAGTTTACTTTCAAAATATGTCAGGAATTCGGACTAAATGTTCGACAGTTTATAGAGAAAGTTCTTCGTTAGAGTTTGACATGTATATATTAGTTGAATCTTGGCTGAACGAAAATTTCTTTGACTGAAATTTTTGACACGAATATTTTTGACGTTTTTCGTAAAGACCGCGATCATGCTAAAACAGGATGTTCCAGAGGAGGTGGTGTTATTATTGCTGCTCGAAGAAATCTTCGAGCATCATTGGTTATACTTTCTGACTCTGATTCAACCCTGGATCAGCTTTGTGTTCGTGTTCTTGGCTCATCCGGGGAAGTTTACTTCTGTGCTTCGTACATTCCGCCGAATAGTTCCGACTCTTTGTATTCTGCGCATGTTGACAATGTTTTGTCATTGGCACAAAAAATCTCAATTAATAGTCACCTTTGCGTTTTAGGTGATTTTAATTTATGTCACTTGAATTGGACTTCATCAAGTACGGCAGACGTGTTTATGGCTGCTAATGTCAGCTCTTCAGCCGAGATTCAAGTAATTGATAGCTTCATGAGTATTGATTTACTTCAAATAAATCGTTGTTTTAATAGCCTTAATCGAATTTTAGATTTAGTGTTTATCTCTAGTAATGTTCATTACTCTTTGTCAGAATGCGTTTGAGGTAATTCTGTCTAGTATTGATTGGTGTGATGCTTTCTTGGACAAAGATGTTAGCTATTGCTTTAATGTCTTTAAATCCAAGGTTTTTGAGTTGTGCATGGAGCATGTTCCTATAGCTAAAAAGAAAACTTATAAATCTCCTTGGCATACAAAACGGTTAAGGCATTTGAGGAATCTGAAAAATAAATTTTGCAAACTCTTCAAAAGAACCAATGAAACTTGTCATCACAATAAATTTCAAGAATATTCCAATAAATTTAATTGTTTGAACAAATTCCTATACAGGAATTATATTTTAAATTTTGAAAACAATATTATTTCAAACTCGAAGGCCTTCTGGCAATTTATAAATTCAAAAAAGTCCTGTGCCTTGGTACCAAACAATGTTTTTTTCAATGGTACTCATGCAAAATCTGCAACTGAATCTGCAAACCTATTTGCGGATTTTTTCTGCTCCAATTTTGAACCTGACTCAAGTCTCGATTACAGCTTCCCTTGTAATACTAACTCATGATTGAATTTTGGCTCCTTGCGTTTATCTCTAACGGACGTCGTCAATGGTATGAAAAAGCTCAAGCCTACGTCGAAAACTGATTCGGATGGGCTTTCGTCAATTTTACTAGCTAATTGCTTGTGCCTTGCCGAACCAATTTCAGTTATATTTAATAAATCTTTGGTTTCTGGTATTTTTGTGGATGACTGGAAGCTGGCATCCATTTGTCCAATTTACAAAAACGGTAACAAAAATGACGTTCGTAATTACAGACCGATTTCGAAGCTTTCGTCTATCTCAAAGCTCTTCGAAATAATTGTAAACGACAAAATATTTTTTGCTGTCAAAAGCCTTATATCCAGTAGACAGCACGGTTTTGTTGCCTGTCCATCTACTGTTACGAATCTGTCTATCTTCAGGGAGTTCTGTATTTCCGCGTTCCAAAGCAGATCCCAAATCGATACAATTTACACAGATTTTTCTAAGGCGTTTGACAAGGTCTCACACCGAATCCTTTTATCAAAGCTCGCATCATTGGGTTTACATTCTACATTTTTATCATGGATCAGATCATATCTGTCTAATAGGCTCTGCGTTGTTTCCATTGATGGTGTCAATTCTCGTTCTTTTGTAGCATCATCGGGTGTTCCACAAGGGAGCATCCTAGGCCCACTACTTTTTATTTTATTTATAAATGATATTGGGTCATGTTTTTCATTTGCTGAATACTTGCTTTATGCTGATGACCTTAAGATTTTTGCGGTCATTAACAACATAAACGATTCAATGAGATTACAATCGGACCTCGATCGTCTTCTTGATTGGTGTAAATTAAATCACATGTCTTTAAATATTAAAAAGTGTTACCATGTAACATTTTTTAAATCGGCCAGTAAACTATCTACTTCTTATAACATTGCGGGATCTCAATTAAAGTCCGTTGATGAAATCAAAGACCTGGGGGTGATTTTTGACTATAGGTTAAATTATACCAGTCACGTTAACAACGTCATAGCTCGGTCATACTCAATGCTTGCCTTCATACGCAGAAATTGCTCTGCTTTCAACAATCCATACACTCTGAAAACACTTTATTGTGCTTTTGTCAGATCTAGGCTTGAGTATGCTGCCATTATCTGGAGGCCCTTCCAAATTGGACTCTCTCTTCGACTTGAGAGAGTTCAGAAGGTTTTCTTACGCTTTGCGCTCCGATCACTACATTTTTCTGAGCCTTTACCACCCTACCAGTCTCGATGCATGTTGATTGACCTACAAACTCTTAAATGTAGAAGGTCTATTTTATCTTGCTCATTCATTATCAATATAATTATTGGGGCTTTTGATTGCCCATGCTTGCTCAGCAAAATATCTTTTAATGTTCCCAGCAGAAACCTTCGACAATTCGAAACTTTAAAAATTGCATTCTCAAAAACTAATTATGGTTTAAATGCCCCTATTTCTAGGGCTTGTTCTGACATAAATTTATTTCTCAACTCTTCGGGTGCCGATCTTGCGTGGCCATATGCCACTATCCTTAGTCACTTAAGATCTTTTTTTCATAACACTTAATTTTAGTACTTTGTTAGAATAGTCTGTAAGAATGTAATTTCAAAGACTTTATATACAAATAAACAAACAAATATTTGGATGTACATATATGTGTACATATGTATGGATGTACATGTTCCCTGCAAAAAGTGGGACCACGTAATATGCTAGTACAGGACCAGGTTACGTTGTGAGAGTTCCTAGTTACAGAGGTGGTCCAAATATATGAAAAAAATATGGTTACATTAACATTGCGATGTCATTGGACATGACCACCCCTGCTTCACCGATGCGTAACAAAGGACTATATAAAAAACCACCCCATTTGGGCCATAGAATAGTATGCTTACAGTGGACCACGTTTTAAACTACATCCCAATACCCTAGACCGAGCCAAATTGCCGACCAACAACGAATTGGAGGCGAACGACAATTTACATTCGATGTGGTCCGATGCATAACATGTAACCAAGTCTGTAACCACGTCCCTTCAGACCTACTTTATAGCCCCGTCCCATTGGACTACCTGGTCCTCAAATTTTTGAAGGGTTGCTCATATACATACATACATCGGTAGTGTCACAACACAAAAGCTGTTTATCAGGAGAACTGTTTCATGTTTTAATTTCCATATAGGTACTTGCATAGTAAAGTAACGAAATTTTATTTTATCGGACTAAAGGTTCAGACATTGGTGACTTATAAGTATTTCAGTATCGTTAACCTTATTGTAACTTTATCGCTCTCCATGTGAGCTGTTAGTGGTGCCGTAAATCTGTAAACAGCTGACACTTGTCGAGGCAGATCTTGGAAGGTAGGCGCATAGGCGAATTCAGAAACTTCCCATGTATTTTGTTATTGTAATTGGTAGATTGTAATGTCAAAATAATATTTCTCCTTGTTAAAATCTGAATTCGCTTACTCGCCCATTACTATTGGCCATGATGTGAATTCGCTTTGATTTTGATATTATAATCTACCTTTGTAAATGAAAAAGAAGTTTCTGAATTCACCTATGCGCCTACCTTCCTATATCTGCTTTCACAAGTGTCAGCTGTTTACGGATTTAGTGTTGCTAACCAAAATCCAATTGGTCTGTAAATTAACAGCTACAGAATTACGATAAGGCACCAATGTCTAGTAACACAGCTTGTCTTAAGGTTGGTTGAATCAGCTGTTTTATAAGGTTACAGATAAGTCACCAATGTTTGCACTTTAATGCTTTCAGGAATCAGTATTAAATTTTTACATACCTAATAAAAATTATGACACTGTTCCAAATACTCAAATAAAAAATATTTTTAGAGTTATGGCACTATTGGAGTAAATTCGCGTTCAGACAAGAAGTAGCACTTGTTTGGGCCGCTTTCGCGATCAGTGCCTTTTGAACAGTGCTTTGAAAACTACATATTTTCAAATTGTGTAACAGTTTAGAAGCCACTGACGCTATTTTATACAAAATATGTAGCAAACTTACGGTCTTTAATTTTGCATTGGTTAACAAACGGGGCTACATAATTATAAATAATAATGATTCGTGTGTTTATTCCGTAGAACATCCCTGCAAAATATCTACGCCTTATTTAAGAATTATTACAGAAGATTTAAAGGCTTAAGAAAAAATGCCTGAAAATTTTAAGGGAAGCTAAGTGGTATAGGCAAATTCTTAAAACAAGGCTGATTTTCCTGTGTTAATGTCATCAGGCCATAAGGGCCTCTCTCTGAGAGCACACCTTATACCTAAGGCTTATCCGCATGCGATTTAAGGCCTCGTTGTGGCCTGATAAACAAATATTATAAAACGTCTTAAGGACCGCTTTCACCATCTCCAGTTAATTTCATCGCTGTTTAGTTTGACGTAAATTGTATGGACAGCTGTCAAATAAATTGCTTAACCGTCAAAAATCTCTGGTTAACTCGCTGGTTATAATAGCCGTAACGCAACGGATGGAGCTGTCACTTTAATATCTATTGTATGTGAAAGGCATGCGAATGGTTATAATGAACGGTAGAAAACGGCGAAAACCGTAAGCATCTGTTGATTTTAGATTTATTCCGTATTCTTACGGCAATTTGACAGTTCTCTTTGCAGTGACAAAACAGAATACCGTTAGCAAAAAATTTTTTTTACATTTTATAATATAAAAATGAGCGAATTCGACGAAAGACTTAATAACGGCGTGCGTCGTCATGAAATCACCAACAAATTAAGAGTTTTCTGTTTTAAATTGGTAAATAAAGCACAATATTTACAGCTGTGGCAAATGTCAAAGACGGCAGTTAACGCACTATTATAACTACCTTAAATTTGTCACCGTTCTATATCGGTACGGCTTCCGTCCCGTCACGGCTATTATAACCAGCGCATAAGTGCTTAACCGGAGATGGTGAAACCGGCCCTTATGTGGCCTTTACACGGGTCGATTTTTGCCGACTGGGAAATCGACTGAGCTATTTACACGGGCATTAGACTTCAAATATCACAAAAAATTTAAAACCTGTGGCAACTACCATACTCTAACAGACCAGCTGATTGCCAGCTGATATCGCTGACAAAAATACTACGAAAATTTTGCTGTAGGAGTGAGTAATGACACGATTTTTTGGGAGTTGACACATAAGCACTGACTCACTAAAAAGAGTCGACTCAATTGAAAGTACAAAGCTCAATACATCTACAAATTTTGTATATGCACTGAAAATTTTTTTTGTTCATTTAAATTTTTTTATGAATTCCAATAAAATATTATTTTAGAATTTATTTTCAAATGGTAGTATCACATACATACAAATTTTTTTATTTTTTATATGAACATTTTTTGAATACTAATTTTTTACAGTGCTTTCATTTTTTGAATTTTTTTTTTTTCATTACACATTTGTCATTGTAAATTTCGATTTCTTACGGCAGTGCTCGAGCTCCTATACAAAGTGCCTTTGCTCTGCATATTCAATATGAATCATAGGCACATACATATAAAATTTTTTATATCTGAGTGCTTATGGGGGTGCAAAGAAAATTTTATTTTCATATTTGAAGTGAAAATATGTATCTGTGCCTATGATTCGGAACAAAACAAAAACAATTGTGCTTTGAGTGCCTATGAGGTGAGCAGCCCTGATTTAGACCTATGTAGCTCTGAGATATAGGGTATTTAGGGATTTTTAAGGATTTTTGAGATGTTCATGAAGTACACATTGGGCTATCTCATGGATAAATAAAATATAAATATGTGTGCCAATATAAACTTAGTTGATAAGATCAATTACAAATTTCAAATGAATGTATCTTTTTATATATGCACGATATACGATAATGGGTTAAAGTCCAAAAGTTGGGAAAAATCATCTAGTTTCTGAATATCATAACAAAATTTACCAAAATTAAGGGGAACAACCGAAAAAAACCCAAAATAAGTGTCCATACAAAAAACGGGTTAGTGTCCGAAAGTTAATACAATTCATGCGGAATACACCTACATACACCAAATTTGCCTAAATCACCTGGAACAAATGAAAAAATGCATAAATAGGTGACCACCCCAATACCAAAAACCACCAAAATACATCGTGCCATATAAAGTAAGCATGCACAAGATGACACTTAAATAAGTGGCGAAATCGAACGTGCCAGCGGAGTCGAGTGTGCTACTGAGTTAACATCACTGTAGACCTGTAGGCAAGGTTAGGTGAAAAAGAAAAAATGACGGAACCCATTTAGGGCCGGTTTCACCATCTCCGGTTAAGCACTTAACCAGAGATTTTTGCCCGGTTAAGCAATTTATTTGACAGCTCGCCATACAATTTACGTCAAACTAACCAGCGATTCAAGGCAGATCTAGGAAGGTAGGCCCGGTGGCGAATTCAGAAACTATTTTTTTTATATGCAAAGGTAGAGTGTAATGTCAAAATCCAAGCGAATTCACATCATGGCCAATAGGGATGGACGAGCCCGAAGCGAATTCATTAATTTTGACATTACACTCTACCGATTACACTAACAAAATACATGGGAAATTTCTCAATTCGCCACCGGGCCTACCTTCCTAGATCTGCCTTGCCAGCGATTAAATTAACCAGAGATGGTGAAACCGGCCCTTAGGTGAATATAGCGGACAGTAGCAGCACAGAGTTGCATTTGAATTACTCTAAAAAACTTTAGAGCTTGGAAACAAAACAAAACTAACTTTTAACTTCAGCTATCCTTCGTTGATCACTTAAAAACACTTTCTCAATCTGTTTTAAAGAGTGCACTTTGATATAATTATTTATTATACAACTCTACCACGATCGTAAAATATTTTTTTCACACATTTTCGCTGCGCCGGCAACCCTTTTCTGTCAATGAAACCAATTTTGGTGAATTTCCCAAAATCCCATCTCAAAGCTTGCCTACAGTTCTACAGTGGTTAACATGCTATAAACGTGCCAGCGGAGTCAAGTATGCTACTGAGTTGACGTGCTATAAACGTGCCAACGGAGTCAAGTGTGCTACTGAGTTATCATTTTATCGTGAGGTGAGCTTGAGCGTGCAGCTCACTGATGGGAGTTGACACAGAGTCATGACTCAGTGCTGAGTTACCCAAGCCTATTTTGCTGTTTTGTGTATATTTTTGTCACCGGAAAAAATGTCGGAAAAATCAGGAAATCCTTACGATATGGATAGCTCAGCATTCGATGCTGAGAAGTACTTAGAGAAACTGTTAAAGGTATGAAAAATATGCTTGCCGTTGAAATATTTTACTCCACTTCATTTTAACACTCGCAGGACTGCACCCTCAAGCAAATCATGGACACTGAAACGGCGGTAATCAAAGACACACAAACTCTGCATTCCGACATGCAAACGCTTGTTTATGAGAATTATAATAAATTTATATCTGCCACCGACACAATACGGAAAATGAAAAATGACTTTAAACAAATGGAATCGGATATGAATTTGTTGCGCACCAAAATGCAAACCATTACAACATTTAGTGAACAAATAACAGATACTTTGCAAGGGACACGCACGCAACTCTGCCGTTTATCCGAAAAGCATTCGTTGCTGAAACGTTTGCAATTTTTATCTTCACTACCCGCAAAACTGAAGGCATTGATTGAAGAGCAAAATTACGCACAAGCCGTACAAGATTATTTACATGCACAAAAAGTGTTTGCCCAATATGGCCGACAGCCGTCGTTTGATGGCATTCAACGTGATTGTGAACAAATTTTGTTGGACCTGAAGGAACGTTTGCGTAGGGATTTTCAAATGGTCAGCAATACGGCGCAATCGTTAAGCGAAATTGGTGAGCTGCTGTTGCAATTGGATGAAAAGCCAGCGGATTTGGCTAATGAAATGTTGATGTGTGCCTCGAAACGTTTGCATGAGCAGATTGTGTTATTGCAGGTATATACCATGCATTTGTATTTAGTAAATAAATTGCAAAACCATTTTTTTTTAATTAATAGGATCAAACAGAACGAGACATGATCGAATTTGTTGATATGGGAATTGAAGGATTTCTTAGTGATTTGACTCTTGTTGTTACCTCATATTTTGACATGTTCGTAGCAAAAATACATGATAACGAAAGGTTAGTGTATTGAACAAACTACCCACAGCAAAGAAATAAAGTTTTGAGCTCCTATATAAATTAGCTTTAAATAATATAAGAAACTAATATTTATATTACGTTCCTCTCCTCCAGCGATGATTTTCAAGAGCATGCCCTGCAACAACTTAACATATTTCTCAATCAGAATGTCGATAAATACTTGACACTCGTACAGGATCGCGTCGAGTCGGACATTGGCTTGGGCGACACGCAAATAATGTTACGCGCCTTAGATCGACTCCATCGACGTTTGCTCGCGATGCGCAATATTTGTCGTGGTTTGGAGATACAACGCAACACAGTCGACATTATAATTGCAGCAGCTCATCAACTTTGCGAAGTACATACCAAAACACTAAAAGATCATTTTTCTGATAGTTTGAGTTCGGTGCGTTTAGCATTGGTTTCCGCCAAAACCGATAGTAATAATGGCGCTAATTTAAATGAATTGATCACCAATTTGTATGTGGCGATGGTGGAGAAAGTGAAGGGAGTACTGCAGGATTTATTGGTATTCTTGCAAACAGATTGGTCATTTAACATTAAAGCCGAGTACAAGGGTGGCTTGTGTGTTGAGGGTATACGTGAGAATTTGTTAATTGGTAAATATTTATGTGACTTTGTTAGCATATGTAGTAGATTTTAGTGGATCCTCTATTACTCTGACCACTAGGATTTTTGCGTTACATTTCAAAAGTTATGTGCTCTTTCGCTGATGCTTCGAGCTCAAGTCCACCAAATCTACTTTTGGTATTATCAAAAACATGTCTTGAGATGGAGCAGAATGGCGTGCATATATTGGTGAATATACATACATACATATGTATATGCGCTTGTTACTTCCAACTAATATTTTTAATATCTTGCCTTATTTTAGATTACTTTAGTTGATGATTTGTACGAAATTGATTCTGAAAATAGCGCCGTTTTAACGCATGAAACTGAAATTTGCGCGGAAATGCGTGAAACTGCACAAACTTTACTTGATGCTTATGTGCGTTTGCAAGGCACAAATATTTCACAGGTGCGAATACTCATCGTAATAAATACGATTTTAATTACAAAATAAACCTCAATTTCTCACGCTGTTCAATTTTTGCACTCCACTGCATTTACGCTTCCTTTCAACTTTCAGATGCTGCGAAAAAGCGTTGAAACGCGCGACTGGCTTAACTGCCTCGAACCGCGCTCAGTGCGTGCCGTCATGAAACGTGTTGTGGAGGAACTTGCCTCCATCGAAACAGTGGTGGCCAGCCTCTATGAAGCCGGCGTACGCACAACAGCCAGCAGTGATTCGAGTCGCAAAACACATTTTAGTACCTTAACTACATCGAAACAACAATATCGTTCCAATTGGTCCAACTATACGCCATCGCAATTGGAATCCAGTTATGTCTCGAATATACATCGCTTATTTTCGGAACGTGTAGATATTTTTACAAATGTTGAATTTTCTAAAGTATCAATTGTGACGGGAATTATTAAGATTGGTTTGAAGGTAGGCAGAACTAGTTATTTTGTTAAATAAATGGCATTGAATTTGTAATTTCACATTTAAGACGCTGTTGGAATGTGTACGCCTGCGCACCTTCAGTAAATTTGGTTTGCAGCAAGTGCAAGTGGATGCGCATTATTTGCAAATGAACTTGTGGCGTTTCGTAACCGATGAAAAGTATGTATAAAGAAATAATTAATTGAAATTGGATAGCTTAGTACAGTCGATAACACAAAATAACTAAAGTTTTCACAAACATATTAAACAAAAAATATTTGATTTAAAAAATTTAGACGTGTTAGCTCGTGCTAAATCGCTCTTCTTTTTCACATGCACATTCTAACTTTTTTGATTTGTTTCTAAAACCTCTTTTTACATATTTTATAGTCTTGTGAACTTTTTGCTGGACGAAATTTTAGGCTCAGCTGTACACCGTTGTTTGGAGTCCATATTAATGGAACCGAATGCTGTTGAAATAATTTGCGAACGTGGTTAGTATTATTTTATAAGTAGATATTTATGTACTATACAAATTTTTACATTCCAATAACTAAGTTATCATCTATAAACTGTTATTTAAAAAATGCGCATGTTTTTAATCTCTCTTGCAAGCTTAAACATGGATTAAGGAAAAAGAATAAAATGTTAAAAGGAAAACATACGTATATACACATATGTATATATCGCATCATAATTTATAAAGTAACACAATTAAAAATTCTAAAAATTTCAGGAGAGCCAAAAACCTTTTTTCGACGGGCAATATTGTGGAAAAAGGCCACGCATAATAGTTATTTTTCAGCCAAAAAAGACAGTGATGGAAGAGATTTTTTGGAAATCGCTAGGAATATAATATTATTCTGTATACCGGTGTATGAAAGAAGCCCGATTTCGAAAAATTTTAAGTTGTTTCGCTTTATGAATTAGGCTGCGTTATATACATAAAGTATTTATTACAAAAACAAAAAAAAAACAAACACAAATAAAACTTCAAATAAAATTACCTTAAATGCTATGTACATCTAGTTGCCCTCTAATTTATAGTAAACACTATACTATTCTCAGTCATATCTTCATCACCATCCCCATCATCATCATTATCACTGAAACCCTCTGTGGTCACTAAAATATTATGCGTCTCCGTGCCATCAGCCGATTTGAGTATAATTACTTGTTCTTTTGAATTATCATTATCGTCATCGCTGCTATTCATATTTACTACTTGTATTTGATTTTGATCCGAAATCGTTGATTTCGCTTGATTATTCCTTGTTGCTTGCGTGACACAATTCCAGTCGGGTTTGGCAGCATTTTCCCTTCGCATTTTACGCGTCTCTTCGAACTCCTTTGGATGCATTTTTTTGCGATGTGAATGCATATTCGCATTTGAATTGAATGTTTTGGGACAATGTGGACAGCTATATAAAACTTCGCCAGTATGCATAGCCATGTGCTCCTACAAAGCAAGAGAAGACAATGATTGATCTAACTCGAAACAAATTCACACACTTACCTTTAAATTAATAGCCTTTTTGAAGGCTTTCTTACATACACCACACTCGAATACACGTGCGCTCTTATGCACATACCGTTGATGACTAAGTAAAGCGCTACGATTTGGCGCTACCTTGCCACAAATGCCACATATTTGTAGTGTTCCCTCTTCGTTGTGTCGTCGCTTGTGCTTTTGCAAACTGTATTTGTCTTTGTGCCATGAGCCACACTTGTCACATTGCACCTTTGGCAATACAACACCCTGGTGTTCTAGTTGATGACGTGTAAAGGCCGTACGTCCTATAATAACTTTGGCGCAAATATCACACATCGTGGCACCGTAACCCGAATGCAATGTTTTCATGTGTGTATTGAGTAAGTTTTCGGTAGGAAAGCTGTAAGCATACATCAAGTTTGGATTTATCAATTTATTTATTATTATTACCTACCCTCTTTGGCAAACATCACAAATATATTTGCGCTCCCCATGTATGAGCCGATGTTGTTCCAGTATATAGGGACGTGCAAAACGCTTTGGACAGTGTTCGCATTTGTATTGTTTGGCTTCCTCTGGCTGATGTTTAATTAAAAAGTGATTTCGCAAGCATTGTTTGTCGGCAAATGCTTTGTCACATGATTCACATCTAAACATAAAGAAGGTAATTGATTTTAAGCAAAGCATAAGCCATTAGATATACCCACTTATAGGCATCCGGATTTAAATGCTTCTCGATGTGTTCATATAGTAATGCACGTTTATAGAATTTTTTATTGCAACAAGTCGCATAGCCCTTGCACTGATGTGTTTGTTCAATATGCTTGCGTAACGCCAGGAATGTCGGTTGTTCTGTTGCACAAATATCACATGTTAAACGTATACATTGAGCGATCTTTTCATCAATCAAACGCATGCGATTTTCATAGCTCTCCTCTTGCTGTGCATCGTCTGCAGCACCTTCGTTTTTATTTTTGTTCGATTTTGTTTTTTCCTTTTTCGATGTTGCTGTGGTGTCAGTTGACTCAATTCTAATTTTTGGTGGTCGTCCACGACGTTTTTTCGCCACTATGTTTGTTGTGTCAGCTTCTGCTTTTGCATTCTGCCCATCATTATTAGCACCATTGCCACTGAGTTTATCAGCGGAGCTAACTGGTTTGGGTGGCGTATTTTTAGAGTTGCTGGAACGAGGAGATAGTAACTCGCCTTCAGTTGGAAAAGCGAGGGCATCTACGAAATAAAATTAATTGATATATAGGTACATGGAAAGAATTCTGGACTTAAATACCCATAACTACGATCGATATGCATAGTATGTATGCATATGTATGTCCATACATAGATATGAACATATTGTTACTTACCCTCGCTCTCTTCAACTAGCACCACTACTTCTTCCATGAACATTTCACTGTTCATAGAAAGCTGATCCGCGCCATCATCATCGTCATTATCCCACTTTTCACTTTTCGGCAGTTTCGTTTCACTATTGGCTTGCTCACAATCAATTGTCGTCTTATCGAGTACGTCAATTTTCTCTTCCTCACTATCCGCCATATCAAGTTCATGTTTAGAAGCATTAGCCGATATACTCGTGTCCAGTAACCATTCTTCGTCGCATTTTTTATCAGAAACAGGGGAACGGCGACGAACAACGTTCTTGCGACACTTAAGCTCCACATCAGTTTTTAGTGAAAATCGTTCGCTCAATAGTCTATGCGCCTCTTCAACGCCTATATAGAATTCATTGAAACTCGAAACGCTAGTCCAGCAGCAGGTGCATATGGCCGTTGATATGGGATCGTCGCTCCTTGGCTAATAAGCGATGGAGATAATGTAAGTGATAGGAAAATTTAAATATGGCGTAAATTAATTTCTTATTTACATACATATGTATGTATGAACCTACCTCGAACCAAAAGTATTTTGCAATGACTGCAGCCATATTAAATTCGATACCTTTGTCGTCGAAAATGTTTATTACATCATTTATATCCTTTAAGCACAAGCGACAAATCATTTTGGTTTATTTTCTTATCTTTTAGTGCCGATTTGAACATAAAGCTCAATAAATTCTGTGTAAATTATTTTTTTTTTTTTTTGACTATGAACACCATCCAATAGGTGTAAAATGGGTACATTAAGAAGGCGCAACGGTGGAGCACAACTGTTGTGTAGATATCAGTAATCGGAAAGTGATACAATTTTCGCCTTCTGAACGAGCTGATACATTAAATAAACAAATTAGTATTTTAATTATCCCCAACGTAATTGCCAATAATTTCGCGACTTTGAAACATTTTTATTACATTCCAAAATTCATAAACACTATTTATATTTTTGTACATATGTCAAAATCGTAAGCTCAACATGTTGTGTAAAGTGAGCGTAAAAAATTTATGATGGAAAAAAGTCCCCAAAATCACAACATGTTGTGTTGATCAGAAATACTCAACGTTGCGTTCAGAAGATAAAACACAACAGTTGCACAACTGTTGCGCCACGGTTGCGCCTTCTGAACGTAGCCAATGGCAAGGTTTGTAGCCACAACCTAGGGCTAATGCCAGGGCCCTCACTCTGTAGTTCGATTCGAAAGAAAATTCGTTCGTTTTCGAATTCTATTCCATATATTCTATACAGTACGAATGTACTTTCGAATCGAATTTCGCTTACGAATCGAACTACAGAGTGAGGGCCCAGGTTTTCTTGCGAATAATTTATTTTATACGAAGTTGCCAGATATTATAAATAACAAAAACGACAGGGCAAAAAAAAAATTTAAAAGGTGAGTCCATTTGTGCATTTTACCCTCATTTCAGGGTGTTTAAAATTAATGTTTAATGACCAGAGAAGCTTTTTGTCTTAAATTTACATATTTTTACTTTTTAACTAATTATTATTATTTGGTTTTAATAATTATTATTTTTTGTTTTAAGTTTTTTTTTTTTTTTAAATTTAATTTATTATTTCATATATAAAATCTTTTTATATTATTATTATTTTTTTTTGTGTCACAAATTTTCAATCATGTTAATTTCATATAGAAAATTTATTAGATCTGAATAGAAGGGTAAAGAATATGATTTAAGAATTTCCTCTACAGAAGAAAATTTGTCAAAAATTGTATAATTATTTCTAATGGTATCATACGCTTGGCATTCAAAAATTATATGTTGAGCGTTTTCTGGATTTCCGCACTTTGTGCATTGTCCAGAAATGTGACTAATGAATTTACTGAGATATTGTTTTGAGTATGTATGTCCTAGCATTAGCCTATTTAAGAGCTTAATTTCATAAGGTTTCATTTTACACTTTTTATTGTTAAACCAAGGAATTTTCATCAATGTCTCAGTAATGTCAGCAAATTTACGACCTTTTGTTATACTTTGTGTTTTGAAATCTTGTTCCCATTTATCCCAGACAGCCTTTTTTAAGCTTTTTGTCTTAAATTTACATATTTTTACTTTTTAACTAATTATTATTATTTGGTTTTAATAATTATTATTTTTTGTTTTAAGTTTTTTTTTTTTTTTTAAATTTAATTTATTATTTCATATATAAAATCTTTTTATATTATTATTATTTTTTTTTGTGTCACAAATTTTCAATCATGTTAATTTCATATAGAAAATTTATTAGATCTGAATAGAAGGGTAAAGAATATGATTTAAGAATTTCCTCTACAGAAGAAAATTTGTCAAAAATTGTATAATTATTTCTAATGGTATCATACGCTTGGCATTCAAAAATTATATGTTGAGCGTTTTCTGGATTTCCGCACTTTGTGCATTGTCCAGAAATGTGACTAATGAATTTACTGAGATATTGTTTTGAGTATGTATGTCCTAGCATTAGCCTATTTAAGAGCTTAATTTCATAAGGTTTCATTTTACACTTTTTATTGTTAAACCAAGGAATTTTCATCAATGTCTCAGTAATGTCAGCAAATTTACGACCTTTTGTTATACTTTGTGTTTTGAAATCTTGTTCCCATTTATCCCAGACAGCCTTTTTTAAACGAATTTGAGCCTCGAAAGGTGTTAGTTCCAATTTTATATGTTTACCTACTGTTGTTGCCATTTTGGCTGCTTCATCAGCTTTTTCGTTAAAAATAATCCCTACATGACTGGGCACCCATATGAAAATAATTTCTTGTAAATTCTTGTTATTAAATAATATATTATGTATTTCTGCTACAATGTAGTTGTCAGTTGTATTTCTATCCATTACTTCGATGGCTGAGAGACTGTCTGTGAAAAAAGCAGCTTTGCTAACATTTAGTCCAGCAATGTAGCTGTGTAAATTAAGCAGTAAACAAAATAGGACTGGGCGCAGTGATGCCAATATTCTTGGACCAAAAATCCCTACGGCATGCCAAAAAATTCCCTATTTTTCCCTACGCTAACAAAAGTTTTCCCTACATATTTCCCTACGCCGTATTTTCTCTATATTGAAATAAACACACACACAATTGATGCAAATAAAGTTTTTATTCAAAAAGCCACGTGACCTAATCAATCCTTATTACGTTTTTTTTAATAAAATTCTGAGTCAGCTTATAAAATATTTTAGTTGACTCCAAATAAATTTCATGTATTAACGGCTTTTTGGCTTGAAAAAGTGTCGGTTACCCCTAACTGCAAACCATCTAATGGGTACGGAAACGCATAATAGCCCCGACACATAGCATACGTCAATCCGTCTACGTCGACGTATGTGACTGACAGCTCAGTAAAATGTCGGCATTTAAACGTACGTCGTCACACGTACGACGGATCCGTCGCCGCAACGTACCGAAGTTGCCCAAAAGTCAACTTTTGGTATACGTCAATCCGTCGCTATGTCAGCTGATTGCTTTTGATTGTTAACCTTTAGCTACTCTTGAAGTTCACTTTTTTTGCAATTTGCTTTTCGAGTTTTTTCTCATTTGTATAACATTCCTCCATAAAACAAAATGGTCAAGAATTATCAGGAGATGTGAAGTTACTGAAAACTGAACTTCAATAGGGCAACTTAAAAGAGAAATTACAAAATATTCTAAAGAGTTAAATTTTTGCCACCACCTCTGTAGTTAAAGGTGGCGACCTCTCCGTCAAGTACGTGAGCTGTCAGTCACATACGTCGACGTAGACGGATTGACGTATGCTATGTGACGGGCCTATAACCAGGGTACGGAAAAACTCACTCATGAACGCTCAAAAATACATTCTACTCATATCACAAACAAATATTCAAAGAAAAATGTATAAACACTCAAATAGCGAGCGAACTAAAGCACAACAGCAATCGATCGCTCATAGCGGTGGCGTTAAACTCAATGCATAAATTCACTCAAAAATGAATTATCGTACAATTTCTCTGGTAAATTCACTCTTTGAGTTTGAATTTATAATTTTTTGCGCTAGCGATCATTTTTTGAGTTTATCATTTTTTGATCGCTCTTTGAGTTATCATTTTATGCGTTCACAAGGGTTTGTTGTGAGGTTTAAGCAGCTAATGGCATTGTGAAGGCGCAGTTTTTGGATGATGGCGTGCGTTTATTAGATCATAAATATGATATATGCATGTATGTACATACATATGAATGCATTTGTGTACGTATATACATATGTATGTACATATGTATGTATATATTTATAATATTTTAAAAAGCCTTAGGTCTTATAGCGATATATATGTACATATGTATATTGAAGTTGCATTTTAACAATTTTATTATGTATTTATTCAATCTAATAAAAATTTTATATATGCATGTGTTTACATACATATGTATTTGTGTTCATTCGACACAAACATATGTATATATGTATGTATTTCTCTGCTCTGCAATAGGGCGTTTTGAATAATTTTCTGAAATAGGACGTTATTGAAAAAAATTCTGAAATAAGACGTTTTTCAAACAATTTTTGAAATAGCCATCGATATGTAGTCTATATAAATATTTTATTTAACATACATACCCTGTAGGGAAAATCTCTAGTTCCGAACTAGGTCGCTTCTAGTGCATTTTTCGACACTACTAGTGCGAGCTAAATCTATTTTGCATGTTATCAACTGGCGAATTTAACACGGCGATGTCCTAGGCGGTGTCAATTGTCACCCTCTGCACTACGTTTTCGATAGTTCCGAACTAGTACTAAATTCTACAGTTTACACTAGTTCGTTTATTGGCACATTTTCGATAGTTCTGAACTAGCTACAAGTACCTACAAATTCTACAGTTTTACATCTGCCGCTTAAGTGCAGACTTTGACACACTTCATGCAAGTGGCGCGATGGCCGACTGGCTAACGCATGTGCCTTTCAATCTGAGGGGCGCGGGTTCGAATCCTGTCGGTGTCAAGGTGGATGATAATTTTTTTTTTTTAATTTTTTTTTTTTACTAATATTTTTTTATTTATTTATTTAATAAAATTTACAGTAATATTTAAAAAGTAATAAAATAAAAAAAATTAAAAATAAGCCTGAGGGATCGGGAAAGCATAATTAGGG
The DNA here is from genome assembly GCA_960531455.1 of Urophora cardui. NCBI lineage: Eukaryota > Metazoa > Arthropoda > Insecta > Diptera > Tephritidae > Urophora > Urophora cardui. Next base: position 111,067,436 of record OY482670.1, on the reverse strand, counting down.
GAACATTTCATTTCATACAAGTTGAGATGCAAATAGAAAACTCTTTATATGAAACGCTTCACTAAACATCTGAGAATTGCAAATATACAAAGCCGACGGAAACTGAACGAACGAAAAATTTTCATAGAATTTTTGTCACTTCGAAATTGCATACAAATCAAAGTGTGTCTTGCAATGGTCACTCAATTCACTCCTCCTGAACTGGTGAGGGTCTAACTACAATTGATCTAGTTCCCTTTTGACACCTTTTCGGTAGTTCGGAACTAGAAATTTTGCTCACTAGTTATTGAGTTCCCTGCAGGGTAGGTACCTACATATTTCGATTGTACTTTAAAACGTGCGTATGTGTGTATGTTCATATGCGTATGTCCCACATCCCGCAGTTTTCACGATAAGATATTTAACCAATCTCCTGTATTAGTTTCTACATCAGACATGAAGAAGGCTTTTTGGGCCATTTATTTTAATGAGTTTAATTTATTCTTCCTATTTCACTTTCAGAAACAGTTTGTATTAATTTGTTATACCTTTTTCTGGTTTTTTTTTCTAATATTTTTTTTGGTTTTGATTTTAAACCAAAAATACTGTGACGGTAATATAATATATAATATAATATTATTTAATTCCAGGAATGATTAAATAATGATATTAGAAATTAACTATCCTTTTTTACTATTTAGGTACAAAAAAGGGCAATAATGTATAAAAAACCTGGAAAATATCAATACCTACATTCCATCATTGAATAGACATACATACATATTACATACATACATTCATTTTATATACATACATATGTATGTACATACATACATGTGTACAAATAAATAAAATGCGAACTTATTTTTTGAACGCTCAATTGTTGTATTCTAGTTTTCAAGTAAGAACTAAATACATACATATGTATGTATGTAGGTACCTATGTTAAATAAAATATTTAAAAACCCTTAACTCATACATATAGACTACAAATGTACATCAATATATACGTAGGTACATCGGTATGTAAATATAAATTTTTATAAATATCTATTAATTTAAATAAATTGAATAATTTAATTAGTTTAAATAAATACATACTTAATAAAATTTAAACTCGATATACCTACATACATATGTACATATACATACCTATCGCTATGAGAGCTAAGGCTTTTTAAAATATTATAATTATGTACATACATCCATATATACGTACACACATGCATGAATATGTATGTACATACATACATACATCATATTTATGGTCTAATAAACGCACGCCATCATCCAAAAATTGCGCCTTCACAATGCCATTAGCTGCTTAAACCTCACAACAAACCCTTGTGAACGCATACTGTGTAACCTAAATCAAACGCAAGTCGTCAATTTAACGCACGCACGCAAATTTTTCATATGCGTTGAACCGAAATTGACTTGCGTGCGTGTTCAGATAAAGAAATAGAAAAATACAGAAAATCAGAGAAAATCTTGTTATTTTGTGGAATATGTACCTAACAGACACGATATCAAAAGCAAGTGTCAATTTTTTTGCAAACAATCACCCACAATGCTTAATTTCAACTGTCACGCAAAACAAAAATTGGGCGTCGAATTTGCTTTTTACGCACGCCGTTCAATTTCGGTTACTCCCATACAAGTTGTATGGGCATGAGAAATTTTTGACAGTAAATTGACGGCGTGCGTTTGATTTAGGTTACACAGATAAAATGATAACTCAAAGAGCGATCAAAAAATGATAAACTCAAAAAATGATCGCTAGCGCAAAAAATTATAAAATAAACTCATAGAATGAATTTTCAAAAAATGAATTTTCAAACGATCTCCATGGAGGAACAATAAAGGAGAATGCATAAGATCAGCTGACTTCTTCTTCAATCTTCATAAACACACACGAACACAAGCATTTTTTTGTTGACATATTCCACACACACACGCACCCTAGCATTTGTGTGGCCCCTACATCTGTCAAATTCTTCTACATTCCTCTTTGCATGACACTTCTCGGCCCACTATGTATGAAGGTATGTCGTTATGCATTCTCCTTTATTGTTCCTCCATGACGATCTCTCATTTTAAAATGAATTTATGTAAGAGCTTATCGCCACTGCAGAGACCCATCGATCGCTGCTGACGTGCGTTCATTTGCGTTCGTTGTCACTGTGTATTTGCGCTCATGAGAGCATGGCATAGCTCAGAATTATAGAGTGATAATTCGTTTGAGTGAGTTTATTTTGAGCGTTCTTCGCACCCTGCCTATAACACCCTGAATTGGATTAGGGGTTTTTGTGTGACGAAACAAAAATTTTGCTCCGAGGCCCTGTAAGCAGGTAAAAGAATATATTGCCAGATCAGGATAAAGTACAATTATGAAATATTAGGCAAGGGTAACACTGCGCTGAGCGGCGCAATTGTGCTAGCGCCAACTCTAGCGCTATTGCGCTAACTTCGATTTGGAAAATGCGCCAACATAATATAGCGCCAACTCTAGCACCGGCTCCAATATAGCGCTAGTGTAAAATTGGGCCACCACAACGAGAACTAACACACAGCGTATACGACACCGTCACAATTATGTATGTATGCTAACGCCAACACCGAACCATCGCTAATACGAAAGGGTATTGATATTTTACTTTCACAAAGAAAGAAGACAAAACTGACATTATCTGTAAATAAGAGAGAAATATATAATAAAAAAATTAAATAACATATTTATTAGCATATAGTATAATTATTTTTCTTACCCATGGTAAATGGTAAGGGGAAATTTCGATATAATGCGCTCGGACCCGGAATTTTTCTGTTTAATAGGGTGGAGCCCACCCTCGTATTCCATAATGAAGATGCAGCTAAACGAAGACTCCAGCGTATTTTAACAAATATATGCAAATGATTTTTAAAACTAAATTTAATTGTGGCACAATTATCGTGACCACGTGTATGTAATCAGAATTGCACCAAAAGAAATAAAACGGGGATATCAGACAGTAAGAAGCGAACAAGTGTTATTTATCGATTATTCCATGTCAATTGCGCTAAAGGTGTTATTGCGCTAGAACCGTGCGCTAGCGCTACAGTTGGCGCTGGTGTTATTGTATCAGCGCCAAAAAAATTGCACCATTACCCATGGCTATGAAATATTGCATTCAAGCATGCAGAAACATTTAACATAACTAATGTTATTAAAAAATTTTAGATTTTTAGAAAAAAATAATTCGTTGCAAAGGCAACGAAAATTTTTAACTTCAAAAATTCACTACATTTAGCTAATATTTGAAAATCTGTCCTTTTTTCCCTACACTGCAAATTTGAGGTCGAATTTCCCTACATGTAGCCTCTTTTCCCTAAACTTGGCATCACTGATTGGGCGATATATATCCATATTTTTAAAATTGTACAGCCGATAATATCGATATTTTAAATTACCGTGCATCGATAATCGATAATTTTTTCCCATTCCGCGCCAAATTCGATATTTGTTATACATTTCTGATTTAGGGTCCCCACAAACAGAAGCGATACGATACAGCCCACATATGCAATTGTGCATGACGCGATACGATTTTTCATATGTGGGCTGTATCGTATCGCTTCTGTTTGTGGGGACCTTTAACAGCAGAAAAGTTTTTTAAGGGGTGGTATATATATAAACTGTAAGCCTCCGGCAAGTTTGGATTTCAGTTTTGAGATCTGTGTCATATTTCGGAAAACACTTTCAGAAAGTAATTTTTTGGTGGCTACACGAGAAAATTTTACTTCACTTTCTGAAAGCACTTTCATTGCATCGTCTGGCAGTACCTTTATTCTATAATATATAAATAATGGTCGTAGCAGTTAAAAGATAATGCGAAATTACCGTTCAACGGTCCTTTTTTTGAACGTTAAAAGCAGATGTTTTGTTTTATTGCCGGTCGCGCTTTAAAAAAAAATAACCCTCAGCCGGCGGAATTCTCTTTCTGGAGAAATTTAATATAATAATTTAATAATAGTTGAAAGTGTTAAATTAGATGAACTATCATCCGCAGAATTTTTCCTGACAGTTTCACTGAAAAATTCCTAGTAGTTTGTAAATAAATGAAATTGGTTCATTATATCCAAGCTGAGCCAACGTTTTTTCTAATTATGATTTCATATATATGTATACGTTATTTTTATGAATTCTTCTCTTTTTTTGTTTGTTCATAACGTGGTTTTACCGCCGCTGTGGTGCAGTGGGTAGAGTGCTCGCCTGCTATGCCAGAGGTCTCGGGTTCAAACCACGGTCCGAGCAAAACACCAAAAAAATTTTCAAATTAGTAAAAATCCAATTATTGGATTTTTTAAGAGCAGCGGTCACCTCTCGGCAGTGGGCGGCATACCATCCGAGTGTATTTCTGCCATGAAAAAGCTTCTCACAATAAATGCATTCGCCGTTCGGATCCGGCATAAAACTGTAGGTCCACCCAATTAGTAGGAAAAAACAAAAAGAAGCACACTTCGAATTGGGAGAGAAGCTCGGCCATAAAACTCGTCAGAGTTATAATAGCGCCATTGTATTATTATTATATAACGTGGTTTTAGTAAAAAAAAATGAAAGGAGCAAGAAATTGACGATTTTTTCGCTGAAATGACGATTTTTAGGTGTACTCGCGTACTTTTTCCAGCAGCTTTTCTCTGTTTGCCTCTATCACTCTCTATCTCGCCAAATATCATTCTTCCTCTCACAAGAGAAAAATATCCAAAAAAGTAAAAAAATGCAAATCTATTCAAATCTTGCAGGAAAGATGAACAGCTGATCAAATTAAAATTATGGGAATTAACAAAATATATACAAATCCTATATTTACAAAAATTTATACGAAATTTGTATTACTTTAGCTTAGTTTCAGCTGTAGATTATGCCTGCATTGTATTTTACTAATAAAGAAACATGTATGTATGTATATAAATGCGGAGCTGCGGCTGCCTGCTGGCATTGCATATTGACATACATACATACATACATACATATAAGTTAGCAGAGGGTAACCGGCGGACTTCCTACATTAAGCAACAAACATACAATGCTGCTGTTATCATCCGACATTTAGCTCAAGTACAGATGCAGACATAATCAAATGTTATTTATTTACATCTTTCATAATTAATTCGTCCATATTTAACTTTTTTAATTTTGAATTTCAATTTTGCAATTTTCGCAAATTACAAACATATGTTTTTTCATCAGCTGTTTTGCTGCTGGACAAATGTGATGGAAAAAATTTGTCCTGCAGAATTTTGCAGCCTCTCACAAAAATAAACGTCACTTTGCTCTCTCATTTCCATCACTTCTGCAATTTTTTTGCGTAAAAAAATGGAAAAAGCGGATATTTGTTGCAAAATTGTAATAAATTGCAACAAATTTCTGTACGCGAATACAACTTTTATTTGGAAAAATTACGATTTTTCTTCACAAAAGTTCGGAACGCATCGCACAGCTGTGAAATTATAAAATCACAAAAATCGATTCCGACAGATCGCTCTAATAATTTCATCTCTAGCGATAAAATTTTCACAACTCTAAGGGTGAAAACAGAATCGGAACGTAACGACACGGCATTGCGACAGCGACAGTACCTTGACGTAAAACTGTCGCAGCGAAGACAGCGACTGAAACATAATAAATGCGGCAACGACCGCCCCTACAGAAGGCTCGTTGGTGTCACGTTACAGTTTTTCATTCACAGCTAAAAAGTTTTTGGTTGAGATCGTAATTTTTCAATGTAAAATAATAAATTAAATAGTTAAATTAATTAATTTAATTCTCTAGACTCTTATTACATATGGTTGTGTATAAATACTTCTGCTTTTTTTGTAAAGTTTCGTTAGATTTATTGAGTTGTCAAAATTTTAATATTTTATAATGCAGTAGCAACTCATCGTCCGCTCGTCGTCGTCACCAAAATTAGAAATCGGCCTAAGGACCTGTTCACATTACTCGGTACGACATCGGATCCACATTTTTTGCTCGGTATTTCCAGCTTAAGCCCATATGACACTACGTTTTTTTTCTGGTATTCTATCAGGTTTTTTGTGTGAAGGTGATGGCCAAATACAGTTTTGCGTTGGTGTAAGCGGGCAAGCTATATTGAAAAAAACCAAACAAAATACCATCTAGGCGATTAAAAACCAACGAGCCAGCTTGTATTTCGGTAGGTTTTTTGGCATTCGGTCATTTTTTCTGACAATTTTTCCAATTTGACAACCATAAAATAAATTATATTTAAAATAGAAAAATATATGGAAATACAAATTTTAAATTTGACTCTTATAAGCTTCTGCTTTGGCCATAAGGGTAAAGAAGAAGTTCGCAAGAAAAATTATATTGCGTACTGGCTTCCCTTTATAACACGGAATACAAAGCTATCCTGCCCTTTAGGTTTCATAACTTTTTTATTTCAGTAATTTAAATCAAATTTCTAAAAGAAATAATTTTTGAAATAAATATTATTTTCATTTAGTTTGAAGTTTAATGTCAATCAAATTGTTTTTGAGGGAGTATTTGTCTCTTTTCAACCTATAGAAGAATTGTTTTTGTATTTTGACTTTCGGTGGGTTTTCAAAACCAAAAAAAAACAGGGAAAAATGTAGTGTCATATAGGCATTACTGAAACGATTCCGCGTTGCTGTGTTTTTCACACTTGTGGGAATAGTTTCGGTGCGTTATCGGCAGAAAATAGGAAAACAAACATCGAAATTTGCAAAACAAAATTTTTAACTTCAACAAATCACTCAATAATAACAATAAAGTGTTCTAGCGAGACGAAGACATTATAACTTGCTACATTTATAGCCGAAACGAGTTTTTTACTGACTTTGTTCTTCTTCTTTTATTACGCCGCAAAAATGTATGCAGTAATTCCTCAAATTTTACTGACCGGTCTTACCGCGCTGCGGTATACCGAAATTAATCCGCTCCGATTTCATGTATGCAACACTAATGTGAAAGTGCCAATTGAAATACATGTGGTCGGTAAGGTTTCGGTATACTTTCGGTAAAAACCAAAAATGTCGATCCGATACCGCACCGAGTAATGTGAAAGCGCTCTAAGTTGACGACAACGTAATTTTGTCGGTGGACGACATCGTGACGCGTCGTCTTTATTATAATTGCTTTCATAAGAATGCATGATGGGTTTTAATTTTGACAGGCTGTCGTTGTCGCAATTTCGTTTCATGGTCGTTTCGTTACGTTCCAATTCTGTTTTCACCCTAACGCTGAATAGAGTTGGGAAACTATCGATAGTAGTACCATCGATAGTTTTTGATAGTTTAAAAAAAACTATTGATAGTTTTCGATAGTCTTAAAAAAATAAACTATCGATAGTACCATCGATAGTACTATCGTATTTAAATGATTCCTGAAAAAAATTTTTTAACCGCCAACAAATTCACATTTTATACATATTACAAGTATGTATGTACTCACAAGACCACGGATGCCACTGTTGGTTGTTTCCAAACAAACTTGGTAGTTTTTTTTTTCTGATTTTGAGTTTTTTCAATAAATTTTGGTTTTTTTGCAATAAATATGTGAAATTCAAATTTTTTTATTTTGGTTATTTTTTTACAAGTACCAACCTATGCCCAAAATATTGGATACGCGACATTTTGACTATGTAGTTTTAACCAAGGACTCAAAACTTACCAATAGCTGATATTCTCAATTCACAACTTAGAATAGTAATCTAGATGGAGATGGAGATTTAAAAGTTGTAAAACTATCGATAGTATACATTACCATCGATAGTTTTCGATAGTTTTGAAAAAACCATCGATGGTCTTCGATAGTCTAAAAAAAAAAAAACTATCGATACTATCGATAGTGCCATCGATAGTTTCCCAACTCTAACGCTGAATACCGAAAATAATATGGGAAGTTGGTTTAACACATGATTGCACATGATCATTTCCTTAATAAAACTGTGTTTTTAGAACATTAATAAAGTTAAAATGAAGGTAATAATTGTACACTTACCAAAGTATTTACTTAAACATTAAAACTTTTATTTTACAGCGGATTAGTGAAAAGAAACTAGAGGCATTCGCTGTCGGCAATATGGGCCAACGCAATCTCTCCAAAAAGGAGCTTGAAGAACAAAAGAAGAAAGAAGACGAGGAAGCCGCAGCTCATGTAAGAAATTTATTTTCATGATTGAACATAAACACTCCTACATAACATCTATTAATTTAATTTTACGTACATACATAGGTATTTAAAGAGTTTGTTGAAACTTTTCAAGAAACGCCTAGCGCTTCATCTAAGGTTTGGGTAAAAGCCGGTACTTATGACGCTGGCTCAAGACGTAAGTGCATAAAGATATTAAAACAAATTATAACGTAATCTTATAAAACTTAAATTCCAATTAATAGGTGAGGATAATCGCGAGAAGGGTAAATTGTATAAGCCCAGTTCAAAGTTGGAGGAGAAGACCGCCGCAGAAAAGGCACAAGAGTATGCAAAAATGCTGGCTTCTGATCTGAAAAAAGACTCAATACCGCTGAAAAAGAAAAGTCAAGAGAAGAAGAAAAGCAATCTGGAATTGTTTAAAGAGGAACTAAGACAGTACGTTAGCCAAAAGCGGAGAAACTAAATAAAATTTAATATACTGAAATGCTCCCATGGCTCTTGAGAATACATATTTATCATTTCGCCTATTTCAAATGCATGGAATCTAATACTTTATACTCTTGCTTATTAATGAATATATATGTAATTTCAGAATACAAGAGGAACGAGAAGAGCGTCACAAATATAAACATATAGCTGGACAGGCGGTAGTGCAACAAGTTGTTGAAACCACACCCGATATACGCGAAAGCGGCTCCTTCGATACGGGCGATCCCAACACAACCAATTTATATTTGGGGAACCTAAGTCCAAAGGTGAGAGAATATACATAAATACCTACATATATTTACTTAAAACAAATGAATATTTTTCGAAATTCATTTTATTTATTTGCAGATCTCCGAACAGCAACTCATGGAAATTTTCGGTCGCTATGGCCCACTTGCTAGTATAAAAATTATGTGGCCACGCTCCGAAGAGGAAAAGCAACGTGGACGCAATTGTGGTTTTGTGGCTTACATGAGCCGTAAAGATGCCGAGCGAGCGCTCAAAACACTACATGGTCGATACATAATGGGCTATGAAATGCGTTTGGGTTGGGGTAAATCTGTACCAATTATGAATCAACCAATTTTTATACCACCAACGCTATTGGAATTGACATTACCACCACCTCCTTCTGGTTTGCCATTCAATGCACAACCACCGCCGGCGGATGCACAAAAATTGCCGAGAATTAATTATAAGGAGTATACGACAGATGAGGAAAAGGAGAACATGGAAAAGGTATAAAATACAAATCTATTACAATACAACATGGTATTTTATTTTTAATATTTTAGATTCTTTATAAATCGGTCGTAAAAGTGTTTATACCAACGGAAAAGTGAGTTTGTTATTAGTTGATTTACTACATATTTCCATATACTAAATGAAACACTCTTTTAGGGGTGTCCTCAACATTATCCATCGTATGATCGAATTCGTTATACGTGAGGGTCCAATGTTTGAAGCCTTGATAATGAGTCGCGAAATGGATAATCCATTATTTTCATTTCTATTCGACAATGAGAGTCCAGCACATATTTACTATCGTTGGAAGTTGTTCTCGCTGCTGCAAGGCGATACACCGAATGAGTGGAATGAGAAGGAATTTCGCATGTTTAAAGGTGGGCCAATTTGGCGTCCACCAATAGCCAACTTTTATACAGCCGGTATGGCCGATGAGTTGGTGGTGGATCCGGATGCAGCAACTGTGAATAAGGGGGCGCTTTCCAATGCGTATGTGGAGATTATTTATTTAAATAGCGTATTGTGTGTATGTGCATAACGTACGTTCTTCATTTTTAGACAACGTGATCGTTTAGAAGATCTGTTGCGTCACATAACACCAGAACGTGGACGCATTGGCGATGCAATGATCTTTTGTATTGAACATGCTGATGCTGCTGATGAGATATGCGAATGCATAGCCGAATCTTTGGCCAATCCCGACACATTGCCTTCGAAGAAAATCGCACGTCTTTATTTGATTTCCGATATTTTGCATAATTGCACTGTAAAGGTTTCGAATGCTTCGTTTTTTAGAAAGGCGTAAGTACCTAATTTGTATGCAATTTTAATAATTTTTTCATATTATAAAACAATATTCTTCCAACAGCATTGAAAAACAATTATTGGAGATTTTCGAGAATATGCACACGTTTTTCAATTCAATGGAGAGTCGTCTGAAGGCAGAGGGTTTGAAATCGCGCGTGATAAATGTCTTACGTGCATGGGAGGAATGGGCTGTGTATTCTAAAGAATTTTTGGCAAAACTAAAAAGTATATTCTTAGGCAAACAGGTATGTATGTGGCCTTTAGTTTAGTAAACCACTAAAAACGTATGTAAGCAAAACTCGATGTATTGTGGAACGAATTTCCGTCAAGCCTTGTCAAGTTTGATTTGGTTATAAACCGGTTTCGGCTATGTGCCAGCTTCAGTATCTGGTTCGAAACCGGCTTATAACCAAAACGAATTTGACAAGGGATGACGGAAATTCGTTCCACAATACATCGCAATCCTTACCTGTCGGAAAAGCAAACAATAAAAAGTCCTAAACTTTAGGACCTAAAGTATAATAAAAAAGAAATTAATCAAAACTCATTTAATTTACGGTTTAGATTGCACCATCTCCGCCACCAGTCGAAGAAGTCGCCGAAGAAGTGCCTGAGGATATTGATGGTGCGCCATTATCTGGCGATGAAAAAGACGATGAGGATTTGGATGGTGTGCCATTGGATGGAGCAGCTTTGTTGAAGAGCGCACTTATGCGAGGTCTGCCCGAATCGATGTCAATACCAAAGGACACACCAATGCGACCTGGCGTTGGGGATGATGATGATGATGACATCGATGGCGTGCCATGTGAGTCCAAGAAAAAACTTTTCATCTGCCGATTTAATGATATGTAATATTTTTTGGATGTTTATAGTGGACGATGACATCGATGGCATACCGCTGGAAAAGCTACCAACCGAATTAAGCGACACGCAAATGAAAGCAAATGCCAAAGCTGGTGCATTTATACCATCCAAATGGGAAACGGTCGATCCCGAACAGGTGGAGGCGCAAGCAATCACCACCAGCAAATGGGATACACTTGATCCACCGCAAGCGCCCAAATTTTTCGATTCCAGCGATGACACCGACAGCGATGGGGATGGGAAGAATAACGCAAGTAAAACGCAAAACTATAACGATGACAAACGTACAAAATTACGTGAAATCGAAGTGAAAACAATGCAATATCAAGATGAGCTGGAGTCAGGCGAGCGCCAGCTAAAATCCGGTTGGACCATATCAGACCAGGTGGAACATTATAGGCGCAAATTGTTAAGAAAAGTAAGTCAATCATATATATGTATATGTATATGGAATATAGCTTTACTACCACTAATATTTATTTACAGGACGCTAATGCCGCCGCCGCCGCTGCCGCCGCCGCAATGGATTCACCGGCAACGCTTGCGCGTAGTACAAAGTCTGTGAAAGAAAGCCGACACAATAGCGAATCGCCCGATAATAGTACAATTAAGCGCGCTAGACGTGCTAAACGTACACCATCCCCCTTACAATATCACAGCAGTAGTTCGCGCTCATCACCCGTACGCACCACAGCAAGTAAACGCTCGCATTCACCATACACCAGCTCCTCACGACGTGACATTTCACCGACGCCCAGTAGTACGCGTAGTGCAAAATCATCAAGACGCCATCGTTCGCCACGTTCACGTTCGCGCTCACTTTCGGATTCACCAAAGCGTTACACAGAACGTACGGCACATATTTTGAAGGCGTCGCGTTATGAAAATTCGCCATATGCTTCGCGCAGATCACCATCACCAACAGTATATACATCGTCGCGCTCGTCTAAATACGAGGAGAGGGATAGAGATAGGGAAAGGGAGCGGGAGCGGGAGAGAGACCGTGAGCATCGTAGCGAGAAGCATAAAAGACATAGACATTAAGAATTTTTTTGTTAGAGTAGACTATGTGGATTGGTATGCAATTGGATGTGTACACAATTACATATGTATAAGAAATATATTCATAAATAATAAAAACACTATTTCGAATTTAAATCCTAATAAGACTTTATTAAATTTGTGTAGTATGTATATATGCACAGGTTTGTGATGATTTTGCAAGTAAATGCGTTGCTGGCTAAAATAATGGTCCGTGTCTGTTTCCTCTTTAAGTTAAACAATCGAGAATAATACTAGAAAATAAGTACTTAAATGTTGCAATTTTATTTTAACCACCATATCATTCAGAAGTTGTATGAAATTCAATTTAAGTGATAAGACACTAAGGCTTTGTTCGGAAACTCAGCTTGAAGCGCAATCTGATTTTGTAGTATAAGCAGAGCGTTCATAAACTTAAATTTTTCATTAAGCGTCGCTCATCACAATCATCAAAAGAATATGTACTGCCGCTGTTGCGTTTCTGAACATACCCTAACTCAGAAATACACCAAAGCCAATTATGTATGTACGAGTACATATGTATATAGCTCGAAAAGTTTCCCTATCACCAGGGTTGCGTGATTTTGATTTGACTGAATCACTAATCAAAAATATTTTCTGATTCTTGATTTAAAATATTTTCAAATCAAAGATAATTTTTATTTGTGATTCGTTTCAAAAAAGAATCAGAAAAACCCTTTGATTCGTGATTCAAACTATTTTCAAATCAAAGATAAATTTTATTTGTGATTCGTTTCACAAAAGAATCAGAAATACCCTTTGATTCGTGATTCAAACTATTTTCAAATCAAAGATAAAATTGATTTGTGATTCGTTTCACAAAAGAATCAAAAATCTTTTTTGATTGATTCAAACTTGATTTCGAATCAAGATTCTTAATAAATTTTTGATTCGAATCAAATTTTTGATTCGAATAAAATTTGTGATTCGAATCAAAAATTATTTTGAATCAAATTTTTATTTCAAATAATGTGCCTATGCACATACATACATACGTATGTATGTATGTACGTACGGCGTAGCACAAACGTAAATACGATAATCAGAAATATGTATATATGCACATACATACATACACATGTACACATTTGGCGTCAGCATACAATTTGGCTGTTATTGGACTTTTGGTGCATTTAATACATTTTTGTGTTTTAAGTTACCGAGAATGTTCTGAATATTTCTGATATGCTACAGTATTTTTGATTCTAAATAAATTTTTGATTAGAATAAAATTTTTGATTCGAATCAAATTAGTGATTCGAATAAAATTTTTGATTCGAATCAAAAATATATTTTGAATCAAGATTCGTAATAAATTTTCGATTCGAATCAAATTTTTGATTCGAATAAAATTTTTGATTCGAATCACAAATTTGATTCGAATCAAAGATATTTTTTGAATCAAGAATCAAAAAAGATTTTTGATTCTTTTGAGAAATGAATCACAAATCAAATTTATCTTTGATTTGAAAATGGTTTGAATCACGAATCAAAGGGTATTTTTGATTCTTTTGAGAAATTAATCACAAATCAAATTTATCTTTGATTTGAAAATGGTTTGAATCACGAATCGAGTTGATTCTTTATTTGAAAGTTGATTTGAAATCAAAATTGATTCGAATCACGCAACGCTGCCTATCACAAAATGCATATAAATATATACTTATATGTATAACATATATGTATACTTGTTGTTTGACGTTATTCAAGGTTTAAATGTCTAATAGGCTTGACAGACGGCAGCGATAATCCCGATTACCGCAACAATTAATTCGATTAAAAATTATCGCTGCCGTCTGTCAATGCTATAAAACGTCAATAAGTTTCGAACATTGCAAAAATACATTTAAACCGCCGCATTTATTTCACTTTCCTGCTTGTAGGTTTCAATTATTTCCTCGATAATTTCCCAGTGTTTTTCCTTCGTCAAATCGGAAACAAATGACTGAAAATAGTGATAAAATATAGAAACAGGTTTTCTATGTTTATGACAGTATGCACAACACAACTTACCGCATACCACATAGACGACTCATCGGATTCATCGGCCAAGGGCACTTGCACACCATATGTTTGAAGTGCCAATGACAAACAACATATCGCTATATGCGATGGCTTATGATTTAGAATCTTCGCATTATGATGATAATCTTGTAGAAATGATGCGGCTGCTTTTGCAATTGGTACCGAGTTCCAGATCGTGGGCCCCATCCAAGTTTGCAATGATTTCATGTAGTAGAGTAGATACTACAAGAAGCAAAAAAAGCAATTTTTCACCCACAGAAAATATGACATTAAAGATGTTGAACAGTGTTATATGTATAACAAAATAAATACAATCTACCTTGTGTGGATGTTCGATATTCAAATCAAATTTCAATGTACGTGCAAGAAGCAATTCAGCCTGTACTATAGCATCGCGTAATGCCCAATATTCTTCGCCCAGTTCCAGAGGCTCGGAACCACGATTCAATGTATTATGTGACACATTTATTATATCACGTATCTTAACGGGATCGTCCTTTATCTTTCCAGCCAAGTATAGGGCGGTAGAAGCAATTAACTGTGGAAAAGAGAATTATTACGCACATTAGGCCGTGAACCGATATTCATGTACATACCTACATATGTATGTACATACAATATATTTTGAACTTACATATTCATCATAATCGGCTGTGGAAACTTCATTGAAGAAACGATGATATATAATAGCTGCGCTGGCTGATGTCAATGGTTTGATTTCCAATTTGATGGCGCATTCAAATAGGAAACGTAGCACAACACCGGGCTTGTCAGTTTTACTGTAAAATGATAAAATTGCATATTAAATTAGTTTTTAAATATGTATAACCAAACCATTTACTATGTATTCCAGTTACATACCGATAATCGGTGAGTTTCAATTTTTGTAGCTTATTTGCGTCGACGCGTTTTTGCACCGACATCACATCCAAAACGTTCTTCATTTTGATTACTTATGTATGTATGTATGTATGAATATAAAATTTCAATTATCAAATGTTAACAAATGAATAAGATTAACTTGGCAGTTCAACGTAGATAATGCGTGATCCTAAAATGTAAATAAAAAACTATTAACTTTCTAATTACATTTCAAACAAAGTGCAAGCTGTGTACATACATATAGATATGTACTACATATGTATTTATATTCTTCGGCCGTGCCGTGTAACCGGTTAAATGACCCCAATAAATTTCTACGTTAATAAAATCAAATGTAAATTTTGTAGTCACACAGCAAAGAGTGTCGATTTAATTTATCTCCAACAACCAAGATACAAGAAAAACGACCTGTTTAGTAAAGTGCCGCATTAGGCAGTCATCAAACCATAAGCCGATATCCAATTACATAGTTTCGACCCAAGAGTCAGCCTCGGATAATCCTAAATTTGAAGACTATTTCTCTCGAAATAACCCACCGTGCGGGGCTGACCATGACAACATGCAAGAGGGTTGGGTACGAAATGTCGAAAAAAAAAATGTCGAAAAAAAAAATGTCGAAAAAAATCTCGAAAAAAAAAAAATGTCGAAAAGTTAAAATGTCGAAAAAAAATGTCGAAAAAAAAATGTCGAAAAGTTAAAATGTCGAAATAATGTAATTAATGTGTAAAATTCGCGCCAGGACTGGAATTTTTTTTGTTATTTTCGATGGGAAGGGGGGGGTCGTATAGATCACTAAGATGTAAACCATAGGGCGCGAAAATGTATAGTTTATTAATAATAAATCGGTAAAGGTGAAAAGGTCACCTACCTAAAAAGTCAATTTAAAGCGCTAAAAATACCCGTATACCACAAAGTTCACTCTAATACTCTCTTACTGGAGTAAAATCTATAGACCCATCCACAGTGCTTTTGTATAGAACACCTTCTCGCGTTAGCGGCCTTCGGCCGCGCTTATTAAAAATAACCCTGGGCTACGCCACCAAAGTCCGGATATACAACCTAACCGTGGCTACCGCCACGGTGATGTCCTTCTGCGTAGTACACCCTTCAGCGTAGGCGGCCTTCGCCTTTATTTATTCATTTCATTTATTTAGATGAACATATTTTTTATAAAATATGGAATCTCTTAGATACTCAGTAGGGCGCATTATATCGAAGCTGACCCACCTACCGAAAATAAAGAAAGAACATTCCAAGTATTTATCCACATTTTCGACATTTTTCGACATTTTTTTTTCGACATTTTAACTTTTCGACATTATTGTTTTTCGACATTTTGAAAATTTGAAAATTTCGACATTGGTTTTTCGACATTTTTTTTTTCGACATTTCGAGGGTATCCCCATGCAAGAGCAAAAAAAACTGAAGACGCTGTCATGTAAACCATAAATTGCTATTTGGCGTTTTCGATTCGCCATCAGACAAGCGAGGTCGGATCGAACAAAAATGTTTGAACCCATAATGAGTAGTAGCCACTCGCTAACTTGTCGATAAAAATTTCCCTCTGCTCGCTATCATTCACATATAAATTTGACAGAGGGAAATTTATAGCCAGCAGAGAAATTGTGAATCGAAAGCGGCTATTGAAACCGCACAAGAAATTATTAAATATGCAATATTAGTATTTATACATTAAAAAATCTTCGCTTTAATTGAAAACTTGGCTTTTTTAATTCACCTTCTGCTTCTAAATAAGCACTTGACACGTTCCCAATTATCACACCATAGATACGTACCAACCATATGGTGCAATGCAAAGCCGTCGATTTACCGACACACAACAAATTTTTTCAAAACAAAAAATGTAACAATGCTGCTTAAGGCATGCACTTTTATACACACTTTATTTAATACATCATTATTTTTAGTTTAAAAATACTTACCGGATATACTGAAAATATGTAGAATTGATGAATATGGCGATGGCAACACAATGTGTTTAATAGGATAGGGTGATATATATCAATATATCGATATTTTTGATATAGTACGGCCGATAATTTCGACGATATTTTCAACAACCCTACATCGATAATCGATAACTTTTTACCACTTCGTGCCAAATTCGATATTTGTCATACATTTCTGTAGCCCGTTTCTGTAACCTTGCGTTATAATAACGAACGAAATGTTATCGCAAGGCTCGTATCCCTTGCGATATGAAAAGTGTTTCTGTAAAGCTTACTATCGACCTCTCAAGAAACGCAAAAGTTCCATATAAAATGACGTGCAAGAAATGCTCAAGGAATTTTTCTTGTGAAACTTTCTTGAGCGAGTATCGACCTCTCAAGAAATTTAGTACACTTTTTTAATACTATTTTTCAACGTAATGCGAACACAGCAACACAGGTTTTGCCAAGAAATATATCATCGAGCATTTACTTCTTAAAGAAATTTTGACGTTTGTTGCGTGTTGTTAAAAATCGTGGAAATCTTTGGTGAAAATGGAAAAAAATAATCGAAAAAATAAAATGCACAGTTTTTCTAATGATGCAAAGCGGAAGTTGGCGTCGATTTCTTATATCTTCTTCCATTCCGGCCATCAATACACCGCAGTTTAGCAATAACATAAGGTCATCCTCGTCGCTTTCCATGATTTTCTAAAATAACAACAAAATAAAAATATTGAAACTATTTATTTAAAGCTTTTATTTAATATTTTTAAGAACTTACCAATTATTTATGTTTACAAAAAGGTTTCTTTTGTTTACATTTTTGATGCTCTTCTTCGTTTTACTTGGTATTCATGGTGGATTACTAAACGTCAAAATTTCTTGCCTACTACTATTTTTCACTCAAGAAATAAAGTGAAACATTTCTTGAGCTGTTTCTTGAGAGGTCGATACCTGCCTTAACTCATGAATTCACCTTGCGATATGGTAATGGTGAGTTGTCGTCATATCGCTGGAATAATCGAAAAATGTGTCATACCCAACAAAAAATTGTAAACAAAGTGCGCGTTCGTTGCCAAATATTAACACAGCTATTCTACATTCCCTCGGAACTCCGATAGCGGCGACGCTGACTGCTACGACAAAACGAAAACGGGGAGACCCCCGCATAAAGGACCTCAACCGGGAAATCCGGAAATTGGTGGATGAGCACAAACGGCAAAAGTGGAGAGAGCACCTAAGCACTTGTAATCTCTCTGGCGGGGCGAGCAAGCTCTGGAATACCGTAAAAGCCCTATCCAACCCGACTAAACATAAGGACAAAGTGTCCATTATCTTTGGAGATAATGTTGAGTCGGACCCGAAGAGATGTGCGAGCCTCTTTGGCCGGCAGTTTATACCGCATCCTTCGGTGGATAGGGCCAAACGTCGAATCCTCAGACGGCTGCGTAAAAAGCCAAACAATGACGCGCCACTTGCTCTCTCAACCAGGGAGATTCAGGAGGCTATAAAGAATGCTAAGGCTTCCAAATCAGTCGGACCTGACGGCATATCCATGTTGATGCTAAAACACTTAGGACCGAATGGGGTAAAATTCCTGACGGAGGTACTCAACTTGTCTCTGACCACCCTTGTCATCCCCAATATTTGGAAGACGGCAAGGATGGTCCCCTTACTTAAACCGGGGAAACCTGCCAACAAAGGAGACTCATATCGACCGATATCTCTCCTTTCCCCGGTAGTAAAGACACTTGAGGCCGCATTACTCCCATACTACAACGGAAGTTTACGACTTGCGACACATCAACATGGATTCCGCAAAATGCACAGCACAACAACAGCACTAAACGTCATAAACACCCGGATAGTTCGTGGTCTTAACCAAAAACGCCCCTGCGAGAGAACGGTCCTCGTGGCACTTGACCTGTCAAAAGCCTTCGACACGGTCAATCATGCCACCCTATTGGAGGACCTAGGCAACTCGAACCTCTCTCAGA
Organism: Urophora cardui; assembly: GCA_960531455.1. Classification (NCBI taxonomy): domain Eukaryota; kingdom Metazoa; phylum Arthropoda; class Insecta; order Diptera; family Tephritidae; genus Urophora; species Urophora cardui. The sequence continues at coordinate 111,048,459 of OY482670.1, read as the reverse complement.
GACTAATGAGGTGGACCGCAAATTATCTGAGTGGTCGGCAGGCATCGGTAGTCTTTAGAAATCAGATATCCAAACCTAGGAGAATAAAGCAGGGAGTCCCACAAGGCGGCGTACTATCCCCCATGCTTTTTAACTATTATCTCTCCAGCCTCCCTCCACCACCTGAAGGAGTTGAGCTGATCTCCTATGCCGATGACTGCTCGATCATGGCCACTGGCACCGACATAGATAGCATGCGCTCTCTAGTCAACGATTATCTCTCTGATCTCTCCTGTTACTTCGCGTCCCGTTCACTAGAGCTACAGCCCACGAAGTCCTCCGCGACCCTATTCACGACATGGACGAAGGAGGTAGGACTGGACTTAGGCATACGAATAGGGAATATATCCATCCCTACCGTAAACAACCCAAAGATCTTGGGTGTTACCTTCGACAGTCTTGTCTCCTTCTCCGCGCATACGACCGCGATTATTAACAAGGCCCATAGCCGCAACAAAATCCTCAAATCGCTAACCGGCAGCACGTGGGGTAAAGACAAAGAAACAATAATATCTACATACAAAGCAATCGGCCGGCCGGTCCTCAACTATGCATCGCCAATATGGTCACCGGGGACTTCAAGAACACAATGGCAGAAACTCCAGGCCTGCCAAAACTCAGCCCTCAGAACAGCCACGGGTAATCTCCTGATGGCGCCGGAACACCATCTACACCATGAGGCCAATATTCTCCCAGTCATAGAACACAACACTATGCTCAGTAAGCAGTTCCTGCTGGGATGCCACCGCAGGGGCCATCCTAATAGCCACCTGCTAGAACCGGAACCGCCTCCCCGGCACATCAGGAGACACCTTCTCGACCTCTCCCCTGAGGTTGAAAAATACATAAAACAACCATTAGACCCAACGGCTTACAGGCAGGCATTAAAGGAGATTCACACCGACACCATCACCACATTCGTTTCGGTCCGTCCGTCATACAGAATTTTAAGAGACCAACCACCCCCCATAGCAGAAGAAGAATTGGAGCTGCCAAGAGAAACACGCGTCACCCTAGCGCAACTACGATCAGGCTTTTGCAGTCGCCTGAATTCATATAGGGCCAGAATTGATCCTGAAATACCTAATACATGTCCGGTATGTGGAGAGACGCCGCATGACACACAGCATCTCTTCATATGTCCACTCAAACCTACTCACTTAACCCCCCTGTCCTTATGGACTAGCCCAAAAAGCGCTGCCTCATTCCTGGGCCTCCCGTTAAGTGAGCCCGACGACGATCTATGAGCCTATCGCGCCGGCTAAGCAGGGCTTAGTACTGCTATAACAACAACAACAAAACGAAAATTGGTATTCTGGTTTACGACGTTTTGAACATAAGTGTTGTTAAGTGTTAAACTATGTTCGAATCAGTGTTAGGTAGCGTTTATGCGAAATAATATGTATTATTTGACAGCACATTTGTATTTTTGACAGCAAATTTATATTTTCAGTAAGTTTTAGATTAAATTTTCACAAAGAATATATTAAATGGTTAAAAAATGGATTCCATTGCTGCAACAGCTTATTTAGTGAAAAAATAAATGGAAGAACAAAGGAATTTGGACATTAATTTTAATTAAATTTTTTAAAATATTGCTTTCTATTATAAAAAAAAAGTGACATCATATATGAAAACGGCATTTATAGAATACTGTCACCAAGTTTCATGCGATAATACCTTGTAATTCGGAAATTAACACCGGCTAAGCTTGGATAGAATGAACCAATTGTATTTATTTACAAACTACTGCGAATTTTTCAGTGAAACTTTCAGGAAATATTCTTTGGATGATAATTCATCTACCTTCAACGCTTTCAACTATTATTAAATTATAATATTAAAGTTCTCCAAAAGGAGAATTCTGCCGGCTGAGGATTTTTTAAAGCGCGCCCAAAGGCCGGTGACACAAAGAAGTCTTCTACACACACATTGCTTTAACAAGGAATATCTCTTGCGCTATAATCGTCCGCGGGAGCGATTTTTTTATGATCTGTGATAGGATCGTGGTTCATTATATACAAATTTTCCCTTAACACCAGTGGTACATTATTGCGATTCCCACTTTAACTATTAGTAATTTAAAAATAATGAAAAAAAGTGGACTCCATGAACTCAAGGGCAATGAAAATGCCAACTTTAGTGAAAATAACATTTACAGCTTATTCCAACAAAGTTTCATGCGAAAACCTCTTGCAGTTGGTTTGTTTTACACTATGTATTTATAGTAATATGTTATATTGATGCAATCCTTGGATGACGCTCCACACTGGTCGCATATCAACAAGTTTTTATGGATCGCAAAACATAAAAGCAAATTTGAGATCCAGGTTGCGATCAATCAAGTCATGAATATGTACATATGGTGTAGCAGGAATTTTGTGACTCGCCAGGACGCGTTGAGCATGAACGGATATAGAAAGTGAGCACGTTTCTTCGATTTGTTAGTTTCTCGTGCAAATGTTTGTAAATCATGTTGCAAGGCGATATTTTAAATCTTTAAAAAGACACAGTCAGGCAAAAATGCTTAAAGGAGTACATCTTGGCACAGAAATTATGCCCGAGTTGCGCTACCCACTCATCTTTCATGATCGTAGTAATAATACACAATTAAAATTATTATCAGAAGCTTTTATTAAACAATAATATATAAATATTGCTAAAAAGGATAATAAATTTTATTATTAAATAAAAGTTCAATACGTTGCAACTCCTTGTACTTATTTCCCTCTATTCAGTCTATTGTACTAAAGCAGATTCCTTTTGTTCACTTATTTTGCAAAGAAAAGGCCAGTAGCATAGCTAAACCAAGCCCATTTTGTATAATAATGTTGCATAAATTTAAAAATCATAGTTTAATTACATTAAATTGGTAATATTTCCAAAAATAATCAAAATTTATATTGCCTCCGACACACAAAAGCTGACGGAAAGAATCGCTCCGATAAACTGTCAAAAATCCGATCCATCGTGAACCAGAATGCCGATTTCCTAACTTCGAAAAAATCTGACGTTCATCGGACGTCAATCGAATTGCAGAATGCCATTTGATCCGATTCACCTCCGATGAAAGTGGATCGTAAACCGGAATAGATGTGTAATATTTAACGCTACACAATTTTAGGCTGAAGCATAGATTAAGTTTCCCGATATCAATGGGAATAGAAATTTCTTTGAAGTAGAGTTTCTTGAAAAAGACCGTCCAAATGATGGTTTGTTGAACCGAGGAAGAAGGGTTCGAAAACGAATCATTACCGCTTCATTTCATTTATTATTATTCCATATCAAAAGTCAAATAAAATAATAATAAAAAAAATAAATAAATAAAATAATAATAAAAAAAACTAAATATCCAGTAAGATTAGCTCTGTTCAATAACAAAAAATTTTTAAGAATTTTTCGTAAAAAATGACAGATCTCCATATAAAAATTACACTTTTTAAGAAAAATTCGTAACAATTTTTTTGTTATTGAACACAGGTTTTGTGTATGTGATTTAAAAATAATAAAAAACGAAAACGATAAGGTAAATAGAAAAGGTAAAACAGTGCCACTCTTTCGTCTTGTCATGCACACGTATTTATAAATACATTCTTTTTTTCACTTAGCTATTACCTTTTTCCATTGTTCCGCGGTTTTGCAAACTCTGCGAGTTAGGCACTATTCGGCCCACTAAATATTCCCATTGCGACTATTTATTGGATTTCATAACTTCCATGAGCTTCACTTTTTGCAACTTGGAAATTTTCCCACTTATAGTTTTATTATACAAAACACAAACTAATGTAATAAATAATAATGCAAGAAATTTAATACAAACTGTAGGAATTACTTTGTTAAATAATTACTTTCAATTATTGTTAAATATTCTTTTTTCTTTTTCTCTTTGAAATTTATGAATATCAAAAAAATAAAATTTGTATTATTAGATTTTTCATTTTATACCAAATAACATCAATTTTTGAATTTACAAATATAATTAAAAATACTATAAATTTTTGGCGATCCTGCATAGAACCAATGATTTAAACAAACCATACAATAATATTGATATTATCCGCAATTATATTAGCAGAAAAATCACTACGATATAGAGCTACAGAATCAACTGAATCATAATTGGAAGTACAACAAGAAAATTGATTCATTACAATATTGGTGATCTTTTCACAATTAATCAACAATTATAAATACTTTATTAATTTGTATCATCATCATCGATTTCAAATGCCAACAAACAATCTGGACCATTTAGTGCTACTACATTTGAATCTTAAACATCAGAAGCAGTAGAAACATCATCACATTCAACAACAATATCAACAACAACGTTATTTTGGTGAGCTGTATCATTTCTGTTAACGTATATGCATTAAGATACATACTTCTATGTATTTATCTATAGATATTTATTCCTTTATGATATATTATTTTAAATTTTTTTCAAAAAAGTTTGTATCTTAAGTCTTTTGATTGAATATAGATACATATGTATATGATACTTAATATATAAATACATATATATCTACATACACAAATTTTTAAACAAAAACTTAATTTAAATATTTTATATAAATAATTTTCTTTAATTTGTTGTTTTAATTAATTTGTCCTAAAATTTATTTTGTAAACTCTTCCTCCTAACAAATATTAATTGATATCAACATGCTTTCTCGTTCACCTATACGTACTCGAAGCTATACATTGACAGATCCACAACAAGAAAATCAAAATCAATTTGCAGATTTAAATAATACACAGACTCTAAGTTCAAATCAATTAATTCAAGATGAAAATATTAATAGATCTAAATCCTTAAAACTTCCTCAATTCTGGGAAGAATTTCCCCAAGCGTGGTTTCTTTTAGTTGAAGGACAATTTGAAATTAATCAGATTTTTGATGATAATCTGAAATTTCAAAATGTACTTATTTCGCTCCAACGTGATACAATTTCAAAAATTTTAGATGTAATTAATCCTCCACCTTTAATTAACAAATATGAAACTATCAAAAAAACTTTATGTGAAAGATATTCCCTTAGTGAAGAAAAGAGATTAGAACAATTATTTTCTAATACTGAATTAGGTGATCGTTCTCCGTCAGAACTTTTTCGACATATGAAATCTCTAACAGGTTCAAATTCAATAGTTAGCCAAGAATTGTTATTTAAATTATGGATTAGAAAACTTCCCCAACAAATTGAAATTCACTTAAATTCTAGTAATAATCAAAATAGATCAAATAGGTGAAATTATTATTTTAGCTGACAAACTTTTTGACATTCTTAATAAACCTCAATCATCTAAATCAGCTTTTATAGCTAGCGTTGAAAATAATGTACTTTCTGAGTGTGTTAAAAATTTAACAGATTTAACTACTGTTATTTTCCAAAATTTAAATAACATAACATCTGATATTAATGAATTAAAATTACGATCAAGATCTAGAGAAAGAAATAATTCAAGATTTAGAAGATTTTCAAGATTTTCAAGATCTCGAAGTAACAATAATAATAATTATGATCAAATTTGTTGGTATCATAAGAAATTTAAACATAATGCCAACAAATGCATTCCACCTTGCAATTTTAACAAAAATAATATTCAATCTAATTCAAATAATTTAAACTAAAACGTTCCATTATGATGGTGGCTGATAATGGAAATGATGTGAAACCCTCTCGCCGCCTCTTTATTTATGATAAATTCAATAATTTAAATTTTTTAATTGACACTGGTGCAATAGTTTCAGTTGTTCCTTTTTCCAAATTCAAATCATATACAAGAAAATCTGATCTTAATTTAACGGCAGCTAATGGTTCTTCTATCAAAACTTTTGGAACGAAACTTTTGAAACTTAATTTAGGATTAAGACGTGATTTCGAATTTCCTTTTATATTAGCTAATATTTCAACTCCCATCATTGGTGCAAATTTTTTAGAAAAATTCGGTATATTAATTGATATTAAAAATAGAGAAATAATAGATTCAACTACTAAATTAAAAGTCTCTGGATCTTCAGGTTATTGTGGTATATTCTCACTTAAGATATCATTCACTGAAAATAAGTTTACTAAAATTCTTGATGAATTCCCTTCTATTACCTGTGAACCAGATTACACTAAATCAGTGCAACATCAAACAGTTCACAGGATTGAAACAAAAGGAGTTTTACCTTTCTCAAAACCTAGACGTCTTGATCCAATTAAATTGAAAATAGCAAAAACGGAATTTGAATATTTAGTTAAAACTGGAATATGTAGACCTTCTAATTCTCACATTGCTTCTCCTCTACATTTGGTTCCAAAAAAAGATCCAAATGATTGGAGACCTTGTGGAGACTATAGAAGACTCAATTTTATCACTATACCAGACCGTTATCCACTACCTCATATTCATGATTTAACAATTGATTTAAAGAATAAACACATATTTTCCAAAATTGATTTAGTCCGTGCTTATCACCAAATACCTATGGCCGATGAAGATATTCATAAAACTGCAATAACCACACCTTTTGGAATGTTTGAATTTATACGTATGCCATTTGGTTTACGTAACAGTGCACAAACATTTCAAAGATTTATAAACGAGGTATTTTCAGGTCTAGAATTTGTTTTTGTCTATATTGATGACATTCTTGTTGCAAGTGATAATGAAGAGCAACATATAGAACATTTAAAATCCGTATTTGAAAGACTTCAAAAATATAATTTGAATATTAAACCAAATAAATGTATTTTTGGTACTAATAAATTAGATTTCCTTAGTTATGAAATTTCTTGTGATGGAATTAGACCTTCTTCCGAACGAGTTGAAGCAATCATAAATTTTGAAAAACCACTTTCAATCAAAAAATTACAAAAGTTTATAGGCATGGTTAATTATTAGGTTTGTTCGCGTACTTTCTCCAACAGCATTTACTCAGCAGCCTCCAACAGCCAGGTGTTGGAGAAAAATGTCACCTATCCTCTCACAAGAGAAAAATATCGTAAGAGGTAAACGAACACAAAATTTGCAGAGTTCAACAGCTTTGGCAAACAGCTGATTTTGATTTACATTCACAAGCCCCAAATTCAAAGGATAAAAAGGATTAAAATTAAAATGATAATAAAATTGGTGGAAATTATTGCTGTTAATTATGTATATATGTACATATAACATAAAAATAATAAAATAAAACATAGTCTTTTTCTTATTTAATTTCTTTTGATTCGTTTTCGGTTTCGTTTTGGTCAGTCTTTTGTCACCTCGCGATAACCTCTTCAATCTAAAAATCGTTCGCATAGGCTCGCAAAAAGGTTTTTTGAAGTTCGGAAATGCATCCGGAACTCTCTTTTACAATAAATCGGCACTGTTTGTTCTATATAAATGCTAATGGAGTTACAATTCTGCCTGAAAACAGTGGAGATATATGCACATATGTATGTATCTGCAATACAATTAACTTCATGTTGTTGTTGTTGTAGCCACCAAGACACTCCCCGAAGGTTTTGGGGAGTGTAGGGGATGTGACAGACCTTTGCCGGATAAATCCGGTACGCTCGGGTACTAGTCCCTTCTGACACTAGCCCGACTGTCGTGCGAACGATTTTTTCTGGCCATAATCAACCTTCTAGGCCGGTGGATTTTAGTCGCCTCTTACGACAGGCATTCCTTACAACGGGTATATTCTAGACCTCCTAACCCGCTGGGGTTCGCTGTTACTATCTAATAAATAGGATTTCATTGTAATAATTATCACACTAACAATTGCTTTTCTTTGTACCCATGTCCATACTGTTTTCCACCGCAGTATGTCTTCGCGTCTGCTGCCCCGCAGAAGAGATTTCAATTTAATGCAGCCGGCCCTGGCCATGCCTTAAAAAAATAACCCTCTATGGACCGATCCACAGTACTTTTGAGTAGACCAAACTTTTGCGTTGGCGGCATTTGGCCGCGCTTTAAAAAAAATAGCCCCAGCCAGCAAAATTTCCTTTCTCGAATTATATCTGCGGAGCGATCGGGAGTGTTATAATTAGTAAAATTAACATCCATAGAAGATTTCCCGAAAGTTCCAGTGGTTTGAAAATAAATACGGCGGGCGCATTATACTGAAGCCGACCCACTGCAGAACTATTCTCGGAGGGTGTGTCACCCACTGCCTAGAGTGGCTGCTATTTTTAAAATCCGGATAATTGGGTTTTAGTTAGAATTTGTTGTCTATCCAGGCTCAGTGAAACTTTCAGGAAATATTCCGTAGATGATAATTCATCTTATCTTAACACTTTCAACTATTATTAAATTATAATATTAAAGTTCTCCAGAAATAGAATTCTCCCGGCTGAGGGTTATTTTTGTAAAGCGCGGCTGAAGGCAAAAGGTTTTCTATACAAAACAACTGTGGATTGCTCCATGGATATTAATTCAGAAAGAGAATTCTGCCGGCTGAGGGTAATTTTATTGAAGCGCGGCCAAAAGCCGCCAACGCAGAAAGATGTTCTACACATACATACATTAATTTAACAAGGAATGTCTCCTGAACTATAAGCGTCCGGAGGGTAGTACTTTGTTTTTTGTGATCTGTGAGACCACCCCTACCCTCTGGAAAATTAATTGTTATCGGATCGTGGATCATTATATACAAATTTTCCCTCTATCCACTAGCCACTGTCCGCCACACCACAGTGGCCACAACACTCCCCACTGCACCACAGCGGCCCCGTTAATATATATTCCCGCAAAGGAGATTACAATTTACTAAGGTACATAATATGCATATAAATACTTCGCAAAAAGTATGTAACTTATTTTGCATATTTAATTTATCCATATTTGTTGCCAATTTAGTGTATTTTTCCAATTTTATAATTGATTTGTATATTTTGCAAATCTTGTTACTTGCAAAAATTCAAGTCAGCTGTTTTCCTGTTGGAAAATTGCTGTTGGCAAAAATTTGTCCAACAGAATTCAACAGCTTCTCACAAAATGAAATGTCAGTTTTCTCTCTCAGTTGGTTCTCTTCTGTTGGAGATTTGGCGTAAAAAAACGGCGACAAAGTGTTTGTTTTTAAAAGTTTTCGAAAAACATCAAAAAATATCCGTAAACGAACAAAGCTATTATCATAGATATGTTAAAATGTTAGCAACAGGACTATGTCCGCTACATGAAATGTTAACATTTACTATTAAACATAAACTTAAAGAACTTAACTGGTCAGAGAAAACAACTAATGCTTTTGAAAATGTTAAAAAACTTTTTGCCCAAAAAACATTACTTACACATTTTGACAAACATGGTCAACTATCACTTGCAGTAGATGCATCAAATGTTGCAATTGGTGCAGTTTTACAACAAATTAGTAATAACACTTTAGAACCACTTGCATATTTTTCACGCAAATTATCTACTACAGAAAGCAAATATTCTACTTTTTACAGAGAACTTTTGGCAATATACAATTCAATTAAACATTTTAAGCATTTTCTTGAAGGCCGAAAATTTACTGTATTCACGGATCATAAACCCTTAACACACATTCTTAATTCAAAAGCAGATAAATCACCTCGACAAATTAGACATCTCGAATACATCGCACAATTCACAAGTGACATTCAATACATTTCTGGCAAAGATAATATAGTTGCTGATACTCTTTCACGAATTCCAGATATAAACACAATTTTGTCTCAAGATATACATTTACAAACATTATATGAAGAACAACAAAAAGATAAAATTTTACATGAAATTATTTCTAACAAAAATTCTAAAAATAATTTAAAGCAAATAAATATACCAGTCCTTAAACTTAACATTTGGTGTGACATTACTCAACAACCTTTTAGACCATTTGTTCCAAATTCAATGAGGAGAATTATTTTTGATAAAATTCATTCATTATCACATCCAAGTTTTCGAACAACTAGACGTTTAATACAATCAAAATATTATTGGCCTAATATGCGTAAAGAAATTAACAATTGGACTTCAACTTGTATCAGTTGTCAAAAATCTAAAATTTCGAAACATACAAAATCTATCGTAGAAAAAATTAGTATACCTAATGGGCGATTTGAACATATACATATGGACCTTGTTGGTCCATTACCTATGTCAAAAGAAAATCGTTTCATTTTAACTATAATAGATAGAAATACACGATGGCCAGAAGCTTATCCAATTAAAGACATTGCTGCTTCTACAATTGCAACAACTTTTGTTCAAAATTATATTCATCGTTTTGGCATTCCACTTAAAATAACTGTAGATCAAGGATCTCAATTCACATCAAAATTATTCACTGAATTAACTAAATTGATAGGGTCACATAAAATTCATACGTCTCCTTATCATCCTCAATCAAATGGAATGATTGAAAGGTTTCACAGAACTTTGAAAACTGCCATTACAGCTTCAGGAGATTCCGTACACTGGTCTGATATTCTTCCTTGGATTCTACTAGGACTTCGTACTTCTATTAAGGAAGATTTGAAATGCTGTCCTGCAGAATTAGTATATGGTCAAACTCTTAGATTACCAGGTGAATTAGTTATTTCAAATAATAATAATAATGAAAATGATAATTCAATTGAGATGATTACTAAATTAAGAGAATATTTTTCACATATCAGATCGAAAGTTTTACATCACAATAAAGAATATTCTTTTATTCCAAAAAATTTAAAATCTTGTGAATATGTCTTTCTTAAAGTTATTCACAAATCTAATTTACAACCACGTTATGAAGGACCATTCAAAGTTATATCTAAACATGAAAAAGTGTTTAAAATTCAATATGGAAATAATATTAAAACAGTTTCCATAGACTTACTTAAACCTGCAAATATTATCCACGACTCTACACAAAATACTAATACACTTACACTTTCTAATAACAAAAAGAAAATAACATTCAATATTAATTAATATACTTTTTATTGGAGGGGGAGTATATGTAGGAATTACTTTGTTAAATAATTACTTTCAATTATTGTTAAATATTCTTTTTTCTTTTTCTCTTTGAAATTTATGAATATCAAAAAAATAAAATTTGTATTATTAGATTTTTCATTTTATACCAAATAACATAAATTTTTGAATTTACAAATATAATTAAAAATACTATACACAAACCACACTCATTATTTTGAAATGTATCTGTTTTCACTACCCTCAAAGCTGGTGATATGAATATCGCAAGAAATAACGAAAACCAAAATTCACCACACTTACAGAAACGCTACCTTGCGATAAATATGAAACATGGTTGTATTTTGCGTTATAATTCATATCGCTAGGTTACAGAAACGGGCTACTGATTCGCTTTGAATTTAACAGAAGAAAATTTTTCAAGAAGTGGTATAATCACAATGTCCGCTGTGATTGAATTTCCATTACTTTCTTCTACAAGCAATGCTTAAAGATTCTTATGTTTATACTTCAAGATTCGTAGAATATTTATAGACCTATCCAACTTTATCAACAAATATCTATTGAATTATAAGCCTACGGCAAGTTAGGATTTCAGTTTTGAGACCTGTGAGAGCACCCCTATCCCCGTGAAGAAGTGGTTTTTAACGGTGCGTGCTTCCTTAAACGACGTAAATCGATGTTTCTTTAAATATCTATAAAATATATCGATATATTTTTTCAATTTGCCCATAACTAATGTGTTTAATAGCAATTGGAGATGAAAGCTTCAATGGCGATAGAACGATAACGCGAATACAACTGTGCAAGAAAACGATCACATCTATTCCGGTTTACGATCCACTTTCATCGGAGGTGAATAGGATCAAATGGCATTCTGCAATTCGATTGACGTCCGATGAACGTCAGATTTTTTCGAAGTTCGGAAATCGGCATTCTGGTTCACGATGGATCGGATTTTTGACAGTTTATCGGAGCGATTCTTTCCGTCAGCTTTTGTGTGTCGGAGGCAATAGAAATTTTGATTATTTTTGGAAATATTACCAATTTAATGTAATTAAACTATGATTTTCAAATTTATGCGACATTATTATACAAAACGGGCTTGGTTTAGCTATGCTACAGGCCTTTTCTTTGCAAAATAAGTGAACAAAAGGAATCTGCTTTAGTACAATAGACTGAATAGAGGAAAATAAGTACAAGGAGTTTCAATGTATTGAACTTTTATTTAATAATAAAATTTATTATCCTTTTTAGCAATATTTATATACTATTGTTTAATAAAAGCTTCTGAAAATAATTTTAATTGTGTATTATTACTACGATCATGTAAGATGAGTGGTTAGCGCAACTCGGGCATAATTTCTGTGCCAAGATGTACTACTTTAAGCATTTTTTCCTGACTGTGTCTTTTTAAAGATTTAAAATATCGCCTTGCAACATGAATTACAAACATTTGCACGAGAAACTAACAAATCGAAGAAACGTGCTCACTTTCTATATCCGCTCAACGCGTCCTGGCGAGTCACAAAATTCCTGCTACACGATATGTACATATTCATGATTTGATTGATCGCAACCTGGATCTCAAATTTGCTTTTATGTTTTGCGATCCATAAAAACTTGTTGATATGCGACCAGTGTGGAGCGTCATCCATGCACTGCATCAGTATAACATATCGCTATAAATAGTGTAAAACAAACCAACTGCAAGAGGTTTCGCATGAAACTTTGTTGGAATAAGCTGTAAATGTTATTTTCACTAAAGTTGGCATTTTCATTGCCCTTGAGTTCATGGAGTCCAGTTTTTTTTATTATTTTTAAATTACTAATAGTTAAAGTGGGAATCGCAATAATGTACCACTGGTGTTAAGGGACAATTTATATATGATGAACCACGATCCTATCGCAGATCATAAAAAAGTCGCTACCGCGGACGATTATAGCGCAAGAGATATTCCTTTTTAAAGCAAGGTGTGTGTAGAAGACTTCTTTGTGTCACCGGCATTTGGGCGCGCTTTAAAAAAACCTCAGCCGGCAGAATTCTCCTTTTGGAGAACTTTAATATTATAATTTAATAATAGTTGAAAGCGTTAAAGGTAGATGAATTATCTTCCAAAGAATATTTCCTGAAAGTTTCACTGAAAAATTCGCAGTAGTTTGTAAATAAATAAAATTGGTTCATTCTATCCAAGCTTAGCCGGTGTTAATTTCCGAATTACAAGGTATTATCGCATGAAACTTGGTGACAGTATTCTATAAATGCCGTTTTCATATATGTTGGCACTTTTTTTTTATAATAGAAAGCAATATTTTAAAAAATTGAATTAAAATTAATGTCCAAATTCCTTTGTTCTTCCATTTATTTTTCCACTAAATAACCTGCTGCAGCAATGGAATCCATTTTTTAACCATTTAATATATTCTTTCTGAAAATTTAATCTAAAACTTACTAAAAATATAAATTTGCTGTCAAAAATACAAATGTGCTGTCAAATAATACATATTATTTCGCATAAACGCTATCTAACACTGATTCGAACATAGTTTAACACTTAACAACACTTATGTTCTAAACGTCGTAAACCAGAATACCAATTTTCGTTTTGTCGTAGCAGTCAGCGTCGCCGCTAACGGAGTTCCGAGGGATTGTAGAATAGCTGTGGATATCTGGCATTCATATTTCTTATTAGAAGTGTTGTGCTATTTTTCCTTTTTTGAACCTTTTAATTTTATTTGTGTTAAGTCTTTCAATATAATGGACTAATCTTATGGTCATTTCCATTCAACTTTTTACACTTTCCCCTAATATCCATTTTTTTTTTTAATTTTTCTCTATACACAACAGAAGCATTGGCAACCATGCCACCAGCTTTTAACCCTTATCGATTTTTACACATGCGCCAAAGTAAAGGTGTTAACGACAAATTTTTGCTAGTTGTAGACTTATTTGTCTCGTATAATAAAAATTAAAAAAAAAACCTTAATTTTAAAAATTTCCTAAAAATATATACTTGAAGTATATAATATGTACTTATTAGAAGTGAAGTGGTCTTTTATAGCAGTTTTCACTGGTGTTAGTAAAGTTAAATAAGAGTGCGTTAAGAATTTAACAAAATAAAAAAAAGGTTTTGCAATAAAGTTAAATATATTTTTTAAGTGTTTACTAAATACATATATACTTAAAAATGTCTTCAAAGTTATAAATTGAAATTCCAGAAAATGAAAACTTTTGTGACGATTTGTATAGCCAGTATTTTATGTTGTAACCATTATCAATAAGGATAAGTAACAGCTGAAACATTAAAATATGTACATACATGCATATGCGTGTATATATATGTATGTAGGTACCTATCGCCGTACCATACGAAAACTAGCATTTTCAAAATTTTTTACAAAGAAATTACATACATACATGAAAGATATTTTAAAAGTGCTAGTTTTCGTATGGTACGACGATATGTACTACAAACATATATGTACATCTCTATGTACATTAGAGTGGTTACAAAATTTATGGAGGCAAATTTTATATAATATTTTTTCAACCTCTAATCTAGTCGAAGATACCACATATGTATGTATAAATTTTTGTCCCAATCGGAGACGGTTAAGGGGTGTCAATAGTTCAGAAAACTATGGAGACTAAAAAATTAAATTTAACGCTTAGAATATCTAATGACCAAAGTTGATAGTCCTGCACTCAAGAATACCAAGTAAACTACTACTACGTTTATACGTTGGCAAATTCATGAAATCATTTCATGAATTTTCGCTGCATAAACGAATTTTCATGTTTATTTCAAAAACTGAAGTATGTATTTTAAAGAAGTACCCAATTGCAGCTGAACTACCTACTCAAAAATTTTTTGTAAAATCTGTTTTTTTTTTTCAAAATCCACTGTATGAGGGATCGCCCAACCACAACTGCCACCCAATGATTACTGGCTCTCAATATTGAATATTGTTGCAAACATATCATAATGATCATGGAAACATCAGCAGCCAATTTTCACATGCATATGTATATACCTATCCAAATCGTACCCTGTAGGGAAAATCTCTAGTTCCGAACTAGGTCGCTTCTAGTGCATTTTTCGACACTACTAGTGCGAGCTAAATCTCTTTTGCATGTTATTAACTGGTGAATTTAACACGGCGATGTCCTAGGCGGTGTCAATTGTCGCCCTCTGCACTACATTTTCGATAGTTCCGAACTAGTACTAAATTCTACAGTTTTCACTAGTTCGTTTATTGGCACAATTTCGATAGTTCTGAACTAGCTGCAAGTACCTACAAATTCTACAGTTTTACATCTGCCGCTTAAGTGCAGCATTTGACACACTTCATGCAAGTGGCGCGATGGCCGACTGGCTAACGCATTTGCCTTTCAATCTGAGGGTCGCGGGTTCGAATCCTGTCGGTGTCAAGGTGGATGATAATTTTTTTTCAATTTTTTTTAACTAATATTTTTTTATTTATTTATTTAATAAAAATTTACAATAATATTTAAAAAGTAATAAAATAAAAAAAAATTAAAAATAAGCCTGAGGGATCGGAAAAGCATAATTAGGGGAACATTTCATTTCATAAGAGATGCAAATAGAAAACTCTTTATATAAAATGCTTCATTAAACATCTGAGAATTGCAAAAATATACAAAGCCGACGGTAATTGAACGAACGAAAAATTTTAGTAGAATTTTTGTCACTTGCATACAAATCAAATAATCTAATAATGGTCACTCAATTCACTCCTTCTGAACTGCTGACGGTCTAGCTACAATTAATCTAGTTGCTCACTAGTTATTGAGTTCCCTGCAGGGTAAATGCGCGATTCATGCTTATGTACTCGTACATGTCCAATTCATACGATGTACATATATACATATGTACATGACTGAAAAGGAAAAAATTCAGTGAATGTTTGCTGGTGGAGAAAAACCGCAGACGGGAAAATTGCTTGTTTTTATGATGAGAGATAAATAGAGCAACATGTTACATATTTGTATTTGCACATTGAAAAACATAAGAAAAGACAACAGCATAGTAGCAACAATAATTAGCGTTTAAAAAACCTTTTTAGACGTCCCAAACGAGTATGTAAGCAGTGGATGACAGCCGGGCAGCTAAGAAAATGATGGATTTTTGCTGCAGTAGTTGGTAGGGGAAATAAGAAGTGTATTACAGTGTGCGTCAAAAGATAGAGAACAAAATTATGATCGTTGTTCGTTGAATATGTATTTAAATACTGGGCTGAGTGGTAACTCGAGGCTGGCTTCTGTTTTTGTTTATATTGATAAACTCATCAAAACAATTTTCAAAAAGGAATGAAAAAAAGTAGGCACCTGACCATTTTTGTTTGTTTTTAATAGGAAAAAATCAGATAGATACATATAAAGAGTTGTGTGATGAAATAATTGAAGAAATTTTTTGGAGGCATGAGCATGTTTCCAAAAAACTGTTATTGAAGACATTCAAGAAAGAACAGTACCTAGGACTAGAGAATGCAACATGCATATTTCAAGGCATTATAGTTTTTTTGTATCATTCGGTCTTTTAAATCCTTTGTACGAAAACCTCATCTGAGATCAC
This sequence comes from Urophora cardui, assembly GCA_960531455.1. Taxonomy (NCBI): domain Eukaryota; kingdom Metazoa; phylum Arthropoda; class Insecta; order Diptera; family Tephritidae; genus Urophora; species Urophora cardui. Next base: position 111,031,912 of record OY482670.1, on the reverse strand, counting down.
ACCTAGTGAAATTTTCCATTTTAAGCAAATTCTGAGCCAAAAAAGGAACCAAAACACCCAATAGTGAGAGAGCCATCGGATTTAAATATTTCACAAAAATGAGTCTAGTTCAATTTTACTATTATAGCCTGGAATGGCAACAAAAAATGTTTACCTGAGAATGCTAAAAGATTTGGAGGTCTATATTATTTCATTTTTATATAAACATGTTGTAGTAATTTTTTTGTTACCCACTGTACGTTTGTGTAGACATAAATATATGATAGGTGAGTGCAAATTTGAGGCGTTTCTTTGTGCTTTCTTTTTGAAAAAGAAAACTTTTCACTATTCCCACAATGGCAAATAGTCTCCGAGTTCAACTTGACCAGATCGAACGTAGACAACGACTTTTTTTTGCGTAAGCATCGGAATTTCAAAAATATAATTGTGAATATTTCGCATTTAGTAGATAGTGATAACAAGGCTTTTATACAAACAAAAATTAAAGAAAAAAAGTTAAGTTAAAAGTTAATCCTGTGCGTGTAAAGTAAATTCTTTACGTTTTTTTAGGTTTTTTTTTTTTTTCAATTTGCAAATTCCGATTGTGTCTTTTTTTATTTATTCCGATTCTCTTTAGCTCCGTCACAGCTGTGTTGTTTTTGTAGAGCAAATACTACAAATTTTGAATATACATATGAAAATGTAGAAAATGTGAGCGCTAAAAATAAATAATTACGGGCAAGATGTGGATTTAGTCACCAAACGCAGTGCGGATCGCAAAAAAACTTTTTATGTAATAATAAAAATAAAAATATTTTATTTCATTTTTTTTTTTTAATAAATATTCTGACCTTTATGAGGGCAGGTATGGAGTGATTAAATGGGTTAACAAATAACTAATAAATTAAAGTGAAAAGTGGCTTACAAATGGTATTTGTAGTATTGGAAGGAGAAAAATTACATGGAAAAAATCTGCATGTGAAATAGCAAAATGACAATGACATTCAGAAATCTCCTTGAAAATAAAATTTCGTACTAGACACTAAAATTTACATATGTATGTATGTACATAAAGTAAAGTGTAACAAGTTTTTGAGTCCAGGAGAAATTAATTGAATGCGATGCTCTGATGATTTCGCTATCAGTTTCAATGAAATTAATTCCCCGTGGAAAAGAAAAGAAGTTATTTTTTAAATTTCTTTTGCAGATAACCAACTGAAATGAATGTATCACTACAGATATAACAAAGGTTTCAATTAAAAAAGAAAAAAGATGAAATAGTTATAAAAGAATATTGTTTTTAATACAAAAATACAGTTTTTACTAACAAAACAAAAAAACACATTCAATATAACGACCCCGAAATTAGTGTAATCAGCCATTACCACAACGAACATTACTCACATTAGACAGAAGAGAAAATAAGCAAAAAATTCGCCTACACATGATATATGTAAGAAATTAATAAAAAAGGGCATTTAAAAAAATATATATAAAAATGCAACCGCGTACACCAAGCCATCCCATGCAGATGGAGGAAGGGCTAAGTCCTAAGAAAACCGCGGTCATCATCGTCACCGTGGTGGGTTGCATAGCAATACTTTGGCCAAAAGTGTTTTATCCGATGATGTTCGGGAGTATTGCGCCCTCAAAAAATGTCAACAATCTCAATGAACAACGCGGTCCGGGCGGTAAGTGTTTTAAACGAAACATATCCATGTTAATGCCATTTTTTTAATTTTTTCATATTTTTAATTCAATTTAATTATTTTTTATTTTTCGTTGTTGTAAAATGTCTTAAAACTTATTGTCGCAACGTGTTTTAACGATATTTAGGTTGTTGTGATGTTGTTATAGACAGAGAGAAATTTTTGAATGAAACATCACCAGAAATCGGGCCACAATTGTATCGCAAGCAATTAAATTTATTCACCGGAGAAATGAGTAGGTTTTATTTCCATAAGTTTTAGATATCTACCCATTATAATACTAACAAATGTACCTATATAGTATATACATATTAACATACATACATACCAATGCATAAATATATGAGCATAAGCGAAAAATGTTTAATTGCAGATGAAAATGTTAAAAAACCGATGAAAGTTTAAGTTAATACAACTGGTTTCCCTTAACATTTGAAATATAAAAATATTTAGGCTTGAATTATACCTTATCCGTTTTAAAATCCAAACAGTGGGTGATCCAGTTGTATCAACCTGTTTTATACGATTACAGACATTGGTTGAGTTTTTAAGACAAAGATCCTCCGCAACTGTTGAGTGTTTGTCTTACATACGCACCGTTGAATAGTTCCGCTCAGCTCAACAGTTGGCAACTATTCGCTATTTTTTCCATCACAAATTTTGTTCGCTGCTTGAGCTCAACATGTTGTGTAAGGCCAAACAGCTGATAAATTCATCAAGCCGTTTCTAAGACGTAGCTGTTTAACTCAACTGCTACCCAACTGTTGGCAACTGTTCAGCTCAACAGTTGCGGAGCAGCTTTGTCTCAGAAACTTACCCATTGTCTTTCAGCAATTAAAGTCATAACTGTCCATTTACCATACAAAATAATTGGACCTCACATTAATCACAATTTACAATGCAACAAACAAAACAAAATTACTAAAAATCTTGGTATATTTAAGTTGTTATCTCGGTACTAACGAATGAAACTTGCTTTCACGGAGTACGAGAACTGAATGGTAGAGTTAATCACTTAACTCTACTCTTAACTCTGAGTTAATCATACAAATTATTTTGATAAAATCGCCGTTAACTCCACTTAACTCTATTTTCATTTGGAGTTTATTTTGAGTTAATGGAATGCAACCCTATTCTTTGCCAAAATTTGGTAGCACTTTTCAAACATTGGCATTATTTGAACAGCTAGGTAGTCACACATGATCCAATTAAAAGGTCACGTCATTTCCTTTTGCAATAGGCACAGCTGTTTGTGTGGATGTTCGCGGCTTTATTGGTCCTGTGACGTAAGCAGTATTTGACATTTCCGCCTGCTGGCATTACCGTTTCAATATATATACCGTGGTGGTCACAGTAGACGGATGATCTGAGATGCTTATGTTACTCGCGGGTTATAATAGCCGTAACGCAACGGATGGAACTGTCACCTCAATACCTATTGTATGTGAAAGGCATGTGATTGATTATATGTAATTAACCATGGTGAAATTATATGTATATGGTGGTGGTAAATGGGCAACAACAAAATTTACTGTTATGTACTTATCTGTCAAATGCAAAAACACGTGTGTTTCTTTGTTTTGTTTACTTATTGAAATTCGTGCAATTTATGAATCGGCTCGAAAAGTTTCTTCAAAATGGCTGACAAGCGTTCACCGCTTGAAATAATGAAAAATAATTGTATAATTATCAACACAGAAATCACACAAAGTGTATAATAATATAATAATAGCCTCAGAAAAACTAGTTGCATACGCGATTTCACTACTTTTCTCGGAAATATGTATAGAAGACATAAAGCAAAACAATAATGGCTGAAAATTTGGCACATTTGTCCATCAGCTGATTAATAAGTAAGAAGCATAATTTCATTTGATTCCACCATTATAATTCCACCATGGTAATTAACGGTAGAAAACGGTGATAACCAGAAGCATCTGTTGATTTTAGATTTCTTTCGTATTCTTACAGCAACTTGACAGTTCTCTTTGCACTGACGAAACAGAAAACCGTTAACAAAATTTGTATTTAAACATTTTATAAATTAAAAATGAGCGCATTCGACGAAAGACTTAATAACTGCGTGCGTCGTCATGAAATCACCAACAAATTTAAAGTTTTCTGTTTTAATTTGGTAAACAAAGCACAATATTTACAGCTGTTGCAAATGTCAAAGATGAAAGTTAACGCACTATTATAACTGCCTTCCGTTTGTCACCGTTCTCTATCGGTACGGCTTCCGTCCCGTTCCGCTATTATAACCAGCGCATTAATCTTCTATGAAGGTTACTTGTGATTTTGACATAAGATCCGTAGCAAAACTATCAGTGTAGTATATCGGCCACCCAGCATATGTCAAATTAAACTCTGAGCTAATAAACCCCTCAACGTGAACACTTGGCAATTATCTATTAACTCCAAACCATTAACTCTAGTTAACTCTTCAGCGTGAACATAGTATAAACCATACTAGATCCACTTATCTACACCTTTTGTACTACAAGGGTATTTAATTTAATTTCCAAGCTCAAGCCAAAACGTAAGAGGCTATAAATTTGATTGTACCTAATCAAAATAAGCATATCTCAATGTATGAATGCACACGCGTTCGCCTAAAAGTATGCAACGTTTACATACATACATATGGACATGCTGGTTAAGCTAATAAAAGCGTGTTAAAAAGGACGTCTTGGTCTAGTCATTTCTCAGCTCGCTTCAGAACATTTTGGCCCTCTAATGCGAAAAAAAAATATGCATGTGAAAGCAATAACAACGTTAGTGGCCACTAACGACCTCGTAACGAGTAATTTATCTATAAACATGCTTGGGGAGCCGAATACGACTAACGTTTATCCGAAGTCTATACTTTGATTTTAAGGACTTTAAGGACGGCGGTAGTATATGAAATTTACACACAAAACTAAAAAAAAAAATTGTCGTTTATGTCATATTAATAACGGTAAAATTTATTAATTATTTTTATATTATCATTTTTTAAATCCTTCAACTATGTACATAGTACGGTAACGGTAAAATTTATTAATTATTTTTATATTATCATTTTTTAAATCCTTCAACTATGTACATAGTTCTATATTAAAATGTTTTCTTTTATCAATTGAAACACATTGTGATCTGCCAATTATATCTTAAACACAGCTTTCTTATCACACCAATTATATTAACTTATTATATCATATTATTATTATTTTTTTTTAATTGATAACTTTTAAAAATATTTGAATATGTATGTAGCTCTACGGCAGGAGCGACCAACACATTTACACCCCGAATCCATTTATCAGGCGATGCGCGAACGCGGACGAGCGATACCACCAAGTACACCGACAGTGCCCATTTTAGATAGAAAAGGATCATCACCGAGTAGTCCACCACCACGCATCGTCGATGGACGTGTAAGTATGAAAACTGTTATGCTAAAAATGCTACTTTATGTAAAGGAAGCGCAAAATAAAAATAAATAGTAAACCCGGCCACGCGATGCTGTGGCTTTCAATTACACTGTGCGACAATTTGAGGGTGGAAGACCACTTATTGCCACATTTGAAAATTTTTTGATATACCTTCATAGCTACTGGTTATTTTTATTTTCTGTGGACCTAGATTTTTTATACATAGATTTTGACCAAGGAGCCCCATAGTGAAGTTTTGTGCCGAATATTTTTCTAGACTATGGTAACCTTAAAGCGACCTACAAAAGGCCATTTGGCGCGCTCCTCCTTTTCTTTCTAGTTCTTTATCTCTCCCCCTTTCCCTTTTATTTGCGCTTTATTTTCCTTTTACCTATTTTATTTTTCATATTTCCTCTTTCGCTTCCTGTCCTTCGCCATATCCGTCCCTTTCATTTTCCTCTTCCCTTTCCTTTTATTACCCATCTTCAGTGCTAGGCTTTGCATGACACTTCAAATTTAAAAATGAGATAAACTGTAGCGTAAAAATGGATTTTTGAACAGGTGGTACCCTTTTTGTAAAAATTTTAATAAATTACTCATTTCCATGCCAAGTCCTTTCATATGACACCTCAAATTTAAAAATCAAACAAACTATAGCGTAAAACTGAATTTTTGAACAGGTGGCAACCCTTTTTGTAAAATTTTTATTAAATTACTTAATATCAGGTCCATCCCTTTCATATGGTGCCAAAAATTTTAAAATCAACCAAACTATACAGTAAAATTAAATTTTTAAACATCTGGCAACCCTTTTCAAAAAAATTAAACCTTGCTGCACATCTACAGGTCAAGCCCTTTCATCTGTCACCACATTTTCGAAAATCGGTATAACGGTGTAAAAGTTATGGTGCTTACAAAAACTCGCTTAGCGTAATATATATAAAGATAAGATAAACTGTAGGGTAAAAATGGATTTTTGAACAGGTGGCACCCTTTTTGTAAAAATTTTAATAAATTACTCATTTCCATGCCAAGTCCTTTCATATGACACCTCAAATTTAAAAATCAAACAAACTATAGCGTAAAATTGAATTTTTGAACAGGTGGCAACACTTTTTGTAAAATTTTTATTAAATTACTTAATATCAGGTCCAGCCCTTTCATATGGTGCCAAAAATTTTAAAGTCAAACAAACTTACAGTACACGGTGAGCTTAAAAAACTTATTATGAAAAGTCAAAGTAACCAAGATATTATTTCATGGTTGTATTCTTGGACATATTAGAAGATGTTCTGAGCCAAAATTGAAATCATTCATCGGACACATTTTGAGAAATTCCATTTTTTTTTTAAAATGGTCAATTTTTTCTTTTCATGCGAGCCCCTGTTCTTTTTATGGCACCCACGGTAAAATGACTGTTCTGTTCTTCTAGTATATAAGTGTATAGTAAAATTCATTACAGTAAAAATACATTTTAAGACGTTTATTATTTATTATTTATAATATTTTAATATAAACATAAAAAGGTTGACAGTTTTTTTTTAAATATGAAGAATATTATATTCACATACAGTTTTCTTCAAATTCTCCATATAATTTGGGTTATTTGGTCTAGTTCGATACTTATAATCCCATGTTTTTTTGAAATCATAATGCACAGCCTCCATGGCTTGCTCTGAATGATACCCTAATCCTATTCCCTGCCTTGAACAAAAATCTTCTATATGAAAAAAAAAAACTGTATGCACTTTTGGGGTTATGGGTATAGAAAGATCGTTGTAACTCTTTCGGAAATTAGAAATACAGTTAATATAATTACTTTTCAAATCAATAGTGAAGCAAGATTCGACCACTGAATGAAAATCGTTAAAAGCTTTTACGTATTTTAGGCGCTCTAAAGGAAATATACTTCTTAATACATCGGTGTTTTCCAATAATTTCTTACAACTATTCCCATCAAAACCTGAGCAACCACGAAAAATCTTTTATTGGACATAGAACTTCTCAGCCCATATTAACGCAATAGTTGTAAGAAATTATTGGAAAACACCGATGTATTAAGATGTCTATGCTCCATGGATATTAATCCAGAAAGAGAATTCTGCCGGCTGAGGGTAATTTTATTGAAGCGCGGCCAAAAGCCGCGAACGCAGAAAGATGTTCTACACATACATACATTAATTTAACAAGGAATGTCTCCTGAACTATAAGCGTCCGGAGGGTAGTACTTTGTTTTTTGTGATCTGTGAGACCACCCCTACCCTCTGGAAAATTAATTGTTATCGGATCGTGGATCATTATATACAAATTTTCCCTCTATCCAGGCTGGGGATCCAACCCATGACCTCTGGTATGGCAGACTAGCCACTGTCCGCCACACCACAGTGGCCACAACACTCCCCACTGCACCACAGTGGCCCGTTAATATATATTCCCGCAAAGGAGATTACAATTTACTAAGGTACATAATATGCATATAAATACTTCGCAAAAAGTATGTAACTTATTTTGCATATTTAATTTATCCATATTTGTTGCCAATTTAGTGTATTTTTCCAATTTTATAATTGATTTGTATATTTTGCAAATCTTGTTACTTGCAAAAATTCAAGTCAGCTGTTGTTTGATCAGCTGTTTTCCTGTTGGAAAAGTGCTGTTGGCAAAAATTTGTCCAACAAAATTCAACAGCTTCTCACAAAATGAAATGTCAGTTTTCTCTCTCAGTTGGTTCTCTTCTGTTGGAGATTTGGCGTAAAAAAACGGCGACAAAGTGTTTGTTTTTAAAAGTTTTCGAAAAACATCAAAAAATATCCGTAAACGAACAAAGCTATTATAAATAATAAATAATAAACGTCTTAAAATGTATTTTTACTGTAATGAATTTTACTATACACTTATATACTAGAAGAACAGAACAGTCATTTTACCGTGGGTGCCATAAAAAGAACAGGGGCTCGCATGAAAAGAAAAAATTGACCATTTTAAAAAAAACATGGAATTTCTCAAAATGTGTCCGATGAATGATTTCAATTTTGGCTCAGAACATCTTCTAATATGTCCAAGAATACAACCATGAAATAATATCTTGGTTACTTTGACTTTTCATAATAAGTTGTTTAAGCTCACCGTGAGTAAAATTACATTTTAAAACATCTGGCAACCCTTTTCAAAAAAATTAAACCTTGCTGCACATCTACAGGTCAAGCCCTTTCATCTGTCACGACATTTTCGAAAATCGGTATAACGGTGTAAAAGTTATGGTGCTTACAAAAAATCGCTTAGCGTAATATATATAAAGATTACTAAAAGCATTTTAACACGCATGACATAATTAAAATAAATACATAGAAAACTTCGTGCAAAATAGTATATATTTATTTAATTGTGTAAACATTTGGACATCCACATTTATTAAAGGTCAAAAAGGCTAGTAAAAATTATTAAAAACAAAAACGTGAAGAAAATGCTTAAAATGAAAATTTGAACTTTTGCCAAAATTTCATTTTCATTAGTTTTTCTCTTGCCCCATCAAGCGCATCTATGCACTAAATATTTGATCAAGAAAAATAAATAAAATATTTATAACCCAAATTATAAAAAACGCAATTGCACTTGACAAATTTACAATGAACAAGCTTTCAATAGCACTTTATTTTCAAGATAATTTTTTTCGAGGTAATCGATGTTGATAATAAATATTTGCATAAGTGATTGCATTAAAATATGAAAATATTTTGAAGTGGTGAATTTGATTTTATATGTACATAGATGTATCATATATTATACATATACATACATATGTATGTATGTACATATATCTATGAATATGTACGGTGTGCCGGCTAAACATATAATCGTCCACACACAAAACGGTCTTTTCGATCTATTCGTTTTATTTTTAATATTTTCGAAACAAATAAATATACATATTGACACCCACTCTCAACAAAGTTTGTATAAATATGTATACTTGCGTCCATATTAACCCTGCAAAAAATGCGATTAATCCGGGACGTGTCCGGGATCAATCGCAAGGGAGCATGCGACTAATACAATTTTGCATCCCTTTATATGGAGTGAATTGATCGCATTTGTTCGAGCATGTCCTATGAAGAGACTAATTGTTCAACTTGTATACCCGAACGGGTACCAATGTAGATCAATCGCTTTCATCCCGAACGGGTACAAATGTAGATCAATCGCTTTCATCCCGAACGGGTACAAATGTAGATCAATCGCTTTCATCCCGAACGGGTACAAATGTAGATCAATCGCTTACATCCCGAACGGGAACAAATGTAGATTAATCGCTTTGATCCCCAACGGGTACAAATGTAGATCAATCGCTTCCAGCACGCACGGGTACAAATGTAGATTTTTCCAAGTTGTTCGCCAAAGGGAATTTTTAATAGCAATCTTTAAAAAATTTTAAATGTTCATGCATATATGAATAAAGATTATATAATGTTTTACCTTTGAAAAAAAAATCTAAATAAATAAATAAATAAATAAAAGAAATTGTAAGTTTTGAGTATGCATTATATGAGCGTAATGTAAATTTTTTCATAGAATATTTTGGGCAACATTTTGTTAAAATTATTGTTCATCATTGTTATTAAAAAAAAGGGTGTTCAATTCGTTTTACCGGTTGTTCTATAATTTTTGAAATACATTGCATATTTTTGTAAAATTTCTACATTTAAGGAATCTAGATTTGTACCCGTTCGGAATGAAAGCGATTAATCTACATTTATACCCGTTCGGGAACAATTGGTCTACAATTAGTCTACATTTATACCCGTACGGGAACAATCGGGGACTAATTGTGGACCGATTGTTCTCGAAAGAGATCAATCGAGGACAAATCTCTTTCGGGATTGATCGCACATTTTTTTGCAGGGAATGTACAGATACATATGTATGTACCTACATACTTTTGCGGGAAAATGTTAATGCACTCTTGAGTGAAAATTCACGGTCAAAAAATTCTGGCACTCTTTTCCAAAGCATTTTTCTTTTACTTTTCGTTATTTTTTGTGCATTTTACTATTTTGTTGTGTTCACTCATCGATTTTAGTTATCTATGTGTATTAACAACTTTCGCCTTTCCCCACATACATACATACATATAATAAGTTTTCAAGTTCATTTTCACTTTCTTCCTTTTTTATCTTTATTGCTTATTCGCATGGCGCTTTTATATTGCATTAATTATCACGGATTTGGGCCTTTATTATTAATTACATATTTACACTTATGCATACACATACTTAGATACATATTTAAACCTACAGTGATTGGCAAAAATATAAGCACCATTATTTAAGAAAATATATCGCCGTTTAAATTTCATAACTGCCTAACCGACATTTGTGCCAAAAATTAAAATTTAATTCAGCCAGGAGTTAAAGTTTGGTAAATCTCAATTTGGCTATCGGCGGTTGTAAAGTTTAAACGACGATATGTACGAGTACATATGTATGTATGTATAAAATTTTTTCTCTTTTCATATCTAGCCCGGCCCCATACCAGGCATGCGTCCACCTATGGGTGGTGGTTCAATGCATCAACCGCAGGCACGTGCTGGCAATAGCATGGGCTTTATAATGCCACTCTATACGATTGGCATTGTTGTCTTCTTCGGTTACACTATTATGAAGGTAAGGTTTATATACATAGATATGTTTATTTATAAGCAGATTAATATTTCGATTAGCTGCAAACATAACATATGTATGTAAATTAAAAATTATTTTAATTGATAACTTACAGATAGTGTTCAAGAGGCCTATACCGAATGCACCATACGGACCTACTCCAAGCGATCCCAATTTTAGAAAGCAAGTATTTGGTGCGGAAAATGGCAGGCATGTTGAGGAATTGAATGGCTCGAAGTTAGGTAAGTCGTATTAAAAAGTTTTTAATAAAGTAGAAACAACAAGAAAAATCGTCTAAAAATTTACGATATACATATAAATAAAAAAAAAAAAAAAACAAAGTGGTAATAGAATAAGTAAATAGTGAAACAATGCATTGTATTTTAGTCAAAATTTGAAAACTTTTCGGTGGAACTTCAAGCGGTTTTTCAGTATCTTTTTGCAGATAGAGTTTATGTCACATTGAACATGCCACTTGTTTCTTGTTTTGTTTTTGTTGCAGTGGTGTGAAAAATGTTAAAAATCTTCCTCTGATTTTTAGTTTTTTTTTATCGCTAAAAAGTAAAACCTTTCACTCAACACACGTACATATGTATAACATATACTTATAATTTATATCTATATCCCTACATGTGTAAATAAAATTTTGTACCTACTCATTTATTCTCGTGCATGCCTACATACATATGTAAATAAAATTAGGCTGGCAGGAGCATCAAGCAAGTAAGCTAAATTTTGTGAATAAATATGCCATTTATTTATTATATTAAAAATTTGTAGCATAATATAGGAACTGTCGGCGAAAATAAAATAAGTTTGAGAACTTTGTTCCATTTAAGTTTTTTTAATTGCTTTAAAATATGTCCTCATTTTTCGACTGCATTAGCACAAAGAAATAAACATATATTTTGAAGCCTATTTAAATAAAAGAAATTTCTCTAGAGAAATATCTCTAAAATACATATGTACCTATTATATAGTACATTTTTATTTATATTCGTTAGAATTGTTGCTATATATGTATGCAGTAATTCGTTGTCGTAAAATTTCTTTTTCTAACTTCACGGAACTTTAACCCTGTAAAATCACTCGCATAATAACAGTTTTATGTATGTACATACATATGTATCTATTTATACTTTTGTTGTGTGCTTTGCCTTTTTTTGCCCTACTGTAACGAAATACCAAAACCAATAACCAATTCTAGGACCGAGATCGCACGAACACACCATCGGCGGTGGTACTAGTAGTGCAACTGGAGGTGGTAGCGAACTTTATAATGCCAGTTTGGCCGCCGCTACCACGGCCACCAATCTATCGACATCGCTGAAGCAACATAGCCATGGTGTGCCTGGCATGGGCGCAACTTTGCTTGGATTCAACAAGGAAACCGAACAATTAATGGAAATTGAAAAATTACGCAAAAAGCTCGAGGACACCGAAAGGGCGATGGCAAAATTAATTGCTGAAATGAATTCTGATCAATATGAAGCTAAGGTTAGAGAGATGCACCCAATAAGAAAATTAATTTAGAAAAAAAAATCTTCCGAATTTTGTTTTTTTTTTCAAATCATCAAAAATTTTAATTCTCTTTATAAAACTCAATTTCAATATTAGTTTATGCTTTTTTCAATGCCCTGTTGTATGTATTTTTCATCATTAAAGTATTTAATTTATTTTTGAAGCAAATTTTTAATTGATATTTTGTATGTTTATCTCAAGATGATCGCCTTAAAATTTATAAACCGTAAAGCACATTAAAGTCATGCCAAGCAAACAAAAATCGAGCGCAAAAGGCACTTCATCCAAAAATTAACTACTACATATGCATACATAGGTATAACTTTTATACAAATTACATATTAAAATATATAAGTCCAAAGCAATACGAACCCGCCCAAAAGTTCCGATGGTCCAACTGGTGCTGCGTTACAATTATCATTCGAATGGCATGAACTCGGCTTACTGACTACAGTACCTCATTTTTTGCGCTTTGCTTTCACCACTTCTTCGGTTTTTTCTTCTTAAAAATCTTGCAACTTTTTGCCGCTTCTTTTATACACTAAAATATTTAAATAAATAACACGTAGACAATAATTTAGCACAAAAATTGTGTTGTATGTAATTTTGACAAAATGCATGTTTACATTAAATCTAACAACAACTAACATTTAAAAACCTTTTTACGCTGAAAATAAATAATATTTAATGTTTTTAGGCACTTAATTACACTCAAGGTCAATTTAATGTGAAGCATTTTGTTATTTTATTATAACTATATCCATAATTAAATAAATGCCTTAAATTACGTTCAAAGAAGCCAAATAAATTGTGCTGTGAACATGGCGTAAAAAGGGAGTCCGAAAAAACTCCGCGGGGAAATGTTTAATTAAATTTTTTAAGTGAAAAATTTGTTATCTTCAAAATAAAAAACAAGTATTATTAGAAATAAGTGCGGAGTTCAAATCCTAACCTGCACAGCCACCAAAATTTAAAATCAATTAATTTTCTAAATAATTTATTAAAAACCCAATTTGGGGTTTCAAAGAATAACGATACATCCAATTCCTTGGAAAAAAAAGCACACCGCGAATTGGGGGAGAAGCTCTAGCTAAAATCATTAGAGTTTTATCCCCACCAGCGTATTATATAATATATATTATATAAATAAACATATATATATATATATTATATTGACCATGAGTGTATTGAAAATAAACCAAATCAAAATTCACAGTTGAATGCAGTATCAAACAAGCAAACAAGAAAAGCAGAGGACATATTTTAAATGATTGTTTTAATGAAAATTCATAGTTTACTTTCGACAATTCTCCATAAATTATCTACGCTATAGCAAATACACTTCTTTGTTCTCCACTTTAGTTCATTATCACATATTTTTGAAATAAAAGAAATTTCACTTTCTCATCGCTTCTCACCATTCTCAGCAATTTTACAATTTAGTATTTGAAATCAACGTAATGTATTAAATAATTTGTTTTTATTCACTACTTTATTCCACGTGCACGAATCATGTCAAAATTACAACAACAACAACAAAAACCACACAATTGAAAAATAATTAAATAAAAAAAAAAATCGATCGAAAAACCACAATCCAAAAATCCAGTTGTGGCAGCCATTCAAGGTTTAATTGATGCTGCCGATGAGCAAATAAAATTACGAGAAAATAATGCAACTTCAGATAGTACCACACCTAAGGTTAGCCACGCCCTATTTTCAGTGCTTACGTAATGCAGATTTGTTTGTTCTAAATTAAGTTAATTTTATTAACTAAGAAATTTAATATACTAATTTCTTTAGCTAATCATATAATAAGCGTATGTTTAGCCCCTTTTTTTAATCATTTTCTCTAAACATTTTTTTATTGAATTTGCCTTAATTGAAAACTAAATTCAATTCTCCTAACATTTGCATGGTATTTTTAAATATAACAATGAAAAAATCCCACAATTGTGCTTGTATTTTGTGTAAAACTAAATTAAAAAGAAATAAGCACTAGATGGTTCCTTTTTCATACTATCTTTGTAAAATTTCTTTTAATTTTCTCAACTTTAGAAATCAAGCGAAAACTTTACATCGAACTTTGGAGACATTTCCAATGGGCATACAAATTCATCTGACCACCACGAACACAGCAATGGAAGACAAGCCAATGCAGCTGAAAGAGAGCAGAAAGAAGGGCATCAGTCGATTAGTAAACCTTTAGATGAGGCGGACGAAAAGAGCATTCACGAGCGGAAAAAACGTGATGACAGCGTGGATCGTTCTGTAGCGGTAAGGAAAACAAATATTTCACCGAAATTTGTGAGTCAACGATGGCCACCTCGTTTGCCAGCTCCACCGTTTTAGAATACATCCACCAGTTGCGATAAATCACCGGTTTCATCTTTTTTTCAGTCACCGGTTCCACTAATTGAACTATTTCATAGATTTCACCGTTTTTGTTGCATTCGCCGGTTCCACCAATTATGAGCACTTCCACCAATTGCAATAATTCACGGGTTTCATCGATTTCGTAGCATTCACCGGTTCCACAAATTGCGATAGTTCACGTTCGTTTTCGGTATTCGTATTGCTATTCTATATTCCGTGTAAATATACGATATTCGGTACTAAAATTCGATATTAAAATTTGATATTCGGTATACGGCATTAATATTCGTTTGACGTAAAGTTCTTAACCGGAGATGGTGAAACCGGCCCTAAGAGTTCATCATGAGATGATATCTATCGATTCTTTCCTGGCTTTTTAGAGTCATACTAAAAGCCAATACTAAGTCGATATCGAATCGATAGTTACTTATAATTTTTTTTTTAGTTTCGTTATCATAATTTCTTTCGATTTTATTATTTTGTTTAAAAAATTTGTTTATGTAATTCTTTATTTTTTCTTTTACTTTACAATGGTTTTAAAAATTGTGCAAAATTTAGGTTCTTGGAATGGAGGTAACAGCAAGTTGTGAGGGTGGCCAAAAATGGATGGGACGCCCTCCAACGCCTGATTTCTTTCCACATCATGAACATGTAAGAGCGTCTTAAGTTAACTTACCCAATACTAATTTTTATTAAATAGTAACAAGTACTTACCCAAAGTTAAAACCGACAAATATCAAGAGCATAAATATGTATTAACATTTCCAATATTATTTACTAAATTCATAAAACAAAACCAATGCTGATGATCGAAAATGGTTTTTCGTGAAATAGCTATACACTCAACCTTCGCTGTAAATAGTTGTTGAATTTTTTTCCACTTAGAGCGCTTTCACATTACTCGGTGCGGTATCGGATCGACATTTTTGGTTTTTACCGAAAGTATACCGAAACCTTACTGACCACATGTATTTCAATTGGCACTTTCACATTAGTGTTGAATACATGAAATCGGAGCGGATTAATTTCGGTATACCGCAACGCGGTAAGACTGGTCAGTAAAATTTGAGGAATTACTGCATACATTTTTGCGGCGGAATAAAAGAAGAAGAACAAAGTCAGTAAAAAACTCGTTTCGGTTATAAATGTAGCAAGTTATAATGTCTTCGTCTTCGCTAGAAGACATTATTGTTATTATTGAGTGATTTGTTGAAGTTAAAAATTTTGTTTTGCAAATTTCGATGTTTGTTTTCCTATTTTCTGCCGATTACGCACCGAAAGTATTCCCACAAGTGTGAAAAACACAGCAACGCGGAATCGTTTCGGTAAGCTGAAAATACCGATCAAAAAATGTCGATCCGATGTCGTACCGAGTAATGTGAAAAGGCCCTTACCCCAACAAAACCAATTCTTTTTTAATACTCTATAGTCCAAAGACGTCAATGACGACGACCAACAAATGCCCGAACCTCAATCGATCTACTTGGAAGGTGCATTGCCACATGACTCAAAAATATTGATTGCTGATTCCGAAGTTAAACAAGAGGAAGTCTACGATAAAGAGCTTAATGGTTCGATTGAAGAGCCAGCGGTGAGATTTATGCAATTCTGTTACTCAGAATCACTACATTTTCTGGTCTTCTTACTTTTATTCCTTTTTGCGTTTCTTTAGGTTGTGCTTAGCAGTAAAATGACGCTATCGCTGATAAGCTTGGATTCCGACCATAAAGACGACGATGAGCAAAAGAAACCGGAAGTCGAAAGTCCATTAGCCGACGATATTGAGATAATTGGCGATGATGAAAAATTAACAAAAGAAGATTAAGTGATCAAGAAAGAAAACTTCCATTCAAAAAGAAGAAAAAAGATAAAAGCTAAAATTTATAAACAATATTCAAGCTTCATAAAAGTATTTACATTTGAAGATCGTAAAATTATGATCGTAAAATTTAAATTTGGTTTACACTTAATTTGCGTTAAAAATACGTACTCCCTTATGTATTTACATATAGTATGTTAAGTGTAAGCAAATAAATATATAAAATTTATCACGAAATTTGCATAAAGAAATCGGTACGCATAAATTAAGTAATATCGTAAACAGAAAGCTCATTTGTATGTACTTCCGTTAAAATAGAATATCTGTTCGTCTATCATCAAATTATTATTATTTTTTTTGTTTTTAGTTTTTTGTTTTGGTACTTCTTTTTGTGCTGCTAAATTAATTTCTTATATTGTATGCTTATCGTTCTCTCTCTCTATTTCTCTCATTGCTTATTTTGTAATTTATACAATTTAAAAAATTTGCTCGAATATATGTATGTATGTATGCTCAAAATACGCTTTGTTAACCAAATATCACCAACAAATAAAAAATTAAAATTTTACACTATTTTAACTCTTCATAAAAACACGTTTTAATAATTTCCTCGCTTTAAAAAAATAATTTAATGAAAAATTATTCTAGTCTTAAAAAATAGCACTTGCAGTAGTTTCTACTGAATCCCAATTAAATTTAATTATTTATATTTACCTATAAATATTGAATATGTCTTATTTACTTGTACTTATGTATTGCATATTATATATACATATATGTATGTATATGTAAAGTATAATACCCGACTTGTGTGAATTCTTGAAAGTATTGCGCTTCAAAAGCCATATAAAATAAAATCAGTATATTAAAAATGTTTATGGTCAGAATCGTTTACTTTCAGGCTGAAAATGATAACCCTAATCCACAATACAGTTTCAAAGTCAATGTATGTGCAAAAATTAATATTGAATACATACACATCACCCTGTGCCAGAATTCTCAGTGATGTGGCCACACTGTATAGCTTTCCGAGAATCAGCTGTTCGGCTGTCAAATTGATTGTTTTTTTACTTTTGACGGACGGATTGTTTTGGTGCGTGAAATTACGTAAAATGTAAGTAAATGCAAATATATTAGACAAAAGCAGAAAAAGGCAATAATAAAAAAAAACATTTAGACAATCAAACCTCTTCCAGCTAGCAATTGTCGTTCATTAATGAAACTTAACTAAAACACAAGGCGGCTGCTGCTTTGGCCGAAAAAACAATCATATATATATATGTCCTTTGTTTCATATTTCTTTTAGTTAAACGGTGGTCATGTCTTTCTTGAACTCACAATATTACGATTATCCTGAGGGGCAAGATGCATTTGGTAAAGTCGTTGCTACCAACAAAATTGCTGTTGCCACCGGTCTCGCTTATGGTACTGCCGAGGTGCTGATGGTGTCCAAACCCAAAGGCTATTTGCCCACATTAGGACGTTACGCCTACTTTGTTGGGCCAATGATGGGCATGGCTACTGCATTTACGTTGACCACTTATGCAGCGACGAATTTACGCGGCAAAGATGACAGGTGAGTGGCAATGTGTTTCTTTTTGGGAGAGGGTTATGATGATTTTATATCCAGTCGCGCTTTGCTTTATCGCCCCACCGGTAATCGGGAGCACTGCTGCTAACCAACTCAGAATTTCCGGAAAGTGTTATTGCCGCTGCAAAAATAAGTATATTCGCTTTATCCGTTTCGAGATAATTTGTGAAACTCGTAGGATTCAAATGTTATGATATGTATACCTGGGTACTCGTCGGTGTGCAGTTCCGTCTTACTCACAAGACTAATATGGCTTCTATTCTGCCAAGGACTAGAAAATGGAAGGTCTTCTCCACATTTAAAAACATGGTTTTGTGCTTATCTTATGAAACACCGCGTACAAAATAAACCTTCACTTCGCTTGGAGACACACAGCGCATTCTGAGACTGCATATTATAGTACCTTCAATTTATTCCTATTTATCTCACTGTAGGGGACGACTGCACAAACAACCTTTTCAACTCGTTAACTAAATCCCTTTTCTTAAATTCAAACTAGAATTTATGCTCGTCCCAAAAACATTTCACAATTTCTCACTGAATTATTTAACTATTATTTTTTATGCTTTACAATTTTTTTCTCTTTTAGATGGAATTACGTACTTGGTGGCCTTGCGGCTGGCGCAATTTTCGGAGCATGGCAACGTAATCATGTGGCTGGCTGTGTGGCGGGCATGTTTTTGGGTAAATATACATACATACATACATATTTGCTCTCTTGTCATTCATTTACACATTTCTTTTTTGTTTTATTTATGTATTTATAAAGCAATTGCCGGTGCTACAAAAAAGACTTCAAAAATTGAGGGTTGGGAGTTTTTCCCTTCGGTTATACCTTCAACAGGTTCATTGAATGTTGAGCAGCATGATTTTACGATAATGAAGGATCCAGCTAAAAGATCTGCAAAATAAATTTCAAAAGAAAAATTAACGAACTGTTGAAATATGCAACATCGTTAATAAGTTAATAAAACAATGAAACTACATAAAAGAACACAGAAGAACGTGTGGTAATGAATTTAACTTGCGTTTTCGTCGAGCATAATAAAATCTGTGGGCATGGATTTAATAAACGTATTCTGCCTAAAGCGAATGACTATGGTAAATGGTTAAATAATTCACGATAATATTTCCAAGTACAATTTTACAACTTAATCACTAAATCAGCAATTATGATTTTAATGGTAAAAACATGAATTGTATATGGAACCTTGTAAAGCCGGTGCCTATTTAAGATCACGTTAAAAAAGAATATGGAATGCCGAGCTGGAGCTTAATTTTAATAAAAGGAAAGCGTGTGCTATCTTACATATAGACATAGTCGTATGTATGTATGTATTTGTATATCCGATGACTTTTCTGCCTATAAAAATGTGTGTGTTTGCTATGCATGCAAATGGGTATGTACAAGTGTACGTATGTACGTAAGAAAAGAAGACATCTAAGCATTATGAGGCTTCGCCATACAATCATTGGAGCCACCGCAATTAATATAAGCGCACATACTCGGGTTGTCTGCAACAGCTGCGGTTGAGGTCTGCATATAGGATATGCAAAAAAAGTTCTTCTCTAAGAACATACCTATGTACCTACTGCAGCAGCATACACACATATACATATGTACATACTAGGGATTCCGATGTTTTCGATCCCGGGATTTTCGAGATTTTTTTTTTATAATCCCGGGATCTCGGGATTTTTCCATTAATTATTTTCCGACATTTTCGGTTGAAAACAGTAAATATATTTTTCGAGGAACGCTACCACTTTAAAATGCAAAGAAAATAATTGATTTTTATAGCCATTTTTTATTTAAAACAAAAATTATTTCATAAAAAAAAATTAATTCATGCATATTATTTAATAATACTTAAGAGTTACTTTAAAAAAGACAACCAACTAAGAAAATGACATATGTACATTTGGTGTAAAAAACATTTGCTTTAAAGTTGGTACTTTTAAGATATTGAAGGCTTGCGATCATTTGATAACAATGTGTGACAAAATAAAAAAAAAATTTTAAGTACTTTTTTCGAGGTTCACATATGTTATAGGCCGTAACAAATATACGAAGAATGCATACTTAAAATTTCAATACACCCTCAAAATCTGCAGTACTGGCCAAAAACACTTTTTCGCAGGTTAAGTCTGTTCATAGACTAACATAATTTTGATGTTGAAAATACGACATTTCACCGCTTCCATCAGTATACGGACTGTTAATGTACCTCGATAAATGTCAGAGAAACTGTAAAAATATTATCGAAATTAATTTTTTCCTTTTTTCATCTTCCTCGAATAATTTGTTAACAAGTGCATATATCGACGCTTCCAAACAAAACTGTACTAAGTCTGAAAACTGTGTTTTGCAGGAGAAGCTCTCAAAGTTTAAACTCGATATGAAACTTCGGTTGTATGCTAAGTATATTTTCACTTGTAACTTCTGTTTGGATTGAACGATCAACACCAAAACTCGACAATATCAAAGTCGGGGTACGCTTTATATAAAACCGTAAGAAAAAATAAAAATTTGCTACGTGGTTTTTCATGGCAAGCTCTCAAAGTTTTTATTCTGTAAAAATCTCGAGTTGTGTTATATGTACACTTTTGCTCATAACTTTTGATTGGATTGTCCGATTGATACCAAAATTAGACAGCATCTAAATTAAGACACGCTCTACTTGAAAACGCCAAAAACGGGAAAATGTATTAAGTCGACTTAGTACAGTATTGTTTGGAAGCGTCGATATGTACATAAAATTATTTCGAAACAATTTCCTGTTAATACTGTTTTCAACGATATATAACTTTTCATATCTGCGTAGGCTCACCTATGATATTCTACTTTAATCAATGTCTACTGTTAAATTTTCCATACTAAAATTGCTAAATTTGAATCCACCCTTAACCCGGGTATCATACAAATTTAGAAATTATAATATGAAAAATTTCACAGAAGTAATGAAAACGGAGTGGCACATTTAATTTTAGTACACTGTTATAAATATTGGAATATTTTTTAAACTTTGATTTGGTTTGAAAGGAATTTAAAACTTTTTTGAGTTAAATTTTGAACCTTCGAAAGTTTAAAAGTATCTTATTCCTTTTTGGTTTAAAATTCAAACTTACAAAAGTTCAAATATATCAAAGTATTTTTTGGAATAAATTTCATACTTTTTTGGTTTAAATCTTACACTTTTTCTCATTTAAACTTTTAAGGTTTAAATTTTAAACTTTCATTGGTCGTAAAATTTGATTTCAACAAAAAAATTTTTATTTTTGATTTGAAATTCCAACTTGCTTTTTGGAGAAATGAACAATATAAAAAGCTCATTTATAGTTATTAGACAATTTGAATGAATGACTGTGTGGCGTAGTTTGAATGGAGAAACAAACAAATACAAAATAATTATGGAAACATATAAAATGAAGAAGGAAGAAAAGAAGAAAAGAAGAAGGAGAAGGAGAGGATAGGAAAAAGACACAATATGGAAAAGGATTAAGGGGATGTTGGGGAGAGAACAATAGGGAAGAAAAGGAGAAAAAAGGATAGGAAAGAAGATAAAATAGGGAAAAGCATGAAGAGGATTTGGGAGCAGCAGACATTTTTTTAAATTTAAACCAAAAAAAGGTTTAAATTTTAAACTTTTGAAAGTCTTAAAATAAATTTTATTTTGGAATAAAATCTAAACCTTAAAAGTTTAAAAATCTTTTAAACTTTTCAAAGTTTAAATTTTAATAATTTTTCGGCGGATCTTTCCCTCAACCAGGTGAACATATTTTAGAATGCGTTCGGGAAAATCTTAGACCTAATTTTTGTAGATGATAGCTCTAAGTATGTCCTTCACCGCTGTGACCCTCTTGTTCTACCGGAGGACTTATACCACACTTCTCTAGTGATTACATACGAAAGTAAACAATATTAGTGGCTGCATTTCTAGTTCAGCTAACACAAGTACGTATTATAATTTTTCCATGGCCAACTTTAAAAAACTTAATCATGAGTTAGCTAGTTTAACATGGCCAAAATTTAATAACGATGTCGATGTCGATGTTAAAAAAGTTTAAAATTTATACCAAAATTTATTTGAGTGGAGTAGTGCGAAACTCTCAAGTCTAATTAAAATTCTCTCTGGTTTTTGGTAATTTTATTTTTTTATTATTGTTTGCATTTTCTTCCAATATTTACTTTTCATGGGAGAAACTTCGAAAAAACCCTTGAGAATAAAATGGCCAAAAATCAGGAAATCGAAGTTATCAAAAGAATTTACCACAAGAATTCTAAAGATTTTAAAGGTACTTAACGTTCGTTTCCTCACAGCACGTACTTTACAACAAAACAATTTAATTATTAAAAAAAATCAAAAAATATTAATCCTCACTTTGACTAATGGACATTTTAAATTCTGGCAAAAGTGCTGCACTTATTCTGCATTTTCTTCCGGATTGTTCTATTCCAATATTTTTTAGGCCTTTTTGTTCTATTGACAAAATGTAAAATCGGCCTGATTACGGGGCAAACATTTCTGCTCTTAACACAAGTAAAGCGCTGCATCATATGAAAAATGCAGCATTTTCACAGGGCACAGGGCACATGTTGATAATTCTTCCATATAATAATGTAAAATTATGGTTTAGAATAGGAAACGCTATTAGTATACAAATCTGAGGTCAATAAAAATTATATAAAATAATTTTCTTTGCTTTAATAGGAGAATATTATGTCTTTATTTTATTCCGAAAATCCCGGGATGAAATTCTAGCAATCCCGGGATTTTCGGGGTGTCAAAAAGGGCGGGATCCCGGGATCCCGGGATTGGAATCCCTAGTACATACCCACCAAAAATCTAAGCTTTATTTAAGAATTAAAACAGCATATTTAAAGGCTTAAGAAATAAGGCCTGAAAATTATAAGGGTAGCAAATTTGTATGGCGTAAGGCTTAAAATAAGCCTGATTTTCCTGTGTTGATGTCATCAGGCCATAAGGAGTACTCTTTCTCTGCGAGCACACCTTATTCCAAAGGCTTATCCGCCATGCGAACTAAGGCCTAGATAAGTATTAGAAAGTTGGGGGCAGATAGAGGAGTGCATAACAGAATCAGCGCTGCCAGCGTACTCCTTTTTTAGACCTGATTTGTCAAGAATAAGCAAAACTTTTTTGCAGGGTACATAGGTACATCATACATTCGTACATTATATGTATGTATATGTACATATACATAAGCAAGTTATTTCGCATTCGGTGGCGGCACACAGCTGACCTACCGGTACGATATGTATTTATGTGTGTGCCGAAGTTCAGTGGCATTTCCTGCATAGTTTTACTAGATATTTGCGTGCGGTTGCGGTGCAAAAAAGGTTTTACGATGCCGATGACGATGATGATGATGATGACTATGATGATGTTGATTATATTAATAAAAAAAAATAATAATACAGTAACTATAAATGGCTAGCGTAGAACTAAACTGGTCTATCTAACAAAATACAAAATTGGAGAAAACAGATGAAACGCGTTTTAATGCGGTGTGCGATGGTTCATGTATGTTAAGTGAATATTGTAAATTATTATGTTAGCTTAATAGTTAACTTAACATTCTGCATTAAAAAAAAATTATTATAGAAACGTTTTTTATATAATATTTATATGTAACAAGAAAACTTGTTACATAGACCACTTTAGAAGTTTGAACTACAAATTGATAATTATATGAATAAAGAAAAAAATATGTGAAAAGAAATACTTTAATTACAAAAATAACATACACATGTTCGTAAATGATCACCTCTGCATGAAAAGTGACCTAGTTTTCTCCACGGCGGGCTGGTAGAGAATCTTCTGGATTGTTTTCTGTTTCATCTCTGCGGTTTACATGTGGAGAGACAGGTAAAAGGCGTGATGAATCGGTGGTACAAATTTCAACATTTTTTTATGTCCTGCATTTTTTTGAATTTCAAAACGCGTATTTCGCTGCCCTGATCTGGTGTAAAATTCTGCAAGAACTCTATGAAATCATGTAGGTTCACGCTAGATTTCTTTATATCGACGGATTTATATGTTTCACAATAATCATCATTAAACTGTACCACAGATTCACCCTTGACAAATTTTGCCTTTCGCATTTGGGAAATTTTTCCACCGTCGTCTACTATACTCTGGTAGTCCCTGAACATTGGCCGTCGTTCGTCAAATGACATAAATTTCCTCACCATATTATTAAAATCAAAAGGAGCATGCTTTCTACAATTTTTAACCAATTCCATCCACTCATCTGGTGTAAGATCATACTGGTCTATGGTAGTCTATGCTAGTTGGACCACTTTAGAATTTCTTGAAATGACAAAAGGACATGAATTCTAAAGTGATATTTTTAGCGTTTGGACACTTTGGTGAAGAAATAAGACAATTTCAATTTTGCACGGATAAATTTGTGATTTTCAAGTTCAAAAATGTGCATAACTCGATTTCTGAAAAAATGTTAGATAGACCAGTTTAGTTCTACGCTAGCCAAATAAATACGATTTAATGATAATTTCAGCTCTAGGGAAGCTGTTTTATACTTATAAGTATAATATATGTAAGCATATGCATATATAAGAAAGCGCATAAAGAAAAAGGAAAACAGGTCAATATGAAGACAAAAATTAAGCTGAAGTGATTAACTCTTGTGAATGGTAAAATGCAAGACAAGGAAATGCAGAAGTTATAGTAATATGCAAATGTTACTTGCGATATTTTTTTCTTTTGCTTCGTTGTTGAATTCTTGATTTCCTCATTAGCTGAGGTGAGGCATTATATTTTACAATATTTCTTTTATAATTCTTATTATAATTGTCGGCCGCTGTGGTGCAGTGGGTAGAGTGCTCGCCTGCTATACCAGAGGTCTCGGGTTCAAACCACGGTCCGAGCAAAATACCAAAACAATTTTTCTAATAGTAGTAAAAATCCAATTATTGGGTTTTTTAAGAGCAGCGGTCACCTCTCGGCAGTCGTTGGCATACCCTCCGAGAGTATTTCTGCCATGAAAAAGCTTCTCACAAAAAATGCATTCGCCGTTCGGAGTCGGCATAAAACTGTAGGTCCACCCAATTAGTAGGAAAAACAAAAAGGAGCACACCTCGAATTGGGAGAGAAGCTCGGCCATAAAACTCGCCAGAGTTATAATAGCGCCATTGTATTATTATTATTATAATTGAAGCGTGATTACAGTTTTATAACTGAAGACGCTTTTTCACTTTCATACCTAGTATGTACACGTACATACATACATACATACATATATACTTACATACATACAGGTGAAGATAATAAAAGCGTGTTAAAAAAAAAAAAAAAAAAAAGTTCGTTTTCTAAGTCTTTCGATTTTGCAGAGTAATTTCATTGTTTACGGATGCAGCCATCTGTTGAATAGAATTCATTTACTTGCGATTGCTTGCTCGATTACAAATATGCATTCTCAATTCGTTTTCTGGCAATAACAAACAGCAGCAAAAGAAAAGGAAAATATCTTGCAAAATTTTATGAAAGTGAAAAGTTATCTACTATTCTTTCCAACTCCTTAACTAAAAACTGGTATTGGTCGAAGGGCAAAAAATTGCTACGTAATTTGTAAGGAAAATCGTAAGTATGTTTTTATGAGTAAAATGGAGACACCAGTGCTGGAATTCTGTAACTTATTTTGCGACCGATAATCGCAAAATCTACCGACAAAAAAATTTCCCTCGATACCTCTGCGTTGATTATCGGAAGCATCTGTCAAAATATACTATAGAATGCTACCGAAAAATCGTACAGAATAGCATAATCGCAAAAATGATCGCAAATTTATGATATCGATCCGAAAATTGTCGCAAATTGGTTACAGAATAGGCCCACAGGGCCGACGAGTGAAATATCACCATATTTTGCCATCAACCCCAGCTTATTTATTTACTGTTTTGGGATATCTAATTCGGTTTGAAGCATTGTTCCTTCAAGTTTGGAAATGATTTCTGTTCCCCATTAGTTAACTTATTTTCGGAAGTCCGCACTTTAGGAGCAATAAGAAAATTTCCAAATTCTCTATAATCCCATGCTGGTACCAGAGCATAGCCATAGTTCACATGATATGCCCATGCATGTATGTGTGCATAGATATATGTAAGTGTGTATGTCTATAATTGACTGATTATCGTTTCAAAGGAATTAAATTTTAAAAGCCCATCAACCAACAACGCAATGCAATCAACTATTCAGTCAATACGCACATGGACGTCCAACCATACATTAATTGTACGTGGACAGTTGGGCGAGTGGCAGAAATCAATTTGTTATATTCCTTTTTAAGGCATACATATATGTATGTATATCTGTGATTATATGTATATAAGTGCATATGCAAGTACCAAGAACTAAACAATAAACGTACAAACATACAAACATCATGCATATTTTGTATTTTGTAAGCGTTTGGCATACACATTTTATGACGCCTCCAATTCAATTCTTGTCGTTCATTACTTCATCAGCAAAATGTGGTTGGTGCCTGGTGTTTGGCTTAAGAGCGAAGGCGTATCTATTACATATACTTGCACATACATACATACTTTCTTATTACTTTTCTTCAATTTTTCTTGCTGTCTCAGCTACTTCTACTCAGCCGAGATGTCCATCAAAATGCCACTGACAAGCAACCATCAAACCAACCAAACAACTAGCAATGCAATACGACGCGCACATTCTTCATTGCAATGACAACAGAAAAATGTAAAAAAAAAAAAAACAGAAAAACAAAAGAACAAAAAATACCTTCATAAGTACAGTAAATAGCGAAAGCTAAACTCGTGAAGAAATTATGTTTAATACTCAGCTGTGTATTTTTACAACAAATAAATCGCCAGAACCATTATTATTTTTTTTTAATGCAGTTTAGATAAGGCAGAACTTACTAGGAGATTCTTAACGAATCCAATGTGTGAAGGGCTTGCCCCAATGCATTGCAATGGCTCTTATGTCTAAAGACTGAGCGTTTGTTCAGGAAACACACTTCAAGCTTAATGCAAATTAGTAAACAAATAATAGCCCAGTTTTTATTTAAGTGCACATCTCTATCCGGTTCCGATTTACTAATGGTAGTCAACTAAATAATTGAACTCTGCATTCCTTAGATCTTCAACATTTTATGATGTTTTTGTTGAAGCTTTTTATAAGCTATGACAAGAATACAACGAAATATCTTAGAGAAACAGCCAGGTATCTATATACATATATATATATATATATATATATACGTATACAAAAATAAATGAGAAGCACAAAAGAAAAATCATAAGAAAAATTAAGCGAAGTACTTGTGAAATTTAGAAAAAAATACAACAATTAATCATGCGACTCTGAAAAGGAAGATCAGAGCAGAGAAAAGATGAAGTAAGAGTTGTATATATTTATATACATATTATGTATGTATGTAGGTGTAGGTACTACATACCCTGTGGCTAATATAATAGTTCATAACCAGTGCGATTCAAATGTGCTTTTCGCCGCTACTAGTCCGTTTCAATGGTTCTGATTAGGAACAAGTGCCTACAAAACTCTATACATCTGCCTTAAAGTGCACAGTTTGACATACATACATACTTAATAAGAGCGTTTGCCTTGTAATATTGTGGCTTCAGGTTCCATTCCCGAATTTGTGTCACTTTAAAACTTTATACAAATTAAAGAATGCCTTGTGGTGGTCACACAATTTCCTCCTTCTGAACTGGTGAGAGTCTAACTACTAGTTCTGAACCAACAAATTTTAATTTCCCTGCAAGATATTGTATGTTGTGGCATGTGAGTAATGGTTTTGTTGGAGCAATAGTCGCGGTCTTCCTACCAACCAACCAACGAACAGATTCGTGCAACAGATATGAGCGCATGACGAATGTAGTTGCAATAACAGGAAGCGAAGCAATCCAAATGAAAACAATAATAAAAATAAAAACAACAGCAGCAACTGAATTGCAATCACAATTGAGGAACAAATAAATGTAAAATTAAAACAAAAATAATAATAAAAAATTAACACCACATAAAACGAAATGCTTACATACATATATTGTTGGCAACACAACATTCGCAAAGCCATGCAGCATCAGCATAAAACATTTACAAAATAACAACAACAAAAAAAACACAACAAAAAATAGCGTTTTGCAACACTGTTGCACACAAAGCAATAAAAACAACAACAACATAACAACACAATAAGCCAACTTTCAAATCAAGAGACTAGGTACTGTGAAACAACAACTACAATGCCGAGACTAAAAATCTGTAGCTCGAGTTGAAGAGTAATGCATACATAAATTGGCATGTAGAAAAAGATGAAGGTCTCAGAATTACAAAAAAACTATAAAAATAAATTTTATTGTAAATGAGCCTGAAATTATCACCAACAACACACGCCTAGTTTTGTCGCTTCAAGCCATCTCCAACCTCCTACAATACCGTCACTACCACCTCCTCTTCTTCCTCCATCTACACCTTCTCTTCGCCCCACTCATCTGAGCGATATTGATAGCGTTTGTTGAGTGTAGGAAAGCGTATGAGTTGTAGGAATTTTACCACAAAAGAGCGAGAAGATCAGAGGATGTGAGCGAGAAAGAAGACTAGCTATTTGTAGGAATCCGCACACAGAATTTGTGTGGGTACTTTCCTAAAATGTGTCAAAATCTCTGAAGAAGAGGAAGAAATTGTAAACAGTGTTGCCACAGCCTCAAAATATTTGGTATCACAAATTGATACATTTATGGTTTTTTTGGTATCACCGAAAAATGTTTGAAAAAAAAAATTAAAATTAATAAAATATGCTGCTTTTGGGGTTCTAACACAGAAAAATTTTTGAGAAAAAAATTAAAATTAATAAAGTAAGCTACTTTCGTGGTTTTAACGATATCGTTTTTTTTTAATAATATAAAAATATAAAGATAATACTTAAATTTCACATACAAATAAATATGAATGCTTTGGTACTGTACCGAGTAATATAAAAGTTCTATAAAATGCAATGGGTCAAACGAGCTGGGTGATCTAGTTGCCAGAGCTGATTCTGGAATTGATTTGGAGTCATTGAATCAGTTCTTAAATATTTGTCGCCCTGTCCTCCTTTAAGTCAAAATGCCTGCTATGCGGAGTGGTCCAACCAAAAGTTTGATAAAAATAAAATTTGTTCTAAGCCAAAATAAAAATTATCTACGTATCATTCATATGTAATTGTGCTTAGGTGTTTTTTTTATTTTTTTATAAATTTAAGTACTCCCTCATGAAGGCGATGAAGGTATTCCACGCAGGATTACTGTGGATGGGTACGTAGATTTTGCCCCAGAAAGAGGATTATGTGGCCCTATCAACCCGTTATCACCAAAATAAAGGTATTTTGAAAAAACAAATATTTATATTTCGAAAACTATCGGCCTCCGGACTGTTCCGACTTCAGATATAGGATCGGAGGACGGTGCAACGCCCCTTTTATAAACGGTTTTTACGATCGGTAAAGGAAAGCGTGACCACGAAAAAAAAACCATGAAGGCATCAATTTGTGATACCATAATTTTTGAGGCTGTGGCAACACTGTTCCTAAGCGTCATCTTTGACACTAAATAGCATTTCGCACAAATGCGTTTGTTGAACTTTTGCCTTCAACTTCAGTTTGACATAAAATAGCATTCTACCCAAAATCTCACCAAACAGACCTAATAAGACTTTTAAAGTTGCCAATTGTTTGTTGTTATTTGGTTGTTGGTTTCAGTTTCGACTTTCGTTTCGCCGTCAGCTGACACATACATACGTTCACATGTATGTGTGTAGATACATATGGCTGCATTTATTACAGCGATGAGGGTCAACTTATAGGCGGTTTGTTATTTGTTTAGTTGGCGACGGTGTCTTTACGCTGATGGATATTTACGAGACAGACGTTGACACTTTCATGCTAACATAAATCAGAATGAATCTAAAGATAAGCGTACATACATACATATATACATATGTATGTACTTGCATACTTACATCCCTGCAAAAATCATTGGATTATATGATCCATTTTGTGGTAGGTTGGAGTACTTTCACAGTGATCATAAACATAGTCCCAAGGGAGCGACTCGTTTATCTGCATCGGCCCGTAGTTAGCCGAACATTGCTAAGAAAACCAAATGTATATCGCGATAACGACGAAGCATTGAAACGCGACACAACATGTTGGTGATTGCGCTAGAAAAATTTTATTATTTTTTTTATTAAAGAAAAGCATACTTATACATGTATATAATGCTAAAAATCAAATTGAATTGGCAGTAGTTCAAATCTGTTCAGAGATTATCAAATATCATTAATTTTAGTACCTACTACATGAATTAATCCAATATAGGTACTCCTTGGATTACTCGGGTGTCATGCGGAAATCGGAGTATGTGATCCCTGCCTAGGGCATCGCCATGTTAAATGGACCATATTTTTTTTGCAGGGATATATATATATATTAGGGTGGTCGTAAATATTGTTCAGAATTGACTTTAAGTAATAGAAAAAACGTTTACTGACTATTTGATTCAAGATATCCAACGATTAGGTCTGGTAGATTACCTAGCAGCCCTGCTTTTAAGAGGCGGTCAGTTGGATCACATGAGCAACAGGCAATGTGACATCATAAACAACTTTAGTTTTCTGCATATGACCATTTTTCTATAACCATTATTACATATGCATAAACGTTAACTAAAAAAAAACAACCAGCAAGGAAAATCGCGAAAAATTATATGGGTGCTATGTATATGATTTGAACTGTTTGACACTGAAGATGGCACATTGCCGAAAGCGGGTTGTCTCAACAACAACATTGACAAGGGTTGACGGAAAATCGCTCCAATGTACATCTGAAACTTAGTACTCCTCTCAAACTGAGCGAATCATTCGATCGTTAACAACTTTTTACTTATGCAATTTTGGTTCCAGAGTTCTTTCCAGAAGACACCGACTTCGTGGAAATGATCACATTACTCCGGTGTACTAAAATAAAATGTATATCTACTAGTAATTTTTTTCATTCAACCAAATTATTGAAGGTTCGAAATTTTTATTGAATTTACTACTACCTTAATGTATATACATACCTATATGTTAGGGATGGGACTATTCGAATAAAAATTATTCGAATAAAAAGTCCTTTTATTCGAAAGGTATTCGTAATTCGAATAATATTTATTCGAATAATTTATTCGTATATTCGAATAATTACTATTCGAATAGTACTATTCGAATATCACTATTCGAATACCACTATCCTGGAAAGCTATTGTATGTATTTATGTATGCCTTTGCTTTTGTAAGTGCATACATATGTACAGTGGCGGATTGAACGTCCAGAGCGCCCTGGGCAGCCACTTTCTCGGCGCCCCTGTACCGACCATAAATGGCCATCATAATACTATAAATTTTAACTACCTAGTTGTTTTACACCCTAACAATCAAAATCTTTCCTCTTTATAATATTAGTGTAGTGTAGATATAGATGATGTAAAAGCTTAGATAATTTGTTAATCTCTACATATAATAAAATTGTAACAGGTCGATGTCTGTACATTGCAGATATCGAGAAAAAAATGATTGGGGGAAGCATTATTAAGCCAGTAGAATCCAAATCAACCATTTTAAGAATTTTTGTCTGTCTGTCTGTCCGTATGTTTGTGGCCGTATCACTCAAAACGTGCTGAATGGAATTGAACGAAACTTTTTTTATTGGATTGCTAGACGCTCAACTTAAAGTTTAAGGTATTATTTGTTTCGATATCTCGACCGGTTTCGGAGTTATCGGCCAATATGTGCACCTAAATGTGTTAGTGCAATATGGGTATCAAACGAAAGGTGTTTATGAATGCTGCCATAAACCATTTGATTAATTTCAATACCTAAACTGGCTTCGGAGATATCTCACAAAATGTGAACCTTCTTAATCTCAAAATGCTTAATATGGCTATTTTGTTATAAGAAATAAAATAATGGCTACCTGGTAACCGACGTACAGAGTGTACTTATGTTATGTTATAATTAAAATATAATGTAAAATGTGAACTGTAAAAATATATAAGAGAAAAATAATAATCGGTGTTCTAGAGAGAAACCTTAAGTATTTAAATTGGAGTTGCCAGAAAACTTACTTTGATTGTGACGCGTATATATGTGTATGTTTTTGTTTTTCATAATTTCTGGCATTTGTTGAAAGTTTTCCGTCGCAAAAAGATTAGGAAAGTGAAGTAATTGTTAACAAAGATATTTAATAATAAAAATTTCTGAATAAATGATGGCTCACTTTCACTGTGACTCGCTGTATTCCCATCAAAACAAATTTCAACCATGGGAATTGTTGTTGCAAAAAGTGACAGGCACATTATGTGTCAATGGGAGAATGGGAAACTAAATAAACCAAATATGAAGAAGAAGCGACCACAGTGTTGTATTCAAACGTAGCAAAATCTTAACAAGAAAATTGCCAAAATTCCTAATAAAATCAATTAAAACTCATAAATATGTTAATTTTTTGTTATTATTGCTACAAATATAGCATTACAAATTCAATTCACCCAATAATTTTAAAGATTTAACGATTTCAAAATTCATTTCAATTTTTTTTTTTGTAACTTTTGCACAGCACTACATGGTGACAAGCACAACATGCCAAACGATCAGCTGAGAGTGTCGCAACTTACTGTGTAACCTAAATCAAACGCACGCCGTCAATTTACTGTCAAAAATTTCTCATGCCCATACAACTTGTATGGGAGTAACCGAAATTGAACGGCGTGCGTAAAAAGCAAATTCGACGCCCAATTTTTGTTTTGCGTGACAGTTGAAATTAAGCATTGTGGGTGATTGTTTGCAAAAACATTGACACTTGCTTTTGATATCGTGTCTGTTAGGTACATATTCCACAAAATAACAAGATTTTCTCTGATTTTCTGTATTTTTCTATTTCTTTATCTGAACACGCACGCAAATTAATTTCGGTTCAACGCATATGAAAAATTTGCGTGCGTGCGTTAAATTGACGACTTGCGTTTGATTTAGGTTACACAGTTATAGACAGTGTTGCCACTGAAAAAAAATTTTACCGACCAAATTACCGCCCAATTCCGCCAAAAAAGGCCCAAAAACCAGAAGTCAACTTAAAATGGAATTACATATCATTTAATTCAGAACTAACACTAGACTGACGCCGATCTCTAAAGGAGATGGCCAAACAGATCTGTCTGCACCTCGTGTAGATCCCGGGACATAGGGATTTCAATGGCAATTGTAGGGCGGATGAACTTGCGATGCAGGACACTACCGAGCAGGTTCTTCCATAAGGCATAGGTATGCCTTAGCCACAAACAAGCTAATTCTTAAACAGCATGTCTATAAACTAGCAAGCGATAGATGGAAACAGAAGCCAGTATGTCGAACATCAAGGCAAATCTGGCAGAAATGGGTTCACAAGCGATCCAATCAAATAAGTACTCTAAGTAGAGATGACATCTTGAACCTTGTGGTTGTACTCACAGGACACTGCCTCATCGGGAAACACGCAGAGAGGCTAGGTGCATCCTACCGCAGATGCTGCATAAGCTTGAAAGATGATGAGGCGAGGAGACAATCGAACACCTCATCTGCCACTGCTTTGCTTGGCTCTTAACAGCGGCAGACAACGCTTTCCTGGGACTTCCTTCCTGGATTGCCTATGCAAAGTCACTAAAGTCACTAAACTAATGCCGTTTTCTTTTCTCGAAAAAATGTTGCCCTTTTTGATTTTCTTAGCTATTTTGTAGGCTTGTATGGTAATTTTACCGAATATTGAGCTCTAAGTAAGCAAGAGGGCACCATTATCTACAAATTTAGCCATTTTATAGAAAGTTAGGTTACGCAATTCGATAATTGGGATATAGAAGGGCAGCATTTTTTTGCAGAAAAGAAAACGCCATTAGTCACTGAAGAGAGCGCTCAACAAAGTGAACTAAATATCCCAACTCTAATAGATATGCGAATAGTGTGTTTCACTAACAATAAAATAACTTTACACGGGAAAGATAAAATGTTTAGCGTCCCAGAAAATATTCATATTACAAATCGGACCAAAATTGATTTTAGCCGCCCAACAGCCCAAAGTAAATTTATCGGACCAGATTTGGTCCGAAAGGCCCAATTTCGGCATCACTGGTTATAGATATAAACCAAGGCCCGGCAAATCGATTCACGTGAGTTAATGAGTATAACACACATAGGCTTACGCTCTGTGATTCAGTTGTTGTTTAGACAGCGAAGAAGCAACACAAGCACTGGCTGCGTTGCTTTGTTTGTTATGCGACAGTGTGCCAATGCGTATGTATGACCATGAATAATAAATCATTTTGTACTGCAACCAAATTTTCAAGTTGCAAAATTGCAATGCTTTATTTTTCAATTCATATAATAAAATTTGCTTTTCTTAAAGGTTCCACTAACGGCCTTATTCCGGTGTGGTAACATAATTTACTTTACTGGTTAAATAAAGAATCTGGTACTTTAAACACTCTTTTCGTATTCTGGCAGCAGAAAATTAAGTTACCACCTGAATACGTGGTAACATTTTGTTACCATTTTCAGCCCGATTCCATTCCGTTGGTATGGAAATGCTTTGACAGCGTTACCATTTGTGCTAGAATACCAATTGAAAAGACGGTAACAATTTTCAGCAACATAAATTACCAGTAAAGTAATTTTCCGGTAACGCTCGGAATAGCAGTGGAAATCTTCAGTTATAACTTACGCCCCATCCTTGCATACCTTAACAAGTTTAGTTATGTACTTTTGGAAAAATTTCGTAAATGATATCAACTCTCAACTATTTCTCAATGAATATTCTTCAAATAAATTTTTAATGTATATTTTTTACACTAAAAACTCCTTATATTTTTTTATTATTGGAATTTCCAATATTTTACATTGTTGAATCCAAATTAATTTATAAAACATTTTTTTAATGTATTGTGGAACGATCCTCTGTCATCCCTTGTCAAGTTTGGTTTGGAGACAAACCGGTTTCGGCTAATATGCGTTCGAACGAAAAAAGACACTGAAGATAGCGCATATTAGCCGAAACCGGTTTGTCTCCAAACCAAACTTGACAAGGGATGACGGAGGATCGTTCCACAATACATCATATTCCTACCCTGTTGGAAAAACAAGCAACCAAAAACATTTTTTAAGTTAATTTCCAATATTTTAGATTGGTGAATCCAAATTAATTTATAAAAAATTTTTTCAAGTTAAAAATTCCTAAGTAATAAATTTTTCGTTATTATTCAAATATTTATTTTATTTTCAAAACGTTGCTATTTTGTACGTTTGCCCCATATGCTTAGTTCTTACACCACTGTTGCATAAATCTCTCTGTTCTCACTAACACAATCTCAGTTTTAGTTTTGCCGGGGTCTGATATAAACAGCCTTGGGCAAAATCTTAGCAGGGTTGCCACTTTGAAATTTATTTTCCGACCAAATTCGTCTCAAAAACCTACCAAAATAGCTTTCAGCCGACCAAAATTTTTTTTCACATAATTCGTCATATAAGCTGGTTTTTGAAAATTTATGATTTTTTATATATTCGTTTAACTGGTATATATGTATATAGGAACTTATACATACATATCACTCTTCAAGTATTTTCACATGTTTTAGCTTAAAATAATAATATACGAATGCGTTTATACATATGTATGTACATTAATTTGTGTATGTAATCTATGTTAACCTTTTAAAATAGTTACGACACAATGAGATCAGAACTTTAATTAAATATCAAAATTGAATCTAAGATCTTTTTTGTACATAGTGCTTATTTCTAATTTGTTTCTGAGTTTGGTTTTATTAAAGAAAGTGTAGAAAATCTGCGCCCCGGTGCAGCAGAGCTGTGTGGAAGCGTAAGCAGATTAAAAATAAATTTTGTGAGCCCGCCAAAGCAATTTTCATTAAGCGCATTTTTCATCAAACTAAAAAATGAAGAAAGGCTTTTCATGCGTATGCGTTCACCTTCTTTTATCCACTTTACACAAAACTCTGCCGAAGAGAAACACAAAAAGTATTCAAGCAAACTGTTGCTGCGAGAAAGAGACATGAATACATGAACTTTCAAACGTTCTTTCAACAGTGTTGTGACAAAATCTAGCAAATCAGTGATGTTACTTGAAGGAAGGTAAAAACCTACCAAAATTCAAATCGTGCGACCATCCGACCAACAGGAAAAAAACCGACCAGTTTTGGTAGGAAAAGCCCACTTATCACATCCCTGAATCTTAGCACCTGCTAAATGAGAGTAAGCGCCCGTGTACATATACACACCGATTGTCACTACTACAGACAAATAAAGAGCGTAAAACGAGCGCTTACGATGGGACTTGGCGATCGCCGCTTAGGAAAAATAATCAGTTTGCCTTCGACTGGCGTGAAAGCAAGTGGTCGCTAGGTGATCGTCGCTTGAAATTCTTTTATTCTATTTGCAGATGACAAACAACAAGCAAAACTGCGAGAAGTTTGCATATAACGTGGGTACACAAATACATATGTATGTGTATACGTACATTGTTTCATAATTTCGCGAAGCGTGCGCGCATGACCCTGCTTGCTCAACATCTGCATTAGGCATGGGTAACACTGCGCTGCGCGGCTCAATTGCGCTAACACCAACCCTGGTGTTATTGCGCTAACTCCGATTTGGGAAATGCGCCAACTCAATATAGCGCCAACTCAATGTAGCGCCAACTCAGTATAGCGCCAACTCAATGATGCGCTATTGCAATATAACACTGACTCAATTTCGTGCGCTAACACCAGCTCCAATATAGCGCTAGTGTAAAATGGCGCAACCACAACGCCAATAACAGCACCATAGTATATGTATACGTATGACAACGTCACAATTATGTGTGCTTGATAGTGATCTAAGTGACTCTAATTTCCAGCATATTTTCACATATATACGGAATATTTTTCCAAATGATTATGAAAATTAAAATTAATTGTGCCCTCGTATATGTAAGCAGAATTGCGCCAAAAGAAATAAAACGGGGATGGTAAACAGTAACAAGCGAAAAAATGTTATTTATCGATTATTCGATGACAATTCCGCTAAAGGTGTTATTGCGCCAGTACCGTGAGTTGGCGCCACGGTTGGCGCTGGCGTTATTGTATCAGCGCCAAAAAAATTGCGCCATTACCCATGGCTAATCTGCATGCAGACTGATTATTTTTAGTAATTTTTCACTTTATCCTACAGCAGGCGCACCAACACCAGGCCCGTAGCTAGGGGGGGGGGGGCATTGTGGGGCAATGCCCTACCTTAAAATTAGAATGCCCTACCTTAAAAAGGCCAACAAGTGAGATGAATTATTATAATTAAATTTTTTGTCATAGTTTGAGATAAAAAATTATTGCGGTTTCAATGTATGATATGGAGAATCCACCCTGCATCACATATATAATTAAATAAGACCATCGAATTTTTGTAGTTTGGTTAAAGGAATGGTTCATTCCGGCACTTTTCTGACAAAAACTTATCTCACTGTGAGCGAACAACACCAAAAGCGCGGAATCGATTTCTAAAGCTGTGTGCTAACCTAAAACATTTTACTCGATGGAAAAATAATCTATGGTTATCGTTTAATCATTTTCGAGAGTTTTTTTCTCACCTTGACTTGCGTGCATACCTACAGGCGACCCACATACCAAATTTAAAGATCTCCAAATCTCCACACCTAAATTGGAAGCTGTACCATCTTGTTGGCTTATTCTCAATGAGTATTGCTTATGTACTGTCACAATAATTATGTGTCAACAAATAGGTATTAAAAGTACGGGGAAAATTTTCCAACAGTTTACCACGCGTTGAAAAAAAGTCATTGGGGGTTGTAGAGGAGGTCCTCCTGATTCTAAATTCAAAAGTCCCGTCGACCGCAGATGTTGGTAAGTTGTAAAATTTACCAAACAAACCCCCAATACTGCGTACGATTACCGAGGAAAGGCACTTATAAAAACATGCACATATGTATATATGAGTGTAGAACATCTTTTTTCTTCGAAAGTCATTTTTCTCGGACGGTGGTTCCTTAATGGAAAGCCGTCCCTTTCGGTAGACAGATGGAAATCTGAGCCAATGTACGTCACTGACCTAGAGAAAAGTGATATTTATGCTGACTGATTTTGGAAGCCATGCCTCCATGCACATAGGTAGATTTTCAAGTTTTAAAATATAAATAAAATAAATATTTTATTGTCTACATCTATTCAAAATTGCTTGTTTAATGTAAAGTTTTAATAATTTGTGTTAAAAGTCGATTTTATTGAAAAATATATACAGTGACTCAAAAAAAAATCATACGAAATAGTTTCTAAATTTATTTCAAAGAATTCTGTTGCATATTATTATATTACAATTGAATGAGCTGCAAAACTGCATACTCAAAAATCTTCTAAAAAAATGTAGCTTCAGAATTCTTAGCCCCTTTTTATGATAAGTATTTCCTTGACTTTGAAAAATTGGAAATACTAAAAATACTGCCTAGGAAGTTAA
This sequence comes from Urophora cardui, assembly GCA_960531455.1. Taxonomy (NCBI): domain Eukaryota; kingdom Metazoa; phylum Arthropoda; class Insecta; order Diptera; family Tephritidae; genus Urophora; species Urophora cardui. The sequence goes on along the minus strand of OY482670.1, from coordinate 110,993,250 downwards.
CAATAATCGCTGATAAATATCTCGGGTACTTTCGAGCATCACCTACATTAACCAAGATATGCGTTAGGAATATAAACATTAAAATTAAATATAAAGCACAAAAAGAAAATTATTGTAGGTACATATGAAAAACCCTGTATCTAGTAGTGAAGTGCGGCTTTGTGCGACGTAATTTTTTGTCGGCAAAATATTAATTGTACTAGATATCATGTCCAAGGGTTAATGTGACTGAGTCTGACAGAGCAACATAACAAAATCAATTTTGAACACGAAAAAGAGTGATAATTTTTTTAAATATCGCAACTGTAAAAGCTTAAAACTATAAACTTAGAATTATTGGAAATCAAGGATATTATTGAAAAGTGTTAATAATTACCTGAAGCTTTAGGATCCATCACGATTACTTAAATGAATTGCTTTAAATAATAAATATTCACGTTGAAACTATCACTTAAAATTATGTAAAAAAAACTAAAAAATTTACTTTAGATATGCTAAGTTTCGACCATCTGGCAGCAAGTGCAGAGTATGGGGTAGGGAAAAAAGCGATGAATTATTGTTCCCCAGTCTATTTCCGATATGTGGGTATGTTTTTTTCTGCAATTGTAACAACTTTACAAAATTCAATTTTGGCCGCATAAAAGTTGAAAATCTACCTATGTGCGATGTAAGACTAATTGTGATACATTATTTACTTCCGCCCTACCTTAAACCAACGCTGCCCTACCTTAAATTTAAATCTAGCTACGGCCCTGACCAACACACACTCATTTTTTAGTAATGGCTTGAGTGTAGTGGTGCCCAAGGCTGGATATAAAGTTAGAGCCCGTGCACAATTGACTTCTACCTCGCTTTGCTTCAGAGTTTTGCTTTGACAGCTTCGTTCAGCATGTGCTTTTCAAAGGGTTATGTTCACAATTGAGGTGAAGCGAGTAAAGCAAGGTATAAAGTTAGCCATCTTTCAACTTTTTTACACTTTGACAAACATCTCCCCTTGTGTGTGTGTGTGTATGTTTGTATAGCTACACTTATTTTAGCGATTTCGCGCAATTTCGTGAGAAGTGAACAGAGAAAAGTAAAAAATAACATTCGAATAAGCAGAAAAAAGCTAATTCCCCAAATATTTTACCAAAAATCAGGTTTATAAATTAAAGCAAAGAAGTGAAGTGGATATTTTCAAAGTGTTAATTGTATCAAGCATCTGAAATTTCGCTTTGCTTTAAGATTTTTTCTATCAAAGTTGGAACAGACAAAGCCAATTGTGCACGGGCTCTTACTGCTTGCCCAGAATGGTGTGGCTGTAGTACAGCGATGCGCAGCCTCTTGCCCGCGGGCAGACCAGCTGTTTGCGATTCACACGTATACTCACCGATTGTCACTAATACAGACAAATAAAGAGCGTAAAACGAGCGCTTACGATGGGACCAGGCGATCGTCGCTTAGCAAAAAGAATTAATTTGCCTTCGAATGTCGTGAAAGCAAGTGGTCGTCGCTTGAAATTCTTTTGTTTTATTTGCAGAAGCCAGACAACAAACAATACTATCAAGAGTTTGCATATAACATACATACGTATGTATTTGTATACGTACGTTGTTTCATAATTTCGCAAGGCGTGCGCAGCATGACCCTGCTCGCTCAACATCTGCATGCAGACTGATTATTGTTTGTCGTTTTCCACTTTGGCCTACAGTGGGCGCACCAATACACACTAATTTTCGGAGATTGTTTGAATGTGTTTGTGTGCCCATCCCTGCTGTAGTACGTAGTAAGAGCTGTCAAAAGTTAAAACAGTACAATTGCATTGCAATGCCCACAATGTGTAGCTGTGTCTGTAGCGTGTAGTTGTGGCTGTAGTAGAAGTAGAGTTACCCTGCAAAAAATGCGATTAATCCGGAACGTGTCCGGGATCAATCGCAAGGGAGCATGCGACTAATACAATTTTACATCCCTTTGTATGGAGCGAATTGATCGCATTTGTTCGAGCATGTCCTATGAAGAGACTAATTGTTCAACTTGTATACCCGAACGGGTACCAATGTAGATTAACCGCTTTCATCCCGAACGGGTACAAATGTAGATCAATCGCTTTCATACCGAACGGGTACAAATGGAGATCAATCGCTTTCATACCGAACGGGTACAAATGTAGATCAATCGCTCTCATCCCAAACGGGTACAAATGTAGATCAATCGCTTTCATCCCGAACGGGTACAAATGTAGATCAATCGCTTTCATCCCGAACGGGTACAAATGTAGATTTTTCCAAGTTGTTAGCCAAGGCAATTTTAATAACAATCTTTAAAAAATTGTAAATGTTCATGCATATTTAAATAAAGATTATATATTGTTTTACTTTTGTAAAAAAATCTAAATAAATTTAAAAAAATTGTAAGTTTTGAGCGTAATGTAAAGGATTTTTTCATAGGATATTGTAGACAACATTTTGTTAAAATTATTATTCATCATTGTTATTAAAAGAAAGGGTGTTCAATTCGTTTTACCGGTTGTTCTACAATTTTTTAAATACATTGCATATTTTTGTAAAATTTCTACATTTAAGGAATCTAGATTTGTACCCGTTCGGAATGAAAGCGATTAATCTACATTTATACCCGTTCGGGATGAAAGCGATTAATCTACATTTATACCCGTTCGGGATGAAAGCGATTAATCTACATTTATACACGTTCGGGATGAAAGCGATTAATCTACATTTATACCCGTTAGTGAACAATTGGGCTACAATTAGTCTACATTTATACCCGTTCGGGAACAATTGGTCTACAATTAGTCTACATTTATACCCGTACGGGAACAATCGGGGACCAATTGTTCTCGAAAGAGATCAATCCGGGACAAATATCTTTCGGGATTAATCGCACATTTTTTTGCAGGGTAACTTTAACTTTGTAGCGCGCTACAGTGTGACAGCTCAATTTTTTAATGACGGAAATTCGAAATGAAGGACGAAGAAACGGAAAAATGAATTGAACTTGTAAAAAATAAAGAGTTTTTATGGAATTTAAGGAATCCCCTGTACAAAAATATAAAAAAGATGACATATATGAGATACACTGAGCTACACCATTGTGTTCACATTTTCGAGCGTTGCCACAAAATCAGTCATCAGCTGATGTAGTAAGCTATGTAGTCCGTAGCTGTAGTACAACATTCTGGGCAAGCAGTTAAGAAAGTGCTGTCGACGATGCGCAAAACATATGTCAGCGATGAACAGCACGTGCGGTGTCAGCTGAAGCTCACTGTCCCGTAGGGTGTCAAAGTTGTACAGACCGTCGTATCATGGATAGGCGAGTGTGCAGACTAAAATTTTGGTTTGCACTCAAGTGTGCAGAAAATGGTTGCCAGAGTATGTAGTATATATTTATTTTCTCAATAGATCTCTACATATCGTAAGATTTATTGGCAAAGTGGAGATAATGGGTCGTATTAATAAAAAAAAGCAATTGCTATTTCTCAAATTTTTTGTAATTTGACAAAAATTTGTATGAAGAAACTTTCAAAATTTGAGAAAAAGGCTTGAAAAAGTAATTGCTTTTTTATTAATATAATCTAATATTTTGATAATCGCCAAAAAAGTCGCCATCGCCAATTTTCATAAATTGGTCGCCAAAGTTTGTAAAAAATCGCCAATTCGCCAAATCTCCAGTACTGGCAAGCCTGACGACGCAACAAAAGCGCAATATTGCACAATATATCGATGCTTGTGAAATATAATCGATTTAGCTATTATCGATCTATTATAGATCAGTTTTAATTCTTAATCGTCGATATGTTATTTTCTTTATTTGTTTAAAAATTCTGAGCTCGCTCGCCCCTTGTAACTACGCGCCCCTAGGCAAGTGCCTAGTTTGCCTTAGGGATAATCCGCCTCTGCATATGTATGTACATATACATATACGTACTCTGGCTTGAGCGGAGGCAAGTGAAATTCTCAAATTATGCATGTACATACAAACCACTATTCGAATAGTATTATTCGAATAGTGTTATTCGAATAGTATTATCCGAATTTTTTCCCTCGAATATTATTATTCGTTTATTCGAATAATATTTATTCGAATATTATTCGAAAAAAGTCCCACTACTACTATAATATATGTTTGTATGCAGCAGAGATCAGCATGCGATACATTTTTTGTGATTTAGAGTATACTCATAAAAAATGCGGTGGGAGTATGACCGCAACCGCAAAATATGCGATCATAATAAACACCGTACCGCATTTTCTTGATCAATTCCGGTATGCGGTAGTATGGATATCACAACACCGCAAACACCGCATATCGTAAACACCGTACACCGCAAACACCGCATATCGCAAACACCGCATACCGCAAACACCGCATTTCCCAAATAGAGATATTTACAATGTTGCCAGTGCAATTTTTTGTTTGTAATTTTTACCGTCTTATGGATTTCTGATGAAAAATACTACAATAACAATTTTACAATAATTACAATTTGATTTTAACCAAAGAATATCTATACAGGAAAACTCTCAGGATTGTTTTTTTTTATTAATTTTTTCATTGAAAGGGCCATTTAAAGTTTAAAGTTTGTTTACATTCAAACTAATTTGACTAATGAAAATATGTCCTATTTACATGAAATAGAGTTTTTTCCTAAAATCCTTGAATCACATTTATGGCTTCTTTGTAATACACATACATAAGCTTTGTTTACATATTTTTGTTTGTCTGTGACATAATTCTTTATTTTCCAACGAGGCATTCATTCAATTTTCACAATCGACAAAATTGGCTACGATACATTGATTGAAATCGAAGTTTTTGTTCTTTTTTTGGGGCAACAACAATACACATGTTTATTTTTATACATTTTATTATGCGCCCGTCGGAATGAACACTTTTCCGACAATCTAGCAATTCGTTTAACTGAGAAACATAGTTGAATTAGATGTCTTTTTACGGCAAAGCTGAAGTACTGAATGTGTCGATCGTCATTTAAATACATTTAATTCAACTATGTTGTCAATTAAACGGATTGCTAGTTTGACGGAAAAGTATTCATTCTGATGACCCTATTAGGCATATTGGATTTCAAAAATGAATTTTTGATTATTTCATTATTATTATTCAAAAAACTCCAAAAAACAAAGCACACAAAAATAAAAAAAAAAATACTTGAGAATAAATTTGCTGTATATCTTATAATCAGTAACACATATCTATGTATTTATGTACAAACGAATTTTCAATTGCCTATACCTTTGCAGTGTGTGAAAAATTTCCGGCAACACTGAATAGTATACAAATAAACAAATGCGGTGTTTGCGGTGTTTGCGATATACGGTGTTTGCGGTATGCGGTGTAAACAACACTAAATACCGCAATATCATTAAGGTTTTCAATCAATGCGGTGGCGGTGAATTTTTTTCTGGGTACTTATTTTTTGAGCCACTTAAAAAATAAGTATTTTTGCGGTGCTTTAGAAAATGCGGTGCACCGCTGCTGATCTCTGGTATGCAGGTATAAATGTTAAAAAAATGCATTTACCATTAACATGCCACCACCATGGCGCAGCGCCTGTGATAACAGCAACAGCAACAGCATGAGTAATTCACTACATGCTGGAGTTCCACAAAAATGCTGGTAGGTCTGTCGATTCACTAACGAACATGACAAAGTGAAGCAATCGAAGTCACAAGCACAAAAAAAAAACACAAAGATAAAACAAAAAAAAAAACAGAACAAAAACGGAAATGTAATATTCAGTCCAAAAAAAATAAAGAAAAAACAGAATTATGAACAAGTGTTAATTTTTTATTTTTTCTTTTTATTTTCTTCTTGCTGAACTATGTATTTCCACAGTTGTTTTTTAGGTCCAATCTCTTTGCAACGGCTGCAATGGGCGTTAACACAAATTGCATTTTTTCCACTCACATACAGTGGCGTAGCTAGAGAATTTTTCGGGGGGGGGAGCGGGGGGTGGGGAGTTTGTAGGAGAGACAAAAAAACAAAAAAGAAAAAAAATTCGAAATGAAAAAAAATTTCTGTTCATATAAATATTTTGGACTTACACAATTTTTTTCGCTTTTTGGACTTACACAATTTGCGTATCACTGAATAACAACGAGTAGAAATATGACAAGTATCTCAGACTTGTTTAGCGCGGTGCGTATTTGATTTTTCTAGCGTTCTACATAAAAATACATTTTTTCATAAAAGTGAACTTACACAGTTTGCACTCTAAGCTAGCGAAATGTAATTTTTTCAGACTATAATTTAACATTTTAGTACACAAATATCGCTTATAATACATATATCAAACTCTTAAGGCCCTTGGCCACTTAAAATCTGGAATGTTAAGAAGTGTATACATATGTGTGAGTGTCGGGTGATTGACGCAAATATCTAAAAGATTTGATTCTCATCAACGCGAGCCCGAACAAGAACGTGTAGCACGACGACTGCCGATTGCACTAACACACACAAAAAAACTCACACATACATACTGCTTGACATGCCAGATTGTCAGTTGCCAAGGGCCTTTAACTATACTTCAAAAGTAGGTCTCATATTCTCTTCTGGAAATCTACGCGCATAGGTAGATTTTCAAGTTTTATGCGCCCAAAATTGAATTTTGTAAAATTGTTACAATTACAGAAAAAAAACATACCCACATATTGGAGATAGAATGGGGAACAATAATTCATCGCTTTTTTCCCGACCCCAGGCGCGGATCCAGGATTTCGGCAAGGGGGGGGGGGTTTGAAGATTTCTTTTTTTGGAAGATGTTTTTTAAGGGCAGACGCTGGTGAAAATATGGACTAATACCACCTACTATTATTATTCTATATAATAGTTGCGCCATTTCCCGCACCTTAAAAACACCAAATTCAAAACCCTCCAAATTAACAATATGTATGTATGTCATCACATAAAGTGCAGGAGATTTCAATTGAAGTTCTAAATAACATGTATAACATATGTATTATATTTTTGCATTGGTACGTGCGAATGAGTATCGTATGGTATTGGTGGCAAATTGATCACCAATTTCACTTACCCTTGCATTTAAAGCCAAAATAAATAAGAATATATGTATGTATGTAGTACTTTTTGGTTATATTTATATTTTTAATAGAATTTTTACTTTATTGAAGTTCTTGTTTTTATATACTCAAATTTTTAAAAGGTTAATTTAAACAAGAATTGCGAAATGCCTCTGAAAAAGGCAATTTCTCCAACGATTCAGACATTTCTGACCAAATTAATTCTGTACAATCCCGATAAAAATAGGGATAAGAAAGAAAAGAAAATAAATTTGCGATTTGGCAATTTACGAATAGCATTTGACAAATTTGATTTTATGCACGTGCGCTAAGAATCAAGATCTAGGAGAAGTCACAAAATTGTCGAATGATGCTCTGAATGAATTTAAGATGATGCGAGAGAATGCAAATTCATGCTTTCGTACGAATTATGAAAAAGTCGTTACAATTTGCTCAGATTACGACATAGCAATGAAAATACCGCGTCGATGCGATAGTCAGAAGTATCGATGCAACGTTGGGAATGAAGACGTTGAAGATTACTACAGAATCTCATTTTATGTTCCATTTCTTGACACTTACATTTTGTACTGAGTCAATTTTCATTTCTGAAGTTAGAATGTGGAGAAAGCGAATCTGCGGTCAAAATATCCAAAATGCACTTGACGCATTATCGGTAAGTTACTTTCGACCAAATTATATTCGGGCTACAACATTTTTATCAACCAGTTCCACTTATGACTGTAAATATCTTTTCAGATAATAAATGAGGAAACATTTGAAAATGTAAATAAGATTTTACGAGTTTTGGCAGTGTTGCCTGTAACAACAGCAACCCCAGAAAGATCATTTTCCACTTTAAGAAGAATCAAAAGTTATCTCAAGAACACGATGGGACAAGAGCGTCTCAGTGGTCTTGCTTCCTTGAACATTCACAGAAGTATATATTTAACTGAAGATGAAGTCTTTCAAGAATTTTTCAAAAAGCCTCGAAAATTGAAAACTGGGGCCAAATCGTGGCAGTCGTGAACGAGCGAGCATTCGAAACGAATAAAATTTAGAAACGTATCGACTGGCTGAATTGTCCCATTCGAAACAGTTCGTATCGAATTTTTTTTTATCCAAACTTATATTCCACAAATAAAAAACAAAACAAATGTACATACATACATATGTACATATCGTCGCTGCGCCAACAAAAACAGCTATACGTTTTTCAGCAACTTTTCAGGAGAGCAAAAAAACCGTTTTCTGGTGATCCTAGAGATTATTTTTTCTAGTTTGAATTGTTAACTAATGATTCTACACATATGTAATAGACTTATGCAATTTTTTTTTACTTTTTTTGACCAACCACTTCGCATGAAGCATTTGCGCCGTTTTACAGCACATAGCTCTTTTTACAAATTGTTTAAATTTGCTAGTGGGGGTAAGAAATCGTGAAAGATGTGTATACAATTCTTCGCTAAGGTCCGATGCAATTAGCGATAGCTTGGAAATGCATTATTTAATTGACCAGTGCCCCTCCTATTTTGAAAATTGGTCACATACGCTTTTTTTAAATAATTTTTACACAAAAATTAGCATTTCTACTACTGAGAGCATATAGCTGTGTTTGATAACTTCTAACCAGACCTGTTATTTAATGATTAAAAATTTTAATGATTATTAATTAAAGCATGTTTTGTTGTTGTAACTATTTAATGATTAATTACGATTATTTTCACCTTTTTAATGATTAAAAGTTAATTAAATTATATAAAAAAAATAATTAATCGATTAATTATTTTTAATTGCACAATTATTTAGATTATTTTCAATTATTTTTAATTGCATGATTAACGCAATTACTTGATTATTTTCGATTATTTTTGATTTTTTTTAATTGCATGATTAATACAATTATATGATTATTTCAAATTATCTATGATTTTTTTAATTGCATGATTAATTAATTAATCGATTAATTATTTTTAATTTTTTGTTTCTTTTCAAATTTGTTTGTGAACAAAACATACATACATATATTCATACATACATATGCACGTGCATACATACATGTGCTGAGAGTATGCTGTGCGTTTAAACCCGTATCGGATGAGGCCGCACTAGTAATTGCCAGTCTATACTGCTGACGCAGTTCCTATCTCTACACGGTTGTTTCAAGGCCCATCTCTTTCGCTTTAAGCACGAGTCGAACCTAACGTGCGATCACTGCGGGAGGCAAGCAATAGACGATGCACACCACGTATTCTTTGAGTGTGCAAGATTTTACGAATCTAGAAACAAGTTCCGTAGAATATTTGGAGGAGACTATACACCTGAGTCGTTCGTGAAGCATAGCCAAAATGGACTGCAGCGAGTGATGTAATAGCACACACCATGAAAACACTAAGAAGCCTAGAGAGAATACAGCGAGGCAGTGGCGACTAAATTAGCACTAATTGTATCCCTCTAATCATAGGCACCTCAAGTGGAACGGATACGTAAGTAAAGGAGCTCGGCCTCCTGTATCCGTCATTGCGCGTGGTAAGGAGCTTTGGCCTCCGCAGACCACGTAACAGTGACCACTTTTGTAAAAAATAAATGGGTGAAGCCTTTTAAGGCAGACTGAGGGCAATAACGCGACCATTACGGACTTTCGAGCCTGGTGCTCAACCCACCACCCGATGGTAGCCTGACGGCAGTACCGGGGCGTTCGGTACGATGACAGTAGAACGTTTAGTGCGGTTAGAGTCCCGCACTGAAAGGGTAAAGGCTTTCGATGCTTCCTCCTCGTTAAAAAAAAAAAAATATATATATATGTATACACATACATACATGTGCACATGCATACATACATACACACATTCATGCACACATACAAACACACATACATGTATATATGTACATACCTACACATACCTATTTTCAAAAATAATTTAAAATAATCATATTAAAGAAAATAATCGCACAATTGAAAATAATCGAGCAATTAAAAATAATCATACAATTAAAAAAATGTTGGCAATTAAAAATAATCAAACAATTAAAAATAATTGGGCAATTAAAAATAATCATGCGATTAAAAAAAATTATGTGATTATATGATTATTTCCGATTATTTTTTTAATGGTTAGTAATCATGATTTTTTTTACAATTTTTTTAATTTAATCGATTATTAATTGTCCGCTTAATGTAAGACAATTAAAATAATCATTAAAATTAAAAAATCCAAAAAAATTAATCATTATTAATTTTAATCGGAATTTAACAGGTCTGCTTCTAACCAAAGAAGGATATCAGAAAACGGGAAATACAGAAATGTGGCTAGCGGATAGCGCTAAATAAATATGTAATAAAAAAATCGAGAAAAAAACATATAACTGAATTTGTTGGCGCAGCGACGATATGTCAAATTGAAGGAAAATTATTTTAAAAAAAGTAAATTTTGGTACACATTTTTACTTTTAACGAAGAGTTTTATTAATATACCTACTTCTTTTGCATATGAGTTCTTCGGAGTCAGAAGATGAACACAATTATGCAATCGTAAGGAGATATATGTACATATTCGTGATAGGAGCATCATATGGGATTAGCTTCGATTATTGCCGCCGAGGCATTGCTGCTTAGGGGCAATCTATGTATTTCCGAATCGTTTAACAGAAATCATTCCATCAACAGCAACATCCATTCCATAAACCTGCATGATTTGCCAATTTGTCGCCGTTAAAGGTCTTTCCTCATTAGGGCCCCGCAAGTTCTCTTCTTCGACTCCGTGTTAAATGGCAACTTCTTGACATTGGGTTTTTGGTCAGCAAGGACCTAAAAGGTGTGAAAAAATTGCATAATAAAATTTATACATATGTAGGTACCTTAAGCCATGCTTTAGCATCTTTTATAGGGGGACATTTACCATTAAGCTTCGCCATTCGGTATCATATTTGTGGCCCAGTTTATGTGTTCAATAATGTATTTGACCATTATGCCTTTTGGAGGCATATTAATTTTATTCCTATAATTATTCATATCAGGGTTGAGCAAAGTGCACTAAATTTTGATTGCATTCAGCCTTGCACTACCCAATCAATGATGAGTGGTAGTGAAAAATTTATTTGCACTACCATTCATCATTTAATAGCAGTGGAAACCTATGGTGCACCGGCCAAGAAAGTATTTCTATCGAAACTAGCTCAACGCAAAAGAAAGGGGAGAGCTCCACTGCGTTGGGAAAATCAGGTGGACAGCGATGGTGACTCCTATGTATTCCATAATGCCGCCATGCTGCACGAGACAGAAACAATTGGCGTACTTTGTTGGACTTGGCCAGAATCGAAGAAGAAGAATAAGAGGAAACATATGGTGGTAGTTAAGGTATAAGGCTTAGAAAAGTGAACGGAAACCAGCACGGCCTCTGTCCTATGTTATAACTACATGTATAAGTATTTCTTTACGTTTTTCGTATTTAAAAGAAATTAACAACTTTAACACCTATTGATATACAAAGGACATATTATAATGCCGTGTTGTTCACTTTTCTAAGCCTAATTCCATGTGTACAATATCCCATAAACTTCCTTGCCGTTAATAAATAGATTGGCCACCAAATACCTTAACTACGACCATAGGTTTCCGCTGCTATTAAACGATTAGTGGTAGTGCAAATCATATTTGCATTCTCACTCATTTATTTATTCGTTTGATAATTTCTATTCGAATGAAATTTCGGTCTGTTCGAATGATGAAATACTCGTGAACGAATGAGAGAATATCAAATTTCGATAGAGTCCACTCGTTAACGAATGTGGTGATACCAAATTTAAAAAATTCGAAATTTTTTTCTCGTTCACGACTACGACGATTTGGCCCCTGATTGAAAGTTTGACAGAATCGACAATATAGTAGGCGCTTATTGTATTAGATTTAATTCCTCTAAATTTCGGGTATTTTCTATTTAACTATACATAAGTTGTAATTGTATGTTATTATTGCCTTCAAGGACAACTATTTTAATGAACTGATTCAATTGGACAGCTAAACCCATCGAACCATTGCTTTTGGAATGATAGAGTTTTCCTTAATCAGTTTGGGAAATTTGGGCGCAGAATCTATAAAGGCATTAATTTGGGATCTATGATAAACCACAAGGGGGGGGGGGTTTGAACCCCCAAACCCCCCCCCCCCCCCGTGGATCCGCCACTGCCCGACCCCATACTCTGCACTTGCCCCAGATGGTCGTAACTTATCATATCTAAAGTTAATTTTTTTGTTTTTTTCTTACATATTTTTAAGTGCTAGTTTCAACTTGAATATTATTTAAAGCATTTCATTTAAGTAATCGTGATGAATCCTAAAGCTTCAAGTAATTATTAACACTTTTCAATAATATCCTTGGTTTCCAATAATTCTAAGTTTATAGTTTTAAGCTTTTAAAGTTGGGATATTTAAAAAAAAATTATCACTCTTTTTCATGTTCAAAATTGGTTTTGTTATGTTGCTCTGTCAGACTCAGTCAAATTAACCCTCGGACATGATATCTAGTACAATTAGTAGTTAGCCGACAAAAAATTACGTCGCACAAAGCCGCACTTCACTACTAGATACAGGGTTTTTCATATGTACCTACAATAATTTTCTTTTTGTGCTTTATATTTAATTTTAATGTTTATATTTCTAACGCATATCTTGGTTAATGTAGGTGATGCTCGAAAGTAACCCAGATATTTAGCAGCGATTATTGTTAACTTTTTAGGCAGTATTTTTAGTATTTCCAATTTTTCAAAGTTAAGGAAGTACTTATCATAAAAAGGGGCTAAGAATTATAAAGCTACATTTTTTAGAAGATTTTTGAGTATGCAATTTTGCAGCTCATTCAATTGTAATGTAATAATATGCAACATTCAACTTTTTGAAAAATTTCATTGGCTTTTCGGAAATTTTAATTGGAACGGTCTCACGTACATATAACGCAAACACCCTACAGAAAAAAATTACTAAAATCGACGGAAATTTTTACAGCATTGAGAATAGCACTTTTTACACTAAAATTGGTTGGCTACATAGCAGTACACTTAGAAATCTCCTCAGAATTTTAGAAATTTCTACGATTTTTCGGATTTTTCCATAAGCTTAGAAATCCTGCTTAAGGCGAATTTTATTGAAAAATTGTTTACATTTTTAAACGAAAATAAGAGAGTCAAATTTTCGACAGAACTGTTTGAAATAAATTTAAAAACTCTGGCGTATGATTTTTTTTTTGAGTCACTGTAGCCGCTTTCGATTCACAATTTCTCTGCTGGTTATAAATTTCCTTCTGTCAAATTTATATGTGAATGATAGCGAGCAGAGGGAAATTTTTATCGACAAGTTAGCGAGTATGGCTACTACTCATTATGGATTCAAACATTTTTGTTCGATCGACCTCGCTTGTGTGATGGCGAATCGAAAACGACAAGTATATATTTTTCAATAAAATCGACTTTTAACTAGAGCCCTAGATACCCGGGTATCGAGCAATTCGATCTGATCGTTTTTGTTTGAAGCCCGTTTGTTGTTCAAATGCCCGTACAAACATTCGAGCATTCGAGCTTACAAACAAAAAAAAAATGTGTATCGGAAAAATAAAAAAACTACATATAAAAAAAATAATAATAATAATAAACAAAAGAAAAAAACAAACTTCAAAATACCCGAATTGTTCAAATGCCCGTACAAACATACGGGTAATAAACAAACAAACAACTCTTCGAGCATTTGAACAACAACTGTTCGGGCTACTCGAAAATGTTCAAAAAAAATAGAGAGCTCTACTTTTAACACAAATTATTAAAATTTTGCATTAAACAAGCAATTTGGAATAGATGTACACAATAAAATATTTTTGGCCGCATAAAACTTGAAAATCTACCTATGTGCTACGGTTATAAATAATAATTTTCTTATATAATTTAGTTTTTTAATATTCCATTTTGACAGACATTAAGTAAAATCTCAAGTTCAGATACTCTTATACATTGCATATTTATTCCCATTGTAGTTTATACTAATATTATTTGATTAAGATGATAAGTAATTGAAAGAAAACTTGAAATTTAAATAATTGGCGTTACTTTTCTGTTATTAGCTTGTTAATTTAAATTTCGAATTACCAATTTCGAAAAATTACTATTCTCATTGATTTTTTCCTGAAAAAAAATGTATCCTAATAAAGTCAAAGATGGTTTTATGGTCAAAACGAATCCTTCGGGGGGGGGGGGGGGGGGTTTGTCCCCACAAACCCCCCGTTACTACGCCACTGCTCACATAAATTGCTTTTTTCCATTTTTTGTTTGTGTTTTTTCTTACTTTTTACTTCTTTTTCCAACGTTTTTCACTTCTTTTACTCAGAAGCATTAACAGTTGTGTGCATGTATATATACATACTGTACATACATACATATGTATGTATGTCCAAAGTCTTCCTTTATGTTTTAACTTTCTTTCAATTTCAATCAAGGCCTTTTAAATACCTTTTTAGGTGACTCAGTACCTTTGGTATGCGTGAGCAATTGGCTCGTAGAAGAACACAACGATATATGTACATATGTATGTACATACATTTCCCTCGAATTGAATCATAAAATCATCGTTTCATTGCTTTTTTTATTTGATTGCTTTTTTATGTGCGCCTGCGTAGCCTGCGTTTTCCTCACAATCGATGATTGTTTTATTTAACGTTAAATTATTATACTCAGCTATACTAGTACACAGAGTATTATAGTTTTAATCACATAACGGTGGATTGTAACAGAATGAAATAATCGAGATAGATATAGACTTATATATGTATATCAAAATGATCAGGGTGAAAAGAGAAATCGATTGAGCCATGTCCGTCCGTCTGTCCGTCTGTAAATACTCTAACTCGCGCAAAAATTAAGATATTTTGATGAAATTTGAAATGCAAGTTGGTATCGACACTGGGACGGTTGATATTGAAAATGGGCGAAATCGGGCCATGACCACGCCCACTTTTCCTATATAGAAAAAATCGGAAATTTGGTATCTCAGTCACTATTAAAGCTAGAGTGATGAAATTCTACCCACGTGTTGAGCTCAGGCCCCTAGGAAGAAATTTGATGAAATTTTGGAAAATGGGCGGTGCCACGCCCACTTATTAAGGGCCAAACCTTGAAAGTTTTATATGTCATAACTCAGAAACCATTGAAGATATATCGATGAAATTTGGTACGCGTGATTTACTTACTTAGGAAAACGTTTGGACGAAAAATTTCCAAAATCGGTTGACGACCACGCCCACTTTTATATATGGGTCTTATAAAGTGACCTAATAAAAACATTTTAAGCGATATCTCTGTCAAATATAAAGATATATCATTAAAATTTTATGGCAGGAGTCTTACTACGAACATAAAAAAAAACCGTAAAAATTTTGGAAAATGGGCGTGGCACCGCCTCTTTTTAGTAGCAGGAATATACGAGATTCCTTAGCCTATAACTCGACAAATAATTGATATATAATGACGAAACTTGGTGTGTACACTTTTATTACTTGTGGAAATACATGTTCAAAATTTTAGAGAAATCGGTTTGACGCCCTCTTTTATATATTGGTGTTATAAAGTGGCCCAATAAAAACATTTTAAGCGATATCTTTGTCAAATGTAAAGATAATTCATTGAAATTTTGTGACATGAGTTCCACAATAGACCGGAAACATAAAATAGACAAATTTTGGAAAATGGGCGTGGCACCGCCTCCTTTTGGACAAAGGGATATACGAGATTTCTTAGCCTTTAACTCGACAAATAATTGAGATATTATGACGAAACTTGGTTTATATACTTTTATAACTTGTGTTAATAGACGCGCAAAAATTTATTGAAATCGGTTTATGACCACGCCTACTTTTTAACAAAGATATTTCTGGAATAACCTTTGGGAATTTGTAACGTGACATCTTTGTAACTAGAAGTCAAAAAGGAATGACATTTTGCACAAAGAATAATATTCATATGCTTAGTTGGATGACTGATAAAAATGTTGAAAATGGGCATGGCTAAGCCCACTTTATGCTGCACTTTATATAAAGTAAACCGTGTTTCCATCAAACGCAAACAAACAATGAAAGCATACAGCTGAGTATCTAATGTTCGATTCCACTCGAACTTAGGCTTCCTTACTTGTTTTTTATAGAATTTTAATAGAAGTAATACGTATATATGATATATATACGTTTGAATAATGAAATAACTTATAATGTATAGAGAAGTCAACATTATTCGTTGTTTCATTATTCAAGCAGCGATATCACCGATTAAAAGCTTTTCCTATTAAGTATAGTGCAACTAAAGAATAAGAAACGTGGTCCACCAGAAAAGTTAACTTAAGCACCGAATTTATGTATGACTAAGCTTAGAGTTCCTGAGTGTAGTGCCCGAAACTTAGCCCAGGTCCTCTTTCCCATACATTCCTTCACCTACGTCCGTAATTCAATTGAATTTAATGTTTTAGTGATTTTCAAGGAAGAAGTTGACTGGTAATCAGGTTTTCTGAAAATTCTTATGATAAGCCTAATTGCTGGGAAAAGTCGTGGAAATACGAGGTTAATGTTGTTCAAATCGAGGATTTTCAGCTTTGATTTGATTTGCTTTATATGATAGGTATAATTTATTTCCGCATAAAAAGTTTACAACAACTTCTTCCTCTTCTACAGCTTATGCAATAAAGTACTTTACTTGCATTAATTTCCTTTAATTTCAATTCATTTTCATTAATTCATTTTATTTTCTATATCCTGCTGTATTAAATCATACTTGCATTAAAAAAGCATGAAGTTGGCAGTACTTGAGATAAGTACACTGAAAAAACAACTTACTCAGATTATGGAAAAGTGGGAATGATTCGGCGCTAAAGACATATTTCCATATTTTGATGTACGATTTTCTTCAAATCAAGGAATAAAAACCACGTTTTAAAGAAAATTGTACATCAAAATATGGAAATATGTCTTTAGCGCCGAATCATTCCCATTTTTCCATAATCTGAGTAATTTTTTTTTTGAGTGTACATACCTATGTACATTGTAAATATATACTCGTATGTGCTTAAGAAATCGAAAGTGAAGAAAAAAACGCCATTGAATTATGCTTTTATACCTTTTATATTGTAAATTACAAATGAATTGAAGCAATTAACATAAAAATAATATTGCTTTCTTACATACATATGTATGTACAATATAATATAATAATACAATGGCGCTATTATAACTCTGACGAGTTTTATGGCCGAGCTTCTCTCCCAATTCGAGGTGTGCTCCTTTTTGTTTTTCCTACTAATTGGGTGGACCTACTGTTTTATGCCGGCTCCGAACGGCGAATGCATTTTATGTGAGAAGCTTTTTCATGGCAGAAATACTCTCGGAGGGTATGCCGCCCACTGCCGAGAGGTGACCGCTGCTCTTAAAAAACCCAATAATTGGATTTTTACTAATTAGAAAAATTTGTTTGGCTCGGGCCGTGGTTTGAACCCGAGACCTCTGGCATAGCAGGCGAGCACTCTACCCACTGCACCACAGCGGCAATACAATATATGAATGTATATAATCTGTATAAAAGCCGGCACTCCAAGTGCCACTTACTACTTACTCAGCACCACTGACTCATCAACCAACCGTTTTGGCAAGTGTGATTGTGGAAGCTCTTTGAGCGATTGGTTAGTTGCCTCTGTCAGCTGAAGTATCCATATGTACATACATACGTACGTATAGTATTTCATTTCCCAATCCTTCACTTGGCCAAATTTTGATTGATAGACAAATTTTTCATATTATCCCAGCAAGCAAAATTAGCTTAAATAAAGTTTTTTTAAACTTCTAATAATAATAAACATTAAGCTTACAAAATGATGATTTTTTGTTTACAAAAGACTTTAAAGTAAGCGCGTTATAAATGAAATTAGACCTTGGTTGTAAATGTTCGAATATAAATTTATAAAAAATATTTAAGAGGAAGTTTTTTATAAGCATAAGAATATAAACTAATTGTAAATGTTTGAATGAAACCTTTTATAAGCTTTCAAATGTAAGCTTATTGTAGGTAAATGTTCTAAAAAAGGCTTTTAATAAGCTTTTGAATGTAAGCTTACTGTAAACGTTCCAAATAAAGCTTATTTGAGCTTACCAATCTATACATTTTCCAAATTAAAACAAAGCACGTCATAAACAGTTTTTTAATCATTTATTTTGACGATATTTTGAACTCGTGGTAGCACATATGTATATTTGTACATACATAAACAAATTACATACGTATGTTAAAATTAACGGTTTTATAAACATGCGCTCTCAATGTTTACAAAAGATTTATTTGAAAACATATAAAGTACGCTTAAGAATGTAAATGCTTACAAAACACTTATTGTAGCAAGCTTACTTTAAGTTATTTTCAAAAACGCTTACAGGAATGCTTGTTGGGATGCTTGTACATGTATGTACCTACATAATAACCCAGCAAACAATCTGGTAAGCGTTTTGCAAATCAAACTTAAAATAAGATTGCATAATTGGACTAATGTAAGCGTTGTAAACCAAGCTTAGAATAAATTAGCATGAATAAGGATTTTGCAAGCGACATTTGCATATTATTTGGTATTGTAAGCGTTTTGCGTATGTGTTTATATTTCGTAAGCATTTTATAAATGTTGACGGTGACCGACTAAATATACAGTTATTATTACGCGTAAACAAAAAACATATTTATAGGTAGAACTCATTTTAGTTTCGATTTCTGAACAGTAAACAAGTGAAAATAGTGAAGTTTTAGTGAAATAAATAAAGTGATAAAAGTATAGTAGAGAGCAGTTAAGTGCGTTTTTATATAGGTAATTTTTTTGTATAATGTCAGCAACAAGAAAATCGAGGAGTACTGTGCGCAAGAGCAATGAAGTTTTTCAACATTTGGTGGAATAGTGTGGCACCTCCTGAAAAAGAAATAAGTATGCTTTTTTTTCAAATAAAAACACCTACATACATATATCCCAGTCAGAAAATAAATCTTTAAAACGTTTATTTATTTCATTAAAAATACGTGTTTGGTAACCGTGTTTACAAAGCTTATGAAAAGCATATAAAAATTACTTATAATGCGTTTACTGAACACGTTTGCAAAACGTGTTATTATATGCTTTAAAAAACATTTTTTGCAATCCTAATTTCAAGCTTAGAAAGAGCGACGCTTTTCGATTGCAAAAGGCTTACTTTGCGATGTTTTGTAAATGTCAATGCAAGTGTTTTGCTTACATTTGAACGCTTACAAAACGCTTATTTTCATATGAAGTTGTTTGCTGGGAATTATATTATAATGCCTTTGTATTTATGCTTACGGAATGACTTTTTCTTAAAAAAAAAAACAAGAAGGTCTCTTGAGCGCAATCAGCATAACGCAAGCGTAAATGTCAAGTAGCCATTGCATGAATGGTATATAAGAATACATATAGTATTGTACATACAATGTATGTATATTGGAACAATTCGACTGTCCATTCACTAAGCGTCATAAGTAGAAAAATATACACATAATTCAACCCCTCCCTTCTACACCCGAAAGAGTTGAGACCAAACAAAACCAGCCCAGACCAGACGAATGAGATCGCCTTTGCGTGCTTAACAAACTCGTCGACGAGTTATGTAGGTATGTATGTATGTAGTTGTATGCAAATGTCAAAAAGGATTAAAAAAACATTCGGGAACAATGCCTTTTTTTTGAGAGCAATGGATATTAAAAAGCATTAAATAAAATTTAATATCACATTTTTCTTGCTTCCATTGTTGGTACCTAGTCGCGTGTTTTCTGTTTCAAGTTCTCAAAGGGAGTTTTGCACATGCATACATATGTACATATGTACATACATATATATATGTTCCGCCGTGAATAAGAAATTTACCCAGAGCTTTTGTCTTGTACATACTTACATACATACCTACTATGTATAAAACCATTCAAGTGCGTATTTGATTCGGTAATTTCACAAAACGTTTTCGATTGGTGTTTTTTGGTGTGCTTTTAAGCTAATTAAGCAATTGAAATGCCGTTAGCAACATGAAAACACTAGAAGAAAAGGGCCACTTGAGAGACATTTGTTTTCAAGCGATTTTTTGGATATATCAAAGGGAATGTCAAAACACAACCGACAAAGGCCAAAGCACATTATTCAGCTTATGTATGTACATATGTATGTATGTATGTAGATATATCGTACTAATGAAAAAAAAAATATTATTTTTGTGAATTAAAAAAACTGAATCGTGAAAGGGTAACATAAGAAAAAAATGTTTGAACTAATCTCTTAATTTGCATTTTTGAATGACTCATTAAAAAATTACTTTTGGGTTTCATTATAATTGCGTTATGATTGCATTTTTGATTACACTACTCGACAAAAGAAAATCACCAAGAAGAGGCGACTCAGCTCATAATTCTGATAACGATATTAATAAATTTCGGTGGGTCCTTCTGGACCAAAGTTGCAATTCTATGGAATGATTCCAATAATCGGGTTTTTAAGTAATTACAAAATTTAACTAAGTTCCTACGTTTGCATGAAAAATACTGCAATTGCAACACACTGTACCTTCAAGTGCACGTGTTCCGTACCACTTCGAATTTACGAGTATGTACATATGTCTGTACATATATACATATGTACATAAGTTTGTATGGTGCTTAATAATTCTTTAAGTTGCAGTTGAGATGCGGCGATGGTCGTTGGTGCCTTTAGCGAACAATCAATTCAATTGAATGCATTACAGATGAGTAGAAAACTTTGTACACACATTCATACATTCATACCATCTTCTTGAGCCCGCTCTGGGTATGTGTATGCATCTTTAAGTTGTGTGGGGAGTTGTAATGATCACACATGCGATCAGAACAAACGAAAATTGCATTGCAAGTTGCAACAATGTGGGCACCAACAGACAACGAACGAATGAAAGAACGAACGAAAGTCCATGGAGATGGGGGCGATTGATGATGTTGCGGATGTTGTTGTTGTTGTTGTTGCAATTTCTATTACTAAGGAAGTTGATACGCCGACTACTTGTATTACAGCAACATTTATCACTTACCCAGACGGTCATTAAGTCGCTGCGCCAACACGCACAAATGTGGCTATGGACAGATGAATAAGTTGCTGGTGCAGTATATATGTAAGTAGGAAAGTCATATATTTACAAGCGTATGTACAGTAAATATGTATGTACATACATTGTAAATATATATGTTCGACAGAAAAAGTAGGTTGTGCTCATCAATACTTCATAAATAGCTCTTCTCAAAAGACTTTGTGTAACTCGTGTTCATGATCGTGATCATGCTCATATATTCAATAAAGCTAAATGCCATAATGATTATGGTCAGATATTGATGGATCGCATCATTAAGATTTACGTGATCATGTATACGCCATCATTGTCTATAGATACCCTATTAAATATACATATGTATGTATGTATGTATGTACTTATGTACATATATGACATTCGATGGGCAATACATGTGTGTACTTAAAGATAATTATAATTATAATTGGGTAGTAGCATAAAAGCTTATTGTCGATCCCATTCTAGAAACACAAATGTGTAAATTTTCTGATTTTTAGATATGTAATTGGTTTGTTTATTGATGTTATATAAAAATATGCTACACCTTGAGTAATAAAAAAAAAACACTAATTTTCGCTGAAAATTACGAAAATGTATGGTTCAGTCTTAAAAAAAAATTTCAAACTACATATCGACGCTTCCAAACAATACTGCACTAAGTCGACTTAGTACATTTTCCCGTTTTTGGCGTTTTCAAGTAGAGCGTGCCTTAATTTAGATGCTGTCTAATTTTGGTATCAATCGGACAATCCAATCAAAAGTTATAAGCAAAAGTGTACATATAATACAACTCGAGATTTTTACAGAATAAAAACTTTGAGAGCTTGCCATGAAAAACCACGTAGCAAATTTTTATTTCTTCTTACGGTTTTATATAAAGCGTACCCTGACTTTGATATTGTCGAGTTTTGGTGTTGATTGTTCCATCCAAACAGAAGTTACAAGTGAAAATATACTTAGCATACAACTGAAGTTTCATATCGAGTTTAAACTTTGAGAGATTCTCCTGCAAAACACAGTTTTCAGACTTAGTACAGTTTTGTTTGGAAGCGTCGATATATTTTACAACATTTCAACGTTTTCACATTCATGCTTCTGGTTATAATGTGAGGATATGTATCAAACCAGCAAGAGATGGACGAACCAAACAAAAAGTATCCTATCTTGAGTGAACTATAGGAACAAAGCAAAACGTGTAAGTAAATATGCAGACTGCAGAGGTGAAATCAACTATGGACATCTGTGATTGCATTTTCATATAGTTCATACATATACAAGTATCATTTACATCCCTATTCTATTGAATAATATAAATCATAAATTGAAATCAATCGCCATGACACGAGTCCACTAAACGATTATGCACACTGATGGATAACGCCATAACTTCAAAGCCGATCTGATGAATGCACAATTAAGTAAGGCGATTAAAAATTGAACCTTGTTGACAGTGATGGAAGAGCTTTATTTAAATTAACGAACGATTGATCCTGAAATGAATGCGTTGAGTGCCATTGTATGCACTGCAAATCGATTATATTGTGCTTGCACATGATGGTTGGAGGATGGAAACAATTGTTTGACATTTATGCATATGCATATAATATCGGATGAATTGAACGACTTCAATGAAAATTCCTAAAATTTGCACTACAAACTCTTAATTTTTCTGAACCGCTTCACCTTCAATAATAATAATAAAATTTTCTAGAAAAGTATGATTGATCTCTATTACTCCTAAACATTATGTTTACTTATATTTTATTCTCAGTTATGTTCTAAATAATCTGTAATATTGCAAATCATAGACGAAATAAATTATTGAATTGAATTGAATGAATTGAATTGAATTGAATTGAATTGAATTGAATTGAATTGCATTGAATTGAATTGAAAAATTCAAAGATTACAAATACAATCTCACGCAAATCACAAAAGGAAAAACAAAACCACAAAACTAAACTCCCGTTTGGAAGAACTAGGAATGCTATAGGCATCGTAATGAAAATGTAACACCTTACATAAACTTAGTAGGTACCCAGTACCTGCATACATAGATATGTATGTACATTAGATGAGTTTTTTTTTTGTATGAGATTCTTTAAACCTTCTCAGATCCTCCCTCCGCCACCGGAATATGAAAATAGGTTGTTATCTATCCACATAAAACTATCACTAAAAACCCAAAAAAAAAACGCCTTCAAGAGCAAAATTGTTAAAAAATTTAAGACATTTTAAGGTATGTTACCCTTTTATATCCGACTTTACTTCACTTAAACTTGATGAACTCATCTAAATATTACTCGATTTTTAATAGCTATACATTTCTGGAAAGCGAATTAAATAACACAGCCTACCGTGTGATTTAATTAAAAACTAATGTCCGCTTTCGGGATGAGTATAGGGAAAGAAGTTGAAGATTCACTTACTTACTATAAAACATCCTATTATCATATTGCGGTGCCGGAGGGAATATCTAAAAAAAAAACTCATCTAATGTACATATATTTCTTGTAAATATGGTATGTAAATTCCTCCTTTAGTTACTCGTTTATAAGATTGCCACTGGCAAGCACAATTTGTTCCGCAGAAAATCAGTTGAAGAGAAAAAAACATTCAACTAATTGCCAGAACTTTGCCCTCAACGGCGGACGAACTAAAAATCTACGACAAGGAATTTATCACAAAAACAAAACACGGAAGCGCCAACATTCCCTCAACAGGAGCATCAACATTGCGCCACAACAGCACTGAACAACGTACAAGTGTGGTGACATCCGCAGATGCCATCCAACAGCTGTTGGTTAAGAAATATTTGCAATGCCACAAGATTGTTTTGCTTGGATAAGATGACACTGAGGGGAGCAATTCTTTGTTGAACAACTAAAAGCAGAGGATATGTTTTCTTTTTTACACGTTGTGCTTTATTCCGAAGGTCTTCTGGTTGGTATTTTAATAAAATATAAAAAATAGAGCCTAGGAGGTTTTTTAAGCCTGCAATAGTTTCTTTTTTGTTGTTGTTTGCTTTTCCGACAGTTCCACAATACACCTGCAATAGTCCCTTTCGTTCTCTTGTAACTAACTTAATCTGTTTAATACTGAAATATGTTATTTAAACTGCATTGAGCCTATTTAAACATACAAATTGAGTGACGATATATGGCGCCAAAGCTGTATTCGAGAGAAAGGTTCTTCGGGAAATTTATGGAGCTTTATGCATTTTTTATGCATTTTGATTGAGGTTTACGCAGACATCGACATACATAGTTCAGCGGCTATGTAGTCTAGATCATGGCATGATAATAAATGCTACGGCACAGAAAGTAAGTATTTCTATCGAAAGGGCTGGAAAGATCAGATGACGATTTGCTTGGAATCTCTTGGTACTGTCGTGCTTTATTGGTTATTGGACTCGGCTATTAACTAAGGATATTTTATATCCTTAATACATACAAGACTTACGACTCCATGCCGTTCCAGTAGTACTCTATTTTCCCTAGTACTTTTACCCCAAATAACAAAATTTACGCATACTCATCCACCATACTATGTAAATGTATGATAAAAAAATATTGTGTTTAATTTCAAATAAATATATGTACATACTATTATGTAGCTGCATTATTGATGTTGACAAAGTATTATAATCCCACGCTCACCCAAAAAATTTAATTACAAATTTCATATTTATTTAATCGCCTTACATAAAAGTGCACTTCGCCCAAAGAGCGGGTCATATTACTGCACTTCCAAAGCAATCCTGTCTGCGAGTGCGCTGAAGTTAAGCTGATTTGCTTAATTGAAATCTCGTATATCAAATTTTATTGAAAAATCAAAAACTCCACACTTTGTGTAGTACGTTCAAATTTGTTTTAATAAAAACCAATTGAATTGATTATGATTGAAAAGAATCTGATTTCCAAACTTTAATTGGTAGCAATGGATTTCAACGGAATAGTAGATGAAAATAAATTTGAGAAAAGAATTTCAGCTGCAATCGTAATTTTAATAATTAAATAATCATAAGCATATTAACCCCTGTAGAGAGTCATGAATATATGTATGTATGTATTTAAATAAATGTTTTGATATACATATGTATGTACATACGGGCCATACGCATGTACATATGTATGTATGTATACATAATATGTATTATGTGGACAAGCACACAAAGCATTCGCGTAGAGTATGGGATGAGTCTGGGCCTCGTCCTAATAACGAAGAAGCTTTCCTCGCTACCTAACGGTAGACTCGCATTGGAGGAGATGCGTTTGGTCCCTGTAAAAAAGTGTGCGACGAGTCTCTAAAAAGATTTGTCCGGGAGCGCTCTCTTTCGGGTACAATTAGTCTACAATTGTTCCCAATTGTACCCGAACGGGTACATATGTATACTAATTGTAGACGAATTGTACCCGAAAGGGTATCAAACGGGTACAATTAGTCGCACAAATGGATGTGTCGCATTTGCTACCTGTTCGGGTACAAAACGGGTACAATTGTGTGCTTTTGCTACCCGTTCGGGTACAAACTGGGTACAATTAGTCTCTTCATAGGACATGCTCAAACAAAAGAGAACACTTCAACCCATATAGAGAGATACAAATGGGTAGTAATCGCATGCTCCCTTGCGAGTTGTCCCGGATGTATCCCGGAGTGATCGCATTTTTTGCAGGGGTTACATACTCGCACATACATATGTACATATATCATAAAATCGACATGAGCCACTTGACATGATGCCTAGTCTGTGCAATTAGCTTTTGAATCAAAATTCTTAGGTTGTTCTCGTTTTACGCCAATCCGCATTGTACATTGTATATCTTCCAATTATAGACTTTATCTGAAATAATCCAGCGATCTTGTGTTAATGTTCATCTTTGCTAAACTAATACTCAATTGCACTCCACGAAGCATGCAATGGGACTAGTTACTCCTTTTGTAGAATCGAACAAAGACTATAACTAAATGTACGAAAGTACGTCCATATAATAATAATCAATATTCAAATAGCATACATACATACATATGTACATTAAGGTGGAGTGAAAACATATGTAGATTTTTTTATACTCAGCTGTGCTAGTACACAGAGTATTATAGTTTTAATCACATAACGGTGGATTGTAACACAATGAAATAATCGAGATATATATAGACTTATATATATCAAAATGATCAGGGTGAAAAGAGAAATCGATTGAGCCATGTCCGTCCGTCCGTCCGTCTGTCCGTCTGTAAATACTCTAACTCGCGCAAAAATTAAGATATTTTGATGAAATTTGAAATGCAAGTTGGTATCGACACTGGAACGGTTGGTATTGAAAATGGGCGAAATCGGGCCATGACCACGCCCACTTTTCCTATATAGAAAAAATCGGAAATTTGGTATCTCAGCCACTAATATAGCTAGAGGGATGAAATTTTACCCACGTGTTCAGCTCAGGCCCCTATGAAGAAATTTGGTGAAATTTTAGTAAATGGGCGGTGCCACGCCCACTTATTAAGTTTTATATGTCATAACTCAGAAACCGTTGAAGATATATCGATGAAATTTGGTATGCGTGATTTACTTACTTAGACAAATGTTTTGCCGGAAAATTGTCAAAATCGGTTTGACGGCCACGCCCACTTTTATATATGGGTCTTATAAAGTGACCTAATAAAAACATTTTAAGCGATATCTTTGTCAAATGTAAAGATAATTCATTGAAATTTTGTGGTATGATTTCTACAATAGACCGGAAACAAAAAATAGAAAAATTTTGGAAAATGGGCGTGGCACCGCCTCCTTTTAGACAAAGGAATCTACGAGATTTCGGAGCCCATAACTCGACAAATAATTGAGATATTATGATGAAACTTGGTTTATACACTTTTATAACTTGTGTTAATAGACACGCAAAAATTTATTGAAATCGGTTATGACCACGCCTACTGTTTAGCGAAGATATTTCCGGAACACGCTTTGGAAATTTGTAACTGGAAGTCATAAAGGAATGAAATTTTGCACAAAGAATAATATTCATATGCTTAGTTGGATGACTGATAAAAATTTTGAAAATGGGCGTGGCTACGCCCACTTTATGCAGCACTCGCTTTATATAAAATCCATCAAACGCAAACAAACAATGAAAACATACAGCTGAGTATCTAATGTTCGATTCCACTCGAACTTAGGCTTCCTTACTTGTTTGTTCTTTTTTTGAACGTACCAGCAATGAAAAGTTGCCTTTATACGAGTTAATAAACCCCACAAAATTTTATGGACGACGTTTTGAACTACCCGCGGCCCCACAAAGTTGAAAGCAATAAGCACGACCTGGTACAAATATGAAATTTTGCAAATTATAGAATTAAAAAACAAGGTATGAGGATTGATAAACATGGCGAAGCTGAGTATTAAAGTGAATTTTTTTGTTTTGGAAACAACAACAACAAAAGTTATTAAAGGTCAAAGTTTATATTAAGCATTTTTTAAATTGCAATTACTTAAAAACTACTAAACCGATTTCGAATACCATTTATACCATTCGACAGGTATTTTGATTCCCTTTAATTTGATATGCATTTTATATATGAAAAGTAAGGGGGTAAAAAGGGGGGGTTGAGCCCAGCAGGGAGAGCTATGGACCCCACAGGAAAATGTATATCAAATTAAAGGAAACCAAAATACCTATCGAATGATATAAAAATATTCGAAATCGGTTCAGTAGTTTTTAAGAAAATGTAATTTAAAAAATGCATAATATAAACTTTGACCTTTAGTAAGTTTTGTTGTTGTTGTTTCCAAAAAAAAGAATTCACTTTAATACTCAGCTTCGCCATGTTTATCAATCCTCATACTTCGTTTTTTTATTTTATAATTTTAGAAATTTCACATTTGTACCAGATCGTGCTATTTTTTTCAACTTTGTGGGGCTGGGGGCACCTCTAAACATGCGAGTAGGTCAATCAAATTTTACAGGCTTATTTCTGGACTTTCTAGCCGTTCTGGCTTTGGAAGAAATTGAATTTCCAAAAAAAAGTGTTCACTCCACCTTAATGTACATACATATTTGTATATGATATAAATATATATATATATGATATATATACATACCTATGTGCATAAAAATAAAGAATTAATAGTTAAAGAAGCAAACCCTAAAAAAGAGCCAATAACAAATCTAACAGTGTCATCAAAAGTTCAGCAGCATCAACAATAACAAGAACAACAGCAGTAGTAATAGCAACAGCATCAGCATCAGCTTCAAGAACAAAAGCAACAATAACGAAAAATCAGACAGAAAACAAACAATTAAGCCACTTTAAGATTGAAATCATATACAGTATACTGTATACATACATATCCCTACATTAGGGATTCCAATTTTTCCGATTTTTACGATCCCGGGATTTTCGAGATCTTTTTTTATAATCCCGGGATCCCGGGTTTTATCCCGGGATTTGGACATTAATTATACAGGCCGACAAAATTTCCAAAAAATTTTCTAACTCAAATAAGATTCTACTTTTCTAAAGGATTTCGGTGCCCTGAATCTGAATCTGAAGTCGGATTTTCGGTAATACGTGTAGGTTTTGAAATATTTATGTCAAATGGGCTAAAAATGCGATTTTTTGCTATATTCACTGCTCAATATATTAAATTACTTACTTTCATTAAAAGATGAATGCAGCTATTGAAAGAACGATCAATTCTTTTGAAAACAGCGCTTTGCTTTCTCGTGTATCTTATTTATATATAGGTATTTGTCTTCGAAATCAAAGGCAGTATTTGTAGCGCTGTTTTAATCGAAATCAAGTTTTGTAGCTGCTCTGTAGAACTATTTTTATTTCAGTATAGAAAATATATAGTAGGCCACTGATTGGAATTTTTGTTTCATTCACGCAAAATTTTGTTGTATTTTCGATTTATTTTGTATGGAGAAAATTTTGCAAAACCCATGAAGCTTTATTTGCAATATTGCAAGTTACAAGCAAGATATCCGAAAAAGCAAAACGTTGTCTTCAAGATAAATGATCGTGCTTGCAATAGATTTAATCAGTTTTTAATGAAAGTGAGTAATTTTAAAAATATGAGGAGTGAATATCAGTGGCGTAGCTAGAGAATATTTCGGGGGGGGTCACAGCCAATATAAAAAATTTACCAAAATTAATTAATTTTTTTTACAAATGATAAAAATCGCTAGCTTAGAATGCAAATTGTGTAAGTCCTTTTTTAAAACTTTGTAGGAGAGACAAAAAACAAAAAAAAAATTCGAAATGAAAAAAATTTCTGTTCATATAAATATTTTGGACTTACACAATTTTTTTCGCTTTTTGGACTTACACAATGTGCGTATCACTGAATAACAACGAGTAGAAATATGACAAGAATCGCAGACTTGTTTAGCGCGGTGCGTATTTGATTTTTCTAGCGTTCTACATAAAAATACACTTTTTCATAAAAGTGGACTTACACAGTTTGCACTCTAAGCTAGCGAAATGTAATTTTTTCAGACTATAATTTAACATTTTAGTACACAAATATCGCTTATAATACATATATCAAACTCTTAAGGCCCTTGGCCACTTAAAATCTGGAATGTTAAGAAGTGTATACATATGTGTGAGTGTCGGGTGATTGACGCAAATATCTAAAAGATTCGATTCTCATCAACGCGAGCCCGAACAAGAACGTGTAGCACGACGACTGCCGATTGCACTAACACACACAAAAAAACTCACACATACATACTGCTTGACATGCCAGATTGTCAGTTGCCAAGGGCCTTTAACTATACTTCAAAAGTAGGTCTCATATTCTCTTCTGGAAATCTACGCGCATAGGTAGATTTTCAAGTTTTATGCGCCCAAAATTGAATTTTGTAAAATTGTTACAATTACAGAAAAAAAACATACCCACATATTGGAGATAGAATGGGGAACAATAATTCATCGCTTTTTTCCCGACCCCATACTCTGCACTTGCCCCAGATGGTCGTAACTTAGCATATCTGAAGTTAATTTTTTTGTTTTTTTCTTACATATTTTTAAGTGCTAGTTTCAACTTGAATATTTATTATTTAAAGCATTTCATTTCATCCTTGGTTTCCAATAATTCTAAGTTTATAGTTTTAAGCTTTAAAAGTTGGGATATTTAAAAAAAAATTATCACTCTTTTTCTTGTTAAAAATTGGTTTTGTTATGTTGCTCTGTCAGACTCAGTCAAATTAACCCTCGGACATGATATCTAGTACAATTAGTAGTTAGCCGGCAAAAAATTACGTCGCACAAAGCCGCACTTCACTACTAGATACAGGGTTTTTCATATGTACCTACAATAATTTTCTTTTTGTGCTTTATATTTAATTTTAATGTTTATATTTCTAACGCATATCTTGGTTAATGTAGGTGATGCTCGAAAGTAACCCAGATATTTAGCAGCGATTATTGTTAACTTTTTAGGTAGTATTTTTAGTATTTCCAATTTTTCAAAGTCAAGGAAGTACTTATCATAAAATGGGCTAAGAATTATAAACCTACGTTTTTTAGTATGCAATTTTGCAGCCCATTCAATTGTAATATAATAATATGCAACATTCAACTTTTTGAAAAATTTCATTAGCTTTTCGGAAATTTTAATTGGAACGGTCTCACGTACATATAACGCAAACACCCTACAGAAAAAAAATTAATAAAATCGACGGAAATTTTTACAGCATTGAGAATTGCACTTTTTGCACTAAAATTGGTTGGCTACATAACAGTACACTTAGAAATCTCCTCAAAATCTTCTATAAATTCTGGAGCGCTTTGAAATTTTTAATCCACTTTTAGAAATTTCTACGATTTTCGGATTTTTCCATAAGCTTAGAAATCCTGCTTAAGGCGATTTTTATTGAAAAATTGTTTACATTTTTAAATGAAAATAAGAGAGTCAAATTTTCGACAGAACTGTTTGAAATAAATTTAAAAACTCTGACGTATGATTTTTTTTTTTTGAGTCACTGTATATATTTTTCAATAAAATCGACTTTTAACTAGAGCCCTAGATACCCGGGTATCGAGCAATTCGATCAGATCGTTTTTGTTTGAAGCCCGTTTGTTGTTCAAATGCCCGTACAAACATTCGAGCATTCGAACTTACAAACAAAAAAATGTGTATCGGAAAAACAAAAACAAAAAAAACTACATATAAATAAAAAAAATAATAAACAAAAGAAAAAAACAAACTTCAAAACACCCGAATTGTTCAAATGTCCGTACAAACATACGGGCAGAGCTGGGCGATAAGGATTACATGTGCAATCGATTACACATAGGATTACGATTACATTAATCGTAATTTCAAGTTTTTTACGATTACGATTACAGTAATCGTAATTTTTGTAACGACGATTACGATTATAGTAATCGTAATTTCAAAATTTCTAAGATTACGATTACTGTAATCGTAATCATCTTGTAATCGTAATCCTTATCGCCCAGCTCAGCATACGGGTAATAAACAAACAAACAACTTTTCGAGCATTTGAACAACAACTGTTCGGGCTACTCGAAAATGTCCAAAAAAAAATCGAGAGCTCTACTTTTAACACAAATTATTAAAATTTTGCATTAAACAAGCAATTTGGAATAGATGTACACAATAAAATATTTTTGGCCGTATAAAACTTGAAAATCTACCTATGTGCTACGGTTATAAATAATAATTTTCTTAATATTCTTGACAGACATTAAGTAAAATCTCAAGTTCAGATACTCTTAGCCATTGCATATTTATTCCCATTGTAGTTTATACTAATATTATTTGATTAAGATGATAAGTAATTGAAAGAAAACTTGAAATTTAAATAATTGGCGTTACTTTTCTGTTATTAGCATGTTAATAACAGCAATACCGTATAATAATTGTAGCGTTTGTTGAGCCGTAGGGAAGTGCAGGAACCGTAGGAATTTTACCACAAAAAAGCGAATATAAGTACAAAGAATGTAAATTGTGGTAAAATTCCTGCGGTTCTTGCACTTTCCTACGGCTCAACAAACGCTAGAATTATAAGTAATACTTCGTGAAAAAGCGCTAAATTTCGAATTACCAATTTCGAAAAATTACTATTATCATTGATTTTTTCCTGAAAAATAAATGTATGCTAATAAAGTCAAAGATGGTTTTATGGTCAAAACGAATCTTTCGAGGGGGGGGGGGGGTTTGTCCCCAAAACCCCCCCGTTACTACGCCACTGGTGAATATGGCAAAAAACCGCGTTTTTCGCCTCTTTGGACATGAATATCTCAAAAAGTGCACCGAAATCCTTTTGAAACGTAGAATTTTATTTCTGTTGCAAAAATTTGTCGACCAGTATTATTTTCCCACATTTGGGGTTGAAAAATTAAATATGTATATTTTTCGAGAAACGCTACAAGTTTAAAATGCTAAGAAAAAAAATAGATTTTTATTGCCATTTTTTATTATTTCATTACTAACAAAATAAAAGAGGATCGTAAAATCATGCGTATTATTTAATAACACTTAAGAGTTACTTTAAAAAACACAACCAACAAAGAAAATTAAATACATTTGATGAACAAAACATTTTCCTTTACAGTTGGTAGGTACTTAAGGATAAAAAGGTTTGGAATCATTTGATAATTTCCAATAAAAATTTGTAGAATTTAACGACACACTTCGTTTAAGCGAATATTTCCAAGCTTGCCGAAAAATTCTGAAAATTAATGCAACTTCCGAAAAAATTTAAAAATCGGAGGCACAAATTTTGATATGAACTCCGAATATGCAGCTGCGTATTTAATTTTAGTACAGTAATGTAAAACTATCAAGTCTAATTAAAGTTTTGTTTGCTTTTCTTCCATTATTTACTTTCCATATGGGAAAATTCCAAAAAACTTTTGGGAAATAAATGACCAAAAATCAGGAAATAGAAATTATCAAATGAATTTTACCACAAGAATTCTAAAGGCTTTAAAAATACCTAACGTAAGTTTCTTTACATCGCGTACTTCACGACAAAAAAAAATTTGATTATTAAAAAAAAAAATCAAAAATATTAATTCTTACTTTTACTAATGGACTTTTATATTCTGGCAAAAATGTCGCACTTTCTTCGGGCTGTCACAGTTTTTTGTTCTCTTCCACACAGACTCAACACTTTTTAGGGCTGTTTGTTCTATTGACAAAATATGAAACTGGCCCGACTACGAGGCAACATCTTCTGCTCTTAGCACAAGTAAAGGGTTGCATTATTTTTGTTTCATTCATCACATGAAAAATGCAACATTTTAATAGGGCACAGGGCACATGTTGATAATGCTGCAATGTAATAATGCAACATTTTCATGCAGAATAGGAAATGCTATTAGTATAAAGATCTGAGACCAATAAAAATTATATAAAATACAACTTTTCTTTGCTATAATAGGGGAATATTCTGTCTTTATCTTATCCCAAAAATCCCGGGATTTTCGGGGTGTCCAAAAGGGCGGGATTGGAATCCCTACCCTACATACATGCATGCATACATAAACGCATATGAGTATGATATCTGTAAGAACTGGTATATGGGCGTATGTGCACTTATTAGAATATTGTTAAATAAATAAGTCACTGCATACGAAATTGATCTAATAAATAAAAATATTATTTGACAGCCAAGTAGTGGGCTTTGTCGATGCGACGGCACAGATTGCATATGGCGGGCGTATGATGGGCGAGTCCGAGATGTTTTATTCGATTCTCTCGATTGTTGAAACATCTCGAATGCTCTCGATGGTTTTCATTCGTATTCGAGTCAAGTCGTAAATGGCCGTCAGTCGAAACAATCGCTAAAACATCTCGGACTCGCCAACGATTCCTCTCGTTTTCAAAGCAACCCTACAACATCTCGCACTCACTGCAAAAAATACATAATAATTGTTGCCGCTTGAATATTAAAATTGCTTTACAAAACATACAGAGTGGTACAAATCTATTGCCGTTGTTGGTACTCGTAAAATTCATTTGTTTCATAAGCGTCTCACTTCAGAAAATTTATTAATGTTTAAATAATTAATTATTATTATTACGCACGACACTGTTTAGTTGTGATTGCAATAATGCAGCGTCTATGTATAGCATATTTTTCAATTTGGTTAATTTATTTATGTATTTGCCTCACTTCCATTAAAAATCCTACTTTCTTTATCAACAAACCTCATTCAGTTTATTTTATCAACTAAAACATATCATCAAAACAACAGCCGGCCCGCCGACTCGGAACAATCGCAAAAACATCTCGCTTGTGTAGTCGAGATGTCATCGAAACAACCTACGACTCGCCGACTCGGAACAATCGCAAAAACATCTCGCTTGTGTAGTCGAGATGTCATCGAAACAACCTCCGACTCGCCGACTCGGAACAATCACAAAAACATCTCGATTGTGTAGTCGAGGAGCGAGTCAACTTTTGACTCGATTGTGACTTTGCAACGATGGCGATTCTCTCGATTGTCTAAACATCTCGGACTCGTCCATCACTAGGATGGCCCCTTTTTTCTGCTGCTGCCACACAACAAATGGGCGCTTATGGTAGAATGAGTAATACACACATGCATACGTAAATACGTAAATATGTACATACTAGTGCTGATGATTTATCCGGGTGACCGAGAAGTAGCTGGTTAACTTTTGATGCCGTTTACACTTTTGCCATTTATGAGCTTTTTTGTATTTCTCTTTGCCTGATATTTTTGCTGAGCTATTTCCACACGTTCTCGTCTTTATCGCCATCCTATTCCTCATTATCACTTTCATCCTCATCCTGAAAGCATCAACAGAGTTAACCAGAAACATTTCCCCTTTTGCCCGGCATCAGCCAATATGTATTACACGGGTAATTGGGCCAATCGGGTTTTACTCGGGTAGTAGTGTCCAAGTACCCGGGTATCACCATTCCTAGCACATAATACACACATTCCTACAAACTTAAAGAAAGGCTGCTGCTGTTGCAGTAAAATCGTTGCCACTGTACAAGGGCATTAGCAGCAGCAACAATACAAATGTTCTGCATTAAATGAGGCGGAGGGCACACAATTATTTTTGAACGCGCCCCAACTGGGGGCAGATACAGAAGGAGATAGTATGTATGTATGAATGGACGCACACTATCGTGCTACGACACAAGTGTTTACCCACTAGTGAATTGAATAAGGGCTGAATATATGTAGTAATATGAAGTGGTAATCCATCATAGCCGAATTGTTTTTAAGCGAGTTTTGCAAAATAGCAAGCAAATAGTTGTTTAGCAAGGTAAAGCGTTTATTTTTCCAAGGTCGATTGCAAAAAAGCAACTAATGTTTTTTCAGTTCACAAAAGATATTAAAGCAGTAAATTTGCTGCGAAGAATTCTTCATTAGAAAATGGAAGTGAAGTCGTATAAATGAATTTTCAAACATATGACCCATGGAAAATTTAATCTATGATGGAAGTTGTCGGGTACAGAAGCCGTAGCTTACTATTTCATGGGAAAGCCATTCCCACTCGATAATGGGTAATGCGCCAACTTCAATAATTGAATGTGAAGCTAAGGGTAACGCATTTATGTACACTCAAAAAAAATTCTCTCGATAAAAGACATAATTTTCTTATTTTGAACACGCGTCCCAATACAAAATTTTCTTTGTTTTGAGTAAATTTTCCCAAAAATGTGTAAAAAACATAAAAAAAACATTCAAACAAATTCGTTACTATGGGGATTTGTATGGGAATTCAATTTCTCAAAATTAAAGAAATCAAGTCTTCAAAACAAGGGCAAATTGGGAATGGAATGGCGCTTAAAGAATTTTTCATTAATTTCATGTATGAATTTTTTTAAAACAAGTGTAAACAACAATATTTTATAATACTTTTAACATGTTTTAGAGAAAATTTATTCAAAACAAAGAAAGTAGTGTTCAAAATAGTGAAACAATTTCTTTGACCCCTCCATATATGTTTTTTCTCTCAGTGTAATAAGTTCATGCGTACGCACTTTCTGATAATAATTCAAACGGTAACAGGCTCGCAGAGAGCCGAGCCGGGCCCCTGCAACAGTTCGCGTTTACGGGCCCCCCTAAAAAATAAATTCAATCTAGTAAAAAAATAACATACAAAAATTTTTCAATTCACATTGTCAGTTTTATTTCATATAAAATAAGATTTACTAGAGCACTTACATATACCCAATTTGCCAAACGACTTCGAATCGAATTCGATTCCGGCTCAGTCTAGTGAAAGATTCGTTCGCCGGCGACTATCGCGTGCGACCTGCCGGCGAAGTCGTAAGTGGATGTAAAGAACAGTTCACTAGCGAGCCACATAAACGAGTCATTGACGACGTGCCAAAACGACTCGTAGACGACGTACAATAACGACTAGATAGCGACGTTCAAAAACGACTCGTTGACGACGTGCAAAAATTACAAGATAGCGACGTGCAAAACCGAATCTTTGACGAAGTACAATACGACTTGATAAAGCTTCATAACGAATTCTTGGAGTATTGGAACGTCGGGGAGTCGCTAATGCAGTGAGCATAGAAAACACTTCTTCAATACAAGAAATTTAGTTAAAAAGAACATGGTACTATTACGATAATGGTTTTATTGGACGAAAGCAGGTTTATTTTAAAGCCATAAATACAATTCACCATCTTCTTTTGGGTTTCTTGAATGGTTTCCAGTTTTTCCAAAACAACATCTAGCTTTTGATCTGCACTTCTTTCTGTAAAGAATAATATACATATTATTTCTATAGAAAGCAGGAGACAGACGTAATTAAAGCCAGGATACTTGAATTATGTTTACTTACTGACTGATGAAGCACATATGTACATCGACTGAATCGCAAAAATCGCTGCTCACAATGCGTAATCTTTTCATAATATTTTTTGTATTATTTGTAAACAAATGAAATATTTTTGTTCAATATATTTTCTAAGTCAAATGTTGCTTAGATTTCTTTAAATTTTTCTTGAAAGTAGGTAATGCACTTAATGCCGTGTACATCAACGTTACTTTTTTTGCAAGTGTTTGAAGTGAATATGTATATACATACATATATGTATACAAATTAAATCAAGTAGGCCTTTGTAACGCTGCGCCGCACAGTGGGTTACCGTCTGTTTCCACTTCGGAAACACTCTTCAAGCTCATCGTGCAGTTAGTAGCCTAAATTGTGACTAAGAGAATTCATTCCCGCTCTGTTACAAAATACACGCCACGAATTCGACATCGTGGCGAAATTGATCCGATGTTATAAATCGAAGTCGGAACGACTTTGATTTTTTTATAAAATAAAGACTTCGATTCGAGTTCACCCCGGCGAGTTCCCCAAAACGACGTCGAATCGACCTCGATTCGAACTCGACTTCACTCAGTGGCAAATTGGGTAGGGTCTATGCACGATGCGTCTGATTCAAGAGTCAGTTTAGGTGTATTAGTGAAAATGCTCATGTAGTAGTTACACCGGCATGACTCTGGCATGACTCAAGAAAATGAAAATGAGTTTGATATTTTGCTGTGACTCGCCTGTCAAATTTTGTCAGTTAATTTCCAAACCGTTTAAAAAATAAATAACGAAAAGAAAAAATATATTTTATTTTCAAAAATGTTTGCCAATAAGTTCGATATTGAGGAAGATAAAATTTTTTTTACTTGAATTCGTCGAAGTATGTATACAGTTCGTCTGAGATATTCATTTCGAACCTTCTGCAATAAAAACTATTCACAAATGAATGACGCAAGTGAGCCCAGAATGACAGCGAGTCAACACGTACACAGATGACTCGCGAGTCAGACGCACTGTGTATAGACCCCAATACATACATAAATGAAATGTTAGATCTCATTGTTTGATTTGCTTACATTAACTTTTTTAAATACATTTTAAGAGCTTGAATCATCCAAGGAAAACCCTCCGTGCTTTTTGGTCTGCGAATATGGAAATTACTGAGTCAAAACTAATGCTGCGAGCAAGGCCGGACACCAATGCCAATGTTCCAAGGCTTGTCAAGCTATTTTGGCTCATAGTAGAATGCAAAAAATTTTTCACGCGAGACAATAGACTGAAAGAACGCTCCCCTTCAGCCACACTGACTGGAAGTGTGCAAAATATTCTTAATGCTATGCAGATGTTAGGAAATAATACTTCCATCTTCAAGTTATGAAGTTTGTTCAGAAGTTGTAATGGTGGCAGCGAATCACATCCCAAATTTGTTGGCTTTGAGATAAATGATTTCATCTATTAGATCCGTAGAAATATCTATGCCATAAATCGTGCAGAATGCCGTTGCCTTTTCTCTGAGCTCTTCTTCCGACAGATCCTAATACTTCCACAAAAAACTAAATTTAATCGCAATGTCAGTTTATTTATTTAATCCTTCTTGCACTTGTTCCTGGTAATAACTCTAGTATCTAACTATAAAATCATGGAAATAATAGTAGATAGATAATGGTATTGTTTTTAATAATTTTTTAAATTTTGTATACCTTAACTCTTTGAAATCAATTTAAACAGGGTTACCAACATTTTTCATTTAAAAAGTAAATATTTCTGAGAAGCATGGTTCACCACCTTACCAATTGCGGTACTTTGGAAACTCTAAATCAAAGTCGATTTTCCTCAATTTCAACTCACTTTTCTAGGATTTGCCCATGTATAAACAAGGTAAATATTTGATTGGATGCTTATAATTTTAGTTTGGCGATTTGGTTAAGTTAAACACTTCAATTTTAAAACAATTTTTTGTAGCAACAAAATACCTATGTATGTTTCTATGAAATCATAGTTCGAGTACTGTCAATACTGCTTTGCCTTTCCGGGCCCCCAAAAACCTTCCGGGCCCCAGGGCGATTGCCCTGGCTGCCCCCCCCCCCTCTCCGCGGCCCTGAACGGTAATATCGCGCTTATAATGCACTCTTCCAACAAACGCATATTATCAGTGACTTCATTATATAGTGCCATTTATTGTTTGCCTTTTTATGACCTATCAATTTTATGTCTATTTTTATTTTTACGACTTCTTTTTTTATTATCAATATTCAAGTAAATTTTTATCAGATTAAAAGCCACATTCCGTGCGGCAGCTTAATAGCTGCATATGTACATACATATGTATGTATATAAAAGTAATCTAGATTTCACGAGGAAAACGTGCTGCAACAAGTGCTCTAGCGCTGACTGGCATATTGTCGATTGATACTCAATCACAGCTGAATAATCTGGAAAATATGTGAAATTATTTTTGAAGTTGATCTGATAACACCGTAGGTAAATTTTTAACTTTTGAAATATCACAGAGAAACGCCGAAACACGTCAACTTAATTTTTGGCTGTAGAATACGATGGTATTTACAGAAAGTCAAAGTTAGCTCTTGTTTTCGAGATATTTAGGAAAGAAGTTTCAGAGCTCTGAAGGTAATTTTTTTCCGTCTATAAACTTTACTCAGGCTTGGAACCCTTTCCTCGCATAAAAATTTTGACAGTTGCTCTTTCTTAATTGGGGCATTCTAAATTCAATGCCGCCTTTAGTTTTCCCAAATTGGCTCCGGTTTTCGAGATAACGGTATTTAAAAATTACCATCATTTTGGACTTTTTTGTTAATAACTCAGTCAGTTTATGAGATAGATTGCCAAAACTTTGCACGTGACAATATTTTAGTATTACCTTAACTATTTCTGAAAATAATTGAAATCGGGTGACTATAACATATAGCTGCCATACAACCGATTTTTCAGATGTGGACATTTTGGGGTATAGCTTCGCTATTCAAACAGCTAAAGACATGAAACTTAGGAGAATTTCTACTTGTATTGACCTTAATCTATTCCCTGAAAATTGTCAAGATCGGGTCACTATAACATATAGCTCCCATACAACTGATTGTTCAGATATATGGTTTTGCACATTTATTTCCTTATAACTCCGAAAATAGTCATTCTGCGTGAAAAAGCAACATAAACACTTTCATTCAAAATTAATAGGTGAAAAATTTTCTCATATACGATTTCCACGTATCTGCATCAGTTATTGCACTTTTGTGCAACCAAAGTTGAAACTTCACCATAGGCATTTTTTTCAAGCCCAATAACTCATATATCGTATTAAATGAATTAGATGATCTTTATATCGTCTTACAGAGAATTAAAAGAACTATTACACAGTTTTTAAATGAAGAAAATATATGCATATTTGAGGATTTTATACGCATTTGAATATTTTTTTTTTTTTTTTAATTTCTCATAAAATTTTATTCCAAATAATGCCTAAAAGTATGCTTCAATAGTTTTCAAACAATAGTTTTGTAGGAAAATTTTAATATAAATGCATATAAAATCCTTAAACATGCATATATTTTCTTCATTTAAAAACTGCGTAATAGTTCTTTTAATTCTCTGTAAGACGATGTAAAGATCATCTAATTCATTTAATACGATATATGAGTTATTGGGCTTGAAAAAAAATGCCTATGGTGAAATTTCAACTTTGGTTGCACAAAAGTGCAATAACTGATGCAGATACGTGGAAATCGTATATGAGAAAATTTTTCACCTATTAATTTTGAATGAAAGTGTTTACGTTGCTGTTTCACGCAGAATGACTATTTTCGGAGTTATAAGGAAATAAATGTGCAAAACCATATATCTGAACAATCAGTTGTATGGGAGCTATATGTTATAGTGACCCGATCTTGACAATTTTCAGGGAATAGATTAAGGCCAATACGAGTACAAATTCTCCAAAGTTGCATGTCCTTAGCTGTTTAAATAGCAAAGTTATACCCATAAATGTCCACATCTGAAAAATCGGTTGTATGGCAGCTATATGTTATAGTCACCCGATTTCAATTATTTTCAGAAATAGTTAAGGTAATACTAAAACATTGTCACGTGCAAAGTTTTGGCAATCTATCTCATAAACTGACTGAGTTATTAACAAAAAAGTCCAAATTGATGGTAATTTTTAAATACCGTTATCTCGAAAACCGGAGCCAATTTGGGAAAACTAAAGGCGGCATTGAATTTAGAATGCCCCAATTAAGTAAGAGCAACTGTCAAAATTTTTATGCGAGGAAA
Organism: Urophora cardui; assembly: GCA_960531455.1. Lineage (NCBI taxonomy): Eukaryota > Metazoa > Arthropoda > Insecta > Diptera > Tephritidae > Urophora > Urophora cardui. The sequence continues at coordinate 110,951,974 of OY482670.1, read as the reverse complement.
GGGTTCCAAGCCTGAGTAAAGTTTATAGACGGAAAAAAAATTACCTTCAGAGCTCTGAAACTTCTTTCCTAAATATCTCGAAAACAAGAGCTAACTTTGACTTTCTGTAAATACCATCGTATTCTACAGCCAAAAATTAAGTTGGGGTGTCTCGGCGTTTCGCTGTGATATTTTGACCTCCCTACAGTGTAATTTAAAAAAAAGAAAACAAATGCATGAAAAATTTCAAAGTTTTAATCGCCAGAGATGAATAGCACAATGAAGAGCATGTTTGCTTCATGAAATGCATAACAATTTACGCATTTACGGAAATTAACTAGCAACTGAAACTAAATAGACAGACAATGCGCAAACACTAACAAAGAAAAACAAAAAAAAAACAAAGTTCTAGCTGCAATATGTATGTATGTACATTTGTATGCAATAAGTCCCAAAGTTCTTCCACCCTCATTCGATCATTGCACCGCCAAAGCTGTGTTGTCATGCAACACGCGGCAAAAAAAAGAGGGCATCGGTCAGAGTAGTGCTTAGTACTTAGCTTTGCTTGGTGGCGACACACTTCGACTTCACTTCCATTGGCACTGTCGCCACCGCCCCTGCCACACAAGCTCTGTTCCCATGTGCGCCAAGCCATGACAGCCCTGCCAAGTCAGCCAAGCCAAACAGATCAAGTGGGAAAATCTGTTTTATATTTGCATTTACTATTTACTCAGCACATTCATTCAGTGTCGGATTGTCGTTAATTTTAATTTTTCTATTTTATCGCTGTTATAGTTGTTATAGTTGCTGTTGTTTGGCTACTGAGCCGCTCCCTATTTGTGTCATTAGCTTTCATCTCTTCGATGTGTGGTAATAATAAACAAGTAAGGAAGCCTAAGTTCGAGTGGAATCGAACATTAGATACTCAGCTGTATGCTTTCATTGTTTGTTTGCGTTTGTTCGATATAGGGTGTATTTTATATGACACGAGTGCTGCATAAACAGGGCGCAGCCACGCCCATTTTCAAAATTTGTATCAATCATCCAAATAAGCATATAAATATTATTGTTAGTGCAAAATTGCATCCCTCTATGACTTTTAGTTACAAAGACTTCACGTTACAAATTCCAAAAGGGTGTTCCAGAAATATCTTTGTTAAAAAGTAGGCGTGGTCATAAACCGATTTCAATACATTTTTGCGTGTCTATTAACACATGTTATAAAAGTGTATAAACCAAGTTTCGTCATAATATCTCAGTTATTTGTCGAGTAATAGGCTCGTAGATTCCTTTGTATAAAAAGAGGCGGTGCCACGCCCATTTTCCAAACTTTTTTATTTTTTGTTTCCGGTCTATTGTAGAACTCATGTCACAAAATTTCAGTGATAGATCTTTATATTTGACAGAGATATCGCTTAAAATGTTTTTATTAGGTCACTTTATAATACCCATATATAAAAGTGGGCGTGGTCGTCAACCGATTTTGGTAATCTTTCGTCCACACATTTGGCTAAGTAAATATATCACGCGTACCAAATTTCATCGATATATCTTTAACGGTTCTGAGTTATGGCTTATAAAACTTTCAATATTTGCCCCTTAATAAGTGGGCGTGGCACCGCCCATTTTCCAAAATTTTTATATTTTTTGTTTTATGTCCCTAGTTGGACTCCTGCCACAAAATTTCAGTGATAGATCTTTATATTTGACAGAGATATCGCTTAAAATGTTTTTATTAGGCCCCTTTATAGTTCCCACATATAAAAGTGGGCGTGGCCCTCAACCGATTTTGATAATTTTTCGCCAAAACATTTGTACAGGTAAGCAAATTACGCATACCAAATTTCATCGATATATCTTCAACGGTTTCTGAGTTATGACATATAAAACTTTCAATGTTTGACCCTTAATAAGTGGGCGTGGCACCGCCCATTTTCCAAAACTTCATCAAATTTCTTCATAAGGGCCTGAGCTCAATACGTGGGTAAAGTTTTTATCACTCTAGCTATATTAGTGGCTGAGATACCAAATTTCCGATTTTTTCTATATAGGAAAAGTGGGCGTGGTCATGGTCCGATTTCGCCCATTTTCAATACCAACCGTCCCAGTCTCGATACCAACTTGCATTTCAAATTTCATCAAAATATCTCAATTTTTACGCGAGTTATCCTGCGTACGGACGGACGGACGGACGGACGGACGGACATGGCTCAATCGATTTCTATTTTCACCCTGATCATTTTGATATATATAAGTTTATATCTATCTCGATTATTTCATTATGTTACAATCCACCGTTATGAAATCAAAATTATAATACTCTGTGTACTAGTACAGCTGAGTATAAAAAAAAATAAAAGGAAATCTGTGTGGTGTGGAAAATTAGTCCAATTTTAAATGTATGCATGCATATATACATACATATGTACATGTATAAATGTATATAATATATATGTACATATATACATAACCACAAAACAATGTATGTACGTACATATGTAGATATATGTACATATGTATTCTTTCATGGTTTAATTGAATTTTGCCTGCATATTAAGATGCTTATTAAAACTTAATTTTCATCAACTTGTCGGCATCCAATTTGAGGGTGACCTTAACATTCTTAAGAAGTGGTTAGTGTGACAATACGACACAGCAACTCACAGCTTTCACAAGCATAAAAGCAATGGTGGTATTCTTGTTTCATAACCCCAATCCCATAACGTCCGCAAATTATACTGAAACTAATTTTCGATTTCTCAATTAATCGTTGAGATCGCCCACATTATAACCGAAAATTAATTCGCCTGAGTAAACCAATTCCAACAATACAATATTGCCTAATAAAATATATCCAGATGTATGGATGGAGCATAAGAATATGTTTTTTTTTTGCCTTTGGTCAACTGGCAACATTTCTATTCTGGGCGGACAACTGAACATTACAATAAGGTTATTCTCCCAGTCTAATATTTTTGCCAAAATATCACGATATGTTGGGCACCTCAGTGAAAGCACCTCAAAGAAAATAAATTTCGAACTGACTTCATTGTGAACTAGCATGTGAGTCATATTCTTTCCACTTTTTATACGATTGTTGTCGCTGTGCTTTGCTTGCTTTGGTTTCGAATTAAACGCCCTATTTCAGAGAAAATTCCATATATGTATGTATATATATAAATATTTTCTAAAATAGGACGTTATTGAAACCAATCCTGAAATAGGACGTTATTGAAGCAAGTTCTGAAATAGGCTGTTTTTGAAAAAAAAATTTTTAAATAGGGTTATCTTTTAAGCGGCGTTTTCCTAGTCGATTTTTGTCGTTTGGTTGAGCTCAAAGTAGACTTGCGTTCAACTTTTGCCTAGTCGATTTCTCAGTAGATTTCCCAGTCGGCAAAAATCGACCCATGTAAAAGCCACTTTACTCAGCCGTCTATATAAAAATATATGTGAATTTTTTTCTTTGTGCGTGTAAATTGACACAGTCTAATCTACACAAACACACATTTATACGCAAGTTGTCCCAGCAATTGCTTTGTAATTTATCTCTATTAATATTTCCAGTAGCACAGCCCGCAAATCAATCGTAAATTGGATAGAAACCAAAAAAAGAAAAACCATAAGAAATAATATGATGTAGCCAGCGATAACACGCAAGTCAAAGACCGCGCCACGCAACGAACAAACAATGGAGCTCCGCTGCCGATTGCTCCTTTTGCTACGATTTTCTGCCGTTTTCCCCCAAGTTTGTCGTTGTTTGCTTGAAAATTAATTGGTAAATCGAAACTAAGTAAATCGAAATACAATTTAAGCATTGTGAACTTCAATACATATGATAGTTTCATACGTCTGTATGTATTAATGTCTGTATATGTATTGTGGTTTATCGCAGAACCACGCTTAAATAATTGTTTGGGTGTAATTGTCACAGCTATTCCGGATTACGATCCACTTTCATCGGAGGTGAATCGGACCATATGGCATTCTGCAATTCGATTGACGTCCGATGAACGTCAGATTTTTTCGAAGTTCGGAAATCGGCATTCTGGTTCACGATGGATCGGATTTTTGACAGTTAATCGGAGCGATTTTGTCCGTCAGCTTTTGTGTGTCGGAGGCAATAGAAATTGTGATTATTTTTGGAAATATTACCAATTTAATGTAAATAAACTATGATTTTTAAATTTATGCAACATTATTATACAAAATGGGCTTGGTTTAGCTATGCTACTGGCCTTTTCTTTGCAAAATAAGTGAACAAAAGGAATCTGCTTTAGTACAATAGACTGAATAGAGGGAAATAAGTACAAGGAGTTGCAACGTATTGAACTTTTATTTAATAATAAAATTTATTATCCTTTTTAACAATATTTATATATTATTGTTTAATAAAAGCTTCTGAAAATAATTTTAATTGTGTATTATTACTACGATGATGTAATATGAGTGGGTAACGCAACGCGGGCATAATTTCTGTGCCAGGATGTACTCCTTTAAGCATTTTTGCCTGACTGTGCCTTTTTAAAGACTTAAAATATTGCCATGCGACATGATTTACAAAAATTTGCACGAGAAACTAACAAATCGAAGAAACGTGCTCACTTTCTATATCCGTTCATGCTCAACGCGTAGTGGAGAGTCACAAAATTCCTGCTGCACGATATGTACATATTCATGATATGATTGATCGCAACCTGGATCTCAAATTTGCTTTTATGTTTTGCGATCCATAAAAACTTGTTGATATGCGACCAGTGTGGAGCGTCATCCATGGATTGCATCAATATAACATATTACTATAAATAGTGTAAAACAAACCAACTGCAAGAGGTTTTCGCATGAAACTTTGTGGGAATAAGCTGTTAATGTTATTTTCACTAAAGTTTGCATTTTCATTGCCATTGAGTTCATGGAGTCCAGTTTTTTCATAATTTAAAGTTACTAATAGTTAAGGTGGGAATCGCATTAATGTACCACTGGGGTTAAGGAAATTTGTATATAATGAACCACGATCCTATCACAGATCATAAAAAAGTCGCTCCCGCCGGACGATTATAGTGCAAGAGATATTCCTTGTTAAAGCAATGTGTGTGTAGAAGACTTTTTTGTGTCACCGGCCTTCGGCCGCGCTTTAAAAAAACCTCAGCCGGCAGAATTCTCATTTTGGAGAACTTTAATATTATATTTTAACTAGCTGTACCCGGCCAAGCTTTGCTTTGGCCGGCCCACTTCCTATTATAGGTACTTGAAGCGAAAAACAGCACACTTTATAATATTTTGGAAGTATCTAGAAACCAAAATTACCTCGGGCTGCAGAGCTCAGCTTAATTCAGATAAGTTTAAAAAAAGTGAAGGAAAAAATTGATATTTTCAAAAGTTTGCCCTTTTCATGTTCTTATCCCATTTTTCTTCGTATTAGTCTCCAACTCCCTTTTCCTCTACTTTTCTCTTTCTCTTTCTCTTTCTCTTTCTCTTTCCCTTTCCATTTATCTTTCTTTTCATTTCCGTTTCCTTTTTCCTTTCCCATCACATTTTCGCTTCCCTTTCTCTACCGCTCTCTCTTACCTCTCCTTTTCTGTCTTTCTCATTTTTATTCCCCCCTCTTATTCCATCTCTAATTCCCTGTCTTACTGTCTCTCTCCACATTCTCTTAATTCCATTTTTATTATATTCTCCCTCTCCTTTTCCGTCCCTTTGCCTTTGCCTTTCCCAGTCTCATTACTCTTCCCCTTCCCTAGGGAACTGGGTTTAGCATAACATACCCTGCATTTAACTTCTCATTTGATACCATCATTGCTTAAAAACATTCCGTGGCGTCCTAATAGTCTCTTTTACCCATAATTGGGTATCGGGAATAAGAATCACTATGAAAATATCTATGTAGCAGACCCGGTCAACACTTTCATTTTATATCAGCTCAGAAGCATCACGGGCTCATCCGGGTCCACTTATTGACCCACATCTGGAAACTTGACCTAGGAACCACAATGGGTACGGGATCTGGAGACTTGACCAAGAAATCGTAATGGGTACGGCCGTACATGATATTCCGCTCAACACCTTTCATTTGGTACCAATATCCCTAAGATATGTATATCCCGGTGTTATCCGGGTCCACATATTGACCCATACCTTGGGATCCCACCTAGGAATCGTCATGCGCCGTGATTAAATAACAATATCGCTGAAAAATTATCCGGAGCCATCCGGATCCACATTTTGACCCACATCTGGGAACCTGACCTAGGAATCATAATGAGTTCATCTGTGTGTAAAGGCCCTGCTCAGCACTTTTCATTTGGTACGAATATCCCTGAGAAATATTCCGGTGTTGTCCGGGTCCGCGTGTTGACCCACACCTTCGGACCCGACCATAGGATCGTAATTAGTTCTTTTCTATGTAAAGTCCCTGCTCAAAACCCTTCATTTGATACCAATATCACTGAGAAATTTTTCGGGGTCATCCGGGTCCACGTTTTGACCCATATTTGGGGACCCGTCCTAAGCATTACAAATAAAATAGTTCTATGTTGAAGTCCTCATCAATACCTTTCAGCTGATACCAATATCGCTCAAAAACATCCGAGGGTCATCCGGGTTCACGTTGTGACGTGTATCTGGAGACCCGGGCTAGGCATCACAATTATAATAGTTCTGTGCTGAAGTCCTCATCAAGACTTTTCATTTGATACCAATATCGCTCAGAAATATTCGAGGGTCACCCAGTCCACGTTTTGACCCATATCTGGTGACCCGATCTGGGAATCACAAGGGGTACTATTCTATATAAATTATCTGCTCAATACCTTTCATTTGATACCAATATCGCTCAGAAACATTCGAGGGTCATCCGGGTCCACGTTTTGACCCATATCTGGAGACCCGACCTAGGAATCACAATGAGTACTATTCTATGTAAATTCTCTGCTCAACACCTTTCATTTGATACCAATATCGCTCAGAAACATTCGAGGGTCATCCGGGTCCACGTTTTGACCCATATCTGGAGACCCGACCTAGGAATCACAATGAGTACTATTCTATGTAAATGCTCTGCTCAACACCTTTCATTTGATACCAATATCGCTCAGAAGCATTCGAGGGTCAACCGGGTCCACGTTTTGACCCATATCTGGAGAGCCGACCTAGGAATCACAATGAGTACTATTCTATGTAAATTCTCTGCTCAACACCTTTCATTTGATACTAATATCGCTCAGAAATATTCGAGGGTCTTCCGGGTCCACGTTTTGACCCATATCTGGAGACCCGACCTAGGAATCACAATGAGTACTATTCTATGTACATTCACTGCTCAATACCTTTCATTTGATATCAATATCGTATAAAAATATTCTGGGGAAAGCCGGATCCACGTTTTGACCTTTTGACCTATATCTCGGGAACCGACTTCCGGATTTGAAAAAAATATGCATATAAACCATCTAGGGTAAGGTACTAAGCTGGTGTGTAAATTTGGTCAAAATCCCACTACGCGTTTGGGCGAAAGCCGGCGACAAAGAAATGGGCTTGATTTTTATATATATATAGATAATAGTTCAAAGCGTTAAAGGTAGATGAATTATCATCAAAAGAATATTTCCTGAAAGTTTCACTGAAAAATTCCCAGTAGTTTGTAAGTAAATAAAATTGGTTCATTCTATCCAAGCTTAGCCGGTGTTAATTTCCGAACTACAAAGTATTCTCGCATGAAACTTGGTGACAGTATTCTATAAATGCCGTTTTCATATATGTTGGCACTTTTTTTTTATAATAGAAAGCCATATTTAAAAAAATTTAATTAAAATTAATGTCCAAATTCCTTTGTTCTTTCATTTATTTTCCCACTAAAAAAGCTGCTGCAGCAATAGAATCCACTTTTTACCATTTAATATATTCTTTCTGAAAATTTAATCTAAAACTTACTGAAAATATAAATTTGCTGTCAAAAACACAAATGTGCTGTCAAAAATACATATGATTTCGCATAAACGCTACCTAATACTTATTCGAACATAGTTTAACACTTAACAACACTTATGTTCGAAACGTCGTAAACCAGAATACCAATTTTCGTTTTGTCGTAGCAGTCGGCGTCTCCGCGATCGAAGTTCCGAGGGATTGCAGAATAGCTGTGTGTATGTACATTGTAACCCACGCGCTCATGCAGTAGCAATTTTATATAAGAGGTCCCCGAAAATGTCTATATCCGAAAAGTCCGTTGAATGGGAATTAAGTACAGTGGGCCGATTTGTCCCATTCCGGCAAATGATCAATTGTTCATAAAAATGTATTCGTATGGCGAATTTCAATCAGATATCTCAAGAACTGTTCAAACAGATTGACAGACGAAAAAACAAACATACAGACAGATGGTCATGGCTCAACACATTCAGCGCATGATTCTGATAATATCAGTATATATTTTGATGAGTCTCTCTTCTTCTGTTACTTATTCACCAGAATTTTGGTCCACTAGTGTTGGTTCATGAAAGGTATAAAAATCGCATTCTTATCAAACCGTGCTCTTCTTTATTTCCAATTGCTATTAAATAAATAACTATGTACTTATGTTATGTACAAATGGGAGTATTTACTAGTTGACTTTCCATGTTATTTATTTGTGCGGAGATTTGACGACAAAATACTTAGTCAAATGATACTTTAGTAAGAACAAAAAGTTGGTGTCTATTATTTTGCCAATTGAAAATTGTTCGTTGTATGTATGCATGTGTAAGCAATATATTTTTAGTAAAATAATCTAAGTACTTACAACATACAGATATGTACATATATAATAGTGTGATTGTTAGACTGCGGATCTTTATGCAAAAAATTTAAAATGATTTATTAAGAGTTATATTGATTCAAAACTATATATTCAAATTCCAAAGCGAATTTTCTTGCTCTGTTTTGGATATGCAAAATATATGCAACTTATATGCAAATTAAAACTACACCTTTTTTACATCAGATATGGAATTTTAAGTGATATACACAATAAGTAAAGTACAGTTGAATGCAAAAATCATGCTGAATCTTTTGTTCTATGCAAATATAAAACCCATTAACACTCAAAAACAAACTTCAAATGGGAACTAATTTTTATTATAATAAATTTTAATGTAAAGAGGTAATTTTAGTTGTAGTAAAGACCACAATATACTACAAGTGTTTTCTCCACATTTTCAATGCAAACATTGTGACGCTTATCGGTTAAGATCCGTTTATATGCTGAAAATGAATGCTCAACATCACAAGATGTAACCGGAGCATACTTAAATTCGCTCCAAAATTGACTGGGAATCTGTATTCCAGTTTCTAATATTTTGTTGCCACCTGAAAGTATTTTGGCTACTCCTAATATGACTTCAAAAGCAGGTTCTTTTTTGAAATAGCTTCAATTTTGACCAAAAATATTTGCCCACATGATCCTGACGTAGCGTCAAGTCCTTCAAAAGCTTCTGTTATTAGGGCCATTGAAGCCATTAGGGGAACTCCGCGAGACTCTAATATTGTGTTCAGATTGACTTCATTTAACCTACAACCTGATAAATGGGCAAACCCAGTTCTTGAACGTGATAAATTGCACGGAAATTATTGTTGGAATTGAAACTAGGTAAATAATTTAACACGTTCAAAACCCAGTTTCGCGCAGTGTTGCATTAGCAAAAATGTCGTTACTTACAGGGAACATACGTTAAGTTTTAAACGAACAGGTCGAAAATCGGCAAGTGTCAAAAAAAAAACGAAGTGTAGAAACAAACGCCGTTGTTCGCAAATAATTTAAAAATGGAAAACGTGAAAAGAAAAAAATTTAAGTGGTCCGCCTCATTCGAGAGTGCTATAATACAGGTATGGGGCGATTACATTTCGAAATCTTGCTTTTAATTGACCAAAAGCATTTTCTACCACTCTTCGACACTCTCGTAGGCGCTTATTTATAGCATTTGAGTATATCTCCTCCAATATTTTAAAAGGTCTGCTAAGAAAATTATTATTTTAAAAATTACGAAAAATTTTCCGTGAAATGAAAACAACCAGCTGTCAAAAGTAAACACAGAACTGCAGTCTGAACGGTCTCGTTTAACGAACAAGGTTTGTTCATTTATCACGTTAAATGAAGTCAATCTGAATGTACTATAACTTGTGGATTAAAACTGCTAAACCTCAATTATTATGCAAATATGCAAGTTATATGCAAATATGCAAGTTATATGCAATATGCAAAATATGCAGAAATAAATATGAAAATTTAGAATATTTTGTTAATAACATTCATTTTTCTCTTTGGAACCATATCGCTATCTCTTTTCCTTAAAAATATGCAATTGCATAAAGATCCGCAGTCTAGTGATTGTAGGTCTTTTCCGGAGAAAAGTATCGTTTTATAAGTAACATATTGATTATGCGGTTAATTAGGTTTAAGTTACGTAGTAACTTCAAAATACTTATGAGTTGACTGCAATGTAATCACCCCATGTAGGTATACTTATAACAATGAAGGCCAGTAACGCAGGTACATTATTACATACTTTGCTTACATGCACTTATGTACATACATATGTATACATATCTATGTATATTTCGCAATTTCTTTATTTTTTTAGCTTTACGTATTAGTACCCCACTTTCGGTGCTTTTCTTTATTTTGAAAGTTGTATGCAGTTTGTATGCCGCTGTGGTGCAGTGGGTAGAGTGCTCGCCTGCTATGCCAGAGGTCTCGGGTTCAAACCACGGTCCGAGCCAAACAAATTTTTCTAATTAGTAAAAATCCAATTATTGGGTTTTTTAAGAGCAGCGGTCACCTCTCGGCAGTGGGCGGCATACCCTCCGAGAGTATTTCTGCCATGAAAAAAAGCTTCTCACAAAAAATGCATTCGCCGTTCGGAGCCGGCATAAAACAGTAGGTCCACCCAATTAGTAGGAAAAACAAAAAGGAGCACACCTCGAATTGGGAGAGAAGCTCGGCCATAAAACTCGTCAGAGTTATAATAGCGCCATTGTATTATTATTATGCAGTTTAAAAGCCTTTCTCTACATACATACATACATAAGTTTGTAAATATGTAAAAGAAACTGAACATAAAGCATTTTTACTGTTGACGGTTGACACTCATAATTTATGCAAATATGACGCATTCCATTCGGTGCGGAACAAGATAAAAAACAAAAAAGGAAGGAAGCCTAAGTTCGAGTGGAACCGAACATTATATACTCAGCTGAGTATGATTTAATTGAAGAACTTCGTAAACCATAAAATAAATATGGTATATAGGAAAGTGGGCGTGGTTATCATCCCATTTCTTCCATTTTGATATACTCACATATCCTTATATATCTCGATTATTTTCGGTACAATCAACCGTTATATGATCAAAATTATAATACACTGTGTACTACGTTCAGCTGAGTATAAAAACAAAACAACAAAAAACGGAAAAACAAACAAAGACAAAGAGCTGCGCTTGTTAAACGGACTCGAAAGATCATGTGAAGGCCTCAATTACTTTAAATATGTGTAACGTCTTTCCCTTGGATTTTAAAATACCTACTAGGTACCTTCGAACAAAAAGCAAACCTGTAAACTGTATAACATAATAGTTTTGTTCGTTTACGGATATTTTTTGATGTTTTTCGAAAACTTTTAAAAACAAACACTTTGTCGCCGTTTTTTTACGCCAAATCTCCAACAGAAGAGAACCAACTGAGAGAGAAAACTGACATTTCATTTTGTGAGAAGCTGTTGAATTCTGTTGGACACATTTTTGCCAACAGCACTTTTCCAACAGGAAAACAGCTGATCAAACAACAGCTGACTTGAATTTTTGCAAGTAACAAGATTTGCAAAATATACAAATCAATTATAAAATTGGAAAAATACACTAAATTGGCAACAAATATGGATAAATTAAATATGCAAAATAAGTTACATACTTTTTGCGAAGTATTTATATGCATATTATGTACCTTAGTAAATTGTAATATCCTTTGCGGGAATATATATTAACGGGGCCGCTGTGGTGCAGTGGGGAGTGTTGTGGCCACTGTGGTGTGGCGGACAGTGGCTAGTCTGCCATACCAGAGGTCATGGGTTGGATCCCCAGCCTGGATAGAGGGAAAATTTGTATATAATGATCCACGATCCGATAACAATTAATTTTCCAGAGGGTAGGGGTGGTCTCACAGATCACAAAAAACAAAGTACTACCCTCCGGACGCTTATAGTTCAGGAGACATTCCTTGTTAAATTAATGTATGTATATGTAGAACATCTTTCTGCGTTGGCGGCTTTTGGACGCGCTTCAATATAATTACCCTCAGCCGGCAGAATTCTCTTTCTGGATTAATATCCATGGAGCAATCCACAGTTGTTTTGTATAGAACACCTTTTGCCTTCAGCCGCGCTTTACAAAAATAACCCTCAGCCGGGAGAATTCTATTTCTGGAGAACTTTAATATTATAATTTAATAATAGTTGAAAGTGTTAAGATAAGATGAATTATCATCTACGGAATATTTCCTGAAAGTTTCACTGAGCCTGGATAGACAACAAATTCTAACTAAAACACAATTATCCGGATTTTAAAAATAGCAGCCACTCTAGGCAGTGGGTGGCACACCCTCCGAGAATAGTTCTGCAGTGGGTCGGCTTCAGTATAATGCGCCCGCCGTATTTATTTTCAAACCACTAGAACTTTCGGGAAATCTTCTATGGATGTCAATTTTACTAATTATAACACTCCCGATCGCTCCGCAGATATAATTCGAGAAAGGAAATTTTACTGGCTGGGGCTATTTTTTTTAAAGCGCGGCCAAATGCCGCCAACGCAAAAGTTTGTTCTACTCAAAAGTACTGTGGATCGGTCCATAGAGGGTTATTTTTTTAAAGCATGGCCGGGGCCGGGTGCATTAAATTGAAATCTCTTCTGCGGGGCAGCAGACGCGAAGACATACTGCGGTGGAAAACAGTATGGACATGGGTACAAAGAAAAGCAATTGTTAGTGTGATAATTATTACAATGAAATCCTATTTATTAGATAGTAACAGCGAACCCCAGCGGGTTAGGGGGTCTAGAATATACCCGTTGTAAGGAATGCCTGTCGTAAGACGCGACTAAAACCCACCGGCCTAGAAGGTTGATTATGGCCAGAAAAAATCGTGCGCACGACAGTCGGGCTAGTTTCAGAAGAGACTAGTACCCGAGCGACCGGATTTATCCGGCAAAGGACTGTCACATCCCCTACACTCCCCAAAACCTACGGGGAGTGTCTTGGTGGCTACAACAACAACAACATGAAGTTAATTGTATTGAAGATACATACATACATATGTGCATATATCTCCACTGTTTTCAGGCAGAATTGTAAATCCATTAGCATTTATATAGAACAAACAGTACCGATTTATTGTAAAATAGAGTTCCGGATGCATTTCCGAACTTCAAAAAACCTTTTTGTGAGCCTAAGACTGACCAAAACGAAACCCAAAACGAATCAAAAGAAATTAAATAAGAAAAAAAACTATGTTTTATTTTATTATTTTTATGTTATATGTACATATATACATAATTAACAGCAATAATTTCCACCAATTTTATTATCATTTTAATTTTAATCCTTTTTATCCTTTGAATTTGGGGCTTGTGAATGTAAATAAAAATCAGCTGTTTGCCAAAGCTGTTGAACTCTGCAAATTTTGTGTTCGTTTACCTCTTACGATATTTTTCTCTTGTGAGAGGATAGGTGACATTTTTCTCCAACACCTGGCTGTTGGAGGCTGCTGAGTAAATACTGTTGGAGAAAGTACGCGAACAAAGCTATTATTGATTCTTTACTACTTATACATTTTCTATAGAAGTACTTCAATTGTTTGTATGCAAAATTTTAGATTGTTGGCTATTAATGACGACGAATAATAAACTACAAGCAGACTCCAGATTTTCTCTACAATAAGTAAATTTTACAGGAGACGGTTTTTATGCAGCTGAAATTTATTTAGTATCTAACTTCGAAATGGCACAATTCACGCATTTTGGGAGTTGATGTGCTTGATAATAAATTATTGATTTTCATAAAAAAAAAAAGCTAAAATCGATAATTTTGTTGGATACACTTTTATGGCGGTTTTGGCTCGATATGTGTGCCTCCATCACCACAAACAAATATTTCACCACATTTACGGACAACAGCTGGGACAATTATACTTTGACAATTTGTTACGCACGCCTTGCCAATGATTTCATCGATTTTCAAATCAAACTGTCAAAGCAATCGCGCCTCGAAAATCGCAAAAGCAACGAAAAGATACAAACATATATACAGATATATGCATTTAGGAGTACATCCGCATGAAGGCCAAATGCAAAGTGATGACCAACAAAGTGGCCAAATTGGGCGCTGACTGCACTTGAAGTGATTTAAAAAAAGTTGGGGGAATTCCATGTGCTGCATTATGGCTGCAGTAATAAGTAAAGTTAATAGCAAGAAAATTTCACATAGGTACATAATGAAGTTTTTATTTCAGAGGTATGTACTACTAAATCGCCGACAGCCCTATTTCTTTCAAGACTACATACATACATACCAGCCCACCCATAAAGCGTATCCGAAGAATAAAGGCCTCTTTGGAAATGTATGATAAAAGTTTTTCTTTAAGACTCCTTCAATGAGCGTATTCGGATTTCCAAAACGTTGCCTCAAGTGTCCCGAAAAGGCTCTATTGAGACTGCTTAAAACCCGCTAGATAAACCAAAAAGACTCCTTCTTCACTCTACCGACGGAGCGCTCCGTCGAGGTATTGTTTTTAGAGTTCTGTTTCGTTCCAATTTTTCCGTGCTTCGCATGTGGTAGGTACGTCAAACGCAAATCTAACTTCAAATCTTTCCAAACAAATTTTTGCTTTCTGATAGATGTGCTCTAATTATATACATACATAGTTCGGTTTTTCATCACGCTTAACCCACGATGTAATCCACAAGTCATCGGAGGGCGACCTCCCTTGTTGGTTTTACATGTGACCGTACAAGAATTGTGGTGATTGCGGTTGTGGTGTTGACGTTTGTTGACAACACTCAACGGTATTATTCCAGATGGCAATGTCAGCATTTTTTATTCGCGCTTGAAAGGAGAAGAGGCGCACATTCCAACAAATGTGTATATATATGTATATGTATATGAAGATATGAGGGTGATCCTTAAATGTAGGAAGACAATTTTTGCATCTAATTTGCTCAACCACAACGTCGGCACTACTATAGTCGAAGATATCACATATGTACATTAGGGTGCTTTTAATTTGTATGAAAAATTTAAAAGTTCATAAAAAGACTGTATCGCCCCCTCAATCTGTAGTCACATGGTCAAAGATATCACACATAAATTTTGGTCCCGATTGGTGGCGGTTAAGGCGTGGCGCATTGAGGTCAAAGTTCAGAAAACTCTATGAAGGGTCAAAAAATCAAAATATTTTTTTTAATTATCTAATACCCAAAATTAATACTTCTATACCCAAGGATAACAAATATAAATTTTGGTCCCGATTGATGATGGTTTACTGGTGTTTCAAGGGGGTCAAAGTTCAGATTACCATATGCGACACTAAAAATGTAAGTCTTCTATGGCAATGTGAACATTGACCCCCTTAAAACACCACTAAACCGCCATCAATCGGAACCAAACTTTCCAAAAAGAAAAAAAGATGCAAAAGATTAACATGCAAACATAAAAATTGCATTAGGGTAGTTTAAACTAAGTACTGGGTGGTAGTGACCCCAATGGCGCACATAGGGTTAATAATATTCCATAGTATTAGCCGCCCTTTCCAGCCAAAGACATTGGTGTATTAAACTTAGAGATCGGACTATAAATACCGAACATATGAGAAAAATAAATTTTAGCGACATCTAGCGGCGTCCAAAAAAAAAAATAAAAAACTTTTCCGGAAATGTTTTCCAAAAAGATATCATATGCGGGGCCGTACGGCGAACTTCATTTTTTTGTGATACGGTTTAATGTACATATGCATGCATATACAATTTTAATTCAATTCGGTGCGTTATTTACATTTCATCAATTTCTAAATTTAGTTTCGTTTATTTACATACATATGTACATACATACATATGCTACTTTTTAGTCAGTAGAATTAGAAACACGCAGTCAAAAGCACCACTGGAGGATTGAACAAACCGGAAAGAGCTTTTTCGCTTAAGGGATATTTAACTTGCTCGCAGGATGGAAGGAGTGGAATGCCAGCAAATCCCCGGCTTACAACACAAACGCGCTTAATACTATTTGGCCCAGAGGCGTTTTTAGAAGATAAAATATGTATGTAGGTATGCGTTTTCTTGTAAATTCCGAACGTGTGTTTTGTCCATACAACCATTATGTGTGTGCTTAACTTGATAAACAATATCAAAACATGCGAATTCCTTATTCACCCTAAACGTGTTTAATTTTATTTTTTCCCTTGTTCGTTTTATTTACATGTCAACATGTTTGTGAATACATCTGTTGCCTGAAACTTTCCGGTATTGCCGCGTGCGCTTAACGTTTTACGCCTAAGTATATGCAATGAATTGAGCCCGAATGGATTAACCAACCAAATCAAATGCAATCTAACGATTACCCCCGGTGTGCCTCATTTCGTGCAGCAGGACAACATGTAATGCATTCTTAATGGCATGTTTTGTTTTCGGGCTTAATTTATATCTTTAACATTCAGGTTGGATTTTCTGAAAATACGAGCACACCATGCACATACATATGTACGTACATACTAGACATATACGCCGACACACACTGGGGCCAGTTATATATATGAGGACGCTCAAAATTCTGAAATCAACTTTTTTACATCAGAATCGCTTTATTTGCACTAAAGCAGTTAATCTATAGCATCTTAACCCATTGACGGTCATGAGTTAACCCGTTGGTGACCTATGTTTTTTATTTTAGTTTCGAGTTTAATTTTCTTGAATCAGAATAGGTATATCGATACTAAAATAGTAAGTTCCAAGAATTTAACCCCTTAACGACCACGCATTAACCCATTTTTAACAAAAATTTTTCACTTAATTCTTAGATTAAAAAAATTTAAATCATATTAGTTGTATCTACACTAAAACTAGTAATCTTTGGAATCTTAACCCATTAAAACGGTCATGAATTGACCCATTGGTGACCAGTTTTTTTTAAGATCTGTAAACAAATTATTTAAATCACAATTAGTATGTCTGTGGTATGGTGGCCGCTGTGGTGCAGTGGGTAGAGTGCTCGCCTGCTATGCCATAGGTCTCGGGTTCAAACCCCAGTCCAAGCAAACACCAAAAAAAATTTTCTAATTAGTAAAAATCCAATTATTGGTTTCTTAAGAGCAGCGGTCACCTCTCGGCAGTGGGCGGCATACCCTCCGAGAGTATTTCTGCCATGAAAAAGCTTCTCACAAAAAATGCATTCGCCGTTCGGAGCCGGCATAAAACTGTAGGTCCACCCAATTAGTAGGAAAAACAAAAAGGAGCACAACTCGAATTGGGACAGAAGCTCGGCCATAAAACTCGTCAGAGTCATAATAGCGCCATTGTATTATATTATTATTATATTAGTATGTCTGTACAAAAATAGCCAATGTGTATTGTATTAACCCATTAGCGGCTATTTATTAACCCATTGATGAAATATGCAGGTGCAGGTACATATGTATGTATACAAAAATGGTTTTCTCCAATTTTTTGTTTCGAAATATTAAAAATTTTCTATTGTCACAAGTATGTTTATATGGGAATTAGGAGTTTCGCCGTTAGCGTTTTAAGCAGAACACGTATTCCCCACACATTTTCATGCCTGACATAAAAAAAAAAAATTGGAGTAACACAACTTGTGCTTCAAAGAACTCATATTGTAATCCAACTTACAAGTCTAAATTAAAGAAACCTGGCTTGGCAAGTAGCCTTAACCACAACTTGTAATTAAAGTAACCAGTAAATAATGGATCAACTAAATTTAAGATAGAACAGAATCAAATTCAACCAGATATAGGTGTTTTTTTTTATCTAAAATTGGAATGGAATTTTTAAAGTCACTTTTTTTTAAAATGCGCACTTTGCTCTTGGTTCTGAGGTACGTTTAGTTTTATACTAAAAATTAATTTTTTAAAACATCTAGTTCCAAAAAAAACACTCATCGATTATGTAAGCTTCAATTAATGTTATGGAAAAAGCAGAATAATACAATTTTATATCCTTCTCTTACACCAACTATTTCAAATACACATTCAAATTTCACACTTTGGAAAAAAAATATTTTTTGGAAAATTTGCCATGTTTGTGTATGGATAACTCCCAACTGAAAAACGATAGAAAGCTGAAAATTGGGCCAGAAGTGTAGAATTTTATAGGGAAAAATACTGCGTTTTTATTTTGTTGAAAAACTCATTATTTAAAAACTGAATTTTGAGCACGCTCGGCCCCAGTGTGCGACATTGATTCCGGCGGCGGCGGCGCTATTCCAAAAACATTTCGGCGGCGGCGACACCGGAGAGGACATGCTTCAATGACTCTGGGGTGGCCAGCGCACGCCGCCTCGCCGATACGCCGATTTCACGGATTATGGCGGCGGCAGCCGATTATGAAGGTAGTCGGCGCGGCGGCGGCGGCGTCAATCGGCGGCGTATATGTCTAGTACATACGTATGTATAGATATTCTTTTTTACTTATGAACGTAAGTGTGCTATATTTTTTTCCTGTGGTAGGTATAACCTATGCAGTTTTCCCAGCCTTTGGTTGTCTTCAGGGGTTGATTGATAAGCGATGAAGCAGCATTGCCGGTTTGTATGAATCATTAAAGTGCCAATTTATGGTTTTGGTCGCCTTTTTTGTTTATTTGCTACTATTGTTTCGAAAGTGTTGTTTTGTTCGTTTTGCTTTATCCAATTTAAGGCGCCTGAGTAAACTTACATCAAAGCAGATAAGATGCAAACATTGTTATCATTTATTTAGTAATGTCAAAATCTATTCAAAACGAAAGCGTAACAAATTCTCTTGTAAATTGTGGTATTTTCCTTACATATAAGTCTGTTGCATTTATTTTACTTTTTATCGCGATATACTCTAAACAATTTTATCTCATTCGTGCCATTGTTTGACATTCCTCACCAGTTCTTGTTATGTCAATTTCCGGTCATTCAGCTTACTCTAAATAAATACATACTCTAATAAATATCTCACTGTTTTCATGAGTATGTGTATATTTGCTGACTATGATTTTTCGTTAAAAATAGTGTATTTCATAAAAAAAAAAATTTTGTTTTGCAAAGTTAATTACATATATACCGGTTCGACTGCAATTTAATATAGAATTGAATGTGTATTTGAGATTAAAAACTGGAAATGGTAAAATTTTGTTTATTTGCTTATACCATTTGAGATTTACATATTATGGAAAAAATTGGTGCACGTCAACAATTCTTTTATAAATCGGCTGTTTCTAGGACTTTTAAACAAACTATCTATTATATAAAAATGAATGTGTGTGTGTGTGTGTCCTTTATGGACTCCCAAAGTAATCAACCGATCTTTTTGAAATTTTCACAGTAGATTCACGTGGTACTAGCGCACATAATAGGGTATATAAAATTTCGAAAAAAGTGGGAACTTCCCGGAATATAGGCCCAAATGTGGACCCAGAGTGACACAGCAAGTGTTTGAGCAATATGGGTATCAAACGAAAGGTGCTGAGCAGGCCTTCAACATAGAGTTATTTTCATTGCGATGCCTAGGCCGGGTCCCCAAATATGGGTCAAAACGAGGACCCGGATGACCCTCGAATGCTTCTAGGCGATATTGGTATCAAATGAAAGGTGTCGAGCAGGGCTTCAACATACAGATATTTTCATTGTTATTTTTTGAGTCGGTTTCCCAGAAATGGTTCAAGTAGTGAGCTCGGATGGTTATGGGTGGTCCCGATAAAGGTAAAGCTAAAGGTAAAGGTAAAGGTAAAGGTAAAGGTAAAGGTAAAGGTAAAGGTAAAGGTAAAGGTAAAGGTAAAGGTAAAGGCAAAGGTAAAGGTAAAGGTAAAGGTAAAGGTAAAGGTAAAGGTAAAGGTAAAGGTAAAGGTAAAGGTAAAGGTAAAGGTAAATGTAAAGGTAAAGGTGAAGGTGAAGGTAAAGGTGAAGGTAAAGGTAAAGGTAAAGGTAAAGGTAAAGGTAAAGGTAAAGGTAAAGGTAAAGGTAAAGGTAAAGGTAAAGGTAAAGGTAAAGGTAAAGGTAAAGCTAAAGGTAAAGGTAAAGGTAAAGGTAAAGGTAAAGGTAAAGGTAAAGGCAAAGGTAAAGGTAAAGTTAATTTAAAGGTAAAGGTAAAGGTAAGGGTAAAGGTAAAGGTAAAGGAAAGGTAAAGGTAAAGGTAAATGTAAAGGTAAAGGTAAAGGTAAAGGTAAAGGTAAAGGTAAAGGTAAAGGTAAAGGTAAAGGTAAAGGTAAAGGTAAAGGTAAAGGTAAAGGTAAAGGTAAAGGTAAAGGTAAAGGTAAAGGTAAAGGTAAAGGTAAAGGTAAAGGTAAAGGTAAAGGTAAAGGTAAAGGTAAAGGTAAAGGTAAAGGTAATTTAAAGATAAAGGTAAAGGTAAAGGTAAAGGTAAAGGTAAAGGTGAAGGTAAAGGTAAAGGTAAAGGAAAGGTAAAGGTAAAGGAAAGGTAAAGGTAAAGGTAAATGTAAAGGTAAAGGTAAAGGTAAAGGTAAAGGTAAAGGTAAAGGTAAAGGTAAAGGTAAAGGTAAAGGTAAAGGTAAAGGTAAAGGTAAAGGTAAAGGTAAAGGTAAAGGTAAAGGTAAAGGTAAAGGTAAAGGTAAAGGTAAAGGTAAAGGTAAAGGTAAAGGTAAAGGTAAAGGTAAAGGTAAAGGTAAAGGTAAAGGTAAAGGTAAAGGTAAAGGTAAAGGTAAAGGTAAAGGTAAAGGTAAAGGTAAAGGTAAAGGTAAAGGTAAAGGTAAAGGTAAAGGTAAAGGTAAAGGTAAAGGTAAAGGTAAAGGTAAAGGTAAAGGTAAAGGTAAAGGCAAAGGTAAAGGTAAAGGTAAAGGTAAAGGTAAAGGTAAAGGTAAAGGTAAAGGTAAAGGTAAAGGTAAAGGTAAAGGTAAAGGTAAAGGTAAAGGTAAAGGTAAAGGTAAAGGTAAAGGTAAAGGTAAATGTAAAGGTAAAGGTGAAGGTGAAGGTAAAGGTGAAGGTAAAGGTAAAGGTAAAGGTAAAGGTAAAGGTAAAGGTAAAGGTAAAGGTAAAGGTAAAGGTAAAGGTAAAGGTAAAGGTAAAGGTAAAGGTAAAGGTAAAGGTAAAGGTAAAGGTAAAGGTAAAGGTAAAGGTAAAGGTAAAGGTAAAGGTAAAGGTAATTTAAAGGTAAAGGTAAAGGTAAAGGTAAAGGTAAAGGTAAAGGTAAAGGTAAAGGTAAAGGAAAGGTAAAGGTAAAGGAAAGGTAAAGGTAAAGGTAAATGTAAAGGTAAAGGTAAAGGTAAAGGTAAAGGTAAAGGTAAAGGTAAAGGTAAAGGTAAAGGTAAAGGTAAAGGTAAAGGTAAAGGTAAAGGTAAAGGTAAAGGTAAAGGTAAAGGTAAAGGTAAAGGTAAAGGTAAAGGTAAAGGTAAAGGTAAAGGTAAAGGTAAAGGTAAAGGTAAAGGTAAAGGTAAAGGTAAAGGTAAAGGTAAAGGTAAAGGTAAAGGTAAAGGTAAAGGTAAAGGTAAAGGTAAAGGTAAAGGTAAAGGTAAAGGTAAAGGTAAAGGTAAAGGTAAAGGTAAAGGTAAAGGTAAAGGTAAAGGTAAAGGTAAAGATAAAGGTAAAGGTAAAGGTATAGGGAGAGACCCATTATAACATAAAAGCTTTTGTTTGTCGCTGCGAAGCGGGACGGGTATTTGCTAGTGCTCAATATAAATCACAGCTGCATGATGGAGGTTTTGGGAATGATAAAAGACGAAGAATCAGAAAATCAAATAAAGAAAAAACGGAAAAGGTTCCAACCTCGAATATGGAAAAAAAATCATATTTAAAAGTAGTATTTTATGAAATGGCTTTCTAAAAAATATATTTATCATTTTTCATTTATGTTAATTGTTTATACATATCGTCGCTATAGAAGGAAAAAGAGGAAGAAAGACGTAAACTTTTTTTGTTTCAAAGAAAGACGCATTAAAAATATTTTTCGAAAGAAAGACGCTTTATTTTTTTTTACTATAAAGAAAGACGCATTTAAATATTTTTTAGGAAAGAAAGGCGTATTCGATTTTTTTTTCTTTGTCAATTTTAATGCTAATGCGTCTTTTTTCGTCGAAATATTTTTTAATGTGTCTATCTTCGTCGAAATGTTTTGTAAAGCGTCTTTCTTCCCCTACATATTTTGAATGCGCCTTTTTTCGTCGGCAAATTACTGGCATGCATCTTTTTTCTTCCGGAGCAACGATATGTATATTTAATTAAAGTAATATTGCTAGAAATTAGTGTGCAAATTGCTCAAGTTCAAAGAAATCGCTTCATTTGCTTGTTAACGCTTTCCTTTTCTTATACTCTCTACTATTCAAGGTGCATTATCGTACGTGAGAATTACATGACTTTTTCTACTTAGTGCAGAAGAAATAAGGCGAACATTTTCTGGAATCCTAATGAATTGAACTTTTGGCAAAATTTGGAAAAAATTTAAGTTCATTTTGGATACAAAAATGTGTATATTCGAATGCCTTTTGCTTCGCGCTCTGATCTATTACACATGCACATAAAAAAATTCAACAAAATCAAATTCGAACAAAAAAGGTGTAAAATGCTCTAAATAAATCCCCGTAACCCAAGATGAATCATTTGTTGTACGTGTTACAATAATTGCCAAGCTGCCTGCGGCATGCAACAAACAATGCTATTTATAGTAACCGACATTAAAAACATTAACATTACTAAATGTTCATATAAAAGTTTTAATAGCGTTGAAACCAAAAAATAAAACACTTTAATGCATGCGAGTGAGTGTGATAAATGCGATTGGACACGCGACCACCACCAAAAAAAACCACAATAATCGTAATAAATCTGTATGTCTGCAATTGTACACATGGACATGGATGCATAATAGTAGTTATGTACATACAACCAGTATGGTCTTTGATCTGTGGCAAATTAAAGGAAGATATTTGAAAGAAAAGTTAAAATTTAGTAAACAAAAGATTTAAAAAATTTTTAAATGTGATACTTTAAGCTTTGTTGCCTTGATAATGTAAATTATTCGCTCTTTTACTTTGGGTGGCACGCTTCTTTATTAACATTCATGAATTGCCAAAAGTAGCCGCCAAGTCTATGATTCAAGTCGACACATGAGTACTCGCGTTAATCATGTTTTGTTTTTATCTAACTATTCCATGATAGAAATAATCTATTGTATTCAATGTCTGTTTTAATTAAATTTTCCCAATTCTTACTTTCTTACGCTTTTATTGAGTCAAGCATTAGGATAAGCAGGAGCATTGCAAAGGGGCACCAAATTTTTTTTAGCTGTTTGATCTACGATTTAATTAAAAGTGCCTCGATACACATTCGGTTCCAAATGAAAAACAAAACGCAATCGAAAGCCACAAAAGAAACACACACACACAAACAAGTTGAAATATTGCGGTGAACTTAATGATTTTCCGTTTAGTGATTTTCACAGTTATCAGTTTCATTGCTATGTTAATTTGCATTTACATACATATTCACCGATTCAAAAGCGAAACCCCTCTCAAATTATTCGTGGTAGAAATTCTAGCCGAAATCAGATATAGGCTCCTCTAAGAAATTGCCTGCCCTCATTTGCCTCAAAAGAGGAAAATGGTAGCCAGATGATATCAATCTATCTATGCACTTTAAATATCAAATTTAATCCATGGAAACAGGCGAGCAGTGCGAATATGGAAAACAAAGCTTCAAAAAACGCTTGACTGCTTGGTCTTATCAACAAATACGATCATACAAATGCATATCTAGCTGTGTATTGGTGTTCCAATTTCCTTAGAAAAATTTATATTTACATATGTACATATGTTTGTATGTTTATAATATTAACTTTTAATTAAAACACTAAAAAAATACTATTTGAGTGTGCAACTTTCTTTTTCACGCGGCCACAACAAAGTCACAAAAGCCATGACGCACCTTTCCATTGGTTGCGCACTCTTTGGCTTGTGTGTTTGAGTCATGATCCAATTAACTACTGGCATTACCGTCTCAATATATATACCGTGTATTTGAGTGTGTTGCTGTGTTGGCCGGTCAAACCGACACAGCTTTTGGTCGGATTTATGTACATATCAGTGGTCGGAAACTATCGATGGCACTATCGTCACTATCGATGGTTTCTGAACATCGTTTTCACTATCGATGGTTTTCGACTATCGTTTGAACTATCGATAGTTTATTGAAAATTTGAAATGTGACCACTAGGCACCAAACAAACGGTAACTATTCCATGCAGGGTTTGTTTGCTGACTAGCAAGTAGTCAAAGCAACATAAATACGACTATGCATTCTATTCGCATGGCTTGAAATCCGATGGCCCAAAAACCTTAATATTACCCTACAATATGGGTACCAAACGAAAGGGGATGGCCCCAGGTTTCATTTGGACTACCGAACACCGCAAAATGGGTTCAAATGAAAGCGCTTGGCTAGGGCTAACATTTGGTCGAGTTTTAATTAATTATGAACTGATCTAAAAAATATCCATCATCCAGAAATTGTTATGGAACATCGAAAAAAATATCAATTGCTCATAACAATTATGATCTGATCGAAAAAATATCGATCTTTGAGTAATTGTTATTGATGATGGAAAAATTTTTCCATTGCTCAATAATTGTTATCAAGTGATTTTTATATTTATTTGTTATAATTGTTATGGTCTCTGGTTAATATATTAATTTTGTTGAACAAGAATAAATGGCTAATAAATAAATGAAACAAAACAATGTACTGAAAAAAGTTTTATTGGATCATCTTCTATTACTTTCATGTATTGGAAAGAATAAGACTAGGACACGTGAAGTAATTTTGTTTACATTCGGGTGAAATTGGGTGAGCTCATTTAAAACAGATGTGTTTGTGGATGTGTTTGCTGCCGGACGGCAAAAGGCGGTTACAGTGTGAACGTAGCCGTAGACTCTCCCAAATTACTCGAAACAATCGTCAACTATCGATATACTATCGATAGTTTGCAAAAAACTATCGTACACTATCGATGGTGCTGACTATCGATAGTTTTCGACCTCTAGTACATATGTACATATGTATGTACATGCGAGTTTTCTACCACTGGTTTTATTTTGCAGAAATAAAAACAGATTTGCACTTCCAAGCTTTTTATACTCAGCTGTACTAGTACACAGAGTATTATAGTTTTAATCACATAACGGTGGATTGTAACAGAATGAAATAATTGAGATAGATATAGACTTATATATATCAAAATGATCAGGGTGAAAAGAGAAATCGATTGAGCCATGTCCGTCCGTCTGTCCGTC
This sequence comes from Urophora cardui, assembly GCA_960531455.1. Classification (NCBI taxonomy): domain Eukaryota; kingdom Metazoa; phylum Arthropoda; class Insecta; order Diptera; family Tephritidae; genus Urophora; species Urophora cardui. The sequence goes on along the minus strand of OY482670.1, from coordinate 110,926,492 downwards.
TGTCCGTCCGTCCGTCTGTAAACACTCTAACTCGCGCAAAAATTGAGATATTTTGATGAAATTTGAAATGCAAGTTGGTATCGAGACTGGGACGGTTGGTATTGAAAATGGGCGAAATCGGACCATGACCACGCCCACTTTTCCTATATAGAAAAAATCGGAAATTTGGTATCTCAGTCCCTAATATAGCTGGAGCGATGAAATTTTACCCACGTGTTGAGCTCAGGCCCCTATGAAGAAATTTGATGAAATTTTGGAAAATGGGCGGTGCCACGCCCACTTATTAAGGGTCAAACATGGAAAGTTTTATATGTCATAACTCAGAAACCATTTAAGATATATCGATGAAATTTGGTATGCGTGATAAACTTACTTAGGCAAATGTTTGGACTAAAAATTGCCAAAATCGGTTGACGACCACGCCCACTTTTATATATGGGTATTATAAAGTGGCCTAATAAAAACATTTTAAGCGATATCTCTGTCAAGTATAAAGATAATTCATTGAAATTTTCTGGAATGAGTTCTACAATAGACTGGAAACAAAAAATAGAAAAATTTTGAAAAATGGGCGTGGCACCGCCTCTTTTTAGACAAAGGAATATACGAGATTTCTTAGCCTAAAACTCGACAAATAATTGAGATATTATAACGAAACTTGGTTTATACACTTTTATAACTTGTGTTAATAGACATGCAAAAATTTATTGAAATCGGTTTATGACCACGCCTACTTTTTAGCAAAGATATTTCTGGAACACGCTTTGGGAATTTGTAACGTGACATCTTTGTAACTGGAAGTCATAAAGGGATGAAATTTTGCACAAAGAATAATATTCATATGCTTAGTTGGATGACTGATAAAAATGTTGAAAATGGGCATGGCTACGCCCACTTTATGCAGCACTCGCTTTATATAAAATACACCGTGTTTCCATCAAACGCAAACAAACAATGAACGCATACAGCTGAGTATCTAATGTTCGATTCCCCTCGAACTTAGGCTTCCTTACGTGTTACATATGAACTTATGTACATCTGTATGTATGTATATACACACAGGCGCGTAACCATAGATTTTTTCTCGGAGGGACGCTTTACCCACTTACACAACTGTTGCACCTTATTAAGCAAGTGATTGATGTTAACAATGTATGTATGTACGTATATTAACATGTAACAGAAAAAAAAACGCTATCGCATTAAACACTGTGGCAAACGTTCGAAAATTACCTTCAGTATCCAATATTAATATCGAACTGAAAACAAACTCATAGCCAGGGCCGCCGAGAGAAAATCCGGGCCCGGGGTCAAAATAACTACGGGCCCCTATACTAAATGAACAAATTCTCAAAATCAAAATTCAATGAATATATAGTTACGAACACAGTTGGGCAAATTTTATTCGAATAAGAATAATAGATGAATAAATTTTTTTTATTTTTATTTGAATAATAAATAACTTCGTTTATTCAAACAAAAAATTATTCGAATAATAGATAATTTTCATTTACATATGTAAGAACAAACAAACATACAAACAAACAAAATTTACAAAGTTTTTTCTTACTATTACTCAGTTGTTTTTTTTGTTGTACCCTGAGTTTTTATTTATTATTTGAAATAACGAATAAACCTCAGAATAATTATCTAAATAAAAATTTATTCGAATAATGCCCAAGTCTGGTTACGAACTTTAATTTATCTATACATTAATACAGATCAAGTAAATATGTTTACATAGAAATATACATATTAGGGTGGGTCAAATGTATTGTCAAAAGGCACATCCAGTTTCCGAATCCATGGGTCATACTGAGTAATATTGTCCAAGGGACCATAGGTCTGAATGAATTCTGTTTAAATACATATTGCTTTATTTGTATGAAATAAATTTCTTTAAATTGGAATACAAATATTTGTTGGTAATAATTTAGTATATCAAAAGACTGATTCTGCTGAACGCTTTAGTGAAACAGCAATCGAATTCAACTGTACGAAGCACCAAAGCAAATTTTAGCTTCGCAAGCTTTGTTTGTTTTCGGCGTATCGCTGTTTACATACATACATACACGTACATATGTATATTAGCATTTCCTGGGCGTTTCGGACGGTATGTTCGCACGATTTTTTGAGCTTTTGAGGCAGAAATATCGCGAAATATTGTATAGCTTTATGATAAAGGGAAAGATTTACGCCACAGATAATGATTAAAGTATGTTAGCGACAGAAATTTAGTTTATTGCCTCTGTTTTAGCTACTTTTATAATATGGACGTGTTTTTGTAGCGTCCGGAACGCAGTTTAAGTGGCTAAAACAGAAGCATTAAACTAAATTTCTGTCGGTAACATACTTTAGTCATAAGCTGTGACCTAAATCTTTCCTTTTATCATAAAACGATACAATATTTCGCGATATTTCTGCCTCAAAAGTTCAAAAAATCGTGCGAACATACCGTCCGAAACGCCCAGGAAATACCCATATCGCTGTAAAAGAATTTGCATCATACCGAATTTTTCTGTTGCAACAGAAAACGAATTCAAATTTATGCTGCAAAGTCGACGCCAAAAACCAACAATTCCTTAAGTGGGATGCAGACAAGTTAAGAGATTTATAAAATTTGTTGAAATTTAAAATGATTGCTATCTACGAAAGGTGATTAAAGGTGTTGTTTGTTTATTTTCTGTAGCAAAAACTTGGATATCATTTTGAGATTCCCGGGCCCTCTAAAGCCCGGGCCGGGGGCAATTGACCCCCTCAGCCCCCCCCTCTCGTCGGGCCTGCTCATAGCTAACCTAACCTTAGTTTTCCCACGTTCCAACCAAATCGAACCATTTGTTACTATAGTGAAGAAAAAGTGACGAATTTTAAAACAACCATTCTATCATATTTAAATTTCCATTCCAGAATGGGCTGGAAGATAGAGATATTTTGTTGGAGAATGAGCTAGTTGTAAGTCGAATAACAAAACCCCTGGTTGTTACCCTGTATGCAGAAATATACTATACCTTGAATATGTACATAAAACATATTTTATTTTATTTTTTTGAACTACCAGAGAAAATCGAACACATTAGGGGCTCCTACAACCGATACATATGTATATTTAAACACGTTTGCATAATTAAGTATTTAAATACATATGTAGATAGGTATGTACTAGGGATTTCAATACCGTGATCCCGCCCTTTTTTACACCTCTAAAATCCCGGAATTGCAGGAATTTGTTGCCGGAATTTTTGGGATAAAAAAAGACAGAATATTCCCCTTTATAGCAAAGAAAAGTTGTATTTTATATACAAAATTTTTATTGGTCTCAGATCTGTATGCTAATAGCGTTTCCTATTCTGAAGGAAAATGTTGCATTATTACTTACATGGCAGCATTATCAACATGTGCCGTATGCCCTATGAAAATGTTACATTTTTCATGAATGAAGCAAAAAGAATGCAACCCTTTACATGTGCTAAAAGTAGAAAATGTTGCCCCGTAGTCGGGCCAGTTTTACAATTTGCCAATAAAACAAACAGCCCAAAAAAATGTGCGAAATCTGTGTGGAAGAGGACAAAGAAATTTTACAGCTAGAAGGAAATGCAGAATAAGGGCCGTTTACTCAACATCTGATTAATTTAATCGCTGGTTAGTTTGACGTAAATTGTACGGTGAGCTGTCTTGCGGTAAAATTCATTTGATAATTTCTATTTCGTGATTTTTGGCCATTTACTTCTTAAAGCTTTTTGGAATTTTCTTCCATGAAAAGTAAATAATAGAAGAAAATGCAACCAATGGGCCGTATTAATAAAATCCAAGCAAATGCTTTTACTCAAAATTTCAGAAATTTGACATTAATTTGTATGAACAAAGTTTCAAAATTTGAGAAAAAGGTCTGAAATCTTAAGCAATAGCAAATGCTTGGCTTTTATTAATATGACCCAATATTCAAAAAATAAAATTACCAAAAACCAGAGAACATTTTAATTACAAAATTTTTAGGCAAGCTTGGAAATATTCGCTTAAACGAAGGGCGTCGTTAAATTCTACAAATTTTTATTGGAAATTATCAAATGCTCGCAAGCCTTATTATTATTTCTTAAATGCACCACCGCTAAAGGTATGTATATATGTTTTGGTCATGTTTGTTGGTTGTGTTTTTTAAAGTATGTAACTCCTAAGTATTATTAAATATGACGCATGATTTTATGTTCCTATTTTAATTTGTTACTAATGAATGAAATAATAAAAAAAATGCCAATATGTAAAAATAAATTTTTTTTCTTTGCATTTTAAAGTTATAGCGTTCCTCGAAAAATGATATTTACTTTTTTCAACCCCAAATGTGGGAAAATAATTAATGTCCAAATCCCGAGATCCCAGGATTATAAAAAAAAAAAATCTCGAAAATCCCGGGATCGTAAAAATCGGAAAAATTGGAATCGCTAGTATATACATATTTATAGTTCAGCAATACGATCAGCTTAGCTTTAACGAAAAATATAAGTATACATATCGTCGGTCTTCTGCCAGAAACACGAATGTGAAATTTTTTCTAAGTGCGATGTCTGCTCTTTATCGGGTATATATTGATATAATAACAATTAATATTTGTATATATGCTTATGTACATACATGTACATATTATGTATGTATGTTTACGCTAGAATTTATAGTAATATTAAATGTTATTACATCAATATAAGTATACCCGATAGGGAGCAGACATCGTACTTAGAAAAAATTTCACATTCGTGTTTCTGGCAGAAGACCGACGATATACATATATGTACATAGTAGGTATGTATTGCCTTTATGAATGATTCACAATATGAAAAATACAATCAATTATTAGCGCATAAAATCATGCTGACCTTGCTTTATTAATTAAAGATGGAAATATGCGGACATACATATGTAGGTATGTTTGTATGTACGTACTTCGAATTAGAGACTTACGATTTAGATACCTAAGGCCTTATGCACTTATGAACATACATACATACATATGTATGTATTATTAAAAAGTTCAGTGAAAATTAATGCCTTTCATTGTAATTTAAATAAGACCAATAAAATGAGATGATGAGTAATAGGTTTGTTGTTGTTCTATTTAATTATGATTAAGAGCATGGCAATAAATCTGGTTGAATACAAAAATTAAATGGGAAATGGGCTCAAACATGCATGCATATGTATGTATGTATGAATAGCATATTTTTGTTTAGCAGTAAAAAGATCACAGATCAAGGCTGAAATTAATTTTATTGAATGACTATAAACTCAGATTTTCATATAGGACACAAGAAAAAATATCATACAAAATTAAACAACCTAATATACATATGTAAATACATAATGCTCTCCATCTCTTAAATACTTCAGGTGGCTTAAGCTTCATTACTACTAAAAGCAACTAAGTTTATGCAGATACACATGTGGAACTATTAACTAAAGCTAATATACATATGTAAATAATTAATTTTCATTTGTTCATACACTTCTACATATGTATAGGCATGTACATACATATGTACATATGTGCATATTAACAAGTTTATTACAACTCGCACTAGGACAGGGAAATCGTGAGAGTTTTTAAACAGTTGATGCATAATATTAAATGAATAATGAATGTTTCCGACATAGTACCTACATGTGTACATATGTATGTACAAGCGTATACTTAACTTGTAAATTTATTAATGCATATTAAAATATATGTACGAAGTACATATGTAGATACTTAGATGGATATCTATTTATTAATACATATTTATGCATATATGTATGTGCATATATGCTTGAAACTTATGTGGATATGTTGTAGGTATATTGATCAGATTGTGAATGCAACTTGGGCGTAGCTTGTGAAAAAACCCACATTGGTAACACTTAATGCTTTTGTGTGTTGCTAATCGTGCGAAAATCAATTTCAAAACATATCAATTGCAGTTTTTCTCTAAGCTGAACAAGCACAAACATACATACATATGTACAACCATAAGTAGTTAAAAATCTGGTTAAGAATATGGCTAAAATGTGGCTTATGGTGCCAACCGAGCATTTAAGCACTTAAAACTTCCACGAATTTTAATATAGTTTTATAATGTGTAACGCCTTTAAGCCAAATTTAAATGTTGAAACTAAAAACTGTGATGAACAAATTTACAAATGGAAACAACACATTAAGACGACTACAGCGTTCGAATGAGGCTATCGATGGATTAATGGCCAGCGTCCCAAATAAATAAAAAGTGAAACAAAATAAAATTAAATTAAATAAAAAAACGAATAAATTCATTACTATTTATTCAGACATACATACATACCCACTAGACACATTTGTAAGGTGATGCGAGTTTTATTGATGCCAGGATACTTGCTTGACAAGGGATGACGGAAGATCATTCCACAATACATCATACTTGCTTTTGTTAGGTATACCACAGGTACTTCTAAAGTATGTTGAACAAATTGAACACAGACCATTTCTTCACTGACTAAAGTAGGAGTTAAGAAGAGTGAACCAAAACAGAAAAATGTATACGAATGAAGTACATAACAAATTTAGATGGTAGGCAGCTGCATATTCAGCACTACAATACTGCCAAAATTCATGCTGAATACCTAACAAGAGTATAATAACCACCATATGAAAAAAGCATGCGGTTTAGAATGAAAGCCCGACGTATTCGCTTCATTACTTCTTTTCAATACAAATTCATTCACGCGAAGTTGGCCATCGCCGTGCCATAGTCATGGGACATACTCATGGAAGTTGTTATATTAATATATAGGTATTAGGGAATTCCCTAAAGGATATATAAGGAGGATGGTATTGATGATTGTAGTACCTTTGGGCCTACTGGGATGTTGTATGCGCATACATATGTCTGTAAATATGTTCATAGCAATCATAAAGGTAGCTTTTATATATGCTCTTAACACATAAATATTTATAATACACTCAATGCACAACTTTAATCCAGCGTTATCATTTTGCAATAAAATTGGTCAAGCTCCGGCCACGGTTTACATGGTGCCTAGTAGATGGTAGCTAATGAAGAGAATAAAGGGGCGGAGAGGGCAGGTCATATAGCTTTTTACATTTACACATTATAAATTCACTGGTAAACGGGTATTTCTGCGGAAACGTAAAACTCGTTTCATATAGATAGGTATGTATGGAGGTATGTACATATGTACCTACATTCATATGTATGTATGCATTCAGGTTTTCTAGCTACCCAGCAGTATTTATCAGCTGGAAAACAGCACATATTTCCTACTGAATATTCAGTAGAGATGTAGTTCTAATATCTGAACTTTCCCTTTCGTTTTTATATAGAGGTGGCGTCGAAAATCAACTACCTAAAAACTGCCGAACGAGAAGGGAGAGTTTCTGTAGGAAAAAAGGCCTGAATACGCAGGGAGAACTTCCATAGCATGTATTTCAGTACACCTGATGTCTGCACTGCGTGTTCAGTTATTTTTTCAGCAATGAATTTTGAACTTACTTTCAGGCTATTTTTCATAATGAATATTCTATTGAATATGCACCTCCTTACCTCAAATACTGCTGGGTAAGAAGAAAAAATAGGTCAAAAAAATATTAACTCAGAACGTAGTAAACGCGCAAACACATCCCCACTCGCATTAGCATGCCATCAAAAAATATAAGCCTTATTTAAGAAATTAAACCAACGTAACGTTAATTTTAACGCTAACCGAAATGTTAAAGTCGTTTTTGTTGAAACGACTTATACCATGTCTCCACATAACGTGTTTCGCTCTTTTTTTCTGCATTTTCTCTCTCAATCTTGTTTCGACACGGAAACCAGTGCCGAAACTCGCCAATTTTCATACAAATTTCTGAGAGCGAGTGAAGATTGAAACACTGTTTCATTCTGAATCATCTTGCCAACCTCGATGATATCGATGTCTTCTCTAATTTTGTATCGAAAATCTATCGAAATCTCACACAGACCAAAACAAAAACGCAAAATATAAGCAAACATACAAACATTTAAGAAGAGCAAGAAAGAGAAATGTTAAACTGAATCACGATCAGCCACGTGTAGACGGGTTATTGAGCGAGATGTTTTGCTACACGTTTCTCTGGTGAATCAAGTTATGTGGAGACGGGCTTTTAGTTTTTCAACGTTATAAAAATTACATTGCTCTACAACCAAAAAATACTCTAAACGCGACCATCCTATCTATATGTAAAATCGGTCGCTGATTCCGAAAATCGGGTTCATTTTTAATTCTATGGGAAGGTTTTTGAGATATCGGCAATTTACCGTTATTTGGCCAATGGCCCCACCTAATCCTGTATATGTCATTAACTCAGTGAGCTTAGCGTGACACCAAACGAAAGAAACTTAAATTTCCTTTTCTCGGCTCCTATAACATTTTTCTCTAACTCTCATAGTTTATGAAATAATGAATTTTGAATTTTTTCGATTTTTTACGATTTTTTAAAGAAAAAATTGACTTTGTCAGGCAATATCTTTAAAACCAATGTTTTCACCTTCGGTTTTAGTCCTTTACGTGAAGGTCCATTCCATCAGCAAAGAAATAAGCTATCAACGAAGAAAATCCATGGTAAAATGGAAAAGTTATAGGCGATGAAGTAAATACAGCCAAGTCGAAAAAATTCAAATTGAATCGTCCAAATTTCATAAACTATGAGAGTTAGAGAAAAATGTTATAGGAGCCGAGAAAAATAAATTTAATTTTCTTTCGTTCTGTGTCAACCCAAGGAAATTAGCACACTGCGTTAAAGAGATAATAATAATATAATACAATGGCGCTATTATAACTCTGACGAGTTTTATGGCCGAGCTTCTCTCCCAATTCGAGGTGTGCTCCTTTTTGTTTTTCCTACTAATTGGGTGGACCTACAGTTTTATGCCGGCTCCGAACGGCGAATGCATTTTTTGTGAGAAGCTTTTTCATGGCAGAAATACTCTCGGAGGGTATGCCGCCCACTGCCGAGAGGTGACCGCTGCTCTTAAAAAAACCCAATAATTGGATCTAATTAGAAAAATTGGTTTGGTGTTTTTTTCGGACCGTGGTTTGAACCCGAGACCTCTGGCATAGCAGGCGAGCACTCTACCCACTGCACCACAGCGGCCTTAAAGAGATATACAGGATTAAGTGGAGCCATTGGCCAAATAACGGTAAATTGCCGATATCTCAAAAACCTTCCCATAGAATTAAAAATGAACCCGATTATCGGAATCAGGGACCGATTTTACAGGATAGTCACGTCCAAAGTACAGACAAAAAATTTCATTTTGTGATCCAGTGTTATCAAAATAATTTATGTTTCGTTTTTTAACGTTAACGAAACTCAAGCGTTAACGCTAAAACGTTGAAAAGTTTAGTGCGTTTATTTTTGAGTTGGGAATGCTCTAACGAGTTATCAATAGTGTTGCCGAGACATCCCAGTAATTAATTCATAAAAAAATTCAGCAAGTGGTAAATTCTTTATTTTTCACTATGGCTCAATAATAATGGTAAAATTATTTGAAAATCGCTCTTCTTCTGCCTGTTTTAAATAAATGTCAAAATATTGTGTTTTGTTTTGGTGTTTCATCCGTTTACTGCGTGGAAGAGCTTTAGTGTTCAGTGGCGCTTTTCAATTGACACAAAACACACACTGTTCTTAACATCTATAAAAAACGGTAATTGAAAGGCAATTACGTATTTGCTTTTAACTGCTAGGGCCTGTATAGTTGCGCCTTATTTTTTACTATTGAAATTACCATTTTTGATAAAAAAGCAATTCAAACTAAAAGGTAAGGATTCTTTTGGTTTTTAGCGATATCGAATTAATTTTAACAATGTAAAGTCAAAAAGAAAAAAAATATCCTCTACATTTGATACATAAAAATCAAATTTGGTAGTTTTTAATTAACTTGGTTGTTTTTCAGATTATGGTTAGTTATTTTTCTTACAAGTGGCAACCTTTCTTTTGTTTTTCGTTAAAGCATTGCCAAAACAAAAAAAAAAACAAAACTTTTTTATTGACCGTTTTTGTTTCAACGTTAACGAACTCAGTTTTGTTGAACATTTCCGTTTCGTTAACATAGCATGTTAACAAACGAAAACATATTTTGATAGTTTTTTGAGCATCCTTGAATTAAACAGCAGATTTAAGGGCTTACGAAATAAGGCCTGAAAATTATAAGGGTATCAAATTTGTATGGCGTAAGGCTTATAATAAGGCTGATTGTCCTGTGTTGATGTCATCAAGCCTGAAGGAGTACTCTCTTTCTGAGAGCACACCTTATTCCAAAGACTTATCCGCCATGCGAAATGAATGTAATTAAAAATAATAAAGAACGTGTTGAAAAATCATAAAGATTTTATGATGAACACTTTTCTGGAAAATTAAGTATCTAATTGCTAATTGACAATTTTCTTACACGATGCAGCCAGTTAAAGTAAGAATAAAGTGTCGATAAGGTCGGGAAAAGTATGATATATATACATACATACATACATATGTAGGTACCTAACTTGTGTGAGAATTTGCAAAAATTTGTTGCACAACATTAATTTGAAATTAAATTAATGCATAAATGAATATTTGCATCAATATTAGTAATATGTTGCATACTTTAAGTGAAGCTAATAAAAGCGTGTTAAAAAACCACTGGAACGTGGAACATACTTGCAGCTTGTGTGATACCGTGTTTCTTTCTGAGTTAAACCCCTTTTCTTAGCTTTTCACTGATATGCTGTATCCATGGAGGAACAATAAAGGAGAATGCATAACGACATACCTTCATACATAGTGAGGCCAGAAGTGTCATGCAAAGAGGAATGTAGAAGAATTTGACAGATGTGGCCCCTATGGAAATGCTAGGGTGCGTGTGTGTGTGGAATATGTCAACAAAAAAAATGCTTGTGTTCGTGTGTGTTTATGAAGATTGAAGAAGAAGTCAGCTGATCTTATGCATTCTCCTTTATTGTTCCTCCATGGCTGTATCTAAATCTGTATATTCTCAGGAGTCGGCATCAAAGAAAGTATAAATGAAGCAGTGCGTAGTGGGAGCAGATTTGTGCTCGTTCTGTATGCCGTTTTTGATAATACATAGTTGGCATTTACTATGCAAGTCAATACCTACTCAGATACCGCTCGCGAGCTATCAAACACTCTTTGAAATTTAAAACTTAGTTTCATAATTCATTATGTATTTTTAATTATGCAAAATGCTTCTCCCTCAACTTCTTTAACAATTACTTTTTCTCACAGATTTATTAATTTAATTTTTCATTACCAAACAACACCAACTAAAATAGTCAGCATATTGACATTGGCACATGTCAGACGGTCAATATATATTGATGAAATCCGTGGATCGCGATTCATATTGACAGTGTAGCATCGAGTATTGATGGATCGCGATCCTGGATCGCGAATTTTTAGAAATTTTGCGATCCGCGATCCGGATCGCAATATTGACAATATGGATTGACTGTGTAGCATGAAAATTTTGCGATCCATCAAAATGCGTGTATATTTAGAAATTTAGAAATCCGCGATCCGGATCGCAATATTGACAATACGGATTGACTGTATAGCATGAAAATTTTGCGATCCATCAAAATGCATGTATTTTTAGAAATTTTGAAATCCGCGATCTGGATCGCAATATTGGCAATAAACGAATTGAAAGTGAAAGTGTGAAAAGGACGGAAGTAAAATATTTTGAATCTCAGAGCGAGAAAAATATCGCAATATTCATATTGAACGTGTAGCACCAGTTTGGGATTCATCAAACCATCAATATAAATCGCGATTCAAATATCGCGATTCATATTGACAGTCTGACATCTCCCTTTATCTTCCAAGTGCGAATGAGTAAACGGTTTGCCTAGTTTTTAGCGAGCGAATACTTCACGCCTGCGTAAACTCATTAGTCCGCACGACGTGATATCACACATAGCATTGACATTTCAACGTCTGCAAGCTAAGTTAATGTGTGGTTATATACAAAAAAAAAATATGTGTAAAATGAGAAACTCTGAGGGGTTTAAGTACCAATGCATGGTAGGTATATATATTATAATCACATGTTGATACCAGAGGCGGTCGCTTCATACAAGCCGAGAAGCCCGGCTTGCGTATACATTTTCATTCATTTCATACGAAATTCTTTAAAATCTGGTTATTTTACGTTTTAAATGTGTTTACTATTAAGTTCTCAATAATATAGCCCCCACTGTAACATGCGCCTAAAAGCCTGCTAAGAAAATAGCGCAAACACACCACCAATCCACCTCACAATGTGTATTTTGTTTGCACAGCCAATCACAGCCAGGGTTGCCACTTTGAAATTTTTTTTCCGACCAAATTCGTCTGAAAAACCTACCAAAATAGCTTTCAGCCGACCAAATTTTTTTTTTCACAAAATTCGTCATTTAAGCTGGTTTTTGAAAATTTATGTATTTTTATTTATTCATTTAACTGGTACATATATAGGAACTTATACATACATATCACTCTTCAAATATTTTCACATGTTTTAGCTTAAAATAATAAGGTACGAATGCGTTTGTACATATGTATGTACATTAATTTGTGTATGTAATTTATGTTAACATTTTAAAATAGTTACGACTATGGTTTAACAGGTCTCCAAGTAGGTATACAAATGAGATCAGAACTTTAATTAAATATCAAAATTGAATCTAAGATCTTTTTTAGTGCATAGTGCTTATTTCTAATTTGTTTCTGAGTTTGGTTTTATTAAAGAAAGTGTAGAAAATTTGCGCTCCGCTGCAGCAGAGCTGTGTGGAAGCGTAAGCAAATTAAAAATAAAGTTTGTGAGCCCGCCAAAGCAATTTTCATTAAGCGCATTTTTCATCAAAGAAAGGGGTTTCATGCGTATACGTTCACCTTCTTTTCTCCACTTTACACAAAACTCTGCCGAAGAGAAACACAAAAAGTATTCAAGCAAACTGTTGCTGTGAGAAAGAGACATGAATACATGAACTTTCAAACGTTCTTTCAACAGTGTTGTGGCAGAATCTAGCAAATCAGTGATGTTACTTGAAGGAAGGTAAAAACCTACCAAAATTCAAATCGTGCGACCATCCGACCAACAGGAAAAAAACCGACCAGTTTTGGTAGGAAAAGCCCACTTATCACATCCCTGATCACAGCACAGTTAGCATGCTTCAACGTTTCCACACATTAGCTTTTACGTGGCTTTCAAAACAGAATAACATAGCTTGTTTTCTCGCTTTCGCTAAGGAGAAACCAATTGCTTATTTTCAGACTTAAATTGAAAAAAAAAACTAGCAAAGCACTTTTTTTATTTTTCACATCAAATTTGTATGCGAATATGAAGCTGGCTTCGTCATTCAAAAGTGCAGTATTCACAGCCATATGCATATTTGATTTGATTTTCGTTTGCATGTACATACTTATGCACATAATTTCTTACATCTGCATGTGCATGCAAACATAAATATCAAATACCAGATTATAAAAGGGTTGATTGTGATTTTTGGCACAATATCAACATAATTTAAAAAAGCGGTGGAAATCAAATTGGACCTCAGTTTTTCAAACACTAAAGCACCCATTTTTTAGGCAATAAGCAAATACACTTGCTAGGTACTGCTGAAATTTCCGTCGGTATAAGGAGACTAAAAATACCTCTGCGCATTCGTGTAAGATTTCCCTAGCGCACGTTTTTATATTTAAGAATTATGTAAATACGAAATTTTTTTTATTTTAAAAATGTTCAGAGTAAAATTGCAAAATCAAGAAAAAACAATTTTAATTTAAAAATGTTTATTTTTATTTTAAGCACTATGAGATTTTGAAGGAATAACTTTCGTTTTTATTCCATTAATTTTAATTTTTAATTTAAACATGTTTCTTTTTAAATCCAAAATACATTTTAATTTAAAAAATTTAATTTTTAATTTAAAAATTTTCATTTATAAAATAAAAATGACTTGGTTTAAAACGTGCATTATAAAAATAAAAATTTTATTTTTTATTCCTTTTCTCTGAGTATACAAACAAAAAAATGTGTACCAGGAAAACAAAAATGAAAAATACATATGAAAAAAAAAACAAAAAATAAATAAACGAGAAAAAACGATCTTCAAATACCCGAATTGTTCAAATGCCCGTACAAACATACACGTAATAAACAAACAGACGAGCGTTCGAGCATTGAAAAGCATTTATTCGGGGCACTCGAAAATGTTAAAAAGAAATCGAGAACTCTAAATCAAAGTCAATGACGGAACGCAATCAGACTTTTAAATAATACAGCAAAGGAAATTACATAAATGGCTAATGGTTATGCTTCACACATAGGCTTGCCCAGGCAATTTATGCTAGGTCCACCACTGGTTGATACATACATACATATCTACATACATATGTACATATATGTAATATGTCTTATATACATACATATATACATACATACCTACATGTTTGCACATAAGTATATACATACATATACAGTCATTTAAACTTTAAATTTTAAAGCAAACGCGACGACAATAAAACAATTAGCACAACTATGAGAGCATACACATCGAGCTTTCTTCCAGGAAAAACAAATAAAAAAGAAAATATTGCAAAAACCGCAATTTAAAGTTCAGATATTCAGTTGAATGCCTTTACCGTAAACTCTATCTGTACATGCATATGCATATAGTATATTCAAGTTAACCAGTAACAAAAAAACAAGAATCGAAAAAAGGGAACGTTAAAAGTCCGAGATCAGAAAATTGACAAAGAAAAAATTTTTTCAGTACCTACTGTTTTTGAAACTAGTAACTGAGTATTACCGAACTTCACAAAAGGAGCTTTATTTTGGGGTTGAGGGTCAGAATTGTTCTCCCCGTTTGATTTGTAAGCGAAGACTGGCCAATTATCATTTCATGGAGATTTATTTTGCAAGCACCGTGGGTTTGAAGAAGAACAACTTTGAGGAGTTACTGTTTGACAATCCGAAAAAGTGACTCAGAATTTGATCACCACAGATTTTAAGCAAGATGGTTGCTAAGATGGAATTTTTTGACCAAATCTATGGCGAAAGCTTCGAAATGAATGGTTTTTGGTATTATGTATTATTAATGGCGTTTTCGATTCTGACAAAAATGTCGCACCCATTCTGCATTTTTATCGGGCTGTCAAATTTTTTTTTTTTTCTATTCGACATACATACATATTTAGATTCCACACATTTTTTCAGGGCTGTTTGTTCTATTAAAGAAATGTAAAACTGGCTCGACTACGGGGCAACATTTTCAGCTCTTACCACAAGTAAAGGGTTGTATTATTTTGGTTTCATGCATCATATGAAAAGTGCAACATTTTCTTAGGTGACAGGGCGCATGTTGATAATGTTTCCTTGTAAAAATGCTACATTTTCGTTAGAATAGAAAATACCACTCGCATTTCTAATCCAGACATGATCATAAAGCATTTAAAGTGTTTACTGGGCATTAAGTAGGTACCTAAGTCATTTTGTCTTTCACAGCATTTTAATGATCAAAAGTGATGATTGTTATAATGATCAAATTGTGCTCAGACATGGGGTTTGCAACTGAAAAAACCATAAAACACAGACACGTAGTATTTATGTATGTATGTACATATATACCCTGCAAAAAATGCGATTAATCCGTGACGTATCCGGTACCAATCACAAGGGAGCATGCGACTAATACAATTTTACATCCCTTTATATGGAGTGAATTGATCGCGTTTGTTCGAGCATGTCCTATGAAGAGACTAATTGTTCAACTTGTATACCCGAACGGGTACCAATGTGGATCAATCGCTTTCATCCCCAACGGAAACAAATGTAGATCAATCGCTTCCAGCACGAACGGGTACAAATGTAGATTTTTCCAAGTTGTTCGCCAAGGCAATTTTTAGTAACAATCTTTAAAAAATTGTAAATGTTCATGCATATATAAATAAAGATTATATAATGTTTTACTTTTGAAAAAAAATCTCAATAAATAAATAAAAAAAATTGTAAGTTTTGAGTATGCATTATGGG
Organism: Urophora cardui; assembly: GCA_960531455.1. NCBI lineage: Eukaryota > Metazoa > Arthropoda > Insecta > Diptera > Tephritidae > Urophora > Urophora cardui. The sequence continues at coordinate 110,910,437 of OY482670.1, read as the reverse complement.
AGCGTAATGTAAAGGATTTTTTCATAGGATATTTTAGGCAACATTTGGTTAACATTGTTATTCATCATTGTTATTAAAAGAAAGAGTGTTCAATTCGTTTTACCGGTTGTTCTACAATTTTTTAAATACATTGCATATTTTTGTAAAATTTCTACATTTAAGGAATCTCGATTTGTACCCGTTCGGAATGAAAGCGATTAATCTACATTTATACCCGTTCGAGATGAACGAGATTAATCTACATTTATACCCGTTCGGGAACAATCGGGGACTAATTGTGGACCGATTGTTCTCGAAAGCGATCAATCCGGGACAAATCTCTTACGGATTAATCGCACATTTTTTTGCAGGGTATGTATGAAATGATTTTAAGCAAACAAGCAAATAAACGACATAAAAATAAAAGTCATGTTGCATAAGCATGAATATGTCACACAACGGTAATAATGAATAAAAAATAATTGTCACGAGTCGGTCGGTATGTAATTATTACTATTTACGTTTAACTAATTTGTTAGGTAGGTATAAAATGTACTTATTGCGTGCTCAAGCTCTCTTAAATGCGCGGCAATCGGACTTTTGTACATATGTATGTACATATGTATGTATAATAATTGACTAATGTTGGTTTTATTAATTTGTTTTAGTATCACCGCTAAATAGGTACATTTAATTCTTTGAATATTTGTTCATACAAGATACTTGCACGAATATACAGTCAAATGTTAAAGAGTGCTAGTTGGGAACACGACTTTCCAACATACTACATATATGTATATGTACATACATACATATGTAGTTCTTATTTTAACATCGAACCGCCTATTATAAATTTATTAGAAGCTAGAAGCTTACTTAGGTACATTCATATGTAGATATCAAAAGAAAGTACCGAATTAATAACAATACAAATAAAGGTTTTTATTGGCTGATTTTGAATAAAACTTTTGCGGCTTTTGATTTTTCGTAGCATATGTATGTCCATATTTATCTAACCTTTTCCTGGCCTTTTTTTTTTGAAAATCGGTTTTGTGGTTCAATAAAAAACACAAAAAAATTACTGGAAATATACAAAGAAAAAATTTTGTGTCATATGAACATTACATAACTAAGCAATTTTGGTACGCATATTTTCCCGTTTTTTGATTAAACTGGAATATCCTAGGAACACGTGCTTGGATATTGACAAATTATGCTTCGTTGAAAAAAGAAATAAGTAGAGATCGTTTCAAAATAGTTTATATATACACTATTTAACAAATTATTAGAGAAAAACGTAACTGAAAGTTAGAGTTTGTTATAAAAAAAAAATTTTTTGACATTATTTTGACAATATCGCGGACATTTATGAAGATGGGTTAACAACTTGTATACGCAGTTGAAGCGGTGAAATCACATCTTCTCAACGACACCAACATCAAGTTTATAGGACTAACAGAAAAAAAGTTATGAACCAATATATGCCCGAACCTATGGAAAAAGGGGGTTTTGACCTCTATTTTAAAAACTAGAGGACTTCCAGGAATTTCTTGAATGCAGTCTTTATTTGGGTACCCCAAGGCATAAGAATTTGCAAAAATATCCAGGGCAACAAACTTTTTTTTTTTGTAGAGCTGTGTTATCTAATCAATTGTTTATGTATATATGTACCATTATTTTATTGTTTGTTTCACATACAAAGTTTATAGTCTGATAATTTCAATAAATCTTGATTAGTCTATTGTTATCTATGTATTTACAAACATACATATATATACATAGATGTAAATATGTATATCGCTGGTATTTTTTCGCGGTACCCCGAAATAAGTCCCAAATGAAATAAGTCCCAAAAAAAAAATGAAATAACTCCCAAATATTTTCCATACAAATTGGGACTTATTTCATAATGAAATAACTCCCAATGCATTGGGACTTATTTCATAATATTTTGTTGGGACTTATTTCATAATGAAATAACTCCCAAATGAAATAACTCCCAACGAAATTCCGTTGGGAGTTATTTCATTATTTTCCAGCTTTGGGAGTTATTTCATATTTGTTGGGACTTATTTCGTTTCTCTTAAAAATGCATTGGGAGTTATTTCATATTTCTTGGGAGTTATTTCATCCGTACGATAAATCTAAAAAAATGTCGAATCTTAAAAGACCGAATTGAAAAAAGCCTTATTATACATTTTTGGCCGAATTAAAAACTGTCGAAATGAGGAAAATGACCGAAAAAGGCCGAAATTTGTATACTTACATTTTTATCGCCGCCGCTGAAGGGTGTACCACGCAGAAGGACATCACCGTCACATCACGCAGAAAAGTGTCCGGTGCAGTGAAATAACGCCCGTGGAAATAACGCCCGCGGGCCAAACCCCATATTAAAAAAAAAACGAAAAATTGGAATTAAAAATCGCGCGATTTTTTATTCCAATTTTTCGCCTGCGGCGCTTTTTCCAATAAAACAAACACCATATTTAAAAAAAAACGAAAAATTGGAATTAAAAATCGCGCGATTTTTATACTCAGCTGTACTAGTACACAGAGTATTATAATTTTGATTTCATAACGGTGGATTGTAACATAATGAAATAATCGAGATAGATATGGACTTATGTATATCAAAATGATCAGGGTGAAAAGAGAAATCGATTGAGCCATGTCCGTCCGTCCGTCCGTCCGTCCGTCCGTCCGTCCGTCCGTCCGTCCGTCCGTACGCACGATAACTCGCGTAAAAATTGAGATATTTTGATGAAATTTGAAATGCAAGTTGGTATCGAGACTGGGACGGTTGGTATTGAAAATGGGCGAAATCGGACCATGACCACGCCCACTTCCCCTATATAGTAAAAATCGGAAATTTTGTATCTCAGCCACTAATATAGCTAGAGTGCTAAAATTTTACCCACGTATTGAGCTCAGGCCCTTATGAAGAAATTTGATGAAGTTTTGGAAAATGGGCGGTGCCACGCCCACTTATTAAGGGTCAAACATTGAAAGTTTTATATGTCATAACTCAGAAACCGTTGAAGATATATCGATGAAATTTGGTACGCGTAATTTGCTTACTTAGACAAATGTTTTGGCGAAAAATTATAAAAATCGGTTGACGGCCACGCCCACTTTTATATATGGGAACTATAAAGGGGCCTAATAAAAACATTTTAAGCGATATCTCTGTCAAATATAAAGATCTATCACTGAAATTTTGTGGCACGAGTCCACCTACGGACGTAAAACAAAACATATAAAAATTTTGGAAAATGGGCGGTGCCACGCCCACTTATTAAGGGGCAAATATTGAAAGTTTTATAAGCCATAACTCAGAAACCGTTAAAGATATGTCGATGAAATTTGGTACGCGTGATATATTTACTTAGCCAAATGTGTGGACGAAAAATTACCAAAATCGGTTGACGACCACGCCCACTTTTATATATGGGTATTATAAAGTGACCTAATAAAATCATTTTTAGCGATATCTCTGTGAAATATAAAGATAATTCATTGAAATTTTGTGACATGAGTTCTACAATAGACTGGAAACACAAAAAAAAAAAATTTTATAAAATGGGCGTGGCACCGCCTCTTTTTATACAAAGAAATCTATGAGCCTATTACTCGACAAATAACTGAGATATTATGACGAAACTTAGTTTATACACTTTTATAACTTGTGTTAATAGACACGCAAAAATTTATTGAAATCGGTTTATGACCACGCCTACTTTTTAACAAAGATATTTCTGGAACACCCTTTTGGAATTTGTAACGTGAAGTCTTTGTAACTAAAAGTCATAGAGGGATGCAATTTTGCACTAACAATAATATTTATATGCTTATTTGGATGATTGATACAAATTTTGAAAATGGGCGTGGCTGCGCCCTGTTTATGCAGCACTCGTTTCATATAAAATACACCCTATATCGAACAAACGCAAACAAACAATGAAAGCATACAGCTGAGTATCTAATGTTCGATTCCACTCGAACTTAGGCTTCCTTACTTGTTTATTCCAATTTTTCGCCTGCGGCGCCTTTTCCAATAAAACAAACACCATATTTAGAAAAACCAAAAATTGGAATTAAAAATCGCGCGATTTTTTATTTAAATTTTTCGCCTGCGGCGCCTTTTCCAATAAAACAAACACCATATTTAAAAAAACCAAAAATTGGAAATAAAAATCGTGCGATAAATGTCCTTCTGCGTAGTACTTTTTGGGAGTTATTTCATATTTCTGGGACTTATTTCATTTGGGAGTTATTTCATATTTTTTGGGATTTGGGGCCTCATTATGAAATAAGCCCCAAATATTGGGACTTATTTCATTTCCTTCTTTGGGAGTTATTTCATTTCTAAAAGTTGGGAGTTATTTCATTTTTATTGGGACTTATTTCATTGGGAGTTATTTCATTGGGACTTATTTCATTTGGGACTTATTTCGGGGTACCTTTTTTCGCACCATTTGCGAAAAGTCAATTGAAAGTAGTTTTGTTTTTTTTTTCTGTTGTTGTTGTTTAGAAATGAATGAGGTAAAATACTTATTATTTGTGAAAAAGTAATCCATTTTCAATGGCAAATGTGCAAACCAGTGACACTCAGGTTTGCATTTTTTATGGTGCCCCAGTAGGAAAGGCTTCCATAACATGAGTGAAGATGGAACGTTTGGTTGCTTCATCGAGGCAGCATTCCAGATATTTTCTACTGGGAAAGTTAGGTATACAGATGTATGCTCGAGTCTCGAGAAAAGTATTGGGAAAAATAATTACCAATGCTAATTGAATGCAATGCATTGTAGGTACACCCATCACCCACTATTCGTATGTACATTCATTTGCATATTTGCATATACATTGTATGTTAATATGTATGTATGTACATAAATTTACATATGTAAGTATATAAATGTATGTATGTATATACACCTGTACATAATACCGAATAAGTACTTATATACAAAAGCCTTTCCTATTTTACAAGCAATTATATGGGAAAAGGCCACGTACATATGTATAATAGTTACATATTTTTCCGTCAAAAAAGACACTGATGTAAAATATTTTTTGTAGTCGCTACACTGAAAAAACAAGTTACTCAGATTATGGAAAAGTGGGAATGATTCGGCGCTAAAGACATATTTCCATATTTTGATGTACGATTTTCTTCAAATCAAGGAATAAAAACCACGTTTTAAAGAAAATTGTACATCAAAATATGGAAATATGTCTTTAGCGCCGAATCATTCCCATTTTTCCATAATCTGAGTAATTTTTTTTTTGAGTGTAGAGATATATTCTGTATACCGATTTATGAAAGAAACACGATTTCGAAAAATTTTGAATTGTGTCATTTTATGATTTAGGGTGCCTGCGATATGCAGAATTTGCTATTAAAATATTTCCAAGTACAATTTTTAACTTTGAAAGCGACTCATCGCACTTAGGTACATTTTCAAGTTTTATGCGACCAAAATTGAATTTTGTGAAGTTGTTACAATTACAGAAAAAACATACGCACATATTGGAAATAGACTGGGGAACAATAATTCATCGCTTCGTTTCCGACCCCATACTCAGCACTTGCTCCCTGATGGTAGAAACTTAGCGTATCTAAAGTTAATATTTTAATTTTTTTACATATTTTTAAGTGCTAGTTTCAACGTGAATATTTATTATTTAAAGCATTTCATTGAAGTTATCGTGATGGATCCTAAATCTTCAAGTAATTATTAACACTTTTCAATAATATCCTTGATTTCCAATAATTCTAAGTTTATAGTTTTAAGCTTTTAAAGTTGGAATATTTTAAAAAAAAATTCACTCTTTTTTGTGTTCAAAATTGATTTTGTTATGTTGCTCTGTCAGACTCAGTCAAATTAACCCTCGGACATGATATCTAGTACAATTAGTATTTTTCCGGCAAAAAATTACGTAGCACAAAGCCGCACTTCACTACTAAGTAGATACAGGGTTTTTCATATGTACCTACAATGATTTTCTTTTTTGTGTTTTATATTTGATTTTAATGTTTATATTTCTGACGTATATCTCGGTTAATATAGGTGATGCTCGAAATTAACCGCGATATTTATGACCGATTATTGTTAACTTTTTAGGCAGTATTTTTAGTATTTCCAATTTTTCAAAGTCAAGGAAATACTTATCATAAAAAGGGGCTAAGAATTCTAAAGCTACATTTTTCTAGAAGATTTTTGAGTATGCAATTTTGTAGCTCATTCAATTTTAATATAATAATATGCAACATTCAACTTTTTGAAAATTTTCATTGGCTTTTCGGAAATTTCAACTGGAACGGTCTCAAGTACATACATATAAGACAAAAACCCTACAGAAAAAAACTTCTAAAATCGACGAATTTTTCACAGCATTGAGAATTTCACTTTTTACACTAAAATTGGTTGGCTTCATAACAGTACACTTAGAAATCTCCTCAAAATCTTCTATAAGTTCTGGCCTCAATTTGAAATTTTTAATCCACTTTTAGAAATTTCTACGATTTTTCGGATTTTTTCCATAAGCTTAGAAATCCTGCTTAAAACGATTTTTATTGAAAAATTGTCTATATTTTTAAACGAAAATATATTTTTAAATAAAATTTTCGACAGAACTCTTTGAAATAAATTTAAAAACTTTGGCGTATGATTTTTTTTGAGCCACTGTATATATTTTTCAATAAAATCGACTTTTAACACAAATTATTAAAATTTTACATTAAACAAGCAATTTGGAATAGATGTAGACAATAAAATATTTTTGGCCGCATAAAACTAGAAAATCTATCTATGTGCATCGTTCATATGTACAGTCATACATGTCAAGGTGAAACTATATGAGACCTTACTTTTATGCACATTCTGACCTTCTAGGGTGCGAGTCTCGTTACATCGCTGGCGATAAGCGAAACAATTTATACATACATAAATACATATTTAAGGAGTTCAAGTATTTTTTATACGCAACACTTGTGTATAAAATTTCATAGTATTGGCACTTTTCATAGAATTTTTGCAAATTAAAATGGATTCCGGATTTATTAGAACAAGGCAAAACTGTTTCTGTTACATAATCCAACTGTAAGATTACATTCTATGTGAGCCAATTCAAGACAGCTACATATATAATATTAAAATAATAAAAAATATACAAATAAAAATATATACATACATAGTACATATTTATTACCAGAATCATCAATTTAAAAAAGAAAAGAAAAAAACATTTAATAGTCTACTAGGCTAGGCCAAAAACATAACCTAAAAACTTAACAAAACAGCCACAAAAACAAAACGAAGCAAAAAGAGAAAGATAAACAGCAAATTAAGTATCTAGCAACACAATTTTATTATCACTAAATAATAGTATACTCTTGTAAAATTGCAGTATCTACGTTAACCAAAAAAAGAAAAAGAAAAAACAATTTCATTGTCAGCGAGTATTTTTCACTTTTTATCGACAACCAGCTATGCCCAAAAGGCAATAGCAACAGAAACAACTCTAAAAATGCAAATGGAAAGGTAAGTAAACGCGAACGTGAAATCGGTATAGTCCAAGCAACGCTTTTAGAGTCAACAATCACGAACGACCAGGTCGACCCGCCCAACGTTGGCCCTTGGCACGCTCGCCATGGAACAGCGCACAGCGCGGCCCATTAGCTTAGTAACTTGGTTTTTATTGTTGTTATTGCTGCTATTTTTGTAGTTAGATGGATGGAAAAGTGATAGGAATTGGTGACGGTCCAGTATTTTTTATTTTTTTGTTTTTTGTTGCAAACGGACGGATGTCAGTATCACGATTTTCGGCAGCGACGGCGGCAATCAGAGACAACAACAACAACAACAACAACAACAACAACAACAACAAAAAGCAGCTGACCACCAAACAAGCCAGTCATCAAAGCAACAAACAAACAAACAAACAGTAAGTCGACCGATAGCAGTCACTATCCAAATTGTCTGTATCCGTCATTCGTGCAACAAATGCATTATCGACTTGAATAATTTCGTGGTTGCTGCTCTTAAAAAATATATGCTATTTGCTTGATTTGTTCGGTCGGCCAATGCTCTGTGGCACGAATGAATGGCGGCGATTTTATTACAATTTTTTTTTTGTTTGTGTTGCCGACGATTTTTTATTCTTTTCTCTATTCGATTTTTTGTTTGTTTTTATACTCAGCTGTACTAGTACACAGAGTATTATAGTTTTAATCACATAACGGTGGATTGTAACAGAATGAAATAATCGAGATAGATATAGACTTATATATATCAAAATGATCAGGGTGAAAAGAGAAATCGATTGAGCCATGTCCGTCCGTCCGTCCGTCTGTCCGTCCGTCTGTAAACACTCTAACTCGCGCAAAAATTGAGATATTTTGATGAAATTTGAAATGCAAGTTGGTATCGAGACTGGGGCGGTTGGTATTGAAAATGGACGAAATCGGACCATGACCACGCCCACTTTTCCTATATAGAAAAAATCGGAAATTTGGTATCTCAGTCACTATTAAAGCTGGAGCGATGAAATTTTACCCACGTATTGAGCTCAGGCCCCTCTGAAGAAGTTTGATGAAATTTTGGAAAATGGGCGGTGCACGCCCACTTATTAAGGGTCAAACATTGAAAGTTTTATGAGTCATAACTCAGAAACCGTTGAAGATATATCGATGAAATTTGGTGTGCGTGATTTACTTACTTAGGCAAACGTTTGGATGAAAAATAGTTAAAATCGGTTGACGGCCACGCCCACTTTTATATATGTATATTATACAGTGACCTAATAAAAACATTTTAAGCCATATCTCTGTCAAATATAAGGATATATCATTGCAATTTTGTCGCATGAGTCCAACTATAGACATAAAACAAAAAACACAAAAAGTTTTGAAAATGGGCGGTGCCACGCCTACTTATTAAGGGTCAAACATTGAAAGTTTTATATGTCATAACACAGAAACCGTTACAGACATATCGATGAAATTCGGTACGCTTGATATACTTATATAGGCAAATGTTTGGACGAAAAATTTCCAAAATCGGTTGACGGCCACGCCCACTTTTATATATGGGAACTATAAAGTAGCCTAATAAAAACATTTTAAGCGATACCTCTGTCAAATATAAAGATATATCATTGAAATTTTATAGCAGAAGTCCAACTGCAGACATAAAACGAAAAACACAAAAATTTTGGAAAATGGGCGTGGCACCGCCTCTTTTTAGAAACAGGAATATACGAGATTTCTGAGCCTATAACTCGACAAATAATTGAGATATTATAACGAAACTTGGTTTATACACTTTTATAACTTGTGGTAATACATGTTCAAAATTTTAACGAAATCGGTTTGACGACCACGCCCACTTTTATACATGGGAACTATAAAGTGGCCTAATAAAACATTTTAAGTGATATCTTTGTCAAATATAGCGATAATTCATATAAATTTTGTGGCATGAGTTCCACAATAGACCGGAAACAAAAAATATAAAAATTTTGGAAAATGGGCGTGGCACCGCCTCTTTTTAGACAAAGGAATATACGAGATTTCTTAGCCTATAACTCGAAAAATAATTGAGATATTATGACGAAACTTGGTCTATACACTTTTATAACTTGTGTTAATAGACACGCAAAAATTTATTGAAATCGGTTTATAACCACGCCTACTTTTTAAGAAAGATATTTCTGGAACACCCTTTGGGAATTTGTAACGTGACATCTTTGTAACTAGAAGTCATAAAGGAATGAAATTTTGCACAAATAATAATATTCATATGCTTAGTTGGATGACTGATAAAAATGTTGAAAATGGGCGTGGCTACGCCCACTTTATGCGGAACTCGCTTTATATAAAATATACCGTGTTTTCATCAAACGCAAACAAACTATAAAAGCATACAGCTGAGTATCTAATGTTCGATTCCACTCGAACTTAGGCTTCCTTACTTGTTGTATTTGTTTCTATGCATTCAAAGTGCGCTATTGCAATTAAATTTCTATTCAGATTTCAATGCAGCAACACATTGGCGCACTCAAGGGGGGTTTTGGGGTTAACCCCCCCCCCAAAATTTGACAACACCATACAAAAAATAATTTCATAAAAGATGGTACATGCACAAATATTTGTGTAAATACATGTTGTAAAATCTATGAATATTTGTGGATGTACATTGCCAATGTTTGTCAACAACTACTGATTATGTTTATAAACAAGCAGTGTGGAGATATTTCCCTAAAAGTATGCTGTGGATATTAGCTGAGGTGTGTTATGTATTAGTACACAGAGTATTATAGTTTTAATAACATAACGGGGGATTGTAACAGAATGAAATAATCGAGATATAGACTTATATATATAAAAACGATCAGGGTGAAAAGAGAAATCGTCCGTCCGTCCGTTTTAAACACTCTAACTCGCGCAAAAATTGAGATATTGGGATGAAATTTGGAATGCAAGTTGGTATCGAGACTGGGACAGTTGGTATTGAAATGGGCGTAATTTACTTACTTAGGAAAATGTTTGGGCGAAAAATTGCCAAAATCGGTTAACGACCACGCCCAAATTTATATATGGGAACTATTAAGGAGTCTAATAAAAACATTTTAAGCGATATCTTTGTCAAATATAAAGATATGTCATTGAAATTTTGTGTTATGAGTCCAACTATAGACATAAAACAAAAAGTAGAAAAATGTTGGAAAATGGGCGTGGCACCGCCTCTTTCAAATACACCCTAATCGAACAAACGCAAACAAACAATAAAAGTATACAGCTGAGTATCTAAAGTTCGATTCCACTCGAACTTAGGCTTCCTTACTTGTAAGTTTTAGTTTAAATACAGAGAAAATGCAATAAATTGAGATTTAAAAGGTGCATTTTTTTAATGTGTGCATACGTAGGTCCACTCCCAAACATACATATATTTAACCTTCCTATACCCGCGCGTTGGTCTGTGAGACCGAGAAAATGATTTTAGGTAAATTTTTTTTTTTCCAGAAACTTTACAAAGTTGAATTTACTGCTAGCTTCCGCTTTTCTTGCAAGCTCTATATTAGTGTTTATTTGGCGTTTGCACTAGACAGGCGTGTTGGTGAATTTCATAAAAATTGGTCTGTGAGACCGACGCGGGTATATGTGTATTTTTTTGTGGGTATATGTGTATTTGCCCTGATTTTTTTTCAAGACTAAAAACTAATATAATTTATAATTTATGTATTGTCAAAGAAGTGTTTTAAGTTAGTATAACTTATTTTTATTTATTTGAATAAAAAAATATATTTTTGTTTTGTTTTTGTAGTACTTAAGAAAAAATGATCGATTTTGATGGCTTTTTTGTTAATCACCTAAAATCAATAAAATAAGTGAATACAAACTTAATGCGTAGTTTTATTTTTTTATTACATCTACGAGATTGAAAAATAATAATTGGTTTTGAGTTTTGTTTCAAAAAAACGAATATTTTATGCAGTTTGAACTTTCGGTCTGTGAGACCGTGCGCGGGTATATGTGTTATAAAAATTAACGCGGGTATAGGAAGGTTAAGTAAAAATTGTCTGGACGAGTTTTAAGTATTTTTTTTTTTAATTTTCCGTTGGATATTGAAAACCCCCCCAAAATATTTTTCTGTGTGCTCCACTGCATCAACACTGTACTACTTACTCACATTGTGCCATGCCATGCTGCAAATGAGTCACACCACCGCCGAGTCGAGCTTTCAAATTCGATGTAGAGCACATAAAATGGCAGTGCAGCGCAACGCCGTCATCACACCATTGACCTGAACTCAAGCGACTAAATAAAATTCCGGCGAATAGGCGAACCATTCGAACTGAATAGTTGAAATTGGCGCAGCAACAATTTGATATGGCTCACGTGCACATAAAAGGTAAGTTTTGTATACACTGTATATTATACAGGGTGTTGGAGATGATTTATTATAAACAAAGGGAGTTGGAAGCATTAAGCTTTATAGACACACAAATAGAAACAAACTACGAGATGTAGTCTACAACGTCAAATTGCATAACTTCAACAAAATCCTGAAAGGTACTGATGGCATTTTAAAGCTTATAGCTTATGCGAAGACCTCGGCGATGGTGATAAGTGTAAAGCTTCTTCAACAGAGAAGAAGCCTTAAGGGTAAACCCAGTGTAAACTGAGCTTGTGTTGTACACCATTGTTGTGACACAATCCCAACTGACGCGCGTCCAATAAAGCTGGCCAGTCGTTTCTGCTTCGAGATAACTGCCGCCAATTAGAAACCCCAAAGAAGAACAAGTAAGGAAGCCTAAGTTCGAGTGCAATCGAACATTAGATACTCAGCTGTATGCTTTCATTGTTTGTTTGCGTTTGTTCGATATAGGGTGTATTTTATATGAAACGAGTGCTGCATAAACAGGGCGCAGCCACGCCCATTTTCAAAATTTATATCAATCATCCAAATAAGCATACAAATATTATTGTTAGTGCAAAATTTCATCCCTCTATGACTTTTAGTTACAAAGACTTCACGTTACAAATTCCAAAAGGGTGTTCCAGAAATATCTTTGTTAAAAAGTAGGCGTGGTCATAAACCGATTTCAATACATTTTTGCGTGTCTATTAACACATGTTATAAAAGTGTATAAACCAAGTTTCGTCATAATATCTCAATTATTTGTCGAGTTAAAGGCTAAGAAATCTCATATATCCCTTTGTCTAAAAAGAGGCGGTGCCACGCCCATTTTCCAAACTTTTTTATTTTTTGTTTCCGGTCTATTGTAAAACTCATGTCACAAAATTTCAATGAATTATCTTTATATTTCACATAGATATCGCTTAAAATGGTTTTATTAGGTCACTTTATAATACACATATATAAAAGTGGGCGCGGTCGTCAACCGATTTTGGTAATTTTTCGTCCACACATTTGGCTAAGTAAATATATCACGCGTACCAGATTTCATCGATATATCTTTAACGGTTTCTGAGTTATGGCTTATTAAACTTTCAATATTCGCTCCTTAATAAGTGGGCGTGGCACCGCCCATTTTCCAAAATTTTTGTAGTTTTTGTTTTATGTCCATAGTTGGACTCCTGCCACAAAATCTCAGTGATTGATCTTTATATTTGACAGAGATATCGCTTAAAATGTTTTTATTAGGCCCCCTTATATTTCCTATATATAAAAGTGGGCGTGGCCGTCAACCGATTTTGATAATTTTTCGCCAAAACATTTGACTAAGTAATTATATTACGCGTACCGAATTTCATCGATATATCTTCAACGGTTTCTGAGTTATGACTCATAAAACTTTCAATGTCTGCCCCTTAATAAGTGGGCGTGGCACCGCCCATATTCCAAAATTTTTGTGTTTTTTGTTTTATGTCCATAGTTGGACTCATGCGACAAAATTTCAATGATAGATCTTTATATTTGACAGAGATATCGCTTAAAATGGTTTTATTAGGTCACTTTATAATACACATATATAAAAGTGGGCGTGGCCGTAAACCGATTTTGATAATTTTTCGTCAAAACATTTGTCTATGTAAGCAAATTACGCGTACCAAATTTCATCGATATATCTTCAACGGTTTCTGAGTTATGACATATAAAACTTTCAATGTTTGACCCTTAATAAGTGGGCGTGGCACCGCCCATTTTCCAAAACTTCATCAAATTTCTTCATAAGGGCCCGAGCTCAATACGTGGGTAAAATTTTAAAACTCTAGCTATATTAGTGGCTGAGATACCAAATTTCCGATTTTTTCTATATAGGAAAAGTGGGCGTGGTCATGGTCCGATTTCGCCCATTTTCAATACCAACCGTCCCAGTCTCGATACCAACTTGCGTTCCAAATTTCATCAAAATATCTCAATTTTTGCGCGAGTTAGAGTGTTTACAGACGGACGGACGGACGGACGGACGGACAGACGGACGGACGGACGGACGGACGGACGGACGGACGGACGGACGGACATGGCTCAATCGATTTCTCTTTTCACCCTGATCATTTTGATATATATAAGTCTATATCTATCTCGATTATTTCATTCTGTTACAATCCACCGTTATGTGATTAAAACTATAATACTCTGTGTACTAGTACAGCTGAGTATAAAAATACTCTGAAAAGAAATAATGTTGTACATCCAAGGACTTTTGCGGTTAAATCGACAACTTTCCGCAGTTGAAATGTGCCCAACAACGTTCCGTTGTTATTTCAAAAGTTGGGGCATTGTTGAGTCAAATACTTTCGTATTTAAGTCAACAACGGAAACTTTTGAATCAAATACTTTTGCCTTAAGTTAACAGCGGAAACTATTGGACCAAATATTTTGCCTTTAAGTTAACAACGGCAACCGTAAGAAAAATTTGTCACCTAAAAATAAATTTTTGTTCGCATTTTTTCTTCATCTTCTCTCCATCCGGGTCCGAACTACAAATATGTAGCCTTCGCTTGTTAACTTCTTCTTCTCTCCTTCACTGCTTGCTATTTCTATTTTTTATTGTTCTTTATTTTTTATTGTTCTTTATTTTATATTTTCCTCCGGATTCGAACCATGAATCATGAAATTCGCCCCAACGGCATCCCATAATGGAACATTTAACATTACATTGAATTTAAGTGATTCTTTTATTATTCACCTTTTTCGAAAAAAAAAATCTATGAATTATATGAATCACTGTAAAAACAAATTTAAAAAAATTGCTTCTCACAATTTTTTTTGTTGTATTTCTCACAAAAAAATGTTTTCTCGCAAAAAAAAATTTTAACAGCAAGCGAATCTTTGAATCAACAACGCCCTTCTTTGAATTAACTACGGAAAGTTGTTGCATCAAAAACTTTGCTGTGAAAACAAATATTTTTGCTGTTGAATCACAGACTGAGATTCAATAGCGGAAAGCTATGGATTTAACTACGAGTATTTTATATTTCAGAGTACATTCGTCATCTGATCTTTTCAACGCAGCCGAGGACCTCTTCCTTCACTGTCATCGGATGTTGAAAGAAAACGGGCTCTCCACTGTCGTGGTAAAGCTTAGGGCCGGTTTCAGAATCTCCGGTTGATTTGATCGCTGGTTACTTTGACGTAAATTGTATGGCGAGCTGTCAAATAAATTGCTTAACCGGAGGTGGTGAAAGCGGCCCTTAGCCTTTAAAACGAGGCTAGTATAATTAAGAATTCTACTAGAATATACGGCATAATATACATATATATATGTACGATGTTGTGATGATTCCCTGCAGGGAACTCAATAACTAGTGAGCAAAATTTCTAGTTCCGAACTAGGGAAAAGGTGTCAAAAATGAACTAGATCAATTGTAGTTAGACTCTCACCAGTTCCGAAGGAGTGAATTGAGTGACCATTATAAGACACACTTTGATTTGTAAGCAATTTCGAAGTGACAAAAACTCTATGAAAAATTTTCGTTCGTTCAATTGCCGTCGGCTTTGTATATTTCTGCAATTCTCAGATGTTTAATGAAGCTTTTATATAAAGAGTTTTCTATTTGCGTCTTAACTTGTATGAAATGAAATGTTCCCCTAATTATGCTTTTCTGACCCCTCAGGCTTATTATGCATTTTTTTATATTATTACTTTTTAAATATTTTTTTAATTTTTATTAAATAAATAAATAGAAAATATGTATTAAAAAAAAAAAATAAAATTATCATTCACCTCGACACCGACAGGATTCGAACCCGCGCTCGCCAGGTTGATGTCACACGCGTTAGCCAGTCGGCCATCGCGCCACTTGCATGAAGTATGTCAAATGCTGCACTTAAGCGGCAGATGTAAAACTGTAGAATTTTTAGGTACTTGTAGTTAGTTCAGAACTATCGAAATTGTGCCAATAAACGAACTAGTGAAAACTGTAGAATTTAGTACTAGTTCGGAACTATCGAAAATGTAGTGCAGAGAGTGACAATTGATACCGCCTTGGACATCGCCGTGTTAAATTCGCCAGCTGATAACATGCAAAAGAGATTTAGCTCGCACTAGTAGTGGCAAAAAATGCACTAGAAGCGACCTAGTTCGGAACTAGAGATTTTCCCTACAGGGTTTGAACAACCCCGGCGTATTCAAATACATACATGAGCTATGTGGGAGCTTTTTCAGTCATGGGAAAGTATTTTGTTGGTGATTCGGGAATTTTAAGTAAAATAATTTTGGAAAAAGTAAGCACCCTGTATTTGAACTTGGCTGCATATATTATAATACTTTGGTATACATAAATACATATATATGTACAAACATACATACATACATACATATTTACCAACCAACTAAGCTGATTGAACAGCTGCCAAACTACTTTTTTTTTCTAATTCTATTTTTTTATAAGCTTTAATTAATTGCTATGGTTTTGTAATCTGCACACACACACAACTACATACGTACATAAGAACACATTGCCACCGAAGAATGCAATATGCATACTCACCTCAAATATCAAAAAAACAAGTAAGGAAGCCTAAGTTCGAGTGGAATCGAACATTAGATACTCAGTTGTATGCTTTCATTGTTTGTTTGCATCTGATAGAATCACGGTGTATTTTATATAAAGGGAGTGCTGCATAAAGTGGGCGTAGCCACGCCCATTTTCTAAATTTTTATCAGTCATCCAACTAAGCGTATCAATATTATTCTTTGTGCAAAAATTCATTCCTTTATGACTTCTACAAAGATGTCACGTTACAAATTCCCAAAGGGTATTCCAGAAATATCTTTGTTAAAAAGTAGGCGTGGTCATAAACCGATTTCAATAAATTTTTGCGTGTCTATTAACACAAGTTATAAAAGTGTATAAACCAAGTTTCGTCATAATATCTCAATTATTTGTCGAGTTAAAGGCTAAGAAATCTCGTATATTCCTTTGTCCAAAAGGAGGCGGTGCCACGCCCATTTTCCAAAATTTTTCTATTTTATGTTTCCGGTCTTTTGTGGAACTCATGTCACAAAATTTCAATGAATTATCTTTATATTTGACAAAGATATCGCTTAAAATGTTTTTATTAGGCCACTTTATAATACACATATATAAAAGTGGGCGTGGTCGTCAACCGTTTTTGGTAATTTTTCGTCCACACATTTGCCTAAGTAAATATATCATGCGTACCAAATTTCATAGATATATCTTTAACGGTTTCTGAGTTATAGCTTATAAAACTTTCAATATTTGCCCCTTAATAAGTGGACGTGGCACCGCCCATTTTCCAAAATTTTTGTGTTTTTCGTTTTATGTCCGCAGGTGGACTGCTGCCATACAATTTCAATGATATATCTTTATATTTTACAGAGATATCGCTTAAAATGTTTTTATTAGGTCACTTTATAGTACACATATATAAAAGTAGGCGTGGCCGTCAACCGATTTTAACAATTTTCCATCAAAATGTTTGCCTAAGTAAGTAAATCACGCATACCAAATTTCATCTATATATCTCCAATGGTTTCTGAGTTATGACATATAAAACTTTCCATATTTGACCCTTAATAAGTGGGCGTGGCACCGCCGATTTTCCAAAATTTCATCAAATTTCTTCACAGGGGCCTGAGCTCAACACGTGGGTAAAATTTCATCACTCTAGCTTTAATAGGACTGAGATACCAAATGTCCGATTTTTTCTATATAGGAAAAGTGGGCGTGGTCATGGTCCGATTTCGCCTATTTTCAATACCAATCGTCCCAGTGTCGTTGCCAACTTGCATTTCAAATTTCATCAAAATATCTCAATTTTTGCGCGAGTTAGAGTGTTTACAGACGGACGGACGGACGGACAGACGGACGGACGGACAGACGGACGGACGGACGGACATAGCTCAATCGATTTCTCTTTTCACCCTGATCATTTTGATATATATAAGTCTATATCTATCTCGATTATTTCATTCTGTTACAATCCACCCTTATGTGATTAAAACTATAATACTCTGTGTACTAGTACAGCTGAGTATAAAAAACAGAACAAATAAATAACAGGAACGCCATCTCAAATTTCAGCGCAAATACTGAAAAATAACAAAAAGAAACACACCTACCCATATCTAACTTTGTACCTCCAATTTTGCGATTTACTATTGCCTACTTTACCTGCCCAGCAGGCGACTGCACCCATTTCGGTGCCCGTATTTTTTTATAACCATCGCTAATCTGGCTGTTTTTTAAAAATACATTTACCTATACATTTATTGGTATTGTAGCTTTTTGACCGTTGCTTCGACATTGGGTGAGTTTCTAAGAAAAAGCTGCTCCGCAACTGTTGAGCTGAACAGTTGCCAACAGTTGTGTAGCAGTTGAGTTAAACAGCTACGTCTTAGAAACGGTTTGATGAATTTATCAGCTGTTTGGCTTTACACAACATGTTGAGCTCAAGTAGCGAAGAAAATTTGTGATGCAAAAAATGGCGAAAAGTTGCCAACTGTTGAGCTGAGCGGAATTACTCAACAGTGCGTTTCTAAGACAAACACTCAACAGTTGCACAACAGCTCAGTCTTAGAAACTCACCCATTGTCACCATCAAGTCAAGTTTTGTTGTTGTTGTCGCATTGCGTTGCGGGCACACGCCCATTTTTCCTGTTTTATTTCGTTAATGCGAATGTGTACTTGCAAATTGCAATGAGCGTTAAATTCGTAATAGGTACCGATTAGGTAGTTTTATGTGTGCATATGTAGATACATATTTACATGTTGGTATACATAGGTAGGGGACAAACTGTCATTGAACCTTTAATAAGTTTGAAATGATTACTTTGGTTTCGTGGATGACGACATAGGGCTTACAGAAGTGACGATCCTTCGAAATAACGACTTTTTCAAAATTTTCCAATTATAATTATACTTTTGTACATACTCGTACATACATAAATTCCACATTATTTCGTATGAATGCAATGCAGTGCCTATGAAATCTCCTTTATACGTGATCGCATTTGAAGGCGTTAAAATCGCATAACGTCAAATAGTATCCTTTTATGCTGGCATACACTCGCATTCAAAGAGGAATTCTATACGAATTTCGTAATAAATGCTAGGGGTGTCAACGTTTGACAGCAAAGCAACAAGAACGTCATCAAACTGTCAATTATTGTGAGTGAGAGAGGGGAAGTTGGTTGTATGCCAATCATGCACATGTAAATATGTATAACCGTACACAATATGTACATACATACATATGTATATTATACCAAGATTCTATGTTTTAATGAACAAATGATAATGCCCAACAAAAGATAAATCGATTCCTTTTATTAATACTTGTGTTCCAAATGTTTCATTCTTTTTGGCTCTTCTCTATTCAATAACCATTTATTATTCGGCTGTTGATTGACACCCAGCAGTGCTGATCAAAATAATGAATTGAATTTCTAAATGTGATCATATCTAACATGTCGACGCTTCCAAACAATACTGTACTAAGTCAACTTAGTACGTTTTCCCGTTTTTGGCGTTTTCAAGTATTACGTGTCTTAGTTTAGATGCTGTCAAATTTTGGTATCAATCGGACAATCCAATCAAAAGTTATAAGAAAAAGTTTACATATAATACAACTCGAGATTTTTACAGAATAAAAACATTGAAAGCCTGCTATGAAACAGAACGTAGCAATTTTTTATTTTTTCTTATGGTTTTATACAAAGCGTACCCTAACTTAGATGGTATCGAGTTTTGGTATTGGCATTTCAATCCAAATAGAAGTTACAAGCGAAAATATACTTAGCATACAACTGAAGTTTCATATCGTATTTAAAATTTTTCAGACTTAGTACAGTATTGTTTGGAAGCGTCGATGTGTATGTACATTTGTACCTAAAGCCAGCCATTAATAAATACATACTTACATACATACTTTTTATTTATGTATGTTTTCCATCATATTCATATCTATAACCAACCAACCGGTTCCGCAGAAAAGCACACCCCTTTTTCCGCCAGCAGCAAAACTCAACTCGACATTTCTTAGTTTCATAAACAAAATTCTTATTATAGCAATTTTTCTTTCGAAATCTTGAAATCAAATAAAAATTGTTTATTACTCAATATATATTTTTAATGCTTATCGATCAACATAATCAATTTATGATTTGAAATCAAGACTCGTACATATGTATGTATGTACATTAGGCCGGCTCGCCTTATATGGACAAAAAAAAGACCACCGTTGGTATGGCAGCTACATATGTATATGTTATAGTGGTCCGATTTGACCGATTCCGATAAATGATCAATTATAAATTATAATATACTTGTATACAGAGTTTCAATTTGATATCTCACAAACTGAGCGAATAGTATGCATTCAATCCGACGAACTACAGTGGTGGCCTGATAATTAGAAACGATTCTCACAGGTATCAAAGTCAATGTAAAAATTTTGTCTAAGAGCATTATTCGGAATTATTACCATCCATTATGATAGAATAGGCAATGGACATTGTTGTCGTATAAACAAGTTTTCCATTGACGTAATGTTTTCTCTAAAAAATCTCTTTATATCCCGACCCATAAGTTTTTGGCTGGTCACATAATTAGAAACGCCAACATTCTCTTGGAATATTTCGCTGTTTTTTTGTTTTGTTCTCGAAATATAGTATCCTTTGAGTATTCAACGGATATATTGTGAAGAATTAATATATTAAAGCAATTTAAATGGTCAAGGACCAATCCCCCATTAAAAAAAATTGAAAAGTTAAAAGTGTAACACCATCTTATGGAGAAAATGTCGATACTGGTAGTAGCATACGGGTTTGGATGCTTCTATAAAACGTTAATTAGAGCAGTCTATAAACCGTAATATTAACATATCTGCAATTTAATCCAAGAAGTTAAGAGCAAAAAATATCACTATCGCGGTAGAAAAAATCATAAGTAAAGGAGGCAATTATCGTTTTTCAGTCTGGCAAGAATCAGGAGAAGGTGCCCGTAAGAATCTACACACCGTTGGTGCATCGGACAAAAAAACTCAGATGAGCCAAAAATATATGTAATACTACGGGGCAATAACATTGCGCCATCGGAATGGTTGAAAAATACCACTATTATAAAAAAACTGTTCTATACCAATGAAACTCTGCTTAATTTGTTACAATTTTACGGTGAAGTGTAATTCGGGCGATTTCCAAGCAAAATTTTATATCCCGGATGTCCTTCGAGAATTGTGAGATACAGAGGTGGGTCGATTGTGGTGTAGGGAGTAGTGCTGGAAAACCATCGATTGAACTATCGATACTATCGATGGGGCCGATGACATAGCGATTATCGATGGTTTTTTTAACCATCGATAGTATTTTACTTGGTACATAACTACAACGTCTGTTGAAAAATTTATCAAAAAAAACTGAGATTTATAATTTTTAAGGTATTTGATTGGAATATGTGGCCTGTGAGTATATAAATAAAAGATTAGTGAATAATTTTATGAAAAAAACTTGCAAATAAAACAGTTTTTTTTTTTTGAGAATTGAGCAATTAAGGTTTTGATTTCGGCTCTCCTATTATTTTGTGGACAACTGTATATGTACAAATGTGTGTATGTAGTATTCTTACTTTGCATAGTTATTGACTTATTTTTTGTATTGAACTTTTTACATAAACTTTGGTTTTTTATTCATTTTATAATATCCCAATAAACGCAAAAGCGAGGATGATATCGTGGCGAATTCGAGAAGAATTCGCGGAGGTGAATGTAATTTTTCGGACTCGTATCGAGTTCGAGATGAACTCGAGAAAAATCAATTATCGCAATAGCATTTATTAATTTTATTAAATCTTGCTTTACACGAAGAAATTCCCTGTTGGGCTTTAATTTACCATTTAAAACTCTACTCAAGAGATTGAAAAGCTCAGATGATATCGTGGCGAATTCGAGGTGGATTCGCAAAAGAAGATTTTCTAGAATGTATTCGCCAATGGGCATAAATCTCGAATCGCCAACGATCCGAGAATATAAAAATGCGGTGACTCGCATGAGGGGTGACTCGCCTGGGAATTCGGATTCGCCGATCTATCGTCGCGAACTATCGCCGCGATAATATAATCAGAGAAGCGAATTCGTCTCGAATTCGAGGCGAATCCGTTGTGTTTATTGGGATGTTTCTAATAAAAATTTATATTTTTCTTTTAAATATGGGAACGTAAAGACATACATGCATCCATATGTACATATGTATGTATGTATATATGCATGAAATATTTGAGTACCACATTTCCCTTTAACGGGCCACCTACGTACATATTTTAAACCATCGATACTATCGATGGTTGCCTTTAAAACTATCGATGGGACCACTATCGATGGTTTTCCAGCACTAGTAGGGAGTGTTTTTTTGACCTATCACATGTCCAGTCATCGCTGTAATGGTGATATTGGATCTAAAACATTACAGTAGCAATTTAGTAAACCCTATCGAGCCATATTCCTTTCAGAATATGCCAATTGATTACGTTTTTCGGTATGATACCAAACGGAAACCCTCCTCAAGATTAGTAAAAAGTGGGTTATCGGTCCAAAATGTTGCATTTTTGGGTTGTTTTCGCAAGAGACTTTTCTCGAGCCAATTTAAAGTCTGTTGGCAAAATTTAAGATTTTGCTAAAATTTCTCCAAATTTCTAATTATGTGACCAAACGGAAAATAGTGAACTTTGGGTTAAGTCCTTTTTTTTAAGATTTTCGAATACATGAAACTTTGTGTATACTAAATTCAATCACACATATATAATTACTTAACAGTATCCAATCAATAGTTTTAATATTTTCACTCCAGTTTTTGAAATAAAGGACCAAATATGTGAGCTGTGAAGTCGTATATGTACAGACAAAGTCAAATATCTCCTGAACGAGAGCTAATAACACCATCGTGCTCAGCGTGCCCGAATTATCTTTGCTAGGTACGAGTATGTCTCATGCCTGTTGATTTCTGGCTCGTGCACATTGTAATTATTTTATGGCAATAGATTGCTTCACAAAACAGGACTGTACTGAACCAGAGGATATAGAAAACATATACATACATATAAGCAATTTAAAGCCCGTCTCCACATAACTTGATTTGCCAACGAAACATCTCGCGAAATAACCCGTCTCCACGTAGCTGATCGTTATTCAGTTTCACATTCGCATTCTTGTTCTTCTTAAATGTTTGCATGTTTGCTTATTTTTGCGTTTTTGTTTTAGGCTGTGTGAGATTTCGATAGATTTTCGATACAAAATTAGAGAAGGCATCGATATCATCGGGGTTGGCAAGAGAATTTAGAACGAAACAATTGTTTCAATCTTCACTCGCTCTCAGAAATTTGTATGGAAATTAGCGAGTTTCGGCACTGGTTTCGAGATCGAACGAAGATTGAGAGAGCGAATGCAGATAAAAAGAGCGAAACACGTTATGTGGAGACATGGTATTATTTACTCTGCGACCACGGATTATCAAATCTATTACGCGCACTTTTGCATTGCATTCTTGTCTATAAGAGTTTTCTGATACACATATGTACGCATTCGTCTCATACAGCCAACCTTATACCATGTCTCCACATAACGTGTTTCGCTCTTTTTTTCTGCATTTTCTCTCTCAATCTTGTTTCGACACGGAAACCAGTGCCGAAACTCGCCAATTTTCATACAAATTTCTGAGAGCGAGTGAAGATTGAAACACTGTTTCATTCTGAATCATCTTGCCAACCTCGATGATATCGATGTCTTCTCTAATTTTGTATCGAAAATCTATCGAAATCTCACACAGACCAAAACAAAGACGCAAAAATAAGCAAACATACAAACATTTAAGAAGAACAAGAAAGAGAAATGTCAAACTGAATCACGATTAGCCACGTTGAGACGGGTTATTGAGCGAAATGTTTTGCTACATGTTTCTGTGGTGAATCAAGTTATGTGGAGACGGGCTTTTAAGCACCTTTTTTCCACATGTGGATTTTAATTAATCATCAACGCCACCGTCTATTTAAGTAGCTAATCACTCTATAATTACATATTTATACATTACATTTTGGTGTTGTTTTGTTTTGACTTTTCAAATGTAATAATTTATTGCACTCGCGTGTCTGTGTTCCAGTGTACGTTCGGTGATGGTGCCATCATTCTGATTTCTCAAGTGAATTACCAACACTTTTCACATTACAAACCGATATTTACACATACATAAAATGTGTACAAACACCAATAAAATAAAAATAAAATAAAAGATTATAATTTTGTACACTTGAGAGTAGAGACGAGTGTGTTATCCAAAAATAAAACCCTTCCTCATATGCATGCACTTAAAAGTATGTACGTACATATGTATGTAGGCATATTTATGCTCGAAGGTCCCAGAAGGGACATGGAAAGCTGCCTGTCACGTACATCTGACTTGCAGCACATTTGCAACCACAGAAAAGGCGCGCATGCTGCCACACCGTGGCGCGCCGCAAAGTGTTGCACTCACAGATGAAAAAGAAACATGAAGAAGGAGCGTCAGCGGTGCGTTTGGCAAATATTTTGACGTGCAGCCATATGATGTGCTCGTAGAATGGCTACTTATTTATCCATCCATAAGCAAGTTGAATGAGCCAGCTGAGCGACATTTATTTTCGGTGCATTGCACGACGGGCGCAGCATGTATACAGATGTACATATGGGGAATATAAAGAATACGCAGATCAAGGAATAGTAGAAGAATCGCTTAATAATCGATGTTTATGATTCGTTTCTTGTGCTGTAGTGTTGATCCACACGTTGGGTTGGGTTGGGATTGTTACTATTTTTGAAGCACTTAATCCATACCGGGACTGCTTGTTCCCACGACCGCTAGCTTCCTTCTACTTAAATTATAGAAATTTATACATACATACATAGTTGAAAAATTAAATTTTCTCATTTACATAGATTGAAATTGTTCAATGAGAAAGTACATATCGTCGTACCATATGAAAACTAGCATACGACTTTTTGTGGCTGACGAAAACTATAAATTTTGTTTAAACACCCCATAAACATTTTTCTTAATTCTCAATTTGAGATGCATTTGAGAACCAACCTTATTCTCAAACCTCAAACTTTTGTTATCAAATGCACCTCAAATTTCCCTTGATAGCGTTCTCAAACAAAAAGGCACATTTTTCTCAAACGTTAGTGAAATTTTCGAGAAAATCTTTATTAGCAAATTGAGAATTAAGGTTTTCTCTAACGTTTGACATTTTTTGGGAAACAACAATTTTAATTTTGTGGTGTCACGCCTATTTTAAAAAACTATAATTTTATATATACATATGTATGTGGTCCCTGCCGACTTGGGTAATTTTTTTTCCACACGTTTGCCTTGGCAAGCAAATCAGTGACAGAAGCTTAATCGATTTATCTGCTACAGTTCCTGATTTTTGACTTATAAATCTTTGAAAATTTGCCCCTCTTGGCCCATTTTCTTAAATTTCAGCATATTTCCTCATAACGGCATAAGGTCATTGCATGGATGAAATTCCATCACTCGGGCTTTATTAGTGACTTAATTATCATGTTTTACGTGTTTTTCGAAATACATACATATGCCTTATGTTCAACCCCAACCTTCTCTGTTCCCATTAGAATCTGTGTACCAAATTTCATTTAAATATTTCTATTTTTGCGGCAGTTAGATTATGTACGACCGGTCGTTCAATCAATTTTTTTTTTCATCGTGATCGTTTTGATTTATGTAAGTCCATATCTATCTCAATATTTTATGGTCTTACGTACAACCGTTATTTGATCAAAACTATAAATACATATACATATATTGTACTACGAACAGCTGTGTATAAATAAGCACATCCCATGCTGAAAAACCCCCATTCAGCGTAGGTATGAATACACACGTGTTCGCCTAAAATAATGTGATGTTTACATACAAACATACAGCTGAAGCTTATAAAAGTCTTTTAAAATATACACGACTATTCAACTGGAGCGACATATACATTTGAAATTTGTATTTAACTCTGCACTCTTGTTAGAATAAAATAATTCTGAAGGCATAGTTTTTTGAATCTTCCATACATTTCCTTCCTTTAACCAACATCCTCAAGTTTCTCACAACAACGCTGCTCGTGGCGGCTACACCCTGCCATAGTCTGTAAGTGACAGCTTCTTTGTTCGCATTCAAAAGTTCTTCAACTCAGCTGGAGTTCTAAATATCAACCAATTTTATCCAAAAAAAAATGTTTTAATGAGCTGGGTTAAGGCACTACATCTCTTTGATGAATCCATTTTCATAGTACTTAGTCTTTAACGAGTTCAAGCCATGGTCTGTTGCGATGAGTGATTGTGAGTGTGCAGAGAAAGTTCCTTAGGAGTTGGTTGTGTTTTTTTTTTTTTTTTTCAAACTATACCAATAAAATGTCTCCATACATACATATATGTAACTTTAGAGCGCATTTCAACATGCCCTTTTTATATTGATTGGAAAACTTCATGTTAAAGTACCCTTACGGAGGCAGTCATGAGCTCGGTAGTGTGTAACTATCTCTATACAAATAGCAAAATCGATGTATGAAAGGTCTTGAAATTAGCCTCATATCTATGTATATATTTGTATTGTCTATCTATGGTATGTTTCGCAACCAAAATAAAAATGGAAGATCCATATCGAAAGAGATAAGCACGCAACAATCCCAAAGACTTTGAATTTACTTATAGATATGTAAGTATTTATGTACATACATACATATGTGTATAACAGACGTCTATTTACTTGAGTAAACTATTAAAGGTATGCAACACCATCGTCCCGTCGACTGAAAAATCATCATGTTTAAACAACCGATCAGAAAACTGATGGAGCGAATAGATACGATACTGACATAAGTACATATAATAATACAATGGCGCTATTATAACTCTGACGAGTTTTATGGCCGAGCTTCTCTCCCAATTCGGGTGTGCTCCTTTTTGTTTTTCCTACTAATTGGGTGGAGCTACAGTTTTTATGCCGGCTCCGAACGGCGAAAGCATTTTTCGTGAGAAGCTTTTTCATGGCAGAAATACTCCCGGAGCTTATGCCGCCCACTGCCGAGAGGTGGCCGCTGCTCTTAAAAACCCAATAATTGGATTTTTACTAATTAGAAAAATTGTTTTGGTGTTTGGCTCGGACCGTGGTTTGAACCCGAGACCTCTGGCATAGTAGGCGAGCACTCTACCCACTGCAGCACAGCGGCCACATACATATGTACATATAAAGACAGCGAAAACACGTAATGTACATACATATGTATGTACTTACTTATGTACATTAGACTCTAACAGTTTAATACGGCGGTGTCTTACGAAGTGGCAATTATCCCCCTCTGTAGAATTTTGGAACGCGTTCTAAACTACTTCCCATACGCACAGTCCTGGCTTAGTTCAAAAATCAATAGTTCGAAGTTAGTTCAAAAAGAAGCAATTCAGAATTAGTTCAAAAATGGTCGGGGTACATATGTACATACATTAAGCTGCATCAGATTGGAACTCGTACAAGGCGATGTCGAATAAGTATTTTTATTTTCGCTCGCACGTAGATTCTTCGAATAGGAAGCTAATATGCATGCGTCGATACTTGTAGTCACATTAAGATAATTGCCAATATCACGAACACCGAACGAAATACCGAAACGCCGAAAGCCACGGTGCCGAACTCGTCGAAAATCGTATCAGCTATCCCGTCGGTTCGAAGTTAAGTATTGCCAACTATATGAACTATGTTCGAATCAGCGTTACCAAGTGCTGATGGGAAATTGAAGGGGTTTTTCTCAGGTTTCTTATCTTTTTGATAAAACCAAATACATTTTTACTTTATTTTACTAAAAACAATTTATTTAAATAATAAAATAATGGATAGCAGCTTTATTAGTAGAGGAAGAGGGGCAAAGGATTTCTCTGAACGAAAGAAAGTTTTTGAGAGATCATAGCAATCCTTTTACTTTAAGTAAACAAGCGTATATTTAATTAGAGACTGAAAATAAAAAAAAATAGTCTTAATTTTGCGTGAAAGAAATCTTTACCTTGTCCTTTTTTCTGTTTTTCATAGAATTATTTTGAACTACATAAAAGCAAATTGTATACAAAACCATGGGAAAATTTCAATAACAATGTACCCGGCACCGAAATTTTTCCGTTTCTTTATTTTTGGCAATAGATCACTAAAATGCAAAAAAAATCTTGCGGAAACTTATAATTCATTAATAACACAGTATTTTTGCGTAGAGTACCCTTATGCATTGAGAAAGCCGCCGCGATTTGAAAAGTAACCCTCAGCCGACAGAACTCCCTTTCTGGAGTTAGATCTGGAGACATTTACAGTAATTTTGCGTAGTCGGGAGTGTTATAACTAGTAAAATTATAATTCACAGAACTTTTCCTGAAGGATTCATTGAAACATTCTTAGTGGTTTGAAAATGAATACGGCGGGTGCATTATACTGAAGCCGACATTCCACCACCTGCAATATTTATTTGAACGCGTTTTTATTGAGACGAATGTTTTTACTGAAATGGTAAATTGTTGGTAATACACATTCATAATTCGTTAGTTGCTTTTTATAGTACAATAATTATCAACTTCAGAAAATGCATTATTATTCTTGGGTGAAAATATATTTTAATTTCCAAAACCTACATGCACACGTAAATCACTGTTATTATCATTATTTCACAATTTTTTCTCTGAAGTTTTTCTTCGCATATAACAGCAATGCAATGTTCGTTCATTCGGCGTTCATAATGCCGATTTACCGATCTTCGAAAGATTCGGAGCGCCGTCGGTAGTCATAATCCCGATTTGCCGAAAACGTCATTTCGGTACCGCCGACGGTGTTGGTGATAGTGGCATATATTTTGATACATCTGAATGAAAAAAAATTGTATCTATTCAATTATGAGCCTACTAAAGGCTTTCTTTGGCTTTATTGCCATGTAAAATATATTCTAGAGAGCGCACATCGAACTTTCTATTTTTAGTGTGTTTAAAAAAAAAAAGAATTGAAAGCATTGCGTTGGGATGGAACGAGAACCAGCTCTGTTTTTTTTTGAAGTTGTTCTGCAATAGACTTGATATGGCGCGATTTGCTGCAGGGTACATACATATGTACATACATATTTATGTAAATCTACTGCATGTGTGTCATGTCAAACTGGTATGTCAAGCTGTCAACGCGTCGAGGTTGAGCTAGTTTGAAAGCGCACTTAAATTATATATTGGCTGCTGATTGAGAATATCAACGAGCATGAGCAATTGCCAGTACAAACTTGCATACATACGTATATATAAGCTCATAAATAGTGGGCGCTAATGACACCCATTGACATATTGGTCTCCTCACCGTCTGCCATTGAACTATGCCGTGCCCACTCGCATTGACGTGTGTGTCATATCTCACAATCAACTTTGGAAATTATAATTTTGCAAAACCTTTTTTGTGTTGCAGTCTTTTTTTTTTTTTTTGAATGGAAATTAAGGTAATACATATGTGCATACGAGTATTTATATGTTCATTATACTCTAGTTAAAAGTTTTGGCTTATCCTTTTGTGATCCATTTTTTTTGGGAGTTGGCACAAATACACTGAAGTGAAGTCATCAAATGTCAAAACCATTCAATATTAGGTGAGTTCCCGTGGCAGTGATCCGGATAAAAGTTTTGCAAGCAAATGCAACAACAATTTTGTGATCCTGGTATTTATCTGGATCAAAAAAATCTATTACAATCTATACGGATCCGAAATTGATACAGATAAATACCATGATAACAAAATTCTTGTTGCATTTGCATGCAAACTTCTTATCCGCATCTGGATCACTGCCACGGGAACTCGCCTATTATATTTGATGGTTGCGCAGAAAACCTATATGTTCAGCCTTAAGCTATAGATCCAATAGCCCTCAGCCTTGATCTTCTAAAATAAAAATAATTTTCTTCTTTGAGAGTTAACTTTTACTAAATCTATTGTAACCTATTGTCCGATAATAAGTTTGATTCCACTTCAGTCACGATCAGAAGTATGTATGTATGTATTTAAAGCAATTGCAGTTCTAAACACGAACGGCTACTCAGAATTCGGTTGGGTGCTTGCATCCAGGTAAACTACATATTTACGAATGTTTCCAGAATTAATTCAATATATACATAGCTTCAAGGCATCTCTACTCAGATGAGTTCTAGAACTTTTCTATAATTTCTACTTACTCTCTACTTACACATCTATTTTATCTATACTCTGACTGTTTGCTAGACACGCGATTGTATCACTAAATACCGCAATGAATGGTCAACAATGATCCATTCTCTGCCACTTAATTTAAAATCATAAGTAAATGCATGAATGAATAGAATTTCAAACAAGATCATATGACTGGACGGTGCATAGATAGCCACTTACATACATATTTCACAAATAAACAAAATAATTGACTGCGAGTCTACTAGAAGAAGATATAAATTGAAATATGCTTGTAGTGCAAAAATAAAATACTAAAAAAAAACAATACAATACAATCTTGAGACAGTAAAGTATTTACTATCAAGTAATTTTTTTCTTTAGTCCAAGTGAAAAGCTGAGCGAGCGGCGTGAAAGTGATCATCTAAATTAGCTTCAAAGGAGGCATTTAAATTTTATGACATTCGCCTTCAGCATTACCGTCACCGTCGCCGTCACCGTCACCGATGCCTCGTAGTCGTAGTTGCGATGTTATTTACGTGCAATGCATTGTCCACAATAACAGCAACAATCAATGAGCAGCAAACAGCAACAACAACAAATGCATAGACCACGCGCATAACTTCAATATGTATGTGCCCACGTCAAAGTGTGCAATGTTTGGGGAATGTAGAAAAGTGGGAAAAGAAATGGCTGAGGGGGTTTGTCAATTGTCACAGCCACAACTATTCACGCAGCCATTCCCGCTGAAGCATATCATACCCAGTGTTGCCACAGCCAAAATAAAAAATTTACCAAAAATTAAAAAAAAAAATACCAAAAAATTACCATTTTCTTTATAAATAATAAAAATCACACTCTGACTACGAGTTTTCATTATAGTACATAAATATCGCATTTTATATATCAAACCCTTTAACTAAGTTATAACAATAATACACTGGCGCGTTTATAACTCTGGTCGAACTTCTCTCCAAATTCGAGGCGTGCTTCTTAACTTTTATTTTTTCCTACAAATTGGGTGGACCTACAGTTTTATTCCGGCTCCGAACGGCGAATGCATTTTTTGTGAAAAGCTAGTTCATGGCAGAAATACACTCGGAGGCTATGCCTTCCACTGCCGAGAGGTGACCGCTATTTTAATTAATTAGAAAAATTTGTTTGGTGTTTGTCCGGACTGCGGTTAGAACGCGAGACCTCTGGTATAGCAGGCGAGTACTCTACCCACTACACCACAGCCACTAACTTACTTACTTCAAAAGTTATACATTTTTTTGGAAAGCTACGGTTACAAAATCACACAACCCCACCAGCATACTGGTGACAAACGTCGAAAACGTCGGCAAATCCATGCAAAATGCATGGTGGCTGTAGCCTAATGTTTATGCCATTAGCTTACCAACTGAAATATCCGAGGTTCGAATCTCGGCGGACGCCCAGAAAAAAGTAGTCTGAAGAAGAGATGTGGTGATCATCGAAATATATTTAGGTATAACCTACCAAAAAATTTTTAACACCACAATTTTTCTTATAAGATTGTAAAAAAGCTGAAAATTGCAGTACTTAATTAATAAATTTATATATTTTTTTTTTTATCTTTAGGATGTCATCCTACTCTATTTGGTTATCCCTTATACATATATGTTCCAAGTAGTTTAGTTTGTCATCTATATATTAATACTCAACAATATTTTTGGTCGTACCAAAATTAAGGTCTTATAGGGCCGTCATAATGAATACTTTTCCGTCAATCCATTTAACAAACAACAGAGTAAAATTACATGAATTTGAATGACGATCGGCACATTCAGTACTTCAACTTTTCCGTAAGAAATATATGAAATTGAAGTATGTGTCAGTTAAACGGAGCCGGATTGACGGAAAAGTATTCATGCTGACGGGTCAATTAATGTCATCGTGTCGGAATAAAATGCATATATATCATATGAAAGGGTGATTCTTCCTTCGAAAACTGAGATTTTCACGTTGTATATCTCTTGAACTATTTGTGTTAGAGCATTGAAAAAAAGGGAATTAGTATATACTAAATGTGTAAAAATTTTCGATATCGAACAAGGTGGATTGGTACCTCTCATATAATGGTGTATTAGCCCGTCTTGGAAAAATTACCAAACCGGGAAAAAAATTACCAAATTACCAAAATCGGTTTTAGAGAAAAAAAATTACCAATTTTGGTTAAAAATAACCAAAGTGGCAACGCTGATCATACCTACTACATAAATATGACTTATGTACATACAGAACATCACATCACATCCACTGCCTTAATTGTGACAGTTGCTCTGTTGCTGTTGCTGCTGTTGCTGGTAATTGGGTGAAAGATGCATATGGATGGGCTCTGATCAGTGATCACATCTGACGCATTGTAAACTTGCAGCTTTTCATTTATTTTTTTGGTTTTCCCTTTTTTGTTGTCGAGATTTATACTTTCCTAAGTATTGTAAATACTTCAATTATATTTTAATGCAATGCGACAATACCTACTGCATTTTTTCTTTTCTATTCCCTGCTCCATTTTTGTTAAGTTTTTGTTATCAAAATAGTAGTGACATTAACGAAACAAGTGAGTGAAGTGAAGATTTATTGGGTGGCTCACTAGCTGGCTGGTTGACGGTGTGTGGACTTAACTTTTGTAAACAAACAAAGGCATAAAAGTGTTGTAAATAAGCCCACTTGTTCCAAAAATTAAGCGTACAAATGTTTTCTTAAATGCATACATATGTAAGTATGTACATGCATATACAGATACATATGTATGTAAATATATCCATATAAAATAATATGTAGGTATAGCTGTGTATAAAAATAAAACTTTGAACTTGGAACAATGAAGCAATAAAAAAGTTAAACTCATCGCTTTTCTAAATAAATTTTTCTTCAAACAGAACAATTTATAGCGGGGTGAAAGATGGTTCATATTTTATTAATTAGGTACTGCTCCACTTAGGTGCTTCTTCGTTTTTTATAGTAAAACTTACCTTTCTGCACTTGGCTTAGCTTAGGAACTTAACGAAGTTTAGGGGAAAACTTTACACAATTTACCTTAATACATATAGGTACCTAACTAAAATTGATTTAACTCAGTTTCCAGAGTACATAAATATGTTCATATGTAGGTATCTTGTAAATTCTTACAGTAATAAAAATAGGTAAAAAAACTTTTTAAGTTAAACGGTTTTATGTTATACATACATTGCAATGTTTAAGATAAATGTACTAAAAACCAAAAAATAATAAAATAGATACAGTCGTGGGAATTATAAACATTTGCATAGACTAGACTAAAATAAAACCGTGGGGCACGTCAATTGTCTACAATCGTTGATTAAAATGTTTGTTTTGTAATGTTACACTATAATTAGGCAGTTGTTCAACCGACAACGATGGACGTGTGATAAGTAGGGCTAGAATGTGGAAAAAAGCTAGCAAGCTCGATTATAAGCGAGTTTTAGGGTTTCATAGTGGTGAGCGAGTAGTACTTTTATCATATGTTTTGTCGATT
Source organism: Urophora cardui (assembly GCA_960531455.1). Classification (NCBI taxonomy): domain Eukaryota; kingdom Metazoa; phylum Arthropoda; class Insecta; order Diptera; family Tephritidae; genus Urophora; species Urophora cardui. The sequence continues at coordinate 110,876,755 of OY482670.1, read as the reverse complement.
AAAGACAAACTACGAGCAGTGAAACGATTCCTCGTGTGAATGTCCAACGATAAACTAGTTGAAACATCTCTTTTATTAACATGGAGTGTATAACTATTGGAATTTCCATGAGCAAGAAAATAGTAAGTATTTTCCTCACCGTCTGCGGGCCAACTGCCTAACGACGAATTAAACGATTCTTCTATCGCACATTAAGTCGATAATTTGTAGACAATTGACGTGCCCCCCGGTTTTATTTTAGTCTAGTCTATGCAAATGTTTATAATTCCCACGACTGTATCTATTTTATTATTTTTTGGTTTTTAGTACATTTATCTTAAACATTGCAATGTATGTATAACATAAAACCGTTTAACTTAAAAAGTTTTTTTACTTATTTTTATTTTCTAGTTTTTAGTTTTTATTTCGCATTCTGTTTAATTCATTTAGTGCTTCATTATTGCAAGGTTTCTTGCCCGTTAGTTTATTGCAGTCCAACGCCTCTATAGCGACCCACGCGCCACCTATCGGAAGTTTTTTTTAGGAAAATATTTCCTTTCAAGGTAGTAATACATGTTCCGAATTTCAGCCAAATCGGACCATAAATGCGATTTTTGTAAATATAGCGACCCACGCGCCACCTAGCGGAATTTTTTTTTTAAGAAAATATTTCTTTTCAAGGTAGTAATACATGTTCCGAATTTCAGCCAAATCGGACCATAAATGCGATTTTTGTAAATATAGCGACCCACGCGCCACCTAGCGGAATTTTTTTTTAAGAAAATATTTCTTTTCAAGGTAGTAATACATGTTCCGAATTTCAGCCAAATAGGACCATAAATGCGATTTTTGTAAATATAACGACCCACGCGCCACCCATCGTAATTTTTTTTCATAATATTGCATTGTCATCGGGGTTATACATGCGTGCAAAATTTCAGATTAATCGGTTGACAGGAAGAGGGTGAAATTTGAATTACTAAATTTGACCCAAGAATAAAGAATAAATAACACTGTAGGGAGGTCAAAATATCACAGCGAAACGCCGAGACACCCCAACTAAATTTTTGGCTGTAGAATACGATGGCATTTACAGAAAGTCAAAGTTAGCTCTTGTTTTCGAGATATTGAGGAAAGAAGTTTCAGAGCTCTGAAGGTAATTTTTTTTCCGTCTATAAACTTTACTCAGGCTTGGAACCCTTTACGCGCATAATAATTTTGACAGTTGCTCTTACTTAATTGGGGTATTCTAAATTCAATGCCGCCTTTAGTTTTCCCAAATTGGCTCCGGTTTTCGAGATAACGGTATTTAAAAATTACCATCAATTTGGACTTTTTTGTTAATAACTCAGTCAGTTTATGAGATAGATTGCCAAAACTTTGCACGTGACAATATTTTAGTATTTCCTTAACTATTTCTGAAAATAATTGAAATCGGGTGACTATAACATATAGCTGCCATACAACCGGTGTTTCAGATGTGGACATTTATGGGTATAACTTTGCTATTTAAACAGCTAAGGACATGCAACTTTGGAGAATTTGTACTCGTATTGGCCTTAATCTATTCCCTGAAAATTGCCAAGATCGGGTCACTATAACATATAGCTCCCATACAACTGATTGTTCAGATATATGGTTTTGCACATTTATTTCCTTATAACTCCGAAAATAGTCATTCTGCGTGAAAAGGCAATATAAATACTTTCATTCAAAATTAATAGGTGAAAATTTTTCTCATATACGATTTCCACATATCTGCATCAGTTATTGCACTTTTATGCAACCAAAGTTGAAATTTCACCATAGGCATTTTTTTCAAGCCCAATAACTCATATATCGTATTAAATGAATTAGATGATATTTACATCGTCTTACAGGGAATTAAAAGAACTATTACGCAGTTTTTAAATGAAGAAAATATATGCATGTTTAAGGATTTTATATGCATTTATAGTAAAATTTTCCTACAAAACTATTGTTTGAAAACTATTGAAGCATACTTTTAGGCATTATTTGGAATAAAATTTTATGAAAAATTAACAAAAAAAATTATTCAAATGCGTATAAAATCCTCAAATATGCATATATTTTCTTCATTTAAAAACTGTATAATAGTTCTTTTAACTCTCTGTAAGACGATATAAAGATCATCTAATTCATTTAATACGATATATGAGTTATTGGGCTTGAAAAAATGCCTATGGTGAAATTTCAACTTTGGTTGCACAAAAGTGCAATAACTGATGCAGTTACGTGGAAATCGTATATGAGAAAATTTTTCACCTATTAATTTTGAATGAAAGTGTTTATGTTGCTTTTTCACGCAGAATGACTATTTTCGGAGTTATAAGGAAATAAATGTGCAAAACCATATATCTGAACAATCAGTTGTATGGGAGCTATATGTTATAGTGACCCGATCTTGACAATTTTCAGAGAATAGATTAAGGTCAATACAGGTAGAAATTCTCCTAAGTTTCATGTCCTTAGCTGTTTGAATAGCGAAGCTATACCCCAAAATGTCCACATCTGAAAAATCGGTTGTATGGCAGCTATATGTTATAGTCACCCGATTTCAATTATTTTCAGAAATAGTTAAGGAAATACTAAAATATTGTCACGTGCAAAGTTTTGGCAATCTATCTCATAAACTGACTGAGTTATTAACAAAAAAGTCCAAATTGATGGTAATTTTTAAATACCGTTATCTCGAAAACCGGAGCCAATTTGGGAAAACTAAAGGCGGCATTGAATTTAGAATACCCCAATTAAGTAAGAGCAACTGTCAAAATTATTATGCGCGTAAAGGGTTCCAAGCCTGAGTAAAGTTTATAGATGGAAAAAAAATTACCTTCAGAGCTCTGAAACTTCTTTCCTAAATATCTCGAAAACAAGAGCTAACTTTGACTTTCTGTAAATGCCATCGTATTCTACAGCCAAAAATTAAGTTGAAGTGTTTCGGCGTTTCTCTGTGATATTTCAAAAGTTAAAAATTTACCTACAGTGTAATAAATAATAAAACAAACGTGGTGAGCTAAATAAAACCGTTTAAAAAAATTAGCTTTTCTTGCTTAGCTTAAGAATTTAGCACAACTTAGCAAAACTTAACGATTATAATAGCTTAACTTAACTTACAATAGCTTAACTTAACTGAAAAAAAACTTAACTAAATTTTGAATAATTTGACTTAATATAATTTAACCTAATATACATAACGCAACTTAGTGCTTACCATAATTTGACAAAATTTAAAGAAAAGGTATTATGATGTAGTGCGGAACGATCTTCCGTCATCCCTTGCCAAGCACCCAAAATGAACTTGTATTAACTGAAACAACTAAACGTAGCTTTAAATTACTTAACTGAATTTAGAATAACTTAACTTATTTCGACTTACCTTTACTTGACTAAATATAACAAATTTTGTCAATTTTTATAGTAAAATGTATTTTTTATTGAAGACCGTTGGGTATTATTATTTTCGGAGTCTCAACTAAATTTTTGAATGTGTATTAGAACATATGAAGACGACAATTTCCCTTGAAATCTGCTTCCGCACTGAAAACGAAATTCGCTAGAACATAGAAATTACTTTTTCTACCTTACCTGTTTCTCCAGCGCATATTTGATAATTTTTGTCAGTTGGTGTTGTTGCTGTGGTGTTATTTTTGTTCGAATTCCAGCTAATTAGCATATAAATATGTCTTGTCTGCATTTGCTCACATTTCCACACCTAATAATTCTGTGCAACAGAAGATAGATCCATATGTACGTATATGTATATGTATAAGTTCACTGTGGGAGTTTCACGTGAAATTGTGCTCAAAGGTGCATAAATTAAATTAAACTGTGTATGTATGTTTGCTCATATGCGGATATTTATAAGCACGTAAAACATAAAAAGAAAAATTTTAAATTAGTGGCAGAAAGAGTTTGACAAAACGGATGTGAATGAATGGTCAACATCAAAAGCGTAAAAGAACAAACGTGCTCTAATTTATGAGCGGCTGCGCGATGACTTTCATTTGTATGAATGTATGCGTGTGTTGGTGATGGATGCGCTGCTTTGACGCTATCCGAGGATAAAAAGGTATATTTTGTTTATTAGGGTGAAATAAGAACTCTAGGCGACATACAAAATAATATAGGTACGTTTACACAAAGTCATGCGTATTTACAATGTTTATGGACACGTTCTCAAAATAGTCACCTGTGGCAGAAAAACTCGATATCGCCATAACTAAACAACTAAAAATAGCCAAACAAAACTAGAACGGAAAATGTGAAACAAATTAACATGACAACCTGTGGGAACTACAAATGAGCTATTGGAAAATATGTATGTACAGTCGAACTCCGATAACTCGAACTTCTAGAACTCGAATTTTCTATAACTCGAACGAAAATGCGTTAAGAAAGAATTTACATACAAATTTTCTTCCGTAATGCTGTGGTTATGGTACCAATGTTGCTTGCCAATCAATATCGGAAACATTTCGTGATTGGTGAGAGGTGGTTATGCTTAGATTGATGATTGGAGCACACATACACAACATAACACATTATTACCCCGAAACCACGGCTGCTGGCTGCCTGTTTCACACAGCAAATTTGCTGGATGTGAGAGTCCGAAAATTCTCTCACCGTCGGAGTGCACAACAACAATTACACGGTGCTCGACCAGCTGCATTGGTAGCATAACCATAGCATAACTCGAAGTTCTCTATAACTTGAAAGAAAATCCATACACATCCATATAAAGCATTTCTCTAACTCGAAGTAACGCATTTTTGTTTTTGAATTTCGCTTCTTAATTCAGGGAAATTCTTTTTGTACATGAACAGCTTTTTTTTTGTATTACATATAAGTCAGTTCAACGTCAGTCGCAGTTATTGTCAGGTCTGAAGTAGATGCAGTTTGTTCATTATAATGGTAACTAAACGAGTTTTAAGATCTTTGTCGATTGAAGAGAAATATAAGCTCTTCCGAACATTGAGTTTATATTTGACAACCAATGACACTACTACTGATGAACACTACAAGGCTTTAAGCCCATTGGAGTCCTTTTTTGCTGAAAACAACCAAAAAAAAGTAAACTTTCAGTCATTAATTTCAGAATATTTCACAGCATTGTAACTTTCTTTAATAGTTACTAGCAAATACCCGTCCCGCTTCGCAGCGACCAAAAAAGTTTTTCCCATTTCTCTTTACCTTTACCTTTACCTTTACCTTTACCGGGACCATCCGTCACCATCCGGGCCCACTAATTGAACCATCTCTGGGAAACCGACTCAAAAAATAACAATGAAAATATCTGTATGTTGAAGCCCTGCTCGACACCTTTCATTTGATACCAATATCGCTTAGAAACATTCGAGGGTCATCTGGGTCCACGTTTTGACCCATATTTGGGGACCCTGCCTAGGCATCACAATTAAAATAACTCTATGTTGAAGGCCTGCTCAGCACCTTTCATTTGATACCCATATTGCTCAAACACTTGCTGGGTCACTCTGGGTCCACATTTGGGCCTATATTCCGCGAAGTTCCCACTTTTTCGAAATTCTATATACCCCTTTAGTACCACATGCATCTACTGTGAAAATTTCATAAAGATCGGTTGATTACTTTGGGAGTCCATAAAGGACACACACACACACGCACATTCATTTTTATATAGTTATTTGTAAAACAATGTTTTAAAATAAAAATTGTCATTCAAATGTAGTTTAAACAAGTAAGGAAGCCTAAGTTCGAGTGGAATCGAACATTAGATACTCAGCTGTATGCTTTCATTGTTTGTTTGCGTTTGATGGAAACACGGCGTATTTTACATAAAGCGAGTGCCGCATAAAGCGGGCGTTGCCACGCCCATTTTCAACATTTTTATCAGTCATCCAACTAAGAATATGAATATTATTCTTTGTACAAAATTTCATTCCTTTTTGATTTCTAGTTACAAAGATGTCACGTTACAAATTCCCAAAGGGTGTTCCAGAAATATCTTTGTTAAAAAGTAGGCGTGGTCATAAACCGATTTCAATAAATTTTTGCGTGTCTATTAACACAAGTTGTAAAAGTGTATAAACCAAGTTTCGTTATAATATCTCAATTAGAGTTATAGGCTAAGAAATCTCGTATATTCCTTTGTCTAAAAAGAGGCGGTGCCACGCCCATTTTCCAAAATTTTTATATTTTTTCTTTCCGGTCTATTGTGGAACTCATGCCACAAAATTTATATGAATTATCGCTATATTTGACAAAGATATCACTTAAAATGTTTTATTAGGCCACTTTATAGTTCCCATGTATAAAAGTGGGCGTGGTCGCCAAACCGATTTCGCTAAAATTTTGAACATGTATTACCACAAGTAATAAAAGTGTACACACCAAGTTTCATGATTATATATAAATTATTTGTCGAGTTATGGGCTCAGAAATCTCGTATATTCCTGTTTGTAAAAAGAGGCGGTGCCACGCCCATTTTCCAAAATTTTTGTGTTTTTCGTTTTATGTCCGCAGGTGGACTCCTGCTATAAAATTTCAATGATATATCTTTATATTTGACAGAGATATCGCTTAAAATGTTTTTATTAGGCCACTTTATAATACACATATATGAAAGTGGGCGTGGCTGTCAACCGATTTTAACTATTTTCCGTCCAAACGTTTGCGTAAGTAAGCAAATCACGCGTACCAAATTTCATCGATATATCTTCAACGGTTTCAGAGTTATGACTAATAAAACTTTCAATGTTTGCCCCTTAATAAGTGGGCGTGGCACCGCCCATTTTCCAAAATTTTTGTGTTTTTACAAGCTTTTATTTAACTTCACTTTTTGTATGGGTGTATGTCGTGGAATTTTGCAACGAACATTTAAGATACTTCTAGTTGAGCTAGGTACTTGAAATTTGGAACATAGTTGAGGACCCGAAGACAATGCAATGTGAAATAAAAAAAAATCCGATAGATGGCGCTGGTGTCGAGATATTTGTAAAATTCGTATTTACCGACCGAATTTGTTCATATTCGGTATATATGTTGCCTATGGGAAAGTTAATACATCCGTGGAAAAAATCGCCGCTAGGTGGCGCTGGTGTCAAGATATTTGTAAAATTCGTATTTACCGACCGAATTTGTTCATATTCGGTACATATATTGCCTATGAGAAAGTAAATACATCCGTGGAAAAAATCGCCGCTAGGTGGCGCTGGTGTCAAGATATTTGTAAAATTCGTATTTACCGACCGAATTTGTTCATATTCGGTACATATATTGCCTATGAGAAAGTAAATACATCTGTGGAAAAAAATCGCCGCTAGGTGGCGCTGGTGTTAAGTTATTTGTAAAATTCGTATTTACCGACCGAATTTGTTCATATTCGGTATATATATTGCCAATGAGAAAGTAAATATATCCGTGGAAATAAATCGCCGCTAGGTGGCGATAGTGTCAAGATATTTAGAAAATTAGTATTTATGAACCAATTTTGTTCCTATTTTGAACACGTATTACGAAGTAATCTATTCACAAAAGAGTATAGTAAAACCACTTAAAAGACTCCACAGGAATTGGATAATAAAAAAAACTGGCTGAGCAGAAACCATCAAAATGTTAAACATAGTGCACTTCATATTAAAAACTGTTGGACTATATTGATAGTGGGTGTGTTGACAAATATTAGATGTAATATGCATTGTAAAACTAAAAAGGCAAAAATAAAACAAAGTAAAAAAATTTTTTTAAAAAGCTTTTATTTAATATTAATATAAAAATTTACTAAAAAGGAAAAAAATAAATTTTTAATATTTTTGAACAAAATTTATATTAGTCCTTAATTCATTTGGATCTTAATTTCAATCTCAGCATACCTTTAACGTATTTCTTCAAAGCATTTCTGTATATGTATCAACATATGTAAATAAAAGCGCGGGTACTCATTAGATATTCATGTTATAAAACAGTATTGGTGAAATGGAAGGAAGCGATAAAAACTTTAAATTCCAATTACGTAAGATATGCATTACGTAAGGAACACCCGCGCTTTTATTTACATATGTTGATACATATACAGAAATGCTTTGAAGAAATACGTTAAAGGTATGCTGAGATTGAAATTAAGATCCAAATGAATTAAGGACTAATATAAATTTTGTTCAAAAATATTAAAAATTTATTTTTTTCCTTTTTAGTAAATTTTTATATTAATATTAAATAAAAGCTTTTTAAAAAAATTTTTTTACTTTGTTTTATTTGTTTTATGTCCATGGTTGGAGTCATGCGACAAAATTTCAATGATATATCTTTATATTTGACAGAGATATCGCTTGAAATGTTTTTATTAGGTCACTTTATAATACACATATATAAAAGTGGGCATGGCCGTCAACTGATTTTAACTATTTTCCGTCCAAACGTTTGCCTAAGTAAGCAAATCACGCATACCAAATTTCATCGATATATCTTCAATGGTTTCTGAGTTATGACATATAAAACTTTCAAGGTTTGGCCCTTAATAAGTGAGCGTGGCACCGCCCATTTTCCAAAATTTCATCAAATTTCTTCATAGGGGCCTGAGCTCAACACGTGGGTAAAATTCGATCACTCTAGCTTTAATAGTGACTGAGATACCAAATTTCCGATTTTTTCTATATAGGAAAAGTGGGCGTGGTCACGGTCCGATTTCGCCCATTTTCAATACCAACCGTCCCAGTCTCGATACCAACTTGCATTTCAAATTTCATCAAAATATCTCAATTTTTGCGCGAGTTAGAGTATTTACAGACGGACAGACGGACGGAAGGACGGACGGACATGGCTCAATCGATTTCTCTTTTCACCCTGATCATTTTGATATATATAAGTCTATATCTATCTCGATTATTTCATTCTGTTACAATCCACCGTTATGTGATTAAAACTATAATACTCTGTGTACTAGTACAGCTGAGTATAAAAATACAACCATATATGAAATTTACTTTTTTTTACTAAAAATTAAAAAATTCTATAACTCGAAGTCTCCGTAACTCGAACTTTTTTTTGGGGATTTAGGCTATTCGAGTTATGGAAGTTCGACTGTATATAAATATATCAAGCAAACAAGTTGCAAGCGGCTAATATCTACATTGTTAGAATATTTTTATCACGCGAAAGTCTGCTATTTACATACATACATACATATGTATCTGTCGTTAATTATGGTGTGGTGATAATTATCATACGTTACATGTACATATGTATGTATTTTAATCGTACGAAAAGTAGGTGTGCCGCCAACATTATTTTTGAAATTATTACATATGTACATACATATGTATATTAAATTGTAAACATACGCGCAACAGTTGGAAGGTGGACAAATTTGTATGTTTGTGTTGTAACTACATAATATCCGGAAATAAAGATATATAGATATCTGAAATATCACAGTAGTGACATAATAGGGAAGCAAGTGATAACTTGTTTATTCTCATGCATCTCCATAAGATTTTTACTGTGATAAACTTACATATGTCAAAATGGTCACTTTTTATATAATAGTAATAATACAATGGCGCTATTATAACTCTGACGTGTTTTATGGCCGAGTTTCTCTCCCAATTCGAGGTGTGCGTGCTCCTTTTTGTTTTTCCTACTAATTGGGTGAACCTACAGTTTTATGCCGGCTCCGAACCGCGAATGCATTTTTTGTTAGAAGCTTTTTCATGGCAGAAATACTCTTGGAGGGTATGCCGCCCACTGCCGATAGGTGACTGCTGCTCTTAAAAAATCCAATAATTGGAATTTTACTAATTAGAAAATTTTTTTTTGGTGTTTGCTCGGACTGGGGTTTGAACCCAAGACCTCTGGCATAGCAGGCGAGCACTCTTCCCGCTACACCACAGCGGCCACTAACATAATGTTTGAAAAAGATACACCGCATTTAGCAGGTTCGATAAATTCAGAGGTGCACTGCTCAGCACCGGCTCATTACATCATCTTATCAATCTCTCAAGAGCTGCAGAACAGTATTCGGCTTTAGAGAGGTATGTACGAATGTACATATGTATGTATCTAGGTATGTACATATGTACATATGTTGGCATATTCTGGCTTATGTAAGAAAGCAAAGATTTTGTCCAGAAATGGTTTCACCTTGCCACAGAATCGTCAAAAGCTATTGAACCAAATGCCAAGTTTACCCAAATAATTTGAATCTACCCTTCATTAGCCTCATTTCTTTAATTTGCATTTGCATACTGTGTATTTTAAATTTATAGAAAATCACACTGTGTTTAAAAAATCTTATGAAGTTCGAAAACACTTAATACAAGTTTTTTCTTACTCTACTATTTTATTTATGTATGTTGTCATGCACATTAGTCGATGTCAATTTATTTAAGACTAACCATTAAATCACCTACCCATATGCATATTTTATTTATTCGATACATATTCCCCCAAAAAATCAAGTTAGAATTTATGAGAAAGAATAAACAAAGAGTATCTATAAATGAATAATAAAAAACAAAACAAAGGATTTATGTGGAATTTATGTAAATTTTATTTTTTGTTCTGCTTGATTAATCTTCTCTCAATTCATGCTTTAGTTATTTACATTGTTTTGTTTCCAAAAGATATACATATACATTTTATATCTAAATGAAACACACCCCCGCTCTGTTTAGCTTAGATCCAAAGAGACTCAATGACGAATTCGACTTTTATCCCACATACCTTCATGAAATACATACATAAAATGATATTGTAAACCAGCGAATGACTGAGATGTCATCACTATATATGGTATTCCGAATTTGTCATTTATTTTACCTTGACACCAATTGTTGGTCGCTGATTTTGAAATCAGATGGCACACCTTGATCTAAAATTTCACTCATGAAATTTTGAAGTTCGCTTTCTCCGAGCTACATATATCTACGCTCTTTAGCCACAAATGATAGAGTTTAGAGGGTGCGCTTTAGTACCACGTCATTAATAACCACTTACTGAGAATTTGACATATGCATATGTATGTATGTATAAACCCAATAAACACAGACGCGAGGATGATATCGCGGCGAATTCGAGGCGAGTTCGCGAAAGCAGATTTTCGCGAACGTAATTTCTCGGACTCGCCTCGAGTTCGCGGCAAGTTCGAGAAAATCAATTTTCGCGATATTAATTTTTTCAATTTTTTTAAAGTTGTTTTGCACTAAAAAATCATTATAGTTCTGAAATTTTACATTTATACCTGAACTTGAAAAGCTTTTGTTATTTATGAAAGTTAAACTTTCTTTATAAAAATATTTTAAGTGCTTTTGTTATTTTATACGGATTTAAACCATTAGCAGTAAACCAAACTCTGAACTTTTAATTTTTCGAAACGCCATTTATAAAAAAATCTCGAATCGCTAATGAACAAGTTCTCGAATCGCCAAGGATCAGAGAAATTAAAAATTCTCGAATCGCTAATCATAAAAAAATCGAATCTCCAGCGATCCGAGAATGAACAAATTCTCGAATCGCTAGTGATAGGTGACATGCCTACGAATTCGGATTCGCCGATCTATCGCCGCGAACTATTGCCGCGATAATATAGTCAGAGAAGGCGAATCCGACGCGAATTCGAGGCGAATCCGTTGTGTTTATTGGGAATAGATGATTTAGATACATACCTACATATTTATTTCGATTTATCCCAAACAAAAGCAATATGAAATTTCATCTATGTACATACATTTGTAGGTCTTCCAGAAGTACTTGCCTTATTTAATTAATTGGCAGTTGACCATCTATAACTTTTCCAACTGTATTTTAGAAACCTCCAAATTTACTTCGGAAATTTTCAAAAGAGAGATTGTGGAGCGCATGTTCCCATTCAACGTAATTTTTCAGAACTTGGCCCAGAAATGAGTTAGTATAAAACAGCATTGTTGGATAGTGTCATGAGGCAATTTTCCCCATTAGAACTGAAGTACTTACATAACTAGACAAGTACAACAAGAACTTTATGCTTAGAATTACATAAGCGCATACATATGTATGTATGTACATACATACATACATATTTGAATTTTTGTGGGAGCAAAAAATTTTAATATTTCCTGAAATCCGATGCTGAACATTTTTATGCACAAAAAACTCTAAATCTTTCTCGAATAAAGGCACAATGTAGAGAAAATGAAATCAACCCATTTATTTACTTACATGTGTACATACATACCATCTGTTGAATTTTAAAGTTCAATGAAACTTTCAAGTGTTACGCGCAACTTATTTTGTATACACTTAAGTAGGTACAAAGGAGGGTGAAAACAGAATCGGTACGTAACGACACGACATTGCGACAACGACAGCCTGTCAAAATTAAAACCCATGCATTCTTATGAAAGCAATTATAATAAAGACGACGCGGCACGACGTCGTCCACCGACAAAATTACCTTGTCGTCAACTTAGGTCGATTTCTAATTTTGGTGACGACGACGAGCGGACGATGAGTTGCCACTGCATTATAAAATATGAAAATTTTGACAACTCAATAAATCTAACGAAACTTTACAAAAAAAGCAGAAGTATTTATACACAACCAAATATAATAACAGTTTAAAGCATTCAATTAATAAATTTAACTATTTAATTTATTAGTTTACATTAAAAAATTACGATCTGAACCAAAAGCTTTTTAGCTGTGAATGAAAAACTGTAATGTGGCAGCAAAAAGCCTTCTGTAGGGGCGGTCGCTGCCGCATTTATTATGTTTCAGTCGCTGGCTTCGCACCGACATTTTTACGTCAAGGTACTGTCGTTGTCGCAATGTCTGTCGTTACGTACCGATTCTGTTTCCACCCGGACTGTTATGTTCATACATACCCTGCAAGAACTGTGCTGGTCATTTGACCGGTCATATGACCGGCAGGCATGACCAAAAGTTGTGGGATATTTCCTATGACATTCTTAAGGGCATCGGTAACTTTTGTGACCGTTTCATTCATCACGTTCCCGAATGTGTATTTTCAAATTCCATTCTATCCTTATCTATCTCATGAATTGTAGCAGTATTGTAGTGCTAACTATACCTCCTAACTTTCTTATGCACTTCATTCGTATAAATTTTTCTCTTTCGGCTTACTCTTCTTAACTCCTACTTTAGGCAGTGAAGAAATGATCTGTGCTCAATTCGAAATCACTTAACCCTGGTAGGTATGTAAGCATATTTCAATTACTCAAATTTCTCAACTTATGTTTACTTAAAATTCTGCCCTCGACCAATAAATGTGAATTACTTAGTTTCTCTCAACCCTAAAATACACATTCATAACTTATCTCGTATCTTATGTCAACTTCCAGTTTAAATGTTATAAACATTTACTTATGTTGACATTTGGATATATAAACATACAAATATGTATGTTGTGCTTATGTACATATGTACATATATGTAGGTATATGTCATAAAACAATATTTAATCAGAAATTTGAGTAGGTATTTCAAAGATTTGCTGGTTAAATCCGAGCCAAATTATTATTATTATTGCTTACTTACGGCCTTATTCCGGTGTGGTAACATAATTTACTTTACTGGTTAAATAAAGAATCTGGTACTTTAAACACTCTTTTCGTATTCTGGCAGCAGAAAATTAAGTTACCACCTCAATACGTGGTAACAGTTTGTTACCATTTTCAGCCCGATTCCATTCCGTTCGTATGGAAATGCTTTGACAGCGTTACCATTTGTGCCCGAATACCAATTGAAAAGACGGTAACAATTTTCAGCAACATAAATTACCAGTAAAGTAATTTTCCGGTAACGCTCGGAATAGCAGTGTTAATAACAAATTACACAGTTTAGTTTTGGTTTCGTATTACAAAAATTTTCAGCTCAGTTTAGAGGGTTTTTATTCATTATATTGACATAAAAGCTCTTCAAAATTTTATTAATTGAAATGCAACAGGACTTGTATATAAAACATAGTACATACATACATACATATGTAAGTACCCAATGAACATGAGGCCAAAAATCTCAAATGTTTGAGAAAATCTTACATAAATCTCAATTTGATAATTAGGATTTTCTCAAAATATTCTCTAACATTTGAGAAAAATGTGCCTTTTTGTTTGTATGTATGTGCGTTTGGTGCAGAACTTCCCAGTAGTCCCAAAGGTACTGAAAATCATCAATATATTCCTCCTTACATTTCCTTTAGAGAAGATAACAACTTCCATTACTATGCCTAATGACTATCGCACCGCGATGGCCGGCTTCGCATGAATTACTTTGTATAGTAAAAAAAGGCAATGAAGCGAAAATTGTTCAATTCCAAACCGCATGCCTGCACATAACGTGGTTCGCTCTTTTGATCTGTATTCGCTCTCTCAATTGTCGTTCGACCTCGAATCCAGTGCCGAAACCCGCTAATTTCCATACGAAATTCTGAGAGCGAATAACGAATGAAATACGTGATTTCAATTCGAATTAAGTTAGGTATGTATGTGGAGACCAGTGATGCCGAAATTGGGCCTTTCGGACCAAATCTGGTCCGATAAATTTACTTTGGGCTGTTGGGCGGCTAAAATCAATTTTGGTCCGATTTGTAATATGAATATTTTAGTGGAGACAATTTCTCGGACGCTAAACGTTTCATCTTTCCCGTGTAAAGTTCTTTTATTGTTAGTGAAACACACTATGCGCATGTCTATTAGAGTTGGGAAATTTAGTTCACTTTGTTGAGCTCTCAATTGGTGAGGGGTCTCTTCAGTGAACTAGTTCACTTTAGTGACTTTGCATAGCCTATCCAGGAAGGAAGTCCCAAGAAAGTGTTGTCTGTCGCTGTTAAGAGCCGAGCAAAGCAGTGGCAGATGAGGTGTTCGATTGTCTCCTCGCCTCATCATCTTTCAAGCTTATGCAGCATCTGCGGTAGGGTCACCTAGCCTCTCTGCGTGTTTCCCGATGAGGCAGTGTCCTGTGAGTACCACCACAAGGTTCGAGATGTCATCTCTCCTTAGAGTACTTATTTGATGGGATCGCTTGTGAACCCATTTCTGCCAGATTTGCCTTGATGTTCGACATACTGGCTTCTGTTGCCATCTATCGCTTGCTAGTTTATAGACATACTGTTTAAGAATTAGCTTGTTTGTGGCTAAGGCATACCTATGCTTTATGGAAGAACCTGCTCGGTAGTGCCCTGCCTCGCAAGTTCATCCGCCTTACAATTGCCAATGATATCCCTATGTCCCGGGACCTACACGAGGTGCAGACAGGTCTGTTTGGCCATCTCCTTTAGAGATCGGCGACAGTCTAGTGTTAGTTCTGAATTAAATGAGTGGGAGTCAAGATTACTTAGTATGTACATATGTATTTAAAAATAAATATGTAATTCCATTTTAAGTTGACTTCTGATTTTTGGGCCTTTTTTGGCGGAATTGGGCGGTAATTTGGTCGGTAAAATTTTTTTTCAGTGGCAACACTGGTGGAGACAGGCTTTAAGGTCGTTATTATAATTTTGTTAGGTATTCAGCATGAACATTATTGTAGCATTATTGTAGTGCTGAATATACCGCTGTCTACCATCTAACTTTGTTATGCACCTCATTCGTATAAATTTTTCTGTTTCGGTTCACTCTTCTTAACGCCTACTTTAGGCGGTGGAGAAACGATCTGTGCTCAGTTTATACTTGACTGTTAACATATGTATGTACTTTAGGATCACCTGCGGTATACTTAACAAAAGCAAGTCTCCTGGCATGAATAACAATCGCACCACCTTACAAATGGGCCTAGTCGGTTAGACTTCCCCAGACTACTTACCATGGACCACTTCGAGTGCAACGGATACGTATAGTAGTTCAGCTTCCTGCATCTGGTTATTTCCAGGTCCACCACGTTCAATGAAGAACATGGGTAAAGGCTTGCGGGTGCAAGGCCCTTCGACTAAAGGCCCTTGGCAACTTACAATCTGGATTGAGAGGAAGTGTATATGTGTGGGTGTCGGGTGATTGACGCAAATATCTAAAATTTTTGATTTTTATCAACGCAAGGCGACAGCGAGCCGACAACAAGTACGTGTAGCACGACGGCTGCCGATTGCACTAACAGACACAAAAAACACTCAAATTTGACTTACTCACTAAAAAAAAAAAAACTCAAACTGGACAATCCAGATTGTAAGTTGCCAAGGGCCTTAAGGGTAACAACGTGACCACAACGGGCACAGAGTCTGGTGCTCAGCGCACCTTGGGACAGTAGCTTGACGCTAGTACCAGACAGTTGGGCACGCTGATAGTAGAAGGTTAAGTGACATACTTTTGTGTACATACATATGTATGTATTTTGCTTATTTGCTATTTTTTCATAATTTTGCGTATTGAAATTTCAAGAACTACGGATTAACATACATATGTATGTACATAGATATACATATGAATGTATGTACATTAGATGCGTTTTTTTGATCTAACATACACCTCCGGCCACAGAATATGAAAATAGGATGTTGTAGGATAACTAAGCGGGGCTACTCCAAAAACAGCGATTTTTTTTTAAATTTCATGATGGGTTTAGATTCATATATGAAAAAAACCACAGAATTAAAAATAAAAAAACTGGATACACGATAAACATTATCTACATGCTGAAGCTATCGTGAGAAAAATTATTGTTGTGAATGATGCGGCAGAAAGGGCTATAAATCTTGCAACAAAGTTTAACGAAAAAAACACAAAATGCGAGACAGAGAAACAAATGGTTTTTCAGGTAATAGAAGCGCACCAAAAACAGTTTCCTTACGGTGCATCAAAAAAAAAAATTATTGAAAATTTCTAATTCTGTAAAGCACAGATGGACATATATATGTACATATGTATATATATGTATGTAAATAATAAAATGTTCGAATTTTTTCCTTGCAACAATAAAAAAATGTTGTTCAATATGAAAGTGATTTTGGAATGTTTCATTTAAACCAAAGTAGCTTGGACAAAAAAAGCTCGATTTCGATCAAATAAACTTTTCTGAAAACTGCATGAATTTGCGCAGATTCCTGTATATTTTGATTAAAAAGAAATTTAAGGTATCTTGAAAATGCCAGGGTCCAAACTTGAAAATTCGTGACTAAAAAAAATAAAATTCAACTTTAGGCGATCTTGGTACCTTCCCTATGGCTCGCAATAAAAAACTGAGTACGCCATTCGATTAAGCCATTAATTTGAGAATATATGTCTTTTGTTTTTTTGTTTTTAATTCTGTGGTTTTTTTCATATATGAATCTAAACCCATCATGAAATTAAAAAAAAAAATCGCTGTTTTTGGAGTAGCCCACTCAGTTTTTTGTCTAACAAAAAATAAAAATCAGCTTAGTTATCCTACAACATCCTATTTTCATATTCTGTGGCCGGAGGGAAGATCTGAGAAACTTTTCCGAAAAAAAACGCATCTAATGTGCATATCAACATAATATATGTACATATTATATACAAAAAATAGAGCTCCCAAACTCTGTTTTTAATGCCCACAATCAGTGCAAACACACGTTTATAAAACAAAACAAGTAAGGAAGCCTAAGTTCGAGTGGACTCGAACATTAGATACTCAGCTGTATGCTTTCATTGTTTGTTTGCATTTGATGAAAACACGGTGTAATTTATATAAAGCGAGTGCCGCATAAAGTGGGCGTAGCCACGCCCATTTTCAACATTTTTATCAGTCATCCAACTAAGCATATGAATATTATTCTTTGTGCAAAATTTCATTCCTTTATGACTTCTAGTTACAAAGATGTCACGTTACAAAAATAGATATACCATTGAGTTTGTATGTTTTGGAAAACGAACTTTTCATTTTATCTGAAAAACACGTTCAAAATGAATTAATAATAATATGCGGCACTAAATCATCAATAGAATTACTTGATAAAAGCGACTGTTGGATTATGGATGGAACTTTCGAGGTTGTGCCTTCTATAATGCGACAACTTTTCTCGATACATGGCCGTGTTGAAGGGCAAATAGTTCCCCTTGTGTTCTGTATAATGAACAAAAAATCGCTTTTTAGCTACGAAATGCTCTTTTATGAGCTTATCGAGATAGCTGAAGGATATGGAATACAATTACATCCAGAACGTATTATAAGCGATTTTGAATTGGGTATAATATCTGCGGCAAAAAAATGGTTTCCAGAAGCGAGATTACAGGGATGCTTCTTTCATTTTAACCAAATAATTTGGAGAAAAATACAAAAAGAAAGGTATAAATAGTAACCTATATATAAATTTTTAAAATAGTTCAACTATCTACTTACAACTTAACATTTTATTTTACAGATTGGTTCAGAAATATGGAACTGATACGTCTTTTTCATTACAAATTAGAATGTTAAAGAGCCTGGCTTTTGTTCCCCACGGCGAAGTCTCTGAGTACTATAATCATCTGTATAATACTGTTGATGACACGGATATGAGGAATTTTTGCTCATGGTTCGAAAGAAATTATATAAACGGAGCCAAAACGCAACCGAAATATTCACCCAAATTTTGGTCAGTGCACGATGAGCAAACAAGCATACATTTTCCAAGAACACAAAATAATGTTGAAGCTTGGCATCGTCGCCTGAAGGTTATTGTTGGGAAACGAAATTCTGGGCTGTATAAACTCATAACTGATTTAAAAGGCGAGATGCTTTATGCGAAAGCGCAGATTTCCAGAGTTCAGAATGGCCAAAATATAAAGCGAAATTTGAAAACATTAAAAGCAAATAAAAAAATTAGAAGAATAACGAAGAAACGATGTGATTTAAGACCATTATGTTTCCTAAAAAGAATTGCTAAGAATTTAATTGTTTAATAACTTCTTTTCTACATACATATATTATAAAGTAAATTACATTTGAATTACACATTTGTTTCTTAAAAATCAGAATATGAGTTCCTTATTTTCAACAATAAAAACAACCAGAATTTTTGTCCAAAATTATTTGGAAACCAGAATTTTACTTTCCAGGATTATGACCCTTCATCATTATGTCCATCCAGAATTTTGGAATACAGAATTTTGACTCGAAATTATTAAGTCGCGCAGAATTTTTTTTAGTTTTTTCCAGTATTTTGTCCCAAAATAATTTTGAAATACAGACATTAGTCACTATCCCATTCCCAAAGGGTGTTCCAGAAATATCTTTGTTAAAAAGTAGGCGTGGTCATAAACCGATTTCAATAAATTTTTGCGTGTCTATTAACACAAGTTATAAAAGTGTATAGACCAAGTTTCGTCATAATATCTCAATTATTTTTCGAGTTATAGGCTAAGAAATCTCGTATATTCCTTTGTTTAAAAAGAGGCGGTGCCAAGCCCATTTTCCAAAATTTTTATATTTTTTGTTTCCGGTCTATTGTGGAACTCATGCCACAAAATTTATATGAATTATCGCTATATTTGACAAAGATATCACTTAAAATGTTTTATTAGGCCACTTTATAGTTCCCATGTATAAAAGTGGGCGTGGTCGTCAAACCGATTTCGTTAAAATTTTGAACATGTATTACCACAAGTTATAAAAGTGTATAAACCAAGTTTCGTCGTAATATCTCAATTATTTGTCGAGTTATTGGCTCTGAAATCTCGTATATTCCTGTTTCTAAAAAGAGGCGGTGCCACGCCCATTTTCCAAAATTTTTGTGTTTTTCGTTTTATGTCCGCAGTTGGATTCCTGCTATAAAATTTCAATGATATATCTTTATATTTGACAGAGATATCGCTTAAAATGTTTTTATTAGGCCACTTTATAATACACATATATAAAAGTGGGCGTGGCCGTGAACCGATTTTAACTATTTTCCGTCCAAACGTTTGCCTAAGTAAGTAAATCCCGCGTACCAAATTTGATCGATATATCTTCAATAGTTTCTGAGTTATGACATATAAAACTTTCAAGGTTTGACCCTTAATAAGTGGGCGTGGCACCGCCCATTTTCCAAAATTTCATCAAATTTCTTCCTAGGAGCCTGAGCTCAACACGTGGGTAAAATTTCATCGCTCCAGCTATATTAGTGACTGAGATACCAAATTTCCGATTTTTTCTATATAGGAAAAGTGGGCGTGGTCATGGTCCGATTACGCCCATTTTCAATACCAACCGTCCCAGTCTCGATACCAACTTGCATTTCAAATTTCATCAAAATATCTCAATTTTTGCGCGAGTTAGAGTGTTTACAGGCGGACGGACAGACGGACGGACGGACGGACGGACGGACATGGCTCAATCGATTTCTCTTTTCACACTGATAATTTTGATATATATAAGTCTATATCTATCTCGATTATTTCATTCTGTTACAATCCACCGTTATGTGATTAAAACTATAATACTCTGTGTACTAGTACAGCTGAGTATAAATATTTACATACATATGTACATATATATTTAGGTATGTACCTATGCATGTAATTGCCCAATATGCAAGAGTCAAACTTTTTTCCAATCTTGGAGAAATTTTGTGGTTCTCAAATGGATATCCAACTTATATATCAATTGGAGATCCAAAGTTGGTTTTGAAATTTAAAGCCATTGGAGGTCAATTTGAGGTATTAATACAAATTTTTTCATATGAAAACCCTCTTAATAATTTTATAAACCTTTAATGTGGATGGCAATGTTGGTCAGTGCATTTTTTGCCTTGTCCTATTAATAAGTATTTTTTTTTTTCATTTCGATCTAATTGGAAATTGATGTTTGAGCTCAAATTGATATCAAAGAGTTTCTCAAATGGAGAACTAAGATTATTTACATATAAAAAATGTGCCGTTTCTTTGAAAATGGGTTGGTTCTCCAATGGAGGTAAAATGGAAAATAATAAACATTGGAAATTGGAACACGGATTGGAAATCCACTTGACCTCAAATGAATTTCGAACAAAAATGTTTGTTGGGTATGTACATATGTATGTATGTTTGCACAACTGTATACACTAGGGTGGTCATTAGAAATCAAATTAACGATTTTCCTCGGTCTCACCCCCTACATCGGTAACAGAACGGTCAAAGATACCACATATAAGTTTTTATCGCTATTGGAGATGGTAAAGGGGTGTCGCAAAGAGGTCAAAGTTCAAATAACGACCCCTGTGCGACACACCTTAACCGTATCCGATCGCGACCATAATTTATATTTTGTATCCTTGAGTACAATGCTAACGATTATGCTATAAAATTTGTCTCCATACATTTGAAGACCACCCCTAGTATACATACATACATATGTATGTGCAAGCGTATGCATTTTCAATTCACATGCATACCTATGTATATATACATACATATGTATATGCAAGCACATCTGACCTTAATTTGTTGGCAACAAAAAAATTAAGAAAAAGCAAAAAAAAAACTCCCAATCACCTACGCTCGGTTGAATGAACATGCAACACTGCGTCTTCTATGTACAAGGGGATATACATACATATATATACACACATACATACATATGAACATAGATACTTACATGTTTAGTTTAAGCTAAAATGCATTGGCACGAACACCGAGATTGTAAGTGGTGTAAAAAAGGTTTAAACTTTAAAGCAGGGACTGTAACGGTTATGCTGTGGTTATGGTACCAATCAACATTGCCAATCAAAATCGGAAACATTTCGTGATTGGTGAGAGGTGGTTATGCTTGCATTGATGATTGGAGCGCACATACACAACATAACACATGATTATTACTGAACACATACACAACATAACACATTATTACCCCCGAAACCTCGACTGCTGGCTGCCTGTTTCACACAGCAGATTATTTCCGAAAATTCTCTCACCGTCGGAGTGCACAACAACAATTTCACGATGCTCGACCAGCAAGATTGTAACCATAACCAGGCCCTTATGAGTTATATCCAAAAAGTTGATATTTAATCATTATTTACTGAGTTTTATTTTCTGCTCACAAAATAAAGGTTATTTTTTGAGTTTTATTTTTTTGCTCAGAGAATAAAAGTTTTTCAGTTAATTTTGGCTGCAATTGTAGATTTTGGCATATAAATAGGTAAAGTATATAAATAAATTTTTAATTTTTTTTACTTATAAATTTTACCTAGGTGTTAATGTGGCAAAATCGACAGCTGCTGCTAAAATTAAACTAAAGAAACTTTTATTCTCTGAGCGAAATGATAAAACTCAGAGAATAACTTTTATTTTCTGATCGAAAAATAAAACTCAAAAAATACATTTTATTTTCTGAGGGAAAAATAAAACTCAGAAAATAACTTTTATTTTCTGATCGATAAATAAAACTCAAGAAATAACTTTTATTTTCTGAGGGAAAAATAAAACTCAAGAAATAACTTTTATTTTCTGAGGGAAAAATAAAACTCAAAAAATAACTTTTATTTTCTGAGGGAAAAATAAAACTAAGAAAATAACTTTTGTTTGCTGATGGAAAAATAAAACTCAAGAAATAACTTTTATTTTCTGATGGAAAAATAAAACTCAAGAAATAACTTTTATTTTCTGAGGGAAAAATAAAACTCAAGAAATAACTTTTATTTTCTGATGGAAAAATAAAACTCAAGAAATAACTTTTATTTTCTGAGGGAAAAATAAAACTCAAGAAATAACTTTTATTTTCTGAGGCAATAATAAAACTCAAGAAATAACTTTTATTTTCTGAGGGAAAAATAAAACTCAAGAAATAACTTTTATTTTCTGAGGGAAAAATAAAACTCAAGAAATAACTTTTATTTTCTGATGGAAAAATAAAACTCAAAAAATAACTTATTTTCTGAGGGAAAAATAAAACTCAGAAAATAACTTTTATTTGCTGATGGAAAAATAAAACTCAAGAAATAACTTTTATTTTCTGAGGGAAAATAAAACTCAAGAAATAACTTTTATTTTCTGAGGGAGAAATAAAACTCAAAAAATAACTTTTATTTTCTGAGGGAAAAATAAAACTCAAGAAATAACTTTTATTTTCTGATGGAAAAATAAAACTCAAGAAATAACTTTTATTTTCTGAGGGAAAAATAAAACTCCAGAAATAACTTTTATTTTCTGAGGCAAAAATAAAACTCAAGAAATAACTTTTATTTTCTGAGGGAAAAATAAAACTCAAGAAATAACTTTTATTTTCAGAGCAGAAAATAAAACTATAAATAGGTAAAGTATATAAATAAATTTTTAATTTTTTTTACTTATAAATTTTACCTAGGTGTTAATGTGGCAAAATCGACAGCTGCTGCTAAAATTAAACTAAAGAAACTTTTATTCTCTGAGCGAAATGATAAAACTCAGAGAATAACTTTTATTTTCTGATCGAAAAATAAAACTCAAAAAATACATTTTATTTTCTGAGGGAAAAATAAAACTCAGAAAATAACTTTTATTTTCTGATCGATAAATAAAACTCAAGAAATAACTTTTATTTTCTGAGGGAAAAATAAAACTCAAAAAATAACTTTTATTTTCTGAGGGAAAAATAAAACTAAGAAAATAACTTTTGTTTGCTGATGGAAAAATAAAACTCAAGAAATAACTTTTATTTTCTGATGGAAAAATAAAACTCAAGAAATAACTTTTATTTTCTGAGGGAAAAATAAAACTCAAGAAATAACTTTTATTTTCTGATGGAAAAATAAAACTCAAGAAATAACTTTTATTTTCTGAGGGAAAAATAAAACTCAAGAAATAACTTTTATTTTCTGAGGCAAAAATAAAACTCAAGAAATAACTTTTATTTTCTGAGGGAAAAATAAAACTCAAGAAATAACTTTTATTTTCTGAGGGAAAAATAAAACTCAAGAAATAACTTTTATTTTCTGATGGAAAAATAAAACTCAAAAAATAACTTTTATTTTCTGAGGGAAAAATAAAACTCAGAAAATAACTTTTATTTGCTGATGGAAAAATAAAACTCAAGAAATAACTTTTATTTTCTGAGGGAAAAATAAAACTCAAGAAATAACTTTTATTTTCTGAGGGAAAAATAAAACTCAAGAAATAACTTTTATTTTCTGAGGCAAAAATAAAACTCAAGAAATAACTTTTATTTTCTGAGGGAAAAATAAAACTCAAGAAATAACTTTTATTTTCAGAGCAGAAAATAAAACTCAGAAAATAATGATTAAAAAAAAATTTTTTTATAAAAATCGAAAAAATAAAAGTTAATGCACCTAGAGATAGTCTGCGTTACGGTGATTATATCTGTGTACTTCTTTTGCGTTTAGCATTTCTCCTTCAGTATGATTTTTTTAGTCAAAATTGAAAAAATAACGATTATTTGCAATCCCTGCTTTAAAGTAAATACATACATACCTATTAGGGCGGGTCGATTTGTAGGGAGGCAAAAAAATCGCCCATGGCTCTGTGAAAATCATATTCTAGGGATCAAAATAAGAAACTTTGCCGAAGGAACCATACCTGTAAAACGAATTCTGATGTCCCCCAATTTGGGTCGAACTTTTGGGTAGGAAATTTGGTATCTCAGTCACTAATATAGCTGGAGCGGTGAAATTTCACACACGTATTGAGCTCAGGCCCCTAAGAAGAAATTTGATAAAATTTTGGAAAATGGGCGGTGCCACGCCCACTTATTAAGGGTCAAACATTGAAAGTTTTATATGTCATAACTCAGAAACCATTAAAGATATGTCGATGAAATTTGGTACGCGTGATTTACTTATTTAGGTAAACGTTTGGACGGAAAATAGTTAAAATCGGTTCACGGCCACGCCTACTTTTATATATGTGTATTATCTTCTTCTTCTTGATTGGCGCTTAACCGTTTAGACGATTCTGGCCGAGTCCAACAGCGCGCGCCAATTGCTTCTGTTTCGTGCAGCATGGCGCCACTTGGGAACACCTAGGGAGGCAGCATCGCTGTCCACCTGATTTTTCCAACGCAGTGGAGGTCTCCCTTTTCTTTTGCGTTCAGCGGGTTTCGATAGAAATGCTTTCTTGGCCGGAGCGCCTTCGTCCATTCTCACGACATGACCTGCCCAACGCAGCCGCTGGATCTTTATTCGCTGAACAATGTCGATGTCTGTGTAAAGCTCGTACAGCTCATCGTTAAATCTCCGTCGATACTCGCCCACGCCAACGCGCAAAGGTCCATAAATCTTACGAAGAACTTTTCTCTCGAATACTCCAAGTGCCATCTCATCTGATTTTGAAATTGTCCATGCTTCTGCGCCGTACATGAGGACTGGAACGATGAGCGTCCTGTAGAGTGTGATTTTTGTTTGTCGAGAGAGGACTTTTCTTTTCAGTTGCCTACTTAGTCCGAAGTAGCATTTATTGGCAAGCGTGATTCTTCGTTGGATCTCCGTGCTGACATCATTCTTGGTGTTAATGCTGGTTCCCAAATAGACGAAGTCCTTAACAGTTTCGAATTTGTAGCTATCAACATTGACGTGGCTGCCAAGGCGTGCTGTTTCTTTGTGTGATGACAGGAGGTACTTCGTCTTGTCCTCGTTAACCGCCAAACCCATTTTCTTAGCCTCTTTTTCCAGCTTGGAGAAGGCAAAACATACGGCGCGAGTGTTAGTGCCAATGATGTCGATATCATCGGCGTACGCCAGCAGTTGTACACTCTTGTGGTATAGAATGCTTCCTGTATGGTTAAGTTCTGCAGCTCGTATTATCTTTTCCAGCATCAAATTGAAGAAGTCACACGAAAGGGAATCACCTTGTCTGAAACCTCGTTTGGTCTCGAACGGTTCGGAGAGGTCCTTCCCAATTCTGACGGAGCTGGTTGTGTTAGTCAGCGTCATTTGGCATAGCCGTATAAGTTTTGCGGGGAAACCAAATTCAGACATTGCGGCATATAGGCAATTCCTATTCGTGCTTTCAAAAGCGGCTTTAAAATCGACAAAGAGATGGTGTGTGTCGGTTCCTTTTTCATGGGTTTTTTCAGTATTTGGCGTATTGTGAAGATCTGGTCGATGGTAGATTTACCAGGTCTGAAGCCACACTGATAAGGTCCAATCAGCTTGTTGACGGTGGGCTTCAGTCTTTCGCACAATACACTTGCTAAGACCTTATATGCGATATTCAGGAGGCTTATCCCACGATAATTGGCGCGTACTGTGGAGTCTCCTTTTTTGTGGATTGGGCAGAGCACACTTAAGTTCCAATCGTCGGGCATGCGCTCGTCCGACCATATTCTGCATAGGAGTTGATGCATGCTCCTTATCAACTCTTCGCCACCATGTTTGAATAGCTCGGCTGGCAAACCGTCAGCGCCCGGGTCCTTGTTATTTTTAAGCCGAGACATTGCTATTCGCACTTCGTCATGATCGGGTGGTGGAACATGCCTACCATCATCTGCTATTGGGGATTCGGGTCGTACATCTTCTCCTTCAGCAATTTCACTGTTGCCATTATCTAGCAAGGAGGAGAAGTGATCCCTCCACAACTTAAGTATGCTCTGGACATCAGTTACCAGATCGCCGTTATCATTCCGGCAGGAATTTGCCCCGGTTTTGAAACCTTCAGTCATCCGCCTGATTTTTTGATAGAATTTTCGAGCATCGTTCCTACCCGCCAGCATCTCAAGCTCTTCACACTCGCGCCTTTCAGCCTCCCTTTTCTTCTTTCGAAAAAGGCGCCTCTCTTCCTTCCTCGCCGTTCGATAACGCTCCCATACGCTTCGCGTTGCGCCCGCACACAATGTAGCCCTGTAGGCGGCGTTCTTTCTTTCCGAGGCATCGCGACATTCCTTGTCGTACCAGGTGTTTTTGTGGGCTCGCTTGTATCCTATAGATTCCTCAGCGGCGATACGAAGTGAACGAGCGATGTGTTCCCATTCCTCAGATACATCGTTTGGTGAAGGGTTGCTCTCAGAGAGCAGGAGTGAGAGCCGAGTGGTGTATTCATTGGCTGTCTGCGTCATGTGCAGCCGTTCGACTTCAAACTTTCCTTGCTGTCCTGTTGGCACATTCTTTGCTGCACAGAGGCGGGTGCGTACCTTGGCTGCTACAAGATAGTGGTCGGAGTCGACATTGGGACCACGGATTGTACGCACATCTAGGATGCTGGAGCTGTGTCTGCCATCGATCATGACGTGATCAATTTGATTTCGCGTTTTTCGATCAGGGGACACCCATGTGGCTTGGTGTATTTTTTTGTGCTGGAATCTGGTACTGCTAATGACCATGTTTCGTGACCCGGCGAAGTCGATCAGTCTCGTCCCATTGGGACTGGTTACGTCGTGGAGACTGAATTTTCCGACTGTGCTGCCAAAGATACCTTCCTTACCCACCCTGGCATTAAAATCGCCAAGCACAATCTTAATGTCGTGACGGGGGCAGCGGTCGTAGGCATGCTCTAACTGCTCATAAAAAGTGTCTTTAATCGCATCGTCCTTCTCTTCGGTCGGGGCGTGGGCGCAGATGAGAGATATGTTGCAAAATCTCGCTTAGATGCGGATCGTGGCTAGACGCTCGTTCACTGGCGTGAACGACAGTACTCGGCGGCTGAGTCTCTTTCCCACCACAAAACCAACACCAAATATACGCTCCTCTGCATGGCCACTGTAATATATAGCGCAAGGCCCGCATTTCTTCTTGCCTTGCCCCTTCTGCATCTCTTGTATGCATCTCTTGTATGGCGGTGATGTCAGCTTTCACTCTTCCGAGGACATCAACCAGCTGGGCAGAGGCACCTTCCCAATTAAGGGTCCGGACGTTCCAGGTGCATACCCTCAAATCATAGTCCTTTAAACGTTTGCCATGGTCGTCAATAAAAAGAGGTGGTCTCATCCGAGGCATTGTTGGATTTTTCATTGGATAGGATTTTTTACGTGGTGGGTCCCAAGCCCGACGCACAACCCGCCCTGCGGGAGTTGTATATTGTTATACGTTTATATAGCGAGCCGCTTGCTCCAAGACAGACGCCCGCTCGCAGCCGCACCTTCTGGTGAACAGACGCTGCAGTTATTTCGCTCAACAAGCCCTTAAACCGAATATGTCGGAGTGGCCTTGTCGAGTTGTCGCCTTCTCACTTTAGTTCATCATCAAACGGGTGTTCGGCGGCTATCCAGAGGACACTGCGCGGAAGTCGTGAACTGCTTGCTCCGCATGCAGAATAATCGCTCTGGCCACCCCCAGGTGGATGGCAGTCAGAAGCTTTCCCCACTTACGTGGACTTCTACACACGGAGCCATCCTCCGTATTGTGTATTATAAAGTGACATAATAAAAACATTTTAAGCCATATCTCGTGAACCGATTTTAACTATTTTCCGTTCAAACGTTTGCCTAAGTAAGTAAATCACGCATACCAAATTTCAACGGTATATCTTTAATGGTTTCTGAGTTATGACATATCAAACTTTCAATGTTTGGCCCTTAATAAGTGGGCGTGACACCGCCCATTTTCCAAAATTTTATCAAATTTCTTCTTAGGGGCCTAAGCTCAATACGTGGGTAAAATTTCATCGCTCCAGCTATATTAGTGACTGAGATACCAAATTTCCTACCCAAAAGTTCGACCCAAATTGGGGGACATCAGAATTCGTTTTAGAGGTATGATTCCTTCGGCAAAGTTTCTTATTTTGATCCCTAGAATACGATTTTCACAGAGCAATGAGGGATTTTTAAATCGACCCGCCCTAATACATATGTACATAAAAGGTACAAATCAAGCACGATAAGCGTTGTAAAAGTTCAACAAACTATGCTTCGACTTAAAAATATGTGTTACACTTTTTGAATTGGTTATTAACGGAGAGAGAATATGTATACATATTCACAAATAAAGCGACGTGAGTACGTTTGGTAATCATTTCCGTTTTAACGTGGTTATGAAAAGTGAAAAACCGCGTTCCGACCAAGTACGACATACGGAAAACGCGTCATAATTCTTGTATGAATGGATGGGAACGGACCCCAGGAATGTGTTTTTGGGGTAATTTTATATCTGGCAAAAATGTCACATACGCGGTATTGTACTTGGCGATACTTCTTCCTTATCTTGTTGGCAAAATATTCAATACTTTTAATGAAATAATGGATACATTATACATATCGTCCCCGCGAATACAAAAAGAGCTATGTAAAATCGAGTGTTAGACAGAACATATGTATGTACCTATCTCTAGCGATTGCCAAAAGAAAACTTTTCAATAAGTGTCTCGTTTGACCGAATAATTGCCATTATACGTGGTCTTTTGCGATACGATTGCTTGTAAAGAAAAAAGTTCTTTGGCACTCCTCCAAATTTTGAATTTTGAGTTGTGTCACTTTATGATTTAGGGTGCGATATGTATGTACATATATACACCTGGGTGGTCTTCAAAATCAAATTAGAGACTTTCTTTGGTCTCACCCCGTAGATTGATAGCAGCACAGCGAAATATATAACATACATATCAATTTTGGTCCCGCTTGGAGATGGTTGAAGGGTATCGTACAGGGGTCAATTTTCAGACCAAACTAAAGAGCAAATATTTCGTAAAATTTTTTTATATATAATGCCCAAAATCGGTAATCCTGTACACAAAGATAACTACCAAATATAAATGTTGGTGCCAATCGGAGACGGTTAAGGGGTGTCGCACATATGTATGGTAATATCAACTTTGACCCCTGTGCGACACCCCATAACAGACTCCGATGCGGACAAAAATTTATATGTGATATCTTCGACTGTATTATCATCGACCTCGATACATAAGTGGACCACCCTATTGTACATATTTCCCCATTCACGACGGTGTTGAGTGAAATATTCATTTTTTTCCATTTGGAATTCCAAAATGACAAATTGATTCTTTACTTGGATTGCACAGAGCGATATGCTTTATATTTATAAGCACATATTATACGTATGTATGTAGACATATGTACATTAGGGTGCTTCCCAAAATCAAAGTAGCGATTTTCTTCGGTTTCATCCCCTCCATCGGTAACAGCACAGTCAAAGATATCACATATAAATCTTGGTCCTGAGCGGAGACGGTTAATGCGTGTTATACAGGGGTCAAGTTCTGGAAACTTTAAGGAGATCAAAAAGTAAAATGAATTTTATTTATATTTAATGCACAAAGGATGTGACCATCTCCAATCGGAAACAAATTTATATGTGTTATCTTCGACTATATTAGCATTGGGGACGAGGTTGAGGAAATGATATAAATTTTTCCCGAAACATTTGAGACCATCCTAATGTATTTATCCATATATGTATACATATGTGCATATGTACATATGTTTGTATTTTTATGTACATAGATACATACATACGTTATCAAAAATTATTATTGCTGTGAAAATTGATTGCGCTGCATTTCTGATATGGCCCAACCTAATTTGAAAATCAAAAGCTTTGTAACAAAGTTTTTCTTCTAAATATCACTTTAGAAACCAAATTTTTTTTTTATTATTTCTACTTATTATTTGACTACAGAGCTTAGTCAACTTTGAATTATAAAACTGACATCGGGACTTAAATTGCTATGAAATATATTTATCGGCATGGATAAATATCCAATACAACAAATGCATTAAAAGAATTGGCTAAATAATCACAAATAGCTTTGTAACTACTCAGTAAATAAGTGTGACTCCTGAGACACCGAAAAATCCCTTTGTTACACCTTTATGAGCACGAATACGAATTTTAGTTCAACTATACAATTTTCACCTACAATTTGTATATGGTCGAAAAAACATACTGCATAGTACCATATTCTATAAAAATATTTTACATATATATTCAAATTCAATTAACTATTTTCAATATTTAAAATTGTGACTCCTGGGACAAGTTTTTGTGACTCCTGGGACAAGTGCGAAATATGTAATATACTAGATTATTGAAATCAGTTTTATTATTGTTTTAGCCCTTTTTGACCAAGTTATTCATAAATCTCTCCCAGCAGAATTGAAACCAAGCCAATTAAATGAAAAAATAAAGTGAATGCAAAATAATACTTATATTTACTTCAAAGTTCTGATTAAATCACTGGATCACAAAATGAAATTTTTTGTCTGTACTTTGGACGCGACTATCCTACCTATATGTAAAATTGGTCGCTGATTCCGAAAATCGGGTTCATTTTTAATTTTTTTTTTTGAGATATCGGCAATTTACCGCTATTTGGCCAATGGCTCCACTTAATCCTGTATATCTCTTTAACGCTATCTTCCTTGAGGTGGCACCGAACGAAAGAAAATTAAATTTACTTTTCGGGGCTCCCATAACATTTTTCTCTATCTCTTATAGTTTCTGAAATTTTGACGATTCAATTTGAATTTTTTTCGATTTTTTACGATTTCTTTAACAAAAAATTGATTTTGTCAGGCAATATCTTTAAAACCAATGTTTTTACCTTTACGTGAAGCTCCTTTCCATTAGCAAAAAAATAAGCTATCAACGAAGAAAATTAATGGTAAAATGGAAAAGTTATAGGCTATCAAGTAAATACAGCCAAGTCGCGCATGATATTTTCTTTCGTTTGGTGTCACCACAAGGAAGATAGCTTACTGCGTTAATGACATATACATATACATATGAGTAGAAAACTCCTCCACGACATTTGTCTAAAATTAATTTTGATGTTCTTTAAGATAAGTAAATTCAATATATGAACAGTATTTTAAAATATTAATTTATCTTGCGGTATAGGAAAACTAGAATGCACTCTTTTTTCCTTGGCCCAAAATCGCGGTAAGGGTTCTCTATGTTATAGTCATTTGATACCGATGATTTTCGCCGTCAGCGCTTTGTGTACAATAAATGCTCTAAATACAAAATTTCAGAATTTTAGCTGCAAAAATTGAGGAGTTATAACCCAAAACGTAGACGTATGCTGTTTGGGACATGTTTTTTTACTTTCCTCAACTCTAACAAAAACTCAAGGTTACTCATACGCCATAGCGTACTATTGGAAGCAAAAAACAAATTTCAGAAGCATAAGTCTACGTTTTAGGGAATAACTCTTAAATTTTTGCAGCTAAAATTCTGAAATATTGGATTTGAAGAATTTATTGTACACAAAGCGCGATCGGCGAAAATCATCGGTATCAAATGACTATAACATAGAGAACCCATACCGCGATTTTGGGCCAAGGAAAAAAGAGTGCATTCTAGTTTTCCTATACCGGAAGATAAATTAATATTTTAAAATACTGTTCATATATTGAATTGACTTATCTTTAAGAAGTTTGCAAAAAAAAATAAAATGTATTGTACACATCAAGAGATAATAGCGAAAATATGCGATTTTGGGCATTCAGCCTCCATAACCGGAAATCAGGCTATATCTCGAAAACGGATCATCCGATTTTAATTCGGATTTCATACCTGGATTCAGCACAAAATTCTGCTTCAATTCGATGTGCATATTGGCCTGGATATTTTTTTTCCGATTTTTGCCCAATTTTTATTTTCAAAAATTCGTCTTGGTTCATAAAAACCAAATTCCGGAACATCAAAATTAATTTTAGACAAATGTCGTGGAGGAGTTTTCTACTCAGAAAATGAGAGGAATCCAAATTTCGATAGCGCGATATAGGTTGGTAAATCGCCCCACCCTAGTGAACAGTCTTTTAATTCTTACTTTCATAAATATCTGGTTTCATAGGATCCATGGTATAAAAAATACAGGTATGTGCATTGTCATTTTGACGCTGTCTTTTTGATTAAAAAGCAGATTTTTGAAGTTTGATCTTATGTCAGTTTTGGAGTATAGCGATGCCAGACTTTTATTTTTTGAATGCGTAGATTTTTGTTTGAAAGTTTGGGTATTTCAGGAATCAAAGGACAGAAAGAGAAAGCAGATTTATGGAACTTCCGGTAGCTCCTCTTCGCTCACTCCACAAATCTTCATCCACTCTCCGCGAATAAAGGGTAGCGTCGGAAATTGGAAAAATTTTATATCACCGTCTTTGCAGCCATATTTGGTATTATTGCACCGCGGAAATAAGCAACTCATATTGTTAAAATCTAGGGTACATATTTTTTTGTAATTGGATTGGACATATGTACATACATGCATATATAGACTGAAATGCTCACTTGGTATGGTGGTGTACATACATATCGTCGTTTAAAGTGCAAAACCGCATGACATTTTTGCCAAAAATGAGATTTCATCAAAAATACATTCCTGGCGTCCGTCCCCATCCATTTTGAGATTCACACAACGCAATTCCAAATAATGACACAGTTTCAAAACCGCTTTTTTAAGGAATTTTTTCGAACCAATACAGCGAATAATAGGTGTTATTGCTTTATAACTGTACTGTAGTGTACTAAAGTTGATTATACTTTCATAAACACGAAATGGATTATAACTTTGCTTTATTGAAGAAAAGTTTTTACGTACGCCTGCAAAACCGCCTATACGTCACTATTGAACAAAATAAAAGACGCAAAACCGCTTATAAATACATAAGTAAGCCAATAACTGCACATTTAACTGTGTTTCGCCAAAATGATATTTGGATTAAGAATATAATCCAAAAATCTACCTTGGTTTGGATGTGGGTTTGCAAAATTCCGAACCGTTTTGAATTAAAACAGTTTTTACTGCCTCCTGTAAAATTTGGGTGGTAGCGGATACGTGGTATTGCACTTTATGCGACGATATGGAGTTATAATAGATCAATCTCCAAAACCTCCCCAAACTATATACCAGAGTGATCACAAAGCCTTAATTAAAAGTGATCGTAACTACTAAACTAAATTAAAAACTCACCGAGAATACCGGAAAGGGGCTACTTTGTAGTACGGCCAAACTGATATTCCGTGAAGTAAAAATCCGAAATGAATCTTTTATGAATCACTGATGAAATTCATCTATGACTGAGTAGGCATCAGTGAGTACTTTCAAATAAAGACTGCTGAATTTTTCATATAACTGGTTTGCTTTTTTCAAAAAAAAAAAAATAATAATAATAAAAATTGTACTCAGAAGAATCATCAATGATCATTCAGCAGTGGAACAAATTTACTGCAGGATGTGTAATTTTTTTCAAATTGAAAAAATTTCTTTCAATTCAAATTGAAAAAATTCGTTACTATGAATACCATGGTTACAATTTATTTTTAAAACAAAGCAGTGAAAAATGCCATTAATGGAGGATTTTTATCATTGAGTATGGCAGCACGAAATGTCATAATCTGCTTAATTGTCAGGTGGTTAATATGGCGACGAAGACATGACGTTTGTTTTACCTGGTATACTTATACCATGCATAGGATCATACCTGAGGTTACCAGACCAATTTTTATGCCTTTTCGTGTGACTCCTGGGACACCCCATATGAATCAATTATATGAAGATATACGCAAAAATCACATATTCTTTTCTAATTTTTTGTGATGGAATTATTTAAATTTTTCTCTGCTTTACTTGAATGACATGCAATTTTTTTTTACAAATGAAAATATAGCTAATATAGCAATGCAAACATGACCAAACTTTTTCCGCAAAATAGTTAGGTGTAAAGTCAAATTTCTATGGACAAAAATTTTGGGTTTTTACATATTTTTCTATATTTCTGTTACCAGATTAGGAAAATATACACATTTAGTTACAGGTAACTGAATAATTAGGAATCATTAGTAGCATTTTAAATTTTATGTCGTTTTCCTCTTTTGGCTGGAATGTCCCTAGTGCACGAAATAGGTTATAC
Source organism: Urophora cardui (assembly GCA_960531455.1). NCBI lineage: Eukaryota > Metazoa > Arthropoda > Insecta > Diptera > Tephritidae > Urophora > Urophora cardui. The sequence goes on along the minus strand of OY482670.1, from coordinate 110,842,159 downwards.
ATACATATGTATGTATGTATATTTTTCAGAAAAAAAAAAACAAAAAGGAAATCCCCCAACCCCCAAAAAATTTCTGGCTACGGCCTTCGTATAAACATACATACATACATTATTCCATACTACATATGGATGTACATATGTATGTACTTGCATATGTACTTATTTACAAAATGTTCTTATGATGTTTGCCGCTACTATTTTCAAGGCTCGCTGTCATCAGCTCCAGTCAACTCGACTATTTCTGACTCGTCAATTGCCCAGTGCAACGTGCTGACTTACAGCAATGTCATCATGGCAGTCTTATGCAGTTGGATATGCTATACATATATATTGTATAGGTATGTATGTCTGTGTTTACATAAGCAAGTTCTCATATTATTGCTAACTCAACAATCTGTATGCCACTGATTGCAACATAGCACTGCCCTGGCTTTTACGTGGACATACATATGTATGTATGTATGTATGTACATATGTATGTACGTATGAATGCATCCAATTAGTAGGAAAAACAAAAAGGAGCACACCTCGAATTGGGAGAGAAGCTCGGCCATAAAACTCGTCAGAGTTATAATAGCGCCATTGTATTATTGTATTATTATTATTATGAATGCATACATGCAACATTTATGCAACTTTTTTAAATTAATTAAATTTTACGCAATTTTAACAGCAACAAACAATTAATTGTATGACCGCAAAACCGTAACAACAACACAACACAAGCATAACCTTGTAGAACAACTTCTCATACGCAATATCTGCAGATCAATGGTCGGCAAAGTTGTAAGAGAAATTGCTTTGGAAAGCGCAGAGCAATAACTTTTTTAATTCACGATTCCAGCTTATAGTTATATATGTATGTATATTGTCGATCTCTTGTTAAATCTTTTGGGTTCTGTAAGCATTATCTGCTTCTATGCATTTCCTCCAATAATCGTTATCAACGATGCATTCATATCCCAAGTGTTTCGACAAGCCTACCATGAATACTTCAAGGCCTGTTTATAAATATTCAAAGTCAGTGCTCTCAAGTTGCAGCCACACTGAAACAAAACATTACTCAGATTATGGAAAAGTGGGAATGATTCGGCGCTAAAGACATATTTTCATTGTTTTGATGTACAATTTTCTTCAAATGAAGGAAAAAACCACATTTTAAAGAAAATTGTATTCAAAATAATGAAAATACATACATATGTCTTTAGCGCCGAATCATTGCCATTTTTTCATAATCTGAGTAATTTTGGTTTTTTTGAGCGCAGTTTCTTGTTTAACCAGTAAGTAACACCCGGCTCGAGAGAAAAGTTCTTCGTAAGATTTATGGACCTTTGCGCGTTGGCGTGGGCGAGTATCGACGGAGATTTAACGATGAGCTGTACGAGCTTTACACAGACATCGACATTGTTCAGCGAATAAAGATCCAGCGGCTGCGTTGGGCAGGTCATGTCGTGAGAATGGACGAAGGCGCTCCGGCCAAGAAAGCATTTCTATCGAAGCCCGCTGAACGCAAAAGAAAAGGGAGACCTCCACTGCGTTGGGAAAATCACGTGGACAGCGATGCTGCCTCCCTAGGTGTTCCCAAGTGGCGCCATGCTGCACGAAACAGAAGCAATTGGCGCGCTCTGTTGGACTCGGCCAGAATCGTCTAGAGTCTAGACGGTTAAGCGCCAATCAAGAAGAAGAACACCCGGCCCAATTGTTGGGTGAGCGGCATATCTTATAAGTGTATTGCTGCCACGATAAAACCTACGATGAAACTCTCACAAAAATGTATTCGCCGATCCGATCCTGTATAAAACTGTAGGACCACACAATTAGTACATATGTATGAAGAACCAAGGGCGTAGGCAGGTAGGGACAGGGGGAGTGGGCATTTGCCTCCACCCTGGTTACTGCGAAATATTATAATGGGATCAGAGAATAGTACAGAAAATTACATGTCAAAATAAATGAGGCCCGGTTACACTAGCGTGACTAAAGCTAAAACTAAGTTTTGACTTAAGTTAGCCCTTACTTTTGGGTTTCACCAAATGAGCGACTTGAATAATTTTGCACACAACAACTCGATCAGCTGTTTTATACATAGTAGTATTTTAGTAGTTTTTTTCCTACCTTTTGACTTTGCGCAACCCAGTTTGTTTGACAGTTGTTGTTGTCATTTTTATAGTAGCAGTGTTGCTGTAGTCGCACACACAAATTAGTATTATTTTTGACACTTAAGAGTGGAACACAAACACTTGATTTTAGTTGCAAACAAATTGATGTTTGACTACTTCAAATATTTGATGTGCCGACTAAATACTGAAAAGCCGGTCCTTGACGGTTTAATTTGACGAAGTTCTTTATAAGGCCAAGTTTAATGTGAAGAGGTGCCAGGAAAATGTCTTGTGGATTTACAAGTGGTTCAGCGGAGAAGTTTTGCTGTCCAGGCTCATATTGAGTACGACTTTGCCATTCTTTCCTCACATAATGATGTTCAGTTGCGCGGCTATCCCACAAGCATAAAAAACAACAAAATTTGGGGAATCCAGATTGCATCCCAGTTAAGATGCCAATAACTTGTTGAAATAATATAAAAAATAAGTGTTTTCGATTTAATTGGAATTAATGTTTAAACCAGAGATGTAGAATAATTATTATTTCATTTTGAAATTATAAAAAAGTCTTACAAATTTTCTTCAGAATCATAAAAGTCTTTTGATAATATTTTTTTCCTGATGATAAAAATAAAAATCTTCTATAATTATTATTCAGAAACTTATATTTTAAAAATCTTTCCATAATAGTTATTTCAAATATATATTTTTTAAGTCTTCAAAGACTTTTATATTGAAAAAAGTCTTTGCGTAATTATTATCAGTAACAAATTGCTTTTTATATCTTCAAAGACTTTTTCATTGAGACAAAGTTCAAAAAAGTCAGAAAATTTTCAATAACTTTCATATAAGTATAAAATAAAAATAACTTTCATATAAGTACTTCAAAATTCAAGCAAATTTCCAATTTGAAATTGTATGAAAGATTTTTATCGAAAATATAAAAAATAAATTTGTTACTCAAAATAATTACTTAAAGATATTTTTGAAATTCGTCTCAATGAAAAAGTCTTTGAAGACTTAAAAAAAAATTTGTTACGGATAATAATTAATAGAGCTCCAGATTTTTTTTGAAAATTTTCGAACATTTTTGTTTATTACCCGTATGTTTGTACGGGCATTTGAACAATTCGGGTATTTTGAAGTTTGTTTTTTTCTTTTGTTTATTATTTTTTTTTTTCTTCATATGTAGTTGTTTTTATTTTTGTTTTTTCGATACACATTTTTTTGTTTGTAAGCTCGAATGCTCGAATGTTTGTACGAGCATTTGAACAACAAACGGGCTTCAAACAAAAACGATCAATTCGAACTGTTCGATACCCGTGTATCTAGAGCTCTAATAATTACTCAAAGACTTTTTTCAAATTTGTCTCAATATAAAAGTCTTTGAAGATATAAAACAAAATTTCTCATTTATAATAATTACAAACCGACTTAAAAAAATATCTCAGAAATAACTATTATGGAAAGACTTTTAAAATATGTTTCTTTCAATAATAATTATTTTTTGATTTTTATTTTTTCTCTTATTATAATTACAACTCTGGTTTAAACCTTTAGATCACCACATATTTTCCATTTATGATCATTGTATTTGATGAAGCACAGGATCTTCCGCATTGTTTCACAGCGTTGCCGTTTTAGCCATTTAGTGGCTAGATTTAGCCACCGCCGTGTTTTTTTAGCCACCAAAATTTCGGTTTTGCCACTAGCCACGTTTTTAGCCACCGCTTGTACTGAACCATAATTTTGCACATAGGAAGGATGTGGTAACGCTAATTCAATTCAGCGATTATCACAAATTGATTTAAGTGTTAAAAAACAAAACAAGTAACGCAACTATCGATAAATGCCTGCTGATACTCGCTAGTTGATAGTAGGCTGTCGATGAAAGTCCGTATAGGGATCTAACTGACTGTGTATATTGTTTGCTACTTCTACCACTTAGCAACGCCGAAGTGGAAAGAACCTTTTCAGTAATGAATATTGTCAAAACCAAAAATCGAAACAAAATGAATCATACAATGTAGAATGCAATTTTAACTATAAGATATGGCTTAAAGAATGTAAAACAATGTTGCAATGAATTTGAAATAACATAAGATCTCATTAAATTGATGAAGAAAGAATTAATTTATGAAGAGAAGACGACATAATGTTAGATATTGAATGTGATATCTATTTTTTTTTAGATATAGTTAAGTACATACTATGTATGTATGAATATTTTATTTTTTACAAAAATTTATGATTTTTTCCTTATATTGTATGCAATAATTTTTGTGCCTGAATTTGAAAAATAAATTTAAAACATGTTAATGTGCAACAAAATTTTTTAGCCACGAACCAAATTTTTTAGCCATTTTTAGCCACAAATAAAATCAAATCTAGTAGAGTTGGGAAACTATCGATAGTGCCACCATCGATAGTTTTTGATAGTTTTAAAAAAGCTATTGATAGTCTTCGATAGTCTTCAAAAAAATAAACCATCGATAGTACTATCGATAGAACTATCGCCGAAAACTTGAAAAATTCAAAAAAACATCAAAATCTCAATGTCTTACATTCAGTCCAGTATATTTTAGTATACCGAAGTCAAAGTGTGAAGTCGAAACAAAAAAAATCTTCAAATCCTTCTGTAATGTCGTTTCTATTATTTTGTACATAGACCAATATAAAACCTTAACAGAATCTGAAATAGTAATGTGCAATATGGAGATGTAAAAGTTGTAAAACTATCGATAGTACACATTAATATCGATAGTTTTCGATAGTTTTGAAAAAACAATCGATGGTCTTCGATAGTGTTCAAAAAAATAAAATATCGATACTATCGACAGTGCCATCGATAGTTTCCCAACTCTAAAATCTAGCCACCATGAAAATTTGTCAACGGCAACGCTGTTGTTTCGTAGCATTCCTTCGTTTGTACTGCATGATCAATCGGAATAGATGGTTTGTTATTCCCATTGTGGAGAAGAGCAGCTTTTAGGCTGTATTTGGAACCATCAATGAATAAACGCCATTCGTTTCGATCGTACCACGATTTAAAAGCTGATATACAGCACAATGGTGGTATCATGTGAGAACTCGGAAACTAGAATCAATCTTGAAAAACTGAATGCAGATTCGAATTCGGATTCGAATTCAGCATAGGACCAAATATTGCCAGTACTAAAAATATTTTCAGGCACATTTTGTGCATACAAACATTTCTATCGAGGTGTAAATATGATTATGCATTTTAATGCTCAACACCCTGCCATATGGCACGTGACATATGACATTCTACTCAACTTTGACTTTTTGTCACAAGCAACCATACAAGCGATAATGAATGTACATACTTATGTATGTACATATATATATATATATGAGTATACTTAAATATCTTCCTGCGGACCGTACATTGAATTCACTGTTGGTAAAATGAAACTTTTATGTCAATGCTATATTGTTTTCGAAATTTTTTTTTTCTATTATAAATGCTTAAGTTATAGGTTGCATTACGAGAGTCGAATTTGTCATGACGTTGTGCCATGACAAAAGTGTGTCAACACATTTATGTAAGTACAAATACCTACATTGTAGGTATATAGCTTCATGAAAAAAACCAAAAAAAACAACAAAATTGTTGACAGTTCTAGTTGCAAGGGCCATATACATATGTACACCTCACATATTATGTACTTTATTGCACCGGCAAATGCTCAATTTGTTGTAAACTTGCCGTTAAATTTTTTTATATCTAGATACATATGTATATACCCAGCCAACATTTATTATCGTGGAAGTGACTAAAAAGTAACTTCAAGATGTTTAGTTCAATCGCGGAAGATATCGCTTTCTCAGCTTTTTCCTACCTTCGTTCGGGAAAAAGTGTTCCCCGTCAAAGTTACGTCCATAAAGAGTCATAAACGACACTTCAGGAAGTATCTTCCAAGTGTCGTTTGGAAGAGACAAAAACGTTACGTGCAAATAAACTAATAAGACACTTCCGGAAGTAACTTCTTGGTGTCTTCTGGGAGAACAAAAGCGTCAATTATAAATTCTCCTACTATTTTTTCAATTTATATAAAACCTAAATAAAAGCGCAAATATGTACATATGTATATATATTTTCTCAATTCTTTATTTTTTATTTACCACAGATACATACATACATCCACAAAGTTATGTACATATCACGTGTAGGTTAGCGCAAAGGTTTTGCTTCAGGAACAGATATCTAATTCATTTTAATTTCGAAGAGAATCTAAAAAGGAGAAGGAAACCAAAACATTTTAGTTCTACGAAGTCCTAGAACATTTTAACAGAACTTACCAAAAAGTTTAGCAAGGAAAAACACCAAATGAAATTTTGAAGAACATGGTTTTCTTTAGGATTTATTTGATTTTCGCTTAATTTATAAATTTCAAATTTGTTAAAAAAAATAATTTTGACTTTGTTTTGGTTGTCAATACACAAATATCTTCTCAATTCACACCAAGAAGTAAGATACGCGATAGCAATGACATTTATTTTTGTACAAGTGGAGACTATCTGTCGAATGACGCCTAGAAGTGCCCCAGACGTTACTTAATTGAGATAGACGATAAACAGCTCTTCCAAATGCTAGCACGGTAGGTACCTACATGTACATTAGATAGGGTTGGTCCCCATACGAAAAAAAAGTTGTATAAGTCCGCCCCTAAATTTGAAGCTTATGTTGAGAGGGTTAAGGGACACAAAAAAAATTTTTTTTGATCCCGCAAAATACCGCCGAAATCGTTTTTTTATTGTAACTTTGTTATTTTTAATCCGATTTTTAAAATTGATACGTCATTATTTTCGTATTTCGAAGCTCTACACTTCCTTCTAATGCCCTTTTGAGCTCTGAAGTCGTTTTCACATAGTTGGGTCAGCTAACTTATTTGCATATCCATGAATTATCCTCTTTGTTTTGCCAAATGAAAGTGCTTCAAAATTCATGACAATGTTGCCTTTAAAGGGTTTTACTAATTTAATAAACAAACTCAAAAATTATTTTCGGAAATCACAAATGCGATAACCACAATTAAGTACGCTAATTTTTAAAAGAATAAAACTTTCCTGAATTTTACAACTTCCTACAAAAAACTTAATTTTAAAATCAAATTTTTTTAAAAAATCGCAAGTAATTTACAAAATTTTGATTTCGACCAGCTATTACTCAGCGAGGTTATGTCCAATTACTACAAGTTGTACATCGACAATTTTAATTGTCTTTCGAACGTGGTACTGCTTGTGATCATCGCATTTGTGACTCCCGCGAAAATAATTTATCAATGCAGTGATAACCAAAAAATTTTCTTCGGAATGTCAAGTTTTTTTGTTCTATTCCACACAGATTCCATACATTTTTTCAGGCTGTTTGTTCTATTGACAAAATGTAAAACTGGCCCGGCTAAGGGGCAACATTTTCTGTTCTTAGCACAAAAGGGTTGCATTATTTTTGTTTCATTTATCACATGAAAAATTCACCATTTTCATAGGGCACAGGGTATATGTTGATAATTCTGCCATGTAATAATGCAACATTTTCGTTCAGAATAGGAAACGCAATTAGTATACAGATCTGAGACCAATAAAAATTATATAAAATACAATTTTTCTTTGCTATAATAGGGGAATATTCTCTCTTTATTTTATCCCGAAAATCCCGGGATGAAATTCTAGCAATCCCGGGATTTCCAGGGTGTCAAAAAGGGCGGGATCCCGGGATCCCGGGATTGGAATCCCTAGTACATACATAATATATATAATATATAATATATAATAATATATAATCTATGTAAATAGAGTAAGTGTAATGCACAGCGATGGTCACTGGTGATAACGATAAAGCATTTCTTTCGCAATTTGTTGGGTTTTTGTTGTGTTTCTACTACTTTTTATTTCACCTAAGCCAACATTTAGGCGCTTAGGCACTTTCAAATACTGCTCTGTATTTCTACATAGTATATCCGTGAATTTGTTGATGTTGTCAACATTTTTTTTTTTCAACATTAGAAAAACAAAGTAAAAGATGTACCCATTTGGTGCATACAAGTTGTTTCTTCGTGGCTTTGGGAATCTTTTGTTTTTGCTAAAATGCACAATTTCATAATATGGCAACCCTTTCAGTGCACTAGTAAACTGTATAAAAGAAAACCATCAAGCACATACGATATACAATGTGTAAAAACAAAAAAAAAAAGAACTAAGTATGTAGGTGCATATGTAATACATATTATGTATGTATGTATGTATATTGTTTGGCGCAATAAATGCAATATTAAAGGAACAACACAAAAATTCATAACAATAAGACGAAATTCACTGGAAACCCTATAAATGAAATATGACCCCAAATAATAAACTCTAACCAAAAGACAGCAACCGCAAAATTGAATTGAAGCAGAGATATACATAAACACATGTGTACATATTTACATATACATATATGCGAGTAAATATGTACATAATCAGTATACATACATACATACATACATACATAGGTGTGTATAAATTGACTCCAAGGAGAGTACACAGAATATTCCTCCACACATTTATGTAAGAGCTTAGATAATTTTATAGCGTTTTCGATTCTGAACAAAAATGCTGCATTATTACAAGGCAACATTATCAACATGCGCCCTAAGAAAATGTTGCACTTTTCATGTGATATATGAAACAAAAATAATGCAACCCCTTGTTCATATTAAAGGCAGAAAATGCTGCCCTGTGGTCGGGGAGAGGGCGACATTTTTTTCAATAGAACAATCAACCCTGAAAAAATTTGTGGAATCTATGTGGAATAGAACAAAAAAATAGACAGCCCGATAAAAGTGCAGAATAAGTGCGACATTTTGGCCAGAATCGAAAACGCCATTAGTAAGTTTGCACGAATGATTTCAACGAAAATTTAACCCTTTTTTTCAATACAGAATTCAGCGAACTCGATGAGTTCAACGATATAAAAGGAATTATACACATGAGTCGAGCTGTTTGTTTGTGCACGATCTCACGTTGTAGCCCTCTCTAAAACTACCTTTACCTCTTTCACAGAACATTCAGTTTGCATATCTATATGCCTACCAATAACTTCACATACCAAAGAGCATGCTAAAAATATCGGGACAAGTCTCAAGAGGGAGTGTGGTCATATTTCATACTTGACTCGACTTTCGATAAAATTATTTCTTCGAGTACGTGGAGTGGGAGTAGTACTCCTTGCGATAACTTTCCTGAGGCAGACATTTTTTTAGCCGTTTTTGTTTTTATTAGGTATAAGTATCGCTTTTGGCGGTTTTCTCTACACTTTTTCCTGTCGTCTGGCTCGTACAGGCACTTGTCATTTCCACCCTGAAGATGTAAGGCCTCTGTACCTACATATGTATGTACATATGTACATGTGTTTGCATAAGCTGAAGCACTTGTTTTTTTTATGTAATAAATAATTTTTATGACCTTTTTATTAATGCTCATTGATGGTGGAAAAGCGAAGGAAACTAATACATATACATATGTATACTGAAATACGAAAAAACAACAACAAAATATAAATAAAGCCAGTAGTCGCCTTTACAAGTGGCGGATGCGGTTGAAGGAACGACAATTCATTTACAACCACATTTCACTTATAACAGCTGTGTGACGCATCTGTGACATAATTTTTAGTTGATAGGGGCGTTTTTGTGCTAGGAAAATAAATAGTTATGTAAATAAATAACACTTGTGTTACAAGAAAAAAGTTTTTTTTTTTTAAAAAACCATTTCGGCGGAATTTCGCGGGATCAGAAAAAATTTTTTTTGTACCTTAATCCTCTCAATATAAGCTTCCAATTTAGGGCTGGACTTTCACAACTTTATATACATATACTGAATTGCTTAAAAGAAATTAGTTAAATAATAGCTACATTAAATATTCGTAGTGACGTAACTTCTTTGTTTATTAATTTAGTAAAACCGTTTAAAGGCAACATTGTCATGAATTTTGAAGCACTTTCATTTGGCAAAACAAAGAGGATAATTCATGGACATACAAATAAGTGAAAACGACTTCAGAGCTCAAAAGGACATTAGAAGGAAGTGTAGAGCTTCAAAATACGAAAATAATGACGTGTCAATTTTAAAAATCGGATGAAAAATAATAAAGTTACAATAAAAAAACGATTTCGGGGGTATTTAGCGAGGTAAAAAAATAACATTTTTTGTGTCCCTTAACCCTCTCAACATAAGCTTCAAATTTAGGATCGGACTTTTACAACTTTTTTATTTCGTATGGGGACCAACCCAGTCTAATATATGTACATACCTACATATGTAAATATGTGTATATAGTACATTAGTGCATACTTTTAAGGCTCCCTGAGTTATAAAACCCCTTTGGCCATAATTGTTACGCAAAACTTTTTTATTCGCTTTTTCCACACGCCCTTTAAAACCTCTTGAAACATACTACACAAGTTTGCTCTTGTTGTATATATTATATATTCGTTTTGACCATAAAACCATCTTTGACTTTATTAGCATACATTTCTTTTTCAGGAAAAAATCAATGAGAATAATAATTTTTCGAAATTGGTAATTCGAAATTTAGCCCTTTTTAACGAAGTATTACTTATAATTCTAGCGTTTGTTGAGCTGTAGGAAAGTGCAAGAACCGCAGGAATTTTACCACAATTTACATTCTTTGTACTTATATTCGCTCTTTTTTGGTAAAATTCCTACGGTTCCTGCACTCCCCTACTGCTCAACAAACGCTACAATTATTATACGGTATTGCTGTTATTAACATGCTAATAACAGAAAAGTAACGCCAATTATTTAAATTTCAAGTTTTCTTTCAATTACTTATCATCTTAATCAAATAATATTAGTATAAACTACAATGGGAATAAATATGCAATGTATAAGAGTATCTGAACTTGAGATTTTACTTAATGTCTGTCAAAATGGAATATTAAAAAAATAAATTATATAAGAAAATTATTATTTATAACCGTAGCACAGAGGTAGAAATATTTTATTGTGTATATCTATTCCAAATTGCTTGTTTAATGCAAAATTTTAATAATTTGTGTTAAAAGTAGAGCTCTCGATTTTTTTTTTGAACATTTTCGAGTAGCCCGAACAAATGTTGTTCAAATGCTCGAACAGTCGTTTGTTTGTTTATTACCCGTATGTTTGTACGGGCATTTGAACAATTCGGGTATTTTGAAGTTTGTTTTTTTTTCTTTTGTTTATTTTTTTTTTTTTTCTTTATATGTATGTATGTAGTTTTTTTTTATTTTTGTTTTTCCGATACACATTTTTTTTGTTTGTAAGCTCGAATGCTCGAATAATTGTACGGGCATTTGAACAACAAACGGGCTTCAAACAAAAACGATCAGATCGAATTGCTCGATACCCGGGTATCTAGGGCTCTAGTTAAAAGTCGATTTTATTGAAAAATATATACAGTGACTCAAAAAAAAAATCATACGCCAGAGTTTTTAAATTTATTTCAAACAGTTCTGTCGAAAATTTGACTCTCTTATTTTCGTTTAAAAATGTAAACAATTTTTAAATAAAAATCGCCTTAAGCAGGATTTCTAAGCTTATGGAAAAATCCGAAAAATCGTAGAAATTTCTAAAAGTGGATTAAAAATTTCAAAGCGCGGCCAGAATTTATAGAAGATTTTGAGGAGATTTCTAAGTGTACTGTTATGTAGCCAACCAATTTTAGTGTAAAAGTGCAATTCTCAATGCTGCAAAAATTTCCGTCGATTTTAGTAATTTTTTTCTGTATGGTGTTTGCGTTATATGTACGTGAGACCCTTCCAATTAAAATTTCCGAAAAGCCAATGAAATTTTTCAAAAAGTTGAATGTTGCATATTATTATATTACAATTGAATGAGCTGCAAAATTGCATACTCAAAAATCTTCTAAAAAATGTAGCTTTATAATTCTTAGCCCCTTTTTATGATAAGTACTTCCTTAACTTTGAAAAATTGGAAATACTAAAAATAATAATAATACAATGGCGCTATTATAACTCTGACGAGTTTTATGGCCGAGCTTCTCTCCCAATTCGAGGTGTGCTCCTTTTTGTTTTTCCTACTAATTGGGTGGACCTACAGTTTTATGCCGGCTCCGAACGGCGAATGCATTTTTTGTGAGAAGCTTTTTCATGGCAGAAATACTCTCGGAGGGTATGCCGCCCACTGCCGAGAGGTGACCGCTGCTCTTAAAAAACCCAATAATTGGATTTTTACTAATTGAAAAATTGTTTTGGTGTTTGGCTCGGACCGTGTTTTGAACCCGAGACCTCTGACACAGCAGGCGAGCACTCTACCCACTGCACCACAGCGGCCCACAAATACTAAAAATACTGCCTAAAAAGTTAACAATAATCGCTGCTAAATATCTGGGTTACTTTCGAGCATCACCTACATTAACCAAGATATGCGTTAGAAATATAAACATTAAAATTAAATATAAAGCACAAAAAGAAAATTATTGTAGTTACATATGAAAAACCCTGTATCTAGCAGTGAAGAGCGGCTTTGTGCGACGTAATTTTTTGTCGGCTAACTACTAATTGTACTAGATATACCGAGGGTTAATTTGACTGAGTCTGACAGAGCAACATAACAAAACCAATTTTTAACATGAAAAAGAGTGATAACTTTTTTTTAAATATCCCAACTTTAAAAGCTTAAAACTATAAGCTTAGAATTATTGGAAACCAAGGATATTATTGAAAAGTGTTAATAATTACTTGAACCTTTAGGATTCATCACGATTACTTAAATGAAATGCTTTAAATAATAAATATTCAAGTTGAAACTAGCACTTAAAAATATGCAAAAAAAAAACAAAAAAATTAACTTCAGATATGCTAAGTTACGACCATCTGGGGCAAGTGCAGAGTATGGGGTCGGGAAAAAAGCGATGAATTATTGTTCCCCATTCTATTTCCAATATGTGGGTATGTTTTTTTTTCTGTAATTGTAACAATTTTACAAAATTCAATTTTGGGCGCATAAAACTTGAAAATCTACCTATGCGCGTAGATTTCCAGAAGAGAATATGAGACTTACTTTTGAAGTATAGTTAAAGGCCCTTGGCAACTGACAATCTGGCATGTCAAGCAGTGTGTACGTGTGAGTTTTTTTGTGTGTGTTAGTGCAATCGGCAGTCGTCGTGCTACACGTTCTTGTTCGGGCTCGCGTTGATGAGAATCGAATCTTTTAGATATTTGCGTCAATCACCCGACACTCACACATATGTATACACTTCTTAACATTCCAGATTTTAAGTGGCCAAGGGCCTTAAGAGTTTGATATATGTATTATAAGCGATATTTGTGTACTAAAATGTTAAATTATAGTCTGAAAAAATTACATTTCGCTAGCTTAGAGTGCAAACTGTGTAAGTCCACTTTTATGAAAAAGTGTATTTTTATGTAGAACGTTAGAAAAATCAAATACGCACCGCGCTAAACAAGTCTGAGATTCTTGTCATATTTCTACTCGTTGTTATTCAGTGATACGCAAATTGTGTAAGTCCAAAAAGCGAAAAAATTGTGTAAGTCCAAAATATTTATATGAACAGAAATTTTTTTTCATTTCGATTTTTTTTTTCTTTTTTGTTTTTTGTCTCTCCTACAAAGTTTTAAAAAAAAACTTACACAATTTGCATTCTAAGCTAGCGATTTTTATCATTTGTAAAAAAATTGTAGTTTTTTTTGGTAATTTTAATTTTGGTAAATTTTTTACATTGGCTGTGACTCCTCCCCCCCCGAAAAATTCTCTAGCTACGCCACTGGTACGTACAATGTACATTCATACTTACATATGAATTTTCAAAAAATAAATCTTAAATGAATGAATGACTTTTCAAGTATGGAATTTGAATAAAATTAATTACCCTTCATATGTCATTTCCCTGCAGCGAAAGTCTAAACTAGTCAGCCAACCTACCAGTTAACTGACTAGATAAATTATGGGAGTTGCCCAACTAGATTCATATGGGACAAATTGAGATTAGTTATGAAACAAGAAGTTTTGCCAAAAAAAAGGGTTTAAATTAAAAACGAATGTATCCGGGGTTTATGGAGGTTGCAATGAACACGTATGCAGTAAAAGTAAAGCAACTTCTTTATTGTTGTTGTAGTATTCGAACCCTGCGTAGTAGGCCACTTGTAGATTTAGTTGGTTGCAAATTGTTAGATCATTAAATCAGGTGAATACCACAAATATAACATAGTTTGTGATGTTAATATAGCCCTGTATATTAGATACGATGGTCAACGTGTTACTTATTCACAATGTTAATGTTAATATTCCTAAATATTTAATATGCAAGATCACAATCTAATGTGCCTGAATTCTTTAATTTAAATATCATACTCTAATAACTAAATAAATGTATTAGAAACTTTATTTTGCAATTTTCATTTTCATTGGAGTAGCATGTAAAACTAGTCAGTCAACTGGTATAGTTCTGATATCTACACTGACTAGTCAGCAAATTGGTATGATGCTGGTGTGTATACTGACTAGTCAGTCAAGTGGTATGATGCTGGTGTGGATACTGACTAGTCAGTCTAGTGGTATGATGCTGGTGTGGATACTGACTAGTCATTCAAGTGGTATGACTCTGGTGTGGATACTGACAATTGCCATTTCCTAGGTCATCACCGTGTTAAAAATACCAGTTGCTATTATGGAAAAAAGATAGATGGCTGACTAGTTGAGCTGTATGGCCAACTAGTTGTCAATTAGTTTACAACTAGTTGATTTCGCTGCAGGGTTATTGCATAAATAACTGGCTTATACAAGCACATGCATATGTATACATAATATATAATAATAATATAATAATAATAATAATAATAATAATAATAATAATAATAATAATAATAATAATAATAATAATAATAATAATAATAATAATAATAATAATAATAATAATAATAATAATAATAATAATAATAATAATAATAATAATAATAATAATAATAATAATAATAATAATAATAATAATAATAATAATAATAATAATAATAATAATAATAATAATAATAATAATAATAATAATAATAATAATAATAATAATAATAATAATAATAATAATAATAATAATAATAATAATAATAATAATAATAATAATAATAATAATAATAATAATAATAATAATAATAATAATAATAATAATAATAATAATAATAATAATAATAATAATAATAATAATAATAATAATAATAATAATAATAATAATAATAATAATAATAATAATAATAATAATAATAATAATAATAATAATAATAATAATAATAATAATAATAATAATAATAATAATAATAATAATAATAATAATAATAATAATAATAATAATAATAATAATAATAATAATAATAATAATAATAATAATAATAATAATAATAATAATAATAATAATAATAATAATAATAATAATAATAATAATAATAATAATAATAATAATAATAATAATAATAATAATAATAATAATAATAATAATAATAATAATAATAATAATAATAATAATAATAATAATAATAATAATAATAATAATAATAATAATAATAATAATAATAATAATAATAATAATAATAATAATAATAATAATAATAATAATAATAATAATAATAATAATAATAATAATAATAATAATAATAATAATAATAATAATAATAATAATAATAATAATAATAATAATAATAATAATAATAATAATAATAATAATAATAATAATAATAATAATAATAATAATAATAATAATAATAATAATAATAATAATAATAATAATAATAATAATAATAATAATAATAATAATAATAATAATAATAATAATAATAATAATAATAATAATAATAATAATAATAATAATAATAATAATAATAATAATAATAATAATAATAATAATAATAATAATAATAATAATAATAATAATAATAATAATAATAATAATAATAATAATAATAATAATAATAATAATAATAATAATAATAATAATAATAATAATAATAATAATAATAATAATAATAATAATAATAATAATAATAATAATAATAATAATAATAATAATAATAATAATAATAATAATAATAATAATAATAATAATAATAATAATAATAATAATAATAATAATAATAATAATAATAATAATAATAATAATAATAATAATAATAATAATAATAATAATAATAATAATAATAATAATAATAATAATAATAATAATAATAATAATAATAATAATAATAATAATAATAATAATAATAATAATAATAATAATAATAATAATAATAATAATAATAATAATAATAATAATAATAATAATAATAATAATAATAATAATAATAATAATAATAATAATAATAATAATAATAATAATAATAATAATAATAATAATAATAATAATAATAATAATAATAATAATAATAATAATAATAATAATAATAATAATAATAATAATAATAATAATAATAATAATAATAATAATAATAATAATAATAATAATAATAATAATAATAATAATAATAATAATAATAATAATAATAATAATAATAATAATAATAATAATAATAATAATAATAATAATAATAATAATAATAATAATAATAATAATAATAATAATAATAATAATAATAATAATAATAATAATAATAATAATAATAATAATAATAATAATAATAATAATAATAATAATAATGATAATGATAATAATAATAATAATAATAATAATAATAATAATAATAATAATGATAATAATAATAATAATAATAATAATAATAATAATAATAATAATAATAATAATAATGATAATAATAATAATAATTAGGCAAATCGACATTTTTTTTACCACTCCAAGGTCAACCATGTGCATGGGCTCTAGTGGGAATTGGGTAACCATTTTAACGCCCATTGTTTCTAGGGACACGCAGCTATCAGGGATAGATTTGTGATAGTTCACATCTCTGCGATCTCTAAAATCTTCATCAGTCCTTGGATGTGCTACAGAAGTACTGAAAATAGTATATCCCAATTCTCCTCCCGGTTTGCATACATTTGCTGCAGCCATGGAGTGAATTATGGCCAAACGTACCGCATACATAAGACCTGGCCGGTGCATCACAAACAAAACATCTTACAGAAACATAAAACCTTTTACCGCCAACTGAAAATCCTACATCTTTCAAAGCTTGCATTTCCGATATAAAGTCGTGAAGAAAACACGAAACATTGAATGGTTTTTTATTGCCCATAAAAATTCCAACTGGAAATATGTTTTTATTCGGATCGCCAACTTCTTTTGCTAATATGGGCCACAAAGATGTGTTTTTACTTTTAAATAGAGGAAGGCCGTCAATATTTATATCGAGAAGCAGACAACTTTGACTACTCCGACATATAAATAATTCATACATTTTGATTAACTGCTTTTCAACACCAATGTGGATATAGTGTCCAGGAGCAACTGGCCGCAATGTGACTTTCTCATTTTTAATTATTGTTTTAGCAGACTTTGGTAAATAAAAACCTTCTGCTCAGAAGATTTCCAAAATGTCGTCAAAACACATCCTTGTGACATCACGCTGAGTATTTTCCACACTCACCACCTATTTCTACAGCCACTGTGTTTTCCCCTACACTCAAATCACTTTCAATTGCTTTTTCTTTTTTTATTAATCGGCGCCAATGGCGTTTTGTATACATTTTCAATTTAGATTTAATGTTTTAAATTAATTTAATTCCACTAACCTTACCACGCTGTATATATATATATATATATATATGTATATGTATATGAACTTTAACAAATAACGTGCACACGTGCGTACGTCAGAATAATAACTAATTATATGTAATTACTCAATATTCTCATCGATTGCATCATCCAATTCATAGAAAAAGAGAACAGAGACAAAAACAGGTGGATAGTGGAGAGTGAATTAAAAACTTAATTCAAGCAGACCTTACCTCTTCGCTTACTTTAGGATGTACGTTTTCGTATAACCTTACCCCTTCACTTACTTTAGGGTGCATGATTTCGTGTAACTGAATTCGTAAATTATTTCGTAATAGAAAAAAGTAATGCCTTACCTACTTTCCCAGTGGGTACCTACATACATATTATACATACATACATATGCATGCGGAAGTTTATACACCATTTATACATATCGACGCTTCCAAATAATACTGTACTACGTCGACTGAGTACGTTTTCCCGTTTTTGGTGTTTTCGAGTATTGCGTGTCTCAATTTAGATGCTGTCAAATTTTGGTATTAATCGGACAATCCAATCAAAAGTTATAAGCAAAAGTGTACAAATAATACAACTCGAGATTTTTACAGAATTGAAAGCTTGCCATGAAAAACAACGTAGCAAGTTTCATTTTTTCTTATGGTTTTATATAAAGCGTACCCTAACTTAGATGGTATCGTGTTTTTGTATTGACCTTTCAATCCAAATAGAAGTTACAAGCGAAAATATACTTAGCATACAACTGAAGTTTCATATCGAATTTAAACTTTGAGAGCTTCGCTGCAAAACATAGTATTGTTTGGAAGCATATATATATACCCAGTAAAGATTAAGCTTTATTAACATGTCGACAATGATTGAAAACCGTATATCTAATTTACGAGTTCCAGCTTTGATAATGACTATGAAAGTATTCGATTATAAGACTTACATATTTTTTTCTTGGTTATTATTTTGAGTGCCAGGAAAATTTTAACGAAAGAGGGTGGTTATCTCAAAATAAGTACGCCACTTTTTAACCAATGAAGGTATTTTAAAAATACATACTATGATTATTTGGAAACTTAGCTTGGTTAGCGAAGATAATTTTTAAACGTTAGTCACAATGTAGGTACACTGGGTACATATCAAAAATGAAAGGGTTACTATATCGGAAATGCTGCATAGTTCTTGTGTGAATTTTTTGC